>CM048751.1:219318240-222134490 GCA_026315105.1 Locusta migratoria | reverse complement strand
GGTGTGAGAGAACTGTAACTCTTTAGAGATGTAAGACTCACCGATGAGTGTAGCGGCAATGCGTACGTCGAGGCTGCGGGAGTGGAATTCAGTACCATTCCTAACACTGATCCCTGACATGGGACCGTAGAACATTGCTTCACCACTGTCTGTCCAAACTTTGTCGCGACCATCATAATGACGTAGGTAGGTTTAATTTCGGCCGGAAGGCGTTCCGGCTCATTCCACGATTTTACTATTTGACGAGGGTGAGTCAGTAAATAAGTCACAAACGGAGGTAGATACGTCAGTACTGCGTTTAAAAGTCTGAAAATTTATAGCTGACTGCACCTGTACGTCTAAACAGTCGTCACATTATTGGAGAAAGCTTTAAAAACCCGGAACTTGAAATTTTTATGGCAGAATTTGTATGTTATAATAACTGCTCTTGAGCTGTAACTTTATTTGTTTCAATGTAGGCGTAGGCTTCCGCGGCCTTTGTCACTTTCAAGAGCTGAAGAAGAATCCTAACTTAGTTGTGGTATAGGCAGACAAGGGCAAAGTTACTGTCGTATTGGACACACTCGACTACAATAAACGATTAGAAGATCTCCTTGGTGAACCCGTCTACAAGAAAGTGAAGGGAGATTCGACGGCGAAGATAAACAGATCGACGCAGGCACTGCTGCAGCAAACAAAAAAGATTTTCGACACGGTCAGAAGACTCATCCCACAAGTCCCACATGCACCGAGGATATATGTGATTCCGAAGGTCTATTAAAAGGGATTTCCTTTAAGACGTATAGTGTCTAGTATTAATTCACCGACATAAAAACTGGTAAAAGAACTCGTACCAAAGCTCCGACATACGTCCAGGATTTCATGCACTTTGTGACACTATTGAAAGAAATGAGAGTATTACCTACAGACCTGATGGTCAGTTTCGATGTGACGTCTCTATTCATCAATGTATGTATGTCAGACACTATGTACATTTTGGATGAACGTTTGGCACCTGACACGTGCGAATTACTTCGCCACTGCTTGACGACCACCTATTTCAGGTAGAAAGTAGAATGTTACAAACAGATGGACAGTTGCAGCTGATATCTTCAAGGAAGCATTTGAGGAAACGGCTCTCCAGTCAGCAACATTACGCCCTGCTTGCTGGCTGAGCTACGTCGATGGCACTATTGTCAACTGGCCACATGGTGAAGACGAGCTTCAAAACTATCACCAACACCTCAAGCATCAGAATCATAAAATACATTTCACGATGTAAGCAGAGCAGAATCGCCTATCCTGGTCGTGTAAGTATACCGAAAATCAGACGATAAACTCTGCAGGTACCTATACGCCTCCTCCCACCATCACCCTGTGCAAATGAAATCAGTCCTTCTCACACTAACGTCGAACATCTAAAGGTGGATCTACAACGTCTGAGGTCCACCTTTGTAACCAGTGGGTATGGGTATGTCGATAAAAGATGAAGGAAGTAAAGAGAGCAAGAGGAAGCACAAAACCGTTGCCTTATTGCCCTTTGTGCAAGGGGTCACTGAACGTGTGGACAAAATTTTCCATCCAGCAGGTATCAAGCCAACCTTCCGGAGCAGCAACAAAATTAGGGACGTTCAGGGCTCAACTAAGGATAAAATTGAAAAATTAAACATTGCTGATGTCCACGAAATCAGTGTGGACTGGTGTACGTAGGTTACAGCTGGCGAACAATTAGCACAAGAATATGTGAACACAAAAGGTGCGGGAAACAGTTTTCAGTAAAGCATGGGTGCTTCCTAAAAAACAATATACCATGAGAACGGAGGTCAGAGTAGCCATAGAAATAGCCAAACGACCAACCAACATGAATAGAGAAGATTGCTACAGACTTCCGGCGTCCTGGCTGCCAGCAGTAACAGCACTACGAGGGGGCAGCGCGCGTAAAGAGACTCGCGAAGGCGGGTGGGAGTCCACAGCGGCCATACTATATGTTCACTTACATTAGGGGGACTATGCTCCAGACTGAACGCTGAAAGGCGTAATCAGTCTCTACTGATGATGATGATGATGAATGCGTCATTCAATTTTAACAGACTACGTCTTGCCGGCCGTAGTAGCCATGCGCTCTGCGGCGCGTCAGTCACCTTCTGCACGGCCACCACGGTCGGGGGTTCGGATCTCCCTTCGGGCATGGATGTTTGTGCCGTCCTTAGTATTATCTAGTTCATGAGTAGTTTGTAACTTTAGGGACTGATGACTCCGTAGTTATGTCCCATAAGCTCTACAAACATTTGAATCTGACTACGTGTTAGCTTATTACTGAAATCAGTCATCTTGAAGACAACAAAATGTGATCTATTGATTTAAGGTTCTATTACACTTGTTATATTAATTTATAATGGAAATATAGTCATGCTACGTTCTGGGCGGCCGCTCCCGCCAGAGGTTCGAGTCCAACCTTGGGCATGGGTGTGCTTGTGTTGTCCTTAGTGTAAGCTAGTTGAAGTATCTTTTAAATCTAGGGACACATGACCATAGTAAATTCGTCCAATAGGTTTACTAACATTTGAGCATTTTATAGTCAGATGATAGTGTCCTCTTCAGTAACTCAGCAAATGCAAGCGACATGGCACCTCTTGTCCTCATGTTCGGTGATTTATGAATACTTGTGTATTTGCACAAAAATTTAAGCGATTCTTATGTAGAATGAGCGGTCAAGCTCTTTAACCCTTTATTGCGCAAAAAAAAAAAAAAAAAAAAAAAAAAAAAAAAAAAAAAAAAAAAAAAAATTCTTTTCTGAAAATTTCATAGGTAATATTTTATTGCATCACACTTATATAGGCATGTAATATACCCAGAATTATTTTATGTTCGTTTAACTTGGAAGTGAAAGAAAGAAATAGGTGGTTGATGTACAGACCACGATTAAGTTTGGGTGGGGCATATACTACTGTGGATGGTGCTTATTTAAAATACCACCTCCTTATATCTGGAATAATTAACTAAAATTTGACATTTGGGATGCAAATAAGATACATATCATTACTTAATTAACTATAAAAATTGAGCACATTATAATATTCAAGCAATAATACATTACCAAACGCCATGAAATATTAACAATTCCATTGAGAAACTTATTATTTGAAATGAAACGGGTGAAAACAAGGAAAGCAATGAGCAATGTTCACTATTTTGCACTTATGGTAGGTGGGAAATATATCGACCAGTTACGCTAACTTGTTTATTTACTTAATGTCATACATTATCTGTGCGCATAATAAATTGCCTCAAGATGACTGAATGTGTATAACTTTTCTAGTTAAGCCAAAAAAGTCCTTCATATTAAGGACGCTGCTATTCATTAAGGGGATGACGATCAGCCAGTGAGAGAGTTGCTAGGGTAGAACACTACTGTGGTCAAGTAAAATACTTGGACTCTCAGTGAGGAGAGCTCCATACATCTATAGGAACACTCTATGATTGGTCTTGGCAGAAGGGCGACCCCCAAAATATCGGGTGATGAAAAAGTCACTATAAATTTGAAAACTTAATAAATCACGAAATAATGTATATAGGTAAAAATTGACACACATGCTTGGAATGACATGGGGTTTTATTAGAACAAAAAAAAATTGAAATAAAGAAATAAAATAAAAAATCAAAAAATGTCCGACAGATGGCGCTTGATCTGATCAGAAAAACAATAATTAGCTTAACAAATTAGGACAAAGCAAAGATTATCTTCTTTACAGGAAATGCAGGATATGTTCACCATCGTTTCTCAACAATAGCTGTAGTCGAGGAATAATGTTGCGAACAGCATTGCAAAACGACATATTGCCCACAGCTGTAATTTTTTTTCTATGCTACCGGTTTCAAGCGTTAGCAGAGATTGGCCAATAGGACTGTAAAGCATGTCCGCAGTTGCGGTGAGGCAATGGTGTCGGATGTTGCCTTTCAGCATCACCAGAGATTTCGGTCGATCACGTTACACTTGCGACTTCAGTTAACCCCAAAGCCAATAATCGCAGGACTGAGGTCTGCGGACCTGGGTGGCCAATCATGACGAAAGTGGCGGTTAAGCACACGATCAACACCAAACGACACGCGCAAGAGATCTATCACGCTACTAGCAATACTTTTTTTTTGTTTTAATAAAACCCCATGTCATTCCAATCATGTGTGTCAATATTTAACTCTCGATCTACATTATGCCGTGATTTATTAAGTTTTCAAATTTATACTGACTTTTTTATCACCCGGTATCTTAAGTGTTTCGTTCGTAACAACGATGGAATATGAGCAGCAAACGTCCGCTAAGTCAGGACTTAACTTTGGCAAGGACTGAGGACTACCATTTTAAGAACGGAACCTTTTTCCGATTTCATGAAAAGATTTTAACTGAAAAGTATATGTGATGATACATGAAAAATTACGAGTGTTGGCATGATATTTGTCAGACTAAGGTTTGAACTGTTTTCAACTGAATATTATTTCGTTTGTGTAATCGTAAGATGCACTTTGTGTCGGAGCATCATCAATGCGTACTTATTTCAGTAATTTGCTACCACTTCCATAACGCATAACTTCGATAATTTCATAAGATTTATTTCTATTTTTTTAGTTTTGACCATTCCTAAAACCAATACATGTGTCTGAATGCCATTACATGTTGCCTACAACATTTTCGTTAGAATTAAATGATGTTCATTAATTAATCCGTTATCTTTGATTTACTTTTCACTATATTTTCGCTAATTTTCGATTATCGTGGATTCTTTGACCGTGGGATCATAGGTACAAGGTACTATTTGCAACTGTTGTAGATGCTGGGCATGAACGCAGACGTGTGCGTTTCGACCCTGGGGGCATCCAGTCATACATAGCTCAATACGTTCATGTTGCGTTTGGCCAATACAGCTTAGTATGGTCCTTACATGAAGACTAAATAAAATTTCAATATTTAGTTACATAAAACACACGCAAACACACACACTATATATATATATATATATATATATATATATATATATATATATATATATATATTGTGTGCGTGCGTGTGTGTGTGTGTGTGTGTGTGTGTGTGTGTGTGTGTGTGTGTGTGCATTCTGAGTAGCTTAAGGCAGGCCGTAGCTCACAAGGTTCCTTGCTAAACAATACTCTGCATCATAGCTGAAGCTGGCAAATTTCACCAACACTGGTGAATTGATGAGTTATCGGTACAACATATGTGGGTACAGCCACTGATGCGACTTTATACAAATCGGCTGCTGACTGTCACAATGCTGATATTCACTGTTGCGCCACTAATTTCGAGACGGGGCCTCTGCGGTCACTAGTCCCCATTTAGCATCGCGGCTGCATGCTCTCAAACTGTTTTCAGTCCCGATGACATACCATCCGTCCGAATGATAGTGACGAACGACAGCGGTCTGATAATATGTAACGTTGGCGTAAGTTACTGCTGCCAGTGTTAGCAGATTAGATTAGATTAGATTAATACTTGTTCCATAGATCATATATACGACATTTCGTAATGATGTGAAACGTGTCAGTATAATAAATGTTGTCTATACACGACAATCAATATTTTCAGGAGTTTTTTAATCACATTTTTAACTTTTTTGTCTTATTTTTTAAAAAGTTTTAAAAGTTTTATCTAAAAATTCATCTATTGTGTAGAAGGAGTCTTTTTAAATACTAGCGGCTATCTGTCAGATTTTTTATGCTACTTGGTAAGTGACCAAAGACTTTTGTAGCAGCAAAATTCACCCGTTTCTGTGCCAAAGTTAGATTTAACCTTGACTAGTGAATATCACCCTTTATCCTAGTGTTCTAGCTATACACACTGCTATTACTTTTGAATTGGGTCGTACAGTTAATAACAAATTTCACGAGTGAGTATATGTATTGTGAAGCAACAGTGAAGATCAATAAAACCCGAAGTAAATGTCTGCAGGATGATCTTGGGATGGCTCAAGTAATTATTCTGATTACACGCTCTTGTGCAATGAATACTTTTTTACTCAATATTGAATTGCCCCAGAATATGGTACCATATGAAAGCAGTGAATGAAAACAGGCATAATAAGCTAATTTACTGAGATGTATATCACCAAATTTTTCATTGACCCTGATAGCATAAGTAACTGAACTCAAACGTTTCAGCAGATCTTCAATGTGTTTCTTCCAATTCAATCCCTCGTCAATGCAACACCAAAGAATTCCCTTAGCTACAGATTTATGTTCAAAGTCTAAATGCATTAATGGTGTCATGCCATTTACTGTATCTAACTGTATATGCTGGATTTTATCAACGTTTAATGAGAGTTCATTTGTTGAGATGATTGTGGGTGACATGAAAGTGACATACAGGGTGTTTCAGGAGGAACCGTTAATACACTACTGGCCATTAAAATTCCCACACCAAGAAGAAATACAAATGATAAACGACTATTCATTCGAGAAATGTATTATACTAGAACTGACATGTCATTACATTTGCAAGCAATTTGGGTGCATATATTCTGAGAAATCAGTACCCAGAACAACCACCTCTGGCCGTAATAACGACCTTGCTACGCCTGGGCATTGAGTCAGAGCTCGTATGGTGTGCACAGGTACAGATGCCAATGCAGCTTCAACACTATACCACAGTTCATCAAGAGTAGTCACTGTGACGAGCCAGCTGTTCGGTCACCACTGACCAGACGTTTTCAATTGGTGAGAGATCTGCAGAATGTGCTGGCCAAGGAAGCAGTCAGCAATTTCCGTATCCAGAAAGGCATCCTTAAAATATTTTCCTTTATTTTACCCGCTTAATGGTTGAATTTCCAAAAGTATCGAAACAAGAGTTTTTAAAAAAAATGTTCAAATGTTTGTTAAGCTTATGGGACTTAACTACGGGATCATCAGTCCCTAAACTTACAAACTACTTATTAACTACTTACGTACTAGGACGGCACAAATATCCATGCCCGAGGGGGGATTCGAACCCCCGACCGTAGTGGCCGTTCCGACCGTGACTGGAGCGCCTCAGTCACCTCGGCCACCGCGGCCGGCGAGTTTTTAAAATTCCAGAAAAAAATCTAAATCCATATTTTTATATTTCTTGCTTCAAAATTATCTGAATAACAACGTATTTACAAAAAATCTGTTCATCCCCTAATTCACCCCCTTACGGATGGAAATATGGAAAAATCACCTACAGTGTAAGATAAACCATATCTGAAAATTTCAAGTTTCCATCATCTGTAGATTTACTTTTAAGCACCGTTTTCTGTCTTCTAGAAACAGATCGAAAATTTCTTTCTTAAGCTTTGGCATCTTTCTTGGTGTTTTTACTTTTCAAACTGCAATATTCCCTTATTTCTCTATATTCGTACGCTTCTCGCAGAAAAACATCGCGATGCAATTTTTCGCATGCCCATGGGTTCCTACAGGATGCGAAGCACAGTCGTATGCGAGCTCACGAATTGTCTGGGGGCGATTATGTCCACTAACGTGGCAACAGTATGCACTTCTTCTTCAGATGCGCTAGGACGACCTGCCTGATGCATGTCATTCACAATTTGAAGGTCTGCGTTTAAGGCTTTTACCCAACGTGTCACTGTTTTGTATGGCAATGCCGATTTCACGCACTCCTCTCGATGAAACTGTCGTGCTGGCACATTCAGTCTTGATTCAATTCCGCTGAACCTGTTTTGAAAAAATAGTGACACCGTTACGTTAGACCACTCACCCGCTCGATTGTTCGCATATAAACGCTCCTGGAAAATGAAAAAAGAACACCATTAACTCGTGAACCCAGCCGAGGGAAATTTCATAGACACATTCTTCAGGATGTATGTAACACACGATCACACATACAAAGCATTACGAGCGTGAGTTCAGTCACCAGAGCGTGCGCAATGTCGAAGCTTGTACCGTGGATACCCTCTTATAGCAGCAATTGAAGGTGCAGTTCTGCCATGTAGAATATCATAGAGCTTCCTAATGTTGTCCCGCGAAGTGGTTTGCCATGCAGTTACTTCCTGCTCCCTCAGTTGAGCCAGATTTCCTGCTAGTCGTTCAGACCGCGGAAGATGACGTTTCATCCGGGACCAAACATGCTCAATGGGCGACAGATTTTTTAATCACGCTGGCCAGAGTAATTGACGTTCACCTTGAGGAGCACGTTGAGTGGTACGGGATACTTGTGGACGTGCTATGTCCTGTTGGAAAAGCATATCGCCCTGTTGGTGAATTAACGGGAGTACGATTGGTGTAATGATACCTTTTACTGAAAGTCGCAACGTATCGCGGACTTCAATGCGAGAAGCCTATAGTAGTTACCACAACGAAATCCTTTCTCGTAATCTTGCAGAAAATCCAAAGATATTCTGGTCATATGTGAAGTACACTAGCGGCAAAACACAAACAATAACTTCACTACGCGATAGCAATGGTAATACTACCGATGACAGTACTGCTGAGGCAGAATTACTAAACACAGCTTTTCGAAATTCGTTCACCAAAGAAGACGAAGTGAACATTCCAGTATTCAATCCAAGAACAGCTGCCAGCATGCGAAACTTAGAAGTAGATGTTCCTGGATTGTATACCAACTAGATTCCTGTCAGAGTGTGCTGATGCAATAGCTCCGTACTTAGCTATTATTTACAACCGATCACTCAGCGAAAGATCCGCACCCAAAGACTGGAAAGTTGCCCAAGTTACTCCAATATTCAAGAAAGGCAATAGGACTGATCCCCAAAATTACAGGCCAATCACATTGACGTCGATTTGCAGTAGGATATTGGAACATATACTTTGTTCGAATATTATGAACAACATTGAAGAGAACGATCTATTAACCAATAGTCAACACGGATTCAGAAAGTATCGCTCTTGCGAAACACAGCTTTCCCTTTATTCACATGAAGTGCCATCGATAAGGGCACAAATCGATTCCATATTTATGGTTTCCGGAAGCCTTTTGACACTGTACCCCACAAGCGGCTTCTAATGAAATTGCGTGCGATTGGATTCAGGATTTCCTATCAGAAAGGATACAGTTCGTTGTAATTGACTGTAAGTCATCGGGCTTTGCGTACACTCTCAAGAATTTGTCAATAAAATTTCCCTCTGCTGGGTGGACGAATTCATGTTGTTCTTTTCTTCATTATCCAGGAGTGTATAATAATCGTTTAAAAAAAATTCATGTACAACCTACAAGAACTTTTCGAGACCTACCGTATCTTTGTTACCCTCTTATACGAATCACGTGCATAGTAGTACGTTAAAATACTTCGCTTGTGTCATTAAAACTGTGTGTCGCTAAACAAAATGAACTTTAAGCGCTACTTGGTAACTAACTACACCTTTATGTACGAAAATTGTACACTATTGGCCACTAAAATTGCCACACCAAGAACAAATGCGGATGTTAAACGGGTATTCATTTTCAGTATTTGAGAAATGTATTGTACTAGAGCTGACATGTCACTACATTGTCAAGCAATTTGGGTGCATATATCCTGAGAAATCAGTACCCAGAACAAGCACCTCTGGCCTTAATAACGGCCTTGATACGCCTGGACATTGAGTCAAATAGAGCTTGGATTGCGTGTACATGTACAGATGCTCATGCTGCTTCAACACGATACCACAGATCATCAAGAGTAGTGACTAGCGTAGTGTGACTAGCCAGTTGCTCGGCCACTATTGAAAAGACGTTTCCAGTTGGTGAATTGGTGAGAGATCTGGAGAATGTGCTGGCCAGGGCAGCAGTCGAACATTTTCCGTATCCTGAAAGGCCCGTCCCTGCAACATGCGGCCGTGCATTATCCTCCTGAAACGTAGGGTTTCGAAGCGATCGAATGAAAGGTAGAGCCACGGGTTATAACACAACTGTAATGAAACGGCCACTGTTCAAAATGCCGTCGATGCGAACATGAGGTGACCGAGACGTGTAACCAATGGCACCCCATACCATCACGCCGTGTGATACGCCAGTATGGCCATGACGAATACACGCTTCCAATGTGCGATGTCGCCAATCACGGATGCGACCTTCATGATGCTACAGACAGAACCTGGATTCATCCGAAAACAAAATTACGTCTTGCCATTCGTGCACTCAAGTTCGTCGTTGCGTACACTATCGCAGGCGCTTCTGTCTGCAATGCAGCGTCAAGGGCAACCGCAGTCATGATCTCCGAGCTGGTAGTCCATGCTGCTGGAAACGTCGTCGAACTGTTCGTGCAGATGATTGTTGTCTTGAAAACGTCCCCATCTGTTGACTCAGCGATCGAGACGTGGCTGAACGATCCTTTACAGACATGAGGCCGGCCGCGGTGGCCGAGGGGACTAAGGCGCTTCAGTCACGGTCTGCACGGTCACTACGGTCGGGGGTTCGAATCCCCCCTCGGGCATGGATATTTGTGCCGTCCTAGTTCGTAAGTAGTTCATAAGTAGTTTGTAAGTTTAGGGACTGATGACCTCGTAGTTAAGTCCCATAGACTATACAAACATTTGATTTGAACAGACATGAGGATAAGATGCCTGTCATCTCGACTGCTAGTGATACGAAGCCGTTGGAATCCAGCACGAAGTTCCGTAATGCGCTTTTGAACCCACTGATTTCATTTTCTGCTGTCATTGGATCGCGACCCATGCAAACAGCAATGTCGTGATACGATAAACCGCAATCGCGATAGGCTACAATATGACCTTTATCAACGTCGGAAACGTGATGGTACGCATTTCTCCTCCTTACACGAGGAACCACAACAACGTTTCACCAGACAACGCTGGTGAACTGCTGTTTGTGTGCGAGAAATCGGTTGGAAACATTCCTCATGTCTGCACGTTGTAGTTGCTAATCATTTGTATATCACAGCATTTTCATCCTGTCGGTTAAATTTCGCGTCTGTTGCACGTCATCTTCGTCGTGTAGCAATTTTAATGGCCAGGAGTGTATTATAAATATTCAAAAAGTTTTGCTCTGATGTCAGGATGAGTCTTTGTTAGGGTTATTTATGAAAACTGAAATACATCGGTCAAGTATCTTCGAAATTTTTGGCAACAACGATAAAGTACGTCTTGTCTTAATGTAGTGTTAAAGACATGAGCTCATGTTAGGTAATTGAGCGCATCCGAGCACACAAAACCCCCTCCCCCCTTACCCAATAAGAAAAATCGCACTGACGTGTTTTACGGCCCACTTTACATTTGTAGTTTTATAAATTTTTGCAAACATTTTGGACCAAAATAATAATCTAAATAATAATTAATTAATTAATAAGAGAGTCTGAAACCCTTTTAGGGAAAAAAAGTAGTGGTGGGTTCTGAACCACTGACCTTCATCGCTTTGCCCTCTACGCTACGGCTATCAATCGAATGTTGTACCCTTTAATCTCATACTATTGATAAATTTGTTAACTGATGCTAATATGGCATTCGTAGACATTAGATTATTATTTATCGTACGAAGAACGATGTGTTTTTGTTAATTCTTCAGTGCATCATAATTCTGAAATGACAACGTGTAAGTTACAATAAAAAAATCATCAAATACGCAACGCAGGATGGCGTATGCCAGAGACAGTTCTGGGCGAGGAATGTCACGTGGCATCTCCGAACGGCTGGTTTTTGTTAATTCAATGGAGGGTGTCAAATCTCCGATACGAGATAAAAAAAAAAAAAAAAAAAAGCATAAGGGAAAAAATTTGTAGAGAATTTTCTCCTCTAAATCTTCGGTTATTCAATTTTCGGCTCAGAGGAAAGGTTTATTTTCAATTAAAATTACATTACAAACTGCTTTTTTTATTACTACTGTATTTTTTGTCCGAAAAATTTGAAAAAGGGAGGTTCTGGTCTCTGGCGGCCTACAATTATGTGTGTAAAATTTGGTGCTGATCGGTTCGTCTGAAAAACAGGGAACACGTTAAGAACAGACAGGCAGATGGACAGACAGAGAGACATCCTAAAATCGCAGTTTTTTTGCCAATATATCTGAAACGCTACGAGATATGAAAAAAGCATAAGGGAGCAAAGTTGTGCAGAATTTTCTCCTCTACAAATTGGGTTATTAAATTTTCGTGTCAGATGAACAGTTAAGCTGTTATTTTTAGCCCCGGAGGCGTAGCCGAGCGGTCTAAAGCGTCTCGCTGTGGAGGTTCGAGTCCTCCCTGGGGCATGGGTGTGTGTGTTTGTCCTTAGGTTAGTTTACCTAGGTTTAAGTAGTTTGTAAGCTACGGACTGATGACCACGCAGTTTGGTCCGAGAGAATTACAAACATTTGAACATTTTTTTTTTTTTTTTTTTTTTTTTTTTTTGTATTTTTATTTAAATTTCGAGCTGTCAAAAGACGATCGCAAAGGCCGACTTTTAGTGTTACTACCGTAACTTAAAGTGGACAAAAGAAAAAAGGTTTACTCCAAATAGAGGATTTAACAGTTTAGTCCTGTTCAGTTCGGCTGTACTGTTTGTTGTTAGTGATGCAGACATGGGGGCCGCGCCTGGCGTCTGTGCTGCTAATTACGGTGTCGGTCCCTTTGAAATCGTGGATCACCACTCGGCGTGATACGGGGCCCGCGTCAGGAGGCGGCCGCAGTTGCCCGCATCGCCAGCCAAGTTGCGCGTCGCCCGGCAACCGCGAGCGGTTTGTTCGCCAGTTTGTCGCAGCGAGGGCGACGGCGGCTGCACTTCGTTTGTCGACCGCAGAGCAGCTTGCGTCCTCCACTAACTGGGAGCACTGCGCGGCCAGCCGTTCACTGCGAGGAGTGGGAGGGGGGGGGGGGCGCCTCGAATCTCGACTGCGATCGACGGTCGGCGCGCGTCCCCTGAGCGCACTTAAGGGGCCTCGGGGTCGCTGGAAGTCCACGATCAGCGACTGCGGGCAGAGGCGAGGACGTGGGAGGGCCGCTGTCCGCCTCGCCGACTTCCGAGCTAGCCGTCTCTGGAGTGGACGGCATACAATTCTAGTGAAAGGGGGGGCGGGCAGCAACTCGACGAGGTTCTCCCACCGATATCTTGACGTGACGCACTAGTTTGTCCATTGTAGAATGCTGCCCATCCAAAGGGCTTCACATGGTACAACCCAATTTATCTCGGAGATAACACGTTCTACAAAGATCAAATATCTGAAGTGAGAAGGGCGGTGACGGTTATAGATTTCATGGAGTATATACCAAAATACTGGTAGTCGGGTAGTATCGGACGGGGGCTTATATCGAACAAGTGGTGTTTCTCATACTTGCAACGTGAGGCAGCACCAGTAATGGTCACAGAAATATTGTCTGTGACGACAAAGGGGTCGTTACGCCATATTGTACCGCTCCGAGTTTGTGTAAGAAAGTGACGGCGCATTGTCTGTTTTGTGAGTATGTTTTCGTGTACAAGATAACTTTGGAGTGCTGCACCCAGCTTTAAAGTAAGTGTAATTCTGTTATAAGGTGGTCAGTAGCAATAAGGGGTATTGCACTATATGTTTATAGGCAGTTAATCTGTTTGCACTTATTACCAAGCACTAAAGGTAAGGCAGTCAACAATCTGAAGATTTGTTTGAACACAACAGTGCTTTACTAGGTATGGTCCTGTTTGGAGGTGATTGCCGTTGCCTTCCTCCAACCTTCGAACTGACTTACCCAGCCAGTTACAGGAGGACCTACAGTTTAACATGGGTTCCGAACCACGGTGCTCACTCCGTATTTTTGACATGAGCAGTACTGCCAGAGGTGAAAGAAGTGAAAAGTGACAGATAAAAATCATTGGACTTGGCGGAAATCTAACCTACGAGCTTTGGATTTGTAGTCTGGCACTCTACCACTGTGCAACCGAGGAGCACACTGTAGACACTCGAATTATCTTCCCAAATCGGTCGGGTTGTATCGGACATAAGCATTGATGGTTGTATCGGGCAACAATAATAGCCAACAAAAAGGAGGTTTTAATGAATTTGTCTCATTTTACAGGCGAAATGGGCAAAGTGAGGCATATGTGAAGGGAAGAAAATATGAAGATGGCTGTCGAGAAAGTACGTTCAATGAAAATGACGATTCGAGAAGCTCGGATGGTCTAAAAGGAGGGATGCTTTTGCAACAGAAAGGGAAATATCCAGCGAATATGCAAGGTAAAAACTAACATTTGACGATAAAGACACTGGAATTGATGGCGTGACTCACTGAATTATTTGTGACGAAACTTTTGAAGAGGACTGGATCCACTGTCGACTGTGTAACGGATGGGTCCACGAAAATTGCGCAGACCTTGAAAGAAGCTCTCTGTATTATGAATGCGATAGTTGTTTCTTGAATAAAAAACAAAAGTTGTGTTAAAGATGCAGTAAAATTTATTGCTAGCAGTGTAAAATGGAAAAATTATTATTACTTGTATCATTTAGTGAATTTTTTTGCACCGAAAATTATTAAAATCATTCAATTGAATAAACATTTACCATTTGATAAGTATTAATAGAAATAAACAATTGTTTTTATAGAAATATTTGCTTATTTTCTGTAATTTACATCTTGTCCGATACAAACCTCCAACATTTCTCCGTAGTTGAAAATCAGATAAATTTTAGAAGCCAACAGATAATAGTAATTATCTACCCTAAGACTAGTTGCTAAGATGATTGATTTATGACTAATGAGACTACATTTTGGTGGCTATTATTTTCATATCAAGACATTACTCTATTCAAAACTTGTAAAAAGAGTTTAACCGTCCGATACTACCAGACCTTCCCCTACTAGCCACATTTGTAATTCTCCTTCCGCAATGATCAGCTTCGTGACAGAGTAAAGTGCTCAGTATTGAAACCATCTTATAAAAGAGAATAAAGGGATAATGTGGACCACATTACACGTATTTGTATGTCATCATTTATTGCTAAAGTTAAAGACTGTATATTCATTGTTAATTGGCCTTCATCCCTATTCATAAGGTTGTCAGCTAGTTTGAAATAAAACTATCTAACGAGGATTTTGCTTAAATTCCGCATGGGATCCCGCTCTCCCACTAGTCAAAAAACACAGTGACAAAATTAATCCGACCTTATCCGTTGAAGACTGTTGTTTGTTATCGATATCCTGACCGTTTTCATCTTTGGTCGTGTAGGCGTTGTGTGGTTTCTAGCTTGGTGGGTGTTGTATTTCCTGTTTACTCTTTGAAAACCGAGGTTTTAAAAATCGTTGCACATTGCTTCCCCATTGTAATTTCGCATTGAAAATGGCAGGGAGGTCTCATGCCGAAATATCAGCCAACGTCGAATTTCATTCCTGGCTGCACACCCATAAGTGTTTAGAAGTTGTTATTCGCCACGAAAATTAAGGATCACATAGGTCCATAGTATTTGGAACTCACGATTAGGAGTAATTCTCTACATGCACTGTACACAGTTTACCCAGTAATTAGCTTGCGAAGACTGCAAGAGACAAATATATACTACAGGTGTACCACTCATACAACTGGAGCACTGGTTAGTGCAGCTACTCTGTCACGATACACGTAGTGCCACTACATGACAAGTCCGACGTGTTGCATGGAAATGACGTACGCCGCAGTTTTATGACTGCTTGTTATTCTAAGCAGAGTTTCCTGTGGTTTCGAACTTTCGATGTGAAAGGTGTCCCTTCGGTGTCTCTTGGTCGACCCGAACCTGAATGACCCATTGATTGAAACATGGACCTCTGTGACTTCTTAATGGCTCATATTACTGGCAGTTGCATCATACGACCTCCCCGCTTCATGCCGTCCAATGTTGAGGTCTCTGTCAAATGTCTTTAGTTGCTTGATAAGATGCGTAAAGCGTTTTCGAGGCATTGAACTGTACGTAAAAGTCTTGCTCATGACAGTTGACTGATAGGGACGCTTCAACAACAGCGCCGAGACATAATGACTGCACTGTCTACGGCGTTCTACACACTGCAGAGCCGGGAAAATAAAAACGCCTCGTCGGAGCGGCCGAGCGCATTGAGGGGCTATACTACGATGCGCTGTGCCGTTCCCCGTCGGGGGTTCGAATCCGCTCTCGGACATGGATGTTTGTGCCTCTTTAGTATAAGGTAGTTCATAAGTAGTTTGTAAGTTTAGGGACAGATGACACCGCAGTTAAGTCCCATAAGCTTTACAAACCTTTGAACATTTTTGTTGTTTCTACTGCCTCGGTCACTAACGATAATTAGAAGAACAGTACCATACCGTAAAACATCACTGCATTACTTAAGTATACTGTCAGTTTTCAGAGGATTCCAGGCTACTGTTGGACAACAGAAGTATTTGAAATTAGTGTTTTTGTATGTGCAGCACTTACTGAAAGATAAAATGTACAGTAATAATTAAAAAAAAACTAGTAAAAACAATCTCTTAATGTGGAAGTGCTTTCGTTGTCCTTTTCTTACTTTTTCATGACTCTTCCAGTCAAGATCTGTTCCGATATTGTGCAATATTATTAATCACCGTGCTAAATATGGACTCAGGTGCATGGAATTGTAAGGAAACGGCGTTGTTGCCTTCCACACGAAACTAATAAGGTAATTATGTATTTTTACGGAAAAAGTGGTGTTATATGTTGCAGAAGACATTCTGTATGCCGAAAAACCGGCAACACACGCCATAGATTGTGCTGTAGCTAAATGGTATAAAGGTACGATTACTACTGTTCACACAATGATAGAGCTGGAGAAAAATACATAGCTTATCATGTTATTTCGGCATTCGCCCAGAATAAACAAAACCCACCGATAATGGCGAGATTTCCGCTGAAACTTATATGCGTATCTAAATAAACTCGTGTTTTGCATCGAGGTGGCCACATTTTGCAGTAAGGCTACAGATGAGATTTCTGCGCGAGTAAGATGAGGCTGCCGATGAGACTTCATCCCAAGAAGGAAAATTGCCTCGGCGGATTGCGCCTTAATCCGTATCGCGCGCAGCAGAATCCTAATCTGAGAGCCTCATGCGTCGGCGTGCGGCATCTGCTCCTTCTTTTCCTTCGTTTCCGAAACAGAGATTGGTAACGCGGCCGCTCGGCTACGCAGATTGCGTCCTCAGGCGTGAAATTGGAGTCCTGGGGATCTCGTGGCCGCCAACCTTTCAGTGGCTCCTGGAAGCTGTACTCCGCGACGCCAGCGTCCCGAGCTAGCGGGGCAGACTCGCTCTTCCCCCACCCCACCCCTCGCCCCCATAAATTCCTATTCGGGACCCTCCCACCAGGCCTCGCGTTCCGCTGTTGACAAGCCACTGACGGCTCCGCATGATGACATTCTTGATTGATGACCAATATGAGGGGAATGTGCCCCGGCTGTCAATACCGGTTCGCGCACGCAGCTATCACTGTATGTGTGTGTGTGTGTGTGTGTGTGTGTGTGTGTGTCTGTGTGTCTGTGTGTGTGTGTGCGCGCCCGCGTGCGTATGTTTGCAGTATGCCATTGCGTATCATATAGTTCCCATTATGTGTCACGTTTGGTCGTAATGTGTGGCTGTAACTACTATTCTACACATATGTGCATGGAGTTATAAACCAGTAGGAGAAAGTAGGGAAGCCCTGGACGGCGAGTAACCGCGGACGTTTCTATTTCTAAGAAACCAAGCACGTTGCGCTGGCACGACTGCATTCGAAATGCGCGCCCTGTGGAGTAAAAACACATGCAAGTCAGTTGTGGAATAGGCACCGAGCGAGCTACTCGCAACGGTGATTTTTGTTCCCGCAAAAATTTTTCGTCGTTCCTGTTTAACTTCGTTGGCGGTTTTCACCCTTAAGAAGAGTTTTTGAAATTAGCATTTGATCTTGCAGAAGCTCTGAAAATCTCTCATAGATTTAATAACGAGAAAGGTCATCTCCATATAAAAAAAGGTTTAGAAGAGAGATAGAAAAGGAAATGCAATAAAAAAGACAAGCCGAAAAAACAAAAAACGCAAATGCACCAAAGAAACGTTCATGGCAAAGACAGATATTCAGTCTCTCCGAAGAGGATCAAGGAAAAGAGACAGAATGCATCACATGTGGAGAAATCTTCAAAGAAGACTGTCTTCAGTGCTATAACTGCAAGGACTCGTACCACGAAAACTGATTTTATGTAGATGCTTGAGATATTTATTACAATTGTATGTTTTCAAGGCCAAGAAACAAGTGGAGTACCACTGAATGCTGTGTCCGGGGCTACCCTCCAAATTTTTTAGTGCCAATAACCTGATTCAAAAGTCTATTTACGATAGTTCATAAATAAATTATTATCTATGCCTAGTTCTAAGTGATTTGACTAAAGAAGTTACTGGTTTCATTGAACGATGAAAGTTAACACAGTAAAATTGTTTATTGTTGTTTTATTAGTAATTCATTTTTGTGTCCGTGGCTACCCGACCTTCCCATACTACTGAAATCTATACACATTTCACAAGGGCAATTTTCAAAATAAGCGATCTTACGCAACCTTTGCTTATCTCCAGTTTTTTAATGAAAGACAGGTCATCACCCTCATAGGCTGACACAAACAGAAGGAAGTCATCCAGATAAAAGTTGACCGTTTCCACGAAAAGTGGCAAATTAAATCAAAATCTATTTAATTGGAACCCAAATAAAATTCAGTTTAACTCTTAAACACTATTTCCTTCACCCAGAGGAAAGTTGGATTGAGGGATCAGTACAGTTTAGCATCAAGAGAAGTTAATTTAAAAAAAATTGTTATCTGTACTTACATTAAAATTAGAATAAATTAACTTCAAACAGCCGGCCGCGGTGGCCGACGGGACTGCAGCGCTTCAGTCACGGTCTGCACGGCCACTACGCTCGGGAGGTTCGAATCCCCCCTCGGTCATGGATATTTGTGCCGTCCTTAGTTGTAACTAGTTCATAAGTAGTTTGTAAGTTTAGGGACTGATGACTCCGTAGTTAAGTCCCATAAGCTCTACAAACTAACTAACCTCAAACAAACTTTAGCCACAACAGATTTAAGGTTAAGAACTACCTTTCATGTTTTCTTGGACATGAAACAATAGTGTATGTATAACGGAAATATAAAAACTGCAACTGTTTGTTGGTAAAGGTAAACACAGTAAGTATTATTTAAACAAAATGAATTATTTATACAAAAGCGAGGTGGTTTCTTAAATTTTAAACAGACAATTACATTTAAATGGCATTTACTGCTCCGTAACACAAATGGAAGCACCAATTTCTTAATTACAAGAGACGTTCATGCCACTGTTTGGGCCTTGAATAAAACAATAGATAATTGTAAAATGTAAACTTTCACTGCCGGAAAGATCAATATTACCGCACAATAGCACGGAAAATTTTAGTAATAATACAGCATATAATTACCCACACGCTAGTAAGATTTTCCCTGATAGAAAAGCAGATTTAAACCTAAGAAAAGAGTGATTTCGCCTAATATACTCTTCAGAAGAGAGAAGCACACACACAATCCTACGCCAAGAGATGGCGACACTCACCAATCGGCCAAAGCAAGACGAGGCGAAATTGCGAAATTGATGCGTGTGGGGAGCTTGGATTTTCCAAAGCATTCGCGCTCAATATATGAACAAAACCTGATTCTGACCCCGTTAGACCTTTTTGTCGTCATATAGTAGTTTGTCTTATGCAGACTGCATTTAAGACATTTATTTTACATCTGACGCGTTCGCTTTTTATTTTAGAAGCATCTTCTGTGGTCTGCAAATGGCAAAAGATTTGTACAGTTTGTATAGTATATATATGAATCAAAAAAGAAGATTTTTAACTTTTTGAGTACGTTAGGCCTATGTGTTTTTAAATTGATATTCAGTCTGCTCACGGTGTTGTCTTTTCTTTAGATCCCACTGCTGTTTCTTCTCCTTGTTGGCTGAAGTAGGTTGGCATCAAATTACCTCACCAAACCATCTACTCGCTTAAAAATATTTTCCGAAATCAATATAAAAAATAGATCCAAACAGAAAATCATGAATATACCAACTTAGATGCAACACAGGTGATGGAAGATACATTGGTCAAGCTAAAAGAACATTTAACACCAGATATAATGAACATGTACGAGCCTGGAAGTATAAAACGAGTCACCGGACCTTTGCAGAACACTTACACCAAAACCAGCATAAGATAAGGACAACAGACAGCGATATGAAAATCATAAGAATAGACTACAATAAGAAACACCTCTTCACCCTTCAAGAAAACTACCATATCCAAAAAACAATACCGCAAAAGAAACATCTTATAAATGGCCTAACTCTAGCACCCCGCACATTTTTCATGCTGATTTCCCATCTAACATAAAAATAAACGCGTATATATAACTTCCTCTACACTCGGATAGCAACCCCGCCTTTCAAATACTTAAACCCAACTCCCCCCTCCCCCCTACCACCAACTCATCGCAACGAAACGTGTATCATTTACATATCTGAAGAAAGTTCTCAGAAATTCTGTTCTTTAAAATTAAAAATTACACATGTACACACTCACACCCGCCCCCTCTCCACAAAAACCTCCTAATTCAACTTTTGAAGAAAACTGAGTTAAAGTCAAACATGCATACCCTGCATGTACATCCACCGGACTGTGTACGAAACAGCCGAAGTCATTGTTTGTTACCGCTGTCAACTGTTGGCACTACAGTAAAGTTCGGTACGATAGTGCGGAAGAAATTGGCGTTGTTGATTTTAGTACTCTTGTGGAAATGGATGAAGTAGCTTGTACCAGCAGTTATGGGAAGAAAAGTGTGAAACATTCTTCGGAATATCAGAGAAATATTATGAAAAAAGTTATAATTCGTGGAGAGAAACTTGTGAATTATAGAAGCAAAACAATTCCTAAAAAGGTGAAGGAAGAAGACTGCAAGTATCGAAGAAGCTGTTTTAGTGTTATTGCAGAAGATAAAAGAACTCAAGCTTTAGCACATTTTCTGAACATGGAATGCAAGAATGACCAGGAGCTTATCCTGAAAGGACTGATCATAGCTAGTGATGTAAAAAGACGCCGCCCAAGAATTGTGAAGGGGCTAAGACGTGCCAAATCTCATAGCTACTTTTCCACGTTGGAAACAATCGACTTAAGGTATGTAATAAAGCTATCTTAGTATTTATGCAGCAGCTGATGCGAGAGTTGAAAGAAATGGCAAACAGCTGTGTAGTGGGCAGACACCGTAAGACGGAAGAGGGGAATTGAAGATTGTTACTGTTATGCCGTCAGAGGAAATTGGCAAAATTACAGATCACATCGAAATCGTTCCCCATTAATGGAAGTCATTATGTATGGCGCATTATGCACGCCGTCGAATGTGAGATATCTGTGGAAACATGCAGCAGCTTATTTTGTAAACATAATGTAAAAATAAGGCCATCTGCTTTTTATGTCTATTGTGGAGGGAATGCGAAGAAAGAACCCAATGAAGCTATTACGGTAGATGAACATATTGCCCAAGATGGGAAAAAATCACTTCTGTTTTCCGATAACTGCCCTGGACAGAACAAGCACAGCACAATGATCCGCCTGCATTCACCTCTTGTGGGGTTAGACCGACTTGAGAAGAATGACGTTTTTATCCTATCCATTCATTCCTGCCCTGTGTTAGGGTCTTTGGGGGGTAAGAAAGAGAGCTCTCAAGAAAGAAAAGAGAATTTTCACAATTCATGAATTAATGAAGCTTATAGTAACTGCAAACTGTAATTTCATCGTGCATTTAGTGAATGGATATGAAATAGTAAAGAAGCGGTGACCATCAATTTACAAAAAGATTTGCTTCTCTATTGAAACATCGAAACGAGATATTCCAAGGCTGACAAGGTAGCACTAAATATTTCAAACTTTCATTATTTCTCTTATAAATCTTCAATTACATGGGTTGTGGAATCAATGGAATTCATAAATGGGTTTCAGATCAATAACTTCTCGTCAATTGACCAAAGAAAGGAGCCACAGTTCCAGATGAAAAGTTCAACAAGGATACGAATGTACATATCGGGGCGAATAAAATGGAAGACATTGAATAATGTGTACGTTTTGTTCCTGACAGTGAAAGTGTGTCATCCATTTGGTCTGAAATATTAACTTGTCCTACAGAATATTTGCAAGCAACGTAGCGTCGTAAACATTAAATACTGTTTTGATTTGTTACATTTTTTTTCCTTTTGCAAACAGCGTCAGTTAGTGGAAGGATACTAATACAGGGTGGTCGGAATTTCCCGTTACAAACTTCTAGGACTTGTAGAGGGTATTGAGTACATAAATGTTTTAATAGGAACCCATGTGCGGAAACGTACCGTTTCTGTTCTACGACAGTTTCAATTCAGAAGTGTAATTCGTCAACGTCTGCACGCATGAAAGGTTTTCTTGGAACGTTAACGGGTTAGCATGTAGGTGCGAGTTGTTGTCAATATACCTGTTGAGTGGTACTTCATATGCACCTTAAGCTTCACCTTTTTCTTATAATTATGTAGTAGCCTACTTATACTGTTTATATAACTTTCCTTAAAAGTATGGGACTTACGTTGCATTTTCAATCAGTGACAGCCACACTGTGGAAAAGTGCCAGACAAAAATAGAGACATTCCACTAAAAACGGGTGTTGTGCAAATTGTACGCAGGTTAAATTAAGTGAAGTAACAAATGGTACGGACACAAAAACAGACGAAAAGTGCCGTATACAACCAAGAAGAGGGAGAAACAGCAGAGGGATGTAAAGAAGAGACAATAAAAACGTGAGTATACTGAACATCAGTTTAAAAACACATAAGCCTAACGTGCACAAAACGTTAATCAACTGTTTTAATCTGTGTATACAAAGCAAACTGTACAAACATCCGTATTACTTACAGACCACAGAAGATGTTTTCAAAATAAGAAGCGAAATGCGTCTGGTGTAAAATAAATGACTTAACTGTAGTCAGCAGGAAACGGAATATCTCTTATAGTTAATATTAGAGACAGTCATAGCTAGTGCCATGCAGCGTCAGAAGTGTAAGATTCTTCTTTTATTATATTTGTGTTATAACAAGTATTATTTATATTAAAGACAATTGCAACAATTTACTGAGAGAAACAGCAGACTATAATCATCTATAATGAAAAAATGTCGCCGAAGTCAAAATCGAAAATCGATGACCTGATACGGATTCTAATCTTGATACAAATTTAATTACTTTATTTGTTTCAGTTCTCCTTTGTTTGTATTTTTCATTTATTGCTTAAGTGGGGATACAAGTAATGAAAAATAAATCGATAGTAAGTTGGAGATTCGGGGTCTCAGGCACAACTAAAATAATTGGGTTTGATGGGCTTGCAGTCAAGATTGTTGTGCTACAAAGTACTACCCAAATTTATTACTGACGACATGCAAAGAATCTTTCAAGGATACACATGCCTCGCTTAACACAGTTATACAGGGTGAATCAATCACCTAACACTTGCACAGAAAATATTACGGAAACGGAAATTGCGATTAATGTGCGATTTTCACAGAATGGATTGGCAGTCAGGGCTCTTATTTTTAGCCAATAAACAGACTGTAACATTACTTAGAAACTGTAATTTTTATGCAAACATACAGTTTTTAAAATGGAACAATGGTTGTTTCCATCATGCACTGGAATTTTTGTCACAGCTGTGTACAAAGAATTTTGAATGACATTTTTATCACGTTTATGTCGGCAGCTACAACCGTTCAAAGTTTCGGGGGCGGAGGCTGCGATAGCGTAGCTCACTGGCCGAGTGGCTAACCCTGGGGCACGGCCCACTGTCTTATGACCACCACGCTGTCGTAGCCTCCAGGTCCAAAACATTAATGGTTGTAGCTACCAAACTACGTCATTCATCAAAATTCTTTGTGTACAGCTGGTGTCAAAAATTCCACTGCGTGATAGAAACAACCATTGTGGTATTTGAAAAATTGTATGTTTATATAAGAAGTACACTTTGTAGGTATTTTTACATTCTGTTTATTGGCTAACAATACGAGCCCCTGACTACCAATCCATTCTGTGAAAACCGCACATCAATCGCACTTTCCGTTTCCGCAATATTTAAGGTGCAAGTGTTACTGATTCACGCTGTATTTAGAATAAACTGATCAGTGTAGACATTAAGAGCAATTAGAGCACACTGGAAGCCCAGCTGTACACGGCGGCCACGACATTAACATAGCCCTGTTTTGTTTCAGGTCAGTATAGCTGAACTGCTGCCAGCTGCTATCATGTCGCGTATTCCCTGGCGTCGCACCACCAAATCAGGTAATGAAATGCTACCATCTGTACGCAGTTCACATCTGTCGGCTACGTTATACCACATCACGACTTATAAAGTGGAGTTAGTCATCCAATATGAATGCAGACAAATACGCTGATGGACCTTCTGACATAATTTCATTAACGCAAAATCTTTATACGTACGTGAAACTGTGTTGACACGTTGAATTTATATATTAAGAACTGAAATTTCTTCCATTCTTTAAGCAATTTAGTACATACTCTTTAGAAATGTGCTGGGAATTCTGAGATGGTACGATAAAAAAAAAAAAAAAAAAAGGGGGGGGGGGGATCGTATTCGAAGGATAGTAAAAAGTTTTACCTCTGGATTGTGGAAATAGGATTACATTTTTGGATTTGAAGAAAATCGCCGTGGCAAAAGACAACAATAAAAATTTAAATATAACTCTACTTCGGAACTTATAAAATGTCATTACGATGTACGATTACTCTTCCGAGTACACTGCATACGTTGGAAGTACGTTTGAAATATATTATTTGGCAAAAAAGATCTAATTTCGCATAACATTAAGCTAAGAAGACTTTCTCTTTTATCTTATTATAAAAAACGGTAAGAAGAAGCAATTGTACTCTTGTGGGGAGGGGGAAAGAGCCTCATCGGCCAACCCCCCTCCCCCCTTCCCATTGCGTCGCCCTTGCTTGCGAACTGTTTAGAGGTATTCTACCTCGTCTGGGTGGAGCACTATAGTTGTATTTTTTCTTCAGAAACTTGCCTGAGATCGGCTTTTGATGGCGTTGTCTTATCGCAGAAGTATCACTCAGATCTTATGCACGTTTTATTTTGATGTTGGTGGAAATTAAAATGGTGGTGTGAATAGGCCTCGCAGTTTTAGTAAAGTTGATTCTTCGCTTCAAATGAGGCACGCCAGATATTTTTACATTTATTCGTTATTCACATTTCTTTAATTTTTATGTGGTTTTAATACAATATCATATCCTGTCGGCCGGCCGCGGTGGCCGAGGGGACTGAGGCGCTCCAGTCACGTCTGCATGGCCACTACGGTCGGGGGTTCGAACCCCCCCCTCGGGCATGGATATTTGTGCCGTCCTTAGTATAAGGTAGTTGATAAGTAGTTTGTAAGTTTAGGGACTGATGACCCCGTAGTTAAGTCCCATAAGCTTAACAATCATTTGAACATTTTGAACATATCCTGTCTCATAATCACAACAAGAATAACCAATGACACAGAATGTGTGTACCATAGGTCAAGTCTTATAAACTGATTCAAGTGTTTCTGTTGCTGTGACTCCTGACGTTGCTGTCACTCCTGACGTGTAATTCTGATGGCTCGGCCATGCGACTCCTACTCCTGCATACTACCCTACTGTTCGACAATTCACGCTAGACTGACTCCTTCAGTCCGAATCCACTCCATATGGGCCACTCAGCCAACGTACGTGAGTGCTTCGTCTTTCTTTTGGTAATAAACATTGCAATTATATGAATCTTGTAAATAAACTTATGATTATAAATAAATATTCGTATTTCCAATACCAGTCACTTTTAATGGTTAGTGTTTAATCTAACATATCGGTATATCGCGTTTCGAGCATGTTTTGCTCATCATCAGGTACAATACATGGCAACAGAAATGCTTACGTTACTAATAATGTATTATAGGTTGTTACAGAGAGATTATTTAGACTGCCAGAAAAGACAAATCGAAATATACTTATTAATAATAAATGATATTCCAAGACACCATTAACTGCAATAATGACCTTTTTACACTATGAGTTGCTCGTTTCTCCAGAACGTTATCTTCAGGTGTAATGCGGCAGTCTGAATAACAGCGCATTATTGCAGCTAAAACTGTTCTGGGATACCATTTTTTATTATTATATCAACGTACGACATCGTTAACACCGTGGACTCAAAGAAAAGCGAAATACTTTTTTAAATATTCATGAATGGAATTGGCGAGTTTGATGCACTTCGTCTTTGAGTGTCAGCGAGTCAGACCATTCTCTTAATATTTTAGAATACATTTCTGGAGAAACAGCGATCGTTAATGAAATTATATTTTTAAAAACACCGTCTTGATCGCGAGAGAATTTTTCTTTTTCTTAGGCAACCATCTTCAGGTGGACTACAGTATAATATTGTTGCAAATATTAAGAAGGATGTATAGAAGATGGTATTATGGCAATAAACAGTAAAATAATAACAATGTGAAATGTTATACCCATGGCAGCCGATTGTGGGCGAGTCGGGAATCGTTGGCCGTGGAAATCAACTACGGAATACTGCAGTAACGGTCAGCTCCTCCTCCCCCCCCCACACACACATGTCGAATTACATCATTGAGAGTCTATCACGTACTTATTAATAATTTTGTTGTTGTTGCCTTACAGGCAACAGTTGTGATATTGAAAACGGTGGATAAATAAAGAGCATTTAACCCCGTTTTTCATATAACAACTGTTGCCTGTAAGGCAACAACAACAAAATTATTAATAACTACGTGATTGACTCTCAGTGATGTAATGCTGAATGTGGGGGGGGAGGGGGGGGAGCTGGCCATATATAAACTCGACCGTTACTGCAGTAATCCGTAGTTGATTTCCACGGCCAACGGTTCCCGCCCGGCCCACAATCGGCTGCCATGGGTATAACATTTCACATTGTTATTATTTTACTGTTTATTGCCATAATACCATCTTCTGTACATCCTTCTTAATATTTGTGATATTATTATGTTGTAGTCGGCCTGAAGATGCTCTCACAAGCGGACTGGAACCGGTTGCCTAAGAACAATAAAAGTTCTCTTGCGATCTAGACAGTGTCTTAAACAATATAATATTCCCTTAAAATCTTGGCGCAATTTCTTACGTGATAGTTTCCCGGGATAGCATGTGGCAGCTGTTCCTCACGGGACCCCTTACGTCATCCATCTGTTCCTGCAGTATCGACCAACCCATGGTGCTAAACTTGCGCTTGGCTCAAGAGCCATATATGTTACATTTTCAAATCGGCATTCGAATTTGTGAAATGTGAAGATATTACAAACCACTAGCCTCCTTCGCCTTCCTCATTCATACTAATATGTATTTATTGTTGTATGTTCAGAATCTGGTAATAAACTGTCTAGAATCTTCTACTATTGTGTACTTTTCAGCCCAAAACTACGAAACAGGTTATTGAAAAAAGTAAAATTTTGAGGAACGTCATGAAGAAATATTTTGATTCCAGTGCAAGTATGAAGCCAGTTTGACTTGTCACTTTACATTTCTTTTACGGTATGTGCATTTAACCGGGCAATTCGAGCACGTGGCTAGTCAAACCACGGAGAAATTTCTTACATAGTATAATATCCGAAAGCTGTCTCCAAGAAACTATCTTTTCAGTACTTTTAAGTAAGCATAACACTAGTGATTTGGCCTTGTACACCTGGTATTTCAAAAATAGTACATCAACAAACAGTTCTATCATCTGGAGGATCAGCTGCATGCACGGATGTCAGTTTACTTTTAATTCCGCCAACTTATTCACTCGCGGGCATGGAATGCAGTAATTTTTTATGGTTCTCAATTTTAGTTCGTTCGTAGTACTGTGAGCGCTTTACAGCATATTCATACGAGGCAGAAGAAAAGAGAATTAGGCTATAAACTACATTGCACTCATTCGGTATATCATGTCAGCTCCACTTTTAATAAGGTATTAGACTGCTTTTCTTATTTTCCTCTGTATTTTAATCAATATTTACATCGTGATGTATAAAGAGGAAACACCATACTATTTCTTTTCGGACTAAGGTGCAATTTTTCTGAAACCCAACGCTGATGACTTACCTTGTCGATTTTTAGTGTTCGTAAACCTGTTGCTGCGTGCCAACACTGTAAAGAAAAAAAAAGCATTGAAAAACGGCTTTAATTTGCCAGCTCATAGATTTCTATCTCCGTTCTTTGCAAATCCTTTTGACAAAAAAATTTTTCTTTTCAACTGATGTAGTACAGTGATTGTCAATGATACTACACTAAAGAGCCAAAATAACTGGTATATCTGCCAAATACCGTGTACGGGCCTCTCGAGCTCAAGGAAGTGCGTCAGCGAGACGTAGAATATGCTGGAGTAACGTATGAAGTGGTTCTGGAGGGTTCTGACACCATGCATCACGTAGGGCTCTCCATATATTCTTAAAAGCTCGC
The DNA here is from genome assembly GCA_026315105.1 of Locusta migratoria. NCBI lineage: Eukaryota > Metazoa > Arthropoda > Insecta > Orthoptera > Acrididae > Locusta > Locusta migratoria. The sequence goes on along the minus strand of CM048751.1, from coordinate 222,106,113 downwards.
GTCGTAAGATCTCTTCCGAACAGAAAGTTGCGAGGCATCCCAGATATCCACATTAATGATCGTGTCTGGGGAGTTTGGTGACCAGAATGCGTGCGTACATGTCACCCTCCACCAAGAGTTGTATCTAGACCAGGGATGGGCCAACGTTGCACGAAGTACGCATGTGGTTAGCGCCGCACGTATGCTGCACACGAGCAATCGTGGACTGGGGCAGCGGCAGGATCTCGCAAGTTTCGGCAGTGTGACAATAGTCGTGGCTGTGGACGTTGATGCCAAGAGACTAGAGGTCTGCAAATCGCCGGTTTCGCTCGCTCGTACTCGGTCGAGTACGCAACGCTCGGCGGTGGCGCGCCGAGTGTGTTACGCTCGGGGCGAGCGTGCGAACACTCGAACGGGCTCGTGGGGCGGCGCGGGCACAGGCCGCACAGCGTAGTGCTGCCGCTGTACTCACAAGGAAACCTACCCAAGTGTCACTCTCCGACTTTTATGAAATTTGCATATGTTGTAATACATGAAAAACAATGGGACACGTATTTTTTTAGCAGCGGAGAAACATATTTAAGGGGTGAAACAGTCCTTCCAAAATTGTCGCTTAAATAGAAAGATGGCGATAACTTAGAGACTAGAGAAGCGATTTTAATTATGTTTGGTATGAAAATATATTTTGGTGAAAGACAAATTCCATAGATTCAACTTCGATAAATCAAAATAATTTTTTGAGCTATTCCCATAATTGTCACTCCCCCTGCAATGTACTTAGGCCGATCTCTTATCAAGACACGGAAGAAAGCGAGAATCCTATATATTGCACAAAAGCTTGCATACGTTCTTTATTATGTAGATAAGAAAGACGACAGTGGAAGTGGGGGATATATGAATGTTGCAAATGGAAAAATCCTCGTTAAGGACTCACTCGGAAAAGGTAGATGCGCAGCAACCACGTACAGTGCCAAAATGCTACGGCAATATAACTTATATTAACGGGGTGCAACAGAGAGAGAGATAGAGAGAGAGAGAGAGAGAGAGAGAGAGATGAACAAAACTAACCTAACGGGTGTACATCAATATAGTGTATTTAGTATCAATATAAAAGACGGACAAAGTATTCCAGGACTTGAGAGTGATAAGAGGAATGGATATAAAATACAATCACGGCAAGTAACACCTACCACTAAACAGGCACTAACAGTCCACAAAATAGGAACAAGAAAGAAAGAAAGATCCTGGAAAACTCATTTAGTAAATTATCTTAGCACAGAAACTTTATGTTAATCACGTATAATAACCTGTATGGAAACTGAATGGCTAGTTCAACTGGATTGAGAGAAAAGCTTTCGAAGCACCCGGTAAAGGAAAAAATTCCAATTTTCGAGGTCAGGATGTATTCTCAAGCATCTAGTTTGCTCCTGACACTCACCTTGGATTCGAGTGGCGCTGCGGTGGGCGACCGAGTGGCGAGCGGGCTGTGTGGACGGTCGGGCCAGTCGAGCGTGCGCCGCTCGAATGAGCGTGCAGGAAGTCGAGCGCAGTCACACGCATTGCCGCAAGCTGCAGCACCGACACCTGTCGGACTGTCAGAGAACGACATCTGTCTCGCGATTCGACCGAGCAACCGAGCGAGGTGCAGACCTCTACAAGAGACCACTACATAGCACCACACCTTAAGCACCACAAAATGCAGATAGTCGTCACCGTCATCAATTCGTGTTAAATAAAGTTCCACCTCATTGGTGGATTGCGCCTCGCGAATTTACAGTCCAGCCATTCCAAAAACATGCACTTCATTCTTTTGGCTGGTGCACCCGAGTGACATTGTTCAGACGGCCCTAAATTAATATAACACATATATCACTGAAACAGGAGGAGCACCATAAATTCGTACAGCTGTGTAAAGTAAACAGTTGGAATAAGACGATTTAAAACAGGTAAAGGATATATGAGCATTAGACCGACATATCACCCTGATGACGGAAGAAAGCACGGATCCTATATATTGCACAAAATATTGCATGCATTCTTTACTATGTAGATAAGAAAGACGAAGGTGGCAGTGTGGAACATATGAATGTTGCAATTGGAAAAATTACCGTTAGCCGGCCGCGGTGGCCGAGGGGTATACGGCGCGTCAGTCACGGTCTGCGCGGCCACTACGGCCGGGGGTTCGAATCCCCCCTCGGGCATGGATATTTGTGCCGTCCTTAATGTTAGCTAGTTCATATGGAGTTTTTAAGTTTAGGAACTGATGACCCCGTAGTTAAGTCCCATAAGCTATACAAACATTTGAATTCCCGTTAAGTACTCACTCGGAAAAGGTAGAGGCGCAGTAACCACGCACAGTGCCAAAATGCTACGGAAATATGTATTAACGGGGTGCAACAGAGAGAGAGATGCACAAAACTAACCTAACGGGTGTCCATCAATATCGTGTATTTAAAATCAATATAAAAGACGGACAAAGTATCCCAGGAGTTCAGAGTGATAAGAGGAATGGATATAAAATACAATCATTTGCTCGTTATGACGGCAAGTAACACCTACCACTAAACAGGAACTAATAGTCCACAAAATGGTAACAAGAGCATGAAAAACTCACTTAGTAAATACTCTTACCACAGATAGTTTATGTTAATCACGTATAATAACTTGAATAGCTAGTTCAACTAGATCGAGAGAACAGCTTTCGAAGCACCCGGGAAAGGAAACAATTCCAAATTTCGCAGTTAGGATGTATTTTCTAGCGTCTAGTTTGCTCCTGACACTCGAGTTCACACGACATGGTATTTCGACGGGCGACCGAGTGGCGAGCGGGCAGTGTGGACGGTCGGGCCGGTCGAGCGTGCCCCGCTCGAACGAGCGTGCCTTGCCGTAAGCTGCAGTACCGACACCTGTCGGACTGTCATAGAACGACATGTATCACGCGATTCGAGCGAGCAACCGAGCGAGGTGCAGACCTCTATTAAGTGCACACGTGCGAGTGCGCTTCACACGAGCACAATTCCTGCCCGCTTTTGATCTAGATGTATCAAGGGTCCCATAAAATTCCATACGCACACTTTGCACATCATTAGAGAGCCTCCAATGGCGTGAAATATCCCCTGCTGAAATACGCGATCCGTGGATTAATGGGCTTGTCTTCATATTCGTACACGTCCATCCGCTCATACAATTTGGAAGCGAGAGTAGTCGGACCAGACAACATGTTTCCTGTCATCAAGAGTGCAGTGTGGGTGTTGGCGCACCGAGGCGAGGCGTAAAACGTCCAGCAATTCGCGGCACGGTTGCACTTTTGTCACGCTGAACGATTCTCTTCAGTCGTCGTTGGTCCCGTTCTCGCAATTTTTTCCGGCCCGAGGGATGTCGGAAATTTGATGTTTTTTTCCGATTTCCGATATTCCCGGTGCACTCGTGACATGGTCCTACGGAAAAATCCAACCGCATCACTCCCTCGGAGATACAGTGTCGCAACTTTCGTGCGCCGACTGTAACACCGCGTGCAGATTCACATAAACCGCCAAACCTACCATTGTAGTTGCAGTAACAAATTCTACCGCCTCCGCCAGACACGTGTTGCCTTATATGAGCTTTGCCGACCGCAGCCCAGTCATCTGAGTGTTTACATATCTACATGTTTGCATACGCATGCCCAGACCTGTTCCTTTGACTCTTCGGTGTACTTCTTCGCCAACGCTTCGCTCTTTAGCATATCTTCTTCTTCTGGTTCCTCTCCACTCCATCTGTTTGAAACCACCTTGGCAGTGCTTTTTCTGTCACTGCAGCTGTGTAAAGATCTGTAGAGGTCCACGTTCTGATGTTCCTAAGACAAGACATTCTTCTCTGGCTAACGCTTCTCTTCCCAGGTATTTTTTCTTGCAGGATGGTCTGGAGGAGATGATATCTATTGTTCCGCATGATGTGTTCTTTGTACAACCTCGACATTTGCGATAAGCGCTGTCCATGGTACTCGTAATATTCTCGTGTACGGCCACATCTCAAAAGCCTCCAACTGCTTACCCAAATGTTCTCAAATCAAATGTTTGTAAATCTATCGGACCAAACTGCGTGGTCATCTGTCCGTAGCTTACAAACTATTTAAACCTAGGTAAACTAACCTAAGGACAACACACCCACCCATTCCCCAGGGAGGACTCGAACCTCCGACGGCGAGCAACCGCGCGCTCCGCAGCGAGACGCCTTAGACCGCTCGGCTACTCCACCACGGCCCAAATGTTCTGTCAGAATTCATGTTTCAGCAGCAGAGAAGAGGGTGGAAAATACGTAGCAGCATAGAAGTGTGTTATTCGTCGTCATTGCTAAGCCATGATTCTTGAAAACGTTACTCATCTTATTGAACACAGCGCTGGCCTCTCCAATTTGAGTTCTCACCTCATCAGAAAGACCCAGCTGGTCATTTACTGTAGGATCAAGGTAAGTGTGATTTTGGCCTATCTTAATCTGACATGCAGTTGTTCTGTTTTTACTGATTACCATTGTTTTAGTTTTTTGAGGGTTTACATCTAGGCCATAATCAAAGCTTTTTTGTACAAATCGGTCTACAAGGTATTGCAAACTATCCTCACTATCAGAAAATGTTACTGTGTCTTCAGCATATCGGATGTTGTAGATATATTATCCATTCAAGAGCACTCCCATCGGTATTTCATCAAGAGTTTCTTTAAAGATGTGTTCTGGATAGATGCTGAAAATCAGTGGGCTTATTATACGTCCCTGCCTTACACCTCGTAGAATATCTATGTCTTCTGTATTTTCTCTGTCCAGCCTCAGTGCCAACGGCCTCCTTGCAGGGCGGATGAGCGGGCAAAGGATTGGGCACTCTTTTGACCTTAGGATGAGAAATCGACCCTGAAAGCGGAGGAAACAGACAGTTCAACTACGTCAGAACGTGAAGGCAACAGGATCTTAATCCTATACTACAGTGTAATTTAAAAGCAGCGGATACTGCAGCATTTATGCTGAACTTTTTGAAACATTTGATAAAAAAGAAAGACCACGACGTAGTTATATTTCATGTACGTATTACTGTAGTTTTTCCTTATCTAATAAGAAGTTAAATGTTTGTAAATCTATGTGACCAAGCCACTGCAGTCGTCCGTCTGTAAGGTGTGGCGGGAAAAACGGAGGCTGTTTGGCAGCTGAACGAGAGAAAGGGGTATAGTCGAGAGAGTATAGAAATTAAGTATGTACGTGGATGCCAAACTTTAATACACTTCACATCAAAGGATAGTTGTGGCTCACCCTCCAAAGACCAAACAGTTAATTAAACTCTAATTTGGCAACTAAATTTTTTAATCAAACTCATCCAGAATAGTGGTAAAGGGAACTAAATTATCTGAATGACGTAAATTGAAAATTAAATTCCAGCTCATTTTATTGTCTTATGGCAAATGAACATCAGAACAAAAAAATCAGATCAAAATACAATTAATAACAGGTCAAATTAATAAACATAAAAAATTGGAATGAGAATAAACACTCCTACAATAAGTGGTTCGTAAGTAGGCGATTATTGTAACTGATATAAGATACATGAAACAACCTACATTAACTTGGAAACAGTGGCGTAATTGGCAACAATAGTTTGGTACCTGATTTATGTAACTAACCTAACGTGATACTATAAGTCAGGTAAGTGCAGGCGATACTGTACCAAAATTCGGAGGCGGCTGGAGGAATTGCTGAGTCGGCGCTGGACTACGGCAGAGTGTGTTGATTGCTGTAAGATGCGGTGCCAAAAAACAGTTCGGCTTCTTATTGCAAACGCGGTATTTAATTACAATCAGCCAACTATGACTCCGATGGATCTCAGTGCCTACGATTTCACTCTTTTGGCTGTGTTGTGCCACTGTACCCAACGTGTAATAATGCACGAGAATACTGTAGGGAAAAGTGACACCAAAACAGTGATAATCTCTTTTAGCACATCGACGCATCGAATATCAGGAGGGCTGGCCGTGTTCTCGGTTTGACAACACTCAACAGAAAAAAAAAGTTTCGGTACCACTTCAAAATTTGCATAAAGAATTCTAAGTTCATTTCCTCGAAACAGGAATAATCTGAGAGCAGAAGAGAGGCGATTGCTCTCCTCAGCTGCCCAAACGCAAGTCCTCTATTTTCACCTTCTCTGAAAGCACCTCACTCTATCTCCTCCAACAAAACTTCCAAGCCTTGCTTCTCCTAGAGACACCAGTTCAAACTGAGGCGCCAGACTTCGAACAATGTTGGCTTGCGTTCGGATGATGGTTTGCCAAGACAGTCTTACTGCAAAAAGGCAGCTAGTGGGGAATCTTCCCGAGTTTCGACAGCTGGGGTCACGCCCACACGTCCACCTCTCTCACGGTGAGGGACGATGGCCTCAGAGAACCGCCAAAAACACAGCCGGCAAGCGATTCTTTGTAACCTCACTCTATTGTAACATGTGTCGCCCGACTTCCTGGTGCCAGAGACGTAATACGTCCTGCGGGATACCACCCAGACATTCGACGACTCGGCGCCACATGTTTTCGCTCTAGGGGGTTGGCCTCCATAAATTTGCTCAGCTTTCCTCTGCTGCAACAGTGCACGCAGCCCTTAAAAGTGCATTGTATTCTCCGGCTGCTGTTGTCCAGACGACGCCACCATCGTCGGCGCCGGTCTAATCGCGGTACCGTTGCAAAAATACTAGATGTTCCTTCCACAGGGAACGCAGGCCGCAGGTAGCTATCTGGGAAGTAGGACCCCTCAGAATAGTCGTGAACTGACATTGTGGGTGTCCTCCGGCGGGTTGTGCAAGGATGTCGACATTCTCCATCTCCTAATCTAGCTTCACACAGATTCAAGTATGAGATTATTTTTCCTCGGCCACAGGTTATGAAGGAAATTGTTAACCCACGAAACAAAATTAACAACGCTACATATATATTCACCGTTGGAAAACAACGTGGCACTACTGAAATCTCTCAAGTCCTTAGGATAAAAAAGTTCTAAACTTACTTAAATGAACTAAAGGACAACATACACATCCATGCCCGAGGGAGGACACGAGCCTCCGGGGGAAGTAGCTCACAGTCTTTGACATGGTGCCTAGAAATGCTTGGCCATTCCAGCACGGCTTTATCTACAAATGTTAAACGTGCAATGTCTCTAAAACTGTGGCGACGTACCTCATTTTGAAAGATCATAACCCTATGTCTGTGTGACAAGCTGCATGTACGAGCGTCATGATACCATGGTCATACAACTATTAGTTACATAAAGTATATGGAGATATTGCTAAGAAATTTCTTGTCTCAAAAAGCAAAGCCACAGGCTCAGTTTCCTTATGTGCTCTTTTGACAAGAGACTCTCCAACGTGAAGAAGAAATATTTTCTGACTACATTTTTTTCTGTCCTCAGCACTTCTTGTCTCCTTGTATAATACATACGCGTTTGTGAGACACATTACAGACACGAGGAAAAACAATTTTTTCCACAATTTGAACTGCTTCCTGCCAAATGGAAGAACGATCTACTCGTGTTTCGTGTTGTAGTCCAATACTGCAAGTGGTTTCATCTAGCTGATGCGCCCCTGTTAGGTACGAACCGACACTTCCGACAATGTGGCCTTGTGGCACGTTGAAAGCATCAACACACCCCTTGTATCTTTCCACTTGAAGCAAAGTAAGTGATCTTGCGTCATAAAAATCACAGCCGCCCGAGTCTAACTCCGGCTCAGGCAGCTCGCCAATACCATGCAGCCAGAGTCAGACTCAGGCGTTGTCACGATTGTGATAATGGGTAATGTTTCCAATCATAAGACTCAGTGTTATAACTACGTGTGAAGCAAACTGGCGGCACGCCACGGAAGCGCACTCGTTCTTCCTACTGGTAACTGAACAAGGTGGGTACTGTGGCGATCCGTGTTGCGGAGAACTAACACACGACTTGAAGGTCCTGCGTCAGATCTTCATCAATGCTGGTTGCAGTGGTCACGTCAACATTCTCACACTCTTAGTAGTGGTTCTGGACGTCCAACACAGACGTCTTTTTTTCTTTATTGTCATTTTAAAGCCAACTAGTTACAGTCAGCAGAAAAGTGGAGTTGTTGAAGGACAATATGTAAGTGAACAGTGAGACAGACATATATGGGAGAACGAAACAGGTACAATCAAGCGGTAATAAAAGCACACATTCAATAAAACTGTCCAAGGTCACGGCGGCGGTTTCAAAGTTCCTTGGAAGATACGCAAGGACAACACGGAGACAGTTGACGGCGCACATGGTAAAACTCGTTGACACTTATCGTGGAGGCACTGATTAAAAACCACACAGATGTCACTGAACACACTAGCACTGGCCGGCCGCAGTGGCCGAGGGGACTGAGGCGCTTCAGTCACGGTCTGTACGGCCACTACGGTCGGGGGTTCAAATCCCCCCTCGGGCATGGATATTTGTGCCATCCTTAGTTGTAGGTAGTTCATAAGTAGTTTGTGTAGTTTGTAAGTTTAGGGACTGATGACCCCGTAGTTAAGTCCCTTAAGCTTAACAAACATTTGGGCATTTTGAACACTACCACTGTGCACCTTTAAAAGGTCGAGACACCCCGCGGGGGGAGGGGTATGGAGGGGAGGGAGGTGTGACAGGGATGGTGGAAAAGCGGGGGAGGGGGAAAGGGATGGGAGAGGGAGAAAAGGAGGGGAAAGAGTGATTGACGAGACTCTGGGCGCTGGAGACAGGTAGCCAAGCAGGGGGAAGGGAATGGACGGCAGAGAGGGGAGGGGCGCTGAATGCTAAGGGGAAAGGATCAGGGTTGATAGGAGGGGTATATATCGAGACGACGATCATCATCTAGCAAGGGAAGGGTGCGGAAGATGCCCTTCGAAAGGACATGGAGCGTGTGCAGGTGAAAGCCGGGAGGGATATCTACATCTACATCTACATACATACTCCACAATTCACCGTAAGGTGCGTGGCGGAGGATACACTGTACCATTACTAGGCATTTCCTTTCCTATTCCACTCCCAAATTGAACGAGGAAAAGAGAATGCCTATATGCCTCCGTACGAGCCCTAATTTCTCTTATCTTGTCTTTGTGATCTTTACGCGAAATGTAAGTAGGCGGCAGCAAGATCGTATTACACTCAGCTTCAAATTCCGGCCCTCTAAATGTACTTAACAGAAATTCACGCAAAGAACGTAATCTTTCTTCCAGCGATCCATAATTGAGTTGCCGGAGCATTTCCGTGACACTCGCGCATTGGTCGAACCTACCGGTAACATATCTAGCTGCTCGTCTCTGAACCGCCTATATGGCTTCCTTTAAACTGATCTGCTGCTGGTCCCAAACACTTGAGCAATACTCAAGACGTGGTCGTACAAGCGTTTTATACGCAGTCTCCTTTACAGGTGAAGTACATCTTCCCAAAATTCTCCCAATAAACCGAAGTCGGCTATCCGCCTTACTCACAACTGTCCTTACATGGTCGTTCCATTTCATATCGCTCTGCAATGTTACGCCTAGATATTTGAACGACGCGACAGCATCAAGAAGCTCACTACAAATGCTGTATTCGAACATCATGGGATTGTTTTTTCTACTCATGCGCATCACTTTACATTTTTCTACATTGAGAGCTAGCTGCCAGTCTTCGCACCAACTAGAAATTTTGTCTGCGTCATCCTGTATGCTATTACAGTCAGTTAAAGACGACACTCTCAAATACACCACAGCATCATCAACAAACAGCCGCAAATTATAACTTACTCTGTCCATCAGATCATTGTGGCGAAGGCGTGGCAGAGGCCCGGGATCAGTGAGGATGGGCTCTACCAAGGGGTTACGAGATTCTATCCTGTGGGTAGTGCAGAGGATTCGGAGATGTTCGAGGTTTGTAGGAGGGGGGGGGGAGGGATGATGTAATATAGGATCCGCGTGGGGGAAGGGAGTCGGATACGAAATGCTAGGCGGAGGGCGTGGCGTTCCAGGATTTGTAGAAGGTAGGAGGGACTGATATCCAGGCGGGGTGGGAGGAACAAAGGACGGATGATGGATTTATAGGTGTGAAGGACAGTGGAAGGGTTGAGGCCCCACGTCCGGCCAGTAAGGAGTTTACAGACGTCTGCCAACATCATCGTATTGTACGGGCAGCAGTGTCACCTCCCATAAATACCACCAGCACTGTTTCTCCCATGAAGCAAGATTAAACGTGTACTGCGCATTTCGAATTATTCAGTTCCCTTGAGGTTTGCAAAATTTGACGTCCTATGGAAGCTGATCCATTGTGACCGGGCCAAATATCTCACTAAAAAAGAATCATAAGAAAAAACTACTAGCATGAAGGACTCTATGGATGGCCCGCTAGATGGCGCTGCCATAGGTCAAACGTATATCAACTCATTTTTTAAAAAAATAGGTACCCCCATTTTTATTACATATTCGTCTAGTACGTAAATAAACATAAAATATTTGGAAGACTTTTGTCGCCTTGTGATAGATGGCGCTGTAATATTCACAAACATGTTGCTCACAATTTTAGACGAACAGTGGGTAACATAGGTTTTTCAAATTAAACCACAGAACGTAGGTACGTTAAAACGTCATTTCGATTGTTCCAATGTGATACATGTACTTTTTTGAAATAATCATACATTATGAGAATGCATGCTGTTGCTGCGTGATTACCTGTAATTACCCCATGACTATAATAAATGCTCAAAATGATGTCCTTCAACTTCAGTGCATTTGACAATACGCTTAACGAAATTCCTCTCCACGGCGAGTAGTTCGCCTTCAGTAATGTTCTCACATACATTGACAATGCGCTGATGCATGTTTTCAGGCGTTGTCGGCGAATCACGATATCAAATATCCTTCAGTTTTTCCCAGAGAAAGAAATCCAGGGATGTAAGATCCAGTGAACGTGCAGGCCATGGTATGGTGCTTCTACAAGCAATCCACCTGTCATTAAATATTCCATTTAAGACCGCTTCAACTGAACGCGAGCCATGTGCCGGACATCCGTCATGTTGAAAGTACATCGACATTCCGTCTTGTAGTTGAATTGGTAGAACATTACGTAAGAAATCAGCATACATTGCACCATTTAGATTGCCATCGATAAAATAGGGGCCAATTATTCTTCCTCCCATAATCTCGAATCATACATTAACCCGCCAAAGTCGCCGATGTTCCACTTGTCACAGCCATCGTCGATTTTCCGTTGCACAATAGTGCATATTATGCCGGTTTACGCTACCTCTGTTTGTGAATGACGCTTCGTCACTAAACAGAACGCGTGAAAAAAATTGTTATCTTCCCGTAATTTATGTTGTGCCCAGAGGCAAAACTGTACACGACGTTTAAAGTCTTCGCCATGCAAATCCTGGTGCATAGAAGTATGGTTCGGGTGAAATTTAAGTTGATATAGAAATCCCAACACCAAAGATTTTGATATTGCCGATTCTCGCTCAGTTTGTCCACTCCTGAAGTGCGGATTAGCCGCAACTGCAGCTAAAACACGTACTTGGGAATCATCATTTGCTGCAGGTAGTGGTTGACGATTCACTTGTGACTGAACACTTCCTGTCTCTTTAAATAACGTAACTATCCAACGAAAGATCCGGACACTTGGATGCTGTGTTCCAGGATAAAGATTAACAAACATAGCACAGGGCCGTTGGGCATTTTGATCACAACAGCCATAAATAAATACCATATCGACCTTTTCTGTGATTAATGTACGGTCTATTTTAACACGAGTAGTGTATGACTAAGCAAATACCGACCGCACATACGAAATGTTACGCGATACCACGTACTTATACGTTTGTGACTATTACAGCGCCATCTACCACAAAGCGGAAAAAGTGTTGCAAATAAACATTCATATTTATTTACGTTCTAGACGAATATGTAACAACAATGGCAGTACCTATTTAAAAATATGATGTTTATATCCGTTTGGCCTATGGCAGTGCCATCTAGTAGGCCAACCATAGCGCCATCTGTTTTCCCCCTTCAAGCTATAAAAGTTTTGTTCTTAGTAGATTTTTCGTTTAATGATTATTTCGTGAGATACTATCAAATTACCATCTTGTATATCCAGAGTTCGAAGTATCTTAACTCCTGTTATGCGTCGATAATAACTTGGAATACCTTGTTATATGTGTCACCGAAATACAAATAAGAACCCTGTCAACGCAACGTCCTCATACACATTGTCCGCAGTACTGTCGCCATCTTTACGTGTGTAGTCCTTAATTTTTTAGACACTCGTGCGTAATGCAGTTCGCAGAAATCAAAGTTCTCAGAAAGCAGAGTTCGCAATAATCTTGTCCGTAGGGATTACTGTAAGCTACAATAGGCCGCTCAGTCGCAGACTAATGGCAGTACGACGCGCCAGCTTTCGGCAGCGAATAGTAGGCACTTTGAATCCCGAATTCCCGGAAATACTCTGCAGGCCAGCCCTCGAAAAATCCAATATCCCCGCCACTGCAGCCTCTCGCTCATTCCTGACAACCACGGCGATCGAATCCACTGATGCTCAACATCAAGGGGCGCACCGTCAGAGTGAATACGGTTAAGACCGCAATCTCTCTGTATTACGGAAGCAGTATCGGATTATTTTAACACGCACATGGCGCTAAAACTATGACCTGATTAATACGAGGCGCGTCCAGAAAGTAAGTTCCGTTTGCTTACATAAATCGAACGGGTATTGATTGTACGAAAATCTACAAGAGTTAAACTACTTTTCTACATAGCTTCCGAAATTTTGTAGGCAATTGTCATAGTATGGCACAAGGTTTTGTGTGCCTTTTTCATAGAATGTTGCCGTCTGTGTATTCAACAATGTGGTAACATGTTCTTCAGCTCGTCATCATCGTTGAAGTGTTGTCCACCAAGGACAGATTTTTAGGTGTAAGAAGATGATTATTGTCAAAATATTTTTTTTTTTGCTATAATGCCTCACCTCACGCACCGAATGTGACCAAACAATTCTTACTGAAATTTCAGTGGGACCTGTTTGATCATCCTCCATACAGCTCGGAGCTCTCTCCTAGCGACTTTCATCTCTTCTTACACCAAATCTGTCCTTGGTGGTCAACACTTCAACGATGATAAAGAGCTGTTACCAAATGGTTGAATACAGAGGCGGCAACCTTCTGTGAAGGATGCATGCAAAAACTTGTGGCACGCTATGACAAGTGCCTACAAAATTTCGTCAGTTATGTGGAAAAGTAGTTTAAGAGTTGTAGAATTTTGTGCAATGAAAATTTCTTCTGTATCTGTGTACAATTTCATTTTATTACCAAACGGAACTTACTTTCTGGACGCGGCTCGTATATTTCAAATTATGTTTGAAAGACAACTACAGCTAAGATTCAGTGATTGAAGAAGTGTGAAAAACGGATTAATCGTTTAGTATATTAGCGTCCGAGAAGTTATATTTTACTTTGGGCATTCATGAAAGCCAGAGGTCAAGATAGACCAGAAGATGCATCCTGAGACACATGGTTGCACATTTACTGAATGCTTTAAGCGTCATTTGTTTTCTACTAGGCAGCTATACTAAAAGTGAGTTATATGTTTCCATCCACTAACAGAAATAACAAAATAAATAAATAAATAAAATAAAAACTAAAAATGATAATACACACGCACGCACACACACATACACACGCAATACTTCGCCCCGTGCAGTGGCCTTCGCTTGACGTTCTACTTTACTGTCGTGTTCACTTGTGTCCACGAAACAAATAGTAGCGTTGCTATTTAACAGGGATAAAATTTCAAACCTCTGTTGCCAACATTTTACAGTGACTAAAAAAAAGATCCTTCAATCCTTGAAGAGACAGCTACGCTATTTCGCCGAAATTAAACACTATTACAAAGTATTCCACACCCTGGAAAGCGTGTGAGAAATATATATTTTATATGTTCAACACGTAGAAGAAGGGAACTTGATGAATCAGTTTAATAAAATCCCCAGAAAATATAAATTTAGGCTTCCTAAGATCAGTATGATCCTCTTCGAAACGCCTTAATGAAACACAACCACCGGAGTAATATGATGGTATAGTGGGAGCTTTCCAAGAATACTGTACGCATTGTTACCTGTTCCTGCCTTATTCATCCACCTCCTATACGTACAGTTTTTTTACATTTTTATTACTGCCACAAAATTTTAACTTACCGTTAGAATGAAAATTATCAAGACCGCAACCTCTCGGCACTGCGGAAGTCGTCAATGATGACGGCAGAAGTTGAAACGTTGCGATAATTTAACACTGGCACATGGTGCTAAAAGTTGTGGCCCGTTTACTATATTCCAAATTAAGTATGAGACACAACTACAGTCAACATTATATGATTCTTAAATTGTGAAAAACTGATTTACCCTTTAGTATATTAGCGCCCTAGCAGTGATATTTTACTTCGGGCATTCATAAAAGCCATAAGTCGTGACTGACGAATCGCTACTACTAGAAGTAATAGCAAGATTTTACTTACTAAGAAAGTATTACAACATTTTACAACATACAATATAATGAAAACACGAGGTTATTAAGTAACGTAGAGCACAATATTATGATAAACTGTTGGGCGGCAGGTTGTTTGTTGTATCAGCGTTCGTTGCCGTAACCAATTTTCTGTTTGTTGTCATTTCCCTCTACCGCTGCCTATCGTAGAACCTGACAATACATTTTAAGAGGCTATGAAAACTTACTGCTCTTTCTCTTCAGTCTACTGAAATATAATGTTCCTAAACTGTAGTAACTTCAGAGGTATTGGACTTTCAACTGGTTTTTTTTTTTTTTTTTTTATTTTTATTTTTTTTTTTTTTTTTATTTATTAAAAATGGATATTCTATCAAAACGGTACAAGCAGTTATTTAGTAAATTTTTCCTTTCTCAACGAGGTCCATTTTGTGAAACTATATAAATGCTGTATATTAAGTTTGTAGGGATCAAATTATATGGGCAGTTGCGCAATTAATCGTAAATGCTGCTATTAAGTAGCTTCAACTTTGTGCAATCGTTGTAAGTATGACTAAGTGGCAGGATCACATCCCGTGACATTCAGAGAGTAGGGAGACTTTTCTTCCCTACTAAAACCTTTAAACACTTTAGGTCACACAAATGCTGATCATGGATGATTGGATGATTGCTGATGATCCTGTGGTGTACAGGAGGCTGTTGTTATTGAATGAATGTAGTAGGATGCAGGATGACTACGGTCAAATTTCTCGGTGGTGTAAGGAATGGCAGCTAGCTCTAAAAAAAAAAGAAAAAAAAAGGGGGATGCAGATGAGTAGAAGAAACAATCACGTAATGTTCGAATGCAGCATTAGTAGTGTGTCGCTTGGCAGAGTCGCGTCGATTAAATACCCAGCCGTAACGCTGCACAGCGATATGAAATGGGACAAGCACACAAGGACAGTGGTGGGGAAGGCAGATGGTCGACTTCCGTATATTGGGAGAAATCTGGGAAGATGGGATTTCTCTGTAAAGTAGACAGCATATAAAACGCTTGTGCGTCCCTATCTTGGGTATTGCTAAGGGCTTTGCGATCCGCACCTGATCGGTTTAAAGGAAGACACAAATGCAATGCGGAGGTGGGCGGCTATATTTGTACCTCGTAGGTTTGATCAATGCGCGATCGTTACTGAAATGCTTTGGGAACTCACATGGGAGTCACTAGAGGGAAGCAGACGGTCTTACGAGAGACACTGTTGGAGAATTTTAGAAGGTCCGATGAAGCTGACTGCAGGACGATTCTACTGTCGCCAAATTACATCTCGCGTAAAGGTCACAAAGATAACATCAGACAGATTAGGCGTCGTACAGATGCATACAAGCACTGGCTTTGCCTTGGTCTATATGGGAGTGAAATTGGAAAGCAAGTTACTAGTAATTGTTCTATGCACCCTTCATTATGCAACTTTGGCTGGATCGTGAGAACGTACGTAGATGTAGACCTTTATTGATGGGTGCCACGTTTGCGACCCTATGCAAGGTCAGCATCAGAACCATCGCTAGAGCAAGAAACACTGACAGGCGATGATGAATAAACGATTGTGAAATAACTATATAAAGAAATGTGGGACGTGAAATAACAGCAGAAATCAGAAGATTCTGGTCGTGCGGTGTAATTTATCGTCGGTGGGCTATGGCAGCAGACAACCGAATCCATTGCTTGCAGCGTCTAACCATGGCTCATGAGCATCTCGGTTGTAACCTGGACGACTGGAAACAGGTTGACCTAAACAGATGATTTCAGTTGGTAGAAGCTACCAATAGAATTCGAGTGTGTAGCAAAGCCTACGAATATATTCATCTTGTGAATGTGTAACTCTTGTATTTTTCGTGCTTGCTGTATTAGATTTGTAATTGAATCGCCTTATAGAAGACCTTTTTTAAAAAATACCCAAACATGTTTCCACATTTATTGTACCATCTTCCGTGGGTTTCTGGCTTTTATTTTGTCATTTGCAGGATTTGCGTGTGCATTAATTGCGGAATGACAAGATTTGACATCCTATCATATTAGAGCTGTGGTGTTGCTGCTTGCTTGTTTTTGGCATGGTCTTATGTTTTATGATCTTCAGTGTGATTTTTGTTGTGAAACACACGGAAGATGACACAATAAGTATCGAAACATGTTTGGGTATTAAAACAAAAAAGGAGTCTTCCATAAGGTGAATTCAACCACAAATCCAAAGCCTACAAAGTACTCAATACGCGCCGATGGTGCCGTCTCTCGGACGGATTATGACGATCACGTCTCCATAATGTGTGTGCCAATAAAATCACTTGAGAAAGTTGGTGAAACAAATTTCGCAAATACATCTCGACACGGCGAAAAACGCCTTTCTTCCAATAATCTCCACCCTCACTCGTGCATCATTTCCGTGACACTCTCTCCCCTACATCGTGATAATACAAAACCAGCTGCCCTTCTCTGAACTCTCCCTACATCGTCCGTCAGTCCCACGTGATGGGGATCCCACAATGGGCAACAGTACTCCGAAATTGGACACACAAGTGTAGTTTAGGCTATTTCTTTATTAGAAAGGCCAATGAAACGTAACCTTTGCTTCACTTTCCCTGCAACATTTTGTGTGTGTTCTTTCCAATTTAAATTGTTCCTAATTGTTATTCCTAGGATTTTTAGTTGAATTGACGGCCTGTACATTTCAATTCAAATTGTCAAATACTTGTAAAACTACCGGACCAAACAGCTATGGTCATCAGTCCGTAGACTTACATACTACTGAAACTAAGGACAACACACATGCTCATGCATGAGGGAGGTCTCGAACCTCCCACAGCAGGAAACCCGCGGTCCATAGCAAGACGCCTTAGAACGCTGGGCCACTCCACCGCGACCTTGTGGTTTTGACTGATTTATCGAATCAATGGAGTTTAACGGATTTCTTGTAGTGGTCATATGGTTGACTATACACTGATCATTATTAACGATCAACCTGGCAGGTCTGTAGCTATTGGATTATCAGAAGATGAGAGAAAGTACAGCACTAAGGGGACACTATTGGAAATAGTGGGATCAATAAACGTATGTCAGACGACGCCAGTATAGTATTAAATGATCAAACCCAGTTCCCCTTTTCCCTTCTACTAAAATAAGATTCAGTTATCAGTTTCTTAAATGTATACATTGTTACAATTGAGTACTATTTCACAATTTAACAACGCCTAACTCTACCCCTTCCCCACTCTCACGCTTTAACAATAATATTCAAGCTTTGAACTTATACGTATAAAATCAGCTTTTCAAATATTTCTATATTTCAGTAGTTGTAAATAAGCGTAATGAAAATGTAATATGTAAATTAGTATCTTCTGGAAGTTAATAACATCTTTTTAAGTCGCGCATCTGCTAAGAAATGTTAGCGACATTCAGTTATTACCTGGTGATGGCCTAAGAAGGCCTTTGCCGGTTAGTAACTCAATAACTAATTTAGCAGAATATCAAGAATTTTTTCTTTCGATAATATTATCATATTCTGTCAAATACCGACGAAAATTTAAATTAATGCAACTGCTTAGTTTTGTACCATGCAGATATCTAAATTATTTTGCAGTTGCTTTTGATCTTCAGGTGACTTTACTACCTAATAACTGACAGCGTTATCCGCGAATAGTCTAAGAGGACTACTCAAATTGTCTTCTAAATCGTTTATAAAAATAAGGAATTGTAGGGCTCCTATAAAACTTCCCTGGGGAAAGCCAAATATAACTCCTCTTCTAATCGATGAATTTCCGTCCGTTACAGCTCGCTGTGTAGGCTACTTTCTGTCAGGATATTACGCATCCAGTCACACAAGTATGTAGATATTCTATGAGCACGCAATTTGATTGGAAGACCCTCGTAAGGTACAATGTCAAAAACTTTTCGAAAATCTAGAAATACGGAATTTATTTGACATTCCTTGTCGGTAGAAGTCATTTCATTATGTGAGGAAAGAGTGCGATAGACAATGGTTATTAAATAGATTATTTCTAGATTTTCGAAAGTTTTTGATGCTGTACGTCACAAGCGTCTTCTAATCAAATTTGTAAGAACGTTACCTTTTGAATCCGTGTTGACTATGGGTCAATGGATCGTTCTCTTCCAGTATAAGTTGTTAAATCCTGTTGCAAACCAATTTTAATGATATAGGCCAGTAATTCTGCGAACCCCGCCTATTTCCTTTCTTGAATTTTGGAGTGTTCTGGTAGCGTAGTGAATGTTGGGTGAAGTTGTAGCTGTGGGTGAATAAAGAAAAGATGGGAAAATTAGCCTTCAAAGAGTCTCCGACTATCATTGTTCCCTGACAGGCAACTCACCTCCAGATCTTCTGCCTGTCCCAGGAGGTCTGAATCCGTCTCTTGCAGCAGGGGTTTCAGCGTCTGGTAAAAGGTTTACGAAAAGGGACAGTAAGGAAAGATACAGAAAAATGAAAGTCGGGATAGCCAGTTAAAACATATATTAACAACAAAGTACATAGAGGCGAGGTAGCCCTGTCAAATTTCCAGATGTGTGTGTTTGTCCTTAGGTTAGTTTACCTAGGTTTGAGTAGTTTGTAAGCTACGGACTGATGACCACGCAGTTTGGTCTGATAGATTTAAAAACATTTGAACATTTTCAAATTTCCATAAACCCTCACACACTGAATGCAGTCACTGGGCGTGTCATAGACCTGCTGCAGGCCAAGTCGCAAAATACATACAAGAGTAAGAATATAGATAACAACCAATACTCAGAGTTTAAGACAAAACGTAAGAAACTATTCATGAGTTCGCACACGATTACAAGTACAGGGGCCGGACATAGGCATTGAAGATGCTACATACCGGAATAGCAGTTCCCGAAAAGATGGCGTAATTGCAAAACTAAGACGATCGCGTTAACGGAAGAAGCGAAGTATGTCGTATCGGTGATCATGTCGAGTCCGGCGCGGAAGTCTAGGACGGACTGTTTGCTCCCAAGGTAATGGGAAGGACGTGTCACAAAACGAAGGTAACTGCCGCGCCGTTATCTCCCGATGTCGATACCTCCAGAAACTGCAGCGGAATGGGGCCGTGGTGTCTTTAGTAAGGCTAGTTCATAAGTAGTTTGTAACTTTAAGAACTGATCCCGCAGTTTAGTCCCATAAGCTTTACAAATATTTGAACATTAAAATTTGATGTACTTAAGCTTTACAAATATTTGAACATTCAAATTTGATGTATTATTTTTTTAAATGACTGAGGACTGGCTGACAGATTTTGTGGCTTTGCCACGTGTCTTTTAGCGTTACTGTAATTCAGTGCGTTACATCTTGTGCAACTATTGTATTATTATACTGTGAAAGGGACTTGACTTGGTATACAATCGGGTCCGGAAGACTTAACATTGTTAAGTGATTTAAGTTGGATTAGAATTCCAGCCTTATCTACTTCTAACTTACGCATGCTCGCAGCTAGTTTTGATACGAAATCTGGAGTATATGTCTCTCGTTTTCATCGGCTACACTTAATTAATCGGTTTGTTATTGTCGTGGCGGAGCGGCCTAACACATTGAAGCGCTATGCTATTATGCGCGAGGCCGTTCCCCGTCGTGGATGTTTGTGCTGTCTTTAGTAAAGCTAGTCATAAGTAGTTTGTATGTTTAGCGACTGATGACGCCGCAGTTAAGTCCCTTAAGCTTAACAAACATTTGACCAATTTTTTGGCTTGTTATTTTTATAGCGAGTTTTTCCTGTACAAATGAAATGCGACAACGAAGTAGCCTTACTTTTTGTAAGCATGTTGCGAAAAGTGGATTGTCCAGTAGATTGTGGCAGCCAGGAGTCAGTTTGTAGTGGTTCTGTTTTTGTGGTTAGCAGCAGGCTGAGATTGCAGTTCGGAAAGTTGTCGCTGGAAGTTGTGTGTAATAGTACCACGGTAGTCTGGCGTATTCTGTTTTGTGACTGCGGTGGGCAGAATGCGTGACACTTGTATGAAGTGGTGATGAGCGTCGCTGCAACACGCTGCTCTTAGAGACAGAGACGCGGTTACGCGTATGAGCGGCAGCGGCGACGCGGCGACACCAAAAACATGCGGGCAGCACTGCCGGTCCCCGTTTGTTAGCTCTGGACCGGAGCGTCGTGTTGCTCTACGATCTGGCCTGTTACATTAGAGTTCTATCCTTGCTTAGGTCTTCTAGTCGAATGTACAGCGCACATGACGTGGCGACTAACGACGAATTTGGGGCAGATCTCTCTCTACTCACGAACTGCATTTACCTCGAGATCGGCTGCGTAATTCGGAATGGTATTCTCTACAGTAATCTGACATCTCTCAGAGCCGGCCCTAGCTCACTCGGAGCTCTGTGGGAAAATTGCGCGCGGGGCTGTGCACGCCCTCCCCTTCCCCCCAGCCTCCAGTAGAGGTTATACACCTGCTTCACGTTCGAAAAGAACCAACAGACTTCCAATATAGCAAAACACTTATTACACCAGATCTACTGTCTGTATGGAAAATAATTAACCGGAGAAGGAATCTTAATCACTACGGCAATTACTGAAATGTTAAAAATAAAAAATAAATAAAAATAAAATAACTTATCTCTCGGAATCGTTCCAATTTAATGTAATTCAATATGGGTAAAAGGTTCACAATTCATCATGACACTTCAGTCAGCAAAATGGCTTCAATGATCTATTTACCCAAGGTCAAGACGGATTTAGAAAATCTCGTTCATGCGAAACACAACTAGCTCTTTACTCGCACGAATTGATAGTGCTATTGACAGGGGTTCTCAAATTGATTCCGTTATTTCATGCTTTCCAGAACGCTTTTCACACCGTACCCCACAAAAGGCATTTAATCAAACTGCGTGGTTATGGTATGTCGCCTCAAATTTGCGACTGGACAGGTGATCCCTGTCAGAGAGGACACAGTTTGTAGTAATCGATAGTAAGGCATCGACTAAAACTGAGTTGAGATCGGGCTTGAAAACGGTAGTGATATTGGTCCTCTACTCTTACTTCATAAACGATTTGGGAGGAAACTAAGCAGCTCTCTTAGGTTGTTTCCACATGACGCTGTCATAAGCGTCTAGTACAATCATATGAAGATCAAAAGCAGCTGCAGAACGATCTGAATAAGATATTACTTCGGTGTTTGCCATTGACTCTGAATAATGAGAAGTGTGGAGTCGCCCACGTGAGTACGAAAAGAAATCCGTTACGCTTTGTTTACATCTACATACATACTCCGCAATTCACCGTAAGGTGCGTGGCGGAGGGTACACTGTACCATTACTAGGCATTTCCTTTCCTATTCCACTCCCAAATGGAACGAGGAAAAAAAGAATGCCTATATGCCTCCGTACGAGCCCTAATTTCTCTTATCTTGTCTTTGTGATCTTTAGGTGAAATGTAAGTAGGCCGCAGCGAGATCATAATACACTCAGCTTCAAATTCCGGCCCTCTAAATTTACTTAATAGAAATTCACGAAAAGAACGTCGTCTTTCTTCCAGCGATCCCCAATTGAGTTGCCGGAGCATTTCCGTGACACTCGCGCATTAGTCGAACCTACCGGTAACAAATCTAGCTGCTCGCCTCTAAACCGCCTCTATGTCTTCTTTTAAACTGATCTGCTGCGCGTCCCAAACACTTGAGTAATACTCAAGACGTGGTCGTACAAGCGTTTTATACGCGGTCTCCTTTACAGGTGAAGTACATCTTCCCAAAATTCTCCCAATAAACCGAAGTCGGCTGTCCGCCTTACTCACAACTGTCCTTACATGTCCGTTCCATTTCATATCGCTCGGCAATGTTACGCCTAGATATTTGAACGACGCAACAGCATCAATAAACTCACTACTAATGCTGTATTCGAACATTATAGGATTGTTTTTCTACTCATACGCATCACCTTACATTTTTCTTCATTGAGAGCCAGCTGCCATTCTTCGCACCAACTAGAAACATTGTCTAAGTCCTCCTGTGTGCTATTACAGTCAGTTACAGACGACACCTTCCCATACACCACAGCATCATCAGCAAACAGCCGCAAATTACAAGTTACTCTGTCCATCAGATCATTTATATAGATAGAAAATAATAGCGGTCCTATCACACTCCTCTGGGACACGCCTGACGATACACTCGTCTCTGGTGAACACTCGCCGTCGAGAACAACGTACTGCGTTCTATTACTTAGGAAGTCTTCCAGCCAGTCACAAGTCTGTGAACCTATTCCATAAGCTCGTATCTTTGTTAACAGTCTGTAGTGTGGCACCGCGTCGAACGCATTTTTGAAGTCGAGAAAAACACAATCCGCCTGTTGCCCTTCATCCATGGCTCGCAAAATATCATGTGAGAAAAGGGCAAGCTTAGTTTCACATGAACGATGTTTCCTTTAGCTTTTTCAATGAAATTTATTATATTCGAACCGAGAATAAGCTCTAAAATTCTACATGAAACTGATGTCAACGATATTGGCATGTAATTGTGTGGGTCAGTTCTCTTTTCTTTCTTATAAACGGGAGTCACCTGCGCTTTTTTCCAATCACTAGAAACTTTGCGCTGAATCAAAGATTCGCGATAAATGCAAGCTAAGTAGCGGGCCAATGCCGCAGAATAGTCTTTGTAAAACCGAACTGGTATTCCATCCGGACCAGCAGACTTTTTCGTATTTAGCTCCCTCAGCTGCTTCTCTACACTGGAAATACCTATTGGTATGTCCCCCATTTCGGAATTAGTACGTTGATCAAATGATGGTACATTTGCGGGGTCCTCCTGCGTGAAAGATTTCTTAAAGGTTAAATTTAGAACTTCAGCTTTCCGTTTGCTTTCTTTTATTACTGCCCCGCAATGATCAGCGAGTGACTGGACAGTGGGTTTTGACCCACTTATCGATTTTACATAGGACCAGAATTTTTTCTAGATCTCGGAAAGATCTTTAGCTAAGGTAAGGCTGTGACAATTATTGTATGCTTCGCGCATCGATCTTTTTATAGATGCACGAATCTCTACTAACTTTTGCCTGTCATCATTTGCGTGTTCTTTTGTGAATCGAGAGTGCAACAGCCTTTGCTTTCTCAGCAGCATTCTAACATTATTATTATACCATGATGGATCTTTTTCATCCTTAATCGACTTTACTGGCACATATTTCTCTAACCGTATATTACAAGATAAGTCAATCAAAAGTGAAGGCCGTAAACTGCACTAAATATCTAGGAATTTCTATTACTTCAGACTTAAACTGGAAAGAACTCGTAGATAATGTCGTGAGAAAGGCGAACCAGAGACTGCGTTTTATTGGTAGAACCCTTAAAAGATGCAACAGAACTACTACAGGAACTGCATACACTACGCATGTCCGTCCTTTTCTTAGTATCGCTGCCCAGCATAGGATCCTTATCAGGAGCGTTTGAGGAAGGACATCGAAAGAGTCCAAAGAAGGGCAGCTCGTATCTATTGTCACGATACATGAGAGACAGCGTGACGGAAATGATACAGGATCTGGGATGGGAATCGTTACAACAACGGCGCTTATCGCTGCGGCGTATGCCACTTACAAAACCAACTGCCAACATCCTCCTCCGAATGCCAAAATACACTACTGGACATTAAAAGTGTTACACTAAGAAGAAATGCAGATGAGAAAAGGGTATTCATTGGACAAGTATATTATTCTAGAACTGACATGTGATTACATTTTCGGGCAATTGGGGTGCATAGATACTGTGAAATTAGTACCCAGAACAACCACCTCTGACCGTAATAACGGCCTAGATACGCCTAGACATTGAGTCAAACAGAGCGTGGATGGCGTGTACAAGTACAGATGCTCATGCAGTTTCTACACGATACCACAGTTCATCAAGAGCAGTAACTGGCGTATTGTGACGAGCCAGTTGTTCGGCCACCATCGACTAGACGTTTTCAATTGGTGAGAGAATGTGCTGGCCAGGACAGCAGGCGAGTATTTCCCGTATCCAGAAAGGCCTGAAGAGGACCTGAAACATGCGGTCGTCAATTATCCTACTGAAATGTAAGGTTTCGCAGGGTTCGAATGAAGGGTAGAGCCGCGGGTCGTAACACATCTGAAATGCCACGGCCACTATTCAAAGTACCGTCGAGGCGAACAAGAGGTGACCGAGTCGTGTAACCAATGGCACCCCATACCATCACCACTAGTAATACGCTAGTATGGCGATGACGAATACACGCTTCCAATGTGCGTTCCCGGCGACGTCGCCAAATACGGTTGAGACCATCCTGAAGCTGTAAACAGAACCTGGATTCATCCGTAAAACTGACGTTTTGTCGTTCGTGCACGCAGGTTCGTCGTTGCGAACACCAAAGCAGGCGCTCCTGTCTGTGATGCAGCGTCAAGGGTAGCCATGTTCTCGGACCTGATAGTCCATGCTGCTGCAAAGGTTGTCGAACTGTTCGTGTAGATGGTTGTTGTCATGCAAACGTCCCCATTTGTTGATTACGGAATCGTAACGTGGCTGCGTCATCCGTTACAGCCAGGTGGATAAGATGCGTGTCATGGCGACTGCTAGTGACACGAGGCCGTTGAACGGTTGTAGCTGCCACACTAAACATGATAAAATTGTCATTCAAAATTCTTTGTACAGTCCATGATAGAAACATTTAAAACAGTTTGCCTAAAAATACACTTTCTAAGTAATATATCAATCAGTTTGTTGGCCCTGACTACCATACCATTCTGTGAAAACCGCACATCAATTACACGTTTCCGCAATATTTGCGGTGCAAGTGTTAGGTGATTCACCCGGTATATATTACATTAATTATTCCTGATAGGTATTGGGTACCATTACAACAAAGATTTGGTGACAGTTCTCTTGAGGGTAACTAGCGAAACAGAGAAAACGTCAGTGATACACCACTACTGGATGGGTCATAATACTGCACGAGCAGAAACTGATTCAGCTAAGCAGATAGGAGACATCGATGTTTCGCACTTAAAAGGTGTGTGTGTGTTATGGATGTTGAACCTATCGTTAAATCAGACAACAAATTGTTCATTAACACAGCAATTTGGTTTAATTATGGCCCTGATATTGATGTATATACTATTAAATAAGAAACAGTGCATTAAACTGATTATGTGCGCAACGGATCTTTTAACAAAACAACTGTGGCAAGTCACGATATGAAAAAACACTGACTATACTCAAAATATTTGAGTGCGAGAAAGATAATAAAAAACCACAAACCACTTTCTTAATGTTTGGCTGCGGGAATTTTATGCAGATCAGTACCTGATTATCAAAATTCAGTATCCTAATCAATTGACTGCAGTGTTGCATAACAATCATTTACTATAGCACAAATAACGAAATCTGTTTAACAAGATTACTAAAATCAATGCTGCACTTTAAATCCACTAATAACTAATTATCAAATGAAGGAAGTAGGTTAATCTTCTAACTACGTAAATGAAACAGGAAAGGAAGGTCAACTTTGTTACTTATTATAATAATCACCATGACATTACCTACATAATCCAACTTTTTCCTAATGACATCAAATGCAATTACCTTCATTCCAGCGGTGATAGTAATAAAAAATACAATATATATTCCAAATACAATCAAGTCAACTTGCTGGCACAGCAGCCTCTGCTCTACATCGGAGCCATACACACAACTCAACTGCTCTCTAAGCGAGCTAAACCACAAGTCCCACACTCTCTGCGCGAGGTACAATGCTATGCAATACATAGTCTTTGCCAAAGATGAAACTACACAGACTTAAGTACACATACCGATACACACAATAGAAGCAATATTAAACATTTTCTTGCAAGAAAGCTACTCGACACAAAACAGGAGGCACAATATTAGACATTATCTTACAAACATATTTTTATGGACACGTTTCACACTTACAGTGAACTTATGAGGCAGGTCCACACTGTACAAGTTGAATCGCAGAGATACAGGAGCTCGCCGTCATACGTCGTGACGTGTGTAGAGAAGGCGTCGCCGGCAACGGCAGCGGCGCGGCGGCGAGGTCGTGTCACAGCCTTATGCTAATTGGCTGGCTGGCTGAAGGCGAGAAGCCTACGCGCCGCCCCAAGACATCAAAGCAGCCGGCAGACACCTCGCGTCGCTACGAGACCAGTGCTCTGCTTAGAAGCGGCCGCCTGACGTAAGCAGTTGTTTCCTCTATGCCGAATACACGTAGGTGGAACGCAATTCGCTAAAGCTCTCTCGAACCACAGTGAAGTGTTTTATTCTCATGAAGATTTCCATCCTGTTATTGAAACATCCTGGAGCACTGTACGACCCAATCCAGTTTCAGGTTTGTGACTCGCTGGAAGTCTTCCTAACTAATAGAACGCAGTACGTTGTTCTCGACGGCGAGTTCTCACCGGAGAGGAGTGTATCGTCTGGCGTGCCCCAGGGGAGTGTGATAGGACCGCTATTATTTTCTATCTATATAAATGACTAGCTGAAAACCCGACGCTGCCCGGGTATATATTTATTCCTGCCATTTTTCAGGTATATCTTCATTTGTATAAGGGTTCTATACCTGTAAAGTCAATTGGGAGTACAATTAGTAGTAAAGAAGTAATCTATTTAAACTTGGTGCGTGTGGTTCGGTTTTCCATGAACGTTACTGTTTAGGTGCTCATAGCTCATGAACTGCATGTCGTACTGTGATAGAATGTAGAAGGTGCATTCAGCTATATGCGTGTATACTGTGTGTAAAATTTCCTGCGGCTATAATTAGTACTGTAGAAATTATAAATTGTAAAGTCATACCGAATGCCGTAGTTTTACTCCGTGAACAGCGGAACACTACTGTTTACGTGCTCATATCTCATGAACTACGTGTCGGAATGTGATACAATTTAGAAGCTACATTCAACTATACAGGCGTATACTGTCTGTAAAATTTCCTGTCGCTACAATTTGTAGTGTTAAAATTATGAATTGTAACGTCATACCGAGAGCCGTAGTTTTACTC
Organism: Locusta migratoria; assembly: GCA_026315105.1. Lineage (NCBI taxonomy): Eukaryota > Metazoa > Arthropoda > Insecta > Orthoptera > Acrididae > Locusta > Locusta migratoria. Next base: position 222,078,646 of record CM048751.1, on the reverse strand, counting down.
CATAAACAGCGGAAAAGTAGTAAGCGAGAAACTTTTTTCCTTTCATCATTTTGCTATGGTTGCCAGCGGGAAAAAGTTTAATAAAGTTTTGAAATTATGTATAAAATTTGTTGCAAGTCGCTAAGTACTGTCATACTCATACAGTGTATTTCGAAAGTCTCGCCGCATTATATGGCATTTTTTGCGATTTCTATTGGTTATGACATAATATCTTTTGAACTATGTGCCGTTTGTGATTCTTAACAATGCAGCAATTGTTACCTCACGGTAAGGAATGTGTGTACCACATTTTGTTGAAAAAATTGTCCAATGGTTTAGGAGAAAATAAGCAGTATTATCGCAAAATTCAGCAGTTTTTCACGCATCTCATTGTTTATGACGTCATATCTCGTGATTCCTACACTTAAGGCGACCACCCTCATGGATTGAAGCTTACGTGTATAAAATTTGAGAAAGATTGGATCAAAACAGTAGATTTGTATGCAACACGTGCAAATATACGGACACTCTGCTTTATATATTACATCTGATGACCAGAGGATCTTGAAATTTGCGGCTGTTTGCTGATGATGCTGTCATGTACGGGAGGGTGTCGTCTTTAATTGACTGTCATAGCATACAGGATGACTTAGACGAAATTTGTAGTTGGTGGGATGAATGGCAGCTAGCTGTAAATGTAGAGAAATGTAAGGTGATATTCAAGAGTAGTGAAAACAATCCCATAATGTTCGAATACAGCATTAGTAGTGAGCTTCTTGATGCAGTCGCGTCTTTCAAATATCTAGGCGTAACACTGCAGAGCGATATGAAATGGAACGAACATGTAAGGACAGTTGTGAGTAAGGCGGACAGCCGACTTCGGTTTATTGGGAGAATTTTGGGAAGATGTACTTCATCTGTAAAGGTGACCGCATATAAAACACTTGTACGACAATATTGCACAATGTTTGGGACCCACAGCAGATCAGTTTAAAAGAAGACACGGAAGTAGTTCAGAGGTTCGTTACTGGTAGGTTCGATTAATGCTCGACTGTCACGGAAATGCTCCGGGAACTCAAATAAGGATCGCTAGAGGAAGTTTTGTTGATGAAATTTAGAGGGCCGGAATTTGAATCTGAGTGTAGAACGATCGTCCTGCCGCCTACTTACACTTCGAGTAAAGGCCACAGAGACAAGATAACAGAAATTAAGGCTCGTACAGAGCCTTATAGACATTATTTTCTTCCCAGTTCTATTCGGGACTGAAATAGGAAAGGAAATGCTCAGTAGTCGTACACTGTACCCTCCGCTACGCACCTTAATGTGGATTCCGGAGTGTATACAGAGATTTAGAAGTTGAGTGCTCAGTCGTATTATACTTCTCTCGAAGCCACTCAATGCACTTTCTACCCACTCCCCCCTCCTGTAACTTCTTTGTCCATGAAGCTTGAAGCCTTTGTTCTAAACTACCAAGACGATGTACTATACCTCGCTATGCTGGCAAATTACTACTACCTTACAGTTTACAAATAATATTTCCATATTGGAGCGAGTGTCGGTCTCGAATTCCAGTAGAAGAAATACAGTGCGCAGGTCATTTATTCAAGATACCGGTCTCGATAACCAATGTTATTGTTGTAATACCTACAATACAGCCTGTAAAAATATTTTTAAAAAGTTTATGAAAACGTCTGTAGAGTTCAACAACCAACAGCGTAAACCACAGTATAATAACAACATACGTGGAGTTTCTAAAGGTTAGGTGACTGCCATCAGACAGCAAACAAAACAAAAGAGACATTAAAAATATTCTTTATCCCCCTTCAAAATAGTCATCATCCGCTACGACAGACTGTTGACAACGTTTGTACAGCTGAAGGCCTCCAGTAACTTGTTTCGTGTTTCGTGGCCTTCGCGCCCGGTAAACGTTCGCCTGCCATGCTTGTGGGGAAGACGGTAACCAACATGACATCGTTTTCCATTTAGGTTCTAGGTCGTGTGTGAGGTCATCGGCCGATAAACTCGAATTAGTTTATGAAAGCTGTGCAGGATCACACTGGACTTCCATTCGGGAGGAAAGTGGTTCATATCCTCCTCTGGCCATCCAAAATTCCCTAAATCACTCCAGGCATGTGTCGCGATGATTCCTTTGCAGTTGCAAGGGCGATTTGTCTATCCAGTCCTAACCGAAAAATCCGAGTGAACCTCTGCCTATAATGACCACGCTGTCGAAGGGATGTAGCTTGTGGCTTGACATGCGAACCCTTTTCACCGCCTCATATTGCTCAAGAGAGTTATATCCTTCGGCCAGGACCGATGGATTTCAAATAGTACAATATTTTCAGCAGTGAGGAATTCAGTCACACACTTCTTTTTTAAGTGCGCGTCCATATCAAACTCCATATTGGAGCACTCCTCAGCTGGTGCTAACTACAGCAGAACAATCGAACGACCTGCAACTGACATAGGAAGGTTGAAGAATTAGCACTACACCAGAGACATCTGGCGTGGACATCCAAGGTCACTACAAACACTACGAAGCATTACTTTCGATACGACGCTCGTACATACCTGCATACAACATAAATGTTTATATCATGACTCAAACTCCATCGTGGTATTACTAATAATTTTCTAAAAAAAAAAAATACTTTTGGTCAGCTCGCCTCAGAAAATGTCATTTAACTTCACAGGCATTCATCACCCCTAATTACGAGAGGTGTTGAAATAAAAATGTGTGAAACGTACCAACAACCATATCGGTTGAAATTTGAATATGCCAGTTTGAGATAATGTAGTACGACATGAAGGGACGCAATGCTCACGTCGTCACCTCCACCGACAAAATTCAAGGCTGTGCCCTCACCAGGAAACGTGTTGCTCACCGTCCGAGGACCGAGTGTCATCGAATCCCTCGAGCACCGAAAAAAAATCATTAATAGTGAAGTGTATTGTGAGACTCTCCATAGCCGGAGGCATTCATTCTATGCTCCGTGATAATACCTCGGTTTGCAAAGGGTAAACAAGGACGATAACACACACAGTACAAGTCACTGCAGAGGCAACAAAACCAAAGGTGACAAAACATCATAAATATCGATAGTGACTATTAATGAACAGGTGAGACAGCATTAATTCTTGTCACTCTGGTTTTTGGCGAGAGAGAATGCCGGATACCAAGCAGAAATTAAACAAAAACCACCATCTCTGTTTATAAGGTCGCTTTCTAGTTTAATTTCAACAGCTTCCTTAATAACACCATCCCAATAGATGGAAGTGCATGCCAGAATCTCCGTGTTGTTGTATTCCATAAGATGACCGGTGCCAAGACAGTGTTCTGCAGTGTTTGGCTGTTGTAAGAGCGTGTTACGTTTGTATGCAATACACCGGTCTTCCACAGTCCTGATTGTCTGACCAATGTATGATATGCCACACTTTTAGTGTGACTGCTTAAACCTAAAACAAAGAGATCAAAGTTGTAGAAAATTTTCTCCTCTACAAATTCGTTTCTTCAATTTTCGTTACAGATGAACGGTTAAAGCCTTAATTGCAATTAAATTTCGTGCCGTCCAAAGGTCTTCACAAATGGCCTGTGATTAGTGTTACTAAAATATGTTTCGTCTGAAACACTCAAAAAATGGGAGTTTCTGGACATTGAAGGCCAATAATTACGTCTATACACTTTGGTGACGATCGCTTGAATGGCGCGAACACTTTACAGACAGAGAAAAAGTGATTGTCAAATCGCTGTTATTTTATTAACCCTTAGCCACCTGACGTGTATTTCAGATACACTACCACCTGACGCCGGCCATAGAGACACTTTGAGCTTTTTAAATTTTATATCAAAGTACCTTAAAAATATTGCAATACATTGAAGTGACGTCTTTGTTGACATATTATTTGAAATCATAATGCAACTTTAAAATATGAAAACTTACTTTAAAATATAAAAAAGAAGCAATTAACAAAAGCGCAATCATTTGAGGTAAAATTGTAGAGACCTAAATTTTTTCAGATCTGGCAGTATAAATTGTTGTAATATCAATATTCTTACATATTTATCATACTTTCTGTATCTTGTTTATAACATAATTTTTACAAAATGCGGCGACATTCAAGAACATATTTTGACTACATTCAACGTAAATACGTTTCATCCATGTAAAACATAAATACTCTGTTTTAATTTTCTCTTTGGGATCACAAGTCGAACACGTTTTTCTTTTTTCATGTTTTTCTGAAGTTTCGGTTGATGGGGTTCTGGGTATTGGTTTCATTTTTAGAATTTGACGTTTGGTGCAGAGAAGTTCTCTTGGAAGGCCAAAACTCTGCACATGGCGTTTCAAGTGAGGCTCTATGTGGTATTCTGCCAATTTTTTTTTAATTAATTAATTTATTTTAAGAAAGTCAACCTTTGCCTTTGCTTGGTTCATGTTATTAAAATGTACGCATTTCTTGAACATATGTCAATGATTTTACAAAATATGGTAATTGGCCATCGCTGAGTTCGTCTAGACATAGTGCAGACAGCACATTTCTGATCTCGCATGTGAACGCCTCCCTTTGTACTGTTTTAAAATTTGATCATTTCCGGGTTTTTCGTATTTGAATCAACGCTTGAGTATGATGCATGCTAGTCAAAAAAAGTATAGATTTATTTGGCTTCTGCAAAAAAGCTGTTAGTGTTAGATGTAAAGTCAAAAACGGCCGATCCGACTTCTCAGTCACGTCTGGGAAGAAACTGCGACGAAATTTCACGCTTATGTTTCTTAATGGTACCCACTGGTGTCAGTTGTTTCTGTTTTAGCATATTCAGCAGCTCCAGTGATGTGAATCAGTTATCGGTCGTCACGTTTCTGTGCGTATCTTCTTACGGAGTTTATCAGTCGCAAAACTAAGTTGGTAGGTTGGCTGACCTTTGGTACTCAGCTGGCAGACCTTTGCCATCAGAATCTTCAGAAGCGTCCAACAGATATCCAGTTTGAGCATCAATGACATCTTGTAAGACCACCGTTATTTGTAAAATTAATTCTAGCTCAAGGGAGCCAGGTAAAAGCTTACTTCAAACATGTAATTCTGGCCATAAGAACCAGTTAAAGGGTTCGCGTGAACTCCTAACTACTTCCTGCAACAGAATCTTGTTCCAAATGTTCAAATGTTTGTATAGCTTATGGGACTCGACTACGGGGCCATCAGTCCCTAAACTTACAAACTACCTATGAACTACTTAATACTAATGACGTCACAAATATCCATGCCCGAGGGAGGATTCGAACCCCCGACCGTAGTGGCCGTGCAGACCGTGACTGGAGCGCCTCAGTCCCCTCGACCACCGCGGCCGGCAATCTTGTTCCAAGGCCCAAAATTTCGAACTGACTCAACATTTACCTTAGCAGCAGGAAGACAAAGAGATGGTGGCTGACACACGTCGTAGTTCACGACAATTGCACACAATCATTAATATACAAGCCACCGCGAATTAAACCATTTCATGAAGGTGGCTGAAGGAACATTTATGGCGCAACGGAATAAAAACATGATAATTTACAACTGAGTTTTTTCGCAGCACTGGCGAAAAACAACATTAAATAAAAAAGGGAGGGTATTCATAAGCTAATATCTATAAGAAAGGATAACATTTCCCTGACAATAAATTATTTATTCAGTTCAAACATGAGCAAATTGGGGCACCAACTTTGTTAAAAACGCATCCCACATTGAAAATTAGGCTAAAGTAATCTGAAATGAATATCGTCGGGGAGGGGGGGGGGGGAGGATTTACAATCAACAAACATTCAGCCACTCACACGCGCGAAGCAAAGCGAAACTCACCCAACTCAGCGTGCTAGTACGAAGCAGGAGCAGGCGCCGCAATCGTAGGCGAAATTTAGAGTACCAGGATGTACCACACAACACAAGAAAAGTAAACTTCGTAGGTGGCTCTGGTCTCTCTTTCTTTACTTGAGACGGTACGCGATAATAGTAAGAGTAATTTCCATTCAACTCAATCTGTGAGCATGCGGAATTATTGAGACACACGGCATGTTCGAACCCCACTGAAGGCGAAATGCTTAAAGATCGCATTCATTCCAACAAAAATCAACGGAACCATAGATTACGAAGCAAGAATACACAATAGTAAGGCACTGGTACGTGAGCAGTGGCGAAAACTCAAGGGACTAGCTACCAACCCTTGAAGTCGGAGATCAGAGCCACGTGGTTCCGAAAAACAGTAAAAATACAAATATTCAACTTCCGAAAAATAAAGAAAAATAGCTACGGCATGCAACCCTTAGAAATGCGTAGGATATCATAAGAAAGCTAAAGAAATTCTGCCAGACGCGATTGGAAGCGTTTACACGGATGGATGCAGTTCAGTCTTCAAAAATCATAAAAATTGAATAAATTCAAAGGCGGGGTAAATCAACTAAGAAATACGTCATACAGCCCCGAGAAATACGTAGTATTTCATAAGCAAGCTAATAAAGGGGATCGTACAAGGCTAGAAGAGAATTTACTGACGGAGTCTGACTTCAAAGTACAAGTTTGGAAACGAAACAGCAATTTAAAATAGACGGAGAGGTGATCGCGATGTACTAATGGAAATCATAAAGATACCTGCTTAATTTCGTGCCTAAAGGGCATAGAAACAGACACAGGGGTAGCTGAAAGCTTTGTTTGAAGAATACACCACATGGAGTACGTATCACTCTCGGAAGGAGAAAACGGAAAGGAATATTTCACACGCACTACACAAAATAGAAACATTCCCGCATATTCCACGCGTCCCACAAAGCTATAAAGAAATTAAACAGAGTTCGTTCTCCTCCAGCTATTCTCACAGAGGTTACCAAATCCCAGCCGTTCTCAAACCGAATTATTTACATATTCACTACGTTTACCTATGCAAAATAACCGAAATGAAATTGAATACTCTTCTGAACATGATCGGAAAAACTTATTCCGAAAAATGAACCTAAGTTCTGAAGTCTAACTTCAACAAACCAGACAACGAATCGCTACAATCTCAAGAGAGGAAAGAAAATCAGACCGGCCGCGGTGGCCGAGGCGACTAGGGCGCTCCAGTCACGGTCTGCGCGGCCACTGCGGTCGGGGGTTCGAATACCCCCTCGGGCATGGATATCTGTGCCGTCGTAGTTCGTAAGTAGTTCATAAGTAGTTTTTAAGTTTAGGGACTGATGACCCCGTAGTTAAGTCCCATAAACTATACAAACATTTGAACATTTTGAAAGAAAATCAGAACATCTTACCAGGTCGAAGCGCAGCCATCGAGTGAAAAATCGGCCAGTGAGTCCCCCGCCACCCACCGGAAATCGGTAAAAACCCAAGAAATGCTTGCTGGTGGGGAGGTCCTAGACCCGCTCTTCCTACCGAGGCTCGCTACCGGGCATTGCCAACCCAACTTGTAACCAAAAGGTGGAAGAATCTTTTTGGTAGCATCAAAAGCAGATGTTGGTAACGACTACCTATCGACACGAAGCCAGCGAAACACTAATAGCGACGTCGACAAAAATTCTCATATATACACTCAGACTACCGTGCTAGAAGATGCTCATACATGCACATACAGAATAAAGCAAGTACACATTCTCACAGGGACAGCGGTGTCACGGACAAACCGTTCATATTGCCACATTCATAGACACAATGATAAATTATTGGCATAATAAAATGCCAGCAATATTAACACAGTATTACAGAAACTAACATTGAAAAACATGAAATGAAATGTTATTCCTTATGCCTCCGAACGAAAGGAGTTCTCGTTTAGCAAAAAAGCCTGTCTAGTGAACATAGATAAATTACAAAGTTAAAAACCTAGGGAAGACGGCAGACAGCCGTCTTTCAGTCTTCAATGACACATTCCAATGGAACATCTTGTACATCACTACAGTCTTCATTCAGTAGTTCTGGTATTTATAAAAAGTGTTCAGAATCTATGTACACTTCGTCTATCCATAGCACTAATATCTCTCTCCAGTTTCTCCATTTGAGACACTGTTACCCTACAAAAGTAAAGTAATTATAATTTTGTTAATGTTACATAATCTCCTGACATCGGTCACATAGACCGCCTGCAGAAAAAACTATACTTTAATTTCTTGGAACACACGCATCTGGAGCTGCCAACCGCTCACCATGAACTAGCAGGGGAACGAAGAAAATAAGATGACTCACGATTCTCTCACGCAAATAACAGTGGAAAAAAATTAGAAACTAAACCGTAAGAGTCTCTGAGACCGACGTCAGATGATCGAAGGTTAAGCACTCCTGAAACGGTGCGAGATATGAAAAAACATAAGAAAGAACAGTCATAGAGAATTTTCTCCTCTTCAAATTCGTTTATTCAGTTTTCCTCACATATAAACGGTTAAGTCGTAATTTTCATTTAAATTTCGAGCTGTCAGAAGGGGATCACCAAGGAGCATTTTTAATGTTACAACCGTAACCTAAAGTGGGCCGAAATGACAAAGGGACGCGCTTCATCTAGGACCACAATCTGAAGGACACAGTAGAGGACCTGCTCTTATCACAGCCACGCGAATTCTCGGAACAGAGAATCCTTCGGCTCTTTGTTCAAATGTTTGTTAAGTTTATGGGACTTAACTTTGGGGTCATGATCCCCTAAGCGTACAAACTACTTATGAACTAACTTATACTAAAGACAACACAAACATCCATGCACGAGGAAGGATTGGAACCTCCGACGCAGGAGGCCGCACGATCCGTAACGTGGTGCTCCAGACCGCTCGGCTACTCCCGCGCGGCTCGGCTCTTTAAACAGTGGGAAAGTTGTGCTCAGTCCTCCAGTGATTACTATAGAATAAAGACTTCCTTTGAACACTCCTCGTACTGTGTAAGTACTAGGTTCCTTTGTCCGCCTCCGTAGCTCAGCGGTAGCGTCTCAGACCGCCGATGCAACGGACCCAGGTTATTTTCCCGTCAGGGGACTGGGTGTTGTGTGTTGTCCTAATCATCGTAATCTCATCATTATCGTCACGCAAGTCGCCCAAGCGGCATCAACTAGAAAGAATTTCACTAAGGCGACCGAACAATCCCGTATGCGATCTCCCGACCAATAATGCCATTCGGTCATTTCACTAGGACCCTTTAAATGTCAGACGTGTTCCGGATCCTGCAGTTAAGCTTATTTATACCCGTATTTTTACGATCATTATTTCAGCCTTAAACTGATTTCGAACGGATGAAGATTAATTACTCAGTGCTACGATTTTGAACTTTCTCACAGGTAAAACTATGATTTAGCTACAACCGCAGTGTTCTCAGTATATGAGTGTAAGTAGTCGATAATCAATGCGTACGTTTGCGACACATGTGCTGGTATAAAACGGATGACTGGGTATTGCGAATCTCATTTCATATTCTGCTCGTCGTTAATTGCCAATTGCCGGATAATTCCTCTAATACTGTCCTCTAATGAAGTTACAGACAGTGTCGACGGCTCCAGCAATATCAGTAACGCGTTTTCCAACGTAACCAATTTATGCAAATCGCTGTAGGTTTCTCCAGAACATCTCTGTTCCGTAAGAATTCAGCATGAGGACATAGCTAACAGCAGCATCACTTATAATAAGAATTAACGCACGTTCTGTATTCTAACTTTAATGTAGGTAAAGCAATGGGACGAAACTGCAGTGGTCATAGGTACCTAGACACACAAAATACTTCAACGTTTGCTAAGGAAAACACACACACGTCCATGTCCGAGGCAGAATAATTTCAAGCCGCGGTGGAGTAGCCGAACGGTCCAAAGCGTCTCGCTGCGGAGCGCGCGGTTGCTCGCCGTGGAGGTTCGAGTCCTCCCTGGGGAATGGGTGTGTGTGTTTTTCCTTAAGTTAGTTTATCTAGGTTTAAGTAGTTTGTAAGCTACGGACTGATGACCACGCAGTTTGGTCCGATAGATTTACAAACATATGAATTTGAACAGAATTCGAACTCTTATTAAAAAATTCTAGATCGACCCAACAATGTGTTCCTTGTATAATATTGCCTTGAATCGAACAATTTCGCCCTTCTCAATTCTCTTCGTCTTAAATACCCTCTTGCAAGGCAGAACTCTTTTTCCTTTGGGTAGATCTACCAAAGACCAAGTTTCATTTTTCATTAAGTAATCATATTCTTCATCCTTGGCTTCCTTCCAATTATCACCGTGAGCAGATGATATAGCTTCTTCAACAGTTTGATGATCATTCAGACATAGAACTGCACAAAATAAACTGAACTCGTCCCCTTCTTTCTCTCTGTAGCGAATAATTCGTTTTCGTGGACGAAAATTTTAATTTTTTTATCTAGGTATCTGTAAATATTTCTTTATCAGGTATGTATACATCATCGCCGCGGCGGAGCGGTCGAGCGCATTGAGAAGCTATGCTACGATGCGCGAGGCTGTTCCCCGTGGGGGGGGGGGGGAGGGGGGGTTCGAATCCCCCTCCGGCATGGATGTTTGTGCCGTCTTTAGTATTAGCTAGATCATAAGTAGTTTGTAAGTTTAGGGACAGATGACGACGTTGTTATATCCCATAAGCTATACAAACATTCAAACATTTGTATATATCATCATCGTCTGAAGTATTCAGTAACGTCATTCATCATTGTCTTGGAATTATCTACTGTAGAGTTACATACTCCCTGCATTTCTTCTATATTCTCTTCTCCTGTCTTGTTTTTAATATCTTCAGGTGGGGTTATGCTTCTCTCAGAAGCATGACGTAAGAAAAGTTTATCACAGCTTAACACATTTTTAAAAAAAGAACGTCTCCATTCTTTGTGATGTAAGTATCAAGATCAACCAGGCGATACCCTTTGGAAGAATCACAATAGCCAACAAATATGAGCTCTCTGGACTTTGCGTCCTATTTTTGCCGTTTTTCTTTAGGAATCGAAATCATAACTTCTGAGGCAAAAATTCGCATATGTGATAAATCAGGTTTCCTACCTGTCCACAGCCCCAGAGGCGTCTTTTCACCAGTCGCTTTGGCAGGTGATCTGTTAATAATATAAGCAGCTGTCGCTGTTGCCTCTACCCAGAATTGTTTAGGTAAAGCAGTATCAAATAACATACACTTGCCCTTTCCACTAGCGTTCTAATCACACACTCTGCGAGATCATGCCGTTGAGGGGAGTAGGGAATAGTTGTTTGATGCGTAATACCATTTTCGTTCAAATAATCTTAGAAATTTTTGTTACAGTACTCTTTGCCATTGTCTGAGCGAATGATTTTTTCTTCTTATCTAGATAATTTTCTACTAGGTTTATGTAAGCCTTGAAGGCTTCCAATTTACTCAGTTTCTCTTTTAAAAAATGCACGTGAACATTTCTGGAATAATCATCTATGAAAGTAAGAAAATTTTCATACCTACCAATGATGCAGTTTTCATAGGACCAAATATGTCACTGTGAATTATCTGTAATGGTTGTGAAGCTCTAGAACCAGTATTACTGAAAGGCAGTCTGTTTTGCTTAGCTTCAAGACAAGCTGTGCATGTGACAGGTCCATTACTACCGGTATGAGACAAACTAACACCTTTTGCACTATCTGGTAGCTTATTTACATCATTATAATTCAAAAGTCTCATACGGCGATGCCATAGGATAACGGAATTTAAATTCTGAGGGGACGTTAAATTAGCATTCACTTCCCTGTGTGTGTTTAGTATATATAAATTCTTTATCAATGTCGATGAACACAGAAACATCCCCTCTTTGTAATATGTATCACACCCATCATGCATAAAATTAGCTTTGCAACCGTTTTTAACCATAGCACTAACAGACAGAAGGTTAGCAGCAAGTTTTGGAACAAAGTCTCTTACCTGAATTCTTCTGCAGTCGTTACATTTCAATATCAAATTGACATTTCCCATACTTTTCACAGTAAGCGGTGTCTTGCTGGCACATGTTGAAGTAGGTATCCCCGGACTTTGTACATCATTCATGCAATCATTTCGATTTGTCATGTGCATTGATGCACCTGAGTCAACATACCACAGGTCCGATTCCATTAATTGTGAAGCAACAGTAAAACCTGCGACAAAAGTTTTATCTTCTTCTGACTTATTAGTGATCTTTTTCTTTGACACGCGGCACTGTTTAGCAATGTGGCCGTATTTATTGCAACTGAAGCACCGTGGCACTCTGTTGTATTTCACTGTGTTTTGCTTCTACGTCTGTTTTCCTTGAACATGCCTTTTTCCTGTGAAAAACGATGAAGTCTCCGGATCCGTTTTTTCTTGTAAAATCTTTGTTTTTATAAGGTCTACACTGATTTGTATTCCAGTGCTTTCAATTCCCATTATCAGTGGTTTGTAAGATACAGGCAAACCAGCCAATATTAGCGTCCCTAACTACTCATCATTCAAATTGAATGTTCCTTAATTTATGAGCAGTTGACATGATTTTGTTCACATAATCTTCAACATTTTTAGACGATTCCAAAGTAGTGATAATAAGGTCTCTCAGTAGTGCGACTCGTCTGTATAAACCACTGTCATCGAAAGCTATCTCCAGTTTCTCCCACACCTCTTTAGTTGTAGGTGCATTTTGTATGTGCACGTAATTGATGGGATGTAATAATAAAATGAGCCTCGATATTACCTTGATTTCTTTCTTCGTAGTAGTGTTGGTACTGCAAAAACAGTGCCAGAACTCGTCATGTTCTAAATATGCTTATACTGAGAACTTCCAGCTAGCGTAATTATCTAGCCCGGTAAGTTTCTTAATGTGAAACTGATTTTTATGAGAACCTGATATCTTCTTGTGTTAAATACAGGGAAAAAAACGACACGCCGTATCAGTCACGTAGCCGACAGCTGACGTTACGTTGTTTGATCAACTCAGAATTTTACCATTTACTGTTGCAACGGTAACCATAAAATACTTCGTAAGCTCTGCTATCATGAAAGAAATTATGTATGGTTATTATACAATTAATGATCGAAAAAAAAACATTTTAACTGGCAAAATGTATCACAGACAAACATAATTTTTTTTTACACCAAAGACTCTATAACATATAACAGAACGCATAAATGTCAAAGAATACATATATATAAACACTCTGCAACGTCAAATGTTCAAATGTTCAAATGTTTGTAGAGTCTATGGGACTTAACTACAGGGTCATCAGTCCCTAAACTTACAAACTACTTATGAACTACTTACAACTAAGGACGGCACAAATATCCATGCCCGAGGGGGGATTCGAACCCCCGACTGTAGTGGCCGTGCAGACCGTGACTGGAGCGCCTCAGTCCCCTCGGCCACCGCGGTCGGCCCTGCAACGTCAAAAAAGATCGCGGAATCACATAGTAGTTTGCATTCAATATCGAACACAACATTACCCTTGAACTCACTAAACCATGGATGGTACGTATTTGTGCTATCGCCGAAAGCAGGTATAAAAATTACTTTACAAATAATGTTATTTTTACGGGATACTTAGCGACGTATGCAAAACCAATAGTAGCTGATTGTATTTATATTTGTTCATAAATTTTTCAAGACTTCTGAGGCAAAGAGTAATTATCTTACCTCGGGCATCCAAAGATGTGATAGCGTCGAAACAGAACTGTCATAGCAAAAACTGAAGAACAGAAGAAACTTAATGTATATCATTTTGATGCAACGAAATATATTTCTTTAACTGACGCTCGTGGACAAAAGGTATCAGTTTACAATGAAAAAGCTCTTCGTGAAAATGATAATAGTACTTCAATTGTATTTATGTCTCAACTGTACAATTCATTATACTTCACCATAAATCTGTTATCTCTTCGTGAAAATGATGATAGTGCTTCAATGGTATTTATGTCTCAACTATACAATTCATTATACTTCACCATAAATCTGTTAATTGTGACGGTATTCATTTTCTGTATATTTCGGTGTTTGCAACAGTGCACCAGAAATCGGATTCTTCGTGGAGTAATAGATCCGATGTTTGCGATTTCCTCCAGTTATTTTGCAGCTCCCTAATAAATTTCTGCCAGTTGTCTCTGTAGTTTGGGCGCAATTTGATTTTACTCTAATGTTTCCGTATGCAGGACGGCAGTATGTTTCTTTTCTTTCTTCTTTTTTCCTTTCTTTTGAGCAGAGAATATTATAGGTCCAATTCATCGTAGTGATTCGTCAGATGTCGAACGCCTATTTGTAACTATGCAAAATTACAAAAATAATGTGAACTGGCTGCTGCATTTAGTTTACATGATACTTAAGAAGAATAGAAAATATGTGAATTTTTAATACGAAGCACAACGATACAGGTATCCCCCTGTGACGTGAGAACGTGTATTTGGTGTATAAAGCGCACAAGGTTTGACAGCGGACAGCGCTGTGGTTGCGATGACCGACAGGGTTGCAGCATAGAAAAGGAGGCGAGCTTAGGATCGGTTCTGAAGCACGTAACGGGCTGAGAGCTAGACGGACGTCACGTCTCGCCTATCTGTCATTTGACACAGCTTATAAAACATAGTGTACATTTTATTGTATCACGCCCAAAATACTGAAGTCTCACACACCAGCACGATACGGCATATGAGAGAGGATGGCAGTGCGATTCTGATGATGTGTTGATAGCAGCCTTATATACAGGGTCGTTCATTAATAGTGACCGAGCCAATTATCTCACGAAATAAGCATCAAACGAAAATACTACACAGAACAAAACTTTTCTAGCTTAAAGGGGGAAAACAGATGGCGCTATGGTTGGCCCTCTAGATGACGCTGCTATAGGCCAATTAGATATCAACTGCATTTTTTTCAAAAGTGACCCATATATTTTATTACATTTTTGTCTGGTACGTAAATAAATATGAATGTTATATTTGGAAAACTTTTGTCGCTTTGTGATACATGGCGGAGTAATATTCACAGATATATAGCTCACAATTTTAGACGAACAGTGGGTAACAGGTAGGTTTTCTAAATTAAAACACAGAACGTATGACGTTTGAACTTTATTTCGGATGTTCCAGTGTGAAAAGTTGTTTCAGTGTGACACATGTACTTTTGTGAAATAATCATACATTATGAGAATGCATGCTGTTACTGCGTGATTACCTGTAATTACCTCATGCCTTCAATAAATGCTCAAAATGATGTCCATCAGCTTCAATGCGTTTGGCAATACGCGTAACGATATTCCTCTCAACAGCGAGTAGTTCGCCTTCAGTAATGTTCTCATACACAATGACAATGCGCTGACGCTTTTTTTTTCAGGCGTTGTCAGTGAATCACGATGACAAATATCCTTCAATTTTCCCCACAGAAATAAAATCAGCGATGTAACATCCAGTGATCGTGTGGGTCATGGTATGGTGCTTCTACGGCCAATACACCTCTCATTAAATATAAGACCGCTTCAACTACATGAGAGACATTAGCCGGACGTCCATCATGTTGAGAGTACATCGACATTCTGTCATGCAGTGAGACATCTTGTAGTAAAATCGGTAGAAAATTATGTAAGAAATCAGCATACATTGCACCATTTAGATTGCCATCGATTAAAATAAAGGCAAATTATACTACCTCCCATAATGCGGCACCATACATTAACCCACCAAGGTCTTTGATGTTCCACTTCTCGCACCCATCGTGGATTTTCCGTTTCCCAATAGTGCATATTATGCCGGTTTTCGTTATCTCTGTTGCTGAATGACGCTTCGTCACTAAACAGGACGCGTGAAAAAAATCTATTTTCGTCCCGTAATTTATGTTGTACCCAGTGGCAAAACTGTATACGACGTTCAAAGTCTTCGCCATGCAAATCCTGGTGCATTGATATATGGTACGGGTGAAAGTTATGTTGATGTAGAGTTCTCAACACCGACGTTTTTGAGATTCCTGATGTGCAGATCAGTCACAACTGCTGCTAAAACATTTGGGCTTTATTATTTGTTGCAGGTCGTGTTTGACGTTTCATTTGTGGCTGTACACTTCCTGTCTCTTTAAACAACGTAACTAACCGATGTAAGGTCCGGACACTTGTATGATGTCTTCCAGGATAACGATCAACATACATAGCACAGGCCCGTTGGGCATTTTGATGTCAATAGCCATACATAAATACCATATCGACCTTTTCTGCTATTAGTAAACGGTCCATTTAAACACGAGTAAATCACGAAGCAAATAGCGTCCGCACTGGAGAAAAGTTATGCGATACCACGTACTTATATGGTTATGAATATTTCAGTGGCCATAAATGAAGTGTACACTGTATCGAGAAATCAAGTAACTTAATAATTTGTAGCTTTTATTCTAATAGAAATAAAGGAATGAGCGAGGATTAAAATGTCGCAGTGGATTGGCCGAGTGTTCTAAGGCACCTTCCTGCGGAGTGCGCGGGTGCTCGCCGTTGGAGGTTCGAGTCGTCCATCGGGAATGAGTGTGTCTCGTGTTCTTAGAATAAGGTAGTGTAACCAGTCAGCATGGGGAAGATACATGATGAGTTGAAAACAGCATTATAATCATGAGTCTGGAAGTAAAACTCTAAATAGTTACATCCTCTTCTGGGTGGCTCTAATTTTGAAATGGAGGTCAGATCCTTGGTGACTGACGACAGTGTTGTGCAGACGACAGTCTACGTAATGACCAGTATCTCTCCCACTCTTCATTAATAAATTATTGATGATGCACGAAGCACAACTTGTAATCCGTCCTCACACCAAAGAGAATGTGCACAGTGATGCAAAGAGGAACAAACCTAGAACGAGATGATAAGTGTCATGCAGCCAGACGAAATGCCGATTGCTGTAATCGAAGAATTACTTTTCTCCCGTGTACGTTAGGTCACAGCACACACTTAAGGTGCGCTGTTTACTCTCTGTGTACCAGAGGGCAATTCAGAAGTCTGCATTCGGCTTATTCCCGAGGAGAGATATTCAGTTAAGTGGAGGCAGTTTCAGCAGATGATCAAAGGAGAGAGGCTAAACAGCGCTATCTAGGAGACGGCGTAATGCAAGTGTTGCCAGCATACCGTGTACGCCTCAGATGTCACTGAAACAACCAGCCGGTTTGTCAGAGGAATACCGGAGGCTGAAGGCAGAGGGCCCACAAATTGCAGTCTGTAATCACTCTAGAGAAGACAGAGAGAGGCAGAGAGAGAGGGAAGACAAGGGGTGCCATGGTGCTTACGTTAGTTGTTCCCCGCACATTGGTCTATATCCTCCTCGCGTCTCTGGCAGATATCCATCGACTTTATATCACTCGCTCCTATTACGTACATATTTTCAATCAGTTGAGGTTAGGGCAACTTTTTGTACTAACCTTTCCTTCGAAGTAGGACGCAGCAAAAATTCTGCATAATGACTGTCGAAGAGGGTGCCACCGTGATGTTATTAAAAAATTTCGGGGAAGATGTTCGATGGAGAAGAATATGTGTATCAGTTGTGGGCGAAGGATCCTGGTGTAGAGTATGTTATTGTTGTGATCTTCATTTCGGAGACTGGTTTGATGCACCTCTGAACCCTACTCTACCCTGAACAAACCTCTTCATTTCCTCATAAGAACGGAAACCACAACCATTTTAATATGCGTACTGTATTCGTCTTTTGTCTCCTTCTGCGATTTTTATTCCACACACTTCCCTCCAATACAAAATTCACGATTTCTTAATGTCTAAGAATGTTTCCAATCAACTTATCCTTTCTTTTAGTCAAGGTATGCCAAAAATACTTTTTCTCTCCAATTTTGTTCGGTACCTTCTATTAGTTACACGATCCACCCAACAGATCTTCAGCATTCATATGTAGCACCATATTTCAAAAGTCTCCATCCTCTTTGTCTGAACTATTAATCACACGTATTTCACTTCTGTACAAGACAACACTCCAAACAAATGCCTTCACACTGAAATTAATATTCGATCTTACGAAATTTCTCTACTCCAAAAACGCTTTCTTGCCATTGCCTTCCAGCATTTCATGTCCTGCGACCATAATTTTACTGTCCAAGTAACCTAATCTAATTCCTTCAGCATTGCCTGATGTTTTAGACCGCATTACATCGCCATTGTTTTGCTTTTATCAGTGTTCATCTTATATGCTCTTTTCAACACACTGTCCGTTCCATTCAGTTACTCATCCAGACCTTTTACTGTCTCTGACAGATTTAGAATGCCACCATTAAAACGTTAAGTTTTCATTTCTTAGCCTTGAACTTTAATGCATACATTTTCCTTGCTTTACTTCACAGTTTGTTCATTGTACAGATTGAATAACAATGGGAAAAGATTACAGCCATGTCTTACACCCTTTTTCAACCAATGCGTCCCTTTCACGCCCTTCGAATCTTATAACTGCTGTCTTATTATGGCACAATAATTTCAAAGAGTATATTCCAATCAATATTGTCAAAAGCTTTATTCAAATTTAAAAAACCTAGAAATGTATGTCTGGCTCCATTAATCTATCTTCCAACGTAAGTCGTAAGGTGTGATTTACTTCACGTGTCCTACATTTCTCTTAAATACAAGTTGGTCTTCCTCGAGGTCGGTTTCTACTGGTTTTGTTTTTCCTTTATCAATAAATCGTGGTAAAACTTTGCAAGCATCATTATTAAACTGATTCTGTATTTTTGACACGTGGCTGTGCCTGCTTTCTTTGGAATAGGAATTACAACATTTTTTGGAGTCTGATGGTATTTCGGCTGCCTCAAATTTCATACATGCCAGGTGAAACATTTTAGTATGGCTCTCTCAGAGACTTCAGTCGGTCTGAGGGAATGTCGTCTAGTCTTTGCTCTCGTAGTGATCCGTCAAATTCCTCTCTCAGTAAAGGATATCCTATTTCAACTAATTCCCTTTCCCTTCCTTAATATTCTCTCGAAATTTTGTCCTTTGTAGAGCTTCACTACATATTCTTTCGAACTGTCACCTTTCCCTACTTTGTTCAAAACTGGATTTTCATGTGAGTTCTTGATATTAAATCTAATGCTTTTCTTACACCCAAGTCTCTCTTTTTATTTTGCTTTAGACGGTATCCATTTTTCCCTAGTTCTACGTGCAGAATATGGTGAGTCGAATGTCGTAAGTGAAAGTCCTTCTGTTATCTCGCGTACTGAATTACATATATTGGTACTGGTTTTGGAAGCCGAAGTTACAGGATGGTATCACACTTAATATTCGTAAACGTAAATCGTTTTAAAAATGATATAAACCAATAAATTTCAAGTATTTATAAACCTCTTCCAGTAACTTTCGGCTGTGCAGCCGAATCCCGTCGTAATACTGACACGGTATTTTAGCATGGAGACGTCCGGCCTTCTTCAGGTGAGTAGCGAGTAATGAAAAGCCTGGGTGCAGTCGCGGTATTTATAGTGGTTCTTGGGATTGTCCAAAGTGCTGGTGTCGATTTGCAGTGGGTGGTGTCATGCGCGTTACAGCCGAGTTGTATGTGCTGCTCTCGGTGGTGGAAGAGCAACAGTCTTTTAATCAGTGATAATCGATTGATGACCTCGATTACGCTGTGATTGGATAATATTAATCACAGGATTCCAATTTTTGTCCAGCTGAAAGCCGTTGTTACGATTTATAAGATTGTCGGCAGGACGTATTTCCACTGATTCTTTAATAACTGAATCCCAGAAACTGAAGCCTGTGATTAAAATTTTTGTTTTACTATATTCCATTGTGTGCCCCTTGGAAATGCAGTGTTCTGCTACTGCTGGTTTTGATGGTTGAAGAAAGCGTGTATGTCTTTCGTGTTCTACGCACTAGTCAAGGTTAAATCTCACTTTGGCACAGAAACGGGTGAATTATGCTGCCAAAAAAGTCTTCGGTCACTTACCTAGTAGCATCTAACAAGTATGACAGATAGCCAACTAGTATTTAAAAATAAATTAAATGAATTACTGAATGGCAACGCCTTCAACACTATAGATGAATTTTTAGATAAAACTTAAGAAAACTAAAAATAATGAAAATAAAAAAGATCCTTAAAAGATTGATTGATAGTGTAGACAACATTTACTAAAGTGACACGTTCCACATCATTACGAAATTTCTTATATGTCTGATCCATGGAACGAGTATTTAATCTAATCTAATCTTATGTTATCTTATCTACATCAGTTAATCACATATCTTCCTTACATATCGTGGGATGTTGTTAAATTAACAAGATATACTTCTAAGTTTTCTTAACACAGAATAACACGGTACCGGGGCTAACACACTGAAGAGCCAAAGAAATTTATGTAGGCATGCGTGTGCAAACACGGAGATATGTGTATTTTCAGAGGACGATTCAGCAGTCGTCAGAGCCTATGTGGGACAACAGCGGTCTTGCACAGCCGCTAGATCATCATGATTTGAATAAGTTTTAACGTGATGTTATAGAGGACGTACAGGACATGGGACAAAGGATCTCAGAAGTAACGACGAGGTTGGGACGTTCCCGTACGACTTTTTCACGACTGCACCGTAAATATCGGGATTGGAAAAAGTCGTCAGATCTCTTACAAAATTGCGGTTGGAAAACGATCCTGCAGGAACGGAACAATCGAATTCTGAGGAGAATCGTTCAACGTGGCAGAAGTACAACCCTTCAGCGAACAACTGCAGATTTCAATGCTGGGCCGGCCGCAAGTGAACAATTTTGCGATGTTAGACTGTGACAATTTGGAAGATCCACAAAATCGAAGTCCAAAAATACCATAAACTGCAAAGAAGCATTTCTTTTACATTAGAAAATACAGTAGGAATTTTTCCAATCTATAAAAACTACAATATAAAACTATAATTTCTAGATTCCAGATAAAATGCCTTTATACACTACTGGCCATTGAAATAACTACACGGTCAGGGGTTCGAATCCCCCCTCGGGCATGGATATTTGTGCCGTCCTTAGTCTTAGTTAGTTCATAAGTAGTTTGTAAGTTTAGGGACTGATGACCCCGTAGTTAAGTCCCATAGACTATACAAACATTTCAACTATTCTGAAATAACTACACCAAGAAGAAATGCATGATGATCAACTTGTATTCCGAGGACAAATGCATTACACTAGAACTGAAAAGTGATTACTTTTTAACACAATCCGGGAGCATAGATCTTGAGAAATCAGTACCCAGAACAACCACCTATGGCCGTAATAACGGCCTTGATACGCCTGGGCATTGAGTCAAACAGAGGAAGGAAGGAAGGAAGGAAGGAAGGAAGGAAGCTTGCCGTTTAACGTCCCGTCGACAGCGTCGTCATTAGAGACGGGTGAAACAGAGCTTGGATGGCATATTACAGAAACAGATGCCCCTGCAGCTTCAACGCGATAGTTCATCAAGAGTAGTGACTGGCTTATTATAACGAGCCAGTTGCTCGGCTACCATTGACCAGACGTTTTCAGTTGGTGAGAGATCTGGAGAATGTGCTTGCCAGGGCAGCAGTTGAACATTATCCGTATCCAGAAAGGCCCGTAAAGGACCTGGTACATGCGGTCGTCCATTACTCTGCTGAAATGTAGGGTTCGCAGGGATCGAATGAAGGGTAGAGTCACGGGCTGTAAGATATCTGAAATGTAACGGCCAATGTGCCGTCGATGCCTACAAGAGGTGACCGAGACGTGTAACCAATGCCACCCCGTACCATCACGCCGGATGGTACGCCAGTATGGCAATAACGAATACACGCTTCCAATGTGCGTTCACCGCGATGTCGCCAAACACGGATACGACCGTCATGATGCTGTAAAGAGAACCTCGATTCATCCGAATAAATGAAGTTTTTCCATTCGTGCACCCAGGTTCGTCGTTGGGTAAACCATCGCAGGCGCTCCTGTCTGTGATGCAGCGTCAAGGGTAATTGCAGCCATGGTCTCCGAGCTGATAGTCTATGCTGCTTCAAACTTCGTCGAACTGTTCGTACGGATGGTTGTTGCTTTGTAAACGTCCCCGTCTGTTGACTCAGGGATCATGATGTGGCTGCACGATCCGTTACAGCCATGCGAATAAGATTCCTGTCATCTCGAATGCTAGTGATATGATGCCTTTTGGATCCAGCAAGGCATTACGCATTGCCCTCCTGAACCCACCGATTCCATATTCTGCTAACAGTCATCGGATCGCGAGCAACGCGAGCAGCAATGTCGCGATATGGTAAACCGCAATCGCGATAGGCTACAATCCGACCTTTATCAAAGTCGGAAACGTGATGGTACGCATTTCTCCTCCTTCCACGAGGCACCACAACAACGTTTCACCAGGCAACGTTGATCATCTGCTATTTGTGTATGAGAAATCGGTTGGAAATTTCCCCCTGTCAGCACGTTGTACGTGTCACCACCGGAACCAACCTTGTGTGAATGCTCTGAAAAGCTTATCATTTGCATATCACAGTTCTTCTTCCTGACGGTTAAATTTAGCGTCTGTAGCAAGTCATCTTCGTGGTGCAGCAATTTTAATGGCCAGAAGTGTAGTTTAAATTCGAAACGCGTCTTGGAATATCAAATTCCAGCAAGAAATTGACATTTTTTACTTCCTAAGTGAGTGACCTTACTTTACAACTCTAATTACCTCTTTGTCTTCAGAGCGTTAACCTCAACATTTCTTCTTTCTGTATGTGGCATATCGATGTGAAAGCGTCACTGTTTAAACTAGGACGTAACTAGTCCGACAATAAGTGATGGTTAAGACTAACTTCTTAAACGACTATTGAACTGCAAGAATGTTCTGAAATGACAGAAAGTAAAATGTTAAAAAATTTAAGTCAGTCCTATTGGTTAATTGATTTGATTCTATTGTTCTTTGGATTTCGTAAATTGCTTTCCGAGAGTCTGATCTTAGTTTGTATTCACTTCAAGTTTAGTCCCATGATATATTGTTCAAAGGTCTTCGTGCCCTAAACGCTTATGTCGCAGTTGCAAATAACCTTTGGTTTCGTCACACAGTGATGGTTTCGAACACTACTCAAAGAGTTCAAACGCTTATGTCACATTTCGGAAAATGTGAAGGAATAAAAAATTACATATGGTGTGCGTGAAGCATAACAGTGGCAAGTAATTAAGAAATAAAGATTGTAATTATGATTCTTTCAATGTCTCTTTCTCTTTCTTACGATCAGTTTACGTTTGATGCTGTTATCTCGACGACGAGCCTAGACTATGTAATTTACTCTCCGAATGTAAACTATTGTCACATTGTAACTTACGTTATAAATCATTAGTCTTTCAAAACCAAATAAAATATTTCAGTTGATTCAGGTAAATCATATGTATTAGACAAAAAATAATTTTGTTTTTATCTGTTGCATTTACTACACAAAAGCACGAATGATAATACGTACCGGTACTCCATAAGCATCACTGAATACTTCCTGCAATGCAGGAGGAGTTATTAAAGATTAGAATCAATAGTCCGTAGCTTACAAACTTCTAAAAGTAAGGTAAACTAACCTAATGACAACACTAACACAAATGCCCGAGAGGGGACTCGAAACCCCAACGGTGAACGGCTGCGCGTACCGTAGCATGGCGCCCCAGTACGCTCGGCTAATCCGCCGTGGCTATAGATTAAAAATAAACTAATCAAAGACAGTAGTAAAAAGGAGTAGCCGAGGTAGTATCGCTATAAGTTAATTATTGGACGAGATCACGAAATGTGCGAATGAAGAAATGTTGTCTGCCGCGGTGGTGTAGCAAATCGGTCTAAGGCACCTGGCGAAGGAGCGCGGTTGCTCGCCGTCGGAGGTTCGAGTCCACCTTCGGACATGTGTGTGTGTGTGTATGTGTATGTGTGTATGTGTGTGTGTATTGTCCTTAGGTTACTTTAAGTAGTATGTAAGCCTAGTGACTAATATCCAAAGAAGTAAAGCCCCCTAGTTTTACAAACATTAGAAATTTTACGATTTATGGAGCAAACTAAGAGTGGACGAACGGAACTAAAAAGATGTAAGAAAGTAGGAAAGGATGTAAATAGATGACAATGATGCCTAAATGATGGGAAATGTGGTGTTTGTTTTAAAAATAAATTTCCAACTATCTAATTTTGTAGCACAGTATGTGATGTTGACAATCGGAAAAGCAGAGAATGAAAGCGATGGAGGTGTAACGTTGTCGAAGAATATTTCAGAGATAAGTAAATAATTATACAAGAAATAAGGAGTACCTGTGATGAGAAACATAAGGATGCCTGTCTCACTGAGATACTTATGTGCCGGCCGCGGTGGCCGAGGGGACTGAGGCACTCCAGTCACGGTCTGCACGGCCACTACGGTCGGGGGTTCGAATCCCCCCTCGGGCATGGATATTTGTGCCGTCCTTAGTATAAGGTAGTTGATGAGTAGTTTGTAAGTTTAGGGACTGATGACCCCGTAGTTAAGTCCCATAAGCTTAACAAACATTTCATTTGATACTTAAGTTTTACAATATACAGCTAATGTTTAATAGTAAATTTTAACCACTGTTTTTCGCTAGATATATCATCTCGCGCACAGAATGAGAAAATATAATTTACGTCAGAGCTTTTGCTTAATCTGATCGGTAGTTCCGTACACTGCTTCAATTTTATTTTTTTGCGTCATTAATTCTGCAGGTCTTCCGCTTTTGGAGAAAAGGGCTGTGATCAGAATTTACCGGTGGGATCGACAATGAAAAGTCCATAGATCTGCACCCACGCCAGAATCACTAAACCTTCTTCAGCGAAAATACAACGAGAGACTGGAAACACGATTCTTTCTGCTACACTAGACTGTACACCATTTAAGAAGATTTCAATGCACGCTGGTAGCATTTTGCACGACCTCAATGCTAATCCTGCAAAAATTATTTGCTCTACCAAGAAACAAATTATCCTTTTTAAAATAAATCCATGAAAATAGTTTGCCAGACGTCATAAACTGACACACGTGGCTTAGTGCTCCTTTATTTTGTAAGAGTTCCGGTGGTATTTGTTGACTACTTCTTTTGTTCTTCTTTCAAAGTGCTTTGTGTGTATTTCCAATTAAAAAAAAAGGGTAGTTGAGTTACATGAAAAACTGACAAATAGCTTTTCGGATTTCAGAATAAAGGCTTCCTATCAGATTTCGTGGAAGGCACATCTGCAGAAAAGCGTTAACATTTTCAGTGAACTGAAACAGTTATGTAGCTTATATCAGACGGGAAACTAATTATTAACGGAAATTCCGAATGTGAATGTGGGGTACATATTAGTTTGGAGGTTTCACGTGTCTTTTTTTCTTCTCAGGGAAACAAAAACGGATATATAAGTGAGACAAATGGTAAGACTACGGCAGAAAATCGTTTCGTGATTAATTCGAATAGTCAACTGGACTAATTATTCTAGTGCGAATACTTACACAGAGTCATGAAGCAATATGTGTGCAGCGACAAGTGGTTGTCGACGAGATAAGAATAAATGAAACAAGTGTTCAGCATACGAAATAACACAGAATAAGGACCAATTGCCGGCCGCGGTTATTTATTTATTTATTTGTTTATTTAGCCTGATCAGATTAGGGCCATCAGGCCCTCTCTTACATCGGACCAGGGTTTTTACACATACAGTATTTCTTTACATGTGAGTTACTTATAACATAACAATTATTTTTAATGACTCGGTGATAATGATTTCATTAAAGTTACTAAATAAAATCAATTGGGGTACCTGGCAATGGTTTTTTCTTCTTTATTTTTTTTAATATAAAAGTTGTGAGAATAATTTCACTTCAAGTGGTTGGCACCACTGAAGAACAATGGCTTCTCCCAAACAAGAAGTGTAACCTATCTCTTTGTTGTGGTTTCTATGTGGCAGTTTATTAAATTTTGTAGTGCTGGATTTCTGTAGCAATGTGATGTCATTCTGACATTACGGAACACCTGCGTGTCCACTGAAAGTATTATGACTGTGACAGATATTTTAGCATAAAGTAGAAGCACAAACCAGGCTGTCGGAGGTCCGGGGCGGCGGCAATACAAAAACAAACACACCTTTAGTGTTACTACCGTAACCTAAAGTGGGCCAAAAGCGGACCACGTCATTTCCGCCGAATCCACTTAGCATGCTGATGGGCCCCTCTTACAACGCTGATTGATATCTACTGGTCATAGCTGGATCCCGGCATTGACGACTGGAATGAAGTTGCGGTAATGATTACACTGTTCGACAAGGGGCATTTTTTCATATCGAAATATGTATTTCCAAAGGATTGTAATGTTAGGAATTCAAATCTGAAATCAAAAATTCGCTATCAGACACTGTATTGTAGTAATGCGAAGATGAAAGTCTAATGTAACTGATAATTTAGAGGAGTGGTAAAATTGGTGACATTTAGTTTGCAGCGGTTGGCAACAATTAATTTTGTGGTAAATAAGTGGCGACTTGAAAATGGTTGCAATGATATTGGGAATGCAACAAGTCTACACGAAATATGTATGTTTCCTGTGTGAGTAGGACAATCGTGATAGAAATTCCCACTATAAAAGAAAGCTTTGGCCTCAAGGAGCTGGAAAGTGCGAGGAAAAAATTTTGGCCTCAAGGAGCTGGAAAGTGCGAGGAAAAAATTTACAGACTGAGAAATTTGTAGCCAGAGATGAACTTCTACCACCTCTTCACATCAACATTTTGTAAAGGCCATGAATGAATCTGGACAAGCGTTTATGTACTTTCCAAATCAGTTCCCTCGACTTTCTTCAGCAACAATAAAGGAAGGGTAATCAAAATATCCACGGGTGTACTGCCGGTCTATAGTGTTTTCACTCAGAGTGGCAGATTCAGCGGGCTCTCCGCCCAATCATTATAACACAACCTGTGGAAACGGATGAAAACACGAGGGAGGATGTAGGCACTGTGTTCTTTCCATATACCAGCGCTCTCTCGGGGAAGATCGCCCGCATTTTGGAAAAAGCACCAGGTTGGAACTGTTTTTTGTCCGCCGAATAAAATTCGTGCACTGGTGGGGAGCGCTAAAGATGATCTCGGTTTGAGGAAGGCCGGCGTGTACCAGATAACGTGTCAGTGTAGAA
Organism: Locusta migratoria; assembly: GCA_026315105.1. Lineage (NCBI taxonomy): Eukaryota > Metazoa > Arthropoda > Insecta > Orthoptera > Acrididae > Locusta > Locusta migratoria. The sequence goes on along the minus strand of CM048751.1, from coordinate 222,051,671 downwards.
AGTCATATATTGGACAGACGTTGCGTACCGTCGAGGATCGATTCGTTGAACACCAGAGGCACACACGATTGATGTATCCCAACAAGTCGGCGGTCGCTGAACATTGTTTGTCGGAGAATCATGCGATGGAGTATGAAAGCACTAGGATACTGGTACAGACGTCGAGATACTGAGACTGCGTCGTTAGAGAGGCTATTGAAATTCGCACAAGTGATGACCTCATAAACCGTGACTGTGGCTATAATCTTAGCAAAGCTTGGGAACCAGCGATTGGGTTAATTAAGAGTAAATCTAGCAAACGTAACGAAGTGACGACCACGGCGGACAGAGCCCTCACACCGACGTCTTCTCAGACGCCGGCGCAATCGGTTCCACTGCGCGGCCTCGGCGCGGGGCGCGGACCGCGGAGGGGTCGCTCCGCGGGCCGAGGGTATTTAAATGGCCCGCTACCGGGCTAGAACCCAGTTCCCTTCGAGCAGCCGTAGCGTGCGGATCTCCGTGCCGGCGCGTTTACAGGAGCTCAGTCCGTCAGTTCACCTGATGATGGCGACATGTATGATCGCCTAAATATTGTGCCCGTTGGACACTATAGACCGGCAGTACACCCGTGGATATTTTACCAAATATGCCGGGAGAAACTGAAGAATCACATAAAGGAAGGGTGTTTGTGGGCTCCCTAACTAGGAACTTCAAAAATAGCCACATTTTGAAGAATGCCATTCACCGAAATAAAAATATGCCTGGATATCCTTTAAGAATGTAACCGAAAAATTTCTAGGAAGAAAAATAGCTGACAACTATTAACAATTTCTTCAAGAAATGTTAAATGCATTTAGGGATTTAGGATGTAACATCTCATTGAAAATACATTTTCTAGATTCGTATCTAAACTCTTTTCCTGAAAGCTGTAGAGATGTTTCCGACGAACATAGTGAAAGGTTTCATCAAGACATAATGTTTTTGGAAAAACGTTAATGAAGGGAAATGGGTGCCTCCAATGCTTGCGGACTACTGCTGGAAAATCATTCGACAGGACACCATTGTCCACAGGAGAAAAAAATAAAACCGTAATATATCGCTTTCTATTATTCACAGCATAGACATACAAATAGAACATTGCATATAACTTTAAAACTATGCCTGACACGGAAAAACTAATTACAAATTTGAATTTAGGAGGTGTGTTTCTATATGAATCATGCGTAGAAATAAACAATTTTACTTTTAGGAGAACAATGTTATTCAGTTTGGTGGCGCACATCTCATCGTTCCTCCGATTGTTGTTGTTGTTTTTAAAGGGGACTAAACGGCTGGGTTAACAGACCCCTGTTCCCAGCAAAGAGATCACATAATGTGATTAGTTGAAGACGAAACATTTCACAGCTAGTACACAAGAAGTATAGGAAGGAGGTGTTGCTTAAAATGACATAATAAAAGAAGGGAAACTAGAAACTACAAAGCAGTGGTCCAAATAGTCAACTGTGCTGAAGAATCACAGCAGAAAAGAATGGCTGGCTGGCCACTGGGGTAGCAGTGGATGAGCGAGTCCTCCTGTACACACTAAAGCTGCCAGTAGGACTGGCAACACAAAAGGAACAGAAGATTGAAACTGTTTAAGTGGTGGGCAACCACAATTAAATCATATGATAAAATCCAGTTGCGCGAATAAAACCTGAAATACTGTCGACCATAGGGGCGTCGTCAGCTAAAAGCAAATGGAGCGTAGAAGGCAGGTTAAATGACTGCCGCAAAGCAACGAAAAGCGGACAGTCCACCAAGATGTGGACCACAGTCAATAGAGCGCCGCAACCGCAGTTTGGGGGGTCCTCTTGACGTAAGAGGTGGCCGTGCGTGATCCATGTACGGCCTAAACGCAGGCGACAGAGGACGACCCAGTCCAGTCTAGAAGGCCTAAGAGAAGTCTTCCAAGCTGCTGTTGAAGACTTGATTGCACGGAGCTTGTTGGGCGTGCTCAATGTCAACCATTCTGAGTTCCGGGCCATGGATATCTTGTGATGCAGACCCAATCGGATGTCCCTTTCTGGGCTACAAATATCCAGACGCTGGGAGGCGATGGCCTGCTTGGCCAGCAGATCAGCTCGTTCATTTCCTGGAATGCCTAAGTGGCCCGGGGTCCAGATGAAAGCCATACACGCCAAGTCTGAACACAGACTCTTGGATGTATCGCACCAGATGGTGTTTGGGGAAACATTGGTCGAGGGTTTGCAAGCCACTCAGGGAGTCACTGTAGATGTCATATGACTTCCTGGGGCATGAACGGAGGTGGTCCAGAGCACGAAGTACAGCGTTCGGTTCAGCAGTAAAGACGGTACAGCCAGGAAGCAGGGAGCGTTGTTCAATGTGATCGCCATGAGCATAGGCGTAACCCAATTTGCCTTCTACCTGGGAGCAATCAGTGTATATGACTTCCGCATCACGGAACGTACCAAGGATGTCTAAAAACGGTTTCTCCGAGATGAAATCATTAACTAGAGGTCGTCAGCTGCTGTGGTAGCATTTGGGCGAGCACAGCAAGGCAAGTCATCGCCAGTTCCTGTCTCTCTGTACCTCCTCCAAGTCCGAACTACATCGCTTTTACTCGCTCCGAGACGTCTGGAAAGCTCCCCTGAAGACAGTCGCTCCTGACACAAAGCAACAATGCTGATACGATCTGACTTAGGAATTGACTTTCTTAGACGTGGCAGAACTACAGATAAAACAAGCATTGTACTGTCCCTCTGGTGTTTTGATAGTATCTGATCGTGTGTCTTACCTTCTCCGTCATATTGTCACTGGTCTTGTGTGGTTGTTCACATTTTTATGGTGGTTGAATGACGTCTACGGTCAATATAAAGAACTGTGTTCTTGGCGCAGAATTCACATTCAACGTCAGTGTTCATGATACCTTGAAACAAAGGTGATGCAGCACTTACTTTGATGTGTGTAGATTTCTTTTTATTTTTGGAAAATACTGCCGAGATACCGGAATTTTTACAACAAAAGTTTCCTATGTACCCCTATTTACTGAAAAGCGCACCCAATGTCAACATAGCACTGAAAGCTAAAATATAAGAAAAGAAAAAGAAAAAAAAACTCTTAAATTAGCTCTTATTGCAAATGTACCGACCGTTTGTGACAAGAATGGCAAAAAGATTGATGTTCTAGGACTAGGGGATAGATGACTTATAAATAATACATTTAAGACAAATAACTTCTGGAATGCTCTGATGTAAATATAAAACGTATTTATGTATGTACCATATCATAAAAAGAGAAATTTTCATTGTAAATCATTGTTTCAAACTGTGGACAGGAAGATATTGTTCTTTTCTTCACCTAATTTTTTTTTCGTTACATTTGAATTTTCTAAGAGTGTATAAGTAGTGTTTTATATTCCATGGTTGAAGTTTATCTACAGTCTTCTCTGTAGATGGCCACAAGTAATTATTCCTTTCATTTGAATGCTGTCCGATAATCGATGCTGCTGCACAAAGTACAGATTGAATTTGCAATAACTGAAGTACGAGGGTTGGAACTTAAATAGAGTGGAACTATTTATTCTCAACCGATACAAAAGGGTTACATGTTTGTCGTTCAAAGCAGTCACCAGCGTTCTGTAGAACCCGTTGCCACCATCGTGGAAGGCGTAGTATATCGTTCGCAGAGCCTGTTCTGTTGATGGTGCGGATGTAGCAGTCTAAATGTTCAATTGTTTGCATATCTAATGGACTTAATCACGTTGGTCATCAGTTCCTAGGCTTACAAACTACTTAAACTAACTTAAAGTAACTTACGCTAAGGACAACACAAACACCCATGTCCGAGGGAGGCCTCGAACCCCCGAAGGCAAACGGCCGCGCACCGAAACAAGGCACCTTAGTGGGCACGTCTAATCTAGCGCGGCAAAGGAGTGGTCTACTGCCTGGCTAATCTCTGGAACAGTTCTGAGGTGAATGCCACGATGTGGTTCCTACATCATTGGAATCAAATTAAATTCATAACGACTTAAGTCCAGGGAGTATGCTGGATGGTACAGTACTTCACATCGACCGAACAGAGCAGCCACAGCTTGCTCTGTATGCGCTAATGCATTGTCGTGCAAAATGATGGTTGGGTTGCACAGAAAGTGATGCCGCTTCTTTCGCAAAGCTGGTCGCAGGTGATGCTCCAAAAACAAGCAGTAATTTTGTGCATTGACGGTCTGCCATGGAGGAACGTAATGCGTTAGGATAACACCATGACAGTCACGAGAATCACCATAGCTTTCACTATAATGGGGGCTCTGATGCACTTTAGACTGTCGCGGCGACGTATAATGAGGCCATTGTCGGACTGGATTTTCAGTTTTAGCGATTACTGCACTTTCTCTCCAACCAAAATCAGTTACTCGAAATCCATGGCTACACGGAGGAAGTCTCTGAAAAACGACAAAATGTGGCAGAGACTTTTAAAACTACGCTCTATCCAGTTTTACGATATATTTTTCCCCGTTTCGTAACAGTTGGTAACAATGATTACAATTTCAAAATTTTCTATTCTCAGAATGTGCCTCCGAATAAGATTAATTTTAATAAATCCACAATCACGGTAGCGTAGAAGCGGTAGAAATTCTATCATACAGTGTCACTCAATGTGGGGAATCGTGTTTGCAACTGCTGAGATACGATCATTAAACTTTCAAGGAACGTTACTGCCAGTGAGGGCGCGTCCGATGTTTTCAATTTCAAATGTTCAAATGTTTGTAATCCTATAGTCCCTAGTCTTACAAACTACTTAAACTAAGTTACACTAACATACTGAGAATACCCACATCCATGCCCAAGGGAGGATTCGAACCTCCGGCACGGAAGACCGCACGATCCGTAACGTGGCGCTGCAGACCGCTCGGCTACTCCCGCGCGGCTCCTATGTGTTCACTGGTTCATTAAACCCCAGGGGAAAAGCTCGGCGTGCAGAAAAGTAAGTAAATAAATGAAATAAAAAGGGTTTTTCAGCTATCACTCTTCGTTTCAATCCTGTAACAGACCATTTTATAAGCACATTCAGAGTAATTTAATTGCATGAGAAACGATGTACGTCGCTTCGGCAGCACGTATCGTAGCGCGGCCGCTTTAAGGCTAGGCGCAAATTGAGACGCGTTTAGCACTCGCGTAGTGTCGTGACACTCCAGCGCTATACACGCCTTTCACACGCGCTCAGCAGGACCAGCGCACATTGGGGTGCGTACGAGAACGACAGCCAAGCGGAGTGGCGCGCGCATTCCATACGTTGGTTACTCACTTACGGCTCGCAAGAAATGTTCAAATGTTTGTAAATCTATCGGACCACACTGCGTGGTCACCAGTCCGTAGCTTACAAACTACTTAAACCTAGGTAAACTAACCTAAGGACGCTCCACACACACCCATGCCCCAGGAAGGACACTAACCTCCACGGCGAGCAACCGCGCGCTCCGCAGCGAGACACTTTAGACCGCTCGGCTAATCCACCGCGGCCGGCTCGCAAGACGGGCTGTGTGAGATTCGCAGATAAACAGTAGAGTTCCGAATCAGATTGCAACACATATTTCTCATTAATGAATAAAAACTTGAATTCTCCAAACATATTGTGATTGAAAGGATATGGTGTGGACAATTTCAATCTCAAATCATGTGCAATATCACTCCACATTCGGATCTTTAGTTTTATCTTCACGTAGTCAACATTGTTGTGTCATACTGTTCCCTGTGATCTCTCGCTGCCTCTATTAACTTTTCTTTTATCATTATGAAAAGTAAGAAATTGATTCACTACACAAAAGAATGGTCAGAGTACTGTAATTGAGAATAATGCCTGTCTGGTATATGATAGGTAGCCTGATGTGCCCTGTGAGAAGAAGAGTTAACCCTTTCATTCCCAGTGTTGTCCATGGACAAAGTTAAAAGTTGATTTATACCATATTTTGTGAATCAGACCTTAAAGTTCCATTTTGTTTATGAACGTCATGGTTCTAGAACGAGATTTTGCCGCTTAGTACAGTGTGTAGCCACTCCTCAGGCATTACTCTGTCCATCCGCCTTACAAAGGTGCATTGCCTTGCCTTCAGTGAAGATTTGCGCATGCGCAAGGCGAGGTGCGCAGTAGCTCTACTGTCTTGCTTCGGAACCATTCGTGCAAAACCGCCAGAGCTCGAGTTGCCAGGAGTTGGTATCTCTACCAGCTCCAACTGAAATGTTAAGAGCGGCGTTTTCCCTCTCCCCTCCCTGCCGCGGGAGCGCCCATATGCTGCCTCCAGGGGGTTCAGAAAAGAATTTTAAACTAATCTGCGCATGCGCTTTGCAACACTGCGACCACTGCCGCCTGTGTTAGACTAAGCGCAAATTGAGACGCATATAGCACTCGCGTAGTGTCGTGACACTCCAGCGCTAAACGAGCCATCCACACGTGCTGCGCCGGACCAGCGCAAAGTGGGACGCAACACCGACTTACCACGCTCAAGCAACAACAGTTACACTTGCGGGGGAAACATTGCGAAACTTGTGGCCAGCCACGCGCATACAGAATGGACATCATTGTCTGCCTCTGATGTAGTGAAGGGGGATGCGCAGAACGGCTGAAAACTGGGCCGCTTTCGTAGTTGACGCCGACTATAGTCGATCGAAAGCGGGTTCGACGCAACCGACTGTTGTATTCGGGTATCATCGCGAGTAGCAGTTTATATAAGCTGAATGTTGAATGCAGAGCAGAAGTTCCATCAGGGAACTATTATTGAAACTTACTTAAACTGTTTGATTTCACTCAGAGTTCAAATGTTCAAATGTTTGTATAGTCTATGGGACTTAACTACGGGGTTATCAGTCCCTAAACTTACAAACTACTTATGAACTACTTACGAACTAGGACGGCACAAATATCCATGCCCGAGGGGGGATTCGAACCCCCGACCGTAGTGGCCGTGCAGACCGTGACTGGAGCGCCTTAGTCTCCTCGGCCACCGCCGCCGGCTCACTCAGAGTAAACACCGAGTGCCGTGTCCCTGCAGACCCACTCTAGCTAGTAGCACTATTTCAGGGTGAAGTTCTGCTAGCTGCGCACGTGAACGTCGTCCACCAATTCCAGTAATCGAGGTAAGCCGTCGTTACTCTAAAGTGTCTCATCTGCTCCCTCTCTTGGACGTGACAAGGGCTAGGATATAGTTTTGGTGCCGGGTGTGGGGTGGGTGTGATATCGCAGTGAGGGCTCTGCAGGAAAAATTTTCAAACAAAACCTTAATATATGCGCCGCGGTGGGGTAGCCGAGCGGTCTAAAGCGTCTCGCTGCGGAGCGCGCGGTTGCTCGCCGTGGAGGTTCGAGTCCTCCCTGGGGCATGGGTGCGTGTGTTTGTCCTTAGGTTAGTTTACCTGATGACCACGCAGTTTGGTCCGATAGATTTACAAACATTTGAACATTTGAACTTAATATAGGCTAGAAAGACTGCAAAAGTAACTTAGTTATATTTGTACCAAGACTGGTACCAAACAGACATTGTTATAAATAAATGCATAGAAACACCTAACAAAACAATATAAAGCGGAGTAACTCCCCGTTACATCTTTCTGTAAGTTACTTCTTTCTTCCAGTCCGTTTTCTGGGCGTAGACATTTATAACGCGAGATATGACCTACCGTTTTGTTGACAATTTCACTCTTCCTTTCTCTATACCCATAATCGCCAAGTTTGACAGTCTGTCATTTTGTTGCGAACATAGGTTTTAACAAATTTTAATGTGAGTTATACTAACTTGTATCTGACGGGAGGCGGTGTTTCTGGAATTGCAAGAAATAACGACCATAATTTCACACATTCAGAGAACACATTTTTATCCCATTCTTCATAATACAGTGTATTTAAGGAGTTCCCACGGTTGTAGATGTTTATCCTTACTGCTGTAAATAAAACTAAGTTCTCCTTTCAGTTTCTCACTGTCAAAGAAGGGATACAGTACAAGCAAAATTTGAACCTTACCTGTCGGGAAACGGTGTATCCTACTATAAATTGAAAACTTTTTTTCATTTAAATATTCCGTAAAATCTATTTCTTTAGTCTTCGAATCTAGTTCGTATGTTTACCAGCAATGAGACAAATATTTCGAATGGTAGCCTTCTTAGCTTCTGAATACTGTCTTCTTGTTCTTTCTGTTTCAAACGAACAGTGAAATTAACAGTTAATTGTTACAAACGATGTGCAGTGTCCATGTTTATTGATATAACTAAGCCAATGTCCTTCAGTCATGCATGTATGTCTGAAGGACATTTGCTTAGTTCTATCAATAAACACCGACACAGCACATCGTATTTAAAAATCAGTCATAGCAACGCTTGCGAGAAATGTACCAAAAAGTCTCACCCTGTGCGGGAATTACATTACAGAATGTACGAGCACTCATGGGCGATAGAAAATGTCTGCCATATAAAGGTTTGGGTCGTTCCGGGAAGCGTGCGCGGCTACCTTAATGGCAACGCGACCCCTCGCGATAAGCGGGAAATCCGGGTTCGAGTCCCGGCCAGGCACAAATTTCCATAGTCACCATTACACAGCTGATGCTGATTGATATTCGCAATGGCGATTACATTTCTTGTAGTTAATTATTTCGCATAGTGCTCTGGCGGAGGCCAAGAAGGTTGTCGGCGGCTGGAGATGCCATGTGGCGTTATCTGTTAGGACACCACCGAACGACACTTTGTTCTACCATAGATCTACCTCAAAATGAATTTAAAAAAAAAAAAAAAAATAAAATAAAAGTGCGCCAGGTCAGGGGGTTCAACGATCTCTGAAAAAAAAATCGGCTTGTAACTTTTTTTTTAAATTTATTTTTACATATGTCCGATGATTGATTGTCCATAATTATATGTTTTCATGGCCACTCATGTGTTAATTCTGGAGTAATTGGCATTGTTACGTATTGCCCGACCATTTTTAATTCGTTATTTCGAAGCATCCTTTTACCGCCATTGAAAGATATTTCTAAATCAGTAAACCGTCTATAGTTGTCATCTAGCATTTGGTAGCTGCGTTTACAGTCCTCGGCCCCACTGTTATACCGTCGAATGCAGTGTGTGCCCACTTGAAGCGTTCTAGCGGATTATTATGCTGTGGCCATGCAGCTAGTCATTTGAAGCGTATCATTCACATGTAACTGTAATTATCTGATATATAATTTTATCTTTGCAATAACAATTGATAAAGTGGGAGAAACGAATATAATTATACACAATCACTCGTCGGACAAGGGTTAAAAAAAAACAGCAAGATTTGAACTCGGGTCATCTATGTGCGAGCCCAATGCCTTATTATTTACACTACGCTTACTTGAGTACAGACAGTCGCTTGGTGCAGGTATAGCTAATAAGCGCTGGATCTTGATCTCGATTTTCGTGGAAACCAAGGCGCTTTGGAACAAATCCTTTTAGCTTGGCAGTCTGGAGGCTCTGGGCGGCGGCGAAACAAAATTAGCCCCCCCCCCCTCCGTCCACTTGGAAATATATTACTATAAAACAGTAACTTCTGAGATTTGGTGGCCCCCACAGGACGAGAGGCACGGGCCAGTCTAAAAAGAATAACTTTTGAGATATGAAGGCCCCAGAAGACCGAGTGCGAAGCGCGCTAAAGAAGACTTGCTTTCGAGGTATTGGGATGCCCCCAAAGACCGGAGGCACGTCCCCTCCACCCCCCCCCCTGCACGACATACCTGAGAACCATCAAAATTAATTTGTACCGTACTTACTGTTCCCCTTGTAAGTTACAGTGAAGCCACTGGGACGCGACAGTGGGTAAGGTTAGGAGGGGGCGCCACTATCAAGTTTCGGCCCCGGTTCGGAAACGTTGTAGACCCGGCACTGAAAGAAGCGAATCGCCAGTCATCTGAAGTACCGTCCGCCACTGGTTACATCAGAAACTTGTTGCGGAGAACATTCCTGCGTTCATATCTGCCTCGCTACTGTTCCAAATACTTCGCGACAAGAGCTGACAAACTGGGACGCTCGCACAAGAAGAGGAAACTAATCTCGAAAAGAGCCGCCGCCGATCTCGCTCCGCGGCACGTCCTCCTCTGGCTAAACCGCGGCATCTGAGCCTTTGATCTTCAGTTTATTGCCGCCAAAGGAAACAGTTAGCAAGTATTTCACCGGGCGGCTCGGGACAGCGAGGACGCCGGCTTTACGGGAAGAAGGGAGGGGCAGGGAGGCGCACCCCCTGGCGGCGGATTTCGGAGTAATCCGCCGCGACGCCGCAGGGGTTGAGCACGAGGTAGGTCGGCTTGTGGCGGCTCGCGGGAAAGAAGCGACCGTCGTCCGTGGGGTTGCGGGGAGGTATTAGTGCGGGGGTGGGTAATCGCGAAACAAAGGATGAGCGGGACAAACTGCGCTAATCTGAGGCGCGTCCGGAAAAGCAGCGGGGTGCAGTGTCTGGGGAATTAATTACCGGGCTGGCAGTGGAGGGGAGACTCGGGAAGACGGGGGCGCGGTGGCTGCTCTGCTACTGCGACCGCGCCTCAGCGAGTCACTCGGCCAGGCGGGGCGAGCTGTGGCCGGCCAGACCGCTAATGAGGGGGAAGTTGCCGGAGGCGGAGGGGGGGCAGCTCATTAACGACCCCGAGCGGCCCCCAGAGCAGCCAAGGCGAGCTGCCGCCTCGGGGGGTGGCTCTGACCGAGCTGTCTGCGGTTCGCGACGCGCTGTCGCAGGGCTGTGCCGGGTTCTATCGAAGAGTGGCTGCGATCAGGGTGACTTGACGTTAAATCTTGAGACTCTTCGCTCGCAGTCGCAGAGGGTGCAGCCACAAGTACGTAATAATGCCACTGGGCGGCAGGCACAACGAGTTCTGATTTTCATGATATGGTAATAATAATAATAATAATAATAATAATAATAACTACTGTGACCGAGCTGTCTGTCTTTCGCGACGCGCTGTCGCGTGGTTTGTGCCGGGTTCCAGCGAAGAGTGGCTGCGATCAGGGTGACTGGCCGTTAAATCCTGAGACTCCTTCCCTCACAGTCGCAGACGGTGCAGCCACAAGTACGTATTAATGCCACTGGGCGGCAGACGCGAGTTCTGCTTTTCATGATATGATAATAACTACTGTGACCGAGCTGTCTGTGTTTTGCAACGCGCTGTCGCGGGGTTTGTGCCGGGTTCCAGTGAAGAGTGGCTGCGATCAGGGTGACTGGACGTTAAATCCTGAGACTCCTTCGCTCGCAGTCGCAGACGGTGCAGCCACAATACGTAATAATGCCACTGGCGGCAGGCGCGAGTTCTGCTTTTCATGATATGATAATAGTAATCATAATAACAACTAAAATTTACACTCCTTAAAAAGAGAAAACATGAAAAAAAGGAAAGAATTCAACAATCCGAAGATTGGTCTAAACACCACAGTGCTTTACTAGACATGGTCCTGTTTGGAGGTGGTATGCCGTTGCCTTCCTCCAACCTTCGAACTGACTTATCCAGACAGATGTAGAGGGACCTACAGTTTAACGTGGGTTCCGAACCACGGTGCTACTCGGTATTTTTCACATGAGCAATACTGCCAGAGGCAACAGAAGTTAAATGTGACAGATAAAAATCCCCGGACCTGGCGGGTATCGATCCTGAGACATTTTGATTCATAGTCTGGCATTCTACCATATTTTTTTTATTTATTTATTTTTATTTTATTTTATTTTATTTTTTTTTTATTTTTTTTTTTTTTATTTTTTTATTTTTTTTTTTTTTTTGATTGATCGATGGATCGCCATCGTTGGTTCAGTTCGTTCTTCAATGTTAGTGGAATACTTGGCTCAGTTTTCTTTGATTACAGAGGTGCAACCAAGCCGCACAAGGAAAACATAGCACCGTTAATTCGTCGATATAACAGTGGGAAATTTCCAGAATGAAACTTTCACTCTGCAGCGGAGTGTGCGCTGATATGAAACTTCTGACTGGAAGTTTCATATCATCGGATACTCCGCTGCAGAAATGAAGCTTCATTCTGGAAACATCCCTTAGGCTATGGGTAAGCCATGTGTCCACCATATCCTTTCTTCCAGGAGTACAAGTCTTGCACGGTTCACGGGATAACTTCTGTGAAGTTAGGACAGTAGGAGGCGAAGTACTGGCAGAAGTAAAGTTGTGAGGACGCTTCGTGAGTCGTGTCGGGATAGCTCAGTGGTGGAGCACTTGCCCGCGAAAGGCAAATGTCCCAGATTACAGAGGTTACAGTCCCGGTTCCGGCACACACTTTTAATTTCCCAGGAAGTTTCATATCAGCGCACACTACACTATAATGTGAAAGTTTCATTCTGGAAACATCACTTATGCTGTGGCTAAGCCATGTCAGCACCATATCCTTACTTTCAGGGGTATTAGTCCTGCAAGGTTCGCAGGAGAACTCCTGTGATGTTTGGAAACTAGGAGACCAGGTACTGGCAGAATTGAAGTGAGGACGGATCGTGAGTCGTGTCGGGATAGGTCAGTGGTAGAGCGCTTGCCAGCGAATGGCAAAGGTACCAGGTCCGAATCCCAGTTACGACACACAAATTTAACCTTCTAGGGAGATTCAGAAGGAAATTTTATTGACATACTTGAAGACGTATACAACACACGAACACACACACCCCTACGCACATGAGTATAGTCACCAGAGCGTGCGCAGTTTCGACGCTCATACCGTGCAGAATCTCTTTCGGAGCAATGTAAGCTTCAATTCTCCCGTGGAGGCGATCCTACAGCTACCGAATGTTGTTTGGGTAATGGCCTGCCACGCAGTTTGCACCTGGCGCCATAGTTGTACCAGTTGCCGATCGTACAGACCGCCCAACATGACGTTTCATCCGGGCTCAAACGTGCCCAATGGCGGATGTTTCTGGGGTCTTGCTGGCCGGCGTAGTTTACGCACACCTTGAGGAGCACGTTGGATGGTACGAAAAACATGTGGACGTGCACTATCCTGCAAGAAAGCATGTATCTTTGTTGCAGCATTAAAGATAGCAAGACGGTTTGAATGATGGTTTCATTGTACCCTTTACTGTTCAATGTACCCTCGACGATTACCAGAGGACAGTGGCCAGTGAGGGATATAGTTTCCAAGAGTATGATGCTGGATTATTCATACCGTTAAGCCCGTTTCACACGATCGACTTTGTGGTGAAAATTGGCTACTCGAAGTGCGGGCGCCTTTCGTGCCCGCGTGTAAATCAGCAGCCAACCCCATCACGAGTGCGTCTAGGGCGTCATTGATCTATAGATTGTGCCGACTGTAGAGTTCTGAATTTTCGAGTACAGTATGCATATGCGCAGAATCAAGTATCAGTAGTGGAAATCAACCTATGCTGGTCGAGAGCATTCACATTACAGAAATGCTATCGTATCTTCTTTAACTTTAATGTGTTGGTTGCTTAGTCTTTTCATCACACCGAAAAAGTTGTGTCAGAGCTTAATATTGTTTCCCTTAATATTGTTTCTCATACAAAAGAGACTAAAATCTGAAAACAGAAAAATATTTTTGTTTTACGGGGGAGAAGCCTACACTACGTATATACAGGGTGAAAAGTATATAAACCGACAAACTCTGGGTCGTTGTGATATGCAAATTACTAGCTTTTCAGAGCATTCACACAAGGTTGGCGCCGGTGGCGACACCTACAACATGCTGACACGAGGAAAGTTTCCAACCGATTTCTCATACAAAAACAGCAGTTGACCGGCGTTGCCTGGTGAAAAGTTGTTGTGATGCCTCGTGTATTGAGGAAAAGCGTACCATCACGTTTCCGACTTTGATAAAGCTCGGATTGTAGCCTATAGCGATCGCGGTTTATCGTATCGCGACATTGCTGCTCGCGTTGGTAGCGATCCAATGACTGTTAGCAAAATATGCAATCGGTGGTTCCGAAGGCTAATATGGAACCCCGTACTGGATTCCAACGGCCTCGTATCACTAGCACTCGATGTGATAGGCATCTTATCCGCAGGGGTGTAACGGATCGTGCAGCCATATCTACATCCCTGTGTCAAGATATGGGGACGTTCGCAAGACAACAACCATTTGGATGAACAGTTCGACTACGCTTGCAGCAGCGTGGGCTATCAGCTCGGAGACCATGGCTGCGGTTACCCTTTGCACTGCATCACAGACACGAGCACCCGCGATGGTGTACGCAACGACGAACTAGGGTGCACGAATGGCAAAAGTCATTTTTTCGGATGAATCCAGCATCGTGATGTTAGCATTCGTGTATGGCGACATCGCGGTGAATGCTCATTGGAAGTGTGTATTCGTCATCGCCATACTGGCGTATGACCCCACGTGATGGTATGATGTGCCATTGGTTACACGTCTTGGTCACCTTTGTTTGCATCAACTGCACTTTGAACAGTGGCCGTTACATTTCAGATGTGTTACGACTCGTGGATCTACCCTTCATTCGATCCCAGCGAAACTCTACATTTCAGCAGGATAATGCACGACCGCATGTTGCAGGTCCTGTACGGGCCTTTCTGGATTCGGAAAATGTTCGACTGCTGCCCTGGCCAGCACATTCTCCAGACCTCTCACCAACTGGAAATGTCTGGTCAATGGTGGCCGAGCAAGTGGCTCGACACACTACGCCAGTCACTAATCTTGATGAACTGTGGTATCGTGTTGCGGCAGCATGGGCATCTGTAACTGTACACGCCATCCAAATTTTGTTTGACTCAATGTCCAGGCGTATCAAGGCCGTTATTACGGCCTGAGGTGGTTGTTCTAGGTACTGATTTCTCAGCTCTTTGCACCCGAATTGAGTGAAAATGTAGTTACATGTCAGTTCTAGTATAATATATTTGTCCAATGAATACCCGTTTATCATCTGCATTTCTTCTTGGTGTAGCAGTTTTAATGGGCAGTAGTGTACATAGCAGACGCCCCTACAATTTTGGTGTTTACGTGTAAACGATAGCGACTACTCGAGTCAGTCGAGACGCAGCATTACGGGAATAGTACGCCAGTGGCGCTGCAATAGATACACTCGTCTCGAGTAGTCAACTGAGACACGTAAATCGTCGTGTAAAAGGGGCTTATGGCGTTTTTCCGCTCACGCCCGAGAATCTTTCAGCCCGCCTCAAATGATGTCCCGACAGGTGCTTGTGGAAGGACGAATGGAGACGTGTCGTCTTCAGTGATGACGGTCGTTTCTGCCTCGGTGACAATGATGGTCGTACGCGTATGTAGCCTTCGTGCAAGGGAGAGCGTAAATCTAGAGTGAATGTGAGAGAAGTACATCCGCCGACACACAGCATCATGGTGCGCGTAGGATGTCCTACCCAGGCCGTTCTCCCCTCTTGAACGTCGTGGAATATTGAATAGGCTCGGTTCGTTGAAATATGGTTTATCCCGTCTTGCTACCGTTTCCTAGCAGGACAGTGCACGACCACAAGTATTCCGTACCACCCGACGTGCTCTTCAAAGTGTACGCCTACAACCCCTGGGTACCACGAAACCCATATCTGTCCCCTATTGAGCATTTTTGGGACAGGATCAAACGTCATTTTGCTGGGTCTGCACGACCGGCACGAAATCTAGTCCAAGTGATACTCCAGGGGGAAATTCAATGACAGGCCATTCCACAAGCCTACGGTACCTCTTCGATCGCTCCATTAGATAGTTGCAGCTTACCTTGCTACAAAAGGAAGGTATACTCGCCAATGGAGTTGACACTGTGCGCGCTCCGGTGACTGTACTCCAGAGCATCCGGCTCTGTGTCATCGTCTGTTGTATATATCGTCAAGAATGTATCAATGAAATTTACCTGCGCTGGGTCGACGAAATTATGGTGTTACGTTTTCATTTTCCAGGAGTGTATTTGTACTGTTTTTGGATTTGTTATACACACTGTTTGTGTTTACTGTTTCATCAGATAGAAGGTTATTTGAATTTTACTGTAATGAACACAAATATGAGAGTTTATAGCTCAAGATGAAATTTTGAGTTTCTTTTTCTTTACTTTGCTGCATGTTTTGGCGGTGACTGAATAACGAGAGTCACTGATTACCTGCCCCATGTTCAAACCTCACTTGTAGCAACTCATTTGCTCACTCTTATTACAATTCTTTATATTCTGTCAAGTGCAAATTATAATAAGCAATTGTGACTTCACACTCTGCAACGCAATATGTGCTGTAAAGAAAATTGTTAGCAGATTGAAATAACATTTATATACCAGGAAAGTGTATCAATATTACTGGAGATATTTCTACAGGTTCATTTGTCCATGGAATGTCAGATAAAAGAAGAGATTTCTTGGCATTAGCAAAAAAGGAGGATGTATGAAATTATTCAAAAAATGCTTTCAAAAGGCTGGACACTTACTAGAACTAAGAATTCAAAAGGCTGAACAGTATCTGTGGATAGTTCAGTAGGTCAGACGCAGATACATTTTTCTTGCTATTTTGTCACATTGTTTAAGGCTAATGCCCTACAATTCCTTCTGTCTTAATTTTCTGGAGAATGAACACTTACTAATCGCACCTGTCTTAGCGATGAAACTTCCTGGCAAATTAATCTTATATTAACCTGCCGCCCACTCTCATGAACCACAGACATTTCCGAGGTGAGGTGGCTTGCGGGCCTCAACGATACAGATAGCCGTACCGTAGGTGCAACCACAGCGGAGGGGTATCTGTGGAGAGTCCTGAGGAGGGACAGCAGCCCTTTCACTAGTTCCATGGGAAACAGTCGATATGATTGAATGAGCTGGCCTTGTAACATCAGCTAACGTGTCTTTGCCAAACAGTTGCTTCGAATGGCTGAAAGCAAGTGAAAACTACAGTCATTACTTTTCCCGAGGACATCCAGATCATTCAGTATGAGTATATGTTGCAGTTTCTTCTTGACTAACATATTACGAAGGTGAATGAGACCCCTATTCAGATCTTCGGGTGGGGACCACTCAGGAGGATGTCATCAAATCAGTTGGGGGTAATGCAGCAGTAAAAAATGGAACTGAAGGTACGTTACTACAAACAACATAGTTATCATAGCAAAGATAGACACGAAGCCAACACCGAACGCAGACCACTTTATATGCCAAGTAGTTCTGCCGATGCCCAGAAGATTGAAAACAATCGAACATGGCGTGTTTTACTGCACACTTTAGGTTTACCTGTAGTTTTTTGCAAGCATTACTGACGAAAAGAATAAAAATATTAATAATAGAAAATTATGGACGATACGATTTCGACACTACTATTGTGATAATAAGGTTTGCGTACATTTGGTGTTCGAAAATCAGTCACGTTACATTCCCGCCCTTGCTTTATGTATTTGACGATTTTCTTATTATAACTCAAGCGTTGTCATTTCAAAGGAATGGCACACTGAAAATTATTTATAACACGTCATTCTTAGGACAATGCATTATAATCTAATGTCTAAAAATGGTATGTTAGCAGATAACGCCTGCCATTGATAGTACGAAAATAACGGATTACTGTCGCAGCTGTAAGCCGTTGCATAATGGGCGTCGAATTAGTTCGTTATGTACGAACAAATTAAACGATGTTGTAAAGAAAAAAACTGAGTGAACGACGAAACGATCAAAGTAAAAAAAAAAAATTGAAAGTCATGAAAAAAACTCAAGAAAACCCCAGAACGAATATGAACAAACGACCGCATAACATCGATACGCCTGAAGAACAAAAAATATGAATGAATAAAAAAACCGACACTGGAAGTTTTTTTCATCTTGCTTCCTAGAAGGTTTTCTCACACTCTTGTTAATTGAAGACAACTATATCCTGAAGGATGTCAAGTTGTACAAAGGTATCAGCACATTCTCTGAAGAGTGCATTTGTTCCATTTGTGAACATACCATGAAATAAATACCAACGAATTGCAAACATGGACTTCCTTATCCTCGGGAGATACTTTAACAATTACTGTTATAAATGATGTAATGATAGTAATAACTTTATATATAGATTATGTACTATAGTTATGTGGAATTCAATATTACCAGACCTATTGTTATTTCAGCTGTAAAAGGAAACGGAGTCATGGTTTGAAACAGAATATTTGCTCTTTATTTTAGTGCAGAACAAAGTAACATGAACAAAGTCATATCTGAACTACAGAAAAGATAATACAATCTAAGTTAAAGGTGTACATAGTAACCATGTCAGAGACAAACATTTTAGTAGATGCATTGATTTTAATTAATGAATTTCAACTTATTCCATAAATAGTGAATAATTGCTTAGAAAAGAAAGAAGCAAGGTCATTTATTTGCAATGTATACAGTTCACATCAACGACAGTTGCCACAGAAATCTAGGACTTCATTTATATATGAAACTACCAGTATCAGCACGTTGTTTAGAATATTCATTAATGCAATATCTTCCCAGTTTATGTTCATATGCTTCGGAAGACCATCGTTATTTCGTAATTCACGGCATACTCACGAAATATATGGAGCACACTTACATATGCACGACACCAAACATTGGCCGGCCGCAGTGGCCGAGCGGTCTGCGGCGCGCCAGTCACAGTCTGCACGGCCGCTACGGTCAGGGTTTCGAATCCCTCCTCGGGCATGGATGTTTCTGCTGTAGTTCATAAGTAGTTTGTAAGTTTAGAGACTGATGACCCGCAGTTGAATCCCTTAGGCTTGACAAACATCTACATCATCTACTAACCCTCCGTCGGGCGCAGTCGGCCTCACAGGGCAGCAAAACACTTTTTTGATTCCCGTGCTTAACAGTGGTGGCCCAGCGGCCCGCCTCTCCGTTTACTCGCGTAACTTTGGGAACCTCACACAGTGCCGATCCGCAGGCTGCCATCGATTTCCACGCGGATCACGGGGAACTCCTTGGGCCTCACAGGCCGTCTGCGCCCGATTACGTTATATATTTTAAGGTGAGATTTTTCAAGATATTTTTATTTTATTACTTCGTTTCAATCAAATTAAGTCTGTCCTCTGTGATATTCACCGTTACCTTTGGAAAAAAAATAAGACTTTGACGACCCTGGCCCTTCAGACCGAGTGCGCATGATCGAGTTCTAATTTCAGTTCTCCTTTCTTTTCCTACGTTATCACATATATATTTTCTGCTGAAATGTCCAGAAAAGTATATTATGCCTCTAAGCCAATGATCTTGTGGAAATAATCCGCCTCCTCGAGGACGAAACTGCTGAAGATCCAGCCGCACTCGAAGATTTAGTCGATGAGAGAGAACCCACTCTCAGGATGAGGTAGGAGAAGGCAAGGAGGACTCAGCAACTGAACATAAAGTTTAGGGAACAGCTCGGGAATATGAAGAAGAGAAGAAAATATGTGAGGAGTTTTTATTTTGGAAACGATAAGACGACGAAGTAGTCTAAGTAGATACCTTCTACTATTCATAGTGTGAAGAGTCACATCATTATTACACAACATCCAGTGTAAAAGATATTGCTACAAATGACGCCACCAATTGCAAAACCTTGTGTCATCAACTTCTAACTGGACAATTTACGCTGTGTATGCTATGAATATATGTGGAATGTCGATTCGGCTGCAAACTCGTCTGAAAAATTTTTTACCCCACAAGGAACGGGAAAGTTCTCCCACATTACCTCCCAAATGGCTAAAACGTCGACCATGCGTGGCTGAAACAGGAGTTATGAGGATGAAGAATCACGAATGTTCAGCTTGTCATCAACCAATTTGCTTGAGCGACGTATACCTTCTGTGCCATACCTATGTTTCAGCTATAGCATCGGGTTTTGGCTGAAAATGTGGCGAGAAAAGATGATTCCATGTCAGAATAGACTGCCTAATGTCCTTTAAAAATAACTTCATTACTTTTAATGCTCTTAGTGGGAAATTGGTAATGTTGGTTACTTTAGTTTAAGGTGTATTGGGTTCAATAAATCCATTATTATGCTTTAAGTTTGCTGTAATTCTATCCTTTAGATCCTTTTAAAGACTAGCCAACACGCATTTTGAATTTGATTTAACATGGCGGAGCTAGTCCACAAAATATGTGAGTGGCCTCTCAGGCCGGGTGCGCCTGATTTTGTTTCATCTGGAGGTGCGCCCGACGGAGGGCTAAACATTGCAAAACATAGCTCTATTTATTTAATAAGAGTGTCCGAAACCCTTTTGGGAGCAAAGGCGAAAAATGAAAAAATATTAGTGGCGGGTTTCGAACTACCAACCATGTGAATCGCAACATAAGTCTTTATCCACTACACTACGACCAACAGATACGAAACTGTTACTTTATTCTATTCTTGTTAAGTTGTTAACTAATATGGCATTTTAGACACTATATTGTAAGTTATCGTACTAAGAAAGCCGGCCGCGGTGGCCGCGGGGACTGAGGCGCTTCAGTCACGGTCTGCACGGCCACTACGGTCGGGGGTTCGAATCCCCCCTCGGGCATGGATATTTGTGCCGTCCTAGTTCGTAAGTAGTTCATAAGTAGTTTGTAAGTTTAGGGACTTATGACCCCGTAGTTAAGTCCCATAGACTATACAAACATTTGAACATTTGCACTAAGAAAGACATGTTTATTTTAATTCTTCATCTCGTCATTGCTTTGAAATGACAACGCGTAAGTCATAATAAGAAAATCAAACAATACAGAAAGCAAGACTGCGTACGTCAGAGACAGTTCTGGGCGAGCAATGTCACGTCACATTTTCGAACGCCTGGTTTACGGTGTCAAATTGCCGTTATTTCTGCAAATATCTCTGTAACGATACGAGCTATGATAAAATCATAAGAGAGCTAAATTATAGAGAATGTTCTCCTCCAAGAATTTGAATTATTAATTGTCGTGTCAGATAAACGGTTTATTAGCAAATAAATTTCTTGCTGTCAAAAGGCCTTCACAAACGGACTTTTTCGTGTTACTAAACTATTTTTTGTTCGAAATATTTGAAGGAGGGAGGTTCTGGCCGCTGGCGGCCAACAATTATGTCTGTGAAATTTGGTGCCGATAGGTTGAGCGGTTCGACCTAAAAGGTGGGGAGACGTTACGGACAGATGGATAGACAGACATCATCAAATGCCCATTATGTTTGCAAATATCTCTGAAACGATGCGAGATATGAAAAAATTAATAACAGACCAAAATTCTAGAGGATTTTCTCCTCCACAAATTCTTTTATTCAATTTTCGTGTCTGATGAACAGTTATGTCGTAATTTCATTTAACTTTCGAGAAGTTAGCCAGACAGTTAAGAATGAAAGAAAAAGTCTTTTGGTGGAATTTTTCGCAGACCTCAATTTAATCATCACAAACTCCTAGTTCAAGGACTGTGAAAAAACTTTGTGTACGCGAAAGAGTCCAGGAGACATCGGAAGGTATCAAATTGACTTCAGTAATGGTAAGAAATTGATTTCGAAACCAGGTTTTAAATTTTAAGAGATATCCACCAACTGACCAGGACTTTCTGGTTGTGGACTGTAGATTAAAAGTTAGGAAACTGGATAAGTGTATAAAAGGAATGACATGGACATTAGATTAATTGAAGGCATTAGTTGTTGCTGTTGAGACTTTCAGAGGGAGCATTAGCCAAGGGTGATCGAACTGGGAGAATACAACATAATAGAAGAAAATTAACAGCTTTGAGAATAAAAAGAAAAGAAGGGCGCAAAACACCATATAGGTAGACGGTCAAGGCCTAATAAAAATCCTTGGATAACATAGGAGATATTGGACTGATGAAAGGAGAAAATATAAAAGTCAGCTATTGAAACAGGCAAATGAAAGTCAAGACGGCTGAAAGTTGAGGTTGACGTAAAGTGCAGAAAGGCTAAGCAGGAGTCGATAGAGAACAAACGCAACTCCGTAAAAGAATGCACAAAAAGGGAAAGATAGATACCGCCTACAGAAAAAACTTTCAGAGAAAGGAAACGCAGCTGCATGACTGTCAAAAGCTCGGATGGAAAATAAGTTCTATACAAAGAAGAGTAAGTAAAGGCTTTCACGACTGGTTGACATACTTCTTAATGTATCTCCTGGTATTTGAGGCCGCGTTCGAAGAAACTGTCTGCTGCCTTACATTTCGTCCTATGCTGTGTCGGACTTCTTCGGAGGTTTCCATCTGTTTACTCTTGCCGACTGACGTGTCGGAGGTCTGAAAGCTTCTTAAATACCGTCTAAACGGAGCGTGGCTAAGCTCCAAGTGGTAAGCTGAGACGATACTTGTCAAAGATGAAAGTACACTATCGAACCGTGTCAAAGATGAAACAATCGATCTTGAAGAGTCACAACCCATATATCATTGAGTTTCATAGTCTCTTCTTTTCGGTTGAAATTATAATTCTGGTGATATACGAGGCGCGTCCAGAAAGTAAGTTCCGTTTGGTATTAAATTGAAATTGTACACAGATACGGAAGAAATTTTTATTGCACAAAATTCTACAAGTCTTAAACTACTTTTCCACATAACCGCCGAAATTTTGCCGGCATTTGTCATAGCATGGCACCAGGTTTCGTATACCTTCTTCATAGAAATCTGCCGCCTGTCTCTTCAACCAGATGGAAACAGTTTCTTTCAGCTCGTCGTCATTGGTGAAGTTTTGACTGCCAAGGAAAGACTTGAGATGTCCTAGATCTTGTCATCAATCGCGTGAACCAGTTCTTCTGTAACGAAAAGTCGACACCTACTTCGTTCTTCATTGTGTACATCACTACGTCCGCCACTGAACTGTCGGACCCATCTTCTCACCATCGAATCACTCATCGCATTTAGTCCGTAAACAACGCAAATTTGTCGATAAATTTCACTTGGTTTCACTTTCCTCGCATTCAGAAACCGAATCAACGACCTAATTTCACAGGCGGCAGGATTTTCAATCAACGCCGACATTTCAAACAAGCACAACAAAGCGTACGTAACTGACAGCGATCTCCAAATGGCGCACGTTCTTCTCCTTGATACACATCGTCTACAGCGCATGTGCGGAACTGCAGTCGCAGCGCTGTTGCGGAGTTAAATTGAAACGGAACTTACTTTCTGGACGCACCTCGTATATCAATCGCTTCTTTATAAAACCGTGGATAATAATTCCCCATAGAAGATGAAATTTATGTCACTGAGAACTTCGCCATATGATTTCCAAGTCGGGAAAAACTTTTGGCCCCTGTAGTCGTGTATTTACACTATTTTTTTTTATTGTTCCGATGTAGACTTCATCACAGAAGTATCGAAAATTAAAAACACCACGTGCTGACAAAGGAGAACGCTTGTATTTTACAGATATAAGGGCTTCGGATATCTTCTTTGTTGGTTTGAAACCCGTTTTGATGTTATGTTTTGGTAAAATTTATCCAGTTTTATCCATTCCTTTATTAACAAAGTTTTTACTCTTTCAATCAGATCAGATGTTCAGATGTTTGTACAGCTTATGGGACTTAACTACGGGGTCATCAGTCCCTAAACTTACAAACTACTTATGAACTACTTACGAACTAGGACGGCACAAATATCCATGCCCGAGGGGGGGATTCGAACCCCCGACCGTAGTGGCCGTGCAGACCGTGACTGAAGCGCCTCAGTCCCCTCAGCCACCGCGGCCGGCACTCTTTCAATCGTCCAATATTTAGATTCCTTACACTAAGCGAGACATCGTTTGGCATTTGACCTGTGGGATGTGTAGAAGTTTTGTCACCTCCCACCTAATTGTTTGCAATTGAAGTGGGTCGTGATGCAGTTTAGAACTACTGTCTGACTGTCTGGATGCACGCCTGCTTATTACACTGTACGACGCTCTACAAGTGTCGGTGGTCTCTGTCAGCCAACAGACGAGGTCGGCCTGCACGTTTTCGTGCTGTACGTGTCCCTTCACGTTTCCACTTCACTGTCACAACAGATACAGTGGACCTAGGGATGTTTATGGGTGTGTAAACTCACTTCCGACATAAGTGACACCCTGTCACCTGAAATGTTCGTGAGTTACGCGGAGCCGGCCGCGGTGGCCGAGGGGACCGAGGCGCTCCAGTCACGGTCTGCACGGCCACTACGGTCGGGGGTTCGAATTCCCCCTCGGGCATGAATATTTGTGCCGTCCTTAGTTTTAGTTAGTTAATAAGTAGTTTGTAAGTTTAGGGACTGATGACCCCGTAGTTAAGTTCCATAAGCTATACAAATATTTGAACATGCTCTCACGATTACTAATGACTACAGAGATAGCTGATATGGAGTACCTTGCAGTAGGTGGCAACACAATGCATCTAACATGAAAAATCGCACTGACGTGTGTAAAGGCCCACTTTAGATTTGTTGTTTTATAATTCTTGGCATACATTTCTGACAAAAATAAAAATGTAAATAGTAATAAATTATAGTGATTCGTTTACGACTCTCCTATTGTGATAATATCTATGCACCCAACACGTAATATTCTTCTGACCGTATTTTAACAGATAGCCAAATTTATATGATGTTTAAGTTTAGCTTTAACAAACATACTCTTTTCAAACTTTTAACTCTTTAAACTATCATTTTAATATCTCGCCCACATTTTCATTATATTTTTCCGTGGAAATTTTATCACCTGTCTTGCCTTGGTAGATTGTTCAAAGTATATTTTCTTTGCTTGTAGTGTTTACGAATGACTATAGCCTGGAACGAACGTAGCGTACATTTGGCGTTCGGACGAGTAACTATAGTCTGGATGGAACCCAGCATTTGATGTTCGTAAATCAGTTAAAAGATATGCCACCCCGAAAATCTCTTTTGCATACACCATTTTGCTTTCTCTACATGACGTTCTTTTTATAACTCAAGCGTTGTCGTTTCAAAGCAATGGCGGACTGAAAATTATCAAAAACATTTCGTCATTAGGACAATGAATTAGAATCTAATGTCAGTTAGTTAGTTAACACCTACCATCGATGATACGAGAATTGCGGATTACTCTCGCAGCTGTTCTACATAGTCTAATGGGCGAGGAATTAGTTGTGATCTACGAACATGTTAGAGGGTGGTTCGAAACTTGCTGGGCGCGGTGACTGAGCGCACTCGCTCAGGGGGTTGCCGGCATGGTAGAACGACGCCCTCTGTAACGAGAAAACAGTGTTCAACGAAGTGATCAAAATAGAACAAAACAAACCAACGTCCACAAGGTACCGATGAAACCGAAGAACCAATGAAAAGGGACAAAAAGAAAGACGGTTCAACCAACATCGTCTGAAGAGAAGACCGTTGCCTTGAAATGACAACGTTCAAGTTAAAATAAGAAAATCATCAAATAGGCAACGCAAGATGGGGTATGCCAGAGAGAGTTCTAGGGGTGGAATGTCACGTGACATCTCCGAACGGCTGGTTTTCGTAAAAGCACTGGACGGTGTGAAATCGTTATTTTTGCAGATATCTCTCAAACGATACGAGATACGAAAGAAAACATAAGAGAGCAAATTTGTAGATAATTTTTTCTTCTACAAATTCGGTTATTCAATTTTCGTGTAAGTTGAGCGGTTTATTTGCAATTAATATTAGATTAAAAATTGCTTTTTTGGCGTTACTAACGTAGTTTTTGTCCGAAATATTTGAAAAAGTCAGGTTCTGGTCTCTAGCAGCCAACAATTATGTCTGCAAAATTTGGTGCCGATCGACTGAACGTTTCGACCTGAAAATTGGGATCACATTACAGACAGACAGACATCGTCAAATCTCCGATATTTTTGCTAATTTCTCTGCAATGAAGCAAGATATTTAAATAAAAAAAAAAAAAAAAAACCATATGAGGGCGAGGTCTTAGAGCATTTTCTCGTCTACAATTTCGGTTATTCAATTTTCGTGCCAGATGAATGGTTCGTTTGCAGTTACAATTAAATTACAAATGGCTTTCTTTATTGTTACTAACGTATTTTTTGTCAGAAAATTTTGATAAAGCGAGGTTCTGGTCTCTGTCGGCCTACAATTATTTCTGTAAGATTTGGTGCCGATCGGTTGAACGGTTCGACTTAAAAAGTGGGAACACGTTACGGATAGACAGACAGACATCCCAAAATCGCCGTTATTTAGGCAAATATCTGTGAAACTATGCGACATATGAAAAAAAAATAATAATAAGAAGAAGAAGAAGAAGAAGAAGAAGAAAGCAAAGATATAGAGAAATTTCTCCGATACAAAGTCATGTATTCAGTTTCCGTGTCAGATGAACGGTTTAGGGCGTTATTTTCATTTAAATTTGGAGCTGTCAAAGGGCGATCGCAAAGGCTCACTTTTAGCGTTACTACCGTAACCTAAAGTGGGCCAAAACGGAAGGTTCTGTGAGTGTCCGGGTACATTTGATCATATAGTGTATTTACCTTTCGTTGTGTCGTGAGAGCATTTTTCATTATGCCGCAGTGATGATTCGTATTTCGTTTTTGCACTCTCTGATAGTCGCGGTGTTGCAGCTGACACCAGCATAAATGATTTGTATTGTCAAATTTTATTCATAACGGCAAAATTAAACTCAAATGGCTCTTGACCAATCACTCTACCACTACTGAAAAGTTATCCGCCGATTACCGCTGTTAAACGGGAAACAGGTCTGCAGGACATATGTCGACAAACAAAAAACGCCTCGTTGTGTGCCGAGCCTCCCACAGTAATCCGCCTGTTATTTGCCGCTAAATATTTTACGGGCATACAGATTTGCTTCGCTGGCTACATCATGGTTCACCGCTTAATGAAAACAAATATCGCCAGGCACTTTTTTTTCTTCTGTTTTTTTATTTAACAAGCGCATTTTTCCCCCCTTGTCACTGACGCAGGGGCGTCGCCGAAAGCCGACAGAACCACATAATGCCAATGGAACATTTGCTTTGTGCTCGTTTGCGCGAAATTCTTTTTTTAATAATTACTTTCAGTTATTATAGGGATGGATAACTCAGATTCGGGGCATCGGCGGTTGCTGGTTCGGGTTGCAGAGCGACCGGGCGGAAGGCTCAGTTTGCTGACAAAGCAATTGTCGAGTTGTCGCACCCAGATGCGGCGCGAGGGGGCATTGTCCAGTGCTGCCAACATGGCGCCGAGCCCCAGTAGTGAAAGTTCAGGGGGGGGGGGGGGGGCGCCCCGGATGTTGTGTAACGACGGCCGCTCAGTTTGCTCGCGAGGTTTGCTGTCCTGATGCGAACAACGGTGCGGCGTTTCATCTGTCGGCTGCCAAAAGCAGGGCGTTGTCGATCCGTTTGAATCGAGGGCTTTGCAAACGCGTGGGGTGGGTGAAGAGGATTTCCGGGCGCCTCCGAGTGCTACACGTTATTTGTGCGTACAGATCTATGTGCCAAAGCTATTTGGACGCTGAACTGTTGGTAGGGAACGGGTGTCAAAATACACACAAACACACGGACCACCGCGACATTCATTCATTTTCGTCAGTGACACCAGTGGCAAAGAGAGAGTGTAAACACTCTGCCAGTGACATCACGTTCATTGGACGCTGCAAACTAAATTACGCAAGTGGAGTCCTTTGGAGGAAAAGCAAGCATTACATGTATTACTACAAATAACTTTACTACCTCATTCATATACGCTGCAGAGCTATAGGTACGCGTATGCAAACACTGAGGCGTGAAGACACTCAGAGAACGGCGGTGCGAACAGCTACGCCTATATAAGACAACAACTGTCTGGCGTACGTGTTAGATTTGTTATTGCTGTTACAGTGGTAGCTTACAACGACTTTGGTGAATTTTAACGTGGTGTTATGGTCGGCGCACGAAAAATGGGACACAGTATCTCCGAGGTAGCGATGTGGGTAGGGATTTTACCGTACGACCATTTCACGAGTGAACCGTGAGTATTGTGAATACCATGAAACATCAAATCTCTGACATGGCTGCGGAAGGGAAAACGATCTGCAAGAATAGGACCAACGACAACAGAAGAGAATCGTTCATTTTGACAGAAGAGCAATCCTTCCACAAACTGCTTTGGTTGGAAATAATTTACGCTTGTAATTTGATGTTTCCGTCGAGATAAATTACGCACTATTAACGCAAGACCAAACAATGCCACAAATCTCATTAATTTTATTAATTACTTCGTGTAAAATACATTTCTTACTGGACGAACGATATCTTTTATTCACTATTTTGAAAATTTTAATCTGCAGACCATTCGTGGATATAATTACGAGGGTTGGAACTTAAATATTGGCAACTATTTATTCACAACCGATAAAAAAGCGTTACATGTTTGCACCTTCAAAGCAGTCAGCACCGTTGTGTAGAACACGTTGCCAGCTGTGTGGAAGGCGAAATATACTGTTAGCAGAGCCTGTTCTGTTGATGGTGCGAATGGAGCGGTGTACAGCCTGTCGAATCTCTGTAACAGTAATGAAGTGAATACCACGAAGTGGTTCCTTCATGTTTGGAATCAAAACAAAGTGACAAGGACATAAGTTCCGATGAATGTAGTGGATGGTACAGTACTTCCCAGTGCCATCGACAGAACAGAACAGCCATAGCTTGTGCTATATGCGGCCACGCATTGTTGTGTAAAATGATCGGTCAGTTGCGCAGAAAGTGCTGCCGCATATTTCGCAAAGCTGGTCGCAGGTGATGGTCCAAAAACGAGTTGCAATACCGAGTATTGACGGTCTGCCGTGGAGGAACGTAATGTGTTAGGATAACACCACCACAGTGGTACCCGAGAATAACTTTTACCATACTGGTTCTCTGGCGTATTTTCGACGACCCATAATGACGCCATTCGTAGTATTGGCGTTTCTGTTATGGCGCGTACGATGTGGCCCATGTCTCATCCAATGTTATGATACGACGAAAGAAAGCCTCTCCTTCGCGCTCATAGTGCTCCAAATGCGTCTGAGTAGCGTCGTAATACGTCCATTTCCGCATTTCCGTCAGTTCATGTGGAACACAATGTGATGCAATTTTTCGCCTGCACAGTCTTTACTTCAGCATGTAAAACACAGTCGTCTGGCGTCGAACACTGTCCACTAACGCGGCAACAGTATGCACTTCTTCTTCAGAGACGCTAGGACGACCTGCCCGATGCATGTCTGCCACAGTTTGCCGACCTCCGTTGAAGCCTTTTAACCAACTTGCCACTGTTCTGTACGACAATGCCGATTCCCTGCACGCTTCTTGAAAACCTTGATGAGACTGTCGTGATATACGACCTCTGGCATATTCAGTCTTGATCCTACTCCGTTGTTCCTGTTTTTAAAACATAGTGACAACGATACGTAAGACCTCTCGCTCACAAGTGACTGTGTTTCCCTCCATTGCATACACGTCGATGACTTGGGACGGACGAGACCATTTGGTCGGACGTAAGTTAGATATGTCAACATTGTCTCCTGTGTTGTTGTTGTGGTCTTCAGTCCGGAGACTGGTTTGATGCAGCTCTCCACAATACCCTATCGTGAGCAAGCCTCTTCATTTCCACATATGAACGGCAACCTACATCTGTCTGAATCTGTTTACTGTATCCATCTCTTGGTCTTCATCTGCGGTTTTTACCCCACACACTTCCCTCCAACGCTAAATTCACAATTCCTTGATGTCTAAGAATGTGTCCTACCAATCTATCCCTTCTTTTAGTCAAGGTATGCCAGAAATTTCTTTTCTCCCCAATTCTGTTCAGTACCTCCTCATTAGTTACGCGATCCACCCACCTAATCTTCAGCATTCTTCTGTATCACCACATTTCAAAAGCCTCTATCCTCTTTCTGTCCACACTGTTTATCGTCCATGTTTCACTCCCATACAAGCAACACTCCATACAAATGCCTTCAGAAAGGACTTCCTTACGCTTAAATCAATATTCGCTGTTAACAAATTTCTATTTTCAAAAACGCCTTTCTACCCATTGCCATTCTGCATTTTATATCCTCTGTACTGCGACCATCCTTTGTTATTTTACTGCCCAAGTAACAAAACTCATCTACCTGAGTTTCTTACACTGCACTCCATTACCCTAGTTTTACTCTTGTTAATGTTCATCTTATATGCACCTTTCAGCACACTGTCCATTCCGTTCAATTGCTCTTCCAGGTCCTTTGCTGTATCTGACAGAATTACTATGTCGTCGGCAAAGCGCAATGTTTTTAATTCTTCACCCTGAATTTTAATTCCTTCTCCAAATTTCTCCTTGCTTTCCTTTATAGAGTGCTCAATGTACAAATTGAACAACATTGGGGAAAGGCTACAACCCTGTCTTACTCCCTTTCCAACCACTGCATCCCTTTCATGCCCTTGAACTCTGACAACTGCTGTCTGGTTTTTGTACAAGTTGTAAATAACCTTACGCTCCCTATATTTTACTCCTGCTTGCTTCAGAACTTGAAAGAGTTTATTCCAATCAACATTGTCAAAAGCCTTCTCCATATTTACAAAAGCTAGAAATGTAGGTTTGCCTTTTCTTAATCTATCTTCTAGGATAAGCCGTCTCCTATAAGCGACAATAGTAGATTCTGATGAGGAAATCTTCTCGGGTTGACAGCCTTGTTCTCTGTCAGCGTTTCGGCAACCTTCCAATTTGACTTCATCAGGCGATGTGTCAGCTTCATTTCCTTTTAAGGCCGCTGCATCTGCAACCTTCATACACCTAATGCGCCGGACGGTCCTATCAGGCACGCGCGGAATCGGCACCGCGGCGAGTGGTGGTTGCGAGGAGGGGGGGGGGGGGAGGGGAGCGAGTCGCGTCCGGTGGTGTGGGGTACTCGCGGCAAGAATTAGGTCTCTGCGTCTCGTCGTGGTTCGGCCAGTTCATTGTCACGGACGGGACATGAACATTAAGCTTCACATGAAGATGGGAAAAAGGAAACTTGCAGAAACCTTGCCAGTGAACGAGTCACTGACTCGGCTGTCAACCCGATATTTTCTCATCGAGACCCGCTGAGAAAGTTGAAACACGTATGTGTAAATTTTACGCTGTGTCATCTGTGATACAGGAAACTTCTCAGGATGTGGTGTATTATCTTTGTGAAAGACAGTAGTTGCACAGTAGTGCTGGCAGAGAGTAGTTGCACGGCGGTGTTGGTAGAGTGCAGTTGCACGGTAGCTGTGGTAGAGATCAGTTGTACAGTAGTGGCTGTGACGAGTTGTGTTGAGTAATCACAGAGAAATTATACCTCAGAATTGTCTTTCATTGGAAGGACAGATCAGACCACTTCTTGTTTCTGTCGTTTATGTAAAACCTTGAAAACCAAGGCAATGTACATCGCTGCACATGCGCAATAATAATTGTTCATTGTATTTTCAGCATTGCTTCATTAAAGTAGTTAGTTGCCTAACCTTTTTCTCTCTCAAATTACAGTAATTGTAAGAAATCATACCGATTATAAAAAAGGGTCCTTTCCTTGATTCTGCTCAAAATGATTAATGAATATTACTGATTGTTGTCTGAAGTAATCAATACTGCCTAAAATGGAAGTCACTATTACATGTAAGTCCTTATCATTGAGAAAGTTTATGACAGTGTTTGTACCAAATGCATCTTGGTGGAGATCCTACTGAACATTGTTCTTAGTGTGGCAATTAATTATGCAGTCCATTAATGTCAATATACTTCAGACAGGTTTTATCATTTCAAAAATATATCTGCACACCGCTTTTACCAATCAGCATACGGCTTTTAAAGTCTGTTGTGGTTTTCAATCCGAGGACTGGTTTGATGCAGCTCTCCACTCTACTCAATCCTGAGGAAGCCTCTTCATCTCCTCCTAGGAACAGCTACCTACATCCATTTGAATTTGCTTACTATATTCATCTCTTGGGCTCCGTCTGCGACTTTTACCCTACACACTTGCCTCCAACGCTAAATTCACAATTCCTTGATCTCTAAGAATGTGTCCTACCAAACGATCCCTTCTTTTATTCAAGATATGCCAGAAATTCCTTTTCTCCCCAATTCTGTTCACTAACTCCTCATTAGTTACGCGATCCGCCCACCTAATCTTCAGCATTCTACTGTAACACCAAATTTTAAAAGCATGAAGGTATGCCAAAAATTCCTTTTCTCACTCATTCTGTTCAGTGTCTTTTCATTTGTTATGCGATCTACCAACCTAATCTTCAGCATTCATCTGTAGCATCACATTTCAGGAGCCTCTATTCTCTTCCTATCCGCACTGTTTATCGTCCATGTTTCACTCCCATACAAGGTAACACTCAACACAAATGCCTTCAGAAAGGAATTTCTTATGCTTAAATTAATATTCGATGTTAACAAATTTCTCTTTTTCAATAACGCTTTTCTTCCCATTGCCATTCTGCATTTTATATCCTCTGTACTGCGACCATCGTTTGTAATTTTACTGCCCAAGTAACAAAACACATTTACCACCTTTGTTGATTCGTTACCTAATTTAATTCCTTCAGCATGACCTGATTTTCTTAGACTGCACTCCATTACCCTAGTTTTTCTCTTGTTAATGTTCATCCTATATGCTCCTTTCAACACACTGTCCAATTTGTTCAATTGCTCCTCCACGTCTTTTGTTGTCTCTGACAGATCACAATGTCATCCGCAAAACGCAATGTTTTTATTTCTTCACTATGAACTTTAATTCCTTCTCCAAATATCTCCTTGATTTCCTTTATAGCTTGCTGAATGTACAAAGTGAATAACATTGGGGAAAGGCTACAACGTTGTCTTACACCCTTCCCAATCTCTGCATCCCTTTCATGCCCTTCAACTCTGATAACCGCTGTCTGATTTTTGTAGAAGTTGTAAATAACCTTCCGTTCCCTATATTCTACTCCTGCTGATTTCAGAATTTGAAAGAGTTTATTCCAATCAACATTGTCAAAAGCCTTCTCCAAATCTGCAAAAGCTAGAAATGTAGGTTTGCCTTCTTTAATCTATCTTATAAGATAAGCCGTAAAGTGAGGATTGTCTCTCGCGTGCCTACATTTCTCCTGCATTCAAACTGATCTTCCCCGAGATCGGCTTCTACCAGCTTTTCCATCCTACTGTAAATAATTCGTTTTAAAATTTTGCAACCATGACTTATTAAACTGATCGTTCTGTAATTTTCACAACTGCCTGCACATGCTTTCTTTGGAATGGGAATTATTATATTTTTCTTAAAATCTGAGGGTACTTCGCCTGTCTCATATATCTTACACATCAGGTGAAATAGTTTTGTCATGGCTGGCTGTCCGAGAAATTTCAATAGTTCTGAGGGAATATCGTCCACTCCAGGTGCCTTGTTTCGACTTAGGTCTTTCAGTGCTCTATCAAAGTCTTCTCTTAGTATAGTATCTCCTATTTCATCTTCATCTACTTCCTCTTCCCTTCCTACAATATTCTCTCTAAGGTTATTTCCTTTGTAGAGCCCCTCTATGTACTCTTTCCACCTTCAGCCTTGCGTTCTTTGCTGAGAACTGGTTTCCCATCTGAGTTCTTTTTATTCATACAGCTGCTTTTCTTTTCTACAAATGTTTCATTTTCCTGTAGGCTTTATCTATTTTTCCCTATTTATACATTGTTCCACATACTTGCATTTGCCGTCTAGCCACTCCTGCTTAGCTATTTCACACTTCCTGTAAATCTCATTTCTTAGTCGTCTGTAGCCGGCCGCGGTGACCGAGGGGACTGAGGCGCACCAGTCACGGTCTGCACGGCCACTACGGTCGGGGGTTCGAATCCCCCCTCGGGCATGGATATTTGTGCCGTCCTTAGTCTTCGCTAGTTCATAAGTAGTTTGTAAGTTTAGGGACTGATGAACCCGTAGTTAAGTCCCATAAGCTTAACAAACATTAGTCGTCTGTACTCCATTTTGACTGTTTCATTAACTACATTTTTATATTTTCTTTCATTATTACAAGTAAACCTTTAAGGGGCAGCCTGCAGTCGCAAAATACGAATATAATCGTAACCAGGTTTCAATGGCGCTATGGGCACCTTCTTCAGACGAAGATGAATTTGTTAAAACTACAAGTCAAGATCTAAAATAATACAAAAAATATCTGACATAATCAGACAGTCATACCTAAAAAGTAAATAATTGTGGCCTGGCGGAGGAGTCACTAGGGGCTGCGATGTCACCGTTGATTACGTCGACAGATAACTGACCGCGCATATGTACAAAAGCGCGTATGTTAGCTTATCGCCATCTAGTGGACAAGTTGTGATACAATGTGTCAGGTAGCTTGCGTACAAAACCGGCAGAGGTCGAACATTCTACACATTATACATATAGAAACATAAGTGGTACATCGTGAACAATTTAAGCTAAAATACGCGCTTTGTACATATGCGCGGTCAGTTATCTGTCGACGATATCAGCGGTGACATCGCAGCCCCTAGCGACTGCTCCGCCTGGCCACAATTATTTACTTTTTAGGTATGACTATCTGATTATGTCAGATATTTTTTGTATTATTTTAGATTTTGACATTTAGTTTTAACATATTCATCTTCGTCTGAATAAGGTGCCTATAGCGGCATTGAAACCTGGTTACGATTATATTCGTTATATAAGGAACTCATAGTTCGATGGGGCGACCTATAATTGTTTAATAATGATTTTTCAGCCAAGTTCGCATTTTCATACCTGTCGTGAAGTTACGTAAATTACGACAGGTCTGAAGATGGCGTCGAGCACGCCGAAACCGGTAACATAATAAATGAAAAATGCGATCTTGGCTGCCAAGTCATTATTAAAAGATTATAATCGTACTTTGCGATTGAGGACTGCACCTTAAAAGTTTAATTGTATTGTAACAGTCGCTGATTTCAGCCATACACAATACTGTTTCATTA
Source organism: Locusta migratoria (assembly GCA_026315105.1). Taxonomy (NCBI): domain Eukaryota; kingdom Metazoa; phylum Arthropoda; class Insecta; order Orthoptera; family Acrididae; genus Locusta; species Locusta migratoria. The sequence goes on along the minus strand of CM048751.1, from coordinate 222,016,979 downwards.
TTACATTTTGCTTCAACTCTACATTCACATATATTAGATTCTATTGTGTAATGTTTCCACAGCTGTATTGCCACTATTTAAGTTCCAACCCTAGTACATATATAGGTTCGCGCAAATTTTACCTGGAAAGACTTGGGTCCCATTACAAAAAAGATTGGTAACCACTAATCTACAGAGTTTCGCGACTGGCTGTGTTAGGCCGTGCATTCACTGTGTGCTTACGCCAGCCGCAGAATGCGGCGCCTCTGCGCAGCGATCGATAAACGACGTAGGAGTGGAGAATGAAACCGGAATTAAAAGGACAGTGCACGTTAATAGGCGAGCATCGGAGAGGGTTCTGCTCCATCAGGTGTCAGCAGCGGCGAGCAACCGCAGGTTCAGACGGGAGTGTCGAGACGGTGAATCGCGGCAGCGTCGGAAGAGCGACGCCTCGTGGCGCGGGGGTTAAGGGAGGGGGGGAGTTTTGGTGAGGGGAAGAGGGAGGGGGGAGAGGGCTGCGGGCACCGAAAAAGCGGACCACTTCCGCCGCAGAGCCCGCCGCGTCCCTCGCCCTTACATAATTCGTGACGTCGGCCGACGAGGCGGCGGCTCTGCGGATGAATAATTCTCTGCTCCGGTCCACTTGTTCCGCGCTTCTTCCTCGTCTTTCTCCTCCCCCCCTCCACCGCCCATCCATCCGTCAAGTCAAGCGCCCGCCCTCTCCGCCATCGGGGCCTGCTCTCGCCCCTCCAGAAAGGCGCCGTCGGCGTCACCCAATTTACGTTTAAATAAGACGCTGCGGCGGGAGTCCGCAAATTACGTTCCCTCGTAAAGTGGAGATCTCCTTAGCGGAGGTTACCTACACTAACCGCTAATCTGCCAGTAGCTTAATCGTGTTTTTTTTAAATCTATTGTGTATTTATTTGACGGAAGGATTTCGTGTAATGATAGTGAATTACTTCTTTTGATTTGGCTGGTCTACTTCTTCAACTTCAAAAGGGAAATAAACCTTATTCGTTTAATCACATTCGTAAAGGATGCTAATCTCGTTCTCAAATGGCGTTTCTTCACCAAATTTCACCTGCAGACTTCTTGAAATGGTGTCCTAAGTGTTTACACATCTTACCTCTACCTTCAACCAGAATGTAACTTTCACTTTGCAGCGGGGTGTGCGCAGATATGAAACTTCCTGGCAGATTAAAATTGTGCTTAAACTGTGGGTAAGCCATGTCTCTACCATGTGGGTCCCTTGTGGGACCCTCACCAGGTGGAACTGACGGAAGACATTGAGAAGGTTCAGATAAGGGCAGCTCGTTTTGTTCTATCACGTTAGGGGGGAGTGGGTAAGCGTCACGGAAATGCTGCTCGAATTGGGATGCAAATCATTAAAAGAAAGACGTTATTCATCGCTGCGTGATCTGTTTGCGAAGTTACAATCACCGACTTTTCCTTATGAATGTGAAAATATTTTACTAGCACCCACCTACTTAGGGAGACATGACCATCCCAAGAAAATAAGAGAAATCAGATCGAAAACGAAACGATTAAGGTGTTCTTTATTCCAGCGCGCTATTAGAGAATGGAACGGTAGAGAAAAGTTATGAAAGTGGTTAATGAACCCTCTGCCAGGCACTTAAATGTGATTTGCAGAGTGTCTATGTACATGTAGATATCCTTTCTTCTACGAGTCCTAGTCTTGCAAGGTTCGCAGGAGAAGTTCTGAGAAGTTTTCAAGTAGGAGTCGAGGTACTGGCAGAAGTAAAGTTCTGAGGGCGGGCCGTGAGTCGTGTCGGGATAGCTCTGTGGGGACACAGAACAAAGCTGGCCAAGGCTCCTAAGTGCAAGGGTTGCGACCTCATCGACACACTACAACACAGGTGTATATGTGGGGAGAACACGAAGGTATGAGAATGATCTCGGAGGAAACCTGTCTTGATAGGCAGAACGACCATCAAAGAAATAACATTCGGAACCATGCTACAACCTGATTTCAACTATTTCCCAATGACGAAACAAAACATGTGGGCCTGGCTACACAATTAATAAACCGGCTGAAGGTGCCTACCATGACTTTCGACTCTATAGTACAAGTCAGGCTATGAAACTCCTCAACAATCCACGACACAACACATTATTTGCAAGCTACCCAGTGGCGCCAGAATTCACACAAATATGAAGAACGAAGAGCAACTAACGATAATGAAAAAATGTTTTAATGGGAAACCGACGACACTAGTAAAAAATGAGAAACAAGACGTCAAAGAAGCATGACGCACGGGCATTTCGGCGCTTGGCGCTATAGGAGTTAAGAGAGGACAAACGTACGACAGCTTCAAAATGACAGAGATTAGACGTATATAAGAAAGGAAGATTTGATCCCCAATGGAAATCAACCAAAAAAATTTGCGAGAAGACGAACTTCGGTAGTGGACAGTGTGCTGAGAGGGACATGTGTGAAGAAAGAAGTGTCATTTTCTTTATTCTATTTCCTTCAGTTATTCTTATTATTATTATTTTTTTCCTGTGACAGAAGCTGTCGATATATTTTGTTGCCTTCGGGATGAAAGTGGCTAGGACTGTCACTAAGTTTTTATTTTGAAAACAGAAAACGTCGATTTCAACAACTTTTTTTTTCTTTATACAAGCAGGCAAAGCAAAAGAAACTTTTATTTACCTCAATAACATGTGAAAGAATAAAATAGTTTTATTTTCACAAAAGGCCATTTCAAGCCTATAAAGGCGATTTTGGAGAACTAAAAAAGAAAAAAAAATGTTACTGCGCTTGCCCGCAAAATTCAAAGATCCCAGGTCGAGTCCCAGTTCCGCTACACAGATTAAATCTGCCAGGAAGTATGCTCTATCTTCTTCTTTCAAATAACCCACTTGAAGGATACGCTGAATCAAGTGTCGCTGCTTTTCATAGCATTACATTTTCGTTGTTCCAAAATTTCTTTCGTCTTTTTAGAGTGTTGTTACGTTTTTCTTGTGTCCTCTTTCGTGTAGTTGCTTCCCTTCCCTCCTGAAATGCTGGTTTGCAAATTACCTCTCTGAAATGTGTTGTTTTCTATCGTATCTGTTGAAATTCCAGTGTTTCCCATGTCCTTTTCAATTTCAATGAACCATGTGCGCTTGGATTTGTTACTGTTGGGTAATTTCAAGATCTGCTTGTTTAGTCTAGTGTTATCCATTCAGTAGACGTGTCCAAAAACTGTAGTCTTCTGTTCCTCATTACATCAGTTATCGAATGTTCCTGATCCGCACTATACTGTACTTTTAGTGAGTGAAAGACAACATCCTTGCTTTGTTTTTATAATGTGTCAGAGGTGCTATCTCCGATTTGTATTACGACCGTATTGCATCTACACATGGTTTTTATTACATTTATGTATCTGTTAATGGTTCTAGATTTCTCTAAGACGGGCATAGTTTCTGGAGTGGGTCCGAATCAAAAGCCCTTTGCAAATCTACAAAAAGTTATATGTAGTTCCATTCCTTTGACTAACATTTTTTGCTATGATTTTCAAAGTGAATATATTAACTGTGCAAGACCTTCCCGTTCTAAAACCATTTTTCTCTTCTACTTCGTTGATCTCTTTCTATGTTCAAATTTTTCCACGTAATCTCCCCTTAGCAGGTGTTATTTTTATACCTTTATAGTTATTGCAAACTATTCTATCTCTCTTCTTGTAGATCGAAGAAATGTAGAAAACTTTCCTGCCCTTTAGTAAATCGTTTTCCATTAAACATTAAAATACAAAACTTATTTCTAAGGTATCGTTGTAGCTTATTTTAGTAACTCAAGGCAGATCTCTTGGTCCTGCTTCATTTGTAATGGCATGGCTGAAACTGTTTTACTTTGTATTTTGCAGTGCGTCCAATGCTTAAGTAAATTTTTAATAATAAATATCTAGTTGTAATATCTGTTTATACTTTCTGAACCATCCTGTACTTCGACGTAGCACATGCCATACTTCGCAACGTCCAGTAGTTCCAGCAAGACAACATGCGCCGCGGCGGATTACCCGTGCGCACTGGGACGCCGTGCGGCGGTGCGCGCGTCCGTTCGCCGTCGGGGGGTTCGGAGGTCCCCGTCGGGCATGGGTGTCTGCGTTGACCTTAGGTTAGTTTACCTTAGTTTAAGTAGTTTGTAAGCTACGGACTGATGGCCACGCAGATAGAATTACAAAAATTTAAACATTTGAAGATGCCAAGAGATAGTAGTTATCTATTGAGCGTCACATGTTCGCAGTGTTACCAACGGATAGATGCAGACCCATTCACAGTGTGGATGGCTGCACCTCAATAACCTACAGCGGCCTCCACCAACACACACACACACACACACACACACACACACACATTGCAATCTGCAAATGTTAAAGTGAGCTTAATTGTTGCTGAGAAGAGGCAGAAGAAATGTATACTCTGACTGGATGGTGGTCTTCCATACATAGCATAAGTAGACGAACACAAAATTTGAAGTACCGCTTTATAAAGTTAATCATACAAGTAGGGCGATGAAACTTTGCCGTACATGTTCACGAAATGGAAATCCTGTTTCAAGCTGTTAAAATTATTAAAGGAAGTGAATATTTTCATTTCTGAAGGGAGTATTAGACAACGGTACACCGCAAAAGCTACAGATGTAGCAAGGTAGCCATCTACCGGCGGAATGGGTGAAATAATCATGTAGACCATGTTATCAGCAACAAAATTTTCGATATAACGGAATAACGTTAATTCTTAGCGCCGTTGTTTAAGGTAATGTCTGGAATGAAAAATTTTGTGAACATCTACTGATTCTATCAGACAATTCAAATAAGTTCCTAACTTTTAATCACTTCATTTTGAATATTTATGATTTCTTACTTCCCCTTTTATATGTAAACGCAGGGTCAACAAGGGACTAAGAATGTAGATACAAAGAAATTCCAAGTTCATTAAATAGAAAAGTGCAGCTTCGTTACTTTGTTAACATGTTTGGTCGAATCTAGACCACATGGAATACTAGCCAACATAATTATGCGTGCGTATTAACTGTAAAACTGCGAAACCTATTTTAGAGTCATAAATGTTTGGACAAAGGTTTCAAGGATACATGAGCACTGGTTAATTTAGGCCACGTACTTTTTATCGGGCATATTGTGAACGGACTGTTTGCGCTTTAATTTTAATCACCCATACATTGATTAGAATACACGAAAGGTTCTCAGTTTGCGCTCATTCATCAGGCTTTCGCAATTAAGACTAATGATAAGCGATTCGACGTTGAAAATCTGAGTAGCGGTTTCAAGGATAATTACTCCGTATCGGCAGTATCTCAAATAATTTCCATCACATCCAACAGATTGTGGCACGGAAAAGGTCATATGCAGTTACGAATAGTTTAACGCGAAGTGAGGGAATTGTTCTAACTTCTGCAGAAAGTATTATTAAGACCCCTAAGAGTAAATAAGCTAAGACAACTAGTTCTACTTTTAATGCACTATGTTGCTCTAAGTGTACAGATATATATAGTGTGTGTGTGTGTTAATGCAATCGCCGTTTTAATGTAATATATAGAAATTAATGTTTCTTTCTTTCTCTTTTTGTTCGTTTTCTTTGCAAGGACATACCCTAAACCGGATTGCAATTAAAGTTTGTCGACTCATTACTTGCACCCGCGCGAAGTTTATAGGCACACTTAATTAACCTCGTATGGTGTATGGGTGAGGGTGCTTTACAATTAATTAATTTCGATTTCTACGCCTCCACGCTGAAATGGCTGTACGGAATGAATGGAATTTATAACAGACGGAGGTTGTACCCTGATTAATACAGGAGCAACCTTCCGCGAACCACCGTATAGTGCGTGGCGGAGGTTACCTTAAAGTACGTTAATATGTTCGCTACTACTTCATGCTCAAATGAAATTATGAATGTAGATAGCTTGGATCCAGCATTAATATGAACTACATTTCGTAAACCACCGTGCATGGCGGAGGGTACCTTACAAAGTAATATATAAAAATGAATGTATGTCTGTGTATCGTTCATCCGATTGTGACGAATCTTTTCGAAGGTTTCTCTTGTACTTTCGCAAAGGTTATAAGCAAATACTATTACTGTATGTCAAATCATTTAGGAGATACGATGTCACGAACACTGATATGCACAAAAAACTGAAGCATTGTTAATGACTTTTAAAGTTATTACTTTTTTGCTACAAAAGGTATTCGCAACATATTTTCAAACAGTATCCATTTATGCCAATGAAATCGCCTACAAAACTATTTCATTGTACGACTTATTGTTTAGCAGCTATGAAGCCATAAAAAAGGACACCCGTGAGGAAAGTGAGTCATCATTTTTGTTCCTATATTTTCCTTGCCGTATCGTTCTTCTAATTGCTTTGAAGCATTGCACACCTGATCTTCGAAACCAGTAGGAGGTCACTGTATATGTAATATTTTGTATGGTGCAGGGCACAGGGTACTTTACCTAAGAACTTTGCCAAAATCTACGCTTTTATTCCGATCTTGATTTCTTACATACTTAAAAAACTTGAAAACATGTGCAATCCCACTGTGTAGCATAGATTTCATACGGTGCATGGCGGAGGTCACCACAGAATGAACGTATCACACCTTAATGACTGACATGAAACTTAAGAGAGTTATATAATTTTTCACAGATGGAGGGCGCAATTGACTTTAAAAGAAGGCGGAGTTTGACATAGAGACGAGGGGACTGAGAAAGGGAAAGGTGGGGATGGGCAGAGCGAGGGGTAGGAGGAGATGAACAGAGAGATAGAGAGGATAGACAGAGAGAGAGAAGGAAAAAGTGGTCAGAGGAAAAGGATCATGTGGAATGGGTAACCACAGTCACTTTTATTATCCCAACAATATTTTGAATGATCATTCCTCAATAACCAGTCGAGACACACCAAGTTGTCTAGTTGCTTAATGATCGCAAGAAATGTATCGTAGAGATAAGAACTACCCTTCCCTTTCGTTTCGTACTTTTCCACAGATGCAATATACTCATCTATTTGTTTACTATCTGATGGAGTGTGATTACGATGTTCCAGTATACAGGTTATTTGTCATCTAGATTGCTAGAAACCTCAGCATTCAAGTGTATGTTATTAACTACAGCGTTGATAACATGATGTTTGTGCTAGAACTGTGGTCTAGTTTCCACTGTACTTTTAAACATGTATGAGAAGCTAAGCGGGTGTGGTGTATCTGTTCTGACGTTACCACCAGGGTTTCATTCTATCAAAACACGAACTAAAACTAAAACTGATTTGGAGATGGTCATCACGGACAGAAGCTGGTAGTCTAAGGAACAAACTTTTATGATAATTGAGTTAGATAAACGAATTTATTTTCCCCACTTGTATAACTGTTGAAATTGTCAGCTTATGACAACACATAACATAACCTGCAAATTTAACGCCTATTTGTATTCACTGGGGGGCTCAGATGAACCCATTTACTGTTTTTTATGGATGTAGTTTTCCAGCGGGATATGTGAGGCACGAACACCTAAGACCTAATTATGAGTAAAGAGTGCGCCCACCATTATCTTTGAGAAACGCTGAAAATCTTCGAGAAAATTATTTATTCATTCGTATGAATTACATGGACATATTACAGTCTTATTTTTAAAAAAATTCATACTCGCATATATAGGATTGCGTATACAGAATCTATATACCCTACTGGCCATTAAAATTGCTACACCAAGAAGAAATGAAGATGATAAACGGGTAGTCATTGCACAATTATATTATACTAGAACAGACATGTTATTACATTTTAACGCAATTTGGGTGCATAGATCCTGAGAAATCAGTACCCAGAACAACCACCTATGGCCGTAATAACGGCGTTGATATGCTTGGGCATTGAGTCAATCAGAGCTTGGATGGCGTGTACAAATACAGATGCCCACGTAGCTTCAACACGATACCACAGATCATCAAGAGTAGTCACTGGCGTATTGTGGTGAGCCAGTTGCTCGGCCACTATTGACCAGACGTTTTCAATTGATCTGAAGAATGTGCTGGCGAGGACAGAAGTCGAACATTTTCCGTATCCAGAAAGGTCCTTACAGGACCTGCAACATGCGGTCGTGCATTATCCTGCTGAAATATAGGGTTTCGAAGGGATCGAATGAAGGGTAGAGCCACTGGTCGTAACACATCTAAAATGTAACGGCCACTGTTCAAATTGTCGTTGATGCGAACAAGAGGTGACCGAGACGTGTAACCAATGCCACCTCATACCATCACGCCGGGTGTTTCGCCACTATGGCGATGACAAATACACGCTTCTAATGTGCGATGTCGACAAACACGGGTTGCAACCATAATGATGCTGTAAACAGAACCTCGATTCACGACGTTTTGCAATTCATGCACCCAGGTTTGTCGTTTCGTACACCATCGCAGGCGCTCCTGTCTGTGATTCAGCGTCAAGGGTAACCGCAACCATGGTCTCCGAGCTGATAGTCCATGCTGCTACAAACGTCGTCTAACTGTTCGTGCAGATGGTTGTCTTGCAAACTTCCCCATCTGTTGACTCAAGGATCGAGAGGTGTCTGCACGATCCGTTACGGCCATGCGGATAAGATACCTCTCATCAAAAATGTTCAAATGTTTGTTAAGCTTAAGGGACTTAACGGCGGGGTCATCAGTCCCTAAACTTACAAACTACTTATGAACTACCTTACACTAACGACGACACAAACATTCATGTCCGAGGGGAGATTCGACCCCGGCCGTAGCGGCCGTGCAGACTGTGACTGGCGCGCCGCAGACCGCTCGCCCACTGCGGCCGGCCTACCTGCCATCTCGATTGCTAGTGATACGAAGCCGTTGGGATCCAGCAAGGTGTTCCGTATTGCCCTCCCGAACTCACCGATTCCATATTCTGCTAACAGTCATTGGAACGCGACCAACGCGAGCAGCAATGTCACGATACGATACACCGCAATCACGATAGGCTAAAATCCGACCTTTATCGAAGTCGGAAACTTGATGATACGCATTTGTCCTCATTAGATGAGGCATCACAACAACGTTTCACCAGGCAACGGCGGCCAACTGCTGCATGTGTATGAGAAATGGGTTGGAAACATTCCTCCTGTTAGCACGTAATAGGTGTCGCCACCTGCGCCAATCTTGTGTGAATGCTCTGAAAAGCTAATAATTTGCATATCACAGCATCATCTTCCTGTCGGTTAAATTTCGCGTCTGTAGTACGTCATCTTCGAGCGTTAGCAATTTTAATGGCCAGGAGTTTAGAAACACACACAATAAAAACAAGCGAACTATCAAAGAAGAGAAGATACTATAATGAAATACATAGGTATTTTACCACTCTAAAGCTCTTATTGACACCAAATGCAAGTCACTAAATCCACCAGAAAATTTTCGTTGTGGACACTCTTCAATCTGGTGCTGCTTAGTTTGCACTGGATCACCACAGTCACACGATGGTGCATATCTATATCCCCATTTATATATACTGGCACTACATATTCCATGTCTCGCGCGGCATCGGTTCAGGGATGTCCACAGTTTTCTGCGAAGACCGAATCCTTTCACACGTTTGTTAGGGTCAGTTATAAGATGAGAGTTACTCGGTGGAAACTTTTACCAAATCTCTTTCCATCCTTGACAGACATCATACAGGAGGAACTGATTCGTAAAGAGTCATTATTGTTTCCAATAAAATGCTTTCCATTCTTGTACCACCTGCTTCAGCGATAGCTGTAAATTTGGTCCTCACAGACTGTTCTAAATTGCCCCATAACAGTTCACTATTGTTGAGACATGGCGATTTTGATGACTACGAGAGATGTTTCATAAGTTTTAGATGCTGTACAAAGCACGTCTTATTCATTTTCGTTGTTTGTGTATGTGGGCGCATTATCATTTGCAACATGACAGTATTTTTCAACATTATGTTAGCCATAGTAAGTAGTCTTCTGTCAAGAATCTACATCTACATCTACATCTACATGGGATACTCTGCAAATCACATTTAAGTGCCTGGCAGAAGGTTCATAGAACCACAATTATACTATTTATCTCCCATTCCATTCTCGAATAGCGCGCGGGAAGAAAGAACACCTGAATCTCTCTGTTCGAGCTCTGATTTCTCTTATTTTATTCTGATGATCATTACTACCTATGTAAGTGGGAGTCAACAATATATTTTTGCATTCGGAGGAGAATGTTGGCGATTGGAGTTTCGCAAGTAACCCACGCCTCAGCGATAAGCGCCGTTGTTGTAATTATTCCCATCCCAGATCCTGTATCATTTCCGTAACGCTGTCTCCCTTGTATCGCGACAATACGAAACGAGCTGCCCTTCTTTGGACTCTTTCGATGTCCTCCGTCAAACCCACCTGATAAGGATCCCATACTGGGCTGCAGTACTCCAAAAATGGACGGACAAGCGCAGTGTATGCAGTTTCTTTAGTAGTTCTGTTGCATCTTTTACGGGTTCTGCCAATAAAACGCAGTCTCTGGTTCGCCTTTCCCACGATATTATCTACGTGTTCTTTCCAGTTTAAGTCTGAAGTAATAGTGATTCCTAGGTATTTTGTGGAGTTTACGGCCTTCACATTTGATTGATTTATGTTGTAAACAAAGTTTAACGGATTTCTTTTCGTACTCATGCTATTCATTCACAGCTATCCGACCAATAAGGGTAATCATAGGAAAAGTTGAATGTCAATCATGGCAGAACCTCTCCAGTGCTTTACTGTATGAAGCACGCATGCCGTATCGTAAGATTTTTTTGGGGCTTTCGATACATATAACAGGCTGTTTGTGGCAAACAACGTAAATGATGATTCGCCGGCCGCGGTGGTCGAAGAGACTGAGGTGCTCCAGTCACGGCCTGCACGGCCACTACGGTCGGGGGTTCGAATCACCCCTCGGGCATGGATATTTGTGCCGTCCTAGTTCGTAAGAAGTTCGTAAGTAGTTTGTAAGTTTAGGGACTGATGACCCCGTAGTTAAGTCCCATAGACTATACAAACAAAACAAATGATGATTCATCGGACCCTACAACATTCTGACAGTCATCAAGTTTCAGGTTGTAAACGTGGTACAGCGTCCTTCGCGGTTTTGCGTTGGCCTCCCTTATTAAGGGCTTAGCCACTCCAGCCCTTCCATTAACGACCAATTCCAGCTGTACCGTATTTATCTAAACTCAGCTCTGTAGCGTCTTTAACGGTCACTTCTGCCGTTGTAGTTTATGCTGTCTGGCAGCAGTACTTGTTAATCCTCGCCGGTCGGTATCAGTTAACTTCGGGTTACGCTCACTGCTCCTCTTCACGAATGACGTTTTACCACAGTTCCAACATACACAGTCGCGACATTCACTGCAGTGAAAATTGTCACAAACTAACAGTTGCAGCGACACTAGCGCACCTAGCGGTGGGTAAGCCGACGATGGTGTAATGTTTGTTTATAATTATTTTTGTACGTAATTAACTATATATTTTCTATTATTTTACGTTAAAAACATTAGTATAAGATCAAGAGACATACACAATCGGAAGATTAATGTAAAAGTACTCGAATTTCACCGATTCAGCTGTATAAAGAACAACTTTGTCATGAAAAAAATACTTACGAATATGTTTATATTTGCAGCGTATTATGCTAAAAGTAAGTAAAATATAAACTGATAAGAGAAACATCAATTTCAACTATTGTCTGTTCTTTCTATGACAAGGAGGTTTTTTTGTGCATATCTATTCACTATGGAGTCTAATGGTTCGAACATTTTTACACTTCACTCGTCTTTCTTATACGCGCATATGATTTTGAGAATATTTACTTTGCTTTAAAAGCAAATATTTGAATACTCTTAGCGTTGACGGTTCAGCTATAGCAATTGTAGAATTGGTTTCATCTTTGTTTGAAAAAGAAAAATTGGTTGCTTTAGCCATTTTGTGACAACGACTGTGAGTTTTACCTTCAGCTACAGCTGTGGTGGTTGATTTAGTACGTTAAATACTGTAGTTATTGAATTCTACATACGTTTCTTAGTATCCACCCTCACCGATTTTAATGGAATTGTAATGATGAAACCTTAACATTCCTGAGTAGAAGAGCGACGTATTTCTGCCAAAGGTAAATTAACTGTAGGGGTATGTACCATTTTATACGTTGTCATGGTTCTTAGGAAGCCTCGGAAAGTCAAATGTGAAGCTACTATTACTAAGTTATTACTTACTTTTATGACATTGCATACGTACTATAATGTGAAAAGTATGACAAACTCAATATATAATGTTCTATTCGCACTCATCCAAATTTGTATTCAGAAATGTAGCTTTCCGGCCACTTGGAGCGCTGCTGTCGCAGTGTATTATTAATAGCAGTGGCAGTATCGTGACAATTCATGTTACAATGTGGTGTTACTTTTATTTTGTGTATGCTGCCATTGTCGACGATCCTGTCAAAAGTCGAAGGTTAAGCAGTGCATCCGTTTTGGTCACAGATGCTGCCAATTACCGCGCAACATCCGGTCGACGTCTTTGCTAGTCTGAGAGGTCAGACATATTACAGATCATTTGCACTGACCGTCGCAGAACAACTCGTGTGGTAAGGCAGCGGCTAAAACAAAGGTGATATCCGGCGTTCCACAGGGTAGTGTTATTGGTCCTCTGCTATACCTTACCTTCATAAACGATTTAGGAGAAAATCTGAGCAGCTCTCTTAGGTTGTTTGCAGATGACGCCGTCATCGTCTAATAAAGTCATTTGAAGATCAAAACCAACCGGAGAACGATCTAAATAAGAAATCAGTAAGGTGTAAAAATTGGCAATTGACTCTAAATAATGAGTAGTGTGAAGTTGTGCACATGAGTACGAAAGGAAATCGGCTAAACTTTGTTTACAAGACTAATCAAAGAAATATGAAGGCCATAAACTCCACGTAATACCTAAGAATTACTACTACAATAGACTTGAATTGGTTTGAACATGTAGACATGTTGTTGTTGTGGTCTTCAGTCCACAGACAGGTTTGATGCAGCTCTCCACGCTAACCTGTCCTGTGCAAGTCTCTTCATCTGAGAATACGTTCGGCAACCTACATCCTTTTGTATCTGCTTACTATATTCGTCCCTTGGTCTCCCTCTACGATTTTTACCCCACACGCTTCCTTCTAATGCTATGTTGACAATTCCTTGATGTCTCAGATTGTGTCCAACCAATCTATCCCTTCTCTTTGTCAGTGTATGCCAGAAACTCCTTTTCTCCCTGATTCGGCTAAGCACCTGCTCATTAGTTACGTGATCTACCCATCTAATTTTCATTATTCGTCTGTAGCACCACATCTCAAAAGATTCTATCATCTTTTTATCTGAACTCCTTATCGTCTACGTTTCACTTCCATACAATACTACACTCAAGACAAATGCTTTCAGAAAGGACTTCCTAACATTTAAATTAATATTGGATGTTAACAAGTTTCGCTTCTTTAGAAACGCTTTTCTTCCCATAGCCATTCTGAATTTTATATCTTTTTTACTTCGGCCATCAGAAGTTATCTTGCTACCCAAATAACAAAATTCATCCACTTCTTTTATTGTCTCATTACCTAATCTAATTCCTTCAGCATCGCCTGATTTTCTGACACTGTATTCCATTACCTTCGTTTTACTCTTGTTAATGTTCATCTTCTATCTTCCTTTCAAGAGTATATTTCAGTCGACATTGTCAAAAGCTTTCTCCAAATCGACAAACGCTAAAAACGTAGGTTTCCCTGTCCTTAGCCTATCTTCTAAGATAAGTCGTAGTGTGAGTATTGCCTCTCGTTTTCCTACATATCTCCTAAATCCAAACTGATCTTCCTCGAGGTTGGATTCCACAATTTTTTCCATTCGTCTGTAAATAATTCGTGTTAGCATTTTGCACCCATGACTTATTAAACTGATAGTTCTGTAATTTTCACACTTTTCTGCACTTGCTTTCTTTGGAATTGGAATTACAATATTCCTCTTGAAGTCGGAGGGTATTTCCCCTGTCTCACACATCTTGCATGCCAGGTGATACAATTTTTTTCATGACTGGCTCTCCCAACGACATCAGCAGTTCAGACGGAATATCATCTACTCCAGGGGCCTTGTTTAGACTGAAGTCCTTCAGCGCTCTGTCAAATTCTTCTCGTAATATCATATCTCCTATCTCATCTTCCTCCACTTCGTCTTCCATTTCTAGAATACTGCTTTCAAGATTATTTCCTTTGTATAGGACCTCTATATATTACATCCACAGTTCAGCCTTCCCCTCTTTGCTTAGTACTGGTTTTCCGTCTGAGTTCTTGATATTCATACAGCTGCTTCTCTTGTCTCCAAATATCACTTTTATTTTCCTGTAGGCGGTATCTATCTTTCCCCTAGTTATGCACTCTTCTGCGGTTCTGCATTTGTCCTCAAGCCACTCTTGCTTAGCCAGTCTGCAATTCGTGTCAATCTCATTTTTCAGACGTCTGTACCCCCTTTTTCCTGTTTGCTGAATTTTTATATTTTTTCCTCTCATCAATTAACTTCAGTATATCTTGTGTTATCCAGAGATTTCTACTAGGCCTTGTCCTTCTGTCTATATGGTCCTCAGCAGCCTTCACTACCCTATCTCTCAGAGCTAGCCATTCTTCTTCTACTGTATTACTTTCCCCCGTTTCAGCCAATCCTTGTCTAATTCTCCCTCTGAAACTCTCCACCACCTCTGGTTCCTTCAATTTGTCCAGGTTCCATTTCCTAACCTTTCTACCTTTCTGCAATGTCTTCAGTTTTAATCTGCAGTTCATAACCAGTTCATACTGACTCAGCTATCCCAGCAAACTTCGCGGTCCCTCCTCATAGTTTCACTTATGTCTATACCTCGCCTCCAACCATCTATACTTTAGAGATGTTCTGCTGCGAAACTTGTAAGACTAGCAGTCCCGGCTGAAAGGTCGTGGTGGAGACGTGGTTTAGGCACAGAACGATATTTTCAATATGCAGCGGAGTGGCGCAGGAGAACTCCTGTGAAGTTTGGAAGGTAGGTCACAAGGAAAAAGTTAACACTTACCACCCAAACAACAGCAACCAACATACCAGCATTGCCATGTGCCACATCTGGACTGGACTTCCTTCCCTAATGCATAAAAACAATACTTACGCATGTATAATTGGCAATGATGCATACTATACTGTGATTATTAAAAGTAAATCTCTGTTCGACTCTTTGCTCTACTTGTCAAACGTAGATCATAAGTTATTAGAAAATCCAAAATACAAAGATATGAGCAGCCAACACACCAATTTTTTTAACATGTCGGCACGGAAATTTTAAACAGAACACATGTAAGAAATCACAATGTAACTATGATTTGTCAACCACAAGTGAACATGATATTGGGTCGCTGTGCTGATGTCACTATGAGAGGTTTTAATGCCGCTGCGACGACCTTTGATGCTGCCGCTATTGTTATTGCTATTCTGAAGTTATGAGCCGATTGTTCATATGTGGCGACCCGCTGCTTAGCACGTCAGTGGCACCACCGAATGAAATCTTATGAATAACAATAGTGTTATTTTAGTACAGTTCTTACACATAGAGTCTCAAGTTAATTAAACTTTCCCTTTGGCTACTAGCATAGAGGCTGCTTAATTATTTTACGAGCTGATTATATACACTCCATTTCCACAACGTTGCTCCTCCTCCACTTTCAAATTATTATTTTTTTCTTTTGCAACTGTTTTCGTAGTATAACAGATTAAATTGTAAAAAGTATGATAATAAGTCATAGATTAATAAATTCTAAAGGTTTATTTTAAAAAATTAGCCCCCCTCCCCAAGAACCAAATTCTGGCTGTTTCGCTGATATCCGAATTGGACATTCTTCCCTAATGCAAAAAACAATAGTTACACATGGATGTTGAAATGTTTGTTAAGCTTATGGGACTTAACTGCGGGGATCATCCGTCCCTGAACTTACAAACTACTTATGAACTAACGTATACTAAAGACAGCAAACCATCCATGCCCGAGGGAGTATTCGAACTTCTGACGGCGAACGGCCTCGCGCATCGGAGCATATTATAGAAAAATCTAGAATACAAAGATATGTTCTAAAAATTTCTAGTTATTTGACTATCGACGTAAAACTTTCCACGAGCACGATAATCTGACGACATGGCAAACGAAATATAAGAAGTTTATTTATTTATTTAATAATTTTTATTTATTTATTTTTTGTCGTTATTTCCTTATTTTTTATTCCTTGTGTGCCGTTAGCCCTTTTAGAGGTCGGGAAGTGCTATAATATTACACATAGTGT
This sequence comes from Locusta migratoria, assembly GCA_026315105.1. Classification (NCBI taxonomy): domain Eukaryota; kingdom Metazoa; phylum Arthropoda; class Insecta; order Orthoptera; family Acrididae; genus Locusta; species Locusta migratoria. Next base: position 222,000,661 of record CM048751.1, on the reverse strand, counting down.
TGACATTTGACGTTATGCGAAAGGTTTTGTTTATGGTCGACAGACAGAACATATACCAATAAAGGCAAATTTAGAATTAAATATACATACGTAAACAAAAATAAAATAAAAAATCTTAGCTCCTTCATTGTAAAACGCAAAAAAATGAAATAAAAATTTTAAAAATGAAACAGTCAGAGAATGGACTTACACATTGTCACCAGAAGCAGGACTGAAGCGACAAATAGATAACCTCATTGTACCAAATCATGCCTTTGCTGATGATCTCAGCCTTTTGGCCAAATGCATGGAGGAGGCTACTCATCAACTACAGAGCCTCTACGATGTTGCAGTAAAAACCGGCTTTAAAATCAACATACAGAAGATGGAGGTCATCATCAATATCAAACAGGCTTCTTCTACAATCCCACAAGGAAACATTAATATCTGTAAAGTTGCTTCAGTCAAGAATTTGGGAGAATGGATTTCAGCAAGTGAGAGCGTAACCTTGGCCATAGACACCAGGTTCACCAAGTTAGAGAGAGCCTATCATTCCTGTTAGAATATCAATACTTCCAAGTACCTAAACAAGAACTTAAAACTGAAGCGCTATAACTCTGTACTAAGACCCTCTGCACTCTATGGCTCGGAGTGCCTCTTGGTGAATCGAAAGGGCTCACTCAGGAAACTAGAACGTAAAGAGAGGAAGATCCTGAGGAGAATATTAGGACCCTTAAGAGAGGAAGACGATACTTACAGAATCCGGCACAATAACGAACTTTAGGGTACTGTAGGGAACACCATGAGGAATAGGCGACTGTCCTTCTACGGACACATGACCCGCCTGAATCACTCGAGGCTCACCACGAAGATCCTCACAGTGACAAGCAGGGTAAAGGCGTCCAAAGCCAAGTGGTTCATCTCTGTTAGATGAGACTTAGAGGAACTGCAGATCCCATTAGAGGTATCCGAGAACCGAACGCAAAACCGCCAGGCTATCCTACATGGAGTCTTCCTACTATATTTCACAAGCAAGAAGTGTACAGGCACCACCAGACCTAAATGGGCGGATGAGAGGAAGCAGACTCACAGCCAGAAGATGAAGGCGTACTGGGCCAAGAAAAATCAGAAGACCATAGCTGAGAGTTAAGACGAGCATCTTGGTCCCTAGTAGGCTGAAACGAACGGAAAGAAACAAAGCATGTGGCAATGAGTCTTATTCGTATTAGAAAGAAAAGAATAGCAGCTCAGTCGGTAGAGTGCTTGCCAGTAGAAGGTAAAGGCCCAACGTTCGCATCTCGCTTCCCGCACACAGTTTTAAAATGCCACGAAGTTTCATATCAGTGCCCAATCCGCCGAAGAGTGGAAATGTAATTCTATCGAAGAGAAGATTCTATTATTTTATCCGCTCCCTCTGGCAGAAGACTGCAACGATGTTGTAATGACGATGATAGTGATGATGGAGGTGATGCTTATTTACCAAGTGCGCAGAAGCTCAGTTGCTTATGAGCGAATCAAATCGGCGTTCGATTTTTCACAATCCATCCCATGTGAAAACTACAGATGACTATCGGGAGAGAAAAGAGGCTCTTTCAGATAATGTGTCTGTTCTGAACACTTGCTGTTTGTTCTCGGTACATCGCCTGCCTCCGATGGACGTTAAACGTTGCGGCTCCATTGTTTATGCCCCAGCGAGGAGTCGGCGCGTGGGAAGCGGCGGCCATTGTTTGTTGCCCGCGGGCGCTAACTATAGGTGCGGTCACGCGACCAGATAGCGGCGGCGGGGCACGCCAGCCGCGCCACCTCACGTCAGCAGGCGGCAGCCACCAGCGCCTCGGGTCGAACAAAGTGCCTCGCGGCACTGCCACAGTAGTCTGGCATATACATTCACGACACTCCCACTGATTTGTGTTATACGCCACGACGGGAGCGCTCCAAGCGGCTGGTACATTTCATAATACGATGTCGGACGAATGTGAACATATCGTTTAAATCAATTTTAACATACTTTTTACAAGAGGAAAGATTAGATTAATTTCGTAATGATGTGGAACGTCTCAGTTTAGTAAATTTTGTCTATACTTGACAATCAATATTTCAAGTATATTTAATTTTTTTTTAAAGTTTTATCTAAAAATTAATCTACATTGCAGAAGGATTACCATTCATAAATTCCTTTAATTTCTTTTTAAATACTAGGTGGCTATCTGTCAGACTTTTGATGCTACTTGGTAAGTGACCAAAGACTTTTGTGGTAGCATAATTCACTCCTTTCTGAGCCAAAGTTAGATTTAACCTTGAATAGTGAATATCATCCTTTCTCCTGGTGTTGTAGCTATGCACATTGCTATTACTTTTGAATTGGGTCGAATTGTTAATATCAAATTTCATGAGTGAATATATGTATTGTGAAGCTACAGTGAGTATCCCTAGGTGCCTAAATAAATTTCTGCAGGATGCTCTTGGGTGGGCTCCAGCAATTATTCTGATTACCCGCATTTGTGAAATGAATAATTTTTTACTCAATGTTGAATTGCCCCAGAATGTAATCCCATATGAAAGCAGTGAATGAAAATAGGCTTAGTAAGCGTAAGTGATATCAACAATATATATTAACTACAGATACAAAGGATTACTAGATTTGTTTAGGACACTAAAATACGTGTAAGCTTTTAGTAAATGCACTTAAAATTGCGGTATAACACTAAATTTGCACACTCGCGAATTTGGCCTATGAATGTACACAAAACAACTTTTTGCGATTACTGAGACAATGCGAGAAAAAAGAAAAGAACCCTTAATGGAGAGCTTGAAGACGACATTAATAAACGGATTTAGTTCGTTAACTGTGTTAAATGCACTTAAAATGCACGCCAAATATGCACACTCGGAATTTAGGCCTAACAAGGACGTATGTAAACAAACCGAACTTTTAGCGATTACTGGATCAATACGTGAATAAAAGAAAAACCTTTAGTGGTAAGCTTTGAGTGCACACTAATAAATGTTTTTAGCTACTTATAGTGTTAAACTACGTTTTATTTCTACTTAAATTACTTATCATTTCCCATCGCACTGACACTGCACGTTTGGCCTTGTGCAGGGCAACCAACTTGAATGTATACGGTGCCATACAAATTGGCAATAACTAGAAAATAGTTCTATATTTGTCTTTATTAGCTTTCCTAAGAATCATTTGAAGGTATAAAGCGGTACTTTGCAGGACAGTTTATTTAAGGATTCTCTTGAAACCTACGACTTTTTGATAAAGTGTTTGATTTTCTATTAACCCTTTATAGTATGGTGGTCGATATATTGCCCACCTACCAATTAATGCGAAAAAACAGTGTACGTTTTAAAGTTGCTTTTTGCCTTTCTCATTTTCACACGTTTCATTCATAATAAGAGTTTTATCACTGGAATTTGTAATGTTTCATACGTTTAGTAATATTTTATTGTTTGAACATTGTGATGTACTCAATTTTTGTAATTTAGTTAATTAGTTAATAAATTGTATCTTCTTTCCATTCCAAATGCCATTTATTTTTTTAGTTATATATTCCAGATATAAGAAGGTGATCTTTTAAATGACAGTATCCACGGTAGTCTAAGCCCAACCCAAAATGGATAGTGGTCTGCATATCAACCACCTATTTCTTCCTTTCACTTCCAAGTTAAATAAACATACAATAATTCTGAGTATATTACATATCTACGGAAGTGAAATAGGATGCAATAAAAATATTTCGTTTCAAATTTCCAGAAAAAAGGTTTCACCTATAAAGGGTTAAGAACAAAAAATGCTTAATAAACAATAAAGACCAAACTTCCTGCAGAAAGACGTGGGTTTGCCACTCAAGGTTTCTTTACTACAACTACAGTTAAATCAGTAAGTGTTGAACATAAGAAACTTTTGTGGAATGCATTACCTACTCTATTTAATGTACCAGATCAGCCACAGCAACTGTAGCCGAAGAAAAATCCTCACAAACGTGATAATAAAACATCGAAAAAAAAACTGTTTCCCAACATGTTAGAGACCAATTCCACAATTGTTGCTTCATTTAAACAATTGATTTATAAGCAATAGTGGTTACACTAAAAAGTATATGCGTTTATAAAAAATACGAGTGAGGTGGAAAAATGTTAGAATCATTAGAGTACATATATAATTTTACACGGTCATTTATTTTCTCCTACTTTCAGCGGAGTATGCTGCAAAAGGTGCACATATTCGTAAATATTTCTTTCTGAATAAATTGTTTTTTATATCACTGAAACGGGGAAATTCAGCTGCTTTTACATTTCTTTTAGAGTTATTTATGACCCAGGTTATTTTACTAATGATTGGAATTCAAAAATTACAGAAATTGTTACGTTAATTACATAGGAGAGTAATAAACAAACATGAATCCTGCGGCGCCTTGCCCACCGCTAGGAGCGCTAGCGTCGATGCAACTGTCTGTTGATTACAACTTTCACAGGAGTGAGTGTCGCGACTGTATATGTTAGACTGTGATACCACCTCGGACGGCTGGTCATAGGCCGTTATCACACGATAAAATTTTCTTTGACTCAGAATCTTAGTCGATCAATCATTGAAAAAGGATCTTTGACATGGTGAAAAGCGCACACTTCATTGACAAAGAATCTTTGTACAACAATCATTAATAAAGAATCTTTGACGTGATGAAAAGAGAATATTGGGCCGTATGAATAAAACGGATTATCTACTTTATACCCTCTTTCCAGAGATCATACTCAGGTTCACATGAATAAAGCGAGTCAGAGAATATACATCAACCGAGCATGTCCTCAGTGTGACTAAATGGGTGGGGAATGTTGCTCACAACAGAGAACATTCTCTGATTTCGTATGAATAAAATTAGAGAAGTATCTCAAGACTGGAGAACATTCTCCGTTTTCTGAAGTAAACTCTCTCTAGCATATTTCTTTCTGAGTAATTTATATAAAAGTTAAGTTTTACTGTGGTTTATAATAAAAATGTCGAAATGTGTGTTGCTGAGAAGGCAAAAAGAGTTCCTTTATACGTAGGCTAGTGAGGAAGTAAACAGTTTATGCAAATAAAAACATTTTGCTGACTAGTCGCTTCCTTCACAATAGTCGTTGCAGCGGAATAGCCGTGCGCACTGAGGCGCCGTGCTGCGGTGCCCGCGGCCGTTCGCCGTCGGGGGTTCGAGTTCCCCTTTGGGCATGAGTGTATGTGTTGTCCTCACGTTAGTTTAACTTAGTTTAAGTAGTTTGTAAGCTAGGGACTAATAACCAAGCAGTTCAGTCCCATAGATTTAAACCATTTGAATATTTCACAGTAGTCATAAATGTAGCACGTAAAAGCTTTTTTACACTGACGACAGTGATGTCAGAGGAGTTTTTTCATTCCGACGTATAAATGATAAACAAATGGATTCAGCTGCGTGTTTTACCCGTTTGTTTGGAGTGCAAATTTACAATTGTAAACAGCTACATAGCAAAATACTATTGTAGTTTTTAAACAGGGTCTATTAATAACGCCTTATGGCATCCCAGAACTTCACAGTATGTATCACAAAATAAATATTGCTACAATACAAGATACTGAAGTTATTTTGTACTGATCTTGTTCATTCTATCCAAATCGGTTGGCCTATTTAAGATGTGTTTTCTGCCTTCGGAAACGTAACTTCTTTTATGTTGGATAGATGTATACAGGACTATAAAATAAATAACTGCTTAATTATATATCCAGCACACTGTTTCTTGTAAAAAAACGCATGGCCTACCGCTAATGAGCAGACCATAATGTGTCATATTTAAAGAAAATTATCCTGTGTTAGAAAGCTCTGACAGCGTTCCGAAACAGATGAATATGTGATGCATTCTTAAAATTTTGTTCCCAAATTGTGCTAACCCAACTTCAATGACAAAGTTTACCGCAGAACTAAAATTTTGGAACATTATCAGAAAAATAAACTGATATGTAAACATACTACAGTTTTCCTGAAAACATAGATGCCTGCTCCTTGTGAATCTTGGGAAGGCCGTATAGTCTTGGTGGTACTGCATCGTGTGGTTTCAGCCTCTTGATGATTTAGCCTCTTGATGATTTGTTTAAGTAATTCTGGATATATTTTGTGAATCGGTTGAAAGGCAGCTACGCTGAGCACCACGGATTTCCCAGTCGTCCTAGCACGTCAGCAATTGTAAAGTTCCATCTTTTCAAACCTCCATGGTGAACTTTTGTATTGAATATCGATCGCGGTTACCCAAAAATATTCCCAAACTATTGGAACACCCCCCCCCCCCACCCTAGTTTCTACTTTTGTTCAAAGTTAGTGAAATACGATGTGCAGGTGCTTGGTGTTTAACGTCCCGTCGACAGCGTTGTCATTAGAAGCGGAGCTAACGCTCGGAATTTTGGGTAAGGATGGGGGAAGGAAATCGGCCGTGCCCTTTTGAAAGGAACCATCCCGCCATTTGCATAAAGTGATTTAGGGAAATCACGGAAAACCTAAATCTGGATGGCCGGAGGTGGATTTGAACCACCATCCTCCCGAATGCCAGTCCAGTGCGTTACCACTGCGCCACCTAGCTCGGTAAATACGAGGTACATTTACGTTATAATTCTTCTGACTGTTTCTCACAAACTATTCACATGGAAACTACCACGTATGTCATTTTTGACGCAGTATACCTGCAGCTGTAAAGATTTTCCGTAACGACGATGCCACAATTCCACTGCAACTACGAACGCGTCTTTAGGTGTCACCTTTCAACACTGGAAAATCGGTGATCCAATTGTAGCATCGTTTGCTACCACGGAGAGTGCGTCTCATCGTTGGAAACATCCAAACGTTTGCTATGAATAAAGTCGCATGATTAGGGAGCATGAGAGATCACTTAAAAAGTAAATGAATAGATAACACATAAATAAAACTGTTGTGTGTCTATCGCTGGCTTCCTTCTGGAGGACATTTTTTTGAATTTTCAAGTATTGATGGTTGATGTTGTTTACTGACTCGTCGAAAATACAAATTTGGAGCCCAGTGTTCGACAATCCATCAGAGATCATTCAAAATATTCGGCATTCAGTCGACCATGTCTTCAGAACGACCGGTGAGAGGCCGAGATTGTCTTGGTGTGTCGCCACAAGACACTTGCATCCTATATAGAGTCGCATCGACACACACACATTGGGTGCATGATGTAACATCTCTTTCTCACAGGCCGATGAATTTCAATCGGTTGCTCACCACACAAACGATACAAATGAATGACTACACGCTGTTCTTACGAGGGTTAGAGCTTAAATATTGGCAACAATTCATTCGCAACCGATACAAAAGCGTTATATGTTTTAATCCGTTCTTGTCTTTCAAAGTAGTCAACAGCGTTGTGTATAATCCGTTGCCAGTGAAATGGAAGACGCAGTATACATTTAGCAGAACCTGTTGGTTGATCGTGCGAATGGAGTGGTCTACAGCCTGTCGAATCTCTGGAACAGTAATGAAGCTAATGCCACGAAGTGGTTTCTTTATCTTCGGAATCAAATCAAAATGACAAGGACATAAGTTCCGATGAGTATAGTGGATGGTAAGTAACTCTCAGTCCCATCGACCGAACAGAGCATCCACAGCTTGCACTTGCGCTTGCGTATTGTCGTGCAAAATTATTTGTGGATTGTGCAGAAAGTGTTGCCGCTTATTTCGCAAAGCTGGTCGTAAGTGATGCTCCAAAGACGACGAGTAATACTGTGCATGGAGGAACGTAATGCGTTTGTTTAACACCATCGTAGTCGTACAAGAGAATCTCCGTAACTTTCATCCTACTGTGGCCTGACATACTTTCGATTTAAGCAGTGATCCATAATGACGCCATTCGTTGATTTGGTGTTTCTGTTTTGCCTCTTACGATGAGGTCCATGTCTTTTCCAGTGTTACGATACGGTGTAAGGAAGCTTTTGATTCACGCTCATAGCACTCTAAGTGCGTCTGAGCAGCGTTGTAACACATACGTCAATTCATGCGGAATCCATCGTGATGCAATTTTTCGCATACCCAGGCATTCATTCAGTCGTATGTGCTTATTCGGTTTAGTGGCTGAGCTCACGAACCATCTGGTGTCGATCACTGACCACTAACACGTTAACAGTATGCACTTCTTCTTCATAGACTCTAGGACGACTTGCCCGATGGATATCTACGACCGTTTGCCGACCTTTGGGTAAAATCTTTCAAAAAAGAGCCACTGTTCTGTACGATAATGCCGATTCCCAGCACCCCTCTTGAAGACATCGATGGCACTGTCGTACTGTACATTCAATCATGATCCAACTCCACATAGTGACATCGTTACGTTAGAGCGCTCGCTCACAAGTTACTGTGTTTCCCTCAATTTGTGGCTACTTCCCCAAATGGAGACTGCAGCCGAAACCGGATAAGACCGAAATATCAAGCTTCCACCATTGCAACCACTCATCAAGAAGAGAGCTTAATGTCATCATTGAACGGAAACATCTCAGCCATAACAACTACCCCAAATATCTAGGAGTTACGCTGTACAGGACTTTATCTTACGAGGAACACCTGACAAATACTGCATATAAAATGAGGACAAGGAATAACATCATTCATAAACTGTGAGGCACTACCTCACGCTCCACAGCAAACATACTCCGCACATCAGCAGTTGGACTTGTTTACTCGATGGCAGAATACTGCGCTCCCGTACGGAGTAACAGCCCGCATACAAACAGGATCGATGTGGTACTAAATGACACTATGCGCACTATCAGCGGCACGATAAAATCTACGCTCACTGTATGGCTGGCAACCCTGAGCCATATACCACCTCCAGAAATGCGGCGAGAAAATGCTCTTCTCAGAGAGTACAACAAGATTACTAATAACCCTCAGCTGCCCATACACAGTGACATAGCTGACCTAGAGCGCAGATGACTTAATCTGAGAAGACCAGCACTACTCTCAGCTAAAGAGATGACGAATACCAACTTTGAAGTCGAAGATCTGTGGAAGCAACACTGGAAAGGACAATGACCACCAAAATGTCAAAGTTTCATGACAGGTGAGAAACCACCTGGCTTCAAACAGTCACGCAAAGTGTGGAAAACTCTAAATCGCATACGTACTGGCCACGGGAGAAGTGCTGAAGCTTTTTACAAATGGGGAAAGACACCATTACCAAATTGCGACTGCGGCGCTGAAAAACAAACAGTTCGGCACATAGTGGAAAAATGCCCATTTCGATCCTACAAGGGAACCTTCAACGATTTATTCGCTGCGACAGAGGGGGCAATTAACTATAGTAAATGTTTAGATGTAAATTTTTAAGTAAACACTGTATAAAGTGTGTAAAGATAGCGATGTATGCCATGCGATAAATAAATAAATATAAAGTACTTCTTCCTCTTTCCCAACGTCCACGAATATACCAATACCTGCTCCCCAACCGTCCCCCCCCCCCTGCTCGACCATGGATTCCAGTACTTAGCCCACATACCTCCATCAGAACTTAACACGCTTATTACAGCCCTTGACATACAACTTACGCTACGCACAAAACGCAACACGTCGCCGGGTCACGACCGCTTCTTCCATGACCTGTGGAAGACGTCCTGTATTCTTACGTTCCCCAAACCTAGTAAACCTCCTTCAGATGTCTCTTCCTACTGCCTTATCAGCATCAACTCTGTCTTTAGCACGGTTCTGGAAACCATCCTATCTTGCCGCATTCACCAGCTTCTCTGTCAACATCAGTTCCTCCCCCTCTCCCAGTGTGGCTTCCAATGCTCCTTCTCTCTCAATGACCAACTCCTTCGCCTCACCCACCTCCTTTCCGTCCAGCTAAATTCCCGTCGCGCCGCCATCTTTGTCTCCATCAACACCGAGAAGGCCTACGATCGGGTATGACATTCTGGTCTCCTTTTCAAACTACAACCTACGCCCTTCCTAATAATTATGTCCGTTTTATAGCATCCTTTCTCTCCCACCACCCATCAGAATCTCGTTTGTTCTACACCTCCGCCGGGGTGCCCCAGAGCTCCTTCCTCTCACTCCCCCTGTACCTCATTTACTCGGCTGATGCAACCCCATCTCCCTTCCTCTCCTTCAGTAAGCTGACGACACTGCCATCCTAGCTCCAGCCTTCTCCAGTCTCACCTTTCCCAATTCTCCACTTGGTATAACCAGTGGCTCTTCTCCATCAACCCCACCAAATCCCAGGCAATCATTATAGGTCCTACCACCCAATGCTTCCATCAACGTGACCTGTAATCACACTCCGTGACTCTCCCATCGCCCAAACCTCCACGGTCAAATATCTTGCCCTCTCCCTGGAACGCTTCCTTTCCTGGAACCCTCACCTTCAAACTGTCCATCAAAACCTCCTCTCCCGTCTCAACGTCCTCAAGCTCCTCTTCGACCCCTCCACATGTACCACTCTTGATACATCTCGTCCTTTGTAGTTTCCACCCTTTTTTGATTTTCGCCTTTCCCACCTACTGAAAATCGCAACAACTCCTAGAGCACCACGCCCTGCGCCTCGCTTACCACATCCACTTCCCTTTCCCCAAGCGGATCCTCTATGATCTCATTCCTTTGTCTCGCCTTCTAAAGTTTCTTGAATATATCCGCACCCGCAAAATGGAATCCCATCACCCTGTTGTCTCCCCATTCTGCTGAACCCTGGGCCTCTGCCACACCAATACCAGCATATCCCTCCCTCCCTACACGTTAACACTCTCCACATTCTCTCCCACGGTAATTTTCACCTCCTCCCTCTCCCGGATGTCGCCCTCCGTCCCAATATTTACTCTTCAAATCAGCCCTAATCCCTCCCCTTGCACACCCTTCCTTTCCCTCGCCCGCTTGGATCTCCCTTCCCTTTCCTCCGATTTCTTACGTTTTCCTTCCCCCACTCCACCACCCCTCCTCACAACTCCTGCCTCCTTTCCTTGCGCTATCCTCCTGCGGGGTCTCAGTGCTTTACTTTTAACAGTGCATCGTGCTACAGTGTTGTGTCAGTGCCAAGTTGTGAGTGTGATTTTAAGACATCAGCAACTTCCGCATAGACAGAACAATATGTTGCCATGTTTTTTATCGCCTCTATGTTCTCGTCGCCGTTAACTGTGAAAACTATGTGTTTCTTAGCCACTGCGGCAGTTTTTAATACTGATTATGTGTGTTTTAAAGTCTTCATTTCATTGTTTTAATTAACCATTGTTACCTCCTGTTTTATTATTAAGTTTAACATTCATTTTTCCTGTTTTAAACTACGATTACCGATTCTCAGACTTATATGTAGACTGGGCTGAAGAGCAGAGTACGAGACTGCTGTCAGCCTGCGCCCCTCGGGGCATTAAAATACAATAGATTGGCAGGGAAGTGTGTCTGGATAGCCTAAATGGTTCAGGCGACCGCTGTACGAAGTGGGAAATCCGATTTCGAATTCCGATTCATCAAAAATTTTCAAATTCGCCGTTCAAGTAATGTGATGCCCTGAAACGGTGAAAATGATTCAATATCTCAAATTTGTATAGTAATACAGCTATTATATACTAAGTTGCGCGAACTAAACCACCTCTCAACAGTAGACTGCCGTCTGATCCATATCGCAGTGGAGGAGTCGTTATCCGGTCTTTAACGGATTGTAGATAGAGCCTGTGTACTTAAACAAGTACATGGAATGGCAAGATCAGCCGAAGCATGAAGTCAGAATTTTCTAGCAAGGAAGGAAGATTGGGGTTTAACGTTCCGTCTACAGAGTGGTCATTAGAGACGGTCGGACTATCGGAGAACTGATTAACGAGGTTCGGCTGTACTCCCAGTTCTCGCTATTTTGGATAATCCCTTGATTCCGTACCAAACGTTTCCGGCTAATACTGAACATTTCAGCTATCTACCTCGCAAAGCGAACATTCCCGGCACGTTACCAAAGCACAAATGCACGTTACCCATCAAAAGGATTCCAAGAGCTATAGAAATGTTATTTTCAACGTTTCATTTGAACAGTGACTAAAAATCAAATGTTGGGAAAACCATCTGAATAAGAGACATAAACCTACGTGGAAATGTCAATACAGTGACGTTAAAAACTTTATGTATGTCTATAGGCACCCTAGGTACGCAGGTACTAATACCCATACACCGCCCTGGAAATTTAATGAGTACATCTCGAAAGGCGACATCGAGTTTGATTCAGTGACGAAAGATGCCACATTGGGATATGAGATGAAATGATAGTATTTTCAACAAAAGTAGAAGTTTGGGGGGGGGGGGAATGGTTTGATTTTGAAAGAGACTAAACGACAACAGTTATCAGTCCCATAAGGTATGAGTATATCAGTTGGTATACTTCAATTACACTAAATAGCCAAGAAAACTCGTACACCTGCATAATATCGTGTAAGTCCGCGGTGAGCAAGCAGAAGTTGCGCAACACGAAAAGACTCGGACTCGAGAAATGTCTGGAGTAATGCTGCACGGATTTAACACATAGCATTAACTGGTTTATCCGTAAAGCCGTACAAATTGGATGGGTGTAAGATTTCTTCTGAACGGCACGTTGCAAGGCATCCCAGATTTGCTCAATAATCTTCATGTTTGGTTATTTTGGTGGCCAGCGGAGATGTGTAACCCTTTCTTTCCCACATTATGAATTCAGCTTTGTAAAAAATTAAAATTCAGCCTTTTCTGAATTAATATAGTGCACAAAACATCAAAATAGGCGTTTTAAAATTTTTTATCGAACTATTATTTTTTTTATGTCGTGTATTTCTTTCACAACACGGACGTATGTATCGAGATATTTTATTACTCTGGACGTTATTTTTTTATATTAACACTATCAGATCAATAATAATATCATAATTTTCGCCTCAGCACTAAAGAAAGGAAATTTACTATATTCGAACGGAGAATATGCTCTAAAATTCTACATGAAACTGATGTCAACGATATTGGCCGTTAATTGTGTGGGTCAGTTCTCTTTCCTTTCTTATAAACGGAAGTCACCTGAGCTTTTTCCAATCACTAGGAACTTTGCGCTGAATTAAAGATTCGCGATAAATACAAGCTAAGTAGGTGGCCAATGCCGCAGAATAGTCTTTGTAAAACCAAACTGGTATTCCATCCGGACCAGCAGACTTTTTCGTATTTAGCTCTCTCAGCTGCTTCTCTACACCGGAAATACCTATTGCTATGTCCCCCATTTCGTAATTAGTACGTTGATCAAATTATGGTACATTTGTGCGGTCCTCCTGCGTGAAAGATTTCTTAAAGGTTAAATTCAGAACTTCAGCTTTCCATTTGCTTTCTTCTATTACTGCCCCGGAATGATCATCAAGTGACTGGACAGTGGGCTTTGACCCGCTTATCGATTTTACCTAGGACCACAATTTTTTCGGGTTCTCGGAAAGATCTTTTGCTAAGGTGTGGCTGTGACAATTATTGTATGCTTCGCGCATCGATCTTTTTGTAGACGCACGAATCTTTACTAAGTTTTGCCTGTCATCATTTGCGTGTTCTTTTTTGAATCGAGAGATGCTTTCTCAGCAGCTTTCTAACATTATTATTATACCACGGTGGATCTTTTCCATCCTTAATCATCTTTACTGGCACATATTTCTCGAACCCTTTAGTAACAATGCACTTAAATTTAGTTCACAATTCCTCTTCATCCATAGTCCCGGAATTAAACGATGCCCATTCATTTTCTAAGTGCGATCGTAACATTTGCTTATCGGCTCTTCCCAACAAAAGCACGCTCCTAGCCTTCTTGATTGGTTTATGAACTTTGGTCACCATCGACGCTATGACGATATCATGATCACTAATTCCTGTGTCTACACAGACATCGTTAATAAGGTCAGACCTGTTTGTGGCTATAAGGTCTAGAATATTTCCATTGCGCGTGGGTTGCCGGTTTAACTGCTCAAGACATTTCTAATCATGATGGATACACTAAGACACAAGGTGGGTATGCGAACGAGACGTGCTAACAGCGACAATAGTAGATTGAATTTCCACAATAGTGTGGCTACTATTCAAGTTCGAAGCCTTGTAAAAGCGAGAGAAAAAACACAAGACATGAATGAAAAATAGGAGAGCAACGGGAGAATAAAAAAGGAAACAAATGTGCTGAAGCACATCTCAATTCCTCGATATCAGTTTACTACACTGAACACCACGACGACGATCATGATTTCGTTAGAGAAGAACTTTGTAAAATGAGCAATGACTGTGGTAAATTAGCAACTTTGTATGGTTGTACATGGTGTCGTGAATGAACCCATGCTGATCGTAAAGAACTCCCACGGCAGGTACAAAAGGCCCTAAAACAAATGTATGCCACTTCTGTGCTTAAAGTAAAGTGATTTTTTTTTTTTTGTTTATCCAATAGTGTTTCACTTAGTCAAATTACCTGTCGACATTTGTCATCTTACCCATAGGCGAGAGTAAGATGACCGAGTTTGGAATTACTTGAAAAAAGTCGAAGTAAATGTTATGAATGTTACATCTAGTAAAATTTTGAAATTAGTAGTTATAAACAAATGACTTAATGGTTTCTCTGAAGTGGGTCGGGTCTAAAATGAGAGGAAGAAAGAATTCGGAAGCTTAGTGTCGTCATCTTACCCTGCTTTCTCCTACGTTACTTTGCAGATTGGAATGGATGCCCTGCGACCGTGCAGTTATTCTGCCACGAGGTCATCGACCCCCACAGGTCGAACCGGGTCTCCTGTCTGTGGCAGGGGCCGTTTCATGCCTCGCGCTGTGCCCACCACTATCCATTTCGGTCTGAGCGCCGCGTGACCGCACACGCCTACGCGAATGCCGAAGCCGCCTGCCATAAAATCGACTCGCGCCGGCGCTGCCGCACCGCTGCGAAGTTGTCACTCAATTTGCGTGCATTGCTGGCGACTATTGAGATTACAAGATACATATAAATGATGGAAAATATCGACATGACATTATTAAAATCTTTAGTCTTTCCTGATAACACTGATATGGACATTATAGGGTTTCAAATGAAAAATGACCTATCTATACCAATTTTTAAAGTTACGGTCATGTTTACCGACACGCCCCCTTCGTTTCTGTTCTGGTCAAATATACCATCATAAGCATTCTCTTCCTGAGCCTGTTATGAATGAAATAAAACCAATTTTCAGTGATCTGAGTTACCTGTTTCGCTTAGTAGATGCCTTCATGGGTAGCACTCGCAATACAAATGACAGTTTCAACCATTGCATATGGGAAAGATTACCCAAGAATGTTGTTGTTCTGAGAGGACTAAACATCTAGGGCATTAGTCGCCACCCAAGAATGTTTTTGGAGTAATAAATACACTAAAATTTGATGTACTAGGTGCTTTGATATGTTTCAATGCCGGAGTGACAGCAAGGATGGAAAGTCGGGAGAAATTTAGACATTAAATGTGGCTGTAGTATGGAAGATCTATTGCTTGCGTGTGACAGACAACGGGTGAATTATGCTGAACGATTTGTTCTTCAAGTTACAAAAGAAACAAGAAGTGCTAAAAGGAATGACAATAGGAATGTTGAAGATGATGAAATGCTGCAGGATGTAGACTATGCTTCAGGAATGTTGTGAGGCAAAGATCAATTGAACTCATATCTTCATTCGCAGTTTCACGCAAGTTGTATTTTTCAGCATTCAGATAGAAATATTTCCTAAAGGTTATCAACCATTGCTCTAATGTTTTTTCTGTAACTTGCACTAGTCGTTACGTATGTAGTATACCTAAGCTATATTGCAGAAGTAACTAAATTGCAAGGAAAAAAATATTAGGAGAAAAGATATAAAAATTAAAATGTATGATTTGATATTTTTTTACCCTTGTAATACACGTAGCTAATAGGTGGAATTAAGTAGGTATAGTAGATGAGCCATCATGTCACACATATCTGGTAAAAATATGGTCTCCTTAGAATGTATAACATAGGATTAAATGGTAACTCAATTTCAGAAAGCATTTTGGGGAAAAGAAATGCAACATTTTCTTTTTAATTTTTTTATTAACCCTAAGCAGGTTCAAAAATAATCGAAATACTTCTAATGTGTTTAAAAGATTTTCTGCATTACCTGACATTAACAAAAAGTCTGTAAATCATACACATTATAAACAGTGTCAGAAAGAAATAGGTATTGATTTCTACGTAATGTTTTGCCGGAAAAGTACTCTTAAAAGTAGGCCACTGTACCTCTGGTAGGAGGTATCCAGATAAGAGTTTACTGTTATATAAAAGCTTAATTTTAGCAATAAAATTAGCAAAAGGCCCGTGTGAGCTACCGGCTACTCCCTGCTGTTAACACCTTGTTCCCTGGCCCAAACTGAGAAGTGACTTGGTTCAAATTACTCTAATAACAGGAAGTTAACGATATAGTGGCCAATATACGTAGCAGCTCACACAAATTACACACAGGCATTAATAAACAAGCCACCACATAATGTTTAAATATTCAAATATTTGTATAGCTTATGTGACTTAACTTCAGGGTCATCAGTTCCTAAACTTAAAAACTACTTATGAACTAGCTAACACTAAGGACGGCACAAATATTTATGCCCGAGGGGGGTTCGAACCCCCGACCGTAGTGGCCGTGCAGACCGTGACTGACGCACCGCAGTCCCCTCGGCCACCGCGGCCGGCAAGCCACGACAATTAGATTTATTTCATAAAGGTGGTTAATAAAAACTTTTATGGCGCAACGTAACTTAAACATAGAAAATTGCATCTGAGCTTGTTCTCACCACTGGTGAGAAACAATATTAAATAAAAAGGGGGAAGGTGTTCGAAAACTATAATTTATAGGCAAGCCAAAATTATGCTGAACTTAACTTGTTTATTTAGGTCGAACGCAAGCAAAACGGGGAACCAATTTTTTTTTTTAATAAAATAAAAATCATCCCCTTTACATAAGGTAATACTGACGATGCCCAGAATTGAATTTAACATAGATTACGGAGAGCGTAACGCTACTGGGGGGGGGGGGGGGGAGGATTTACAAACAACACTCACTCGCTCACACACACGCAATGCAACGGCGAAACTCACCAAAATCAGCGTGCTGAGACGAGGCGGAAGCAGGCGCCGCTATCGTAGGCGAAATTCAGCAAGTCGGAGGTAGCACAAAACACAATATACAATAAAACTATGATGATGGCTCTCGTCTGTCATGCCTGATTTGAGATGGTGCGTGATTATAGCAAAGTTAAGTTGCATTTGGATTAGATCGCGGGCACACATGCTAACGGCGACACACGGATACGTTACATGATCGCACTCCACTGAAGGTGAAGTGGTTAAAATCGGATTCATTACAAAAAATCACGCTGACGTAAGTTGAAATCTGAGAGTAAACTATCTAGGCACTGGTTTATGAGAAGTGGCGTGAATTCAGGTGACTAGCTGCAAATCCTTGAAATCCTTGAAATCGGAGTTCGGACCCGCGTGGTTGCGAAAACCGATAAAAATGTATAATTTCCAAAAAAATAAAGAAAATTAACTACGGCATGCAACCCCTAGAACTGCGTAGAATTTTATACTGAAATGCAACAACCTGCGATTGGTAGCGTTCACAGAGACGGAAAAAGTCCAGTCTCAAAACCTGGAAAAGTGAAATATTTACAAAGTCGGAAAAATAGAAATAAAAACTACGGCATGCAACCCATAGAAATGTTTAGAATTTCATAAGTAAGCTATTGAAGGAGGTTGTACAAGGCTTGGAGAGAATTACTGACAAAGACTGAGTGCATTCTACAAGTTAGGATAAGAAACAGCAAAATTAAAAAAAAGGCGGGGAGAGAAGATCGCAAAATGTTAGTGGAAATCAGAAGGATACACGGATAGTTACTAGCCTGATAGGCATGGAACAAACAATAGTGGAATCTGAAGGCTTTGTTCTAAGAACCAACCACGTGGAACACACATATCACTTACGGAAGGAAAAAAAGATTTTTACATGCACTGTACAAAAGTGAACATATCTTCCGTTAGAAATCGGGCCCCACAAAGCTAGAGAGAATTTACGCAGAGCTCGTACACCGCCACATAATCACAAAAG
The DNA here is from genome assembly GCA_026315105.1 of Locusta migratoria. Lineage (NCBI taxonomy): Eukaryota > Metazoa > Arthropoda > Insecta > Orthoptera > Acrididae > Locusta > Locusta migratoria. The sequence continues at coordinate 221,982,581 of CM048751.1, read as the reverse complement.
ATTTGAATATACTAGGCCGTTATCAAACTGCAACTAGTAACACATACGCCGCGTTTATCTGTTGTAAATCACTGGATTGAAAAACTAGAACACATTTCCGCGCACGATCAGAAGGAATATTCCAAGAAAATGAATCTAAGCTCAAGAGTCTAACAAGGAAAGTACATTGGCTCGAACAAACATATCTGTATGAACGTTTGGTTACAGGATCTCTACGTACACCTCAATGTGCTGGTGGGTGTCGTTTTTATACAAAACCTTACAATGATGCTCTCGATAGCACTGTAGATGTAATTGTAGACGCCATAAGTAATGCAGATATCTTAACCATAACTTGTGTAATAATCATCATACATGCTCTCTAGCGTATTGTCAACAAAAGGCGTGATGATAGTTGCAACTTTAACCTTCTTCTCGGAAGACTTTTGGTATTCACTGCCACTGCTTCCATCGCCTCTTCCCGCACTTACCGTAGCACTACCGCTTGCAATGACTTGTTCGTCATTATCATCCCTAATATCATCATTATGTGTTAGTGTAACAACAGTATCTAACTTATGCTCATATTTTTGTACCATAACAGATACGAGAAAGCATGCAAATGATTCATCTTCTACACTAATACCATCTTCACGAAGAAGGGTTCTCCGTAACTTCATCTCAACCAATCGCAATACATTAGCTCGATTGATTGCCAATCGCCGCCCCATCTAACGCTTCACCACACAAATAACGTCACAAAACGCGATTTCGGGGGCACACTGCACCGTCCATACTGGCGAACCGTCAGGTCAAAGTGCAATGTGGCATGACACATGCAGAGGCCTCTAAAGGACGACTGCAGAGTTTTGCAGATGCGGGAGTATCACTAGTGCAATAAGGGATCTTTACATTATCTCCCATTCTATTTTGGTGTATATGTGTTTGATCGAGCGTAAGTACTTCCCTTGTAAGTTAAACATGCTAGACAACGAATCGCTACCATCTCCGCAGACACAAGAGAAGAACCAACCACACCTCACCACGATCCCAGCACCGAGTGACCACCGAGCGGCCAGGCTACCGGAAACTGGGAAACCCAAGGAAACAGTAATGGTGGGGAGAAAAGATCGTGAGACTCGCCCCAGGGAGGGTTCGTCGACTGGCTTATAACCAAAGGGTGTTGAAACCTCTTTGATCGCATCAGCAGCATGGGTTGGTAACGCCTTACTATCGACTCTGAGTCAGAGACAACCATGCCAAGCGAGCTGTAACTACTCACATTCAGCCAGCCATTAGATTCTTGCACATCCACTTAAAAGTAAAACAAGTGCACATTGTCACAGGGACAGTGGCGTAGCAGACAAGCCGTACTTACTGCCACATACATAACCACAATAATAAATAATTAAAATAACAAAATCCTCGCAACATTAACTAACATTTCAGAAACTAATATTTTAAAACATGGAATAAAAATGCTATTCCTCATGCCTCGAAATGAGTGGGGTACTAGTTTTAACAAAATGCTAATCTAGCGACATCAAATAAATAACAATTCTATAAAAATATATGAAAGACGACAGGCGGTCGTCTTTCACCCTGCACCTTTCAGGCTAGCTGGGTGTAGCGGCGGTCGGCGGCAGCCGGCATGAACAGGCAGGGGGCGTCTCGCACAGTGGCGTGCAATCCGTTGTTGTCTGGCGACTGTTTGCGGTGCTGCGGTGGCGTGTGGACGTCACAGGGATGATGTATTTACCGCCGCCCCTTCACTTAATCTGATTATCCACCAGGCAGAATGGCTGCGTAAACGCGTTCCACTGGACGAACTAATTTATTTTCCGTATCTTGATTACACTCACAATTACTTCTGACAATGGTCTCAACAACATTTTGATTCAGGTAGCGCATGGTAATTAAAACTAAATGGATAATTTCACGGAGCTGACATAAGAATGATGAGGGGAAAATATTTCAAATTTTCCTCTCGTCACTTAGGGGTGGAAGTTTGCGATCAGGAAGCGATACAACTTGTTGTTCTTTTGTTCTTGCTGTTCGAATGTTTACAAATGTTCAAATGTTTGTAGAACTTATGGGACTTCACTACGGGGTCATCAGTCCCTAAGCTTACAAGCTACTTATGAACTAGCTAAGACTAAGGACGGCACAAATATCCATTTGAACCCCCGACCGTAGTTGCCGTGCAGACCGTGACTGGAGCGCCTCAGTCCCATCAGCCACCGCGGCCGGCACGAATGTTTACACCAATGCTTATATACGATGGGTGGCTACAAGATAATGTACGAAACGACAAATAGAATAATTGATTCCCGCGTATTTAGAATTCCATTCAAATGAAATTGCCCTAAAATAAATATTAATAAGAATAAGAATACAAAAAAAAAATTACAAGGGATAAATGTACAAAGTTTTGTGTCAGATCAGGGTTGGTTAAATGATATTTAACAGCTTCTATTTAGCTTCAAAAATATAAATAAATAAATTTGCCCAAAGGTTAGGTGTGTCTGAGGGTATTACCAAAGGAACACTCGAACTCAGAACGAAACAAGTGGGACTTTCTTCTGTGACAATCAAAAAGATGTTTAAATCTTTCTAATTCTAAGGGAGTTGACTACGTTGTTCATTAGTCCCTAGGTGTACAAACCACTTAAAATAACTTAAAGTAACTTATGGTGAAGACAACACAAACATCCAAGACCGAGGGACGACTCGACCTTCCGCGCGACGGCGAGCAACCGCGCGCTCAGCAATAAGGTGTTTTAGAACACGTACGGTCATTCCACGGCGGCTATTTGTGACAATCTGGAATTACCACACGAAGTGTTTAAACAGAATAAATTTCATTTCCGCTGATGTTTAGTATTCAGATTGACGACACCACTATAGAAACGTATACAGGGTCTTTCTAAAAGATACCGACAAACTTCGTGGCATGGTAGAGGCTGACTTTAACAAAATGAGGTAGGAAACCTGTGTCCGGAAATGTAACCCAACGACGCTACCGAGAGTGGAAATTATAGGTGTTGGCGCCAGCCGTCATGCACAAGACGACGTTTAGTCTACAGAACACAATATGTCGTTCTCTGTCAGTTACATCCATTATACTATGCTATAGCGTACAACATGGGAGATTGTTTTGGAAGTTTTGAGAGGCAAAAAAACCATGGCATGAAGCCCCAGTCGTTAACATCAACCATCACGATAAAAGAGCATTGCATTCATAGGAAACAGGACGTACAGACGCTAGCTCCATCTTTTCAACCGGCGATCGTTGCAATCACAAACCGCATATTACTTATTTTAGAATTTTTAAAGGTTTATCTACCTTCCTCAGTTCGCACAGTTTGAGACAAATCGGCGAGACTAGCGCCATAACGGTAATAGAAGTACTGTACATCTCAGTCTTGCAACATCCGAGTTAGGTTTAATGACTCGAACAATGTGTGGTAACTGAAGCAAGCATTTAGATGCTACATCATAAATGTTAGTTTTTTCCAGGTCTATGCATCCCGGTCGTTTATTCATGTCCGTTCTGGGCTGTTCGTTGAGTATTTGGCTCTGCTTTTTGGTTACAGAAAGCGATGAGCTCTCTCTGACCGGGCGCTCCGATCCACCCCGCTCGCCTGTTCGGAGCTAGAACTGAAATCTGTGGTCGATAAATTACTTGGAAGACAACATATTACTAATTTAAGGATTTATATACGGGAAGAATTTATTAATTGTGTTCAATCGCACAGCAAGGTGAAATCTCGATTAATACTCTTTTGTTATTGTGTTAAATAAGAGTTGGGAGAATTAATTACTTATTAATTACCACTATAAGATTTCCGGATTGTTTTTTCACGTCACAATTACATTGGAGCGACATTCTTTTAGCCTACGAATCTCGATTCCGACTGCACCAAAATGGTGCAATTAGAAGAAGTCCTCAACATCAAAAGTAAAAGTTTCCTTCCATCACGAAATTTTTTTATACAGTATACATATTGTTTGGTAAAATGTCGTGTTTGGGGCTAAGCGGGAAGTTGGTAAATTAATATTTTTTATCAGTTTTCCTTAAACATTTAGAAATGTATGCAGGTGAGCACGCAAAGTGCCAAATAAAAAATTATATACATTCATCTGCGAAAAAAAATAGTCTAGTGGATAATCGTGTTATAGAGAACCGTTCCACAATTACGGAGGGTTTAAAAGTATAGTTTTTGTGTAGTTTATAGAATATTTTTAAAAGTACGAAATTATCACTAAGGAAACAACTTTTATATTAGAGGATTGCGTTTTGTAAAAGCAAATTGTGATTTTAGTGGCTGATTTTATGTCATTGGTAAGCCCTTGTAAGAACGACAGCCTCACACTTTCTCAAAAGGCGCTACTTTGAACTGAAAAGAAGCTACAAAAACTTGTGGTACGGAGAAATCCACGCTGAACTTTCTCTGGACAATGCCACATTAAACTATTTAAAATTATAAAAATATTTTCTGTATAATAATTATGCTCTAAAATTATATAAATTTTCAGCAGAACCTTTTTTGTGGTTTGTCTTTAGAAAATAAGCATATTGGACTGTATATTGCAACCTCATTTTATTAATATTTTAAAAGTTCATAAATCATAATAATATTGGATAAAACTGTAAAATGCTAATGTGATCTTAAACTAGTGTAAGTATACATCAGTATTTATCTCCTTCAAACATAGCATCTTCCTGTTTTAAATTTTTTGCGCCTAAGCGAATAAAGTTGGAGAAGTAATTTCAGTTCCGGGTGAAGGAATAAAAACATTGCGTTTTTCTGATGACATAGTAATTGTCAGAAACAGCAAAGAACCTGGAAGAGCAGTTGAAAGGAATGGCCATTGTGTTCAAAGGCGCGTGTGAAATGAACATTAAGACTAGCAAAACAGGGGTAATGGAATTTAGGCTAAGAAAATTAGACGATGTTGAAGGAAATAGATTAGTTCAAATGTTCAAATGTTTGTCAAGCTTATGGGACTTAACTACGGGGTCATCAGTCCCTAAACTTACAAACTACGTATGAACTACTTACGAACTAGGACGGCACAAATATCCATGCCCGAGGGGGGATTCGAACCCCCGACCGTAGTGGCCGTGCTGACCGTGACTGGAGCGCCTCAGTCACCTCGGCCACCGCGGCCGGCATAGATTAGTTAATGTAACAATCAGGGTGGTAGATGAGTTCTGTTACTTGGGCAGTAAAGTAACATAAGATGGTCGCAGTACAGAGTATATAAAATACACAATGGCAATGAGAAGTTATGCGTTTTTGAAAGTAAGACATTTGCTGGCATCGAATATTAATTTAAGTATAAGTAAGTGCTTTTGAAGGCATTTGTGTGGAGTATTGCCTTGGATAGAATTGAAACATGGACGACAAATAGTTCAGACAGAAGAGGCTGGAGGATTTTTAAATTTGGTGCTACAGAAGAATGTTGAAGATTAGATGGTAGATTACGTACCTAATTAGGAGGTACTGGACAGATTATTGGAGAAAAGGTAGCAACTGATGGACACAGTGAAGGTGAAGCAGAAGGTCGCTACTCCTCTCAGCTCTAATAAACATTCTAACAAGCTCAACCATTCCAATGAAGTGAATCCACAGGTTGTGTGTGCGTCCTGATTGTTTAGAACGTTGACGTTGGTTTTCCAAAATTTTTACAACGCTCTTCACTGCAGCTAACTACGTAATGCATTCCTGCTTGCGCTTTACCGGTCTTTGATTCCAGTGTTTCTACATTTCTAACCATCTATGTTACCTCTTACCCACTTTTGGACTGCAATCCGGTTGTACAATATTACTTTTTAATGAAATATTTCAGTGATGTCTGTATAATTCCATTTTTTCCATAAAATCTAGAAACTACTAAAGCAAGTTTGTGCAACGGACCATTGTTGTTCGCAATGAAGAGTATGCAATTTTTGTATATGGCACTTTTAGTGAAATCGCGTAGTGTTTAGAAATGTAGGAAAAACTGATGGATACCAGTAATGTACTAATTTCTCCCACCCTCACGCACACACCCAGCGCATACAGTAGTTAACTTTTATGAAACAATACCTGGACTGTACAGAACTATTTGGAGCTGAAGGGACACTTTATCCATGACGGCAATGCATGACTTTATAACAACTTACATATAAGCCAGTGAGTCTTACTGTTTAAGACTTTCATGGAGACCAGGTACCTTTCCTTTCTACAAACGAAAAGTGAACAGAAACTTAAATAAATCAACAATGGAATTACTTCCTGGCGAAAAAAAAATTAGAGAAAATTCTATTTCGAACCATATAATACCACGCTCAACGAGCATCTCGACGTATACCCTGTCTTTTGTGAGACTATCAAAACAAAACGTAAACAATTACTTCGCTCAACAAACAATGTTTCGCATAACTAAAGTAACTGTAACTTCTACAGAGCCATGAAAACCTGGCTTTTCGCCGCTAAACACGCTGTGTAACGTTACTTCAGTACGATGGCTACAGTGGTTGGTTCCAACAGTAACAACTTCCGACTTCTACCGGCAAGTACCTACTGTTCGCAGCATTCTCCTTAACAATGCTCTAAGTCGTTGCGTCTGAACTGCAGTTCGTTTCGCGTCACCTCCGCTCCACAGCCCGCACGGACCACCACCACCTAGAAAGAAGTACGCGGCGCTCTCCTGTGACGTCAGGCAGAGTAGGCTCCGCGCGCATAGCTGACTGGCTCGCTGCTTCGGCATAGTGGGCCATGCCCCAGCAGCTTCTCAGTCAACCTACTTTGCCTGACGTCACACGAGAGTGCCGCAGCCTTCTCTCTAGGTGGTGTAGCACGAACCCACTCCTGTATGGTCTGACATTCCAACGAAATCTGTCCTTCACGTCGAACTGGTGGCAGCAAAGCGACACTGAAAGCTCGTTGATAATGAACGTTGGTACCGTGTCTTCAATTGGAGACGAACAAACAGCATTTGAATTAAGCAGGTTAATTCTTAACACTGATGCCGCGCGCAAATTATTTGATCGCGTGTCGGTAATGGCACGCGAGCCATCGGTTCGCCATTCCTTACAATTACAAAGTACTTACCTTACCTTAGCTACAGACTTCTGTTCAAAGTATATATTCATTACTGAAATTGTGCCATTTACTGCACAGAACTGTATATACCGTGTTTTATCAAAATTTAATGAATGTCCGTATGTTGAGAATAATTTTGTGAAAAACATTATTTACCATTCGATCACTCCGTTCTTGTTTTTTGGATGTGATTACTATATTTGTATTATCAGCAAAAAGAATTAACTTTGCATCTTCATCAATGAAGAATAGCAAGTCATTAATGTATATCGATAGCAGTAATAGACCTGAGACTGAACTCTGTGGGACGCCGTTCTTGATATCCCCCATGAGGAATCAGCTGATGTCTTGACATTACAATGAACCACTTATTTCAACTTTCTGCCTTTCTACCAGTTAAGTATGAATTCAACCATTTGTTCACTGCCCCATTCAAAACGTAGTGATTAAGCTTATCTAGAAAATTTACAAGATTTATACAATCAAAGGCCTTCGAAAGATCAGAAAAAAACCAATGGCTCATGTCCGGTTATTCAGAGCATTTAATGTTTCATCATTGAAGGCATATATAACATTTTCTTTGAAATGCCTATCAGAAAACAAAACTGACATTTGGTTCAAATGTTCAAATGTTTGTAAAGCTTATGGGACTTAACTGCGGGGTCATCAGTCCCTAAACTTACAAACTACTTATGAACTACTTACGAACTAGGACGGCACAAATATCCATGCCCGAGGGGGGATTCGAACCCCCGACCGTAGTCACCGTGCAGACCGTGACTGGAGCGCCTCAGTCTCCTCGGCCACCGCGGCCGGCTTGACATTTGGTTAGTTCTTTGTGCTTATAAATATGGGACGCTACTCTGGTATACATTACTTTCTCAAACATTTTCGATAAAGCTGTTAGATTGGGCGGTAGTTGTTGATATCTAATGTACCCCCTTTCTTTAAAAAATTTCAAATGTCTGTATAGCTTATGGGATTTAACTACGTGGTCATCAGTCCCTGAACTTACGAACTACTTATGAACTAGCTAACGCTAAGGAAGGCACAAAAATATACATGCCCGGGGGGGGGGGGGGGGGATTGGAACCCCCGACCGTAGGGGCCGTGCAGACCGTGACTGGCGCGCCGCAGTCCCCTCGGCCACCGCCGTCGGCTATCCTCTTTTTATGCAATGCTTTAACAGTGGCATATTTCAGTTTATCAGGGCAAACATCTTACTCCAGAAACCTATTATATATGTGGCTGACAATCCTACTTATCTGTAGGTAACAAGCTTCAAGTAACCTGCTGGAAATACTATCAATTCCGTAAGAGCTTTTATTTTTCAGTGAGTTTATTATTTTTCTGTTTTCACAGGGAGAGCTCGGTGGAATACCAATTCTATCAAACTGTATTGGTATGGCCCCTTCTATTAGTAGCCTAGCCTCTTCTAAGGAACATGTAGATCCTATTTTCTCCACAACATTTAGAAAATGATTATTGAAAATATTTTCAATTTCTGAGATATTGTAGGGCACTATTCATTCAGGTGTATAGGTACAAAGTCGTCCTGGGTGCCCTGTTTCCCTTTCAATAATATCCTAAATTGTTTTAATTTTATTATCAGAGGTAATGATCTCAGAAGGAGACCACATGGGTGTCGGTTTTATAATTTATTTATATTCATGGAACGTGAAGTTCAGAAAGCCATTCGACGCAACTTTAAAAAATTATCTAGAAAATCGGCTTTGGAGTTTTGCAAACACACGTATGTACTATTAATTAGAACAGTTACAGCATCTGTCGGAAGTCTCAGATTGTAGTATTGTGGCGTCATAACAATAAGGTCGGTGGCTCGAATGGTGCTGTGACGAATATTGTTTCCTTTATTTTTGAATTCAGTTACAAAGAACATTTGGGATATGTAATCCCACGTGTGGCGTCAGTTCTTGTTTATGTGCGTGTAAAAGAGCTGAAAATCTTGTCGTCACCTAAAACGATGGTTGAGCAGGGTAGCTGTTATAGAAAGCCATTAGTAACTATGGAGATACGTTTCCAAAAACAGTGTCGTACCTCTTCACAACCTGATCAAAAACTACCGCCGTCAACTAATAGTAACTCGTGGTTTTCCTTATAGAAACCATCATTATTAACAACCTTCTATTAAATATAGAAAATTACGAATAAACAAAAGTACGTGCACTTTTCGTAAAAATTACCATTAAATATTAAAATTGTCACCAGAGGATTCGAACCACTGACCCTACAGCTAGAGTGCCTGAACACTATCACATGAGCTACACCGATAGATGCTGCAAGTGTTCTAATTAATAGTACTTAAGTGTACTTTGCAAAACTTCAAAGTCTATTCTCTTGAGAATTTTTCGGAGTTGTTTCGAATGTCTTTGGTTGAATGGTATTTGAGTTCGGAACTTCACGTATCATAAATATCAAATAACTATACAATCCGATATCCATGTGGTCTCCTTGTCAAACGTAATATGTATGCTTCTGGACGTTTTAATAACTTGACTTAGTATTGCACCATAGTTTTTATAATACTGAACAATTTTTGGGTCAGATGGGACGGCGAGGAACTAGGCACAAGACCTCAGCTAGTATGGCGAGTCTTCCCGCCTGTCCTCTGTGCTTTATATAAGCGCTAAATCCTGAAGCTAGCTGCTATGGCGTAGCGACATGCTACCTAAAGGAAATAGGTAATGAAGTAATGATGATTTGGCGTTTATTGGCCGAGGTATCGCCATCGGAGAACCGCCGGGTACCGGAGGTCTATTGGTTGACGCTACTGCGACAACATGCGTGTCGATGACGATGAAAGTGTTCATTACGACAGATACACAACACCTATTTCCTCGGGCTATTGCATTGGAGGTCAGTGAGAATGAATGGGGGGGGGGGGGGGGGGAAGATGAGGTAAATAGATGGTGTGGAAAAAATGTTCAAATGTCTGTAAACCTGTCGGACCAAACTACCAAACTGCGTGGTCATCAGTCCGTAGCTTACAAACTACTTAAACCTAGGTAAACTAACCTACAGAAAAACACACACACCCATGCCCCAGCGAGGACTCGAACATCCACGGCGAGCAACCGCGCCCTCCGCAGCGAGGTGCTTTAGACCGCGATGGTGTGGAAATTCATAAGATGGAGAAAGTGAGGAGCGTGGAGGACATGGACAGAGGCAGGGGGGAAGAAGGACTCCATTAAACAGGGGGAGGAGGAGTACTTGGAAGTTGAAAGGGTAGGACGAAGAGATGGAGGGAGCGGATAATGGTCCTGACGTTGCCAGTAAGCTACAGAGAAAAAAGAAAATGTACTGCACACATTTATTGACATTTTGAAAATTAACATTCGCAGCGTTAATGTATATTAGCGACGAATCTAGGATGGCGTGAGGGTGGGGGAAGGTGTTGACCGACAAACCGAGAAATCTGCTTCTAGCGGCACTCGCAGAAGGGTGACAAATTCTCTCCAAGTCAACACTGGGTGACGTGCTTGCGTTAATTATTTTCGTATCATAACAGCAGGTCTGCTGTAGTAAGTCTTGTGATATGTTTGTAGCATGTCAATGGCGAAACGTGGAATTCTTCTCAACGTGACAAGATGTATAACGTCTTTTGGGCGAGGGCGGGAAGGCGAGCCCCGTTCTGAAGCTTTGCACAGGGCCCGGCACAAGCTAGGGTCGGCTTTGCTCTTCTTTGCCTTCGAGGATCTCACAAGGAAAGTACTTAGGCTCGAACAAACATATCTGTATGAACGATAGGTTACAGTATCTCTACGTACACCTCAATGTGCTGGTGGGTGTCGTTTTTATGCAAAACTTTGCAATCATGCTCTAGATAGCACTGTTGATGTAATTGTAGACGCCATACGTAATGCAGATATCTGAACTATAACTTATGTAATACTCGTCGTACATGTTCTCTAGCGTCATCAAAAGCCGTAATGATGGTTGCAACTTTAACCTTCTTCTCGGAAGACTGTTGGTATTCACTTCCACTGCTTTCATCGCCTCTTCCCGCACTTACCGTAACACTACCACTACCAATGAGTTCTTCGTCATTATCATCGCTATTATCATCATAATGTTTTAGTGTTACAACAGTATCTAACTGATACTGAAATTTCTGTACCATAACAGATGCGAGAAAGCATGCGAATGATTCACTTTCTACACTAATACCATATTCACGAAGAATGGTTCTTCGTAACTTCATCTCAACCAATCGCAATACTTTAGCAGGATTGATTATCAATCGCCGCTCCATCTGACGCTTCACCACACAATTGTCACAAAACGCAAGTTCGGAGGCACACTGCATCGTCCTTACTGGCGAACCGACGTTCAAAGTGCAATGTGGCAAGGCACACGCAAAGGCCTCTAACGGACGACTGCAGACTTTTGCAGATGCGGGAGTGTCACTAGTGCAATAAGGGATCTTTACATTATCTCTCGTACGATTTTCATGTATATGTGTTTGTTCGAGCCCAAGTACTTTCCTTGTCAGACCTATCGATTTCGTATTTTTGGATGCGGGGAAGGGAATGGTGGGAAGCAGAAGACTACAATGATAAAAACAGTGGCCGATTGGATTGTTCAGATTATGAGTAGTGCAGCCGTCGCAAAATAATTCAAAGGTAACCTCACAAAGGTACAGGTGTTATCATCAGAAATCAAAAGTGCATTGAAGTTGGTAGTGGAAGCTTGGAAACCCAAAGTGGAACGTCCTCATTTGCCTTTGCTCTGTTTGGGTTACATACAACACTGGTCAAAACAATTAGGGCATTAGTTGATGTATCTAGGTTCTGAAGTATTGTTGTCGGCAGAATGAACTAAAACGGTTCGACGTCTCTCTGTCGATTCTACGGAGTGAAGACAACAACATTTCGGAAACCGCGATATTGGTAATAGCAGAAATTTATTACAGAAATGGTTTGTGTTGAATTGTGTTCACTCTACCAACGACACACACAAGCAGTTGGGTTTAGACAGTGCAGTGAGCAAGTAGTGCAATGCTACAACAACAAGCAGCAAGAGGTGACCTTTATCTCCGGTTAACTACCCGTCGAGACAGGAGGCTAAATGCAACTCAGCTGCAACGCAGCATCCAGGCAGCAACAGGACGCACAATATCAACACAAAAAGTCCGAAACCGCCTTCGGGAATGTGGCCTCTACGCATGGAGGACTATGGTGTGTGTGTCCTATTAAAACCACGACAACGTTTAGCCCACAGAAACTGGACGTTCGAACGTCAGGAGTCATAACGAAATCGCCGCGTTCTGATCACTGAGGAGTGAAGATTTCATGTTCAGCCGGCCAGGCGTCATTCCCTCATCTCGATAGAAGTTGGAAGTCGGAACAATCCTGTTTATATGGAGTAAACATCGCCAGATCATGTTGGTAGTCGAATGGTGTGGGCAGGAGTCAGTATTGGTGAACGTACGGACCTCTATTTCATTCAGAGGTATCGGAATGAATTCCTTAGACCTTTTGTTATGCCCTACGCTGGTGCCATATGAGAGGGTTCTGTCTGGTAGACGACAACGCTCGTCCCTAGAGAGCTACTCTTGTGGTCAACGCACCTGAAACTCAGGCAATTGGACGAATGGAGTGGATGGTTACTCTCTGGACAGGAACCGGATTGAGGATGTCTGGGATACACTTGGCAGACGCACTGCAGTTAGACCAGCACTTCCCACAACGACTGCAGAGCTGGATATTGTACTCATGGAAGGCAAAATATACCTCAAGAGCTGACTGATAATGTCAGACTTCTCATATGACGCAGACATGCAATTGTACTGGCCATCCGAGTTGATTGAACACCACATTAGAAGACAACGAGAATTACCTTTTGACTATTATGGTATTCCCATGGTGCCTTGCTCTAAGTAAACGCAATGTAAGCCTTAAGATAAGAGATGAGACAGCACAATATCGATATCAATCACACACAAATTACAACTGTAAGCAATATCTGGATAAAATACGGTACTAAATATATATTGTGTAGGATATCTCACATATTCTCTAATTGTTTTGAGCAGTGTAACAGCCGTATGACTGTGGTAAAAAAAATTGAAAACAAGTTACACGGAATTTTATTGCAATTTGTCTTTACTACAACTTCCTAAAATACACTGTTCCTCATGAAACATCCTTTATATTGGTGTGGTGTATGTTATTTCGGAAATTCTTCGTAACATTTCGATTAAAAAATGTATTAACTATTATTACATACGTATCATTGGATTGATAACGTAACACTGCACTTTTATATTCCTGAATATTGTTTAACAGGACTGCTTTAAGTAATCAGAAATCACTGAAACGAAGAGTTGCTAATGTAACGGTATAATATAAGTAGCAGTAACTACTATTTGCTTTCTCTGTCATTTACGAGTCGAAGAAACAAACTTCCACCGTTGGTGCCTCTTGATACAGATAACTCCTAAATCAAACTAGAGCGAACACGTACTCGCAATAATTGGCCAGTGCGTGAGAAAGTTTTTGCCGCAGCACTGACATTTTGGAGCGGGCCAAAGTTGGTTCCGGAAAAGATTTGTTTCCGACGACTTTCGCCACGTCGGAAGGTCTCGTAGACGGAAGTGGCAACTCGCTAACTTTTCCGGAGGACCGTCCGCTTTATTTGCAAAGTTCAGGGAGGTCGGCGACCGGTTCCTTCCTTCGTTTATTCGCCGCTCGTCCTTTGCTGAGAAGATCGAATCGCATCGGACCGGCTAGGCTGGAATGAAAGTGACACCGCAACGGGATGTCAGACCTCTGTTCTGGCGATCCAGATAATAGTCTCGTTCAAAATAAACTTCTTTATGGTTTTTAACAATTCCTAGTAATACGAGAAATACATAACGGCTTTTTACCTCATACCTTGTAGAATCCACATCTGCATGGATACTCTGCAAATCCAATTGAAGTGCAGGGTGGAAAATTCATTGAACCACTTTTATGACATTTCTCTATAGTTTCATTCTCTAACGGCTTGCGGGAAAAAGGACAATTGAAATCTTTCTGTCTCCTGACCGTTAAAAATGCTACACTACGAAGATGACGTGCTACAGACGCGAAAGAAGATGCTGTGATATTCAAATGATAAACTTTTCAGAGCATTCACACAAGGTTGGCGCCTACAACTTCCTGACATGAGGAAAGTTTCCAACCGATTTCTCATACACAAACAGCAGTTGACCGGCGTTGCCTGGTGAAACGTTGTTGTGATGTCTCGTGTAAGGAGGAGAAATGCGCACCATCACATTTCCGACTTTGATAAAGATCGGATTGTAGCCTATCGCGATTGCGGTTTATCGTATCGCGACATTGCTGCTCGCGTTGGTCGCGATCCAATGACTGTTAGCAGAATATGGAATCGAAGGGGTTCACGAGGGCAATCGGAACGGCGTGCTGGATTCTAATGTCCACGTATCACTAGCAGTCGAGATGACAGGAATCTTATCCGCATGGCTGTAACGGATGGTGCAGACACGTCTCGATCCCTGAGTCAACAGATCCATCAGCACGAACAGTCCGACGACGTTTGCAGCTGCATGGACTATCAGCTGGAGACCATGGCTGCGGTCACCCTTGACGCTGAATCGCAGACAGGAGCGCCTGCGGATGGTGTACTCAACGACGAACTTGGGTGTACGAGTGGCAATTTCTAATGAATCCAGGTTCTGTTTGCAGCATCATGATGGTCGCACCCGTGTTTGGCCACATCGCGGTGAACGCACATTGGAAGCGAGTACATACTGGCGTATCACCCGGTATGATGGTATAGGGTGCCATTGGTTACACGTGTCGGTCACCTCTTGTTCGCGTCGAAAGCACTTTGAATACTGGCTGTTACATTTCAGATGTGTTACGACCCGTGGGTCTACCCTTCATTAGATCCCTGCGAAACCCTACATTTCAGCAGGATAATGCACGACCGAATGTTGTAGGTCTTGTACGGGCGTTTCTGGATACGGAAAATGTTTGACTGCTACCCTGGCCAGCACATTCTGCAGAACTCTCACCAATTGAAAACGTCTTGTCAGTGGTGGCCGAGCAACTGTCTCGTCACAATACGCCAATCACTACTCTTGATGAACTGTGATATCGTGTCGAAGTTGCATGGGCATCTGTACTTGTATACGCCATGCAATCTGTCTTTGACTCAATGCCCAGGCGTATCAAGGTCGGTATTAGCGGCACAGTTGGTTGTTCTGGGTACTGATTTCTCAGGATATATGCACCCATATAGCGTGAAAATGTAATCACATGTAAGTTCTAGTGTAATATATTTGTCAGATGAATACCCGTTTATATTCTGCATTTATTCTTGGTGTAGCAATTTTAATAGCCAGTAGTGTATTATGATGATCGTTTCTCCCTATGTAGGTGCGTGCTAACAAAAGATGTTCGCATTCGGAAGAGAAAGTTGGAAACAGAAATTTCGCAAATGGATCTCGCCACCCAAATAACGCCTATCTTTTTATGATTTCCACCCCAACTCGCGCTTTATTTCCGTGACACTCTCTACCCTATATCGAGACAATGAAAAACGAGCTGCCTTCACGGAATTTTCTCTAAATCTTCTGTCGGTCTTTCCTGGTGTGGATCCCACAATACTGTCAACTGCGAACCCTGGAACGTTATGCTAAATCTGAATGTGAAACTAGATGTTGTTTTGCGTGTATTATTTGTCTGTTCAGCTGTTTTTTACGCAAAGCATCATTAACAAAACACTGAAAACCAAACATTACGTGGTATTGTTTCAGAGGCATAACTGTACCAGTACTACAGTGAACTACTTTTCATTACGAATAGAGCTACTACGCACAAATGCAATAGGCACCGTTTATTGCAATAGCGTGTCTTCGTCAGTAGGAAGTCACTTTTAATAGCATTAGCATCCGTGTCTTGAAACCTTTCAGACCTGACACTAAAATTATCGCCTCCTTCTAAAAAAAAGCTGATCTATCTCTCTGTCTGAAAACGTCTTCGTTTCACCATGGAAAAAAGATCACTGAAGGTAAACAGTCGACGCGTGGCCTAAAGGAAACTGTTAGAACCAGCGAATTAGAACCGGAATTCGAACGTGGATATTCTGCTTCGGATCAGCGGTCAACTTAAGCACTTAGGATATCCAGGCACGCTTCGTTTACAAATCAAATTCTCAACTTATAGATCTCTACGATGGTAGTACTACCTGAGCATTAGTTCCTCATGCTCGTAGCCTATACGGGATTCTCTCAAAGGATTGAGCGTGTTAATTCGCCAGCCATTGAAACTGACAGTTACCTGTCCGAAAAGAGCAGATACCATATCTGAAACTGTGTAACTGCTCCTAACATGCAATTGACACTTTCGATAAGTACACATTAATATGCTCGATCCCTTACGGAAATCCAGTCTTTGTTGGTAGTTAGGGGAAATAATGGTCAGGCGGCACTGCAAACGTGGTGTGCTACAAGTTAATAAAATGGGTCGGAAGGGAACCGTGCCTGGATAGCTCAATTGATTAAGGCGACCCCTGGCCCGAAGCTGGACATCCGGGTTCGAATACCGGTCGAGCACAAATTTTAAACTTTGCCGTTGGGTTTATGTCAACGCCCTGAAACGATCGAAATTTTTAAATGTTTCTAATTCGTAAAATTATAACCGTTAATGTCCACAAATCATAATGTGGAACTGAAAGAGTTAATGTGCTAGAAAACATTTTAGTTAGTATATACAAGTCATGAAATTGTGAGCAATTGGTCTACAATGAAGAAAGCACAAAACTATATTGATATAAATAACTGGAAAACATTACCAATCACAAAAATATCGAGAGATTATGTGATGAAAATCGAAACATTATTGAATGAGAAAGTTCCGTGTGCAGGTTGTCGGCGGGAACATATGGCAGACGACTTTCCCCTCCTGGCATCGTCTTTCCCAAGGTGCGAACGTTCGTCTGCCGCTGTAAACTGAGCCTCGGCCACTACGTCACGCATCCCTGCGCAAGCTCAAGTCAGGTCAGCATCGTACTGCGTGCCAATTTGCGCGTTCCCATTAGAAGACGTTAGTCACAAAAACGCGTGCTGCGCCTAAGGCTAGGCGCAAATTCAGACGCGTATAGCACTAGCGCAGTGACGCAGCAGCCGGCCGCGGCGGCCGAGGGGACTGAGGCGCTTCAGTCACGGTCTGCACGGCCACTACGGTCGGGGGTTCGAATCCCCCCTCTGGCATGGATATTTGTGCCGTCCTTAGCCTTAGTTAAGTAGTTTGTAAGTTTAGGGACTGATGACCCCGTAGTTAAGTCCCATAAGACTTACAAACATTTGAACATTTGAAGACCCTTGCATACATTTTTCCTCATCTTGTTCATTGACGGAGGACATCCAAAGAGTCCAAAGAACGGCAGCTCGTTTCGTATTGTCACGATACAGGGGAGACAGCGTTACTAAAATGATACAGGATCTAGGATGGGAAACATTACAACAACGGCGCTTATCGTTGCAACGTGGGCTACTTACGAAACTCCAATCGCCAACATTCTCCTCCGAATGCGAAAATAAATTGTTGACTCCCTCTTACGTAGGTAGAAATGATCATCAGAATAAAATACGTGAAATCAGTGCTCGAACGGAGAGATTCAGATTTTCTTTCCTCCCGCGCGCTATTCGAGAATGGAATTGGAAATAAATAGTATGACGGTGGTTCAATGAACCCTCTGCCAGGCACTTCAATGTGATTTCAAATGTTCAAATATTTGTACAGCTTATGGGACTTAACTACGGGGTCATCAGTCCCTAAACTTACAAACTATTTATGAACTACTTACGAACTAGGACGGCACAAATATCCATGTCCGAGGGGGGATTCGAACACGCGACCGTAGTAGCCGTGTAGACCGTGACTGAAGCGGCCGGCTACAATGTGATTTGCAGAGTATCCCATGTAGATGTAGATGTAGATTGTTTGAACACCACTATGCGCTACTAGACATGTTCCTGTTTGGAGTTCAACGTGGATTGCGAACTACGGCGCTACGCGATGTTTTTTTTTTTTTTTTTTTTTTTTTTTTTTTTTTTTCGCATCAGCAACATCGCTGAGGTTAAAAATGTCGATAGTGACAGATAAGAATAGTAGGACCTGACGGGGATCCAACGCGCAAACCTATGATTCTTGTACTCATGCTCTATGGTTACTTCTGTTACTTGCGGTCTCTGATCGTGTTTATTCGTTGTCGTTCGATGTGTTCTAGGCCCAACATTAAATTTTCTGTCTTTATTATTATTATTATTATTTATTTCTGACTGGGCGCGCTGAGCCACAGCGTCCGGCTGCTTTAGAGCCATCGTGCTTATTCATAAAAAACACTAGAGGACTCGTGCGAATACTTCGCACAGTTAGTGGAGTGACAAGAAAGTCGGGCGAAAATGGTAATAAAGTTGAATGTTCACGCATAGCTTTCTTCAGAATCAATCAACACAAGTGTTTAAAAGCGCAAATGAAAGAGCTTGGTCCACTAAGCGTTGTTAGCTCAAAAATAACTGCGTACCTTAATTAGAATCGAAGATATCGTAAAAGAAACCGATTAAAATACTCAATGAAAGGAAAGAAGCATACCGCGTTTGAATAAAAAAAAAAGTCGTTACTGATAAATCTGAAGCATTGAATTAAAATTTGTGGTGGGGCCGGGAATCGAACCCGGACCTCCATGGTTACTAGGCAGACGTCTTAAACTATTCCAAGGTGCTTTAATCGTTAGTGGTGTGGTAGTCTAACGGTTAAGACGTCTGCCTAGTACGCATGGCGGTCCAGGTTCGATTCCCAGCCGCACCACAAATTTTAATTCAATGTTTCAGATTTATCAATAATGTCTTTGACATATTTCAGACGAAAATTCGTCTCAAGGATTGTTTATTTGGTTTAAAAAAAAGTCGAGACTTAAGTTAATTCTGATACTTGACGACAAATCTGCGAATGAATACCTTTCGATTAAAGCAAGAATGAAGGAAATCGGTGAGATGGAAGGGCCTGACTGAATGACTTTCGTTTACAGTAAGGATAATAAATACACAGAAGGAAATCGCTTTTGAGTATAGAAAAAGGAAGGCGAGTGTTACATAAATTCTGATACTGGATGACAAATCTATGGATGAATACATTTCTTTTAAAACAAAAATGAAGGAAATCGGCGAGGTAGTTTGGTCTGGCAGACTGACTTTAATTTTCGTAGATTCTTTTAATATATAAGATTCAAGTGGCTCACTGAATCATAGAACTTGCCTCACGTCATTCACTGACTAATTCAGAGACGTTACTCCCTGGACTTTCTCGTCTGTCAGTAAGATATAACAAAAGGAACACTTACGTTGCTGAAAAACCATGGCACACTCAATCACACAACGAGTTCCATGTCTTTCACTGACTAATTCAGTTATCTCGCTACTGCTCTCGGTATATACCTTCTAATTTTATCCCCGCTACGGAGGGTGCAGTTACGGAAATGTCTCACAGCTGATTTGTGTCAGTAACAAGAATCACAAAGGACATTTCCCGTGCTGGAAAGCCCCCTGGGGTATCGCTGGATCCTTCGCGCCCCAGTGTTTCGGTTGCAAGGGCCCGGCGCTCGCCATTCATTTCCATCGCGCCTAATCGTCGCATCTCGGCCCACCGGACGCAATTATCTGCGCCTCCCCGTGGCCTGTCGGGTGGAAATTAAAACGCCGGCACCGCCAGTGAAGTGGGCGGCACCCAGCCACCGCCGAGAGCGCGCCCAGCGGGAGTCCTCGGCACGAACGCCTCCCTCACTTCGTCCCTAACTCACCCTATTCGCACCACTAATCTCGACAGCCATAACTCTCCACCAGCTTGGCGGGCTCTTAACCGCAGCTCCGCTATTTATGAGCTTATTACCTCTGGCCCTTTTCCCCGCTTTCTGAGGGCCCACGACGCGATCTATCCTGCGCGTACAATGACCCATGCACTTGAGTCACTATACGACTCGCATGCCACCTCCTGTATCAGAGGGAGGGCGTGTGTGTGTTATGAACTACCTGCGCATACCGACACTTCACTGTGCAGTTCATAGAAGCGACGGCGAATTAGAGGAGGAGTATACGTTTCTATCTATGACTCCATTGCGCCCCATCACACTCCCCCCCCCCCCTCTCTCTCTCTTCCTCTGTGTGTGTGTGTGTGTGTGTGTGTGTGTGTGTGTGTGATAAAAACTCTCGCTATAAAGCGTATTACTGGGTCCATAAACAACTGTGTGAAGCTTTATTACAACTTCTTCCAACTCCTCACCTACATCAACATCTGCACGGGATACTCTGCAAATAACACTCAAATGTCTGGCAGAGGGTTCATCCAACCACCGCTATACCATTTATCTACACCTGAATCTCTCCATTCGAGCTCTGTTTTCTCGAATTTTATTCTGATAAGCTTTTCAACCTTTTGTAAGTGGGAGTCAACTATATATTTTCGCATTCGGAGGAGAATGTTGGCGATTGTAGTTTCGTAAGTAGCCCACGCCGCAGCGATAAGCGCCGTTGTTGTAATGATTCCCATCCCAGATCCTGTATCATTTACGTAACGCTGTCTCCCCTGTTTCTTCACAATGAAAAACGAGCTGCCCTTCTTTGGATTCTTTCGATATCCTCCGTCAAACCCACCTGATAAGTATCCCACACTGGGCAGCAATACTCCAAAAAAAAGACGGACTAGCGTACTATATGCAGTTTCTTTAGGAGTTCTGTTCAATCTGTGAAGGGTTTTGCCCATAAAACGTAGTCTGTGGTTCGCCTTTCCTGCAACATTATCTACGTTATGAATAGCAGTATTTGTCCGTCTTTGCAACTACAATAAAAATGCGATTTTTCTCACCAGAGGCGTTTCATTTTAATGACACTAAAACATCTTCAGTCGTCTGTAATATAGAAAACTACAGTTTTCTTTCTTTCTAGATCGAAAACAGCTCGTTAACGAAACATGAAAAGTAGGCCTAATGTTTTGTTACTTACCGAAATTTTGTCTTGTTTTCGTTTCACATCATGGAATGCCGGTCTGTTTCATGCAGTACCGCCGATTCTTCATGCTGTGTCATTGTTTTCCACTACTTTCACTGTCACTTTTGTACTGCCCATAATTGTTTTTCACACATCAGACGCGTTTGTTTTTGTTTTGGCTGAGTCTGCACAGTGTGTTATTTTCTATGATGGAACCACAAACTAATAATTTTTCGTCGCCTTGTCAAGCATTTCCAGTTGGCCTCTACTTCGCGTTTAAGAAGATTAGTATTGCCTGTAGTCGAAAATCGACCAATTGTGTTTACAATGGTCACTGGGGGTAAAATTTTATGTATCATGTCGGCGGCATCGCGTGATTATGTTGGCAACACCAACAACACGATAGAAACTCCTTGTCCATTTGTTCGAACCACATAGATTAACTCGATTAGTGTATCGTACAGACCATGAAGTAAACAAATAATGCTGTGCCTCCTTTATGGTTGACATGTTCTTGTATCTTCTTTCCATGAATCAGCACGGGTTTAGGAAACATCGTTCATGTGAAACTCAGCTTGCCTTTTCTCACATGACATCTTGCGAGCCATGGACGAAGGGCAACAGGCGGATTGTGTTTTTCTCGACTTCAAAAAGGCGTTCGACGCGGTGCCACACTGCAGACTGCTAACGAAGATACGAGCTTATGGAATAGGTTCGCAGATTTGTGACTGGCTGGAAGACTTCCTAAGTAATAGAACGCAGTACGTTGTTCTCGACGGCGAGTGTTCATTAGAGACGAGTGTATCGTCAGGCGTACTCCAGGGGAGTGTGATAGGACCGCTATTATTTTCTATCTATATAAATGATCTGATGGACATAGTAAGTTGTAATTTGCGGCTGTTTGCTGATGATGCTGTGGTGTATGGGCGGGTGTCGTCTGTAACTGACTGTAATAGCATACAGGTTGACTTAGACAAAATTTCTAGTTGGTGCGAAGAACGGCAGCTAGCTCTCAATGTAGAAAAATGTAAGGTGATGCGCATGAGTAGAAAAAACAATCCTATAATGTTCAAATACAGCATTAGTAGTGAGCTTCTTGATGCTGTCGCGTCGTTCAAATATCTAGGCGTAACATTGCAGAGCGATATGAAATGGAACGAGCATGTAAGGACAGTTGTGAGTAAGGCAGACAGCCGACTTCGTTTTATTGGGAGAATTTTGGGAAGATGTACTTCACCTGTAAAGGAGACCGCGTATAAAACGCTTGTACGACCACGTCTTGAGTATTGCTCAAGTATTTGGGACCCGCAGCAGATCGGTTTGAAGGAAGACATAGAGGCGGTTCAGAGGCGAGCAGCTAGATTTATTACCGGTAGTTTCGACCAATGCGCGAGTGTCACGGAAATGCTCCGGCAACTCAATTGGGGATCGCTGGAAGAAAGACGACGTTCTTTTCGTGAATTTTTGTTAAGTAAATTTAGAGGGCCGGAATTTGAAGCTGAGTGAAGTACGATCTTGCTGCCGCCTACTTACACTTCACGTAAAGATCACAAAGACAAGATAAGAGAAATTAGGGCTCGTACGGAGGCATATAGGCATTCTTTTTTTCCTCGTTCAATTTGGGAGTGGAATAGGAAAGGAAATGCCTAGTAGTGGTACAGTGTACCCTCCGCCACGCACATTACGGTGAATTGCGGAGTATGTATGTAGATGTAGATGTAGATCTACCCTCATCCCCTCAGTAAAAATAACTGCCCTCGTAAAACTAAGATTCCATGAGAAAACATCACCGTTGTCAAGCGATTGGCTAAAATGAAGACTCACAGCAGTCTCACTATTCGGTATTCTCACTATTCGGCAAGCTGCTCAAAATGTATGGCTAAAGCATGAGAAAAAGCAAACACTTAATGAAAAGATATACGAAATCCACCTTCAGATAGCGCCAAAATTAAACCACCCTGTTATTTTCGCTTCCATCATGGAAAAAGTCGAATGTTGCACATTCAAAGCAGTAGATAATATGCGCCTAAAACATCAAAAGAAAATAAAAATCTCAAACTACATCACACAAAACCGAAAACCAACAGTCACACATACACACACAACATCTACCCAAAAGTTATCAAACTCACAAATGTAACATTAAATAAAGACGAAGAACTACTCCTAGAAAAGGGTCCAAAACACAATGTTGACTCGCCAGCAAATGAAAGACAAATAGAAAATCTCATTGTAGACTCTGAGTACACCCTCACTACAGAAGAAAGAACAAAAGCAATACAGTAAATACAGGACTTACTAGGGAATTAATGAAAGATGAAATTAAAAACATAGCATCCCAAATTAAAAAAGATTCTAATGAATTTAATAATAGTTGTGATGAAGCAAAACTTAAAAATCTAAAGTAAAAATTACAGGCAGAATATATTATCATAACCAAATCAGTCAAAGGCAGTAGTGTTATTCTCATCGAAACAATTGAGTAGATAGAAAAAACAGAAGATTTCATTACCAAAAACAACATAAAGAAGCTAAAATCAAACACAACCAACAGATCACAAACCCAGTGCAAAAACACACTCGAAAACATAAAATATACACTTTCAGACAGAGAAAAACTGAATTGTGCAAAAAAATCCGCAAGTACCCAACATGAGATGCCAATCAAAGATCCATAAAAATCTTATCCCTCTCCGTCTGATAGTAAATTACACAACAGCTCCCACATACCTACTATCAAAAGAAATGCACTCGCAGCTCACACAATACTATAAAATTGAAAATGACAGAACAGTGAAAAACGCCACTCACTTAATACAGAACATCAGAAACATAAATATCCCTAACACAGCAACACTGCATCCCTGTAAATGAAACTATCAGGGTAATAGAAGAAAATGTAAAAACACACAGCCAGCTACCTCTAGAACAAATACATGAAATAATAAAAATTTTAAAACTAATAACAAAACAAAACAATTTTGAATTCATTGGGGACTACTACATACAAGAGGATGGGCTGCCCATGGGTTCACCAATTTTAAGAACACTAGCAAACATATTCATGAATTATATAGAGAAAATAATATTTGAAGATATAGTAACAAAGCAGAATTACAACATCTACTGGTACCGATACATGTATGATATGATGTGTATGGTGGACGAACCTAAAAGCAAAATACAACAACTACATAAAAATATAAATACTACACACAAAAGCATAAAGTTTACAACAGACGAAGAACAAAAAGACACACTCAATTTCATAGACATAGCAATAACAAAAGAAAACCACGCACACACATTTTATATATTTAGAAAACCAAACAACTCAGACATAATTATACATGCCACTTCAAACAATCCACAAAGTCACAAACAAGCTGCAATCAGGTACATGCTTAACAGACTCAATAGGATTCCCCATAACAATTCTAATTACCGAAAAGAGCTAACTACTATAAAACAAATAGCACTAAAATGGCTATGAAGGAACCCTTGTAGACAAACTAAACAGAAAAATAAAGACAGATGAAGAAAAAACCAACACAAACCACACTGACACAGACATGGCAAACACTATAGAAAATGGCATACACTAACCTACCACAACAAATTCACATACAAGATAGGTAATACAAGGCATAAACATTGCCTACAAAACAAGCAACCCAATTCAAAAACACCCCCCACCCCCAAACTAAAACCAAATACAGACAAATACCAACAATCCGGTATCTATGAGCTCAACTGCAGAGACTGTGATATATATATATATATATATATATATATATATATATATATATATATATATATATATATATATATATATTGGGATGACTGGCAGAACATTCAATACTAGATACAAAGAGCACATCAGAGCTTGGAAATATGGCATAAACCATTCACCATTTGCCAACCACCTGAAACAAGAACACCATAGGCCTAGCACTATAGAAAAAGGTATGGAAATCATACAGACTATTAGAGACAGACACCTCCCTCTACACGAAAACCTCCACATATACAAAGCACTATTGCAGAACAAACAATTACTAAATGACCAAATAAATATTGGAAACCAAACATTGTATAAAATAGTAGAAAAAATCACATAAAACCTTCCCCTCAATGTCCTATCTCAGTCTACTTCCACATCCCACTATCAACACTCCACAGCTAATATCAAGTAAAATCACATACCCACCACTCGACTAAACATGAGACTCTCCGAACATGTCACACATATTGAAATAAAACTGCCAAACTTGATCGCTCCCTGCAAACAACAACTCAACCTCATTCCCCCTCACTGTTACCCCACATCTCATACTAGATTCAACAATAAACAATAGTCCCAATTCTCCCCCCACTCTCCAAACCACACACACACACACACACACACACACACACACACACACACATACATACACTGCTAGCATTACCACCACCCAGAAGTTTCAATATTACTGTTATTTCTTCATAATGAATATACAGTACCTTAATTATTTAATAAAAGCCAACTGACAAATTTCTCCCCTCTACAAACCACCACCCCACCTCCTGTCCATCACTTTTGTCTTCCATCTCACTTCACATTCCACCTTACTACATTCAAACACCATTCAATCATCTTTCATCTTTTCCCTACTACTCAACCCCCCCCCCCCCACCCCACACCAATAAAATAACAAAAATAAATAAAAACGTTTGCCTTTATTTCATTCTGCTTACATCAAAACTAAATACACTAAAACATAAATTATTATTAAACATAAAAAATAACTACATTCGCGATGTTGACAGCACTCCAATAACACACTGTGCGGACTCAGTCAAAACAAACACGTCTGATCTGTAAAAAAATATTCTGGGCAGTGCAAAAGTGACAGTGAAAGTAGTGCAAAAACGATGATACAGCATGAAGAATCGGTGGTACTGCATGAAACAGATTTGCATTCCATGATGTGACGCGAAAACAAGACAAAATTTCCCCAAGTAGCAAAACATTAGGGTTACTTTTCATGTTTCGTTAACGAGCTGTTTTCGATCTAGAAAGAAAGCAAACTGTAGATTTCTGTTGTTACAGACCATTGAAGATTTTTTACTGTCAGTAAAACGAAACGCGTCTGGTGAGAAAAATCGCATTTTTATTGTAGTTGCAAAAACGGACAAACACTGCTATTCATAAGTATGAAAGCAACTACGGACGTCCTGTCCACACAAACGAAGAATTATATACGTGTTCTTTGCAGTTGAAGTCTGAAGTAATAGTAATGCCTAGGTATTTTGTAGAGTTTACGGCCTTCGCTTTTGATTCATTTATGGTGTAAACATATTTTATCGGATTTCTTTTCGTACTCATGTGTGCGACTTCACACTTCCCATTATTTAGAGTCAATTGCCAATTTTTACCTCAATGCCATTCAGGCACGAAGTCCAGTGCGTAGTGCGTGTCAGGAGTGGAAGTACACCCTGTTATTTGCAAAACTCAAGAGTAATTAGGAAACCTGAATTGTTGAGTAGAGTATGGATGATTTGATGATAAAATGATACCATAAAGCTACTTTATGTGATGGATGTTATATAATGCTTTAATATACAGAAATTGGACTATATCGTCTAAGTGGGCATCATCAGGCTGTCTGCAGTTAAAGATTTTCGTTAAATAGATCAAAATAGAGCTACTTACAATTTGGGTGCGTTTTTTTCCTGATATATTTGTCCACCGGGCGAGGTGGCGCAGTGGTAATGCACTGGACTCGCAATCGGGAGGATGGTAGTTCAAATCCACCTCCGGCTATCCTGATTCAGGTTTTCCGTGATTTCCCTAAATCACTCCAGGCAAATGCCGGGATGGTTCCTTTCAAAGGGCACGTCTAAATATTTTTCAGATCATAGGCCTATTTATATAACTTCACGCTTGTCAGATTATGAATTTATTATTACTTTTTCTGACATTTGTTACTCACAACTCCTGCAGCGATGCTCTCCGGTTATAGTGTGTGTATCTCTGTATATCTTAGAATCTGTGGCATAGTAGTATGATCTTTAATATGTTACGTTGCTGTGGCGTACATCTCTAATTTTATCCCGAAGATAAACTCGAAATAAAGTTGTTAGATAATTCTTGTATTTTAGTTCTGTTTCTTGATTTAAAATTTCGCCAGGGCTTTTCTTTGTGTGTGAAAATATTATGATATCTGCCAGAAAGTACATGCGATAACCTTTGGGTGTTGTGTGTAATATGTTCATTACGTTTATTTGAATTAGATCGAATTTTATTCACACTCGAAGAACAGCCCTGACGAAATTTTAAATCAACAAAGAGAACTAAAATACAAAAATTTTCTAGACAACTTTATTTCTATTTTATATTCGAGATAAAAGCAAGCATATAAGTCACAGAATATTTTAAAGATCTAACTATCATTTTGTAAGGTGTGTTGGTGAAAAATGTGAAATGGAATGGAATGATTCCGGCTGGGCAAGGTTAATGTGGGTTAATACAATAGGAATACAGGAGTGGCTGACCCTGAATTAATTACTGATATTAAATATCACGTCAAATCATTTGCATTATTTGCCCTGTTTCAGTTCTAATTGTAATGAGACTCTTCCACTTCCTGCAAGTGGCATAAAATATAATTAATAATTTGTCCCCACCCAACATCTAACGAACTAACTGGGATCTGACGACTAACAATGTTGAAAAAACATCTTTCAAATTCATCAATATTTGTTACACCTTTTTAAGCAGGATATAACACACATTGATAAATCCAATACTAAAATCATAAAGAACAAGAATACATTTATAACCAAATAAGAAAGAACAATCTAATGCATATGAAGTTACTCAAATTATTACGAAACTGGAAATTAGTAACGACTGGCAAGTCAGAAACCCGTATCATGAAATAATATAATGTTCTTAGCGGGATAATCGAGTCGGAATACCAGTGCAGGGTTGACTTTCCTAACTACACAATCCCCACTATAAGGCAGAACCTGACGTATCGACTATATGTTGCTGGCGAGCGCTTTGCCATACATTACGAAACTGACGACTTGCGTGTGAAGGTGCTGCGCTGCAGTAGCGTGGGGGCAGGGCGACTGTGAGCTGAAAATTTGTGCGACCACGAAATAAAAAAGAAAAACTTGCTCCGTCACTAGGAAGCTGTACTCCCTGGTTTCAAACTCTGTTCGCTCGGCAGTACACAGGGCCTATGATCTCAAACAATTCTGCCAAGTCAGGACCACTTCAGTGAGCGTAGACAAGTACGCACGAATACTGAAGGTCTAAATGACTCCAGAAGTTGAGTATATCGCACCTAGTGCTTCGGTGCACTAGTATTGGCTGGCTGACCTAATTCAAACCTAAAATAAGAACAATCCGCTCAAGTATAAATCTCAGAGTGTACCCTGAAACTTATACAAGTTCACTCGTCCAATTATCGGCTCAATAAGCAAAATCTTTAAGTCCGCACACTGGGAGGATAGGACGCCACCAGACGCGTCTGTACTCCAGCGCTACGAAACACGAAGTCCTCTTCTATCACCGCGTCTCTGCGCGAGACCTCCCCGAGAAACGCCGTTTTTATGTAAAGTCAATCAGCGTCGAGTTCTCGAACTCCATCCAGTAAAATCTCACAAGACAACCGCTGATTTCGAAAAACTGGCGCTTTGAACATCAGACAATCAAAGGCGGCATCCCTTCCACACACACTTTTGGCGTGATTCTCACTAAACGGCTCCAACCGTCGCCCGTGGGAGCGGCTGCCTAGCCTCCAGCAACATTCTGTCACTTTCCCTTTCGGATCCTCAGCCACAGCCGTGTGCCCTGCTATCTTCTTCTAAAAAACGCCGACGATGCCTGTCCTTCAGAGTGTGGGACAGAATGCTACATTATTACGACGTACTGCCCTGCCAGTGTGCCACCCAAGGCCAGTGCACCCGGCCTCCTATGACGCCGCCAGGTAGGAAGGAATTTCACTCGCCCCCTCAGGGCCAAGTCAGCTCTGCATCTCACCTTAGCAAAAATCTTCCCTGCATCGTATTCCCGACAGCAATAGAAAATTGTATGTACAGGACTCATTACGACAATTCGTCAACAATAAACATCGATAATAAAGATGAGAGATGGGCTGCCATCTCTCGATTTCACAGATTCTACGGTATATATATATATATAAAATTAACAAACTGTCGCCATAGAGCTCTCAATCGCAAATGCCAGAAAAAACATTAATAAATTCATAATATGACAAGAGTGAAGTTGTATAAATAAGATTTGATATTTATACGGCAATTATATGTATCTATTACAATAACATTACATCTCCACGATGCAATATGGGCGATGTATGGACTAATATATCACGAAAAATATACACCAAAATTTGAAATAGCTCTATGTTAATCTATTTTACGTAAAATATTTCTCCGCACATAGCCTGATGATAGCCACAGAGGCGAAATAGGCCTACCGCTGTATATTGAATCATTAAGTAACATTCATCACATAAAGGAGCTTCTGGGAACGTTTGTATTATCAATATGTCCTTGAAAGGCAAACAAAAATGAAATGAAAGTATGGGTGATTTGTTATGTTAACTGTCAGACCAACTGCGTTGAAACAATTGATATGATGAAGAGTTTCTCCATACCAACGGCCGGCCTCAGAATATCTAACTTCGTAAAATACGTGCTGCTTCATAAACATAAGTGTTATCGTCGGCGCTGAAATGGGAATGTGTTCAAGTCATCAAATATGCCACAAAATTGGGTTGTCGCGATATTGAAAAATGCTGAAATAAGTGTTTTTGTATAAATCGTTGTTAAAATCGCGAGCACACACTATTGTTATAGCCGCGCGGGAGTGGCCGAGTGCTGTAAAGCGCCTTGCTGCGGAATGTGCTGTTGCTCCCCGCCGAAGATTCGAATCCTCCCTCGGACATGAATGTGTGTGACTCGTCCTTAGGTTCACTTATCTTAGTATAAGTTGTTTGTATGTCTAGAGACTGATGATTACGGTGGTTTGGTCCCATAGAATTACAGACATTTGAATAATTATCTTTGTAGTTATTGCCTGAACAACGACTGAGGAAGACCGATCCAATAAAAGACTATGTAGAAGCATGGGATCGTCTGTGCTCGTGATTTGAGCTTCGATGAATTAAAAAGCTTTAACGACGACGATGACACCTCTCTCTAAAAGTAGTGTGTATTTTATGAAGTCAGATTATATGAAGACGGGAGCTAGTGCTGCTGAAACTTGTAATGAAATAAGATATTTTAAACATGGCTGCAATTCAGCAACGGTGGATCACGATCCAAAAGTCAACACACTTACAGCCTACCAGTTGCAAAAAATGGTTTACATCTATAAACCTTTACCCAGGTTTCGGCAAAATTAATTTTGCCTTCTTCAGAAGGATACAATAAAGCTCACATTGAAAAAAGTTGTTAAAATGTGGCTGACTCCATGTCAATAGATTAGAAATTAAAATTTAAAAACAATGTCACATTATAAAATTTTTGAGCACTTCCACACACAGATCGAGTGAGCACTGCGTACTGGCCTGTACGCAGTGCACACTGGACCTGTGTGTGGACGTGCTCCAAAATTTTATAATGTGACATTGTTTTTAAATTTTAATTTCTAATCTATTGACATGGAGTCAGCCACATTTTAACAAATTTTTTTCAATGTGAGCTTTATTGTATCCTTCTGAAGAAGGCAAAATTAATTTTGCCGAAACCTGGGTAAAGGTTTATAGATGTAAACAATTTTTTGCAACTGGTCGGCTGTAACTGTGTTGACTTTTGGAAATGAGATATTATATTCCAACATAAAAGGTATGGCAGTTACTATAACAAATCACACTGGTTCGCTTCAACAGAATGTATAACTTTAATACTGACGGTCGCACTACGAAATGTGGAAGCGACCACCAGTGTGCATATGTCAGGAAACCGTCCACGGATTTCTCGGGCCGGATGGTAGGAAAGAAGGGGCGGGGGGGGGGACGAGGAGGAGGAGGCAAGCTTCCGATTGTATTCCAGTTAGGTTCCTTTCACAGTATGCACATGAAATATCCCCAAACATAATTATCATATAGAAATGTTCGTTCAGCGAACCATCCGTACCCAAAGACTGGAAAGTTGCACAGATCGCTCCATTGTTTACGAAAGGCAATAGGAGTAACCCTCAAACCCTCATTTAACTATAAATAGTTTTAATGTGGGTGTAGACAACTCATCCTTCAGATATGCTATCCACGGACTTTTTATTATAACTGGGTACAATATTTATGGTTATATCGCATTTTGTAGTACAACAATTCGAAATGATTGCACTGAGGTCAGAAAATACTCAAGGTATAAAAGAAGTGATTTTCTGTACCATATATAAGTTTTGTTACGAAAATAAATCTTGGCAACAATGTACCTTATAAACTGACATTCATTTGTACATTGTTGTAAACCTGTACTCTTACGAGAAATTCAAACTTTGGAATTGAGTTCTGTGCAAAGAAGACGTGCTATTATAGTTTATTCGTAATGGCTGGTAATATTCTTTTTGCAAGGGGCTACAGTCTCATACAGGCTTTGACAGATTTACAGAAGACTGACACTGACAATGAATCTATTTTTCGAAACGAAGATGATAGTGATTCTGATGGAGGTATGATAGAGGAAGATGTACAGGTCGGAGGTGAAGTGAATATGTGTGACTGTGAAGAAGATGATAATGGCATTCAGGTAACTAGTACATCTAATTGTGTGTCTAGAAGTGGACAAATAACACATAACAAAGTACCACCTGATGTGCGCAAGCAGGTTCCAAGGAATGTAATACTTGAAACTACGGATAATCCACGTCACCTAGGACCACAATTACAGACAAGAGCAGACTGCTTCAGACTTTTTATCAACAATCAAGTGTAGAGTGTAATAGTAATGCACACCAATAATTTGCAAAAGATAATAATATTATGTAACCAACTCTTGAACGCGGGTTTGGACTGGATTGACATTGAGGGCGAGTAGGAGTGTATTTCTGATAAAATTCCATGTAAATGATATTACACATAACAGTAATAAATTACGGTATTAGTACATAGTCTGTGAGTAATGAATATTTTGTGCTAAAATAATTTTTGGGACGAAACAAACTACACAAAAGATATTTGAAACAAATGTAGTAAGTAATTACAATTTATATGTAAATTAATTATACGAAGAAATTGCGCAGTTGTAATATTAACTTTGTGCATATGTTTCTCAATAAATTACATTTACTTTTTATAGACATACTTCAATTTTTGTCTCCATAATTTCGCTTGAATCACTTTGGAGTCAAAAAAGACTCCAGGCATACAATACGTTTTTCTAGAGCTGATACCATGCGAGGGATAAAATAATAGTTTAAAGATGGGAAAGTTCAAAAACCAGAATGTATGTCAAAGCTAAACTCAAATATCAATTAATTTTGGCTGTTTGTTAAAATACGATTAGAAACAAAATTACGTGCTGGGTGCAGAGTATTATCACAATAGGAGACTCGTAATTGTATCGTCCATCATTTTTTTTAATTTTTTTATTATTTTTGTCCTAAATGTTTGGCAAATATCATGAAACTACAGGCAAATCTAAAGTAGCCCGTAAAACACGCCAGTGCGATTTCTATTAACGAATTAGGAGACAATCCGTGTAGCTGTCTTTGACTGTATTGCGGATTATGCTGTCATTTGCCGGGTATTAAAGTCACCAGAAGATGAAAAGCAACTCGAAAATGATTTAAATAAGGTAGCAGCAGAGTGCAAAAATTAGCTATTGAACCTTAATGATCAGAAGTGTGAAATCACCCATATGACCTCTAAGAGACAGCCATAAAAATTCATTTATGTGATAGACCAGTCAAATCTACAGGCCGTAATTTAAACTAAATACCTAGGAATGACAATTACGAACCATTTAAATAGCAAGAACACATAGCAAGTATTGTAGGGAAGGCGAACCATAGG
Organism: Locusta migratoria; assembly: GCA_026315105.1. Taxonomy (NCBI): domain Eukaryota; kingdom Metazoa; phylum Arthropoda; class Insecta; order Orthoptera; family Acrididae; genus Locusta; species Locusta migratoria. The sequence continues at coordinate 221,949,462 of CM048751.1, read as the reverse complement.
CTACGTTAGGAGATGCAACCATTGCATTAAAGAAAGTAAATACAAGAAATGTATTCGCAATTGCGAATATTAATCAGCATCAGCTGTGCGGTGTAATGGTGACATATGAAAATTTGTGCCGGACCGGGACTCGAACCCGGATTTCCCGCTTATTGCGAGAGGTCGCGTTGCCATTACGCTACCCGCGCACGCTTCCCGGAACGACCCAAACATGCATGCATGTCTGAAGGACATTTGCTTAGTTATACCAATAAACACGGTCACTGCACATCAAATTAAAGAAACTACCTACATAACAGCTGTGCGTCCTATTGTGGAATATAGCTACGCATTGTGGGATCCACACCTGGTGCGACTGACAGACGATTTGGGGAAAGTACAGAGAAAAGCAGCTCGTTTTGTATTATCGCAACGTAGGGGGAGAGTTATGCTGGGGTTGGAATGGAATCATTTTAAAAAATAGATAAAAATTTAAGGAGAGAGAGAAAAAGGCTTTATTCGTTGGGACGAGATCTGCGAAATTTCTTTCACTAACTTTCTCTTCCGAATGTGAACATATCTTGTTAACACCTACTTAGGGAGACATAATCATCATCACAAGGTAAGAGCAATCTAATGGAGAAGGGAAATATTTATTTGTTCCTTTTTTCGCGAGCAGAGAAATTTCGTAAAAGCGGTTCGATGAACCCTCTATCATGCACTTCAATATGACTTGCAGAGTATTTATGAAAGATGTAGAAAGGTGATAGAAGCATTCTAAATGCGGTGCTATACATGGATGTTGAAGATTATATTGGTATGTCGTGCAACTAATTAGGAAGTGCTGAACAGAACTGGAGAGAAAAGAAAATTTTGCCATACCTTGTGTGGTGTCGCACAAGTCCAAAGTGCGCGCCACCTACTTTCGCCGCTCGCCGCCATGCACGCACGGCGCGGCGTTCTTACGACGACAGCCACGAGCGCCCTCTGCGACAACTCCGCTCGTGGCCACCACTGTACGACATCGGGCACTTGGGACTGAGATAGCAACCAGTTAGGACCTTCGTAATCAGTTAGGCACCAGTGAAGACTTGGCTATCGTATAGGCACTAGGAAGCAGTACTAGGCAGGCCTCTAGCTCAACTATGTATCAGCATTCCGCAGTACTGATCTATGTAAAAGTTAAGTATTCTGTAAAAGTTAAGTATTCTGTGCAATATATATCTCGTTCTAATTTACTCTAGTGTTTCTAGTTTCTGGCTGCTCCCCTCCGTACCTGCACCAGCGTGCTATCTTTATTCCTGTGTCGGTCTTCCTACTCGGCCACCGACACCTACGACGGAAACGAGACACAAAAGTGGCGACGAGGCTGGGACACAAAACTTTGACTAAGAGGAGGGATCGATTAGAGGGACACATTCTGAGACATCAAGGAATCCTCAATTAAGCATTGGAGGGAAGCGTGTTGGGTAGAACTGGAGATGAATACAGTAAGCCCATGCAGAAGGATGTAGGTTTCCGTTCTAATTCAGAGATGAAGAGGCTTTCACACGACAGGATAGCGTGGCGAACTGGAGCCAGTCTTTAGACTGATAACCATGCCACGACAACGTACTAAATTAGTTGAAAAATATATATTTCAGACGCATTGGCAATGAAACATTCATTTATACTGACAGTGGCGTAACGTGGGGGGTGCCGGGGAGGGGGGGGGGCTTGGTCCCGGGTGGCACATGTGTGGGGGCGACAAGGAGCGGCAGGCCTGGGTCGTACTCGGCGATATCATGTATACTCGCTATAAAGCAGTGTACAGAGACACTCACAGATTTGTCAGGAAATTACAACGTGCGTTTATTATGTTGCATTCAAACATTGTTAAGTTCCCCTAATATTTTAATTGTGTTATGAAAAATACTTACTACTTGTAAATTAGTCAGTCCATCTGAAATCAGTTCGCTTTAATATTCATTTCTAGGTCAAAATAATCCGTAAAAAGGAATATATTTCGATGGAGTCTTCACCGAGGTCATGTCAGTTATTTACTCAGTTTGGTTCAAAATCAAGTTCCAGAATTTTATTTCCCAAATAAAGGTTGGAAGAATGCTCACGACACATTTGATGTCAATTTTAAATGTAATATACTTTTTTAAGGTAGCTTAGTTTATGAGTAAAAGAATTCCAAAACAAATTTCCTTCCATATTTTGCACGTATTAGTCAACATATGAAAATTAATGTGAAAGGATTATCCAAACACTGTATTTATGTATTTATCACACAATATATCTTTCGGCATTTAATGCCATCGTCAGGTGTTTCGTATTTAGAGATTGTAAGTGCTTCAACTGACTATTTATTAAGTGATGATTTATATTTGAATTGTAGCCAGTTACAGCATCTGTCACTGGCTACAATTCAGAAATCAAATATAAATCATCACTTAATAAATAGTCATTTGAAGCACTTACAACCTCTAAATACGAAACACCTGACGATGGCATTAAATGCCGAAAGATATCTTGTGTGATAAATAAATAAATAATTAATTACAGTGTTTAGACAATCCTTTCACATTATGTCAATATACGACATTTCTAACACTGTGGATCCGAGATATAACATGTTATATGAAAATTAGTGCAGTCGCTCCTAAACATAGCAGTTCATGGCATAATTTGGTGACACAGAGATCTTCGGAATAGCAGTTACAATTGCTTTCTAAATCACTCATGTGTGATGTGGACAAAGCGTGACCGATTGCAGACATGAGGCGATACCGGTGACGTGTCTGGGCGGCCGTAAAAAATTGTATCTATAAAGCAAATGGAGATTACAAATAATCAATGTTATTACATACTTATAGACCAAGTATTCTTTATTTTTCTATCAACAGTGCAAGTTTCTATTTCGTTGCTTTCTATTTGACAGATACGAAGGACATTAGAGACGAGCGAATCCAGAACTTAGTGACTGTCGCATGTATGATCATTGTGGTACTACACATATTTCGGTCGTTCCTGGAAACGTGGTGGTATAACCGAAAGTTAGAAGGCGACTGATCACGAAAAGCAGGTAAGACCAGTTCGAGTCGCAGCGAGGCACAAATTTTCGTATCTCAAAATGTTCAAATGTTTGTAGAACTTATGGGACTTAACTATGGGGTCATCAGTCCCTAAGCTTACAAACTACTTATGAACAAGCTAAGACTAAGGACGACATCAATATCGATGCCCGAGGGCGGATTAGAACCCCCGACCGTAGTGGTGTGCTGTCCGTGACTGGAGCGCGTCAGTCCCCTCGGCCACCGCGGCTGGCATTTTCGTATCTCTCTAATGGGTAGTACATCTATATCTAATACAGGAGCTGAAAATTCCATATTATGAGTAAACATTCGATTTAAATTATTTCAACCTCAGTAATTCTTCAACGTCGAGGATTACGACGTAATGAAGTTGTGAAGTTCCTTCCCATGTTTTCGCCACATCCGTGAGACCCTCCGTTGTCCTCGCCACTGCATTCGACGTGAAATTAGACGCAGTCTACTTCGTTACGTAAAGTAATCCTCGCTACATCACTATTGGAATTGTTAATTCAGTTGTCATTACTGGCTCTAAATTCTGTAGAGAAGGATACGGAATATTTCGTCACAACTAATCGTCTCTTTTCCCATTGGCTCTACAAAGTAACACATGGATACCTGACTAAATTGGCCGGCCACAGTGGCCGAGCTCTCTGCGTCGCGCCAGTCACAGTCTGCACGGACGCTACGGTCAGGGGTTCGAATCCCCCTTGGGTATGGATGTTTGTGTCGTCTTAAGTATAAGGTACTTCATAAATAGTTTGTAAGTTTAGGGGCTGATGTCCCCGCAGTGATGTTCCTTAAACTTAACAAACATCTGAAAAAGATTTACTTTCAACCCAGAAAAATGATATGGCCAATGGGTGTGTTGTACAACCAAAGCCGCCATAAATTGGCGCTCACAGGGTTCTACTTTGCAATTGAAGTCAAACAAGTGTCTATATCTGATCCAGTATTAGATCCACGATTGCCAAACTTTAAAAATATTCATAGACGACATATGTAATCGTTCACACACACACACACACACACACTCACACAAACACACACATATATAATTCTTTGAAATTCGTGATCTCTCGAAATCAGTCCATTAGACGTGGAATGGCAATTAAGCAGTCTTAATGTGCATAATGCCTGTGTAGTAAAACATATGCAGATTCAAAGACACGGAAAAACTGCCGCGGCGGACTCGCCGAGCGCATTGAGACACTATGAACCGATGCACGTGGCTGTTCCCTTTCGGGGGCTAGAATCATATTTCGGGCATGGATGGCTTTAGTATAAGTTAGCCAACAAGTAATTTCTAAATTTTTGGACTGATGACCCCACAGTTAAATCCCATAAGTTTAACTAACCTTTCAACATTTTTCAACAGAAATAGTATCCAGACACATTGTGCATCTTGGATCACACTCATAAGGCGAGTCAGCAGGAATATTCGGCACAGGGTGAGGTCGGCCGATCGGCTAATCAGCCGCCTGCAGCAGGCCGTGGGGACACCCGTTAGCGCAGGCAGCAGGATTAGGTGGCCTACAGTGGCCGAACGGTCTCTGGCGTGTCAGTCACAGTCTGTACGGCCGCCGTGGCCGGGGATTGGAATCCCCTCCTCGGGCATGGATGTTTGTGCCGTCTTTAGTATCAGTACAGAGTAACATATACAGAGGAGAAGCCCCCCCCCTAAACCACTGTCCTACGCTGTCCTCGTAGTTCCGTAAGATATTAGCAGATGTCAGGCGGTTTCCCGGCTTAGTACTGGTAGACCACACTAGAGGCGCTTCTGAGGGTGCCTCTCGTACGTTAGATGGTAGCGTGGAGGGGAGGCTGAGGGGAGAGCTCGTGCCGCCTGCCACGAGGCCACGGCTGTGTCCGACTTGCTGGCGTTTGAGGGGAGGTGGTGGTGGGGACAGCTGCTACCTGCCGCCTGTTCTGGCCAGTTTAAAGGGCTGCTTATGACTGCAGCGCCATCATGGGACATCTTACGGAACTGCTCTGACCATCTCTCCTCGCACCCCTGAGCGTGTGACCGGACCCTTACGGACGTTCCCCGTTTGTATATATTTGTCTGTGGTATAAGCAAGTGCATATGTACTTTGTAAGTTTAGGGAGTAATGTCCCCGTAGTTAAGTCCCATAAGCTATACAAACATTTGAACATTCTTTGATGTTTTACCCGGCCGAAAAGGCACGTGCGACCCGACTAACTGGATGCTCGGCGGCAGCAGCTAAAGGGTTAACCGAAAGATCCGAGGTCTAGTAATTAAGAAGAGTGCGAAAGGCAGTGTGAGTGGGGAGTTGTGGGGTTAGGTACAGACAATGCTACGTCATAAACTGCATAGACCACAATCATTACTGTTCGAGCCAACTTTGTTCGGGAATAAATCACCAGCAGACACCCTGGAATTCTGGCAGAGATCAATGAGACGGCGGCACGAAACAAACGCGCGTACCGCGGCGGCGCGAAGTTGCGAGCGGCGAGCGTACCGTAATGTACGAGATAGGCGGCCGCGGCGAGGCGGCTGGCAGCCGAGGCCGCGGATACCGATAAATCATCGCCGAGCGTCGGTAAGGGAGGGGTGGGGGTGGACCCAAAGGGCCCTGATTGATTACGGAGCTACCAGCCCGGCGCGGCCTCTTCACGGCGCATCCACCTGCTGGCAGCCGCCGCGCATGCGCATACATCATCGCCCCTTCACTCCTGGCCCGCGGGCGCAAACTTCACACTAGCCGCTGAAGAGGCCGCTATTGGCAGGCAGCGTGCCACCCCACAGCTCCCAAGTATTGCTCGCCACCAAAATTGCTACACATTGAAGGAGGAGCCTCAGTGAAGTGAAATTTGCGAAATGGGTTTGCGGAGACGAGGGGTACATATTGTTTGCAATGTTGCGCCGGCGCACGCCACAGGGGGCAGGTTGAATGAATCCCGCTCACATTTTTCCTAAAATTCTGCTTTTAAGGATTGAGGCAAGGAAGCGCTTCACCAGCTTATTCTGAGAAGGTTCATCATCATAAGTCGTTGTGCTCATTGCTGAGCGTCGTGACCCCATGAACCAAGCGTCTCCATCCCTGACGGTTGTCAGCTTTTCTCAGTGCCTGCTGAAGAGGTAGACCGGAGATCTTCTTGATTTGGTCTATCCATCTGCTCGCTGCTCTTCCTCTTGGTCTTCTGCCCTCAATCTTTCCTTGTAAGATTCTTTTTTCTATGTTTTCTCCGTCTCTTCTCACAATGTGGCCAAAGAACTGGAGAATTTTTTCGTCGACTCGAGAAGAAAGGCGTCTGGAGACGTTCAGTTGTTCAATAATGGACACATTTGTTCTTCTTTCGGTCCATTTTATGCGTAGCATCCTACGCCAGCACCAAAGCTCAAACGCATCAATGCGTTGTTTGTCTCTGGCCTTGAGTGTCCATGATTCACAGCCATAAAAGAAGACAGAAAACACGAGTGTTTCAACTAGCCGAATCTTTCTGCAATTTGTTATTGCTCTGCTCTGCCAGATCTTCGTGAGCGTCTTCATAGCCACTCGTCCTAGCGTGATCCGTCTTCTTACCTCCTCTTCATAACTACCTGTGATGCAGATGGTTGACCCATCATCAGAAGGTTCATATACAAAATGTAATGATAGAGTGAAAGCTTTCACGACCGGTTGAGATTTTGGGTATTATATCTTCTGGGTTGTACGGCCATGTTCTTGGAATCTTGCTCCTTCCTGACGTTTCGTCCGATGCTGCGTCGGACTTCTTCAGAGGTGTCCGTCTGTTGAGTCCGAAGGACAAGGAAACAACACAACGATGGAGGAATACGGTTTCTCTCTACATATACATCTACATCTACATGAGATACTCTGCAAATCACATTTAAGTGTCTGGCAGAGGATTCATCGAACTACAATTATACTATTTATCTCCCATTCCATTCTCGAATGCGTGCGGGAAGAAAGAATACCTGAATCTCTCTCTTCGAGCTCTGATTTCTCGTATTCTATTCTGATGATCATTTCTACCTATGTAAGTGGGAGTCAACAATATATTTTCGCATTCAGAGGAGAATGTTGGCGATTGGAATTTAGCAAGTAGCCCACGCCGCAGCGATAAGCGCCGTTGTTGTAATGATTCCCACCCCAGATCCTGTATCATTTCCGTAACGCTGTCTCCCCTGTATCGTAACAATACGAAACGAGCTGCACTTCTTTGGGCTCTTTCGATGTCCTCCGTCAAACCCACCTGATAAGGATCCCACACTGGGCTGCAATACTCTTTGTATTCCAAGCCCTCAGATCTGTAAAATATAAACGTTCTTCTTTATCAGCAAGTAGGGTTTATAAAATTCCATGCTGCTGTGGTAAAATCTACATCGGAACCACTAAGATAAGAGTGAACACACGTCTAAAGGAGCACAAAAGCCTATGCCGGCCTGGAAAACCAGAAAAATCGTCTGCGGCGGAACACTGCTTACAATCTGGAAATCATATAGTAAAATTCTTTGCGACAAAAATTTTTATCTTCCATGATGAATTACTATCCAAGGTTGTATAGAGAAGCGATTGAAATATATAAACATAATGATAATTTCAATCGCAAAGAAGAGACTATGAAACTCCACGATATATGGACTGTGGCTCTGCAGAATCGATGATTGTTTTTATCTTTGACATGGTTCGATAGTATAGCTTTATCTTTGACAACGATCATTTCTGAGTATCACGTGGATCTTAGCCACACCCCCTTTTAGGCGATATTTAAGAAGCTCTCAGACCCCCGACCCGTCAGTCGGCAATACTCAACAGACGGACAACCTCCGAAGAAGTCCGACATAGCATCGGGCGAAACGTCAGGAAGCAGCAAGATTCCAAGAACATAGCCTTACAACCCAGAAGATATAATACCTACAACAAAATTTAATATTGTAATTAGTTTGGCTATGCAGATGACTGGGCTAAAGCTGCCCAATATGGCTCATTTGAGACTCTGACTTAAGGCAGCTGTGTGACTATTTTCGCAAATGGAGACTGCAGCTGAACCCATACAAGATCAAAGTATCTTGCTTCCACCTCTGCAACCACTCAGAAAGAAGAGAACGTCATCTACATCAACATGGGGTATTCCGAAAATCAGATTTAAGTGCCTTGCAGCGGGTTCATCGAACCACCTTTATACTGAATATCTCCCAATCCATTCTCGACTGACTCTGAAGTAATAATAATTCCTATGTATTTTACGGCCTTCACTTTTGATTGATTTATCTTGTAAACAATGTTCAACGGATTTCTTTTCGTACTCATGTGGACGACTTCACACTTCTAATTATTTAGAGTCAATTTCCATTTTTACACCATGGTGATATTTAGATCGTTTTGCAGTTGTTTTTACTAGACGGTAACTGATGGCGTCATCTGCAAACAACCTACGAGAACTGCTTAGATTTTCTCCAAAATCGTTTATGTAAATAAAGAAAAGCAGATGACCAATAACACTACCCTGTGGGACGCCAGATATAACCTCTCTTTTAGTCGATGCCTTATCATAGATTAATTAAAGTTATCTGTGAAGGACAACGTCTTAACCCTAACAACCGCCCCACATATCGAGGAGTTACACTGGGCAGGACGCTGTCTTACAAAGAGCATCTGACAAAGACTGCTTGTGAAATGAGAACAAGAACTAATATCATCCATAAATGGTGCGGCAGAACTTGGGGCTCTACTGAAAACATACTTCGAACATCAGCAGGTGGGCTAGTATACTCCGTGGTAGAATACTGCGCTCCTGTATGGATCAACAGCCCATATACAAACAACATTGATGTGGTGCCAAATGATACCACACCTACTGTATGATTGCCAATCAAATAGTTGAAATGTTTGTAGAGCTTATGGGACTAAACTACGGGGTCATCAGTCCCTAAACTTACAAACTACTTATGAACTAGCTTATACTAAAGACGGCACAAACATCCATGCCCGAGGAGGGATTCGAACCCCCGACGGGGAACGGCCTCGCGCATTGTAGCATAGAGCCTCAATGCGCTCGGCCGCTCCGCCGCGGCTGGCTGCCAACGCTGAGCCATATTCCACCACCAGAAATAAGGCGAAAAAGTGCTCTTCTTAGAAACTACTAACTAATAACCCCCAGCTCCCCAAACACTACGATGTAGCTGGCCTGGAACGCGGAAGACTCAGCTCGAGAATACCAGCATTACTCTCCGCTAAAGAGCTGACCAACTCTAGCTTTGATGTCCACAGTGTCTGGAGACAACATTGACAAAGACACTGTCCACCAAAATGCCGAAACGTCTTGACAAATTAGAAGCCGCCTGGCTTCAACCGACCTCGCAAAGTGTGGGCAGCACTGAACTGCATACGTACTGACCATGGCAGAAGCGCTGACGCCCTCCAGAAATGGGGAAAGATGCCAACGCCAAAATGCGACTACGGTGCTGAGAGGCAAAAGATCCAACACATAGTGGAAGAATGCCCAGTCCGAGCCTAGAAGGGAACCTACACTGATTTCCTAGCTGCAACAATGGAGGAAATTGATCATAATCAATGTCTTTATGTCTCTTTGTAAATATATATAAATGAATGTTTGTCTATATGTCCTCTATGTGTTCGTAAACCATTCATTCGAGTACAATGGAAACTTGGGTGAACTATTCACATTAAGCCCACGAAGGTTTCTGACCCAATAACAGAAGAGCACGGCACATAGGTCAGGAGATATGACGTCATAAATGATGAGAGGCCACCAAATGAGAATACCCAGATTTATTCGTCAATTATTGAAAACTGAGAGTAATTTGAGACATTCAACAAAATTTGCATGTAGTTTCGGGCGTTTATGAAACGTTTTGTAACTGATCCTCCACCCCCACACACAAAATGATGAAATGATGAAACGAAGTCTACCGCTCAAAACAGTTTCGCTGTAGGTGCTGTAAAACTGTCGCATCAGGCATGACCTTGTATCAAATAAAGTTAGAATTAAAGATTTGCATGTTACTATTCATTTTTGTCTGCAAGTGTCCATTAATTCGTTTGCATCCGAAATTAAACAATCTGTTTTCTCAATCTCTATCTATATAAAAGCGAAAGGACACTCACTCACTGACTAAACACGAAATCTCGACAGCTACTTCACCTATGAAGCTGAAATTTGGGAGAAATGTAGATTATAAGTAGAAAACGTCAGCTAAAAAAGTATTTTCTGATAAGCGGATGGCGGAGCATACTTTTCCTAAAGACTCAAGAAATCTACAGTTTCATGCCAATCTTCACGAAAGTTCGCACGCTTGACCTCCAAAACAAGAGGAAGGTCACTGTTTACCTTCAGTTTCACATGGTTCATGGGGGAGGGTACTTTGCAACATAAAAATGGATCCCTAAATACCTCGGTTGCGCCATAACTTGAGAACGGCTCGACCGATTTCATACATCTTTTTTTTTTTTTTTTTTTTTTTTTTTTTTTTTTTTTTTTTTTTTTTTTTTTCGTTATTCTCAGACATAGGTTGTATGAAATAAAACCGGACTATTTGAGAACAACAAAGTGAAGTGCGTTTTCCAATGTGATACTGTGTATCTATTGCATAGAAATCTATAGTTTTGTTTCGATATTGATGAGATTTTGCACACTCTGCCTTAAAAACAAGAAAAATGTCACTATACGTATGAAATTTTGTTCTTTTCCTGGTGGAGGGTACGTAACTTACTGAATTTTACAAAATGAATAGTTTTACTCCAGTGTTTATGAATTTTTGCTCTCATCATCTTTAAGCCAAGAGGAAGATCACTGCGTACATAAATGTTTGTATGGTACATGACAGAGGGTACCTTGCAGAAAACTTTGCCGAGAGAGGGAAAGGTGGAAACGAACAGATATATGGGAGAGAATGAGTTGGATGCAGAAAGAGGGGGTAAGGGGATGTGGACAACGAGAGTGTAGGAAAATAAATACCCGGTCAACGCCGGGTTTACAGCTAGTCTATATACATAAAAATGAATGTGTCTCTATGTTGTACATTTCCTGCTAAACCACTGGACCGATTTGAACCAAATTTGGTACGCATATTCCTTACCATGAGGTAACGATGCTGTCGCGCTAAGAACCACATACGACCAATGGTTCAGGAGATACAACGTCATAAACAATAGGAGTTGCAAGAAACTGTCACATAATGAGGCTAGACTTTATTCACACACTGTATTAGAATGACAGTAGCTAGCGACCTGCAACAAACTTTAAACGTAATTTCAAACCTTTATTGTATGTTTCTCGCTGACGACCACAGTAAAGTGATGAAAGGTAAAAAGTCTGTGGCTTACTACTTTTCTGCTGTTCACTGAGTAAAACTCCGGCATTCTTTACAATTTGTACACACTACACTACAAATTGCAGCCACAGGAAATTTTACAGACAGAACTTTGGAACACGTATTATGTTCGAGTATAATATTTCTGGAGGGTAAAGATCTGCTCTGTAGGAATCAGCTTGGGTTTCGAAAAAGGCGATAGTTTGAAACCCAGCTCGCGCTGTTCGTCCACGAGACTCATAGGGCCGTAGACACGGATTCTCAGGGAGATGCCGTGTTTCTTGACTTCCCTAAGGCGTTGCATACATTTCCCCACAGTCGTTTGATGAACAAAGTAAGAGCATATGGTCTATCAGAATAGATTTTTGATTGGATTGAGGAGTTCCTAGATTACAGAACGCAGCATGTCATTCTCAATTGAGACAAGTCTTCCGAAATACGAGTGATGTCAGGTGTGTCACAGGGGAGAGTCGTGGGACCGTTACTACTCACAGTACATACTATAAATGATCTTCCGGATAACATCGGATGTTCACTGAGGCTTTCTGCGGATGATGCTGTAGTATATAGAGATGTTGTAATAAAGGAAAATTGTACTGAAATGCAGGAGGATTAGCAACGAATTGACGCATGGTGCAGGTAATGGCAATTGAATCTCAATGTATAGAAGTGTAATGTGCTACGAATTCAAAGAAAGAAAGTTCCTTTATCATTTTTCTACACTGTAGCAGGTCAGCAACTGGAAGCAGTTCTCCATAAATTATCTGTGAGTAGGCATTAGGAGTGGAACGACAATATAAAAATGGAACGACAATATAAAATAAATCCTCGGTAAAGCAGGTACCAGACTCAGATTCATTGGACGAATCCTAAGGGAAATATGTTACATTACTCTTGTTCGCCCTCAGAATAAATACTGCTCACCGGTGTTGGATCCGTACCAGGTGGGTTTGATGGAGGAGTCCAGTCTACGAAAACCAGGCGTTGCCGAAGGAATTAGATTGGGTAACGAAACAATGAAGGTACTAGACGATTTTTGTTACTTGAGCAGTAATATAACTTATAATGGTCAGAGTATAGAGGATATAAAATGCAGAATGGCTACGGGAAGATTGTGAAGGTGATGGACATATTCACAATTTGAAATACATTACTTGTATTTAATTATACAGCTGTAGTCATCACAGTGTCAGTTCCTTGCTATGGATGCGCGTCTGAAGTACATTTACATCAGTTGCATCAGTACACACGGTCACTAGAAGTAGTTTTTGTACCCAAAACGTGTCTGAGGGATCTACCTTCGCCAACTCCAGCAGCGTGTCACAACTGACACCATCCTTCCGGACGAACACTGGTTTGTGCCAGGGTCACTCAGTGGTACATCAGCCGCTACGCCTGGTTGAGGAGACGTCTGATGCCCTGAACAGTTCTGGTTATCCTCTCGGGAGTGTAGCGGGCCTCGGACTGTGTGTGGCAATGCGGCCCCCTATGCAACCTCTGCGAACTGAGGATTCCGAAATGGCACGTCCAGTTCATCGGATCTTACCTCGAAGACCACACATTACAAATCCTAGCTGAAGATGGCCAGTCCACAGATATGTCTCCGAGATGTGGCAGCAGCAGGAGGTGGGCCTTGGCTAGCTAGGATTTGGTCAAAGTCTGCAACTGAAGAAGTGATTATTCCACACATACTTTAATAGTAAACGCCCGGCAGTCAACAAAATTGACTTCTGTTCAAGAAATTATGAATAGTAATTAGGAATATCTGTTCAAAGGTGTCTGCTAATTCAAATTGAGTTATCCAGGGCAGACAGCGATGACGCCTCTTTGACTATTGCCCCACGGGGATTCACCCTTCTGCTTGATAAGTTGCTCAAAGTAGAGTGCAATGGATGTGTAAAGCTATGTGCTAGAGTTGATCGATATTCACCGCTGTTAGATTGACATTGGTATTTAGTGGGATACATCGATGTTCTTACATCGATATTAAGTTCTCTAAAATATCAACACATCCATGGTATGAATACAATATAGTACCATAGGTATCTCCACTCTGAAATTTCAACTGGATTCCCTTCGCTTGAAGATAGGTAGTATGACAATTCTCGAAACGTCGTGATCCATCAACGCCACCTCCCGGCTGTAGACCTGAGAGATCTTCATAAGCATTACACGCCGGGAAAGCCTTCAATCGCATATATGACTAACTGTTGCGTCTTTGGTGTGCCGGCCTATCTAGCTGTCGGCGCATGGAGCGCATGGAGCGGGCAGAGAGGTCTACATCTACATCTACATAGATACTCTGCAAATCACATTTAAGTTTCTGGTAGAAGGTTCTTTACCCACTTTTATAATCTTTCACTACCGTTCCATTCTCTTTAGCGCGAGGGGAGGAAGAACACCTAAATCGTTCCGTTTTCGATCTGATTTCTCTTATTTTATTGGGATGGCCATGTCTCCCTATGTAGGTGGGTGCTAGCAAAATATTTCCACATTCAGAAGTAAAAGTAGGTGACTGAATTTTCCCAAATGGAGCTCGCCGCAACGAATAACGTCGTTCTGTTAATGATTTCCACCTCAAATCGTGCAACATTTCCGTGACGCTATCCCCCCTGTAACGTGATAAAAAGAGCTGCCTTGCTCTGAACCGTTTCAATTTCTTCTGTCAGGCCCACCTGGTCAGGGTCTCACACTGGGCAACAGTACTGGAGAAGAGGACGCTCAAGTGCGATATAGGCAGTCTCTTTGATGGAGCTGTTGCAGCGTCGAAGCTTTCTGCCAATGAAGCGTAACCTTTGCTTCGCCTTCGCCACAATATTTCCTTTGTCTTCTTACCAGTTAAAATTGGCCGTATTTGTAACTCCTAGGCATTGGAAGAATTTACGATCTTAAGGTTTGACTGATTTATCATGTAATTGAAGTTCAGCGGTACAAGACTTCAGGTGCCCTCCGCGGTCGAAGTACCGTGGAGCGAGTTATCGGTCGTCTTCTAGTGGTGCCACGGCTTGTTCAGACCGCCGGGTTGTGGCAACTAGCGATGTACATTCACAGCTGGTGTGACACACGGCTCTTACATGGGGTCACTCCTGTGCTCCCAGAACACTTTCGATAGTCCCAGGATAGACTGAATGCACATTAAACACAAATTAACACAGATGACATGGTGCTCTAAAGCCGCAATCCCTCCTCTGCAACGGCCGGAAACCTCAGCTTTACTCTTCATCACAGGCTTACGTGGCGTCCACACTACAGGTATGCATATTGGGGATGATGGTCGCTTGTATTCGGTGCAGTGCGCCCTACTCGGGCTTGGCTAGTACCAGTACGTACTGGTGGCAGACTGTGTACGCTAAAAGCGGGCAGCAAAGAGGCCGCATAGTCAGGTGCGCTCGCCGCTCTGCTGTCGTGGCCGGCACTGCAGAACTGTGTGTGTCAGCAGTCTGCGGCCGAGGCCAACGAGAAAGACAGGTCGCGGCGCGCACGCCACGTCACGTAAGTAAGGTAGTTCTGAGCCCGTGCGATCGCTAGCTGATTGGCCGACCGCTGGGGCACAGCCTACTGCCTCATAGCGGACAGCCACTCAGCTAGCGATGGCGCCGGCTGAAGGCTACCTTGCTTACGTGACATGACGTGCGCGCCACGGCCTGTCTTTCTCGTTGGCCTTGTCTGGGCCTGCGTGTGATAAAGTGAATGTCCACCAGTTTATGGAACTATAGTAACATTTGCTTAGTTATGCCATGCTCGAATATTCGTGCATGCTGGTGCTAATGCTCTAGACCAGTGTTTCTCAAACTATTTTAATCTCTGACACCCTTTCCGAGTAAAAATGTCCAGTGACCTCCAAAGCCCGTAATAAAGCAATGTCAGTGATTCCAAATCCAAAGTATTTAATTTTCTTTCTTAGATGAATCTAAGATCTTCGCAAAACTCACGTCTGGCGAATGTAGCAATAGCAGAAACGAGTCAGAACTGAAAGTAAAAACTTTATGACTACAAGTATTTGATAAACGGTTTTGCTATCATGATTAATAAATCTGAATGTGTAAATTGTGACCGCAGCACTGAGGTGCCATGTTGCAGTGCGCGTGGCCGTTGGCCATCGGGGGGTCGACTGCTCCCTCGGGCATGGGTGTATGTGTTGTCCTTATGTTAGTTTTTACTTAGTTTCAGTAGTTTGTAAGCTAGGGACTAATAAGCAAACAGTTAAGTCCAATAGATTTACAAAAATTTCAACTTTTTTTAATTATCATGTGTGAGTACGAAAGCATAAAAGCTGATGTATCACTCCTTAATATTATCAAGGGTACTCAGACTTTGGATTTCTTCAAACTCATACCGAAAACCCTTAATCAGCGGCAAATTACTATGATTCATTAACAAAATGGCATTGTTATTAGTTTAAAAATAATACGGCACTGAAAACGCGTTAACAGCTGTTAACTACTATGGTCTGATACTAAAAAGGTATTATTATGCATTCATTATAATGAATATCAAGTTAGTGATTAATTGCTTTTTGACATAATATTTTAACTCGTAACAGTAATACAAGAAATTTGCAACAACTGTACCTACGTTTTGAACAAAATGAACATTTGTTTGTTGATTCTGACGAAAAGCTAATAGTGGTTCAGCCTAGACCAGTTTCTTTACCTATGGATGATGTAACAACCTTAGCACATCAATATGTATTTCTGACAGTACAGAGTCAGGTATCTGTTTATTTCTGTGAAGATGTAGAAATTCATTGTTTCTTAGAGGAAAAAAATACATAAGTACTTGAGAATGGTGACATAGTTGCACCAAAACCAAATATGCACAATAAATGACCCAAAAAAAATAGCGACTGTGACATGTGAGTGTGTTCTTTAAAGGTCTACATTAAAAAAATTACCTGTGACACGTCTGACGTCTGATTAAGGGCCACACGAAACATGTCACTACAAAGGCAAGTTTGCACCTGCGAATAAGTTGTTACTTAAGAGACTTTCGCGAAACCCTGACACTTCTATCTGGCACTCCTGACATAATAGCTGAACATAATGATCAAATGTTTGTAGAGCGTATCGGACTTAACTATGGGGTCATCAGTCCCTGAACTTATACACTACTTATGAACTAGCTAATACTAAGGACGGCACAAATATTAAAGCCCGAGGGAGGATTCGAGGATTCGAACCCCCGACCGTATTGGCCGTACAGACCGTGACTGGTGCGCCGCAGAACGCACGGCCACCGCGGCTGGCGAATATTATGAAACGTAGATTCCCCATCGAATGTACTGCTACTGCATCCTCCTGCGACCGCGATCCTCCAAGCAAAACTTTCAGATCATATTAGTTATTATTATACTACCTGCGTGCGCCTCGGTTGCATAGTGGTAGAGTGCCAGACTACAAATCCAAAGGTCGCGGGTTCGATCCCCGCCAGGTCCTAGGATTTTTATCTGTCACTTTCCACTTCTTTCACCTCTGGCAGTATTGCTCACGTGAAAAATACCGAGTAGCGCCGTGGTTCCGAACCCACGTTAAACTGTAGGTCCCCCCATAACTGGCTGGGTAAGTCAGTTCCAAGGTCGGAGGAAGGCAACGGCATACCACCTCCAAACAGGACCATGCCTAGTAAAGCACTGTGGTGTTCAAACCAGTCTTCGGATTGTTGACTGCTTTACCTTTTTTTATACTACATGCAAGGCAGTTCACCAATTGCTTGCGTTTATAGACAACACTCATTCAATATAAGACCTCTTAAAACTTCTTCATGCAGTATAACCTCGAAACTTGTCTGAGATTTCCTCCAGATGTTCGACTGTTGACTAATTACATGAAGCACACTGTAATACGCTGTAGTTAGTACAGATAAGCGAAGTCGTAACAGAACTGGTGAAACTCGGAGTTCGGCGGAATTTACATTTTAGACATAATGCTGAGTTGTTCTGAAACCTACTGTAAAGCATTGTGTGTACTGTTTGTCAACAGTATGTACGTGGTTTACTTTTATTATATTATACACTTTTGAGCCCTGATAGAATGTTTAATTAATCCTAAAATATTACTGTATCAAAATTCTTTAAACAGTTTTCATGCATGCTAATAATCAATGAAATACCTTGTGGATACATGTGACCGTAATATACTTTCTGTGATTTTTAGAAACGTCTAGATTGTTTATTGTAGTTTTCATAGCGTTTCCTTTAAGCATTTTAAAGGCGACGTTAATCTAGACACATTAGTCCCGTAGCTGCTCAAGGGCGGTTAACTGAGGTCAGCACCTCGTCATAAAGTTCTACTTCCCACCGGTCACGTAATTTCGACAGCGGAACGTAGTTTAATGTCAAGGAACAAAACAGGTGCTTTTTACTCTCTAAAATCCCTCTGATGTCAATATTATCAATCCACTTTTATGACGAAGATTTCATTAGAATATTACGCTTGTTCAAGAAACTTCGACATACGCCATCTTATTCTTAATTAACGCAACTGACAGACTTGAAACTTAAAATCATTCAGAAAGTAAAGTAAAAACTTTTTCAACACCGTGACTGTTGACAATAATGGAAATATTTGCAGAAAATAAATTACTGCTTTGTCACTAAGCACACTGTAACAGTGGCGTAGTCACAAGGATGGTAGGCTAATAGGGCTAAAGGCCGCCACCCGCCCCAGGACGTCTCAAAGATTATTTAATTTTTTATTTTATTTTTTTATATTTTTTTAAACGTGTCGGCACCGGAAATGTAAAATAGTACACATGTAATAAATCACATCTCTAATTTGTCAAGCACAAGTTAACGTGACAGTGGCTCGCCAACGTGATGTCGCTACTGAGAACGTGTGCCGCTGTTACTGTGAGCGGTTTTAATACCGCTGCGACCCGTTTTGATGCTGCCGCTATTTTTACCGCTATGCCGAAGTTACGGGCCTACTGTTCATATGCGGAGACCCGCTGGTAAGGTCAGCGGCGCCACCGAGTGGAATCTTATGATAAACAGCAGTATTATTTTAGTTCATTTTTTACACATAGGACCTCATGTTCATTAAACTGTAAACTGTAAAAACCTTTCTCCTTGGCTAATAACATAGAAGCTGCTTAATTATTTTACGCCGCGGCGGAGGCGCTACGCTACGGTGCGCGAGGCCGTTCCCAATCGTGGGTTCGAATCCCCCTCGGGGATGGATGTTTGTGCCGTCTTTAGTATAAGGTTAATCATAAGTATTTTGTTAGTTTAGGGTCAGGTGAGCCAGCAGTTATGTCCCTTAAGGCCGGCCGCGGTGGCCGAGGGGACTGAGGCGCTCCAGTCACGGTCTGCACGGCCACTACGGTCGGGGGTTCGAATCCACCCTCGGGCATAGATACTTGTGCCGTCCTTAGTTGTAAGTAGTTCATAAGTAGTTTGTAAGTTTAGGGACTGATGACCCCGTATTTAAGTCCTATAGACTCTACAAATATTTGAACATTTGTCCCTTAAGCTTCACAAACATTTGAATTATTTTACGAGCTGATTGTATACACTCCGTTTCCAGTAAGTTGCTCCTCTTCCACTTTCAAATTAATGCGAGCCTACTCATTTCATTTTTATGTAATTGTTTTCGTAGTAAATTGGTTAAATTATAAAAGGTGTAAAAGTAAGTCATAGATTAATAAATTTAATAGGCTTTATTTTTAAAAAATAGCCCTCCCCCAGAACCAAATCCTGGCTGCGCCACTGCATTCCAGTAACATTTCCGCACATACTGAAAACGCGCCTGTTTTGATGTAACTCATTTACACATGCATTGTTCATAGATCTCAACACTTGTAAGTGAAAGTAAGGAAAGATGATATTTTCTAACTACAATAATAAGACAGAAAGTTATTTAACTACTTCATTATGTATTCAAAAATTAAGGAACCGTTATACAAATTTCTACATAACTGACAATCCTCGTCAAACCTGATTACACTGTCAGTCAGAATTTAATTAAAGCAAATACCTTTTCTGTACAATAATACATATTCGGTGATTCTTTCACTACCGAAAATTGCTATGAAATTACAAAACTGTTCTTTTACCTTATTCCATAGTCGTGGATCAGACCATTTCACTATTCAATATCTCAACCTAGAGTGCTATGTCTGCCTTCACGGGGACTGATGACCTAGATGTTTAGTCCCCTCAAAACAACGATAACAACAACAATCTGCCGCCACTGCGGATCAGACGACCTCTCTCTACGACACTCAAAACTGGAGTGCTCGCGTCCGGTTAAACAATGACCGCCGCGAGACGAACCTGTGATATTATTACATATGTGTGTATCTATGGCGTGTAGTAGCAAACTAATACCAAGATAATTATTTTTGTACCAAAGACATATAGACGTGCTTCAACGTTCCGGGAAAAGGGAAGAAGGGGTGCAAAAGAAATATGGTGTGGACGATTCGTCAATGAGGAACACCAAAATTTTTTGACGTGCCATGGAAGAAACTAAAAGCATTTAGTAAGTCACAAGTTAGTTAAGTAGACAAAAGAAAGTACGAATGTTGTGGAGTGATTAGGTAGATCTGTTTTACCAGATTCTTGATATTGACGGTGTAATCGCAAAATGATCGTACGAGAAAATACCCACCGCGTCGCTATCTCGCAGATGCTGCGTCCCATCTACCGTGCGCGGACTGCAACACCACTTTGAAACTCACTTAAATCGTGATAATATGCCACTGAAGCAGTACCCAATTACCGAGTGCGCCAAACACTTGTTGCGTTATATACGCATTGCAGCCGCAGTGCTGTCCTCTTAGTGTTTACATACCCCTGTGTTTGAATACGCATGGCTACATCATTTCTATTGGTTATTCAGTATAATAAACGGTTTGTTACAATTTAAGACCGAAACATTTGCACCAAGAAGGAATTATCGGATTGAGTCACAACTCGGCACATGTAATATCTATCTATAGAAACACAGTCAGTTAAATTTTCGGAAAAATTTTATGATTCTATCACAAGAAAGACCGTTAAAAGTACAACTAGTTAATGAAGTGTTAAATCGTTTCTCTATTGATCAAACAGTTGTGTAACTTTGCACTGGCTGACAGAGTAGTTTGATATCGTAACCAACTGAGACCTGAATGGACAAACAAATATACAAAGTACATTGAACAAATTATTTGAGAAGAGTATTAAAACATTATAACCGCGAGATGCTCTTGCTGTATTACCATAATTCTAATCGCTTATAAATTGCTCAATTTTGACACCTGGAAGTTTGTGATATTTGGAATGCATACTTTAAGAGGAGATGATTAATATATAGTTATGGCCTGTAGAAAAATGTATTTAACAATATTTTTGAACTTCCGAACAAGTTTTATGGCATTGAACATAGGAATAAAATATCAGCTTTGAAAATAAATATAGAAACATAATGTATGCAATATTTTGTACAAAGAAACAGAACTTGTTTTTCTTTCATTATGTTGTTCTTTCTTATTTATCTGATTCCATCTTCGTTGGAAGTAACCTGTGAGTGATGAATAAATGCTTCATTCTCTGGTTATGAATTCTTTACTAGAAGATTTGTGAAACTTGTCAGGATAATTTAATGTTATTTCATGAATCACACGACGCACTCTTTTGTTTAACCTTTTCAGCCCTGATTGCTTGTTTAATCCTTGTTCGCTATATTATTAAGCATTTATTCACAATAAAATGTACCCCAATACAATTTTACACATATAGTTTGAAAATTACAGTGTATACTACAAATAGCAGAACAGGTCACTAATGGAGAAAATACTTACAAGCAGGCACTTTTTCTGTATTATCTTATTTCTATTTCAGCGTATCAACTGTATTTGTGAATAAAATGTTGCCAATAAAAAGTAAATACACATCACTCTAATATATAAAGCCGAGTGTCCGTATATTTGTACGTGTTGCATACAAATCTACAGTTTTGTTCCAGTCTTTATCAAGTTTTGTACACGTAAGCTTCAATCCATGAGGACGGTTGCCGTAATTGTAAGAATCACATACGATATATAGTTCACGAGATATGACGTCATAAACAACGAGATGTTCGAAAAACTGCTGCATTTAGCGTCAATGATGCTCATTTTCACCTAAACCACTGGACCGATTTAAATCAAATTTGGTACACACATTCCTTATCGTGAGGTAATAATTGCTACAGGGATAAGAATCACATACGACACATTGTTCAGGAGATATGACATCATAAACAATAAAAATCGCAAGATACTGGCACATAATCCGGCGAGACTTTAAAATTCCGCTGTATGAGAATGAGAGTACTTAGCGACTCGGAACAAACTTTAAACATAACTTCAAACCTTTATTAAACTTTTTCTCGTTGACAACCATACGAAAATAATGAAAGGAAAAAAGTTTCTCGCTTACTACTTTTCGCTGTTCATGGAGTAAAACTACGGCATTCGGTATGACGCTAAAATTTATTATTTGTACACCATAAATTTTAGCCGCAGGAAATTTTACCTTCTAAATTGCATCTCATTCTGACACGTAGTTCATGAGATATGAGCACTTAAACAATAACGTTCCGCTGTTCATGGACTGAAACTACGGCTTTCGGTATGACGTTACAATTTATAATTTCTACATTACAAATGGTAACCGCAGTAAATTTTACAGACAGTACACACTTATATAGTTAAGTGTACCTTCTAAATTGTGTCACAGTACGACACGTAGTTCATGAGATATGAGCACATAAACAATAATGTTCATGGAAAAGAGCTCCTTCGCTCCTTCCTGCACCAAGTTATAATCCATTACTTCTTTTCTACTAACTGCATTCCCAAGAGAATTTACAGACATACAGCCCTTATACAAATGAATATATACCTGAAAAATGGCAGGAATACATAAATAAATACCCGGGCATGGCCGGGTTTTCAGCTAGTACGCAATAAAAACGATGTACCTATCAGGAGCAGCTACGTTTCTGCCCACCATCTTCACTTCCGATAAGAATTTTCAGCACACCCAGTAGATTTCAGTAACTGTTACAATCTGTATGTCAAGTGTAGATGTTATTTTATTCAGAACACTCGGGCTCAAGTGTTTCACTCTATTCACAAAGAGATAAGGATGCACAAAAGTAACATACTTTATTTAGTACACGAGGGTTGAAAAGGTTAAAATAATAATAAAAGTAACGATTTAAAGATGGCGCCTATGTTCGGTAGATACCACAAAAGATAGACCACCTTTGCTGTACCTTACTGGAATATTCAGGTTTCTCAATTCCGACTGACTTTTCCAAATAGAATGGTATACTGTGACTTTTGACTAACCTTGCACTGCGGCGAGTCACGATTTACTAGATGTTTTGGTGCATAAGTTCCCATGTTCACTCGTTGGTAAGTAAGCACGAGAGTGGAATGAACCGGCGGGCACAATAGAATTGCCTCGCATATAGCACGTCCACCGGTCTGACATCTGTGTGCGAGGGCAGGCAGCAGCCAGATGAAACAGCCAGAAATTTGCCGCCCCCCCCCCCTCTCCTCCTCCCTGAAATTCGGCAACAGAGTGGTGCGTTGTGCCAGCGTGGCAGACGGTGTCGCCGATGTTATTTGCGTTGGTCAGCGCACGATGCTGCTGGAGCCATTATGCGATGCTCGCTGCTACAATATGTAGCCACCGCTGCGCCGAGGAAATTTCACTGGCTGTCGTGACAAAGCACCAGTGATCACCAAAGCGTGCCGACTCAAAAGCTTGTGCTGTGTACAGACTTAATACTGCATCAAGTCTTCCGACAGCATGCGTGGTGCTGTGGTTAGCATCGCAAATCGCTGTGTTTGCGGTCGCAAGCTCAAATCCCACCACGGGCAAAATAAACTTTATTTCTTTTTCCTTACTATTTCTAGAATGTTCTACATGCTTCTCATGTTCGATATACAGGGAGTCCAGAAAAGGGCTCCCTGATTTCAAAATTAAATATCTCGAAAACTAAGATCGATAGTCGAATGTAGTAAATGGTATGTTTAGTGTGAAGCTGTAACAAGTTTATACAGCAGTTTGAAATAATAGTTAAAAAAGCTGCTAACAGATGGCGCTGTACGCTGTACAGCTCACATCAACATACATAAGTGAAATAATCGTATGAAAACACTCTCTGCAAACAATCACATCACAATGTTTTCAAAATGTTCACCATTGGCACTACAGAGGTCCTGCAAACGAAGAATGAAATTCGCCATCACATTTCGTAGTGTCTCAACCGAAATAGATTGACATGCCACAGAGATCGTCCAGCGCGGCGGGATGCTTCGGGTAGACCATGTCTTTCACTGTGCCCCACAAAAAAAAAAAGTCACAGGGAGTCAAATCCGGCGAATATGGAGGCTAATCCATAGCCGCACCAGTAAATTTGGGATATTCCAAAGCAATGACAAAATTGCAACGTAACGTGCATCAGTGGCCGTTTCTCGAATGAAAGAATGGCCAATAATGCCTCTGCTGCATATTACAGCCCACACAGTAACTTTAGGAGAATACAGGGGTTTCGCTTCACACCAATATGGTTTTTCGGAACCCCAAAATCGCCAGTTCTGCTTATTCACGTATCCATTCAGGTGGAAGTGTGCTTCATCTGTAAACCAGTTGCAGCCAACATCAAATCCTTCACTATCAATCATTGTGAGCATCTGAATAGCAAAGACAACCCTTTGTTGCACAGCTCGTACGGGTATGGCCTGGTGCGTTTGAATTTTGAATGGAAACAAGTGTATGCTCCTTTTCAATAGATCCTGCGACCTGGAACGCTTCAAACCAGTATCAGATGCAATTCTACGGACGAATGACATTGGATTTCGCAGAATAATTCCAGAAACTGTGGTGATTTTTTAGGCGTAACTGCGGTTTGCTTGCGGCCAACATGCCCCACTAGATCATCAGTTACGCTACCTGTTCGTTGAAATTTTGCGTAGAGCGTACGAATGGTTTTTGCATCGGGTCCTTCTGGAATATTAAGTCTTGCTTGAAAACGTCGCCTTGTTGCCGTGGGACTATCTCATAACCTGTGGTACTCTAGCACCAGAAAAACGCGTTGCTCAATGGAGTACATGGTTTTAATCTCTTCTTTCGGTATGCTGACGTCCTTTCACGTTTCAATAGTGGAACTGATCGCTCTGGGCTTCGGATCACTATTTATACTAGGCATTACGTATGGTGATTACAGCGCCATCTGTTAGCAGCTTTTGTAACTATTACTTCAAACTGCTGTATAAACTTCTTACAGCTTTCACAATAAACATACCGTTTACTGCATTCCTCTATCGATCTTTGTTTTCGAGATATTTAATTTTGAAATCAGGGAGTTCTTTTCTTGACACTCTGTACTTGTAATTTCCAGAAAATTCTTTCTATGTATAAATAGTGGAGCACTCCAAGCAGGAGTCAGTCTGTACTGAGGGTATGCTTGTATTTGCAATAAACTTGTTCTAAGTGTAAAGTGTTCTGCTCTATTAATGACCAGCCTTCAAATTCCGCACCACCTGCAGTTCGCAACGTGACAATATTAACGTATAAGATCCAAAAATTATTTATCGACAAAGACTTGTCTCTACATTGTCTTTAAGGACAGCTGCAATTCTTGGAGAAACAGATACAAACAATCTCTATATAGCTTCAGTTATCCTGAAGAATTTCACGGAACGAGTTTCGACTTTATAAATGCCAGAACAGGAAAACACTCCAAGGTACGTTGACTAGTGTATGTGACTTACTTTCCCCAGTGTAATCTTTGTTCCATGCAGTTCGTGGTCAACCAGAGAGATTATGGACTGATCATAATTATTTCAGGTAGAGCGACCATAGCCCTTTTCTTGGCAACGAACACCATCACGTTTCAGTGCAGGGCGGGCCTTAGGCATGTACAATTGGTGAAGTCGTACAGAGCCCCACGTTTCTGGGCCCCTTCCCACCACCAACCCCCCCCCCCCCCCAAAAAAAATGAACTTAAATTGAAAACTGAAATCTTTTATTTCGTTTCTGACACTACTGTTAATTTAATGTAATTCAAATAAATATCTGTTGTGACATGATTATGGTCCCTGGAGTACGTCTCCGATTTAGAAAATTATGTCTGAGTCGAATGTGCCAGGGGTAATAATACTGATACACTATGGTAATATCGAGGACTAATACATGACTATTTATCATACTTAAATTAAGGGGTATGCGATTCATTCTTGCTAAACACCTCCCCATGCCATTTCGACTCATCTTTGTGACTAATAAACGAGCATTATAGTCGCCTATTTGCAGATGTTTCCCACAAGACAAGCTGTTTGATTTTCAGCTGCAGCGGATGTTTGTGTCGTCTTTAATATAAGGTAGTTCATAAGTAGTTTGTAAGTTTAAGGACTAATCACCCTGTAGTTAAGTCCCTTAAGCTTCACAAAGATTTGAATATTTGTTTGAGATTCAGCTGAGCTACACAGTGCTCCCTGTGAACAGTCAAATGGGACATGACGCCATTGGCACAAGATCACCAGGCAGCTGGTATAGCAGGTATTTCCGACTATCTGCTGTGCCTTATGTGGGCGCTAAAGTCTTACTTGTAACTGCTATGCATTTGCGACTTGCTACCTCAGGGAAACGGGATATGAAACACGATTGTATGGCTTTTATTGGCTGGGATATCCCCATCGGGGTTCGACCGCCTGCTGCAGGTCTTTTGACTGAAGCCACTTTGGCGACTTGCATGTTGATGATGGTTTGGTGTGTTTGTCATAATCATCACATACATCAAGTCCTTTACCAGGAATCGAAGCTAGGCCTCTTGCATTCATTGACAGTGATATCTTCTTGTGAGTTGTTTTATTATTATTGCACATTTTTAGATTTGATCAGCTACATTCAGTATATAGTTTTTAAGGTAACATAAACTGAATACGCTTTGTACAAACCTCAAGAAAGAGCGAAGTGTGAACATAAATGGTGAACGTATGAAAGACGCTGCAGCATCAGATCTTTCGACAGAAATGAAAGTGTTCAGAGAAATGATGCCTGAGGATGTGGAAATGCCTATTATATTGCCTACGGAATTTAGCTAACCATGACAGTTACTTTCGCCTTGGCTGAAAGGTGCTTTCCATGTTTAAAGCTTAACAAGAAGTATTTCAGAATGGCTGTCTTCTCTTGCCATGTTGTAGGGGGAACATGAAGTGGTTTCAAAACTGAGTTTTCAAAATATTATAGATGAATATGCTGATCAAAAAGCAAGTGTGTAAAGCAGAAGACCATTAGTGTTTATAATCAACAACTAATTTAATTTCTGATACCTACAGTGCAGGTCAAGTACTGAAATCATGCGAGTGTATATATTGAACAATTGTTGTGAATTTTATGAAACTGGAAGGTTTCTGATAGCAAAGTTATTATGTTATTATTGACATTGTAGTAGGTCCCATACTTTAGATTCCATTCCTACTCCAGTTATTTTCCTGTCATAATAGTAGGTGTGCTGTAGTAAGTCTTTTGATACATTGGCAGAATGTCAACGACGTAAACTTTGAACATGAAGAAGGTTTGTAGACTCTGCTGTAATGGAAGTTGCAGGAAAGCCCCGAATGGAAGTTTCGCACAGAGATCCGCGCAAGCTACGGCTGGTTCTGGAAGAGAAGAAACACAGTTTGCTCACAGTTTGACATTTTTAGATACCCTGATTCATTCAGGCTTGGTATTCGGTCCACATGCCATTATTTGTTGTTTATTCCAAGTGGGCAATGCAGTTTGGTACCTACCCTCACCATTTCATTTCCTGTGGGCTGCTGTTTGGTTGTCCTAACATATTGAAAATAAAATGAATATATATATATATATATATATATATATATATATATATAACTTCTATCAGGAATTGTGTTGATTGATATATATATAGCAATCAAAACGATTCTTGGTAGAAGTTACATTCTTGTATAATTTTATCTCTATTCTGTTTAACTAAATGCCTGTGTTTGTTTCTTGTATGCCGTTCATTGGGCCATTATATTACTTCAGGGCCATCTATGTCTATTTTTGGTTTTACTTGTTCTTCACTTTTTGTATGATACAGAGTGCGATGGATTTTAGAGATTAGACTGCTGTTATTTCAACACCACCGGAGGTGGCAGGCTGGCAGCAGCTTCAATGTTACTCTTCAGCCGACAGTACACGCATTTTGACAATTTCATACAAAATATTAAAGGACAAATAAAATGCAGCTTTTACAAAATTACTTAGGGGCTAAAAGGGCGAATAGATTCATAAAACAGAGATTAGCGAAAGAAACACATATTCAGATTTCAAAAAGGCCACGGAGGTTAAAATCACATATATCCATATGTAAAAACCAAAGATATTGAAAACACTGAATTGGAGGGCAGTAGACTATGACGAGATCGCCGGCCGCTGTGGCCTAGGAGACTGAGGCGCTCCAGTCACGGTCTGTACGGCCACTACGGTCGGGGGTTCGAATCCCTCCTCGGGCATGGATATTTGTGCCGTCCTAGTTCGTAAGTAGTTCATAAGTAGTTTGTAAGTTTAGGGACTGATGACCCCGTAGTTACGTCCCATAGACTATATAAACATTTAAATTTTTTTATGACGAGATCACACTTTAAAAATACATGGCAACGCAAAATTCTTCCCATTACGGGGTTGCTAACGTCTTAAAAACCACTTGAAACGCTGAACACAAGCACTGACAGTACACCGTATGGCGCACTTTAAAATGTGAAGACATAGGTTCCACACAGGGGATGAGGATGTTGTTCAAATGTTAGTTAAGCTTATGGGACTTAACTGCTGGGTCTTCAGCCCCTAATGTTACAAACTAATTAGGAACTAACTTATACTAAAGACAACACAAACATCCATGCCCGAGGGGGGATTTGAATCCCCGCTGGGTAACGGCCTCGCACATCAGACAGTAGCGCATCGATGCGCTCGGCCACTCCGCCGCAGCTGGTGAGGGATGGAGAGGGGAGGCGCGGAGGGAAGGGACAGGATGTAGAGGGGCGGGAGGAAGATGGAGGAGGAAGGTGCAAGGACTAGGCAGAGGACTAGGATTCATAGGCTGGATAGATGTCGGGAGAGTGTAATCCGGGAGGAGGAGGTGATGAAAGTTACTCTTGGTGAGGACATGGAAAGTGTGGAGGTGGAGGAAGGGGGGTAGATAGGTAATGGCGTGGCAGAGGACCACCAAAGAATTATCATCGATTGACTGGATAGAGACATTTGATCCGCTTGCCGATTTTACAAAGGACCACAATTTTTTCGGGTTCTCGGCAAGATCATTTGCTGAGGTACGACGGTGGTAATTGTTCTATGCTTCACCTAGTGCTCCTTTTATAGACTTGAGAATTTATACTAAATTTTGTTTTATTTGCTTTATTTATTGAAACGGGGGTGCAACCGCCTTTCCTTTCTCAGCATATTTCAGGTATCACTATTATACCACGGATGGTGTTTCCCATCCTTAACACACTTCGTCGGCACATGTTTCTCCAGCGCTTGATTTACAATGCATTTAAATTATGTCTGTAATCCCTCTTCGTCCACTGTACCGGAACTAAACGACGTCCACTCATTCTCAAGTGAGACACTAACAATTGGTTATCTGCTCTTTCTAGCACAAATACTCTCCTAGGCCGCTTGACTGATTTATTAAATTTGGTGGCCATTGTCGCTATGACGACTTCATGATCACTAACCCCTGTCTCCACAGTGACATCACTAACATGGTCTTGCCTGTTTGTAGCTGTAATGTCAAAACTATTTCCATTGCAAGTGGGCTGACGATTTAGATGCTCAAAGCAGAATCTGTGAGTGGATACCCTTGAGGTAAACTACCATACTGCGATGTCCCATCCCCAACAGATTTTACGATACCGGAAGGGAAAGTGTCTTCGCTGCCATCGTAGCAACGGTTGCTGTGAGAAAAATTGGAAAGCAGTAGATGCTGTAAGCTTACGTTTGATTTTCAATTTTCCGTCACAAATCCACAAGAAACATTCCACATTGCACTTTTGCAAAAGTACAGCAAGTGTCACTATTATACGCTAATCGGAACACGTGGAAAAGTAGGTGAATAGCATCGTCTGTGTGCACAGACCAAGCGAAACACGAAAAAGAAAATATATTTGGAATATTGACATGCTTGTAGTCAAGAGCAATACCGATGTAGACCGTAAATTTCCATAACTATGGTCCTTAAGCACAACGATTTTCCATATTGGTTTTTAAGACTACACGGTACCGTTTAGTGACAGCCGAACGCTTCCAACGCTCTTGAAACACTGAGGGAGTCTGCCATCCTCTGACAAGATGATTAACTGCAAGGTCGCGCGCGGTAAATCATCACAGCAGCCACAGCGATAACGTGAAGAGGCGCATTTTCAATTTAGTCGTCCAACTTTCTTTCGTACTGAGAGCAAGCTAGGAGATAGCTCTTTTGAATTTTCTTTATCTGTCTTTTAATATATTTAGAGTATATTATCTTTAGCTTAGTGCTTATCGGCTGATGTTATACATGAGAAATGTGCAATAAAATGAAAACGTGTGAACTTGAGCAAATCATTGGTCCACTTTCCAAGATATATTTTAATTTACAGATTCCCAAGTAGACGGTGACCAGTGGTAGTGATGAGGATACAGTATCGTTTGAATAGGATGACGAAGTTACCTTTTATTTGAACACATAATAAATTTGAAACGGTGTAATGAACTTTGTTCGTGCCTCAGTTGGGTGACGATGTAATAATTCGGAATGATGGGAGCAGGGGATGGGAATACTAGTCTGGTGGTGATCTGAGTGTGTATAAATCATGCACCACTGTTAGATGTAGGAAGAGAAGTGGGAAGTTTTGCAAATGGTGAACTGTTAAGTATATTTTAACGTTGAAAATGTCAGATATTTATGTAAAAGTAGTGTGACAGTGAAGGTGTCTCCAAAAAGGAATTTTTTACAGTATCCCAGATCTAAAAGACAAGTGGGGTGTAAACGGGTAGATAGTTTTTCTTATAACATTGTGCCAGCTGCTATTGGAGACTTTTTAGAAGGTGTGTCCTTTATTTTCTGACTTAAATTTTCATTAAAACACTTTCTACGTCGTCATGAGTGTAAAATGTAGTGAAATAAATAGTTAAGGCAGCGGCATCATTGATCCAGTATATAAAAATCATAGTGGACTATAGTTGGGCTCTTGCCATACAACAGTGAACCACTTTTTGGAATGACGTTTCAACAACACATTGACAGTGTTGAGTCCAACTTACACAGTAATTTAATTTCTTAGATAAAATACTATCTGTAAGAAAAAAAAAAAAACTGTGGCTTTCGTAAATTATACAATAAGGTTACGCAATAAAATATGTCAAAACTGGTATATAGATGTGGGAAATTACGGTAAACCTTGAATTTTGATTTACAAAAAAACGTTGCCTCTGCCACATTCCTATCAAGACTGTTACGTGTGTATAATTCGGGTATAAACAGTGGCAAGGACGCCAGAGACCGCTGCTTTGACTTTGTTGAACCTGGCCTTAGAGCTGACGTTGGGAACTACTGTGATGTCCCGTTGGAGTGATACTATGATATGCAATGTAGGTATGGCACTTTGTGATATTCCTGGCCCGTGGCCACTTCATATTTCTGGCCGCTGGCCGTTTCTTTGCTAACATCGTGTCTTAAACCCGGAAGAACGACAGAAGTGCAGCATATGTTGAAATGTGGGGTGGGGAGCAGTAGCATATGGCACAGTAGGTGCTGGTTCCCGTGGGAAAGCCCGCCTATGTTACTGGTGCTCTCCTCGCATTGGCTGCTGCATTTCACGTCACGTGATTTCTTTTGAAATTACTTTTGTTTATTATAAACTAAATATTAATCTTTCAGAGCTGAGAATTTGTAATAAATATCTCTCAAGGACAGGCTAGGTTTTGACAAGTTTAAGGTGCCTTCTCTTATTGTAACAAGAGAAGAGCGATTTTGCAGAAGGCGCGCGACGGCCCTGTTTTGGCGCGAAATAGAGCGTCAGGTGCCCTCTCGCAACGCGCCGCATTTTCAGTCTCGAGCTGACCACTATACGCGACGGACCGCGCCGGTCATGAGTAAAGATTTGCGTAAATGTGATAACAGTCGAGGTCTCAACATGAACTATGGGCAGCATAGGCCGTATCGTATTAACAATAGTTGCTCATTTTTTTTATTATTTACTTAATAAATGGCATCCCTGACAATTAAAAATCTCGCGAGTCACTTATTATGCTTCCATCATACAGAACTTATTTTAGCCTCACTTGTATGCTGTAGAAGAACCAACGACCTGTGTGCTGTCTTCTGCGCTGGGGACACAACTATAGAAGACAACAGGTTAGTCAGAACTCTATGCTTTCCATAACGACATGGACTGCAACAACGGCACCTCGTGCGTACTGTAGGGCGGTACAAACGCACACTGCTACGCAACAGCATCCGCAAGGATGCGGAGGTTTTAGGGGACTTGGGGGAGGAAGCAGTATTAACTTCTCCGTCCGCAAATAAAACCCTAGTAAGCTTGTAACTTGTGGCACTACACTCACGTCATCCATCTCAGTCGTTACTTTACCTTGTTAAGCATGTGTTTCTTCTGAGTCGCCTTAGTGCCTTATTCGAAGAATGAGGACCCAGCTAATCGGGAAAGTACTTTGGACAGAAGAAAACTTCCGAAACAGATGAATAACACCAGACTCTTGATTACATACATCTTTAAACCAGTTCCAACCGTGTCATGTGGTAAAACTTTTACTCTTAATAGCCAACATACAACATGAAATTCATTCAAATGAACAATTCAGTCTCAGTTTTTCTCAGGAGTCCTTAATCTTAAAAGAGTGTTGGTCGAATTAACATAAAAAACATTGCTTCTTGAGCTCGGAGTGCAACTAAGAGTCACTTATTCTTCGTGCATCAGCGAGACATCTGTATGACGCCGCACTTTAGTATCTCTGTTCCTCGGCAAGTAGTATCCAAAGCCATTTCATTCAGGCATACTTTCGCGTGCACCCTGTAGACAGTGACACAGGAGCACAATTTTGTGTCCCTTTATATAAGATATAAATATCTTCTCTCTGAAAAATCTGCTGAGTGTAACGACAAGTATTCCCTTATACTATACTTCCCTAAACACATGTAGAAGAACACAATACTACATTGGTAATAATCTCATGGAGGTCAAAATAGTGACATAAATATTGTTCTGTTACCATTTTGGAAAATCACCGCACATACGAAAAAATTACTTTGAACACGGCTTCTTGACCAATGATATGAATTCCATGACACAGAATGTGCGCTGCAGCAGCTAAAACAATGAATGTACAATGTCGATCATGTTTTCAATGTAATGAAGTTGTAAAAGGAAAGCATTTGTTTTCCACCGAAACGAAAAAAGAAATTCGTTGGCACAGAAATGCTGTAAATCAAATAATTAACCACAAGTTGGACACACACTATATAAATTGGCTGAAAATTAGAGGATATGGAATGAGAAAAACTTTAAGCATTTTTATGAAAAAAGACTCTGATGAGGAGAGTGCAGTTAAAATAAACATACAGAAAAAGAAAAGCAAGAAGATCCTTTATCTTTCCCATAGAAACAGGAGGACAACTTCTTTCCATTATGTCATGAAGAAAAACCGAATTCTTAATAAAAACTTGAATTGCTCCTCTAGGTAAACCCAAAACGTGAAAATGAATTTTACCAACCTTTTCTAAGTATTACTACTGATGAAGATGATATATTGTAGTTGTTTTTAATGGACAAGTTGCCTTCGAAATTCAATACAAATAAAACAACGAACTGTAACTCTTTGTTTTTATAAAATCATTGTCTTTAGCAATAATTGCGTTTACATGTTAAGCCCTGTGATACAGTTAGTAACACCTTCTTCCAATTCAAATGCATGGAATGGTAACTTTTACTTTTGTAGGTGTCCATAAAATGTCGTTAATGTAATTTGCATTTTTGCAATTATAATATGTTACGTGGCAATAAAAGATACTTGCATGCCTCACTAAGCACAGTTTCAGCGGCTTCAGCGTATCTAGCTAAAAACATTATTTGATATTTATAATAGATTCGTATCTAACAAAAGTGGATCATCAGGTTGTTACGGATGTGGGGATATGACAAATTACTATTTGTATTTTCTGAGCTGTATTAAGCTAATTGGTATTCTGTGTTATTATCTTTGATTGTAAACAAAAAAGAGTACAAAAAACTGTTCTTCACTTGTCACTGTATTA
This sequence comes from Locusta migratoria, assembly GCA_026315105.1. Lineage (NCBI taxonomy): Eukaryota > Metazoa > Arthropoda > Insecta > Orthoptera > Acrididae > Locusta > Locusta migratoria. The sequence continues at coordinate 221,915,806 of CM048751.1, read as the reverse complement.
CGCTTCCCTGATGTGTGATGTGCAAGATAGAAGTAAATAAATGTGTGGAAAAATAAGTGTTAAATTTAATGTTTAATGAACCGTGTGCTACAAAATTGGTGACCCGACGTGGTCGACAAGACGACAGTTGCGACGAAATTTTTCGGCGTAATTTTCGACGAGATTTCCGTAACTTGAGTTCGACGTATTCTGTGTCCAACAATACGCAAGATGTCGACAGGAGAAGCAAACGGTAATCAAGGGAATCGTTCTGAATGTAGCAGTAAAGTGGAAATTGATAAGGTAAGCGTTAAGCTACCGCCGTTTTGGACGGAAAAGCCGGACATCTGGTTTTGTCAAGCCGAAGCGCAATTTACGATCGCTGGTATTGTTACGGAGGCGACTAAATTTAACTATTTACTCGCTCAGCTGGAGCCAAAATTTGTTGAAAATATATGGGATCTAGTTACGAGTAACGATAACAACAAATATTCTCTCGCAAAAGAACGTCTACTGAACATATTCAGAGAAAGTGAAGAGCGCCAAATTAAAAAACTTTTGAGTGGCTTAGAACTTGGCGACATGAAACCTACCCAATTATTACGAAAAATGAGGAGCTATGCAGGTACAAATGTATCAGAAAAGATCCTAAAAACACTTTGGCTTGACAAACTTCCAGCTAGTATCCGAAGCATTTTACTTATATCTGACGAAACAGTGGATAAGATTGCTCAAATGGCAGATCGTATGATCGAATTAACCGCTGTTGACGAGGTTCAAATTGCTTCCACCCATTCCATTCCGTCAACATCGTCTTTATCAGTTCAAGATCTTCTCGTGAGAATTGATGAATTGGAAAATGAGATTAAAATGCTTCGAAACACTCGCAATCACAGGCAAAGATCGCGCAGTAGAAGTAGAAGCAGAGCAAGATACGATAAAAACGGCAAATACTGCTATTACCATTTCAGATTCGGCACACGATGTAAGCCTGAAAAATGTGTTCAGCCTTGCCAATGGCAAAATAAGGAAAACTAGAAGTGGTAGACACAATAGCGGCTGAGTGTTCTACCCCTGTGCACACGTTAGGCCGCCAATATCGCCTATTTGTCAAAGATCGAAATTGTGGAAAATATTTTCTGGTAGATAGCGGTGCAGATTTGTCCGTTATACCAGTTGCAAAAAGCCAAAAAGGTCAACCCTCTGACTTCAATCTTTATGCTGCAAATGGGTCACAGATAAAAACGTATGGTTCAAAACTGTTAAACATTGATTTAGGACTCAAACGCAATTTTGAATGGCCATTCATAGTAGCAGACGTATCAAAAGGCATATTGGGAGCCGATTTTCTTCATCATTATGGGCTACTGGTTGACCTCAAAAATAAAAAGTTGATAGACAACACCACAAAATTAAAAATTGTAGCAGAAGTAACCACTATGGATGCTAATGAATCAGTAAGCTCACTCTATGCAACATGCCAGTTTTCAAAACTTTTAGAGAATTTTCCTGATCTAACTAAACCATCTATAGTACCAAAAATATTAAAGCCTAATGTGCAGCATTATATCACTACATCTCCTGGTCCACCAGTATACTGTAAAGCTCGTAGATTGGACCCACATAAATTGAAAATTGCTAAACAAGAATTTCAATTTCTGTTAAATAATGGTATTATACGTCCATCAAAATCACAATGGGCTAGTCCACTACACCTTGCTAAGAAGCCAAGTGGTCAATGGCGAGTCTGTGGAGATTATCGCCGTTTGAATGACAGGACTCTCCCAGACCGGTATCCAATTCCACGAATTGATGATGTAAATTTTATGCTTCAAAATAAAAATATATTCTCAAAGGTAGACTTACTCAAAGCCTATTACCAGATTCCACTAGCCGAAGAAGATAAGCCAAAATCAGCCGTTATAACACCATTTGGTCTCTATGAATTTAATTATATGCCATTTGGACTTCGCAATGCACCTATCACATTCCAAAGGTTTATACATGAAGTTGTGAGAGAACTAGAATTTTGTTTTCCATATTTGGATGACATTCTAATAGCATCTGAATCACCAGAACAACATGTTGAGCACCTAAATTTACTTTTTGAGCAGTTGAATAAGTATGGTCTTGTCATAAATGTTTCCAAATCAGTATTTGGTGTACAACAGTTAACATTTTTAGGAAATTTAATTACACCTGCTGGAACAAAGCCAGATCCAGAGAGAGTTGCAGCAATAATGAACTACAAACGACCCAAAACTTAGAAAATTCTTAGGGATCATCAACTTTTATCGTCGGCATTTGGAACATGCTGCTGAAAACCAAGCATTGCTGAATGATTTCCTAAAAGGAACAACAAAAAAGGACCGACGACATATTAACTGGACAGAAGAAGCAATCGCTCAATTCGAAAAATGCAAAGAAGATCTAGCAAATGCTGCACTTTTGACATTTCCTGGTTTGGACAATCAACTTGCATTATTTGTGGATGCATCAGATTTTGCAGCAGGTGCTGCATTGCAACAATGGCAAGATGAACAGTGGAGACCAATTGGATTCTTTTCAAAAAAGTTTACAACAGCACAGAAGAAGTATTCCACGTATGATAGAGAGCTGTTTACCATCTATATGGCTGTCAAATATTTCAAATACCTGCTGGAAGGAAGAGATTTCATTATTTATACTGACCATGCTCCTCTAACATATGCATTTAAACAAAAGAATGAAAAAGCAACACCAATTCAACTACGTTACCTCCAGTACATTTCGCAATTTACCACTGACCTACGTCATATATCTGGTAAAGAAAATGTTGTTGCTGATGGTCTATCAAGGCTTGAAGAACTAGTTCCAGTTAACTATGATGAGATAGCCCAAGCACAAGAAGATGATGAAGAGCTTCGTCAACTACAGACCAGCCCTCATACATCGCTGAAGTTAAAACACCATCTGACACATGGAGGAAAACAGCTATGGTGTGATGTGTGAACACAAATCATTCGTCCTTATATTCCTAAACCATTTAGATACTCTGTTTTCCAACACTATCATAATCTGGCTCATGCAGGCATTAAGACAACAGTAAAAATGATCTCATCAAGATTTGTCTGGATCAGTTTAAAAAAGGATGTCCAAAACTGGGCAAAAACATGTATGGCATGCCAGAAAAACAAAATATCACGGCACATTCAAACACCAGTAGGACACTTTCCTAGTAACGATGAACGTTTCAAAATTGTTCACCTTGATTTGATAGGACCAATGCCTCCATCTGAAGAATATATTTATTGTTTAACATGCATTGACAGAGTTACAAACTGGACAGAAGTAGTACCTCTTCGGGACATACAAGCAGAGGCAGTAGCACAAGCATTTTTCAATTGTTGGATCACTAGGTTTGGAACACCATATCAGATAGTGACTGATCAAGGCAGGCAGTTTAACTCTGAGCTATTCCGAGCACTGTCAAAACTATGTGGTTGTAACCAAACACAAACTACAGCATAACATCCTCAATCAAATGGAAAAATTGAAAGATTTCATCGCACACTTAAAGCAGCTATCCGTACCCATGCAACTGCCAAATGGACTCAAGTAATACCTGTAATCCTCCTTGGCCTGCGATGCTCCAACAGAGAGAACAGTAATGCTACAATTGCAGAAATGGTTTATGGCTCACCCATCAGAATACCAGGTGATTTTTTTCAAGAGTATGCAATAAAATTGGATGCAGACTTACCTCAATTCGTTTCACAACTGAAGCAGTGCATGAATCGTCTGAAGCCTGTACAATACTCCCACAAAGCAAAAGAAAGACCTTTCATACACAGGGATCTCAATGAGTCAACACATGTATTTGTGCGAGTTGACCGAGTCAAAAAAGCATTACAACCTCCATATGAAGGCCCATACGAAGTAATAGAAAGAACCCCAAAATTTTTTGGTGTTAAAATAAAAGACCAAGTCAAGAATATCTCCATTGATCGACTGAAATCTGCGTATCTCATGAATCATAATGAGAAGCAGCCTGAAGACACTTCAACTGAACGGTCAGCCCGGGTCAAACAACCAGACGCAACCGACAGTGGAAAACCAAGAAGAACAAGATCTGGTCGTGAAGTTCGATTTCCTGCAAGATTAGTTGAAGAACTGCAGTGTTAAGTGACTATATGACTGAGAAGGGGGTGATGTGGGGACATGACAAATTACTATTTGTATTTTCTGAGCTGTATTAAGCTAATTGGTATTCTGTGTTATTATCTTTGATTGTAAACAAAAAAGAGTACAAAAAACTGTTCTTCACTTGTCACTGTATTACGCTTCCATGATGTGTGATGTGCAAGATAGAAGTAAATAAATGTGTGGAAAAATAAGTGTTAAATTTACCGTGTGCTACACGGACTACTGAAGGCTAGTAGTTCACTAAAGTTTTATTGCTATAGTAGGACTAATGAACTGTTCAGTTATGCATAATGAGACCAAATGATATCTGTTCATGTATAAAGTAAACTCATAGTGCCAAATGAGCATAATTAATTTTTGTTAGTTTTTAGTGTTGCTTAGAAATTAGCTACGGTTTGGTTCCCTTATTAAGAGGATCAATAATAGCAATTCTACGGTACAAAAAATTGGAAACAAACATTATTAACTTCATTTCGCAATCATGGCGTTTGGGCAATTACTGTGGAGGAGCATAGCAATATACATCTAAAAATTATTTACGACATGTAGCACCTCAACTGATGTACAACAAAATATTTAAACCATTCCTTTCAAACATGCATTCGATTATTATTTAAGTATATCGTTGTACCAACTGTTCATATTGGCGAAGAAAATGAATTTCATGGTACACATCATTTAACTTACTGGCTAGTCCTCCAATTCTCTAGAATTTTTCACGGGAAATTGAGTTAATAACTTAATTTGCCTCCATGTTGAAATTACAATTCGGACCCCCTTTTGCATAAAATTATCGTTAGGAGAGCCAATCGTGAAGAAATTGTTCCAATTCGTATCCAAAATGTGTGAGACAAACATCAAGAAGAATGTAGAAATACCAATTCCGAAGAAACCAAATGCAGACACATGTGAAAATGAGATAACTATCAGTTTAATAACTCATGGTTGCAAAAAATACTAATACGAAATATTTACAGACTGATGAAATCTGACCTTGGAAACAACGATTTGGATTTAGGAGTAATGTAGGAACACGCGAGGCAATACTCACTTCACGACGTATCTTAGAAGATAGGCTAAGGAAAGGAAAACATACGATTTTATCGTTTGTAGATTTGGAGAGAGCTGTTGACAATGTCGACTGTAATACACTCCTTAAAATTCTGAAGGTATCAGGAGTAAAATATACGGAGGGAAGAGTTATATTCAACCTATACAAAAACCAGACAGCAGTTATTAGAGTCGAAGGGCAAGAAAGGGCCTTAGAGGTTGGAAAGAGAGTAAAGCAGGGTTGTAGCCTTTCCCCAATGTTGTTCAATATGAACATTGAGCAATCATTGAAGGAATGCAAGGAGAAATTTGGCGAGAAAACTAAAGTTCATGGATAAGAAATAAAAACATTGCGGTTTACCGATAACATAGTAATTCTGTCAGAGATAGCAAAAGACCTTGAAGTCAAATTGAATGGAATAGACAGTGTCTTTAAAAGAAGATATAAGATGAACGTTAACAAGAGTAAAACGAGGGTAATGGAATGTAGTGTCAGAAGGTGAGGCGATGCTGAAGGAAATAGATTAGGTAATGAAATCAGGGGAGTAGTAGATGAGTTCAGTTATATGGGCAGCAATATAACTTCGGATGGCCGTAGTAAAGAAGATGCTGTTGTTGTTGTGGTCTTCATTCCGGAGACTGGTTTGATGCAGCTCTCCACAATACCCTATCCTGAGCAAGCCTCTTCATCTCCACATAAGAACGGCAACCTACATCTGTCTGAATCTGCTTACTGTATCCATCTATTGGTCTTCCTCTGCGATTTTTCCCCACACACTTCCCTCCAACGCTAAATTCACAATTCCTTGATGTCTAAGAATGTGTCCTACCAATCTATCCCTTCTTTTAGTCAAGGTATGCCAGAAATTCTTTTCTCCCCAATTCTGTTCAGTACCTCCTCATTAGTTACGCTATCCACCCACCTAATCTTCTGCATTATTCTGTAGCACCATATTTCAAAAGCCTATATCCTCTTCCTGTCCGCACTGTTTATCGTTCATGTCTCACTCCCATACAAGGCAACACTCCACACAAATGCCTTCAGAAAGGACTTCCTTAGGCTTAAATCAATATTAGAGGTTAACAAATCTCTCTTTTTCAAGAACTCTTTTCTACCCATCGCCATTCTGCATTTTATATCCTCTGTACTTCGACCATCATTTGTTATTTTACTGCCCAAGTAACAAAACTCATCTACCTCCTTTATTGCTTCGTTTCCCAATCTAATTCCTTCAGCATCACCTGATTTTCTTACACTGCACTCCATTACCCTAGTTTTGCTCTTGTTAATGTTCATCTTATATGCACCTTTCAGCACACTGTCCATTCCGTTCAATTGCTCTTCTAGGTCCTTTGCTGTATCTGACAGAATTACTATATCGTCGGCAAAACGCAATGTTTTAATTCTTCACCCTGAACTTTAATTCCTTCTCCAAATTTCTCCTTGCTTTCCTTAATAGCTTGCTCAATGTACAAATTGAATAACACTGGAGAAAGACTACAACCCTGTCTTACTCCCTTTCCAACCACTGCATCCCTTTCATGCCCTTCAACTCTGTCAACCGCTGTCTGGTTTTCGTACAAGTTGTAAATAACCTAACGCTCCCTATATTTTACTCCTGCTTGCTTCAGAACTTGAAAGAGTTTATTCCAATCAACATTGTCGAAAACCTTCTCCAAATCTACAAAAGCTAGAAATGTATGTTTGCCTTTTCTTAATCTATCTTCTAGGATAAGCCGTAAAGTGAGTATTGCCTCCCGTGTTCCTACATTTCTCCTGAACCCAAACTGATCTTCCCCGAGGTCGGCTTCTACCAGCTTTTCCATCCTTCTGTATATAATTCGTGTTAAAATTTTGCAACCATGATTTATTAAATTGATGGTTCTGTAGTTTTCACACCTGTCTGCACCTGCTTTCTTTGGAATGGGGGTTATAACATTTTTCTTAAAGTCTGAGGGTACTTCGCCTGTCTCATACATCTTACACACCAGGTGAAACAGGTTTGTCATGGCTGGTTCTCCCAGAGACTTCAGTAGCTCTGAGGGAATATCATCTACACCAGGGGCCTTGTTTCGACTTAAGTCTTTCAGGGCTCTGTCAAATTCTTCTCTCAGTACAGTATCTCCTATTTCACCTTCATCTACATCCTCTTCCCTTCCTACAATATTGTCTCGAAGTTCATTTCCTTTGTAGAGCCCCTCTATATACTTTTTCCACCTTTCAGATTTCCCTTCTTTGCTGAGAACTGGTTTTCCATCAGTGTCCTTGATATTCATAGAGCTGTTTTTCTTCTCTCCAAATGTTTCTTTTATTTTCCTGTAGGCTGTATCTATTTTTCCCCTATTTATACATTCTTCTACATCCTTGCATTTGCCTTCTAGCCACTCCTGCTTAGCCATTTTGCACTTCCGGTCTATCTCATTTCTTAGTCGTCTGTACTCCATTTTGCCTGTTTTATTTACTGAATTTTTATATTTTCTCCTTTCATCGATTAAATTTAGTACCTCCTGTGATATACAAGGATTTTTTGTAGGTCTTGCCTTCCTACCTATTTTGTCCTCTGCTACCTTCACTATTTCATCTCTCAATTTTACCCATTCCTCCTCTACTGTTTTATTTTCCCCCGTTTCTGTCAATTGTTGCCTAAGGCTCCCTCTGAAATTCTTAAGAACCTCAGGTACCTTTAATTTATCCAGTTTTTGAAGTTTCTTTAGTTTCAGCCTACAGTTCATAACCAACAAGTTATGGTCAGAGTCTATATCTGCCCCTGGGTATGTCTTACACTGTAAAACCTGGTTTCGAAATCTATGTCTTACGATTATAAAATCTATCTGGTATCTCCCGGTGTCTCCTGGTCTCTTCCATGTATACAACCTTCTTTTGTGATTCAAGAACCAGGTGTTTGTTATAACTAAATTATGTTCTGTGCAAAATTCTACCAGGCGGCTTCCCCTTTCATTCCTTTTGCCCAGACCATATTCACCTACTATCTTCCCTTCCCTTCCTTGTCCCACTACCGAATTACAGTCTCCCATAACAATTACGTTTTCCTCTCCGTTAATTGTCTGAATAATTTCCTTTAGCTCCTCATATATTTCTTCGATTTTCTCATCATCGGCAGAGCTATTTGGCATATAAACCTGTACTACTGTTGTCGGTGTTGGCTTCATATCTATCTTGACAATGATAATGCGATCACTGTACTGGTCATAGTAGTTTACCCGCATTCCTATTTTCTTATTCATTATCAATCCTACTCCTGTGAGACCCCCAATTGAGTTTGTATTTATAATCCTGTACTCACCTGACCAGAAATCCTGTTCATCCTACCAACGAACTTCACTAATCCCCACTATATCTAACTTCAACCTATCCATTTCCCTTTTTAAATTTTCTAATTTTCCTACTCGATTAAGGGATCTAACATTCCACGCTCCGACCCGTAGAATGCCAGTATTGTCTTTCCTGATGATAACATCCTCCTGAGTAGTCTCCGCCCGGAGATCCGAATGGGGGACTATTTATCTCCGGAATATTTTACCCGAGAGGATGCCATCATCATATGTTCATACAGTAGAGCTGCATGTCCTCGGGAAAGGTAACGGCTGTAGTTTCCCCTTGCTTTCAGCCGTTCGTAGTAGATCCGAATGGGGGACTATTTTACCTCCGGAATATTTTACCCGAGAGGATGCCATCATCATATGTTCATACAGTAGAGCTGCATGTCCTCGGGAAAGGTAACGGCTGTAGTTTCCCCTTGCTTTCAGCCGTTCGCAGTAGCTGTGTGGCAAAGCTACATTATCTGATGTTACAAGGCCAGCTCAGTCAATCATCCAGACTGTTGCCATGTAACTTCTGAAAAGGCTGCTGCCCCTCTTCAGGAACCACACGTTTGTCTGGCCTCTCCATAGATACCCCTCCGCTGTGGTTGCACCTACGGTGCGGCTATCTGTATCGTTGAGGCACGCAAGCCACCCCACCTCGGCAATGTCTGTGGTTCATGGGAGTGGGTAAAGAAGATATAAAATGAATAATGGCTATGTGAAGAAAAGCGTTGCTGACGAAGCGAAATTTGTTGACATCCAATATTAGTTTAAATTTAAGGAAGTCCTTTCTGAAAGCACTGTACGGGAGTGAAACGTGGACGATAAGGAGTTCAGACAAAATGATGAAAGAAGATTTTGAAATATGGTGCTCCAGAGGAATGATGAAAATTAGGTGGCTAGATCACGTAACTAATGAGATGCTCAAAAGAAATGGGGAGAAAAGAAGTTTCTGACATATCATGACGAAAAGTCGGGATAGGTTGGTGGGGCACATTCTGAGACATCAAGGAATCGTCAACTTAGTGTTATAAGGAAGCGTGTAGGGTAAAAATCCTAGAGGAAGACCGAGGGACGAATACAGTAAGCAGATTCAAAATGATGTGGGTTGCCGTTCGTATTCTCAGATGAAGAGACTTGCACAGGACAGAGTAGCATGGAGGGCTGCATCAAACCAGTCTGCGGACTGAAGACCTCAACACCATCAACTGCTATAAATCATTGAATTGACAACTAGTTAGTTCTCTACCTGTAGTCGGTCAGCAGAAAAGCATTCCAACAAGAAATTAAAATTCCTCTCGCAGAAATACCTATGACATTCTGCTTTATAGAACTTCGTTGATCATTGATATTTGCGAGAGCACGATCGGGATGCAAATTGCGGATGGCGTACTTTTCCAAGTAATACCGTCAGCGAAGGCGGAATGTATTAATAAAATTCCGCAACCGACACAAACCATACATTCTAGTCACAATGACGTCAGGAGCTGTAGTTGTGCCAGTAATACATTTCAGCTTTACTCGCCTGTGTTATCCACCAGTGACCGCGTAGTAGACCACAGTCGAGTTGTGTGTTCTGATAAACGGCGGCGTCTGTTTCAGGCCAGTAGCTGCTTCGAAACTTTACCTGTAATTATGTTAACTGCCAGTGTTTAAACGTGGGGCTAGCAGATAATATACACAGTACATAAGGTCACAGTGGCAAACTCAGTGATGAATTATCTTCCGGTCTAATTTTCACAGTTTACCTAACAGCGACTCCGTACGAGTTAACGGACGCACTGCAATATTTTGGAGCCATATTTCAGAGAAGAGTAATAAATGTCAGAGTACGCTGAGGGTCAGTATTTCCTTAGACTAATAAATGTAACAGCTTTTCAGGAGAATTATGGGATTGTAGGCAATCACTACCACGAATATAAACAAGAAAGAGGAAAGATACGGTCTTTCATTTCAAGAGGTTTCGATTCTAATATAATACAAGGAAAGAGTATAATTGTGGTTTAATTCCACACATGGTCTCCGTAATTTTCACTTCACTTGCTTTCCACGCAGAGACCGTTCATACAAAACGATTTAGATGAGATATCTGCATGGTGCAACAATTGGCAGTTGACCCTTAATAAATATCAGTGTGTGGTCATCCATATGGCCACTACAAGAAATCCATTATACTTCAGTTACGCTATAAATTGGTCATACCTACAGGGCGTCTATTATACTAAATACCTAGGAGTAACAATTACGATCAACTTAAATTGCAAAGAACACATTGAAAATATTCTTTGGCAGAACACTTAGAAGATGCAACATTTCTACTAAAGAAACTGCCTACACTACACTTGTGCGTCCTATTTTGGAGCATTACTGCATATTGTGAGTTCCGCACCAGGTCGTACTAACGGCAGATTTAGAGAAAATTCAGAGAAGGGCAGCTCGTTTTGTATTATCGCGATATAGGGGAGATAGTGTCACGGAAATGATGCACGACTTGGAGTGCAAATCATTAAAATAAAAGCGTTATTTGTTGCTGCGAGATCAGTTTGCGAAATTTCTTTATCACACTTTCCCTTCAGAATGGAAACGTATATTGTTAGCGCCCACCTACGTAGGGAGACATGATTATCGTAATAAAATAAGAGAAATCGAATCGAAAACAGAAAGATTTAGGTGTTCCTTTTTTCCGTCGAGCTTTTAGAGATATATCATAAAGGTGGTTGGATAAACCCTCTGCCATGCACTTTAATGTGAATTGCCGAGTATCCATGTAGATGTAGATAAAAAGACTTGAAACTGCCAGAAAAGTCCTAACGTTCACTCGCGTGTAGTATTCGCTATTATTTGGATTACACGTCAAATCTTTCATGTCTGTTTCTACATTTTGCCGCTTAGTGCCATCATAGGGTGGTGAAAAAATTCCCTTAACAGCGGTTATTCTTAAAGACAGTAAAATCCCACATGTTGCGCATCAATCAAGTCGCAACAGACACATAAGGGTCGTTTTTGTTCAGGAATTAAGTTGTTTAGGGGCAAAAATTTCACACAGTTTTCTAATTCTTTAAAATAACCCAGATAGGGTATTGAATACTGTATTTATTGATGTTGTTGCACTGTGAATTGCACGACGAAACGTTCACACAGTGTGGCGACGCGTCCACAACATAACACTGCCTCCTCAAAAATGAATTGTTGAATGCACATCTGTTGTTTAGTGATTGGTAAATGTAACTGCCATCACAGATATTGTGTTGACGTGGCCCATCAATCAAAAATAAAACAACTATTGGGACAATTTTGGACGGGCGATGATCTTTATGATAGACACCACGGAATTTATAATTCTTTTTAGTCTCTCGTTTGGCTAGTCACAATAAAGACGCTAGACACTTAACTCAGCCCTTTAGCGTACTGCAATATAAGATTGTTTCTGTGCAGATGAAGCATCATATGTATTTATAAGTACAAAAGTTCACATGGAAGAAACTGCAGAATGTTTCGTTCTGCAGCAACAAAAATAAACAAATATTTCGAACGCAGCAGTTTTATTCGTCCTTACCACCTGTAATGTCAGTTTCGAAACATATAGAGCTGCATGCAGCATAAAACAAGTAAAATGGTATATTGAACTCCTCACAAACATTTTTTTTTTCAGTATTGTAGGAATCAGTCATCCAAAGGACCACTTTTCAGTTGCGAGGGGAACATCACTGAACTGCAGATACGCCATAACAAATATCTATTTCAAATTGCAATGTTATCAGCGTTAGACGACACAAAAATATAAGAAACCCTTGCATACTTGGATTACTGTCATTCCATAACGTCAGATGTCCGACTCTAGTGCCTTTATTAACAACATAAAATTACCTGCAGCGCCTCTTCTGGCCTCGTTACCATATTATTTTTACCCTAGACGACTTGAAAACAATGCATTAGTAAGATGATTTTAGTTGCTAAGAATTGATGTTAGGGTTTAAGTGTAACACAGACCCCACGAAGACATTAACCTAAGTTGTCAGCAAGGCACTGTACAAAATGGTATTGGTGAAACTGTGCGGCCTGTTTTACGTGGAACAGACTGGGTCCTCTGCTATAGCTGAACCGATAATTAACTGGGAATAGGTACGGGTAGTTGGGGGTCAATTTGCTGTCATTCATGGGCTTCATATTCCAAAACAACGATAGATTTCTCTTGGATGAGAATGCGCCATATCACCGGGCAGCTCTTAATCATTGTTGTCTTGAAGAGCATTGCTTACAATTCCAGTGAAGAGCCCAACATCGAACATACATAGGACATAATCGAGTTGTCAGTTTGTACACAAATTCGGTGGCCGAGGAGACTGAGGCGCTCCAGTCACGGTCTGCACGGCCACTACGGTCGGGGGTTTGAATCCCCCCTCGGTCATGGATATTTGTGCCGTCCTTAGACTTAGTTAGTTCATAAGTAGTTTGTAAGTTTAGGGACTGATGACCCCGTAGTTAAATCCCACAAGCTATACAAACATTTGAACATTTGAACATTCACACAAATTCCTGTAAATTTCCATTTATAGATGGCAGTTCCTTTCCAGGGGTCTTCGAAAGACTTATTGAGACCATGCATCGATTGTTAATAAGTCTAGAGACTTATCATAGCAGTTTGGTGTAAAAAGTTTACAACCATTTGAATATTTGAGTCGCGAAGTATCCACGGAAATATGATGTACACTCCGCTCCATTATCTCTCTGTCCATCAATTCCCCCATCTCTATACCCGGTTCTTATCTGTCCTCTCAGGCATCTGACGGTACTAACTAATGGAAACACAGCGTTGCTCAAGTATATGGAAGAAATGATAATCCTCCAGGAACTAGTTGACTTAAGTGCAGGAGAAGGTTAATCAGAAACATGAGCATAGAAACACAAGTAACCTATCCTCTACAGCTAAAATCATTGCTGGGAATTGAGCTAGATTAGAAGGCTTGGCGTACATTCAATCTCATGCTCATAAGTGGTACACCAGTTACGTTGTACTGTGTAATTGTGGGGAAGAGACAAAGACAGTGCAAACATAAAAAATTAATGAAGTGGAAGTGAATTACTTCTTTTCTCGTAACTTCCGCCACAAATGCATTCTTCAAACAGTTGTCGGTGACTAGTTTTGGACTTAACCATCCACTATGAAACCTGACCTCAGTCGTAAGCACATCGTTATATAAATATACAAACATGAAATTTTACATTTCTAAAATTTTCCGTTCTATTATGCCACAGTCTTGTGGATTTGTTATTAAAACCCAACGCTTCGTTTCCATCTGTGAATGACATTGAAATATTTATGTATGTTACTTCAACATAAATATGAAGAAGGGACTGCGAAGTGAATCCTGGCAGTATGCAAATGAATTGTGTGTTCCAAATAATGGTAAGGAAGGGAAGGACGGTATGCAAATGGAGTATGCACTTGGTTTGTTCAGTTGATGACAAAGGATAGGCGTGGCTGACCCACCAGCGAGCAGTTAATGAATTTATACTCTAATTTCCAATCAATAAAAACCATCCAAATTTGTGTAAAGGGGACTAACTAATTTGAATGACAAACATAGAAAAATAAGTTTCGACACCTTTTATTCTGTGAAGTCATATGAACGTCAGAGTTGAAAGCAAATTCCATATAAAATTAAAGCAAAGATAAAATTTAATGAAAATAAAATACAAACATAATATACACTCCTACAGCAAGTTACTGGTAAGTCGAGGGTAAATGTAACTTATTCTAAACACTCGTGACAACCTACATTACAATGGAAACCGTGTTGTAATCGAGAAGAATATTCCGATACCTGATTTCTGTGAGTTTACCTAACGTTTTCAATACTTACAAAAACGTGAACACCCTATGAAACGCGATACTGTACCAAAACTGTGCTGGCTGGCGATGTCAGCAACACGAAGGCTGGGCGGCGGCTGCGAGTGTCGATAGCTGCAAGTCGCGGACCCGGAGATAATTCAGCTTCGTATTCCAGAAGAAATATTTAACTAATATCAGCTAATTTCGACCTTGGCGGATCTCAGAGCCTACCATCTAACTCGTTCGTCTATGCCGTGCCATTAAAGACAATTTACATGTGATACACAAATGTACTGTAGCCAGAGGTGACACCAGATCCATGACAATCGCAATAAGCGCGTCGATGCATCTAATGTCAGGCAGGCTGACCTCACTCTCCGTTTGCCAATACTCAGCGCCATAACTGCAAGTTTTGGAGCAACTCAGAAAGTTGTACCACAAACTCTAACTACAGCTGCTCGAAGACAAGTATAAACTGAGAACAGAAGAGAAGCGTCCGCTCTCTTCAGCTGCTCAGACACCAGTCTCCCTTCCAAAATCTCCGTCTCCTCTCTGCAAAGCCTTCAGGTTCCGCCTTATCTCTACGGGAACGCCAATCCACAGCGAGACAGAAAAGTCCCGTCAATCTCAGCTTGCATTCATTAGTCGGACAGCCGAACCTTCGTATTATAAAACCGCAGCCAATGGCCAGCTTCCCCGCGTTTCCACCGGTCAGGCCTCGCCCACACGGTAGAGGCGGATGGCCTTCGGGCACCCCCAAAAACACAACCAGCAAGTCATTCCCATCAAACGGCCAAACTCCCTCGCTTTTCTGCTACTGTGGCGTCCGCCAATATGGCGCCAGGGAAGTACAATGTCCTAGCGGGTACCACCCCGGCGTTCGCCAACTCGGTGTCAGACGTGGTCGTTCCAGGGATCTGTCATTTATAAATTTGCCAAGCTTTCCCCTCGCAAAGCACCGTAGACTGTCTCTGGTGGCACACTGTATTCCTCCATATGCTCTCACCCAGAAGACGCCAGCGTTGGTGGTGCCAGCCAGATGGCGGTAACGTTTACGAAAATACTTGGAAGGCCCTCGCCTCGGCTCTACATGCTCCAGCGGCCCTCGGCCGTAAGCCATCTTCCGGGAACCCCGGGCCGTCAGAATAACAACGAGCGTAGTTAAGTCCCATCAGTTCTACAAACATTTGAACATTTTAGCGCCCTTGTGGTGCGGCCAGTGGCTTGTGCAGTTAGCTCTGAACGCATCTCTCCCTGTTACAGGCCTCACTCAACCGAGCAATAGAATATTTTTGTTTAGCCACAAGTTATTAAAAAAATCGTTTACCTACGAAATAATCAAATAAATTAACAAGGGTAAGTTCTCCTTTTGCCACTGGAAAGCAACGTGGCAGTACTGAAATCTCTCAACATTCTCAAGGCAGATCGTGCCTATTTTCAACATCCGATACACACCCTGGCTTGCTAATAACTGCAGTAGAATTCAATTTTCGCGTGCTCGCACGCAGTGGTGTGAAGTTTTGGTTCCATTAGTGCAATTCGCCTCTTCCGATTGCTGTTGTCCATGATTAAAATTGTCCGATGGTGGAAGACTGTTACATTTCTTCTTCAACACTGGAATCCAGATTTCATATAGTTTCACGCCTTTTTCCATCCTCTTGCAATTATTGGGGTGTTTTAGAATTTCTGTAGCCTCTCTGTACAGTATTTCCTGATATCCGTTTGTGGCTGCCTGAAGCTGTGTTTTATCAAATTGAATAAGGCGGTGTCCTGGCTGAAAAAGCATGTTAATCAAAGAGCTGAGCTGTCAATCTCTCCCCTTCTACAATTACCCTTGTGCTCTTCTAGTCGTTTTTAGACTGTACTTATTTGGTTTGCCTTGACAGAGTGGCCCCGAGTGCATTCAGACGCTGAGTTCCCTGTCCGAGATTCGAAACCCCTCTCTGGCATGGATGTTTGTGTTGTCTTTAGTATAAGATAGTTTAAAGTAGTTTGTAAGTTTAGGGACTGATGACCCCACAGTTAGACCTGAGTCCCATAAGCTTATAAGCTTAACAAACATTTGAATTTTTATTTATGTATTAATTTATTATTATTTGTGGTTTTCTGTCTTTGGTATTTGAGTCGCTGAGATTCCTATATCAAGAATTCGGGAAATTTTATAAAATAAATGACATCTTGTTCAAGCCAGTGGATATATTAGTATCAATGCGATATCACTGTTATCTATGGTTCCAGTCAATCAGGTGCTGCAACAGCATTTTTCCTCCCGACATTGTAAATCTGTTCAAATATTTCCTTACGTCTACTTATTTCATATGGAACGATGATTTCTATGAACAGACAGATGGTGTAGCTATGGGTAGCCCCTTCAACCTATTTGTAGCAAATTTCTACGTGAAAAATTCGAGGGACAGGCTTTGAAATCATGAAACAAAAAACTTGTAGAGTCAGACTATGACTCTGCAGCGGAGTGTACGCTGATATGAAACTTCCTGACAGATTCAAATTGTGTGGCGGAACCGGGATTCGAATCTGGGACCTTTGCCTTTCGCGGACAAGCTTGTCCGTTAAAGGCAAAGGTCCCAGGTTCGAGTCCCGGTTTCAGCACACAATTTTAATGTGCCAGGAAGTTTCAAACAATTTGTTATTTGGTTCCGCTATGAAGACCATAGGATTGTGTTGAGGTAGGCCAGAGAGGAACCATATCGTTTCCTTGAACACCTCAACGGGATTAATTCTAGAATTAATTTTACCGTGGAGAAGGAAGTAGACGGAAACAGAACTTTCTTGACGGATCAGTTTTCGAAAAGTGAGATTGCAGCTTGAGCCATACAGTTAGTCGGAAGCCCACACACACACAGACCGTCACATGCACCGGAATTCAAACCACCAACCACAATAAAAGCGGGGCATTATAAAGATGTTGGTGGAGAGAGCAAGGAACATCCGCCAACCGGAATTACACGATGCGGAATTAAAACGCCTGACTAATGCATTACTCAAGAATACCTATTAATCCACGGAGATAAGGAGAAAGTTGAGACTGCCACGTAGAATTCAGACTCCCGCAGAATTTAGTCTTCCCGCCTTTTCGAAAGGACGTCAGCGACCGCATCGGTAAAATCTAGACGAAACGGAATGTCCCCGTAATACACAAACCTACTCGAAAGATACAGATTACCCAAAATCGACAAAGGATAGCTGAGGAGACGTATAACTGAGTACCACGAAAAAAAGTCAGAAACGGACTAGAGGGTGCAAGGGTAACTGTAGAGGGGGAGAGGCTGACAGATCAGCAGTTGATGAACATGTTTTCCGCCAGGAGACCACCTTATTAAATCGATAAGACACAGCCTTTTGCTACCACAAACGGATATCACGAAATACTGTAGAGAGAGGCTACAGAAATGGTAAAACACACAAATAATTTCAACAGGATGGAGGAAGGCGTGAACCTGGACGAAATCTAGATTTCGGTATTGAAGAAGAAGTGTAATAGTCTTCCCGCGTGGGACGACATTAACAACGGACAACGGCAATCGGCAATGGCGAATTGCACGCGCCTTTCCAAAACATCGGAAGTCACACCACTGCGAACACTCGAGAGTTGAATTCGGAAGCAGTAGTGAGCCAGGGTGTGTATCGGACGTTCAATAACAGTAACGACCGCCCTTGGGTTTTAATAACATATCCACAAAACCACGGCATAATTGCACGGAAAATGTTAGCAATATTGACACTCCCGGCCGCGAAAGTTTGCATTTTATAACGAAAATTGAAGTATATTTTATACAGCTGGACGGGGATTTGAAACAGTTGCTTTTCGAATTTGAGTGTACGATGTTGCAACTGCAAGTATTTAAAACTAAGTCTCTATTAACAACTAAAGATTCATTTAGAACCTAACAAAGTGTGGCTGGAAAATCGAATTGTGATAGTGGGGGAAATTGTGTATATGTAAATAGCTAACCGACTGAAAATAGTTCCAAATTTGTGTAGCACTTTCAACTTCTTTTCCTCGAATTGGAACACGTTATTTGAGTATAGAGTACACTGCGATGGGGACACTCAGTCTTCCGATGAAATGCCATAGTTCTATTGATTGCTAAAAATTATAAATTACCGAAATGAATCGATGTTGGGACCAAGCCGAGCCTTATTCCACATACATACTCCGCCATCCACCGTAAGGTGCGTGGCGGTGAGTACACTGTAGCACTATTGGCATTTCCTTTCCTATTCCACTCCCAAGGAAAAAACGAATGCCCATATGCCTCCGTACGAGCCCTAATTTCTGGTATCTTTTCTTTGTCATCATTACGCGAAACTGAAGTAGGCGGCAGGAAGGTAGATCTACACTCCGCTTCAAATTCCTTCCCTCTAAATTGCCCGAGTTTGTGACACTTGCGGGGAGTGACACTTGCGCGGGAAGGGAATGTGTAGACACTTGCGCGGAGACCCGGACGCTGCAGGTAGTGAACAGGGTGTTCCATAAGTAGGGATACACCACCCCTACTCCTCGCCCTCCAGCCGCTACCTGTGCCGTATTCAGGAAAAGGCCCACCGAGCGAGGTGGAGCAGTAGTAACGGCCCGGAGATATCACAGCCTCATTCAACAGGGAGATAACACGTCATACAAATATCACTCGATTTACAATACAGCACCATGTGAAGAGGAATGTGATGAAATCGGAATTGAGCGCAACCGTTGCTAACTACAATTTCGGATTTACTGCATTTTGAGTCAGATTTCGCATCTATATTCGCATTTATCGCAAATGCGAATTTTTCCTATGCCAAGTAATACCTCTAAAAATAAACAGCTGATCAAGGCACTAAAAGCAAGGGCAGATCTTTGGGTGTTTTACTACAAATAACTAAAACACAATTTGATCGTGGAATTATATACAATCTCATTATAAAGATTTTTTGTAGGTGGTTTTGAGCAGCTTTTAAATATGTTAGGAACAGCATTATGAAATATAGACAGCTACACCTTATGTTTATTATGAGATATCGATTTCGGCTAATTTCAGGTCATCTTCACGTCTCAAACAACAGGTGTTACTTATGCATTTTTCCAGTGGCACTCATAATCTTTAAGTGTTTATACACGCCGGCCGCGGTGGCCGAGGAGACTAAGGCGCTCCAGTCACGGTCTGCACGGCCACTATGGTCGGGGGTTCGAATCCCCCCTCGGGCATGGATATTTGTGCCGTCCTAGTTCGTAAGTAGTTCATAAGTAGTTTGTAAGTTTAGGGACTGATGACCCCGTAGTTAAGTCCCATAGACTATACAAACATTTGGACATTTTGTTTACACACGACGTCTAACGTTGTTAATCGCGTTAGCGATGAAAACAGAACCCAGAATCTTTGCGTCTAAATGGTACATATATTGGTGTGATGTCTTATTTCGAAAGAACAGACATCACACCAATACATATATAGCTCTCGGTAAAGTGGAACGGTACGATGTCGTTACGTAGCACAGCACAGCCGACTGGAAGCGCAGAAGTGCAAACAACGTTCTCTCCTCAGAGGTATGATTAGGTTCGACGTAGACTTCTACAACATTCAGTCTACATGGCGAAGATTACACCAAAAAATTTAACGTTACGTCTACTTTGGCGATATCAACCAAATTTTAAAATCGTGTCTACTATGTAAAGATGTAGCAACACAAAACGCGTCAAGTCCAAAACTTCACTGATTTTCGAGTTCTGAATTTTTAATATGTTTTTAATGTTATTACAGAAAAAACATATTTGGGACTAACACTACAATTTTCATATGGCAGAATTTGTAGGTACATTCACAAGACATAAGTCAACGGTTGTGTGCATTCATCTTATGAGAAATATCAATCATTTGTTTTCAGTGTTTACTTCAAATTTCTCTTTTAAGTTTCTTTAATGATTAGTACTTAAATGTGGTTATGAAATAAACAAATGACGTGTATATGTGTAGTCTTATGCGGCCAAACTACTTAGATCATTGGTCGCTAGACTTACACACTACTTAAATCTTACTTAAAATAACGTAGGCAAAGTACAAACAAACATACCTATGTCCGAGGAAGGACTCGAACCTCCGACCGGACCGGACGCGCAATTTGTGACACAAATTACATGTTTGATAATATTAATGCATAGACGTATGAAATCACGTCAAGACTACTTCCTGCAAAAATTTCGCCAAAAAAAAGTTGGCACTGAGTTTAGAAAAACAAAATTGTGCTATATTGGATTTTAACATTTTATCAAAAATTAAATGTTACTACAAGAGATACATTCAAATTTACGGGCACCATAACGTTTTCCCTTCCTGAGTAAATGAGCTGCTTCTTATAGTTTCAACACCTTTTTCTTGAATGTTCTGAATATAAATCTTCACACAGACTTCTTGAGGAGGAGAGTGATACGGATATCTGATTGTAAACCACTTCCTATAACCTTAGACCTTTTTGACTGTACTGAACAGTAGTTCCGCGTATTCCGTAATTTATATTTATACAGTTAACAGGCAATGTAATTTATAACCAACTATTGGCTGCCAATTTCGCTCCATTTTTCCTGGAAGTCTTGAAACTTGTTTCTCCCTGTTGGTTTATGCCAAGTTCAGAGTAAAAATGGTTCTTTATGACGGTGATGGAAAATAGAATTTATCTTCAGCATTTTACGGTGTGTGACATTCCCTTACACATTCCGTATTTCGTATATTTCTTAGATGTATTTGTAATTCGAATACAGCCAAATAGTCTACGAATAAACGCTTTAAGTATGTAGAATACTCATTGAATTATTATTAACGTTTTTTAATTGAAGGTTTAAGGTTGCATCGCCTATTAAAAAGCATAGTAGCTATTTTTTAAAGAGATGGAAGTTGCGTGATAGTAGGGTTAACTACATAGCGGTCAATTACATCAACGTATCTGTGCAGGATGCCTAATATATTTATTGCTTGCGCAGGTGTCTTGATATGCTTAGTGTTCTGAATAATATGCTTTTAGGAGGTATGATTGTGGAATGTCATAGTCTTGTAGTAGTAGAGACTAACTCTCCAAACATTATCACTATTAAAATATCTTTTTGTTTACAGGAGGAACACTCAACGGATTAATATGTAGTTAGAACAAGTTACTATATTGCTCTTCAGCTTGCAAAGGGTTGTGCAACTTCACTGTGTTTCGTGTTGACAGTGTGGAAACTTGACAACAGCAGTGCTAGACTTCTTGGTGTGCCTGTACCCAGGAAAAGCCACTAGCCGCCCCAAGGGCCCCGGGTTCCGCGCAAGTGTCACTCCGCGCAAGTGTCACCCCGCGCAAGTGCTCCAACCCCAATTGCCCGAGAGGGGATTCGAACCCCCGACCGTAGTGGCCGTGCAGACCGCGACTGGCGCGCCGCAGTCCCCTAGGCCACCGCGGCCGGCCAACGATTCCCATTGAGTTCCCGGACCATTTCCGTGACACTCGCGCATTTGTCGAACCTACCAGTTACGAACGTAGCAGCTCGCATCTGAACTGATTCTATGTCTTCCTTTAGCCGGCCGCGGTGGCCGAGGGGTCTGCGGCGCTCCAGTCTTGGTCTGCACGGCCAACACGGTCGGGGGTTTGAATCCCACCGCGGGCATGGTTATTTGTGCCGTCCATAGTGTTAGCTAGTGCTTAAGTAGTTTGTAAGTTTAGGGACTGATGACCCCGTAGTTAAGTGTAGTTAACTCCCATAAGCTGTACAAACATCTGAATTTTTATGTCTTCCTTTAAACTAATCTGCGGCGGGTCCCAAACACTTGAGAAATACTCAAGACGTGGTCGTACAAGCGTTTTATACGCGGTCGTCTCCTATACAGATGAAGTACATCGTCTCAAGATTCTCCCAATAAACCGAAGTCAGATGTCCGCCTCACTCACAACTGTCCTTAAATGCTCGTTCCATTTCTTATCCCTATGAAATGTTAGCCTAGAAATTTGATCGACGCGACTGCATCAAGAATCTCACTACTAATGCTGTGTTCGAACAGTATCTGATTGTTTTTCCTACTCATGCGCATCACCTTGCATTTTTCTACATTGAGAGCTAGCTGCCATTCTTCGCACCAACTAGATATTTTGTTTAAGTCATCCTGTATGCTATGACAGTCAATTAAAGACGACACCCTCCCATACACAACAGCAGCATCAGCAAACAACCGCAAATTACAAGTTACTCTGTGCATTAGATCATTTATATAGATAGACAATAACAGCGATCGTATCACACTCCCCTGGAGCACGCCTGACGATACACTTGTCGCTGATGAACACTCGCCGTCGAGAACAATGTACTGCGTTCTATTATTTAGGAAGTTTTTCAGCCAGTCACAAATCTGTGAACCCATTCCTATTATTACTATCATCAATTCCTGCGACCTCTACTGATTCATATCAGAGACACGAGGAGCGAAAATATATGTGGGTGACCTATTTTCAAACTGAGGATACAAGCTGCAGTGACTAAAATATAATAAAGCTGGTCATCCTTATTTAATTATATGCTTGAACAGAGACAGCAGTAGCAAAGAACACTATAATCCGTAAAAGTGCACAGTTCGGTAAGACTCCTATGAGTGGGATGGTAATTATATTTTCTGTCGAAAACGGATACATCTTAATGTAATAAATATGTCTACAATACATTAAGAATTTATATCAAAATTTAACGCTTGGTGTATAACATAAATGGAAAATGTCTTTCTAAGCACTCTATTTCAAGAACAGGATCGTAGGACAAAAAGCAGAGGTTCCCTCGTCACGGAGACTTTGTAAGAGATTGTATAATTTGTAATTTGCAATATCCTGAAATTCCTGTAGTTATTGGATATATAATATTCCGGTACCTCCAACACAAATTTTATAACACAAACGGTGTATACAGTCTGGATTAGTCGTTTGCAAAGTAAATCTTCGTGCAAACGCTGTTTCGAGGATCTGTGCATCAGTTACATTGATATGCATTATACCCATCTGACAATTGCTAATTACCACGAATCAGTACCTATCGAACTCTCAGCCTTAAAAAGATACATGTCCAACGCGCGACTCTAGTGTAGACGAATATGGATGACGTTTGGAGCACTGACTGAGATCGATGATAAAAAATATTCCGTAACTTGATGTTACGAAGGAAACTTGTAAAATTATTTACTCTTCTCATGAATCACATGTTCGTGGTGGACTGTTTCGAAGATAGCTACAAGTAGTAATTCTTCTTTAGTCTGGATATATACTAGATATATCTTTCATGAATTACAGGACAGTCTGACAAGGTACACTTCTGCCAGACAAGCACAGAATAATTGAAACTGTAAATGAACATCATCGCCTTTTTTTACGAATTTTCACAGGTCTCCCCGTCACATTCGACAAAAATCTCAAGATTTAATAAAAAAAGTCTGTAAATCTATCGGACCAATCTGCGTGGTCATCTGTCCGTAGCTTACAAACTACTTAAACCTAGGTAAACTAACCTATGGACAAATACACACACCCATGCCCATGGGAGGACTCGAACCTCCAAGGCGAGCAACCGCGCGCTCCGCAGCGAGGTGCTTTAGAACTCTCGTGAAGATTTTATTTCGACAATATATCCATATTCGATGTATAAGATTAGATAGGCTATGTTTCTACAGTTCACAATCGCAGAATAAACGTTGCCAGTTAAGAGTTGTGGGATTCTACCCTATACCGACTTCAATAGTCAGTATTGACCAAGCTTTACGCTATACGAAGTTCCTTGCTCATTACGTTCACCACAATATCCATATTTTCAGCCGCGAGACTAACGGGTTCGATTTATATCTGTCGGACCTCACCCGTTCGACAGGCTACGCTACTTGGAAATTAACAGAGTTCGTATATTGCATATATCCATAAGAGTGTAAGCTTTTACTTATGGCAGCATCGGCGATCAGGTGCGCTTATGTTATCAACGGACGTTGGATACTCTTAGAAACCCCCATCACGTAGAATGGGGCCACTATTCCTGCCGCACGGTTGTCGGTTTCTTATATTTACCCTCGTCGGTCAGTACATTAATTATCCTCGCAAAGACAACATTTCTATCGCGACATTAGCACACTAGGCCGCTGAAGCCGAAAATAAAATTTAATCGCTGAAAATTGCAATAGATTTGACGCTTACCTTACGACTGCTGTTCTTGTCCTCGCTCTTCCTGAACTACACGGTTTTCGTAAGATTTTGCTGACTGTTTCGATAGTGTTTCTCGCCAACCGTCCAGTCTCATACCAATGCCAAGCAGCGTTCTCTGGTAGCTGCAGAGATCCCCGACCATTGTTGACGCCTAGCTAAATCTGACCACGCCCCACTTCGGCTATGTCTGATAGGAAATGAACGGGAAATATATATTAAAGAATTTTCAAAAACATAGATCATCGAGTTAATACATCAATCAAATCAATAAGTACTTTGCATTCTCGTGGATATGTGAAAAGTAACGTAAATTAGGTAAGAGATTCTTCGTTTGTGCGGTCTTGACGTGCGAATTTGCTTTACAATTACGAAGTATATTTGTGGTCCTTGTATGAAACTAGAAAAAGTTGCGATATCTACGATTCTAGAACTGTAGGACCCTTTACGTATAATTGGAATAGAGGTATACAAACACAACGTTTGAGATCTCCTTATTACTCATGAAAACATAGACTTACAATCTGTACAACACTAACATGTAAAATTGAGGACATAAGATTACCCGGCCTGAATAGTTCAAGATAGAACACTGCGCATTCACAAGCCCATAAGCATAAGATTTGCCAACTCCAGCGATCTGTGCAGCTTCCGCTTGCTATTTACATCGTCAAATAGAAGCAATACAATTTGATTTGATTTTATTTGATTTTTCCAGGGAAGCCAAAACAGTCTTGGTCCAACCCGCCACTTCCCGCACCGAAACTAAGTTTATTGTGCGGTATCGCTCTCTGTATATCTAGTAAAGCCAACCAATGCCCTTCAACAGTGCAAGGAGTCCCTTTACCAGTTCTTTATTAGACACAATTTCTTCGGGTCTGGTTGTCCCAAATGTTCTTTGCCTTTTACTCTCCAATTCAATGCATTCGAAGATTAGATGTGATGCAGTTTCATCGCCGTCATCACAGATCCTACATTTAGGGTCCTCTTCTGTTATTCCCATTGTATGTAGGTGTTTTTTGAAATTCCCATGGCCTGTCAGCAATCCAACCATGAGTCTAATCTCTCTCCTGTTCAGGCCCAAGATTGCAGAGCTTCTTTTAAAACATGGCTTTGTACCTTGCCATGTTTTTGTTGATAGACTTTGGTCGAATATTCTAGGTGCTGTCTTCTGAGCCAGCTACGTAGCTCCAATTTGATCATTGCCTTGGTGATTGTCACGACAGGTTCCAGTTCAATAAATAGAGTCTCTGCCCCCATCCTGGCTAATCTGTCGGCATGTTCGTTGCCACTGATCCCCGAGTGGCCAGGGATCCACAATAGGTTTACTCTATTGCTTTCCCCTAGCTCCACCAGAACCCCGTGGCATTCTGTAACAATTTTAGACCTTGTTGCAGGAGCTGCCAGTGATCTCAAGGCTGCCTGGCTGTCTGAATAGATATAGATGCTACGATCTTTGTAACACCTACGCAAATTCTCCTCCACACATGCCCTGATGGCAAGCAACACAATAGTTAAGACATAGTATATGTCGAGATTCGTTCCACTTTAACTCGCGTATCATTTATTTCATTTATTGTGGAAAACATTATTTGAGCGCGTATAAACGGTTGAGGTATAGGAAATCCACTTGGGTACATTTGTTACAAGAAACGGCTTGTCACGTACGTTTCACTCGGTGAGTGGATAAATCGATGGTTTATTACCGCAACGGGCGTGCGTTCGAATTCCACAGTAGTCGATTTATTTTTTAATTGTTCAAATGTTTAAAAATGTAAAGGACTGCACTACGGCGGCCATTAGTCCCTACGCTTACTAACTACTTACACTGACTAACTTATGCTAAGTAAAAATTAAAAAAGACCATTCCCGATGGAGGATTTGAAGCCCCGGCGGTGAACGGCTGCGCGCACCGCAGCTGGACGACTGAGTGCGCACGGCTATTCTGCCGCGGCTTTTATTTGTTGCACCTGTTTCTGGCAATATTTCAAATATTAATTCTGCGGTTCTGTCTAATTGTCCTACCGAAGTAAAACAACGAATATTAAACTAGGAACAACAGATAATGGAAGGCACAGCCACTCACTAGTGTAATCTACGCGTAAGGACATAGAAAATTATGCATATCTGCTGATGTACTTAGCTTATCATTATAGATTCACCATGTGACAGTCGAAGTAAGAATGGAGGTCCGCGTTCGATTCCCGACCGCTTAACAAATTTTAATTCAATGCTTCACCTTTACCTTTCATGTCTTTGACAAATATATGCATCCATTTCAACATTTTTTTACTATGGCTAGCATCTGTCTCGTTGTTTAAGGATCGTGTTATTACAAAATGGAATTTATTTAAGAATATTGAATCTAAAAAAACCTATAATTACTATTCGTAGCGAAATAATGTTAAAAATATTATCTGTGCACGTCTAAGACATTTTTACTCTAGCTGTACTCGTGTTCATGAGCTGTCAGTCTGTCCACTAACCAACGAAACGTATATAAGATGCAGTTTGTTGTAGAACGTGTAGTTCTTATACCTCAACCGCTTCTACCTGCTCGAACAACGTTTTCCAAAATAAATGATGCATATACTGTATCCTAACAATTATATTGCTTCTATTTGAGACTATGTAAAGACCAAGCTGAATAAGACCAGTAGAACTGGAAACACTCGCACTTCGGAAGTAGGGCATGTGCAATTTTCTGGTTTTTGAACTTTACATTATTCCGGCCGGGTGATCTGTTTGTCCCCCATTGTGCAGTCTGCATTTTTCTGTTTGCAGCATAAATCAGTAACACTAATAAACAGCAACACGTTCTCTTTGAGGAAGCTTTCTCTATCTACATAAAATTTCGAACAGTGCGTGCAGGAAGGGAGAGGGGAGTACTTAACAATAGATTTCGAAAACAATCCACAGTTTTATCTCGATATTATGTATTCTTGACCCTGAAAATAAGATAATAAGTGTCTATCTAAGGTGTCCTACGGTACAAAACGGAGGGTACTTCCACTCTGTTGGACTGATTGACTGATTTCAATGATGGTTGGCAAATGCTTATATGTTTCATGGAGAATATATTCGTAATCTCTAAATCGCCGTATAGTGCACGGTACACGGTACTTTCTAATTAACATCCACAGCCTTTCACCAAATTACATGGACGTCAGTTGATATTAATTTTTCACAGAGAAACGAGGAAAATAGCTGAGAGATTGGATGAGAAAATAGGGAGAAGCAGACATATACATCTACATCTACATGGGATACTCTGCAAATCACATTTAAGTGCCTGGCAGAATAGCGCGCGGGAAGAAACAACACCTGGATCTCTCCGTTCGAGCTCTGTTTTCTCGTATTTTATTCTGATGATCATTTCTATCTATGTAAGTGGGAGTTAACAATATATTTTCGCATTCGGAGGAGAATGTTGGCGATTTGAGTTTTGTAAGTAGCCCACGCCCCAGCGATAAGCGCCGTTGTTTTAATGATTCCCATCCCAGATCCTGTATCATTTCCGTAACGCTGTCTCCCCTGTATCGTGACAATACAAATCGAGCTGCCCTTCTTTGGTCTCTTTCGATGTCCTCCGTCAAACCCACCTGATAAGGATCCCACAATGGGCAGCAATACTCCAAAAATGGACGGACAAGCCTATTGTATGCAGTTTCTTTTGTAGTTCTGTTGCATGTTTTAAGGCTTCTGCCAATAAAACGCAGTCTTTGGTTCGCCTTTCGGACGACATTATCTACGTGTTCTTTCCAATGTAAGTCTGAAGTAATAGTAATTCCTAGGTATTTTGTGGAGTTTCACGTTTGATTGACTTATCTTGTAAACAAAGTTTAACGGATTTCTTTTCGTACTCTTGTGGACGACTTCACATTTTTCATTATTTAGAGTCAATTGCCAACTCTTACACCATACTGATATCTTATTCAGATCGTTCTGCAGTTGGGTTTGATCATCAGATGATTTTACTAAACGGTAAATGACGACGTTAGATAGACAGATAGATAAAAAAAAGCAGTCAACAATCCGAAGATTGGTTTGAACACCACAGTGCTTTACTAGGCATGGTCCTGTTTGGAGGTGGTATGCCGTTGCCTTCCTCCGACCTTCCAACTGACTTACCCAGCCAGTTATAGGGGGTCCTACAGTTTAACGTGGGTTCCGAATCACGGTGCTACTCGGTGTTTTTCACATGAGCAATACTGCCAGAGGTGAAAGAAGTGGAAAGTGACAGATAAAAATCCTAGGACCTAGATAGATAGAGAGAAAGATGTGGAGATATGGGAAAAGATGAACATAGAGATGGGGTCGAAAAAGTTGAGATGAACGAGAATTATATTGAATTAGTAGACACCCCGGCAACTTTATACCGGCAGATGGGAACTGCGTTTTGAACCATTTGCGACGAAATACATATGCATTGTATCGGAACCAATATACGCGGCTCGCATTGCCATCGATATCCTACTCGCGTGTGACGCCTTTGAAATGCTACTTTAATAACCTGCGCTCCGTGCATGCCACGGGCAGCAATGGCCATTGTGGAGTATGCAGACAGCCGAGCCGCTGCAAGAAATTGGAGGACTTAACGTGCCGCTAGCTGCCGGAAAACGATCTCCCAGTCTGCCCCGCTTCATACCGCGTCCTGGCCTGGACACGAGACGCCGGGGAAAAAAGGTACAGCGCCACACAAGTATTCGAACGAAATTAAAAAGGAACTTCCGCCTCGCGCCGCCAAAAACGAATCCAATCTCAAGTTTTTCTTCCGTTCACAATTTCAATATAGGGCTCAGGGAGCAGCACGGCCCGCGAGGCCAAAATTAAATTCCGCGCTCCTCTGCGCTCGTTTTTGCTTGCTCTCCTCGCAGCTCTCCCGAAACGAGTCTCTCAGTACTCTGACAGCAGATGCCCTGGCCCTTTCCGGCGAAACTACTCGTCCATTGTAGCCGTTCAATCCGATACCGCTTAATATATACGATATCGACGTGAAAATGTGATGAAGCTGCTTCAGTGTAATCCACGGATCGACGCTAATCAAGTAACTGCTCTGAATATCGGAACGAGTTCTGCCTACAGACCCGTTTGCCTCTCGTTATTTCATTCTTTCGGTAGTAAAATAGAAAACATTTACTAGCGTACGCAGCATTGCTTCGCAAATGCTGAATGTATGGAATTTGATATATATCTTAATCTCCTCCCACCCCCACCATTGCTCTCCTCCTCTTCGTCAATATCCTCCATCCCTTTGTCAGTCTCCCCCTTCTGCCGCATTTGTCTGCCCATCACCTTCGCCACACTCTCCCTTCCGTTCCATACTGAGATTTTTACACAAAAATTGCACAAGAATGCCGACGTTGGCGATTGAATTAAAAAAAAGGAACTTTCATACTCACGGAGTTCTGTAATTATCTCTTAGTCCGTCTCCTCGTCTCTCCTCACGTAGTCCGTTTCATCCTCCCTACTATATCTGTCCGCCTCCCCCTACTACTATGTCTCTACCTTCAGATCCTCGTTCTCCTCATCCTACATCCATCCCATTGTTTCCGTACATCTTCTCCCCTCTTAATGTAAACAACGATATGTAAATTTCAAGTAACTACAGTAGAACCCCTCTAATCCGTCACCTTCGGGACTGGGACCATGGTCGGAACGAAAAAAAGGTCGGATTATTCGAAAAATCTAACATTTATTGCAAAAAAAGGAAAAAGACATTCAATAAAAAATGAAAAGATTTAAGATCTAAAAACCGTCTAAAGTAATATAAAAAAAGATGTTTTTTACGCAGTGTTAAACAGTATGTTAACTAAAAAACGTCTGCATACAATATAATGTGTATTGGTTCTGAGAGGAAAAACGATATTATACACTTGGCAGAGTAACAGTTCATTTTCTTCTACCAATTTTTGAAACTGAACAGAAAATTCCTTAGCAGCTGCGGCATTGGCCAATAGTTTTTCACCGGAAATAGAATCAAATCGGACACCATGATGAATTTTCCAACGATCGGCTTCCAGTTTTTGTGTAACACTATCGCTTTTTCTTTTAGAAATGGCCCGTACATTAGATTTCCTTTCCTTCTATCGCGACAAAACTACATCCACAATGCGTTATCAAGCAGTTCAAGTTTAGATTGTTTTGATGTTTTGCGGTTCTTTAGAGTGTATTCACCATCAATCGTAAATGTATAGTCTTCAATGTCTTTCCCATTCTTCCTCCAATCCTGAATTGTTGTAACACGTACATTCAGTTCCTTTGCAAGCTTCAGGAGCGATTCTCTTTTGTCCAGTCTTTGTAGCGCTGCTAATTTGTCATTTAGTGAAAGAGTTACGCGTTACGTTTGAATCCAGACATGCTGAAAACCACAAAACTGTACACGCAATTAATCTAGTAAGTACTGGAAATAACACATAATAAAGCAAACAACGACTTTTTTAATCCTGACAAAGGATAAAACTGCGCAATAACGTACAGTGTAACAATATGCACAGCGCTAGACACCCCAACAATGGCCCGACGGGCGTCCAGTCAGTGACAAGTCGGCAAAGGCTTGCGAGCCTCAGCATGGTCGGACTAAACGGAGTGACAGACCATTCAAGGTCGGATAAGAGGGTTTCTACTGTAATACATTTCCAGAGATTTATTTTGTGCCGATATATCAAAGATTTAGAATTCCAGCCGCACAAAATTTTAATTTTAATCTAAATAAGGTCATGAGACAGGTGAAATACCCTTAGACTTCAAGAGGAATATATTGATTTCAATACCTAAGAAAACAAGTGCAGAAAATGTGAAAATTACAGGCCTATCGGTTTAATAAGTCATGATGGCAAAATACTGACACAATTATTTACAGACGAATGGGAAAACTGGTGGAATCCGACCTTGGTGAAGATCAGTTTGGATTTAGGAGAAATGTAGGAACACGCGGGGCAATACTCGCATTACGACTTATCTTGAGAGATTAACGGAAGAGAGATCTACGTTTTTAGCATTTGTGGATCTGGAGAAAGACTTCTACAATGCTAACTCGAATAAACTTTTTCAGATTCTATAGGTAGCAAGGGTAAAATATAGGGAGTGAAGAACTATATTCAACTTGTATAGAAACCATACAGGAATCTAAGAGCATGAAAGGGTCGCAGTGGTTGTGAAGGGAGTAAGATAGGGTTATAGCCATTCCCCAATATTGTTCAATCTGTACACTGAGCAAGCCGTGAAGCAATGCAAGTAGAAATTTAAGAGGGAATTAAAGTCCAGGGAGAGAGAATATAGACCTTTTGCTTTACTGACGATATAGTAATTCTGTCAGAGACAGCAAAGGACCTCGAAGAACTATCAAACGGAATGGGCAGTGTCTTTAAAGGAAGTTACATCATAAACGTTAACAAGAGTAAAACGAGTGTAATGGATTTTAGTGTCAGAAAATCAGGCGATACTGAAGGAATTAAGGTAAAAGTAGTAGATGAGTTTTGTTATTTGGGTAGCAAGAAAACTTCTGATGGCCGAAATAAAGAAGGCATAAAATGCGGAATGGCTATGGAAAGATAAGCGTTTCTGAAGAAGCGATATTTGTTGACATCCAATATTTGTTTAAATGTTAGGAAGTATTTTCTGAAAGCATTTGTCTGGTGTGTAGCAATGTATGTGAATGATACGTGGACGATATGGAGTTCAGACAAAAAGATGATAGAAGCTTTCGAAATGTGGTGCTACAGACGGAAGAGGAAGATTCGATGGGTAGATTATGTAATGAATCAGGAGGTACTCAACAAAATTGGGGAGAAAAGGAGTTTCTTGTATATCCTACCTAAGAGATGGGATAGGTTGGTGGGACATATTCTGAGACATAAAGGAATTGTTAACGAAGCATTAGAAGAAAGTGTGTGGGGTAAAATCGTAGAGGGAGACTGATGGTAGAATATAGTAAGTAGATTCAAAGTGATATAATTTGCTCTACATATTCTCAAATGAAGAGGTCTGCACAGATCTGGGTAGCTTGGAGAGCGGCATCAAACCGGTCTTCGGACTGAAGACCACATAAACAACAACAAAATCAGTGATACATCGAGACAACAACATGTCTCAGGACATTAATTTATTATTTGATATTTATATCACCTATGCCTCATGTACAAGGTAGGATTGTTCCCACTCCGCTATTGGAGAGACTCGACAAATTGTTTTGTGGATTGGAAAAACGTCTACCTAGTATGTCCCGGGTTCGAATCAGCGCTGCAGCACAAATTTTAATTGAATGCCTCTCCTTCTGTTTAATGCAGTGGTATGTGGGAATGAAACTAAAATTTCGTACATGATGAATTTCTTCAGATAATCTCATTATTGATCGAATAAAAACGTACGGCTGGTCTATTTCCGTTAGGGAAAGTAACCTACGCAATGCGGCAAACGAAATTTAATGTCAACAGTGACCTCGAGCTTGGTTTAAAGATCACGCCTGCATAAATTCATAAAGATAAGAAAAAACTACGTCTTTTGTTGTTGAAGTCCCTGAGTAAAGTACCCTCCTCCATGCGCTGTTCAACATTTTAGATAATGAGCTTATTCTTGTTTTGAACGTCGTGTGTACTAAATATCATAAACTTTGGAAAAAACCTGTAGATTTCTATGTAAAAGAAACAAATGGACACAATAAAAAAGGCACTTTCACATTTTCCCAATTTTCCGTTAGATTTCCAACAAATTTTGTTTAATGGAAACTTTGTCCTGAGTATTAAGACACCAAAAAATCAGCAATCTCGGTCTACATCTACATGGGATATTCTGCGAATCACATTTGAGTGCTTGGCAGAGGGTTCATCGATCCACCTCTATACTATTTACCTCCCATTACATTCTCGAATAACTGTCTAGCCGTTATCAACTTATGGCGTGTTCAATGCAAAAGAGGATTCATGTTCATTTATATTGATTGCTCGTGTATTTTGGAGATAACTTTAAAGTCACTACCTCAGCGAGTTGGATTGACATTATGTGAGTCAAATTATGTATTGAAAGACATGAATTTTGAGATAATTATTAGGAGTAACGCACAGAGTAGTGAGTGTTTAAGATATAATAGAACAGCATAGCTTTTTTGTTACATGTAATATAGTAGACAGCATGTAGATAGCGCCGTGACGCTGACCTCCAAAAAATTACACCATGGACAATATAAGGAAATCACACTGGGCGAAACTCAGGGCCAAAGAATCAGTAAGATTTCTCGACAGTAAGCCCATGTGAAAGATGACGATATAGCTTAAGGGCTTGAATTATGAGACTATTAAAGAGTCAGCTGTACGTGAGCTTCACGGAATCTTGCTCTCAGGAAGGAGAATCATTAGATTAACCATTTCACAGAACATTTGATATCACCTATTTTTAAATAGTTTGTTCGAAAAATTGTTACATTCAGATTTTATAATATTCACAGTTCCTACTAACAGGGTAACTCGATATCACCTCTGCGAAGCCTAGTGCATCGCACATTCAGGTTGAAGGTGTATGTGAAATCGCCGCACTATAAGAATCTTCAATACTGTAAAACAATTATTTAGTTGCTAATAAAGATTGTCAAACTTTGAGTGAATAATCGTTCATTCTTAGTTTCTTTAAGGATTATGTGAGCCTTCTTTTACATCCTTAATCATTCATTGGAGAATTTACTCCCGATGCTTCGCTTTCCACAGATATTAAAAATGTTACCATGTAGTTTGTCGAATGAATATTTCTGACTACGCGGTACCTAAACGCCCTTATCGAGATACTAAGTTCATGCTGTCAGACTGCAAGGTCTTGAGCACTTTTTTGATTCCATTGTAAGGAAAGAAAATATTTGTTGGAGATATTGGGTGAAAGGTGTGTATTTCACTGAAGAAAAATGTGAGTGGAGGTAAAAAAAAAAGTATAAATTTTGATTTACGTGTTATTAACTGTGGTGGCAGTTGTTGTAATCTTTGAGCAACATAACAAACCTGACCTTAATTTCGTGGTTGGTTACGTTAAACTCGTGATTAATGCAAGTGGTGTAGTTAAATTTTGAAAATTTTAAGCAAGACAATAAGTGTAATTAACAAATACTATGGCCCTATCTGACAAACATTTCAAAAGATCACTCACCTATCCTTTCAAACAAAATCTCCTACTGAGACAGTGCACATACAGATAGCAGAAATTAACTTACTCCGTCTGTTCAATATTAGTACGCTAATGGTACTGATAATTTAGAATATTATGAATAGTAGGAGTTTTAACACCAAGTGATTGGCAAGTGGGTGCAGTCCAACCACGAAAGTCAGTATCTAATAAAATTAATTCGCACAAGCAAATAGGAAATTTAAGTAATCAGTCATAATTAATGCTATGCATATGGCAATTGTACGAGTTTGGTTCTTTATAGGATAGATGTGGCGGTGGCTATTATTGTTGAACTCAGTGCAAAACGAAGTACAAAATTTATTCATTAATTCAACTGTCTGTTATCTTCTATCATCAATTTAGCAAAATTGTCTTAGCTGAAATTATTATCACAGTCTCTAATAATTAATGGCACTCACTTGATTGTAAAATTGTGTAGTAATATTATTCATGCATTATTGAGGATTGTCATACTAATCATGTGTGGTTAATTAGTTGTTCAAATAAGATAGCAAAAGTACTGTCTCTGGTCGCTGGTCTCCTTTATGTTGCCCGGGACAGAATCGCGCCGTAAGCTATTATATCTTGCCATCGTAGCATTGTGAGGCTAAAATATTTTAGATGTTACATTCTTTGATATACAGACCAGTTTCTTGATTAACTTATACATTGCCTATTGGTACAAAAAGAAATTTGTAACTGAAATCCTAAGTCTTATCGTTCTACACCTTCCGTTAAGTGCTGTTAGAGGCCTATTGCAGACCAATCTTTAACATTGTAGAAAAATCAAGTGATAATCTTATCAATATGGATGAAAAAATACAAAAACCCTTTTTAATTACATCAACTAAATGAGAGAATTCATTTTTCCAATCAATATACTAATTTTACAATTTCCCTTATTTTTTCGTCGGATTCATGTAAACCTGAAACATATCATGCTTACACAAAGTAATATTGGGTAACTGATATCATCTTATGAAATGTTACTTATTGATAAAACTCTATGTACAAATGCATTATGCATTTTGTTTAAATTCTAGTTTAACAAAACGGAGAAAATTATTTATTTTGATGCAAGGCTACGTACCAAGTCGTTTAGTAAATACAACAACTAACTTATTGCGTATTTAAAGACGATTAAGTGAAATTGAACCATTATAAACTTTTTTATGTTATTGAAGAATTTTTCCCCAATGTTGCCTCATAGTGGTATTTTGGATTAGAGGGAAGAAAACCACTTGTTCGTACACAGCAAACAACAGGTCGTTGGCTTCGGCGTAACTACTGCTACAGTGGCCAGTTACCACGTTAAATGAGACTTGACGTGGTGTTTTAGTCGTCGCAGCATCTCCGAGGTACCAATGAGTTGGGGGGATTTTCTGCACGTCAAATATCCAACGACGCTGGCGCCGCATAAAAATGCTGCAAGAGCAAGACCAACAACGGCTGAAGAGAATCGTTCAGCGTGACAGAAATGCAGCCCTTCGGCAGATTTCTGCAGACGTTAATACTGGACCATCACCAAGAATGATCGTGCGAATCATCCAACAAAACGCAATTCCTATGGGCTTTCGAAACTGAAGGCTAATTCGCACACCTCCCCTGACAGCACGACAAAATGCTTTACGACTCATCTGCGGCTATCAGCACGGATATTAGACTCTACACGATTGGAAACATGTTGACTGGTCTCGATACTTTCGGCCCCGTTTGTGCAGAGCGGACGGACGTGTGCCGCGGCTGTGCGGCAGAGGGCATTGAGGTGCCCGAGGTCGTTCCCCGTCGGGGGTTCGAATCCCCCCTCGGGATGTTTGTGTTGTCTTTAGTATAAAGATAACGCAGTTAAGTCCCACAAGCTTTACAGACATTTTAACTTTTTCTGACGGAGGAGTATGGGTAAACAGCCCAACTCATGAATACATGAATCCTGCAAGTCGGCAAGGGACTGTTGCGAAAACAGCTGAACAGTCACACTAAATTTAAACGAAAACCAAATCCCCAGGATTGGCGATCCTACACAGAAGCTCGAAATTTGCTGAGGACTTCAATGCGAGACGCCTACAATACTTTTCACAACGAAACTCTTTCTCGAAGTTTTTACTGAAAACCCAAAGAGATTTTGGTCACATGTTAAATATACTAGGGGCAAAACACAAACAATATCCTCACTACGTGATAGTAATGGCGATCTTGCCGATGATAGCTCCACTAAAGCAGAGTTACTAAATACAGCTTCTAGAAACGCGTTCACCAAAGAAGACGACATCAATATTTCAGATTTTGAATTACAAACAGAGGCGTGATTGACTAACATGAAGTAAATATCCTCGCAGTAGTGAAGAAACTTAAATCTCTTAACAATAACAAGTCTTCTGGTCCGGACTGTTTACCCATTTTCCATCTGATTATGCTGAAGCGATAGCCCCTTAGTTAACAGCCATATACAACAGTACTGCCAAAGAAGGATTTCTACCAAACGACTGGAAAGTTGCACAGGTCACACCTATATCCAAGAAAGGCAGTAGGAGTAACCCCCAACTGCAGGCCTATTTCATTGACGTCAATGTATAGCAGGGTTTTGGAACATATCCTTCAATCAAATATTATGAATTATCTCGAACAGAATTATCCATTGGCCCAAGATCAACACGGATTTAGAAAATATCTTTCTTGCGAAACACAACTAGCTCTTTACTCACAAAATGTGATAAGTTCTGTGGACAAGGAATCTCAAATTTATTCCGTATTTATTGATTTCCAGAAGGCTTTTGACACCGTACCTCACAAACGGCTTTCAACCAAATTGCGTGGTTATGGTATATCCATTCCCAAGAAATATGCGACTGGATAGGGGATTTCCTGTCAGAGATGACCCACTTAGTAGTAATCGATGGTAAGGCATCGACTAAAACAGAGGTGATATCGGGCGTTCCACAGGAAAGGGTTATTGGTCCTCTGCTGTTCAATTACTATAAAAGCGATTTGGGAGAAAATCTAAGCAGCTCTCTTAGGTTTATTGCAGATAACGGCGTCATTTACCGTCTAGTAAAATCATCTGAAGAGCAAAACCATCTGCAGAACAATCTAAATAGGATGTTACTATGGTGTAAAACTTAGCAACCAACTCTAAATGACGAGAAGTGTGAAGTCGTCCACATGAACACGAAAAGAAATTCGTTAAACTTTGTTTACAAGATAATCAAAGTGAAGGCCGTAAACTCCACCAAATACTTCACTTCAGAATAAATAAGAAAAGAGCACATAAATAATGTCGTGGGAAAGGCGAACCATGCACTGCGTTTTATTGGCAGAACTCTTAAAAAATGCAGTAGAACTACTAAAGAAACTGCATAGACTACGCTTTTCCGTCCTTTTTTGAAATATTGTTTCCCAGTGTGGAATCCTTATCAGGTGGGTTTGATGGAGGACATCGAAAGAGTCCACAGAAGGGCAGCTCGTGTTGTATTGTCACGATACTTGGGAGACAGCGTTACGGAAATGATACAGGATCTGGGATGGGAATCATTACAACAACGGCGCTTATCGCTGCGGCGTGGGCTACTTGCGAAACTCCAATCGCCAACATTCTCATACGAATGCGAAAATATATTGTTGACTCCCACTTACATAGGTATAAATGACCATCAGAATAAAATACGAGAAATCAGAGCTCGCACAAGAGAATCAGGTGTTCTTTCTTCCCGCGCGCTATCCGAGATTGGAATAGGAGATGAATAGTATACAGGAAGTTCGCTGAACCCTCTGCCAGGCACTTAAATGTGATTTGCAGAGTATCCTATGTAGATGTAGACTGTTCAAGCAGGTGGAGGCTGCGCCGTGGTGTCGGGCTTGTGCAGTTGTGGCGACGTGGGACCCGTGATACCCCGTAATCAGAATGTCTGTAAATCTAAATGAATTATCTGCTGCAGTGACCAGACCCTAGAATTACAAAATGAACTAACTCATGTTTAGGACTTAACTAACCCACGTGCTTGAGAGAGGACTCGAAACTCCAGAACCGCGCAATCGCGTGCTTCGCAGCAAGGCTCCTTAGAACTCTCGGCCAGTCCACCGCGGATGATTCGTCTAGATACGACTCTTGACACGCGGCTCGTAAATACGCATTCTGGATGACCACTTACGTGGGTTCATATATATTGTGCTTTCCAACGGACAGCTGTAGCAGTACAATACATCTACATATATTCTCCGCAATCCACACGTCCGCCGCGGCGCAGTGGCCGAGAGCATTGAGGCGCTAAGCTCCGATGCGCGAAGCCGCTCTTCGTCGGGGGTTCGAATCCCCCCTCGGGTCTGGATGTTCGTTCTTTCGTTCGTTTTAGTTAGTTCATAAGTAGTTTGTAAGTTTAGGGACTGATGACCCCGCAATTATATCCCAAAAGCTTTACAAGCAATTGAACAATTGAATTGAGTAAAGTGCGTGGCGGAGTCTACATGTAGATGTACTACTAGACATTTCCTTCCTATTACACTCCCAAATAGAACGAGGGAAAATAGAATGTCTATATGCCTCTGTAAGAGCCGTATGTTCTCTTCTCTTGTCTTTGTGATCATTACGCGAAAAGTAAGTAGGCGGCAGGAAGATCGTTCTACACTCAGCTTCAAATTCCTGTCCTCTAAATATCCTCAACAGAATTTCTCCTCCAACCAGTGGCGGATTAAGACTAACCCGTGCCTTTCGTCATGGGGGCTTCCAAAGTTACTTCTTTTTATAGTAATACATATATTTCCAAGTGCTTCTATGTCTTCCTTTTATACCTTTAGAGCTAACTGCCATTCCTCACACGAACTAGAAATTTTGTCTGAGTCATTCTGCATGCTATTTACTGTTAATTAAAGACGACACCCTCCCATACACAGCATCATCAGCAAACTTCCGCAAATTACTCTGTCTATCAAATCATTTATATAGATAGAAAATAATAGCGGTCCTTTCACACTCTCCTGGGGCACTGCGGACGATACACTCTGGTGAACACTTGCCGACGATAACAACGTACTGCGGTCTATTACTTAGAAAGTTTTCCAGCCAGTCACAAATATGTGAACCTTTCCCATAAGCTCGTATATTCGTTCGCAGTCTGCTGTGTGGCACCGCTTCAAATGAATATTTGATATCCAGAAAAACGGAATCAGCCTATTGCCCATCATCCATGGCTCGCAAGATAAGAAAAGGCAAGCTGAGTTTCACATGAACGATGTTTCCTACACCCGTGCTGATTATCAGAGAAAAAAGCTTTTCCGTCTCAAGGAAATTTACTATATTCGAACTGAGAATATGCTCCAAAATATTACAGAAAACTAATGTCAACGGTATTGGCCTGTAATTAAGTGGGTGAGTTCTTTTACCTTTCTTATAAACGGGAATCATCTGCGCTTCTTTTTTCCAATCACTAGGAACTTTGCGCTGAATTAAAGATACGTGATAAATGCAAGCTAAGTAAGGGGACAATGCCGCAGATGTTCATAATTGCTAAAGAGTAGCTCCAGGAACCCTCTTCAGAGTTTTATAACAAAACGCCTGTGACATGATTATTAAAAGCGTGTATAGAATGCCTTGCAACGTACTCTTCAGGAGAGGTCTCCACTTCTTCGCAATATTAGGGATATGTAGACAGCCTTCCAGGATGCACGGTGTCAAATACGTCCAGTACAACCTTGACATCAGTCGAGTCGATGCAACGTCGCATAGCGGCACTTTTTTCTTTTTTTTTCTTGTTTTATAGCTTATGGGACTCAAGTTCAGGGTCATCAGTCCTTAAACTTAAACACAAATATCCATGCCCGAGAGGGTATTCGAACCCCCGACCATAATGGCCGTGAAGACCGTGACTGGAGCGCCTCAGTCCCCTCGGCCACGGCGGCCGGCTAGCGGCACTTATTCATGTTCGCGAGGGTCCTACACAGTTTTAGACAATGTACAAGTTTTTTGGCTTTATACCTATTGTTGCACCAATATATTGGGCTACCTAACTGCTGAAGGAAAGCAGATGCAAATGACAAATAGTCCAGCCCTGTGACAAAGGGAGAGTGCTGAAATAAAATTAATCCCGTGATTTTGACAGCAGATTAGGCCATTAAGGAAAATTACGAATAGAATGATATCGGTCGCTGGCTGATCGGCCCAGTACTTTACAAGTAGTATAAATTATTTGCCAATTTAATCTCATAAAGTGAATTTTCCCCGACAAGTAAGAACCTTCACAGGCTTGGTCAACACCTTGACTCCCTAGTGGCGGAAGATTTATAATTTTATCAAGGCCCATTCAATTAATACAGAAATGAAGCAATATGGCTTACTTTTGAAAGGCCCATTTGGGCGTTAGTTTAAATTCGCTTCTTTCTCACCAACGGCGGAATGACACACGCCTTCGCGCCGTTTGGCTGAAGAACCGCTAGTCCAGGTGTCCCAACCAACCACGGCGCCGACCCTACCCGTACGAGCTGGGGTATGGGCGCAGAAGGCGCGTTGTCAGGTTGGCTGCGGAGCCCCACTTCTTCTCGGCGGAGCGATACAGTGTCCTGGTGTGATTGACATAAAAGTGACGGGAGACGCTCCCGATGCCCCAGTCGCGCGCAGTTCTACGCCGGTGCTGGATGAGCCAACAGTAGTCCGCTATTTATCAAATGTTCAAATGTTTGTAGAGCTTATGGGACTTAACTAGGGGGTCATCAGCCCCTAAACTTACAAACTACTTATGAACTAGCTAATACTAAGGTCGGCACAAATATCCATGCCCAAGATGGGATTCGAACCCCCGACCGTAGTGGCAGTGCAGAACGTGACTGGCGCGCCGCAGAACGCTCGGCCACTGCGCTCGGCCCCTATTTATCGGTTATGTTTCCGCCGGGACGAGTGAACGCGTTCGCCAATCAACGGGCGAAAGTGTACGGAATGTTACCGATAGGACTGTAGCCATTTCCCCTTTCTGGGCTGTTCCGTTAACTCTCAAAAATACGTAATGTTTCTCAGCGCACTCTCTCTCTCTCTCTCTCTCTCTCTCTCTCTCTGCTAGGGGTTGCGCTATTTCAGTTTGAACGATTTTACTGTTTTGACTTTCATAGTGTTTTGGTCCTGCAGCGAGACTAGTTATTATTTCTATATTTGATTACAGAAGTATCCGTCTTAATGTGTAACAGGCTACCTCACATTCCTCTTGCTTAAAGGGACAATACAGACAAATGTACTAGCTAAACCTATTTGTTACCTGGTCTGTAACTCCTCCACTCCTATTACAAATATCAATAGCACTGGAACACTGCTAGAAGAGACGGAGTTCGATGCCAGCCACGGTCAGGCAGCAGCAGAAGTTCAGGTGAGGTGTTGATCGCCACTTGTGCACGAGGAGCAAGTAGCAAGCAGCCATATCCATACAGCACTCCCACCAGACAACCAAGGACTACACTATCATTCGGTTATACAGAAAATATTGAAGTTTACGTGTAAATATATGTGGTAGACAAGTTAAAGAAATGGTACTACACACACAAAAAATTTGTGCCACTATGAATCTAGGTGTTCACGTACCTCTACATAAAACTGGATACAGCTAAATGAAAACAACATTTCAGTTAACTTCAGTTCCACATGTTCCTCCATTTCATCATGGCATAGTACAGCAAACGTACGAGTCTGAGTCAGTAAATAAGTCGCAAACTGAGATAGACAAACACCACCTATAGAGAAGGTCACGGCGCTATCGTGTGACGTCAGGCATAGTAGGCTGCGCGCGCATAGCATACTGCCTCGCTGCTTCGGCACAGTGGGCCGTGCCCCAGCGGCTACCCAGTCAGTCGCGGCCTTCTCTCTAGGTGCTGTTGGTTAGACGCGCCAGTAATGCCTTTAAAAGCCTGAAAATTGCTTTATTTTCCGATGATTCCACCTGTAAATTTAAAAACTCGTTCCATCGTTCGAGAAGGCTTTAAAAGCCTGGAGATTGGAATTTTTGTGGCAGCGTTTGCATCCTACAAGAGACGCTCTTAAGCTGTAACTTTATTTGGTGCCTTAAACTGCTGCAACACAAAAGCCAGATGTGTTGTAGTGATAGAGAAATACCGCTACACGGCGCGCAGTACTGGAGTGTCTAACTCAGTTTGTGACTTATTTACTGACTCACCTTCCTATTTTCATTTCATTGTAAACAATACGTCCGTCTATGTTGCAGTTAATAAAATTTTATTGTTCAACGACGCGTTTTAACGCTCGTGGTGCACTTTCATATTTGATCTGTAAGTGATATACATTAGCTTTTACGAAGCAATCACTATTATGGTCGCGTACATAAAAGCACTGTTTATAAAGTAAATAAAATTGAAACATGGAAGTCACTTAAACAATATTACTAGTACATGAATCTGCAAAATTGAAAACAGAAATATAGTTATACGAATAAACGTGATAAAATCGCGTAAGAACAAAGTTACGAAATGGATTTATCACAGCATGGCGAGGTGTAGGCAGGCGAATACACTGTGGTACGTTGAATCATGGGTGGACTGTTGACAAGCAGGCACAGATTCACAGTGCCCGGAAACTATGAAAAGAATGGGATACAGTGAAAATTGTTTAGAATAAAAATAATACCTAAGTTCCTGAAGTAATAAAACAATGATCTAATAAGTGAAACGAGTTTCCAAAGGTAGAACTTTTAAGTTTCAGTTGAGAATGGGAATGTGTGTATACGTGTGTTTGAATGGGGGGGGGGGGGGGGGGAGAGACATAGGAAGGGTAAATAAATATTTAGGAGTAAACGAAGAGTAAGGGATGGTTACAACGATAAAGACTGTGAGTCATATTGCTTCTTGAACTCAATATTTATATGTTTGTGTGAAGGAAATAATTTGAGGGCGTTTTCATTGTCCTGATAAACTTTGGAGACAAATATTGAAGTACTTTTTTCAGAAAAATGTTTATTTCTTTCAGATGAAATTTTGAAAAATTATCAAAATACTGTATGAAACTGACACTGAACAATAGGGAGCAACGAGCTTCAATTTTATTGCTTAATAATAATAATAATAATTTCACGTGGCTGAACCAGTTTGAGGGTTTGTTTAGGCAGACAACGTAAATTCGGCCCCCATTTTAAAGCTAGTCAGATCATTGAGAGTAACTAATTGACAATTGGTCGGCGAGGAAATCGACATGCTTTATTTGACACAACACTGCACTTTTTGTCTCCAGATTCCTTACGAATATAGAAACATGGCAAAAAGTGTTCAACTTTCAATAGGATGAATTGAAGTGAGAAAGTACTAAATACAACGTTACAAGAGACACGTTAGGAAGACCCTTAAGGTAACTAGGGCCGTCTCGCAATTTCATTTACTCTTCAAATGAGAGAAGCAAAGTATTGAGATTTGCAATAATTGGAGGTATTCTCTGAAGGATATGAAGCTACTAACGGAAAGCGTAACAAATATGAAAGAGCAAATATCATTTCCGACAGCCAACTTCATTCACTGATCTACACTATGTGATTAAAACTATCCGGACTCTCCAAGAATATTCCTTTTTGGTATTTGGTGCATTGTGCTGCTACCTTCTGCTAGGTACACCGTATCAACGACCTCAGTAGACATTAGACGTCGTGAGAGAGAGGAATGAGACGCACCGCGGAACTCACGGACTTGGAATGTGGTCAAGTGACTGGGAGTCACTCGCCTAGAAGTCTGTACGAAAGATTTCCACAC
This sequence comes from Locusta migratoria, assembly GCA_026315105.1. Classification (NCBI taxonomy): domain Eukaryota; kingdom Metazoa; phylum Arthropoda; class Insecta; order Orthoptera; family Acrididae; genus Locusta; species Locusta migratoria. The sequence continues at coordinate 221,871,384 of CM048751.1, read as the reverse complement.
ATTTTAACATCGCTAGGTTCACTGTTTCTAATGTGATAGTGAAGTGCCGAAACGTCAAGGTACACGTACAGCACGAAAGCGTACAGGCAGACCTCGTCTATTCACTTACAGTTGAAGAGGATCGAACAGTGTAACAGGCAGGAATCTATTCCAACTATCAAACAGGAATTCAAAACTGCATCTGGACCCAGTCAAAGTAATATAACAGGCGAGAGTTAAGAAAACTTGGATTTCATGGTCGAGCGGCAGCCCATAAAATGTTCAAATGTTTGTAAATCTATCGGACCAAACTGCGTGGTCATCAGTCCGTAGCTTACAAATTACTTAAACTAAGGTAACCTAACCTAAGGACAACATACACACAGACCCATGCCCGAGGGAGGTCTCGAACCTCCGACGGCGAGCAACCGCGTGCTTCGCAGCGAGGCGCCTTAGACCGCTCGGCTACTCCACCGCGGCGGCAGCCCATAAGCCACACATGACGGAGGTCAATGTTAAACAACGCGTTGCTTGGTGTAAGGAGCGTATACATTGGACGATTAAACGATGGAAAAAAACCTTGTTTGGAGTGACGAATAACGGTACACAATGTGGCGATTCTGTAGTATGGTGTGGGTATGGCGAATGTCCGGTAAACGTCGTCTGCCAGCATGTTTTTCCTTTTTTATCGTGGAGGGGGAATTGTAACCTTTGTTGCTTTGCGTGTAACTTTCGCAGCAGAGGCCTATATTGATACTTCATGGGCCTTCTTCATTTCCACTGTTTAAGAGCAAGTCTTGGATGGCGATTGCATCTTTCAACACGATCGAGCACCTGTACATAATACATAGCCTGTAATGGACTGACCTGCACAGACTCCTGACTTGAATTCTATAGATAGAGGTCTGCGCGGATGCAGATATCCCCGGATATATCCACGGATTTCCGCACTACTTCTTACTTTGCGGATAAAATTATGGGTGACGCGGCTATCTGGGCGTTATATGCGGATAAAGAGCGAGGTATCTGACCAATACGTCTGTCGAGATGTTAACTGAAAACTTCAAGCCTGTAAACATTCTTGTAATCCTTGCAGGGCCCAGGCAGAGCGGGAAGTTTCCTTCCACCTGCTTTGAAGGTCACTTGTGCAAAATTTCATGTAGATTGGAGGGTGAATAAAGTGTCCTTACCCACGTCTCGCATGATGCCGCAGTTTTTTAACCATATTATTGTTTATGACATCCTATTTGCTGAACTGTGTGTCGCGGTTCTTACCCTTACATCGATTGTAACCCCAAGGAAGGAATACATGAACCAAATTTGATTAAAATCGGTCCAGTGGTTTAGCAGATATGGAACATTGGCGCTTGATGCAGCAATATCCCGCGAATTTAATTGTTTGTTATGTCATATCTCATGAACTATGAGTATTACAGACATTTAATTATTTCAATAACCGCCGCGAAAGTGTAAGCAATATTTTGGCAAAGTTTTTATTGCAACCGAATGAACGGGACAGCCGCGCCTAAAATACGAGCAAACATTTATGTTTATGTATAAGAAAAATGGTGACGGAAGTAAGTTAATAAAAATTGACAATAGCATTTTATAGCAATCTTCATAATCAGATACGGTATTCAATGAAAGTGACTTATTTAGGAAGGTACACGATGTCAGATTGTATAGGATGGCCGTAGCTGCAGCTAACATTGTCTCTGTTTGCTGACAGTTAGCAATTAGAAGTAAACGGCAGTTTTAACACTTGAAATGACATGTTTTGCCTTGTGTCACATAAAATGTCTCTATTGTAAAACTCCGAAAGAAACTTTTTTTTAATGTTAACACAGTACAATCTCATCTACGCCGATCAGTTGCAACCACTGAGATTTAAGAAGATGCCTGTATTAAACAGCTGACGTAGAGCTTCGCCCACACGGGCTGCGAAGTGCTGCAGTGTTTGTCCAGAGCGCCAATGTTTTCCAGTTTGGAACAGCCTGTTTTGGAGTAGGTATGGAACAGTTACCGTGACTCGAGATGTCAAAAGTAGCTAAGCTGTCGCTGAAATGACACTCTGACAATAATTTAATCATTACATACCATGCTCCTGTTACTATTTCCCATTCAAAACTTTAATATTAGTCCAGCAGTCAGGTACTTTTACGTGGAAAGAATTCCGAAATTAATGAAATTTTTGTATGTTTTGTTTAGGTACTCTGTGGAGTAGAATCTGAGTTTTCGAGATCGAGGACCCTGTGCTAACTCTGCAGCATCCGAAAAACCTCGAAATTTTTGGCCTTTTTTCATCATTTCACTTATAACTTCGAAACCATGTGTTTCTGCGAAACATCCCTCGGAATAAAGTTGAAGAGCATGAAATTTCTCACATATTTCACTGGTCAAAAGTGTTTTTTGACCCACTAATGACTAAGATACAGATTTTCAAAAATACAGTAATTTTCTAAATTTACCAAAAATAGCTCCAAAACTTGCCTTATAACTTTCATATGTTTACATTTCTGTGTAACTTTTGTTTGGTGCCCATGAATTTGGACACGTAGAAACTATCCAATGAGATAATACACTATCACTGATACGACGATCTGGAATGAGTCCGCCATAACTTTACATGACTCACATGTGAGTCTGCTTTATAGTCAAATCTGACCAGATTCCTGATGAGAATGTGCTTCCGATTTCAGAGGGCTAGCATGGAAAAATCTGTGTACTGGTTAAAAATAGTAATGAAGAATATTTATGTACAAAAACATACACCAAAGTGGTAAATAGAAATATAGAAAATAACTATGATTGATGCATTAATCAAATTACATAAAGTATAATTAATCTAACAATAAAACACAGGAAGAACAAATTTGTGATTAACCTAATATACTGAAACTCAGTCACTCAAAAATAAACTTAATCTATCTGTGTGCCTTGACCTCCTGGGCACTGATAGCACACCGTCGTCGATATCGTCATTATTTTCTTCCTGCTGCGCTACAATTTCGTCGAACAAGTTGTCCTGTTCTTCGCATTCAGAGTCGGTGTCTTCTTCATCGAAGTCTGCTTCTGGTATATTTTCACATGCAGTACCAACATAGTTCTAGCATATGGTAGAGCACATGAGTCCAGCTTGTCAGTAGCTGCAGGCTACAACCTGTAGTGCACGTACACCGAATGATGTTGAGGTGGTGCTCTGAAGCAGCATCCATGTTTGTGGTATTGGGTATCACACCTGTATAATAAAAAACGAGTTATTTTAACATAGTATAAAAGTATTGGAAAATAGCGCTATCAACAAACAGCACACAGGTATGGTAGAAATTTAAAAAATGACAAATACCATGAACAATCCTCAAGCTGACGGTAGTTTTTGTGGGCTCCCTAACCATCTTTGTACTTGCAGGTATGTCCTGAAGGAGTGACACTTGGAAGCATCACTTGCAGGTGACAGTCTATCCAGTTGAAAATTCACTTTTACAGAAACATTGCATAAGAAAACTCGATACCGCAGATCTTCCAATTTATCTGCGTCGATGGTTCCACTGTACAGTTTCACCAGAAACCTCTCCTGCCTCAGAAATTTAGTGTGTTGTTGCATAAGGGTCTTTAAAGACACCAGCTACCTCTGAGAAACAGGTTTTTTTTCTCATAAACTTATATTACCTTTTTCTTCCCACTCCCGAACGGCAATGAAGTGGTGTGACACCCACTCAATGCGTGGAGGAAAAGAATATACTGAGTGTTGAATTTACAGGAACGGACAGAATACAAAACACTCAGAGTGTTACCTCTCCCAATCTTCTGGGAATAAATGTTATTTTTATAAGAAGCTAATGCTGTCAGCAAAACCGAAAGATCGATGTCTTCTCCTGTTATGACGACAATGTCGAAATTGTTAGCTTCTGATATAGCCGTTTCCACTAATAGGGCATCGGCATCTTCTATTGCCTGTTTGACCTGAATTCCCTTTGCTTCAATATCAAACATCAGCAATGCAATGAAGTTTTTCTTATTGAAATCATTGGAAAGAAATTTGGCTTGTGAAATTGTGATAAGAAATGTTATGGAAAATAAAAACTTTGCTGAAGAGTGCAGCAAAGACCGTCGATACCTTGTTATTACATTGGTACTCTCGTAACTTATTACAACAAGATACCAATCAAAAACAACAATGGCGTTGCTCCCAAAGCGATTGTTAACAAAATCCGCCTAATTTTGGCACACCAGTTGAGATGTAGCTTCTGTTGATTTGCTCCACACAACTTTATGCAGTAGGTATCCACCATCAATGACTGCACATTTTCTGCTGCCGAAGTCTGCTGATTCTTCTATTGGAGTAATCGTCTCATACAACATTGACTTCCTGCCATTGTGTGAAGAGCGACATCGGGAAGGGATCTAGTTCGTAATCGAACAAGTTCGTGAGAGCTGCATCTCATTGTTTGAGGATGCAAATCCGTTGAAATAGAGTCAGAGGCCATATTGTGAACTTCTTGTCTTTGATTTTAAGAGAACGGGAGATGGCTGCTACAGTTACCACGTTATCCTTAGGCCACAACTTCATATGTGCGAAGTTTCCTTTTTCCAAACAAGTCTTCATACAAGTGATGCCAACAGTTACCACTAAGTGGCAGTTCACAACTTCAGAAGCCACGGCCCCTGTATCTTAGTCATTAGTGGTCAAAACACTTTTGACAAGTGAAATATGTAGGAAATTTCATGCTCTTCAACTTTTTTCAGAGGTATGTTTCGCAAAAAAAAAAAAAAAAAAAAAAAACAAAAAACAAAAAAAAAAAAAAAAAAAAACGCATCGTTTCGAAGTTATAAGCGAAATAGTGAAAAAAGGCAAAAAAATTCGAAGTTTTTCGGTCGCATCAAAGTTAGCACAAGGTCCTCGAGGTCGAAAACTCATATTCTACTCCACAGAGTACCTACACACATCATACTAAAATGTTATTAAGTTCGGAATACTTTACAGGTAACCCCTTTTTTACGACCTGCCGCCTGGACAATATCTGCGGATGCGGATAAAGTGCCACGGGTGCGTTTGCAGATATGGGCCTTGAGGATGTTGTGTGGATGCGGATAGCACTTTCTTATCCGTGCAGACCTAGCCGACCGCAGTGGCCGAGCTGTCAGCGGCGCGCCAGTCACAGTTTGCACGGCCGCTACGGTCGGGGGTTCGAATTCCCCTCGGGCATGGATGTTTGTGTCATGTTTAGTATAAGGTAGTTCATAAGTAGTTTGTAAGTTTAGGGACTGATGACCCCGCAGTTAAGTCCCGTAAACTTAACAAACACTTTAACATTTTAAACCTATACGTATATAACAACTTCGGGATATTTTGGAACGCCGACTTCATGTCAGGCCTCACCGACCAACGTCAAAAGGTCTCCTCCGTGAAGAATGACCTGCCATTCCCCAAGAAACCTGCCAGTCCTTAAGTGAACGCATTCCTGCGAGAGTGAATGCTGTTATCAAGGCTAAACTCGTCCTCACACGGGACGTATTGTCCCAACGTGGCGCAGGCCATATGTGCTGCTTACCTAGGTACTGCACGCTCTGAAACGACCTGCTACATCCCACGCAAGTTGCTGCTCATCAATATCTGCGACCGCGATACTCTCCTGCGCTCGTTGCGGGCTGGCGCGTAAACCAATGTGATTGCAAAGATGGATGTGCGTAAAATTACACAGTATCCCCTGTTTGCAATCGTCGGAAGAAAAAGAATCTGTAGCTCTCTTATGCTTGCACGTGGCATGCAATACTTTTCTAGAAATTTTAATTTTTGATTTCATCAAGAAAATCAAAGACGGTAAATTTATCTGAAAGTAGTTGATAATTATAATAAAATGTACGACCAAATCACTTTTGGCAACAACAAAAAAATGATAAAACACTTGTCATCAGTGAAATACATCTCCACTTGTCTTGCTTGCTCCCTTATATTCCCATTTTATACGCTTTTCATATTCAAATGTTTACTTTGGCATTCCTTCGGAGATAATAGCTTCTGCTTGATATATTTTACTTGTTCATAGACGAGGGGCAAGGCCTCAGTTCGACATTGTTCGTTGTGATAATTTTTGCTTTTAGTATTGTACGTAAATATCGTTCCTTCTTTACTGCATCTGCTTCCGTGACCACGCGCTAGCCATACTATCTTTGCACTGTGAAACTGATCTCTTCCAACACTATACTGAATTGCAACAGAATTCAAACAGCGTGGGAAAAACCGAGGTACGTAGGGTAGTGTCTCGAAATTTATAGGTTCCTGATTTAATAAAGAAATTCGAATTTCGTCATCTTAGACTCCTTGTCAACTTACTCGACTCGCCCCTACCAGTTATAAAACTGACACACGTTAAATAAATTAACATTTAATGCTATGAAAATGTAGTTCCGGACATTTATTGTAACAAATCATATCTAAAATAACGCGTTTTCAAAATTTCCGTTCTCTGGGGCCCGCAGTGTAGAGTGGGTCTTTGACCGACATGTTCAATACTACAATAATTATAAATTATTTTTACACTGCTTTAAAACTTTATTATCTCAATATTAGCTTATTTCAGCCTTAGCCCATCAGGTGTTCTGTAAATATGAGTAATATAGAAAAGTTGTTACATATAGTCTTATAATTACATAAAATTTTTACAAAGTTTTACTTACATTATAATATTGTTGTTGTTTATTTGCTGCCCAATTGATTATAAAAGCTGATGTAATGCTTATCTATTACTGCTTATTCCAATATTCCCATATACACAACAACCAGAACGATGTACTGAATGAGCAAACCGAACTCAAACATAAAAAATACATCGAGAATGGATAAACACCAAAGATTCCAAATCCATAATAAAACTCCAATATAAAACAAATAAACCAAAGATATTAATGTATAAATTACTGGTAACCATGTAAACTTATAATATCGTTCGATGCTTCCACTAGAGACTGCCACTATCAAAACTGATAAAAAATCTAATCATATAACCAGTGCTGTTGCACATATACAGATAAGCATTAATAGATAAGCATTACATCAGCTTTTATAATCAATTGAGCAGCAAATAAACAACAACAATATTATAAGTAATGTAAGTAAAACTTTGTAAAAATTTTATGTAATTATAAGAATATATGTAACAACTCTTCTATATTACTCATATTTACAAAACACCTGATGATGGCCTAAGGCCGAAATAAGCTAGTAGTGAGATAATAAAGTTTTAAAGTAGTGTAAAAATAATTTATAATTATTGTGGTATTGAGCGTTATCAAAAGTTCCTCAATTTTCCGACGCTTTACAAAAGGGTAATATTTATACATCGTACGCTACAACTAAAGAAGACACGAAATACGGTGCTCCGTTTGCAAAACGGCGGCTTAAAAGTTCTGCTCGTCACGCTACTACCAAGTCGCTTTTCATTGGTCACGTTCCACTCCACGAAGCAAAATTATAACATGACACATCCTTCACTCCTCGCTTCGCAGGGTAGTGGAACGAGGAATTCCACGCTGCGACGTCACCACTTCCTCTTGCGTTTCCACGTCCCGTGAGAGGACGGCAAAAGAATGGGACAACACTATATTGAATTTCAGCATTACCGGTGAAGGGCGTCACGTACTTGTCATTTTCAGCCAGGTATCCGCGTACTTTGGATCATGTAGTGCACCTGTTGTAAAGAGGGGCGCCGGGCTTTTGCTAGCTGTTGAACATCTACGCCCCGGTGGAGGACTCGGACGAGTCCTCGCCGGCATGACAATGCTTCGCCTCGGCGGTCTACCTGACACGAGCAGTTCACGGCAGTGTAACAAGAGAGCTACTCTCGCGGACGACAACTGTTGTGGCGTGGCAGCCATGTCTCTACCACGAGGCGCGCGGCTGTGCCTTTGATCTGCGCTAATGGTGACGAGGACTCCCACACAGACTGGCAACAAGTGCATCCAGAATTCAGTATTTCTGGCTTGCCCTAGACCCGCTGTTAGAGTAGCAATCATCAAGTGTGTCTTCAGCTCGCCGTTCTCCGTACCGAAGATACCTCGAGCCCCTAACTAGCCGCTGTGGAGAGTTGAGGAATAGCCCGCAATTGTCCCACAACAGCTTCGGCGATTTCCGGAGACAAATGGAATTGCGCGTGTCGTCGGAAATTGCATCTTCTGCGCTCGTGGCGCCACAAACTGACTGTTGGCTTGAACGACTACTAAAGGCCAGCGGGCTACGTCCAGGTTTTCCAGGACTTCTGAAGTGTTCAAAAAGGCAAAATGGAGTATTGACGACTAAGGAAGTGGAAAATAGCTAACGGGGAGTGGCTAGAAGGCAAATGCAAGTATGTGGAAGATTTTATAAATAGAGGAAAAATAGATACCGCCTACAGGAAAATAAAAGAGAAGAAACATTTGGAGACAAGAAAAGCAGATGTATGAATATAAAGAACTCACAAGAAAAGTACTTGGGCTCGACCAAACATATCTGTATGAAAGTTTAGTTACAGTATCTCTACGTACACCTCACTGTGCTGGTGGGTGTCGTTTGTATGTAAAACTTTGCAATCATGCTCTAGATAGCACTGTAGATGTAATTGTAGACGCCTTACGTAATGCAGATATCTGAACTATAACTTACGTAATTATTGTCGTACATATTCTCTAGCGTATTGTCATCAAAAGCCTTGATGATATTTGCAACTTTAACCTTCTTCTCAGAAGACTGTCGGTATTCACTGCCACTGCTTTCATCGCCTCTTCCCGCACTTACCGTAGCACTACCGCTAGCAATGAATTCTTCGTCATTATCATCCCTATTATCATCATTATGTGTTAGTGTTACAATAGTATCTAACTTATGCTCATATTTCTGTACCATAACAGATTCGAGAAAGCATGCAAATGATTCATCTTCTACACTAATACCATCTTCACGAAGAATGGTTCTTCGTAACTACTTCTCAACCAATCCCAATACTTTAGCAGGATTGATTATCAATCGCCACTCCGTCTGACGCTTCATCACACAAATGTCACAAAACGCAACTTCGGAGGCACACTGCACCGTCCCTACTGGCGAACCGACAGGTCAAAGTGCAATGTGCCAAGGCACAAGCAGAGGCCTCTAACGGACGACTGCAGAGTTTTGCAGATGCGAGAGTGTCACTAGTGCAATAACGGATTTCTACATTATCTCACGTACGATTTTGATGTATATGTGTTTGTTCATGCCCAAGTACTTTACTCGTCAGATGGAAAACTGGTTCTCAGCAAAGAAGGGAAAGCTGAAAAGAGGAAAGAGTATAGATAGAGGCTCCACAAAGGAAATGAACATAGAGCCAATAGTATAGGGATGGAAGAGGAAGAATAAGTCATGGTTGCAAAATTTTATCACGAATTATTTACGGAAGGTTGGTAAGGCTGATAGAAGCCGACCTTCGGGAATACCCATTTGGATTCAGGAGAAATGTAGGAACACGAGATACAATACTCACTTTACGGCTTATCTTAGAAGATAGATCATGGAAAGGCAAACCTACAATACTAGCTTTTGTAGATTTGGAGAAAGCTTTTCTCATGTTGATTGGAACACACTCGTTCAAATTCTGAAATCAGCAGGAGTAAAATATAAGGAACGGAAGGTTAATTAAAACTTGCACAAAAACCGTTAACGGTTATCAGAGTTGAAGGGCATGAAATGGATGCAGAGATTGGGAAGGGAGTAATACAAGGTAGTAGCCTTTCTCCATTGCTATTTAATTTATACATTGAGCAAGCTATAGAGGAAAGCAAAGATATATTTGGAGAAGGAATTAAAGTTCAGGGCGAAGAAATAAAAACCTTGAGTTTTGCCGATAACATTGTAATTCTGTCAGAGACAGCAAAGGACAAGGAGGAACAATTGAATGTTCAAATGTTTGTAAATCTATCGGACCAAACTGCGTGGCCATCAGTCCGTAGCTTACAAACTACTTAAACCTAATGACAACACACACACCCATGCCACAGGGAGGACTCGAACCTCCGACGGCGAGAAACCGCGCGCTCCGCAGCGAGGAGCAATTCAACGGAATAGACAGTGTGTTGAAATGAGCATATAAGATGAACATTAACAGGAGCAAAACAAGGGTAATGGAATTCAGTCTCAGAAAATCAGGCGGTGCTGAAGGAATTAATTAGGTACCGAATTAATAAAGGTGGTAAATGAGTTTTGTTACTTGGTCAGTAAAATAACATATGATGGTCGCAGTACAGAGGATATAAAATGCAGAATGGCAATGGAAAGATAAGTGTTTTTGAAAAAGAAAAAAAAAATTGTTAACATCGAATATTAATTTAAGCTTAAGGAAGTCCTTTCTGAAGGCATTTGTATGTTGCCTTGTATGGGAGTGAAATATGGAAGATAAACAGTGCGGACAGGAAGAGGATAGAGGCTTTTGAAATGTGGTGCTATAGAAGAATGCTGAAGATTAGGTGGGTGGATCGCGTAACTAATGAGGAGTTACTGAACAGAATTGGAGAGGAAAGTAATTTTTTGGCATATCTTGACTAAAAGAAGGAATAGATTGGCAGGACATTCTTAGACATCAAGGAATCGCGAATTTAGCGTTGGTGGGAAGTGTGTGGGGTAAAAGTCGCAGAGGGAGACCAAGAGATGAATATAGTAAGCAAATTCAAATGGATGCAGGTTGCCCCGTTCTTATGAGGAGATAAAGAGGCTTGCTCAGGATAGAGTACGGTGGAGAGCTGCATCAAACCAGCCTCCGGACTGAAGACCACGACAACAACAACTCTGTCAAAGTCATACGTGCTGGTGTAAGTTGTAAATACAGAAGATGGAATAAATGACTTGCTGCATTTATTGTGCCTTAAGATTGTCGTCTGACTGCAGTCTTCTTTTCCGCGAAGATGAAGAAAACAGGAAGTTAGTAACAGTGAAAATGTGAATATGTGAGAGGTTTTGAAATAAAATTTGTGCCACTGCAAGGATTCGAACTCGGAGTCTCTTATTTCCTATGGAGGCGTTACACCACTACGCCCTCATGGATTGCCTTAGGACATGTCTACCTCCACAACAGTCCACCTATGTAGTCCAGTGAACAGCGTGCTAGATTGCCACGCAAGGGCCGCGGTGGAGTAGCCGAGCGGTCTAAAGCACCTCGCTGCGGAGCGCGCGGTTGCTCGCCGTGGAGGTTCGAGTCCTCCCTGGGGTTGGGTGTGTGTGTTGTCCGTAGGTTAGCTTACCTAGATTTAAGTAGTTTGTAAGCTACGGACTGATGACCACGCAGTTTGGTCCGATAGATTTACAAAACATTTGATTTGCCACGCAACGGGGCCTGGTTCGATTGTCGGTCGGGTTGTAGATTTTCTCCACTGGGTGTTGTGTAGTCCTCATCATGATTTCACCGTCATCGTCAGCTAAAAACTTGCACCTAGGAGGCCGAATACGTTCCTAGCTGTAGTCCATCGGCCAACACGAAATCATCATCCCACCACAACACAAAATTCTGCCTCATGTTCCCCTATATAATACGTATTAATGTTGGAAAGGCTCTACAATAGCAGAATAGCACCCCAGTAATGAACGTTATTAGAAGAAACCCAGCCTTTGCACGTCAGGCACATATGGTAGAAATAAAAAAAAAGGCAAAGCAGTCAACAATCTGAAGATTGGTTTGAACACCACAGTGCTTTACTAGGCATGGTCCTGTTTGGAGATGGTATGCCGTTGCCTTCCTCCGACTTTCGAATTGACTTACCCAGGAAGTTATAGGGGGACCTACAGTATAACGTGGGTTCCGAACCACGGTGCTACTCGGTATTTTTCACATGAGTAATACTGCTAGAGGTGAAAGAAGTGGAAAGTGACAGATAAAAATCCTGCGTCCTCGCGGGGGTCGAACCCGCGACCTTCGGATTCATAGTCTGGCACTCTACCACTGTGTAATCAAAGCCTATACTGGTGGAAATATATAAAAATAAAACAATGACGTGCCTTAAGACAATCCGTGCAGTTGCTATATCCACTAAGCCACGGTAGGTTCGACAGTTTGGCGATCGCAAGGATTGGTTGAAGGGGACGAAGGAGACCAAAAAGAAAATAAAAGTGGTATAACATCTGCTTAGTAAGCAGGAGGTCCCACCTTCGAATCCCGGCCAGGGCACAAATTTTAATTCAGAGCCTCTCCTGCAGATTTATATCTTTGATATATACCCAGAAAAAATATATCTCTGGGCATTGATTTATTGTTTGATAAGGAGAATTTGTCGTAGTACTTGCATTTGAAGTGCGCTTGTGCGTGTTGCTGATAGTTCTGCATATTAGTGACGAAGGTTGATTGATACCAAGCTGCGACCATCAAGAATGTGAAGAACACCCCTTATACCTTGCAGTTATATAAGAATAAGAAAGAAAATTAAGCAGCATTGGTTGCTGCAAATTTCTGTTCACAATAAACTAAGAAATACGTGGTTACTTGAGATTTCTAGAGAAACCATCACGCCAAATAAACTGTGAAATTCATCTATGGTTTGTAGTCAACACTTGAACGTTGCACATTGTAAATCTGATTCCAAGAAAAATATTCTCAAAGTAAGTAGCATTCCGAGCAGGTTTCTATATTATCCTCTACATAAAATACCATTGCAAGCAGTATCTAAGCGACACTCTGTTAAATAGACTCTAGATAATCGGGAGTGTCAGAACAGTATACGAAGTGCGAAATCTTAATGAAGAAACCGACAGAAATGTACCTTTAGATGCAGCTACTGAAGCTGAAGTCCAAACCGAAAACGAGATGATTTGCAAACTAACGCTTTGGAGAAAGAAGTGTCACAGAAAATAAAAAAGACGGAGACTGAACAAAAAACCAAAAATATCAGAAAAAAGTAAAACGTATAAAATGGAATGCTTGCTGGAACAAATAAAAGATTTTTAATTAAAAAAAATCAGCTGCGTATAGTGAGTAGGTAATCAAACAGTGCATCGTTAAGTAATTACATTTCTTAGCAAGAGACAAAGCGAAAGAGCCAACAACAGTCGGCAGACAGCGCCCTGCGCTGTCCGACTGGACTAAATGGAGTGAAAAACGTAAGTAACGAGTGCCGCGATAGTTAAGATCATACTAGAGGGCTACTGTTGAGCCAACTGCTAACGAATTGAAGGCAGCCAACTGCAGGGACGAAAATTGCCTGCCCAAAAAAATTTGCCACTCGGCTTGGTGACTGATGGAGGCGGTCTTCATGGAGCGAAATGCTCTCTGCTACCATGCTGAGTTGCCAACGTAGTTTCCACACACAGTATAAGTAGTGGCCTACGCTGTGAAGCGTCTGACAAAAAGTAATAAGAAACCGAAGATAAAAAATAAAACGAATTAATGGGACAATTTGTACTTCGTGATCAAGTCTGTCTTCAATGAATGTAGTTTCCTAGTAGTCTCTATTTCATCTTCGTCAAAAATCGGTAAATTATATATGTACAGAAGTATACCTACCTGTTTAGTCCCCTTAAAAACAACAACAAGAGAAATATAGCACTCGTTTCTGACGAGTAGAAGGGAAAATGTGTCAATTTTTTACATTACTTCTAGGTAGGATTCGAACCTCCGGCGGAAGTGGCCTCTCAATCCCTGATATGACGCCTAGAACATATCGGGAACAGGTGGTTGAACCAATAAGAGGTTTATTTAACCACTTCTAACGTATTCGTACATAGATCACAGGGACCACCACCCTATTCGTCAGGGTAATAATTTTGATGAGCCATGGGATCTCTCTCATGAGAGCGAACGTGTTAAAGCCGCGCGAGAGTAGCCGCGTGGTCTGGGCAGCCGCTCTCGCCAAAGGTTGGAGTCCTGCCTCGGACATGGGTGAGTGAGTGTGTTTGAATTTATTGCCCTTAGTGTAAGTTTCTTTAAGTGGTTTGATCCAGATTGGTCCAACTGGTTTACAGACATATGAACCGAATGAAACTATTCTCTGCAGCGGAGTATGCGCTGATATGATACTTGCTGGCAGATGAAATTGGGAAATTTGGAAAGTAGGAGACGACGTGTTTCCAGAAGTAAAGTCATGAGGACAGTCCGCGAGTCGTGTCGGGATAGCTCAGGCGGTAGAGCACTTGCTAACGAAAGGCAAAGGTCCCAGGTTCGAGTCCCGATTACGGCACACAAATAATAAAAATATAAATAATAACTGATGGACGATAGGATTATGACTCTATTATTGTGATAATATCCATGCACCCAAAATATAATATTATTCCTGACCCCCAATGTATTAGGAGGTATTAGTTTTGTCATCTCAGTGCATTAGCATGATTTTAATGACGAACCGGGTACTCCGGCCAGCCACACTGTACGAATTGATTAATTTCTAGTGCGACAGGTATCAATTACCATCAAATTAACGCTCAGCTAAAAGCAACGTTTTTATCTACTCCGGTCCTTTCTTATGAACAAAAAAACTGTTCAGTTTCGATCCTGTAGTTCAAGAATAGTAACTCAGAATTTGTTTAGAGTAATTACGCTGCATTCGTCCATGATATCGCGATATTTCATACAAAACCAGGATTGTTCCATACTACCTGCAAGTAAACAGGATTGTTCCGAGTTACAAGTTCTCTCCAGATGCAAAACCAGGATTGTTCCATACTTCCTGCTAGGCTAAATAAGTGATGAAATAAATATCTTTTGTAGCTTCAAATAGAAATTTACGGGGTTCTGTCAGAGGAAGTGAAATTCCGCTGTATTTTTAACAATATTTGTATTCCCCTACTACGCCGCGAGGATTAAAAAAACTCCTCTAAGCATAATCGCATTCCGCTGCGGTTTGCAACACTGGGTGCACTGTATATGGCTGGTTGCGTGTATCGTGTTGCGACACGACACGGTGTAGAGGGTGGAGGCAGCATGCAGACGCGTTCCGCCTCAGTCTAGTGCCAGCTTCATAAACCCGGGTTCTGACCTAATGCGACAGCAGCAGAAAGCAGGACGGATGTAATTTTCACTTATGTACTTTGTATAATGGAAATCGAGTTTACTATTCGTAACAATATGGAAATTACGAAAGAACTGAAAAGAAAATATGGAGAGCTCAACAAAATACAGTGGCAGCACAGCTCGGAGCAGATGGCACTGTAAGCAACACATTGTAGACATCATTGTTTGTAACGAAAATCTGTATATAATTTTTTTTAACATTTTCCTTCCACTTGTAAGCGTAATAGTTATTTGTTATACTACGCCCTTTACACATTTCAACCTTTTGTCACTTTCAATGTGTGCAATGGAATGAAAAAAGTGTCAGACTTGAGCCATACACAAGTCTTATGATCTCTCCTTTTTTTTTTTTTTTTTTTTTTTTCTTTTTTTTCCGTCGAAACCAGAAAATTTGTTGAGATGCGTTTACACGTATTGCAAATGAAGGAAAGGCGTTTTTTATGTCATACGCTTTTCGGAGTCGTTTTGTGTGCGTATAATATTCATTGCTGAACAGTTATAAATAGAATGAAACTTTCACTCTGCAGCGTAGTGTGCGCTGCTATGAAACTTCCTGGCAAAGGTCCCAGTTTTGAGTCCCTGTTCCGGCACACAATTTTAATCTGCGAGGAAGTTTCAATTACAAATATTTTTCTATGTTTCACAGTGTATCACAAGTCTTTGTTATGTTACAGTTTCTACTTCTGATCCACTAGGTTACAAACAACTTCTGAAGCACAAGTTTTTGTGAAGTTAATTTGATCATCCAGGATTACATACGGTTCATTGTTTTACTCCATGCGTGACCTCATGATGCCGCGTGTATATTCTATGGAAGTGTGGATTTTCTGGTTCTTGATGAACCTATTTCTCTCGGCACTTCCCTGTGAACTGGTTTCGTGAGGGTTTGTTTACAGTGTACGGTGTAGATAACTGTCGCGTTTCATCTTTCTTTTGTTTCTGTTCATTGTATCCCTGAGTGTATTAGGGGTTTCTTGAGCTGGTCTCTGTGTAGACGCGTGCATGTGTGTGTGTGTGTGTGTGTGTGTGTGTGTGTGTGTGTGTGTGTGTGTGTTGCTATTTTCGTTAGTTTTTTTTATGAGAGTGGTGGAGGAGTATGAAGAGGAGAGAAAGAAAGAAGGATGGAGGACATTTCATGTTCCATCAGAGTTTTCCTTTGTTTTGTGGCCATTTTGATCAGTGACTTGTTGGTTACGTTGATATGATCATTAATCACTTTCTTATTCATCTGTGAGGTTCTTTGTATATGGAATTTTACCTGTGGTGTCAGGAGGCTTTTGTTTCGTTTATTAAATCTTATTATTTTCTTATCTTAATCCATGATGGATATTTTAAATCATATCAACGTAACCAACAAGACACTGATCAAAATGGCCCACAAAACAAAGGAAAACTCTGATGGAACATGAAATGTCCTCCATCCTTCTTTCTTTCTCTCCTCTTCATACTCCTCCACCACTCTCATAAAAAAAACTAACGAAAATAGCAACACACACACACACACACACACACACACACACACACAACACACAAAAAAACTGATACACTCAGAGATACAAGGAACAGACACAAAGGACAGATGAAATTAGGTAGTTGGAAACACTACACACTGAAATCAAACCCTCTCATAACCAGTATATGAGCATTTACTTGTAGAACCGTTTTCGACTGGTACTGCGGCTCTCGCCTCAGGTGTATCATATAATAAGGACTAATATCAGGTATTCGTAGAAAAGGGGTAAGTGCGTTTGACAAGCTACACTGTAGATGTCTAACTGACAAAAGTACTTTACTATTTCTTTACAAATATGTCTTATGTTAAAGGAAGTGGTTAGGTATTAACCTAAATTGTTGCGGATGAACAAGCAACGATGGCATGTACAGTCTACCTCGTCCAAAGTACTTCTTCCCTTTCTACAAATATCTGGTATTAGGCCATATTATACAGCGTGTTACAAAAAGGTACGGCCAAACTTTCAGGAAACATTCCTCACACACAAAGAAAGAAAATAAGTTATGTGGACATGTGTCCGGAAACGCTTAATTTCCATGTTAGAGCTCATTATATTACTTCTCTTCAAATCACATTAATCATGGAATGGAAACACACAGCAACAGAACGTACCAGCGTGACTTCAAACACTTTGTTACAGGAAATGTTGAAAATGTCCTCCGTTAGCGAGGATAAATGCATCCTCCCTTCGTCACATGGAATCCCTGATGCGCTGATGCAGCCCTGGAGAATGGCATATTGTATCACAGCCGTCCACAATACGAGCACGAAGAGTCTCTACATTTGGTATCGCAGTTGCGTAGACAAGAGCTTTCAAATGCCCCCATAAATGAAAGTCAAGAGGTTTGAGGTCAGGAGAGCGTGGAGGCCATGGAATTGGTCCGCCTCTACCAATCTATCGGTCACCGAATATGTTGTTGAGAAGCGTACGAACACGTCGACTGAAATGTGCAGGAGCTCCATCGTGCTTGAACCACATGTTGTGTAAAGGCACATGTTCTAGCAGCACAGGTAGAGTATCCCGTATTAAATCATGATAACGTGCTCCAGTGAGCGTAGGTGGAAGAACATGTGGCCCAATCAAGACATCACCAACAATTCCTGCCCAAACGTTCACAGAAAGTCTGTGTTGATGACGTGATTGCACAATTGCGTCAGGATTCTCGTCAGCCCACACATGTTGATTGTGAAAATTTACAATTTGACCACGTTGGAATGAAGCCTCATCCGTAAATACTAAAATTATCTCTAACATGGAAATTAAGCGTTTCCGGACACATGTCCACGTAACATATTTTCTTTCTTTGTGTGTGAGGAATGTTTCATGAAAGTTTGGCCGTACCTTTTTGTAACACCCTTTATATTCCTGAGGCGAACCAGTCGAAAAACGTTCTACGAAGAAAGGCACGTAACGAATACACAGTGAAGTGACGAGATAAATGGGTTCATCTAGAATAAAAAGTCAATCTTTCCGAAGCATAAACACACAGCTCCATGGGGACACGTATGGAGTAACATTGAAAACTTAAATTAACTTAGCAAATAGCTTGTGCTACAGATGTGGATTCTTACTTAGATTAGAAGTTTTGTGTCCCAGCCTCGTCGCCGCTTTTGTGTCTCGTTTTCCGTCGTAGGTGTCGGTGGCAGAGTAGAAAGAGTCCGACACAGGAATAAAGGATGCACGCTTTTGCAGGTAGGAGGTGATCAGCCAATGGGACAGCAGAAACTAGAAACACTAGAGTAAATTAGAACGAGATATATATTGCACAGAATTGATACAATACTTAACTTTTACATAGCTCAGTACTGCAGAATGCTGATTCATAGTTGAGCTAGAGGCCTGCCTAGTGCCTGTGCGATAGCCAAGTCTTCACTGGTGCCTATCTGATTCCGAAGTGTTAACTGGTTCCTATTTCAGTACCAAGTGAACGATGTCGTTCAGTGGTGGCCACGAGCGGGATTGTAGCAGAGGGCGCTCGTGGCTGACGTCGTAAGAACGCCGCGCCGTGCGTGCATAGTGGCGCGCGGCGAAAGTAGGTGGCCGCGAACTTTGGACTTGTGCGACACCACAAGAAGTAGAAACTGTAACATAGAAAAGCTCTATGTTATACTGTGAAACATTGCCAAATATTTATATCTGTTCTGCAATGAATATGATATTCGGAAAAAGCAATATGTATTACGGGCCACTGATGATCCTACACAAATCAAGAAACGAAATGTGTATGATCAAAGGAAGCCTTCCGTTTAATTGCTATAGATGGATATACACCTCCATAAATTCTGATGATTTATTGTTTTTCATTCCAGTGTAGCAGTTGAAAATGGCTTAAGACCGAAATCTGGATAGTGCAATAAAAAAAAAAAAAAAAAAAAAAAAAAAAAAAAAAAAAAAAAAAAAAACTGAAGTCAAAGGGCAGAAAAACGTTTTAAAATATTTTACTTAAATATAGTTCCTTAAAAAGTAAACAAGATAAATACATAATTTGGAATGGTACACAGTGTACCGAGTGTTAATGATCATTTCAATTGATCCCGCTTGCCATGTTATAGTGCCAAAATGTATGATTTGACAGCAAATGGTTTTGACATTGCAATGACCAGACAGCAGCAGCAATAAGTAAGTCAAAAGTGAAGGTGAACACTAGGATAATACCTGATAGTGGTAAACAGTGTAATGTAAATCGTATTCAGAACAACGTATGTCTTCTGGCATGCAGTGGTTGTTTCAGTACTAATCGATGAAAAATGCCAAATCAATATTTTTACGCAGCATATAGTTATCTCAAAGTCTGGAAGGAATAAGAATCCACTATATACAGTTGAACAAAATATTCATTACAGCCAAATTATGAAACCACATTTGGAGAAATTTACCGGAGGGTTCTGTTCCATATGAGAGCACCCTACAAAATCCTATCTCCAGCCTTTAAAAAAAAAAAAAAAAAAAAAAAAAAAAAAAAAAAAAAAAAAAAAAAAAAAAAAAAAAGGTTCAGAAATGTTATAGCTGGATGAAACTACTGAATGGAGAGCAATTGATATCGACGCTGTTCATATACTTTTCGAATAACACGAAAAGTTAGCATGATTCCAACTTTCAATGACGCATCTGTCGTGTTATGGCCTGAAGGGATAATGTAAGATCGAGAGTGACCGGTACTTACGGATCAGTCAATATTATTTGGCATTCTCCAGTCTGGCCTATGTACTTAATATAAAGCGAGAGAACCGCGCTGATTACGCATTGAATCGAGTTTGTTAATCGCTGAAAGATGCATACTGTATTTGCATGAAAACACTTTCCTGTTTCTCATTAAAATTTGCTCAAAAAAGGCACCTACTGGTTTACAAAGCATGTTGAAATTACATGATTTTCTATTTTTCCCATTTTTCTTTGGGGGAGGGGGGAGGAGGACGGGGTTATTAGGTGAAAACAGCAGTTTTTGTTTGTAACCATAGTAAGCGTACATTGGATTTCTTAGACGTTATACCAAATTATTCTCCAGCTGTGTGAAAGACCAAACAACTAGTTTGTAAATATAATCTTATTGTGTGATAATATTGCTTCCTGAACACTTCCATCACAAAATTGGAGAAGTAGCGTCTTCATAAAAATCAACAGTGGGCTGTTTTGTTAGATGTGAAGCAAGCACTAGTGGGTACTGGAAAGTAATTACTAGAATCGCTCTTAGCCAAAACCCTGATGAACATGTTGCTACAAACGGATTTCAAATATATATTGCAAACGAAAAGGGCAGTACTTGTGTATGAAGAAGCTTATCGATCCTCTTCTATATCTAACTCATTGTATAGTGACCGATCATTTTGTTTCGCTGAAAATAAGATAAAAATGTTAAATGAAGGTTTACCCTTTTTTTGTTACCTACATGTCGTTCTAATCATATTGAGTTTTGGGACTCGTTTAATGCAGGTTTTTAAAACGCGTTAACCCGAGACAATTGGGTCTGATATAGAAAAATGGTTTTTACGATGTTTTATTGATAAAAACTTGAAATAATTTGTCTATTTTAGACTAAATTATATAACTTTTTGCAATATTTAAACGTATATCTGGAACCTAAAATGCCTAGATCTAGTGATAAGAGACTAAAAGATACAAATCATAGCGCTGCGAAAGTTTACAGAGTTATTGTTTATTTTATACCAATCTTCGCAAAGTTATCTGGAAAGCAACATTCCACTGAATTCGTTTGTGTTAATGGACCGTAAATTTCAAGACACATGTAAAACGCAAAATATAACACGTCATAGCAGTGTAAATAAAATTTAACCCTCGGTTAAACGTCAGTGACAGGAAATTTTTTGTCTAAACGGCTGGCGAGTTGAGCCACGCGAGAAAAAATATATGCAAAAATGTGGCAGTTAGCTTTGGGACGAACTCTCTTGAAATTTCGTAGCCATATAATACTCTTTCACACATGAATAAAGCTGCAATTAAAATTTTGTGCAAAGAGCACTTTAAATCTACAAAAATTTATGCCTTACTCGTTTCATTAGCAAAATTTTCCGTACAATCTGAATAGGAAGACGTACTATCGTTTCATGTGTAGACAATAAGGAGCAGACAGAAGAACACTTGTTGCTATTGAGGGTAAGAAAGTTGGTAATAAATGGTTCAAGATCGATAAAGTTTAATGTTCACACGCGCGGCAGTATCTTCGAAACGTTCTGGACATAGATACCGCTCATTATTAAAGTTTTTGATTCAAACATTTTATTAAAAAAAGGTAAAGACGAGAAACGTTCATTAACTGCTGTTGCATGTTCTCCCATAAAAGCATTAAAATTAGGCTAGAGGATAGAGTTGCGGCCGAGTGTCTTACTGGGGCCTAAACGAAATGTGAAATGTTATATTTTACACTGAAATTTTCATTATGCGGCGGAGTGTACACTGATATGAAACTCGGTGTTATAATTTTATTTTGAATAGATTATTATAAGGAAAAATCAGGTTGTATTATCATTCTGGTAATCACCACTTGCAAATATGAGTATTATTGTTATAAACAATGATTTTTAAAATCTGCATAAATCACTAGACCCTTTTAATGTGACTCATCGTTATCAATCTCCAGATATTATCCAATGAGATCGTCGACAAACGGATCTACTGCAAAAAGTTTTATTTCGTATTTCGTTCGAGAGTGACAAAGGTTGGAAGTACGGCACATACGGAGGCATACAAACATTCATTTTCCCTTTTATATTTATAAGTAGTTAAGTAACGGAAAGGACTTGTAGTTGTACGAAGTAAATTGCGTACTACACAGTTCCTTGTGTATTATGTGTAAGGCTGTAAATGTTTTATTATAGGGACAGTTAATAATTCTACGTTTCAAGTATTCGTAAACCTATTGGGCCAAGTTCGTATGGGCATCAGCCCCTAAACTTACAACCTACGTCAACTAATTTACACTAAGGGCAACACACCCAAAATAGCCGAGGGAGGACCAGCACCTCCGGTGGCAGACCACTCAGCTACTTCTGCGCGGCAGTGAGTATTTCAGGAGGTGGTAGTGTACACAAGTTTCTATAACAAAATGCCATGTAATGTGTGTCCCATATTTATTGAGGTCAGTGATACAATGTTGTTCAATGAATTTTCGTTTCCTGTGTCGGTGCACCGGGTGCTATTGGTTGCTATAAGCGTATATATCAAATGTTAGCAGTAAAGTTTTGGTATTCGTGTTGTGAACTCTTGCTTTATTTCACATTCACGTTTTCATTGATATTTGTCGGTCAACTATACTGTACACCAGCGTCTAAACATTCCACGCGTACCTACAAATGCTAAGAATTCCGATATATTTATGTATGGATGTTCCTATGGAAACACTCCTGGTGCTTGTAGTGATTGAGGCATACGATTTCCTAACCACAAACTACCAGAGAGTTGTATACAATCCGAGACAGTGGTACAGCGCCCAGGAGTCATATAGCATTTTATCTTGTAAGTGAAATGTCTGTGCATGAAGTAGGAAAAGCGTTATTCAGTCGGTGGATCGTAATTTCCAAGAAGCACACGTAGAATATCTGGACTCATTGCTGTCGCACCCTTGATATGTTGGAAAAAAATCAAGTTCAAAACTGGAGGCAAGCATAAGACTTCGTTCGAAATTGTACTGAACGCATTAGTTCATGAACCCAGTAGTTAATGGCTTGTAGAAAACAAGTTGACTTTAAATCACAGTAAAACTCAATTTTTACAATATCTAACACATAATTTTACGAAAGCTGACATTCTGATTACACATAATGGGCATGTGATAAATGAAACTGAACAGTTCAAATTTCTAGGTGTTCATATAGACAGTAAGCTGTCATGGAAAGCCCATGTTCAGGATCTTGTTCCAAAACTAAATTCTGCTATATTTAACATTAGAACAATATCTGAGATAAGTGATTTTTCAACACGAAAAGTAGTCTATTACGCTTACTTTCACTCACTTATGACGTACGGCATTGTTTTTTGGGGTAACTCGCCTGATGAAAAAAGGGTATTTCTGGCTCAAAAGCGGGCGGTTCGAGCAATATCTGGTGTAAGTTCGCGAACGTCACGTCGACCCTTTTTCATTAGTCTGGGAATTTTGACTCTGGCGTTACAATACGTTTTTTCTTTAATGTCGCCAGCTTATTCCCACGAGTTAGTATCTTTCACTCCGTTAATACTAGACAGAAGTCAAATCTACATTTGCATCACACCACCTTAACACTTGTGCAGAAAGGTGTACAGTATTCTGCGGCATCCATTTTCAATAAGCTGCCACAAGAACTAAAGAATCTTAGCACTAATCCACATGCTTTCAAATCTAAATTGAAGAGTTACCGCATGGCTCACTCCTTTTATTCTGTCGAGGAACTCATAGAAAAGTTAAGCAATTAAGCTAATTCATTTTTTTCTTAATTGTTTCTTTTCACTTTGTCTTAAGATTGTCGTGTACAAAGGTCTTCTTAAAAAATTTCTAGTACCATTCTTGTGTAACAATTAATGTATTGACATGTTCCATGACTCCTCAATTGGGTTCTATGGAACAGAAAAAACAAATAAAAAAAATTAAAAAAACAAGATGGTTTGAAATTAGATAAGATTTGGCGGTCGACTCTGTACCAACGATATGACAATCGATTACCTGTAATCGAGAGTTATGAGAGTGGTCAGAGATTGCTTCATAGACGACAGCGCGTGACAAGTGGTGGCGCCCTCTATGTGCTCTATATAAGCAGGACCTCCGGCGGCAAGCAGCCAGGCGTCGACTCAAACCTGAAGATGTCGCGCGCAGTGGGCAACGAAACGTTTGGAGAAAAATGTTCTACAAGTGGACCACGGCAACTTAGCCCGGAAGTTTTAATTAATGAGTATCGACCTGCTTATTTGTCTCTGTTTTAGTTAAGTTACATACTAAGTAGTATGTACCTGTGCTCTATAGAAATTAAACACTAGTTATGTCGCATTTTTATTGCAATTAGTCTATACTACCATTTACTAAAGTATTTATTATTACTATCGAAACACTCTACACAAAAGGTGTAAAATGTTTTAAGTACATTTATTTGAACTAGTATTGCCTGTGGTCTTAATTCGACCAGTTGTGTTTACAAAGTCATGACAATGAAAACAAAATTAATGTAATTGGAATTTATTGAGCACCACTATAGGTTTTATGTGAATTCTATAACAGGTGAAAGAAACGGCAAAGAGAAAACAAGAGAGAATGAAAGACACAAATGACGGAATTAATTGCTATATTTCACAATTTAGCATTACCAAACTTCAGTACAAACAACATTTTTGATAAAAATCATTTCATCATTCACTAAATGTCCTTGTCTTCTATGTTCATAAATATAAAATTTTAAACCATCGAAGGATCGAACTCTACTTGCTGCAACAAGCACCTGACCATGTGTAAAAAACTGGTTTTCTTGATAGAATCCCTAATTTTTCAAATGTTTGTCGATGTGACTTATTAAAATACTTTGTTCCTAAACTAAATTGTTTAATTATATTTGTAAGCTATATTTAAAAGTTAAGAATTGAACATTACGAAGAACTAAAAAAGCGGGGTAGTGGGAATCAAACCCAGGACCTTAAAATAAGAGCTTCAAGCGTTATATGACTGAAATAATTTTACCTGTCCCAATCTGCTGCCTTCAACGAGTTATAATACAGTGACTAAACTCGAGAATTTGGGATATCACCCTAAAATTTCTTTTTCTTTTTACCATTCTTAACAACTACGTGCTCATATAATATTTATATTCGTTACATTTACGACAAACCACCTTCCGAATTATATATGTTGCATTGGCCTTCTTATATCATATTAAAAGTCTGTACCCTCAGTTTTGTGTTAGCGTATTAGATTAGATTAGATTAATACTTGTTCCATAGATCATGAATACGACACTTCGTAATGATGTGGAACATGTCAGTTAAATTAAATGTTTCAATACAGAATATTACATGACACTCAATTTTTGAATATTTTATTATTATTTTTCTTTATTTTTTTTACCTAAAGTACTAACTTTTATCTAGAAATTCATCTAATGTGTAGAAGGAATTGCCATTCAGAAATTCACTTAATTTATTTTTAAATGCTAGTTGGCTATCTGTCAGAATTTTCATACTACTTGGTAAGTGACCAAAGACTTTTGTGGCAGAATAATTAACCCCTTTCTGTGACAGAGCTAAATTTAACCTTGAATAGTGTAGGTCACCCTTTCTCCTAGTGTTGTAGCTATGCACACTGCTGTTACATTTGAAGTCAGTTGGATTGTTAATGACAAATTTCATAAGTGAATATATATATATATATATATATATATATATATATATATATATATATATATATATATATATATTGTGAAGCTACTGTGAAGATTCCTAGATCCTTAAATAAATGTCTGCAAGATGATCTTGGGTGGGCTCCAGCAATTATTCTGGTGACCCGCTTTTGGGCAATGAATACTTTCTTACTAAATGATGAATTACCCCAGAATATGATGCCATAAGAAAGCAAAGAATGAAAATAGACATAGTATGCCAGTTTACTGAGTTGTACATCACCAAAGTTTGCAATCACCCTAATAGCATAAGTAGCTGAGCTCAAACGTTTCAGCAGATCTTCAATGTGTTTCTTCCAATTCAACCCCTCATCAATGCATAAACCTAAAAATTTTGAATATTCTACCTTAGCTATAGATTTCTGGTTGAAGTCAATATTAATTAATGGTTTGATGCCATTTATTGTGTGAAACTCAATATACTGCGTGTTTTCAAAATTTAAAGAGAGTCCATTTACAGAGTACCACCTAATAATTCTCTGAAATACTTCATTGACAATTTCATCAGTTAATTCCTGTGATTCAGGTGTGATAGCGATACTTGTATTATCAGCAAAGAGAACTAGCTTGGCATCTTTATGAATATAGAAAGGCAAATCATTAATATATATTAAGAACAGCAAAGGTCCCAGTACCGAACCCTGTGGCACCCCATGCTTGATAGTTCCCCAGTTTGAGGACTCAGCTGTTTTTGTATATTATGTGAATTACTTATATCAACTTTCTTTAACTATTTATATAATGATGATTGGAGTTGACTGAAGAGTGTGTACTGAACACAATTACATTAATGTTTGTGTAATTTGCTGGAAAATAATAACAGTTTTTGCAAATCATATGTTTTCGGCTTGTGTAGTACATGCAGGTACGCGTGGCACAAGCAGGCCATTAATGCTAGGGTTAATGGCCCTCGACTGCGTGGCCAGAGGGCGCTTATTAAGGTGTGAACGTGAGGGAGCAAACTGTGTGGCCTATACTGCAAGCAGTACTTCACTGCGCTGTTCAGATATGGCTATAAAGGAAACATGTTTTCTAGTTATGGGAATTAAATATGGGCTACAGCCGCTAAAGCTAGAATTTATGGTAGGCGACGCAAAAAGAATGTACTGCGGGAAGATCAGGGATCTATAAGTTATCCGTTTAGACTCTGTAACAGTGAAGAATTTGGGTGTTTTGTTCTTTCGTATACCTAGGATTGACAAAGTGTGTATGCAGACGAACAGCAGAGATTGAATAGTTTACCAGAACTGGGGGGATATAGGTATGCATGAAAGGAACAAATTTCATAGTTGTTCTGATACTAAATGGTGTTTACAAGTCAAGAAATGAATTTATCAGTCAGCTTCGGAGTGTTGAGAATGAACGAACACTGTTCGATAAAATTATGTCTCCCAACCGCATGCAATCTGCTCTAAGGACGTAGCGCTTTGCTACTGCATCAGCCCGAGGCGACAAACTTGGAAGCAATCAGAGATGTGGGAAATTAAACTTAGATATACTTACATTCCGCAATGGTACATTGACGTAATGAATAGTTAGTCAGATTTAGAGTTCGCCGTCCATTTCGCGAGTACGTACCTTCAAAACCTGATACATAAGGAAAAAAGTTCTGCTACTTGGAGAGGAAGTTGATAAAACCCGCTTGACTGAACCTGAAAAGTCAAGATAACTTCTATTATTTCATATCAAACATTTTCAATTGTCATCAGTCACTGAACTTACAAAGTACTTAACCTAACTTACACTAGTGACAACGTACAAACCATGCCCGAGTAAGGACTCGAACCTCCAGCGGGAACGCCGGTCCAGTCCGTAGCATGACGCCTTAGGCTATGCCGTGATTCTGTGCGGTTTCTTATTTCCAGTAACATTTCGTTACATCTCTTGGTTTAACTCGTTATTTGTGGTCAAAAGATTTACACTCGTCTGCTCCATGAGAAAAAACAAAGGCGAATTGCCTGCCTATTTTACGACACCTGAAGGATCTGAAGTATAACATACTTTCGTTTTCAACCAAACGTAATGGCAGCTTTTCTTGTTCTTGGCAAACAAAGTTGTTACTGTCCTTAGATCCCCTGATAACAAATCAACTGCCTCATAATAAAAAAATATAATGAAGCCTTATGTTATAATGATATGCATTGCCCCAACAGGTGGCGATGACACAATGCATTGACAATTGACGCGGTGCTACAATGTGAAGACAAAACCGAGCTGCTGGGCACCTTGCGTATGTTTTACTTCAAGATGTTCGATAATAGGTTGCAAGGTATCCCGAATAAATTGAATAAGTTAATTAATTTTAATAGAATTCGCAGGGTATCTCGAAGAGATTGTTTAATGGTAATTGATCAATAGTGTGTACTACGTACGTAAATGAAAAATTAAGCTTTTAAAAAATCGAACAATGTGGTGACTACGACCACCAAGGTAAGCCTTAGAAAACATTAATATGCGCAACGGACACGCCCGGGAAATGGGGAAACTCAAACACTAGAATTTATGGCCCTGTCTAAAGTACGCTGAAAGCGTAAAAACGAAACTGATGAACTTCAATAATGAAAGGAGGAAACAATCTGACTGCGACACAGATAAAATAAAAAATTGTCCTACCTCGTATCATCTTATAACAAAACTGGAAACAGGAAACAGCAAGCCTCTCGCGTCATGCAGTATTAAAATTTTAAGAAATGATAGGTTGGTAGTAATTAAGTTCAACAATAATTGAAGAAAATGAAAGGAATGGGAAACTAACTACCAAATGTGGACGCAGAACGCAAATTGATTATTAGAAATTATATATTCTAAAAAATATGAAATAGAAAAATATTACAGAAAATTAAATTAACATCAAGCATTACAATAATGGCGTGCTGAAACAGTTACTTAACAACTAAATGCCTTTTCCAACAGCGTCCTCGCGCTACCTCAGCCAACAGCTAATTCTCTGCAACTGACTCCCAACACAGCACGCAACAGACTTGGTACTGACTGCTCTCTCTCGCAGCCATAGCGCTTACTCTACAATCGAACTTCCAAAGATTATTGTGCCACTCACAATATACATCTGTGGCCAGTTTACGTATGTAAAAATATTACAGAAATCCGACTTATGTCGGGACCATAGCGACCTTACAAGGTATAATGAATGCGTACATAAGTTGGATGATGCTAGGCACAAATAAAAAATTAGAAATCGTAGATTCGTCATCACATTAGGAAAGGAACTAGGAGGTGTAAGGTTGTCAACGAATTTATCTATTGCACAAGATGCAGTAAAGACACTGGTATCACGAGCTAAGAAAATAAGACGATATGCACAATGCAGAGAGAAGAAAAATAAAGTCAAATGGCATGTTTGAAGTGAACGAATCATATATGTTCGGAACATAGTCTGTTCAACATGTGAAAATTTTCAATATAAAAAGCAGTAAACGTTTATAATTTTTTAAATGTTAACTTTATATAAAAATTATTTTAGAAATTCGTACCTCAAAGGTCTGTTTGTCTCGTGCTTCGTCAGACTAGTGTCAATTTATGTCAATTTAATCTAGTGATGCCCAACTGGTAGGTACCGCTCTAGAGATGTTCTGGAATTCATTTGGCTAGTTTGCACTGAAGTCTCTACTGTATACACAGAGCGATGCAGTAGTTACAATTGCAGATTCCGTGCTGACTCTATCTAGTGGAGTGCCTGTTGCAGCCTGAATTATAGTTTCAGTGGTCGTGTGTTGAGAGTGGCGCGCCGACCAAAGTCAACGCCTGTGTGCGAAACATAGGAAGCGCCCGTCTAAATTTAAATTTTGTAAATTGGTGAACCAGTTTACTACAATTTGGAAAAATAAATCGAAAATAAAACTCATATTCCATAACGATTATTTATTGTGTCTCTGTTAAACAACTGAAATACAAATTATAAAAAGTGAAGAATTTTACTTTTTGTGCAGTGTCATCCATAATATTTCACGACGTTACATATTTATAAGAGCGTGACAAATGTTATGTCTTTTTAACAGAAATTAATACGTCTAATCAGTAAAATGATTCTTTCCACTTTTTTCCCTTTTTTCTCTTGTGGATTAACGGCGTGTATCTATATGTTAATATTTAACACGAGTAAATAAATCATATGGAAGACGTATAAAATATCAACTCTTCTAGCTTCCAGTTAGCAAAGTCTATTACAACACTGTATCTACGTTATGTAAAATGCTCTTTTCTCAGCCGGCGGCGGTGGCCGAGGGGACTAAGGCGCTCCAGTCACGGTCGGCACGGCTTCTACGGTCGGGGGTTCGAATCCCCCTCGGGCATGGATATTTGTGCCGTCCTAGTTCGTAAGTAGTTCATAAGTAGTTTGTCAGTTTAGGGACTGATGACCCCGTAGTTAAGTCCCATAGAACACACAAACATTTTTTTTTGTTCTTTTCTATCGATATTAAAAAATTAAACTTAGGAAACAAGATGGAAAAAAATGCAAAAAGTCGGTTTTTATTATTTTTTCGTTATATTTCTTTGTTCTTCATATAGATCGATGCTTTGCGGTCGTTTGTTCATTATTACTAAAAACAGTTTCATTAATAACATATTCCATGAAAACATACTGGAAAAAACTTTCAAGCTATAAATTAAATAAAAATTGTCAACGATGTTCTTACATGAACAAACTGACATATGAGGTTGCAATTCAACACCATCGGTATATTATTGTATGTTTCTGGTGTATATCTAATGAGCTTCACTTATTTACATTATACAAGGGATTTCAAATTACTGTCCAATAGAATATTTCATCACGTTCATTTTGAGACGACAGTTCTGCAATTGTGACAGTGTCGACATTTTCTTAAATATAAAGTTTTCACAGCGCTTCATTTCAGCAGCTTCTACTAATTATCTGAAATACCCTCATGTCCATGATTGATGCAACGAAGAGCTATTCCCCCCTCCTTTGTCGAATGCTCGATGTAATCATAGAACCTGTAAGCATATGTGCGTACTATCGTGTTCGGAACGAAATGTGGATTTCCGGTTAGCGTGTAGACCTATATCTATAATCACTGTGCACACTTTCACACACCTGCACGGGCCACAGAAGATGCCTGTATACGGTGGAAGGACATAGAAAGAATAGAAGAACGACAGTCAAAAACCCATGTGGCCAGATGGCTTAATGTTAGGGCAAGGAGAGTCTTTGAATTAAAATTTGTGCTGTGCCAAGGACTCTAACCCGTGACCTCAAATGTTCAAATGTTTGTAGTACTTATGGGACTTAACTACGTGGTCATCAGTCCCTAACCCGTGACCTCCTGTTTAATAGGCATACGTTTCAAACCGCCCAGCTAACACGGTAAGGCACCTACACGGACATTCTTGAAGCA
The DNA here is from genome assembly GCA_026315105.1 of Locusta migratoria. Classification (NCBI taxonomy): domain Eukaryota; kingdom Metazoa; phylum Arthropoda; class Insecta; order Orthoptera; family Acrididae; genus Locusta; species Locusta migratoria. The sequence continues at coordinate 221,840,647 of CM048751.1, read as the reverse complement.
TATCTCCCTCCACAACACAGATTTTAATTCTGCCTCAATGTTCCCTGTGAAATACAACTGCTGATGATTTCCAATAGCATAACAGTACCCAAGCAATGAATGTGAATAGGAACAATCGAGCGTTTTTCCTCAGGCAGAGACGATATAAATATCAAAATTAATTCAACTCCTTGAGATATAAATTATCTCATTATACCAAAGGCAATGAAGATAAGGAGAGCCGTTGAATTAAAATTCGTGCTACGGCTGGGATTCGAAACCGGGGCCCTTGCTTAATGGGAATTAAATTATTGTTGGTATATCACCTCTGCCTGAGGGGGGGGGGGGGGGGCTCGAGGAGAAACGGTAGTGTTCCCATTCACGTTCATTGCTGGGATGCTATTCCAACGTAGAAGAGCTCCAGCAGTTTGATACGTATTTCACAGGCGAACAATGAGTATGTGTAGTGGAGGGCCTTACCTGAAGACAGTCCGTTTAGCCGCCATATCCTTAATACTGTGTTAGCTGAGCGGGTTTAACCGTCTTCCTAGTAATGAGAAGGTCCCGAGTTCGAATCCCGGCAACAGGGGAAATATTAATTCAACCCCTCTCCTTATCTTCATTACCTTTCGTATAATGACACAATTTATGTCTCAGGGAATTTAATGTGAAACGTTCTGATGTCTCTTGGATGTGCGAAGTGTTTATTGACATCGAGGTTGTATCCTGAAGTATAGGGTGGCTCCGAATACCTGTTATATCAGAAAGAAACACTTATTGGGCTTTAAGGGCACTTCAGTAACACCACAGTACTAAATGGTAACGTACACATAACCTCACAGAAAGAGCTATTTCGAGGAAGGCAAAGGTACCTTTATTGTCTGAGTCCTGATGTATGCCTATTTCTGACACATCTTCACCGAAGGGAACGCACGAGTGGATTCGTCACTATGTCACCTGGATGCTCGAACGGTGATCCAGCGTTTCTTTAACAGATGAGTACCTATTTGGTCTGCAAATTGATTTTCGACGATTCGCAACTGAAGGTAACTTGGAACTCGATTTCTGGAAAAAAGACCTCTCTGTAGGAGGCATTTCCAGCGGTTATAAAGTGCACTGGGGGCACCCGGCTGCTTATCGTTGCTCATGTCGGCAATGGTGACTCCTGCCGCACGGGTTCAGAGGTCATACTTGGTCATTAACACGACTGGTGCATTCGGTGAAGACGGCTAGCCTCGCTAGCGAAGCGGAGTTACCGATTTGTAGCACCGTTCCCAGAATCGATCACGGTGCTCTGTTCTCTATTTCTCTCTTTCTCTGATTTTCTTTATCTCTCCCCCACACACCCTCACTCTCTCTCTCTCCCTCTGTCTCGCTCTCTCTCTCTCTGTCTCTCTCTCTCCCACCTCCTACACCAGCAAAAATCATTAATAAAATAAGAAATGTTAATAATAATACAACAAATAAAAATATCAACCTGTGGTGCAGTTTCTTTCCACAACTACATCAGAAACACACACACACACACACACAGACTGACGTACAGCAAAGATAGGACGAACATACAGTCAAAGAGTCAAAGAGTTGGCAACATCACCCAAAATAAAATACAATACAAACAAAATGGCATGTGCCTAGTGATGAAATGCAAAAACGATAAAGCCAATGTGGAAAAAACACTGAATCAAAACAATCTAAATTCAACAAACAGCTCCACGTGTAGACCAGCACACATCAAAAATTGTAATTAATATCATCAAAACATCATTACCCATACGTAGATAAAGCACCAGGTTTTTAACTTAAAAGCTACATATATATATTGAAACACAATCATTGACAGGCCACTGAAGATGCCTTACAAATAAAGGCGAATTCCATATGGCAAAATAAACTTGCATTATTCAGTTGCATAGGTGGCTTACATCAATAATTATGTACATTATATTATGGTCCTCTGACCTGGAACCGAGTGAAAGGCTGAAAGCAGAGGCTCGCACGATTCTGTGTCAATCTTAGGTGTACAATTCTCTATCTTTACTATCGGGTGGAGAACTGTAGGATGCCCCTAAACACTTCAGGCGTACACTACACGCAGGGAATGACTGGTGTAGCGCAGTAGCCTACGTGTGAAGTGCAAGTAAAGTTTTTTCGGTGTAGATAACTTCCTCAGCACCAGATAACACACCTGTAGCTTCCGGAGAGGCAGCATTTGGCCCAACAGAACGGAAAAGGAAATTATTAAAATAGTAGTATTTGACTGCATGAGCGGCTATGGAAGAATCCCAAAAATGCTCGCACAATTAAACGCTAACATTCCCACATAGTTGGACGGAAAGTTGACCAACACCAGGTGGCAATAATAATGAAATCCCGAACTCATACTTGAACGTATACCAAAGTGATATGATTAAGAGGGAGATGTGTTAGTAGCAAATAAAAATACGATATTACCGTGAAATAATAGCAGATACGGAATGTAGCGTTAAAAATGCGTTGAACATATTAATTAGTTGCCTTATGGACACCATGGCTCATTAGCAGTGGTAGCGAGACCTATACTTCAATCATTTTTCCAGTATATTTCCTGGTCATTTATAGTTGTAGGAAATTTCAGCTTACCAGATGTTGACTGGAGGGAAAAATGGGAGAAGACGTTAGCGCAATCTTAAATTGAAAGTCCATATAAAATTATTCGTGGTTTATGTGGATGTCAGACTGAGATTCATTGGAAGAATCCTCAGAAAGTGTAATACGATAGCAAGGGAAGTAAGTTACAAACCAGTCGTTAGGCCGACACTTGAGTATTGCTTATCAGTGTCGGATTCGTGACAGCCAGAGTTGACAAGATGTTATGGAGAGCAGCACGCTCAGTTTCAGGCTATTTGTTACGAGCGAAAACGTTTAAGAGATGATCGGGAAACTTCAGTCATATACACGAGTATTGCGACTTAAATAGGGCAACTACGGTTACCTGGGTGAGCTCAAGAATCGTCTGGCGCCGATGACTGTCCACTAAAGAGACGCTAGAACGACCTGTCCGATGCATACCTACCACAGTTTGCCGAACTTTGTTGCAGGCATTTGACCAACGTGCAACTGTTCTTTACGGCAATGCCGATTCCTCGAACTCATCCTGAAGGCCCTGATGACACTGTCGTGCTGTACTACCTCTGGAACTTTCAGTCTTGATCCAGCTCCGTTTTTCTTGTTTGGAAAACATAGTGACAACGTTACGTTAGACCGTTCGCTCACAAGTGACTGTGTTCCCCTCAACTGTGCGCACGCCAGTGACGTGGGACTGGCGATTCCATTTGCTCGAAGATAAGGTAGGTATATCTTGTATATATTAGTTGCTCGTGCTTATAACTCGCAAAAAAGTGACAAGGATAAAGGATAAAACTAGAGGGATTAGAACCCATCACGGCGGAGTGGCCAAGCGCATTGAGGTGCTATGCTCCGATGCAAGAGGCCGTTCCTCGTCGGCGTTTCGAATTCCACCTCGGGTATGAATGTTTGTGATGTCTTTAGTATAAGACAGTTTACAAGTAGTTCATCTGCATCTACATCCATATTCCACAAGCCAACTGATATGTGGCGGAGGGTATCTTGGGTAGCACTATCGGTTCTCGCTCCTATTCCAGAGACGTATTGTTCGCGGAAAGATTGTCGGTATTCCTCTGTGCGGCCTCTAATCTTTCTGATTTCATCCTACTGATATTCTCACGAGATATGCGTAGGAGGGAGCAATATACTCCTAGCCTTCTCGGTAAAGGTATGTATCCGAAACTTCGACAAAAGCCCGTACCGAGCTACAGAGCGTCTCTCCTGCAGAGTCTCCCACTGGATTTTATCGATCACCTCCTAACGCTTTCACGATTACTAGATGATCCTGTAACGAAGCGCTCTGCTCTCCGTTGGGTCTTCTCTACTTCCTCTATCAACCCCACCTGGTACGGATCCTATACCGTTGAGCAGTATTCAAGCAGTAGGCGAACAAGTGTACTGTGACCTACTTCATTTTTTTTCTGTCTGCATTTCCTTAGGAATCTTCCAATTAATCTTAAGTCTGGCATCTGCTTGACCGACGATAAATTTTATATGGTCGTTCCATTTTAAATCACTCCCACATAATTTATGGAATTAACTGCTTCCAGTTGCTGACCTGCTATAGTGTAGCTAAATGATAAAGGATCTACTTTCAATTTGTAGCAAATTACACTTGTTTGCATTGAGATTCAATAGCCATTCACTGCACCATGCGTCAATTCTATGCAGATCCTCCTACATCTCAATACAATTTTACAACCTCTCTATATACTACAGTATCATTCAAAAAAGCCTCAGTGAACTTCCGATGTTATCCACATTTATATATATTGTGAATAGTAACGACATTCCCCTGTGGCACACCTGACACCACTCTTACTTCGGAAGACTTCTCTCCATTGAGAATGATATGCTGCATTCTGTTATCAAGGAACTCCTAAATCCAATCACACAATTGTTCTGATAGACCATATGATCTTACTTTGTTCATTAAACGACTGTTAAGTTCCATAAGCTTAACAAACATTCGAACATTTGAATTTTTATTGGAATCCACACGGAAGCGTACAACAATTTTTTTTATTATTTATTTATTTATTTTTCTTTATTTTTTTTTATTTTTTTTTTATTTTTTTATTTTTTTTTTTTTTATTTTTTTTTTTTGAATAAAGGAATCTGTGAGAACGATACACGAAGTATTTTCCGCCATTCACCGTGAGACGACTTACTGAGTATGGATGTAGATGGTAATGGTGTGGGATGTGTTATGTGTGTTTATTCTTCATAGAATTTTACTGGTGTATCTGCGGGGTATGACCGTTGTCACTTATAGTGAGGAGATCTTGGCACCTCATGTGAGATTGTTGCATGCTTCTGTGGATGCATATTTCTAATTTATAGAGCACATCAGTCTGACGTTCCCTTGGAAGCAGAAGTTATTGCACACTAGTGTGCCCTGCTCGCTCTCATTAATTGAATCCCGTGGACGCATTGCATCGAGTTAGCATCCACAAATCAGTCGCCACTACTCGTAATGACGTTACTTCCTCAATGTGAGATTTATGACATCACTGTAGTATGCACTACCGTTGTCAGGCCTGTATTACTGCTAGGGATAGTCACATAATCCCATACTGAGCATAATAAAAACTTGTTGGAACGTGTATTAAGAGTGGGAAAAAGAGGTAATTGTCGACTAGATTGATGGTGGTCGCAACTGTTTCCATTTTGTATGGTATAAAAATGTTCAAATGTCTGTGAATTTGTGGGAATTAATGTCGTCATTAGTCCCTAGCCTTCCAAACTACTTAACATAACTTACGCGGAGGACAACAAATAAACCAATTCCTGAGGGAGGACTCGAACCTCCGACGTCGAGCAGCGCGCGCTCCGCAACTAGGCGCCTTCGAACGCTCGGCCTCTCAAACGCGGCTCTATTATTCATGTTATTTCTACTTTGCTATTACCTATTCATACTGTTTTGTGGCGAAATAAAAGCTACCCTGTAAAATTACCGTTTTTTGCTTTAATTTTTGACGCCAGGTATTTAAAGTAATTTATTATTAGTTTCATAAGGAAGAATATAAAGAAACCAATGTTTTTCACGCCCCGTTTCGTGATCACTAATGTTTGTATTGGTATTTCTATCAGCCTAATTATAGTATGTTTGCTATATCCTTTTGTTTCCTGTAGTCTACATTTATCCATCTACTTTGTGACACTATCCTTCTGATGGATATAAAATCCTTATCATTTAAATGAGACTCTTTGTTATTTGCTTCCTTAATGTGCTGTATCTATACAGCATAAATAATTACGAATTTTCTGGGATAGCAAAGTTTACAGTGTTGTTCATACCATCATTATACTGCTTCTATGATCCAAGGCGGTGGACTGAGAGGAAACTATAACCATAATTCAGAAAATTTTCGTTATCACGACGAAAGATGTTATTGTTGTGAATAATAGTGAGTAAACTGAACTTTATTTCCTTGTAGGTGCCTTACGATCATATGTACAGAGGTATCGCAAAATAAATGTTATAATAGCGGAGATACTTTATTCACTACAAAGCTCAAACTGACACAACACAGTCACTCTTTGAGTTCACCATCAAAAGAGTCAACTATTTTGACTGACAGGTGAAAGTGTTGTTCATAGAGGCCTCACCAAAATTCACTATATTGGTCATTTTGTCTGACAGACACCAAAGTCAGCATAAAGCGAAGTATTACAGACTTTTAGTTATATACGACGGCACTTGTTAAATTTACTACTCTCTAACTGAAATACAAATGTGAAACAACAGTAATGCTGTGAATTACGAAGAAGGAAAGGAAAAATAATTGAGGTCAGTGGTAAATTAATGTGAGATTAAAATATTTCCACAACGAATTAGGTAATGGTATTACTAATTGTAATAAATCTCTTCGAGCAAATTGAATTCTGCTGTTTACAAAATAAAGTTTGCTCATTAAAACAGATGAAAATATTTTCTGCGGCATAATTAATGACTGATAATGGAACTGGTACTATATTACCGATGTTTCTGCATAACAGCATTAATGAATAAATAAACAAATAGTAAACTCATACTACGTCCTGTGTCTAACAGAACACGTAATTATCCCAATTTACACTAAGATTAGAATACTGTCTCGTTAACATTCAGACTTTAGTGAGCTTTTTGAGCTTCTGTATTTCATACTACCTTGAATATATAAAGTACACTGGCAGATACACCAGTCGTCCGACATTACGTATCAACAAGACTGATTATTCCACACCTTTTGGGTGGACCTGCAATATAATTACACTTTGTTTCGTGACGGCTTTACCTCATGTCTGTTAAGTTTACACAGGCGGGGATAATGTGCAAGTGGTATCATTTACATTATTTGTCAACTAGGCGAGGGAAAGGTCGTTTACTCCTCACCCGATTCGCTGACCTCTTATAAACAAATATCCGCAAATCGAACTCATATCCTTCGCCACCTCTTGGATAATGCCTAGTAACAGGTGTAATCAGCGTCATTTGTCCTGAGATCTCAAAGCAATTTCATTGTTCACATAGTTAGTAAAATGAACAGTCCCTAAACCAACGGCCAGCTAACCAGCTAAATTCCTGGTTTCTTCTTCTCATCCAAATCAAAATTGTATCTCTGGAACATATGTCAGATGCCATAAACCCCGAAAAGAAAGAGATTAATTTTTAAACTCATAGTGCCAAACATTGGTCCGTACAAACTATTTAAACCAACGTAAAACTATTTTAAGGACAAAACACCCACCCATGCCATATGGGGGGAATCGAACTTCCGGCGGGAGCGACTACTAACTCGCGACTACTAACATGCCACCGAGAACCACACGGACATTCCGCAAGAAAGGGTGATTAGATCATCAGTTTCGTCAGTCAATTTGCGCTACTAACATACAGTTACAAGTATACAATATTGATAAATATAGTTGTGTATATTAAATGCTAGATCTGTTCCATCATGTAGTACACTCGTGTATCGCAAGTAAAACATTTCAATAAAATTTCTAACTCATGTGGCACAAACTCGCAGTACACTATTCAAGGCCTTGGTATATCTATTATTATATTATACTCAAACAGACTGCTGTTAGAAGGATAGCTGTGGAGGCTATTAGATTGACAAACTGATGCAGGGGAAAGATGGGATGGAAAGATAGATGGGAAAAGATGAGATGGGAAAGGAGGAGGAGGATAGCGGGGGAGCAGGAGACGGTTGAGGGAAAGAGCAAAAGACCCGAGAGAAGTAGGAGGCGAATGTGGATAGCAGAAAGAAGGGACTCAGGAGACAGACAGAAACAAGGATGGTGCGGTAGATAACGACGAGGACACGTCGGAAGATAGGGGGAACACATTTACAGAATATAGAAATGGTTGCTTCTTTCGCATCTCCAGTATTATCGTCTGCTCTCTCTATGTTAGGCATTCGATTTTAGGCACTCTACAAAAGAAGGGTGGGGGGGGGGGTGCATCGACCAAATATGTCGAATGTAAAGTGTCAGAGTAGCAACTCGTCGATGGCCTGTCCACGAACTGTATAACATATTTTACCTGACCATGATCAATGCGCACACTACATACAAACTATTTACCAAGAAGAAAATCAAATGCCTGAGCACTTATAAGATGATAAAACATCACTAATATGAAGATCCATCCGTAAGATCGCCGAAGAAAATAAATATACGCTTACAAACGGCCTATGGGTTATTTGACACACGTGACTGTTCTAAGGAGTTAGCGAAGTCCGGCCGTTCTAGTGTTAAGGTGCGTTTCTATTAATACTAATCTGTTCCAAAACATGTTTCGCGTCGTGTTCCATCACAAGTGTATGAAATTTAGTGACATGGAAACAGTCTGCAACTTTCTGGCAGATTAAAACTATTTGTCAAACCGAGATTCGAACCCAGTAACTTTGTCTTCCGCGGGCCAAGGCAAAGTTCGTGTGTTTGAATAGCGGCCTGGCAGACAGTTTCAGTCTGCGAGGAACTTTCATATCAGTGCACACTCCGCTGCAGAGTGAAAGTTCCGTTCTAGTTCGCAATATATTGAGGCACAAGTGCAACGGACTGAAATGTACCAAGCGACTGCGCCGAAGAACATACGCCACAACTTGGAAAGTGGAAAAGTGGAATGAGAGTATAACATTTCCTCGGGACTCGCATATACACAGTACACAATCTGTATTCGCAATTCGGACTCTGCCTTATAACCTCAGACTTGTTCTCTTGCTTGTGTTCATGGTGTTTAAGTCTTGTTTTAGTGACAGTGGCCATGGAGTGATCTAAATATGAAGTGGAGAAATTCACTGAACTATGTAAATAGGGGAGAGAGTTGACGAGTATAACAAACTAGCTCTCGTCGGGTATTTACTTATTTATTCATGCTTTGAGTTAGTACTTCTCCTATCCCTTCTCTCTCTGTCCATCTCCTCTTTTGTAAATGCATGCTACATTTATCGGGGAATAAATAAGAAATAATGCTGTCTCGCATAATGTACAAAATTGTAAGTGCAGTATCCAAAGAAAGATAGTAATCATGATACAAATCATATGTAACCCATCGCAGCATATACGGTCTCATATTTATTGAGTTATATGTTGTACAACTGTATAAATTTTCAGGTTTATATTCATTTGTATAAGTGTTGTACGCCTGTAAAATCTGTTCCGAATAAGTAGTACAGAAGTAATAGATTAAAACTTGGTGTTTGATGGGGATATTTCCGATTAACATTACTGTTTTATCTCATGAACTACGAGTCACACTGTGATACAATTTCGAAGGTACATTTATTTGTATGTGCGAATACTATGTGTAAAATTTCCTGCAGCTATAATTTGTAGTGTGGATAGTATAAATTGTAACGTCACACCGAATGCCGTAGTTTTAGTCCATGAACAGCGGAAATGTTGTAAGCCAGAAAGTATTTTCCCTTCATTATTTTGATGTGTTTGTCAGCAATAACAAGTTTAAACAGATATAATATTGTGTTTAAAGTTTATTGCAAGTCGCTAAGTGCCGTCATCCACATATAGCGTATTTATAAAATTTCGGCGCATTATGTGGCAGTTTTTTGCAACTCTTATTGTTTATGATGTTATATCTCCTGAACCATGTTTCGTATGTGGTTCGTACCTATACAGCAACTGTTATCTCACGTAAGGAATATTTGTACCATATTTGGTTGAAATCGGTGCAGTGGTTTAGGAGCAAATGAGCAGCATTGTCGGCTTAATGCAATAGTTTTCCCCGCATCTCATTCAAATGTTCAAATGTTTGTTAAACTTATGGGACTTAACTACGGGGTCATCAGTCCCTACGCATCTCATTTTTTATGACGCCATAGCTCGTGGACTGTATGTTGTAAGTTATTCTTACTCTTACGGCGCCCGTTGTCATGGATTGAAGCTTACGTGTACAAAAATTTGACAAAGATTGGAAAATAGTGAAGATTTGTATGCAAAGAGTACAAACAAACACACAAACCTACGGACAATCTGCTTGATATATAACAAGCTGAAAATCCGGCGTTGACAGGTATTTATTTACTTATTCCTGTCTTGAGTTAGTACTTATCCTATCCCTTCTCTCTCTATCCATCTCCTTTTCTTCTAAAATCATGTTATATTTATCTGAGAATATATAAGAAACTAGCTGACAAACCGGCATTGCTCGGGTATTTATTTATTCAAGCTTTTGCCGGCCGCGGTGGCCGAGGTGACTGAGGCGCTCCAGTCACGGTCAGCAAGGCCACTACGGTCGGGGGTTCGAATCCCCCTCGGGCATGGATATTTGTGCCGTCCTAGTTCGTAAGTAATTCATAAGTAGATTGTAAGTTTAGGGACTGATGACTCCGTAGTTAAGTCCCATAAGCTTAACAAACATTTGAACATTGTCTTTTATTCAAGCTTTGAGTTAATACTCCTCATATCCCATCTCTCTGTGTACATCTCCTTTTTTTAATATCATTTCATATTTATGGGGAGAGGAAGAAATAAGGCTGTCTTGCATAATGTACAAAATAATAACTGCAATATCCTAACAAAGAAAGGTAGTCATCAAGATGCAAGTGCTTGTAACTTTAATAATTCATTTATTGAAAACTTGATTATAAACAATATTTTTAGTTACTTGTCCAACATCTAATATGAATAAATTGTTTGGGAGTCCACCACTGAGCACGCGACATGTCCATGTGAGAAACATGTAGATGTCAAAACCACTATGCAGTATTTTATAGGTTGCGCTGCGATTTATTAAACGTAATAGAAAATGCAAGTCTCACAGTCACTTGAAGTTAAAAGCTACATCTTCCGGAAATAACCGGTATGTACACTGTAGCTCTACAGATGTGAAAGATTTTTACGCATCGCAGAATATACTATCTCATTTATTGAATTATATGTTGTAAAATTGTATAATTTTGTTGGTATATATTCATTTGAGTAAGTGCTGCATGTCGGTAAAATCTGTTACGAATACAGTTAGTTGTAAAGAAGTAATAGATTAAAACCTGATGCATGATGGGCTGTTCTCCACGAACGTTTTTGTTTATATCCTTTTAACTCATGAACAACGTGTCGTACTGTGATTAAATTTCGAAGGCACATTCAGCTATATGTGTGTATACTGTTTGTAAAATTTCCTGCGCCTAAAGTTGTAGTTTAGAAATTTTAAATTGTCATACCGAATGTCGCAGTTTTACTCCATGAACAGCGGAAAAGTAGTAAACGACAATCTTTCTTCCTTTCATCATTTTGCTATGGTTGTCGGCGAGAAAACCTTAATAAAAGTTTGAAATTATGCAAGTCGCTAAGTACAATCATCCTCATATAGTGTTTTTATAAAGTTTCTTCGCCTTATGTGACAGGTTCTAGCAACTCTTATTGTGTATGACGTATATGTCCTGAACCAAGATTCGTATGTGGTTCTTACCACGACAGTACTGTTACCTTATCTTAATCAATCGGTCCAGTGGTTTAGCAGTAAATGTGCAACACTGTCGTTTGATGTAGCAGTTTTTCGCACGAGTCATATCTCGTTGAAAATGTGTATTGCGTGATCCTAACACTTACGGCGCCCGCCTCATGGATTGAAGCTTAACGTTTGAAAAATTTCATAAACATAGGAAGAAAACTGTAGATTTGTATACAATACGTCCACACAAACAAACACACAAACAGACGGACGCTCTGCTTTATATATAAAAAGGATGTATTGTACAGTTGTATAATTTTGCAGTTATATATTCAGGACTATAAGTGTTGTATGTTTGTAAAATATGTTGCGAATAGAGTCAGTCAAGGGCGGATTCAGGCCAAGGGAGGGGGGAATGGCACAGGGGCGCATGACCCCCACCCCCCTCCAGACGGCCCGACGATAAATGAGAGAGAGAGAGAGAGAGAGAGAGAGAGAGAGAGAGAGAGAGAGAGAGAGAGAGAGAGAGATATGTGAGGGGAAAGATAGAGAGTGGATGAGAGAGTAGACAGAGCAGAGAGAGAGTGATGGTGAGGAAGGGAGGGAGGGAAAGAATCTCAGCATTTGAATAATTAACTTTTACTTAAGGGCAACATGTAATTGTGTGTTTAAAAATGCAAATTCCCAGTAATTAAAGTAATTTGACTTTTTGTGTTATGCTTTCATTTAATTGCTTCTTTCTCTTTTTTTCAGTAATCTACGATGAAAACAAATAAAAGTTGTTTATTGTTTCATGATTGCTTGGGAGAGAGATGAGCTATTTTATATGTTTTGCTCATACGTAAAACTACGTACAAAAACTAAAATTCAAGAGGGGCGTTCAGGCTGGCGCATTCAGATGTTTTTAACGGTTTTTCTGATTCTTTTCCTAGGCACTAAGAAATGGCCATCCTACCTATCATAAACAGTTTTATTTCAAGCTACACGTTTCTATTTTCCAGTTATCGGAGCAAATTAGAAATTTCAACGGCATTTTCCCACACATCCGATACAAACGATTTTCATGGTAGTAGAAATTCTTCTTGTTACACAGTCAAGTATAATAATCAGAATCAAAATTTCACTCTGCAACGGAGTGTGTGCTGATATGTAACTTCCTGGCAGATTAAAATTTTGTGCTGTACGTGGGATTCGAACCTGCGTCCTTTGCATTTCGTGGGCTAGCGCTCTACCTTCTGAACTATCCTGACACGCTTCACAGTCCGTCGTCACAACTTTACTTTGCCTGTACCTCACCTCCTACATTCCATACTTAACAGAAGTCCTCAAGGACGTCATCTACCCATCTAATCTTCATCATTCGTCTGTAGCACCTTCTGTCTACACACTTTGGAGACGTAATTCTCACATAAAGCGGGAAGGCTCCTTGCTCGTTGCTAGAAGCCACCATCTCAGACATTTTTAAAATTTTGTTTTAATTTTCTTAATCAGTTTATAATATGTGCCTACCATTACGACAAAATCTGAATTAATTGCGCATGCCACATTCGGCCCAAAATGACATATCGCTAAGAAGAACTGAATAGCGATTTATCTGAGTCACGGCCACCACCAGACGTCTGTCAATACGAAATCGAAATATTGACACGTGCTCGAAAAGAATAGACACCATTTTATTAACTGCAAATATACCCACAACAGGCAATGACAATTTCAATGCCGATGCATTCATACGCTCGGTACCTTGCAAGATTACAGTAAAAGCTGCGAGCAAGAGAAACCAATGGGCAAAGGACACTTCAAATTTAGTGTGCTATTAAGTTGAGAATTTGGGTTGGAAGGTGGCATGCCTGGATAGCCCAACTGGGTAAGGCGACCTCTGGCCCGAAGCGGAAAACCGACTTCGAATCCAGATCCAGCACGTTTTGTCTACTTTATTGTTGAGTTTATTTCAACTCCCCGAAACAGTCTAAAAGTTTCAATATTTCTATTTCGTAAGTTTACGGCCGTTACTGTCACCCAATGATGTTTATCATTTCGACATGTCCGAAAAGAACAGGCTCCATACCAATAAATGTCGTCAAAAGTTTCAGATTATTTGAAACAGTAGCCAAACTCGCTCGCAACATGCGCGCGGAACATGTCTTGCAACAAGAACCTAGGACTTCTCTGGACGGAAACGAACCTTAAAAAGCCGTCTGGTCTTTCCTGCGGTTACGCCACAGAACGGCAAGGGACGTGTGGGAAGGACCTGCGAGCTGGGGCGTAAGTTAGTTTAACTAGTTTCTGAGTGTAGGGACCGATGGAGTGAGCGGTTCGGTCCTTTAGGTTTATAAACATACGAATTTTTTTTTTTTTCTATTTTGAACGGCAAGATCGCAAACATACTCGTGAACTCGACGAGTGCTCTCTCCTATTTCTCGAAAATATGTTTTGCGGTATCTTTCAATTGCTGTAAGCGTTATCCTTCAATCGCTTTCGTAAATTTTGCAATGCCTTCAGGATCTGAGAAGGCTTCCGCTCCATGAGTCAGTGTGGTAAGAATATAAGATTACTTCCACGGGACCGAGTGAAAAGCGCAGTGGCAACTCAAGATGATACGTATTTACGTGGTTTCCTTCCCTAACTTAACCCCTCAACGCTGTCACAAATTCGCATCATACCGTTGTGGCTCTTATATTTCGGAAAATAAATGTTTTCGAGTGCCAGTGGCGAGTCTAAGCGAACGGCACACTGCGTGTGACATGTTTTCCCATATACTGTTTTCTGTACTTTAACGACGATCTTCGTTTATCGTGTGCGTGTTCCCGAAGTAGTTTTAATTATTTCTTGATATACAGCTAAAACCATGGGTAATTTTCATTTTGAAAATTATATTTTGTTTTTCTAATATCATATGGGTGTTTAAATATATATTTAGATGTGGTAAAGTAGCTACAACTTCCAGCGAACACGAAAATACTGTCAGTGTAAAATAATGTAACCTTGAAAACTGCAGGTGGTCCGGAATTCCGAGGCTGGACGTTAATTGAGCACAACAATTTACACTTAGAACATGTTTATTGGTAACATAAGCGAACACAGTACAGACTGCCTCCTGATCGAAGTGCTCCACTATTTATATATAGAAAGAATTTTCTGGAACTTACAAGTACATCAAGCATAAGAAACATGTAGAACATTATAGAAATAGAATATAGAAAGAAAGAAATTTTGTCTGCCCATGGCGGGATTTGAACTGGGGACCGCAAGCACAGCGATTTGCGATGCTAACCACTGCGCCACACTTTCCGTCGTGAAACTCACTACATTGCTCCATTTCCTGAAAGAACAGCGACCCGCTGTTAGGATACCTATGGTGCCAGCTACAGTCTCCTGGATCTTGTGATGGGTCCTCTGTATGGTAATTCCGGGGAATCCTTCCAGTCTGCCTGCACACCTTCCTTACGGTGACGACAACCGGCGCCAGACCCCCCTGTCGTGGCTTCATCATTATCATAACAGACTGCAGTGTCCTTGATCAGGAGGCCGTTTCTGTCTATCTGCTCTTTGGGATCATAGTAAGGCTTCATACGGAGGACGTGCACAATGTCTGTTCATTTTTGTCGTTTTGATCATTCCGTACAAGGGTAAAAATCCATACTAGATCTCCTAGGCTATTTACAACAAGTCGGTGCTTGTTGTTATACCACTGATGGTCTTTCTCCTGGGCGTCCACTGTTCATATGCGACCCAGTTGGCTTGCTTCTTCGACTCTGGTGATGAGCTCTTTCACATAGTCGTCTTGAGTGTCGTCAGGTTGGAACGGGAATAGAGTATCCATTGTCGTCTCTGCTTCACGACCATGGATCAGGAAAAACGGTGTGAAGCCGTTGGTGTCTTGCCGTGCTGTATTATAAGCAAATATCACGACTGGTAGTATTGTATCCCAATCCTTCTGCTCAACATCGACGTACATCGACATCCGCTAACGTCTTGTGAAAACGTTCTGTAAGACCTTTTGTCTGAGGATGGTAGACAGTTGTGATTCTGTGGAAAATGTCGGAACGGGATATTACCTCTGATACTAGTTTTGACATGAATACTTTTCCTCGATCAGATAGCATCATACATGGTGCACTATGCTTTAAAATAATGTATTTTACTAGGAATTTCGCGATCTCTGGAGCTTCTGCAGTCGGCACAGGCTTGGTGACAGCATGGCGGGTGAGGTAGTCAGTCCATCCAGACTTCTTTCCATCAGTTACCGGTTGTCGACTATGGAGCTACTGCAGGTGAAATAGGTACCAGATGACTTGGAGGGCCGGCAGCGGTGGCCGAGGGGACTGAGGCGCTCCAGTCACGGTCTGCACGGCCACTACGGTCGGGGGTTCGAATCCCCCCTGGATATTTGTGCCGTCCTTAGGATTAGCTAGTTCATAAGTACTTTGTACGTTTAGGGACTGATGACCCCGTAGTTAAGTCCCATAAGCTATAAAAACATTTGAACATTTTTTGACCTGGAGGTAAATGTGGCACATGCTTCCGTCTCTGGCACTCCTTACAGTGACTCACATAGTGCTTGGCATATAGGTAGAGATCTTACCAGTAATACCTGCGTCTGATTCTGCCTAGGTTTTTCACGAATACCAGATGACCGGATATTGGAGAATCGTGGAAATACTTGAGAATAGCTGGCCGGAAATGAGTTGGAACAACCAATAGCTATTTGGGGCCCAGTGGATCGTAGTAGCTCTTATACAATGTTCCGTTTATCAGTTGAAATTTAGTCCCTTTAAATTATCAAACCATCCACCATCAGTTGAAACTCTGCTTTGATCGGTTCCCTTCCTCCAAGGTCTCTATGGTTTGTAGATATGCTGGATCTTCCCTTTGTTCTGCTGTAAAGTCACCTAACTTAGTGAGGGCTGAAATTTCATCCATGCTGTTGTGTTCGGCTAATGGATTTCTCGAAAGGCAGTTGGCGTCCTCCTTGATATTTATACTGTTATGGATTATGTTGATGGGATCCCAGAACTGTCCCAGCTAATGTAGTTCGGACACCGTGACGTGTTTTGAAACCTCAGAAGATTTTATACACATATCGCCGCGAAACCACACCTCCTTGCATGAACTCCATAGAAAATTCGCCTGACGTCTCGCAGGGGAGGTACCCTGTTTATAAGAAACATGAGAATATACTACACCACTTGTTAAGTTGTGAAAAATACCAAATGGACCAATATTGTGGGAAGTAACAATAAATACTACTTAGGAATAGGAGGTACAAGAAATCTCAATATTGCCATCTGCTATCACATTATGTGAACAGATTCAGTCTGCAATGGAACGAACACTTTTTAGTCAGTATAAGTATATTCTTACGCTACACAAACGATGGAAAACGAGACAAGTTTTCAAGAGAGTTTATTACAGTGATAGCGACATCGGAATTTTAAAATGAATTTAATTATCTATCATAATTTGTTCTGACGTTTAAGGAATCAACAACTTGTAAACTGTCGCGTCAATTCAACGACATCCGTTATTCATTCTTTGCCACCTTTTTCTTGATTTCTGAACAAACAGCATCCACTGAAGTTATTTAATCCCCACACGAACATGGAGTAAATTAAATTACTAATCTCACCAAATTACGAACGTCGATACGTTGTGACAGGCAACGCTTCGCAGAATTTGCAGTTCGTCCACGGGTGGGGATATTCGGGTTCTCTGAGGCGTCAGTGGGCATTGATCGATTGCAATACCAAAGGCCCTCTGGCGCAGTGGAGTTATAATTAATGAAGCAATCTTCCAGAGTGTTTTATCGCTACACGATCTAAGACCGGAGAGAATAATTTATGCCCTCTCGTCCAAGCATAAGCCTCCATTTTTAAACCTGTTTGACTTGTAAGCTGTACAAAAATTTTACTTTTAAGCTTCAGGACTCCCTCGTTAACGTACGCTGTTTGAACATGTATCATACAACTTTCGTCCTTCATTACGAAAAACTTTCCTGTCTCACTAAATTTCAATAATTAGTTGTTTAAGATCCTTCCAGTAAGTAAATGGTATTTTCTACTCTAAAAATTTATCCTTCTTATTTTATAGTTTTCCCTCGAATTATTTCGAAGCCACCGACGACAAAGAAAAATTGCCGTAAATGTTACCTGTCGCGCAGGCAAGATTTGGTTCTGGGGTGAGGGGAGGCTAATTTTTTAATAATAAAACCTATTACATTTACTACTCTATGAATTATTTTTACACTTTTTATAATTCAACCAATTATACGACGAAAACAGTGCACAAGAAGTAAAATGAGTAGGCTCTCATTTATTTGAAAGTGGAAAAGGAGCAACGTCGTGGAAATGGAATGTATACAGGGTGTTCAAAATGGTACGGCCAAACTTTCAGGAAACACAGAAAGAAAGAAAATATGCTATGTGGACATGTATCCGGAAACGCTTAATTTCCATGTTAGAGCTCATTTTATTACTTCTCTTCAAATAACATTAATCATGGAATGGAAACACACAGCAACAGAACGTACCTGCGTGACTTAAAACACTTTGTTACAGGAAATGTTCAAAATGTCCTCCGTTAGCGAGAATACATGCATCCACCCTCCGTCGAATGTAATCCCTGATGCGCTGATGCAGCCCTGGAGAATGGCGTATTGTATCACAGCCGTCCACAATACGAGCACGAAGATTCTCTACATTTGGTATCGCAGTTGCGTAGAGAAGAGCTTTCAAATGCTCCCATAAATGAAAGTCAAGAGGATTGAGTTCAGGAGAGAGTGGAGGCCATGGAATTGGTCCACCTCTACCAATCCATCGGACACCAAATCTGTAGTTGAGCTAATCCATACATCAAATGGGCATCTGCAATCTCCGCATTTGCAAACATTGCACTGACTACTAAACCACGTTCGTGATGAACATTAACATGAACATGAACATGCTGCGCACTGATGTGCTTGATGCTAGTACTGTAGAGCAATGAGTCGCATGCCAACACAAGCACGGAAGTCAACATTACCTTCCTTCAATTGGGCCGACTGGCGGTGAATCGAGGAAGTACAGTAAATACTAACGAAACAATTGGGTATTTTGACAATTGTCTGCACGAATTATTTCAATTTTCATTTAAAGAGAAATACTAAAATGAGCTCTAACATAGAAATTAAGCGTTTCCGGACACATGTCCATATAACATATTTTCTTTCTTTGTGTGCGAGGTATGTTTTCTGAATGTTTGGCCGTACCTTTTTATAACACCCAGTATAATCAGCTCGTAAAATAATTAAGCAGCTTCTATCTTACTAGCCAAAGAGATAGGTCTTTACAGTATAACATGAGACTCTTCGTTTAAAAATCGAACTAAAATAATTGTTCATAAGATTCCACTCGCTGGCGTTGCTGACCTGCTAAGCAGCGGGTCGCCGCATGTCAACAATCGGCTCGTAACTTCCAAAGCTGGTCGCGGCGGCAT
The DNA here is from genome assembly GCA_026315105.1 of Locusta migratoria. Classification (NCBI taxonomy): domain Eukaryota; kingdom Metazoa; phylum Arthropoda; class Insecta; order Orthoptera; family Acrididae; genus Locusta; species Locusta migratoria. Next base: position 221,821,686 of record CM048751.1, on the reverse strand, counting down.
TAAAACCGCTCATAATAACAGCAGCACACTTTGTCAGTGGCGGCATCACGTTGGCAACCCATTGTCACATTCACTTGTTTTGGCAAATTAGAGTTACGTTGTGATTTATTACATGTGTACTATTTCTAATTTCCTGTTCCGTTCTGTTAAAATAAATAAATAAATAAATAACTGAAAAAAAAATTATAAAATTAAAAAATCTTTGGTAGGTGTTGGTCTGGAGGGGCTTCATCTCCATTAGCCCCTCCCCTGACTGCGCCACTGAATATTACTGATGGTAAGGAGGGAAAGGAGAGTTAGGTGATGAAAGGAAAGGAGGAATGGAAAATGTGATAGAGTAAAATATTAAAATATGGATTTTAGGGCTAGAAACCTTTTACACTGACTGGCAAACTGAATTTTCGCTTTTTCCCGAGTATTTATTCCTATGTTGGTAATCTCTTCCTTTCCTCTCCCCTCCCCTTCTTTGTCCATGTCCACCTATTTCTCCTTCTGCTTTGCCTCATCCTCCGACCTACTCTAACCCCCACCCTGTCTATTTCCGTCACCTCATCCCCTCCTCCGGTGCATCATCTCCTCCACACTTCTTTGCCTGTCCATCTCCTCCTCCTTCGTCTATATCCACTCTCTCTTTTAAAAAAATCTGCCTCTGTTTAACATATGCTGACAAGTAGGACAATTACAGCAGGACAATGCGACTACCCATACGTCCAGAATTGCTACATAGTGGCTCCAGGAACACTCTTTGTGTGTTTAAACACCTCTGCTGGTCACCAGAGTCTCTAGACAGGAACATTTTTGAGCATATCTGGGACGCCATGAAACATGGTGTTCAGATGAGATCGCCAACTCCTCGTGATTTTATGGGTTAATGGGCAGTCCTGCAAGATGCACAGCGAAGATTCTCTTCCAATACTACCTCACACATTAGTCGAGTCCACGCCTTGCCGTGTTGCGGCATTTCTCCATGCTCGCGGGAGCCCCACACGACTTAAGTCAGGTGCTCCAGTTTATTTAGCTCCGGTGTAATTAAAATACATACGCAGTGTAAACATCAAATGTAACCGTATGTAATGACAAAGCTCAAACAGACTACGAATGTAAACATAAATTTATGCATTCGTATGATGTCTGTAACTGTATTATTATCTTTTTGAAATAATTTATACTGCAGCAGTCACTTTTTGCTAATATTTTTATTAGCACGCCGCGTTTCGGCAGCAAGCTGCCATCATCGGGTGCATTTTACAGTTACAGGTGCATTACTGTTTTGTTATGTTTTGTGTCGTGGGTGCCAGTGAGGTTAAGATTGGACGTTATAACCTGTTCAGTAAGATACAGCTATTTCATTACGTATGTTTCGTGATTATAGCTTCTCGGTTATTATATTGTTGCATTTACTTACGGTTTTATCGGTAATCTTGTTATCTGGCACACAAGAACACAAAAGCTTCTAAGGATATTTGATACAATGTTAACATCTAACACGAAATGTCTTCATGTATTGTGTACATAACTGTGTTGTGTCTGCGAAATAACAATATTACCGACAAAACTGTAAATAAATACAACAATATAATAACCAAGAAGCCATAATCACGATACATACATACTAAAATAGCCAAATCTTCCTGAACAGGTAAAAACGTCCAACCACAACCTCACTGGCACCCACAACACGAAACATGAAGAAATGTGAAATGCACCCGAAGATGTCAACTTGCTGACGAAACGCGTCGTGATTTTTAAAAAAAATATTAGTAAAAAGTGACTACTGCAGTATAAATTATTTCAAAAAGACCAAGAATGGTAAGAATATCTGGCGTCGCAGTGTTACAAACAATAATCTAATCAATGAAAATGTTTGCAGCTATGTTCTCAATTTGCCTTTGTATCCAATATCCATAGATTTACCAGACCTGTTACATCTTCCAACAACCAAGTGCAGCATTCTCTAACATAAGTGTGTTATTTCGTAAGTTACACCCTCACCATCTTTGGCTTTTTGTATATCTGTGGCATTTGACCTCTCAGTACTCGTATGACGTGATATGAGATAAATACTGATCACGGCGCTCTCTGTCCGATAATAAACAATGACTATTTTAACATACCAGCGAAAGGCTACTTCCATTCAATCCTTGTAAGTAATCAAGAGTCACCAGATGTTTTCACAATGCCTAGTTTGTGCCTTGTCATTGCATCTGACAGTTGCATTTAACATTTATACTAGCTGGTATTAACTCCTTCGCTGTAGTTTTGAGCTGTTCCATGAAATTAATAATTGAAAATATTAAGAACTGCAGTAAAAGAGTTTCTCGGTATTCGTTTACACGGAGAAATATGTTACCTACAAATTCTTTGCATTTAATTATATTCCTGTTGTTGAAGCGACCGTTTCGAGATTACTTTCAAGTTTCCGCGTGCGCTTTTTGCTTTGTATTTTTCCTTCCTTCGTTTATGATAATTAATATTAGCAACCTTTACAAATAAATTTATTACGAATTCATTTACAACTTGGAGAATAGTTTGGATATCCCCGAACTTTCTCAAACATTTGAAATAAAAAATTTGCACAAACATAGGCCGTAGCGCTGTAATTAGAAAACGCAGTGTAGCTGGCTGTCGTATCTTGGTACGGAAACTGCCCGTCTGTTTCATCACAAGTGTCCCCTTTATAATATCGCTACCAATACCAGCAACTAACGACCCACCGAACATTCGGTTCGGTTACCGATAGTTTCGGCAAAAATGTTTGTTTCGACCGCAGTTTCGGTATCGACAAGAAATCAGCCGAATCTTAGGCTTGGCCGAAATCAGCTTGCTTGAACTTACTGATGAAGTGCGGTCGCGTTCTGCATTGATTCAGTCAACAGAAACGCATTACCTCAGTTGACAGCGCGCCGTATAACTCTTAGGAGAGTCTCCTCCCACGCTAAAAGTTTTGGGCATTTTGTTGTTCAGCCCAATATAGAGCAATCGTAGCTTATACTGGTATGCCATGTTAGTAACAATTTAACTTAATCAGTATCGTACGTAGAACGGGTTATCATATTGTAATGCTGTAAATATTTGTTATTGAGCTGCTTTGAAAGTGAGGAGCATTTTTTTTAAATAAGTAACTAGCTGAAAACCCGGCGTTGCCCGGGAATTTATTTATTTATTCTAGCTTTGAGGTGAGCAAATTGGCTGTAAAGAGCCCAATCCGCTCTACTGAGTATCCATCGCGCCGGGTGTCTTTTAGGTTTTATGCCATATCGTTGGGAAATGGAGATTGGAAAGTGATCACTTCCATGGAGATCATCGACCACATACCATTGTATAGTGTGGGCAAGGAGTGAAGAGCAAAGAGTGAGGTCTATGGCAGATAATGACTCTGTCACAGTACAAAAGTGAGTGGGCTGACCGGTGTTAAGTAAATGTGCGGTCGACAACAACAGGACCCGCTCAATGGCTCTACCCCTGGGGCAAGTAATGACAGAGCCCCAAAGCACATTATGTGTATTAAAGTCTCTACAGAGGAGAAATGGCTGGCGAAGCTGAGTAAGAAGAGCCTTGTGGTCTTCTTCATTAAACGATTCATGAGGGGGCATATAGAGAGAGCAAACAGTCAGTTGATGACGCACATATACAGATACTGCGACTGCTTGGAGGCTTGTGGTGAGGGAGATGGGCTCGGAGTGGTAGGCTGTACAAACAAAAATAGCCACTCCACCCTTAGCTCTCTCCCCACTTATGTCATCCTTCCAATGCAGGGTGTAACCACATATCTCAGGGGAGTCGAAAGGCTTAAAATTTGTCTCCTGGAGACACATACACAGACGTCCACCCTGAGATAAGAGACGAAGTTCCTCCACATGGGTCCTAAAGCCCTGCATATTCATTTGTAGTATGGGAGCCATCGCTTACGGAGGTTTCACCCTCACCTTCTCTCTCTGCCGAGGCGGCGAGACGCTATGGGGTAGAGGGTCTGACTGCCCCATACACACATCAAGGTCCATGGCTCTGACGCAGAATCGGATGGAGCATCTGTTACACGTAAATGGACAGGCTCAAACAGTGTAACTTCTGGTTTATCCTTTGGCAGAGACTTCTCGACTGCTTTTTTGGCCTTAGGTGGCTTTGGATTGGCGCCTGTTGCAGAGGTAGTGGCTGTGGTGGATTTTTGGCCAACCTCTGCTACCGGGGCCTTGGCCTCAACATACGAAATGCGCTTTGTGGTCTTTATTTCCTGCACCTTTTTTTCCTCAAGGAAGATTTTGCAATCACGACTCCAGACGGGGTGATTCCCAGAGCAGTTTACACACGTGGCGGGCGGTGTACACTCGGCTCCGTCATGCCCAACCTGGCCACTTTTGCCACAGGTGGCCTCACCTTCGCACCCCAGGGTGGTATGCCCGAAGCGCTGACACTTAAAGCAGCGAATTGGGTTGGGAACGTAAGGTCGAACTTTCAGACGAAGGAAACCTGCTTTGACATGATCTGGAAGTTGGGGATTATTGAAGGTGAGGATGAATGAGTCCGATTCACCAACTCACCACCCACCCTTTTCATAATATTTTGTACATCCAAAATACACTGCTGTGCCCACTCAGATTTCATTTCTTTCAAAGGGATGTTTACTAGATCTCTACAGGTCACTACGCCGTTACTGTAGTTCAAGGTGTTATGTAAATCTGCCTCTATGGCATATTCACCCAGGAATTTCGCCTGCTGCAGTTTGGTTGCATGCTGGGAATTCGATGTTTCGATCAGTAATGTCCCGTTTCGCAAACGTTTCACTGATTTTAAACTGCCAGCGATTCCCTCAATGCCTTTTTGAATATAGAAAGGAGATACTCCCGCAAACGAGCCGTCCTTTCGTCTCACAACAATAAACACATTCTGCACAATAGCCCGTTGTTCTGTTACTATTCACAAAGCTCTTTTTCTTACTCCCCGAATCAGGAGGACTGGATATCCTAGTCCTCTTTTTGGATTTGGTGTTGGTACCCCCAGTGGTACACCCATCCCACTGAAAGGTTCGAGAGACAAATTGGAATTGCTCATCTCGGTCCAACGAGCTAGTCAGAGCCCCGTAAGCCTAGGTAATCCTTATACAACTGAGGTGCGGCAGTACCCCGGAGGTTACTCGCTAGCGACTGTTCCTCTTCAACAGCCATGCATCCCATCAGCATGTAGTACACCTTGGGATTGAAGGTTTTTTTTATAGAGGTTTGTACCGTCCTCGCGACCCGGGCGGTCAAGCCAAGATCCCCATTCTCCGGTACACACAACGTTCCACCGTCGCGCCACCCGGCGGTCGCTGAAGCGTGCCCAGAGGTTACGGTGTCTAGAGGACTGGCGGTGCTTACCAGTCCTAGCTCAGGACCCCGAGTTCGCAAAGCCCGTGACCAGCAAACTAATGCTGAGCCCCTGAGGGGCTCAGTAAAAATAATGGCCCTCGTAAAGCGAAGATTCCATGAGAAAACATCACCGTTCAAGCGATTGGCTAAAATGTAGACTCACAGGATTCTTACTATTCAGCCAACAATATCATAGGAGGCCGGTAGGATATTCGGTAAAATTTAACCGGCACTGGGAGGTATGAAACGGTATCTTTTACGTGTTAATGAAAATGCCTGACACAATAACAAAAAATAAAAGAGGAAGTATATACTTCTCATGCCATTTACGAATTATATAACTTTCATTAGCCTAATATTTCAAATGGAACTACAATTTCGGTGTTCGTATATTTATACAACGCCAAGAAATAATGTTATTTCGATACTGCGATATTCAGAATTCCAGAGCTGACAACATGTCGACTTCGTAGTTCCACCCGTGCACCGCAACATGCCTCTCCCGGCGCATCATCATTTATTTTGGCATTCTCGACTTTGTAGTTCCACTCGACCACCGCTAGATGCCTCTCCTGGCGCATCATCCATTAGATCGGCATTCATATGAAAACATCCATTTCCTTTGATCACTCTTAATCACTGCGAAAATGAAGGATTTGAACGGCACAAGAAAGTGATTTGGGAGCACTCCATGTTTCGATATTCACTTATTTTAATACGTTATTTTAATACTGCAGATAGGCTGCATTACAGCGTCTTTGGTCGAGGCGAATAGCCAATCAGTCATCTGATTGTTGGAGATTGTAGAACTTGATCCAAGCTGTAGAAAGGAAAATTTCTACTTCCTTTTACCACTTTCAATGGCTAAATGCACACATAATATTTATATTCGTGAAATCTACGACAAACAATCTTTCGAATTATGTAACTTTCATAGGCCTTCTTGTACGAATAAATTAGTAATCTGTGCGTATTAGTAATCTGTGTTAGCGTATTTATATAATGATGTCCCATGTCGAAGGGACAGTCAACTATATGTGTGTGTACTGTAGAAATTATGAACTGTAACATCATATCCAATGACGTGATTTAGTCCATGAAAGGGTATAGCAATGTCAATGTTTCGGTAAGGTGCGCGTTAACAACAGTCAAATGTTTCATAAAATGCTTCTTAAGCCATCAGCTGTTTATTAGTTCCTTAAAAATTTACTAGTTTCGGTCGTAGACCATCATCGTAGATAAATTACCAAAGCAAAAAATAGAAGTAATTAAGGTACACCGTAAGAAAAAGTAGGAGGCAAAAGTAGGATGGAAAAGTGGAATTATTGTGACTACTTAAAACAGTGTTATAAATGCTTACGAGGTTTTAAAACAGATTAATCAAATGCATTAGATAAAATACATCTGGATGATTACAGCATAAGTCAATTTCACTAAAAATAAAATTGTCATACTTGATTGTCCTGTTAGTCCTCTAAAACATAAAAGACGAGAATGGCTGTGAATAATGAGTGTACTGTGCTAACTGCATGTCGCAAAGTCTATTGGAACCAATGGTATCGAAATTTCCTTGAAAAATTTTGCAGTAATTCTTAATGGGTGTTCAGAACTTTTTGCTGAACAGCTTTATCTACAGCCTAAGTAAACAAAGATACAAAGTGAAGTCATGAAAAGTTTCAGTGCGGTTGGTGAATATGAAAAGTTTACAATATCAATTAAGATGTGGTACAACAGCTTCCAACATTACATGCAATCCATATGAATAGGTCAAGTTACAAAGTGACAAATCGCGAATGATTGTCATCTCAGAAACCCACGGTGGAGTAGCCGAGTGGTCTAAGGCGCCTCGCTGCGGAGCTCGCAGTTGCTCGCCGTCGGAGGTTCGAGTCCGCCCTGGGGTATGTGTGTGTGTGTGTGTGTGTGTGTGTGTGTGTGTGTGTGTTATCCTTAGGTTAGTTTACCCTTAGTTTATGTAGATTGTAAGCTACGGACTGATGACCACGCAGTTTAGTCCGATAGATTTAGAAACATTTGAACATTGTCATCTCAGAAAGGTTTACATGACAAGATTGAAGATGATAAAGACAACCTTACTCTCACTGTTGTGCCGATTGAATCGTGTATCTAAGTGGAAGAGTAAAACTACCTATGTATCAAATACCAGTATCGAGTAGATAATAGATAACGAATGAGATTACAATGAAATGGTTCACTACAGTGCAAAAATTTTCACTTCTCACGATGTTGGAATTAATAACACCTTCTGATTTAAAGTATGGGATACTTAGTATTGAGGATACTTATTAGATACAATAGATAAAATTGAAAATGACAAGTAACATAGATTCATAAACCATGTCCTTATAGTTTCATGTCATAATAAAGAATACCCGTGTTTTAGTATGGGTCCCATATAATATCATAGATCTGAGGGAAGATGTCACTCATGCAAATTATCACTAAGTGGATGTCACAATGTGAGGAAATAAATAATTGAAATGTACAATTTTGTAAAGAGAGTATAGCATTAGACTTTTTATCTCTAAAAGAAGAAGTCATAAAATAAAGTAGTACTGAAAGCCTATAATATTACAACCGAAAAATGCAGCTATAAAACACTAAGTTAACCGCATACTGCATAAAAGACAGTATAAAATCACACTGTTTCATGCTGTACATAATACTTCGAATAACAGAAGTTAACCTTAATAATGGAAATAAAAAAAATATTATTAAAGGACACATATCAAACAAACACATACAGGTTAATTGTACAACTAGATGGAAAGTACAATAGTTAACTTAAATTGTGGGACTAATAATAAGTATGTACTTAGAAGGATCACTTTAATTCAAGAATGTCCAAATGTTTGTAATTCTATAGGAACAAACTATTTCGGTCATCAGTCCCTAGACGAACGAACTACTTACACACTACTTACACTAAGTTGAACTAGCCTAAGGACAACACACACATTCATGCCCGAGGTAGGATTCGAACCTCCGACGCGGGAGGCCACGCGATCCGTAACGTGGCACTCCACACCGCTCGGCTACTCCCGTGCGGTATTACTTTATCCTATTTTAGTGACAAGACGGATAATAGGTCTATGTGGAATTTTACTGTCAGTAGCCATAATAGTACACGTGTGTAGAGAAGTGATATATCAAGAAAAGGTTTCTATGATGTAGAAAAATTGACCAACCGTAAGTAACAAAGCAATATAGTTAAAATAAAATATAATAGATTAACACTGCAGTATACATAAAGTTTTTACTAGAATTAATAAATGAAGATACAAGGTAACAAAACATTAAAAAACAGTGTAAAAATCACTTTAAAGTAGATCAGCTGTTAATAGTACAGCATTTCTATGTGCATTTCTACTGCTATTAGACACAAAATGATAATATTAATGTAGAGATACAATTTTTAATCAACATTTAACACAAAATAACGTAATTGTGACTTAGCATAATTAAAGCTAATTTAAGTAAAATAGTTTCAACTTTGCACCATGTGGCTTTTATAAAGAGACATATTCAGATACCTAAAATTTATTGTGAAGTATCTGTTGCTAGATATCAGTGAGCGTGCTGCATTAGTGCCAAGGATGGTGTACCTAAAGTAGATGTCACGTTATGCAGGCAAACATCCATACTACAATGAAACAATGTAATACAACATTAAAATGAACCACCATTAAGACATAATATATAAAAGTGATATGAGGATTTAAAACTGTGGAGACATTTTGATGATAATAGGGTATGAATTAAGATCTTCAGGAGCATTCGCTAGGGTGTTCTCCGCTGATTCAAAGTTTGTGGTCTGTGTGGCAAGAGCGAGATCATCAGCATACAAGAAACTCTTGCTGTTGGGGGCTATAGGTTGGTCATTGATATATACACTGGGTGAGTCACCTAACCTTACCACTGGGAATATCTCGTAAACCACAACAAATATTTAAAACCTAATTCCGCAAGTGAGGAGAGGGGCTGGTGTAATTGTTTAATACAAACCATTAAAAATGCACTGAAGTATGTTTTTTAACACAAACATACGTTTTAGATGGAAACCTATTACTATTTTCAGCAAAAGTAAAACTAGGAAAATATACTTAAATAATGCCGTTTTTTTTTTCATTGTGAAATATTAATTACATCCAGAGTTATTGTAACCTAAAGTTGACGCTTGATTAACTCCTCAACAGTTCATTCGTGTGTTGTAACAAACAAGATCCATGATCAGCGATCAGTATCTGTAGGGATATGTTTACGAAGACTACAGTGTTTACTAGTTTCGCTGTAATACAATGTTTTGGTTTGTCCTAGTGGCCTCGGTGTCTGCATGCAGCGCTTTCTGTTACAGTTGTTATGAATTGCTCGTTGTACTTAGAATAAGTGGTGTACGCTGTGTTACCAGACGTCTGTGATAGTGTACTGTACGAGTAAGAACAAAAGTACACACAGTAGAAAAAATTATTTTAAGCATGTCGGAAGTACAACAGTGTGTCCAGTGTTGTAAGAACTGTGAAAATGTTTTATTCTAACTCTTAAAAGGCAGAAATGGTATTCATCTATGGCGAGGGTAGAAAAAATGCAGTTGAGGCCTGCATATTGCAGACAGAAAGCATCCGACGCGCCGCTCATTTGAAAAAAAAAAAAAAAAAAACGTACAAACAACTGTATGCAACAGGTATGGTCGGAGCACGCAAACGTGTGCTTAACAAACCCACGACAAGAAAAGCATGTGCAGTTGGTGTGTTAGCCCCTGCATCAGTCATCACACGGAGAAGACATAATTGATCGATTGAATTTCTAACAATTGGCATTAAGAGAGAATGCGTTGCAGTCCTACCTGTTTACCAATGAAGCAGGTTTTACAAACCACGGGACAGTGAATTTACGAAACTTGTATTACTAGTTCGTGAACAATCCTCGCTGACTTCGACCGGTAGAGCAACTGTGGACAGTAAATGTGTGGTGCGGAGTACTTGGCGATCACCTCAGCTGCAAAATACGCTGTGTTTTTACAAAATGAGCTGCTAGCTTTGCTAGAAAAATTCCCGCTGGAATTGCGTAGGCGTATGTGGTATCAACATGGTGGTGCTCCTGCACGTTCTGCAATGAGCACTAGCCTGACCCTTTATGGAATATTCGACTGGGCAACTCGGGAGTAGCCGAGCGGTCTGGAGCGCCACGTTGGGGATCGCGCGACTTCCGAGTCGGCGGTTCGAATCCTCCCTCGGGCATGGATGCTTGTGTTGTCTTTAGTGTAATTTAGTTCATAATTAGTTTGTAAGTTTAGTGACTGATGTCTCATAAGCTTTACAAACATTTGAACATTTGTTCGACGGGCGTTCCATAGGACGTGGAGGACGCATAAATTGGCCAGTCCGTTCCCCTGACCTTACACCTTTAAACTTCTTTCTGTGGGGTACAATAAAGGAGAACGTGTACATTGAGATGTCTACAACACCAGAAGGTATTAAACGACATATTGAGGCAGCCTGTGGCAACATTACATCAGATGAACGACATCGTGTAAGACATGCATTACGCGGTAAACTGCAGACATGTGCAGTAAATAATGGGCATCACTTTGAACATCTATTGAACTGAAATTTCAGGGCAACTCTATCACATTCTGTAATTGAAAAAGAAAATCTAATTTGTAAGTTCAACTAATTTCCTCAAAAAAAAGTTCAAATGTTTGTAAATCTATCGGACCAAACTGCGCGGTCATCAGTCTGTAGCTTACGAATTACTTAAACCTAGGTAAACTAACCTTAGGACAAACACACACAACCATGCCCCAGGGAGGACTCGAACCTCCACGGCGAGCAACCGCCCGCTCCGCAGCGAGACGCTTTAGATCGCTCGGCTACTCCACCGCAGCTTCTCATGTTAATGTACATTTTCTTGTAAAATGTCAGTGCAGTACAGTATTCTTCAGGGTAAAAGACTAATAAAAATGTTAGGATACGGATGTAATATGCTGTTCAAGGGTCTTCTGTACATACGTTTACATCCCTGTTCCTTTTGAATCCCTAATTAATTCGGTTCCGTCCAATACACACGACAGAAATGCTGCGGAGTTACTCAATCGTCAACTTTAGGTTACATTAACTCTGGATATAATTAACATTTCACAACTAAACAAACAGAATTATTCAAGTATGTATTCCTATTTTCAGTCGTGCTAAAAATAATAATAGGCTTCTATCTATAAAAACATATATTTGTGTTAAAAAAATACTTCCGTGAATTTTTATTGATTTGTATTAACCAATTACACCAGCCCCTCTCCCCACATTCGGTCTGCGGAATTAGGTTTTAAATTTTTGTTGCGGTTTAACGAGATATTGCCAGAGGTAAAGTTAGGTGACTCACCCGGTATTGAACTTTCTTGAGGAAGACCTAAAAATATTCAAATGTTTGTAAAGCTTATGGGACTTAACTGTGGGATAATCAGTCCATTAACTTACAAACTTATACTAGAGACAACGCAAACATCCCTACCCGAGGGAGGATTCGAATCTCCGACTTGGGAGACCGCGTGATCCGTAACGTGGCGCTCCAGACCGCTCGGCTACTCCCGCGCGGGTGGAACCCATCTTCCAACAATTGTGTTAGATTCAGCAGCAGCCCAGTACAGTTTTTACCATGTCAAATTTCGCTTGCTGAGGTATAAACAAAGTGTCAAATACAGGTGAATGGCGATTTAAGATCAAGCTTTGTAGTAGTTTGTAGAGGTGACAAAAGTGCAACTGTCCTAAAATTTTTCGGGTTGTTACCTTCTTTGCCAGGTTTCAGCAGGGCAATCTCACGGCTTTCCCGCCATCTCTATCTGGCCAATCTATCGACGTTTCCTCACAGCTTTAGGTCGGGCAGTACCGCGTATCGTGTCAGCGCACACTTCTCTGCAGAGCGTCATTTTCTTTCTGGGAACAAACCTGTGGTTACGTCACACAATAACTTTTATTATAGGAGAGATTTTCCTGAAGATTTCGCAGATGAACGTTTGTGTAGTATGAATGGTAACAGAAGAGGTATAGCTATGAGGGCGAGCAGCGAGGTCTGCACAGATTGCAGGTATGTCGCTTGTCAGCGAAAGGCAAAGGTGCTGTCTTCGAATCGACATCTGACACACACAGTTTTATTCTGATAATAAGTTTGCGTTTCCCAAAGATCATTGTTAGCTTAGAGATGTTATGAGTATTTTAAATGACTCCGAATAATTTTATTTTGATTTTAACTACGGCGCATAACAACTCATTAATTAAGTTCATATTTCTACATGAGAGTATTTTATATGGCCAGTACTACTCTCGTTAATTTTTAAGTGATTATTTCTTGAACAGAGAGGACAAGCGTGTGTTCCTGGCAGAGCAGATGCAAATTTTATACGTATAAATTTTTTTACATATATTGTTAATCGATTTTGCAATTCAGTGATGCCTATTTATTACTTTCATGTCTTATGGTTCATATATATATATATATATATATATATATATATATATATATATATATATATATATATATATATATATATTGCAGAGAAGCTTTACATACGATTTAGCCTAACACGACGAAGAAATAATTAAATCTATTTGCATTCGGAAGCACTTATTATCGGACAAGACGTCTGTATCATGTAATGTACTGTAGTGATAATCACGATTCAGGCCCAGACACAAAGACCATTCCGCAAAAGAGAGAATCAGACATTTCACATACACGACAAAATTTTACTTAAATGTACGAGGATTGTTCAAATGAAAAGGTACGAATCGACAATGTTTGTATAGTTTATGGGACTTAACTACGGGGTCATCAGTCCCTAAGCTTACAAACTACTTATGAACTAACTAATACTAAGGACGACACAAATATCCATGCCCGAGGGGGGATTCGAACCCCTGACCGTAGTGGCCGTGCAGACCGTGACTTTAGCGCCTCAGTCCCTTCGGCCACCGCGGCCGACTACGAAACGACACTGTTGGTATAACTGAAGTCTTTATTCAAATGTAATCACTAGACGCCTGAGCACGATTATCCCACTCTTTGACGAGCCGAAGGATTTCCTGTTCCCAGAATTCCTTGTGGGCGTGACAAGTCTCAGTCATCTGTTCTTCATCTTCCGAGTTGAAGCGCTTTCTTTTGAGAGGTTTTTTAGCTGACCGCAGAGATGGAAGTGATAGGGCGGCATGACCGGCCTGTAAGGCGGATGCTCAGGTTGCTCCCACTTGAACCTGGCCAGTACACTTTGTGGAGACGTGTGAAGTGAACGCATGTTATCATGGAGCAGGATCACTCCCTCCATGAGCAGCAAGGCCGTTAGCTGTTGATGGACATGCCATGGCTATGGACTGTCTCACAGTCAGTGTCAGTGATAATGGCTTTCGGAGCTCGAGGAATCCGAAGAATTCGAGGACGTCGAAAAAAGATTGTGGGCTTCACCTTGCCTGCAGAGGGTACAGGCTTGAATCTTTTACGGGGAGATGAATTCCACGGAACACAAAACTACCTGCATCTAACCTGCATCGAGTGCAGGCGCCTGCGATTGCGCACAACCGGGTCGAACACTACATCAGCATCTCTAGATGTCGCGCTACGTTTTTCCACAGTAGAGAGCTTGTATAGGGAGAGTGTGGACATGAGTCATATCACTGCTGATTAGTTGGGAGCCCTGGATGCCATGTTTTCACCAAACTTGGCAGCTTTGTGTATGTCTGAGTAGCTACTGTGGGCGTTTCTGTCGGTTAGTATGTCACACTACGTTTTTCCACAGTAGAGAGCCTGTATAGGGAGAGTGTGGCCACCAGTCATATCACTGATGATTGGTTGGGAGCCCTGGATGCCATGTTTTTACCAAACTTGGCAGGCTGTATGTATGTCTGAGTAGCTACTGTGGGCATTTCTGTCGGTTAGTATATCGCACTACGTTTTTCCACAGTAGATAGCCTGTATAGGGAGAGTATGGCCATGTGTCATATCCCTGCTGATTGGTTGGGAGCCCTGGACGCCATCTTTTTACCAAACTTGGCAGGCTTTGTGAACGTCTGAGTAGCTACTGTTGCGTTTCTGTCGGTTAGTACGTCACACTACGTTTTTCCACAGTAGAGGGCCTGTATAGGGAGAGTGTGGCCATATCACTGCTAATTGGTTGTAAGCCCTGGACGCCATGTTTTTACCAAACTTGGCAGGCTGGGTGTATGTCTGAGTAGCTACTGTGGGCGTTACTGTCGGTTAGTATGGCGCACTACGTTTTTCTACAGTAGAGAGCCTGTATAGGGAGAGTGTGGCCATGAGTCGTATCACTGCTGATTGTTTGAGAGCCCTGGACGCCATGTTTTTACCAAACGTCGTAGGCTTTGTATATGTCTGAGTAGCTACTGTGGGCGTTTCTGTAGGTTAGTTTTTGTAAATTAACGTGTTATTTGTCCGACGTTGACGATAAATTTAGAACTTTGTGTCAATTTTTAAGCTAAAATATTGATTTAAGTGATTTGCTCAGAGTAATTAATGACTAATTAAGGACAGTCAAAAGAAATCCTCGTTGTCACCCCCTTAGGGATCGGAGTATCGAGAAATCGCTGAAGCCTACAGTGTAAGATAAACAACATCTACAAATTTAAAGTTTCCATCGTCTGTAGATTCCCTTTTCAGCGCCGTATTCTGTCTTTTAGAAATTTTTCTTTATTTGTACGCTTGTTGCAAAAAACAACTGAAGAATGTGCATGACGTTTCTCTGTATATAACCTCTTTGCTATTATAGTGTAAAAAGTCATCGCTGGTCTTCAGTACGAATTTTCTATATGCTGTCGTTCCATGATATTTTCCTCCCCCTTCTCATTACCAACCCTCTAGTACCATAGTGCACAATGGGAGACTAATACCTACTACCACATACAAACTCTATTCGTTTGCTATGTGTAGTTTTGGGTGCAGAGTGAAACATAGGCACAAACATGTCAACTTTTATATACTGTGTAATGCAGTGAGCTCAAAGATAATATGGAGACCGTACTATGTATTATGAAACCGTGACATTCGACGTATATTTGTCTCTCTAATCCAGTTATCAGTATTTTGATCCTAAGGACTACAGTTGTATTTCCAGTGTTTATATTGAGCTCATTAGTATATTGCCAGTGTAGTTAATCCTCAGTTCATTTACATCTGTGTTTCCCAGTGTTTTATCTTTGAGCCTTTTTATCTTTGAGCATCTGCTGATCGTCGTATTGATCCACATTTTACGGATTTTTGTTCGCCACTCTCACCCACCGCCACACACCGCGACCCAAACACCATAGTGCGCACCGCGAACCTAAAGGCTACTCTCATTCGTAACCACCATTCATCTGCAATGAATAATTTTGACTACCAAGTAAAATATACGAACAGGCGTCCAACATTCCATTTTTATATATGTATATTGATTGTCTCTTCAACAGTTTGCCTTCATTTACTTCAAATGTTCGTAAATCTATCGGACAAAACTGTGTGGTCATCAGTCTGTAGCTTACAAACTAAACCTAAGAACAATACACACACCCATGCCCTAGGGAGGACTCGGACCTCCGACGGCGAGCAACCGCAAGCTCCGCAGCGAGGCGCCTTAGACCGCTCGGCTACTCCACCGCGGCCCTTCAATTACTGCGTTATCCGTTGCGCCCTAGACTTCAACTTAAGACTCATACTGAAATTCATACTTTAATCAGTTTATTTAATAGACAGGGAAATCACGTTGCTTTGTTGGTACATTTTATCTGTAACAGTCATGCCACACACACACTACCAGTGAAACATTCATGTACGAATGCAGACAATATCCTCACTTAACAACTGTAGTTACTCACACAGTCGAATTTCACAGTGAGTCCAAAGAGCGGCTACACTCACTGCCTATGACCTGTCCGTAGCCCATCGTTCACCCACCCTACTCTCCCACGCTCCCGCTTCGTGTCCCACCGTCAGATTTTCGGCGTAATACCTAGATCTACGTCGAGGATTGCGCGCCGTCCGTCAGATAGTTCGCTCGCCATAGTTCAATACATCGATCGCCCGAAATCCGTTTAGCCGACAATCTTATTAGCCGGCAGGCTGGTTCGAATCAAAGGCGCCGACGTCTGTCACGCGGCGCTGCTCCCGAAGCGCGCCGAGCCGCACCAGTGGCGAACGCGGCGCGGGTCCGCCGCGGGCCGCTCTGTCCTAATACTGGCTGAGCCCCCTACTGCGTGGCGCGCGGAAGATCACAAGCCCAGCGTACCCGCGCAGAATCATTTTTTCAGCGACCGCAAACTGCGCTTCGCAGTTCAGCGTGTCATCCGAAGGTCATTTAGCGCAGTGTCCTCGTCGCAAATCCAATGTGCGGCTGGTAGAACGTCGATCCGTAGTGGCTAACCTATATATATATATATACACACATGGTGTTTCACTAAGTGTGTTTGCCTCTGTAACTTATAAAATAATAGGTGACGGAAAATTTTAAAGCGGTAGGTCAACACAAGAAATGTTACACTCTGTGCGGAGCTATGAACATAGTTTATTGTATCATTTTCCAAAGAGTTACATCACAAAGATATAATTTTTAAATGGAAAAATAGTTTTTTCTATCGTGCATTGGATTCGTTGAAACCAGCTGCTTCCAAATCAGTTTAAACTACATTCCTATCACTGTTAGTTTGGGACCTACAACCCTTCAAAGTATAGGGGACATAGGCTGCGATAGCGTAGCTGACTGGCCAGGTGGCTATCCCCTGGGGCATGGCTCACTGTCTCATGACCACTAGCCAGTTAGCTACGTTGTCGTAGCCTCCGTCCCCTATACACGATAGACAAAACTATTGTTCCATTCAATAAATTATATCTTTGTGGTGTACATCTTTGGAAAATAATACAATAAACTATGTTCATAGCTTCGCAGAAAGAGTAACATTTCTTGTGTTGTCGTACCGCATTAAAATTTCCCGTCACCTATCATAAGCTGCAGAGGCAAACACACACACACATATATCGCACTGACGTGTTTTACGGCCCACTTTAGATTTGTAGTTTTATAAGTTTTTGCAAACATTTTGGACCAAAATAAAAATCTAAATAATAAAAAAATTAATTAATTAGAGTCTCTGAAACCCTTGTTGGAAAAAAATGGTACTAGCGGGTTCTGAACCACTGTCCTTCAGCTTGACATTGCCGGCTACGCTACAGCTAACAGTTAGGAATTGCGTTCTTTAATCTCGTACTATTGATGGCCGTTGTTAACTGATGCTAATATGGCATTTGTAGACACTAGATTATCATTTATCGTACGGAGAACGGCGTCTTTTTCTTGATTCTTCAGTGTGCCATCGCTTTGAAATAACAACGTGTAAGTTACAATAAGAAAATAACCAAATACGCAACGCAAGATGGCGTATGCCAGAGAGAGTTCTAGACGAGGAATGTCACGTGACATCTGCGAACGGCTGGTTTTCGTTAATTTAATGGAGGGTATCAAAACTCCGTTATTTTTGCAAATATCTCTCAAACAATACGAGATGTGAAAAAAAAAAAAAAAAAAAAAAAAAAAAAAAAAAAAAAAAAAAAAGGGGAACAAAGTTGTAGAGAATTTTCTCCTCTACAAATTTGTTTATTCAATTTTCGCGTCAGATGAACGGTTTATTTTCAATTAAAATTACATTCTGGTATCTGGTAGCCAACAATTATGTCTGTAAAATTTGGTGCCGATCGGTTGAACGGTTCGACCTAAAACGTGGGAACACGTTACAGCCAGACAGTCATAGTCAAATCGCGTTATTTTTGCAAATATCTCTGCAACGATGCAAGATATGAAAAAAAACATAATAGAGCGAAGTTGTAGAGAATGTTTCCCTCTACCAATTAGGTTCTCTACCAATTAGGTTATTCAATTTTCGTGTCAGATGAACGGTTCCTTTACAATTACAATTATATTACAAACGGCTTTTTTTGATATTACTACCATACGTTTTGTCCGAAAAATATGAAAAAGGGAGGTTCTGGTCACTTGCGGCCTACAATTATGTGTGCACAATTTGGTGCTGATCGGATGAACGGTTCGTCTTAAAAACAGGGAACACGTTACGGACAGACAGACAGACATCCCCAAATCGCCGTTATTTTTGCAAATATCTTTGAAACGATACGAGATATGAAAATAAAAACATAAGAAAGCAAAGTTGTAGAGAATTGTTTCCTCTACAAATTCGGTTATTCAAATTTCGTATCAGATGCATGGTTAAGCCGTTATTTTCATTCAAATTTCGAGCTGTCAAAAGACGATCGCAAAGGCCTAGTTTTAGGGTTACTACCGTAACCTAAAGTGGGCACAAATTTTCGTTTCAAAGTACTACAAATGGCGGACACGTCATGGCCAGAGGCAAAAAAAGCGAAAGGACACTCATTCACTCACTCACTGAGTAAACACTAAATCACGAAAAGTACTTCACCCATGAAGCTGAAATTTGGCAGGAATGAATGTCATATTACAGATACAGGGGGGAGCTGATTGTTTCCATGTGAAAGGCGGATTTTGCCAGGGTGTTGGGTTTCCCAGCCGGCCGGCTACCAGTTTGTTCCTAGTGAATGGGAGACAGCAGGTACTCAGGTCGGAAACCGAAAGCAACGCTCTTGAATGGGCGAGGGCGGCTAACCCAGAATGCAAATGAAATACAATATAGCCACCCACATTATTTTAATCAGGAAATGATCATACGGCAAATATAATTATATGAGTGGATTCAGGAGACTTGAGAGAATCAAATGCCGTAATTACAATACCAAAATCCCTTACAGATAAAAAGCCGACAAATTTCAGTACTATAATAATAATATTATAATACTTATATTTACAATTATTGATACACAGTGTTTATAAGTAACAATTTAAAAAGCAAATGGGCAGCATTGTACCAGGCTACCTATCTAAAAAGAAATACCACGTTATCTCCGTATTCTTTTAATAAACTTTGTTTTACTCCCTTGTCCTGCTTTTCGTTGGGGTAGTAATATTTTTGTGTCACAACATAGATTCCACCACAGAAACACAAAACATGAACCCAGCTAACCGCATTACATTTATATATGTATTTTATTATATTAAAGATTGTTAGTAACGTTCATTTTTTATGTTGAAGACTGTCACTTAAATATTTCATGGATGACTAAAATTAGAAGATACGCAGCAGATTATATATATACACACACGCACACACACACACACACACACACACACACACACACACACACACACACACACACACACACACACATATATATATATATATATATATATATATATATATATATATATAACACTATCAAAAAATGGTTAAGACTGAAGCTCTTTGCTCAGATAGCCATTAAGCATGGCATCTCACTGTTGAAATATACTGCCGCCATCGAAATATAGTTACAAAATTAATATTTATTTTATCATGGCTTTTTATGCTAATATATTCAGTTCTTGTCCATATATATATATATATATATATATATATATATATATATATATATATAGCATATAGCATATATTAGCATAAAAAGCCATGATAAAATAAATATTAATTTTGTAACTATATTTCGATGGCGGCAGTATATTTCAACAGTGAGATGCCATGCTTAATGGCTATCTGAGCAAAGAGCTTCAGTCTTAACCATTTTTTGATATTGTTAAATATATATATATATATATATATATATATATATATATATATATGTGTGTGTGTGTGTGTGTGTGTGTGTGTGTGTGTGTGTGTGTGTGTGTTAAATGTAAACAATAGTTGTAGGGTGGTGGTCAAAGTGTGATATTCAAATGTATAATATTTTGGAAGGGAAATTGTATTTTAAAGATGACGCGATAGGATGCGCGGAAGGATACAATTTTGGGAGCAGGGAGAGTACGTTTTTCGAACGCTTGGGAGGGGACTCGTAACTTGGACGTGGTGGTGAAAGGTTGTGACGCTGGGCGGTCTGAAGCTGCTTTACAAACTTGTGATTTCAAGAGATAGGCATGTGTGGACTTCGAAAATTTACGGGACTGTCAATGCAGAACTTAGGCTCTGCTTGAAAAGTGATGAACTATGCACGGTAGTAGGGCTGTGGAACTGCAATAATTCAGCAATCGTGTACTCGTGTGATTACAAACTGTGTTTTATAACAAATACATTAATCGCGATTAATTAAGAACTGAAATGTTCGATGGACTACAGTAATTTACGAGTGACAATTGGAACTTATAACATCGAGTGCGTGTGGTATTTATTGTGCCTCTCGTGAACAATAATTGGGGAAATATTCAGTTATTTACCGATATATAAAGTAGGACCTCCTCCAAAGTTTCATGCCCAGAAAGAGAAATAAATTATATTTATAAAGAATAACTTCATGAGTGAATCTTTTCTTTATCTTATAAACCGTTTCTTTGGTTAATCAGAAGTTTAATGTATGTTTGTTTAACTATATTTTCACGTCATCATATGCAGATTAATAGACTGGCTAAACTACGGATTAATTATTTACCTTGTTTAAACAGATTGGTTAGCTGTTTAGGGCATATAAGCTGACATACATAACTCACCCCTACGTACAGAAACAACGAGCCGTTGAGTTTTACTACCCAGAGTTATGTATTGCCCAAATCTTATTGGTGAGAACCGATAGGACGGTCGCTTGTAGTTTGTAGATAGAAGACTTCAGCTAAGAAAGGATTTTGTGATATGGTCGATAGTTCAGGAGATATAACGTCATAAACATTGAAAACTTCCCCCTTTATCAGTCCACTATTTGAGAAGGAAAGCACTTAGGGAATTGCAACAAACTTTAAACATAATTTTAAACCTTTAGGAAATTTTTCCTCGCTGACAACCATAGCAAATTGATAAAAGAAAAAAAAAAGTTTCTCTCTTACTACGTTTCCGCTTTACACGGAGTAAAACTACGGCATGCGGTATAACGTTGCAATTTGTAATTTCTGCAGTTCACATTGTACCCGCAGGAATATTACAGACAGGGTACACACATACTGCTGAATGTACCTACAAAATTGTATCACAGTACGACATATATTATAACTCATGAGATGAGCACAAAACCAGTAACTTTAATTTTAAACCGCTACTATTAATTGTATTCGCAACAGGTTTTACACACATACAGCACTTATAAAAATGAATATAGACGTGAAAAAATATGGAATTGTACAACATATAATTCAATAAATACATCATAAATACTGCGATGGCTAAAAAGTTTCACATCAGGTCACCACGTTTCACATCAGGTCACACTCCGGTATCCAAGCGAGCTGAAGAAAATTCCTGAAAAATGACAGCGCTGTCGAGAGCTTTGAAGCAACTTTGAACTGTGTAGCGCATACTGCTGTAGGAAGAAGCAATAGACTTCTACAGAGCTACAAGGAAAAGAAGAGAATGAAACGGTGTACATCCGACGAACACACATTTATTTCCGACAGATCTGATTTTAACTTTAAGAGACTACTATTTGCAATGAGACTTGGATTTTCAATTATGAATAAATCACTGGGCAATCTACTCAGTACTGTGGAGTGTATTTGAAATCTCCAGGTTTCTCACACAGACAGCTTTATTCCCTTTGGTCAGGAATGGACTGACGACAGAAAATATGCCAAGTGCCAAGTGCCAAGAAACAATTTTTATAGTCAGGAAGGAAGATTAGTGTTTAACGCCCCGTCGATAGCGTAGTCAATAGAGGCGGAGCTTGCACTAGGATTGTTTGGACAAGATTGGGGAAGGAAATCAGCCGTGCCCTTTGAAAGGAGCCACCCTGGAATTTGCCTGGAAACGTGTGTAAAAATACCGCAGATGTCTTCATGATGGTGATTATGTTGCTCAAGGCGAACGTGTATTACCCGGGTGACCTCATTGGCTGCAGGGTCGCAGGCGGCTTCATCTTATGTGAACCTCTACAACTCATTCATTTTTACGGGTTTAATGAATTATGCAGTAAAACATAAATACACAAATACGAAAGATTAATAGTATCCTGGAGAAACATAGGATTTTTTTTTTTTTTTTTTTTTTTTTTTGACTCGCTTCGAACAATCTCACTGGTTGATAATAACACCATTTTGATTGGATGACGGAACTCGCAGGAGTTTTCTTTGCAATGTCCTGTTCTTTTGGTCGAATATTCTCCGATAATTATAACACATTTTTAGAAAAGCGGAAATCGAGAGAGAGAAGGGATAGGAGAAGTACCAACTCAAGGCTGGAATGAAGAAATAAATACCCGGGCAACGCTGGTTCAAAATTCAAATGTTTGTAAATCTATCGGACCAAACTGCGTGGTCATCAGTCCGTAGCTTACAAACTACCTAAACCTAGGTAAACTAACCTAAGGACAAACACACACACACACACACACCGATGCCCCAGGAAGGACTCGAACCTCCACGGCGAGCAACCGCGCGCTCCGCAGCGAGATACTTTAGACCGCTCGGCTACTCCACCGCGGCGGCAACGCTGGGTTTTCAGCTAGTTAGGGATAATATGCAAGGGCATGGTCAGTAATATGTGGTTAAATTGAGAATTTGTGGCCGTGTAGGAGAAGCCGAGCGGTCTGGAGCGGTACGTTACGGATCGAGCGTCGAAAGTTCGAATCCTCCCTCGGGCATGGATGTCTTAACAAACATTTGAACATTTTTTTTTTTTTTTTTTTTTTTTTTTTTTTTTTTTTTTGAGAATTTGGCTGCATATGTACCGTACTAGAGCAGCGCGTGTGGCTGCGGTTATCACTGTATGGTAGTGGCGCTGTGGCCAAAGTGACAGGCTACTAAGCAGGAATACCTGAGTTCGAGTCCCGGCTGTTGTCAAAATCTCAGCCTTGTCCGTTGATGTCATTCTGTGGCCACTGGCAGCTGACGCCGGTAGCTCGTCGGCATGCTAGTGGGAGCACGGCCAGGGGCGCACAGTGAGAGGTGTCTGCTTTGGCCGCCGCAGGTGGCGTGGCGCTGCGCGACGTGCGGGTGTCGGTGCCGGCGGCCATCGAGCGCGGCACGTCGGCGGTGCTGCGCTGCCGCTACGACCTGGAGGGCGACGCGCTCTACTCCGTCAAGTGGTACAAGGGCCGGCGCGAGTTCTTCCGCTACACGCCGCGCGAGAACCCCGCCATCAAGGTCTTCCCCTTCGCCGGCCTCACCGTGGACGTAAGTACGGCACGCTCTGCTCGCTGTAAGCCGATGCACCTCCTTCCCGTTCTACAGCGCGCGCGAGGCAGTGTATAGTCCACCAGAGTGGTATAAATCCTTAAGAATCCTTGAGGACAATACACTCCGCTTCACCTTCCGTATCCGTTTACCTCGCCGGCCCCAGTCTAATGTCTATACTCCGTTCACCGAATCGAGAGACGAACTGTAAACACAGAGATGGCAGACGCGTATTTAAAGTATATAGGAAACCTACAACTACCGACATTCTAATACATAACAGCTCTTGTCACCCTAATGGCCAAAAACTTTCTGCCCTACGCTGTTTAGTCGATAGAGCCTTCAAAGTGCCAATGAACGAAAAAGACAGAACCACTGAATTTAACATTATAAGACAGCTTGCTAAGGCGAATGGTTACCAAGAAAACGTAGTTAATAACCTAATACGAAAGAAACAACGTGCAAAATCATATACAAATGGCACGGATAATATCAAGAGGGTAATGGTTCCATATTTTGGTAATCTGTCTCAGAATGCGGCCAACATACTAAAACCTTTTAAAGTAGAAGCTGCTTTTAAAACTAATAATACGTTACATCATAAATTACGAAATAACTTAAACCAAAAGACCGATAAATATGACAAAGCAGGGGTTTATAAGATACAGTGTAGTAGTTGCAATGCCAGCTACATTGGTCAGACCGGTAGATCGTTTAAAGTTAGGTACAAGGAACACGTGGACGCCTTCCGACTTAACAATTTTGTCACGTCCGCTGTAGCTACACATATCCACGAAACTGGCCACCCAAGCAGATTGAAGATGACCTGAAGATTTTACATAAGCAGGATAAGAGAAGAAAGTTAGATCTGCTAGAACAGCTAGAGATTACAATACACAACGCAAAAAGCGACGTTTCATTAAATAGGCAATACATACAGCTTTTTTAAAAACTTTGTGGACCTATTATAACAAATGTCGTTTATTTTAAATTTCAACCTCTGTCTTACTGTACAAAAGATTTCGCGACACCCGAATGTACCCACTGCCTTGTGGATGATCTTTGGCATTTAGAGGTCTTTGTTTTCCTGTTCATACGTGCGCCCCACTCGTGTTGTTGACTCCGTGCTCTTCACTAGTGCTAAGCGCCGCCAGTTCTGGGGGCTGTTTTCAATATTGACGAAGCACAGTATGCTGAGAAGTTTTCTGCGGAGACACGGTTACAACGGAAGTAACCACGTTTTCATTTATTACGTTTTAGATTTTATTTGTCTCGGGTTTTAAAGATTCTTGTATATTTTATCTGATGATGAGGGCTTGACCCTTGAAACGCGTCATATTTTAGTGGTTTGTACACGATCTATGTGGTTGAGCCTACTTGACAAAATAATCCGAAGATTGGTTTGAACACCACAGTGTTTTACTAGGCAGGGTCCTGTTTGGAGGTGGTATGCCGTTGCCTTCCTCCGACCTGACTTACACAGCCAGTTATAGGGGGACCTACAGTTTAACGTGGGTTCCGAACCACGGTGCTACTCGGTATTTTTCACAAGAGCAATACTTCCAGAGGTGAAAGAAGTGGAAAGTGACAGATAAAAATCCCAGGACCTGGCGGGGATCGAACCCGCGACCTTTGTATTTGTAGTCTGGCACTCTACCACTGTGCAACCGAGGCGCACTTGAGCGGTGATATTAGAGGCTGGCTAGAAATTTCATCTAAAAGGACCAGTTGGTGAATAACATGTAATATTGCGTTTTATTTCTTCCGATCAGGTGTTGGAGTAGTAGTTACTGTCCGTAGCCGCTATTAAAGTTCACTAATAATAATAATTTGGTGGATCTGACACATTTAGGTAACTTTATAATTAGAAGAATAAAAAAAGTAAGAGGAACCTGACTTTAAAGTTTAGCGGCAGTAGTGATTTCGAATGAAAGCAACAACTGAGCACAATATTACACAAAGAAACTAGCAGATTGCGCGATGACCTTTCTTACCATCATGATTATGTTGACTGGATGTAGCAGATGAAGCTGTAAAAACTCTTGCTGCATTGTGTAAAATGATACTTGGTTGCCTTGGAGCAGATAGTACTAACTGAATGACCGTTGAAAAAAGTGTTAACTTTCGTCAATAAAGGCTCTTGAAATCGATCATATTTCGTTTAATTCCGAAGATTTCTATGCATGCATTACCAGTCACATTCATGAAAATTACAAGTAATGAGATCTCGAAGTACATCTAGTAAATTATAGATACAAGTCTAACAAGAGGTCCAAGCATCATATTACATAATCAAGATTACAGCTTGAAAAATGGAAACACTTTATGAATTATTAAAGGTGATTCATTTGAAATAAGTAAAAGATTTATGCGTAATTAAATATATTTTCTTCATACTTTGTAAGAAAAACGATCTCACACACACTTACAATTAATAATGGAGAAGTCCCTGACGTGCGTCTGTTCTCAATGAGTTAAGAAAGGTGAAAGACCAAGATCACAACCGCGTTCTGGGCAGCTCATAAAAGACAGATGAACATAAAAAAGTATAAGATGAACGTAATTAGCTGCTAGAGAAAGCTGTGGTCAGCGATAAGCATCATGAATGAATTATTTATCGAATGATTTTTTTTTTAAATGTAATACTACAAGCAGCATAAGTATTAAGCTTTCATATTGTATCTCTTTCTTTCTTTCTTTCTCGTCTGTATCCCGCATATGTAAATTCATTATGTCTTCCTACATTTTGAAACCACGCAAGAAGCGATAAAAGAAGAAATCATTGTTAATGTGTATAAAATGGAGCTGCTGTGTCCAGAACAAGAAATGACAGATCTTGTTATAAAAACAGCTGCGTCTACGGGTCTACGGGTGTTGGTCGTTCCTCAGTTTAGTATATCGTAATTTATTACATGGCCATAGACTTTTTGAAGTCTCCAAAAATCCATCACAACAAAAGCTTACTGAAAGTGTTAATGACTTTCACAGAAATGTGTTGACATGTTTCTTATTGTCGTAAACGAAAATGCAGATTTGGACAATTTTCAGAGATTGTATGAATTATTGAAAGAAATGAATTTTAAATATCTGTGGCGTCTAATATAACTGCTATATTGTAAAACACACTACCGCTCTGCAACTGATACATAGATTTTCATTCCAAATTATGAACTTATCCACCAACAGCCATGAAGTTTATGCACTTTTATTTAACGACCGGTTTCTTTTTTTAATTAATACAATCTTCAGGTCCTTTATAAATTAAGTTGCAAATCAGTGTTGTATCCATAACATCACACTGTACGTAAGTCATACAAAATATAAAGAAGAATTAATGTAATGCCGAAACCAGTCGTTAAATAAAACAACACAAACTTTACGACTGTTGGTGGATAATTTAATAATTTGGATTTTAAACTCGAGCAACAGCGGTAGTCCCTATTCCATTACAACATCGAACCACATAGATTGATACATTGGTAGCGACATAGGGAGCGCCCCGGTTTTGTCCGCCCCTCGTCACACACCTCGCTGTGTTTACAGTCCGTCTGTCGTTTCGGTGAACGGAGTATAGTGCAAAATATTACCGCTGATATATTTTCTACGCAGTATCTGTATTTTCTTTCTTTCTCTTTTACTTCTTACTAGCTTAATTTCCGCTGCTTCTCACGCGTAGACTGGATGGTCTGCATTGGTTGTTTCTACTTCTAAATATGAATTTTCATAGATTTAGCTTTAAAATGCATTCCAAATCAAGTACGAAAGTTATTAATAATATAAATATTGTAAGTATTGTTACTGATCAAAATAAATCTATAATGTCTGGTATTGTAATTTTATAGCACTGTTTAGTATTGGTATCGCAGCTTGTCAATAAAAGTTTCTTGACTGTACTTTAATGACTTTTCAAACAATTGTGTCGTGTGTAGTTGTGTGTGTATGGGTAGCTGTAAAACGAATTTGCACTAAACCTCAAACTTGCTAATCAGACTGAACACTTTATCCAATTAGTTAAGCATAACTTTGAACAAAAACAAAATTTGTAATAAAAACAAATTTATTCATAGTATGAGCAATTGGATCTCCGGTAGGAAATAATCTGTTTCATTAAAGACTGCAATTGTTTGAAGAATTCGACACCTGCTTGTTGTAGAACTGACTAATTGTCAAATCTGAGATCGACAATCTCACTCAACGGTTTACTCACATTTTGTGGCCTACCTTTGTGCAAGGAAACATGTGCAACTACCAGCAGAAATACAGACAAAACATGCTGCTGCTTCAAGATCCGTCTCTGTAGCATTTAAAACAAATAATTAATTAGGTTTCGGGATGAGTGACTAACACGAGACAGACCTGAGGTTGATGTTTATACTGAAGCAATTTATTTATATATTTATTTTCAGAAAAGGAGAATATGAACTTCAATATTGCACAAAAATGGTGATTCCTACTTGGGAATGTCTTACATAAATCTTTCCAGAAACTTATTTACTTCTACTGTCACTTTCAACGTAAGTAAAACCAGCTAGTACTTTCTGCAATGTAAATAAATAAATCGAAATTGTCTACATCACACTTCCTCCGTTTTTGTACACTAAAAACATACTAATTTTCTGCACTATACTTTCAGTTGTTTTAAAGAATGGACATAAAAGAAGAAAATTGAACCCTTCATAATAATGAAAAGATGACTCTCCTTACCTTTATTCTTCATAATATCAGACGATTTCCCATTTCAAATATTTCACAACATGATCACACATAAAAATATTCAAATGATCTAAGCTCACACTGCAATTTGCGACTAATTGCAATGCTGCTTGCACAACACTACTCCTGCTCACACGTTGGAGGCCGGCACACACTCCGACGTTTCCAACGCGGGACAGCGCATTCCAAAATTGACACTCACTCAGGCGCGAAAACGCATGGGGCACAACCTAATATCGTGTCACATCTACTCTCTCAGAGAAAAGTGCAGCAAATGGATGTGTAGTGGACTGAACAAGTCGTAGAGTTCAGGAATATTTATTCTTTCAGCCTCTATTGCGATCCATAATTCCGAAAGTGTTAGTGGTAGAACTCACCTCGCAATTATGATTAAATTGTTCCCTCGATTTGTTCTGAATTTTCACCGAAGTAATGGCGAAAAGTTGCGGTCTGGTGACATGACGCACTTTTATCCACAAAAGTGGTATTCCTCTTTGGGTACACCAACTCTACGAATGGCTGCTAGTGGACTCGAAGTTTTCGACCCAGCGAGATTGCACCGCCGTGAAACAGGCGATTCGCATTCGAGAAGACGGTGGTCCAAACCCGCATCCGGGTATCCTGATCTTGGCTTTCCATGATTTCCCTAAATCGTTACAGGAAAATAATTGGAACTTATGCTCAGTCGGTAATTACCATGATGTCGACTGAAAGTTAAACCCTAATCTTCATTGCTTCCTTTCTCAGAAGCGGCTGTCAATGTCAATTTTCTGTCAACGGTCTCTTCTATTGCACCACAGGACTCAGTCTATTCCGTGTGAAAGCATGCTGTCATGGCGATCCGTCATTTTGCATCGTGTGTTGGCATGTCAAAGGTGTCTCTCGTGTCTGCTCTCTTTGACCCTCATGTTGGCGTCATAGCTACACACTACGAGGGTTGCATCCCGAAAATATAAGACTACATGTTTACGAGGGTTGCAACTTAAATAGTAACAACAATGCACTGGAAACACTTTTCAAGTGAGGTGGCGCAGTGGTAACACACTGGACTAGCATTTGGGAGAACGGTGATTCAGATTCACCTCCGGTCATCCAGATTTAGGATTTCCGTGATTTTCCTAAATCACTTTAGGCAAATGCCGGGATGTTCCTTTCAAAGGGATATTCTTCCCTATTCTTACCCAAAACTCCGAGTGTTAGCTCCGTCTCTAATGACCAAGATGTCGACGGGACGTTAAACCCTAAGTTTCTTCCTTCCCCCTACACTGTGCAATCGTATCTACAACTGTCCCTGATAGCACACGTTGTTAACACACCTACCTTACCTCCAGCAAATGGACTTGCCCGCCCCACGTCACCGGCGTGCGCACAATCGGGGGGAAACACAACTACTTTTGAGCGAGCGGTGTCACGTATTGGCGTTATGCTACGGCATTACTTTCCTCCACGGCAGACCGTCAGTGTACACTATTACTGTTCGTTTTTGGAGTATCACCTGTGACCTGCTTTGCGAAATCAGCGGCAACATTTTCTGCGCAAACGACACATCATTACGCACGACAAAGCGCGGGTGCTTATAGCTCGAGCTGTGGCTGCTCTGTTCAGTCGATGAGACTGCTGCCATCCACCAAACTCCCCCGACTTAAGTCCGTGCGACTGCGATTCGATTCCGAAGATGAAGGAAACACTTCGTGGCATTCGCTTCAAAGGTGTTCCACAGATTCGAAAGGCAGTAGACCGCTTCATTTGCACCATCAACAGAACAGGCTCTGGTAACCTTATACTACGCCATCCACGTCGCTGGAAACGGGATCTGCACAACGAGTGTGTCTACTTTGAAGGACATTAACAGGTGCAAATATGTAACGCTTTTGGTTCGGTTACGAATAAATAGTTTGTCACTATTTAAGTTCCAGCCCTCGTGTATACAGCTATTGTAAAACGACTTTCACCGGCATAACTGTAGGGCAGGGGCTCTTGAATTTAAATGTTTTTAAACATTCTAAAACGAAACCTTTATGTCTTTTAACAGAAATTTGTAACTTTTTAAACAGACACCCAATTTTATTTCATGAGCCATCTAGTTAACTAGGGACTCTAGCCACTAGTCAGCAGTTATCAATGTGCAGCCAGAGAGTGCAAGCATTATTCTCTATATTTCTTGCTGTAGGGAAAGGCGGAGCAAGAAGGGGAGGTGCCGTAAAACGGGGAAGGGCTATAACCTACCGTTACAGTGCTGACATCTATGGATAGCTACGTCAACTTCATCAATATACCGCTCCCATTGTTTTGACATTGCTAGACCTCACTGTCGCGGCAGGTTCTGAGAGCTTTGCAAGGTACCGTGAAAATATTTTTACACTGATTGCCAATATTTTACAATTTTCGAGGTCCTAAAACATGTTTTAGTGGTCATTTGTCAAGACTATATATTTATAACTGAATAGTATATCTTATTAAAAAAATACTGCTGTCTCAGTAATCAATTTTCACTAAACAGTTTTCACATACGCTTTACGCCACCCTACAGCATATATGATGGCAAGAAGTGGTGGGGCAAGGTAGGGAGCTTCCCCGTCTTACCATTACGTACTTTTGTTGCCGTGTGCTTACGTCGCTGCTTGTTTTGAACAAGCACATTATACGTCGAATGCAACTTTTAATAAAATGATATTCGTTATTCCGACTTTTCTAATTCATTACAAATTGTGAGTCTCACATTAGCATCCAACACCGGCTAGCACCGCGCCTGATGTATTTCAAACGTCAACTTCTCTTCGCAGTTTCTCCGGATATAATTGACGCATCGCGATGCAACCGACGCCATTCTTTTTGTGATTTTTCGTCCTATCCATTAAAAAAAATAAGTTTTTGTTGTTGTCTCATAGTACCTACTTTCTTAAGCCCTTGCCGTACGTTGATGACCGTGAAAGTGGTTTTTCAATATCTCTTGTAGTTTCAGAGATATCTGGGGTGAAACAGTTGAGTGGGACACCCTATATATTTTCTGAAGATAAGGTCGAAGCAGGTATAATAAAATTACCTTATGCGATCAAAGCTGTTTATTCGTCAAAAATTCTTTGAAAGAAGATCTCTGTTCACCCTGTGAATAATGTTGACCAAATTAATTTGTGTACCCTGGATCACTGGTAAATAAAATCTTGAATGTAAACAATGAATCTGCGGCACACTTTTACAGCAACACTTAATGTCGTCCATCAAAATCTACTGGCCTTAGGTGTTGCAAGCGCTGCAGTTGATAGGGTACAGCAGTTGGTCATTAGGTACGCAGCTGACGCATTTGACGGAGCGACAATCCAACGACTTTCCTAAAATCCAGAACCAATCGACGCGCAGCCCTTCCTATAACCACGTGTGTATCTCACAAAGTATGCGTTCCCGAACCAATGTTTATTGAATTCGATTTTCTTATTTCTGTGAGTCTTATCATTTCTCATCGTGTCCAACATTCTGTGAACACACCCTTTATATGCTAAGTTGTATTATATCTTTTGTACACTGGCCAAAACAATTAGTGAGTCAGACCTGATATCTAGTGTTTCAAGTACTGCTATTGGCAGAATTAACTACACTGGCTCGACGTTTTCCTGACGGTTCTGCGGAGTGGAGAAAACATTGCGGCTACAGGAATAGTGCTGGAAACAGAAATTTGCTGCAGAGGGTATTTGTGTTAACTTTTGTTTACCCTATCGGACGAATTACACAATAAACTGGATCAGATAGTGTAGTTATCAGATAGTGCAATGCAACAACAATGTTACATACTTGAATCTGGGCATGAAGAGTGATACGAAAGCTGAAAGAAGGACAGACACAGAAGGAGGTGGCTGCAACTATTGAATTGCCCCAACATGTAATTTCCAGAACCTGGAGGCGCTTTCAGACAACGCCAAAAGTGCATAGGAGCAAGGCCAAGGTCGCCCATGGATAACACCATCAACAGATGACTGTTATCTTCGGTTAACAGTCCATCGAGACGGGAGGGTGAATGCAACTCACAGCAGTAACGCATACTCCAGGAAGCAACAGGATGCACAATACAACAGTCCGAAATCACCTTCGGGAATGTGGCATCTACGCACGGAGGTGTCTCCTGTGTGTTCCATTAAAATCATAACATCGTTTAGTTCGCAGAAACTGGGCGGAGAAACATCAAGATTGGAGTCTTAACGAATTGCGCAAGGTTCTCTTTACAGATGAGTCTTTGCCTTTATCCAGGCATTCGTCGTTCCATCATCATGAGAGAACGTGGAAACATCACCGTAGTGGACGAAAGATGTCGGCAGGTGTCAGTATTGGCGGACGTACGGACCTCTACGTCGTTGAAAGTGATCCTTCGACCTTTCGTTGTGACATAAACTGGTGCCATAGCGGACGGTGTTCTGGTGGACAATAAAGCTAGTCCGCTGAGAGCTGCACTGTTGGACAACATGCAACATGCTTGTATCTGTGGCAATGGAACGAATGAAATGGACTTGAACCCGACTGTATATTTCCTTGGGTGCACTTGGCATACGCATTGCAACCAGACCTGCACCTTCCACAACTGTTGCAGTACTGGATGCTGCACTCATGGAAAAATGGCCAAATATCCCTTAAGAGTTGATTAATATCCTCATACTCTCCATGCCACGCATGTGTGTAACTGTACTGGCAATCCGAGGTGATGACACACCATATTAGAAGGCAACGAGAACGACTTCTTTGCCATTGTGATTGCCCCATGGTGCCTCGCTCTAAGTAAACACCATGTAAATTCCAGGTAAAGAGTTGAGACAGCAAAATATCGTATAGTATCACTCATAAATTACAGTTGTTACGAATATCTGAATAAGAGAAGATGCCAACACGATATTGTGTGTGATATCTCTGCTGATACCGTAATTGTTTGAACAGTTTATAACACAGTTTACACGTCTGGTTCCAGACGTTTTCCTCCAACCCGAGTGGACTCATTGTATGCTGAGTATAGCTGAATTTGTGGAGCCGCAGATTCATGTACTCTGGCCTGACGTTGATAAAATGAGGAAATCCACTCGGCCGCCGTAAATACTGGTTAGCGGGCCTCAGGCGTTCCTCTAAATGTTGCCGTAAATAGCCTCTGCCCGGGGCTTTAAGCGCCGCCGGCCTGTTTTCGCACTGTTAGACTTGATTACATTCTGCTATGTCTACGCATTAGCTCGCTATTAGTCAGCGCTGGCTGGAAGGAGCGCACCGAACAGCGGACATTGGCGGGCAATAAATCGACGATTATTGGTCATAACTTTCGAATTTGCTAAAACGATGGGCACCGCTAGCGGGTTCTAATAGCCTGCATGCCTGACCCACACACGGCTCTTCCGATTAAGGCAGTAATACATGCGATACACTGGTTGCTGAAAACGAAGACGTCAATGAAAACGGAAAGGACAGAAACTGGAAGGTGGCAGCTTGCTACCTGAGTAAGATCTGTATACGTCAGGACAAAATAAACGAGTCTCTGACGGTAGCAAGTCAACTTTGTGACATGTTTACATTCGCAACCAGCGCTGTAGGTTCGACCGTGCAAGTAAATTACTGTAAGAATTTGCTAGGGCAGTGGTTGCCAAACTGTGGGTCTGAGCCACTATAGGGTCGTGGGATCTAGTCAGCTTGGTCGCCGGAAGACTTTAAAATATGCGAGTAAAATATCTTATATAAGGAACTCATAGTTTGATGGGGCGATCTATAACTGTTTAATAATGATTATGCAGCCAAGATCGCATTTTTCATTTATTATGTTACCGGTTTTGGCGTGCTCGACGCCATCTTCAGACCTGTCGTAATTTACATAACTTCACGACATTTTTATATACTAAAAATATACCTGGATGTACTCTTTTAGTATATAAAAAATGTCGTGAAGTTATGTAAATTACGACAGGTCTGAATATGGTGTCGAGCACGCCGAAACCTCTAACATAATAAATGAAAAATGCGATCTTGGCTGCAAAATCATTATTAAAGTACGTGTTTTTTTTACAATGTTTTCCTATGTTCAATAAAATAGTTACTTGTGAAAATATAATATAAGAAAAAGAACCTTACCAAACGATTAAAATTTTCCCAAAGTGGATTGTCATCTTAATTGCACATTTAAAATTTGTGTATGTTCTTGCCACAAGTAACAAGAAGACTCCAAGTCTTCTTGTTATTTGCGCAAAATGAATAGACAGATTGCTGAGATGAAATAATAACGGCAGTAGAATACCAAACAGGTAGACAGAAAATACCAATAAAACTTTTCGGATATCACGGGAATTACTGAAAATAATTAATGAAAGGAGCAAATAAAAATGAAGTAAATTAAGGAGGTAAAATTGAGTACAGACGAATAAAAATGATATTGACACGAGGTGCAAAATGCAGGCTAGGGGAAAGATAGTTACCCACTGTCAATGTTGCTGTTATGGTCTTCAGTCCGGAGACTGGTTTGATGCAGCTCTCCACCCTATCCTACCATGAACAAGCCTTTTCAACCTTCATAAGAGCGGCTAGCCACATCTGTTTCAGTCACTATACTCGTCTCTTGATCTCCCTCTGCAATCTTTCCTCCATACACAACCCTCCAATGCTAAATTCACGATTCGTTGTTGTCTAAGAAAGTGTTCTATATATCAAACCCATCTTTTAGTCATGCCAGAAATTCCCTTATCTCCTCAATTCGGTTCAGTACCTCTCCATTTGTTACCCGATCTACCCATCTAATCTTCAGCATTCTTCTGTAGCACGACATTTCAAAAGCTTCTATTCTGTTCCTGTATGAACAATATATCGTGTAAGTTTCACTGCCGTTCAAGCAACACTCCACACAATTGCCTTCAGAAAAGACTTCCGAACATTTAAATTAATATTTTATGTTGACAAATTACTCTTTTTCTTCCCATTTTCATAGTGCATTTTACATCCTCTGTACTGCGACCATCGTATGTTATTTTACTGCCCAAATTACAATCTAATTTCTTCACCATGGAGCATCGCCTGATTTTCTTAGACTACATTTCATTACCCTTGCTTTGCTCTTGTTAATCATCTCCTTTCAGGGTACTGTCTTTACCGTTCCATTGCCCTTCCAGGACCTTTGCTGTTTCTGACAGAATTACAATGTATTCAGCAAAACGCAAAGTTTTTATATCTTCGCCTTGACTTAAATGCCTTCTCAAAATTTCTCCTGACTTTTCTTAACAGTTAGCTCAAAGTACAGATTGAATAACATGTATTACACCCTTCCCAAACAATGCCTGTTTCATTCCCTTCGACACTAATAACTGCTGTCTGGGTTTTGTACAAGTTGTAACCCATTCAATGTATTTTACTCTTGCTGATTTCAGAATTTTAAAGAGTGTATGTCCATCGAAATTATCAAAAGCTTTCTCCTTACATACAAAACCTACGAATTTAAGTTTGCCTTTACTTAGCCTATATTCTAGGATAAGTCGTAAGTATTGCCTCCCGTGTGCCAACATTTCTCCTAAATTCAAGCTAATCTTCCCAGAGGTCAGTTTCGATCAGACTTTTAGTTCTTCTGTAAATAATCCGTGTTAAAATTTTGAAACCATGAGTTATTCAACTGATGGTTCTATAATTTTCACACATAACTCCGCCTGCCTTCTCTGGGAAAGAAATCATGTCATTGTTCTCGATGTCTGTCTCATATCTTACACACCAGATGAAACATTCTTTTAATGGGCGGCTCTTCCAGAGACATCAGTAAGTCTGAGGTATTGTCGTCTACCTCAGAAGCCTTGTCTCGATTTAGATCTTTGAGTGCTCTGTCAAATTCTTCCCTCAGTATGGTATGTCCTATTTCATCTTTATGTACGTCCTCATCCCTTTCTTCAATATTGTATCGAAATGTAATTCTTTCGTAGAGCCCTCTACAAATTTTTTAACCCTTTAAGCTTTCCCATCTTTGTTCAGAACTTGTTTTCGATCTGAGCCCTTGATTTTCGTACAACTGATTTTCCTGTCCCCAATTTTCTGTGCTATTTCCCAGTTGGAGGTATGTATCTTTCCCCTAGTTACACAGTCATCTACAGATTTGCCCTCGAACCACTCGTGCTTAGCCTTTCTACACTCTGTCAATCTTTTTTCTTTCTTTCTTTTTTTTCTTTTTGTTGTTGTTTATACCCAATTTATTGTATTTGTTGTCTTTCTAACTATTTGGTCCCCTACTGCCATCGCCATTTCATCTCTCAAAGCTTCCCATTTGTCTTCTATTGTGTTATTTCTCTCATTTCTGTCATTTGCTGTCTAAAACTCTTTGAGAGTACCTCTGGTTCTTTCAGCTGATCCATGTCCTATCTTCTACAGGAATATAAAAGAGGCGTTTAGAGACAAGGGAAACAGCTGTATGAAAGTCAAGAACTCAGATGGAAAAGAGTTCTAAGCAAAGAAGGTGAAAAAAGTAAAGATGTAATTATATAGAATGGCTCTACAGAAGGACATGAACCTCGACACATTGCTTTTGGGAAGGAAGAAGAGGTAGATGAAATAGAAGGTACTACAGAGTGTCCCATTTTAATCTACTCCGACCGATATCTCTGAGTTGGCACAGTTCTGCAAAAAATGTCTCTAGTGAAAGTTGTTAGTTTTGAAGGGGAACACGGAATGGTTGCCGGCCGCGGTGGCCGAGGAGACTGAGGCGCTCCAGTCACGGTCTGCACGGCCACTACGGTCGGGGGTTCGAATCCCCCCTCGGGCGTGGATATTTGTGCCGTCTTTAGTATAAGGTAGTTGATAAGTAGTTTGTAAGTTTAGGGACCGATAACCCCGTAGTTAAGTCCCATAAGCTTAACAAACATTTGAAACATTTTTGAACGGAATGGTTAAGTCGAAATGACGTGAAACCCTGTTTTCTAGGTCAAACCTAAGTTAAATTCATTTTTTCAAACGGTAATCCCTATTATTTCATTCCATATTCGTATTCTAAATGAACAAAAATACGGATTTTTTGCAGGAAACATTTTTTCGAAACACCAGTTGTCGCCAAATGGAACTTCATTGTAACTTTCGCACATCACCAGTATCTCGAGAACGAAGCCAGATTGGGAAACTTTTTCAATGAAAAACTTGTTGGTTTCTGAACTCTGTCCACTGATGGAATTTTCGTGAACTTGAAATTCTTCAGTACGGATTAACCAGAAAGTTATACCTTCGGCCTTAGCGTAACCCAATGTGCACCGCTTGGAGGATGCCGAATCAGAAACCAGCATCATGCTTAGGCCAACATATTTAGAGAAGAGTGGAGCTTCGAGGCTATCTAATAAGCGTCATTGTCGGGGAATTTAAAATAATGACTGGGGTTAAAAATATTACCTTTGGACAGTGAAAATTTCTCGGCTGTGCTCAATTGAAATAATTCTTCACTGGCGTGACTGTGATAACTGTGGACTTAGAAACCGCGTGGAGTTAGCCCAGCGAAATGTTAGGATATCAGGTGCTCGATCAACTGCCCATTTTACCTAATACATATTTGTACTCTCTGGCGAAAACTGGTCTCCCTATCATTCAAGGTCTGATGGGTGATTGCCTGGAACTCCGCCATAATCCTTCATTTCATACCTTCTGGTGTCTTCTGGGGAGTGGAGTACACCTGCTTCACAGCTCTCCATAAGAAGAGGTCCAATGGTGTTATGTCTGGCGATATTGGCGAGTTTTCAAGAAATGTACTGCTGATATCAATCCATCGATTCGGGTACGTTGCACTAAAGTATCTTCTGACAGGTGATGTCCGATATGCAGGGGTGCCGTCATGTAGATACCACATACGTGCTCCTATGACAAGAGGGATATTTTCTAGTATAAGAGGCACCAGATTATCAAGAATATGAAGATAGCACACTCGGTTCAACGTTTCACCATAAAATACAGTAGGGAGAAAACGTTCCCAAACATAACATTTTACTTTAAATGTGTTTATTTCCGTCAACAGTTGCAATATAATTGTTTAATAACATGTTTCGATCACTTGGATCATCTTCAGATCTATAAAACAAAAGTAAAATAGAAATGTACAATTTTATAAATTTAGTAGGGGTTAATTGAACGATAGTTTATTTATACATAAATGGATAGATTTTTATTTACCTTATAGTTGCGTCCACAACTCATCTGGGTGAGTACTAATTGGTACTGAGTTTTACAGTTTGACGTAGGTATTTTTATTTGGTTGCAGGTTGTGGTGGGGTGGGAAAGAGTAGGTGGGGGGGGGGTATTGGAGTGGATAGCTTGAGCCCTAATAAGCTAGGGTCTTATACCGCACAATTGTTTGTTATAGAACTATTTACTAAAAGTCAGGTTCTT
Organism: Locusta migratoria; assembly: GCA_026315105.1. NCBI lineage: Eukaryota > Metazoa > Arthropoda > Insecta > Orthoptera > Acrididae > Locusta > Locusta migratoria. The sequence continues at coordinate 221,783,067 of CM048751.1, read as the reverse complement.
GAATATATCCAGACATAAAAATTATAAAACTGTATGTGATATAAGTATAAAAATATAGTAAGATAATTAAAACCTGCAACCAAATAAAAATACCTATATCAAACTGCAAAACTCAGTACCAATTAGTACTCAGCCAGATGAGTTGTGGACGCAACTATAAGGTAAAGAAAAATCTATCCATTTATGTATAAATGAACTATCGTTCAATTAACCCTTAGTATATTTATCAAATTGTACATTTCTATTTTACTTTTGTTTTTTAGATCTGAAGATGATCCAAGTGATCGAAACATGTTATTAAACAACTATATTGCAACTGTTGAGGGAAATAAACACATTTAAAATAAGATAGTGCAGTTGCGGACAATCTCCAATCGATCATGCCGACTATAATAACGTCTACATTTTATATACAGCTGATTCAATTTTGTTTTATAAAACACCTGCAGTCCTGATTTTGCCACATTAATGTAAAAATCCTTACACGAAACTGGGTCGATTCAAATTTTGGAAAATTGCCAAGTTAACTCCTTACCATGTTCGACCAAAAGTCTCCTTATAACAAAATTATTTTCACAAGGAAGCGGCAAATGGTTGATCAGTTTCTCTGCATACTATAATAGACTCCTTGTACTGACAGAGTTACAAAACCATGCCGTATGTGTGCCTAACTCACCTCCTAGAAGATGTATCAAGTTAAAACACGAACCAGACTGTAAGATAGACCTGCAACAACAGAAATGTGAAAACCGCATTCAATTCGCACAGTGTATCCTGGGTGATGCGCCTAAACACATACGGACAGAAAGACAGTTAAAAACAAACGCTAATAGTAATTGAATGTAAGGCATAGGCGCTGAATTAAAAGTTGTGGTGCGGCCGGGATTCGAAACCGTAACATCTTTCTTATTGAGTAGAAGCTGTAACCACTCAGCTATTTTTGTTTCCCTTTTCTTTTCTCTATGGGTAGTTGTGTTTCTTGCGGTCGTTGATCGTGTTTGTTCGTTGTTGCTCGTTGTGTTCTAGACTCAGTTTCATTTTATTACAGAGTGAGTTCAGCGCTCTGACCGCACGCACTGAGGCACGTGCTAACTTAGCATTATGGGTTATAAGCATACACGGTCTGTCTTAAAGCATGTCTCCTACAAAGCAAATACTTTAATTGTGCTTCAATACTCTCCGATTAAATACGTGTATCTTTGATACAACGAGGAGTATTCACGAATATATGCACATAACTAAATGGATAATTTCATATAAAATAGGCCCGAAAATTTTTTGTTACGGAGTTACGGCTAGTAAAACATTCAGCAACCTCGCTAATATGAATCCATCGGAAAACTGTACCAGGTTATACTAAAGCACGATTTCCATTTATTTTGTTGTCATTCATCCGGTGTTTCTAACCAAACATGTCCCAGACGCCTATCAGCAATTGTTTTCCAGACACTCCAGAGAAGTATAGAAATAGTTTGGGAAAATTTGTCATTTTGTTTACTACTAAGCCCAATTATTTTTTAAATTCCAGACAACTGCACAAATTAAATTTGTTTATTCTGTAATTGTTTCCCGTACAGCTATACGACGTAGGTCAATAACTGCCTGGAACCTGCTGTTAATCTACAACCCTGCTTCTGGTGACTGGTTCATTTTTAACCTTGATTACTTTTCACTAAGAATATTGGCAAATGTAGAACTTCTTGAACACTGAACTTTCTTTTTTTCCAACATAAATTCATGTGTAACATCTTATTCTTAAGCGGATTAACTGTGTGTCGATGCAATTTTGCTGCTTACGTGAGTCAGTGAAAAAAAAAATTGTCTCTTTTCATTCTCCACTCCGAGGAGTGGAGCGGGCTGTTTGAGATCCGGCCCATAAAGAGTCGCGGTTCTATTCAGCCAATATCAGACAAGCTGATAGTGGGGCAAAGGGGGATCCCAATTGGGAATAAGTGGGAGGGGCTTACCAGCTCCGGCATAGGCCTTACAACCAAGGAAAACCTCCCGAAAACCTTGGTCGGAGCCGGGGGTATTGGGACTAATTTAATTTATCTCCGGGACTTGCCCCGGACAAAAATGGATTATCGAGAGAACACGAATGCACTCACGACACGGACGCACGAGTTACTCTCGTAGAGATCAGCTCGACCAACAGTGGACAAGCATCTCCCTACAGGAACCGCACCCGTGGGCACGGAGTGAGTCAGTGTGTTGCCGATAGCAATTATAAACGTGTTTCCGTGAAGTAACTGCAAGAGAGTAATGTTCTGTGTTAGAGTTGATCGATATTCATCGCTGTTAGACAGACATTGGTGTTAGAATCAATTTTTAAAAATATTTTTACTCTGATGCTATTACCATGAGTAACTGAAGTATGTTACAACTGGACAAAGACAGAGTCAGTCGACGGCGCCTGCCCTGGGATTCAGTTTGAATTAGCAGACACCTTTGCACATATATTCTTAATGATAGTTGATAATATCTAGAACAACACTGATTTCTGTTTAGTGCCAGGCTTCTACCGCCACGGCGGCGTGGCCGAGCGCATTGAAGCGCTATACACCGATGCGTGAAGTCATTCCCCGTCGGGGGTTCGAATCCCCCTTCGGTCATGGATGTTTGTGCTGTCTCTAGTGTACGCTAGCTTAGAAGTAGTTTGTAAGTTTAGGAACTGATGATCGTGCAATTAAGTGCCATAAGCTTTACAAACATTTTAATATTACAAGCATTTGAGCTGATCATCTGACACATTCCTACAGTTTCAGTTAACTTTATAAGCATCATTTTCCAGAATTAAATTCTCTACAATTTCAGTTGAAAACTTAGCGCAACTGTCTGGAATTTAAAAAATAAATGGGAATGGGCAAAATAAATAATAACTTACCAATTTTCACAAATTACTTCTCTGTTTGTTTAAAATTACTGGAAGGCTACTGCAGATACAGGTCTGGGACATGTTTTATTGGATTCACCAGGTCAATAACAATGAAATAAATGGAAATTGTGCTTCACTTTAAACTCGTACAGATCTGAAATGCTTTCATATTAGCGATGTTGGTGAATTTCATGCAGAATCTTTTTGTTTAGTCGTAACACATTGCTAACCATTTGCGGAACTATGTAGACTTTTTTTCAGTAGTTTTACTTTTAGAAAGACGCATTAAAATATATGCTAACTTCGTGAAGGACCCTGTATGTTTCAGGAAACTGGATTATTGTTCATATTCTAATAGTAATACTTTTTCGCTTGTATTCTCGTAATAAAAACCCGTCGTAATAAATATTAAGTATCTACTATGTAAACTTGACAGCAAAAATGTGGATCACCCCTGAATTCCAATGTGGAGGCCATACCTAACGCTATGCAACCAACATGGCGTAACTGTGTCACAGGTCGTCAAATCATTCCACAGTACAGTTATTACCTACGCACAATAGGTACTAAGCCTCATATTTCTCCTTATGGCATTCAGGCAAGATGCATACCAATACTTTCATACAACAAATATTAGAATACACGTCATTACAGATGAGTCAGTAACACTTGAAAAATAAATGTCGTTGCAATAAGTGAAAAGTCAGATACGTTAACACACTTGTTTAATGACATGATATTTTTTTTTTTTCGCGACCTGAATCTGAACGCACTGTTAATCAACCAACAGTTGTGTGCCTGATCGAGATGCGTTTATAGGTCACCACTTTTTCGGGGCCCCTTTCTGATCGGCAGAAGTCAGCTGAGTTCGTGTGACTACGGAATGTTTATGCTCTCTACCAACCTTACCTCGTAACAGCATTGTACACAGTAGATCTCGTCAGTGTATTGTTGATTTGTGCTTAGTTTTAATTATTGTATTCCACTTTGTTATTTGCTAAAAGAGGTCCACATACCCTGACGACGTCTTTTAGAAAAAAGTGGTATGAAGAATGTTAATTCTGATTGTTACTCAGTTACAACAATAAAAAGAGGCAGAAAGCGTTGCTACACCCGCTTAATATGCCCCTTTAAAATATTAATATTTCGTAGATATACGTTCCAGTGTTCTATTACTCAAACAAAGTGATACTTAATTTCTTGTTCCATTTCCGACGCCTTAACCCCTTGCATGTTGTTTCTTTTAAAACCTGTAATCTATACGCCGTAAGCTGGCGGCACTGGGAGAAAGAGGCGGGACTTGTTCTAACAGCCAATGCGCTACAAGCTGAATGCAAGCTTCAGCTCCCAACATTCTCCGCTCAGGGTGCTTAGCACGTGACCTCTAGATATAAATAGACGTAAAACACTGACGTTTTCATTAGTATCGGTTTCCAAGACCGATATCTGAACCCAGAAATAAATAATAATCTTAGCACTGCACCAGGAATTTCACGAAGCTCATGTTGGTGCTGAGAGGTAACCGCTGAAGATATGTAACATAGTGCATTTCACAGATGTCATATATCATAAAGTTGTTGAATAGAATGCAGTATATTGATGATTTGTTAACTAAGCACAATCGGATGTCAGATATTAAACATGTTCACAAATAGCGTTATACTAGTACCTGAAACGACGATACAATTAATTTTTTTTCCGTTAGGGACTCGACCCCGGTACCATTTGCTATTGTGTGATAGGAAGGAATACTGCTGATATATTTATTATTTCTTCGGGGACTCCAACCCCCCACATACCGTCGCTCTAGACCTTACACGACGAGGCATCAACTATCACGTTGTCGTTCACTACTATTTAGGATCACACCGTACGTAGAGACGTGAAGGGGTTTGGTATTTTGCGAAAACTTTATTTAACTTAGTAGGGCCTGGACATGTGCAATTTTGATTTGAAACAAGGCAGAGTCCTGCGTTCTTCACTACGCGTTGCTGGAGGTGTAGATGGTATTTTTGTGGCCGTTAAAAACTGTTACCCCTAGCGGGAATCGGACCTATGCCTTAGCTATTGCAAGTTAACCTCACCCCGGCTTCCAGCGATTTATAGGTGTGAAAGCTTAATTTGGTCATAATGAAATACTCATTAGACGATACGACCAGTCAAAGAGCTCAATGATGTTTTGTCTAGGTAAGACATTCTTGGCCGCAGGGGATGGCCACGTAGACTGAGGCGCCTTATCACGGATTTTTCATGATATTATACTACGCTTTGGTATGCTACATTACGATTTGGTATGACATTTTTCTATAAGATTATTCAACTATGGGCTCATTTTAATCAAGATTGTTGGGTAGCTGTTTCCATGATAACTTGAATATTACGCATTTTTAAAGTTATGAGTAGCACCGGTTATGCAATAGAAAAAGGATTCTGAAATTGCTAAAGTAACTTCGTTTTGACATCTATTATTCACCACGTTCAGGAACACAAACAGACTTCGATGAAGGAGGTTTCTGCGACGAGGTATCCGATATATGGCAAGTGTGTCGAGCAATTACTCTTCATGGTGTGGTTGCCTTAAATGGTCATATTGAGGTTAAAAAACATCAATATGGATTCGGACACAATGTCGCATGGAAAATGCGATTACATGCGAAGCGTAATATCCAACTGGGAAGGATGCGGGAAAGCTTCAGTGTCTGTCATTTCGAAAGACATTGAGTGAAAGGAACAGTATTGAATTAAAGTAAGTTTGTAAATCTGGGTTCGATTCCCGCCCGTGGCTCAAATTTTCATTCAATGCTTCTCCTTTCACTCAACATCCTATTCTTATCGTTTATACACAGCCGCCATGCATACTGAGTAATAAATTAAGATTGACGCTGTCAAAGTAGTTTTAGTTATTTCAAATTCGTATATCTCCTCCCTTCCATCTATTAATACATCCTACACTATTCACAAAATAAGCAAACGATTTTACTTTTATTTATTCATTGTTCTATTTGTGTTCTCTCTCTCACTCACTGTCGCCTCTCTTACATAATAACCACAGATTCCCTTACGGTCTGTTCCCTTAAAACGCTTTGATCAAATCTATTGGTTTCTGTTGAAGCATACCTTCTCATTTAATATATGGTTTCGTTTCTGTCTACCAATCCTCTCTATGAGACTGTGTTCTTTCATATTTCCTTGCCTATAATCCATTCTTCGTTCAGAGCACTGGTGTTTCGAATAAAAAGTGAATAGAGCCGGGGTTGAGTCCCTGCCGGGAAAGAAGTCAATTGTCGTTTCAAGTACAAATATAGCGCTATCTGTGAATTTATTGCATATCTGACGTTCGATCGTTCTTAGTTAACGATTCATAAAGGTACTGCCTTCTATTCCACAATATTATGACGTTTGATACCTGTGAGTTACTCTGTATTATATACATTTAGCGGTTGCCTCTCAAAAACAATTTGAACTTCATGCAATTCCTGGTGCAATGCTAAAGTTAACCATACATTTCTGGGTTGGGACATTGGCCTTGTAAACCGATACCAATGAAAACGTCAATGTTTTACGTCCTTTTATGCCTAATCTAGTCTTTATCAGAAACTCAAGCTTATTTTGGTCAACAGTGCGTCCAAATTCAGAGCACGAACAAAAACTCATTGTGTCAGGATTCCGATTTGTCACTTATTGTAATGAAATTGAATTTACGTTGCTTTCTCGTCTCTAATAACTTGTATTCCAATGTTTTTTGTATGACGGTATTGAAATACATCTGAACTGACTGCCATAAAAAGCAATGTTCTCTACTGCTTCTAATGGTAACCACTGTGAATAGTCTAACGACTGTACTCCACAGAGGTTTTGTGCGTGGAGTACCCGCAACACAGCTACGTTAGTTGGGTTTCATTCAGCAGTGATCCACTTTTTTTGCTATCAAGTGTACGGATATCGTACACTTCTAGTTTTACTGCATCTGCTTCCGGATATAGTGGAACAGGCGAGAGCCACTATTACCGTATCGGGTGTACCGACAGTCGAAGGACTCATTGTCCACGAAGCGATAAGGCATGCGTTAGCCGTATCCCGCTTTGATACCTCGCCTCGCATGGATTGCCAGTAGCGACATATCTCAGGCTGTCAATTACGGGGAGATTACGCCGGTGATCAGGGCTTACGTGCCAGGAGCAGCAATCACGCATGCACAGTGGCCGTGACAGCCGCGGGCCTCCCACAACAGCGAACCCTGAGAGTACAAACAAGGCGCCTTGAAGGACCTTTCTAACCGGTCGTTTATTTTGTTCACATTTGTTCAGTTCTCTTATTCATGTAGAATCTGCAGACGTACGTATTACAGACGATAGGTTAAGGGGAAATTATTCAGAACGTATGAGAGTCTTTGCACTTACTATTACTGCTGGTAGTAGTAACAGTAGTATTAGCATTAATGGCGTAAAAAAGCCATTGAACGAGTGTAAAACAAATAGGTCACTAGGTCTAGATTGAATCCCTATTCCCAACTTACAAAGGAAACTCTACGGTATTAACACGCAGTTTTCTTGTATACATGAACAATCTCTGGCCCAGAGCAAGGTCCGTAGCTACTGTAACGGTTGGAAAGTAAATAGTGGACACTATATTACTGACCATTAAAATTGCTACACCAAGAATAACGGCAGATTATAAACTGGTATTCATTGCACAAATATATTATACTATAACTGACAAGTGATTACATTTTCCCGCAATTTGGTAGCATAGATCCTTAGAAATCAGTACCCAGAACAACCATTACAAGACCTGCAACATGCAGTCGTGCATTATCCTGGTGAAATGTACGATTTAGCAGGCATCGAATGAAGGTCACCCCATACCATCACGCCGGGTGATACGCCAGTATGGCGATGACGAATACACGCTTCCGATGTGCGTTCACTGAGATGTCGCCAAAGACGGCTGCGACCATCTTGATGCCGTAAACAGAACCTGGATTATAACGTGTAGGCTTTCACGGCCGGCGTCTTCAGTAATTAAAACTTCCGGGCTGAGAGGCCGTGGTCGAACAGTAGAAATTTCTTCCCCTGACGTCGTCGACTCACCTCAGAAGATGTTGTCCGCAGCCGGCAACGAAACGTCAGGGGAAGAAATTTCTACTGTTCGACCACGGCCTCTCAGCCCGGAAGTTTTAAGAACCTGGATTGTAGAATGTAGGTTTTCACGGCCGGCGTCTTCATTAATTAAAACTTCCGGACTAAGTTGCCGTGGTCCATCCATAAAACTTCTAACTCCCGACTGCGGGTAACATCTTCAAGGGTGAGTCGAATTCAAATTCAAATGTTTGTATAGCTTATTGGACTTAACTGCGGGGTCATCAGTCCCTAAACCTACAAACTACTTATGTACTAGCTAATACTAAGGACGGCACAAATATCCATGCCCGAGGGGGGATTCGAACCCCCGACCGTAGTGTCCGTGCAGACCGTGACTGGAGCGCCTCAGTCCCCTCGGCCACCGCGGCCGGCAAGGGTGAGTCGACGACTGCTTAATAGGCGCTGGAGGTCCTGCTTATATAGATGGCATAGATGGCACCACCACTTGACACGTGCTGCCGACGTCATGTCTCTCGATTATAGGTAATCGATTGTCATATCTTTGGTTCAAAGTTGACCGCAAAATCTTATCTAATTTCAAACCTTCTTCTTTCCTGTTAAAATTATTGTGGTGTTATTGTATTTCTATGGCTTTTCTGTAAATCCGTGTGTAATAATGCGACGTCCTGGCTAGCACGCTCGTTTCACTAAATTTGATTTCATGGTCACCACGTGTAAAAACATGCTCTGCCACAGCTGACTTATCTGTGTGACCCAGACGACAAATCCTTTTGTGTTCCAATATGCGAGTATTAACACTCCTTGTTAGATAAGATTTGGCGGTCAACTTTCTACCAAAGATATGACAATCGATTACCTATAATCGAGAGACATGACGTCGGCAGCACGTGACAAGTGGTGGTGCCATCTATGCCATCTATATAAGCACGACCTCCAGCGCGTAGTAAGCAGTCGTCGAGTCACCCTTGAAGATGTTGCCCGCAGTAGGCAACGAAACGTCGGGAGTTATAAATTTTATGGATGGAACACGGCAACTAAGCCCGGCAGTTTTGTGTACACCGTCGCAGGCGCTCCTACCGGTGATGCAACATCAAGGGAAACCGGAGCTATGATCTCCGAGCTGATAGTCAATGCTGCTGCAAACGTCGTCGACTGTTCGTGCAGATGGTTGTTGTCTTGGAAACGTTCCCATCTGTTGACTCAGGTATCGAGACGATGCTGCACGATCCGTTACAGCCATGCGGATAAGATGCCTGTCCTCGACTGCTAGTGATACGAAGCCGTTGAGATCCAGCTCGGCGTTCCGTATTGCCCTCCTGAACCCACCGATTCCATATTCTGGTAACAGTCATTGAATCGCGTCTAACGCGAGCAGCAGTGTCGCGATACGATAAACCACAATCGCGATAGGCTACAATCCGACCTTTATCAAAGGCGGAAACGTGATGGTACGCATTTCTCCTCCTTAAACGAGGCATCACATAAATGTTTCACTACGCAACGCCGGTCAACTGCTGTTTGTCTATGAGAAATCGGTTGGGAACTTTCCTCATGTAAGCACGTTGTAGCTGTCGCCACCGGCGCCAACCTCGTGCGAATGCTCTGAAAAGCTAGTCGTTTGTATATGACAGTCGGTTAAATTCCGCGTCTGTAGCACGTCATCTTCGTGGTGTAGTAGGAGGTGGCCAGGAGTGTTCAATTGATTATAAAAATAAAAATAATACTATTTAAACATCTTGTCTAAATTATTGGATTGCTATATCAAGTTGTTACATCATTCTTTTAATAAGAGAACATGTCTGGGCTTTTGAAATGTTGCCCCGGTGCTCAATATTTAAGTTACGCACTCAAAACAACATTTCACTGCAAATCCTCAGAAATTTGTCCATACATAAGTCCTAATTAGCTGGATAGTCTAACAGGTTCTCTACACAGATCACTACTTCGTTGAGGAGACAAACAAATTTATTTGAACCACAGTCAAAAACACAAAAGTCACTTGCACTTACAATTCCTTTATACCGTGTATACTCATACCATACATCCTACATAGTCTCTAGGTTTCACTGCTGGTGCTACTACCACCGGTACTACCAATACAGTACACATTTTCCTTCTGCCTTTGGCATCTGCCAACAGGGTTTTTATACTATTCAATAAGGCGACTACGTCACGTTTCGTCATGTCATGTGACATCACATGACGTTCAAAAAGTTTCTGTTAAGATTATTTTGCATTTTTAAATAGAAAATATACTTCAAATTACAATATAAATTATATTTTAGTGTTTAAAGATTTTATATACAAATGAAATTGAAAGTAACAGTTACAACTGCTACGCACTTTTCTTTTAAAGGTACAATCAAATATTTAATTTTTAAATAACAGATATTTATGTAATAGCATTATTATTTGATTCTTTTGCGTACTAGTGGCTTTTATACAAAATAACATTTTAGTAGTAAGTTACAATAATTACGTACAAATGCTGATAACATCATCTTCTATGTTTAAGATTTTTGGCATAGTTCTTATGACGAATCAAAACAAACGTCAATCTCATACATGCTTTGCCAGTGACTTCCGATTACAAAAATATACTTAACATTTATTTCCAGTTTAAGGTAAGTTTAACTCATACAGATAACTGTGGTAGTTACAGTTCACGTAAAACGCGCGAATATTTGCGCGATTTTCTTACCTTACTAATATTGAAAGTGCCTATGAATCGTAACACTGTATTATTATAAACTTCATTGTGATAGATCTTGACTCGATGTTTCCATTAAATGGACCGACCGAATATTCCGTTCTGGTTTCGATTACGCCCAGTTTCGGCCAAAATCTTAGTTTCGGCCAGAAATCAGCCGAATCTTCGGCTCGGCCTAAAATTAGCTTCCTTGAACTTATGATGAAGTCCGGTCGCGTTCTGCATTGATTCAATCAACAAAAACGCTTTAGGGGAAGGTCGGGTAACCCCGGACGGCGGGTAACCGCGGACGTTTCAATTTCTAAGAAACCAAGTACGTTGTCCTGCCAAGACTGCATTTGAAATGCGCGCCTTGTGAAGTAAAAACACATGCAAGTCAGTTGTGACATAGGCACCGAGCGAGCTAATCGCAACGGTGAATTTTGTTCGCGCAAAAAATTTTCGTCGTTCCTGTTTAACTTCGTTGGCGGTTTTCACCCATAAGAACAGTTTTTGAAATTAGCATTTGATCTTGCAGAACCTCTGAAAATCCCTTATAGCTTTAATAAGGAGAAGGGTCATCTGCATATAAGAAAAGGTTTATAAGAGAGACAGAAAAAGAAAATGCAATAAAAAGGACAAGCCGAAAAACAAAAAACGCAAATGCACTAAAGAAACATTCATGGCAAAGACAAATATTCAGTCTCTCCGAAGAGCAGACAGAATGCATCACATGTGGAGAAATCTTCGAAGAAGACTGTATTCAGTGCTATAGCTGCAAGAACTGGTACCATGAAAACTGATTTTATGTAGATGCTTGAGATATTTATTACAATTGTATGATTTTAAGGCCAAGAAACAAGTGGAGTACCACTGAATGCTGTGTCCAGGACTACACTCCAAAATTTTTAGTGCCAATAAACTGATTCAAAAGTTTATTTAAGATAGTTCATAAAAATTATTATCTATGCTTAGTTCTAAGTGATATGACCAATGAAGTTACTGGTTTCATTTTACGATGAAAGTTAACACAGAAAAATTGTTTATTGTTGTTTTATTAGGAATTCATTTTCGTGTCCATGGCTACCCGACCTTCCCCTATCTCAGATGACGGTGCGCCTTTTAATTGCTATAGCCGGCGACATGTAGTAAGGCGCTCCCGCACATAGTGGGGGAGCGATAGGGGAAGCGTTAAGGGGAGGAGCTACCGCACATAGTGGAGGAACGATGGGAGAAGCATTAAGGGGATGAGCTACGGCCGAACGGCAACAGTTGAGCTAGCGAGAGCAACAATGCACAACGAGCGGCCAGTCACACGCCTAGAGAATGAAGATTGTTGGCTGACAGTGCGTTAGTGGAGAAGGGTGGGCAGAACGGCTGAAAACTGGGCCGCCTTCGTACGTGTCTCGGACTATAGGAGTCAGATGTTTGTAAATCCATCGGACCAAACTGCGTGGTCATCACTCCGTAGCTTACAAACTACTTAAACTAAGGTAAATTAACCTAAGGACAACACACACACACACACACACACACACACACACACCCACACACACACACCCACACACACACACCCATGCCCCAGGGAGAACTCGAACCTCCGACGGAGAGCAACCGCGCGCTCCGCAGCGAGGCGCCTTAGACCGCTCGGCTACTCCACCGCGGCCTTTAGGAGTCTCTCCACCGACGTACAAATTTGCCTATTTAGCTATTTGGCTGTAATCGTATCTAATAGTGATCTTCTTATATTATGTTTGTAACAGTTTACTTAATCAGAATCATATTGTTATGGTGTAAAGTTTTATTGTTGACTTTCCTAGAAAGCTGTTTATATATATATATATATATATATATATATATATATATATATATATATATATAATAATGCATTTGGATTTTAGACGCGGACTATAGGAGTCTGTCCATCACGTACAAATTTGGCTATTTGGTTATAATCGTATCTAACAGTGATCTTCCTATATTATGTTTGTAACAGATTACTTAATCAGTATTGTACATAAAGGAATGTGTTATATTGTTATGCTGTAAAGTTATATTGATGACTTTCCTTGAAAGCGATGGTCTTATTATACGAATGTATTTGGGTTTAAGAAACAGTGATCAGGTGGTACACACCTTTTCCTGTTCAGTTTGAGTAAATTTATGCAGACAACAATCATACTGTTTGTTGGAACTGTGAATTCATATTTTGAAACACTTTCTGAAGCACTGATGCTATATATTCCCGATGCCAGAAATGAGATATGTGTAGGTGTTTGTCGTTTGCAAAAAACTGAAGATGGCAACATAAAGCCAGCGCTATCAAGAACAAAATCGTAAAGGCTGCTTATGGAAGCAAACAGTAGTGGTAGTTATGATGAGGCTCTGGCATTTCGTAGTTTCTGTATCGCACGTTTGTTGTGTACGTAATGACTAAAGACTATCTTCCTATAAGAAGGTATGCAGAACTGTAGAATTTATGGTGCTATACAGTAGAATCGTTAATTCGATGTGAACGCGACTGGAATCTAATCGAACTATCGAAATTTACGCGTGAAAAAGAAGAAAATCCACCTTGCAAGGAAAACACGTGTAAAAATATGATCTTTTTTAAGAGAAAGTTTTTAAATAGTTATTTACATTGGTAGCCGAAAGGTTTTAAAATCTTTTCACTATTTACTTAGCGTTATAATGGTGGATTGCCTATGAAGATAGAATGTACCTACTATTGTTACATTGTTTCGTGACGCTCGTATTTATGGGAAACTCTTAATTCCGTGACTTTTAATACCGAATCTAGAAAAGGAGTCGAACATTCGGTTAGGATTTCGGTTTCCGCCACAAATCATTTTTGCTTCGGATTCTATTCCATTTGATGTTAATAATTTATTTCTGCGCAAAATGTCCGTCTACATCTTATAGCCTCTCAAATCGGCGAGGAGTGGAAATAACTTGTAGAAAACGTTACAGGCTAACGAAAATTACGCAGTGACAGTGTTACCAGAGGTTTCGCTCAATTAAAATAATTCCAATATGACAGTAGAAAATACGAGTAACACAGTTAATCTGTTTATCATGAACAGTCGTGTTACCGTATTTGACATTGCGAGCACGCTCGCTGGCCAAAATCAAATGCTCCATGTCACTTTTAATTTCCTGTTAATTCCGAACGCTACAATTAATCTCTCTGCCGTTGGCCACGCAGGTATTACACCATTATGGATACTGGTTTTGGTGGGCGTAGTCGTACGTTGATCATTACGTACTAAATTTAAGAAATGGCGACTAAACTTGTTAACACTAATTTACCTATTCGATCCTGAGGGTGCAAGGTAGACCGTCTAATTGTATACTGCAACTATTATCGGTTTATAGAAGATTCGGACCCAAGTACCCTAATTCCTTTTAGGCAAAACGTGAGATATAATACCGCTCAAGAGCATATCATAAAATTGGCTATAATCTTAGCAAATCTTGGGAACCAGCGATTGGGTTAATTAAGAGTAAATCTAGCAAACGTAACGTAGTGACGACCACGGCGGACAGAGCCCTTACATCGACATCAACTCAGACGCGGTCGCAATCGGTTTCACTGCGCGACCGCGGCGCGGGGCGCGGACCGCGGAGGGGTCGCTCCGCGGGCCGCGGGTATTTAAATCGCCCGCTACCGGGCTAGAACCCAATTCCCTTCGAGCCGCCGTGTCGTGCGGATCTCCGTGCCGGTGCATTTCCAGGAGCTCAGTCCGTCAGTTCACCTGATAATGGCGACATGTATGATCGCCGAAATATTGTGCCCGTTGGACACTATAGACCGGCAGTACACCCGTGGATATTTCGATTATCAAATACGCCGGGAGAAAGTCAGGATTCACGTCATTAAAGTTATTCAGGAATAGTCGTTAATGCCCTCTTTTGTGTCATATGGCGGTAAACAGTCGCCAAACTGGCGCGATATGTCATGACACTGTTTCTTCTTCTGAAACAATCTAAAAATAAATAATAAAAAATGTTGTGTGTGTTCTACAAGTTTATTTTTGCTTACTTAACCGTTTTTAGGCTTATTAGGCCATCTTCAGAGTATTTACTGCTGTGTCAAAGAGGTTACATTGTTTAGATACAGTATGGGAAGAGATGACAAATGACTACACTTAGATCGACATACATAGTGTAACACTTCTTTGACATTGTGTTATTACAGTTATCAACTTAAAAACTAAACAGTAATACAAGAATATAAAATGTGTGGAGGATAAAACAAGGAATAAATTTGAATATAACCTGGGAACTGAACCTACCTACTATTACAAACAAACTGATAATGCTGATAAATATAAGTGCTTTGTTAATAATTGCGTAATTGCCTTGTTAATAATTGCAGAATTATTAACAATGCACTTATTTATCAGCATTATCAGTTTGTTTGTAATAGTAGGTAGTTTCAGTTCCCAGGTTATATTCAAATTTATTCCTTGTTTTATCCTCCACACATTGTATATTCTTGTTTTACTGTTTAGTTTTTAAGTTGATAACTGTAATAACACAATGTCAAAGAAGTCTTATACTATGTATGTCGATCTAAGTGTAGTCATTTGTCATCTATTCCCACACTGTATCTAAACTATGTAACCTCTTTGACACAGCAGTAAATACTCTGAAGATGGCCTAATAAGCCGAAAAACGGTTAAGTAAGCAAAAATAAACTTTTAGAACACACACAACATTGTGTTTTCTAATTTATTTGATTATGTTCTACCAAGAAGCGACGGAAGAATCAGTCAAAATGCTGAAACAATCTATTTATTTCTAACACTTAAATTCAAAGTCCTTCTCTACTTGTTAGACAGTGTCGAGTCTCTTTTCCGCTACACGGCCGCTCGTAAAATCATGTAAGTAACAATCTTTCACTTGATAATAATTGATTTATTCCGTTATCACCTCTTGTCAACACGGCGGCTGCTCTACACGCCAAACGTGGCTGTGATGAATCAGAGTAATTAAAAGTAAAGAACGTATAAAACTGACTCCGGTGAAACCTTGTGATGAGGTACCGTGTTCGGAAATTGCCAGCGCAAATGCACATTTGCGGGCTCCACATGGAGGTGGCCTTTTTTAATCCGACACTAATTGCTCCTCTGAATCGGTTCAGAAAGCCCGCCTAGCTTCTCTCGCCGCCGGACAGAATTTCCCATGTATGAGGGATGAGGTTGTTTGTGCAGCTGTTTTACTATGCAAAACCCCATCTGACAGAAACCTCGGAGAGCGCTTTTCCGGCAGGCTCTCGTCGAATTCAGCCTGCCTAAGCCACGAGGCTATAATCCATCCGCAAGGCGACCTAATCTGATGAATTTTAACTGTGTAATTTGGAACAAAGAGTTTCTAATTTCTCTGCGGGGAAGGCAGTAACAGAGTTAAATAATGCCTGGAGTAATAGAGAAAAAACTTTTTTCAAAATTTCTATCAGTATTCTCGTACCTGTCTGTCGTTAAACACTGTCATAAACAGTAGGAAGCTCACAAGTTCATTTTACTGACAAGTGGGGTGACCGTAATTTCAGCATTTTAGGAGAATACGATAAAGAACTCGTACTTCACAGGAAAGGAAGGCAAGAAAGTCGCGTCAATACAAGAATGTCAAATGTAATTCCTTAATTCCTCCCGGCTCACATACCTACGGATATGCAGCCAGGTAAAAAAAATATCTATATCGGTACATATTGGCAAATGGGCTGCCCTGTCTGGAAGTCAGTTTGTTTCAGAATGGTTGAAGTGAAGGGCAGATAGAAACGACTCCGATCGCGGTGGCCGAGGGGACTCAGGCGCTCCAGTCACGGTCTGCACGGCCACTACGGTCGGGGTTTCGAATCCCCCCTCGGGCATGGATATTTGTGCCGTATTTAGTATAAGGTAGTTCATAAGTAGTTTGTAAGTTTAGGGACTGATGACCCCGTAGTTAAGTCCCTTAAACTTAACAAACATTTGAACATTTTCGAATCCCCCATCGGGCATGGATATTTGTGCCGTCCTTAGTCTTATCTAGTTCATAAGTAGTTTGTAAGCTTAGGAACTGATGACCCCGTAGTTAAGTCCCATAAGTTCTACAAACATTTGAACATAAAAACGACGTTGCGCTCAGGGCCTGATGAGCAATGGACTAATCGTGATAGCACAGAGGTGGCACCCAAGTCAATGGCCTTTCGACGATAAGTTGGCAGCATTTCGGACAAGATTGGCGTTATCTTACGAAAATTTCTTGTGAAATTTGTATTTCGAATACCATCTAAAATTAAGGCCGTCTTTAGTTCCTAAAACGATGATCTCGCTTTGCGCAGAGGGGGTATCTGTTGTATCCTATACAGCTGTGTCGTGTCATATAATAAACAATCGGGGCATATGAGGACCGGTGTGTTGAGCATACACGTCACATACGTTTACAATTACGCAACAAATCTATGAAATAGAACAGAATGGGTGTTTCGGGATACACTTCCAGCTATTCGGATTGTATTATTGAGGAAATAAAAGTAGCGGATAACCTTATGAATAGCAATGGAGATTTCCGCTTAAATTCAGCATGAAATCTTGTTCTATAACTAGTCATAAATGGAGAAACAAAATTAATGCCACCTCACCACTTTATAACAGATGTTTACTTTCATTATTTGTGAGATTGTGCGAGGTTACATATGGAATTTACAAAAACAAACTAGGAAAAAAAATTCTATGCAGGGTGACACAATTTTTATCAGTTATTTCCTTCAGTTGCCTCGAGCACCAAGTGCTACAGCACGAAAAAAAGCAATAAGTAAATAAATAAATAAATCACCCATTCACAGCCAGTGTTTACTTCGGGCTCCGTGAAGTGCGGCTGTAGACCCTATTTTATTATACAAACTGGCTGCGTCGTGTCTATGGACCAGCCACTCCTGCTGCGATGTGCCCAAAATGCTTAGCTTTGAATAAATGCAGACAGGAACAACAAAAAAATACACAAACTAAATCGATGTTTATTCCAGCTAATATCCATCTGTGAATATTTGTTAAACCTGACTTTAGAGCAATGCCGAATTGCTTAAGGCTATCGCAATAAAATTAGGAAACTTGACTGAATAGTTTCTAAGTCACACAGTCTCTAAAATAATAATTAAAGTGTAGCAACAATCCTAAGAAACTCCAAGTAACACTGCCACACAATATTGTTAGTCCACAAAGCACCACTGAAGACTTTTTCCAAGTCCCACAGTCGCAGACACTAAAACACTTCGCTGAAATTTAACAAGTCTTCAAGCGACTCCACAGGAGCTCAGCATAGTGACACGTCGTGTCTGTCAAACCGACAGCAACAGACTGCCCCTAACAATTGTTTTTTTTAACACTTTTCATTCTCTCCCCTGAGGGGGAAGACCAGGCCTTCTTAGACCTGCTGTTTGCTCTTTATCGGCCTATGGATACATATTATTTTATTTTTGAGATAATTATGTTTATTACATTTGTTTGCGAAAGTGCTTAACAATCATTTTGGAAAAGATTTTTAACATTTTAAGGAACAGTAAAAATATTATTTAAGGAGAATAATTTTTCAGTTTTAATATTTGCTTACATTAGTGAATTAAGAATGTATCAGATATCTGGTATTATGTACAATTATACATTTTAAACTTTCTTGGAAATAATAATCCACAATCAACCAGGTAGCATAAATATCTAGTTATTGAGATATATGTAGAATAAGAAAACTGGAAAGAAATAATTTATGATGATATGAAATATATTTTCTAAGAACTTGTCATAACTTGTTTTGATCTGAGTGTTTTGTTACCACACTAGCTGGTTTGTATGAGCTGTTTTGGCCTCACTTATCTGGATGCAGAAGCTGGCAGAATGTAGTTATTTGTTTTCCAGTGAATGTGTGTTTGTGTGAGAGTTTCTTATGTGGTTTATATACAAGGGAGGTGGAAGTGTTGTGTGTACGTATGTTTTACATTTGTGTGTGAGAGCGAGGATGAGTGTTAGAGTGAGTGATAGTCAATTTTTAGACTATATGCGGATGATTGTAGAGGTCTTAATCTGTATTTTACCGTGAGTTGGGATCTATTCTCTAGCATCTAGATGCGGAGGCGTTGGAACTTTGATAGGGGGTTCATCGTGGGTGCCAAATCAGGCTATATCTTAGAGGTGTTTTGTGCTACTGTACGCGCTGGGAGTATTTATTTGTGTATGGGGTGTCGTCGTTCTGTTGGTCTAGTTGTCAGTATATCCTCCATGTCAGATCGTTTCGTCAGTAATTTTCCGTAATTAGCTCTCAGCTTCGTCAGTCGGGTTTGGAGGGGTTCGATGTCCGTGATTTCATAGACGTAAGTGCTTGGTGTTTGTTATTTTGTTATGGGAGTCCTTCAATGTTTAGGAGTAGTCTGCGTTCCGTTAAGTATAGTCGTTCTATGAGGTTCTTTGCCATCACTACTAGAGGGGGATTTGTATTTTCCAGGACTGGCCTAATAAAGGTTTTGTAAGTGTGTAAGGCAGTTTCTAGGTTACATCCATGAAAACGATTCTGTACTTGTCGTATTAGTCCTTGTCTTGGTCTTGTTTAATAGGTGTTGTATATGTGTGTTCCAGTTTAAGTACTTGTGTAAGTATACTCACAAGTATCGAGCCGAATTTACTAGGTTTAGTTGTGTGTTTCAAAGTGTGAGTTGTATGTCTCTGAAGTCTTGCTGTTTTTCCTGGTAAGGTTTCTGTGTTGAAATGGGATGTATGTGTCTTGATCGGGTTTGGTCTGGTTCTCCATTTTGTCATTCATGTTTCTAGTTTCTTAAGGTAAGTCATTGTCTTTCGTTGAATGGTAGCAGTATGTTTCTATGCACACCAGTATACCGTGTCGTCAGTATATAATGCAACAGTTTCGTCTGGGGTTGTAGAAGTCGGAATGTCTGCCGTGTACAGCGCGTATAGTAGGAACTCCAGCTAGGGCTGGGGGGGGGGGGGGGGTAATGGGGTTTGATATTTGGTTACCTACGTGACTCCTACGAGGTAGGCTTGTGTCAATCGGACGATTTTGGTGCTGATTTCGAGCCGGCAGAGTTTTAAGAGGAGCCCTTGGTACCACATTTTGTCAAAGGCTCGCTCGATATCTAAAAAGACTGCTAGTGTGCATTGCCCTGTGTTGAATCCTGTTGATATGTTGTTTGTTAGTTTGAATAATGGATCGTTAGTAGAATTGTTGTGTCTGAATCCTGATTGTAGCGTCGGAAGTTGTCCTCTGTCTTCTATATACTGTTTTAGGCGGTCAGTAATTATCATTTTAAGTTTTCCCTATGAAGTCTAATAGTGAGATGGGCAAAATGGCTGCCTTAAGTACCCTCGCTGGCTTACTCTCAAGTCAAATCAGTACCTTATTTTCACAAAATTACCTCTTTTACAAAAAATACAAATGAAATGAATACATCTGATGATAGTATGTAAAGAAAATTTTCCGCTGAAACAGAATATTGCATCAAAAACATTGGCAATATCGTAGTTTTTGCATTATAAAAAAAATTAAACTTTTCTACCTTTGCTTTTTCAGTATATAAACACAAATGATTCACTATACTATTGATGCTGTGTTTTCATTAACACTTCACTTAAGTCTAGTTTACAGTACTGCCGTTAATACTGTGGTGTCGCACAAGTACAAAGTGCGCGCCACCTACTTTCGCCGCGTGCCGCCATGCACGCACGGCGCGGCGTTCTTACGACGTCAGCCACGAGCGCCCTCTGCTAGAACTCCGCTCGTGGCCACCTCTGAACGACATCGTTCACTTGGGACTGAGAGAGGAACCAGCTAACACTTCGGAATCAGATAGGCACCAGTGAAGACTTGTCTATCGTACAGGCACTAGGCAGACCTCTAGCTCAACTATGTATCAGCATTCTGCAGTAATGAGCTATGTAAAAGTTAAGTATTGTATAAATTCTGTGCAATATATATCTCGTTCTAATTTACTCTAGTGTTTCTAGTTTCTGGCTGCTCCCCTCCGTACCTGCACCAGCGTGCTATCTTTATTCCTGTGTCGGTCTCATTCCACTCGGCCACCGACACCTACGACGGAAACGAGACACAAAAGCGGCGACGAGGCTGGGACACAAAAAATACTACAGTAATTAATGTTTATTTATTAAAAATTAATCTTTTATATCTGGAAACCACGTTCAGGCCTCTAATTCAAATTTCCGCAAACAACTATTATATTTATCATTTGAAACCTTGTACTTAACATTTGGTTAAGCCGTTTTCAAGATACATCGTTAAAATTGCTGTTTTGTAATGTTTTTTTTATTTACTATAACTAAAAAACTATTAACGTGACAGGAGGCGCGTTTATATCAGCGCATCCGTCCAGTCTCTATCTTTTAAATGATTCTACGCGCTCCTTTGTATCATATATATATATATCAATAGCTATTAATTTTTAAGTGGTTCATTGCATATTTCTGTAAGACCAAACGGCTTCTACCACCGATCGCCACTGAGTCTCATAACGGGCAGGATTTTCCAGTCAGCGAGAGAGCAGACGCTCGTTTGGCAGATGAGAGGTGTCGCTACCTATTGATTAACCCCTGAACTAGGACGACTCAGTAGCTGTAAAAACACATCAAGATTCCCGCGTATGTGCGCGATTTACCACAGAATTGCAGACTTAAAGTGTCCCCACGAAACTGGCCCCTTACACGGTTTTCATCATTTGTCATGTGACGCATTGATTGCTTGCTTGCTCAGTGTATATTGTCTTTCCTGTTGTCGTTGAAAATCGAGGTTTTCAACAGAGTTAGCTTCCTCGCTGCAGTTTTGCCTTGAGACTGGCAGTGTAGTCTCCTGCAAAATATCGGCCGACGTCGATTTCTGTACCTGTCTGAAGAATGTACAACGCTGCTGCGCCTACTAAGATGTTAGTTCCGACATGCACTGACAAAGATGTAAAAAGAAATTAGGCCGTTAGCATCCACTGGGTGTCGAATTCAATCAACGGGGAAAGTTGAAAATTTTAGAAACGCCTGCATTCGAACATGGGTCATTCTTCTTACTATGTAGTCGAACTCACAAAGCGCGACAATTATTTACTCTTGGTTCCGTTGAGTATCTGCGTTCCCTTATGACTTGATATCGTGCTTGTTCCGGGTGGATATCTGGATGCAGCTCCTCTTTTGTACACTCCTGGTCATTAAAATTGCTACAACACGAAGATGACGTGCTACAGAAGCGAAATTTAACCGACAGGAAGAAGATGCTGTGATATGCAAATTATTAGCTTTTCAGAACATTCACACAAGGTTGGCGCCAGTGGTGACTCCTACATCGTGCTGAGATGAGGAAAGTTTCCAACCGATTTCTCATACACAAACAACAGTTTACCGGCGTTGCCTGATGAAACGTTGTTGGGATGCCTCGTGTAAGGAGGAGAAATGCGTACCATCACGTTTCCGACTTTGATAAAGGTCGGATTGTAACCTTTCGCGATTGCGGTTTATCGTTTCACGACATTGCTGCTTGCGTTGGTCGCTATCGAATTACTTATCAGATTATGGAATCGGTGGGTTCAGGAGGGTAATACGGAACGCCGAGCTGGATCCCAACGGCCTAGTACCGCTAGAAAATCGAGAAAATCCGACTTTGATAAAGGTCGGATTGTAACCTTTCGCGATTGCGGTTTATCGTTTCGCGACATTGCTGCTTGCGTTGGTCGCTATCGAATTACTTATCAGATTATGGAATCGGTGGGTTCAGGAGGGTAATACGGAACGCCAAGCTGGATCCCAACGGCCTCGTACCGCTAGAAAATCGAGATAACAGGCATCTTATCCGATTGGCTATAAGGGACCGTGCAGCCACGTCTCGATCCCTCCCGCGTCTGAGGTTCGTATCCTCCCTCGGGCATGGATGTTTGTGTTGTCTTTAGTATAAGTTAGTTCAATAACTAGTTTGTAAGTTCAGGGACTGATGACCACGCAGTCAAGTCCCATAAGCTTTACAAACATTTGAACATTATTATTATTATTATTATATATATTATGTTAGATGACAATTTTCTTGAAATGTTGGGCAGAAGAAACTAAAGCAACCGTTTCTGCCATGAGCTGTGTAACACGTTGGCGCTTCATGATGACAGGAGAAAATCTAAGAAAAAAATCCGCAAGGGAAAAAACAAATAATTTTCGAAAGATTTTAACAAATTATTTTCGATCTATGAAAACAAATCATATAGTCTCATTTCAGACTACTGAAGATATTTTACATTCAGTGAAACGAAACGCGTCCTGTGAAAGACGATTGCATGCCATTGTGTGGACAGACAAAAAATGAAATGTTTGTATAGTCTATGAGACTTAACTACGGGGTCATCAGTCCCTAAACTTACAAACTACCTATGAACTAACTAAGGACGGCACAAATATTCATGCCCGAGGGAGGATTCGAACCCCCGACCTTAGTGGCCGTGCAGACCGTGACTGGAGCGCCTCAGTCCCCTCGGCCACCACGGCCGGCGTGGACAGACAAATAATGTCCATCATAATCTATAAATCTGTTTCTTTGAATAATATTCGAACAGAAAATAAACAATTGATGACGTAAGTTTTAACAATACACAATAATGCACTTTCCATGAGCAGCTAGGCTGCAGAATTGAAGGTAGTGCCTCACATCAAATGCGGGAAATGACAATGAAAATGTAACACTTAAAAAAATAATAATAAAATTTGCCCTGTGTTCCATAAAATGTAACTTTTGCTTAAATACAAGCAGCTGAAGTGAGGGTATTGTACTGATGTTTCTAAAGATTCTTGTACTCCTGAAATAGAGGTATTCAAATAAAACTTTCCTGTGACAAATACATTAACCACCTTAAAAAAATATATAGACACAAGGAAAAAATTACTTTTATCCTTGGCTATAAAAATCTTACTTCTAAAATCTTTGTCCACAAAGTAGATCATAATGCATAGCTTTTATTAAAATATTCTGGGCCATTCTTTTCCAAAATTTTATGCAAGTCAACTCTTCACTTACAAATAACCTACTGCCTGTATCTATAAACAGCTTACGAAATAGATAAATCAAAGGGTAAAGTCTCAGTAGGCCTAATAGTAGCCTCTTGAAACTATTATATTTAGATTCTCTATTTTCCGGGATCATGAAGAAAGATTTCGCAGTGCATCGCTGTTAATAGTAGCTGTTACAGCCATATGTAGCACATACACTCCCTCTCCCAACCATTTGCTGCTGCTATAACGATGTTATATGTTCTGAGTCGCACAGTATTAATATGCTCTTCACTCACACTTTTAGTTCACAACTCACGCCGCTAGGAGGTTCTCGGGAGCGCTGTCGCGCGTTTCAAAAGAGACTTTCCACTATAATCTTTGTAAGCTATTATCATCACAGTGTAACAAACAGTAGAAATCTCTTCGGTCGCGCCCACTGCGGAAAAGCAACTTGCACGGAATTGTCGATATTTTTTTTTCCCTCTCATGTTGATTTTTTTTCTCTTGCCGTTGGACACTTTGTGCTGAAAAGGGACATATTGAATTCCTGGATGGGACTTTTGAACTTTAGAGGTTGGCAACACTCTCACTACTTACCAACGGACAGCTGCCACCACGAGAGTAATGTTTGTTTATAATAATTTTTCAACGCAATTAACCGAACAATTATTGTATTTTTTGTGTTCAAACATTGGTTATTTATCAGGGGAGACAAAAAATCGCGAAATAAATGTAAAACATCCGAATTTCACTAATTAAGTGAAGTAAATAACAACTTATTAGTGAGGAAAACTGATGAATACGTGTATATTTGCAGCCTTATAAAACGTGTAGCTTATATGCCCGTGATTCGCAACGGTTGTTAAAAAGGGACCTGTGTATATCATAGTTTTTTTTTTAGGGTTCCGGACCTAGGTCAGCATAAACAGAATTCTTGTTGGATCCCTCTGTCAATAAACTCAGTTCTCATAGCCAAGATGTTAAATTTAAGTAGAAGTCATTGTCGAGAACGACGAATTTTCATAAAGATTTTCATACAAATAGTTCAACGTTCAGTGACGCCCTGCACGTAAGGTAATAGGGCGATGCTTTGTGCTTCCTGCTGTTCCCCTCTATTGTTTTCATTCCTCTTGGACGTGTGGGCAAGGTTCTTCGTCGGGCAGGCATCAAGCCAGTCTTCCGCAGCACCAATAAATCTAAGGATTTGCTAGGTTCAACTAAGGACGCGGTTGACAAACTGAGTAATGCCGGCGTTTATGAAATAAGCTGCAAGTGTGGGCTGGTCTACATAGGAGAGACCGGACGAGTAATCTGCACGAGGCTTTCGGAACATGAAAGGTACATACGGCTTGGACAACACACAAAGTCAGCGGTTTCTGAGCACCACAATCAGTGCGGATAACAGTTATCTTTCCGTGAGGCCCGCGTGCTGGCAAAACAACCATTCTTAACGAGGAGGAAGATTAGAGAGGCTATAGAAATAGCGAAGCGTCCCGCCAATATGAACAGGGAGGATGGCTACAGGCTGCCGGCGTCTTGGCTGCAAGCAGTTGCAACGCTACGTGACGGCACCGCGCGCGGAATGACTCGCGCAGGCGCCCCGGAGACCACAGCGGCCGCGAACACGCAGAGCACCGGCCCGCCGCCGTCTGCGCCAGGTGACGTCAACAGCGGCACGCCGCAACTGCTGTCAGTTCTCCCAGGTCCATTCCACCAATAGCAAGTTCTAATGCAAAAACCAATAGGAAACGTCCTTTTTGACCAATAAGGGAGAAGAATACAACATCCAATCACATGAAAAAACCAGCCATTAAAACACCAATCAGCAACGCCCCTTTCCACCAATGGCGTGCAATAATATAACCACCAATAAAGGATAACCTACGCCCCCTTCCTCTCCTTCATCCGCTGGTATATAAACACCAAGCGATCGTACAGTCAGCAGTCAGACACAGACGCTGATGAAGGCCGCCTGCAACAGTGGCCGAAACGTCGGCAAAGTTTACAAAATGACGACGCGGTATCATACCCAGAAGAATTTTATTGATAGTGACAATTGCCCTGGAAGCCTACGTTTGCAAGCAAGTTGTGTTTCTCTATCTTAATGTAGTCCGCACCAAAAGTAAGTAATTGCAGATTTTAATCACAATATTTTAACGAACAATTATGAATGCAGAGACGTTTCTGATGAGTTTGTCGCTCGCGTTATGTATTGTCTCTAGTGTCAGGCAGAGAGCATTAATATCTGTGGGGTGAGCATTCAGATGCTCAGAAGAGAGTTTGTGACCTCAACATTAAGGTGGAAATGTCACGTGATATTCGGAAAAATCTACTAATCGCTGACTTTAACCTGGTCCCTTTTTTGTTCGGTTAAGACGCTATGTGTAAATGGCCCTTTTATTTGCATATTATTTTATGTTATGAGATTGCTCTGCGAAAAAGGGATGGTGCTTCTATGCAGACAAAGCGGTACAAACAAATCGTAATAGCAAATAAATGTGCGGAAAGAGTGGATTGTCTCAATATCACGTGGTAATTCCAGCATAATGTTGAGAAGACGCACGGAACGCAATGCTCACTCCACAGATATTTCTACTCTATATACAATTTAGTGGTTATTACTTGCAGTGGCAGCGGTTTAGTTTGCTATCGTTAGCAACGAACTATTCGCTTTAGGAGTTCGAAGATCCTCATTAGGAGCGTGAAACACCACCATATCGCGAATCAATCAACGAGCATAGCATAGCATAGCACCTGAATTTACACACGAGATACTCCCTGCAGCGTCGTAATCCAGGTACAGATGCCCATGCAGCTTCGACACGATACCACAGTTCTTC
The DNA here is from genome assembly GCA_026315105.1 of Locusta migratoria. Lineage (NCBI taxonomy): Eukaryota > Metazoa > Arthropoda > Insecta > Orthoptera > Acrididae > Locusta > Locusta migratoria. The sequence continues at coordinate 221,756,545 of CM048751.1, read as the reverse complement.
TAGAGTAGTGATTGCCGTATTGTGAGGAGCCAGTTGCTCGGCCACCAATGACCAGACGTTTTCACTTGTTGCTGCAAACGTTGTCGAACTGTGATACCACGTGTCCCTCCGTCGTATACACCCCAGGATCTCTCTCTGTCGTTTACGACGTCACACACGGGTACGCCAACATAGGCACGGCTCTATTCCTCCTTCCTCGAGCTCCTATTGCGACACAACTGGAGACGGGCTGAACGATGACTGTGCGTGGTGGGTATACGCCCTTAACGGCACGCACGATCGTACATCATGTAGTGGGAAGCCATATCCGTTTTCTTCCGATGATACAATGAAACCATCATCCAACCCGTATTGCTACCATTCATGTACCAACAAGGTGATATGATTTTCCATCATAACAATGCACGTCCTCATGTGTCCCAACGTGTCCAACGTGCTCTTTAATCTTGCAAGCAGGAGCACCAAATGTATCCTCCACTGATCATGTTCAAGACTGGATGAGACGTCATCTTGCGTGGTCGGCAAGAAATCTGGCTCAGCTGAGGCACCAGGTAGAACTGCACAGCAGGCCATTCCGCAAGACTACATTCGGCACTTCTATAACTGCCTCCATGGGAGAATTGTAGCTCGCATTGCTGCAAAATGAGGGAGACTCGATACTGGCGTCGAATTGTGCACGCTGTGGTGACTACTCACGTCCCTATGACTATCTGTGTGGTCGTGCGTTGTATACAATCTCAAGAATGTGACAGTTACATTTGTCTCTGTTGGCTCGACGAATTGTATTCTTATTTCATTAATTTCTTTAATTAGCGACTTTTCTCTACCTATACATTTGAGAATGGTGCCGCAGTGCACTGAAATTAGTCATGTCAAGTAAAAATTTCAATTCTTTGTGACTGTGAGTTTAGCACTATATGTGGTATGAAATAAAATAGACCAATAATTTAGCAAATATCGAGGATGACGTGATAGAAAATATAGCCCCTCGGGTTGCGACAAAGGTGGCATGATCAGTACCGAATTATGCTGATATTGTTCTCCCATTGTAATAGTACACCTGTCACTGTATCTTACAGTTTGATTTAACGTAATGTATACTGTCTTAAATTTGTTCATTTCACGTATTTTCATTTCTTGTATGCTAGATATATTTCTTATTTAACATCATTTCCTGTATTGAATCATTTAGTGTAAACATGTACTGTATGTGTAAACCCTCATGAATACACGAACATTCTTATGCTGTAAGTTGGTAAAGCGCCAGAGAAAATGTTAAACCTGTTGTAAAGTCTGTCTTTGGTACAGACGTATTAGCTGTGAGTGTCGCCCTGCTGAAGCAGTCGCGGAGCGGACTCGCCAAAGTAAAAACATAAATGTTTTGTTGATGGTGCAGAGGCACGGTAGGCGCAGTGTGGCGCGAGTTTAATGAAATAGCAAAGTTGCAATAAACCTGAGAGGAGTACTGTTTAATGTATTGAAGGAAGTGCGAAACAAGTTTCTTTATACTCGAAAGTGATCAGCGTAATGTTTTTTCATGTGTACAAGAAAAGTAATTGTTTGGTTATCAAGTCTATTGTCACCGAGAGTGATCGTTGCTATAATTACGAAGATTAGAAGGTGTATCGAGGTGATATCAATGCATGGAGATTTCAGCCAGATGACCTGAACAAAGAGTCGTCGATAAAATATTTTTTAACCAGCAGTAAGAGTACCTATTGTAATCAAATCTGTCTTGTATGGACTTCACGACGAAGACGACGAAAACAGATGAGTACTTTTGCAACATTTTATTTTGTATGCATGTAACTGTAGTGTCAACCCAATCAGAATTTTGGCTCAATTAAATATGACTTATTTTGAAACCAGTCTTAAAATTGTAAGTAGTTCTAGTCACCCCATTATCACCATTATCAGATTATGTTGATTATGCAAGCCTGTACATTGACTAACAAGTTCAATCATTTTTCAAAGTAATTACGATCAGTTTTAAAGAAATTGCTAGACGAGTTAAAGAATTGCTAAACGTGTTACAACCAGAGACTAGTAATTAAAGTGCAGTGCAGTTCTAAGTTTTGCAATCAATTATTATGCCAAAGCTTTTAACTTGCAAGAGAGTTTGCACGTAAAGTTGGTTTCATTTATATAGAGAGTAACCAGGCTAACAGTAGTCAAAGTATTATAGTTGATTAACCAGACTTGACGAAAGTAATTTTTATGAAATACGTTAATTGCCAGACTTTGTTCAGGCAGTTACACGCGTACGCTACACAGGCCCTGGAAGCAATTAATCAAAAAATAGTTCACGTAAAGTTTTATAAGGAAGTTGAATGCTTTAAACAATAGCCGCGGTGGAGTAGCCGAGCGGTCTAAAGTGTCTCTCTGCGGAGCGCGCGGTTGCTCGCCGTGGAGGTTCGAGTCCTCCCTTGGGCATGGGTGTGTGTGTTGTCCTTAGGTTAGTTTACCTAGGTTTAAGTAGTTTGTAAGCTACGGACTGATGACCACGCAGTTTGCTCCTATTGATTTACAAACAAACAAAACAAACAAACAATATTATCAAAATTATTGGGAACTTTGACTGTTGTATTTGTTAAGCTCATTGCACCACGCAGTTTCAATGTACTGAGCTATTATCATTGCAATCAGAGTCTATCAGCTATTACGATTTTGATTATAACACGAACACGCCATCACTACTACATGAATTCTGACACATTTATTAGTGAAGTTGTGCTGTTCGTGAATCGTAAGAGGTGCTGGTTGGAGGCTGTAGTCAATGCTAAGTCAGATAGGTCCAAAATTAATTAATTACCACAGTGACTGTTTCAAGATAATTAATATCAATTTTTTTTATTTATTCAAAATTATAACTTTCACTGCGAAAGTGTTGTTGCGACACATCAGTTGTGATTTGCTGCAACATTAAAATAACGAAATTATTATTACTACAGCATATCATTATGCATTCAGATTTTTGACATTTTTTGACAACCTCCACAAGTCCAGCTCTTGCACCATACCTTCGCAGTTTGTAATTCTAATGGACCTAACTGCTAAGGTTATCGTACAAGAGATTTACTAATTACAAACTACTAAAACCATCATAATGACAACATACCCAAATCCATGCGACTCGAACCTCCGAAGGAAGCGACCGCGCAATATCTTCCCGGCTTGCCGACAACCACACTACAACAAAATAATGCTCGACCATACGTCCAGCATATCTCCGTCCCAATCGGATTGTATTGCTCCTTTGGCCTTCCTGTTCTCACCATCTCTCAGTTCGTCCTTTCAGTGACAGCGGAATGATTGGCCCGAGTGCACATACCACTGCTAAGACAGTTCTGCTTTGACTGTATGTGGTTGCAGTATTGCCTGCTGCATCTCAATAACACATTTATTTTTAATCTTTGCCAAAGCGATTACCAGCGGTTATAGCCATCAACTGCTGCAACATTCCATTTATTGCCTTTGTAGTGCGACTCGGATGTCCAGACAATAGCGTGGCGATATATCACTCAAAAGTCTACGCAACTGCTGGTCCAGTCGTGTATTTTCTTCTCTCGTCGATTGTCTGTTGTTCTGTCGTCATCATCATTCCGCCTTCACCGACGACATGTAGGGCGTTGAACAAACGTCACCTGAGACCGATCATAACCCCAGCTGGTGTCCAACGCTAAAAATTGACGCACGATAGTTATCACCATTCGCGTTGGAACACTTGCACGTCCGAGTGACATTTGCACCGATAGACACTTGCAAGCAGCCAGGATCTCATGATCGGCTAACTGGCTGTTCACAGGTACTGGTACACTGAGAAGTCTCACTTCAGCATACCGCTCATGAGAGCTGGTTGTCGGCCACACCACAGCAGTAAGCAACCATGTATCGCTACAAGACGGCTCATTGACTCGTTTGGAGGAAAATTTATTTTTAAGACTCTCGTAGTAATGAGAACCGACAACTGAAATTCAATATTAACCAATAGTCAACACGGATTCAGAAAGTATCGCTCTTGCGAAACACAGCTTGCCCTTTATTCACATGAAGTGTTAAGTGCCATCGACAAAGGATCTCAAATCGATTCCATATTTCTGGATTTCAGGAAGGCTTTTGATACCCACAAGCGGCTTCTAATGAAATTGCGTGCTTATGGAATATCTTCCAAATTGTGGGATTAGATTCACGATTTCCTATCAGAAAGGACACAGTTCGTTGTAATTGACGGTAAGTCATCGAGTAAAACAGAAGTGATATCTGGCGTTCCACAGGGAAGCGTTATAGGTCCCCTACACTTCCTCGTGTTTATAAACGATTTAAGAGATAATCTTAATAGCTCCCTTAGACTGTTCGCGGATGATGCTGTCGTTTATCGGTTAGTGAAGTCAACAGAGGATCAAAAGCAATTGCAAAGCGATTTAAACAAAATTTCTACTTGGTGCGAAGATTGGTAATTGACACTAAATAAAGAAAAGTTTGAAGTAATACACATTACCACTAAAAGAAATCCGCTTAACTTCAATTACACGATAAATCAGTCAAACCTTAAGGTCGTAAATTCTACCAAATACCTAGGAGTTACAATTACGAACAACTTTGACTGGAGAGAACACATACAAAATATTGTGGGGAAGGCGAACCAAAGATTACGTTTCATTGGCAGAACGCTTCGAAGATGCACCACCCTCACCAGGTGGGACTGACGGAAGATATTGAGAAGGTTCAGAGAAGGGCAGCTCGTTTTGTTTTATCACGTTACGGGGGGAAAGCGTCACGGAAATGTTGCACGTATTGGGGTGGAAATCATTAAAAGAAAGACGTTATTCATTGCAGCGTGATCTGTTTGCGAAGTTTCAATCACCGACTTTTACTTCTGAATGTGAAAATATTTTGCTAGCACCCACCTACGTAGGGAGATATGACCATCCCAATAAAATAAGAGAAATCAGATCGAAAACGGAACGATTTAGGTGTTCTTTCTTCCCGCGCGCTATTAGAGAATGGAACGGTATAGAAAAGTTATGAAAGTGGTTAATGAACCCTCTGCCAGGCACTTAAATGTGATTTGCAGAGTATCTATGTAGATGTAGATAGATGTAGAACGGACAATAAAATTCATAATTTATTCTAATGTCAGAGATCGGAAGGTAGGTGGCAGTCAAGTATGAAACATGGTATTTCTTGTACCTGTTATAGTGTGATGACAATTTCCATTTGAGGATGAAACTTAGATTTAAAATTTATATTTCACTGTCATTTTATCTTAACATAAGGACACAGACTGTCGACGAATAATACTTATTTTCCTTTTCACTAATTGATCAATGTCTGAAACCAATTTCCATGTAATGCTAATTCAAAGACTAGCTCTTAATTTGAAATCTGTTAGTGAGTGTCTGTAGCAGACTTCCGTTCTCTTCACTGTGTAAAAAAGCAGCAAGTACGTGCAAGTCTATCTTCGACATAATCGTATCTGAAAATTTACACCGAGGAGATAGAGCGCGACGAGACTAGTTTTGCTATGAAACTAATCACGGGAACTTTAATTTTTAATTCTTCCTGTAGACAAGTTTACACGGTGTTAACATAATACTAAAACTAACACTTCATATCCAACGACCGTGGCACAGTGGACAGACCAGTTACCGCTAGATCACCAGTCACTGCGGGCTTGGCTAGCACTAGGATGGGTAACCGTCCAAGTCTGCCGAGCGCTGTTGGCAAGCGGGGTGCACTCAGCCCTTGTGAGGCCAGCTGAGGAGCTACTTGATGGAGAAGAAGCGGCTTCAGTCACAAAAACTCACGTAACGGCAGGTATTGCGGGGTGCTGACCACATACCGCAGCCGGTGACACCCTCGGGTGGAGGATGACCCGGCGGCCGGTCAGTACCCAGAAGGTACTCGATTAAATGAGACCACTTCACTGCCACGGAACACATCATCAGTATTAGGACGAAATTCGGCCAGTTCAGTAGTCATCGCAACAGACAAACAGCTAGCTTTATGTGCGGCTTCGAGGCCACCTAGCATCGCAACTCTAATAGCTCCAACAAATAAGGATAGAAGATTGGGTTTTAAGGTCACCTAGACAGCATGATCATTAGAGACGAAACACGTGGGCGGATTGTTTTGATAGATGGGGAAGAAATCTGCTGCTTCAAATGTTGAAATGTTTGTATAACTTATGGGACTTAACTACGGGGTCATCAGTCCCTAAACTTACAAACTACTTATCAACTAGCTAAATACTATGGACGGCACAAATATCCATGCCCGAGAGGGGATTCGAACCCCCGACCGTAGTGGCCGTGCAGACCGTGACTGGAGCGCCTCAGTCCCCTCGGCCACCGCGGCCGGCTCTGCTGCTTCCTTCCAAAGGATATGATTCAGGGAAATCAATAGAAGTCTAAATCTGGATAGCCGGTGATGGACTTAAACCGCCGTCCTACCGAATGTGAGTCCAAAGCGTTACCACTGCGTCATATCACTAGGTAGTCGAACAAACCCCGAACGCTCCGTTATAAGACATTCGTCGCAGTATAGCGTTTTAACAGACTCTACTAATGACAAGAAACGCAGGTAGGAAAGCGTGCACCAATATGCGATATGCAAAGCATTCACGCCAAATACGATGCCTTTCCATTCTTTTCTTATTTTCCGCAGTTTTTATAAATTTACGTACTTATTCTATGGGAATTGTTCTTTACTTTGCTATATTATTTTCGTTATCATTCGTTCCCATGATCTAACAATATACTGAGGACATAGTTGTTTTCAGTATACTTGCAATATTTTCATTGTCACCACCACAGTTTTCCACAGTATGCGAGCATTTCGATGTTTTATGTCACTATGAGAATTTTGTCATTTTAGCTAGTCATTCCTATTTTCTATATATTTTTCCCTCTTCTATATGTCAATTTTCTGTGAAATTAAATAAATGTCAAAGCAAACTGTCATATTTCTCTCCCCTGCCTCTGTTATTAACAACAAATGAGTAATTTGTCTGTTCGGACCGATAGCTGTTCCTGTTAACCGCAAAAACCCAATTAAAATATGACCGGTACGTATTACGCCCGAGGGTAGTGTTGTTAATAAGATTTTTTTTTCAGTACCGGCGCTTCGGACACAGTGATTGCAATGCCGTAATAACATAAAACTGCTAATAATTTCACCGTAACAGTTGTTCAAAGGGTGACATGTGTAATCTGAAAATATTCACACAGTTTCTGTAGCGATGATTATCTATATAAGTGGGTCGCAACCCCCAGGAAGGTGGCAAAGTCTTCCTCCGGGAATCGCAGTCAAAGGATGAAGTACTTGCACCAAAAAATAACTAGGAGTTCAGTAACATAAAAACACATGTCTAAGTGAAATTTATGTAATGTTAAAACTACGGACTTCCTTGTGTAACATTGATTAGTAATTAAATAGATCAGAAATTGTTTTCTATTAATAGTTAATAAGCGCAAAATCTAAAAACAGTTTTCAGGAACCAATCGATAGGCAAAAGAACGTGATGCAGTAGTAATTCTGAAAAATTCGAAAAAATCAATTTGTCTTTACAGTGGGACCTTTCGTAAGAGTATAATTAATATTTTAATCATATTTTTCTATCAGAAAAATACACAAGAATAATTTCGTACAACGATTTAAAAGAAATTTGCAACAAAAGAAGGAAGATTAAATTTCTTTCCTTTGTGATGTCATAGTTTTGCTACGGTTCCTGAAGAGGAGGGTCGCCAGATTGTTACTATTATTATTATTATTATTATTATTTCTTCTTAGGGGGTCGCACGTATGGGACCTCTCAAGGATCCTTCGCAAGTTACTTATACTAGCAGTGAAAAGGACGTAGGATCTGAGGCACAGAAAGGTATCGCTGATAGAGGTCTTCACCAGTTCGACACCAAACAATTAGGTTTATTGCAATGACATAACAAATTTAGATTGATAAATACAAGGTTTATCTTTTGGAAATCACTTGGCTCTTACAACGTCACGACTTAACATCTTAAAATAACAAAGTAAGACAATGTATTGGCCTGATACAATCTTACAAGAGTCGGACACAATTAGCGAAATAAATAATAAATTAGACAAGATTAAAAAGCAGATAACAACGGCCTGTCAAATATCTAGTTCAAGGCGTCAATGTTTTTTTTAACAAGAGCTCCTTTTTTTAAGGAACAAATACCAATAGTAAAAACAATAAAAGGACCTAACAGTATCCACAGGTTGACAGATGCCTTTGAAATATATGGCCAAAAGACGTTGACAGAACGACAACATGCGTCACATTGTAATCAGACAATGCCTTCTCCCTAAGTTCACATACAAAGGTTGAAAGAATTAAATAACTTGATAGGATTAATAGGATTGATAATAACGTTCTTTGAAAAATAGTTTAAGTGACTTGAACAGTACAACCACAAGCGTCAGTACATACTTCTTAAAGCCTTGCGTTAAATTGCCAAAACAACATCCGTAAAGCAATTAATTGACCCGATAATGACAGTGGCTTTCTTTGGTTGAGAAGATTCATCTACACAACAACGGGCGCCCTTACGTTAATTCACAACACCTTCAAATAGAGAGATAAACTTGAAAATATACAGCAGAAATACAGTGGTATAACTTCTGGTAACACTAGGCCTTCAAAACATCAGTGAATTAGCAATCATAATATAATCTATTGGCCAAGAACATCTAGCCAGTCTCAAGTACATATAATTAGATAATTAAGTGACTTGGAAAGATTACAGACAGATAACAGCCGCCTTTGAAAAATCTAGTTAAATGACTTGAACAATACAATCACAGGCGGCAATACGTAACTTACCAAGGCCCTTTATATGAAACTACTGAAATAATTGATCAGCATATGTCAAGAACACAGTAAACAGTGGCCTTAGAAACATCAGATTAAGTGACTTTAATTTTACAATAACAGGCGCCACTACATAATTTAACAACGCCCTCTTCCAAACTCAGATACCAAGGTAGGAAATCCTGTCTCGTAATCTTGCAGAAAATCCAAAGAAATTCTGGTCATATGTAAAGTACACTAGTGGCAAAACACAAACAATACCTTCTCTACATCTACATCTACATACATACTCCGCAATTCACCGTAAGGTGCGTGGCGGAGGGTACACTGTACCACTACTAGGCATTTCCTTTCCTATTCCACTCCCATATTGAACGAGGAAAGAAAGAATGCCTATATGCCTCCGTACGAGCCCTAATTTCTCTTATCTTGTCTTTGTGATCTTTGCGCGAAATGTATGTAGGCGGCAGCAAGATCGTACTACACTCAGCTTCAAATTCCGGCCCTCTAAAATTACTTAACAGAAATTCACGAAAAGAACGTCGTCTTTCTTCCAGCGATCCCCAATTAAGTTGCCGGAGCATTTCCGTGACACTCGCGCATTGGTCGAACCTACCGGTAACAAATCTAGCTGCTCGCCTCTGAACCGCCTCTATGTCTTCCTTCAAACCGATCTGCTGCGGGTCCCAAATACTTGAGCAATACTCAAGACGTGGTCGTACAAGCGTTTTATACGCGGTCTCCTTTACAGGTGAACTACATCTTCCCAAAATTCTCCCAATAAACCGAAGTCGGCTGTCTGCCTTACTCACAACTCTGCCTTCCATTTCATATCGCTCTGCAATGTTACGACGCGACAGCATCAAGAAGCTCACTACTAATGCTGTATTCGAACATTATAGGATTGTTTTTTCTACTCATGCGCATCACCTTTCATTTTTCTACATTGAGAGCTAGCTGCCATTCTTCGCACCAACTAGAAATTTTGTCTAAGTCAACATGCATGCTATTACAGTCAGTTACAGACGACACCCTCCCGTACACCACAGCATCATCAGCAAACAGCCGCAAATTACAACTTACTCTGTCCATCAGATCATTTATATAGATATAAAATAATAGCGGTCCTATCACACTCCCCTGGAGCACGCCTGACGATACACTCGTCTCTGATGAACACTCGCCGTCGAGAACAACGTACTGCGTTCTATTACTTAGGAAGTCTTCCAGCCAGTCACAAATCTGTGAACCTATTCCGTAAGCTCGTATCTTCGTTAGCAGTCTGCAGTGTGGCACCGCGTCGAACGCCTTTTTGAAGTCGAGAAAAACACAATCCGCCTGTTGCCCTTCGTCCATGGCTCGCAAGATGTCATGTGAGAAAAGGGCAAGCTGAGTTTCACATGAACGATGTTTCCTAAACCCGTGCTGATTCATGGAAAGAAGCTTTTCCGTTTCAAGGAAATTTACTATATTCGAACTGAGAATAGGCTCCATTATTCTACATGAAACCGATGTCAACGATATTGGCCTGTAATTGTATGGGTCAGTTCTCTTTCCTTTCTTATACACGGGAGTCACCTGCGCCTTTTTCCAATCACTAGGAACTTTGCGCTGAATTAAAGATTCGCTATAAATGCAAGCTAGCAATGGTAATACTACCGATGACAGTACTGCTAAGGGAGAATTACTAAATACAGTTTTCCGAAATTCGTTCACCAATGAACACGAAGTGAACACTCCAGTATTCTATCCAAGAACAGCTGCCAGCATGCGAAACTTAGAAGCAGATGTTCCTGGAGTAGTGAAACAATTTAAGTCATTAAACAAGAACAAATCTTGCGGGCTAGATTGTATACAAACTAGATTCTTCTCAGAGTATGCTGATGCAATAACTCCGTACTTAGCTATAATTTACAACCGATCACTCAGCGAAAGATCCGTACCCAAAGACTGGAAAGTTGTCAGAGTTACGCCAATATTCAAGAAAGGCAATAGGAGTGATCCCCAAAATTACAGGCTAATCTCATTGACGTCGATTTTCAGTAGGATTTTGGAACATACACTTTGTTCAAATATTATGAACTACCTCGAAGAGAACAACCTATTAACCAATAGTTAACACAGATTTATGAAGTATCGCTCTTGCGAAATACAGCTTGCCCTTCACATGAAGTGTTAAGTGCCATCGACAAAGGATCTCAAATCGATTCCATATTTCTGGATTTCCAGGAGGCTTTTGACACTGTACCCCACAAGCGTCTTCTAATGAAATTGCGTACTTATGGAATATCTCCCCAATTGTGCGATTGGATTCACGATTTCCTATCAGAACGAACACAGTTCGTTATAATTGACGGTATGTCATCGAGTAAAACAGAAGTGATACCTGGCGTTTCCCAGGGAAGCGTTATAGGTCCCCTACTCTCCCTTGTGTTTATAAACGATTTAGGAGTCAATCTGAATAGCTCCCTTAGACTGTTCGCGGATGATGCTGTCATTTATCGGTTAGTGAAGTCAACAGAGGATCAAAAGCAACTGCAAAGCATTTTAGACAAAATTTCTACATGGTGCGAAAATTGGCAATTGACACTAAATAAAGAAAAGTGTGAAGTAATACACATGACCACTAAAAGAAATCCGATGAACTTCAATTACCCGATAAGTAAGGCAAACCTTAAGGTCGTACATTCTACCAAATACCTAGGTGTTACAATTACGACCAACTTAGCGTGGAGAGAACACATACAAAATATTTTGGGGAAGGCCAACCAAAGGTTACGTTTCATTGGCAGAACGCTTCGAAGATGCACCAGCTCCACCAAAGAGACTGCCTGCATCATACTTGTGCGTCCTCTCCTGGAGTATTGTTGCCCATTGTGGGGTCCTCACCAGGTGGGACTGACAGAAGATATTGAGAGGTTTCAGAAAAGGGCAGCTCGTTTTATCACGTTACCGGGGGAAAGCGTCACGGAAATGTTCCACGAATTGGGGTGGAAATCATTGAAAGAAAGACGTTACTGATTCAAAAAAAAGTTCAAATGTTTGTATAGCTTATGGGACTTAACTACGGGGTCATCAGTCCCTAAACTTACAAACTGCTTATGAACTAACTAATACTAAGGACGGCACAAATATCCATGCCCGAGGGGGAATTCGAACCCCCGACCGTAGTGGCCGTGCAGACTGTGACTGTAGCGCCTCAGCCCCCTCGGCCACCGCGGCCGGCGACGTTACTCATTGCGGCGTGATCTGTTTGCGAAGTTTCTATCACCGAATTTTACTTCTGAATGTGAAAATATTTTGCTAGCACCCACCTACTTAGGGAGACATGACCATCCCAATAAAATAAGAGAAATCAGGTCTACAACGAAACGATTTAGGTGTTCTTTCTTCCCGCGCGCTTTTAGAGAATGGAACGGTAGAAAAAAGTTATGAACGTGGTTAATGAACCTTCTGCCAGGCACTTAAATGTGATTTGCAGAGTGTCTATGTAGATGTAGATGTAGATATGAGGTGTTACTGCATATGTTTCACTTTGTAGCCAAAACTACACATCGCAGACGACGAATAGTGTAGGATTGGACACGAGATGCCGACAACAACAACGCGTCCTTCCCTGGCTGTCTCCTCCGGAGGTATGAGGTTTTATATAGTTTTTAATGCATAATTGCCGGAGCCCCACGTTTTCGACAAAAGGGAATTTATAGATGGTTTTCAATGCAAGTTGGTTACACCTCGAGATAAATGACGGTGATCAGCTAGCCCAAACTCCGTGTAACATATGTTTATTACTTGAATGAAATAAACACCCTATGATGAAAATTTATTTTGCGAAACACGTCGTGTTCTGAATAAAGGGTTTTTAACAGTCGCAGCGGTGTGTTGTCAAGAAAGTGAAACAACAGTTTCCTGAACAGATGTCTGAACAACGAGGGGAGGCAATTCCATCATCTTTCCGCTTAATACTGCTGAGTGCCTCACTTTACTTTCAAGTGTATGTGTTCTATATGTTAGAAATGGCATAGACGGCAACCACGCTTCCATTTAGTGTGGACATCCGGTCACTCTCTAATCGTCCGCAGCAATAGAAATACCCGGACAACTTCTGCTATAATTATGGATTTTCTGCCAAGGTTGCTTGTGTTATTATGATTGGTGTCGATGGTCACAGGGCAACGTTTTACAAAACACATGTCAGAGTAACGGTTTTGCCTCAGATGGCAGTTGATGATAATCTACATCATGAATTGTGTGTACAACACCCAACAGTTCCTCTACATATGTATCTTAATTATCTATGAAAAAACTGTGGAATTACTCTACTGCATGACATGTATTCTGTAAAACCTAATTATAAAATCACATAATGGTGATACAGACTCTTATCATAGCTTAGTGACTGTAAACAGTATATAAAAACTTTAGAGACTGCAAAACCTAGAAAATTAAGGAGGTGGAATCAGGACAAATTAAAGGAACCATAAGTGGTTGAAAGTTTCAAAGGGAGCATTACACAAGATTTGACTAAAAACGGGGAAAAGAAAAACAGTAGAAGAAGAATGGATAGCTATGAGAGATAGGTTAGTGGGGGTCGCATAGTGACATATAGGCAGAAGGACAAGGCCTAACAGACATCGTTGTGTATCACGGGTAATAATGAACTGAATTGATGAAAGGAAAAAATATAAAAGTGCATCAAGTGAATCAGGCAAAAGGGGGTACAGACGTCTGAAAAATGGGATTGACAGGAAGGGCACATTAGCTAAGCAGGAGTGGCTAGAAGAGCAAGGCAAGACCATAGACGAATCTACGCTGTGGTAAAGTTTAATACCGCCTACAAGAAAGTAAAAAAGACACTTGGAGACAAGAAGAGCAACGGTATGAATATCAAAAACACTGATGAAAAACCAGTACTAAGTTAAGAAGGAAAGCTGAAAGGTGTAAGGAATATATAGAGGGCCTGTACAAAGGCAGTATTCTAGAAATAAAAGACGAAGCAGAGAAAGGAGATACAATACTGCGAGAAGAATTTGACAGAGCACTAAAAGATTCGAGTAGAAACAAGGCCCCTGGCGTAGATGATTCCATCTTAACTACTGATTTCATTAGGGCAGTAAGTCGTCAGGGAATTTCTCCACCTGGTATACAAGATGTATGAGACGGAGTAAATAACTTGTGTCTTCAAGAAGAATATAGTAATTCCAATTCCTAAGAAAGCAAGTGCAAACAAATGTGAAAATTACAGAACTATCATTTTAGTAAGTCATGGTTGCAAAATACTAACATGAATTATTTACAGACCAATCGAAAGACTGGTGGAATCCGACGATGAGGAAGATCTGTTCGGATTAAGGAGAAATATAGGAGCACGTGAAGCAAAACTCACATTACGACTTGTCTTAGGTTAAGGAAAGCGAAAACTACAATTTTAGCAGTAGCTTTTGACATTGTTGATTACAATACACTATTTCAAATTCAGAAGGTAGCAGGCGTAAAATATAGGGATCGAAAAGTTATATTCAACTTGTACAAAAACTCGACAGTAGTTACTAGAGTCGAAAGGTATGAAAGGATCGCAGTGGTAGCGAAGGGAGAAGAATGCAAGAAGAAATTTGGGGAAGGAATTAAAGTTCGGGGAGAAAAAAATGAAAAACCTCGCGGTTCGCTGACGACATAGGAATTCAGTCAGAGACGGTAAAGAACCCGGAAGAGAAGTTAAACGGAATGGACACTGTCTTGAAAGGAAGGTATGAGATGAACATTAACAAGAATAAATGGAACGTAGTGTCAGAAAATCACACGTTGTTGAAGGAATTAGTTTAGATAATAAGACGATAATGGTAGTACATGAGTTATTTGCGTAGCAAAATAACTTCTGATGGCCGACGTGAAGAAGATATAAACTGCAGAACGCCTATGGGAAGAAAAGAGTTTCTGAAGAAGCGAAATTTAACATCCAATATTAGTTTAAATGCTAGGAAGTACTTTCTGAAAGCATTTGCCTGGAGTGTAGCATTGTATGGTCATATTCTGGCATATGCTAAGAGAAGGAAGAGGTTGGTGGACACATTCTGAGACATCAAGGAATCGTCACCTTAGCATTAGAAAGGAGTGTGTTGGATAAAAATCGTAGAAGGAGAGCGAGGGACGAATACAGTAAGGAGATTAAAAAGCAAGTAGGTTGTCATTCGTATTCTCAGACGAAGAGGCTTGCACAAGGCAGGGCAGCGTGAAGAACTGCGTTATACCAGACTGCGGACTGGAGAGCTCAACAACATGATGCTGTGTCAGCATCGAAACTAGTCATTATAACAAAAGAAACTACATTGGCACGAAACCCATTGTGTTAATAGATAAAAATTCGTTTCGCACGCCGTACGTCAATAGAACTGGAAAAATCCACAGTTACTGATTCAGCGTGACGTATGCTCTACAATGCACCTTAAAGTTATATACACAATATGGTTGCAAATGAGCATTATAACGAATATGAAAAAACTGACAATGACACCTTCAAACTAATGGTAGATGTCACCTCCTTTGACATACACATCAATTCATAACATATTACAACTAATTTTAATACTTTTAGCACAACGCACAATCAGAGTGCTGAATATTTAGAGAAACTTTTTTCCCGTGTTTAGTCCACGCACATGATAGAGAAGTACAATTTCAAGAAGTGGATAAAAATAGTGACAACTATTATTTTTATCTGATATGACATAAAGGACACATATAGTTACACAATTTCACTATTCTAGCTCCCGCTATTTATGAATTTTTGCCAACTTGCCCTGAAGACGTCGTATACCAGCTACATTTCTATTTCAGTTGATGTTCCGTACTGAACATCTTATGTCAAGGATAGTATCGTCTCTGGCGATCATTGTATCCGCCGCAGTGGTTATTCCATTTTTACCAAGAAATATTAACCATAGGGACTAAGTTTCAGGATGGGCACGGCGGATGTTGGTGCATTGTCATGTTGGTGCATTGTCATGGACATTGCCACTCAGTTGCTGTTGTCCAGGGCACCTCCGTCGCTAAAAATATGAACTTCACGGATATCTACCGTACACACACGAGTCCCTACGCTCTCTGGTCAAAGTGGAATAATCGCCAAGAAGTATTCGCTACAACGCCTGAGATGACAGCGACCATGTCACAGGACGGCTCAGCGAAACGTCAACGGAACGCTCAGACGTTACACGACGCCTTGCGGAGATTTGGCAAAACCTTCGGGTGGGGTGGGATGGGGGGGGGTCGAAGGGGTCAGATTGTATGGAGGTGTTTAAGCACCTCTGTCAATAAATTCATTTAACAGCTAAATAATAGTTAAATTACTCTTTTGGCAGTCCTTACATCATGCTATTGGCCTATAAAACATTGCGTTCTGAAGGTAATGTTCATGTAAAATAAACAAAAGCACTGAAGATAGCGACAGGAAATTTAGAAAATGGGTTAGCAATAGGTTATTCAAGTATTAAGTACCATAGTTTTGATCCGCATCTAAATGGCTCCTTTGGGAACGTTGTGGGTGATTTCGACCAAATGTACGTAAACGGGTTAGGTTAAGATTCTGAAAACATAAGACACACATTAGAAATCTCGTCGCCAACCGCAATTTCTTAGTGCCTTTTTTTTCATTATTTTAATTTTAACACCGATTACTTACACAGGTAGGCTGGCATCATCCTATTACGCTGCTCCTCGGCCATACGATAAAACATAATGGATACGAAGTTTTTAAAACGTTATTACAGGAGTTAAGATATGAAGTGGATAAAAGTCTGAAAAAGAAGTAATTTCGGCGACACATATAACAAGACAGATGACACAAACGAAGACGCTGGTTAAAATAACAGATGCGACACTTGTTTTTATAGCGGTGCATTACGCTGATACACTAAAGCACTGAGCACAAACATTGACCGAAGCACTTGATTAAAACTCGACTGCACTGGGGACCCTGCAGGAAAAGGGAGGGAGGGACGCTAGGTAGTCATGTCCTTTTTTGGATTATTGTTGCCCAGTGTCGGATTCTTATCAGTTAGGTCTGACGGAGGACATCGAAATAGTCCAAAGAAGGGCAGTTCGTTTTGTATTGCCAAGATACAGAGGAGGCAGCGTAACGGAAATGATGCAGGATCTGGGATGGGAATCATTACAACAACGGCGCTTATCGGTGCGGCGTGGGCTACTTAAGAAAATACCATCGCCAACATTCTCCTACAAATGCAGAAATATATTGTTGATTCCAACTTACATAGGTAAAAATGATCATCACAAAAAATCGCAATGACGTGTTTTAAGGCACATTTTAGATTTGTAGTTTTTGCAAACATTTTGGACAAAAATAATAATATAAACAATAAAAAATTTATTAATAAGAGTGTCTGAAACCCTTTCAGAAAAAAATAATTTGGTAGTGGCGTATTTTGAACCAATGACCTGCGTCACAGTCCACCGCATTGCCCACTACGCTACTGCCAACAATTGGAAGTTGCGTCCTTTAATCTCATATTATTGATGGCCGTTGTTAACATGCTAATATGGCATTTGTAGACACTAGATTACCATTTATCGTACGATGGACGACGTGTTATTGTTAATTCTTCAGTGCGCCATTGCTTCAAATGACAACGTGTAAGTTAAAATAAGAAAATTATCAAATACGCAACGCAAGATGGCTTATGCCAGAGTTCTGGACGAGGAAATGTCACGTGACATCTGCGAACGGCTGGTTTTCGTTCGATACGAGATATGAATTAAAAAAACATAAGGGAACAAAGCTGTAGAGAATCTTCTCCTCTGCAAATTCGGTTATTCAACAGATGAACGGTTTATATGCAATTAAAATTACATTACAAAAGGCTTTTTTTTTTGTATTACTAACGTATTTCTTGTCAGAAATATTTGAAAAATCGAGGTTCTGGTCTCTGGTATCCAAAAATTATGTCTGTAAAATTTGGCGCCGATCGGTTGAACGGCTCGACCTAGAAAGTGGGAACACGCTACAGCCAGACAGACATCGTCAAATCGCAAATATCTCTGCTACGATGAAAGATATGACAAAAACATAATAGAGCGAAGTTGTAGAGACTTTTCCCCTATACCAATTAGGTTATTCAATTTTCGTGTCAGATGAACGGTTCGTTTGCAATTACAATTATATTACAAACGGCGTTTTTTTTTATTATTACCGTATTTTTTGTCCGAAAAATTTGAAAAAGGGAGGTTGTGGTCTTTGTTGGCCTACAATTATGTCTGTAAATTTTGGTGTTGATCGGTTGAACGGTTCGTCTTAAAAACGGGGAAAACATTACGGACAGACAGACATGCATACATCCGAAAATCGCCGTTATTTTTGCAAATATCTGTGAAACGATACGAGATATGTCAAAAACATAAGAGAGCAAAGTTGTAGAGAATTTCCTCCTCTACAAAATCGGTTATTCAATTTTCGTGTCAGGTGAATGGTTAAGCCGACATTTTTATTTAAATTTCGAGCTGTCAAAAGACGATCGCAAAGGCCCACTTTTAGTGTTACTACCGTAACCTAAAGTGGGTCTATACGAGAAATCAGAGCTCGAACTGAGGGATTCAGATGTTCTTTCTTCCAGTGCGTTATTATAGAATGGAATGGGAGATAAAAATATAGGGGTATCTCATGTAGATGTAGAGGGTGGGGAGGGAGAGTAAGGACTCCAGGGCGGGAGGGGTGAGGAGGGGGATAGTCAAGCGTTGGACGGCGAGAAGAGAGGAGAGAGGGGCCGTTGCATCCATGTGGAAAGGGTTAGGGTTGGTAGGAGGGCGTCATCCGGGAGGTGGATGTGGCGGAAGTTACCCTGGGAAAGTATGTGGAGAGTGTGCAAGTAGAGGGACGGAGTATGTAGTGGTGAAGGCACGGAAGAGGCCCGGGATTGGTGAGAATGGGATAGGCCAGTGGATTGCTAGTGGTGTAAAGGAACCGAGTGTGGTCGTGAAACTGCAGGACGTCGGGGAACGGTAGGAGGTCGTATATAATCCGCGTCGGAAAAGGTGTGGGATGCGGCAGGGGAGGCGGAGGGCGTGACGTGCAAACTTAGTTCGTTGTGAGACACAAATTCAAATGTTCAAATGTTTTTACAGCTTCTGGGACTTAACTACGTGGCCATCAGTCCCTAAACTTACAAACTGCTTATCAACTACCCTATACTAAGGACGGCACAAATATCCATGCCCGAGGGATTATTCGAACCCCCCGACCGTAGTGGCCGTGCAGACCGTGACTAGCGCGCCCCAGTCCTCTCGGCCACCGCGGCCGGCTGTGAGGCACAGTTTAGCTGGGAAGGATAACTGAAACTCCGAGAAGTATAAGTCAACAAGACCACACACCAGTGTTTACCATAAATCGGCTGTCAGGCAGCATGTACAGATGATACGTCGCCCACGACTGGTTACACTTGAGTCTGGCTCGCTACCGGTCTTCTCCATTCAAAGGCTAGCGAGGAACTGCCGTCTCACCGCGGCGCCGGCGCCAGCGCCACCACCGCTGTCCCTATCTTAGTCCAAACTTTAAGGAGAAGAGGTTGCAAAAATTATTACCTGAAAACCAAGAAAATTATCAAACTTCCTGGCAGATTAAAACTGTGTGCCGGAAACGGTCGTCGAACCTGGGACCTTTGCCTAACGTGGACAAGCGCACTACCGTCTGTGCTATCCCGACACGACTCACGTTGCAGCCCCATAACTTTACTTCCGCCAATACCTCGCCTCTTACTTTCCAAACTTCACAGAAGCTCTCCTGCGAACGATGCAAGACTAGCACTCCTGGAAGAAAGGATATGGTGGAGACATGGCTTAGCCACAGCCCTAAGGGATGTTTCCAGAATAAAACTTTCACTTTGCAGCGGAGTGTGCGCTGATATGAAACTTTCTGGCAGATTAAAACTGTGTGCCGGAAACGGGACTCGAACCTGGGACCTTTGCCTAACGCGGGCAAGCACACTACTGACTGACATGACTCACGATGCCGCCCCACACAGTTTTAATCTGCCAGGAAGATTCATATCAGCGCACACTCCGCTGCAGAGAGAAGGTTTCATTCTGGAAACATCCCTTAGGCTGTGCCTGAGCCATGTCTCCACCATATCCTTTCTTCCAGGAGTGCTAGTATTGCATGGTTGGCAGGAGAGCTTCTGTGAAGTTCGGAAAGTAGGTGGCGAGGTACTGGCGGAAGTAATGTTGTGGGGTGGCATCGTGAGTCGTTTCGGGATAGCACAGTCGGTAGTGCGCTTGCCCGCGATAGGCAAAGGTCCCAGGTTCGAGTCCCGGTTCCGGCACACAATTTTAATCTGCCTGGAAGTTTCTTTTCAGAGCACACTCCCCTGCAGAGTGAAAGTTTCATTGAAGAAAATTATCGTATAGGAAATTAAATTTCAAATGGCGTTTCTATTTTATGAAACATGAGCCTATTTGCAATATTAGTCGAAAAAATTGCAAAGTTCCAGAAAACGGCTTTTATTAAATAAATAAAAAACAATAACTCCGATAGGAAAGTTGTAGCCCTTAAGATTATCTATCGATTGATTTTTTGTACCTATCGATTGATTTGATACGTTTCGAGATATAGAGAAAAAAACCATCAAAATTCTTTAAAAACTGGATCCCTTATAACTCGACAACATTCACGTTTCCAAACTTATTATTCACCACAAGTATGTTCAGTTTTTTTTTTTTTTTTTTTTTTTTTTTTTTTTTTTTTTTAACCGACTATTTTTAAATTTTTAAGGGCTCTTAGTAAATTGGCTACAGTTGGAGATCGTCCTTGAGTAACGGTTTTTTTAGTTTTTGTTAATTATAAGTATCAAAGAATGATTTTGGAATACTTGCAATTTTTGGGCCCGTTACCTTCAAGCGGCTGTTCCTATTTTTATTTTATGAAAGGAGATGTTAAGGAAATATGTTGCTGACATTTTTTCACAGATTTTAAAACAAATAATGTTGACCTACGACCTTCTGGTGCTGAGATAAATATTTTTCTTTAAAAAAACAAGTGAATTTTTCATAAAATTACCATTAGATATTAAAATTGTTTAAGTGTTCGAACACAACGGAAAAAAATTACAAACAAATCTTCCATGAAAGGAATCGAGCCACCACCTCCAGGGTTGCAAGGCCAGAACGTTACCCTCTGAGGTATAAGAACAGTTGCAGCTACCGTTTTATTTATTGCTACTTAGTCCATACGTGTACTTTGCGAAACTTTAAATTCGATTATGTCGAAAACTTTTGAGAGTTGCGTCGAATGGCTTTCGCTGGTTGTTATTTATGTTCTGAGCTTCACGTAGCGTATCATATATATAAAGAAATGCTATAACCCGATACCCATGTGATCTCCTTGTTAGACACGCTTCACGGCGAGTTAAGTAACGCGGGGACTCCCTGGTGTTTCTGGGTAGCATTATGTGGTCGTACAAGACGATCAGATGGCTATACGGGGATGTCATTCTAAGTCGTGTAGTGCAACCGCGTCAGCAGCATTTCGTTCAAAGATTCGTCTTAACGACATTTCTTGCGCTCATCCTGCACATCTAACGTCAGCGGAAGATGCAACTATTTTTTCCAGGCTTGAATGCTGTCGAACGTGCCTGGTGTACATTGAAGAGGTGCCTTGTCTCGCCAACGAATATGAGAGATATGGGCCTATTCGTCGTTAATGAGTAGAGCAATTTTCACCAACGGTTACTTCACGATCTGGGTCACACTATTCCACTACGCATACAGACATGCATCAGAGCAATCTGGAACAGGGGACAATAGAACTTATCAATTTTTAATTTTCTTGTGTATCTACACTCCATTTTTATGTAAAGTGTCATGAATCAGCGAAATCATGGTGATGCAAAACTTTTTGATGTGTGCTTATTACTGTATACGGACGATTGAGGGTAACACTAATTTCCTCTAGCTTGCGTTTATAGCGAATCTTTAATTGAGCGCAAAAATTCCTAGTGATTGGAAACAACCGCAGGTGACTCCCGTTTATCAGAAAGGAGAGAGAACGGACTCACATAATTACAAGCCAATATCGTTGACATCAGTTTCCTGTAGAATTTCGGAGCATATTCTTACTCGAATGTAGTACATTTCCTTGACACGGAAAAGCTTCTTTCTACGAATCAGCACCGGTTTAGGAAACATCGTTCATGTGAAACTCAGCTTGCCCTTTTCTCACATGACATCTTGCGAGCCACGGATGAAGGGAAACAGATGGATTTTTTCTCGATTTCAAAAAGGCGCTTGAGGAAATCTAAACGGCCGGAATTTAAAGCTGTGTAGTACGATCTTCCTGCCGCCTACTTACATTTCGCAAGATAAGAGGAATTAGGGTTCATACGGAGACATATAGGCATTCTTTTTACCCCGTTCTATTTTGGAGTGGAATAGGAAAGGAAATGCGTAGTAGTGGTACAGTGTAACCTCCGCCACGCACCTTACGGTGGATTGCGGAGTATGTATGTAGGTATAGATGTAGGGGATAATGGTGTGGGCAACCGGTTACCTTTTATATTAACCACTCCAAATTCGGTTTAACATCGTCGACCTTGGGCACCGGGGGCAGAGACGAAGAAAAAGACGAATACCTTTGAAGTATAAGTTCTAGCATTTTGTAGCTATAAGTAGGTATGCTTAGTAACTGCTCCCCACACTATTTAGTTTCTCCGGTGACGGCGAAAGTTGATGTAATAGAGGGGCTGTTACCTTCCCTCAGTCCTTCCACTTATAATTACATCTTCACCCCATTTCACCCCACCGATTTTTAGCAATGAGTAGGCTTGTATTCAAATATTTTGAATAATTTACGGCAGGAGGTGAAGTTTAATAGCGATTAAATTTCGTTGCCTCTCTCCGTTAACCTTCAAGTCGCCTCGACACATCTTTTCCATTTTCAGAGGCCTAACAAGTACATTTGAAGAAATGTAAAAGGGTGTAGACAGTAATGCTGCAAGGGATTGGTCGCGTGGTCTAAGGTGCCAAGCTGCGGATTACGCTGTCGCTCTCCATCGGAGGACTCATGACTGTGTGTGTGTGTGTGTGTGTTTTGTCTGCAGCATAATATAGTCTATGGATCGATTACGTCAGAAGTTTGGATCCTTAGGATCACAAATATTTCATCCTCTTAAAAAAAAAAAAAAAAAAAAAAAAAAAAAAAAAAAAAAAAACTCTATGTATAGTTGCAGATCTATGGATGGCGGTTAAATTTGTCGAAACCGGTAATCTGAAATAAAATACTGAACAGCGATCTTGGCATAAATATTTGGTAACACATAGCGAACTCAGAGGTGTAGGAGATGTAGAAACTAAAATAGAATATTTACGATCCATCAGTCCGATAAAGATGCTCTTGGCATAAGCTTATACTCGTCTGTAAACATCGCCGCGGAATAGCCGTGCGTACTGGAGCACCGTGCTGCGGTGCGCGCGGCCTTCCGCCGTCGGAGGTTCAAGTCCACACCCCACCCCCTAGCCACGGTGTTTGTGTTGTCCTTAGGTTAGTTTACCTTAGTTTAAGTAGTCGGTAATCTACGGACAAATAATCACGCCATTGACTCCGATAGAATTACAAACATTTTAACATTTATGTCTGTAAAAGTCACGTATGATACAGTGGGACATTCTAATATCCTCTAGCTTAATTAACACGAAGGTGAATTTTATACGCTATATGAGTAACAAAGTGAATCTACAGTACTCAAAGTAGTTTTTAGCAAACGTTCCCTCGGTAGCCAAGCCCTTTACCTTGAGTAGAATTTGTGTAGCAATTACATATCCGTCGAAAGATAAAAGTGTCTTTCTTGTGCAGCACGACTATCTCTATTTATTGTAACAACTGTTCGTACCAATATCACCTACACCACTGTGGTTCGTTTTATGTAGTTGTTCACATCCTGTAAAGTAAAATGGTGATTTTGTGTTGCTGTATCTAACGTTCAGAGACTCAATCGGAAAGAGGGAGAAAGTAATTGGAAGAAAAAAGTATGCCCCACCACGAAAGGATACAGCGTCATGGGAAGCCACGCGGAGCTGACACGATGCGCAGACTAAACTCGGAAATGTCGTATACCTGAAGTTACACTTCGTTAATTCTGTCGCAAAAGATTTTCTGACGCTGCCGTGCGTTTATTCTCCCCAACTAAGCGGAGAAAAGAAGTGAAACGCGAAGAGGGAACAAAGCAGCCACTGCCGTAAGAAGGTACCTGCGGCGCGGAAGGTTTTAATTTTTCGAAGAGCTGCTCGGCTGATGGAAGCACTTTGCTCTTTCGCCGTTTCTTCAGCGTCGCGGCTGAGGAAACGACTTATTATTAGCTGCTCGAGGGCGGCTCACCCTTGCCTTCGTTCTCAAGATTGCCATGCCTAATCCATTACCCTTCCGATTCCTTTTACGCACTCTTATTATGACCGTGAAGCACTTTTCGAGGCACGTCGTTCCACAAAACGTATCGCGGATATTATCCACTCCTGCCTCTCTTCTGCCCCTTATCTACTTCTTACCGTGTTCCTTACTTCCAGTATGAGACTTCTGCAGCCCTGCCATTTATATTACCGGCTGAAGCGCTTTCGGATCAATGTGAGAGAAGAGATGTAAATTGACATTGGTTAGAGGGAAGAAAACACAGTGAAGTAGCTCAAACAATATTATCCAGGTGTGTCAAACGCAACAGAAAATCCTGAACATCATTTTCGAGTAATTGGGTCCTGCTCACAATTACTGTACAAACAGGAAATGCTTCTAGTCGAGCATTCTAATTGAGTTGGAAGTTCAACATGCACTACGTAGGCATAAAAAAGATGTATATATATATATATATATATATATATATATATATATATATATATATATATATTTACGTGTGGCGTCTGTTCCGAAAGAAAAGACATCATTTCTGATCCTGCAGTTGCTATTCTTTCATATTCAAAGAATAAATGACATCAACTGCAAATGGGAAAATCTGAAAATGTGTACCCAGCCAGGATTCGTAACCGGGTCTCCAGCTTTCGAGGCAGTTGCACTGACACCAATTGAGACACAGTGACCACCGCACCGCACCGCACCGCACCCGTCAGATACAAATTTCAGCTTTGCCCTGCCCACAGTACTCAAACTCGTAGTTTAAGGACCTCAATCTTGCTCACCCCTCTCCACCAACGAAAGGGTCATTCCTTGTCTGCAGAATATATATATATATATATATATCGTCTGTTCCGAAAGAACAGACACTTCTGATCCATTCACAGTTGATATCATATATTTTGTGAATATGAAAGAAGAAAGCAAGTGCAGACAAGTGTCAAAATTACAGAACTATCAGCTTATTAAGTCATGGTTACAAAATACTAACACGAATTATTTACAGGCGAATAGAAAAACTTGTGGAATCCGACCTCGGGGAAGATCAGTTTGGATTTAGAAAAAATATAGGAAAACGGGAGGCAATACTCACATTACGACTTATCTTATAAAATAGGCTAAGGAAAGGGAAACATACGTTTTTAGCGTTTGTCGATTTGGAGAAAGCTATTGACAGTGTCGGCTGGAATACACTCTTCCAAATTCTGAAGGAATCAGGGGTAAAATACAGGGAGTGAAGAGTTATACTCAACCTATACAAAAACCAGACAGCGGTTATTAGAGTCGAAGGGCAAGAAATGGACGAAGATGTTGGGAAGGGAGTAAGACAGGGTTGTAGCCTTTCCCCAATGTTGTTCAATCTGTACATTGAGCAGGCAGTGAAGGAATGGATGGAGAAATTTGGAGGGGGCATTAAAGTGCAGAGGGAAGAAATAAAAACATTGCGTTTTGCATATGACATAGTAATTCCATCAGAGACCGCAAAAGATCTGGAAGAGCAATTGAATGGGATGGACAGTATCTTGAAAGGAAGATATAAGATGAACATTAACAAGAGTAAAACGAAGGTAATGGAATGCAATATAAGCATATCAGGCGATGCTGAAGGAATTAGATTAGGTAATGAGACAATAAAAGTAGTAGATGAATTTTGTTATTTGGGTAGCAAGATCTGATGGAAGAAGTAAAGAAGATATAAAATGCAGAATGGCTATGGGAAGACAAACGTTTCTAAAAAAGCGAAACTTGTTAACATGCAATATTAATTTTAATGTTAGGAAGTCCTTTCAGAAAGCATTTGTCTGGAGTGTAGCATTTTATGGGAGTGAAACCTGGACGATTAGGAATTCAGATAGAAAGAAGATACAAGCTTTTGGAACGTGGTGCTACGATGCTACAGACGAATGTTGAAAAATGTATGGGTAGATCATGTAACTAATGAGGAGGTGCTTAACCGAATCGGGGAGAAAAGAAGTTTATGGCGTATCTTGACTAAGAAAAGGGATAGATTGGTTGGACACATTCTGAGACATCAAGGAATTGTCAACTTAGCATTCGAAGGAAGCGTGTGGGATAAAAGATTAGAGGGAGATCGAGGGACGAATATAGTAAGCAGATTCAAAAGGATGTAGGTTGCCGAACGTATTCTCAGATGAAGAGACTTGCACAGGACAGGGTAGCGTGGAGAGTTGCATCAAACGAATCTGCGGACTGAAGAACACAACAACAACAACAACAACAACACACACACACACACACACACACACACACACACACACACACACATATATATATATATATATATATATATATATATATATATATATATATATATATATATATATGTCGGTGACGGTCAATGATCCTTTCGTTAGTAGGGAGGGCTGGGCAACTTTGAGGCCCTTACTCTTACGGGAATTAGGTTCATAACTACGAGTATGAGTATTGTGTGCAGGGTAAATCTGGAAATTTGTGTCTGACGGGAGGCGTGCTTAGGCAGTCCTTGTAGGAGCGGTGATCACTGCGTCTCCAGCGTGCCGGGCGCCGTGGCTCAGCGTGCCCGGTCAGAGAGCTAAACGCCCACGTAATAAAAAAAAAAAAAAGCTGAACCAAATATTCAACGAACAACCAAGATCAACGACCGCAAACCACAGATCTACCAGGGGAAAAAAGTGCTGTTGTGGTCAGCGCAACTTCCTAGAGAGCATGAGATCCGGGTTCGATTCCCGGCTGTGTACACATTTTCAGCTTTGCCCATTTGCAGTTGATGTCATATATTTTGTGAATACAAAAACAAGGGTGTTAGTCGAAGGTTGGAACTCACATAGTGGCAACACTGCTGTAGAAGCAGTGAAATCTAATATTACCACTGATACCACACGTTGACATACTTAACCTTACCTCCGAGAAAATGCACTCGTCCGTACCACGTCACAGGCGTGCACACAATCAAGGGATACACAGTCACTCGTGAGCGAGCAGTCCAACGTAACGGTGTCATTAAGTGTTCGAAACAGAACAACGAACGGAGTTGGATCAAGATTTTGCTTCGCGGTGTATTCCTGTTCATCCTTGCAAATGACTCGAATGTTCCCACAATTCTCTTAATAAACCGACGTCGACCGTTCACATTCACCATGACTGTCTTTACATGCTGTATCCATTTCACAGCTCTCTGAAACGTTACTCTTAGATATTTAATCAACACGACTGTGCGAAGCATCATACTACTAATGCTGTATTCGAAAATTAAGGGTTTGTATTTCCTACTACAATGCATGACGTTTCTACCGTCAACTCCTCACACCAACTAGAAATTCTGTCCGTCCTGAATACCAATTCCGTTATGTATTGACAACACCTGCCTAGTACTATACTGCATCATTAACGAACAGCAGGAGATCGCTCCTCTGTCAGAATCATTAATGTAGACAGTTAGTAATAGCGGTACTATCATAGCTCGCTGGTGCACTCTTGGAGGTACCCTCGTCTTCGATGATCACTCGCTGTCGAGGATATAGTACTGGTTTCTATTGCTGTGGAAATCTTCGAGGTACACACAAATCTGGGAACCTTCTCTATGTGATCGCATTTGGGAGTGAGCAGCCTTTCAGAAATCGAGAAATATGAATTCTGCCCTTCACGCATGGCTCGGAATATATGTGTGGTTAATTACAGCCATGATTGCTAAATTCAGAAACCGTGACTCTATGGAACAATAAAAAATATTCGTATAAGTGCATTCCACCACCATTCCATTACAACACCTGATACATTCTTGTCTACTTTCCGCACAGGTGTTGAAACAAATCACAACACACAGGAATACCAGCAGAAGACTACATTTTAGTTTATGGTCATCCACTGCCTCCGCCCCCACCCTAAGCAACTACCACCAACCACTCCCAACCATCAGTAAGAATAATTAGATTGTAATTAAGTAAATTATATGTTATGTAAACACTTCGGTATGTATAAAAAGCGCCTGATGATGGCAAAACATACTCGAAACGGGTTGTGCTATGTTGCATTAAATACTAACAAATAAAGTAACTGATATAAGAAATATGAATATTTATTCATTATCATGTGTGAGATTAACATGAGCTATACTTTTTAACGTCATGTTGATGCATCGAAACAGCCTTTCCTTCCGCAGATATTTACCTTATTTGAATTGAGAATATGATCAAGAATTTTACAACAAACTAATGTTAATGATATTGGACTTTAACGATGATGTCTGGTGTTCTACACTTTTTGACGGTGTAACGCTATTAAAAAGACGAGGGGGGACGTATGACGTCAGTGGCATATACTTTAATATCAGGTAACAGTACTTGTTGGATGGCGAAGGCACTTCCACTGTTTGTGGAACTTAGGTGTCACGAGGAAAAGACCTCAGCCTAGGCCAACCGATTCGGCTCAAATTTGGCAGGTTGCTTGTGTACAACTTGAAGGGATCAACATCCTCCGACCCCGTATTTGAGAAAATCACTCCGAGACATTATGACAAGCAACTGACGAAAAATTGATGGGATCGATAGATAATTGTAAACAGAGCATTTTTCATCGGCATGCATGAGGTCCTCAAAAGCATGCTTTTCTAGAATGAAAGAAACATTTATAACTGCCGATTTGTATCCAACATGTAAACGCTTTTAGCCAACAGCGGTGACAGCGCAATGTTCAGAATAACTGGCAGGGAAGCGGAGAACACGGATTCTAATGTAGAAGAAATGCTACGATTCTAATTTTTTTTTTAATTTTAATTCTTCGTATCACAATTAATAGGGATAGGAGTGTTAGTAACGTACGAAACTGAGTACGGAATGATTATGTGGTAGGCACACATTAATTCCCGAAAAAGACAAAGTTTTAAATGTAAACCGCAGCAAGGCGCCTCAGTGCGCACGGCTATTCCACCGCTGCTCTTGAATACTTACCTTATTAACCCTCCTGAACTGAGACATGGAAAAATAGAAACGAGAATAATTACATCCGTTAGTTTCTTGGGGATACGAACCCCAGTTCTTCGCTTACCAGCCAGTTACCTTGACCGTTGCGCTGTTGTTTTTTTTTTTTTATTTTATTTTTTTTTTTTTTTTTTTTTTTCAGCGATGTTGGCTCGACACTTTTATCATGTGCGTTCATAAGCGTCAAGTTCCTTTCCTCGATTTATGGAAAAGTTTGCATTTGTGGATCCCATACGTGATTATAAAATAAAAAAATGGTCTATTTGCAATTATTTACCAATAGCAACAATAATTCAGATACTTGTGACAAAGATTGTCTTGTTAAACTATAGGTATTATATATTAACCCTTTGATGCATGAGTGGTCGGGTTCGCAAAAATTGCATGAGGGGTCTTTGAGACCCCCTACCCAGGAACATATATTAAATATTAGTTATTGAAACAATAATTTCGAATTCGGATGGGTTTGCTGACACTGAATGAATAACATAATGTCGGTAATGATACTTTATTTTAGTAAAAAAATACCACAGCAGAAATCACATTTAAGTTTTTTGAGAAAATCTGTAAACTTTTTAATTTACTCGGAGTACAAGAAGAATTCAACTCATTACAAAGACATTACAAATCATTACACTGTGCTCTTTGCAAATATTTTTGTTGCATTTACTGCCTGTTTGAGCGATTTTTGTGTCGAATGTGAGGACATATCATTTTTGTTCCTAATTCCTTGAGAAAAATTCGTCTTTCATCGGATCTGCCTTCCTGATAGTTGGGATATTTCTCTAAAAACAAACGTAGGGCATTTATCGCTACTAAATCAATAATGTTTATCCATAAAACTAATGGCCATCATCTCTCCTGAGAACAATCAAGCACTGTGTCTACTCCTCAATAATGACCTTAATAGCGGTGTACCTCTAATTGTTGTCAGCAATGTTGCCAATATAACGTGCAATTGAGGTAAAATTAAGTAAACCATTCGAAAATACCTTGTTCACTAAGGGATCTGAAAGACTCCAGTCATGCATTAGACATGTAACATCGCAGGATTAATGAAGAAAGGTAAATAATTTTATTTCCACCAAATGAAGTGTTCTCTAAAGAAAAACAACAGTATTTTGAAGGATTACACAGAATGAAACGGAATAAATTTTAATGGAACTTTATGGATAAAATGAAAGGTTGCCGGATCCAAAACACCCATGTTATGCTTCCAAGGGTTAAATAAAAGGAGAGGCATTGAATTAAAATCTGTGCAGCGGCTGCCTAGTAAGCAGGAGGCTCCAAGTTCGAAGACCGACCACTGCACCAATTTTAATTCTATGTCACTATTTTAATATCTTTGGTATAAAGAGAAAGTATTTGTCTAAAGAAACTAAATTATTATTGATATTTATATCACCTCTGCCTGAGGAAAAAGGAGGGATTATTCACGTAATATTGACACTAGGAAACAATCCCTTACCAAACTCTGCCTCTAGCGGCCAAAACTCGCCTTCGATAGGCTAAGCTCCGCCTCTTTCAAAGTCGATAGAATTGAAGATATATTACCCGCGAAACCGAAGATGAGTTATTAGTATCCACTTCATGATCCACTTTAAAGTAATGATTACACTAAAGACGTACTGAAAATATTCAGTAAGTACTACGATATTAAGCGTTTCCTAATGCAGATGTAAAGGCTTTTTGAGTATTCTTAACAACGTAAAAATGTCTATAGCAAATATAGGGTAATTTTCAAGAAAGCTTACACTCGAAGTAGCTTAGCCTGAAATGATATACGCGGTGTTTCACTAAGTCTGTTTGCCTCTGTAACTTATAAAATAACAGGTGACGGGAGATTTTAATGCGGTAGGTCAACACAAGAATAGTTAGATTTTCTGCGGAGCTATGAACATACTTTATTGTATCATTTTCCAAAGAGTTACACCACAAAGATAATTTTTAAAATGGAACAAGAGTTTTTTCTATCGTGTATTGGATACGTTGAAACCAGCTGCGTCCAAATCAATTTAAACTACATTCCTAACACAGTTTGGGAGCTACAGCCCTTCAAAGTGGCTGCGATAGCGTAGCTCACTGGCCGAGTGGCTATCCCCTGGGGCACGGCCCACTGTCTCATGACCACCAGCTAGTTAGCTACGCTGTCGTAGCCTCCGCCCCCTAAACATTGAAGGGCTGTAGCTCCTAAACTAACAGTGATAGGAATGTAGTTTAAATTGATTTGGACGCAGCTGGTTTCAACGAATCCAATACGCGATAGAAAAAACTATTGTTCCATTTAAAAAAATATATCTTTGTGGTGTAACTCTTTGGAAAATGATACAATAAACTATGTTCATAGCTCCGCAGAAAGTCTAACTTTTCTTGTGTTGACCTACCGCATTAAAATTTCCCGTCACCTATTATTTTATAAGTTACAAAGGGAAACACACTTAGTGAAACACCGCATATATCTAACGCACAACTGTAAACCGATTTAGTGTTTCTGAACCGTAAATTCGGCCGCTACGACCCATCACGTAGTACAAGAAAACTTCTTGTTTAAACTATACCTAACCTTCTTAAGGCTACGCTACAGATAAATTTTTTTAAAGTGAATGGTTTGGTGAGGACACATAGCGCACGAATCTCAAGTTCAGAAACACTCAATAGATTTACAGTTGTACGTTCCATACATATCATTTCAGGCCGTACATTTTCGAGTGTCAGCGTTCTTGAAAGTTAAATTTCACAGAGCTTTTACCAAGGAGGTGGGGGTTGTGGCAATTGGGGTCGGAAGGGAGGGAGGGAAATGGGAGGGGCTTGGTTAGGGCTTGTTTCCTGTCACCAACATTTCTAGGGATTGTTTCCCATTTACGTTCTCTGCTGGGAAGTTGAGAGCCTTGGCAAGCTGATACGTAATGCACAGGGAACTAGGAGGCAGAATTATAATATGTGGTGAGAGACGTGGTTGAAGACTTCGTGTATTCGCTCTGTCCGAAACGGTGTGTTAGCTGAGCGGTGTAAACATCGGCCATAGTCCTGATGCTCCGTGCCGTGGCCCGCTGGATTGTTTGTTTACTGGCACGAGGCGCTCGCGTAGCGGAATTCATGGAACGACCCAGTAACACGACCGCCCTTTCCTACATGAAAGCTACCATCAAGATAACTTTCACAGCACAACACGCAAGACCCAAGGCCCAAGAAATTGTTTTCTGCATGCAGTGATGCGTATCGACCCACAAGAGCCACAAGAACTAATAGGTAGGTACTCATTTGTCCATCGTTTCCAGCACTGTGTACCTCAAACTCGCCGACGAAGCGGTCTGTCAAACACTTCTCCTTAGATTTAAGGCAGGATTTCTCTTTTGGCACTCCGATGTGAATGTGGATGAGGTGACAGCAGAACAAGTAGGATTCGGTGTTCGAACGGTGGGAGTTTCCGAACGCCCCTTCGAAGTGCCCTCCAGTTAACACAGTCTGCGCAGGATAAAATGTTCAAATGTTTGTTAAGCTTATGGGATTCAACTACGGGGTCATCAGTTCCTGCCGGCCGCGGTGGCCGAGGGGAATAAGTCGATCCAGTCACGGTCTGCACGGTCACTACGGTCGGGGGGTTCGAATCCCCCCTCGGGCATGGATATTTGTGCCGTCCTGGTTCGTAAGTAGTTCATAAGTAGTTTGTAAGTTTAGGGACTGATGACCCCGTAGTTAAGTCCCATAGACTATACAAACATTTGAACAACAACATCAGTCCCTAAACTTACAAACTACTTATGAACTAACTAATTTACTGTGCCGATCTGTATTAAAAAAACAAATAATGAAAACAATACAAAATAATACAATTAAAGAAATCTTTGGGAAGTGCTGGGAGGGCCTTCAGCTGCATTGACCGCCCTCCCCCCTCTCCATGGCTGTGCCACTGGCCACTGTTAAATGTTCAAACACCAATTAGAGAAAGACATCCTTGTAAAGTCTATGAGCAGTCAAAATACGATTCAAAGACTAAGTGTCTTGTGTGTTCGGATTCATAAACAGGCTCTTACCACATGTCAATGCAGCTTTGGCAGTGCATCTGGTATTCACCAAAACTGTGTCATCAAATGCAAAAAACCTGCTATAAATACAAATACAGATGGGCGAATTCCAGATGATATGTTAAACGATTTTGCAAACTTTATTGATATTTTACACCCCCAGATTAATTAACAATTCAAATCTTTATTTGCCTTTTGATATGTGTGTTAGAAATGAAACAAACTACCTTTCAAACAGTAATAGGAAGAAAGAAAACAATAAACAGAAAAACATAACTCTGCCTCTGAGATACTAGCAGGATCACAACATGGAACTGAAGTGATGACGGAAGCTGGTACTACAGCAGAAGTTGATGTGTATGCCCCACTATATGAATGTGCCTAGTTGAGTGACAGGGGTGCACAGCAGAGGTCAGGTGGAGAGGCATCGAGGGTGCCCGGCTATTTCTAGAGTGCCACGCTGCCAGTGGCTGCCCCGGCTGGTGGGCCGAGCGCAGCCAACACGGCCGACCAGGAGCAAGTTTTAACTAGGACCGGGTCTCCCCGCGCACCGCGCAGGGCTACGGGGCGCGCTGCGGCCTCTTTCAATCAAAGTTGCTCCTCCCCGTTAAAACCCCTGACCACGACCGGCCGCGCCGGCTGCGAAACGCCACTGCCTGCCTCCCGCAACGCTTGCCAGCTTTCAGGCTACAGGCAGTGTTTCACTCAGTGCTGTCCTCGTCGACAAAATTGATTTTGTGTATTTTCAGTGGATTAAAAGTCTGTGAGGCGTCGCTTTGTAAATAACAGAGGGAACACAGAATCATATTAGCCCTCGGTCGCAGGTTACAGTTGAATATGTTACCTACGTTTCAATGTCACAAAGGACACGATCAGGCAATATGGGTGAAAAATTACATGTCAAATCTAAAAGAAATTAAAATTACAAAAACCGTATCTGCCCTGGACAGATAGTCATACCATTGGAAAGGAACAGCAGCACAGTCACTAATGGCTGTATGTAGTCCCAGGGATGGTTTAAATGTAATTGGATGTGCTATTCTTTTAAGTGGCTGTGCCAACACTGCGTAGAAGACAAGGCCTCGCAACAGGCCGTGTCAACGTCATACCGAGAGGTCGCAACAGTTAGCTGACTGGCTGGCCGCTGGGCCACAGACCACCTCCTCTTCGCAAATTCAAATGTTTATTAAGCTTATGGGACTTAACTGCGGGGTCATTAATCCCTAAACTTACAAACTACTTACGAACTACCTTATACTAAAGACGACACAAACATCCATACGCAAGGAGGGGATTCGAACCACCGACCGTAGCGGCCATGCATACTGTGACTGACGCGCCGCAGACCGCTCGGCCGCCTCTTAGCAGCCTATTGATTTGACGTGTCACGGCCAATGTGAGGCCTTTTCTTCTAGGCGGTGTTGGCTATGCACGCTTGTCGCTATCTAGTGGCCAAATTAATAACCGATATAGCAGCTAACTTACACACCATCAAGATAGGCGTCTGAAGCCTCCACCTCTTATTTTACATAAAACTGTGCAACTGGTAGGGGCAGGACACATTCAGTAAAACTGATAATGTATAAAAACATAATGCCGGCCGCGGTGGCCAAGCGTTCTGCGGCGCGTCAGTCACAGTCTGCATGGCCACCACGGTCGGGGGTTCGAATACCCCCTCGGCCGTCCTTAGTATTAGCTAGTTCATAAGTAGTTTGTAAGTTTAGGGACTGATGACCCTGTAGTTAAGTCCCATTAGATCTACAAACATTTGATCATTTTTTAAAAACATAATTTTTGAGCAGGGCCTTGAAACAACCTTAGTGGATACGTCAGACAAACAAAACAGCAAATATCAAGAAAGAGAAAGTATCTCAAAATTGGCAAGAATTAGTCCGTCCAGGATGCTTTTGATTTTCTAAAGCAACAGCTTAATGACTATACAAGAACTTTTAGCACATAGCTGCAATTGTTCATTGAGAAAAAGTCCGTCATTTAATGACGAATGTTTAAAAATTTCTAATTCCTTCCAAATGACGAGCTTCCGCCCTTTCTTCCCTATGTGCAAAATTAGTAGTTTTTCAATACTATCGCGAAATATGCCCTGAGATTAATAAATGGTCTGAAAAAGGAGAATTAAAGGGACAGGAATCGTTCATCCTCAAAAATAGTTCTTTATAACGAATTGAAAAAGCTCGTCCTGTTTGTCCAATGTAATAGGTACGACATGTAGAATAGGAAAGTTTATAAACATGTAACGTACCCGTTGCCGTTTTTAATTTTATTTTATATATATCCTCGTGTCTGGACTGTGTGTTTTACCATTCTGTCTCAGATTGTGCCCGATGACTTGTACACTGAAGGTGCCTACTGCAAGCTATTGGGATGCAATATGGCTCCCACACGTTTGTATGTAGAATGACTTGCCTACGCAGGCTTTATCCAGTTTGATTACATATATGGGTTCCCGCCACGTGCGAAATAAGCACGCCCAACAACTTTAATGAAATGGAAGAGTCATAAGATTGACCCGCGCAACGGGTAACATTAAAAACACATCTGACCTAATAAATCGGAGCCAATAAACGTAATCAAAAGGAACGAATACGTTACTTTGTTATTTATGCTTCAGTGCACCATTGCATCCCACTGGAAAGACGTTAAGAATGGAATTATTAGTGCTGAATAGGGTCATATGAACATTTAGAAATTGCTTCGACAAGCACGTGGGATATAATCGTTATTTATTTAACGACTACTTCTTTAAGATAAACTCTATATGATGTTAATTTACATGCTAATTTTTAGTATGAAAGAGAATTTAAGTGCAACCTTTTGTTGCTATCATCTTAATGGGCCTCCTAGCAAGTTTCAAAAAGGACAGGTTAATTTCGTCACTCGCAAGGATATGGAAGCAAGGAGTTTCCTCTGATTCCCCGCTATGATTTACCACATTCCCACAAGGCATGCAAAGAAGAATTACTGCGTGAGCCATCAAATTTGAATCCGCCCGGCCCTTGCGCGCCAGGGGCAGCAAAGTGGTGTGAACGGACACAAAATATTACCCGTGAATCTGAATTGCATTACCGACCTTCTGATCATTGCTAGAACATGACAGGGGATCACAAAACATTACAATGCCCATCTAAGTGGTGAACATACATGATCAGTGTGGCCCCCCACACAAAAACCAAGTTACTGAAATTTAATTTAAAATAATTATTATCACGCTGAATAATTACTATAACACTAATGCATGAGCAGGGATATCAATTGCAACACACCCTCCGTTAACGGACTTACTATGTACTGACCACCACGTGGCACAACGTACACACTGATCACATTGCACAAAGGAAACTGTTATTATTCAGAAAATAATCCTACACATTTATGCATTAAACAAATCTAAAACACACGAGAAAGAAATTATAACTAATAAAAGACTACCAACTGGAAACACAAACTACAATTTATCCATTACGTGCGCAAACTCCTAGGTACCGAAAACAAACACAAAAGCAAATATTCAAATAATCGAAATATCCACGGGTGTACTGCCGGTCTGTAGTGTCCAACGGGCACAATATTTCGGCGATGATACATGTCGCCAACATCAGGTGAACTGACGGACTGAGCTCCTGGAAACGCGCCGGCACGGAGATCCTCACGCTACGGCTGCTCGAAGAGATCCGAGCAAGTCGGCGGTCGCTGAACATTGTTTGTCGGAGAATCATGCGATGGAGTATGAAAGCACTAGGATTCTGGTACAGACGTCGAGATACTGGGAGGCCATTGAAATTCGCACAAGTGACGACCTCATAAACCGTGACTGTGGCTATAATCTTAGCAAAGCTTGGGAACCAGCGATTGGGTTAATTAACAGTAAATCTAGCAAACGTAACGAAGTGACGACCACGGCGGACAGAGCCCTCACACCGACGTCATCTCAGACGCCGTCGCATTCGGTTCCACTGCGCGGCCGCGGCGCGGGGTGCGGACCGCGGAGCGCTCGCTCCGCGGGCCGAGGGTATTTAAATGGCCCGCTACCGGGCTAGAACCCAGTTCCCTTCGAGCAGCCGTAGCGTGCGGATCTCCGTGCCGGCGCGTTTCCAGGAGCTCAGTCCGTCATTTCACCTGATGATGGCGACATGCATGATCGCCGAAATATTGTGCCCGTTGGACACTATAGACCGGCAGTACACCCGTGGATATTTCGATTATCAAATACGCCGGGAGAAACTCAAGTATCACAAATGTTCAAATGTTTGTAAAGGTTATGGGACCTAACTACGGGGTCATCAGTCCCTAAACTTACAAACTACTTATGAACTACTTACGAACTAGGACGGCACAAATATCCATGCCCGAGGGGGGATTCGAACCCCCGACCGTAGTGGCCGTGCAGACCGTGACTGAAGCGCCTCAGTCTCCTCGGCCACCGCGGCCGCCATACAAAAACACGTTCAACTAACTGATACTTCCCATGATAATGTAACCAATAACCAACTTAGCAGCAACTTTAACCCACGACAAAACACACACCATCTCGGTCTGATTCTATCACTTGAAGTCACCAAAAAATGTTAAATTTGACACCTATTGATTGCGTCCCCTAACAACCGGTGGTGAAAGCATCACCATGAGCAAAACTGCTGACTATTCTCACCAAATCGTTACCAAAACCTGCGCGACACCAGCGAGCAGCTCTCCTGACGTACGCACTCCGCCAGGCCAGGAACCGATCACTTTCTCTCCCTAGGCGCCACCCGGGCCAACCGTCCTCTCTTCAAATTCGCGAGGGCTGAGCGCCCCGATTAGCTGGACACTGAGGGTCCGTTACTCCGGCGCCTTCGCAACCCTTGGCTTGACCAGATCGACCCTCTACTTAAACCCTCAAACCTTTGGTGCAAGGCAGTCCTTGCCACAACTACATAGCCATAACCAAAGATCACAATTTTGCCCATGTTCCCAAAACCGAAACAAATATTATTAGCCGGCCGCGGTGGCCGAGGGGACTGAGGCGCTCCAGTCACGGTCTGCACGCCCACTACGGTCGGGGGTTAGAATCCCCCCTTGGGCATGAATATTTGTGCCGTCCTTAGTCTTAGTTCATTCATAAGTAGTTTGTAACTTTAGGGACTGATGACCACGTAGTTAAGTCCCATAGACTATATGAACATTTGAAATATTATTACATTCCACTCGCACTGCATAGTACACAAGGATGGGGAAAATAGGAGAGTGACTTATAACAGGAAAGATATAAAATAAAATGTACACCTTCGCCATCTCTGTTTCTACAATTTCTCTTTCAGTTTTCAACACCTTATACAAAGTGTTGCAAGCCATTCCCAAGTGAATCAATTTAAATTTCATTCGTTAAGTTGACATAATGAGACATCAGAGCAATGAAAAGAAGTGACAGTCTCGTTTCAAACATCAGAATTTTGCAAAGGGTTAGTCATTGGCTTCAAATTATGGATTACATTTTTAAAATTATTATTTGTTGCATTTTATCGGACTTAGTCGTGTTTTTAGTGTAATACTCCTACCTCCACTGCTGTGTAAAGGCATATCCTCGATTAGCTTTGTTACGATATATCTCGAAAAATTTTGTCTGAAATATTATTGAGTTTCTCACAGCGTATTTGATTATCAAATTATCCACGGGTGTACTGCCGGTCTACAGTGTCCAACAGGCACAATATTTCGGCGACATACATGTCGCCATCATCAGGTGAACTGACGGACTGAGCCCCTGGAAACGCACCGTCACAGAGATCCAGGAGCTCAGTCCGTCAGTTCACCTGATGATGGCGACATGTATGTCGCCGAAATATTGTGGCTGTTGGACACTATAGACCGGCAGTACACCTGTGGATATTTTGACTGACTGAAATACCTCAAAATTTTACACATTTCTTTACTGAGCAATCTGACAAAGTTTACAAATTTCTAAATGATATATGAACTAATACTGTAACAATTATTGAATAGTATAAAATAAAACGTTGCAAATGTCATTACAGATGTAAACAAAAGCATCTGCTGCCAATTTCTCAACCAATAAAATTTTTCTGTCAGTGAATGAAACTTTCACTCTGCAGCGGAGTGTGCGCTGATATACAACTTCCTGGTAGATTAAAATTGTCTGCCGGAACCATGACTCGAACCTGGGACCTTCTCCTCTCACGGGAAAGCGTTCTAGCACGAAGCTATCCCGACACGACTCACGATCCCATCTCAAAAATTTAATTCCGCCAGTACCTCGCCTCCTACTTTCGAAACTTCACAGAAGTTCCCCTGCGAATCTTGCAGGACTAGCACTCCTGCAAAAAGAATATGGTGGAGACGTGGATTAGCTACAGCCTAAGGGATGTTCCCATAGTGAAAGTTTTACTCTGCAGCTGAATGTGCTCTGATATGAAACTTCCTGGCAGATTAAAATTATGTGCCGGAACTAGGACTAGGCCGGCCGCCGTGGCCGAGGGGACTGAGGCGCGTCAGTCACGGTCTGCACGGCCACTACGGTCGGGGGTTCGAATCCCCCCCTCGGGCATGGATATTTGTGCCGTCCTTAGTATTAGCTAGTTCATAAGTAGTTTGTAAGTTTAGGGATTGATGATCCTATAGTTAAGTGCCATAAGCTACACAAACATTTGAACTGGGACTAGGACCTGGGACCTTTGCCTTTCGCGGACAGAATTGAAGTTGTGATGACGGATCGTGAGTCGTGTCCGGATAGCTCAGTGGTAATGCGTATGCCCACGAAATGCAAAGGTCCCAGGTTTGATTCCTGGTTCCGACACACAATTTTAATCTGCCAGGAAGTTTCGTATCAGCGCACAATCCGCTGTAGAGTGAATGTTTCATTCGGAAACATCCCTTAGATTGTGGCTATGCCATATATCCACCATATCCTTTAGTCCTGCAAGGTTTTCAGAACTATGAAGTTTGGAAAATAGGAGGCGAGGTCCTGGCAGAATTAACGTTGTAAGGACGGATCGTGAGTCGTGTCGGGATAGCTCAGTGGTAGGGCGATTGCCCGTGAAAGGCAAAGGTCCCAGGTCTGCCAGGAGGTTTCACCTTGTCAATCTTTGAAAATGTGCCCCACGTTTCGGCCACTTTGCAAGTGTGCTTCTTCTGGGTATTTCCCTATCATGAAAACCAAATTCTTCGTCCCATAGATGTGCCGCACTTTTGCTTACTGAAAAACCCAACTAAATGATAATGGCCTTTATACCAAGCTAGTGCGACTCGGTAGCACAGTGTAGAGTGCCAGACTATGAATCCATAGGTCGGGGGTTCAATACCCGCCAGGTCCTAGGATTTTTAATTGACATTTTCCACTTTTTTCCCATCTGGAAGTATTCTTGATGTGTAAAATATCGAGTAGCACCGTGGTTCTGAACCAACGTTAAAATTTAGGTCCCCCTATAATTGGCTGGGTAAGTTAGTTCCTAGGTCGGAGGAAGGCAATGGCATATCATCTGCAAACACGACCATGCCTAGTAAAGCACTGTGGTGTTCAAACCAATCATTGAATTATGGACTGCTTTACGCTTTTATATTTACATCAAATTTGTGTTCGTCATTCCTGTGGACAGTAGCGCTAACGAAATACAACTTTCTTTTGGTCCTGGGACCTAATGGCTGGCAGGTTTCAATTTGGTATGGGAAGAGGTCAGAAATAGCCGCAAGAAAACCACTTGCAATAGTGAACAATCCGTCAGGAAGATTTTCAAAGTGCTGGCTCACATAAAGAAATATTTTATTGTCACTTTAGATATTCCGATTTAGGTTATGACGTTCAGTATGCCTGCCTTCTGGTGTGACGCAACCGAATTGCTAAAATCTGAATGTCGGATAATCGATGCTGAATGGTTCTTTTCAGCTCGGTAGTGAGTTTGGAATTATTGCTGAATACATTTAATATAGTCCCAAACTGGGGTTTGCTTGTAGTTATACTCAAAGAATATGGTGCCCGATCGAGATCTTTCCAGTGGCCTCTGTGTATTTCAGAACCAGTATATTGTCCCCAAAGTGGTGCTCGAAGAAACAAAACATCTCTTTCCTTCGATGTGGTCGAGCTCCATCTTTCATGAACCACAGCTTGTCGAGATCATGGTCAGTTTCTATGATGGAAATGAAATAATCATCCCACACTCTCACGTACTGTTCGGTAGTCATCGTGGCATCAATGAATACCTCACTAATTATTCAGGAACTGGGCATCTCTCGCCACACAGTCTTCCTTTGAACGTGAAGGTGAAGTTGTGAAATAAATACAGATTCTCCATCCCTAACTTTGAGATTTCTCTTTTTGATGAACCTATTAAAATGAAAGTAGATTTTGGTGCTAAATCAAGGTATATCAAAGATCTATTCTTCGATCCTGTGGATAGTAGCGTTAGTGAAACACAACCTATCTTCTATGTCACTAGAGATTAATGGCTGGCAGGTTTGAATTTTGTATGGGAATAGGTGCAGGTCTTAAAGAACAGTCTCCCGAAGTGACTCCCAGTTGATTCCCACGTGTTGTGGAGCTTTCATTCACTCCTCACTCTCGGTGGCAGAGTACTCGGTTATGGAAAAGTTTAACGTGGATTCCGAACCACTTTGCGACTCGGCGTTTTTCCATATCCACATTGCCAAAGGTGAAAGAATTGAAAAATCACAGATAAAATTACTGGGACCGAATTCGCGATCTTTAGATTCATAATTCTCCTTACCACCTCCACGTCCGAAT
This sequence comes from Locusta migratoria, assembly GCA_026315105.1. Taxonomy (NCBI): domain Eukaryota; kingdom Metazoa; phylum Arthropoda; class Insecta; order Orthoptera; family Acrididae; genus Locusta; species Locusta migratoria. The sequence continues at coordinate 221,714,565 of CM048751.1, read as the reverse complement.
AAGATCGTTTTGATTCATTCCTAGACGTCTGAAAACTTTCCTTGACTGAGTGTATCTTCTGATGCAAAGTACAGTTCTAATACGATCTAACTTTGCAACTGACCTTTGTGGCAGAACTACAGTCAACACAATCAGTATACTACAATTCGCTCCATATTGTCTGGGCAGGGACAACAGTTGTATACACTATTAGACTGAAAAAAATGCCATCAGATGTGTATTAATGTTTTTATTATTAGTATACCAATTGGTTTCGGTAGGCCACTGGCGTCATCCTCAAGTATCGTATGGTATCTTATCGTTTGATACCTTTAATGAAAGGACACAATAAATTACTGATACTGGGAATAACAGCCACCACACTTAAACGTACTCTGTCTTACAACAGGTATGTAAAGGGGGGCTGAGGGTGGTGCCAGGTGAGTACCTCAACCGATTGCTACGATGATAAAAAGATAAAAACAAAGCTGCTGAAATTTTTTTTCTATCTGACAATCAGTAAACATCGTTCCGTTCCAAGTGTTATGAATGGAACTGATCAGCAAGTTTACCCACACTGTCTCACTGCCGCTGCTCATGTCTGGTGGTTTACACCTTGTTGCGGGTTCAGTGACATCTGTAGACAACGTAAGTGATTTCTCAATGCAGTATAGATGTAGATTCTAAGTAAGTAGTCAGGAGACCTTGGAAATATGTATATAGGTGGAAATACTCACTTGGAGATTCTTCAAATTCATACAGCCGGACGCGGTGGTCGAGGGGACTGAGGCGCTTCAGTCACGGTCTGCACGGCCACTACGGTCGGGGGTTCGAATCCCCCCTCGGGCATGGTTATTTGTGCCGTCCTTAGTTGTTAGTCGTTCATAAGTAGTTTGTAAGTTTAGGGACTGATGACCCCGTAGTTAAGTCCCTTAAGCTTAACAAACATTTGAACATATTCATAGACCTGTTTTTCATATCTCCAAATATCTCTTTTTTTTTTTTTTTTGCTGTAGGCAGAATCTCTTTTTTCCCTATTTATACATTCTTCTACATCCTTGCATTTGCCTTCTAGCCACTCGTGCTTAGCCATTTTGCACTTCCTGTCAATCTCATTTCTTAGTCGTCTGTACTCCATTTTTGCCTGTTTCATTTACTGTATTTTTATATTATCACCTTTCATCGATTAAATTTAGGATTTTATGTAGGTCTTGCCTTCCTAACTACTTTGTCCTCCGCTGCCTTCACTATTTCATCTCTCAATGCTACTCATTCCTCCTCTGTTGTTTTATTTTCCCCCGTTTCTGCCAATTGTTGCCTAAAGCTCCCTCGGAAATTCTAAAGAACTTCAGTTTTTCCAGGTCCCATCTCCTTATTTTCCTACCTTTCTGCAGTTTTTTTTTTTCAGTTTCACCCTACAATTCATGACTAATTTATGGTCGGAGCTTATATCTGCCCCTGGGTATGTCTTACAGTTTAAAACCTGGTTCCGAAATCTATATCTTACCAATATAAAATCTATCTCGTATCTCCTGGTGTCTCCTGAACTCTTCTACATGTACAACCTTCTTACGTGATTCTTAAACCAGGTGTTTGTTATAACTAAATTATGTTCCCTGCAAAATTGTACCAGACGACTTCCTCTTTCATTCCTTTTGCCCAGACCTACTATCGTCCCTTCCCTCCCTTGTCCTACTACCGAATTCCAGTTTTCCATAACAATTAAGTTTTCCTCTCCCTTAATTTTCTGAATAATTTCCTTTAGCTCCTCATATATTTCTTCGATCTCCTCATCATCGGCAGAGCTAGTTGGCATATAAACCTGTATTACTGTGGTTGGTGTTGGCTTCGCATCAACCTTGACTACGATAATGCGATCACTGTGTTGCTCATAGTAGTTTACCCGTATTCCTATTTTCTTATTCATTATCAGACCTACTCCTGTAATACCCCCAACTGATTTTTTATTTATAATCCTGTACTCACCTGACCATGAATCCTGTTCCTCTTTCCACCGAACTTTGCTAATTCCCACTAAATCTAACTTCAACCTATCCATTTCTCTTTTTAAATTTTCTCGTTTCCCTACCTGGTTAAGGGATCTAACATTCCACGCTGCGATCCATAGAATGCCAGTGCTGTCTTTCCTGATGATCACATTGCGTTATTATTTTTAAATGTGTAATAATTAGTCTTAAAATTGTTAAGGCTACACCCTTGTTCATCAACATGAAATACAGAGACTTCGTATCGTTTAAGTTCTTAATTCTGTTGGTTGTTCTACACTAGTCAGATATTCTTAAATTGTCAAAAACTACACCTTTGTTCATCAGCTGTACATCCCGAAACTTTACTGTGTTTGTTTAATGTGTAATCATTAATGGGATATCTTCAGCTGTTGAAAGCTATTCATCCCCCCCCCCCCCCCCGCCCTTCCATACACACACATTTTAGTAACTGTATTTTAAAGGGAAAAAACGTCGGGGGATTTCCTATGTAATTTGCTATGTTTACTCATAATTATATTGATTGCTTCATCAATAAAATGTATTACATTATATTTGACCAGTGAAATCATTTATCAGTACCAACCTTGTGTTGTGTACACCATTATTAAACTTGGTTGGTGATATATGATTAAGCTTGTTTCGAATTCCCGGGTACCACCATGTAATGAAAAATCAGCTGAGGAACGATATGCATCACAGCATTTTTTACGTTCGTAAATTCAGTACTAATATGTTCTAACACTATTTATAGTTATAAAAAATTTTCGCCCTATAATCTATCGACAAAGAGTTTTTCACTTTCATTATGATTTAAAAGACGCATTTCGATGGGCAATTGAGTACGGTAGTATCTTTCCTGTACAAGACCCATAATCTCTAATAGAGGCAGCAGAGACACAAACACCTGATCATGATTTCCAAGTATATCCATATAATCGTCTCAATTATATCACCATAAATTGACGAAATCATGAACATCCAGTTTAGTGTTGTTGAAACGTAGTTCTTCATGGAACTTAACTTCATCAAAAATCGACAGACCGAACAGCTTGTTTACATCTTGTTCATATAAAAAATGATTTAAAATTGCTTCCACAGAGCATGCATTAATTCCGTACGAGCATTTGAGACCCTTTATTATTATTGTTTTTTTTTCAATTAGCATTCCTTAACATAGTGTCAACGACTGTCTGTTCCCAGATTTGACTGAGTAGTATTACATTTTCACTATTCATCCGACAGCTGCTTTTGCAAAGTACTGACTTCGGCATTAGCTGTTCTTAATTTATTCGGTAATCGTATAGCTTTCACTGTTTTAATGTTCCCTGTAATGCCACTACTGTCGCGTCCGCTACCTCTTCGTTCCCTGAAACACTGGCAGGCATCGCAACTTTTATGTCTCAGCTTCTCTTTTGCGATAGTTTTACTGGCGATTTTCTTTTGTGTAACACTTTTGATAAATATTTCGATACACTGGGAAATAAATTTAGAACTGATCCTGGTTTTGGTAACTATCTTTGGCCGTAAATTTCGACTTCCTTACCGTCAATGATCAACAAGTCTGATTACGTAATGAGTTCCTCACCAAAATGGAAATCTCAAACAAAACAATCGTGAGACATACTTAAAACACTGTAGTCTAGGTCGTATGTTGATGATTTTTTTATTGACAACTGGTTTCGGTGCTACAGGACCAGCATCGGCACCTCGTTGACGTCGGTTGCTACCCGCCTTTTGCAGTATGTATAGAAACTTCATCACGATGGAAACCTGGCGGCGCCCAACGAGTGTCATATTTGACCCAACGTATCTTATAAGCTTTCTGTAAGTGCCCATAGAGGGCAATGGCTACACATAGAGCCAATTTTAATCGCAAATTTCATAAAATGTATTCAATGTTTCGTATATATTTTTAATTTTATGAACATACCATTTTATACAGACTCAAAGTAGAAGTTTTTACGCGCACTGTGCAAACAATTTTAACTACAGTATTTTATTATACTAACACATAATTCTTACTATACTTCTGATTGGCTTTCGTGACGAGTGGTTAGCGGAGCATCCTGTGTTTAACTGAGAGCCTCAGCTGCCCTCACCAGCAGTTGATGCCTGCTCCGGCCACCGCCACCGTCAACCACCAAGGGTCAAAACTTGTATTACCTAATTTACTAAGAAATATAGAATATAATTTTCGGTATCACTTTCCCTATCAGAAAGGGCACAGTAAGTTGTAATTGACGGTAAGTCATCGAGCAAGACAGAAGTGATATCTGGCGTTCGCCAGGAAAGCGTTAGAGGTCCCCTACTCTTCCTTGTGTTTGTAAACGATTTAGGAGACAATCTGAATAGCTCCCTCAGACAGTTCGTGGATGACGCTGTCGTTTATCGGTTAGTGAAGTCAACAGAGGATCAAAAGCAACTGCAAAGCGATTTAGACAAAATTTCTACATGGTGCGAAAATTGGCAATTGACACTAAATAAAGAAAAGTGTGAAGTAATACACATGACCACTAAAAGAAATCCGCTTAACTTCAGTTACGCAATAAATCAGTCAAAACCTTAGGTCGTAAATTCTACCAAATACCTAGGAGTTACAATTACGAACAACTTAAGAGTGGACAGAACACATATGAAATATTGTGGGGAGGGCGAACAAAATTTCATTGGCATAACACTTCGAAGGTGCAACAGTTCCACCAAAGAGACTGCCTACATCACACTTGTGCGTCCTCTGCTGGAGTATTGTCGCCCATTGTGGGGACCCTCACCCTGTGGTACTGACGGAAGATTTTGTGAAGGTTCAGAGAAGGACAGTTCGTTTTGTTTTATCACATTACGGGGAGAAAGCGTCACGGAAATGTTGCACGAATTGTGGTGTCAATCATTAAAAGAAAGACGTTATTCAATGCGGCGTGATCTGTTTGCGAAGTTAGAATCACCGACTTTTACTTCTGAATGTGAAAAATATTTTGCTAGCACCCACCTACTTAGGGAGACATAACCATCCAAATAAAATAAGAGAAATCAGATCGGAAACGAAACGATTTAGGCGTTCTTTCTTCCCGCGCGCTGTTAGAGAATGGAACGGTAGAAAAAGTTACGAAAGTGGTTAATGAACCCTCTGCCAGGCACTTAAATGTGATTTGCAGAGTATCTATGTAGTAGATAAGTCTCCCTCTGTTACCGGCTGTCAATAGAAAATCAGCACCTTGCAACCTAGACTGTAGTATTTTAATTATTTATCACTGAAGTCGCTGTACCTGCCCCAACCAACCAGTCGGCAAAAAAAAAAAAAAAATAAAAAAAAAATAAATAATAATAATAATAATAATAATAATAATAATAATAATAATAATTGTGAGACAGAAAATACTCGCACCAATTTTCAAAACTGTGCAATTTTTGTTTTTTTGTTTTTTGCTGGTCTAAAAATGATTTACTTTCTACAGCCAGACCTGCACTATGTCACTAAAAAGGCGACGAATTTTGTTTCTGCCGGCCGCGGTGGCCGAGGGGACTAAGGCGCTCCAGTCACGGTCTGCACGGCCGCTACGGTCGGGGGTTGGAATCCCCCCTCGGGCATGGATATTTGTGCCGTCCTAGTTCGTAAGTAGTTCATAAGTAGTTTGTAAGTTTAGGGACTGATGACCCCGTAGTTAAGTCCCGTAGACTATACACGCATTTTTTTTAATTTTGTTCCTCTTCTTCAAAATGCAGGTAACTGCAACTGGCAACACCACTGTATCCCCAGGAAGACTTTCAGTTCTTAGCATTAACTCACGTCATAGTAAATAAACAGTAGCTGCATACACGCTCGTAGTTCGCGGACATCACCCAACTTGTGTCGCGTGTTTTAACTCGTGCAGAGTCAGCACACTAGCTTCTGCTCGCTACAGGCAAAGTAATGTAAGGGATGTGATAGCTGACCTTCTCTAGAAAACCAGGTAAAGTGCAATATTGTAGAAGAGAGAAATAGCCATCCTAAAGTTGGTTTAATTTATTGTTTGTTAAAAGATGTGTTACCTATATCTCTTCGTTCTGAATTAGAGTTATGCAACAGTTTCAACGAGAGTTCTATTATGAGATTGTGTGTTATTAAGAGCCAATTTTTGTCATGTGAAAGTCGAGTGGTTCCTTGTGCCCAGAAAAGTATTATGCAAACAGCTAACAACGTCGCAAAACTAGACGTAGAGCGTCTAAATGTAAAGAGCGACGAGCAGAAGGAAACGACCTGTGCAACAGATGGTCCATTACGTAGAAGGGCCAGCTGTGGTGAGAGCACGAGGCAATTCAAAACGAAACCACGCCAACGCGAAACCACAAACAAATCATTATTGGCACCGCGCTTTTCCCAGGAGTCGTCGCAATGAATTACGTAAAAGTGGCCTCGTCGCATAATACTGCCGACAGGAATGTTTTATTCAGTGGAAGTCGTAATCCAATTTGATTTCCTTTTTCGTGGGTTCTTCTACCGCCAACTCACCCGTATGTTGCCGCCAGACAATCTCCTCCGTCCACTATGTTCACGGAGAATTCCTTGTGGAAGAGAAAGAGCAGAATGAATATCGTGCAGCAAAGGATAAATACAAGATGAATTTGCCGTCACTACTAAGAGCGTTAGTAATTGAAAACAAGCATATACAGGGTGAATCACCTAACACTTGCACCGCAAATATTGCAGAAACGGAAAGTGCGACTGACGGGCGATTTTCACAGAATGGATTGGTAGTCAGGGTCTCGTATTTTTAGCCAACAAACAGATTGTTATATTACTTTGAAAGTGTATTTTTATGCAAACATACAGTTTTTTTTAATATAACAAGTCTGTAGACATTAAGAAACTAAACGTAGGGTAAAATAAAATATCAGTAGGATTCTACTGCAAGTCGTTTACGAGATATCGTCTTTTGAAACGTTCCCAGACCGACATTTACGTGTGCCAGTCCACCCGCAAAGTTGCTAGGTACGATGATGGTATATTTGCTTACAGCGTGCTTGTGTGTTCCAAGAGTTCACTGCGGTTCGCTAGTCAGCGTGTAACTGTCCAAGCGGTAGGTGGTGAGTCTACGCTTGGGTTTTACCAATGCATAAAAAGCCGACATACTTGGTGTATGGAGAGAGTGGGAAGAATGCCGTTTGTGTGCGGCAAAATATCGCAATAGACGTCTCCCAACCCGGCATTTATTCATGGCCCTCTTCAACCAGTGGTAGTGTATCACGAAGACAACGTAACAGAAGGAAACAAGTTACGACACACGAAAGGGAAATTGATGTTCTTGCTGCTGTTGCAGATGATCCACATATCAGCTCCCGCGCAATCGTTCGAGGAAGTGGCATGAGTCATGAAAGTGTCCTACGCATTCTCCATCGACATAGGTTTCACCCCTATCACATCTCTCTCCATCAAGAGCTGCATGGAAACGATTTTGAGAATCGTGTTAGGTTCTGTAAATGGGATTTACGACAGGGTACTCCAGACGTATCATGTATCTTGTTTAGCGATGAAGCCACATTTACCAATCATGGCCAGGTAAACGCAGAAACATGCACTGTTGGTCTGCTGACAATCCCTCTTGGCTTCGACAGGTTGACCGTCAGTGTCCATGGAGTGTAAACGTGTAGTATGGGATAGGAAACCAGCAGCTCATAGAGCCGTATTTCATAGACGGAGCACTGACCGCTCACAAGTATCGCTGCCTTCTAACAGACCATCTTCCACGGAATCTAGAAGATGTTCCTCTGCAGACTAGGAGGAATCTATGGTACCAACATGATGGCTGTCCGGCCCATAGTGCACGAATTACTACAGCATGTCTTCATGAATTGTTCCCAAAACGATGGATTGGACGCAGAGGACCTGTATCTCGGCCAGCCTGTCCCGCGGCTTTGACGCCTGTAGACTGAAAGATGCTGTCTACAAGGACATACCAACCACATCCGATGATACGCAATGACGTATTACTGCAGCCTGCTCGGACATATGCGCTGCAATGCAAGCACTTGTGCAGCGGTCATTCCATACCAGACAGACAGTGTGTATTTTTGCTGCCGGTGGTCATTTTGAACACAAGTTTTTAAGGACATTTGTCGCGTTACTGGTTGGAATCCACATAACTAAAGAAAGTTGTGTTGCACATGTGTTGTTCTTCAGTGTGTGTTAGCACAGGTATTGTACAAGTGTCCGTGTGGAAACTTTTCAAAATGACTTGCAATACAATCATGCAACAAACACTACTGATATTCTAATGTACCCTACTTTTAGTTTCTTAATGTCTACAGGCATTGTTCCATTTAAAAAAAACTGTATATTTATATAAAAAATAGACTTTCTATGTAATATTACAATCTGTTTCGTGGCTAAAATTACGAGCCCCTGACTGTGAAAACGTCACATCAATCGCACTTTCCGTTTCCGCAATATTTGCGGTGCAAGTGTTATGTGATTCAACCTGTATAACCCAAGAGGGTTCGACCTTGGAGCTTGCGTTTTATATTCACGACGATGCAAAGCTGATGCTTTTTACTGACGCTACAATTGTTGTTATAGCACACAACAAACAAGATTTAACTGGTGAAATAGCATATAGCGTCTTCAGATCTACATCAACATGAATACTCTGCAAATTACATCAAGTTCATGGCAGTGGATTCATCGAACCGCTTTTATGATATTTCTCTACAGCGCGCTGGAGAATGGAACACCTAACTCCGATTTTAGTCTGATTTATTTTGTTAGGACGATCATGTATCCCTATGTAGGTGGGTGCCAATAGAATATTTTCGCATTCGGAAAAGAAAGTTCATGAAAGAATTTTCGAAAGTAAATCCCACTTCAACGAATAACGACTTTCTTTTAATGATGTCCACCCCAAAGTCGTGCACCATTTCCGTGACACTCTCTTCCCTATATCACGATAATACGAAACGAGCTCTACTTCTCTGAACGTTCTGTAAATCGTCCGTCATACGCAATTGATGGAGATCCCTCAATGGGTAACCATACTTCAAAATAGGCAGTTCCTTAAGTAGAACTGTCGTATCTCCTTAGTGTTCTGACTCTCACCACCTTAGGTTCGTCTTCCCTTACATCTTATGTGTTCTTTCCAACTTAAGTTGTTCGTAATGGTTACTCCTAGAAATTTAGTTGAAGTAATGGGCTGCCGATAAAACTGATTCGTTGTTTAAATGAAGTTTAACGGATTTCATTAAGTGCGCATATAGATGACATTACACTTATCATTGTTGTTGTTGTGACTTCAGTCCAGAGACTGGTTTGATGCAGCTCTCCACCCTACTCTATCCTGAGCAAGCCTTTTCATCTCCTCATAAGAACGACAACCCACATCCACTTGAATCTGCTTACTATACGCGTCTCTTGGTCTCCCTCTGCGATTTTTACCCCACACACTTCCCTCCAACGCTAAATTCACAATTCCCTTGATGTCTAAGAATGTGTCCTACCAATCTATCCCTTCTTTTAGTCAACGTATGCCAGAAATTTCTTTTCTCCCCAATTCTGTTCAGTACCTCCTCATTAGTTACGCGATCCACCCACCTAATCTTCAGCATTCTTCTGAAGCACCACATTTCAAAAGCCTCTATCCTCTTTCTGTCCACACTGCTTATCGTCCATGTTTCACTCCCATACAAGGCAACACTCCATACAAATGCCTTCAGAAAGGACTTCCTTAGGCTTAAATCAATATTCGATGTTAACAAATTTCTCTTTTTCAAACACGCTTTTCTACCCATTGCCATTCTGCATTTTATATCATCTGTACTGCGACCATCATTTGTTATTTTACTGCCCAAGTAACAAAACTCATCTACCTCCTTTATTGTTTCGTTACCTAATCTAATTCCTTCAGCATCACCTGATTTTCTTACACTGCACTCCATTACCCTTGTTTTACTCTTGTTAATGTTCATCTTATATGCACTTTTCAGCACACTGTCCATTCCGTTCAATTGCTCCTCCAGGTCCTTTGCTGTATCTGACAGAATTACTATGTCGTCGGCAAAACGCAATGTTTTTAATTCTTCACCCTGAACTTTAATTCCTTCTCCAAATTTCTCCTTGCTTTCCTTTATAGCTTGCTCAATGTACAAATTGAACAACATTGGGGAAAGGCTACAACCCTGTCTTACTCCCTTTCCAACCACTGCATCCCTTTCATGCCCTTCAACTCTGACAACCGCTGTCTGGTTTTTGTACAAGTTGTAAATAACCTTACGCTCCCTATATTTTACTCCTGCTTGCTTCAGAACTTTAAAGAGTTTATTCCAATCAACATTGTCAAAAGCCTTCTCCAAATCTACAAAAGCTAGAAATGTTGGTTTGCCTTTTCTTAATCTATCTTCTAGGATAAGCCGTAAAGTGAGTATTGCCTCCCGTGTTCCTACATTTCTCCTGAACCCAAACTGATCTTCCCCGAGGTCGGCTTCTACCAGCTTTTCCATCCTTCTGTATATAATTCGTGTTAATATTTTGCAACCATGACTTATTAAACTGATGGTTCTGTAGTTTTCACACCTGTCTGCAACTGCTTTCTTAGGGATGGGGATTATAACATTTTTCTTAAAGTCTGAGGGTACTTCACCTGTCTCATACATCTTACACACAATGTGAAACAATTTTGTCATGGCTGGTTCTCCCAGAGACTTCAGTAGCTCTGACGGGATATCATCTACTCCAGGGGCCTTGTTTCGACTTAGGTCTTTCAGGGCTCTGTCAAATTCATCTCTCAGTATAGTATCTCCTATTTCATCATCATCATCTACATCCTCTTCCCTTCCTATAATAGTGTCTCGAAGTTCATTTCCTTTGTAGAGCCCCTCTATATACTCTTTCCACCTTTCAGCTTTCCCTTCTTTGCTGAGAACTGGTTTTCCATCAGTGTCCTTGATATTCATAGAGCTGTTTTTCTTATCGCCAAATGTTTGTTTTATTTTCCGGTAGGCTGTATCTATTTTTCCCCTATTTATACATTCTTCTACATCCTTGCATTTGCCTTCTAGCCATTCCTGCTTAGCCATTTTGCACTTCCTGTCAATCTCATTTCTTAGTCGTCTGTACTCCATTTTGCCTGTTTCATTTACTGCATTTTTATACTTTCTCCTTTCATCGATTAAATTTAGTATCTCCTGTGATATCCAAGGATTCTTTGTAGGTCTTGCCTTCCTACCTATTTTGTCCTCTGCTGCCTTCACTATTTCATCTCTCAGTTTTACCCATTCCTCCTCAACTGTTGTATTTTCCCATGTTTCTGTCAATTGTTGCCTGAAGCTCCCTCTGAAATTCTTAAGAACTTCAGGTTCCTTCAATTTATCTAGGTCCCATCTCCTTATTTTCCTACCTTTCTGTAGTTTCTTCAGTTTCAGCCAACAGTTCATAACCAACAAGTTATGGTCAGAGTCTATGTCTGCCCCTGGGTATGTCCTACACTTCAAAACCTGGTTCCGAAATCTATGTCTTACCATTATAAAATCTATCTGGTATCTCCCGGTGTCTCCTGGTCTCTTCCACGTATACAACCTTCTTTTGTGATTCTTAAACCAGGTGTTTGTTATAACTAAATTATGTTGCGTGCAAAATTCTACCAGGCGGCTTCCTCTTTCATTCCGTTTGCCCAGACCATATTCACCCACTACATTCCCTTCCCTTCCTTGTCCTACTACCGAATTCCAGTCTCCCATAACAATTAAGTTTTCCTCTCCCTTAATTGTCTGAATAATTTCCTTTAGCTCCTCATATATTTCTTCGATCTCCTCATCATCGGCAGAGCTAGTTGGCATATAAACCTTTACTACTGTTATCGGTGTTGGCTTCGTATCTATCTTGACAATGATAATGCGATCGCTGTGCTGGTCATAGTAGTTTACCCGCATTCCTATTTTCTTATTCATTATCAATCCTACTCCTGTGATACCCCCAACTGATTTTGTATTTATAATCCTGTACTCACCTGACCAGAAATCCTGTTCATCCTGCCACCGAACTTCACTAATCCCCACTATATCTAACTTCAACCTATCCATTTCCGTTTTTAAATTTTCTAATTTTCCTACTCGATTAAGTGATCTAACATTCCACGCTCCGACCCGTAGAATGCCAGTATTGTCTTTCCTGATGATCACATCCTCCTGAGTAGTCCCCGCCCGGAGATCCGAATGGGGGACTATTTTACCTCCGGAATATTTTACCCGAGAGGATGCCATCATCATATGTTCATACAGTAGAGCTGCATGTCCTCGGGAAAAATAACGGCTGTAGTTTCCCCTTGCTTTCAGCCGTTCGCAGTAGCTGTGTGGCAAAGCCACATTAGCTGATGTTACAAGGCCAGCTCAGTCAATCATCCAGACTGTTGCCCCTGTAACTACTGAAAAGGCTGCTGCCCCTCTTCAGGAGGACACTTATCATTATGAAGGGTAAATTTCCGATCTTTGCACCTTGCAGATATCTGTTTTCAGTTTGTGAGATTCGCGCTTGAATAATTATGCTAATCGTTATTCAACTTGGGGTACTCGTTTGGATACTCTACTGTTAGAACTTCGTGCAACTGTGAAAGGGAGGGCAGAGTCAGGTGATATAAAACTGTATCGCGAATTTTCTTTGTATTCAAAAGTTATTAACAAATTGATTAAATGGCAAAATTTTGCAATATTTTCTCGGGTATGAACTTAAAGAAACTACAAATAATTTCCAGATGACCCATACGCGATATTTTTTAAAAGAGAAAACTTGGAAATGGTTTTTGATTATTTCCAAACAAAAGTCTCTAGCATAATTAACCACCAATTTCTAAAACTTACTATTTCATCTTTGAAAGTAAGCCATAAAATTGTGCCGTAGATCTTGAAGTATGCAATTTAGTACTCATGTTAAAATAATTATTACTCCACACTTTTTTTTTTTTTTTTTTTACTTTTCTCCATATGACCACCTTCAAAAATATGGAAAGATAACACTCGCAGGCAAAATGGTTTGCCTTACAGTTTCAAAAAGATAAAGAACTGCTCATAGCGTCAATGGATGACGTTTCCGGACATGGGTCCCTGATCTAAAAGTCCTCAAATTTTTCAACGGGATTTCCTACATATAATCTACGGATGGCCTCTCTGGCAGTTTCATACGTTCACCTCTCCGAGGCACGGGCAAGTACATTAGAAGCAAGAGCGTCGGTAATGAAGCCCTGGCAACTAGCACAAATTAAACCAACTTCAGTCTCACGAAACTCAACGTGGTCCGAACAGGTAGGTGAAATTCCTGTAATGCGTTCATGGAACTAACCGTCCCTCGTCACTCGCCACGCGATATGCAGAACATTCAGAAGCAAGTAACCTAAAGCTGTTAACGACTGGCTTCAGTTCCACGTGGACGTACACTTCCGTCGATTATGGGTAAAATTCCACACAGCATTAGGTAGGCATCACCTCATTTCCCAAGGAACGCAAACAATGGTCGCTCTCTGTTCGAAGGGAAAATTACTGCGGAATATATATTCTGAAATTGAAACAATATGTAAAAAAACCAATCAAAACCCGTTACCAATACAACACAAACTCAACTGTTATAGTACCTAATCCTTATTATTTGCATCACAATTCAATTTATGCAAATAACGATATTTGTAACACTAAAAGTGGGCCTTTGTGATAGCCTTTTGACAGTTCGAAATGTAAATAGAAGTAACGGATTAACTGTACGTCTGATAGGAAAATTGAATAAATGACTTTGTAGAGGCAAAAATTCTCTACAACTTTGCTCGTCTATGTTTTCTTCATATCTTGCATCGTTTCAGAGACATTTGCAAAAATAACGGCGTTTTGACGATGTCTGTGTCTGTCCGTAAAGTGTTACCGCTTTTTAGGTCGAATCGTTCAAGCGATCGGCATCAAATTTTGCAGACATAATATTGTTGTCCGCCAGAGACCGGAACCTCCATTTTTCAAATATTTCGGACGATAAATACGTTAGTAACATTAAAAAATCCGTTTGTAATCTAATTGTAACTGCAAATAAACCATTTATCTGACACGAAATTTGAATAAGCGTAATTGTAGAGGAGAAAATTCTCTACAACTTTCCTCCCGTATATTTTATTTTATTGTATTGTTTTTTATTTCGTAACTCACGGCGTTACAGAGATATTTGAAAAAATAACGGTGATTTGACACTGCCACTTGATTTTACGGAAACCAGGCGTTATGAAATGTAACGTGACATGGCTCTCCCAGATCTCTATGTGGCAAACGCCATCTTGCTTCCTGTATTTTATGATTTTCTTTATTACAACTTACGCGTTGTCATTTCAAAGCAGTGGCACACTTAAGGATTAACAAAAACACGTCGTTCATAGTTCGATAAATTATAATCTAGTGTCTAAAAATGTCACTTTATCTGTTAGAAACTGCCGTCAATAATACGAGAGTTAAGGTACTAAGCCGTAGTTGTTCGCTCTGGTGTAGTGGGTAGTGCGTTACGTTGTACTGTGTGTGGTCGGTAGTTCGAAACCCGATACAACAATTTTTTTTCGCCTTGGCTCCTAAAATGGTTCCCGACACTATTATTAATTAAATATAGCTATGTTATGGAATGTTTAGACTTGTGCAGATATAAGAGTGCTCCCTCTAAAATAAGCGTTTGTTCTATTTCGTGACCATGTTGTGAAATACAACGAACTGAACACTGATCTTCTGAAGCATTTGCACAACACCGGGGAGGATACTGTGATAATGAGTATTCTGAACAATGTGCTGATACTGGCAGTTTCATATACAATTGAAGCTCTAGATTTCTCTGTCAAATGTCGTTCCTTAATGAAACGGAAGGGAAGTGTATACATTGCAACAAATTACATTAATTTTTTATCTAAGCAATTGTTCACTATTTATGGAATATATTGAATGTCATTAATTAGAATCATTGCGTCTACTAAAACGTTTCTCGTTGACATGGTTGCTGTAGACGCTTGTAACGTAGATTGTATTACGCTTTTTTTTATAGTTGAGATATGACTTTGTTTATGTTACTTTGTTATGCGATAAGAAAACGCAAATTTTCTGTTTCAAACGGTGATTACGTTTTCTTTTTCAGCTAAAATAACGAACGGAATAAATGTGGTAATACTGAATTCCAGATAAATCTAGTACTTAATCTATATAAAAAGTTACTACTGTCATAATGTCATTCACAACAGTCATTGTAACAGTATCTCGCCAGTTTATGTACATGTGATAAAGAAGTCTATGTTTACGATACGTTGCTATCTATTTCATGGAATGTTCTCGAAACAGAACAAATGAAATTCCTACAGAAAGCGCGGTTACATTTGAACAACTCGGAATTTTGCAGAATACAGTTGTCTTCAGTTAACAAGAGTATGCGAAAACCTTTTTGACAGCAAGGGGGAAAAACCGTGAATGGTGGTTATATATATAATATATATTATATTTTTGGCCTTTTTTTTTTTTTTTTTTTTTTTTTTACAGAAGTCGTTGAATCCTCTTTCTTTTTCTCCCATTTCATTGGTTCTTCGGTTTGATCGGTATTATGTGGACGTTGGTTTGTTGTGTTCTATTTTGATCGTTTCCTCGTTGACTGTGTTCTCGTTATAGAGGGCGTCGAGCAACCATTCCGGCAACCCTCTCACCGAGTACGCTGACCCACCTCGCCCTAGCAAGTTTCGAACCATCGTCTAACATGTTCGTACATCACAAACTGATTCGTCGCCCAATCCGCTAAGGCGAACAGCTGCGAGAGTAATCCTTAATTCTTGTACCATTGATGGCAAGTGTTAACTTGGCATTTTCAGGCATCTATGAATTGCTGTTCGTTAGTCTCGCTAAAACTCAAGAACGGCTGAACGGATTTGGCAAATTTTAATCTTTAAATATTTGTGTAAGTCCAGGGATGGTTTAAACGGTGATAGAATATGGAAAAGTTGCCCGGAAAAGAGGAAAATCTGGAAAAACTGAAAAGGCTTTTCCAGTAAGCTATCAATACCGTTCGTCCAACTGCGATAACATTTTGTACATTTCATGTTGAAAGCAAGAGGAAGGTTCACATCAAATAAAAATTTGTAAGAGTCGCCCGGAAAGTAGAAAAATGTAGGAAAATCCGAAAGCTATTTTTTTTTCTATGAATAAAAATCAATTTCCACATGGTTGTAAGAGCATCACTTGTGTACGGCTTGACAGGACAAGGTTTGTATGAAATAAATTACTTGGAAAATCTACCGGAAAATTGGAAAAATAGTGAAAGTGCGTTTTTCAATGTGTTTTTGATTGAATTCAGCACTACAACTGACTATTCGCGCGACGGAGAGGAGTAATTTTTTTGTCATTATGGTCTTGGAAAAGTTTTCAGTAAAAACAAATAAATGAATAAATAGGGACAGTTAAAAAGGAAAGTCGGAAAATTCGAAGCAAGTTCATTTCTGAATGTGTTTCTAAATATACTCAACACCGTAAGCTCAGAACCGTTTATCCGATTGCGATAAAATTTTGATCATTTCACGTTCAACAAAATATGAACGTTCTTCGAAATAAAAATTTGGGAAATTTACTCGAAAACTGGAAAATTTCGAAAAAATAGAAAGAGGTTTTTCTATGAAATATCAATACCATTCATATAATTGCGATAAAATTTTGCACATTCGACATTCAAAGGTTTGAGTGAACGTTCGAATAGTTATCCAGAAAATAGGAAAATTTGTGGAATACTGAAAGAGCTCATTTCTTTGGGATATCAATAACGGTCATACGATTGCGATAAAATTTTGCACAATTGACGTTCAAAGCAAGAGTACATACATATTAGCAATTCCGAAGCATTGCCGGGTCGACTAGATGATTAGATGACCCGGTGAACTTCGTATCAGTTATCTCTCAATGTAAACCATATTAATGTTAATCATATGTATTTTAAACCCAGTAGCTTTATAAAGGCATCATCAGATAGTCTAAGTACCGGGTAGATAGTGGGCGGAAAAAGTGGGCAAATCACACACACATGTCCAGGCTAATGTTTATGTCTCGTTCGTGGAAGTTCAGGGAAGGTATAAACGGTGATAGAATATGGAAAAATCGCGAGGAAAATTTAGAATTAAAACATGTAAGATAATGGAAGGTACTTCTGCTGTTCTGCCATTCTATCCACTTTTCATAAAAGGTACAATGAATTTTTGAAAGTTAATTATAACTTCTGAAAAATAGTTCAGAAGTCAAAGAATAAACAGCTTTTCCAGAGAGTAATTATTGTTCGATATTGCGCTTTATATACTGCAAGTCAAAAAATATCTTGAATTACACACTTTCTAAAAGTATCTTATCCGGAACTTCAGCGCTCAAGCTATCTCCACACCAGATTTCATCACAATAGATTCTGTGGTTTATGTAATGATTTACAGCCAAATTGGTTCAGCCGTTGTCGAGTTTTAGCGAGATTAGGTAAGATGGGAAGAAAAAAGGAATGGGAAGGTAATTCACGACCTTCTCTTTTACGTGAAGAAGTAACACAGCTCCGAAAGCTTGTTTTATTTTCGTCCTTTTTCTTTCTGTGTGTAACTATCGGCGGTAGAGCAAAAAGGTAAGTACTGGCCAGCCAATCTATCTCTTTTGAAAAATAATTTATCATCTCTGTGGAGAATTTTCATTATTAATCCCATACAGGTAGCTATTTTAAAATAATACGTGCTATACTAGAGGCACTGCAAAATATTAATTTTAGTTTCGATGTAAGTTAACGTGAACCACGTGTAAACGTTTGTGCGACTGCCCTTTTCATAACTGTTATATAACACATTGCAGTACCAAAAAATGGTCTAACTTTCATAAGGGGTCTTCTGGAAAAATAATCTGTTTCCATTATTGTCCTGTGTTTGTATCCAAGAGCTGTAACTGATGGTGAAAATTTCATTGATTTTCTCATCTCTACCAGTTAGGATATCTAAATTGTTGCTACTGTTCCATTAGGGTTAATTCTGGAAAACTAAACGCATTGTAGACACAATCAGTTTTCTCTGCCTGTTATAAACGTTACCATCTGGTTGTAGTTCGTGATGTTAAATTCACTTACAAAAATTCGCTATACAAAGGTTCACGGCCTGTCTCCAAAGCCTTAGGATTATGACAGTTAATTTATTCATACTTTCTTTAAAACAACAGCATTTTTCTGAACTGTTTTGAAAAAATAAATATTTTATTTTGCCTAAGTATTACTTCCTTTAAATTTTGTCAGGCTGTCAGAAGTCATTCAATTGTTAACGTTCTCATGTTATCACTTAATGTGAACATTTTGATATGAAGCTATATTCAATTCGTTAAGTAACTAATTTTAAATGTATACTGAAGAAAGGTGAGATAGAGAACCTAAAGCTCCCTCAGCCACAGCCTTTCGCCCGCTAAACAATCACCCTTTCTCAGTAAGAGTGTATTGAACCGAGCGATATGGCAGACTAAATGGGTAATCTGCAGAATAAATGGCCTCTCTTAACAGGCTATCTACTGCTTTCGTGCCAGCCTTGTCTTAATCCTGAGAACAAGGGGGAAAAATGGGCACTTACGAAAATCGCCGTGACCAGATCTTTGTCGCGTTCTCGGAGACGCGGCACGCGATAGGGTCCGAGGCGAACGGTAAACATCCGCCCCTTTATCAGTAGTGAGGGCTTTATCCCAACATTCTGCCAAAAAATTGCAAATCCACTGTAATACCGATAAGACTCTTGAAAAGGTTCTCTCATCTTAATACCGTATTTAGCTTACCAGACTTGATTTTATTCGTTCCTCTGTACTTCTTACTGCTGCTACGTGTTATTCTCACGAGAGTAGGTCAAAAGCGAGTAATTAATTTAGCAAAAGGTATCCCCCCACAAGGCTTCACAAAAATAAATTTATAAGTTTATTCAGTATAAAAGACATAGAAACAAAGAAAGCACCATGATATTGTTAAACTTAAAAAAACAAATAGCCACATTTTTAATGTAGTTTATTCTGAGGTCAGTTTCGACACTAGTAATGTCATTTTTAGGCCCTTAAGCATAACCAAATAGAAGTTTTGTTTGTTTGCATAGCTTATGGGACTTAATTACGGGGTCATCAGTCCCTAAACTTACAAACTACTTATGAACTAGCTAACACTAAGGACGGCACAAATATCTTTGCCCGAGGGGGGATTCGAACCCCCGACCGTAGTGGCCGTGCAGACCGTGACTGGAGCCTCTCAGTCCCCTCGGCCACCGCGGCCGGCCAAATGGAAGTGTTTGTCCATGAGCACAATATAGCAGGCTCCAAGTGTACACTAGCGCTCGAAATTTCTTTGTACAATTACATAAATTATATTACATTGGTGTAAGTATACTTCACTAAATAGACACCAACTAAAGGCGTTTCAATTCCCAAGATGAAACAATAGATATAAGAGTAGCGAATAACGCACAGATTTTTACAGAAAAGCAACTTTCCAAGGAAATATTTGGCAATCGCCAAAAAATGGACTCAAGAACCGAGGAGAAAATTAAGTAACTGAACAACTACTGTTTAAATTCGATTCTAGCTTTTCATTACGTGGCATGAGAAACAACTGTGGAAGAGAAAGTGGCGACAGTAAGGTGTTGATTATCAGATTCTTAAGCAGTTTTACAATTTTTTAAATGACTGCAATATAACGCTGCTGATTCTGTGTCAATAAAAGCGAAAAAAACCTGCTGAACGACGTTTTCATTTTCATGACAAGTCAGGTTAAAGTGGGCTGTTTACCATTCTTTTCTCTCAAAATTTACCAGTAATTTAATAATAAGGACACCTCTAGACTATGCGAGATTTAACATGGCGTAATTCTTTCCACATTTGTTGCTGTTGTGGTCTTTAGTCTGCAGACTGGTTTGAGGCAGCTCTCCACGCTACCCTGTCCTGTGCGAGCCTTACATCCTTTTAATTTCTTCTTACTGTATTCGTCCCTCGGCTTCCTTCTACGACTTTTACCCCACACACTTCCTTCTAATGCTAATTTGACTATTCCTTGACGTCTCAGAATGTGTCCCACCCACCTATGCCTTCTCTTAGGATATGTCAGAAACTCCTTTTCTCTCCAATTCTTTTAAGCTCCTCCTCATTAGTTACGTGATCTACCCATCTAATCTCCATCATTCGTCTTTAGCACTACATTTCGAAAGCTTCTATATCTTTTCTTCTGAACTCCTTATCGTTCAAGTTTCACTCCTACACAATGCTACACTCCATACCAATGCTTTCAGAAAGTACTTCCTAACATTTAAACTAATATTGGATGTCAACAAATTTCGCTTCTTCAGAAACGCTTTTCTTCCCATAGCCCTTCTGCATTTTTGGATCTTCGTAAATCAGACGTTACCTTCCCACCCATATAACAAAACTCATCTATACCTTTATTGTCTCATTACCTAATCTAATTTCTTCAGCTTCGACCGATTATCTAAAACTACATACCATTACCCATGTTTTACTCTTGTCAATGTCCATCTTATGTTTTCATTTCAGAACACTGTCCACTCTGTTTAATAGCTCTTCCACGTCCTTTGCTATCTCTGACAGAATTACTACGTCATCAGCAAACCGCAAGGTTTTTATTCCCTATCCCTGGACTTTAATTTTTATTCCAAATTTCTAATTTTATTCCTACGTATTTTGCTCGATGTACAGATTGGACTACAATGGGGAAAGGCTACAAACCAGTCTTACTCCATTCCCAACCACTGCAATTCTTTCATGCCCTTCGACTCTTAAAACTGGTGTCTGGTATTTGTACAGGTTGAATATAACTCTTCTGTCCCTATATTTTACCTCTGTTACCTTTATAATTTGAAAGAGTGTAGGGTATTCCAATCAACATTGACAAATGCTTTCTCCCGATCTGCAAACGCTAAAAACGTAGGTTTCCCTTTCCTTAACCTATCTCCTAAGATAAGTCGTAATGTGAGTATTGCTTCGCGTGTTCTTACATTTTTAATAAATCCAAATTGATCTTCCCCAAGGTCGGATTCCACCAGTTTTTCCATTCGTCTGTAAAAAAATACATGTTAGTATTTTGCAACCATGAGTTACTAAACATCTGTCTACACTTGCTTTCTTAGGAATTAAAATCACTATATTCTTCTTGAAGTCTGAGGGTATTTCCCCTGTCTCATACAACTTGCATACCAGGTGGAACAATTTCTGCATTACTGGCCCTCTTAACGATAATAGCACTTCAGACGGCCTTGTTTCTACGCAAATCTTTTAGTACTCTGTCAAATTCTTCGCGCAGTATAGTGTCGCCTATCTCATCTTCCTGAACTTCGTCTTCCATTTCTAGAATATTGCCTTGATGTTTATTTCCGTAGTATCGGCCTACCAGGTCTACCAGGTGATCTCCTCTTTCATTCCTTTCCCCACTCCATATTAACCTACAACATTTCCTTCTCTCCCGAGTTCCAGTCACACTTCACAGTTAAGTTTTATTCTCCTTCAACGGTCTGAATAATTTCTTTTAACCTCTCGATGTCCTCAGCGTCGGCAGAGCTAGTTGGCATAAAAACTTGTACTACTGTGGTCGGTGTTGGCTTCGTGTCTATTTTTCAAATGTTCAAATGTTTGTATAGGTTATGGGACTTAACTACGGTGTCACCAGTCCCTAAACTTACAAACTACTTATGAACTAGCTAATACTAAGGACGGCACAAATATCCATGCCCGAGGGGGCATTCAAACTCCCGACCGTAGTGGCCGTGCAGACCGTGACTGGTCACCGCGGCCGCCAGTCTATTTTTGCTACGAAAATCGTTCACTGTGTTGTTCATAGAAAATTATCTGCATTACCACCAACTAATTTTGTATTTATAATTCTGTACTCATCTGACCAAAAATCCTGTACATCCTGCCGCCGAACGTCACCAATCCGCAATATATCTATCTTCAATCTATCTATTTCTCTTTTGAAATTTTCTAACTTACCTAACCGATTGAGGGATAGAACATTCCACGTTCCGATCCGTAGAATACCTGATTTGTTTTTCTTGATAGACAAGTTAAGTATTACAACACGTAAGGCTGAATATGTGTGGTGATCGCCAAATGTAATTTAGTTTATTCTTGGACACAATTGGAATGGCACAATAATGATTTTAAGATAGATCCTGGAAATGTCACATTTAATCCTTACACAAATCATATCGATCATCAATTTCGTTGACATAATTTGGTAAAAACAAGATGGACAAGTAGACATGAATACTAGACGCCACACTCCTTCCTAACTACTTTGTCCTCCGCTGCCTTCACTATTTCATCTCTCAATGCTACTCATTCCTCCTCTATTGTTTTATTTTCCCCCGTTTCTGCCAATTGTTGCCTAAAGCTCCCTCGGAAATTCTAAAGAACTTCAGTTTTTCCAGGTCCCATCTCCTTATTTTCCTACCTTTCTGCAGTTTTTTTTTTTTATTTTTCAGTTTCACCCTACAATTCATGACTAATTTATGGTCGGAGCTTATATCTGCCCCTGGGTATGTCTTACAGTTTAAAACCTGGTTCCGAAATCTATGTCTTACCAATATAAAATCTATCTCGTATCTCCTGGTGTCTCCTTAACTCTTCTACATGTACAACCTTCTTACGTGATTCTTAAACCAGGTGTTTGTTATAACTAAATTATGTTCCCTGCAAAATTGTACCAGACGACTTACTCTCTCATTCCTTTTGCCCAGACCTACTATCGTCCCTTCCCTCCCTTGTCCTACTACCGAATTCCAGTTTTCCATAACAATTAAGTTTTCCTCTCCCTTAATTTTCTGAATAATTTCCTTTAGCTCCTCATATATTTCTTCGATCTCCTCATCATCGGCAGAGCTAGTTGGCATATAAACCTGTATTACTGTGGTTGGTGTTGGCTTCGCATCAACCTTGACTACGATAATGCGATCACTGTGTTGCTCATAGTAGTTTACCCGTATTCCTATTTTCTTATTCATTATCAGACCTACTCCTGTAATACCCCCAACTGATTTTTTATTTATAATCCTGTACTCACCTGACCATGAATCCTGTTCCTCTTTCCACCGAACTTTGCTAATTCCCCAGTAGTATCTTTCCTGTACAAGACCCATAATCTCTAATAGAGGCAGCAGAGACACAAACACCTGATCATGATTTCCAAGTATATTCATATAATCGTCTCAATTATATCACCATAAATTGACGAAATCATGAACATCCAGTTTAGTGTTGTTGAAACGTAGTTCTTCATGGAACTTAACTTCATCAAAAATCGACAGACCGAACAGCTTGTTTACATCTTGTTCATATAAAAAATGATTTAAAATTGCTTCCACAGAGCATGCATTAATTCCGTACGAGCATTTGAGACCCTTTATTATTATTGTTTTTTTCAATTAGCATTCCTTAACATAGTGTCAACGACTGTCTGTTCCCAGATTTGACTGAGTAGTCTTACATTTTCACTATTCATCCGACAGCTGCTTTTGCAAAGTACTGACTTCGGCATTAGCTGTTCTTAATTTATTCGGTAATCGTATAGCTTTCACTGTTTTAATGTTCCCTGTAATGCCACTACTGTCGCGTCCGCTACCTCTTCGTTCCCTGAAACACTGGCAGGCATCGCAACTTTTATGTCTCAGCTTCTCTTTTGCGATAGTTTTACTGGCGATTTTCTTTTGTGTAACACTTTTGATAAATATTTCGATACACTGGGAAATAAATTTAGAACTGATCCTGGTTTTGGTAACTATCTTTGGCAGTAAATTTCGACTTCCTTACCGTCAATGATCAACAAGTCTGATTACGTAATGAGTTCCTCACCAAAATGGAAATCTCAAACAAAACAATCGTGAGACATACTTAAAACACTGTAGTCTAGGTCGTATGTTGATGATTTTTTTATTGACAACTGGTTTCGGTGCTACAGGACCAGCATCGGCACCTCGTTGACGTCGGTTGCTACCCGCCTTTTGCAGTATGTATAGAAACTTCATCACGATGGAAACCTGGCGGCGCCCAACGAGTGTCATATTTGACCCAACGTATCTTATAAGCTTTCTGTAAGTGCCCATAGAGGGCAATGGCTACACATAGAGCCAATTTTAATCGCAAATTTCATAAAATGTATTCAATGTTTCGTATATATTTTTAATTTTATGAACATACCATTTTATACAGACTCAAAGTAGAAGTTTTTACGCGCACTGTGCAAACAATTTTAACTACAGTATTTTATTATACTAACACATAATTCTTACTATACTTCTGATTGGCTTTCGTGACGAGTGGTTAGCGGAGCATCCTGTGTTTAACTGAGAGCCTCAGCTGCCCTCACCAGCAGTTGATGCCTGCTCCGGCCACCGCCACCGTCAACCACCAAGGGTCAAAACTTGTATTACCTAATTTACTAAGAAATATAGAATATAATTTTCGGTATCACTTTCCCTATCAGAAAGGGCACAGTTCGTTGTAATTGACGGTAAGTCATCGAGCAAGACAGAAGTGATATCTGGCGTTCGCCAGGAAAGCGTTATAGGTCCCCTACTCTTCCTTGTGTTTGTAAACGATTTAGGAGACAATCTGAATAGCTCCCTCAGACAGTTCGTGGATGACGCTGTCGTTTATCGGTTAGTGAAGTCAACAGAGGATCAAAAGCAACTGCAAAGCGATTTAGACAAAATTTCTACATGGTGCGAAAATTGGCAATTGACACTAAATAAAGAAAAGTGTGAAGTAATACACATGACCACTAAAAGAAATCCGCTTAACTTCAGTTACGCAATAAATCAGTCAAAACCTTAGGTCGTAAATTCTACCAAATACCTAGGAGTTACAATTACGAACAACTTAAGAGTGGACAGAACACATATGAAATATTGTGGGGAGGGCGAACAAAATTTCATTGGCATAACACTTCGAAGGTGCAACAGTTCCACCAAAGAGACTGCCTACATCACACTTGTGCGTCCTCTGCTGGAGTATTGTCGCCCATTGTGGGGACCCTCACCCTGTGGTACTGACGGAAGATTTTGTGAAGGTTCAGAGAAGGACAGTTCGTTTTGTTTTATCACATTACGGGGAGAAAGCGTCACGGAAATGTTGCACGAATTGTGGTGTCAATCATTAAAAGAAAGACGTTATTCAATGCGGCGTGATCTGTTTGCGAAGTTAGAATCACCGACTTTTACTTCTGAATGTGAAAAATATTTTGCTAGCACCCACCTACTTAGGGAGACATAACCATCCAAATAAAATAAGAGAAATCAGATCGGAAACGAAACGATTTAGGCGTTCTTTCTTCCCGCGCGCTGTTAGAGAATGGAACGGTAGAAAAAGTTACGAAAGTGGTTAATGAACCCTCTGCCAGGCACTTAAATGTGATTTGCAGAGTATCTATGTAGTAGATAAGTCTCCCTCTGTTACCGGCTGTCAATAGAAAATCAGCACCTTGCAACCTAGACTGTAGTATTTTAATTATTTATCACTGAAGTCGCTGTACCTCCCCCAACCAAACAGTCGGCAAAAAAAAAAAAAAAAAAAAAAAAAAAAAAAAAAAAAAAATAATAATAATAATAATAATAATAATAATAATAATTGTGAGACAGAAAATACTCGCACCAATTTTCAAAACTGTGCAATTTTTGTTTTTTTGTTTTTTGCTGGTCTAAAAATGATTTACTTTCTACAGCCAGACCTGCACTATGTCACTAAAAAGGCGACGAATTTTGTTTCTGCCGGCCGCGGTGGCCGAGGGGACTAAGGCGCTCCAGTCACGGTCTGCACGGCCGCTACGGTCGGGGGTTGGAATCCCCCCTCGGGCATGGATATTTGTGCCGTCCTAGTTCGTAAGTAGTTCATAAGTAGTTTGTAAGTTTAGGGACTGATGACCCCGTAGTTAAGTCCCGTAGACTATACACGCATTTTTTTTAATTTTGTTCCTCTTCTTCAAAATGCAGGTAACTGCAACTGGCAACACCACTGTATCCCCAGGAAGCCTTTCAGTTCTTAGCATTAACTCACGTCATAGTAAATAAACAGTAGCTGCATACACGCTCGTAGTTCGCGGACATCACCCAACTTGTGTCGCGTGTTTTAACTCGTGCAGAGTCAGCACACTAGCTTCTGCTCGCTACAGGCAAAGTAATGTAAGGGATGTGATAGCTGACCTTCTCTAGAAAACCAGGTAAAGTGCAATATTGTAGAAGAGAGAAATAGCCATCCTAAAGTTGGTTTAATTTATTGTTTGTTAAAAGATGTGTTACCTATATCTCTTCGTTCTGAATTAGAGTTATGCAACAGTTTCAACGAGAGTTCTATTATGAGATTGTGTGTTATTAAGAGCCAATTTTTGTCATGTGAAAGTCGAGTGGTTCCTTGTGCCCAGAAAAGTATTATGCAAACAGCTAACAACGTCGCAAAACTAGACGTAGAGCGTCTAAATGTAAAGAGCGACGAGCAGAAGGAAACGACCTGTGCAACAGATGGTCCATTACGTAGAAGGGCCAGCTGTGGTGAGAGCACGAGGCAATTCAAAACGAAACCACGCCAACGCGAAACCACAAACAAATCATTATTGGCACCGCGCTTTTCCCAGGAGTCGTCGCAATGAATTACGTAAAAGTGGCCTCGTCGCATAATACTGCCGACAGGAATGTTTTATTCAGTGGAAGTCGTAATCCAATTTGATTTCCTTTTTCGTGGGTTCTTCTACCGCCAACTCACCCGTATGTTGCCGCCAGACAATCTCCTCCGTCCACTATGTTCACGGAGAATTCCTTGTGGAAGAGAAAGAGCAGAATGAATATCGTGCAGCAAAGGATAAATACAAGATGAATTTGCCGTCACTACTAAGAGCGTTAGTAATTGAAAACAAGCATATACAGGGTGAATCACCTAACACTTGCACCGCAAATATTGCAGAAACGGAAAGTGCGACTGACGGGCGATTTTCACAGAATGGATTGGTAGTCAGGGTCTCGTATTTTTAGCCAACAAACAGATTGTTATATTACTTTGAAAGTGTATTTTTATGCAAACATACAGTTTTTTTTAATATAACAAGTCTGTAGACATTAAGAAACTAAACGTAGGGTAAAATAAAATATCAGTAGGATTCTACTGCAAGTCGTTTACGAGATATCGTCTTTTGAAACGTTCCCAGACCGACATTTACGTGTGCCAGTCCACCCGCAAAGTTGCTAGGTACGATGATGGTATATTTGCTTACAGCGTGCTTGTGTGTTCCAAGAGTTCACTGCGGTTCGCTAGTCAGCGTGTAACTGTCCAAGCGGTAGGTGGTGAGTCTACGCTTGGGTTTTACCAATGCATAAAAAGCCGACATACTTGGTGTATGGAGAGAGTGGGAAGAATGCCGTTTGTGTGCGGCAAAATATCGCAATAGACGTCTCCCAACCCGGCATTTATTCATGGCCCTCTTCAACCAGTGGTAGTGTATCACGAAGACAACGTAACAGAAGGAAACAAGTTACGACACACGAAAGGGAAATTGATGTTCTTGCTGCTGTTGGAGATGATCCACATATCAGCTCCCGCGCAATCGTTCGAGGAAGTGGCATGAGTCATGAAAGTGTCCTACGCATTCTCCATCGACATAGGTTTCACTCCTATCACATCTCTCTCCATCAAGAGCTGCATGGAAACGATTTTGAGAATCGTGTTAGGTTCTGTAAATGGGATTTACGACAGGGTACTCCAGACGTATCATGTATCTTGTTTAGCGATGAAGCCACATTTACCAATCATGGCCAGGTAAACGCAGAAACATGCACTGTTGGTCTGCTGACAATCCATCTTGGCTTCGACAGGTTGACCGTCAGTGTCCATGGAGTGTAAACGTGTAGTATGGGATAGGAAACCAGCAGCTCATAGGGCCGTATTTCATAGACGGAGCACTGACCGCGCACAAGTATCGCAGCCTTCTAACAGACCATCTTCCACGGAAGCTAGAAGATGTTCCTCTGCAGACTAGGAGGAATCTATGGTACCAACATGATGGCTGTCCGGCCCATAGTGCACGAATTACTACAGCATGTCTTCATGAATTGTTCCCAAAACGATGGATTGGACGCAGAGGATCTGTATCTCGGCCAGCCTGTCCCGCGGCTTTGACGCCTGTAGACTGAAAGATGCTGTCTACAAGGACATGCCAACCACATCCGATGATACGCAATGACGTATTACTGCAGCCTGCTCGGACATATCCGCTGCAATGCAAGCACTTGTGCTGCGGTCATTCCATACTAGACAGACAGTGTGTATTTTTGCTGCCGGTGGTCATTTTGAACACAAGTTTTTAAGGACATTTGTCGCGTTACTGGTTGGAATCCACATAACTAAAGAAACTTGTGTTGCACATGTGTTGTACGTCAGTGTGTGTTAGCACAGGTATTGTACAAGTGTCCGTGTGGAAACTTTTCAAAATGACTTGCAATACAATCATGCAACAAACACTACTGATATTCTAATGTACCCTACTTTTAGTTTCTTAATGTCTACAGGCATTGTTCCATTTAAAAAAACTGTATATTTATATAAAAAAATACACTTTCTATGTAATATTACAAATTGTTTCGTGGCTAAAATTACGAGCCCCTGACTGTGAAAACGTCACATCAATCGCACTTTCCGTTTCCGCAATATTTGCGGTGCAAGTGTTATGTGATTCAACCTGTATAACCCAAGAGGGTTCGACCTTGGAGCTTGCGTTTTATATTCACGACGATGCAAAGCTGATGCTTTTTACTGACGCTACAATTGTTGTTATAGCACACAACAAACAAGATTTAACTGGTGAAATAGCATATAGCGTCTTCAGATCTACATCAACATGAATACTCTGCAAATTACATCAAGTTCATGGCAGTGGATTCATCGAACCGCTTTTATGATATTTCTCTACAGCGCGCTGGAGAATGGAACACCTAACTCCGATTTTAGTCTGATTTATTTTGTTAGGACGATCATGTATCCCTATGTAGGTGGGTGCCAATAGAATATTTTCGCATTCGGAAAAGAAAGTTCGTGAAAGAATTTTCGAAAGTAAATCCCACTTCAACGAATAACGACTTTCTTTTAATGATGTCCACCCCAAAGTCGTGCACCATTTCCGTGACACTCTCTTCCCTATATCACGATAATACGAAACGAGCTCTACTTCTCTGAACGTTCTGTAAATCGTCCGTCATACGCAATTGATGGAGATCCCTCAATGGGTAACCATACTTCAAAATAGGCAGTTCCTTAAGTAGAACTGTCGTATCTCCTTAGTGTTCTGACTCTCACCACCTTAGGTTCGTCTTCCCTTACATCTTATGTGTTCTTTCCAACTTAAGTTGTTCGTAATGGTTACTCCTAGAAATTTAGTTGAAGTAATGGGCTGCCGATAAAACTGATTCGTTGTTTAAATGAAGTTTAACGGATTTCATTAAGTGCGCATATAGATGACATTACACTTATCATTGTTGTTGTTGTGACTTCAGTCCAGAGACTGGTTTGATGCAGCTCTCCACCCTACTCTATCCTGAGCAAGCCTTTTCATCTCCTCATAAGAACGACAACCCACATCCACTTGAATCTGCTTACTATACGCGTCTCTTGGTCTCCCTCTGCGATTTTTACCCCACACACTTCCCTCCAACGCTAAATTCACAATTCCCTTGATGTCTAAGAATGTGTCCTACCAATCTATCCCTTCTTTTAGTCAACGTATGCCAGAAATTTCTTTTCTCCCCAATTCTGTTCAGTACCTCCTCATTAGTTACGCGATCCACCCACCTAATCTTCAGCATTCTTCTGAAGCACCACATTTCAAAAGCCTCTATCCTCTTTCTGTCCACACTGCTTATCGTCCATGTTTCACTCCCATACAAGGCAACACTCCATACAAATGCCTTCAGAAAGGACTTCCTTAGGCTTAAATCAATATTCGATGTTAACAAATTTCTCTTTTTCAAACACGCTTTTCTACCCATTGCCATTCTGCATTTTATATCATCTGTACTGCGACCATCATTTGTTATTTTACTGCCCAAGTAACAAAACTCATCTACCTCCTTTATTGTTTCGTTACCTAATCTAATTCCTTCAGCATCACCTGATTTTCTTACACTGCACTCCATTACCCTTGTTTTACTCTTGTTAATGTTCATCTTATATGCACCTTTCAGCACACTGTCCATTCCGTTCAATTGCTCCTCCAGGTCCTTTGCTGTATCTGACAGAATTACTATGTCGTCGGCAAAACGCAATGTTTTTAATTCTTCACCCTGAACTTTAATTCCTTCTCCAAATTTCTCCTTGCTTTCCTTTATAGCTTGCTCAATGTACAAATTGAACAACATTGGGGAAAGGCTACAACCCTGTCTTACTCCCTTTCCAACCACTGCATCCCTTTCATGCCCTTCAACTCTGACAACCGCTGTCTGGTTTTTGTACAAGTTGTAAATAACCTTACGCTCCCTATATTTTACTCCTGCTTGCTTCAGAACTTTAAAGAGTTTATTCCAATCAACATTGTCAAAAGCCTTCTCCAAATCTACAAAAGCTAGAAATGTTGGTTTGCCTTTTCTTAATCTATCTTCTAGG
This sequence comes from Locusta migratoria, assembly GCA_026315105.1. Lineage (NCBI taxonomy): Eukaryota > Metazoa > Arthropoda > Insecta > Orthoptera > Acrididae > Locusta > Locusta migratoria. The sequence goes on along the minus strand of CM048751.1, from coordinate 221,683,963 downwards.
ATAAGCCGTAAAGTGAGTATTGCCTCCCGTGTTCCTACATTTCTCCTGAACCCAAACTGATCTTCCCCGAGGTCGGCTTCTACCAGCTTTTCCATCCTTCTGTATATAATTCGTGTTAATATTTTGCAACCATGACTTATTAAACTGATGGTTCTGTAGTTTTCACACCTGTCTGCAACTGCTTTCTTAGGGATGGGGATTATAACATTTTTCTTAAAGTCTGAGGGTACTTCACCTGTCTCATACATCTTACACACAATGTGAAACAATTTTGTCATGGCTGGTTCTCCCAGAGACTTCAGTAGCTCTGACGGGATATCATCTACTCCAGGGGCCTTGTTTCGACTTAGGTCTTTCAGGGCTCTGTCAAATTCATCTCTCAGTATAGTATCTCCTATTTCATCATCATCATCTACATCCTCTTCCCTTCCTATAATAGTGTCTCGAAGTTCATTTCCTTTGTAGAGCCCCTCTATATACTCTTTCCACCTTTCAGCTTTCCCTTCTTTGCTGAGAACTGGTTTTCCATCAGTGTCCTTGATATTCATAGAGCTGTTTTTCTTATCGCCAAATGTTTGTTTTATTTTCCGGTAGGCTGTATCTATTTTTCCCCTATTTATACATTCTTCTACATCCTTGCATTTGCCTTCTAGCCATTCCTGCTTAGCCATTTTGCACTTCCTGTCAATCTCATTTCTTAGTCGTCTGTACTCCATTTTGCCTGTTTCATTTACTGCATTTTTATACTTTCTCCTTTCATCGATTAAATTTAGTATCTCCTGTGATATCCAAGGATTCTTTGTAGGTCTTGCCTTCCTACCTATTTTGTCCTCTGCTGCCTTCACTATTTCATCTCTCAGTTTTACCCATTCCTCCTCAACTGTTGTATTTTCCCATGTTTCTGTCAATTGTTGCCTGAAGCTCCCTCTGAAATTCTTAAGAACTTCAGGTTCCTTCAATTTATCTAGGTCCCATCTCCTTATTTTCCTACCTTTCTGTAGTTTCTTCAGTTTCAGCCAACAGTTCATAACCAACAAGTTATGGTCAGAGTCTATGTCTGCCCCTGGGTATGTCCTACACTTCAAAACCTGGTTCCGAAATCTATGTCTTACCATTATAAAATCTATCTGGTATCTCCCGGTGTCTCCTGGTCTCTTCCACGTATACAACCTTCTTTTGTGATTCTTAAACCAGGTGTTTGTTATAACTAAATTATGTTGCGTGCAAAATTCTACCAGGCGGCTTCCTCTTTCATTCCGTTTGCCCAGACCATATTCACCCACTACATTCCCTTCCCTTCCTTGTCCTACTACCGAATTCCAGTCTCCCATAACAATTAAGTTTTCCTCTCCCTTAATTGTCTGAATAATTTCCTTTAGCTCCTCATATATTTCTTCGATCTCCTCATCATCGGCAGAGCTAGTTGGCATATAAACCTTTACTACTGTTATCGGTGTTGGCTTCGTATCTATCTTGACAATGATAATGCGATCGCTGTGCTGGTCATAGTAGTTTACCCGCATTTCTATTTTCTTATTCATTATCAATCCTACTCCTGTGATACCCCCAACTGATTTTGTATTTATAATCCTGTACTCACCTGACCAGAAATCCTGTTCATCCTGCCACCGAACTTCACTAATCCCCACTATATCTAACTTCAACCTATCCATTTCCGTTTTTAAATTTTCTAATTTTCCTACTCGATTAAGTGATCTAACATTCCACGCTCCGACCCGTAGAATGCCAGTATTGTCTTTCCTGATGATCACATCCTCCTGAGTAGTCCCCGCCCGGAGATCCGAATGGGGGACTATTTTACCTCCGGAATATTTTACCCGAGAGGATGCCATCATCATATGTTCATACAGTAGAGCTGCATGTCCTCGGGAAAAATAACGGCTGTAGTTTCCCCTTGCTTTCAGCCGTTCGCAGTAGCTGTGTGGCAAAGCCACATTAGCTGATGTTACAAGGCCAGCTCAGTCAATCATCCAGACTGTTGCCCCTGTAACTACTGAAAAGGCTGCTGCCCCTCTTCAGGAGGACACTTATCATTATGAAGGGTAAATTTCCGATCTTTGCACCTTGCAGATATCTGTTTTCAGTTTGTGAGATTCGCGCTTGAATAATTATGCTAATCGTTATTCAACTTGGGGTACTCGTTTGGATACTCTACTGTTAGAACTTCGTGCAACTGTGAAAGGGAGGGCAGAGTCAGGTGATATAAAACTGTATCGCGAATTTTCTTTGTATTCAAAAGTTATTAACAAATTGATTAAATGGCAAAATTTTGCAATATTTTCTCGGGTATGAACTTAAAGAAACTACAAATAATTTCCAGATGACCCATACGCGATATTTTTTAAAAGAGAAAACTTGGAAATGGTTTTTGATTATTTCCAAACAAAAGTCTCTAGCATAATTAACCACCAATTTCTAAAACTTACTATTTCATCTTTGAAAGTAAGCCATAAAATTGTGCCGTAGATCTTGAAGTATGCAATTTAGTACTCATGTTAAAATAATTATTACTCCACACTTTTTTTTTTTTTTTTTTTACTTTTCTCCATATGACCACCTTCAAAAATATGGAAAGATAACACTCGCAGGCAAAATGGTTTGCCTTACAGTTTCAAAAAGATAAAGAACTGCTCATAGCGTCAATGGATGACGTTTCCGGACATGGGTCCCTGATCTAAAAGTCCTCAAATTTTTCAACGGGATTTCCTACATATAATCTACGGATGGCCTCTCTGGCAGTTTCATACGTTCACCTCTCCGAGGCACGGGCAAGTACATTAGAAGCAAGAGCGTCGGTAATGAAGCCCTGGCAACTAGCACAAATTAAACCAACTTCAGTCTCACGAAACTCAACGTGGTCCGAACAGGTAGGTGAAATTCCTGTAATGCGTTCATGGAACTAACCGTCCCTCGTCACTCGCCACGCGATATGCAGAACATTCAGAAGCAAGTAACCTAAAGCTGTTAACGACTGGCTTCAGTTCCACGTGGACGTACACTTCCGTCGATTATGGGTAAAATTCCACACAGCATTAGGTAGGCATCACCTCATTTCCCAAGGAACGCAAACAATGGTCGCTCTCTGTTCGAAGGGAAAATTACTGCGGAATATATATTCTGAAATTGAAACAATATGTAAAAAAACCAATCAAAACCCGTTACCAATACAACACAAACTCAACTGTTATAGTACCTAATCCTTATTATTTGCATCACAATTCAATTTATGCAAATAACGATATTTGTAACACTAAAAGTGGGCCTTTGTGATAGCCTTTTGACAGTTCGAAATGTAAATAGAAGTAACGGATTAACTGTACGTCTGATAGGAAAATTGAATAAATGACTTTGTAGAGGCAAAAATTCTCTACAACTTTGCTCGTCTATGTTTTCTTCATATCTTGCATCGTTTCAGAGACATTTGCAAAAATAACGGCGTTTTGACGATGTCTGTGTCTGTCCGTAAAGTGTTACCGCTTTTTAGGTCGAACCGTTCAAGCGATCGGCATCAAATTTTGCAGACATAATATTGTTGTCCGCCAGAGACCGGAACCTCCATTTTTCAAATATTTCGGACGATAAATACGTTAGTAACATTAAAAAATCCGTTTGTAATCTAATTGTAACTGCAAATAAACCATTTATCTGACACGAAATTTGAATAAGCGTAATTGTAGAGGAGAAAATTCTCTACAACTTTCCTCCCGTATATTTTATTTTATTGTATTGTTTTTTATTTCGTAACTCACGGCGTTACAGAGATATTTGAAAAAAATAACGGTGATTTGACACTGCCACTTGATTTTACGGAAACCAGGCGTTATGAAATGTAACGTGACATGGCTCTCCCAGATCTCTATGTGGCAAACGCCATCTTGCTTCCTGTATTTTATGATTTTCTTTATTACAACTTACGCGTTGTCATTTCAAAGCAGTGGCACACTTAAGGATTAACAAAAACACGTCGTTCATAGTTCGATAAATTATAATCTAGTGTCTAAAAATGTCACTTTATCTGTTAGAAACTGCCGTCAATAATACGAGAGTTAAGGTACTAAGCCGTAGTTGTTCGCTCTGGTGTAGTGGGTAGTGCGTTACGTTGTACTGTGTGTGGTCGGTAGTTCGAAACCCGATACAACAATTTTTTTTCGCCTTGGCTCCTAAAATGGTTCCCGACACTATTATTAATTAAATATAGCTATGTTATGGAATGTTTAGACTTGTGCAGATATAAGAGTGCTCCCTCTAAAATAAGCGTTTGTTCTATTTCGTGACCATGTTGTGAAATACAACGAACTGAACACTGATCTTCTGAAGCATTTGCACAACAACGGGGAGGATACTGTGATAATGAGTATTCTGAACAATGTGCTGATACTGGCAGTTTCATATACAATTGAAGCTCTAGATTTCTCTGTCAAATGTCGTTCCTTAATGAAACGGAAGGGAAGTGTATACATTGCAACAAATTACATTAATTTTTTATCTAAGCAATTGTTCACTATTTATGGAATATATTGAATGTCATTAATTAGAATCATTGCGTCTACTAAAACGTTTCTCGTTGACATGGTTGCTGTAGACGCTTGTAACGTAGATTGTATTACGCTTTTTTTTATAGTTGAGATATGACTTTGTTTATGTTACTTTGTTATGCGATAAGAAAACGCAAATTTTCTGTTTCAAACGGTGATTACGTTTTCTTTTTCAGCTAAAATAACGAACGGAATAAATGTGGTAATACTGAATTCCAGATAAATCTAGTACTTAATCTATATAAAAAGTTACTACTGTCATAATGTCATTCACAACAGTCATTGTAACAGTATCTCGCCAGTTTATGTACATGTGATAAAGAAGTCTATGTTTACGATACGTTGCTATCTATTTCATGGAATGTTCTCGAAACAGAACAAATGAAATTCCTACAGAAAGCGCGGTTACATTTGAACAACTCGGAATTTTGCAGAATACAGTTGTCTTCAGTTAACAAGAGTATGCGAAAACCTTTTTGAAAGCAAGGGGGAAAAACCGTGAATGGTGGTTATATATATAATATATATTATATTTTTGGCCCTTTTTTTTTTTACAGAAGTCGTTGAATCCTCTTTCTTTTTCTCCCATTTCATTGGTTCTTCGGTTTGATCGGTATTATGTGGACGTTGGTTTGTTGTGTTCTATTTTGATCGTTTCCTCGTTGACTGTGTTCTCGTTATAGAGGGCGTCGAGCAACCATTCCGGCAACCCTCTCACCGAGTACGCTGACCCACCTCGCCCTAGCAAGTTTCGAACCATCGTCTAACATGTTCGTACATCACAAACTGATTCGTCGCCCAATCCGCTAAGGCGAACAGCTGCGAGAGTAATCCTTAATTCTTGTACCATTGATGGCAAGTGTTAACTTGGCATTTTCAGGCATCTATGAATTGCTGTTCGTTAGTCTCGCTAAAACTCAAGAACGGCTGAACGGATTTGGCAAATTTTAATCTTTAAATATTTGTGTAAGTCCAGGGAAGGTTTAAACGGTGATAGAATATGGAAAAGTTGCCCGGAAAAGAGGAAAATCTGGAAAAACTGAAAAGGCTTTTCCAGTAAGCTATCAATACCGTTCGTCCAACTGCGATTACATTTTGTACATTTCATGTTGAAAGCAAGAGGAAGGTTCACATCAAATAAAAATTTGTAAGAGTCGCCCGGAAAGTAGAAAAATGTAGGAAAATCCGAAAGCTATTTTTTTTCCTATGAATAAAAATCAATTTCCACATGGTTGTAAGAGCATCACTTGTGTACGGCTTGACAGGACAAAGTTTGTATGAAATAAATTATTTGGAAAATCTACCGGAAAATTGGAAAAATAGTGAAAGTGCGTTTTTCAATGTGTTTTTGATTGAATTCAGCACTACAACTGACTATTCGCGCGACGGAGAGGAGTAATTTTTTTGTCATTATGGTCTTGGAAAAGTTTTCAGTAAAAACAAATAAATGAATAAATAGGGACAGTTAAAAAGGAAAGTCGGAAAATTCGAAGCAAGTTCATTTCTGAATGTGTTTCTAAATATACTCAACACCGTAAGCTCAGAACCGTTTATCCGATTGCGATAAAATTTTGATCATTTCACGTTCAACAAAATATGAACGTTCTTCGAAATAAAAATTTGGGAAATTTACTCGAAAACTGGAAAATTTCGAAAAAATAGAAAGAGGTTTTTCTATGAAATATCAATACCATTCATATAATTGCGATAAAATTTTGCACATTCGTCATTCAAAGGTTTGAGTGAACGTTCGAATAGTTATCCAGAAAATAGGAAAATTTGTGGAATACTGAAAGAGCTCATTTCTTTGGGATATCAATAACGGTCATACGATTGCGATAAAATTTTGCACAATTGACGTTCAAAGCAAGAGTACATACATATTAGCAATTCCGAAGCATTGCCGGGTCGACTAGATGATTAGATGACCCGGTGAACTTCGTATCAGTTATCTCTCAATGTAAACCATATTAATGTTAATCATATGTATTTTAAACCCAGTAGCTTTATAAAGGCATCATCAGATAGTCTAAGTACCGGGTAGATAGTGGGCGGAAAAAGTGGGCAAATCACACACACATGTCCAGGCTAATGTTCATGTCTCGTTCGTGGAAGTTCAGGGAAGGTATAAACGGTGATAGAATATGGAAAAATCGCGAGGAAAATTTAGAATTAAAACATGTAAGATAATGGAAGGTACTTCTGCTGTTCTGCCATTCTATCCACTTTTCATAAAAGGTACAATGAATTTTTGAAAGTTAATTATAACTTCTGAAAAATAGTTCAGAAGTCAAAGAATAAACAGCTTTTCCAGAGAGTAATTATTGTTCGATATTGCGCTTTATATACTGCAAATCAAAAAATATCTTGAATTACACACTTTCTAAAAGTATCTTATCCGGAACTTCAGCGCTCAAGCTATCTCCACACCAGATTTCATCACAATAGATTCTGTGGTTTATGTAATGATTTACAGCCAAATTGGTTCAGCCGTTGTCGAGTTTTAGCGAGATTAGGTAAGATGGGAAGAAAAAAGGAATGGGCAGGTAATTCACGACCTTCTCTTTTACGTGAAGAAGTAACACAGCTCCGAAAGCTTGTTTTATTTTCGTCCTTTTTCTTTCTGTGTGTAACTATCGGCGGTAGAGCAAAAAGGTAAGTACTGGCCAGCCAATCTATCTCTTTTGAAAAATAATTTATCATCTCTGTGGAGAATTTTCATTATTAATCCCATACAGGTAGCTATTTTAAAATAATACGTGCTATACTAGAGGCACTGCAAAATATTAATTTTAGTTTCGATGTAAGTTAACGTGAACCACGTGTAAACGTTTGTGCGACTGCCCTTTTCATAACTGTTATATAACACATTGCAGTACCAAAAAATGGTCTAACTTTCATAAGGGGTCTTCTGGAAAAATAATCTGTTTCCATTATTGTCCTGTGTTTGTATCCAAGAGCTGTAACTGATGGTGAAAATTTCATTGATTTTCTCATCTCTACCAGTTAGGATATCTAAATTGTTGCTACTGTTCCATTAGGGTTAATTCTGGAAAACTAAACGCATTGTAGACACAATCAGTTTTCTCTGCCTGTTATAAACGTTACCATCTGGTTGTAGTTCGTGATGTTAAATTCACTTACAAAAATTCGCTATACAAAGGTTCACGGCCTGTCTCCAAAGCCTTAGGATTATGACAGTTAATTTATTCATACTTTCTTTAAAACAACAGCATTTTTCTGAACTGTTTTGAAAAAATAAATATTTTATTTTGCCTAAGTATTACTTCCTTTAAATTTTGTCAGGCTGTCAGAAGTCATTCAATTGTTAACGTTCTCATGTTATCACTTAATGTGAACATTTTGATATGAAGCTATATTCAATTCGTTAAGTAACTAATTTTAAATGTATACTGAAGAAAGGTGAGATAGAGAACCTAAAGCTCCCTCAGCCACAGCCTTTCGCCCGCTAAACAATCACCCTTTCTCAGTAAGAGTGTATTGAACCGAGCGATATGGCAGACTAAATGGGTAATCTGCAGAATAAATGGCCTCTCTTAACAGGCTATCTACTGCTTTCGTGCCAGCCTTGTCTTAATCCTGAGAACAAGGGGGAAAAATGGGCACTTACGAAAATCGCCGTGACCAGATCTTTGTCGCGTTCTCGGAGACGCGGCACGCGATAGGGTCCGAGGCGAACGGTAAACATCCGCCCCTTTATCAGTAGTGAGGGCTTTATCCCAACATTCTGCCAAAAAATTGCAAATCCACTGTAATACCGATAAGACTCTTGAAAAGGTTCTCTCATCTTAATACCGTATTTAGCTTACCAGACTTGATTTTATTCGTTCCTCTGTACTTCTTACTGCTGCTACGTGTTATTCTCACGAGAGTAGGTCAAAAGCGAGTAATTAATTTAGCAAAAGGTATCCCCCCACAAGGCTTCACAAAAATAAATTTATAAGTTTATTCAGTATAAAAGACATAGAAACAAAGAAAGCACCATGATATTGTTAAACTTAAAAAAACAAATAGCCACATTTTTAATGTAGTTTATTCTGAGGTCAGTTTCGACACTAGTAATGTCATTTTTAGGCCCTTAAGCATAACCAAATAGAAGTTTTGTTTGTTTGCATAGCTTATGGGACTTAATTACGGGGTCATCAGTCCCTAAACTTACAAACTACTTATGAACTAGCTAACACTAAGGACGGCACAAATATCTTTGCCCGAGGGGGGATTCGAACCCCCGACCGTAGTGGCCGTGCAGACCGTGACTGGAGCCTCTCAGTCCCCTCGGCCACCGCGGCCGGCCAAATGGAAGTGTTTGTCCATGAGCACAATATAGCAGGCTCCAAGTGTACACTAGCGCTCGAAATTTCTTTGTACAATTACATAAATTATATTACATTGGTGTAAGTATACTTCACTAAATAGACACCAACTAAAGGCGTTTCAATTCCCAAGATGAAACAATAGATATAAGAGTAGCGAATAACGCACAGATTTTTACAGAAAAGCAACTTTCCAAGGAAATATTTGGCAATCGCCAAAAAATGGACTCAAGAACCGAGGAGAAAATTAAGTAACTGAACAACTACTGTTTAAATTCGATTCTAGCTTTTCATTACGTGGCATGAGAAACAACTGTGGAAGAGAAAGTGGCGACAGTAAGGTGTTGATTATCAGATTCTTAAGCAGTTTTACAATTTTTTAAATGACTGCAATATAACGCTGCTGATTCTGTGTCAATAAAAGCGAAAAAAACCTGCTGAACGACGTTTTCATTTTCATGACAAGTCAGGTTAAAGTGGGCTGTTTACCATTCTTTTCTCTCAAAATTTACCAGTAATTTAATAATAAGGACACCTCTAGACTATGCGAGATTTAACATGGCGTAATTCTTTCCACATTTGTTGCTGTTGTGGTCTTTAGTCTGCAGACTGGTTTGAGGCAGCTCTCCACGCTACCCTGTCCTGTGCGAGCCTTACATCCTTTTAATTTCTTCTTACTGTATTCGTCCCTCGGCTTCCTTCTACGACTTTTACCCCACACACTTCCTTCTAATGCTAATTTGACTATTCCTTGACGTCTCAGAATGTGTCCCACCCACCTATGCCTTCTCTTAGGATATGTCAGAAACTCCTTTTCTCTCCAATTCTTTTAAGCTCCTCCTCATTAGTTACGTGATCTACCCATCTAATCTCCATCATTCGTCTTTAGCACTACATTTCGAAAGCTTCTATATCTTTTCTTCTGAACTCCTTATCGTTCAAGTTTCACTCCTACACAATGCTACACTCCATACCAATGCTTTCAGAAAGTACTTCCTAACATTTAAACTAATATTGGATGTCAACAAATTTCGCTTCTTCAGAAACGCTTTTCTTCCCATAGCCCTTCTGCATTTTTGGATCTTCGTAAATCAGACGTTACCTTCCCACCCATATAACAAAACTCATCTATACCTTTATTGTCTCATTACCTAATCTAATTTCTTCAGCTTCGCCCGATTATCTAAAACTACATACCATTACTCATGTTTTACTCTTGTCAATGTCCATCTTATGTTTTCATTTCAGAACACTGTCCACTCTGTTTAATAGCTCTTCCACGTCTTTTGCTGTCTCTGACAGAATTACTACGTCATCAGCAAACCGCAAGGTTTTTATTCCCTATCCCTGGACTTTAATTTTTATTCCAAATTTCTAATTTTATTCCTACGTATTTTGCTCGATGTACAGATTGGACTACAATGGGGAAAGGCTACAAACCAGTCTTACTCCATTCCCAACCACTGCAATTCTTTCATGCCCTTCGACTCTTAAAACTGGTGTCTGGTATTTGTACAGGTTGAATATAACTCTTCTGTCCCTATATTTTACCTCTGCTACCTTTATAATTTGAAAGAGTGTAGGGTATTCCAATCAACATTGACAAATGCTTTCTCCCGATCTGCAAACGCTAAAAACGTAGGTTTCCCTTTCCTTAACCTATCTCCTAAGATAAGTCGTAATGTGAGTATTGCTTCGCGTGTTCTTACATTTTTAATAAATCCAAATTGATCTTCCCCAAGGTCGGATTCCACCAGTTTTTCCATTCGTCTGTAAAAAAATACATGTTAGTATTTTGCAACCATGAGTTACTAAACATCTGTCTACACTTGCTTTCTTAGGAATTAAAATCACTATATTCTTCTTGAAGTCTGAGGGTATTTCCCCTGTCTCATACAACTTGCATACCAGGTGGAACAATTTCTGCATTACTGGCCCTCTTAACGATAATAGCACTTCAGACGGCCTTGTTTCTACGCAAATCTTTTAGTACTCTGTCAAATTCTTCGCGCAGTATAGTGTCGCCTATCTCATCTTCCTGAACTTCGTCTTCCATTTCTAGAATATTGCCTTGATGTTTATTTCCGTAGTATCGGCCTACCAGGTCTACCAGGTGATCTCCTCTTTCATTCCTTTCCCCACTCCATATTAACCTACAACATTTCCTTCTCTCCCGAGTTCCAGTCACACTTCACAGTTAAGTTTTATTCTCCTTCAACGGTCTGAATAATTTCTTTTAACCTCTCGATGTCCTCAGCGTCGGCAGAGCTAGTTGGCATAAAAACTTGTACTACTGTGGTCGGTGTTGGCTTCGTGTCTATTTTTCAAATGTTCAAATGTTTGTATAGGTTATGGGACTTAACTACGGTGTCACCAGTCCCTAAACTTACAAACTACTTATGAACTAGCTAATACTAAGGACGGCACAAATATCCATGCCCGAGGGGGCATTCAAACTCCCGACCGTAGTGGCCGTGCAGACCGTGACTGGCCACCGCGGCCGCCAGTCTATTTTTGCTACGAAAATCGTTCACTGTGTTGTTCATAGAAAATTATCTGCATTACCACCAACTAATTTTGTATTTATAATTCTGTACTCATCTGACCAAAAATCCTGTACATCCTGCCGCCGAACGTCACCAATCCGCAATATATCTATCTTCAATCTATCTATTTCTCTTTTGAAATTTTCTAACTTACCTAACCGATTGAGGGATAGAACATTCCACGTTCCGATCCGTAGAATACCTGATTTGTTTTTCTTGATAGACAAGTTAAGTATTACAACACGTAAGGCTGAATATGTGTGGTGATCGCCAAATGTAATTTAGTTTATTCTTGGACACAATTGGAATGGCACAATAATGATTTTAAGATAGATCCTGGAAATGTCACATTTAATCCTTACACAAATCATATCGATCATCAATTTCGTTGACATAATTTGGTAAAAACAAGATGGACAAGTAGACATGAATACTAGACGCCACACTCCTTCCATCAACGTGGGATCATTTGAAAAATTTTAATAAGTGTATGTTAACGAATGATACCTCACCCTTCCCATCGGCGTGGAATCATACCAGAATTTTTAATGATTATAGGGCAACGAATTTACAAAAAAAATAGCTGAAAATCCGACCATGCCTTCATTAATCCAATATTATATTACACCAATTCCTCTCCCTTTCTCTCCATATCTCTGTTCGTCTCCTCCTCGAACTCTCACACTCTCTGCCCATTTCCTACCTCCTACCCTCTCCTCTCTTTATCTGCTCCTCATCCATTTCCTCCTCAACGCACTGACCCTATGCTTCTCCCCTTGGCTATAAAATTATCATTAAACGTTCATGATAATCGTTGTCGACTTTTATTCTCAGGTACCCTTCGCCGAACACCACACGGTGGCATTTAGAGAATAAAAATCTTCGTCGTACGACGTGTTGTTCAGCGGATAGGTGAAGCTAATTATGACTGGATGCTTAAACATATCAGGTACACAATGCTTCCATATATTAAATTATTACAACTTTAAGCTTGTTGGTAAAAATTTACTGTGCTCCGTTATAAGAACCTCTTTTCACGTCTCATCTTCTGAACTACTTGCTTTAAAATTATAGTGTTGGCCAGGTACAATGTTTTACGAATGTGTAGTGTCTTCAAAGTGTGTTGCGAGTAGATTCACTAGTTATGACGCAATAAATGACGTCATTCCTTATGCTGACGTTATTTAGATGGACAGGAAAATGAAGTAAACAATATTTTCTATTCTTCAATTAGGTCGTTGCCAGTGGGAAAAAATTCGTCAAGTTTTTAAACTATATCGACAATTTGTCAGGAATGATTTAGTGTCAACGCTGTAACATAGTCTTATAACCAAGATAATGAATAAATTATGACTGATTTTAAAATTATACATAATGTCAATATTTAAGCTAAATATTGCAAATAATATTTTTGTTGGTCCTGGAAGCCACGAGATAGGGTACGTGTGATTGGCTCCATGACAGTCGTCGGGACCAGGATACTTATTTTCCCCCTTTCGCTTTGTGAGACTGATTTTTACCTGTGTACTGCTCGCCTGTCCTGAAATAGTGTTATAGGGGAGAGCGGGGCAAGTTGGGGTGGAGGGCAAGACAGGGTTTTTGTAATTTCTACCACGACAGATATCGCAACCTAGTGGCGAATAGTTGAACTAGTAGGCAGTTGCTATGCGAGTGCCTGACAGTTCTGGCAGCCATTTTGAGCAAACCATTCGGAGTGAATATATCCAAACGTGTTTTCGTCTGTGCTGATATAATTTTTCGTCATCTTCAGACGAGAAATCGTAAGAGAAGTAATTTTTTCTCATATTCGTAAGTATTTTCAATGAAAAAAACAGCTTGTTTAGCAATATTCTTGAAGCATGCAATAATTAATTGAATATATCCTTGGTGCTATGATATTAACCTACTGTAAAAATGGTCCCTGGGGGCAAGACGGGGTACCTAGTGAGAGAGCAAGATGGGATACCCCGTCAGACACTCCTTTAACTACAAGTGAGGCCGCTAACGTTTCTGTCAATAATGACCAAGGAGAGTTGGCTCACATAAGCAGTTTATGTCAGAGACAAGCGATGGTCCTGTCAACCAAGCCGGTACTAAAGAGCAAGATGCGCTTGCTGTAGGCCTAAGCCCAGGGTGCTCATTTTGGAATGATAATAACCCCAATTACCACACAAAAAACAAGCAGGGTTCTGAGAACAACACCAATCAATTAAGGTCATTTGCTGTTTCACCTGAACAGATTGTCCCGATCCCTCATGTCGGAAAGAAAAACATCCGAAAAACAGTCCTCAAAAAAGGAAAAACTGTTGTTGTTACTAGCTCCTCTTACAGAAGATAATATCTGGAGAGTGCAAATAAAGTTAAGCCTGGAAAAAAGAAAAAAACAAGAAGGAAAGATTCACCTCAGAAGACTGTTAAAAGTCACTCTTTGTTTGTAAAGGCAAAAGTTGGAAGAATAAAAAAGCAATGACGAACTTGACAAAAAAGAAAAAAAATTGTAGAAGAAAGCACATTAGAAGATGATGACACTGCGTACCTGTATTGCGGGTATTTCTACTCACAGTCAACAGAAGGCTGGGTGTCATGCGTCTCCTGCAAAAAATGGGTTCACTGTTCATGTGCGGGAGAAGAGGAAGAGGATGCCGAGGTACATCATGTGTGTGAATTTTGCTTACACAACGACGATAATAACTGAATAACAATAAACTGAACTTTAACATCACACAATGTTTACTTCATGCATTTTCATTAGATATTAGAATAAGTGTTTTATAAATTTGTAAATCTGTGTTTACTGAATAATTTAATTACCTTTCCCTTATACAGTATTGAGGTAGCCCATCTTGCCCCAATTTGCCCTCACTGTAGGGCAAGATGGAGTACTTGGTAAATCCTGGGAAAAAATATATTTTTTAGTAGTTAATACTAACAATTTTGGTCCGTTTTTTTATATAAACTCTAGAAATACTGAAGTTTAAGGTGGAATATCTGGTATTTTACTAGAACATTTTGTAAACCTACAAAAATTGTTAAGTGCTTAAGTACCCCGTCTTGCCCCGCTCTCCCCTAGTACCACTCGATTTTCAGAAAACAATTTGGTGAACAGAAATTAATTTCTACCCAGGTTACAGTACCTGTACACGACAAAGTACTGATTTTATTTTCTTATACCTTCGTAATTACTGTTTGCAAGCAAAATAAGTAAAAAAAAAACTGCAAGATATTTCAAAAACTTTCATAGTTTTAATTTCAAAAGAAAAGAAAACGAAAAATAGGAAAAAAAAGAAAAAGAAAGAAAAGGGAAATGAAAGATTGGAAAAAAGGGAGAGAGACAGAAAGAAAGATAAGAGAATTTGACATACTGCAATCTCTGACACTATCACTTCGTGAGATGCTTGAGTACTACTCTACTTGCATCGTATGGTACCTGGGTTAGTTTCACAGAGAAGCTCAAATAGAACCGTATGCACCGATCAATGTGTTACTCATAACATTCTGTGAGTGTACTCTGACAGAGTCAGTCTACGTGTATACCCTGATATATACCACGTAATGTTAGGTCACACCAGGGCATGATCTTGTGCTTCGTCTGTTATCTGAATGTGGAAAACTGAAAGTATGAAAAGTATAAGAAACACTTACGTACATAGATTGTAAAGGGCGTTGCGCAGTGCCGCGGTGGAGTGGGTGAGCGCTCCAAAACGCCTTGCCGCGGAGCGCTCCGCTACTTACTGTCGGAGGTACGAGTCCTCCCACGGGCATGAATGTATTTTTTGTCCTTAACATAAGTTAATGTAAGTAGTTTGTAAGCCTTGGGACTGATAACCAACTTAGTTAAGTTCCTTAGATTTACAAACATTTGCACATTTCTTTGCGGAGTACTGTTGCAAATACAGGATGGTCCGTTGATAGTGACCGTGCCAAATATCTCACGAAATAAGCATCAACCGAGGGGGAAAACAGATGGCGCTATGGTTGGGCCGCTAGATGGCGCTGCCATAGATCAAACGGATATCAGCTGCATTTTTTAAAAATAGCTGTCCCCATTTTTATTACATATTCGTCTAGTACGTAAATGAATATGAATGTTTTATTTGGAACACTTTTGTGGCTTTAATGATAGATGGCGCTGTAATATTCACAAACATATTGCTCACAATTATAGAGTAACAGTGGATATCAGGTAGGTTTTTTAAACTAAAACACAGAACGTAAATAAGTTTGAACAGTATTTCGGTTGTTCCATTGTGGTGCATGTACTTTTGTGAAATTATCGTACATTATGAGAATGCATGCTGTTACTGCGTGATTACCTGTAATTACCTCATGATTTCAATAAATGATCAAAATGATATCCTTCAGCTTCAATGCATTTGTCAATATGCGTAACGAAATTCCTCTCAACAGTGAGTAGTTCGCCTTCAGTAATGATCTCATATGCATTGACAATACGCTGACACTTAATTTTAGGCGTTGTCGGTAAATCACGATAACAAATGTCCTTAAAGTTTCCCCACAGAAATAAATCCTGTGATGTAAGATCCTGTGAACGTGCGGGTGATGGTATGGTGCTTCTACGACTAATTCATCTGTCATTAAATATTCCATTTAAGACCGCTTCAACTGCGCGCGAGCCATGTGCCGGACATCCATCATGTTGAAAGTACATCGCCATTCTATCATGCAGTGAAACATCTTGTAGTAAAATCGGTGGAACATTACTTAAGAAATCAGCATACATTGCCCCATTTAGATTGCCATCGATAAAATGGGGGACAGTTCTCTTTCCTTCCATAATGCCGCATCATACATCAACCCGCCAAGGTCGCTGATGTTCCACTTGTCGCAGGCATCGTGGATTTTCCGCTAAACAGAGCGCGTGAATAAATCTATCGTCCCGTAATTTATTTCGTGCCCAGTGGCAAAGCTGTACGCGACGTACTTCGCCATGCAAATCCTGGTGCATAGAAATATGGTACGGGTGAAATTTAGGTGGTGTAGAAATCTCAACACCGACGTTTTTGAGATTCCAGATTTTTGCTCAATTTGTCTGCTACTTAGCGGATTAGCCGCAACTGCAGCTAAAACACTTACTTGGGCATCATCATTTGCTGCAGATCATGGTTGACGTTTAACTTGTGGGAGAACACTTCCTCTCACTTCAAACAACGTAACCATCCGACGAAAGGACCGGACATTTGGATGAGGTCTTCCGGGATAACGATCAACATACATACCACATACATTTTGATCACAATAGCCATACATAATTACAATATTGACCTTTTCATTGGTAAACGGTCCATTGTAACACGAGTAATGTATCACGAAGTAAATATCGTTTGCACTGGCGAAGTGTTACGCGATATCACGTACTTATAGGTCTGTAGCTATTACAGCGCCATCTCTCACAAAGCAAAAAAATTTTTGCAAATAAAACATTCATATTTATTGACGTTCTAGACGAATATGTGATAGAAATTAAAAAAAATGCAGTTGATATCCGTTTTACCTTTGGCGCCATCTAGCGGGCCAAGGATAGCGCCATCTGTTTTCCCCCTTCAAGCTAGAAAAGTTTTGTTCTATATATATATATATATATATATATATATATATATATATATATATATAAACCACCCAGTATAGTACCATGGATGAATTTGTCGCCGAGAATATAGGTGTATTTACTCTCCGACTTCATAGTATTGTGGTCTATCCTGTGCAAGTCTCTTCACATCTGAATAAGAACGTCAACTTACATGCTTTTGAATCTGCTCAGTCGGCCGCGGTGGCCGAGAGGACTGAGGCGCTCCAACTCACGGTCTGCACGGCCACTACGGTCGGGGGTTCGAATCCCCCCTCGGGCATGGATATTTGTGCCGTCTTTAGTATTGGCTAGATCGTAAGTAGTTTGTAAGTTTAGGGACTGATGACCCCGTAGTTAAGTCCCATAAGCTATACAAATACTTGAATCTGCTCACTGTATTCGTGTCTTAGTCTCTCTCACACATTTTCCCCCAAAAACTACCCTCCAATGCTGAATTAACGATTTCTTGGTGTCTTAGCGACTCCTCATTAGTTACGCATTGTACTCACGTAATCATGAAAATCCTTCTGTAGCGCCAAAATTCATAAGCTTACATCATCTTTCTGTCTCAACTCATGATCGACAACGTTTAATTCTTGTGGGCTACAATAGCACACTCCAGGCAACTGTTTCCTTAAATGGACTACCTAACGGTGAAACGTGTCCATAAAAATATTTTTGTAAGAAAATGTCTAATATTGTGCCGAGTAACTTGCTTGCAAGAAAATGTATAATATCGCATCTACTGTGTGTATCGATATGTGTACTTAACTCTGTAAAGTTTCATCTTTGGCAAAGATGATGTATTGCATAGCATTGTAGCTCGCGCAGAGAGAGAGAATGGACTTGTGGTTTAGCTCGCTTAGAGAGCGGTTGAGTTGTGTGTATGGCTCCGATGTAGAGCAGAGGCTGCTGTGCCAGCAAGTTGATTTGATTGTATTTGGAATATATATTGCATTTTTTATTACTATCGCCGCTGGAATGAAGGTAATTGCATTTGATGTCATTAGGGAAAAGTTGTATTATGTAGGTAATGTAATGGTGATTATTAATAATAAGTAACAAAGTTGACCTTTCTTTCCTGTTTCATTTACATAGTTAGAAGATTAACCTACTTCCTTCATTTGATAATTAGTTATTAGTGCAGCATTGATTTTGGTTATCTTATTAAACAGATTTCGTTATTTGTGCTTTAGTAAATGATTATTACGCAACACTGCAGTCAATTGATTAGGATACTGAATTTTGATAATCAGGTACTGATCTGCATAAAATTCTCGCAGTCAAACATTAAGAAAGTGGTTTGTGGTTTTTTTTATTATCTTTCTCGCAGTCAAATATTTTGAGTATAGTCAGTGTCTGTTTCATATGGTGACTTGCCACAGTTGTTTTGTTAAAAGATCCGTTGCGCACATAATCAGTTTAATGCACTGTTTCTTATTTAATAGTATATACATTAATATCAGGGCCATAATTAAATCAAATTGCTATGTTAATGAACAATTTGTTGTCTGATTTAACGATAGGTTCAACATCCACAACACACACAAAGCTTTTAACGTTTAAAACTGATCCCTGTATTCAACTCGTGGTACCGCTCTACGATTTTTACCCCACACACTTCTTCCATTGACAAACTGAGGTTATCTTGAGTCTCAGAATTTTGCCTTACCAAACGATTCCTTCTATTAGTGAAGGTATACCAGGAATTTCTTTTCTTCCCAATTCTGTTTAGCACCTCATTAGTTGACGAGATCTAACCACATAATCTTCAGCATTCGTCGGTATCAACACATTTCAAAAGCTTCTGCCATCTGCCGTACAATGCTACACTCAAGACTAATGCTTTGAGAAAGGACTTCGTAATATTTGTATTAATTTTGGGTGTCAACAAATTTCGGTTCTTCGGAAATGCTCTTCTTCCCATAGCCATTCAAGGTCATACCTTCTTTACTCTGGCCTTCAAAAGTTACTTCGCTACCCAAATAACAAAACTCGTCTACTATCTTGATTGTGTCATTACCTAATTCAATTCTTTAAGCACCGGCTGATGTTCCTACATTCCACTACTCTTGATTTCTGTTGTTGCTGTTCTATTTATAATCTCCTTTCGAAACATAGTCCATCCCGTTGAATTGCTGTTCCAGCTCCTCTTGTGACATTACAGGTAAAGGGGGAAGCTGACTGTTTCCATGTGAAAAGCAAGTTTTGGCAAGCTGTTTGATTCCCCAGCCGGGCCGCTAACAGTTTGGACCTACTGAATGGAACACAGGTCGTTAGCAAAACCCTAAACTGCTCGGAAACAGGAACGGCGGTATTGGACTAGCGAGGGTGGCTCTCCCAGATTTCAGTTGAAATACAATATAGCCGTACACATTATTCTAAAATCCATATAAAATCAGGAAATGATAATACGGAAAATATATGAATGGATTCAGGAGATTTTGGAGATACAACCGCCGTAATTCCAATTTCAATATCCCTTAAAGATGTCAGTACTATAATATATTTACAATTATTGATACGCAGTGTTTATCAGTAACAGTTTAAGAAGCAAATGGGCAGAATTGCACCACGCTACCTATCTTAAAAGACGCACTACGTTATTTCCGTATTCTTTCAATGAACTTTGCTTTACTCTCTTATTCTGCTTTTCGTTGAGGTAGTAATATTCTCGTGTCAGAACATAGATTCCACCACAGAAACACAAAACATGAATCCAGCAAAGCGAATTACGGGGTGATCAAACGTCAGTATAAATTTGAAAACTTAATAAATCACGGAATAATGTTTGAAATGACATAGGGTTTTATTAGAACGAAAAAAAGAGTTAAAAATGTTCGACAGATGGCACTGGACAGCGAAACGTCAGTGACTGCGCATGAAAGCGTGAAAATCGTGTATAAAAGGAGCTGTAATGAGAGAATCAGATGCACCAGCAGTCGCAGCATGTTGACGTTACCTGAAAAGGCGCTTTTAGTGAAGCTGTATTATAAGAATGGGGAATGTGCTAGTTCAGCGTTACGATCCTATCGCCATAGAATGGTGATTCGAACGGGTAAAGGTACGCTGACAAATGCAGCTGTGGCGAGAATGATTTCGAAGTTCGAACCCACGGATTGTTTAGAAGATAGACCCCATAGTGGCCGACCGAGCACAAGGCATAATGCTGCTGAGACAGTTCATGAAGAAATGGAAACTGTAGCGGGTTCGTCTATCCACGGGAAAGTCAGCACACGTGCAGTCGCACGTCGCACCGACATTCCATACAGTATTGTTTGGTTGGCACTAAGGCGTACCCTCCGATGCTATCCTTACAAAATCCATCGGAATCTTGAACTGTTACCTGGCGATTTAGTGAAGCGCAGGGCATTTGCGGTGTGGGCGTTTCAAAAGATGGCGGGAGATGACGATTGGCTAAGTAACTTGTTGTGGACCAATGAAGCTCATTTTAAGCTCCGAGGGTCTATCAACGCCCACAACTGCAGAATTTGGGTTACCGAAAACCCTATAACTGTCGTGGAAACTCCATTGCACGACGAGAAAGTCGCGGTATGGGTTGGATTTACCACATCTAACATTATCGGGCCTTCTTTCTTCGAGGAACTCCGTGATTCTGGTTTCGTAACTGCTAGCGTGACGGGTGAGAGGTACGCCGATATGTTACAGAATCGCATCATCCCCAGCCTGGCTGATAAACTCCTGCTGGAACGTACGATTTTTATGCAGGATGGCGCTCCTCCCCGTATTGCTCGACGCGTGAAAGATCTCTTGCGCGCGTCTTTTGGTGATAATCGTGTGCTCAGCTGCCACTTTCGTCCTGATTGGCCTCCCAGGTCCCCTGACCTCAGTCCGTGCGATTATTGGCTTTCAGGTTACCTGAAGTCGCAAGTCTATCGTGATCGATCGACATCTCTGGGGATGCCGAAAGACAACATCCGACGACAATGCCTCACCATAACTCCGGACATGCGTTACAGTGCTATTTACAACGTTATTCCTCGACTACAGCTATTGTTGAGGAATCAAAATATTCAAATGTTTGTAAATCTATCGGACCTAACTGCGTGGTCATCAGTCCGTAGGTTACAAACTACTTAAACTAAGGTAAACTAACCTAAGGACAACACAAACACCCATTCCCCAGAGAGGACTCGATCCTCCGACAGCGAGCAACCGCTCGCTCCACAGCGAGGCGCCTTTGACCGCTCGGCTACTCCACCGCGGCTGTTGAGGAATTATGGTGAACATTTTGAGCATTTTCTGTTAACGTCAACTTTGCTTTGTCTTAATTTGTTATGCTAATTATTCCTTTTCTGATCAGATTAAGCACCATCGGTCGGACATTTTTGATCTTTTTCTTTTCTTTTCCTGTTTTTTTAAATTAATTAATTTATTTATTTTTCTTGTTCTAATAAAACCCCATGTCATCCAAAGCATCTGTGTCAATTTTTACCTCTCTATCTACATTATTCCATGACTTAATTATTTTTCAAATTCATACTGAATTTTTGATCACCCCGTACATTTATATACGTATTTAATTATATTTAATATTATTCTTAGTAACGATATTTTTATGTTGTAGACTGCCTCTTAAATATTTCATGGCCGACTAAAAATAGTAGATATGCAGCAGATAATTTATACATAAACAATTATATGTATTTGTGGACAAGAACTGAACACATTTGCATAAAAATCCATGATAAATTAAATATTAATTGTGTAATTATATTTCGACGGCGGCAGTATATTTGAACAGTGAGACGCCACGCTTAATAGCTACCTGAGCAAAGACCATAAGTTTCAACCGATATTAGTGCTGTTAAATATATATTTGTTTATTAAATATAAACAACATATATAGGGAGGTGGTCGAAGCATTTAGTTCTGTGATATTCAAATGCATAATATTTTGGATGAGTATTTTAAAGATGAGGCGTTAGGATGCGTGAAAGGAAACAATTTTAAGAGTAGGTAGAACACGCTTACGAAATGTTTTGACGCTTGGGGGTCTGAAGCCGTGTTACGAACTTGTGATTTGAAGAGATAGGCATGTGTGGACTAGGAAAATTTACGGGACTGTGACTGCAGAACATAGAATCTGGTTGAAAAGTGGTAAACTATGAACGATAGAAGGGCTGTGGAACTGTGATAATTCAGCTATTGTGTACTCGTGTGATGAGAAACTGTGTTTATAACAAGTACTGTAATTAACTTCGGATTAATTTCGAACTGCAATGTTCGATGGACTTAATTAATTTACGGGTGATAATTTGGAACTTTTACTCTTAAGTGCCTGTGTTACTTATTGTGCCTCTCAGGAACAATAGTTGGGGAAATATTCAGTTATTTTCCGATGTATAAAGTAGGACCACCTCGGCATTTTTGTGTCCAAAAAGAGTAATAAACTCCATTTATAAAAATTACTTCTTAAATGACTCTCTTGTAAACATTATCTTAGAATCAATTTTGTTGGTTATTCAGAGCTTTAATTTATGTTTCTTTAAATATATTTTTCGCGTCATCTGCAGATTGTTAGCCTCGCTAAACTACAGATTAATAATTTATCGTATTTAAACAGTTTATGTAGCTGCTTAGGGCATAGAAGCTGACATACATAACTCACCCCTATGAACAGAGACAACGAACCATAAACGTTTTACTGTCCTGAGGAATGTATTGCACTCTGTTCTCTCTGGCAGCATTACAATATCATCAGCAAACCGCAAAGTTCTTGTTTCGTCTCCTTGAACTTCAATTACTTCTCAAATATTCTGCTTGACTTACAAGTTTGCTCAATGTGCAGATCAATAAGCCTGCATTCCTTTCATGTCTTGCTTCTCTTACAACTACTGTCTAATTTTTTGTACATACTGTAATTAAATTTTCGTTCGTTGTATATAACCTTTCGTTCCCTATATTTAATTTTTACATAATAATCACCTCTAGAGAGCACAATGCACGCGTTATATATTGTAAATCAGTTGTTTGTTGAGTAGAACATGGCTTTCTTTTCCTAGTGTGTTGTTCATTTTGTCCGCTGACAGTACCCTAGTACGCGTAACACGATTCCTATTTCCTGATGGGACTTGAGCTATTCGAGTGTAACGTGTGACGATGTTGTAAAGTCCGTCGGCAGTACCGACCTCGCGGCTGTCATTTCCTGTTCTAGGGGCCCAGTTACTCTGGAGACTGCGTGGTTTGCGTGTCATACGTATTTAGGTTGTAAAGTCCTTTTATTGCGACTAATGCAGGTGCTATTTTATAACTAGCGTTTGCCAGCGACTTCATTGGTATGAATTATGAAAAACCCTAAAGCTATTTTCGGTGAAAATATCAGGATGTAAAATAAATAAATATAATAATAATAATGATAATAATAAAATCCCTTGCGGTGAAGCTGTCGAAAGGGGACGACGGTAAAGAACTGATGAAGGTTTAAGCATAGGTATAGACATTTGAAGTGTTTAATACCAACAGACCTGATTATGGGTAAGGTCTAGTGTAGTATTTAAAGAAACTAGGAAAATTTAAGGATGTACGACGAATGGTAAATTGTCAATAGGAGCCATTATGAACAAATATTCTGAGCTAGTGTCCCACGAGCAGGATTCGTATATATGTGCTAAGGCTTTCCCGGCGGGGTGTTATCATCTTGGAAAATCGGGTTTTCTGCCGGTAATCCGCGTCATTCTGATAGACACCCAGATATTGGGTTAGTGTTATTAAATAACTATCTGATAACCCGTCGTTGCCCAGGTATTTATTTATTGCCCAGGTATTTATTTATTCCTGCCATTTTTAGGTATATATTCATTTATATAAGGGCTTTATGTAAAATCTCTTGGGAATACAATTAGTAATAAAGAAGTCATTTCTTAAAACTTGGTGCGTGATGGGGCGGTTTTCCATGAACGTTACTTTCTATATTCTTATAGCTCCTGAACTACGTCTCATTCTGTGATACAATTTAGAAAGTACACTCATCTATATGCGTGTATTCTGTATGTAAAATTTCCTGCCCCTACAATTTGTAGCGTAGAAATTATAAATTGTAACGTCATACCGAGAGCCGTAGTTCTACTCCATAAACAGCGGAAAAGTAGTAAGCGAGAAACTTTCTTCCTTTCATCATTTTACTATGGTTACCAGCAAGAAAAAGTTTAATAAAGGTTTGAAATTATGTTTAAAGTTTGTTGCAAGTCGCTAAGTACTCTCATTCTCATATAGCGTATTTCGAAAGTCTCGCCGAATTATATGGCATTTTTGACGATTTCTATTGGTTATGACATAATATCTTTTGAACCATGTGCCGTGTGTGATTCTTAATCATGCAGCAATTGTTACCTCACGGTAATGAATGTGTGTACCGAATGTGGTTGAAATCGGTCCAATGGATTTGGAGAAAATGAGAAACTTTGTCGAAAAATGCAGCAGTTTATCACGCATCTCATTGTTCATGACGTCATATCTCGTGAACTATATATCGTATGTGATCCTTACACTTACGGCGACCGTCCTGATGGATTGAAGCTTATGTGTACAAAATTTCATAAGGATTGGAACAAAACTGTGGATTTGTATGCAACACGTACAAACATACGGACACTCTGCTTTATATATTAGATTGAAATGAAGTTCACACAGGATCTAATTATCAATTCAGTTCCTCCTGGAATGCAGCACTCGCCTTCCTAAACACACAATGGAGACAACTTTCAAATGTCGAGAGCACTAACTCTGCAATTGGTGACGAATATCTCAGCGCAAATGAAGGACAGTGCACAAAGTGTGCTGAATGAGACAACAAATCAAGCACCTGAGTACGGTAACATAGCAAAGGAACGGCAGTTTGAACACTGGGAGCCAAGGAGTGAAACGGAAGCCACCTGTAGCGGGCGCGGACGTCAAATGGAGCACTTGACGCGTCCCGCTGCGGCTACGGCGACAGAACAGAATTGGCCACAATTAATGACAAATGACGACAGCCGGAAGACTGAACGCCCAGTGATACTTGGAAGTGGAAAATAACGTCACATGAGAACAATATTAACGGATAAGAGCCCAAAAGCAAGCGCCCAGCAGTTTGAGCAGCCACATATAGTTAATACTAGTCGACCCGGCAATGTTTCGCAATTGCTAATATGTATGTACTCTTGCTTTGAACGTCAAACCTGCAACCTTTTTTATCGCAATCGTACGAATGCTACTGACATCCCAAAGAAAAGAGCTCTTTAATTTTTCCAAAAATTTCCCTATTTTCTGGCCAATTATTCCAAACTTTTACTTGACTCAAACCTTCCTCTCGCTTTGAACGTCGAATGTGCAAAAATTTTATCGCAATCAGATGAATGGTATTGATATTTCACAGAAAAATCTCTTTGAAATTTTTCTGATTTTTTTAATTTTCCGATAAACTTTTCAAAATTTTTAATATTCCATAAGAACGTTACTCTTGCTTTGAACGTCAAATATGCAACATTTTATCGCATTCATACGAATGATATTGATATCCCATTGCAAAAAGCTTTTTCGGTTTCTCGCAAATTTTCATATTTTCCTGGTTACTTTCCTAAATTGTTAGTTCATAAGAAAGTTCATCTTTCGTTGAAAGTCCAATGGTCAAAATTTTATCGCAATTGGATGACCGGTTCTCAACTTACAGTGTTAAGTACATGTAGAAACACATTCAAAGAGGAACTTGGTTCGAATTTTCCTCCGTCGTACGAATATACAGTTATAGTGTTGAATTCGAACCAAAACACATTGAGAAACGCACGTTCAGTTTTTCTCAAATTTTCCAGTTTTACGGTGGATTTTCCCAAAAATTTATTTCATAGAAACCTTGTCCTGTCAAGCCGTACTCAAGTGATGCTCTTACAACCAAGTGGCAATTAATTTTTATTCATAGAGAAAATTCGCCTTCGGTTTTTCCTAAATTTTCCTACATTCCGGGCAAATTTTCCAAATTTTTATTTGATTCGAACCTTCCTCTTCCTTTCAACACGAAATGTACAATATTTTATCCCAATTGGACGAACGGAATTGATAGCTCACTGGAAAAATCTGTTTCAGTTTTTTTCCGATTTTCCTCTTTTCCGGACAACTTTTCTATATTTTATTACCGTTTAAACCTTACCTGGTCTTACACGAATAATTCAACACTAAAATTAGCCAAATCGGTTCTGCCATTCTCGAGTTATAGTGCGACTAACGAACAGCAATTCATTTTTGTATACAAGGTGTCCCAGCTATCTTGTCCACCCAAAATATCTCTGGAACAATAACAGCTACTGGAAAACGACTCACCTGTATCAATGTACGGCTGGGGCCCATGAATGTGCATATTTGGAAACATTCTAAAACGAAAGCAAATGTGTTTATTAACACAAACTTATATTTTTTTTAAATGGACACCCTATATTTTTTCTTCAGCAAACCATAGCATGACAAATCACAAAAACAATGGCGTTTATTGCATCGCAATATTCCAATTACATCCCGAGATATTGCGACGCGAAGTTGACGCTTGAAATACGCAAAACGCGCGGCTAGCGCACGTCCTGAGCAGCATGGGGTTCTCGCCTGAGCCTCAGGACGTGCGCTAGCCGCACGTTTCGCGTATTTCAAGCGTCAACTTCGCGTCGCAATATCTCGGGATGTAATTGGAATATTGCGATGCAATCAACGCCATTGTTTATGTGATTTGTCATGCTATGGATTGCTGAAGAAGAAATATAGGGCGTCCATTAAAAAAAACATAAGGTTGTGTTGAAAACACATTTCCTTTCGTTTTAGAATGTTTCCAAGCATGTACACTCATGGGCCACAGCCGTACATTGGTACCGGTGAAAATCGTTTTCCAATAGCTGTTAATGTTCTAGAGATATTTTGGGTGGACAAGATAGCTGGAACACTCTGTATATAGACTAGGGTGGCTGCTATTGGCCGGCGTGGACGTCAAAACGGAACGCATCCAGCAGAACCGACCAATGAGAGAACGCCTTGCCGTCACTGTAATCAGAAGAGAAGGTCGAACAGAGCGGTACATGGCTAGCAAAACTGTCGTACAGCTCAAGTTGCTGTTATTACAGCAACTTAACAGAGCAACAATCGTCGTGCACCGACCGCAATGGACAGGTCGCAAGAAGAAGCAGACACATCAACCGGAAGAAAAGAAGAAGTCGCTGCACAAGATAACAGCAGGGAAGATACCGAGATGAACGAAGACACTCAGGCCCCACCTCCATCAATCTACAACCGGTATAATAAAGCAAGATGGACGGACTTCGTCGTTAAACCGTTTAACCGGATTCCGAAGCCTAGACAACGACTCAATCCAGGAAGTGACAGTGGACGGCTGCAAAGACTACGAGGTCCTACAGCATCTATCGAAAAATATGCCGTCCCGTTACGGAAAGGAGTAGAGCCGAAGTCGACGATAACAACAGTCAAGGCACTCGTCAGGGAGCTACCATGGCTGTGTAATGAAGCCATGGTACAAAAAGGATTGCACTAAACAGGGTTATGTGATGTATTCGTAAGATTACATGACAAACCAACAAGAGGAAGACGCGACTACTGTATTTATTCTGGCGGTTGGAACGTCCGGAAACCAACAAGAAAAGAAGAAAGAAGCAGAAAACATCTTCGAGCTCCACAGCCTCCTTAGCTTTAAGATCCAACTTGAGCCTCTACCAGAGGGTGTGGCCGTAATTCCGCAGTGCTTCAAATGCCAAGAAGAAGGGCACGTTGCGAAGCACTACCGCATCGAGCCCCGATGCGTGAACTGCGGCCGGCAAGCACGCCAGCAGTGCCTGCCGGGTGCGCAAAGAAGGAAAAACCGAATTGCGCCAGGCGTAACGGCGCTCATGTCGCAAGCTGGCGAAGCTGGAAAACATTCGCCAAAAAAAAAAAAAAAAAAAAAAAAAAAAAAAAAAAAAAAAAAAAAAAAAAAAAAAATGTTCAAATGTTTTTGGAGCTTATGGGACTTAACTACGGGGTCATCAGTCCCTAAACTTACAAACTACTTATGAACTAACTAATACTAAGGACGGCACAAATATCCATGCCCGCGGGGGGATTCGAACCCCCGACCGTAGTGGCCGTGCAGACCGTGACTGGAGCGCCTCAGTCCCCTCGGCCACCGCGGTCGGCCATTCGCCAATCTAAAAGAACCATGAACGAGCTGGCAGAGCAACGCAGACGCAGCAAACCGCGGATACGCTAAACAGCGATGCCGAACAAGAAGACAACGCGGGCAAACAGAGAATCCACTGCCGAAACAGGTCAGTGGCAACGTGACGGTAGTAGGAAGAAGATGGCGGACAGCAGCACAACGACGGCAGTGACACCGCCGTCCATGCAACCGGCCGCCCCGACCAGGGATGGGAAAGGAGGCGGGAAGTGTGGACAGAGACGGAGTCACACAACGCGCGACCATCTGACCCTGATGACGACGGTGGAGGAAGAGGGCGCCGAACTGCGCGCCAACATTGAAGCCGCCCTAAAGGAAGCTGTTTTCCCTTGTTAATATTATGGTGCATCAAATGAGTAGCAATGTGCCCTCTCTTCTTTCTAAGGCTGCAGTTACCAAGCAATTGTGTACTGTGAATTTCCTTTCGTTGGGATTTAAAACGTCAAATTTCTTCATTTTTTTGCGATTTTTCAGCTGTTCGTTTCGGTTTTACTCTTTTTTTTTTTTTCAAAATCAATCCTGTAACAAAATAAACAAAAGTCGTATTGAAATCTGCCAAGCCATTTCTCTCTTTTAGCAAATCAAAGGACCAAGATGTTTATTTATAAAGATCAGCCTTTCCTCATTATAAAAATTTAAAAAAATCTGCAGAATTACACTTTAAACTTCGAAATGAGGTCATTTCATTTGAGGGTTTTGGGTTTGCAATTGTCACGGGAATTGTATCAAACTTTAGTAGGTTTTTGTACTAGTTCCTTTCTTCTTTGTATGTAACTAGCTGAAAATCCTGCTTTGCCCCGGTATTTATTTATTTATTTATTTCCGCCTTGAGTTAGTACTTCTCCAATCCCTCTCTCTCTCTCTCTCTCTCTCTCTCTCTCTCTATCTCTCTCTGTCCATCTCGTTTTTCTAAAAATCATGCTACATTTATCGGAGAATATATAAGAAATACGGCTATCTCGTATAATGTATAAAATTATAAGTGCAGTATCCAAACAAATGAAGATAGTAATATAATTACAAATGACGTATACAAACCGTACGATCTCATATATATTGAGTTACATGATGTAGAGTTGCATAATTTTTCATGTATATATTCATTTGTATAAATTCCGTATGTCTAAAATCGCTGTGAATACAATAATAGATTAAAACTTGGTCCGTGATGGGGCGATTTTCTATGAACGTTACTGTAAATGTGCTCATATCTCATGAACTACGTGTCGTAGTGTGATACATTTCAGAAGGCACATTCAACTACATGTGTGTATACTATCTGTAAATTTTCCTGCGGCTACAATTGGAGTGTACAAATTATAAATTCTAACGGCATACCGAATGCCGTGGTTTTAGACCATAAACAGCGGGAAAGTAGTAAGCGAGAGACTTTTTGCCTCTCATCATTTTGCTATGGTTGTCAGCGAGAAAAAGATTAATAAAGGTTTGAGATTATGTTTAAAGTTTGTTGCAAGTTGCTAAGTACTGTCATTCTCATGATGTATTTATAAAGTTTCGCCGTATTTTGTGACATTTTCTTACAACTCTTATTGTTTATGACGTTATATCTCCTGAACCATGTGTCGTATATGGTTTGTACTGCGAAAATTGGTATCTCAGTTAAGGAATGTGTGTACCAAATTTGGTTGAAATTGGTCCTGTGGTTTAGAAGAAAATGTGCAGCATTGTCGCTAAATGCAGCAGTATTTCGCGAATCTCATCGTTTATGACGTCATATCTCGTGAACAATGTATTGTACATGATTCTTCCATACGGCGACCGTCCTCATGGATTGAAGCCACGTTTCTATATTAACAAATTAATTTAAAATAAAATTAGAATATCATATAGAAATTGAATTTGTCAAGCTACAGTTCAAACACCAATAAAATGTACCCAAGGCACAATAACAGTTAAAATTCTAATAAAATATGTCCATGACAATATGTGTACTCCTTTCAATGTGTCATGATAAAGTTTCTATTTTCAAATTTTCGCTTTCCCATCTGCTCTCCACCTTGTTAGACTACTATTCTTCAGGAATGTATCCTACGTCTAATGAAGTCCATGTTCAGTACGAAATGAAGTATGGGGTCCGGTATACATCCGTTATTAACATTTTAAGAAAACGATGCTATTAATTTCGAGATGTATGAAATTTACGCAAGGTATTAATAGCATCAAGGGGCATAGCTCCCTCTTGTACTAGATTTTTGTAGGCTAAGCATTTATAAAACACGGAGGACAATAGGCGTATTGTTTATGGCAGATGAAACTTGAATTTTGAAAACAATAAGAAACTCGAAGTTCCTACACGAACTTCCGTGTACGGATTACGGATGTTATTCAGAATGCATTAAGTTATGAATAGTCTGTGATGGATGCAAATGCAATCTCTCCCGGAGGTAGGGAATATTCTCGGTCCCATTAAGGCCAGCCACTGGAGCACTAAACTTCAATCTAGAACTTGCGTGCTGTCACGCGTGGGGTGTTCCAAAAATAAATGCCTAAGTGCTGCGACAGAGTAATTTCCTCAGAAGATACTGAAAGGAAAGAACGCGAAATTTGGATAAGAACGTTCAGAGGGGCTAAATAAAAAACTTCACCGTTTGCTGGCGATATATTAATTCAGTCATAGACAACAAACGACTTGGAAATGCAACTGAACGGAATGGACAGTTTCTTGTAAGGAGGGTATAATATGAATATTTACAGGAGGAAAACAAGGGTAATGGATTATAGTGTAAGGAAATTAGACGATGCTCAAAGATTGTGATTACATAATAAGAATGTGTTCAAATGTTTGTTAAGCTTATGGGACTTAACTACGGGGTCATCAGTCCCTAAACTTACAAACTACTTATGATCTACCTTATACTAATATCCATGCCCGAGGGGGGATTCGAACCCCCGACCGTAGTGGCCGTGCAGACCGTGACTGGTGCGCTTCAGTCTCCTTGGCCACCGCGGCCGGCGCAAAACAACAAATTACAAGTTTGTGCAGGATGGGCACATCTAAGCGAAATACTATACTATATACATACTGTGTATAATACCTCAACTGATTCCATAATTGTGCTGAACAATGTATTAGTATATTACCCGATTTTTGTATCATACGTTTTAAGATGTTAGGCCAAAATGGAAGGTTAAATGCATTATATCTGAGACTTATAAAGCAGTGGGAGCATATGTGACGAAAACTGCAGCCATGTTTAGCATTTCAATAGCGACAATGTGGCCAGACAACGTAAAACTACCACGGCAAAAGAGACTCCAGAAGGTATTACTCGCTTCAGTAAAACCGGAAGTCGTAACGAATTGTGGTTACTTTGTGAATAACTGGCATCTGTAGCTCTTGAAATATTGATCTAGAGTACAAACGATTAAGAAATAATATTGATAGGAAGTGGAAAAGAGCTAACCAGGAGTGGCTAGAAGACAAACGCAAATCTGTAGAGACGGCCGCGGTGGCTAAACGGTCTGTAGCGCCCAGTCAAGGTCTGCACGGCCACTACCTTCGGGGGTTCGAATCCCCCTCGGGCATGCATATTTGTGCCGTCCTCAGTATTAGCTAGTTCATAAGTAGTTTGTAAGTTTAGGGACTGATGACCCCGTAGTTGAGTCCCATAAGCTCTACAAACATTTGAACAATTTTTGAAATCTGCAGAAGAATGTATAATTAGGGGGAAATAGATACCACCTACAGGAAAATAAGAGACTTTTGGAGACAAGAAAAGTAGCTTTATGAATATTAAGGAAAACCGGTTCAGCCAAGAAGAGAAAGCTGAACGGTGGAAAGAGTACGTAGAAGGGTTCCACAAAGGAAATGAGCTTAGATACAATATTGCAGAAAGGGAAGAGGACGTAGATGATGATGAAATAGGAAATACCACACTGACAGATCACTTTGACAGAACACTGAAAGTAGATACAGGACCCCAGGAGCAGATGATGCTCCGTTTGAACAACCTTATCGTTAGGAGAGCCACTCATCAAGAAATTGTTCCACCTGGTATGCACGATGTATGAGACAGGGGAAATAGCCTCAGACTTCAAGAAGAATATTCCAATTCTGAAGAAAGCAATGCAGACAAATGTGAAAATTACAGATCAGCATGGTTGCAAAATACTAACAAAAAATTATTTACAGAGGAATGGTAAAACGACTGAGATCCGACCTTGGGAATTATCAGTTTGGATTTGGGAAAAATTTAGGAATGCGCCAGGCTATACTCACATTACTTTAGAAGGTAGGTTAAGGAAAGGGAAACCTACATTTTTAGCGTTTGTGGATCTTGAAAAATCTTTTGACACTGTTGACTGGAATACACTTATTCAAATAATAAATGTATCAGGGACAAAATATAGGGAGTAAAGAGTTACATTCTACTTGTACAAAAACCATACAGTAATTATTAGATCGAACGGCATGAAAGGTTTGCAGTGGTTGTGAAGGGAGTAATGCGGGGTTGTAGTCTTTCCCCAACGTTGTTCAATCTCTACATTCAGCATGCTATGTAGGAATGCAAGGACAAATTTGGAAAAGGATACGGAGAAAGAAGAAAAGCCATGCGGTTTGTTGATGACATAGTAATTCAGTCAGAGACAGCAGAGAATCGGGAAGAGCAATTAAACGGAGTGGCTAGTACCCTGAAAGAAAAGTATAAGATGAACACTGATAAGAGTAAAACTAGGACAATGGAA
Organism: Locusta migratoria; assembly: GCA_026315105.1. Lineage (NCBI taxonomy): Eukaryota > Metazoa > Arthropoda > Insecta > Orthoptera > Acrididae > Locusta > Locusta migratoria. The sequence goes on along the minus strand of CM048751.1, from coordinate 221,651,030 downwards.
TGCAGTGTCATAAAGTCAGGCGATGCGGAAGGAATTAGAATAGGTAACGAAACAATAAAAGTTGTAGTTGAGATTTGTTACTTGGTTAGTAAATGAACATATACAGGTCGCATTACGGAGGATATAAAATAAGCAATGGAAAAGGGAAGATAAGCGTTTTTGAAAAATATAAATTTGCTAATATCGAAAATTAATTTAAGTGTACGGAAGTACTATCTAAAGGCATTTGCGTGGATTTTTGTCTGGTACGGAATTAAACTTGGACGATAAATAGTTTAGACAGGAAGAGGATAGAAGCTATTGAAATGTCGTGGTACAGAAGAATGCTGATGATTAGGTGGGTGGATCGTGTAACGTATGAGGAGGTACAGCAAGGAATTGGGCAGAAAAGAATTTTTTTGGCATAGTCTGACTAAAAGAAGAGATCGATTGGTGGGACACATTCTTAAATATCCAGAAATCGGATATTTAGCATTGGAGGGTTTTGTGTCCGTCTCGTCGCCGCTTTTGTGTCTCGTTTCCGTCGTAGGTGTCGGTGGCCGAGTGGAATGAGACCGACACAGGAATAAAGATAGCACGCTGGTGCAGGTACGGAGGGGAGCAGCCAGAAACTAGAAACACTAAATTAGAATGAGATATATATTGCACAGAATTTATACAATACTTAACTTTTACATAGTACGGCAGAATGCTGATACATAGTTGTTAGAGGCCTGCCTAGTGCCTGTACGATAGCAAAGTCTTCGCTGGTGCCTATCTGATTCCGAAGGTCCTAACTGGTTGCTATCTCAGTCCCAAGTCAACGATGTCTTTCCGAGGTGGCCACGAGCGGGGTTGCAGCAGAGGGCGCTCGTGGCTGTCGTCGTAAGAACGCCGCGCCGTGCGTGCATGGCGGCGCGCGGCGAAAGTAGGTGGCGCGCACTTTGTACTTGTGCGACACCACACCCCTCCCCCCCCCCCCAAAACGCCGCGCCGTCGTGGCGTAGGGCTGAGGGCCACGGCGACGGCACTGGGAGAAGGGCCTGGGCGGGGGCGTTACTGGTGGGACGGGCGTCGTAGCAGAGGCTGGGACCGAGACGCCGTCCGCGCCCCGGCATCCGCCTTGCGATCCTCCAGGAAACCCGCCGAAACCTGAGGAAGGGCGCACACCCCCGCCCAGAGGGAGCCGGTCATCTTCTTCTGAGGTGCGTGGCCCAAACTGGGGGGGTCCGCACGGTCCCGGAGTCCCTCTCGGTGACGCTGTCAGCTGAGGCGGCGACGGAGGCGGAGGGGCCGACTGCGTAGGAGGCGCGTCGACATCCATTGGGATCTCGTAGCCCGGGGAAGCTGGGCCCGGCGGCGAGCGGTGTGGCTGTGCTCCCTGGCGGTGAACTGGGTCTGGAATCAAGAAACCGGAGACAGGATGCGCGGCCTGTGCAAGCGCAATTGGTTTGCGTGGCGCCGCAGCTCCGACCCTGTGGAAGAACGTACAACATACATCTTGCGACCGAGCACGCGCTGAATGGTGCCCGGCGTCCATCTTGTCTTGTTGCCAGCAAACACCCTGTACAGCACCGGCGTAGAAACCTGAAAACGCGAAGTGCCATACGAACCGACTCGGTGCGTGGGAGGCTGCAGCAGGTGAAGGAGAGTGCGGTGACGGCGGCCGTGTAGCAGCTCGACAGGAGACGGGCCGTCACGTGGCATGCACCGATACGTAGAGAGGAAAATTTGAAGAGATTGCTGCCTGGAGTGCTGACCTTTCATCTTTTCCATGTGAGACTTGAATGTTCGAACGAAACGTTCTGATTCACCATTGGACTGAGGGTGAAAAGGTGCGGTGGTGATATGCTGAATGCCATTCACACGACAAAACTGTTGAAATTCCGCACTAACAAACTGAGGTCCATTGTCACTGACGATAGTTTCAGGCAAGCCTTCGATGCAAAACACTGATGTTAAGGCACTGATTGTACTAGACGCCGTCGTTGAGTTCATGGCAATCACAAAAGGAAACTTGCTGAAAGCGTCTACAACAATTAACCAGCGCGTATTCCAGAAAGGTCCGGCAAAGTCAATATGTAAACGTTGCCATGGTCCTTTGGGGCGTGGCCAGTCTGAGAAACGTTGCGGAGGAGCCGCCTGATGCTCCGCACAAAGTACACTGTGACGTCATGCTCTCTATCTGAGCGTCCATACCAACCCAGGTACAATGACGTCTGGCCAATTGCTTTGTTCTAACAATGCCCCAATGTCCTTGATGCAGGAGGCGTAACACTTCACGGTGCAGGGAACGAGGAACAACCACTCTCGTTTGGTCGTTGTCCGTATGTAACAACAGAAAACCCTGACATAAAGATAATGCATGACGTTGTGCAAAATAACGTCGAACCAGAGGCCGTTGAATGTCTTTGGCTCTGGCAGGCCACCCTGAGCGAACAAAACTTGCTACCACACTTAGGTCTGCATTCGCAGCTGTTTCCTGTGCAACCCGACGAGAGTTTAAAGGAAAGTCTGCGACAGAGGAAGCATCTCTGGAGTCTATCTGACAACATGCCATTTCTGAAGAATCAAACGACACATCCTGGCCAACCGGAAGTCGGGAAAGTGTGTCCGCGTTGGCTGATAATTAGACAGTATTAAGGACCATCTCTGAAGCTTTTGTGCCGTTCGTGCTGGAATTGGCTTTGTGGGTGAGAACAACGACGTGAGAGGCTTATGGTCTGTCAACAAATAGAATTTTCTGCCATAGAGATAATGATGAAACTTTGTGTCGCCGTAAATGATTGCTAAGGCCTCCTTATCTATCTGACTGACTGTAAGGGATGGATTCCTTGGGCATTAATCACATGGCCTAGGTACTCTATTTCAGTTTGAAAAAACGAACACTTTGCTTTATTACAACGTAGACCTGCTGCAGTCAAAACTTTGAAAAGGCACTCCAGGTTTGCTAAATGTTCTTCAACTGTACGTCCGGATACCACAATATCTAAATAGTTCGAGCAACACGGTACAGAAACTGTCAGCTGTTCCAAGAAACGCTGAAAAATAGCGGGGGCGGAAGAACTGCCAAAGGGTAGGCGTTGAAATTGAAAAAGGCCCATGTGAGTATTGATGACGAAAAAATTTTTTTGACTCGTCATCAAGCGGAATCTGCAAGTATGCCTCTGCTAAATCAATCTTAGAAAAGAAACGAGACTGTCCTAATTTGTCCATTAGTTCGTCAGCTCTGGGCAGGGGATAAGTGTCTACAATTGTTTGACTGTTCACTGTTGAATTGAAGTCCGCACAGAGACGAAGTTTTCCTGATGGCTTGGGTATAATTACTATAGGCGAGGCCCACTGACTCGCAGAAACAGGAGAAATCACCCCACTATCTTGCCAACGTTTAAGTTCTTCGGCAACTGTATCACGCATTGCGATAGGCACGGGTCTAGCTTTACGAAATTTTGGAACTGCAGATTCTTTTAAAGTTACATGTGCCACGAAGTCTTTTGCACAACCTAGTTCCGGCGAAAACAAGTTACTATATTTGTTACACAATGCATTGATTTTATCCTGAGGCACTATTGACGAAATTTGAAGCACATCTCTTTGAATTGATAAACCAAACAAGTCAAAAGCATCTAGTCCAAAAATGTTCTGTGTCGATTTGGCCTGAAGAACTACAAAAGCAACTGTTTTTGTTACACCTTGAAAAGAGGCGGGCAGGCTACACGTTCCTAGCACGGGAATATTTTGACCTGTATAAGCTGTTAACACTTGTTGACACAGCGATAATTTTGGCGAACCCAGAAGTTCATAAGTATCTTTATTAATTAAGGTAACAGCGGAACCAGTGTCGAGCTGAAATTGCACAGTCTTATTGTCAATGGAAAGATTCACAAAAATTTTTTGCTTTCGGCGCTCGACAGGTGCGCGAATGTGGGCAACGTCTGTTACGGTTTGTTTACTGCGCTTGCGCGGGCCGCGTAGTGAAGGAAGCGGCGCAGACTCGGCACGCAGCGGATTAACAACACTGTCACTAGATGACACTACCGCCGGATCGGCATCCGCGCAAGCCTGCGAAGCTACTCCAGATTTACTAACTACTGCACTACACTTTTGAGTAGCTACTTGATGTCTACTGTCACTAGCTACACAGTACTGGGCACTATTACAAGGAGCAGTTGCAGAAGGCACTATTTTCACTACAGGAATGCACTGTTCATAGTCATTTTGCTTGTCCCGAACCCTTTTCCGTTGCACTGTTTTACGCGCTCGTCGGCGCTTGCTACGTGGTGCACTATATAGATTTGCCATAGGCGCAGAACTACTTTCTTGCAATTGAGATCCAAGGAAAGCAGTGTTCAATTCCACAGCCCGTATAACATTTACAGAATGAACTGTTCTCGCACTCTGCGAAGCACTGTTTCTAACGGTACCGTTCTTTGAGTTTTTAATTTGCATACACACAGACTGTACATGTCCTGATTTGCCACATTGATAACAGGTTGCGTTGCGACTAGGGCAATGAGCACGCTTGTGGCGAGACACACACTGGGAGCAAGATTTACGTACATTTTTCTGAAATGAGCGTTGGCGCCCGTTATTCAAATCACTGTTTCTAACACGACGGGGCGACCTTTGTGTCGCACTTTTACACTGGCTACTGTTCACTGTCTGTTCAGCACGGCCTGTAGAAAAATAAGAATCACTAGGGCTAGACTGGGAACTACGACTAGGAAAGCGTCCGTTGCGGCGCACTGAATTAACACTGTGGCTTTGCATTTCTACATCTGCTAAGTCAAAAGTATCATGCGCTTCTATAAGCTGCAGTACACTGTCTAATGAAGGGTCTGACTGTTTCAGAATTGCTGCTCTTATTCTGGGGTCCTGAATATTCTGCGTAATCGCATCCCTCAACATCACGTCACTATACGAAAGTCCACAAGAGCAAGGAAATTTACATTGGCGGGTTAAGCCCTTCAATTCCGTAATCCACTCTTGGTGTGACTGCTGCGGTAATTTTTTTAAGTCTGAAAAATCGGTACCGTGCCGTAGCTACGAGAACTTTTCTCTCATAATGAGCATTTAGTGCCTCTACTATTTGTTCAAAGTCTACATCACGAGGAGATAAGTCGGGGAAAAGTTTTTTCAGTAACACGAAGGTGTTGGTGCCCACCACAGATAATAGCAGATGCTTCACTTTCTGACCTGTAATTTGATGAGCCGCGACGAGTTCTTGAAACTGTGCGAAGTAGTCGCTCCTTTCTTCCTCACGTTCGTTGTACTGGCGAAACGTAGGAAGCGTTGCGGCGGCAGGTGTGGGCTGCTGAAGCGGCGGCTGTTGTTGTTGGTTAGCTGCTTGCGCTGTGAGCTGGGCCACAGCCTGCAGGAGTTGTGTTATTTGCGCCGTCTGTAACTGAATAATTTCCATTAAGTTTGGGTTCGGGGTAGTGGCCATGCTGACCGATTAGGCGCCGCGCATACAAGTAAATTATAACAAAACACAAATGCAATATGAAAGAGGACGCTCTGCAACAAAAAAGTCCGCAAGACACGTAACTGAAAATGTTCCCCCAAAAATTCTTATAATAAGGGTGGGTGGGCGGGAGCAATTTCTGCGTGCTCCGACTGCTGCTGTCTGGCTGCTGCAAGCGGGCTGGTCAAAGGTTCGTCTATCGCTCCTCGTCGCCACTTTTGTGTCCCAGTCTCGTCGCCGCTTTTGTGTCTCGTTTCCGTCGTAAGTGTCGGTGGCCGAGTGGAATGAGACCGACACAGGAATAAAGATAGCACGCTGGTGCAGGTACGGAGGGAAGCAGCCAGAAACTAGAAACACTAAATTAGAATGAGATATATATTGCACAGAATTTATACAATACTTAACTTTTACATAGTACGGCAGAATGCTGATACATAGTTGTTAGAGGCCTGCCTAGTGCCTGTACGATAGCAAAGTCTTCGCTGGTGCCTATCTGATTCCGAAGGTCCTAACTGGTTGCTATCTCAGTCCCAAGTCAACGATGTCTTTCCGTGGTGGCCACGAGCGGGGTTGCAGCAGAGGGCGCTCGTGGCTGTCGTCGTAAGAACGCCGCGCCGTGCGTGCATGGCGGCGCGCGGGGAAAGTAGGTGGCGCGCACTTTGTACTTGTGCGACACCACAGAGGGAATTTCCTGTGGGGAAAAATCGCAGAGGGAGACTAAGAGACGTATATAGTAAGCAGATTCAGATGGTTGCGGGTTGCCGTTCTTACGAGGAGATGAAGACGCTTTTGAGGATAGAGTAGGATGGAGAGCTGCATCAAACCAGTCGCTCGGACTGAAGTTCACAACAACGTACCCGAGATGTAAAAATTTTGGTGTCTCCTGTAATTTGGAAGTTGATTCCTACAAAGAACCCGGAATATGTATCGAACAGTCGAAAAGAAGATTACGGTATGGCACGTCTGCATTTTGCAGACGGAAATGGAGGAGGTTCAGTTAAGAAATTGAACATCAGTATCATGGCATTCAACTGCTTCGGTCATTACATTCACTGGTCAGATTGACTATCTCACCATGCTCACCGGCAAACACTTTATGTGTCCAGCGTGTCCTAATAACCACTGTTATATCCAAAATGATAATACAATTACACATAAAAGCAAGAAATTACAGGTGTACTTTATACAGAAACACAAAATTACGAAACATCTCCCCTGGACAGTAAAATTGCCGAGTAGTGACATAAACGTTGCAGGTAATATTAGGGAATTGAGTAACACATTTGCAGGTCCAACATCGCTGAATTAGTAGGTGGATGTTTTGGTACTAGAATGGATAAAATTTTGCGGGAAACTACAAAGACAGTTTACGAATCTGTTGTTCGAATAGTCGCAACAAAGCCATTTATATGCCAGCTCCTTATATACACACCTATGTATGTACTCTCTAAATCACATTTAAGTCTCCGTAAACGGTTTCATAGAATCATTTCCTAATATTTCTCCATCATTCCATTCTTTAATAGCGCGAGGAAAAAAAGGAACGCCTAAATCTTTCCGTTTTCGATCTGATATCTCTTACTCTATTATGATAATGAAGTCTCACTATATAGATGGGTACTAACAAGATGTTTTTTGTATTCGGAGGAGAAATTAGGTGATATAATTCCGCAAACAGATATCGCCTCGAAGAATAAGGCCTATTTTTTAAAATAATTCACTCCCCCCCCCCCTCTCCACCTCACTCGTGCATCATTTCTGTGACACTCTCTGTCCTGCATGGCGATAATACGTAAAGAGCTGCCTTTCTGTGATCCTTTTCTGTGTCCTCTGCTATTCACAACTGGTTAGGATCTCATGTTTTGCAAAAATACTACAAAATAGGACGGAAAAGTGTAGTTAAGACAGTTTTTTTAGTGCAAATGTTGTATCTTCTAAGTGTTCCGCCAATGAAATGCCTTCCCCACGATTTTTTTTATGTGTTCTTTCCAATTTTAGTTGATCGTAATCGTAATTCCTAGGTGTTTTGTTGAATTTACGGCCGTTATATTCGACTGATTTATGATGTAAATGCAGTTTAAAGGATTTCTTTGAGACATCACATGGATGACGTCACACTTTTCGTTATTCAGGGGACAACTGCCAATTTTCGAACGATGAAGGTAGGTAAGTCGTTTTGCAGTTGTTTTTGATCTTTGCGTAACTTCACTAAGCGACAGCCGACAGCATCTTCCCCGAACAGAGTAAGATTTTCCGGCAAATCGCTTACAAAGATGAAGAACAGTAGGGGGCTTATATTAATTCCCTGAAGAACACCAGATATCACTCCAGTTTCATTTTATGACAACTCGTCAAGTACTACCTACTGTGTCCATTTTGACAGGAACTCACAAATGCCGGCCGCGGTGGCCGCGGGGATTGAGGCGCTCCAGTCACGGTCTGCACGGCCACTATGGTCGGGGGTTCGAATCCCTCCTCGGGCATGGATATTTGTGCCGTCCTTAGTATAAGGTAGTTCGTAAGTAGTTTGTAAGTTTAGGGACTGATGACCCCGTAGTTAAGTCCCATAAGCTTAACAAACATTTGAACATTTGAACTCACGAATCCAATCGCACAATCAAGGCGATGTTTGATATGAGCGCAATTTAATTACAATTCGCTTGTCAGGTATAGTGTCAAGATGCCTTCCAGAAATCTAGAAATATGGAATTGATTTGAGATGCCTTGTCTATAACACTTATTACTTCATGTGAGTAAAGTGCCAGCTGTGTTTCGCAAGAACAATACTTTTTTCAATCCGTATTGACTGTGAGTCTCTCTTCAAGGAATTTACGGAAAGATGAACTTCGTGTCTACGTCAGGTGTTCCTATTAGTTTGCCCACGCCGTGTATTTATCCTCCACACAGCGCAGTTCTCAACCAGGTTGTAGACGCCGCGACAGGGCAGTTTTTAACCCTAGTGGCGTCATGCACCGCCTAGCTGCGAGTCGCGTTCTGCGACCAAACAGATGCTGAGCACGGGCGCAGATATCGATATTCGACGTGCGCGACAGACAACTTGTGGGCACCACTCAAATACGATCCGGAGACCAAAGTTCTCCTCTGTAGGAATAAACATGGCTTCCTCAAGCAGCCATCGTGCGAAACTTTCAACCTTACATTCTTTCGCCGAACGCTGACGATACTCCCTCCCAGGTAAATGATATGTTCCTTGACTTGTGGAAAGCGTTCGATACGGTTCCACACAGTCGCCTAATGAGTAACACATGAGGCTAAGCAACAACAGAATAATTTAGTGATGGAATGAAACAGTTTCTGGGAAACAGAATACAACATGTATCTCTCAGCGGATAGGAGTCTTCGCAGCGAGAAGTGGTCGAGCGCTCTAAGATACCTTGTGCGAAGCGTGTGGATGCTCGCCGTCGGAAGTTCGAGTCTTCCTTCGGACATGTGTGTGTGTGTGGGGGGGGGGGGGGTGTTGTTCTTAGGATAAGCTATTTTTTCTTTATTTTTAATGCCCTGTTAGGCAGGCTGGCAGCAGCTATATACGCTACTCTTTAGCCTCAAGAACATTTGTTTTGGACAATGAGAAAGTGATGAAAACAGGAGAATGAATGCAGAATTAAAAATAAAGATAGTTGATAAAAATGGTGAATAAAATACAATAAATGACAGCTTTAAAAACATACATATTCAGAGTATTTTTTTAAAATAAAGGATTTCATGTTAAATACAAAAATACCTTGCATCATTCTCCCACTAATCTGATTTCAGGATTCAGTTCCTTCCCGTACTTTTCCTCTCCTGGCAGTTTCGTAGTTTCAACGTTCAGCTCTCCTCTTTGAGCACCCAACTGCAGATATGAATGGAACCATTCTTTGTTCCAGTCATCTGACCTTTCTATTCGCTTTGTAACATAATATGTCACCCTTCTATTAAAAACACTGATGTAAGACATAAACGGTGACGATACGGAGACATTCGATAAAGCACATTGTCCTGCCTTTTCGGCGGCTGTTGAAATCTTTACATCACGACACTCAACACAACACTTGAGACGGCGCATAGTTAGAAGTACAGGATCTGAACCCTTCAGGGGATAAAGAGGGGAGGGAGGCGCGGAGGGGTGGGAGAAAGGTGAAGTGGGAGGGGAATGGGGAAGGTGAATGAAAGGACTATGAGAGGACTGGAATGGGAGAGCCATGTGAAGGAGGCAGAGAGGGGGCACTCCTTATACAGGGAACTATTAAGGTTAATAGGTAGGATAGATTGCCGGCCGCGGTGGCCGAGGGGACTGAGGCGCTCCAGTCACGGTCTGCACCAGTGGCGGCGCTAGGCGTCGGCGACGTCGGCCACCGCCGAAGGCCTCGCGCCTGTGGGGGCCTCGCAAAACATTGTTAAAATTTTGTTTTTTATTTGTATTTCTTTATATTTGATGTTTAATGGCGCTTTCCGACTGTTAGGTTATGTAGCGACGACCTACATCTAACTTACACTAGCTTAACGAAAGGACGAACACAACATCCGTACCTAAGGGTGGGTTTCGACCCCCGACGAGAGCGACCTCGCGCACCGTGGTATGACGCCTTAGTGCGCCCGGCCATTCCCGGCCGGCAGCTATTTAATTGTACGTATTTATTTCCGTAAGAGTGCAGCAGTGAATTTCTTCAGTACACTTTAGAAAACTGTTTGGAAGAAGTGTATCGCAATGTTTATATAACAATCAGAATCATGCTCAGTTCCAGTCCGTACAGCATCAGCTGAGAGAAGCTTCACAAAGTTAATATTGATTAAGACTAACTTGAAAAGCACAGGGAGCCAAGAAAGACTATCTGCGTTGTCAGTACTATCAACTGAAGCCGTAATAGCGCCTAGTCTCAAGATGTGATGCTAAAAAATTTCAGTGAGACGAAAAGCTGAAAAGTTTCTCTAATTTGTGTTTGTTTGTTGTATTTTTTGTCATTGCAATAATACTCGTGTATTATACTAATAGAATTTTAGTATAATGTTTATTGATGTATAATTCAACTCATTTCTTCATTAATAAAAAAATGAAGGGGGCCTCGCAAAGACGAGTTCGCTGACGCCCAGTTTTCATCTAACGTCGCCACTGGTCTGCACGGCCACTACGGTCGGGGATTCGAATCCCCCCTCGGGCATGGATACTTGTGGCGTCCTAGTTCGTAAGTAGTTTGTAAGTTTAGGGACTGAAGACCCCGTAGTTAAGTCCCATAAACTGTAAAAACATTCGAACATTTTTTAGGATAGATTTCGGGATGGAGGGCGTCATCCGGTAGAGGAAGCTGACGGAAGTCGTCTTTGCAAAGGATGTTGAAAGGGTGGAGGTGGAGTGAGGAAGGGATGATTTGGTAACGGCGTGGCAGAAGCCCGGGATTCAAGAGGACATGGAAACCAGAGGGTAGCCGAATAATATTTGACGGAAGACGTAGAGGATGCGGATGTGTTATTGTCTTCAGTCCGGAGACTGGCTTGATGCAGCTCTCCACCCTACTCTATTCTGAGCAAGCCTTTTCATCTCCTCATAAGAACGGCAACCCACATCCACATGAATCTGCTTACTATACGCGTCTCTTGGTCTCCCTCTGGGATTTTTACCCCACACACTTCCCTCCAATGCTAAATTTACGATTCCTCGATGTCTAAGAATGTGTCCTACCAAGCGATCCCTTCTTTTGGTCAGCGAGGATGCGGATATTAACTAGGAATTTGAGGCGTTAGTTTAAAGGAAGTCATACCGGCATATATCGATAATGTTAAAGTCGTTATATAAATGTCCCTTTTTTGCAGAAACAGTTGAGTATATGTTCTCACATGTTTTGTGACTTTCTCAACAATAACTTAAAAATAGCTATAGAAAAATATATGATTTTACCCTAATTTTCACATCTTTAATTTCTTGAATTTGACCTGTTACAGTAAAAACTACTGAAGTAGAGCTACAACATTATTGTACTCTCTATGTTATATGGTAAATAATAAACTGATGCAGATTCAGAAGTTTTTAAGAAAAAGTTATCATTATGAGAAAATTGAATTTAAGGAAAATTTTTAAATATATAGCCAAGTGATACATAAAATATTTGTCAGAATCCTCTTGGATGTTAGTCCTCATCTCATCCTCCATCTTTCTCACCCAGTGCTGCCTTCCTTCTCTTGAATCTGGCTTGTTTTGACATTGTTTGTTGCAATCTCTGTCTCAATGACTCCCAGTTGGTCCGAGTGCATCACACTTGTAATGGTGTTGTAACCTTTATGAATTCCAACATGCTCCACAATCTTGAGTTTTACAGAACAGTCATAATTAAAAGTAAGAACAACATCAATAGCTCCAAGTCAAACACTGATCTACCAACAAACTTAGGATCTAAACGTGGATAACTGTTATTGTCGAACAGAAACCAATCTACGAATCGAAGAGTTTTCTGCGAAGTACCGCTAGTGTAGGCGCCTTAGGAAACGGACAGTTCTGTACAAAACAAAAGAAACCACAGCCTTCTAGTTCAAGAGAAAAATGCAAATATGCGAAATAATGGAAAACAAAATTCTCAGAAGTTTTCTCAAAAAATTTCAAATATTTATTTAAAGTAGTAATTAACCAAATATTTAAATAAAACCAACACCAAATTATGCATAAACATGAATATTTTCATAATTTCCATATAAGTAAAACTGTGAATATTTTTTTTTTTTGTGTTACGACTCTCCTTAAGTAGTTTCTAAGCCTAGGGACTGACAACCGCAGCTGTTACTACCCGGCAAGACGAAGTGGTAACGCGGTAGCGGCAGGAACTGCTTGGTCACGTGACGAGGTACAGCCGGGCTACGGTTGCACAAGTGCGCGTTGTTCCCTGTAAGTAGAATGGATGGATGCTTATGGTTTAACGTCCCGTCGACAGCATGGTCATTAGAGACGGAGCTTACGCTCGGATTTTTGGTTAAGGATAGGAATAGAAATCGGTCGTGCCCTTTCAAAGGAACCATCCCGGAATTTGCCTGGAGTGATTTAGGGAAATCACGGAAAACTAAATCTGGATGGCCGGAGGTGGATTTGAACCACCATCCTCCCGAATGCGTCCCTGTAAGTGCGAGAATGGAAGGTAAGCGTGGAAATTGTTATCGTCGACAGGCGCAGCTGAACAAGAGGATGGTTTCCAAATTACGGCAAGAAGGTCATGATGCCGAGCAGAGTGGAACTCACGTTTCTACACCGAAGAAGAAGCAAGAACCTCATAATAAATAGACAGCAATTTGAAACGGTATTACGAATAGGAAGACTTACCAACTTTGTGAAAACTGCACAACATTGGTCGAACAGAACTAACTTTCAAAGCTAGAAAGGAAACCCTTAGAAAAATTGTTTTGTCTATGGGATTTCGTTTTAGAAGATGCCAAAATAGCCATGTTGTTTAGTGCGAACGAGAGGACATTGTTGCTAAAAGGGCTTACTATCTCAGGTTTTTACGTAAAAATCAAAATCGAAGCCACAAGTCGTTCACTTAGATGAAACATCGATTGACACGCATTATACAGTAAATAAATGTTGGCAAGTATTATAGTATTTGATAATGCTCCATATCACAAGAATCAAGTGAATAAACCACCTTACTCAGAAATACAATCCTGGCTGACCAAAAACAACATACGTTCTGACTCCGCCCTACGGAGAGCAGAACTTCTGGCACTAGTTAAGTCCTGTTTATTGTACTGACAAAATTTTGCAAGAGAATCGATTTGTATCCCTCCAAAGTGTTCAAATGTGTGTGAGGTTTTATGTGACCAAACTTCGTGGTCATCAGTCGCTAGACGTACCCACTAATTACTTAACTAACCTAAACTAACTTACGCTAAGGACAACAGAAACAACCATGCCCGAGGGATGATTCGAACCCCCGACCGCAGCGGCCGTGCAGACCGTGACTGGCGCTTCGAAGACCGCACGGCCACTGCGGCAGGCTGTATCACTCCGACTGCCTCCGTACCAATCAGACTTGAATCCCATCGAATTAATCTGGAATAATAAAAGTGAAATCCGTCCTCAGTACATCTCAAGCCTTTCGCTCATGGAGCTAAAAAAAAGACAGCTGATGCTTTTTCTGCTGTGACATTAGAAGATTGAAGAAAGGCGGTATGTTACTTAGAAAAAGTGTGCGAGGACCACTGGAGAAGAGATGCTCTGATGGACGAAGAAATAGAAAAAAAAAATCAGTCGAGCTGGATTCAAGTGACGAATCTTTATCGTCAGCGACCGAACCAGCAGACGACGATTCGACAGAGACAGCTGAGGAAGAAGAGATCATCATGGGATGTAGTTCTACAGATATTGCTAGCGAAGCTATGTGAACGACTAAGGTAAAATACTGAATATATCGTAGAATCAGTATTCTAGCTATTGCTTTTAACTGAAATTTATTTTCAATGTTGTTCATTGGAAGAAGTACTTTGTTTTGATTACTAGCTTTGTCTATACCCCTTCAGAGTACTCGCAACGTCTTTATCCGTTCGGAATACATCTATCCATCGTAGGCGTTGGACATGCTTGACTGCAGTAAAGTTCAACCATGATTGCCACTCCCGTGCGGCCCAATAAATGTACCCGAAAACACATTGCCATTGTAGGACTGTTGCTTTAGGAAACATGATTAGATAGAAATAATTTAGCTAGATTTTCAAGAGACAGGAGATTTCGTATGTCCATCCAGTGGTGAAAGCAATAACACGTTTCAAGGGTTTTATATATGCGCATTTGATTCCTCTAACATTTGGGGGTTTCCCAGTGTGAACGCAAGGAATCACTATGCAACAAGTGTTAATAATCTCAGATAACGAAAGACATGAGACGCGTTTTCATATCTTCGCCCTCCATTTGACAGGAAAAGTGATGCTACTCGAAGTGGTATGGACTTGGGGCCACCATATTTCAACACTAACCCATGCTGCCTTCAAATCTGTCCACAATACCGAAACCGTTGCTGTCGCCAGATTTTCTGCTCTAGCTGATGTTTCATTTATGTTCTGAATCTCTTCAGTGGGATTCACGTTAGGTATCTGGTTCCTCTAATCATTTACAGGAACTCTCGAGAAAGGTCTCACTTGAAACGGCAAACTATTATGGCCCTCTAATTTGGCGCAACTTCGTCCATTAAAATTCCATTGTTCATTGAGGGCATAAGGTCATTGAAAAGGTGTGAATCATTTCCAGTTAGCTGAACATGAGTATTACCCGTAAATGACAGGTTGAGTCATTAGAGGGTCCAATCGAATCTAGATAAAAGCAATCGTCAAAAGCTTGCACAGTGGCTTATTGAGAAATTGGGTCCATAGCTCTGTGGGTTCTGCGCCTAGCTCGAAATCTTAACATCACCTCTTACAATTTGAAGTCGGGACTCTGATGACCAAGATACGGTTTTAAAATCGTCTATAGTTCATTAGATAAGTTCCCGAACCTAAACGGAATGGCCTCGTGTTCTAAGGCTTCGTGTTAAGGACTAAGTGGCCCTTCCTACCGGAGATTCAAGTCGTCCCTCGGGCATGTGTGTGTAACTTACAAGGAAAGTACTTAGGCTCGAACAAACAGAAATACACCAAATTCGTATGATAGATAATGTAAAGCTCCCTTATTACACTGGTGATACTCCCGAATTTGCAAAATTCTGCAGTCGCCCATTAGAGGCCTCAGCGTGTGCCATGCCGCATTGCACTTTGACCTGCCGGTACGCCAGTAGTGACGGTGCAGTGTGCTTCTGAAGTTGTCGTAGACGTTACTAGTGTAGTGATGCGTCAGATGGGTCGGCGATTGGTAATCAGTCCTGCTAATCTATTGCAATTGGTTGAGATGAAATTGCGAAGACCCCTTCTTCGTGACTACGGCCTTGGTGTAAAAGAATAATCATTCACATGTTTTCTAGTATCTATTATAGTGCAGAAATATGAGGATAGATTAGAAACACTATAATAGATAATAGATATCATGCGAATGATTCACCTTCTACACCAATACCATCTACAGGAAGGTTCCTTCGTAACTTCACCTCAACCAGTCACTCTGTATTAGCAGGATTGATTACCAATCGCCGACCCATCCGACACTTCACCACACAAATAAATTCACAAAACGAAACTGCAGAGGCACACTGCACCGTCACTACTGGCATACCGGCAGGTCAAAGTGCAATGCGGCTTGGCACACGCAGAGGCCTCTAATGGGCGACTGCAGACTTTTGTAGATGCAGGAGTATCACTAGTGCAATAAGAGACCTTTACGTTATCTGTCATACGATTTTGGTGTATTTCTGTTTGTTCGAGCCTAAGTACATTCCTTGTTAGTTAAAATAGTTTGTTAGCCTAGGAAATGATGACCATAGTAGTTTGGTCCAATTAGTTTAGAAACAATAAACACAAGTGTAAAAGAGAGTCGGCAAGGGCTGTCATGTTGTTAAAGAACTCAGATAAGCCGGTGGTCTGCTGCCATAACCCAATAACACCGCCCAGTCGTAAGGGATTCGTTCGTCGAACGTTCCACATTGACTTCTCCGGATATTGAACCTAGTTTTGCTTGTATTTTAACACCAAAAACTCTGCCGCATTGTGTCTTCCATTCGGGACTCTCATTGATATGTTTTCACGTTTACAATTATGTTTTAGAAGCTCTGTTATAAACACTGTTGGTTGCACAGTATTTGTACTTTCATTCTATATGTCTGCACGTGTGTACAGAAACCTCTCAAAGTTGACGTGTAATGAGTTCCTATTATGCTCTTATGGCGCTGTTGAAACCACTGTACGGCTGTTAGCTGTACGAAGTTTCTTCTGTCGCTGTTTTTAATTTTTCATTAATTTTTTTTTAATTTTAAGAAAGTGTGATGTTCACCAAATATGATATAGAAAATTTGTAAGATTTGCAATTAAGTTCTAATGTTGCTGCTGTAATAGCCTCTGGCTGTTGGTTCAAATGTTCAAATGTTTGTAGAACTTATGGGACTTAACTACGGGGTTATCAGTCCCTAAGCTTACAAACTACCTATGAACTAACTAAGACTAAGGACGGCACAAATATCCATGCCCGAGGGGGGATTCGAACCCCCGACCGTCGTGGTCGTGCAGACCGTGACTGGAGCGCCTCAGTCCCCTCTGGCTGTTGGTCACTACTACCAAAAGTCACAATAAAGAAAGGTAAAAATATGAATAACTCTATATAAAAATAGATGTGTGTATGTATGTATGTATGTTTCCTATAGACTACAAGACGACTGGAACAATTTCGTTGAAATCTCAGGATTAGGCCAGTGAGTGATCATGTGAAGCTTGGTAGTGATCGGATCACGATATCTATTAACATATATGTAAAAGTTTACTTCTAGCACTTGAAACGACAGCAGGCCTCGTACCAGAGAACAATCCAATCGCCGTTCTTCTGTCACTACGTTTATGAATTACGACAGCACCCAATAGCGATCAAACATTTCATATGTGCTCTCTCAGCTGGAGTAGCAGTAACTGTGCTGTCCTGTTCGTATTTTTTATTTATTTATTTTTTTATAACTGAACACATCCTGCGATGTTCAGGCACAGTGACAATTAAAACAGAACTACGCTTTTATGCATGTACTGTTAAAGAGTACATAATAGATGGAAGTGATACTGGCTAAGTGCTAGCGTCGTAGACTCTGTTACAAAGGATTTCTCTCCCTCTCCCTTGTCAAGAGTTGTCTCTATTGCGTCGGTAATAAAAGTTAATTATAAGAACAGTACCATACCATCACACATCATTGCAATACTTAAGCATACTGCCAGTTTTCAGAGCATTCCGGGCTACGTTGGGCAACAGAACTATTTCACATTATTGTTTTCGAATATTCAGCGCCTAGATGAAATACACCGTCATAATTGTAAAGACAGTGAAAAACGAATATCTGTTCATGTGCAAGTGCTTTCGTGGTCCTTTTTCTTAATATTTTCATAGCACAATTTCAAACTCTTCCCGTCACTACTGTTCCGAATTTGCGCGAATTAAAAATCAACTGAAACTTGCTTCCATGCCTGTACCTTCTAGACCGTACGAACTATATCAGTGTTTTTCCGTTTCTATTGTGTCGTTATATCGCCATCTTTTTCCGGTCTACTTCGTTTCATCTTTACAGCATTCAAGCTTCGATAACGAATACTATGAATCGCCGCGGTGGAACAGCCGAGCCGTCTAAAGCACCTCGCTGCGGAGCGCGCGGTTGCACGCCGTGAAGATTCGAGTCCTCCCTGGGGGCAAGGGTGTGTGTGTTTGTCCGTAGGTTAGTTTACCTATGTTTAAGTAGTTTGTAAGCTACGGACTGATGACCACGCAGTGTGGTCCGATAGATTTACAGACATTTGAACATTTGAATTTTACTCTGAATCGATTAATATCTGCCATCGAGACGAAAATGTAATATCGATATCCAATCTTAGCAATGTTTTTGTTGCCAAGAATCTTCCGAGCTAACACAGATCAACGTTGAATCAGCTTCGGCGGTTCTAGGCTTAGAGTTATACAATAGAGCGGAGCCCTGCAAAGAGTTTAATTTTTGAACTATGTTATTTATCTTGTTCAGCATTGATTCATGTAACCAATATTTGCTGTTGTGTATTTGAGTTTTAGTAAGGCCATAGTGCAGAGCCCCATATTCTCTGTGGCGGCGTGGAGTGTTTGTCTTATTGTTCGTTGCCAAACCTGTTGGATCACAGACATTGCTAAAGTTAAGTAAATTTCCCTTCGCTTGTGTCTTGAAAGCCTGTCATTACTAAATAACTAACCGATGGCATTATCTCACAAGGCGTACGATGTTATATGTTAGCCAACTATGGTTAGCTGTTTTGAGCGTTATTCTGGGCCTTGGACTGTATTACACAACTTAATTACGTAACGTAGTTCTTGCTCTATATGTTGACGGCAGTGCGTCACGGTGGTAGTTATTGATTGCTCCTGCCACTTAACTAAGGTTGCGTATCGCCAAATCAAATTTTGCCTTAAAGATCTGCCTAACTTAATATTCAGTGTTCCCTCTTGGCAACCTAAACATTAACGCCTGTTAGCTCGGCCTCTTGCCCAGTAGTCGCCTGCTGCGTGTCGTAGCGACGCGTTGTATTTAAAGTTGTGAATGTGCAAATTGTATTTTTATTTTGTACCTACTTGTTATTTGCCTTGTTCTTGTATTTTCCCGTTAATTGAGTTACAGTTTTCAGGTTTTTGAAAAATTTTGCTGTTAATTGCTGTAGCCTTATTTCTTAGTAGAGCAATTTTCTTATGGTTTTGGCACTAACGGTGAATTGCCTGGTGTTTTAAACTTTGTATTTCCTTTAAGAATTTTACATAAAAGATAAATTATTAAGAAGTAACCTAAAGTCTTAAGATTAATACTTCTCAGATAGAGGGCAACTCTTGCCCTTTTTTCTAAGAGAGACTTGTTTGTATCTTATCGTTATTTGGGTTACAGTTGTTTTGAGTTTAATTTTACGGTTAACTGTTTGCGTAGGCATCGTGAATCAAATGAGTTTGTCCCTTATGAAAACGTTTGTAAAGCACCTTGATCGGACTGAATTAATGATTGTGTTAATAAAATATGTATGACAACAAGACTTGCACTCATTACAAATGGGCTACACATTCCGTAACTACTCCCTCCCTATCAATAGAACAATTCAACATTATCGTCATTTTCTAAAAGAATCTGATCTATCTCTCTTTGCGATATACGTCTAACAATGACGTCAGACAATGACGTTGCTGCTTAACTGGACGCAGACTGTCAATGTGTGACCTAGAGCAAAGTTTTTGAAATTATCCCGCAATGTGCTGTGTTACCTGAAGAGACTACCAAGTAATAGACGAAGATAATATAATACCGCAGTTGCAACCTCAGTACGAAATCCCGTCACACCCACAAGGTATTAGCCACACAACGCGGCGGACAGATATACCGGTAATTCAAACACACAGGGTTAACGATTTCCTAACTTGAGTATCCGAAGCATGTAATTTCAACTATCACTCTACGTCCAAAGTCGGCGGCCGTAATTAAGTCGTAAACGTTTTCACAGAAATCACAAGAGACAGCCTCAAAATAACCGCCATCTGACATACCTTGCATCTATGCATATTGCTAATCAGATGACGTATGTCAGAGCAAGGTTCTACAACATCAAAATCACTGAGATCCCAGAGGTTCCCCACACAAAGAGTATGCCCCGTTATAGGAGGAGATTGAGGCTGTTACGCCTTCCTGTTTACAAGCTAATACATTATTTTGAAATTACTACTACGTCAGATTTTGGAGCTCAGGTGTTGCTTCAGGGACCGTCTGCTCATTGAGGAGGATCTTTGAACTTCACAGTAACTAAACGGAAGCAGCAGGTCGTGACAACGGATGGATAACTGCTACTATAGCACAGTAGTGTTATAGGAGTAGCTGGATTGGAAGGCTTTAATGACAGAGATGTGATTGTTTTCCGTGCGTATCAAGTTGCTGAGGTGTAAAACCGTTACATTGGGAAGTCTTATTACACGTATAACATGCCTTTTGTATTGAGAACGAGGAATCATCGTAAAGTAAACTAGAGGACTCGTGCCAATACTTCGCACCGTTAGTGGAATGACAAAAAAATTGGGAAAAAATGGAAGTAAAGTTGTATGTTCACGCATAGATTTCTTCAGAATCAATTAATGCAAATGTTTAAAAGCGCAAATGAAAGAGCTTGAACTTCTGAGTGTTCTTAGGGCCAAAAGAACTGCGTACCATAATTAGAACCGAAGATATCGTAAAACAAACAGATTAAAATATTCAATTTAAGGACAGAAAGATACCGCGTTGGAATAATTCTGATACTTGATGAGAAATCTGTGGATGAATACCTTTCGTTTAAAACAAAAATGAAGTAAATCGGATGGGTAGTTTGGTCTAGCCAACTGCCTTTAGTTTTCGTAGATTCTTTTATATATAAAATGATCAAAAAGCTGTTTGCTTTTAGATCAAAGGATCCGGTAATTGTTATGCACTAAAAGTTGTTTGTAATGTTGTTACAGAAATTGAATAGTGTGTCCTTGAACCTTTGTCCTTGTCTATATTAAAAAATAAAACATTCATCTTGCTCAAAAGCCGAAAAGCGATTCTTCGTTTTGTAGCTCTCCGGGGTATTCTGGGATGCTTTTGGCAAGGGCAATGTGTATTTTTAATATAGATAACAGAAAAGGTTAAAAACACAGTTCATTAAAAATTTACTGAGATGTGAGTTAACAGCCGTAATACACTTTAAAAAATGCATAGTGAACCATAAGCTGTTTATTGTATTCAGAGCTTTATCGGTTTCGGGTATTATCCATCATCCGAAGTAAATTAAACAGACTGAATGAGAACTACATGTATTTCTCAATCAGTCTGTTTAATTTACTTCTAATGATGGATAATATCCGAAACCGGTAACGTTCTAATCACAGCTGATGGTTGACTATGCAATTTTTAAAACACTATTATTTAATTTATGTTATAATATACATAACAAACAACTTTTATTGCCAATAATTTTCGTTCTTTGGGTCCCGCAGTGTAAAATATGTCTTGTAATGACATGATTATTATAATGATACACCAACAACACTGATTTATATTTGCTGTTATTCTTTATAAATCACAATAAGCTTATTTCGGCATTTAGCCATCATCAGGTGCTCGGTAAATACATTTAAATGGTCTTAATATACATATATGTATTGTAACTATAGATGGAAGTGGTTTATAATTTATTAGTTCTTACCTTAGATGGAATATCGTATGTGTCACAGCTGTCTTTATTTTTCACCTAGATGTCGATTGGTGCCTCGTTTCTGTCTATGCTTTCTTTATTTTTTACACCTGGATGTCAGTTGGTGCCTGTTAGCGTCTTACGTTATTTCAATAGTAAGTATATAAACATGGAATATCGCAAATACACTGTCAAGATCGAAATAACATAAGAAGCTAACATGCACCAATTGATATCCAGGTGTAAAAAATAAAGAAAGCATAGACAGAAACGAGGCACCAATCGACATCTAGGTGAAAAGTAAAGACAGCTGTGACACATACGATATTCCATGTAAGGTAAGAACTAAGAAATTGTAAACCACTTCCATCTGTAGTTACAATACATATATGTATATTCAGACCATTCAAACGTATTTACAGCGCACCTGATGATGGCTAAATGCCGAAACGAGCTCACTGTGATTTTTAAATAATGACAGCAAATATAAAGCAGTGTTGTTGGTGTATCATTATAACTTTTATTGCATAACAATTACACAATTACCTGAACCCTTGATCCAAACGCAAACAGCCTCTTTTTCATTTACTTCACGGTGATTGCTTGTTCTGAGAACATAAGGCATGTTACACGTATAATAAGACTTCCCAGTGCCACGGTTGTACACTAAAGCAACTTGATACGTACGGAGAGCAATAACGTCTCTGTGATGGCGCTGTGCAGCAAATAGATGGTATTGATTACCGCTGAAAGTTTGCCCGATGGGAAGGGGGCAACATAACTTCTGTGACGATATCCTGATCTGCTCTGGCCGTAGTACGATAAACGTTATCCTTTGTAGCCCTGCGTTGCTCAGGCAGGCAGTACAGCTATCCCGGGTAAACGGGACGCCCAAAGTTGCCGCTTTGTGTCTGGGAGTGAAGCGGAAATTTTGGCTGCGCCAGGCAGGTCGTGGATCAAGAAGCCAACTTGGTAGCCGGGCGTCGGAGTTACTAAAGTACGCTAACTGCGCGGGCATTCTGCGCCGCTGGGCGCAGCCTTAGATCGACGAGGCGGTCGCGAACGCCAGGAGCAGTGGCCGCTGTCGACCATTTGGGCTGCAGGCTTCGCGGGAACGCTCATCCCGGTAATCTGGCAACACATCTCACGAAAACGACGATGCCTTCCTCAACTATTCAATTACCAGCTCAAAACACTGCGTTGAGCGGCTTCTCTTGTGCCTTTCTTACCACTCAGCCTATCTGCTCCTGTCCATCTCTGTTCAGTTCACATGTATCTGGACTAAATTTCATTCTGTAGTGTCCCTTTCACTTACAAGGGGAACACCAACTATGGTACCAATGGAATTTTATGGGTCGTAGGTATGTTAAAAAATGTTCAATTGTTTGTATAGCTTGGTAGCCTGACGCCTCTGCACGAGTTGAAGCAAGTGCAAACGAGCTAAGATATTCTGCAGATCTTTTAACGAAAATATAACGAAAGGATGTTTACAAAACACACACTGTTTCAGTCGCCATGACACGTCATCAAATATATATCCCGTAATAGCGATCAAATGTATATTATTTTCACACCATGAATACTACGATCTCTGCTATGTTTATTAGATCAACTAAGTAGTTCTCGATCAATCTTTTTAATTTTGTATGTATCTGATGGATGACACTACTGCGTTATCTCATATTTCATTGTAAATTGTGTATAATTCATAATTGTTAAATTTTTAACGAACTCTTCTGATGATGGATGATATCCGAAACCAGTAAAGTTCAGAAAACGATAAACAGCTGATGGTTGACCATGCATTTTTAAAAATATAATACGGCTGTTAACTCACACCTTGTAAAAACTTGAATAAAAGGTTTCGCTTGGAGTGTAATTCTGTATGGTACTGAAATTGGAAAGTTAAGGAAGGAAAGCAGGGCACGGCTAGAGGCTTTTGAGATGTGTACTTGGACGATGGAAGGAATAATCTGGATGGACAAAGTGAAAGATGAGGAGGTACTAAGACGGGCAGGAGAACGAAGTCAGTTGTTGTTGTTGCTGTGGTCTTCAGTCCGCAGACTGGTTTTATGCAGCTCTCTACGCTACCCTGTCCTGTGCAAGTCTCTTCATCTGAGAATATGTTCGGCAACCTGCATCCTTTTGAATCTGATTACTATATTCGTCCCTCGGCCTTCCTCTACGATTTTAACCCCACACGCCTCCTTCTAATTCTAAGTTGACAATTCCTTGATGTCTCAGAATGTGTCCAACCAATCTATCCCTTCTCTTAGTCAGGATATTTCAGAAAATCCTTTTCTCTCCGATTCGGTTAAGCACCTCATCATTAGTTACATCATCTACCCATTCATCATCCGTCTGTAGCACCACATTTCAAAAGCTTCTATCATCTTTTTTATCTGAACTCCTTATCGTCCATGTTTCACTCCCATACAATGCTACACTCCAGACAAAAGCTTTCAGAGAGGACTTCCTAACATTTAAATTAATACTGGATGTTATCAAGTTTCGCTTCTTTAGAAACACTTTTCTTCCCATAGCCATTCTGCATTTTATATCTATTTTACTTCGGCCATCAGAAGTTATCTTGCTACCCGAATAACAAAATTCATCTTCTACTTTCATTGACCCATTACCTAATCTAATTCCTTCAGCATCGCCTGATTTTCTGATATTGCATTCCATTACCTTCGTTTTACTCTTGTTAATGTTCATGTTATATCTTCCTTTCAAGACACTGTCCATCCCATTCAACTGCTCTTCCTGATTCTGTCTCTGACAGAATTACTATGTCATCGGCAAACAGCAATGTTTTTATTTTTTCTCCCTGCACTTTAATGCCCTCTCCAAACTTCTCCTTCCATTCCTTCACTGCCTCCTCAATGTACAAATTGAACAACATTGGGGAAAGACTACAACCCTGTTTTACTCCCTTCCCAACCTATGCGTCCCTTTCTTGCCCTTCGACTCTAATAACCTCTGTCTGGATTTGTACAGGTTGAATATAACTCTTCGCTCCCTATATTTTACGTCTGATACGTTCAGAAATTGGAAGAGTGTATTCCAGTCGACATTGTCAAAAGCTTTCTCCAAATCGACAAACGCTAAAAACGTAGGTTTCCCTTTCCTTAGCCTATCTTCTAAGACAAGTCGTAATATGAGTATTGCCTCTCGTGTTCCTACATTTCTTCTAAATCCAAACTGATCGTCCCTGAGGTTGGATTCCACAAATTTTCCATTCATCTGTAAATAATTCGTGTTCACATGTATCTGGACTGAATTTCATTCTGTAGTATCCCTTGCACTTACAAGGGGAACACCAAGTATGGTACCAACGGAATTTGATGGGTCGTAGTTATGTTGTGAGGGACTTCCTCCAGACCATCAAGCTGAAAGGATTTGTTCCAATGGGCCTTGATTTCTAAGAAAATCGAAATCAAATTCGCAGCAAATTACCACGCGTAACGTGTCTACTTATACATTGGCGGTTACCGCTCAGCGAAACAGCGTGGTGTAATCGGCAAGATGCGAGGCTGCCATGGAGGCGACCTAGATTGAAGTCCGACATGGGTCAATTACTTTTCACACTTGTCCGATAATTGTGCATAATTATGTATTTTTATAACCATTCTTATGTAAACGATTGCAGTAAATGGTCTGGATAAAAACATGTAACATTCGCTCAGTATGTTATGTATTGCGCGACGATTATTTTATTCTTTTTGTTTCTTCGAAGCACACGTTTAAGGCGATTGAAGCATATTTCGTAATCAGTAAACAGTCTTTTGTTAATACCTATGTTCCTGGTTTGCGTCGCAGTTAATTGACGACCGAACATAGTTTTTAAATGTGAACGTCCCGTGTTTTCCAGTATCGCTGATGAAAACACTTGCGCCTGTAAAGCGGCGCCATTTATTAGATTTCTGTGGTGCTACAATGTTCTGTGTTTCCTGTGCTTCTATGACAATTATCACCCAGAATTTTGTACAGGTGTTAAAGATAGTGACGATGGCGACAGTGAGTAAATAACACTGCGCAATAAGTAAAATAATCAGTTGCTACTTTGTTATTTGTTATTATCCTGACTGTTAACTCAAGCCGTAACATATGAGTGGGTGTAAAGGCATATAATTATGCACAATAAAAGAAGAGAAATGAAGAAAAGTAAAAAAATCAATTACTTGTTATTCTTTCTTTATATCCTTTCTTTGCTTAATTATTTTTAAATTTTTTTAAATATAAAAAGTAGCAAGTACAATTTTTAAAAATTGTTCTGTCACTAGGTATCAAACGTGGGTCTCCTACATGGTTGCCGTAATTTACTGCGAATTCGATTTCGATTTTCTTAGAAATCAAGGCCCACTTGAATAAATCCTTTTAGGTTGATGGTCTTGAGAAATTCCCTCACAACATACCTGCTACCCATCTAAATCCGTAGGTACCATACTTGGTGTTCCCCTTGTTAGCTCAATCCTCACGATGTCATTCCTTCTGAACAATGTAACACACTAGAATGTATTTCTCTTCGGGCATAGAGTGCAGTATTAGGTAACTGCAGTTGAAAGTTTCTGCGGATAGGGTTAGTAGTGCTGCGCGGAACGGCAGCGTGGACCAAGGCGTCATGCTACATTCTGGGTATGGGCCATGCGTAATTTCATGCTGCAGTTATGCAACTGTTATGTCCTTTGATGAGTTCACGTTCACATATTTTGGAGCTGTGAAACGCCATGACGAGCTGTGAAACGCCATGACGTGCGCTACTGGGCTGCAGAAAATCCTCGGTATATACGATCTATCGATCATCAACGTAAGTGGTCTAATAATGTATGGTGTGGAATCCTTGAGGATGAAATCTTCAGTCAACTCTACTTCCCAGGTACGTTAACGAATTTAGTGTGTTACCTTGTATAAAAAAATGGGTTATTTTCTTTTTTGCGAAGGTGATTATGTTGATTGTCATTCTGAATTTTTAAAACTTACTGAATAGTTTTTCTGTATATAAGGTTAGATGCAAATGCCGAAAGAATACTTTCACTTTTTACCACACAGTAGACTGATGGAAGGAATAGGTTGAACGTTGAATATGAGAATCGGATTTTCGGTTGAAAATCGATTTTCGTTTTATTGGCTTATTATATTCCGTCACGTTTCCTCTTTAAAATTACCTGTCGTACATATCTCTACTACAATTACAACTAGTTCATTTTTATAGGTTTTTGAGATCGTGTATTGCGCTTTTATTGTAAACGTCTCTAATGGCTGATCATAAACATTTTTCAGGCCATTTGTGTGGCATGAATTCAAATATCCCGCTTTCCAGCGATTCTTTATACACTATTTGTCTCAGAATTTCTCCCTCTGGGTTCATCAAGTTACTCTTTGACTTGAGATTGTTTGTAATTAGTGTGCTATATGAAAGGGAAGAACTAGATGATGACAAAACCTTGGATGGCAAAGAAAGATAGACTGATTCCATGACAGGCAGCATTCAGAATAGCTATGGCCTTGCAATCAGGCTAAATACAGGCAATCGTGAAGGAGCATCCAGGACATAGTTTGTGCCTCTAAGGTGAAAAGAGAGAAATACATTCACCACCACAGTCTACCATTAGCTATCATAGAAGAAATAATGCCCACTTTCGAAGTTATTGCTGACATGTCTTCTCGGAATGTCTTCACGGAAAAACGCAGAACCCCATGGAGCGCTCGAATAGTGTGAAATGGCATCGTCTCCCAAAACAGTGTTTCTCACACTACATTTTGTTGTGTATGATGCAATGGCAACCTTTAGTCTTGGTATTATAAATAAATGTCAGGTCCTTTAAAAGTTAGGTTTGTGTTTTGGTTCACGCATGGTATGTGCTATGTTGACTTTAGATCAGCGCAGAGTAAAGCATGCCGACAATATAATCAACACATGAGTGCAAAGAAGCAAGACAGGTGCAGAGTGCTGCCAAAAGAAGATTTGAAAATGATTATAAAGACTGAAGGGGTATTAACTATGGATCAGGAATGTTTTAATATTCTTTCTCCGTTTCCCGTATGTTTAATTTCTACTTATTTTAGGAACATTATCTCAGGTACTGATGAACCTAGAAGTGACTTTTTTTTACATACTGAAACAAGGATTTTTTTAATTACTCGATTTACAAAAAAAATTTGCGGGCATAATGTAGTATAAATTGATGCGAAAAATTTACTTTAAAATAAGTGTGAAAAACTTTGACAATATACTGTTTTTTCAGTATTGTTATAAAATGTCAATTGACTTACAGTAAAAACTTTTATCCCTCTATCTCCAGTATTTTTTGAGAAAATATTCCCTCTAGTACGCATATTTTAACACAGTGGGGATAGGCGATTCCATATCCCCTTAGGAATGTTGATGGTTCAACACACTGACATGAAAAAATTAATCTCTTTACAACCATCTGCTAAGCAAGCCTACAATTCTGCAGAGAACTCTAACTTCATGGAAATATCAATAATTGCTAAATGATGTGTGTATTTCCTATAAATAATAATAAACTCATTTGTTAAATTTGAACATGTATTTTGCGCGTCCTCTCTCTTTCTTTCTTTGTTCACCTTTTTGAAGCCGTTTGTCCTCTTTATTTTTATATATATGACTCATCCGGTAAGTGTAGCCAAAATAGTTTTGCAGTTTGGAGGAGGTTAGAAATATTAAATTGCATATGGCTGTGTTTGGCCCCTTCAGATGCACGGCCCTAAGCTACGGATAGTCTCACCCTTATAGGGGCCATGGCGAAACACGAAGTTGCCCATACACAAACTCCGTGAGTGGGCATGCACAGTTGAGATGTACCAGGTGCGACAATAAAGTAATGAGACTGATGTGAAAAAAAATGTGGCCTACCGTTTTAGTCAAGTTTAGTGTTGTCTCGTTCAAAGTGGTTACCTTCTGATTAAACACACTTTTTCCAGCGTTTCTGCCTTTGATGGTAACATTTCTGGAAGTCCTCTTCTGCATATACATGTTCATACACACTCCGCAATCCATCGTAAGGTGCGTGGTGGAGAGTACACTGATCCATTACTAGGAATTTCCTTTCCTGTTCCACTCCCAAATAGAACGAGGGGAAAAAAAAGAATGCCTATATGCCTCCGTACTAGCCCCAATTCCTCTTGTCTTTGTGACCACTACGTGAAATGTACTTAGGCGGCAGCAAGATCGTACTGCACTCAGCTTCAAATTCCGGACCTCTAAATTTCTTCAAGAGAAATTCACGAAAAGAACGTCGTCTTTCCTCTAGCGATCCCCAGTTGAGTTCCCAGAGCATTTCCGTGACACTCCCGCGTTGGTCGAAACTACCAGTAACAAACCTAGTTGCTCGCCCTTAAATTCTTCCATGTCCTCCTTTAAACTGAACTGCTGCGGGTCCCAAATATTTTAGCAATACTCTGGACGTGGTCGTACAATCTTTTTCTGCCTGGTCTGCTTTACAGATGAAGTACATCTTCCCAAAATTATCCCAATAATTTGAAGCTGGTAGCCTGCCTTACTCATAACTGTCTTTAGATGTTCATTCCATTTCATATTGCTCTGCAATGTTACGCATAAATATTTGAACGACGCAACTGCATCGAGAATCTCACTACTAATGGTATATACGAACATTATCGGATTGAATTTCCTACTCATGCGTATCACCTTACACTTTTCTACATTTTGAGCTAGCTGCCATTCTTCACACCAACGTGAAATTTTGTCTAAATCATCCTGTATGCTATTACAGTCAATTAAAGACGGCACCTTTCCATACACCACAGCATCATCAGAGCAAACAATCGCAAATTACAAAATACTCTGTAGATCAGATCATTTATCAACGTAGAAAGTAATAGCGGTCCTATCACACTCCCCTGGGGCACGCCTGAGCCGGCCGCGGTGGCCGAGGAGACTGAGGCGCTCCAGTCACGGTCTGCACAGCCACTACGGTCGGAGGTTCGAATCCCCCCTCGGGCATGGATATTTGTGCCGTCTTTAGTATAAGGTAGTTGATAAGTAGTTTGTAAGTTTAGGGACTGATGACCCCGTAGTTAAGTCCCATAAGCTTAACAAACATTTGAACATTTGGCACGCCTGACGATACACTCATCTTTGATGAACACTCGCCTTCCAGAACAACGTATTGCATTCTATTACTTAGGAATTCTTCCAGCCAGTCACAAATCTGTGAACCTATTGTGTAATATCTTCCAAGATCCTCGTGTCAGCTTTTTGGGCATTTTGTGTTGTTTGAAAATGGTTACCCTTGACCACAGTGTTGACCCTTCTATATAGAAAATAAGGTGGCTGCGTTAGTACTGAAATTCGTTTTGAGGTTAGAAATTGCTGTACTGACAGGGCAGTATGGCAGTACTAATTATTGTAGTACAGAATACAATTCTTAGCGATGCCTTCTTGGACACGAAAAACTCTTATGAAGACTTTCTAAATTTTCTTTGTAGTAATATTGGTTAACTGTTTGTCCAGGAGGGAGCCACTCTTTATGAAAATTTCCCTTGGACAAGTTGACATCCGTAAGTGAGGATGATGATCGTCCACTGCGGTCTTTGCCTTCAACATTCGTTCTGCCTTCACTAAACATTTTATGTCAACGAAAAACTTGAGCTCTTGACATAACCTCAACTCCAAAAGCCTTCTGCAGCTTACTGTAATATGTCGTCGCGTTTTCACCCAATTTAACGCAGAATGAAATTGCGTACCGTTGCAATTTACTATGCGGTTCCATTTCCGTGACGAGAGACGCAAACACGTGTTAACTTATTTACAACTCAACTCATGTTCAAATGTTTGTAGAACTTATGGGACTTAACTACGGGGTCATCAGTCCCTAAGCTTACAAACTACTTATCAACTAGCTAAGACTAAGGACGGCACAAATATCCATCCCCGAGGGGGGATTCGAACCCCCGACCGTAGTGGCCGTGCAGACCGTGTCTGGAGCGCCTCAGTCCCCTCGGCCACCGCGGTCGGCTCAACTCATAACTGAGCACTTGCATCGATGTGCCGCTCAGTCTATAAAACCCTTTCTATACGAGACGTGCAACACGCACAAGGACGTCGTTGTCAGCTACAGCGCCCTCTACGATAGACCGCCGAATTTATGATATATTCTGATGATTAAAACATTTATTTGTGTTTTAGACAGCCACTGTGACACTGTATTTTATTTTCGTGCAGTTCATGTGTAACTACGTCGCTCACATGTGTTAACTTCATCATTATATGATGAAGCAGCTCAGGTGTCTATAAATAGACCTTTCCTTTTGATTAAGCTTCAAATAATGCTCACCGAAAACAAATATTTCATCTGTTAACTACAGCATGTTTCAGGAAACATAGTAAATAATTTAGAAGACGTTAATAAAGACGATTTGCAGTTAAAATTTCATATAAAGTGTGTCCAATTTTTATTGGGTACAGAGATACAGCTCTTGGTATGTACAACAAACTGATTTGGATATTTTTATTGATTCTTTTGTCTGTTCTTGATAGATCACCATAGTGAATTTTATTTAAATAACCGGTTTTCGACGTAGTTTAAAGTCTAAATATGCCATAGCAAGCTGAAAACCGGGTAACTAAGTAGAAATGAACGATTAGAACAAACACAAAATTCTACTTTTATGTAAGTGTGATGTTTTACTACCAAGAACCGACGGATAAATCAGCAAAAATTTCTTGATGTAAATTTGCTCTACGTTTGTTTGGATTTCATATTAACAGCTATATCACTGTATTCAATAAAAATTGTACACAGGTTATATTACACATTTAATGCAATTCGTCTATAGTATCTCCTCCTAAAATACTTACGACTGACTAGGAAAGCACTTGGGCTCGAACAAACACATATACATCAAAATCGTACGAGAGATAATGTAAAGATCCCTTATTGCACTAGTGACACTCCCGCATCTGCAAAACTCTGCAGTCGCCCATTAGAGGTCTCTGTGTGTGCCTTGCCAATTGCACTTTGACCTGTCGGTTCGCCAGTAGGGAGGGTGCAGTGTGCCTCCGAAGTTGCGTTTTGTGACGTTATTTGTGTGGTGAAGCGTCAGATGGAGCGACAATTGATAATCAATCCTGCTAAAGCATTGCGATTGGTAGAAATGAAGTTAAGAAGAACCATTATTCGTGAAGATGGTATTAGTGTAGAAGATGAATCATTCGCATGCTTTCTCGTATCTGTTATGGTACAGAAATATGAGTATAAGTTAGATACTGTTGTAACACTAACACATAATGATGATAATAGGGATGATAATGAAGAACTCATTGCTGGCGACGGTGCTACGGTAAGCGCGGGAAGAGGCCATGGAAGCAGTTGCAGTGAATACCAACAGTCTTCCGAGAAGAAGGTTAAAGTTGCAACTATCATCACGGCTTTCGATGACAATACGCTAAAGTACATGTACGATGATTATTACATAAGTTATAGATCAGATATCTGCATTACGCATGGCGTCTACAATTACATCTACAGTGCTATCTAAGAGCATGATTGCAATGTTTTGCATAAAAACGACACCCACCAACACATTGAGGTATACGTAGAGATACTGTAACCAAACGTCCATACAGATATGTTTGTTAGAGCCCAAGTACTTTCCTTGTGAGTCGAAAAACTACGTTCCTCTGAGCAGGAGACAAGTACACAGCCGGCCGTGGTGGCTTAGGGGACTGAGGCGCTCCAGTCACGGTCTGCACGGCCACTACGGTCGGGGGTTCGAATGCCCCCTCGGGAATGGATATTTGTGCCGTCCTTAGTTATTAGATAAGTAGTTTGTAAGTTTAGGGACTGATGACCCCGAAGTTAAGTCCCATAAGCTTAACAAACATTTCAACATTTGAACACGTACACATTCTCAAACAAATTCCCGACTTCGCTTCGTTTGTCAGCTGGGTTCCCCATTCGGTCGTCTGCGCAAGCGCGAAGCACTTCCATACGCGTGAGAATAGGATCCATTCTATTCCGTCTAGTAGCGATCGTATGCGTGCATCTTGTGCTAGTGGACGCGTCTACACTGTAAGCGGACGGCGTGACCGGTGCATCATGGGTAATTTCGTGCCGTGGTGGAGTAGCCGAGCGGTCTAAAGCGTCTCGCTGCGGAGCGCGCGGTTGCTCGCCGTGGAGGTTCGAGTCCTCCCTAGGGCATGGGTGTGTGTCTTGTCCTGAGGTTAGTTTACCTAGTTTTAAGTAGTTTGTAAGCTACGGACTGATGACCACGAAGTTTCGTACAATAGATTTACAAACATTTGAACATTTGGTAATCTCGTAAGCTCTCACTTCCCGTGTAGAAAGGGCTTAAATATTGTGCCTACGTAAGCCTGCAGGGGTGCCACACCTTGCAGAGAAAATCAGTCTCATCATTTTATTGTCGCGACTCGTAGTCAGCTCGACGAACTGTCGCCGGCCGGCCGCTCCCCGCGTCATTAAAATTTTCGATTCCATTTCCATTCGCGGCGCCTTTACTGTTAAAAGCCCCGGCGCGTCGCAGGCACGTTTAACGGAGCCAGCGCCGGCACTTGCGAAGTGGCCCCCGGCCTGGCCGCGTGGACAAAGCCCGCCGAGGAGAAAGGCGCCATTACAGCGCCGTCTTGCCGCCCTAATGTAGGGGTGCGGCACTCCTGCGCGACTTTCGAACACCGCGCCGCCTCCCACCAACCTGCCGTATTTGACACGTACAGTTATAACACCACGTACGACCTCAGTCTTAAACTGAAGTACACGATACCAGATTATAAACCGATTAGTGTAACACTCCATCATGGCCGGATCTAGGACATTTGCCAAGGGGGGGGGCAAGCTTAAATTTTCCGCCCCTTCTTTCACCCGCCCCCCGTAACAATCGACTTGTTTACGCTAATTGGGTTACATATTTCTATATAAATGTCACAATCTCACAAGACGAACTTATTTTATTGACTGGATTAATGTAAAAGGAAAACAGAACAATTTTAATACATACAAAAATGTTATAAGACTACTCATCGTACAAAAATCAATTCAAAATTTCCCTTTTCGAGCTTTTTTTTTTTTGCCGCAAAACTGTTTTTGATATCATCATATTTAGAGAAGCACCTCTTTGTGCTCTATGGATATTATACTCAGAGTTGTTAAGCAGTCGTGCTCCTCAAGTGTATTTAATTAGTTTCAGCTTGCTGAAACTTCTTTCTCCAGACGAAACAGAAACTAGAATGGTAAGATATATTTTATAAATGTTATAAATTAAACTTAATGTTGATGATGCAGTGGAATCTTGCAAGGCTCTGTCTATTGCCAGCGCATGTTGTCTGAAACTTTCAGCTTCAAGTTCTTCCTCGCTAAGATCTTCTGCCAGTTCCGCTGCTTTGGCCTTCAAGTCCTCCACTTCCATTTCTCGAATTTGCACACAACACAGAAAACTAATTTTTGCACCAATTTTCTCAAGTGCGGTAAACCTGGTACTAAGCTCTGTCAATTATTCCTTATTGTTTCTGTGAATGTTGGATACTTCATCCTCACAAATCTCATCGGCCATTTCCTTCTTTCTTCGAATCCTGTTTTCGGAAAATACCTTTGATACCTCATTATCTTCTGCTAGCACTTTGGCCTCAGAAATAGCTTCAGAGGTACAAGAATCAA
Organism: Locusta migratoria; assembly: GCA_026315105.1. Taxonomy (NCBI): domain Eukaryota; kingdom Metazoa; phylum Arthropoda; class Insecta; order Orthoptera; family Acrididae; genus Locusta; species Locusta migratoria. Next base: position 221,617,142 of record CM048751.1, on the reverse strand, counting down.
GTAAAATATTTTTATTCATGTATCTAAAAAAGGAAATCTATGCAAATTAATAAACATTGTGCCTTTACTTAAGCAATAACGCAAACATCTCCCTCATTCTGGCTAATATCTAATAGATTTTTAAAGTTTGATTAGCTGAAGTACCTGTGACACTGAAGTCAGCAACCAGGAATTTTAGTTTTATTAAATGATTTCGGTATTTCTTGCAGTCATTTTACTGTTAATAATTCTGTGTCAGTTAATTTTATTAAATTATACCAAAAAGATACATTCAGTAAAAAAGAAAAAAAAGAGGATGGAGTCGGTCAAAATTTGCTGCCCTCTAAATTATACCGCCCGGGGCAACAGCCCCATTTGTCCCCCACTAGATCCGGCCCTGCATTCCATCATGATTGAGGAGTAACGCGTTACTTGTAATGCCGCTACTAGTAGCAGTTACTTTTCAAAGGTAACGGACGATAACGGCTTTATCTATATTTATAAATGTGAATGTCTGTTCGGTGTACGTTTATCACGTCTGAACCACAAAACATAAAGAGCTAAAAGTTTGTACAGTTACTAATGTCTACCCGGGGAAGGCTTTAGGCACGGTTTTATGGCGATCGGATACCTATTTATCTATATGTATTAATGTGAATCTCCGTTCGGTGTACGCTTATCAGGTCCGAACGACAAAAAGCAGAGACTTTAATATTTGTATTGTTGTTGTCGTTGTGGTCTTCAGTTCGGAGACTGATTTGATGCAGTTCTCCAAGAGAGCAAGCCTCTTCATCTCCACATAAGAACGGCAACCTACATCTGATTGAATCTGCTTACTGTATCCATCTCTTGGTCTTCCTCTGTGGTGTTTAGCCCACACACTTCCCTCCAACGCTAAATTCACAGTTCCTAGATGTCTAAGAATGTGCCCTACCAATCTATCCCTTCTTTTAGTCAAGTTATGCCAGAAATTTCTTTTCTCCCCAATTCCGTTCACTACCTACCTAGTACCCACATAGTCTTCAGCATTCTTCTGTAGCACTACATTTCAAAAGCCTCTCTCCTCTTCCTGTCCGCACTGTTTATCGTCCATTTTCACTCCCATACAAGTCAACACTCCATACAAATACCTTCAGAAAGGACTTACTTAGGCTTAAATCAATATTCGATATTAACAGATTTCACTTTTTCAAGAACGCTTTTCTACCCATTGCCATTCTGCATTTTATATCCTCTGTAATGCGGCCATCATTTGTTATTTTACTGCCCAAGTAGCAAAACTCATCTGCCTCCTTTATTGCTTCGTTACCTAATCTAATTCCTTCAGCATCACCAGATTTTCTTAGACTGAACTCCATTATCCTGGTTTTGCTCTTGTTAATGTTCATCTTATATGCACCTTTCAGCGCATTGTCCATTCCCAGTTACTAATTTATACCTGAGGAAGATTTTAGGCACGGTTTTATAGCAATCTGATAGATATCTAGTAATTTGAAGAATATAAAGCGAAATGCGGAACAATAATTGCTCTTTGAAAATTATATTTACTCTTTGAAAATGGTTTTATTGGTAGCTTTGTCGTTTGAGGGATAATAATGATAAAAGGGTAAAAAAAATTGGGATGGAAAGTTATCGGTGTATATAAAATTCTACGTGTGTGTGTGTGTGTGTGTGTGTGTGTGTTAATATGAAGCGAAAACTACAGAACGCAAACGAATGGTCTGTGTGTAATTGTTGTCCGAAGTCTCCCGTTGTACACCATAGCAGTTCCATGCCGGCAGCTATAAGGAGGTGGAAGATATGGTGGTTGAAAGTCGTCAAATTATAAAAAAATTCTGACTGAAAGCCAGCGATGACGTTTGCGACTCTATAACAATGATTTTAAATACAGCGAAACGCGATGTCACAGACCATTTCTTTGCTCTATGCGTGATACAATGTCTTCAGCTCTTCCTCTGTAAGGTTAAGCATACGAATAAGGAAATATAAGAATAAATAAATAGCACACTACTGAAAGATAGCTTATTTATCATAATCAATCAACACGCGTGCGGAGCCGCGGGTTTAAGCTAGTTATTTCCCTAAAGTTACTTTAACTGTAAGTAAGTTATACTCCTGGCCATTAAAATTGCTACACCACGAAGATGACGTGTTACAGACGCGAAATTTAACCGACTGGAAGAAGATGCTGTGACAGGCATTCACACAAGGTTGGCGCCGGTGACACCTACAACGTGCTGAAGTGATGAAAGTTTCCAACCGATTTCTCATACACAGACAGTAGTTGACCTGCGTTGCCTGGTAAAACGTTGTTGTGATGCTTCGTGTTAAGGAGGAGAAATGCGTACCATCACGTTACCGACTTCGATAAAGGTCAACTTGTACCCTATCGCGATTGCGGTTTATCGTATTTCGACATTGATGCTACCGTTGGTCGCGTCCAATGACTGGTAGCAGAATACAGAATCGGTGGGCAATACGAAACGGCCGGCCGCGGTGGCCGAGGGGACTGAAGCGCTCCAGTCACGGTCTGCACGGCCACTACGGTTGGGGGTTCGAGTCCCCCTCGGGCATGGATATTTGTACCGTCCTTAGTATTAGCTAGTTCATAAGTAGTTTGTAAGTTTAGGGACTGATGACCCCGCAGTTAAGTCCCATAAGGCTGTACAAGCATTTGAACATTTTCAATACGAAACGCCGTGCTGGATCCCAACGGCCTCGTATCACTAGCAGTCGAGATGACAAGCATCTTATCCCCATGGCTACAACGGATCGTGCAGCCACGATTCGATCTCTGAGTCAACAGGTTGGGACGTTTGCAAGTAAACAACCATCTCCACGAACAGTTCGACGACTTTTGCAGCAGCATGGACTATCAGCTCGGTGACTATGACTGCGGTTACTCTTCACGCTGTATCACAGACAGGAGAGCTTGCGGTGGTGTACGCAACGGCGAACCTAGGTGCACGTCATTTTTTCGGATGATCCATGTTCTGTTTGCAGCATCACGATGGTTGCATCCGTGTTTGGCGACCTCGCAGTGAACGCATATTGGAAGCGCGTATTCGTCATTGACATACTGGCGTATCGCCCGGCGTGATGGTATGGGGTGCCATTGGCTACACGTCTCGATCACCTCTTGTTCACATCGACGGCACTTTGAACTGTGGCCGTTACATTTCAGATGTGTTACGACCCGTGGCTCTACCCTTCAATCGATTCCTGCGAAACCATACATTACAGCATGATAATTCACGACCGAATGTTGCAGGTCCTGTACGGGCATTTCTGGATGTGGAAAATCTTCGTCTGCTGCTCTGGACAGCACATTATCCAGATCTCTCAGCAAATGAAAACATCGGGTCAATGGTGGCCGAGCAACTACCTCGTCACAATACGCCAGTCACTCCTCTTAATGAACTGTGGTATACTGTTGAAACAGCATGGGCATCTGTACCTGTACAAGCCATCTAAGCTCTGTTTGACTCAATGCCCAGGCGTATCAAGGCCGTTATTACGGGCAGAGGTTGTTGTGGGCACTGATTTCTCAGGATCTATGCACCCACATTGCGTGAAAATGTAATCACATGTCAGTTCTAGTATAATATATTTGTCCAATAAATACCCGTTTATCTTCAGCATTTCTTCTTGGTGTAGCAATTTTAATAGACGACACTTTCATAGTGTGGCCCCACAGAGGAAATAAGTTAATGGAGTTTCTGCATCATCTTAACTCCATTCATGAGAACATTTGATTCACTATGGAATTAGAGAAAGATGGCTGCCTTCCATTTCTGGATGTTTTGGTTAAACGGAAGAGTGATGGCTCTGTAGGACATTCTGTTTATCGTAAGCCCACGCACACTGTTTTTTATTTGCACTCCTCAAGTTGCCATCACCCATCTCAAACAATGAGTGTGCGTAATACCCTTGTACACAGGGTCCATACCATTTCGGATGCAGAAAATCTACCAAAAGAACTTGCACATTTAAGGACAGTATTCAGAGACAATGGATACTTGGCAAATTAGCAAGGTCTACTCACCTAAAACCAGGAACTTGTAAGTAGATAAAAAGGAAAACGTGCCAGCTAAGTCGCTAGCTTTCCTTCCTTTCGTTGGAAATGTCTCCTTCAAAATAGGAAAAATACTTTATAGTTATCAGGTGGAAGTTATTTTCCGTCCACCATCTAAGATTTGTAACTTGTTGGGACCAGTAAAAGATGATTTGTTACTGCGGAAGGCGGGAATTATAAAATACCTTGGGAGTGTGGTATGGCCTACATAGGACAGACAACACGCACTGTGGACGAAGGTTGTACTGAACATCAACGTTGCATTCGCCTTCTGCAGCCCATCAAGTCTGCAGTTGCAGAGCATTGTATTTCTTACGGACATACAATGGAATATGATAAAACATCAATTTTGACCAAAACAACATCCTTCTAGGACTCCATTACAATCCGTTGAAATACGCATTGCGGAAAATCTGATGAACCCTGACAGTGGCTACCAGCTGAATAACGAGTGGAATCCCGTCATCTTCGAGATTTGTTCTAGACGAAGACGCCAGAAGACTCCGATAACTGCGGCCAGCGGCACTATCGAAGACATCTGATCCTTGCAGTTCCACCAGCGAGGGCGCTGCCGCCGGCCGGTGTGGTTCTTCTGTCACCGTCAACCGTGTCTTCGACGCATGCTACATAAGACGGAGCTGAGAGCGTCTTCAGCCCAGTTTTTGCTCCAGTCCCACCTCACTGAGTTCGCCTCATGGTGTAATCAGTGGCTCCTATCCGTAAATCCAGACAAATCCCAGGCAATCGTCAGAGGTCGTACCACCCGCTCCTTCCGTCTCCACGATTTCTATCTTACCCTCCACAACCAACTAATCAGTCACACCCCCACCCTCAAATACCTTGGCCTGACCATTGACCGCAAACTTTCCTGGACCCCGTACCTCAAATCCCAACTCAACCTCCTTAAACTCCTTACTGGTCGGACGTGGGGCCTCCACCCTTCCACTGTCCTTTAGACCTATAAATCCATCATGCGCCCCGTCCTCTGTTCCTTCCATCCCGCCTGGATATCAGCCCCTCCTACCTTCTACAAAATCTTACAAATCCTGGAACGCCACGCCCTCCGCCTCGCATACCGTATCCGACTCCCTTCCCCCACGCGGATCCTCTATGACCTAATCCCCTTCCCTCCTCTCCTCCAACACCTCGAACATCTACGAATCCTTTACACTACCCGAAAAATAGAGTCCCAAAACCCTCTGGTATACCATATTCTCACCGATCCCGGGCCTCTGCCACGCCTCCACCAAACTATCCCATCCGGCCTTCACCTACATACTTTCCCAGGGCAACTTCCGCACCCTTCCCTTACCGGATACGAACGTCGTCCCGATATCTACCCCTCCTACCAACCCTGATCCCTTCCCCGTAGCATCAGCACCCTCCCCACTTCCCCATCCACTCCTTTCCTCCCGCTTGACTGCCCCTATCCCGCCCCCAGGGTCTCGCCCACGCCCCTTCCCTCTTCTTCCCCTCCCTTCCACTCCCGTCCCCCATCCCCCGCGCTTCACTCATCCCTCTCCCATCCCTTCCCCCATCGCTCGCCTTCCCCACCCCGCGGGGGCGTCTCGACATTTTAATTATTCCTCCAGTTCCAGTGTTCGTGATTAGTGATCTTTGATGTGTTGTTAAACTGTGCCTCGCCGGCAATGTCCGACAAATTTTTTACCGTGTGCACCGTTCACCTGTCTCCTTTTTGTGCGTGTGTGTCCATCAATGTACTTTTAATCGTCACCGTGACTCTAAACAATTTTATGAATATAATGTGTGTATTTTATCGACGCTTACTTGTCTCTGCCCTCCAAATATTTGTCTGTCAATTTGTATTTTTAATGAAACTTGAAACTTCCTGGCGGAACCGGGACTTGAACCTGGAACCTTTGCCTTTCGCGGGCAAGCGCTCTACCGACTGAGCTACCCCGACACGACTCACGATGCCGCCTCACAACTTAACTTCCGCCAGTACCTCGCCTCCTACTTTCCAAACTTTAATGTTCTCCAATTTTCACCTTGTCTATCATTTTAACTCTGCAAATTTTATTCCGTGTTTCATATTCATTAGCACTTATCATTGCATGTATCTCTCAGGGTTAAAGAACAGCCACCGAAGATGCTACCAGCCTACTGCCTGAAATACGGGTAGCATTAAAACATCAATAAAGAAAAAAAAAAGCGTCTTCGTCAGTCCGCTCAGAAACAATAATTACGACGCATAACTTCAAGCTAAATAAAACAGTATTTTATTACGAAAGCAGCATCAGTCATACCAACCTACATTTCATACAGGAAAGCCAAGTAAACGTTAGAGCCAATTCATTGATGATGAAGTTCCATAACAAAATTCAAGAAGAAGTCAAGCCATTCAAAAACCAGTACCAGTTTAAATTAAAGAAGAAATCCAATTCCAAAATTTGCCAGCAAAAACAAAAACCAATCTAAGAGCAATATTGTAGAGAAGAAGCCCCTTACAAAATTGGCGCCCAACGTGGGGCTCGAACCCACACCCTGACATAAAACGTTTCATACTATCTGACTGAGTCGGGCTTATTCCAGTCCCCTGCTGGGAATCGAACAGAAATCAATATAAAATTAACATCATGCAGAAGAATCCCGTTACATAAGTTACCTGTTTTAGGAATCTTTCTCACTTTTTGGAGTAACTACACAGTCGAACCTTATGTCTAGCGATTGGCAGAATCGTTGTTGAAAACATACTTAGGGTGAGCAGAATCAATCGCGTAAAAAAAGGATAAACAGCTTCAAAATGGAAGACCAAATAAGAAGAAAGAGGACACACACAAATCATATGTTCGAATTTAATAAATTTAATAGACAAAACCACACATTCCTCAACAATTATTGATACTTCCCTGACGATCCAATTTTCCGCAGAACATTGGGCTTGCTTAGCAGACACTTGTAAAAAAAATCGGACATCAAAATTCTTTTAAATGATGTTGGACTATCAACAGAACTTTTAAGCGATTCCAGGTTCAATATATTCCTGTCGTTAGTCCATTGCGTCGTAATAAGGGAAAATATTCTTTCCGCATTTTCATTGTGCCCTGATATACTGAAAAGCTTTAACGATTCTGAATCACAATAAACAGACTTACTTTCAGAAAGTGAAATTTATCTATTTTTTGCTAGAAAGTAACCCACAAAATTTCAGAAATTGTCACTTCTTTTTTTTTTCAAAACTGACCAGGTTACAGTGAACAGTAATTTACTACTCACAAGTCATACGTACGGAACATAAAATCTATAATGCCAATTGCCAAGCGGGACTGAAGATACGGTGCGGAAATTTTAAATAATCGGTATTTGGACTCGCTTATGGATAGATCGAGCTGTCACCTACAGCACTGCTTTAGTGGGCACAAATAAAGGCACAGAAAAAGCATTTAAGAAAAGAGCAATAGAACGTGACTAATGGTATATATAATTTTATTACGCCCAACTTTGCGAAAAATGAGACAGTGTAAAAATCGGTCCGGATTAATCGGGACGACTGGTCAACCTATTTAGAGATATGAATGGAACACTGGGGTTCGTTGGGACAATTTGCATTAAGTTCACTATCTGTTCCGAAAGAACATATGTTACTCCTGATCCTGCAGTTGTTATTCTTTCATAGTCCAGAATATATGACATCAACAGCGAATGGGCAAAATGTGGACCTAGCCGGGATTCGAAACCGGGTCTCCTGCTTTGTAGGCAGTTGTGTCTGGCGGGAGGCGTGCTTAGGTAGTCTTTGCAGGTACGCTTCTCCCTGTGTCCCAAGTCCTGTAGTGGTCAGCGCAACTGCCTAGAAAGCAGGAGACCCGGGTTCGAATCTCGGCTAGGTCCACATTTTCAGCTTTGCCCATTCGCAGTTGATATATATTCTGGAATATGAAACTTCATAATGGTTTCCAGACAAGATCGCTTTTTATTTAGATTGACGCCGGTTTTGATCTATCTGGGCATCATATTCTGATCTAGAAAGGTACTGCAACTACTAAGTGGTTCTCTACAGAAGGACTCTCATTAAACTTTGATAAAACCCAATGTATACTATTTCACACAGTAAACGGCAGGACACCGTTAATAAATATAGACTTACAACAGATATCTGAAGGTATGATAGAATATTCACAATGTTTACGTGATGGGGTTGATGATGATTGAAATGGAAAAAAACACATTGAAGATCTGCTGAAACGTTTGAGTTCAGCTACTTACGCTATCAGGGTCATTTGAAAATTTGGTGATATAAAACGCAGTAAATTAGCTTACTATGCCTTTTTTCATTCAGTGTTTTCGTAATGGATCATATACTGGGGCAATTCAACACAGAGTAAAACATTTTTCATTGCACACCAGCGTGTAATGAGAATAATTCCTGGAGCGCACCCAAGATGATCCTGCAGACATTTAAGGATCTACGCATCTTGACAGAAGCTTCACAATATGTGTATGAAATTCGTTATGATCAATCCGACCCAATAGAAGAGTGAATAGCTATAAGACTAGGAGAAAGGGTGATCTTCACCATTCAAGGTTATATCTAACTTTGGCACGAAAATCTTTGGTCACACACCAAGTAGCATAAAAACATGACAAATAGCCAAATAATATTTGAGAAATGAAAATAACTGAATGGCAGCTCCTTCTATACCTTAGATGAATTTCTACATAAGACCCAGTAATTTCACTAAACTATAATTTTTAAAAATTAAAAAATCCCTTAAAATATGGAGTGTCATGTAAAGGAACATTTCATTAAACTGGCACATTCCACATTATTACGAAATGTTGTATTTATGATCTATGGAGCAAGCATTAATCAAATCTAACCTACTAATGGCCTGCATAAACCTCAACATAACGTCCTGATCAACGAATCACAATTTCAAATATAACTACATACCTCCATCATTATCTTAAAAGTACTTGTTGACACTATCTCCCATATAGAACAACATTTCATTTGTAATATAGTAACAAAAGAGTATACAAGTGCAACCTCCATCATTATCTTAAAAGTACTTGTTGACACTATCTCCCATTTAAAACAACATTTCATTTGTAATATAGTAACAAAAAAGTATACATGTGTAACACTGTAGTATTGTCCATAGGTGTGTTGAAATAACCACATTTTTTATGAGTGTTAAAGTCTGCTCTACAAGATGCACTAGACGTTCAGTACAAGGTGATATGTAACAAGTTGTTGAAAAGAATGTCAAAGATCGTACACAAATTAACTCAAAGACGTGATGTCATCTTTGTTTCAAAATGAAGACATATGATACAATTTACGTACTTAGTTAAGATATACTCAAAAACAACTTCTGGCCATTTTTGAATCTCAACGTTTAGAAAAGTTATCCATGTAGTGAATGCTCATGTCCATAATCATTTGTGCTGATTTTTTTAACCTTTTATTGAGACATAAGCACTATATCTTAGAATCAATTTGCAACACTGTTATGAACATTCTTAAGGTAAAGTTTACTGTTTACATTAAATGTGTATATTCTATAACTCAATAAATTATCTGGGCAGAAATCCGTGGGTTGTATTAACATACCATTTCTCAAAATGTTCAACATAATAGATTGTTGTAGAGGCAATGAAGAAGTCAAACTTGAAAGTGACATGTAGCCCGAACATTGCAGAAACTATATCCATTGTTGGCACTATTATATTTGGTTACACTTTGGTAAATATATATAATGGAAAGGATAGATTGTTTCACCATGTAATATTATTTATTGGTGTAAATCGCGTATGGCTGTTTGAGATTAGTGGTATGGGGTCCAACAATCATAGATGAAAGAATAAAAGATGACTATTTGTTATTTATCCAAAGACAACTATTTCGTAATTATTGAGTTTAACATCCCTTAAGCTAGTGTATAACATAGATGTAGCTCAAAATTAACTGTTTATTCCAAATGTTCAAATGATTGTAAAGCTTATGGTACTTAACTCCGGGGTCATCAGTCCCTAAGCTTACTAGTACTTATGAACTAACTGATACTAACGACGACAAACATCCATGTCCGATTGATCATACGAACGCGGGAGGCCGCGCGATTCGCAACGCGGCGCTCCAGACCGCTCGGCCACTTCCGCGCGCTCTTGTTGCAAATAATAATAAATATTTTGGAATTCAATAAAATATCCATCTACAAGATCTACTATAAGGGAGAAATCCTGATGTGCATCACGTTGAATGTATACAGTCATATGCCATATTTAATCGCACACAAAATATACAAGACATTAATCTAAAATTAGAGTTGTGTGACTGGTAGTGTTACTTAGTCCATTTCACAAACCGACGTATGCACATTCTTATTAACCGTTGGACGGCCAATGCCTTTCTGGCCCAGTAGTAAACCTAAAAGCGGGCTTTTGCGATCACCTTTTGACAGCTGGAAATTAAAATTAAAATAATGACTTCACCGTTCATCTGACTGGTAAATGGAAGAAACGAATCTGTAGAGGAGAAAATTATTTACTAATTGGCTCTGTGGTGTTTTTTCATATGTCGCAGCGTTTCAGACATATTTGCAGAAATAGCGGCCATTTTACAATGTCTGCCTGTGACTGTAACGTGTTCTCACTTTTTAGATCACGCCGCTTAACCAATCGGCATCAAATTTTACAGACGTAATTGTTTGCTGGCAGCGACCAAACCCTTCCCTTTTCAAATATTTCGGACTAAATGGCCTTTTGAGAGCAGCAAATTTAATTGTGTATAACGCCTTAGGCGTTCATCTGAGCCGAAAATTGAATAAACTTATTTGTGGAGGAGAAAATACTCAACAGCTCTGATCTCTTACGTTATTTCCATAACTCGCACCGTTTCAGAGATATTGCAGTATTACAGGCGATTTGATATTGTCACTTGATTTTATGCAAACCAGGAGATCGGAAATCAGTTACATCACATTCCTCGGCCGAATTTCTCTCTGGCATACGCCATCTTGCGTTCTGTATGTTACGATTTTACTCATGCGTTGTCATTTCAAAGCAACTGGACACTCAAGAATTAACAAAAGCACGTCGTTCTCAGTTTGCTTAATTATAACCTAGTGTCTAAAAATTCCGTATTAGCAGTTAACACCTGTCCTAAATGGTACGAGAAATAAGTAATTCTCATGTAATTGTTCGCGGTAGTGTACTGAGTATCGCATAAGAATGTGATGCACATGGTCGGTAGTTCGAAACGCGCCACATTTTTTTTTTTTTTTTTTTTCGCCTTGGACCCTAAAAAGGCTTTGGAAACTCTTATTAACTATTTAGAGCTATGGTCTGCAATATTTAGACTTGTGTATACGTAAGAGTGCTTCCTCTAAAACGTGGGTTTGTTCTATTTCGTGAACATGCCGTGAAATACGTACCAACGAATTGAACATTGCACATAAAGTGAGAAGATACTGTGGTAATGAATATTCTAAACAACGTGCAATCCTACATTTTTGTGGCAACTGTCGTTCCTTAATGAAACGGAAGGGAAATGTATACATTGCAACAAATTACTTTGTTCCTGTTTTTCTTAGCAATTATTCACTATTTATTGACTATATTCAAAGCCATTAACTAGAATCAATGTGTATACTAAATGTATGTCATTGGCATGGTTGTTATGGACGCTTTTGAAGTAGATTCAATTATCTGTTCTGTAATTCAAATTTAACATTCTTCATGTTACTTTGTTTTGCGCTAAAATGAGGAGCACATACTCTGTTCCAATTCCACAGAACTCTAGTACTTAATTTATTAAAGGGGGGATTCCGGCGAGCTCATAGGTATTAAATAAATCTATTGATCGAAAATTAGAACTTTCATAAAAAGCTAATGTATTTTAACTATGGTAGTGATGTATAAATATCGTTACTATAACGCATATTGCAATGAAAAATTCACATGTGCTGATATGTTAAACAAACTACTCACAGAGTCCTCAGTTTCAAGGCAGGAGAGAAACTACACAATTGATTATAAATGTGTGTTACAGGATTAAGATACTGTCACAATGCTGTTCTCTGATTATTTTCTCATGATTGATCAATGTGGGTATATAATACGCTTCCATTAGTAGTTCTATTTGCTCCTTGCTGTTTTGCTATAACTTCCATGTAGCATCACTTCGCCGATCTGAATCATACTCCGTAACACCATCCTCATATTCAGTTTAAATCGCTGCGTTACAATCTTCATCTAAAATGTCAATTAAGAACTCTTTCTACGGAAGAGTCACATTTTGTTTTCGACATTCCTAAGTCTTGGTGTGAATCATAGACCACAGATAATATAGACTGCGCGTGACGCCATTACACTGAAACCAACATCTAAGTCACGTGACTCGGGGCAGGAAGCCGTTTTCATCATTACGAGTAATGCGAAATATAGCTGAGAGTTGCAGTTCTTATCCTTTGTAGTGGAAATTAAGCGTAGATTTGAACAATAAAATTATTTGAAAATTAAAATAGGTCAAAACAAAATAAGCACTCTCGCATTTGCGGATGACTTAGTTGTAATGGCCGATTCGATTGAAAGGTCGCAAACTAATATTTCAGAGCTCGATCAGGGGTGCAAGGATTATGATATGAAGATCAGCATCTCCAAAACGAAAGTAATGTCGGTGGGAAAGAGATTTAAACAGATTGAGTGCCAAATAGGAGGAACAGAGTTAGAACAGGTAGACAGTTTTAAGTACCTAGGATATATTTTCTCACAGAATGGCAACATTGTGAAAGAACTGGAATCGAGGTGCAGGAAAGCTAATGCACTGAGTGCTCAGCTAAGATCTACTATCTTCTGCAAGAAAGAAGTAAGTACCAAGACTAAGTTAGCAGTACACCGCTTTATCTTTCGACGAACTTTGTTGTATGGGAGTGAAAGTTGGGTGGAGACAAGTTACCTTATTCATTAGGTAGAGGTTACAGATATGAAACTAGGAAGAATGATTGCAGGTACTAATAGTTGGGAACAATGGCAGGATGGTGTCCATAATGAGGAAATCAAAGAAAAACTGGGAATGAACACCATAGATGAAGCAGTTAGAGCGAACAGACTGAGATGTTGGGGTCATGTTACACGTATGGGAGAAGCAAGGTTGCCTTAGAGACTCATGAGCTCGGCAGGGATGGTAAGAGGAGTCGAGATAGACCAAGAAGAAAGTACTTAGATTAGGTGCAGAATGATTTTGAAGTAAGAGGCATAACATCAGACGAGGCATCAATGTTAGTATTGAATAGGGGATCAAGGAGAATTTTATTAGAGGTACTATGCTCCAACCTGAACGCTGAAAGGCATAATCAGTCTCTAAAGATGATGATGATGATGAACGTATTAACGTATTCTTATCACATATTTAGTTGTACAATTGGCGTTAGTTCTCCGCAGTTGCAGTAATTAATGTGATAGCTACTGCTTTTACATGAGCCTCGATGAAACGTATTGACACTCTTTTTACATGCAACAGAACTACAGATTTTAAGCGAAAGATTGTTGTCGTTGTACTGTGAGTCTTTCAGTTTCTATTTTACACAGGAGTAGAAGATCAAATCCCAGTTTAAAAGATGCCTCAGCTTCCTTGCGATTCCTCAGCAATACATGTGAAATGTTTCGTTATGCTTTCATAAGAAATAAAATATGTTTGCATCCATAATGTCGGATTTTAACAAAATACAACCGTTTATATTTTAAGATTTTGGCCACAGACCGCGATGACAAAACGTAGAACAACGAAAGTATTTGCTTTTTACATTAAATAATAGAGTAGTGAGGAAACATCATCGATGTACTCGGCATGAAATGTCTTTATAGGTATAATGAATAGTCTGCATGAATGTTTAGTTTTGCATAACGTTATTGAAAGCAGATTTTCACCAGAAATGACTTACTTGCTGACGTATAAACTTGCTCAAGAGCAGCTTGAAGTATCTTTCCATCGATAATCACATTCATAAGTTGAAAATACTACAAGATTCATAGCGTAACACAAACACCGAGGACATGCAATTCTATTGCTTCTAAAAATAAGTGGCAACACGGTACTTTTCACATGGGCACGACAATCACATGAAATTACGTCACCTTTACTACTAGATGTGTAATAGGAATACGAGAAGTGGTTTTATTGTTAAAACCAACGCTTGATTTCACCATTAAACGAGGAAAACTCTTGCTCATAATGACAAAAAGTCAGTCACGTGACTCGGGGCAATTAGATGTTGATTTCAAACCACAACACAGCAGAGACAGGGGCACGCGCAGTCTATGTTATCTTTGGTCTATGGTGTTAATAGTAGGGAACCGAACTAACACACTGGTAGTTCAGGAGGTCACTTGGTCTGAAAATAAAGTTGTGTCGTTGGCAGGAGGGTGGCTGGATGGCTCAGCCGCCTGGCTCGCCAAACGGTGGCCATTAACTGGAACTGGCTCAATACAAAGGCCGTCATCTGTTCCCACAGTAAGAATGGACTGAGCACCTTGCGGGGCGACAAGCTTGTGTCCTTCTCCTTCCGCCGAACCACCTTTTCTGTCCGTAAGCGATCCCTCATGCCAAAAGTGTTGCAGTTTGCAACAAGAAAGGAATTTATTTATTTTTTATTTTTCGTATGGCGCACATGCAACATTAACATAAAAACATATAATATTTTAATAGATTAGAGGTCACAATATATAAAAAACAAGTGCAACTATCTAAAATTTTAATATCAAAGTTTCTTATCCATTTCATCGATGCAGGGTCAGCCCTCATGAAAACACTCGTTGAGGGCACTCTTCCCTGATGTGCCTGATTGTTTCGGAACTCGTCCTGAAGACTCCACAAAACCCCTTTGATGCAGTGAGTCCGCACAGTGATCACGTTCCGTACGCATTCTGTTTTATCTCACCGATGTTCCTTTCTAGTTATGCCCCGGTAGTGTCGTGATTGGAGTCGTAAGCCAATTTACGTATCTCAAGGTTTTCAATGGTTTGACATTTCTGCTCATGCAAATATCTTATTTTCATTTTATCAGCTTTCCTCATTGGTGCGTTTCTTGAGCGGAGTCTATTCCGACGCAGAGATGGTATATCATCACGGATAGGCAGATTCTCCTGAATCTTCTGGAATTCTCGAAGCAGTGCCAAGTTCTGCGGATATCAGGTGGTCGTAGCCAGTACGTAGGTGTTGATACGATGGTACCATACCCGTATATAAGGCGCATAGTACAGTTCAGCTGAACTTATATCAGGTTGGTGTGGAAGCAGGTCATCCACGGTAGAGCACAGTATTCAGCAGCTGAAAAAAACTAGCTCTGTTGATGATATTCGCAGGGTGTGCACGGAAGCTACCCTTTTCGAGCGACATAATTTTTGAATGATAGTATTCTGTGTCCTAATCTTGTCAGCAGTATTTTCAAGTTTTTTCCCTGTTTTTAGGAAAATTGTTACGGTTCAGTGTAGTTCCACTAAAGAGAAGTTGGAGCTTAGCATATACTTGCTTATTGTTTAGGTGGAATGCACCTATCTCTGTTTTGGCAGTATTAGGCTTAAGTCGCCCCTTTTAAGAACACGAATTTACAACGTATAGATTGTCTGTAAGGATTGCTTCTGTCTGGCTAAGATTATTTGCACAAGTCGGAAGAGCGATATCGTATGCATAACAGAACTTCGTCGCTATCTTGTTAGAAAGATCAGAAATATACAAGTTGAAAAGTAAAGGGCGAGGTCTGAGCTTTGACGTAGGCGTTTGTTTAGTTTCCTCTCTTTACTTACATTCAGTCGCAGACAGACGCGAAAATATCTACTGCTTATCATGTTAATGAGAAGGCTCTTATTTTCTGAATAAACATAATCCACTCTCTCGCTCTGGTTTATAAATAAATATCGCTTCCCATCTACAGATAAATGATAGGGAGAAACCGAGTTCCTGTCACCGCTATTATTTGGCGAAGAGCGACCAGTAATACTATTTGCTGAGAGCGACCTAAATCTCGCAGTCACGATAAACAGAACATCTTGTCAGGGTCGGCACGTCTATTGCATGGGGAAGTTGATGGAATTAGCTGTAGCTGTTATCTGTCTGAATTAACAGAAGATGGAATAAATATCTTTCGCGAAGCTCGGGCTAACATTTTCCCTAATAGATCACTTACATGCAGGTCATCTGTCCGAGGCGATTGGTCTTCGTTTCTTTATCAGTTAGGTGATTAATTTAAAAAAAATGGAACAGCAAGGGAAGCTACAAACGTAGGTACAATCATTTGAAATAATATTAAGAATGAGGTACATGTATAAGAGGTAGCCCTAACACATGATTTCATGCACGGGGGATAGAACTTAAATAGTGGCAACTATTTATTGCCGCGGTGGAGTAGCCGAGCGGTCTATGGCGTATCGCTGCGGAGCGCGCGGTTGCTCGCCGTCGAAGGTTCGAGTCCTCCCTGGGGCATGGATTTGTGTGTTTGTCCTTAGGTTAGTTTACCTTAGTTTAAATAGTTTGTAGGTTACCGACTGATGATCAGGCAGTTTGGTCCGATAGATTTACAAACATTTTAACATTTTTTGAGCAACTATTCACAACCGATTTAAAAGCGTTACTTGTTTCCACATGTTACTGTCCTTCAGCGATGTGTGTAATCCTATACCGATTAGTAGAGTGGGTAGTATACCATTAGCAGACAACGGCTTATGTTCGGGAAGTATGTTGAAATGGTGCAGTTCTTCCCATTCCTACCGACCGAACAGAGCAGCCACAGCCTGTGCTATCTGCGCACATTGTCATGCAACATGATGCGTGGGTTTCGCAGAAAATGTTGCCGCTGGTCGCTGGTGATGCTCCAAAACGAACAGTAATTGCATTGACGATCTGCCGTGGAGGAAAATAATGCGTTAGGATAACACCATCACAGTCTTACAAAAGAATCACCATAACTTTTCACTACCACGGCCATACACTGGAGTGCCGTTACAGTTATGGCTCGTTTCCAGAGTCACGATACAGCGTAAGAAAGCCTCTCCTTCGCGCTCATAGCACTCCGAGTGCATCTGAGCAGCGTCGTAAAGCTTCCATTGCTGCATTTCCATCAGTTCGTGCGGAACCCATCGTGATGTAATTTTTCGCCTTCTCTGGCGTGCCTTCAGTATGCGAAGCACAGTCGTATGCGCAAATACGGTTTCGTGGGCGACCTCACGAAACGTCTGGCACCGATCACTGTCAACTAACGCGGCAATAGTATGCACTTCTTCAGAGACGCGTGGACGAAATTGCCGATGCAGGACTGCCACAGTTTTCCGACGTTCGTTGAAAGCTTTTACCCAAGGTTGCACTGTGCTGTATAGCAATACTGTTCAAGTGTTTGTGAAGCTTAAGGGACTTAACTGCGGGGTCATCAGTCCCTAAAATTACAACCTACTTATGAATTATCTTATACTAAAGACGACACAAACATCGATATCCACGGGGGGATTCGAACCCCCGACGGAAAACCGCCTCGCACATCAGAGCATAGCGCCTCAATGCGCTAGGCCACTCCGCCGCGGCAATACCGATTCCCCGCAAGTGTCTTGAAGACCTTGCTGTACGACCTCAGTCACATTAAATCTTGATCCAACTCCCTTACTCCTGTTACGAAAACATAGTGACACCGTTACGTTTAGATCGCTCGCTCACGTGTGACTGTGTTGCCTTCGACTGCCGCACGCCGGTGACATGGGACGGGCGAGTACATTTGCTCGGAGGTAAGGAAGGTACGTCAACAACGTGTAGTATCAGCGACAATATTATTTTCAATTTCATAGTGTCTCGACCTCAGTTTTGCCACCATATACGTTCCAACCCTCGTATAATTGCTCACTGAATATAGCGACTGGGCGAGAAATAAACTTTGTGTAGGTCATGTCGGTAGTAAACTTATTTCAAAATAGACCAAATAAAAGTAGCCATGTAGTACATGAACGATCACAGAAACAGAGCAGAGGTCACTAACACCCCACATACCCAAACCTCGGCCACTTGTCTCCCTCCCCCTCCACGTGCTTTAAACGTCGGTTTTGTATAACGACCAGGAAACTAATCGAGATCCGGCGATGTTGGGTGTTTTCTATATCTATTTAATAGGGAAGCCTTACCCCAGGGCTCCCAACTAGACTGGCAACAATGTAAAACGCTGAACAGACTTCGTGTGGGCGTGGGGCGGTCAAAACAACTTATGAAAAGGTGGGGCTACGCAGACAGTGACGAGTGTGAGTGTGGTGCAATACAGACGCTGGAACACCTTCTAAAATGCCCTTTAGTGGACGCATCTAGAGAGTGCACTCAAGAGGACCTCCTGAAATACACTGGGACAGCCGCAGCTTACACTGATTTCTGGACGAGCAAAGTATTATTCAATAGTACTATATGTTGTATTTCTCTATCTTTGTTTTTATAGTTTTAAATCTGTACTTTATATTTTATCTCTGTATTTGAATACTGTTTTTCGTAAAAGATCTTAATTCTGTACTTTATATTTTATCTCTGTATTTGACTACTGCTTTCTCTAAAAGCACTTACTATGTATTTTAAATCATGTGCCGGCTTCTTTCAGTTACATTTGTGATGTAGTTCGTACAAGAATAAATAAATAAATAGGGAATGAAAAAATTATCTTGCCCCCACTAACTGATGCTCCTCTATATTGGCAATAAATTTGTATTTTATATGGAAGTGGGAAAATTAATATTTTAGTGTTAAAGACACAATGACGTTTGAACAATTATTACTCAATTAATTTATCAGACGGCGTTTGTAATTAGTTTTCTCGGAATTACTTTGGAATTAGAATGTGTCATCATAAGCAAGGTATAATTTGCCTGAATCTCTCTTTATTTCTCTGAGGACTGGAATAATAAATGCTGCAGTCTCACAAGATATCTATATCTACATCCATATTCCGCAAACCACCTGACGGTGTGTAGCGGAGGGTACCTTGAGTACCACTGTCATTTCTGCCTCCTATTCCAGACTCTTATTGTTCGTGGAAAGAAAGACTGTCGGTATGCCTCTTTGTGGGCTTTAATCTCTCTGATTTTATCCTCACGATCTCTTCGCGAGATATACGTAGGAGGTAGCAATATACTGCATGACTCGTCGGTAATGGAATGTTCTCGAAGCTTCGTACCGAGCTACAGAGTGTCTTTCTTGCAGAGTCTTCCACTGGAGTTTCTCGATCATGTCCGTAACGCATTCCCGATTACTAAATAATCATGTAACGAAGCGCGCTGCTAACCGTTGGTTCTTCTCTACCTCCTTTATCAACCCCACCTGGTACGAAACCCATACCGGTGAGCAGTATTCAAGCAGTGGGCGAACAAGTGTACTGTAACCTACTTCCTTTGTTTTCGGATTGCATTTCCTTAGGGTTCTTCCAATGAATCTCAGTCTGGCATCAACTTTACCGACGATTAATTTTATATGGCCGTCCCATTTTAAATCACTCCTAATACCTACTCCCAGATTATTTATGGAATTAAAGACTTCCAGTTGCTGATCTTCTATAGTCTAGCTAAGTGATAAAGGATCTTTCCTATGTATTCGCAACACATTACAGTTGTCTACATTGAGATTCGATTGCCATTCCCTACACAATGCGTCAATTCGTTGCAGATTCCCATGCATTTCAATACAATTTTCCATTGTTACAACCTGTATATATACTACAGCATCATCCGCAAAAAGACTCAGTTAACTTTTAATGTTATCCACAACGTCATTTATATATATTGTGAATAGCATCGGTCTCACGACACTCCCCTGCAACAAACCTGACATCACTCTTACTTCATAAGAGTTTGTTTATGTTGTAGGAGGCGATCCAATTATGACATGTAGAAACATATAAAAATTGGTGATCAGCGATCTTTGCTTTTTTATATCTTTCTTCAGAAGATTTCTCTCCATTGAGAATGACATGCTGCGTTGTGTTATCTAGGAACTCTTCAATCCAATCACACAGTTTGTCTTATAGTCCATATGGTTTTACTTTGTTCATTTAACGACTGTGGGGAACTGTATCAAACGCCTTGCGGAAGTCAAGAAACACGGTATCTACCTGAGAACCCGTGTCTATGGCCGTCTGAGTCTCGTGGACGAATAGCGCGAGCTGCAATCGCCTTTTTCGAAACCCATGCTGATTCCCACAGGCTGATTCCAGAAATGTCATTATACTCGAACATAATACGTCATACTTCACCAAGTTACAGAGTTAAAATGTTCAAATGTTTGTAAATGTTATGGGACTACGGGGTCATCAGTCCCTAAACTTACAAACTACTTAGCCGGCCGCGGTGGCCGAGGGGACTGAGGCGCTTCAGTCACGGTCTGCACGGCCACTACGGTCGGGGGTTTGAATCCCCCTTGGGCATGGATATTTGTGCCGTCCTAATTCGTAAGTAGTTCATAAGTAGTTTGTAAGTTTAGGGACTGATGACCCCGTAGTTATGTCCCATAGACTATACAAACATTTGAGCAAACTACTTATGAACTACTTACGAACTAGGACGGCACAAATATCCATGCCCGAGGGAGGATTCGAACCCCCGACCGTAGTGGCCGTGCAGACCGTGACTGAAGCGCCTCAGTCCCCTCGGCCACCGCGGCCGGCTTACAGCGTTAGGGAGTGATTTTTGAGACTATCTGTAATGCCAATAAAGAAGAAACAAACTTGCATTATTTTGAAGATGAGACATGAGAAAGAAAATTTTCCTTTAGCAAGCACTCTAAGGGTTTAGTGGGGTTGTTGGAGTCATATAAAATTTCTGTTTTTTGTATGTCAAACGAGGAGTTCTCTGAAACGAATTGTCAGTAATGTTTTATAAAATAACAAATAAACAATAACTCAAAGGAATATGTTCGCCACGGTGGAATGGCCGAGCGCTCTAGGGCGCTTTGTTGCAGAGCGCGCAGTTGCTTCCTGTCGGGGGTTCGAGTCCTCCTTCGGGCATAGGTGTGTTAATTGTCATTAAGTTTCAGTTAGTTTAGGTAATTTGTAAGCCTCGGGACTGATAACTAAAGAAGTATAATAGGTTTAAAGGTTTGAACTTCTATTAGACTACGCTGTAAGACAGTTACTTGGGCAGACTTTAAG
This sequence comes from Locusta migratoria, assembly GCA_026315105.1. Classification (NCBI taxonomy): domain Eukaryota; kingdom Metazoa; phylum Arthropoda; class Insecta; order Orthoptera; family Acrididae; genus Locusta; species Locusta migratoria. The sequence goes on along the minus strand of CM048751.1, from coordinate 221,595,971 downwards.
GAACACAAACAATTGGGGGTTTACATCTAAATCTACATAAGATACTCTACAAATCAAATTTAAGTGTCTGGCAGAGGGTTAATCGAACCACCATTAAACTATTTATCTCCCACCCCATTCTCGAATAGCGCTCGGGAAGAAAGAACACCTGAATCTCTCCGTTCGAACTCTGATTTCTCGTATTTTATTCTGATGATCAGAATATGTAAGTGGGAGTCAACAATATACTTTCTGATTCGGAGGAGAATGTTGGCGATCGGAGTTTCGTAACCCGTGCCGCAGCGATAAGCGCCGTTGTCGTAATAATTCTCATCCCAGATCCTTTATGATGTCCATAGCGCTATCTCCCCTGTATCGTGACAATAAGAAACGAGCTGCCCTTCTTTGGACTCTTTCGTTGTCCTCCGTCAAACCCATCTGATAACGATCTCACACTGGGCAGCAATACTCCAAAAAACGATGGACAAGCGTAGTGTATGCAGTTTTTTTTTCTTTTTGTAGTTCTGTGGTATCTTTTAAGGGTTCTGCCAATAAAACGCAGTCTCTGGTTCATCTTTCCAACAACATTAGCTACGTGTTCTTAACTTGCTCTAAGAAACTATTAACCACCCAAATGTAGCACTCTGCAAGGAAAGATTCCAATCAGGTAAAATTTGCAGCAGATGTTTGCCCATCACAGGCACCAGTAGCGGCACATACAAGCGGTTTATAAAGGGCAAACTTTCTGCGCACGTGCTGCAATAGTTATCCCACTTTAGGTTAATAGCACTAAAGGTACGATAGTCTTTTGACAACTTCAAATGTAATAGAAAATATTGCCTTAACAGATCATTTGATTCGGAAATTGAGTAAACGGAATTCTATGGGAGAGAATTGTTTACAGCTTTGCTCTGTTATGTTTCTTTTCTGTGTCACACCGTTTCAGAGATATTTGAAAAACTATCGACGATTTGACACTGTCTGTCTGTTTCCACTTTGAGGTCACGCCATTCAACAGGTCGCCACCATATTTTACTGCCGTGTTTGATGGATGACAGGCGACCAAAACTTCCCTCTGGCGGTACAACCGGACGTCTGTATGCCCTATGTCGGCTGCTTTGCGTCGGATCGAAAATATTTTCAAATAAAAGTTGTTCGCAGTTTATTATGGATTAACTTCTACCTGCACCTTTTTTTCGATGTTTTCATTCTAGAGTTAGATAATCTCGTATAAAGATATAATAATTGCTCACATCGCTCTACCGTAAATCATCTAACGGAGCTTCGAAGGGTACTTTGAAGTCGATATTTCATATAGAAATGAGTATAACACACAAAAATCCTTTCTTATAAGAAAATCTAAAAATTATGAATATTGAGGACAACTAACACGGAAAATACATGGGCTCGATCAAACATATCTGTATGAACGTTTGCTTACAGGATCTCTACGTACACCTCAATGTGCTGGTGGGTGTCGTTTTTATGCAAAACCCTGCAATCATGGTCCAGATAGCACTGTAAATGTAACTGTAGACGCCATACGTAATGCAGATATCTTAACTATAACTTATGTTATAATCATCGCACATGTTCTCTAGCGTATTGTCATCAAAAGACGTGATGATAGTTGCAACTTTAACCGTCTTCTCGGAAGATTGTTGGTATTCACTGCCACAGCTTCCATCGCCTCTTCCCGCACTTACCGTAGCACTATCGCTTGCAATGAGTTGTTCATCGTTATCATCCCTATTATCATCATTATGTGTTAGTGTTACAACAGTATTTAACTTACGCACATATTTCTGTAACATAAAAGTTACGAGAAACTATGCGAATGATTTTTATTTTAGACCAATACCATCTTCACGAAGGAGGGTTCTTCGTAACTTCATTTCAATCAACAGCAATACATTAGCAGGATTGATTACCAATCGCCACCCCCAATGACGCTTCCCCACATAAATAACGTCACAAAACGCAACTTCGGAGGCACACTGCACCGTCCCTACTGGCGAACCGACAGGTCAAAGTGAAATGTGGCATGGCACACGGAGAGGCCTCTAACGGACGATTGCAGAGTTTTGCAAATGCGGGAGTATCACTACTGTAATAAGGACCCTTTACATTATCTCTCATACGATTTTGGTGTATATGTTTTTGTACGAGACCAAGAAAACTGTATGATTAAATACAAGAAAAAAATTAAAGACATAATCAGTACACGAAACGATAACAATATTATAACAATGCGACTACAGGGTGGAGAAGAGTCCTCATTAAAAGTGAACCAAAAAATAATTAAAAAGTACAAATCCCACTGGCATGTTTTACAGCTCAATATTTCGGGTGAAATTTAATAAAAATATGGCTTATGAAGAGTTCCTGGGCTTCCAGCCGGGTGGCACTGCCTTCTAACCGAGACGTTTCGACGAGTGATGTACTCGCCATTTTCTAGGCGAAGAACATGATGAGTGTGCCTGTCGTCGAAAAGTCGTGTCTAGACAACACTGCCACTCAGCTGGAAGTCCGAGAACTTTATTATCTGTACTCCAGGAAAGCTGACATTGACATTTAATAAGTTAATAAATAACTCAATCAAAAAGTACTATAAAATTAAATACACAAAGGCATGATTTAACTTACTATAATAAATTTTAATATTTTATGTACCGGGTGTCCCACTTTCAATTTTCATCTCAAAAATTTCTGGAATAATAATAGGTACCAATTGAATTAGGAAAAAATTACCACCCATAGGAATCCAACCAGTTAATCCAATGCAAATCCCCATCCTGAATACTGCAATTCTTCTTGCTTCAGAAGTCACAATCACATGAAAACATCATAGAATTGTAGAGTCAAATCACTCACAAGCAATACAATGATTGTTCTTTTCATGGGCGTGGAAGTATGGCTGATTATAAGTGAGTACTATGAGAGAGTCTACAAAAACACATACTACAATTTTTAATGAATATTTCATATTATTTCTTTCTCTTTTGCATGAAAAGTCATGAAACCAATGAAATTGGTTAAATCGCAGTAAATCAATTACATCGGAAAACAATACGCAATGTAACAGACTTTACACTGCAAAGTTCGTGTCACTAAGAGGAACGTTGGTGGTCGCGTTGTACCTGTGAGATATAGGGTCCAAATTGCACCGTCAGCTGCGATTAACCACAGATGTTGCAGTGAATATGTAAACAAAAAAAGGGAAAACATATGTAAGTCTTGCAATAGTAGCAAGTGAACATTTGTATTATGAAAATTAGGAATAGAATGTTTAGCTCTACTGATGCGCGGGTTGCCTATTCCGGGAATATGTATCTGTGAGATCTTACGTGGTCATTCTAGTGTTAAAAATGAGTGATGCCCGCATGTAGCTTGACCAAAGGACACTTACTTTCATAAGCTCTTGTTGTATGTTCTTGTCCGTCAAAATCGTTTCTAGATATTAACTAGCTTCGCTCGCGTTTACTTCCTTGCATACGTCTCAAACACCATTGAAACTATATCATAACTTTCTTCTTAAGTTCTGACCAAGATTATCAGAATAAAATATGGTTCCAATTTTCTGGTTTAATTAGAAACCGCGCTTATATTGACGGTAAATGCTATCCTTCTTTATAGAGAAGAGAAAAAAATATATTGAATATGAAAAGAAACACTGTGGCTGTGACTACATGACTGAACCGCTGATTAAAGAACCTGTATTTTACACAATTTGTAATTTATGCAGAATTCAAATGGCATTGTGCTATATCTCGTCTCAGTAGACAATAACTGAAGGACACTGTCTGATACGGAAATATTGTCTATTGACAAGACAAACGAATCAACTTCTGGTTACAAAACAAAATAACAAACTTCTGAAACTAAGGCAAAAACAACAAACATGACTTAAAAGTGGAATAAAATAAAAGGAACCACACTAACGCTCACACTGTCAGCCACGTACAGACGGCAATGCTTCACGACCTCCAAAATGAACTGATTAACCCTTTCGCTACGGTGAACTTCTGCAGAAGTCCGGAGCTAATGTGCTCCACAGCCGGTGGACTGCTGCAGCAGTCGAGTGCTGCCTGTGCCGCCCAGCCGGTGGACTGCTGTAGCTACTGCTACTGAAGTGTAACGTAACGCAATTGTAAATAAATATTATTAAACAATCGAAATATGCGTTTATAATAATAACGTCCACTTCCAACCAGAGCTGAATCCAAAACTTGGATCTTTTAGAATTTACGAAAAAATTACGCGAATTATCTGAAAGAAGGAAGAAAACTGTTTCTATTCCAAATGAATTTTCCCTAATAAATATATAGTATAAAGTCCAATAATTGCGATAACACTGAGAGTGTGAAAGCAGGACAGAGTAGCGCCGTGAGAAGTGCGGAAAACGCGCCGTACAGCGGGCACGGCCGGGCGCGATTGGCGCTCGTCCACAGCGCACGGCGCAACAATCACGGCGCCGGAGTGAATGGGGTAAAGGCTCAGTAGTGGCTACACACCGTACTAGGCGGCAAAATGTCATACTGGCAGCCTGTTGTTCATCAACAAAAATGCATCTTTAAGGATTGATGCATAAAATACGGTATAAATCAACTTTCAATACGTTGTTGCCCAGGATCAACACTGGGAATGAAAGGGTTATAATCAAGAAATATTTTGAATTACACAGTATCTAAATCAGCCTATTTTTTTCCTTCTGAGTTCAAGCTATATCCATACACAGTTTCATCGAAATCGATTACGCGGTTTAGTCGTGAAAGTGCATCATACAGAGGTTATTTTGCATATGTTATATTATATATAGAATGGATTACTGTCTCAAAGATATCTGAGCTGAAAAACTGAAGTTGGACACGTTATATTGGATTATTATATTAAATAGTATGTTATATGCTATTGTAATATGCTTCATTTTATATTATTTGTATTTTTTTTTCCAAAATATTTGCAGAAATCATTAACTACAGGATAACCTATAGCATTGAGTAAAAAAAAAAAAAAAAAAAAAAAAAAAAAAAAAAAAAGGCCAGTGCGGTATTTCTTTTACAATGCTTTTTATCTTAAGCAGCCTCACCATATGTATTATTGCGCGTCTTGAGGCTGCTTAAGATAAAGAACATTATGAAAGATTTACCCCAGTGGCGTGTTTTACGGCCATCCTAGGTTTTCTCTCTCTCTCTCTCTCTCTCTCTCTCTCTCTCTCTCACGCATATATAACCCGTACGTCAATGAGGACTATCATCAAGGAAATTATCTTACGTTTCCGAGTTTCTGAATGAACCAAATCCGGCCGCGGTGACCGAGGGGACTGCGGCGCGCGATTCAATGGTCTGAACGGCCACTACAGTCGGGGGTTCGAATCCCCCCTCGGGCGTGGATATTTGTGCCGTCCTTAGTATTAGCTAGTTCACAAGTAGTTTGTAAGTTTAGGGACTGATGACCCCGTAGTTAAGTCCCATAAGCTCTACAAACATTTGAACATTTGAATGAACCAAAGTAAAGTTGTTCGTATATGGAGGAGCTACGGACGTACAATAACTGTTCCTGACTTACCTCGCTCTTATCCTCAAAAGGCTACCACAGCACCATATTGTCATTACTTATGGATTTCAGCTAAGAGTGAAGTTGAGAGGAATACCACCATGTAAAATAATGATTTTCTTGCAGCAGCGGAACATCGTGTTTCCGCTCAGTGATACGTAATAGGCTCATGACTTTCAACTACATTCTCGACGTCCATGGAGAGGTAGAGGTTTGAAATCAAACTCCATGCAATGCGATGGAGACGGGCCTAACAGCATGCTCAGTGGACTCATCAGAATTTGCATCAAGTGCTATTGTTAGATGAGACTAGCATTTACCCTCAAGCACACAATCGTCGTAGCTTCTATTTGGAGGCAGCCTGCTCCACCAGAACGACTTAGATACACTGTCCAGCGAGTTCCTTAGTGATTTGGGATGGCACGATGTGGCATCACTGAACGCCACAGGTGGTCGCAGAATGCGTTCCGTATAGGCCTGACAACGTCCGACGTACTGAGCAACTGTATCGGAAGCATTTCGATGGGGGACCCCTCATATTGCAGTAAAATTCTCACGGTCTTGGTGCGCACCTTGAGGAATTGTTAATTTACGACAAGGACATCGCAAAATAAGAATGAGTAGTATGTTCTCGTTAAATATTCCTGGGATACGATGAAAACAGATGTTATAGTACAAGAAAGCGCACTAACCAAGCTGAGCGATGTACACGAAATCGACGTTGAGGGTTGAGACAATCTGGATCGGGCACACTGGAATTCGGCAACTTTTAATGAGTACGAGTACGTTACTGGAAAACTATCCGTTAATCATTCACTCGAATTCGTTATTTCTGCACTAAGGCAGCGCGGCGGCCGGAACCTCTCAGTGGGCCACCATGGTTGGAACTCCTGGCTGAAAACACGCATTGTGTCGCCATCAGCTGACTGGCAGCTCTTCAAGAATGGCTGGTATACCGTTGTGTCCTTAATTTAGAATTGTCGATGACAAAAATATGCCAAATAGACAAACTAGGTGACCTGTTTGCAGTAAACGAGGTGCTTTACTTTTTGTTTCTGAATGCTATAAATTGAAACCAGATGTAAGAGTTTCAGGATCTGAAGGAAATGCATAGCGTTTCTGCGGTAACAATTGAGAGTGTTCTGATAAATCATTCACTATAGGCAGTGAAAAACTATTTTCACGTTTCTAAAGTCGACATGATCACACGCCAGTCCCATAACACTCAGTTCTAGGAAACTTTCTACGTGACCTTTATGTGAAAGATATTCACAGCGTCGGTAACACGACGTGGAAATGGCACTGCAGGCATTCTGCTGTACTAATCTGCATTTCAAAGGCGACTGGAATGTCACTTGGCTGGTGCTGCAATGAATGTTTTATAAACGTGATATCACCAAACAGGAGCTTTTACTGTCGTCAATAAAATGATTGCGTAATAATTTCGGCATATGCGCTGTATCTAAGCAAGATAATATTTTCCTGTTATTGTTCACAAAGTGTGAAAATGGGACTTAATTGAGGATCGCTCTCTTGTCGCATATAACAGCCAGAATAAGAAATCCACCTTCTTCATGAGTTTGTCTGTAATAAATTGCTTGTTATCTTAACATCAATATTTTAATGTGTTATCTGGTCTCGAATGTTCAAAAATTCAAATGTTTGTAGAGCTTATGGGACTTTACTACGGGGTCATCAGTCACTAAACTTACAAACTACTTACAAATTATCTAATACTAAGGACGGCACAAAGATCCATGCCCGAGGGGGATTCGAACCCCCGACTGTAGTGCAGAACGTGATTGGCGCGCCGCACACCGCTCGGCCACCGCGGCCGGCGGTCTCGAATGTGTCTACCGACGAGGCTTTCATTGAGCTTAGTTGATAGTTAAGCTTATTGTATGTAAAAGATATTCACAGCGTTGTATGTAGAATGACATGACGAAGTGTTCATTGCTCTAATGTGAACGGCGGCGTTCTATTTGAGTTACGAGGCGCGTTTTTTAAGTAAGTTCCGGTTCAACAGAAGTACACAACTGAAGGTTATATAAAAAAAGAAAATTTATTTTCAGAAAGTACATACTTCATTTTTCGACATAGTTGCCAAATTTGTTCAAACACTAATCATGCCTCTGAACCAATTTTAAAATATCCTTTTCATACTATCATGCCGCCTGTTCCGATAACCAAGAGTTCACTGCCGTTTTGTAAAGCACAGATCACGACACGTCAGGAAATTCGTTTTGGAGACTTTTTATTATGAAGTTCCTGTTCTCACATATCCTCGCTTCAGCTGAAAGCTCCAAATTGTCTGTAATCGAAGATGGGAGACCGGAGCGGTCCTCATCATGGACGTTGTAGCAGTCATCTTTGAATTCTCGTACCAACGTTTGCACTTTGCCTTTACTCATAACAGTATCACGGACACTTGGCAAACCTGTCGATGAATTTCTGCAGCAGACAGGTTCCTTGGTGACAAAACCCATAACACTAACTTACCTCACATGCGGCTGGAGAGTTGATAGTATTAAACATTTTGAAATAACAGAACAGAACCGTGCTGGTTATCTACAGAGCTGAAACTGAGCACAGTTGTTCCCGAGGCATCCCGATACACGACGCGCGCACTCGTCGCGGTATGTGCGCAAACTACTAGTGTCTACAACAAAACGGAACATACTTTAAAACGTGCGCCTCGTACATCGTTTTCTACGCCGTCTGAATCCGCAGCAACAGAAATTTTTCAAAAGTAGGTAGTTAATTTGTAACATTTGATTGCAGCAACTTGTTTGTCGGCCGATCCAACAAATCATTTAGCTTGTCCCATTTGTAGTCTATTCTACGATAATGTTCGTAAAATATCCTTGCATTTGTAATATTGACCTTGTCTATTAATTTAAAACTAGATACGTTTTCACTGTAGCATCAGCACAACACAATTTGCGTTTGGTCCTTTTACTCGCAAAATAATGTGAATGATTCACAAGATAAAAAAAAAAGAAGGGAAAAAATACGGGAAGACATAACAGGTCACGGACTATGCACAAAATGCGAGGAATGAAGTCAGATACAACAGTCCGCGTCCTGCAAAAAGTACGCGTAGCTGACCAGAAAACGCGCAATACTGAAATACATCCGTCGGCAGCAGGTAAAAGTTGCCGAATTCGTGAGTTCCTTTCTGGGACTGATTTAAATGGGTTGTCGAATATAAGTGTTTGGTTTTCCAGCAGCAGGTATAAATTGTCGAATTCGTTTGAGCAGTCTGTACCAACACTCGCTTGATGATTCTGTGGACAGTACGCCACGACAAATACCAAATGCATCAGTGCAAGAGTACGCATTACTAGGTATTGGGGTTACTATTGTATGCTGAAATCTAAGACACAAATTTACAGTGGTTAGGTAATTGTAGTGCAATTTTTCAATTTATGTTTCCATGAGCAATAAAGAGAACTGACATGTTGCTTTTGTACAACTCTTTTTAATTTGAATGTAAAGTGTCATTAACCCCTAAAATCGTGGTGATACTAGACTTTGTTTGATGAGTGTATTATCCGAATAAGATGCACCTATAACCGAATTGTTATCACGCCTCTGTTTTACACAACAATCAATAGGATATTTCTTAAGAGCTACATATACGCAGTAATTATTTCAGAATTTGAAATTAATCGTCTAAAAACCTTACTTTTGTTATATTCATATATATTTATTTAATTGTCAATAACACATTACACGCTTTTGACACAAATAAAATGTGCAATTGATTATTAGAATAAATTGCTACTGGAATGGTTTCGTATTCTTCGAATTATATAAAAAACTGTCGGTGAACATGTAATCTGGTCACCGCTTACGTGAGAGGAAGACATTGTTTCAATATCAATAGCTTATGAACTGTAATTACCGATAATTAATTCAATATGATCCAATGAAAACGGTACCAAAATGTTCAACTTCGAGCTATAACGAAAAGATGCAGTTACCAATATAAGCTTTAGTTAATCAGTCATCAAATTACATTGCAATGAGCACATTCAGACAAAGAGTAATTACTTGTAACACAGTACACGTAATGAGGTATTTGGGTTACGGACTGATTAGGAGATGCATACGTTCATAACTAATCATTATTCTGTTACAGCAAATTGTTCTCATTTGTACGTAATGATTTTATAAAACAACTAAGGTCATTACAAGAAATTGCTATGTTATAGTGAGTTGCTTCCATTGTATTTAATTACAATGACAAGTACCAAATTAATAGCTGCTTCGTACTTAATATTCTGAATATCACTTTTCATATTAATATTTTCGGAAATACAACGTGCGAAAGCCACTCTTGAAGATCCATATCCCGTGATCTGTGGGACAGTGACATATGCGGAAACGTGTTTTGGTAGCCATTAGCGAAGTAATTGTTCGTACAGCTATGAGAAGAACGGACTTACTGCGGATATCCTACACAGCAATTTAAATACTGTATTACACTTACCTGGAGTCCTACTAAATTGAAAAAAATCTGTTGCAATTTGTAGATTACGTACATTAAGCGCGGGCCTTATACGACTTATAACCTCATAAGGATTGACCTGCATGGAAACGTACCTGAAATAGATTGAAAGTAGGGTAGAAGGGAATAGACAAAGAGAGAAAAGCAGATGGACTTATTTAAGAAACGAGTAAATAGATACCAGACGCTAGTTACTAGAAATTTTAGATTCCGTTGTAGTACTTTTCCAACCTTTGAAGGTATGTGAGTTGTGATAACTCGCCGACGTATAGTAGCGTAAATGAGATTTGTTTAATTAGCTTCAACGCCAAAAGTCTTTGTTTCCTTTAACTGGAACAATAACCTTCAGGAACTGTGTTAGCTGTGATAATATAGCGATAAATTTATATCTTGAGAAAAGAATTGGACTTCGTTCTTCATGTGGGTCCCAGAAACTACAGATATTTTGAAATTCCTTTCTTTTAGTCTTCAATCAATTATTCGAAACTATACCACGTTATTACAGGCTCTTTAATAATGAGAAGAAATGTCCTATTGTCCTATCAACAACTTCAGCGCAAGGAAATGTAAAAAACAATAAAATAAAATAAAAAATTAAAATAGAAAAAGTTTTAATTCATAATATCGCTTTTCACTTGTCACCAAGTATGTCCTCGAATGATTAATGTGATAGGTTGTTTTGTTGTCGATCTCAAATGTTTCAATCAAATTATGTTAATCACACAAAAGACTATTAGTTCCGACAAGATATTAAAATCAGTTTCGTTTTCGAGAACACCAATAAATATTTCTTCCCACAAAATTGTTCTTGACACTCTTGAATACAATTATTTATGACTTTTTATTAGTTATAGAGCAACACATACATATTTGATGTACATCAACCGCTAGATAGGTGATTTATTTATTTTTTATTGGTTTCTTCTGTTCCATAGGACCTAATTGAGGAGTGAGACTCCATGGTCATGGAACAAGTCAATACATTGTTACACAAGAATGGTAATAGAAAATTTTCAAGTAGTCCTTTGCACACGACACTCTTAAGACAAAGTGAAAAGAATCAATAAAGAAAAAAAGTGAATTAGCTAAATGGTTTAACTTTTCTACGAGTTCCTCGACAGAATAGAAGGAGTGAGCTGTGAGGTAACTCTTCAACTTAGATTTGAAAGCGTGTGTATTAGTGCTAAGATTCTTCAGATCTTGTGGCATCTTATTAAAAATGGATGCTGCAGAATACTGTATCCCTTTCTGCACAAGTTTAAGGTGGTGTGATGCAAATGTAGATTCGACTTCTGTCTAGTACTCACCGAGCGAAAGCTACGAACTCGTGGGAATAAGCTGATATTATTAACAACAAACGGCATTAAAGAAAAAACGTATTTTGACGCCAGAGTCAAAATTCCCAGACTACTGAAGATGGGTCGACATGACATTCGCGAACTTACACCAGATATTGCTCGAACCGCCCGTTTTTGAGCCAGAAATATCCTTTTTGCATCAGGCGAGTTACCCCAAAAAACAATGCTGTATGTCATAAGTAAGTGAAAGTAAGCGTAATAGACTACTTTTCGTGTTGAAAAATCACTTATCTCAGATATTGTTCTAATGGTAAATATAGCAGAATTTAGTTTTGTAACAAGATCCTGAACATGGGCTTTCCATAAACAGCTTACTGTCTATATGAACACCTAGAAATTTTAACTTTTCAGTCTCACTTATCACATACCCATTATGTGTTATCAGAAAGTCAGCTTTCATCAAATTATGTGTTAGAAATTGTAAAAACTGAGTTTTACTGTGATTTAACTTCAACTTGTTTTCTACAAGCCATGAACTTATCTCTTGAACTGTATTATTTGATACTGTGTCAATATTACGAGCAACATCCTTAGGACGACTCGATACAAACTGAACTACTAAATATTTAAGCATTAACTATTGTTTTTCTTTTACATTTGTTAATATATATTTTCTTTCTTGTAATTGAAAACTTCAAAAATGGAGGACGTCCTATTCCATCATCTCGTTACGGAGCCATCGGGTAGTAACAGGTAATGGGCAGCTACAAATATGTCTGACACTGCCGAGTGTGGTGGACAGACGCCGCCCCGCGTTACCCGTAGCGAACATGAAATATATGAAAAGAAACAAACTCTTCATTATGTGAATAAAATATATACGTTATTAACAATTATGAAGTTCGAAAACTGAACTGACAGATGTTGTGAGTGGCAGTATTCCTGAAAGTTTGAGAGTCAATATCCGGCTGTTCTTCTGAAATATTGCTTGCAGGAAGAGAGAGAAAAAGATACAGTTTACGAGCACGAAAGAAGGCACGCATGAGCTACGGCGAGCTGCAAGAAACCTGCTCCTCGACGCCCTCGACAAATTCACGCCACGTTAACAGGGCACATAAAAGCGATAAAGAGAAGTTTAGCCAGCAGGCAGACTTCGCAGCGCGGCTAGACGTCTGACCAGTTGCCCGAAGGGATATGGGTAGCAGGAGCCGCCAAGCCGTACCGAACAGTTCCGGTGCAGCACATTGCACGGGTCCCGAGAGCTCGGGAGGGGGTGTTTGTGGGAAGTGGAAGTGGGAGAGGAACATGGCGAAGCGGCATCGCAATCTTAGGACGCGACCGGAGGCCCTTGAAACGAAATTAATGGGGCTACGTTCAGCGAGTGGGGGGAGAGGTTGTACGCATTTTGTGGGGCACCCAGGAAAATAATTTGGTGGGAAGAGGGGAGGAATAGGGTTGGGGGCACAAAGAAAAGAAAGGACCTTAAGTTTTATGTCGTTCCAATACATCGCTTTCGTGCATTGGTGCCCCCGCAGCCAGAGGCAGTGGCCGTTATCCGCTGCGACCATCTATTTCAACACTGTAGTCCCATTGTTATAGTAGCAAAAACGGGCGCAACAGCTCCGTCCATTCTCAGATACTGCCGCAGCAGGCAATGATAGCTTTTGGAGGTTGCGTTAGAGCTAGAGAGAGAAGGAGAGGAGGGAAGGCAGCAGCGGTGAATGAGCAGGTAGAGGGGAATCATGAGAGGGCAGAGAGGGAGGTGGAAATGGTCGAGGGCGAGCGAGGAAAGTGTCGGAAACTGAATGGGAATATTCAAGCGCGTGACGTTGACGCGGAATCTGCGGGCTTCCAGCAGAAGAACGGCCCGGAGTAATGGGCACGTAACTGCCGCGTTTGTACGGCTGCTATCGATTCCCGATACAGATGGTCCCGCGGCGGTCTTAATGGCTACTTACGGGAAGCGGCGAACGTACGCGTGGCTTCCGCTGTGCTGGCGGCGCGCTGTTTCCGCATCGCCGCGTCACAGCCGACCTGTGCCCTGTCTCGCCACTCGACGAGATTTGCAGGTGCCGGCCGCGGTAAGGTTCAAAATGTTCAAATGTTTGTAGAGCTTATGGGACTTAACTATGGGGTCATCAGTCCCTAAAGTTACAAATTACTTATGAACTAGCTTATACTAAGGACGGCACAAATATCCATGCCCGAGGGGGGATTCGAACGCCCGACCGCAGTGGCCGTGCAAACCGTGACTGGTGCGCCGAAGTACGCTCGGCCACCGCCGCCGGTCCCCGTTGTTCGACGCTAGGTGTTCCTTGCCGTTCTGCCTTGCTATCTGGGAATATGTCTGCCATGATCAAGGATAATTAATTATTTGCCATTCACGAAAGGTTTTTTGGTGGTGGGCGAGGTGTGGGCTATCACCGCAACATTTTGGAAATCGCTTATTGAAAGGACCTTTAGCTTCCTGTACTCTCACAAGGAAACCTCCCCGTCGCGCCTCCCTCAGATTCAGTTGTAAGTTGGCACAGTGGATAGGCCGTGAAAAAATGAACGCAGATGAATCGAGAAAATAGGAGGAGGATGTGTGGAATTACGAGAAAAAGCGAAATATAAAAACTGAACGGTGCATGCGAAAGATAAACAACGTAGAGCGCGCTGTGAGCATCGTAATGCTGTGGTACTATGGCTAGCATGACGAGCTTCGGAGCAAGAGGTTACTGGTTCAAGCCTCTATAAAAAATAAAAAATAAAAAATCAGTTTACTCATAAAAGAAAATGTGAAAATTTTGGCATTTTTGGTGGTAGGACTTCCCTTGATATAAAGGCAACTGTCAATCTAAATTCTTTCGGTTTCTGAAATTTGTCAAAACGCAGCCAGTACCAATTAAGGGGAAATTTAAGAGAACTGGAGCAGACACACACAGCATATAAATACTCCAACGCAGTAATACGAGCTACAATTTAACGAATTAATTTCATCAAAGTGGGCCGTGGCGGAACGGCCGAGCACATTGAGGAGGTATGCTACGATGCGCGAGGTCGGGGGTTCGAATCCCCATTCTGGCATGGATGTTTGTGCCGTCTTTAGTATAAGCTAGTTTGTAAGTTTAAGGACTGAAGGCCCCGCAGTTAAGTCCCTTAAGTTCTACAAACATTAACATTTACATCATGAAAGAGAGCTGGTCAGAAAATATAAAAAAATTTCAGTCATTAATTAATTAGAAATTAAGTTAACGATTTGAATGAGGCACTCAACAAAACAATTAATGTAACATTAGTTGTAACACGGTTACCAGAGTACACAATTACAAGAACTCAACTAGTGGAATTTGAGGAAGATCAGGTAAAATAATTTTTTCACTCGTCAGGTTACACTTGTTGCACCTGGGCTCCGGTTCCCCATGGACACTGATAAATCACGGTCGACCAGAACAAAGCCGGAATCAAGTTCTAGAATAGACTAAGACCCCGGGTAAGAATCCGTTTGGTACTTAATGTGACACACGTACATTGAAAGAAACAACTTTCACACTTTAATTACTTAATCAGCGCATTATCTGACACTTATAAGAAATAATATACAAAAGATCACATGGAGCAAAATATTTATCCACAGACGGAGTTGGTATGTTCGTTAAATGCTGTTCCCGACAACCGGGAAGAGATCCTATGATCAGCATATGCAACAACCGGCTGTTGAAAAACAGCCACCAAATGTGAAGCGCGTTCCAAACCGTCTTCAATTAACATGCTATCCTATTCCACACCATCTTCCACATGTGGCTCGGATAAAATAACGCAAGGAATTACAAATCACTTTATCCGCCAAATTATCAAGTAAAATACGTCAGATTTTAACAACAGCCACTTGACAAATTTTCCGAGTCGCTTTCACAAAAAGACGATTAATGTTTTGCAGAGAGTCGGAATTAGGCAAAAGTTTTATGCTTATGCAAATCTCTTAATAAGTACACTAACGGTCATTATGAATACCGACACACCAATCCTGGCTATCCCACAAAGACAATCCAAAATCTTTATGTGCCTTGTGATAAACATGAACGCAGGCACTGGTTTCAAATGTCTGGAAATTAGTCAACCGCTTCACATAATTGAGTACTGACAAATGCCACTGCACAAAATATCTTTCAAGGTTCACACTACCAGGACAGAAGCACATCTATCACCAAATTCACTAACTAAATATTTACATTTAAGGAACTCCCACTTTGTGGGATACTATGCCTTATATAATCTGGGACAGTAGCCTATACACCCAATTACCAGTATTCTTTACATATAGTCTTATTTTGACGTTACTGCCGCGCAAAGGGTAGAATGTAGTTAACACATACTATCCAGTCTGTTTCATTTCACATGGAAACTATTTTCCAGGATATACTATTTTTTGTGTAATCTGGTTTTCAAGCGTTTTTAAATACTATAAAAAATATTTTAAATTTGTTGTAGATCCCTTGACATGGTTCTATGTGTGTTACCTGACAGCACCTCGTACTCTATTGTGCTTAGCATAGTACTTCATAAAAATTGTATATATATGGCATTCAATGTATAAAAAATAGTACTTCATGTAATGGCATTTAATGTATATTATTGAAACAAATTATTTACGACTGCCTCGCAGGGAAAAGACCATAATGTCATACATTCTACTGTACGTTTAACATCTATGTCTGTGGCTTTCCGCCACAGTCACTATTGAACTTGGCTTCGGTCATTATTGATCTTGGCTTGTGAAGTGCCTAAGGTTAAGACCGTAAGAAAGATGGGTTCTCACGTTTTATTGTTGACTTGTAGATTTTATGTTGATGACACATCAATGTGAATGTACACTGTTTTACTATGTAAAGAATTGTTATACTAGCAAGGTTTTCATGTAAGATTACTGCAGGTATGTAACCGTATATTTGTATATAGGTAAGTTTTGTTTTTGCTACTGTATATTGAAATGGCGTCTAGCACGCCGAAACCGGTAATCTAAATAAATGGAGAAAGCGATCTTAACTGCAAACCTGTTATTAAGTATCTACACATTTACACCCCTTTTTTTCTAAAGAGAGTAGTATCATAAGACTGGCCTTAGCGAGGCGGCACTATGAAACAGTTACTTGCAAACTCCAACACAGCTGTCTTCAAACTCAGTAACTAAATATTTACAAATTTACTCCCTTAAAAAATGAATAGATAGAATCCCCAAACTAGCTTGATAAAACAGTTACCTTCAATTCACTTTAAGCTTCATAACATGAAAGTGACCTTTAATGACAGTCGTAGCTTAACACTTATTGAATAACCGACGAGAAGTACACAATGGAACGAGCTAAAATCTCAGTTTCCCAATAAATGTACTTGTTTGTAGCCTCCTGTGTCACCGCCCAGCAGTTGAGACCATCAAAGGTGCACTGAATTCCCGGAGCTGTTCCGTCAGTCAGCAACAGCAACTGCACTATTTGACTCTGGCCCCGCGCAAAACACCCCAAGGGCCGTTTCCTTGCTCTTCCACGTAGCCCCTGAGCCCCACTGCCATCACGATCGTCCACTCCCGGAATTTCAAACCTTAAATCTCCGCCACGGCTGCCGTGTCCCCCGCTCACCAGCAGTGCACATGCGCGGAAAAGCAGACCCTCACTTCTGATTGGCTAATACGAGCATATCTGGCAACAGTGCTACAGTGATACTCGGTGTCCTCGGTGACTGCCCGAATCGCTACCGAAGGTCTTAGACAATCAAATGGGGCACTGCTTCGATAACTAGACCCTTCGGTACGCACCCAACCGAACTTCGGTGCACTGAAAAGATACAAAATAGGGCCTCTGGTGATAATGTGCTCCCACCAGCTGACGGAACTACACCGACATCAATTTAGCTGTGCCATACACGAATAGGCATTGTATACAAAAATAAGAAAAGAGAATCACGTAATGGAACCAGCTGAAAGTTTCAGAGAAACACCAGTTCACTGTGACTAGCGATTTTAACCAACATAAAGGGAATTTAAAATATTTGAAACATGCACTTGTTCAATGCAACTTGCAAGATGAAAGGAAGAAATGCACTGAAACAACTATAATAAAGGCAATTCTATGAGTCGTTGTTGTTGATTTCAGTTTGGAGACTTGTTTGGTGAAGGTCTCCACCCTACTCTATCCTGAGCAAGTCTCGTCATCTTCTCATAAGAACGGCAACCAGTATATATCTGAATCTGTTTACTACATTCGTCTCTTGGTCTCCCTCTGCTATATATCCTACACACACGTACCTCAAATACTAAACTTACGATTCCTTGATGTCTAAGAATGTCTCCTTCCAATTCATCCCTTCCTTTCATCAAGGTATGCCAAAAAATTTTCTATCCCCAATTCTGTTCAGTACCACCTGATTAGTTACGTGATTTACCCACCTAATCTTCAGCATTCTTCTGTAACACCACATTTCAAAAGCATCTATTATCTTCGTGTCTAAATTATTTGTCGTCCAAGTTTCACTCGCATACAAGGCAACACTCCACACAAGTGCCTTGAAAAAAAGACTTCCTTTCAGTTAATATTCGATGTTATCCATTTTTCATTTAATATCCTCTCTACTGCGACCATCATATGTTATTTTAGGACCGATAATCGTAGTCGTTTAGTCCCTTTAAAAATTAAACCAACCATCCATATGTTATTTTATTGCCCAAATAACAAAATTCATTTACCACATTTATTGTATTGTTAACTAATCTAATTACTGCCATAATTAACTTTATTTTCCTCTTGTTAATATGCATCTTATACGCTCGCTTCAACACACTGTTCGTTCCGTTCAATTGCTCTTCGACGTCTTTTGCTGTCTCTGACAGAATTACAATGTCACCAGCAAAACGCAATGTTTTTATTTCATCACTACGAACTCTAATTCTTTCTCTAAATTTCTCTTTGGTTTCCTTCACACCATGCCTAAGGTAAAAACTGTATAATATTGGAAAAATAAAATTAAACAGTTACTGAAGTACACTAAAATAATTAATTTGTCATCATCGATGCTGTAGGCATTTATGGAGCCAGAAAAAAATCACAGAAAATTGTAAGCGGATGTAAAATTCCTATAACTTTAATTTATATACGAGATAATGTAGTCCTACTATTAGCCTATGATTCTATACTGCAATCGGTAGTTACCGATGGAGAAGATCGTATGTATTCAGAATTTTCTCCATCTGCACGGCTAAAATCACACGAGGTTCCGAAAACGTCCTGCAATAACAGCAGTTCGTCTTACTCTCCAGAAATACTTGACGATTTTAGGTACACTCCATCCATTGCTGTTGACTTGCGAACGTGGCATTAAAACTGTTGAATGACAAATACTTTCGTATGAAAAACTATAGATATCATTCTCAGTTCACTTCTAGAAATGAAGTGTTCTTGAACCTTTACGAATATGCGACCCCGTTTCAAATAAAAATATTGTGACGACCCCCCTCCTCATGAACCGTAACAAAACAATGTTATCTCCAACAAATTTCATTTTCTTTCTTTCGCTTCAGCTTAGTTTTAAATTGTTGGACGAAGTTTATTTGTATATTTCTCAGAATGGTACAAATATCCTAATTTTAAGTGATTTACGAAAGAAAAAAACGTTCTTTTGTTAACCAGTATTTCGCATTTCAGGCAAGGCCCAGAAGCGAATTATGTTCATTAAGAAACGTCTCACTGTATACAATTTGTAACGAAGTTGATCCACTTGTTGTGGAAAATTCTTTTCCTGAAAACAGCTGTCAAAATTTATGCTTATTCAAAAGTAACACATTGTATTGTAAAATAATCTATGGTCTATTCAATTCATAATTAAAATTACATAAATAACTCCGTAATTTTAACATTACACAACTTTCACTTAGCCACACGTTTTTATGTTACTGTTACTAGTTACTTTACGGTGGAAGTACTGCTTCCCGGTGACGACGACCCTCCAAGCAACGCGACCCTCCTAACACCCCCCCCCCCCACCACCACCGCCTCAGTTAGGCGCGACACAAGGGTTAAAAAACACTATAGTAAAGTGTAACCTACATCGGAGCTATCAGTAAGCCACACGCGGTCACATTTTTTCTGTTAAACATATGACAATCTACCGTACGCGTTAAAAATTGAGTAACTTCACACGAGCGAGGTAAGTGGTTTATTCAAAATATAATGTTTTACACTCAAACGCGTGAAAAATGAATAGGTTATTTTTAACCGCTTACTGTCTTCTAAATCGACTGAGAAACATGGTTGAATTGAAGAAAATACGCAAAATAAAAAGTAGTAACTTTTCGATAAAAAAATACGTTCATAGAACGATGTGACGTAGCCTTATTTGCGAAAGGTAGAAATGAATTATCTCGAGCAGAATGATCTATTGCCCCAAGGTCAACGCGCATATAGAGAATATAGAAAAGTTCAAATGTCTGAGGAGCTTATGGGATTTAACTGCGGGGTCAACAGTACCTAAACTTACAAACTACTTATGAACTACTTTATACTAAAGCCAGCACAAACATTCATGCCCGAGGGGGGATTCGAACCACCGACGGAGAACGGCCTCGCGAATCGCGGCATAGCGCCTCAATGCGCTCGGCCGTTCCGTCGCGGCTAGAAAATATCGTTCATGCAAAACACAACTAGTTTTTTACTCACACGAATTGATGACTGCTATAGGCAATAAGAATCCGTATTTCTTGATTTCCAGAAGGTCTTTCATACTGTACTTCACAAACGGCTTTTAATCAAAATGCGTGGTTATGGTATATCGCCTGAAATTTGCGACGGCATAGGGGATTTCCTGTCAGTGACAACAGATTTTGTAGTAATGCATCGACTAAGACAGAGATGTTATAAACGATTTGGGAGAAAATCTAACAGCTCTCTCAGGTTGTTTGCAGATGACGCCGTAATTTACCGTCTCGTAAAATCATCTGACGATCAAAAGCAACTGCAGATCGCTCTAAATAAGATATCTGTATGGTGTAAAAGTTGTCAATTGACTGTAAATAATGAGAAGTGGGAAGTCATCCACTTGAGTATGAAAACAAATCCGTTAAACATTGTTTACAAGATAAATCAGTCAAAAGTGAAGGCCTTAAAATTCACTAAATACCTATGAATTACTATTACTTCAGACTTAAACTGGAAAGAATAAGTAGATAATGTCGTGGGAAACGCGAACGAGAGACTGCGTTTTATTGGCACAACCCTTAAAAGATGCAACAGAACTACTAAAGGGACTGCATACACCAGGCCTATCCTTTCTTGTTTTTTTTTTTTTTTTTGTTTTTTTTTGTTAGTATCGCAGGCCAGTGTCGGATATTTATGAGGTGGGTTTGACGGAGGACATCGTCAGAGTCCAAAGAAGGGCAGTTCGTTTTCGTATTGTCAAGGTACAGGGGAGACAGCGTTACAGAAATGATACAGCATCTGGGATCGGAATCATTACAACAACGGCGTTTATCGCTGGGGCGTGGGCTACTTACGAAACTCCAATCGCCGACATTCTCCTCCGAATGGGAGAGTATATTGTTGGCTCCCACTTACATAGGTAGAAAAGATCTTCAGAATGAAATACGAGAAATGAGAGCTGGAAAGAAGAGATTTAGGTGTTCTTTCTTTCCGCGCGCTATTCGAGAATGCAATGGGAGATAAATAGTATAAAGATCGTTCGATGAAACCTCTTTCAGGCACTTAAATGTGATTTGCAGAGTATCCCATAGAGATGTGTCTTTGCCGGCCCCTAATCTATATCTCAATACGAGTCGTAATGTGAGTTTTGCCTACATCTCTCCTAAAGCGAGTACGCTGAGCTCATCTGACGTGCAGCGTGCAACGCCGCCCGCGGGTGGTACGACTGCGACCTCTGGCAGCGGGCTGACGTTTGCTGACGCGGCCGGCCTGCCGCGCAACTAAATCGTCGCAAAACAGCCCTGCAGCGGTGGCGACAGCAGCCGCTGATGAGCTGCGACGCGGCACGACACGACAGCAGGCGCGCAGTGCTGCCACTACACCGGCGGCGGCGCCGCGCCCCGGGCAGCGTTTAATTGCGTCGCTGCGGCGGTAAATTTGATTGAGCCGCGCAATAACCGCAGCTGGCCGCACTGTAGCCGCTAATGAACACCGCCGGCCGGACGCTGCTGGCGTGGGCAACCTGGGCTGCAGGCTGCACGCCGAGTCACCGCTTCCGTCGTTTATACAGTGTCGCGTTCCCTCGCGCGGCATTCGCCGTAGCAAGTGAGAGGCAACCAGTATTGCCAACTCCATAGAAATTCCGTGACGCTGCAGGCTGTATGGCGAGTCACCGCCGTCGTTATTTTTCCACGCTAGTGCTCCCTCGCTCGATATACCTCATACCAGGGGGTTAGCAACCAGTGTTGCCAAATCGGAAAGAGAAAAAGAAGTTTTCACTGGATTAATTATCAGACGTCGCTAAAACAGATTTTTCTTCGGGTGGACTCAAGATTTCGTACAGTGAATGGTACATGATGCCAGGAGGGTGTAATAAAATTTCGCTCATAAGTAATTACTATGTAATTAAATAATGCAGCCGGCCGCGGTGGTCGAGGTGACTGAGGCGCTCCAGTCACGGTCAGCACGGCCACTACGGTCGGGGGTTCGAATCCCCCCTCGGGCATGGATATTTGTGCCGTCTTTAGTCTTAGCTAGTTCATAAGTAGTTTGTAAGCTTAGGGACTGATGACCCCGTAGTTAAGTCCCATAAGTTGTACAAACATTTGAACATTTTTTAAATAATGCACAACTAACGATAAAATACACTAACGTTTAACTCTTTCGTGATCAGCAGGACATACGCGTCCCACGTAAGAATCTGTGTCCCCGAATTCACTATGATATAAAAATCACTGCCGTCGATTGGTGAACGCATCATCCATTTTGAGCCAAGTAGCTTGATGTTTGACGACTATTGACCGTGTTATCGCTCATTTGTTTCAGTTGTGCATAGTGTGTCTGGTACTTTGGCACTATGATATACAATTTTTTCTTGTTTGATGTAGATTAGCTTAGTAAAGGTATTTATTTCTTTAGTTTGTTTACTAGAAATATGTAAATTTTTGTACGTATGCTGACGACACCGCCTTCCTAGCCCTAGTCCCGTCCCTTGCACTTTCTCAGCACCTTCTCCGGTGTCACCTCTACCAATTCTCCACTTTGTGTAACCAGTGGCTCCTCTCCGTCAACCCCAGCTAATCCCAGGCAATCATTATAGATCCTTCTGTCACCGAGACCTGTACCTCACACTCCATGACCGTTCGATCCCCCAAACCTCCACCCTTTCCTGGAAACCTCACCTTCAAACAGTCCGTCATCTCCCATCTCAACCTCCTCAAGATCCTTTCCGGCCAGACATGGGGACTTAACCCCTCCACAATCCCATACACCTATCGTTCCTTGATGCATTCTGTCCTTTGCAGTTTCCATCCCACTTTCATTTACGCCCCCCTCCAAATGCTAGAACGCCACGCCCTCCACCTTACTTACCGCATCCGCATCCCTTAACCTTCATCATCTTCCATCCTGGGTCATATCCGTATCCTCTGCACAACCCAAAATAGAATCCCTTCGCCCTGTCGTCTCTTCTCTCCTGCTGAACCGCAGGCCTCTGCTACAATGATACCAGCATATCCCTCCCTCCCTACACCTTCACACTATCCACGTCCTCTCCCAGGGTACCTTTCGCCACCTCCATCTCCCGGATGAAGCCCTCCGTCCTGATATTTATTCATCCTATAAGCCCTAATCTCTCCCCTCCCCATATATTGCCCCACTCCATTCCCACTCCCCTCCCTTTCCCTCGCCCACTTGGATCTCCCTTCTCCTCCGTTGGAGTTCTTATGTTTGCCTTCCCCACTCACCAACTGTTCCCCTCCCCTCCGCGCCTCCCGTCCTTCCCCTGAGGGGTTAAAGTGCTTTACTTTTTAATAGTGTTTTTAACAGTGTACCGTGTTGAATTGTTGTGTCAGTGCTAAGTTGTGAGTGTGATTTAAAGACTTCATCAACCGCTGCAGAGCCAGAACAATGTGTCGCCATGTTTCTATGTTCTTGCCGCCGTTAACTGTGCAGTCTGTATTTTTTAGCCACCGTGGCAAATACTGATTATGTGTGTTTTAAAGCCTTAATTTCACTGTTTTTAAATTCGGCAATTTTATCTTCTTAACGACTGTTAAATTAAACATTCATTATCTCCATTCCAAGTACTGTTGTATACCTAAAGGCATCTACTGATGTATGCAGATGACTGAACATAATAGGTATGGCCTACCTGCAAATATTGTAGAAATATCTGAAAATTTGTCAAATTACTTTGTATTCCTAGGACTTCCTGCTCATTTAACATTTTATCTGGTTGTACTTTCAGGTTAGTATACACTTCCACCTCTTTAAGAAGGATCATATGGACCCGTGCTGGCTCGATTTTCATTGTTTCACCTCTTACTATGCACTGGCGCCATTTGGCAGTCGCTCGTAAGCTCTTATCGATACCTTTTCGTAGTATCACCACGGGTGGCGCGGCTAGCGTTTTGTTCGTCATTTGTCTCAAGGCTGGCACTAGTTGCGTGAATTAGCGAGTGTATCTCGTTACGCGTGCTGAATGTGATATGTTCTGCCCTCAGCTTCGATCAAGGAAGTAGATGGACCGTTAGTGATATCTTGGTGCAGGATGGTCTCTGTGGACCTTCAGTGGTGACAGTAGGCTGTTGCCTCGTATGTACGCATCTGATGGAATTGCTCCTAGGGTAAAGTTCAGTCTTCCGTGCCTGCCGTGTTCGGAGGAGCCGACTCATGTGTTCACTTCAACTCATATCATCACAAAGTGGAACTGCACCAGAATCTGTTGCCCCAAGATCCGAGTTTTGCTGTTTCGAGGTCCTTCTCCTTAACTACACATTTTTTAAACTTCCTGGCAGATTAAAATTGTGTGCCGGAACCGGGACTCGAACCTGGGCCCTTGCCTTTCACGGACAAGCGCTCTACCGACTGATCTAACCCGACTCGACCCAGGATGCCGCCTCACAACTTTACTTCCTCCAGTACCTCGCCTCCTACTTTCCAAACTTCACAGAAGCTCTCCTGCGAAACAGGAGAGCTTCCAGAATGGAAACATCCCTTAGGCTGTGGCTAAGCTATGTCTCCACAATATCCTTTCTTCCAGGAGTGCTAGTCTTGCATGTTTCGCAGGAGAGCTTCTGTGAAGTTTGGAAAGTAGGAGGCGAGGTACTGGCGGAAGTGAAGTTGTGAGGCGACATCGCGAGTCGTGTCGGGATAGGTGAGTCGGTAGAGCGCTTGCCCGTGAAAGGCAAAGGTCCCAGGTTCGAGTCCCGGTTCCGGCACACAATTTTAATCTGCCAGGAAGTGTCATATCAGCGAACACTCCGCTGCAGAGTGAAAGTTTCATTCTACACATTTTTAGTTCGGGTCTTTTATGTTCTCTGCAATGGAGTTTCCATTGTGTTCGTCTCGCTGAATAGGCTTGTTGATTGAACCCCAGCAGCTGACATTGCCTAATGTCTGTGTCTTGCTTGTTTAGTGATGGTGGCCTGAATATTGGTTACCGGTAGCTCGTGGTATGGGAGATTGTACCTTGCCACTCTTATTATTCAAGTCCGATGATTAATTCCTTTTTTGTGTTAACGCTTGGTGAGGGCGTCTGGGGTATTTATCTGGCGTGAGCCCGCTTGTTGCTCAGTTACCTGCCTGGGAAACAGGCGTTTTTATTGGCAGTGGCCGGCCGCGGTGGCCGAGGGGACTGAGACGCTCCAGTCACGGTCTGCACGGCCACTACGGTCGGGGGTTCGAATCCCCCTCGGGCATGGATATTTGTCCCGTCCTAGTTCGTAATTAGTTCATAAGTAGTTTTTAAGTTTAGGGACTGATGACCCCGTAATTAAGTCCCATAAGCTTAACAAACATTTGAACTTTTTTTTTTTTTCATTATTGACAGTGTGTTTTCCCTCTGCGCGATACATTCCGTAGTTGTAATTTTGGCAGTTTAATTCAGATAACTCTCATTTTCATCTGCTCTGCTCTCTCCGTTCCTTCTTCCTGTGATTCTTCCTTTTTCCGCCGGCGTTATCGAGCCGATAGTGTTTAAGCTCGTGTTCAGGTTTAATTGGCCGTCCTACTGGAAATGGTGAGAGGTGTTGGTTAACAAAAATGGAAAAAGAATTTTTTTATCCTTGTCCAGACATTTTTAAATGTGTATTACTCAAAATTGCTTGTATGCTTGATTGACTCTAGTTGGTGCTTTATTTCATGTAATTGCAACCTTGATCAGTTACAGATACTGTTGATAATTATGGTTCTTGGTATTTTTTGTATTTTATATCTGGCTCAGTTCTTGTAAGTTTAGAGAGCTGTGTTAATCCTAAAGGTTCAGATTAAAGCCTTGATGCGTAGTTCAATTTACTCATTTTAAGTTAGTGATAATTATGTATTGTCCCTTTTTACAAGAAAATTTATTCATTCAATCCTGTTAAGCAATGTCAATGGATAATAAATTTTAAATCTCCAGCAAGTGATGACCATCTATGGTAAACCCGTCTAGTCGCCCACTTTCCATTATCCTTCAACCATTCAAATGAGGTTTATTTTAGAAGGACCACTAATTATCCCCCTTCAACTCCTATCACATATATATTCCTTTTTCCTTTGTGTAAACTTCTCACGGTGATCTCTGTATACTCCAGTATGTGTCCAATTACCAAGTGTTCTTAAGGCGGTCACTCGGAGCTGATTTGTGGTTCGCATTACAATGTTCTCTAAATCGTGTTAGAAGTTTCCTTCCAGTTTCGTACACATATGTTTGATAAAATTGTTCACAAGGAATTTTATACGTTCCTGACTGATCATATGTGGATTATTTTTCAATTTTATGTCTTGTCCGTTTCATCATCTTTTGTTTGCTTTTAAACACCCTATTTTATAAAATGAAGACTTCACTTGGAGAGGTGTGCACCATGACCATAAAATGATAACTATCAATGCTGCAATTTTCTTTTGATACTGTATCTTAAATATGGCAGGTCGGCCACTCTTGCGAGATCATCATTTGTAACTTTCTTTTCTTTTGTTATCGGACTTTTTCTTTTAGCCTATTTCCTTCTATAAATTAGCTACTACAAGAAGTCATTGCTGCTTGTCAGAGATCATAAGATACGAAACTCCATGACTATGCTCTCACCTGACAATGGTAATTAAATGAATCTGTCAAGCACAGCATGGAAATAAGCATTTATGTACTGATAGAAAGAAATGATAAGTTTCGTATAACTATGTCCGCGGTTTTGGCTTTCCTAAAAATATTGTAATATGTTTACCATTACGTCTCATTATCTGCGTATCAGGAAAATTAATAGTGATGTTGCCCTACTTCCCCTGTGAAATTAATGTTGTAATTCATTAAATTTATCATGCAACTCCTTAATATTTGCTGCGTTTCCTGTAAACAGTATACGTCATCAACACACCTTTTGTAATATACAGTGTAGTATTCATTAAAGAATATCATTCTCAGTAATGATAACAACTACGTTTAATAACTTAGACTGCTAATGAATTCTCTTCATCCAGTTTGCAATTGATCGATCTAATTAAACCATAAACTTTTGCATGGAATCTCTGCTTCTTGTTAGCCATTACTTGCTTCACAACAATGTCCGACCGCTATTTTTGCTACCATATTCTTCGTTGTTGTTGAAGATTTCATTGAATCAGTTATTATTTTAGTATGAACTACAATGTTTATTATTATTATTACTTTTAATTTGTTCTTACCGTTTTATCATTGAGACTTGATGTCGTATTACATTTTAGTCCACTGTCAGGGAAGTTCTGCTCCTCAGTAGTGACTTCAAAATTTGTCAATTTTACACTTCAGTCATAAAATTTAAAATCACTCTCATTATTTACTAGATTGAACACTATACAATTCTGCAATTTAATTTACTTATCATGCCTGTCTTTAATCACTTGTTCTTCACTGTCAATGAATTTACTCACAGCCGCCATGGCAATGTCTATTAAACAATATTCTAAATTCTGACAGATTAATGTGAGGTATGTATACCCGTCTAGCTTATTGTCGATATTTTGCTTTTAGTTCATCCTTAAGCACTTTTGTTTACAATAAAAGATGAGGTTCTTTGTCACTTCATTCCTTACCTTAATATATACTTTTGTAAACAGAGGTAGCCCTTTTAACGTAATACACCTCCTTATGAAACACTCAGCTTGGACAAACTTAAGTAACTTTAATTTTCTTCTTTGGTACACATTTGCCACCAGTCCTGCAGTGCTTGGCACCATAAGAAATATTTTGTCTAGGTGGTGATGGAAAGCTTTTAGGTAAGTTGAAAACTGCATGTTAAAAATACATAGCTGTATCGGAAATACTTATAACGACTTTAGATTTTGGCCCAAAACCGGCCATCAAAAAATGTTCCGAAGTCTGTAATTCTATGGCATCAAACTACTTAGATCATAAATCCCTAGACTTACAAACTACTTAAACTAAGTTAAACTAGCCTGTGGACAACACACACATCCATGCCCGACGGAGGATTCGAACCTCCAACGCGGGAGGCCACGCGATCCGTAACGTGGCGCTCCAGACCGCTCGGCTACTCCAGCGTGGCAATCAGACCATCTTTAAGTCTCCTGTACAGAAGAAGAGCAAATTCATAAAGTGTCAAAAATACACCCGCATTTTTAAAATTAGTACACTATATATTGAATACATTTTCTATACATAATTACGAAAAAGTATTAATAAAATATGTTTTACTTGTACATTTCAATGTCGCTATCCATAGCACTTTCTAGCATAGCTGTTCCACCAGGTAACTGTTACACCACCTTCGATATATCTAAATGAACATATTTAGGTCCTAGGTGAAAGATCCTACGTTAGAACATGTCAGCACAACAAAGGTTTAATTATTCGCTACAGTGTGACTGTTGAAAGTTTCTTAATTAAAATTAATCTATTATATTAGTAAATATTGCACATTTGTTTTGTTTTCGTTACATGCCATGGAAGGTGTCAACCACATGTCTGGTATCACTACAAATGTTTATTTTTAATGACCTTCTACTGGTGTTTCTGATGGACGCATTAATAATCTGAGGGTTCCTCCAAAATGGTTTAGTTCATTCCTAAATATGTTACTAAATTAAGTACTTGGAAAGTGTAAACTTTTCTATTTAGGTGTGAGACATTATGAACCTCTGTATAACCACCCACTGGTGGCACCTATTGTAGGGCGCAGCATCGCTTACAACAGTTTGGGTGCATTTGCTCTCAGGGGATATAACGTTCATGTGAAAAGAATCTTTATTCGCACCATACGTTCCATGGGTACGCAATTGGCTCCGCCTCTTTTCTGGAGACATTTGTCGACCAACGGAACGTATTAAGCACATTATGTCAAAATTTTCACCTTACCTCCGCATATGTAAAAGTACTATCATGGTAGTTTGCATATTAACCTACGGTGTTCTACATGGTCTAATTGTCTCGTAAAATGTGCGAGGATAGTATCTTCGTTACTCTACATGAAATGGGTGAAGCAAGTTACCTGTTTATCATACAAGATGTTTTCTTGAACTTTCGAAGATTCTTTGAAAGTTTCACTAGTGGAATAATAGACTTCTCTGTTATAACAATGATTATAAGAAGCTGTAGAAGTTCTCGGCAGTTCTGTGAATCAGTTCTTTTATTTTTAATTCTGACCTGCGTCCTTTCTCCACTACACAGTAGAGATATCTAATTACATTACATACAGCTCTTTCTGAGATTAAATGAACCTTCGACGTTTATTGAGTTTTCTCTGACTGCGTGTTGCGAGAGGGATAGGCAATCCGTCTTATTTTCGTTGTAAGAAATCAATTACGTGAAAGATGACGTTGCGAAAGTTCTCTCTCTTCTGAAGAACTCGGGACACTGGAAGGCAATCGACACTGAAATGGACAATTATAGCAAAGGCCAGATGGCGGTTCTCAGAACGTGATACTTAGTGAACGCGAAATACAGTAAAACCTGCGTCTCATTGATCGGGAAATTGAATAAGTCCTCCTTCTAAGACGCTCGGAAACACATAAATTTTCTCGTCTACATGCTGATATCTAAAATCTCTTTGTCATTTGTACTTCCAAAGATAAACTGTTCAGAATTTTTCTTTGCAATGGATAGTGAAGCTACTTAAAAATTAAAAAAAAAAGACTATCAGGAAGTTATTTTACTTCATAATGTTAAAAAGACAATATCAGCGCCAGTTAGCGAGTGATCATAATCGTAGAAAAAGTTAAATCTATAAATATAAAAATGAATGTTTGTCTGTATGTCCTTTGTGTGTTCATAAATCGCGTGAGAATACCCAGATTTATGCGTCAAATGTTGGAAAATGGGAGTGGTTAGAGACCTGCAACAAAGTTTGCATGTAATTTCGGACGCTTATGGAGCGTTTCGCAACTGACCCCCCCCCCCCCCCCTCACCCCACACACTCACAAAATGGTGAAACGAAAAGAAGTCTACCGCTAACAACAGTTTTGCTGGAGATACTGTAAAACTGTCGTATGAGGCATGACCTTGTAATGTTTAAACTGATTATTGTTGTTTGTCTTCGCAACATATTTCGGATATAGTATTGATATGTATCACTGAATGTGCCACCAAATTATATCAGTGTACGATGCCTACTTAAGGACATATCTAATATATAAAAATTAATGTTTGTCTTTTATACACGACCATACCGTGCATCCCATTGCGTTGAAACTTTGTCAACTCATTTCTTGCACTAGCGTGAAGGTTACAGTCATGCTAAATTAATTTCATGTGGTGCATGGCGGAGGGTGCATTATAATTAGGTACTTCGTTTCTTACGCCATCATGCCCAAATGTCTGGACGAATATGAATGAAATTTGGAACAGAGGTAGCTTATACCCTGATTAACACATGAGGTACCTTCCGTAAGCCACCGTTTAGTGTGTGACGGAAGATACCTTACAATGTGTTAGTAGGTCTGTTTCTCTTCACACTGAAACAGCTGGACGGATTTGAATGAAATTTGGAATGCAGATAACTTATACCCTGAATTAACGCATGAGCTACCTGTAGGAAGCCACCGTACGCTGTATAGCGGAGGGTACCTTACAGTGGGTTAACAAGTTCGTTACTCTTTACGATTAAACGGCTGGACTGAATTGAATGTAATGTGGAATGGAGATAACTTATATCCCGAATAAATACATGGGCTACCTTTCGGAAGTCTCAGTAGCTACATGGCGGAGAGTACATTACAACACACATCTTAATTGTTTGACTGGTCACCATGAAAGTCAACACTTCAATGTATGTTTTCATGAAGGAGATTTTTATAATCTGCAAGCCAGTGAATTTACCGTGGCGGAGGGATCTTCACGATTTTGACACCGTCTGACCAGTCTACATGAAACGTGGAGCATATATGTATGTTTTCATATATAGCAGGGAGAGGAGTAGGTAGAGGAGGATGCGGACAGAGAGAGGGGAGGGAGACGGACAGAGGAAGCGAGAGGGGAGATAGACAGGAGAAGGAGATGAACAGAGGTAGGGGAGGAGGAAATGACAAAGAAAGGCACAGGAGGAGAAGGGGAGCAAGTAAACAGAGAGAAGGAATAGGAGATGGACTCATGGAAGATTGGAAACCTCATTTATATTTGATCGCAAGTCCGTATTTTATGCGCTGCCATAACGTTTATCTGATTGTAATAAAACTTTGTTACTAAACAAGCTAACACTTCCAAATTTCAAACGCTGTTTGCACAACTATCACTTCTGCGGCAGCAACGCACCGGGTACCCGCTAGTTCAGAATAAAATTTCAATGCGCGCCAGGTACATTAAGCAACAGGACGATAACATGAACAAAAATTCAGAGAAAAGATGGTTGTAACCACTATAAAACGTTAATAATGTCTGACTTTATATTGGGGTCTTTAGTCTCATTTGCTCGTAGGATTTATGAAAATTTTTACCCAGCCAAAGATTCGATTTCGGGACGTCTTGCTGCCAGGCAGGTGCGTTAAACCCCTGCGCCACCCCAGGTACTCGAGCCTAAAGCACCTGCATTGATTACCCTATCTCGAATCCCGCCCGAAAAAACCTCATTTGCCCACTTACTTCGACCTTCGTATTTCGGACTGTATGGACCCCACTAATATTTTTGATCCTTGCGCCGTGTAAACGCATCGGACCGGCGCCAAGCCATCAAACAATTAATTAATTCAGGGGTTCCTTCGTGTACATACTCCAATTTACGAGCCTCAAGAAGCAGATTTGTGGATGGTAGAACGGAAAAACATATAAAAGGCAACAATGCTAGATATTGGTGGGGGATAGGATTCATTGTAGTACCACAAAGCTAAGAACCAAAAACAAATGTCTAATTAACTGAAATCAGACAAACTGGAAGTACACTCAGTGGAGGACCTTTTTTTTTCAAAACTCGCTTTCAGCAGAATTGTAATTTATCAGGAAATCCAAAAAACTGTTTAGGTTTTTATGTGTTAATCAAAATGTGCAAACTATGCACGTAAAGATTTATTTTCCAAACAGCAATTAATACGTAAAACAATCAAAAGAATAGTATGCTAATATTGTGATATGGTGGCAGGAATTTGAGAATAAATGGTAAGGTGCTAAGCCCAAGGTACAGTGTTAAACCAAAATTTATTTCGCCTTAAATAAACCACATCAGTTGCCAAGGAAAATTTATAAGACTGAACATTTAAAACACAGGCAATTGGTATAGATAAATTCCTAACTGACACCTTTAAGGTAATAAAGAATGATTCGAGGTACTCAAAATCTAAGAATGAACACTTGAACATAGACAGTTAATACAGTAAATACAAATTCTGAAGACAATTTTTACCGAAGGAACAATTGCCTTATATCAACTACAATACACACTATAGTGAAAACCATTTTTTTAACACAGCAGGCAAACAAATTAAATGTGGCCGCTAAACAATACAGAGTAAGTTAATGTCCTCAAATGTGCAATACAAGCAGAACGCCTGTGAAGAAAATACGCTATTCAACAGAATGGCGATGATAAAACAATCAGATATTACACTGAAACAATTTGGTCCAAGTTCATTGTACAGATCACGGCCAGGTTAGACAAGAAATGGAAAATTTACTTAACTGAAAGACACGTTGCATGAACGGGCCTCAGTGCAACTGGTAAGCCCATAACTTCAGACTCTGCTTACTTCTTACAATTTATGCGAGGTTCAGTATCTTTTAATTTCCTCGGACGGGCTTGTGAGCAACAAAACATAGGCCACAACTTCTAAGTAACAACTCATGAACTCTGCAACGCTCGTCCGAGTAATACAAACAATTCGTACTTCAGCACGTTTTACACAGACTTTGCAATTTTAGGACTTTATACGGAACCTGAACCACACTGCGATTAGCACTAGACAGTACAACACAATAAATAATTTTTCACACTTCAAGAAGCAATCGTGATGTACCCATACGGTCTGATATACAAAACTTACCACAACAACTGACCATGACCAAGCTGGAAGGAAGCGCCGCGTCCCGTGTCGATGGGAACGGTCGACATAAATATGTCATCAAGAAGGTACAGTCCACAATCTAGGATGTAACTCACGCACATAAAGTCAAAATTCGGAGACGTGTGCACGTAGCTCCTCAAGTTTTGCGGAAGCTCAACACGACACCCACGACACGGTGCGTAAAACTGACGCAACTCCCAGAGCTCCACCGCTCCTGCGCGGAACAAGTTCACGTCCGTCGTCTTTCGCCGACAACGACCAACCTTCCTCTCTCGTCTCGCAGGTGACGTCCCGCTCGGCCGCCTGAGGGCGGGGCCGACCCGGCGATAGTACCTCGATTTCCCAAGCGTTCCTCTATTGAGTGTACTTCTAGTTTGTTTGTGTGTCTGTTTTCAGTTAATTAGTCATTTGTTTTTGTTTCTTCGCTTTGTGGTACTACAATGAATCCTATCCCCCACCATTTTCAAGGATTATTGCCTTTTATATGTTTTTCCGTTCTACCAGCCACAAATCTACTTCTTGAGGCTCGTAATTTGGAGTATGTACACGAAGGAACCCCTGAATTAATTAATTGTTTGATGGCTTGGCGACGGTCCGATGCGTTTACACGACGCAAGGATCAAAAATATTAGTGGGGTCCATACAGACACCATGTGGGTATTCCCGGTTCCCCAGTGGGCAATGGAGAGTCAATAAGATCTGCAGAATCACACTGCGCCGTCTGATCGTTCGGATAAGTCCGATATACAAAAGTCGAAGTAGGAGGGCAAATTAGGTTTTTTCGGGCGGGATACGAGATTGGGTAATCAATGCAGGTGCTTTAGACTCGAGTACCTGGGGTGGCGCAGGGGTTTAGCGCACCTGCCTGGCAGCAAGACGTACCGAAATCGATTCTCTGGCTCGGTAAAAATTTTCATAAATCCTACAAGCAACTGAGACTAAAGACCCAAATATAAAGTCTGACATTATTAACGTATTATAATGGTAACAACCATCTTTTCTCTGTATTTTTGTTCATGTTTTCGTCCTATTACTTAATGTACCTGGCGGAAATTGAAATTTTATTCTGAACTAGCTGGTACCCGGCGCGTTGATGTCTCAGAAGTGATAGTTGTGCAAACACCGTTTGAAAATTGAAGTTGTTGGCTTGTTTAGTTACAAAGTTTTATTACAATCAGATAAACGTTATGGCAGCGCATAAAATACGAACATGCAATCAAATATAAGTGTGGATTCCAGTCTTCTATTATTCCATTTCCTTCTTTCCCTTCTCTCTGTTTACTTTCGCCTCCCCCGTTTCTTCAATCGAAATTGATCCCCTGTGCCACGCACGGCACACATATTAACATTGAAAATTACGATTTTTTTAAAAGCTCTCTTTCTGCATAACATATATCAGTAAAACTTTCTTTCTCATCGACCATTAACGAAGAAAACACACCAAACCAGTATCTTACATTTTTAATTGCATTACTGAAGCATAATGCAGTAATTATATTAATATACACATTTAAATATTTTAAATTGATCCAATTAAGAAGATTAAGGTCCAGCATACCACTAAGTTTCCTCAACATCTCCATTTTCCATCACATC
This sequence comes from Locusta migratoria, assembly GCA_026315105.1. Taxonomy (NCBI): domain Eukaryota; kingdom Metazoa; phylum Arthropoda; class Insecta; order Orthoptera; family Acrididae; genus Locusta; species Locusta migratoria. The sequence goes on along the minus strand of CM048751.1, from coordinate 221,561,399 downwards.
ATTTATATTTGCACTTTCCACAGCACTATTCCCCTTCATTATAACTTCATAGAACTTCCTGGCATAATCAGGTATTTCAGTGAACTTCATCAACCTCGCCACATTGTGACTCTTTTCTTTACTGACATGATTCATCGTTTTCATTTTCTGGACTGCGTCCATGGTTCTGAAAGATTTCTGTCCTTTCTTGAGGATTTCCACTACAGTTGATTCCCCACAGTACATACATCACATTCCAGTGATCTTGCAATACTCTGATGTCACCATGGTTTCTGAGGAGGTCACGATACTGCTTAGGTGATATAATTTCTTCTTTCTCTCTGTATTTTTTTCCACATTCCCGAACACTTGATCAGGAGGCATATAACTGTACCCCCGTATTGGAAAGTAATGGCCAATATTTGTAAAACTGTAGACTTTTCCAGGAATCTTGATCATGTTGGCATTAAAATAATGTTCTTGTTCTGTGAAATGCATGATTCAGAAAAAAGTCTTAGAATTCTGTTTCGAACACCTTCTCTTCGGAGATTGTTTTCCAGACATTTAAGGTAGTCCTTCACTGCTGAGGCAACTTCATTAGGTCCACTGTCTGCCTGTGTCTCCAGACATATATGAAATTTAATTTTTGTCTTATCTAATGTCGTTCCATTGTCAGGACACACAAATTGTACAACCATGTCTGCCTCAGATAAAATGCTTTACCTACTGAAACCTTAGGAAGAGATTGGCTTTGCTGCATGTCAAAAATTTTCTTCACGGTATATTCCACTGGTTCTTATATGTGACATTTTTCTTCTCTTCCTGCCCCTTTCAACTTGTATTGCAGTTTAGGAATATTCTTCTGCCGTTTTATTTAATATAAACTATAATACACAAGCTAAGAATAATAACAGCACTTTTGCTGTCTCAGACATGCACTGGTGCAACCAACAGTAAACTGACAATAATGCACATGGAGAGAATGCAGTTGCTTCGAGACGGTATTGTTAATTCCACAGATGTTGTCAACTCGAACAAGTAAACTGGCGCTAATAAAATTCAAAGAGCACACAGCGTACATAAGGTAGCTGCAGAAAGCGAGTTTTGATATAACAGTTTCATCGCAGAAAGCAAGTTTTGAAATAACTGAGTAAATTTGGTAGCTTCTAACATTAGAAATAACTGAGTTTTGAAAGAACTGTTTTCAGAATAAGAAAGGCGGTTATCTCAAATAATATAAGCTGTAAAAAAGTCATTTTGGACATTTTCTGCAGAAAGCGAGTTTTGGAAATACGGTTTTTTAATTTACGTACAGCCTATTTCATCATGTAAGTAGGAATACGTACAAAATTGCATCAGTAGGTGCTGCGTGCCTCTCCAGATTCGTGACAAAAGTCCAATTTTTACTGATATCTTCATTTGGATGAAGTACAGTGATATTCTGAATAGAATCTTCACTCATGAATTACTCAAAAGAAGAGTACAGTCGTCTTGCCTATTCACGCAGCAGCTTTTCCACCACAAATCGTTTCAGGCCTCCCCCATCCTTCCCCAAAACCACGATACTGTCTTCAGGTTAGTCTAAGTTTGGCTGTTGCAATGGAGCCACAGTTTTTTCAAGAGCAACGTCAAACTTTTGATGCACTGCAGCAACGTTAAACACATTGCGCGGAGTCTTTCGACGGAACGCGTGGTGTAGTGGTTAGCAACAAGGATAGGTGATAGTGTCCGTCCTGATCCAGATACAGCAAAGGCAGTCATATAATTTTCAACTCCTCAGCACATCCGCGATCTGAGAAGTTTTCTCGGTCTGTGCTCATATCTGATCGAGGAAAAGTATTCATGTCAAAAGTATTATCATAGGTAATGTCAAGGCGCGACATTGTCCACAGAATAACAACTGCGTAGACAAATGGTCTTACAGAACGTTTTAACAAGACATTAGCAGATATGCTGTCGATGTACGTCGATGTTGAGCAGAAGGATTGGGATACTATACTGCCAGTTGTGACCTTTTCTTACAATACAGGCACGAAGGCACCATAGGCTTCATGCCGATTTTTCTAGTCCATGGGCGTGAAGCTGAGACTAGGATGGATACACTGTTCCCGTTACGACCGGACGACGCTCAGGATTACTATGTGAAACAGCTCATCACCAGATTCCAAGAAGCAAGACAGATGGCTCGCAGAAGGGCCGCCAGAGGTATAGCTGCAAGCACCGACCTGTTGGGTACAGCCCAGGTCTGGTATGGATTTTTACACGTGTACGGAAAGTTGGGATATTGGAAAAGTTACTGAAGTGATACTTTGGTCTTTATCGTGTCATACGCCGCCTGTCAGACATCACATGCGAGGTCGAGGATTATGAGCCGTCATCAAAACGAGAAAAACTTCCTCCGTATGAAGCCTTAACACGATCCCAATGAACAGATAGAAACGGCTTCTTCTTCAAGGACTCTGAAGACAGTTGTGATAGTGATGAAGACACGAAGGAAAGAAACCAGTTTAAATGTTCATTGTGAAAAACAGCCGCAGAATCAAGTCGTAAAGAACAGACCCTGCACTTTCTTAGAAGCCAATAATCTGATCATAAAATGATTTATAAGGGTTTGTTCCATAAGACTCTAATTTAGCATTGATGGTGGAAGATACAGCTCAAAATTTGCTTATGATCTTGTAATTACTAATTTTACTGCAAGCGACATCTTGTTAGATCCGATTTCGTCTTCCACGTAATTGTGGCGATCGTGCAGTTAGTAGTTCAGCAAGATGTATTCGACAGGAAGCTAGTACTTGGTGATATTAGAAGTCTCTATTGTGATGGTAACAATTACGACATAGATGAAGCTGGTATACAATAAAACTCGCTCAAAGCGGAATATCCTGGAACTACAATAATTCCCCGAATTGAAAAAGTTTCCGCCTTACATAAAACTCGCAGGGATACGTGAAATTTATCAATTATCATTGTCAAAAGTACAGTATAAATTTAATTATACACGGATTTACTTACTTCACTGCAGATAGCTGATGTTTTTGGCTTATATTGTGTAACATAACATTGTAGTATTATTCTCATCAACAAATAACATTGTTTCTACATGTTTACTCCAAGTTTAAATTCATCATTTATTCTCATATTTGCATACATAATACAGTATTACTTCCATGTTTATTTGCTCTACATTTCACTTTTTTCGTCACACATCAAGGAGGAAAACGTATTTTGATTCCCCATTCACAACAGATTACGACACCATACATTTGTTATTTATTTATTTTTTATTTTTTTTTTATATTATTTTTCTTTAGCTATAGAATAGTTCCAACAACTTAGGAGAATTTTGTATGCTGAAAGCTGCATAACATCATTGATCCATACAATGGCTTTTTCATACGTATTCATTTTTCTTCGGATCCTTCCTGATGACCCTCTATGTTGTTGATATCTATTATATCTGTTGCGTGAGTAATCGTCTAGATATCTGTGTATCACCCTGGTTGTGTGAGGCTGGTTGAACGTGTCAGGCAAATAAATTTTATGTCTGATAACCAGATATAAGGTAACTTGGCAATTACTTTTTTTTTTTCTCTCTTTGCAAGATCATAGCCATTCTTCCATAAAACCACTCATCATCCATGGCTTCTTATTGCTTCGCCAGGTGACTGTATGCTTACTGACTGTTTTGAAATAACGAGGTTTTGGCGCGTTTCAAACCACCATTGCCTTCTCCACTTCACCTGTTTCATTACAGCAGCACAGCGGACATTTTCAGACCGGGTCACTTTTCATCTGGAATTGCTAGCGTTTTTGATAGCAAAGCGCGATAAAATAGTCCCATTTGATCGGCATTTCTGCTCATAATCCGCAATTAACTTAGACAGTTTCGTCTTCCTTTCACTTACTACATCTTCCTTTTGCCAGCGAACTGACGAACCACCTCCACACAATTTCATTAAGTTCCTCACTTCTGGTCTTCGCCGTTCTTTTCGTCTGCCCGTTTCCTTTCATCCACATATCTTATCCTTGTTCCCTGCGCAACACAATTTCGCGCACAGAGATTATTTCTTTCTCACTCGCTTCGATTATTTTAATCTTTTCATTAATTATTAATGAGACATGCTGTTTGTTCGACATAATGTGCTCTATGATTTAAAAAGCTACGGTCAACAGAAACTGGCAAAAATTGACGAGTAAAACAATTATTTAACAAAACAATACCGATTTCTTTAACTGCGCACATTGCAGCACATTGTTCGCAGGTGCGCAACAATATTTCTGTGTGTGCCTGCTTACGTCATAAATCAGGGCAAAAGAGAATGTCGACAAACAGAGCGCTCTGTTTCCCTTGATGCTCTCTACCGACACTAAGCGAGATTTATTCCTTGTAGCACAGAGATACGCTGTTTGATGTCCACACCTACAGCTCCAAGCTTCGCTGGACATTTTTCTTCTTATTGCGCCGCTTATTAGGACTATTAACAGCAACGCCCTTTTAAGAGTTGTGAATGTGTTACGCAGATTATATTACCGCTGTACTGTTTAAGTTCTTTTCCGCAATAAACAATGGAATTATTAAGTCATGTATCTGAAATTCGCTTGTCGTTTCCGCGCTATGTACGTTCGTATTATACAAAACATCTGCATATAAAAGCGTAATGAATGCGTCGGAACTGAAATGGTTGTACGGATTAAGCAGACTTCCGAAAAGCACGCGTGCAGCTTTGACCAAGTTATACTGTTTTCTAAAACTATTAGAGACAATGCGTACTGTGAAGGGTGATCAGTATATAGGTTACAAAATTTCCAAACAAATATTCATTATTAGTCTTTGTTCCAAATTCTGTGGTGAAAGACGAGAACCGCTTGTGATACAAACAGAAAATAGCCAGTGGCGATCCTTGGCGTCTCAGGAAGCACATAAAATGAATAGATGGTACGTAACACTTGTCATTCTTGGTCGAATAACTTAAGAAAAACACCTTTTGTAGATAATGCACTGTGTCATTGCAGAGAAAACTATCAAATTGGAAGAAATATATTTCCTGACAACACAACACCGTGTATACGTCCATATGTCCAATGATTGATTACCGAAAGATATTTCTCCGTTCCCTAAATGCGAAAATGTAAGACTCCACATCCGCAAATGACATGCGCAAAACTGCGATAGTAGGTAATGCTCTTACTTGCGTTAAAAGTGCGTGTAATTAACTGAAAATCGAAAAAGAATAGGAAACACTTAATAAATTGTGGTTTTCAGTCATCACAAAATGTGGACCCTGAAGAAGAAGTAGGCATTATATTAATCAATGTTCAGCGGTACCCTGCCTAAATTAATTGGACATTTCTACAGTGAATGAAAATATTTATTGCATCAGTAAATGTGATAATAACATTGGGAACATAAATCCAGATTCTCAGTACAGTGAGAATGGCAATGGAGATATGGAAATCTTCTCCGTTTCTTTGTTAGGCAATTCAACATGCCAAAGATCAACCTTGTTGTAGTAAATAACGAGTTAAATTCCGGTAACTGTAATGTACAATATGTTTGTTCTTCCCTTCTCTTCATTTTCTCATTACTTGACAATTCCACACAGCTATTGTCATTTGCGGGCTAAGGCTGTCGGAGGCCCGGGGCGGCGGCAAAACATAATGAGGCCCCCCGTCCATTTGGAAATACATGTATTACTATAAAAAGTAACTTCTGAAATTTGGAGGCCTCCCAGAACGAGAGGCATCGGGCAGTCTAATATATTTCGAGGTTAGGAGGAGTCAGAACAAAAGACCAAAGGCGCTAAAAAATAGCTTTCGAGGTATTTGGAGCCCCCCCCTCACCCCCCAAGACGGGAGGCCCGGGGGCGGTCAACCCTCTCCGCCTCCCATCCCCCCCTCTTCGTTCGCCACTGGGTACTGTCCTACAATTATGGATTTTTTAATGTCCTCTATCGTGCTCAACATTTTATTATATTGCAATAACGTCAATCTCCAGTTACAACAGTGAAAACAATTGTCAAATATTACTGTCAAATTTTGTTTCTCTATTTATTGTTATGTTCACTGCGGAGACTGGTTTGATAATGCTGTCCACATAATCAAGACTTTTCATCCACTCGTCAATATGGCAACAGCCATCTATTTCAACCTGCTTACTTTATGTGTCTCTTGTTCCCCCTCAGCGATTATAGCCCAAACACGTCGCTCCAATGCTAAATTCACAATTTATTGATGTCTAAGAATGTGTCCTTCAAATCGATCACTTTTGTTAGTCAAGGTATGCCATAAATTCCTCTTCTTCCCAATTCTGTTCATTATCTCCTCATTAGTTACGCGTTCTACCCACCTAATTTTTAGCACTTGTCTGTATTACTACATTTCAAAAGCATCTATCCTCTTCCTGTCTGAACTACTTATAGTCCTGGTTCCAGTACCCTACAAAACAATACTCCACAAAAATACTTTCGAAAAATTTCTCCTAACAATTAAGTTGATTTCCGATGTTAATAAATTTCTCTTTTTCAGAAACGCTTTTCTTTCCGTTGACATTCTTCATTAGGCCTATATGTCATCTGTACTGCAACCATCGTATGTTATTTTACTGTCCAAGTAACAAAACACACCTACCGCCATTAATGATTCGTTACCTAATCTAATTGATTTAGCATGACTTTATTTTCTTACATTCCATTCAATTGCCCTTGTCTTTCTCTTCTTAATGTTCACTTATACGCTCTTTTCAAGACACTGTACATTCCATGCAATTGCTCTTAAAGGTCCTTTTCTGTTTTTGACATAAATTCAATGTCGACAACAAATCACATTGCGCTTATGTCTTAACCTAAACTTCATTACATTCTCCGAAATTCTCTTGCTTTCCTTCAGATCTTGCTTAATTTATAGATGGAATAACATCCGGGAAATGATACAAGACAGTGTTATTCTTCAACTCTTCTAACTGCACTCTGGTTTTTATACAATTTGTAACTAACCTTCCGTTCCCTATAATTTACTTCAAAATTTTAAAGAGAGTATTCGAACCCACATTGTTGAAAGCTTTCTCCAAATCCACAAAAGCTAGGAATGTAGCTTTGTCTTTCCTGAAACTATCTTGTAGGATAGGTCATAATGTGTTTCCTCACGTGTTCTTACATGTCCTTTAAATCCTAACTGAAGTCACCCGAGGTCGGCTTCAACTAGCTTTCACATTCTTCTGGAACTAATAATGACTTTTTAGACCGATGGTTCTATAATTTTCGCAATTGTGTGAACAAGATTTCTTCTGAAATGGGACTATTACTATTTTCTTGAAGTCTGAGAATATTTCGCCTATCTCATACATCTTCGACACAAGGAGAAATAATTTTGTCGTGACTGAGGGAATGTAAACTCGAGGGGCGTTGTTTCGACTTCCGTCTTTCAGTGCTCTGGCAAATTCTTCTCTCAGTGGTATTTGTCCTATTTACTTCCTTTTCCGTTACTACAGTGAAGTCCTGATGGTGATTTCCTTTGTAGAACATAGGTACATATTCTTACCAAGTCTCTTTTATTTTCCTGTAGGCGATACTTACCTTTCACTTTTCTATACATTCTTCAAGAAACTTGCATTTTGTCTCTCTAGTCACATCTGCTAAGATATTTTGCAGTTTCTGTAAATCTAAATTTTAGTCGTCTGTACACCATTTTACCTGTTTCATGCTTCATTAATTGCATTTTTATATTTCCAATTTTCATCAAGTAAATTATTTCTTGTGATATCCAATTCTTCTACATGAGCGTGAAAAAATTTAATATTTTGACAGGTTGCTCTAAAACCGGCAGTATATTTATAATTAAATGCCGATGATTTTATAGGACAATATATCGATATAACGATAGTTTTTTTACATGTCTAGGAACTATGTTAATAACGTTTTTAAATTTTAAATCTCGATATTTTAGAAAATGTCAACAATCCTAGTCTTGCCTTTTAAAGCCGTCCGCGTGGCTACCGCCACGTTACCGTGCTTACGTCCGTCAGTCTGTAAATGCTTACCCTACTGCACGAAGTTTTCATTCCAGAACAAAGAAACTGTTACCAATTTTTCAGATACTAACAACAACTACTTGTCATACATCGCTCAGTGGAGAAAGAAACCATGTCACTTTTTCTTACTCTTCAGGAGAGACAAACAAATTTTTTAATGTGATCTTATTTAACTGATTACATTGAAATTTTCGACATTTTCTGCATTTCAACAACTGCTCATAAAAATGTCAGCATCTTTTGCATGGCCGTAAGTAAGCACTTTCTGAATATCTACAATTTTCTATTTATTGATTACAACTTTTTTCCCATCTCTTAGCCTTTGCAATCCAGTTTGAAACGAAGCAAGTTCAGTTCTTTGCTAGATTAAAGGCGTCACTGACACAGCTGTTTATGAAAGGGTAGGCAGTCAAAACTCTCGATTTCGGTGCTTCAAAACTACATTCTTTGGAAATTGACACAGGAAAATAATGTTTCTCTTGATATGTGCCGTTTCCCTAGACTTTGTTCCTCTTGTATTAACGATGTCATCGTGCATCAAGGTGCATTACGTAGTCACATTTCACCACGACGACTATAACTTCGGAAATACTGTTAGATACCATATCCACACAGTCTTTAGCTATGTAAACTCGATCAATTTTCTGTATTTGTCTCTACTGTGTTCCAAATACACGGTCACAAGGGAGAAATTAGTATCCCCATACAGGAAATCTATGAGTGACCTTTTCTAAAACTTTTCCGTGTCTGACAATGAAAGGCACGTCCTTACTATGATGTTATTGTTGTTTTGATCGGGTGTTCAGTCTGAGAACAGGTGTACTTCTGTTACATTCTTCAAACCGTAGTTTTCCATGTAATGTGGTTAAGGAATGAAAAGACCTCATTTCCTCTCTTTTTCGCTACACCTGCATGGACTCTGAATCACTGTTGCGGTACAGATCACGCACTTTAACATGGCCCCTGAGCGAAGAATGCTGAAGCAGAAGTTTGCATTCACCTCGTAGCGCATTATTATTTGATTTCAAATGTTTGTAAATCTATCGGACCAAACTGCGTGGTCATCAGTCCGTAACTTACAAACTACTTAAACCTAGGTAAACTAACCTAAGGACAAGCACACACACCCATGCCCCACGGAGAACTCGAACCTTCCCGGCGAGCAACCGCACTCTCCGCAGCGAGACGCTTTAGACCGCTCGGCTACTCCACCGCGGCCCGTAGCGCATTGGCTGTTAGAACAAGCACAACCTATTTCTTCCAGTGCTGCCAACTTAAAAGTTTTCAATGAAACAACATATAATGGGTTGAAGCGTAACAGAAGGAACACGAAATTAAGCATTACTTAAACGTTTGAGTAATCACAAATTGGAACTTATGGCTACGAAATATGAATATTTTTAAGAACCTTACTAAGAGGGAGTAGCAAAGCTTTTCGCTCCTTCTGTTGTCGCAACACTGAATAACAATCAGAATCACACTCCAAGCACCACTTCCAATTGCAGCATTCCATTTTCTTAAAAAAGTCGTTGGGGTATGTGGAGTTATTTTTTAAAATAACATTATGGAAAACAACAATCAATAACATGCACGAATCAACAATATATTGACGACGGCTTTGGTGCACAATGCTGTTATGTTGCTCTGTCGCAAAATTTTAACAAAAAATAGCCATTTTTACCGATAAAATATCAAAATATAGCCATGTTTACATGAGTAAAAACAGCAAAATATCACTATTTTTACCAGTTACCTATACTATGTCATGCGAACAGTGTCTTGTGAATCTACAATAATAATCCTGATATTCTGAGAGCAAGCTGGTTACTGAGTAAAAAGCAGCACAGTAGCACTCTCATAGTCACAGGCACCAGACTGGACATTCCAAGGAACATCGTTCTTCACTGAAACATTTATCTGAGTCCAGCCAGAAATTGAAACCATACACACCACCAACTGATCAATGAAGCCAGTCAAAATAGTCGTACTATAAATGTAATAGAGATACTCGGGAGATTCTGTGGATCCTAAATTTAAACACAGTTACAGTTAAAAAAGCGTATTTGTTAATTTCAGGACGGTTCAAGACTCATGAGTTTAGAAAATCTACTTTCCCATTGGAAAGTCAGCGAAGTGCTGTATGTTTCAGAGTGAAAATAAAATCCGTCTGATGATCGTCTCAGAGTAGATCGAATCCGGTCACCCTATTATCAAATAAATTGTAATGACATTTTTGCAATCGTGACTGTTATTTTCATTCTGTGTTGAAGAATCATTGTAGCTAACTTACGCGAAGGATGTTCTCTTCATAGCTTCGATTAACAATGACTTTCATCTTCTTAAAAACTGATATTTACAGATGTTATTAAATCTTTCAAATATTTCTTTAGTACACATAAAATCATTACTACATTTTGAAGTTAGGTGTGCTGTAATTAATAATGCACTACGTATTTCATACTTTGAGATGAGATGGACTTGAATTCGTAATAATTTGTCATGAAACACTGAAAAATCAGCCACGAGGAGGAGAGGAAAATATCTTGTGTTCAACATTGATATTTATACTGTGCAAACCATTGTTGACCACTGTAAAGTGCGTAGCAAAGGGTTCACAATAGCAGTTGGGAATTTCTGTTGTGTTGACGTATGGAGTTCGGAAAAATTACTGTTAAAATGTCACTCTGTAAGCTTTAATTAATATAATCTTTCACATTCACAGAATATATAGCATCAACTGCGAATGGGCAAAGCTGAAAATGTGTACCCAGTTAATGCCATACATTCTGCGAATGTGAAAGAATAACAACTACAGGATCCGAAGTGACAAACGACCAAGTGCCGCGCCGTGCGAGCTGCTAAATTGCCGCCTCTTTTTTATTTATTTTATTTCACAAGATGTTTGTGAAATATTATTTAAACAAATCTGTAGGAAATGTCAGCAATCAATCGCAATTTTTGTTTTTATTTTTCACATCTACCTATGTTTTGGCCACTGAGTGGCCAGTCTCAAAGCTTTTAATATCTGCTTACATTTAAACCCTCATTGGCAGTTACGTTCAGCATGACAATATAGATGTGAACATAACCCAAAGCAGTGAGAATAGCCACACTGTGGCAGAAATCTATGTATATCTCGAAAATAAAAACAAAAATTGCGACTGATTGGTGAATTTCTCTACAGATTTGTACAAAACAGTCGCTAGGCACCAGCTCAAAAATGGAGTCAAACCTAATTGAAGAAATCTGGCTAATTTTAATAAGCCTTGTGAATTTACGAAAATGTTCAAATGTGAGCGAAATCTTATGGGACATAGCAGTTAAGGTCATCAGTCCCTAAGCTTACACACAACTCAACCTATATTCTAAGGACAAACATGCACACCCATGCGCGAGGGAGGACTCGAACCTCCACCGGGACCAGGTGCACAGTCCATGTCTGCAGCGCCTTAGAATATTTGGCTAATCACACGCGCCATGAAGTTACAGTTACCGCAAATAAACATTTTTCAATGGTTGTGAACGGATAATATATTCAATGGAAAGCGGTATACAGTACATAAATGTTAGCAAAGTGATAGTGTGCGAGTAGTATTGTAAAAAAAAGTGCGGTTAGAGTTTAATTGTTGTTCATGCAGGCGGAGAGATGTACTTCATGGCTCAAAATCGAGACGTTCGACTATCACTCAGTAAAAAGATAGCAAAAATTTGGAAAATACGCTGAAACTCAACTTATGCCAAGTTTACTACAAATGTCTTTATCTCTTGTAATTACTCACAGCGTATTCACCCATTGGGAATACTTCCAGCTATTGTAGGTGCTGTACATGTTTGACTGTAGTATTGTTCAAGGCCTTTTTTTCCACAATGTGGGACGAATAAAACACTCGGAAACTGCCATTGAAGGTCTTAGCAAAATTGCTACAGGTTTATCACACAACCGCAGTATCTAACATTGCATTAGATATCGTCTTCTGCAAAATTAGATGTGAGTAAACGCACGGCGCGTAACAGGCTGGAGCGCTCCAGTCATAAGAATACTGGCGTGTACGCCAGACTGCTTCCACCTCTCTGTTCCTCCGGCGTAAACACGACGGCGCTGCCACAGTGCCGAGGGAGAAATTATATGTCTCCTACTCTTCCTCGTGTTTATAAACGATTTAGGAGACAACCTGAATAGCTCCCTTAGATTTTTCGCGAATGATGCTGTCGTTTATCGGTTAGTGAAGTCAACAGAGGATCAAAAGCAACTGCAGAGCGATTTAGACAAAATTTCTACTTGGTGCGAAAATTGGCAATTGACACTAAATAAAGAAAAGTGTGAAGTAATACACATGACAACTAAAAAAATCCGCTGAACTTCAATTACACGATAAATCAGTCAAACCTTAAGGTCGTAAATTCTACCAAATACCTAGGAGTTACAATTACGAACAACTTTGACTGGAGAGATCACATAGAAAATATTGTGGGGAAGGCGAATCAAAGGTTACGTTTCATTGGCAGAACGCTTCGAAGATGCACCAGCTCCACGAAAGAGACTGCCTACATCACACTTGTGCGTCCTCTCCTGGAGTACTGTTGCCCCTTGTGGGACCCTCACCAGGTGGGACTGACGGAAGATATTGAGAAGGTTCAGAGAAGGGCAGCTCATTTTGTTTTATCACGTTACGGTGGGGAAAGCGTCACGGAAATGTTGCACGAATTGGGGTGGAAATCATTAAAAGAAAGACGTTATTCATTGCGGCGTGATCTTTTTGCGAAGTTTCAATCACCGACTTTTACTTCTGAATGTGAAAATATTTTGCTACCACCCACTTACTTAGGGAGACATGACCATCCCAATAAAATCAGAGAAATCAGATCGAAAACGGAACGATTTAGGTGTTGTTTCTTCCCGCGCGCTATTAGAGAATGGAACGGTAGAGAAAAGTTATGAAAGTGATTAATGAACCCCTTGCCAGGCACTTAAATGTGATTTGCAGAGTATCTATGTAGATGTAGTCCTCTTTCCTCCCCTTGTTCAACAGGGGCGGCCGGCAGGTAGTCGAGGCACTATGCCACAGTTCCCGAAGCCACTGCTTCCGAGGTTTGATTTCCAATACCCTCTTGGGCATGAATATTGAGTTTGACCTATAAAAATTTAAATAATGGGGAGAGACGGCAGATTTGCCGCCCATCAGAAAGCGCCGCCCTGTGCGGTCGCACGTTTCGCACATGCCTTGCCCCAGCCGTGCGAGCGCCACACACACACACACACACACACATACACACGGGTGATCAAAAAGTAAGTATAAATTTGAAATTTCAATAAATCACGGAAAAATTTATACACATGCTTGGAATGACATGGGGTTTTATTAGGGGGGAAAAAATTTCAAGAACGGCCGACAGATGGCGCTTCATCTGATCAGAAAAGCAATAATTAGCATAATAAATTAAGACAAAGCAAAGGTGATGTTCTTTACAGGAAATGCTCAATATGTTCACCATCATCCCTCAACAATAGCTGTAGTCGAGGAATAATGTTGTCAACAGCACTGTGAAGCATGTCCGGAGTTATGGTGAGGCACTATCAGTTCCGATCGGTAGATTCACTTGAATGCCAGTCTTGTTTAAACAACTGTATTACAGCACCGGTGATATACACTGTTACCGAAACATTCAACACCAGATTAACCGAGGGTAAAACCTATGACCTTTAAATATTTTAGTAGTGAGAGCTTCTCACCTGCTGCGGCTCTCATTAATGTTTTTAATCCGTTCTTTTTTTCTGTTTTAATAAAACCCTACGTCATTCCAAGCATGTGCGTAAATTTTTACCTCTATATCTGCATTATTACGTGATTAATTAACTTTTCAAATTTATACTGACTATATATATATATATATATATATATATATATATATATATATATATATATATATATATGGGGCTGTAGTATATTTCTGGAGTCATCGTTTAAAACCCGTTCTTAATCAGTTGTAGCTACATCGCGGTAGTTTATGTCCTTGCAAATTAAATGTCTGCAAATTAAATTTCTTTGCATCTCTGAGACACTCTCCCACAGATCAAAGAAACCTGCAGACATTTGTGCTAACTTCTGTAGGTTGATTACGTTTCCCCAGCATTCTATCGATGATTAGTGGGTATCATTGACCCAATGTCTCAAGACTGATTCCTTTACATTTGTTTTATTTGAAGTAAAATCAAATAGCCATCTAGTCGCCAAGTGGTTGTTTTCTAGTCATGTTCAACTGCCAGTCGCCAGAGAGCTAGAATGGCTACTTTTCTAAGAAAAAGACAGCCAAGAACACAGTCTAACACATACAGTCACGACACTTCCACTGATTTTTGTTACACAATACGACAGCAGCGCTCCAAGCGGCTGGTAAGATACATTTCTGAATACGATATCAGATGAGTGTGAGTAATATCGTTTAAACTGATTGTAACGCACATTTTACGACATGGAAGGTACCTAGTGCCATTAAAAATCAGCAATAAGTAGAAAATAACACCACATTTGTCTTTGATTTCCTAAGAACTACTGGAAGGTCTGAAACGGTACTTTTCTGGACAGTTTAATTAAGATTATCCTGAAATCTACGACTTTCTAACTAAGAATTTCACTTACTATTAACAACAAAAATGCTAATAAAAAACAGAAAGCTCAACCTTCTGCAGAATTATATCACTGTTCTACTCAGAAACTTCAAGGTTTCTTCACTACAATTCCAAAGAAATCAGTAATTGTTGAACGTAAGAAACTTACACTGAATGCAATACCTACATTAATTAATGTACCAGATCTGCCACTACCGCTTTAACTGAAGGAATATCCTAATAAACGTGACAGTGGAACATCGAAAGCAAAAACACAGTTTCACAATAAAGCAGAAGCCAAATCCACAATTGTTGCTACATCTGAACCACAATTTTCAACACATTAGTTTTATAAGCAAATTAATTACGCTCGAAAGTGTATACATTTATAAGAAGGACGAGTGAAGTGGAAAAATGTTTAAATCATTAGAATCCACATCGAATATCGAAAGACAGTGCTTGTAATATATGAACAGAGCACAACAGGAATTAATATTTCACGTCTGTTTTTTTTTTTTTTTTTTTTTTTTTTTTCTCGTACTTTCAGCGGAGTAGGCCGCTAAATATACACATCTTCCTAAGTATTGCCTCAGGAATAAGTAGTTGTTTATATTACTGAATCAGTGAAATTCGTATTTTTTACATTTATTTCACGATTATTTATATCTTTTGATATTTTACTAATACTTGGAAAGCAAAACTTACATAAACTATTCGGATAATTAAACAGAAAAGTAATTATAAACAAACATTATTCTTAGGGCGTCTTGCCCACCACTAGAAGCGAGCCCTAGTGTGGTTGCAACTGTCAGTTGGTAACAAATTTTACAGCAGTGATTGTCGCGACAGTGTTGTTAGACTGTGGCCAAGAATGCGAAAACTCGCCACAACTGGCAACCCTGAGGTGAGGATAACAGAGAACATAAACATTCCGTAGACCAGTGTTTCCCAAAGTGGTCTATATAGATCCTCAGGGGTCTATTCCAACCTGCAAGCGGTCCACGTCAGTGGTAAAATAGTTTGGGGGTCTTATCAGGCTTGATTCTATGGTGGAATTTGTGCTCCACGACTGTATTTGATTTGTGGAAATTCTTTCAGCAATCATTCGTAAAAAATATATATTTATTTATTCGGAAATCTAGATTTCGACCACTGTGTGGTCATTATCAATGCTTAAAAACAATTAAAATACTTAAAACATCTCGAGTATGAACGCAACCTCCAACATGGTCGAGATGTTTTAAGTATTTTAATTGTTTTTAAGCTTTCATAATGATCACACAATGGACAAAATCTAGATTTGCGAATAAATAAAAATAATTTTTACGACTGATTGTTGAAAGAATTTCCACAAATTTGGGGGACTATTTGTTGTAAATGGGGGTCTACGTTAGTGGTTCACATTTATGAAGATCACAAGCAAAATTCAAAATTATTCTCAGATTGCTGAAACTTCATCCTTTGTGTGTCTCTGTTCGCTTTATTGCCCAAGCGAGAGAGGGGAAGAATTATGTATTTTCGGCTTTCTGCTGCAAGCCCTTAGTCCGATATTTTATTTTATTTTTATTTATTTTTTTATTTACAGGGGGGTTAGAATATGTAACTTCACTCCACCCTTTTACAGTTGAATTTATCATAGATAGTAACACCACATTGGGCGCGAATGCAAATTTGAAGTTAGGATTTCTTAAAAAAAAAAAAAAAAAAAAAAAAAAAAAAAAAAATAAGGCAGGAGTCTACAAAGGACAGAAAAAGTGGGCAATAGGTCTATGAGACAATGAAGTTTGGGAAACCGTGCCGTAGATAGACGAACTCAGTCAGAATTCCGCCGATTACGGAGGCCGTGCGAAACTACCTGGCCTACAGGTTTAATCACTCTGCGCGGACGTGACGTGCGGCAGAGAAACGAACTAAGTAAAAGACACGATTCCTTTTTCCTCAGCACGTAAGAAAATCGACGTCGTGTTATTCCCACAGTAAGAAGCCAATTGTAGTTCGTGTCATCAAAGTAAAGTGGGTCTTTGTTTAATACATTTATGACGTAATTTATCCATTTCAGCAACTGTTCAGGTTATAAATTAATAAAATTCAGCAACCAGTTGCTTGTGATTATTTATTTGAGACGACCGGTTTCGGGCGCTTGAGTGCCCTTCTTCTGGTCTAATTTAGCATTGTTGCTTATTGATTGTACATGCTATTAGGAGAATAATTCTCCTAATAGCATGTACAATCATTAAGCAAGGCCAATCAAGCGCCCGAAACCAGTCGTCTAAAATAAATAATCACAAACAACTGATTGCTGAATTTTATTAATCATAACAAATATATGTAGAAAAGGGAAAATCGCAAAAAAGTTACTTAGTTTCTTTTTCCACGAACCGATTCTTATTAAGGGAATTAATTCAGTGGATTAGGTCATCACAGTGTAGGTGGATTAAAAGTCGACGAAGTAGAAGCAGCCGCACCCCTGCTACGGTAGGCGCACATTCCATCTGGAAGTCGGCGCGATGCCGCTGCCTCCGTCAGCTCGGCCGATGCATCACTCACAAATATTATTCGGCCTTTTGGCCCGCCTGAGCTGCTATTACGTCCAACATCTATCTTTATAAGCAGCAGCAGCGGCGGCGGCAACCACAATTTACCGCGTCTCGCTGAAAGCCGCAACAATTTTTCCACATAAAACCGCTACCGCTCTTGTCTCGCGTCCCTCTGTCCCGCTCTTTATCTCTCTCTCTCTGTCTCTTTCCCCCTCACTCCCTCTCTCTATCTTTCTTTCTCTGCTCTACACCCGAACCCCGGTTTCCAGCTCTGTTACTACCCGCGAAGCTTCTGAGAGGCAGATCTCGCAGATTCTTGCAGGAAACGCATCTGCCAGGCAAAGTCTCAGTTATGAGGCTGTCCCGCTTAAAATTTTGCCCGCTATTCTTCAACTGAAACTGCACACACTCCGATTTCTGCAGTCATTGCTGTCGGAAATCACTGCGTTACAAACAGGCACTCACATTCCCTCACCTCACAAGCAATTTGTCCAATACTATATATCGAACACCCAATGAATTTCAAGAACAGGAGGAATACTACTAAAAGAAATTACATTGTCAAATTTTAGCTGATAGTACACTTTGAAGATATTTTATCCTATACAGTAAAGTCCCGAAAACTCGGTAATCGTTAACCAGGCAGTCTGAGTAATTCAGCCACCCCCCCCCCCCCCACCATACACATCTTCTGGAATTATTCCGCGCTCGCAGAATGTAATATAGAATCGAAATCGTAGCGTGTAGCAGTTACATGCTACGCTGTAAATGGATCTAGACATCATCTTTTCTTGTTCCACCTGCACTCCGTTTAAAAATCTTTTGAGTTTCATAAATACGGTATGTACATGCGTTTTCATTTAAAAAAAAAAACAGTCGTGATCAAAATCACGGGGGTGCATATTTTCACAGTGCCTTTTAAAATCAGCTTAGGCGTGAAAGGCATTTTAGTTGAATATGTTTTATGAAGTAAATCACCATTGTCCATACTTTTCACTGTTCAAGGCTGTATGCTTTCTTGCGGTAATTTTCTAAATGTAAATTAAAGTACTTACTCGTAAGAAACGAATTTAATTTCTAAGACATTTTCTAAAATTTATTTTGTGTTACTGTATTCAATAATTTGTTCAAATGTTTCTAAAGTTTATGGGACTCAACTGCGGGATCATCAGTTCGTAAACTTACAAACTACTTACGTACAAACTTATACTAAAGACAACACAAATATCCATGCCCGAGGGAGGATTCGAACTTCCGACGCGGGAGGCAGTGCGATCCGCAATGTGGCGCTCCAGACCGCTCGGCTACTCCCGCGCGACTTCATAATTTGTATTGTATTTGAAAATAATAATATAAAATATTTTAGAACAAAAATCTTACGTATTCTTTTATAATACCGTTCCCGATAACCCGGCATTTTCACAAACTCAGCCAACATTCGTTCCACATAGACCAAGTTTTCGGGAATCTGTTGTATTTGGCAAATTGGCAATTGGCATTAAGCGATGAAATCTGTGGAATCATCCATACGAACACTAAAATAAATCCGATAAACTTCATTTAGATGATAAATCAGTGAAATCTAAAGTCCGTAAATTCACATAAAAGAACACTGGGGAAGGTGAAGAAAAGGCTACGTTTCATTGGCAGAACACTTTGAAGATGGTACAGTTGAAATAAAGATACTGCCAATACCACACTAGCGCGTCGTATTTTAGAATATTACTACCCATTGAGGGATACGCAACAAGTGGGACTGACCGATGATATAGGGAAAGTTCGAAGAAGAACGGCTCGTTTCGTATTATCGGGATATAGGTGAGAGAGTGTCACTGAAATGATGTACGAGCTAGGGCGGTAATCATTAAAATAAAAGTGTCATCATAATAGAATAAGAGAAATCAGAACTAAAACGGAAAGATTCAGGTAGACCTATTCCTTTTCCCCGCGCGCTACTAGAGAATGCAACGATTGAGAAATATCATAAAACGGTTCGACGAAACCTCTACCATGCACTTAAATGCGATTAGCAGAGTATTCATGTAAATATAGATGTTGATTTTTCTTAGGATGAATATTCGTAAAATCATTGCCCACATAATGGCGATGAGTACACAATATACACAGTCATAATAGTGTGGGCATCACCAGGATTATGGGGGTTTATGATCCTTTAGAGAAAAATTGGAGTAGAGATGTACAATAATATTTCAGTTCTCTGTATTGCTCATGTACATGGAAGTTGACTGGTTTTATGGTAATAACCTAGATATCCCGAATTTGTGTTCCAGACTGCAGCTTACGCGAGTACCCTTAACTGCCAGTAACACGTTCACTTGTACATGCCTGTATTCGTCGTGTCACACTGTCAACTAGATTATCCAGGGACAGTCACTCCACAGGGTCCCACTCCTTAATCTCACTCCCCAATCTGCACGTGAACAGCAAAAACGAAAGAAAAGATTAAGAAATCCGAGCTAAGCAGTAACAGAAGTCTAAAAGAAAAACTCTTTCGTAGTATTTACATTTGCTCGTGACAGATACGGACCCGTTACCAATGTAGATTTACTGGACTGAGCCCTTCGACTTGCACTGGACATGAACATTGCAGTTTTCCAGGCTTCGACAACCTGCTTAAGCAAGTTAAATATCTTAGAAGATAGGAAGTGGCGAAAATACGTTATATACTTCAAGCAAACGCGTAGAGCAACTGACATTGACAGACAGTGCTACAGAAAAATTGACAGCTGACGTAAAAAGTAGCTTCCTGTCATTCTCGTAACTGCCGTATATAATGATGATTTATCAGTGTTCACGGAAGAGCCGCGCGCATTCCGCACTTCGGAATGAAAAAAGGGACGAAGATAGTTGTTCGGTCAATGAATACTACGACTCATTTGTACAAAGTAAAAGCCCTGACAGTTTGAGTGATTTACTGTGTATATTGCTATAGTCTATTTGTGTCTTCACGAAGACAAAGCAACGAGGGAGTAGCCGAGCGGTCTGGAGCGCCACGTTGTCGATCGCTCGGCGTCCCGTGTTGGAGGTTCGAATTCTCCCTATGGCACTGATGTTTGAATTGTCTTTATTGTAAGTTAGTTAATAAGTAGTTTGTAAGTTTATGGACTGATGACCTCGCAGTTAAGTCCATAAGCCTTACAAACATCTGATGAGTGAAAATAAGAACCTGGAAACATCCCCTAGGGGGTGGCTAAGCCATGTCTCCACGTATCCTTTCTTCCAGGAGTGTTACTTCTGCATGGTTCGCAGAAGAAGTTTTGTGAAGTTTGGAAATAGGAGTTGGCCGCGGTGGCCGAGCTGTCTGCGGCGCGCCAGTCACGGTCTGCAGGGCCAATACGGTCGGGGATTCGAATCCCCATTCGGGCATGGATATTTGTGCCGTCCTTAGTATTAGCTAGTTCATAAGTAGTTTATGAGTTTAGGGACTGATGACCCCCTAATTAAGCCCCATAAGCTTTTCCAACATTTGAACATTTGGAAATAGGAGGCGAGGTACTGGCGGAAGTAAGGCTGAGAAGACGGACCTTGAAGCGCGCCTGGATAGCTCAGTCAAGCTCAGCGCAATCGGTGAAAGGGCGGCACAGTGCACACCCTCTGTAAAACATAAAATAATAATAAGAAGAAGAACCTCACCCAAGGAGCCAACAATCAACATATAACAACACGAACCAACGTCTGCAAAGCACCGATCAGACTGAAGAAGGAAAAAGAAAGTCGGTAGAGCGCTTGCCCGTAAAAACGGTCCTGGTTTCGAATCTCGGTTCTAGCACATAGTTTTAATCCACCAGGTAGTTTCAACATTACGAATGTTGTACGAGGGATAATAACAGTTTGTTTGTTACCAAATTATACCATACCTGTATATAAATTTGATTGTCTACTTTACGTGCTCAATGAGTGTCTTTACTGTGAGTTGTTATGTATCATTTGCTACTGAAAATACCATACATTGGCTCTACATCACAAAAAGCAGATAAAAAGCTTAGGACCAAAAATACAAGACAGTCGGCCGTTATCCATCAGAATCTTGGACGAAGGCTGGTGACAGGGTGAAAATTTGGGAGGGGGGGGGGGGATGGAAGTGCTGGTATCAGAGATAATTATTACTTGTGGTTACAATATCTTTATTCCAAGAAAAGGGCTGACTTGATTAAAACTCGCACAGAGCTGACAATATAGTTTTTTGAAAAAAATTGATATCAATTTAGGTAGTATAATTAGAAAAGGCGGTTAGACTAAACCGTAGATTAAAATCCACCACACAAAGCATAAAATCATAATTAAAACTAGCGATGGAATCCGCTACAATTAAACTTAATTTTATAGGGTGCAAGATTCACACTGATTGGGTAGTGTCACAAAGTTATTAACAATAACGTGCACTTATATAATGTCCCATAAATATGACAGCTAAAATCTCAACAAATATAAGTAAGGGCAAGCTCATTAATAGAGAGTTCACCACAATAATTAAACCGGCTGTGACACCACAGAGAAACAATTTAAAAATAAAGCACAATTTTAAATCTTGAGTCAGGAAAGCTCCAATTAATCAGATGACATAAACAGGGTAACTTAGAGAAGTAGTCAAGAAATACACGAAATAAGCTTGACTGATGATGCTCAATACATATTTAAAATTAGCAAATATCATTGGAACAGGAAAGGCAACAATAGATAAACTTACGTAGGTTAGTGTCCACCGGAAGGGATATGAACGGAAGGAGCAATCTGTAATCAGAAGATAAACTAAACAAATACATCCATGGGCGGCAGGAACTCCTCGTGGAAGGAATAGACCCTACCAATATAGAACGCTTGCTCCCTGGGCAAGGCAACGGAGTAACAAACGGCCACTCGGCAAGTAAATACCCCAGACGCACTTAGCAAGGTAAGCGATTGTATGCTTAGATATATTGATTCAAAGATGATTAATACAGACCTGTCGGGAACGGGAATGTAAATTTCACGATGAATAGCACTTATGACACACGGACATTAGACCAAAGAAACCGCTGGAATTCGATTACAAGGAGCAGTCAAACCTACGAACCACATGCATAACAAGGAGCAAAGCAGAAAACTCGACACCAACCACAGAACCGTATCATTAACCGGCTGCAGGGAAACAGTACCTGCACCTCACTCTAAGAAGAGTGGGAACACACACATTGACATAGTAAATGTACTCAAAGTCATCGATGCTACAATTCGGCGTGCTGCACCGCAATGACTGAAATAACCAACTGGGTCTTCGTATGACGAATACATTAGTCGGTTGTCACCCTGATTAACTCCATAGGACAAGATGAAGAAACAGAGCACGCTCGCAATAATACAGGGTTCCAGAAAAGGACTCCCTGATTTCAAAATTAAATATCTCGAAAACAAAGATAGATAGAGGAATGCAGTAAACGGTGTGTTTATTGTGAAAGCTGTAAGAAGTTTATACAGCAGTTTGAAATAATAGTTACAAAAACTGCTAACAGATGGCGCTGTACGCTATACAGCTCATATCAGCATACATAAGAGAAATAATCGTATGAAAACACTCTTTGCAAACAATCACATTACAATGTTTTCAAAATGTTCACCAATGGCACTACAGAGGTGGCGCAAACGAAGAATGAAATTCGCCATCACATTTCGTAGTGTCTCAACCGAAATGAATTTACATGCCACAGAGATCACCGATTCAAGCTCGTCCAGGGTGGCGGGATGCATCAGGTAGACCATGTCTTTCACTGTGCCCCACAAAGAAAAGTCACAGGAAGTCAAATCCGGGAAATGTGGAGGCCAATCCATGCCTGCACCAGTAAATTTGGGATATTCCAAAGCAATGACCCGATTCCCGAAGTATTCCTCAAGAAAGCGAAACACTTGTTCGGTCCGATGTGGTCGGGCTCCATCTTGCATAAACCATTCAGGTCGATCCTCTAACGCTTGCTGTGTAGCGACAAATTGTTCCAAAAATGCAACGAAACGTGAACCAGTGACCGTTTCTCGGATAAAAATAGGACCAATAATTCCTCCGCTGCATACTCAATACAGGGGTTTCGCTTCACACCAATATGGCTTTTCGGAATCCCAAAATCGCCAGCTCTGCTTATTCACGTATCCATTCAGGTGGAAGTGTGCTTCATCTGTAAACCAGATGCAGCCAACATTAAATCCTTCACTATCAATCATTGTGAGCATCTGATTAGCAAAGGCAACCATTTGTTGCACAGCTCGTACGGGTATGGCCTGGTGCGTTTGAACTTTGAATGGAAACATGTGTAGGCTCTTTCTCAGTATTTTCTGCGTGCTGGAACGCTTCAAACCAGTGTCAGATGCAATTCTACGGACGAATGACATTGGATTTCGCTGAATAATTCCAGAAACTGTGGCGATATTTTCAGGCGTAACTGCGGTTTGCTTGCGGCCAACATGCCTCACTAGATCATCAGTTACGCTACTGTTCGTTGAAATTTTGCGAAGAGCGTACGAATGGTTTTCGCATCCGGTCCATTTGTAACATTAAATCGTGCTTGAAAATTTCGCCTTGTTGCCGTAGGACTCTCTTCTAACCTGTGGTACTCTACCACCAGAAAAACGCGTTGTTCAATGTAGTACATGGTTTTAATCTCTTCCTTTGGTACGCTAACCTCCTTTCACGTTTCACTAGTGGAACTGATCGCTCTGGGCTTCGGATCACTATTTATACTAGGCATTACTTATGGCGATTACAGCGCCATCTGTTAGCAGCTTTTGTAACTATTATTTCAAACTGCTGTATAAACTTCTTACAGCTTTCATAATAAACATACCGATTACTGCATTCCTCTATCGATCTTTGTTTTCGAGATACTTAAATTTGAAAACAGGGAGTCCTTTTCTGGACACCCTGTACGTGAACGTGCGCGCCGCGACCAGACGCCGTCTGTTTTCAAAGCGAGCTCCCCATGATAACTTGCATCGGCCCACTTGGAATGGTTGTCAATACGGCCGCCTGGGACTACGTGCCCTCGCCGGTGGTGACTCCACTACACTCGCAAGCCGCGGTCTCCTCGCGGCTGCAGACCCACTAGTTGTTTCTTCGCCGGCAAGAACTGCCAACGCCGTACTGCCAAGGCCTTACAACAGGCCGTGCCTACGTCACACTTAGAGGCCGCGGCCGCCACCTCACTGGCTGGTCGCTGGGGCACGCCCACCGCCGCGCAGCGGCCGGCCAGTCAGATGGCGGCCGCGGCCTCTAAGTGTGACGTAGGCACGGCCTGTTGTAAGGCCTTATCTTCTAGGTGGTGTTGGTACTACCCGCTTTGCGCAGGCGCCTCCAAATATACCCCCAGAACACCACACTAGCGCCGGCCGCGAGACAAGAGACCAAGGAAACTAAACTACTTCACCGAAACGAGAGACGTAGTGTAAACACAGCAAGGTGCGTGACCACAGCGCTGCCGTCGAGGGGTGTACAAGGCAGGGGCGCACAGTCAGCGTGGCCATATCAGTTGCAGGTGTGAGCTCGTTAGTGGGTGTTGTACAGCGGAGATTTCAGGATCTCCTAACTTCAGCTTTAAAGACGCTTGAAAGACTAGTTGTACCTTCGAGAAGTGGTTTTAAGATGTTCTTCCTCGGCTTTCAGTGTTTGTTGTTGATAAAACGCCGTACCATTATCGTAGAAAAGAAAAAGATCCCAGTGCGAATTCTAATAAGCACGAAATGTCAGTGTGGCTAAAATCTAAAAACCTCGATTTTGAAGACGGTTTGTTGAAAAAAATAACTTTTAGATATATTTCAAAATTACAGAACAGCGCGCAACGAATAGGCGATAGATGAAATGGCGAAGAATACAAGGAAAACTGTTCTTAGAATTCCTCCGTACCGCTGTGAATTAAACGCCATCGAGTAAGTGTGGGCCAGAATCAAAGGCTATGTTCCAGCGAAAGACAAAACATACAAAATGCCGAAAGTTACAGAACTAGAAGAAGAAGCGGTAAAAACAGTGACTGCAGAAGTTTTGAACAAGTGCGTCCTCCGTGTCATATTTTTAGTTCAAAGTCGAATGTGGAAGTTGTAGAGGAGAGAGAGAGAGAGAGAGAGAGAGAGAGAGAGAGAGAGGAGCGGTTTGGTATAAACCTAAACGAAAACAGTTCAAGTTGGCAAGAATGAACCTTGTTTCACCGTCCTTTACCACTATTATTACTGGTGATGTTATTAAAATTGTGTATGAATGAAGCGTTTTGTTACCAACTTGTATGAAAAAAAAATCTGTTTTGACAGAATGAACTAAGTTTCATCGTAGTTTTAAAATTATTGTAACTGGCTTTGAATCTTCCATGTCGTGACTTTTTGTCGTTACATTGTTGTCCAGGTTCCTCAGGGTCCGCTATGACGTCAGCTCGGCAGCCAGCCGACGCCACCAGGTGCAAAGCGTGCGCCAAGAATTTTGTGCCCCCCTTCGTATCACGTGAAAACCGAATGCTTTCTCTGGAAACGATCGTAGTACCTCGCGTGACACTGTCTACGTTTCGTCCCAGCTCTCGGTGAACGGACTATAGCCACGCCATCCGTGGAGAAGTGACGAAGAGATATCGATACTCGCATGGCCGGTAACTGGCGCCAGTACAAGAAAATTGTGCCGGTTCGGCTCAGGTGGTAATAAAGAGCGGGTGGATCATTGTCGACTTTTGTACGAGGGTTGCAACTTAAATAGTGGCAACTATTTTTTCACAACTGATACAAGAGCATTGAGTGTTTGCACCTGTTTCTGTCCGTCAAAGTAGCCACCAACGTTGTCTAGACCCCGGTACCTGCGATGTGGAAGGAGTAGTATAGCGTAAGCAGAGTCTGTTCTGTTGATAGTTCTGATGGAGTGGTCTACTCCTTGTCGAATCTCTGGAACATTTCTGAAGCAAATGCCACGAAGTTCCTTCGTCTTCGGAATCAAATCAAAGTTACAAGGACTTGAGATCGTAGAGTATGGTGGATAGTACAGTACTTCACAGCCCTATCGACCGAACACAGAAGCCACAGCTTGCGTTGTATGCGCCCGCTCACTGTCGTGAAAAATGATGGGTGGGTTGCACATCTACATCTACATAGATACTCTGCAAATCACATTTAAGTACCTGGCAGAGGGTTCATTAACCACTTTCATAACATTTCTCTATCGTTCCATTCTCTAATAGCGCGCGCGAAGAAAGAACACCTCAATCGTTCAGTTTTCGATCTGAGGTCTCTTATTTTATTGGGATGGTCATGTCTACCTATGTAGGTGGGTGCTAAAAAAATACTTTCGCATTCCGACGTAAAAGCATGAAATTTCGAAAATAGAACACGGCGCAACGAATAACGTCGTTTTTTTTAAATGAGAAATCACCTCAAATCGTGCAAAACTTCCGTGACGCTTTCCCCTCTGTAACGTGTTAAAACAAAACGAGCGGCCCCTCTCTGAACTTTCCCAATGTCCTCCGCCAGTCCCACCTGTTGAGGGGCCCCACACTAAAGCTCTGTATATGGAAAGTATGGCCATCCTTTTCCGCGCCGTGTGCCGCCGTCTGCAGCTCGTGATTGGCTGAAATCGAGTCGCGTGGTTCTTTCTGCCATCTTGGTCCTATATGTTGCTTGGCTGCCATGAAAACCTTGTGAATATTCCTATATTTTGGTTTGAATAATGACACACTGTTGTACTTTTGGGTGTTTTTAAGAAGCGAAGAAGGGAGGTAAACATTATAGTACTTCCATTATGTATCAGAAATGCAGGAAAATGAACAGCCTGGCTGATAAAGTCGTCAGAGAAAACTATGAGTCCGGAAACGAACTTCGGTTCTTGTGCTGTGATGATTTTAATTCATAATGTAAATTAAGAGATTAAAGTTTCACTGACGAATGGATCACGCAGCAGATAGCTATATGTTTTCAACTTGAATAAATTTGTGAAGAAAATTCCTGCACAATGTCGTGAGGTTAAATTATTCACACTTCGTTGATTTTATGTGCAGGTAGTTGTCGAAAATACACAATTTTATTTTACATGTTAGTGAGTGAACAAGATTCC
This sequence comes from Locusta migratoria, assembly GCA_026315105.1. Taxonomy (NCBI): domain Eukaryota; kingdom Metazoa; phylum Arthropoda; class Insecta; order Orthoptera; family Acrididae; genus Locusta; species Locusta migratoria. The sequence goes on along the minus strand of CM048751.1, from coordinate 221,534,187 downwards.
CATTTAGATATGAAATTAACATACAGTTCCTGAAACAAGCTTTTCTCATTGGTTTTCATGTGTTATAGTGTGTCATAACAGGAAACAAATAATTGAAACAAGACAAATATTAGACATTCAAATGTAATTGGCGTTGTAAAGACACCTTTAATTTCTGTTTCTGGTAAAAGACATGTAGTGGGTATCTCCTTGCATTTTTCGTAGTTCATGTAAGATATAAGTACATAACACGCAAGAAAATACTCATCAAAGACTTTTCCATGATCTCAAATTGTTTTCTTAATTTACACTATGCTCCGATGGTGACATGTTCTCGCTCCATTGAAATATTTGGCTACGGTAGAGGTCAGTCTGAATTATAAATGAACTCTTTAGATATAGAGCCAAAAACCAGTTTTCTTAAATTCAGACGATAAGTATGCCGTAGAGCAGCCAGGTCCTCGTGAACCGAAGTACGTGAAGTTCCCGCATCTGTCCGTCGGATATAACAGCCTGTATCTCGAGAATGAAAGGAGTTATCGTTCTGCTATGAAACTTAAATAAAATTCCGATATCTTACCTACATTTCGTCCGCAGCATTGTATGAGCTAAAATCAACCATACGCAAAGTCTACGCAATGCGACTTTTCCTCTGCAAACTCTTTAAAATTTTGCGCAGTAGTTTACTTAATTTGATGTAGCACGGAACTTATAAGTAATGAGGAACAGAAATTGAGATCATTATCGAGATAATGTATCACACTATAACACGTGAAAAAATTAATTTTTTTTAGTGGTTGTTTTTCTCAAAATTGGTTGATAAGTATTGTTAAGCGCTGGGAACTTCGTAGCGGTCGGCGTGTAAGCAGCAGCGGAATAGGCCCAACATGGCTGCCGCTGGCAGGCTGGCCATACTTTCCCTATATACAGAGCTTTAGCCCCACACTGGGCAACAGTACTCAAGGAGAGGACGCACAAGTGTGATGCAGGCAGCCAGTTCGGTGGAGCTGTTGCATCTTCGGGCTTATTTCTCAAAGCTGGTCGCATGTAATGTTTCAAAAGTCGGAAGTGAGTCAGAGCCTCAGTACGGTGAAAGCTATGACGCTTCTAGTGTACTACTCTGGTAGGGTTATCTTAAATCATTACGATCCTCCACAGCAGATGGTCAGTGCACAGTATTACTGTACGTTTTTGGAGCATCACCTTCGATCAGCTTTGCGAAAGAAGCGGGTCTTACACTACGCTGTTGAGTATTTTCCAGGACAGGAACAGATGCAAACAGTAACGCTTTTGTATCGGTTGTGAATAAATAGTTGCCACTTTTTAAGTCCCAAACATCGTATTTCTTACGCTGTTCATATGTAGCCTCCCACCTTATGATGTGATTTGGTAACACCACAGTCTAAAATATACAGTCGCGACACTACCGCCCATTTTTGTTATACTAGGCGACTGCAGCGCTCGTTGCGGACGTAAAGCCACGAGACGTGTGTTGGTTGTTGTTACTGCTGAGCGTTTTTCCGTGGGTATTCGAAAATAATTTACTACTGAGGCAAATGTATGGAAAAGAAGTGTTCAGTGTGGCCATTATTAATGATTGAAAGGTTAAATATGTTTTATCTAATGGAAACCACAGTCTAATACATAAACCTCTTTACCTGAAACCTAAGAGCCGTCTTATTTTACAGACGATTGTCGCCCCGCCCCCTCCCACTTCTCCCTCTTCTATTAACCATATAATGACAGACTGTGATAATGACTGAGGATCATCCATATAATATGTCATTTACACTGTCGTGTAATCGACTTATTATCTTAAAATAACATATAATTGAAATAGCCTCATAGGAAATTTATATTAGACGAATGTTTCAGTGGGTGTTCTCATAAGTAAAAAGCAGGTGGAAAAAACCTTTTTTAGCACCTTTTAACACCGGGAAGGCTAATTACACGCTTCTCATCTGCGAAGTACTGTGTTTATCTGCAAAGTAAGGTGCAATATCTGAAGAATTTCGTCATAAATATGTTGCAGTTAGCGTCAGTTTATTCACGATTTTTTGCTAAATTTACATTTATTGACATTTAACTATCCCCTGAAAGTTCAATTATAGGATTGTATGCGCAAAATACTATGTTCATCTATCACTACCAGCTAGGTAAGTTGCAAGCAATATCTATTTTTTTTTTTTTTTTTTTTTTTTTTTTATTGTTAATTTCACTCCGACTTTCGTCGGCGGGCTGGCAGCAGCATCAGCGCTGCTCTTCAGCCGAGAGAACAGACACATGACAAGCGAGATAAAAGGAACAAAGACATGAAGTTAAAAACAATGAGTATAAAAACATGGTACGGAGGAAAAATGGAAGACTTACAAACTGGACATCGGAGACAATACTGCAGACTTAAGACACATGAACAAGAGAGACTGACACACATAAGCAGATTAAAAACAGTCTGTGCCACGGTGGCGATAAAATCACATGGAGATACAACACTGGACACACGAAGGCACACGATGATATAGGTGGTGACGACATGAGTTGCGACGCACTGGAGGTGAACACACGGCGATGACGATGCACTTGACACGAGAATACACTGTTGTTAAAAGGCGACGCTGCAGCCCCCGCGGGGCAAGGAGAGGGAGGAAGCGAGGAAGCGCGGGGGAGGGTCGAAAAGAGAGAGAGGGGGGGAGAAGGTGGGGAGAAGGAAAGACAGGCGCGATTGAGACTCCAGGTGGGGAGAGGAGGGGGGAAATCCAAGCGGGGAGGGGGAGAAGGAGGGGATGGGGAGAGGGGGCCGCTAAGTCTACGGGGAAGGGATCAAAGCTGATAGGAGGGGTATATTTCGGGGCGAAGGGCGTCATCCGGTAGGGGAAGGGAGCGGAAGTTGCCTTGGGAGAGGATATGTAGGGTGTGCAGGTGGAGAGAGGGAGGAATGCAGTGGTGGAGGCGTGGCAGAGGCCCAGGGGCGGTGAGGATAGGGTAAACTAGCGGGTTGCGGGAATCGAGTTTTCGGGTGACATACAGGAGGCGGAGGCGTTCAAGGTGTTGAAGGAGGTGAGGGAAGGGGATGAGATCGTAGAGGATCCGCGTGGGGGAAGGAAGGCGGATACGGTAGGCGAGGCGGAGGGCGTGGCGTTCAAGGACTTGGAGGGTGTGATAAAAGGTGGGAGGAGCAGATACCCAGGCAGGGTGGAAGGAACAGAGGATGGGGCGCATGATGGATTTGTATGTGTGGAGGACGGTGGAAGGGTGTAATCCCCACGTCCGGCCGGTGAGCAGTTTAAGGAGGTTGAGGCGGGACATGGCTTTTTCACGGATGGATTTCAGATGGGGGGTCCAGGTAAGGTGTCGGTCGAGGGTGAGGCCCAGATACTTAATGGTGTTAGTGTGGCGGATGGGACGGTCGTGGAGGGTGATGTAGAGATCGGGGATGCGGAAGGTGCGGGTGGTACGACCTATAATGATCGCCTGGGATTTGTCAGGGTTGACGGAGAGGAGCCACCGGTTGCACCATGCGGCGAACGCGGTGAGGTGAGACTGGAGCAAAACCTGGGATCGGGCAAGGGAGGGGGCAAGGGCAAGGAAGGCGGTGTCATCAGCATACTGTAGGAGATGGACGGGAGGCTGAGGTTGGGGCATGTCGGCGGAGTAGATAAGGTACAGGAGAGGGGAGAGGACAGATCCTTGGGGCACCCCGGCAGAGGGGTAAAACAAACGGGAGTTGGAATTGCAGACAGTGACATAGGACGGGCGATTGGTGAGAAAGGATGCAATGAGGCGGACATAGTTAATAGGAAGGGCGTAGAGTTGGAGTTTGAAAAGGAGGCCGGAATGCCAGACACGGTCGTAGGCTTTTTCTATATCTAGGGACACAAATATGGCGGAGCGACGGGAATTGAGCTGGACGGATAAGAGGTGGATGAGGCGAAGGAGCTGGTCGTCGGCAGAGAAGGATGGTCGGAAGCCACATTGAGAAGAAGGAAGGAGCTGCAATATCTAAAGAAGTACTTCGTAATATAGTGCAGTTTGTGTCACATCACAACGAGTTTTTGCTCGGCTTTCGTTTCTATAGACTCAGTCATGTGTAAAATAAAGCTTGAAATGTAAGAATTAATGCAATATTTAGAAAACCACACTGAAAAGTAATTACAAGCGGTCATTATTAATGTGTCGTATATGGCGTTAATGGACAACCGGCTTTACGACCGCTTGGAGCGCTAGTGTCGCTCGAAATCTCAGACGGTAACAGCTTTCACAATAATGAGTGTCGCGACTGTATATATTATCCTGTGGTAATACTAAACAGTGTATGGTTCTGTAAATAAAGTACTATGTAGAACGGCAGGGGAATATTATTAAAAAAGTAATTCGGCTTGTGAAGGCGCTTAGAAATCGGAGAGTAACTGAATCGCCTTTACCTGCCGCGGAACCCCCGCCTCCCACCTGATGGAGCTGCTGCCTCCTGCCTCCAAGTCGCACAGATTTTTCCCCACTTCCTCTCCCCTCCCGCTGCCGTGTCACGGGCTTCATCTTCTCCTGCCGTCTCTCCTCGAGCAGAACTAGACTGCAAGCGGTAAGAACCGTTTTCTCAATTTCCAGCCGGGCCCCTTAAGCCGGCATCTCGTTTTCTCCTGCTCGTCCACTGACGTCTCCGAGAGTGCGCCGGGGGCGAAGTTAATCCGGAAACTCCTCGTCTCCCCGCACAGCGCTCCCCCACCGGAAGGGCGACTCAGCACGAGATAAAGAAATTTTGCAGTGTCGCGCCGGCGCGGAGAAGGCAATTGATGAGTCGATCCCTTTCTTTAAAGTCTGTCTCTGCAGAGCTGCGTCTCTCTGCAGTTCCCTGTCGAAAATGAGAGGGAGCAACTGTTGCTACCGCCACGGTGTGCCCTTAGAATTCTGATGCCTTTGTCGGGACCATGTATTTCGTGGTGCATTCAGTGTTGGACATCTGTGGACGTTAAAGAGCACCGTACAATACGCGTTAGGTAAGTATTTGTCGAATAAAATAACGAGAGATGGGAAGGATCCACCGTTAAAAAACGGAATCACAAAACTGTAACAAAAGCAATGTCAACATCATGGGTGATCACAAAGTCAGTATAAAACTGAAGACTCAATAAATCACGGAATTATATAGATAGAGAGATAAAAATTAACACACATCCTTAGAATGACTTGAGGGTTTTTGGAACAAATATATATAGAGACAGTGGGCCGTGCCCCAGGGAGTAGCCACTCAGCCAGTCAGCTACGCTATCGCAGCTTCCGCCCCCGGAAATTTGAAGGGTTGTAGCTCCCAAACTAACAGTTACAGGAATGTAGTTTAAATTGATTTGGACGCAGCTGGTTTAAACGAATCCAATACAGGATAGAAAAAACTATTGTTCCATTTAAAAATTATAGCTTTGTGGTGTAACTCTTTGGAAAATGATACAATAAACTATGTTCATAGCTCCGCAGTATATATATATATATATATATATATATATATATATATATATATATATATATATATATATATATAGAGAAAAATATCCGACAGATGGCGCTTCATCTGATAAGAAAAGTAATAATTAGCATAACAAGTTAAGACAAGGCAAAGATAATGTTCTTTACAGGAAATGCTCAAAATGTTCACTATCATTCCTCAACAATAGCTGCAGTCGAGGAATAATGTTGTAAACAGCACTGTAAAGCACGTCCGGAGCTATGGTGAGACACTATCTACATCTACATCTACATGGGATACTCTGCAAATCACATTTAAGTGCCTGGCAGAGGGTTCATCGAACCACCGTTATACTATTTTATCTCCCATTCCAGTCTCGAATAGCGCGCGGGGAGAATGAACACCTGAATCTCTCCGTTCGGGCTCTGATTTCTCGTATTGTATTCTGATGATCATTTCTACCTATGTAAGTGGGAGTCAACAATATATTTTTGCATTCGGAGGAGAATTTTGGCGATTTGAGTTTCGAAAGTAGCCCACGCCGCAGCGATAAGCGCCGTTGTTGTAATGATTCCCATTCCAGATCCTGTTTCATTTCCGTAATGCTGTCTCCCCTGTATCGTGACAATACGAAACGAGCTGCCCTTCTTTGGACTCTTTCGATGTCCTCCGTCAAACCCACCTGATAAGGATCCCACACTGGGTAGCAGTACTCCATAAAAGGACGGACAAGCGTAGTGTATGCAGTTTATTTAATAGTTCTGTTGCATCTTTTATGGGTTCTGCCAATAAAATGCAGTCTCTGGTTCGCCTTTCCCACGACATTATCTACATGTTCTTTCCAATTTAAGTCAGAAGTAATTGTAATTCCTAAGTATTTTGTGGAGTTTACTGCCTTCACATTTGATTGATTTATCATGTAATCAAAGTGATCTGTTCTGATCGGAAAATTCACTTGAATGCCAGTCTTGTTTAAACCACTGTATCACAGCACCGGTGCATACACTGTTACCGAATCATTAAACAACAGATTAATCGAGGGTAAAACCTATGACCTAGAAAAAATTTAGTAGTGAGAGCTTGTCATCTGCTGTGACTCTCATTAATATTTTTACTCCATCATTTTAAACTATTTTTTTTTTACTGACTTTTTGATCATCCGGTAAAACTTGCGACTGAAAAATTCGGTGTATGGTTCCATATATTACAAACCGCGCTGGCGAGGATGAGATTACCGCGCATAGACATTGAGGAACATGTCGACATGCGCCTCCGTTCGGGAAAAGCACTGTAGTGAAGCGGTGATACACGTTGCGACCCAGGTAACTGGATCAGTGGAACTCGTGTCGTTGCATCATGGAGCGCAAAATGAAGCAACGCATTAACATCAAGATTTGTTTCACATTAGGTAAAATGGCGACGGAGACCCGTGGGATTTTAGGACAAGTGTATAGTGTAGAAGCATTGAGTATAAAATGTGTGTTTGAGTGGTTGCGGAGATCCAACAACGAGTGACCTCAGTGCTTTGGGCGATTCCACAAGAATCGTTTGCTGAAAGTTTCTAACAGATGTACAAACAATATCAACCGTGTTTTCTAGCCAACGACGATTACTTTGAAGACCAGTGAAGTTATTTAGATTGTAACTGTTTATTCCTGCATTTCCTTTTCGGACGCGCCTTTAAACGTACCAAAAGTTAAACTATGCAAAATCTATCGTAAGGGGCGCCATGCAAGACGCGTTCAACACTTTTAAAGCAAAGATCTTTGCTCCAGACGTGACTTAAAATCTCTCGTGAGGAATGCGTCCATATTTATGAGTTTCAGTAACCAAACAGCTCTATTAAGGGTGGTTGGTGATTTGGGACTAGGGGTCTAAACAGCATAGTCATCAGTACCCCGGTGGGGAGGGCAAGAAGTGAGCATAGGAAAGGGAAGTGAGAGAGAATGGAAATGCAGTCCAGAGAGAAAAGAAAGACTCTATTATCTCGTGCACCCGTGCTCGCCACGCACGTTCTCATTAAAGAACACTAACTGTGTGTGTTTGGGGGGGGGGGGGATCTATTAACTGCGCACTTAAATTTATAAAGGTGACATGTGGTCATCTGGCTGTACGTTTATTTACGCGTATCGAAAATTATCATCAGAATCCAGGTCAGCGGTAAACTTAATATTAAAAGTACAGCATCATGCCTCGCTTACCTATACAGGGTGAATCACGTAACATTTGCACCGCAAATATTACGGAAACGGAAAGTGCGATTGATGTGCGGTTTTCACAGAATGGATTGGTAGTCAAGGACTCGTATTGTTAGCCAATAAACAAATAGTAAAAATACCTAGAAAGACTATTTCTTATGCAAACACACAATTTTTCAAATGGAACAATGGTTGTTTCTACATGCACTAGAAGTTTTTACACCAGCTGTGAACAAAGAATTTTGAACGACATTTTTATGACGTTTAGTTTGACAGGTACAACAATTCAGAGTTTTTGAGGCGGAGGCTACGATAGCGTAGCTGACTGGCTTCTGGTCATTAGACAGTAGTCCGTGCCCCAGAGGCTAGCCACTCGGCCAGTCAGCTACGCTATCGCAGCCTCCGACCCAGAAAATTTGAACCGTTGAAGCTGTCAAATTAAACGTGATAAAAATGTCACTCTAAATTCGTTGTACACAGCTGATGCCAAAACTTCGAGTGCATGATAGAAACAACCATTGTTACATTTAAAAAACTATATGTTTGCAAAAAAAAACACTATCTAAGTAATATTACAATCTGTTTGTTGGCTAAAAAATACGAGTCCCTGAGTACCAGTCCATTCTGTGAAAACCGCACATCAATCGAACTTTCCGTTTCCGCAATATTTGCGGTGCAAGGGTTAGGTGATTCACGCTGTATACTGCTAGGGGCCGAACAGTAGATTCCCATCTTTATGTCAGGCTGAGGGGAAGATACCTAGTGAAATGTCAGTTGACGCTAGTAAAACGATATTACTGTTTACGGGTTTAGTAGTTGCTCTAAGATTCCGTGGAGCAGTCGCTAGCTCGGCAGGAGCTAGAGCAGCAGGTGACGTCGCCTTCTACCGTGTCAGCTCGCCGTCTCGCTGCGTCTTCTATGTGGCGGCTGCCGTGGGCCGTTCAGACGGGCGCACAGTGACATGGATCACAAAAAAGTTGGCGAAAAATGGGGAGAAATCTAGATTTGAACGAAAATAGTATATTAGGATTACTGAGGTCACTGACTACGAATTTCATGTTAAAATTTCAAAATTCAAAATAGCAGGTCTATCATGGTCGACCTCATCATATGTAATTGTTTGGAATTTCATTGAAATCACTATGTAATAATCTTTGAAGTCGCTGATTACCAATTATCTATTGTAATTTCAAAATTAAGAGTGGAAACAACGTATTTTACATTAAAATCACAAAATAAAAAATGGTTTGCTTATCTTTGATTTTTATATTGAAAATTATTGAAGTAACAGTTATTGGTAACAGGATATAGGCCTACAACTCAAAGAACAAAATGTCAGTAGGAAAACACAGTAAAAATCACTGTCAATAATCCTAGTGTAAGAAAATTGCCTGTTGGAGGTCGTCAAATAATCTCAAAATTTAGAATGCGTAATAGTATACTCTAGTAATAATAATTTCGTTATTGAATGTTGCAGCAAATCACAACTAATGGGTCGCAACAACACTTTCGCAGTGAAAGTTAAAAATTTTGAATAAAAAAAAAGATATCAATTAACGTGAAACAATCACTGTGGTAATGAATTAAGCTTGGCCCTATCTGACTTAGCATTGACTACAGCCTCCAACTAGCACCTCTTACGATTCACGAACAGCGCAACTTCACTAATAAATGTGTCAGATTTCATGTAGTGGTGATGGCGTGTTCGTGTTATAATCAAAATTGTAATAGCAGATAGACTCTGATTGCAATGATAATAGCTCAATACAGTGAAACTCCGTGGTGCAATGAACTTCACAAATACTACAGTCAAAGTTCTCAATACTTTTGATATTATTGTTTAAAGCATTCAAGTTCCTTATAAAACTTTACGTAAACTATTTTTTTTAATTGGTTCCAGGGCCTGGGTAGCGTACGAGTGTAACTGGCTGAGTAGAGTTTGGCATTTAACGTATTTCATAAAAATTTACTTCAGTCAAGTCTGGTAAAACTACTATAATACTTTGACTACTGTTAGCCTGGTTACTTTCTACATAAATGAAACCAACTTTACTTTACTTGCAAACTCTGTTGCACTTTAATTACTAGTCTCTATGGTTGCAACACGCTTAGCAATTCTTTAACTCGTCTAGCAATTTCTTTAAAACTGATCGTAATTACTTTGAAAATGATTGAACTTGTTAGTCAATGTACAGGCTTGCATAATCAACATAATCTAATAATGGTGATAATGGGGTGACTACAACTACTTACAAAATTAAGACAGGTTTGAAAATAAGTCATGTATAATTGAACCAAAGTTCTGATTGGGTTGACACTACATTTACATGCATACAAAATAAAATGTTACAAAAGTACTCATCTGCTTTCGTCGTCTTCGTCGTGAAGTCCAAACAAGACAGATATGATTACAATAGGTACTCTTACTACAACAACGATCACACTCGGTGACAATAGACTTGATACCAAACAATTACTTTTCTTGCATACATGAAAAAACATTACTCTGATCACTTCGAGTATAAATAAACTTATTTCGCACTTCGTTCAATACATTAAACAGTACGCCTCTCAGGCTTATTGCAATTGCATAAAACTCGCGTCACACTGCGCCTACCGTGCCTCTGCACCATCAACAAAACTTTTATGTATTTACTATAGCGAGTTCAAAATGTTCAAATGTTTGTTAAGTTTATGGGACTTAACTACGGGGTCATCAGTCCCTAAACTTACAAACTACTTATAAACTACTTACGAACTAGGACGGCACAAATATCCATGCCCGAGGGGGGATTCGAACCCCCGACCGTAGTGGCCGTGCTGACCGTGACTGGAGCGCCTCAGTCACCTCGGCCACCGCGGCCGGCACTATAGCGAGTCCGCTCCGCGACTGCTTCAGCAGCGCGACACTCACAGCTACTACTTCTGTACCTGTCTTTACAACAGGTTCAACATTTTCTCTGGCGCATTGCTAACTTACAGCATAACAATGTCCGTGCATTCATGTGGGTTTACACATATAGTATATGTTTACACTAAATGATTCAATATAGAAAATGACGTTACATAAGAAATATATCTAGCATACATGAAATGAAAAATACATGAAATAAACAAATTTAAGACAATATATACATTACGTTAAATCAAACTAAGATACAGCGACAGGTGTTCTCTTACACTAGCTCCTATTGAAATTCAGTTGTTTCATTCCGAATTTGTATACGCTTTTTGTCGTCTTGTGATTGCAACACGCATTTTTTCCTTGTCTTACTCCACGTTTTGTAAAGCAAATAATCACAAGGGAACATCACCAACTCAACCTCAGATTTTCTTGAGAAAAAATATATGAGCTAGATATCAACTCCAGAAATCGATATCACGTGAAAACTTGGACTATTATTCAACTACTACGTAGTTAGGCCCCCTCAAAGTACAGCTTTTAAACATTCGCGCGCTCTGGTTGTTCCTCACTCGGCCCGTTTCACTGCGGCCGCTTAATGCTCCAACACGAAGTGCTGTCAATTAAGGGACAACAGCGAGTGCCCCGAAATGTCAAATTTGAAGAGCTACGGAAATGAAGGAGCTAATAATATTACAAAATGGAACGCATGTACTGTAAACTCTTTCAAGTTTACTCCACTTCAGTAGTGTCAGCTTTACATATAAAAATGATGTGCATAAAAGGTATAGAAAATTAAATTACGTTACACTACTTTTTTAAAAACCGTCTCATTAGTTTCCACTGCAGTTGTGACGCGCAGTATAAAACGCAAACGGCTCGTTGCATATATTCTTCTGTTATGGAGACGGACAAAGTGGTATTCGACGATTTAAAATAATCAAAACAGCTTTCACCATCACTGACGACCTCTATTCCACGGCCAAGCTCCGTTGAAGCAATGAAAGTGTTCGACGAATCTGACGGTGGTAAAATGGCAACGTCGTTATCGTCGACGTCATCCACTTGTAAATCGACACCAAACGTCAACCCACTATTCTTCTATATCCCGCACGTCTTCGTCACTGCAGTCTGTGATATCTGAAACGCAGTTGAAAGATATAAGAAAAAGCATAAAGAAAGCGCCATGTATTTTATTTTACTGTGTATAGTACGTCTAATAACTGCAAATGATTTTGCTTACCGGTGACGACTTTAAAGAGCTCTAGTTCTTTGAAATTTAATCGTTGCAGATTAGTCGTCATTCCATACCGGTCCTGGAGTTATCGCACGACAGCCTGTGGGTTCATTGACACCGCGAACGCAAACCTCTTACTAGACTCTGCTCACAGTAACAGACGTTCGGGCATTAAGTGGCCGAAGTGAAGCGGGCCAGAGTGAGGAACAACACGAGCGGACGAATAAAAGCTGCTCTTTGAGGAGCCCGTAACTGCGTAGTATCTGAATAATAGCCCAAATTTTCACTAGATATCGATTTCTGGCGTTGATATCTAGCCCTTGTATTTCTTTCTCACGAAAATATGAGGTCGAGATGATGATGTTCCCTTGTCAGAGAACTGAATCCATAAGTTTAAGGTTGATAAACGGTAATTGAAATTAGAATCATTAAACTTGAGAAAATTATCACCACTACCGCGGAAATTCAAGATATTCCACCTGATGCGACTACATACGGAATCCACAATTTCTCACTTTAATGTTTGGCCCAGAACAGAGTTTTATTTATGAACGTGACTTCAGTGATCTTCAGCGTCTCTCAAACGTTTTGGGTCAAACTGGATCGGATGATAGTTGGTCCACAACCGATTTAACGTGATAGGTTACCAATGGTGTTTTCTATGTTACAGTATACATGTCATACACCAAATAACAATGACGTAGCGGGTAATTATGTTTCTGACATTATCTTCCGAAAATGTTGCTATCATAGATTTGTTTTCCTGAAAAGAGTATGACTAAAAGGGCTGGAAGTATCGCAGCAATACCCTCAAGTTACATGTGAAAAATCCCTTCGAAATTCCTTTGGCAGTAATGTAGAACAGGTGTTCAAAGAGATAGATGACCGTTTCAAAAAAAAAAAAAAAAAAAAAAAAAGAAAAAGAAAAAAAGAAGAAAAAAAACAAGAAAAATAAACAACGACATATTTCCATATTTTGAGTTTGGTGAAATAAAGACTGAGAGGTTCTACGTTTCTCTTAGTTACACTTAATTTACCTGTGAAAACCCCATGCAAGTAATTGCAGTATTTTCACATACTATCGTTTTCAAATGGTCCGAGACGGCTGTTGAGGATAAAACTTTGTACTATGGTATCTTTTGTTTCATGTATCATCATTATTATTATTGTTAATTCCTTTTCATGAAGAGCGTTGAAACACAAACAGTTTTCGTGCCTTTTTCCGTCTTTTCCTCTTCTCTTCTCAAATACCTGACATTTATTCAATGTTTTTGATCTGTCTCTGTTCTGTCTACTTCTTTCCTGTTTTCTTCTCTATGGTGTTGCTCAGTTTTCGGTATTCTGATTAGTTTTTCCTGTCTATCATGTCTTCTGTAGAGATATTTAGATTCTGTAAGGTACGTCTCCTGCAGTTCCCTTTACCCAGTTGATTTTCACTGCGCTGCTTGTCTCTATGTTTAGTAACTTCTTCGTCTATCTGCTTTCGTTTATCCCTTGTAGGCCTATGTATCCTTAAAATTTCACCCTCCTATTCCGGATGTGGTACGTAATTATTTCGTCTGTCTGTGCAGTACCTTTATCGATCTCTTTATCCATATTATCACCTAGTAATTATAGAGAATGAAAGGGAAACACAGAATAAAATGTATTTTGTTGTTTTTAAAATGTGTATTAAGCTGAAATAATACACAGGATGTGAAGTTTGGAAAGTAGGAGGAGAGGTACTGGCGGAAATGAAGTTGTGTGTGTGTTAGGGGGGGGGTGCAGATTTCGTGAGTCTTGTCGTGGTATCGGAGTAGCTCAGTGGTAGAGCGCTTGCCCGCGAATGACAGAGGTCCCAGGTTCGAGTCCAGGTTCCGGCACACAGTTTTAACCTTCCAGGAAGTTTCAATACACAGGAAGATGGAACAATTAAATTTTCGATTCCTCAAAATTACCACCCTTTACTTTCATCACTTCCCGGCTCACTCTCGGTATGCGCTGCGTCACTTTTAACAAGGTTTCAGTTTAATTCAGTCTCCATTTTTTGTAGCAGGATCTCCCACAATTGTGTCCCACTCATGATTTCCCGTTTTCGCATCCTCCTGTCCAATTCATCCCATATAAGTTCGATTAGGTTGCAATCAGGAAGTTGGGGCGACCATTTTCCACGTCTTTTTAACGTTTTTATAAACCTCGAGAGACTGCACATAGCTCAGACACAAGTGAGACGTATGTTTCGGGTCGTTGTCTTGCTGCTAGACAAACTCCCAAACACACGCAAACCAGATGTCTTAGGATGTCGCTAGTGAATGGCATGATAATCTTTTGGTTCATTTTTCCATCTATTTTCACCAAATATCCGGCTTTATTTCCTCCAAAAGATCCTCATATCATTACAGAAACCACTCTATGCTTTACAGTTGGAATTACGACTGAGCATTCTAGGATTCATGGGGTGAACGCGTAAAAATTTACGGCGTTTATTTCCAAATATTTCGAACTTCTATTCATCAGAGAATAAGACTCTTTCCCAATCCCCCGCTGTCCAATGTTGGTGTTTCATAGCCAACTGAAGCCCTTTCTTCTTGTTAACAGGGCGCAAAAGTGGATTCCTTGTTGCTACAGAGCCTAGAAAGTTATTTTCTGCCAGGCGTCGTCTCACTGTGACTCAACGGTGTATCCCTCGTTGCGTTTAGTTCAGCACTCAATTCACTGACAGTTTTTAACCTGTTACTTTTACTGGTCACTACCAAATACGTTTCCTGGCGTTATGATATTTTCCTGGGTGCTCCGGAGCGAGGACGATCTAATAGGTGCCTGTTACTCGATGCTGGTGTATGGTTTTGACAAATCCACTGATGGAAATCTTCAGTTTCTTTGATATTTGTCGGACACAATTGCCTTTTTAGTGCAAAGTGATTATTATTACCCGTGATCCATAAGGAATGTGGCACTTTGGGGTCATTTTCAATTACTTTTGGCCGGCCGCGGTGGCCGAGCGTACTGCAGTGCCTCAGTCACAGTCTGAACGACCACTACGGTCGGGGGTTTGAATCCCCCCTCGGGCATGGATATTTGTGCCGTCCTTAGTAGTAGCTAGTTCATAAGAAGTTTGTAAGTTTAGGGTCTGATGACCCCGTCTTTAAGTCCCATAAGCTCTACAAACATTTGAATTACTTTAGCGTCATGTTATACCTTTACGCAAACGCAACTTCCAGTGAACACAACTGTAAACAACGTGCCTCTAAATGATTTCGGGATTGCAGCCGGTCGTCGTAAACTTCATTCCACGATATTTCAACTGGACAAATGCCAGTCATCTTCAGATGAGCCAACAAGGACTGACGAAGACGCTCTCGGCTTCCTTATATAGCACGCAGGTGGTATTACCACGCATGCGTCGAAGACACGGTGACGATGACAGAAGAACCACACTAGCCGGCTGCAGCGCCCTCGCTGGTGGAACTGCAGGGATCAGCTGTCTTCGATAGTGCCGCTGGCCGCAGTTATCGGAGTCTTCTGGCGCTGCCGCCGGCTGGTGTGGTTCTTCTGTCACCGTCACCGTGTCTTGGACGCTTGCGCAGTAACACCACCAGCGTGCTATATAAGGCGGAGCTGAGAGTGTCTTCGTCAGTCCTTGTTGGCTCACCTGACGATAACCGGCAGTTGCCCAGTTGAAAGATCGTGGAATGAAGTTAACGACGACCGGCCGCAAACCCGAAATCGTTTTGAACATTTGATTCGCCGAGAATATTTCAAATTTCACAACGTGCCTCTACATAGCCATACGGTCTACTCGCCCCACCTGGTGTGTTTAGTAAAACTGCTGGGACATATAATGTCGGTTTACATAAAACTAGTAAGATCCAACATGTAAGTGTACGTACAATAATTAATTGTACAATACTGTGTCATTATTAAACGTTATTTGAGCCTGCTATTCCGTATTCTAACCCATAACTCACATAGAGCACTTCCATCTTGCATTGTTGTAATACGCAGCATGGAGGGCAGTATAATATAAGGAAAAGGCATTAGTTTCAGCAAAAAAAGCCGACTGCTCCCAGCCACCTTACAACTCACTGTACGATACCTTGATTGGGCAGCAAGAGTGATGTACCTTGGAAAAACAGTTCTTTCTTCATCGCCACGTCAAGTCACTCCGAAATGAAGCTTATGAAGTGGCAAAGCAGCCTTTCCCATAAGTCCGCAATACAGAACTCAGCGTAACTGCAAAATTGCGAATATACAAATCGACAGTCTTCTGAAAAGTACTTTATGACAGCTCGTTGTGGGGTCTTTCCAGTCCAACACAACTGGAACGTCTTCACGTTGTCCAGAACACAGTCCTCACATGGATCTTCGGTGCCAGCAGATGCTGTAGTCACTAATCTACATTCTGATCTTGTCATGGACACGATACTGGAGGTTGTCCAGAAGCGGATAACAAAGCTGCACTATAAGGTAGACACTTTTCGTGACTCCATCTACCACTTCTTTGTAACTGGATATATATTGAGGAAAGAAATAATCTGAAATATGACACTTGTTCTTGGTTGTTTAATGAATATGTAACACAAATATTAGACAATTAGAAATGTGGTATAAACACAAAAAAGAGTACAGATTTGAGATAGATATGGAATAAATAATAAGACAGCACAGTTATCTTTGGACTTGTACCCTTTTATAATATGGATTCTCATACTGCTTTATATGTTTTAGATTTTATCTAAAATCAAAATAGTGTAATTCATGAAGGTGTTTACATTTCAAAACCTTTAATTTTTCTTAAATCGTTTATGAAAATTTCGATTGCAGTGGGACAATCTGTCAGCCACTCACAACTGAAAGTTGTCACTTTATTGTAGTTTTCTCTTCTCTGAAGAACAAATAAGTAATAATAGTTATGCTCATGCACACATCAGAGGGCGTAACATAGCTGACTGCAAGACCCGTGATCTGGCTACTTATTTTTAAAATAGCAACTGGAATATCCGCGACAAGCGCGTATAATCATATCCATGACGTTTAACAATACACTTGTCATCTTTTTAAGAAATTTTTTGAATGTAGACTAGTGCAATTCCGTTTGTGGTCTTATTTACAATGTCGAACATACGGACTGTACTTCTTTTGTATCCTAATCGACAATGGCTAGTTACTAGCATAACTGAACACCTAAAACCACAGAAGACTGACTGCCGCCAGGTTTGAAATTATTCCTGTATGTCGCTCTCTACAACTCAAATTATGTATGAGAACCACATAGAATTTCGTTAAGTAGGCACTACTTTTAATGCTAAGTCTGTTCACTTTATCTGTTTATATTCCAACGAGGCGCTCCAATATTATGATAGGTTCCAAAAAGGATAAAGCAAGAATCGCTATTATATAATTTTATTTAGACGACCGGTATAGAAGGTCTGTGCCACCATCTTCTGGTCTAAAAATCTTTTTAGAAAGCCGTCATCTTTTGATGTCAACAGTTATTGAATAAAATAAATTGAAGAGCATAGATGCATTAAGTAATTGTAGTAAATGTTTAAATATCAGTATAATTGGCAGTAGGCTACTCAATCCTACTGTCGCTTTTCAGAGCATTCACACAAGGTTGGCGACGGTGGCGACACATCCAACTTGCTGACATGAGGAAAGTTTCCAACCGATTTCTCATATACAAACAGCATTTAACAGGCGTTGAGTGGTGAAACGTTGTGATGCCTCGTGAAAGGAGGAAAAAAGCGTACCTTCACGTTTCCGACTTTAATAAAGGTCGGATTGTAGCCTGTCACGTTTGCGGTTTATAGTATTGCGTCATTGCTGCTCGAGTTGGTCGCGATCCATTGACTTAGCAGAATAAGGAATCGGTGGATTCAGGAGGGCAATACGGAACGCCGTGCTGGATCCCAACGGCCTCGTATCACTCGCAGTCGAGATGACAGGCATCTTATCCGCATGGGTGTAACAGACCGTGCAGCCACGCCTAGATCCCTGAGTCAACAGATGGGGACGTTTTCAAGACAACAACGATCTGCATGAACAGTTAGACGACGTTTGCAGCAGCTCGGAGAGCATGGCTGAGGTTACCCTTGACGCTGCATCACAGACAGGAGCGCCTGCGATGGTGTACGCAAAGACGAACTTGGGAGCACGAATGGCAACACGTAATTTTTTCGGATGAATCCAGGTTCTGTTTACAGCATCATGATGGTCGCATCCGTATTTGGCGACATTGCAGTGAACGCACATTGCAAGCGTGTATTCGTTATCACCATATTGGGGTTTCATCCGGTGTGATGGTAGGGGGGCCATTGGTTACATGTCTCGGCCACTCTTGTTCCCATCGACGGCACTCTGAACAGTGGCCTTTACATTTCAGATGTGTTACGACCCGTGGCTCTATCCTGCATTCGATCGCTGCGAAACCCTACATTTCAGCATGATAATGCACGACCGAATGTTGCAGGTCCTGTACGGGCCTTTCTGTACACGGAAAATGTTCGACTGCTGCTCTGGCCAGCACATTCTCCAGATCTCTCACCAACTGAAAACGTCTGGTCAATGGTAGCCGAACAACTGGCTAGTCACAATACGCCAGTCACTACTCTTAATGAACTGGGGTATCGTGTTGAAGCTGCATGGGCATCTGTACCTGTACACGCCATCCAAGCTCTGTTTGACTCAATTCCCAGGCGTATCAAGGCCGTTATAACGGCTAGAGGTGGTTGTTCTGGCTACTGATTTCTCAGGATCTGTAATGGTCTTCAGTCCGGAGACTGGTCTGATGCAGCTCTCCAACCTACTCTATCCTGAGCAAGCTCTTTCATCTCCTCATAAGAACGGCAACCCACATCCGCTTGAATCTGCTTACTATATGCGTCTCTTGGTCTCCCTCTGCGATTTTTACCCCACACACTTCCCTCCAATGCTAAATTTACGATTCCCCGATGTCTAAGAATGTGTCCTACCAAGCGATCCCTTCTTTTAGTCAGGGTATGCCAAAAATTCCTTTTCTCACCAATTCTGTTCAGTACCTCTTCATTAGTTATACGATCTACCCACCTAAGCTTCAGCATTCTTCTGTAGCACCACATTTCAAAAGCCTCTATTCTCTTCCTGTCCGCACTGCTTATCGTCCATGTTTCACTCCCGTACAAGGCAACACTCCACACAAATGCCTTCAGGAAAGACTTTCTTACACTTAAATTAATATTCGCTGTTAGCAAATTTCTCTTTTTAAAATATGCTTTTCTTCCTATTGCCATTCTACCCAAGTAACAAAACTCATCTACCACCTTCATTGTTTCGTTACCTAATCTAATTCCTTCAGCATCGCCTGATTTTCTAAGACCGCATTCCGTTATTTTTGTTTTGCTCTTGTTAATGTTCATTTTATACGCTCTCTTCAACACACTGTCCATTCCATTCAACTGCTCTTCCAGGTCCTTTGCTATCTCTGACAGAATTACAATGTCATCAGCAAAACGCAATGTTTTTATTTCTTCCCCCTGAACTTTAATTCCTATTCCAAATTTTTCTTTGTTTTTCTTCACTCCCTGCTCCATGTAAAAATTGAATAACATCGGAGAAAGGCTATAACCCTGTCTTACTCCCTTCCCAACTGATGCTTCCCTTTCATGTCCTTCGAGTCTAATAACTGCGGTCTGGCTTTTGTACAAGTTGTAAATAACTCTCCATTCCCTATATTTTACCCCTGCTGACTTCAGAATTTGAAAGAGTGTATTCCAGTCAACATTGTCAAATGATTTCTCCAAATCTACAAAAGCTAAAAATGTAGGTTTGCCTTTCCTAAATCTATCTTCTAAGGTAAGACATAAAGTGAGTATTGCCTCCCGGGTTCCTATGTTCCTCCTGAATCCAAAATGATCGTCCCCGAGGTCAGCTTCTACCAGCTTTTCCATTCTCCTGTAGATAATTCGTGTTAAAATTTTGCAACCATGACTTATCAAACTGATGGTTCTGTAATTTTCACACCTGTCTGCGCCTGATTTCTTTGGAATAGGGATTATTGCATTTTTCTTAAAGGCTGAGGTTATTTCGCCTGTCTCATACATCCTACACACCTGTTCAAATAGCCTTGTCATGGCTGGCTCTCCCAGAGACTTAAGTAACTATGAGGATATGTCATCTACTCCTGGGGCCTTGTTCCGACCTAGGTCTTTCAAGGCTCTGTCAAATTCATCTCTCAGTATAGTATCTCCTATTTCATCTTGATCTACTTCCTCTTCCCTTCCTACAACATCGTCTCTAAATTCATTTCCTTTGTAGAGCTGTTCTATGTACTCTTTCCACCTTTCAGCTTTCCCTTCTTTGCTGAGAACTGGTTTCCCATTTGAGTTTTTGATATTCGTTGAGTTGCTTTTCTTGTCCCCAAATGTCTCTTTTATTTTCCTGTAGGCGGTATCTACTTTTCCCCTTCTTATACATTCTTCTACAGATTTGCATTTGGCTTCTAGCCACTCCTCCTTAGCCATTTTGCACTTCATGTCAATCTCATCTTTTAGTCGACTGTACTCCATTTTGCCTGTCTCATTTACTGCATTTTTATATTTTTTCCTTTCATCAATTAAATTTAGTATTTCCTTTGATACCCAAGGTTTTTTTGTAGGTTTTGCCTTTCTACCTACTTTGTCCTCATCTGCCTTCACTATTTCATCTCTCAATGCTACCCATTCCTCTTCTACTGTTTTATTTCCCCCAGTTTCTGTCAATTGTTGCCTAAATCTCCCTCTGAAATTCTCCAGAACATCCCAGTCCTTCAATTTATCTAAGTCCCATCTCATTATTTTCCTACCTTTCTGCAGGTTTTTTAGTTTCAGCCTACAGTTCATGACTAACAAGTTATGGTCAGAGTCTATCTCAGGATCTATGAACCCAAATTGCGTGAAAATGTAATCACATGTCAGTTCTAGTATAATATACTTTTCCAATGAATACCCGTTTATCATCTGCATTTCTTCTTGGTGTAGCAATTTTAATGGCCAGTAGGTTATATATTCTATACAGTGATGAATTGCTACTTATAAGTAATATATCTCCCGATTTATTGACAAATAAAACCCAACAAATCCACTGTTGCCTATTCAAACATAACGTTATATCACTTGTGATAAGACTATTGCGTAGTAACCTCATTCTGAAGAGAGTTTGGACCTCTCCTTGCATGGATATACGCATACATGATTCGTGTCATGCTACCCACGAGTTTCTTTGAACACTACTGGTCTATTGTACCTCTTTCTTCAATCGCTAATCTTCTCCACTCATCTATAATTCGCAGTTGGTTAGCACATACTCACAAAGCTGTTTTCATTTTGGATTAAGTTGGGCGAGAACGCACGCTGACGCAATCGTGCAAGGCCGACACGATTGATGAAATCTTTCACGATGTATGCACGATGGACCTGGAAGTTGTAAGTTGTTTTCCATAAACTATAAATCTTCCCGAAAAGGCGATGAAAAGTTTCAATGACAGCAAGATTTAATCCCTGTAATAAGGACCCATGAGCTTTCCATTGATGGGAAAGAATGAGGTCCGAAATCCCAAAAGCATAAATCCTGTCTGTACTGCATTTACCATAGACCTCTTGACGTGTAGTATTAACATGATCCTTACACACACGTGGTCCATCGTCATCACGTATCACGGGTATATGGCACTCATCTGCGAAGAAAACATTGCACCTTTTTTCCTCAGCCGATCTTTCGTGATTTTCGGCCGGGACGTGGTTTAATAACCGAAAATGCTTAAGTATGTTTACTCTATCCGTCAACTGACTGGTTGAATTTAAAAAAAATGTGAACGCTAGATGCATTCATTGATTAAAAGAAATTGTATTGGTAACAAAAAATTGATGCAAACGTTGGAACATTATGGAGTAATGGGACCAGTTACAATTGGTTAACCTCTTGCTTCAGTAACAGAAAGCAGAATTTATTTGGCTGTATTGTTGAAAATGGTTGTAATACGCACTCACGTGTATGTTTCTGTGTTTTGTAATTCTATTATTACGTACAAAGGTTTTCGAAAACTTTATCGTAGATATTACACCTGAATATGGAGCTCTGTCGACATGGGTAGCTGATAGTGTAAAATACACGCATTATTAAAGATAAAAGTGTTCTGGAATTTCATTTATCATTATGCCAATGTACGACGTCGTTAACACTTTGGTCCCAACAGACAACAAAAATATTTTGCCAGTTCAGACGACCAAACTCTTCGAATATAGATCCAGGAGGTGCTTGTTAATAGCACACACAGATGATGAAAATCTGTTTGTGATCTGTGCAGTTTAGTTATTTATTCAACAATTTCTTATTCAGTATTTTACAAAGGCTATAACATTATATTCGGTACGGTAGCGAGAATTAGGTACTCTCACAGCAAAAATAAAATTTGGGACAAGCAATACTGACATTAGACAAATATCTGCCGCCATAGACGCAATGAAAACCCTGTGCTTAAGATAATTATAAATTTGACGTTACTGTATCCACATTTACTGTGGTACTTCCAGTGTTTCTTCAATGTAACTGTTCAATAATTATCGGCTTAATTAATGACTCGTTAAAGATCCTTACGCAATAACAAGCTTCTGTTACGCAAATGAACTGCGAGATCTAATTCCATCTAGATAGCGTGACGTAAATTGTTGATACTACATTTAAATCCTTGGAATGCTTACCTTATAAATTAAGAGTTATTTTCAAATAACACAATGCGGTATATCAAATAGTACTGTGTCGTCCCTTCTTTTACCGAACAAAGAAATTCTGTGAACAACCTCTATCACAAATAAGCGATTCTCCGTATTCTCTCAGCGGCTAATGTTCACTAATAGCTTGCACTGACAGTACCCGATATTTCCACAGAACAAGTCCGTAGAATTTTCTACTGGAATTCTTTGCTATATCTATGATAACAGCAATTTATCTGGGACAACTGTTATCTGCTTATGTGAATCATGTAATAAAACGTAAGGCATCCAAAAATAACTGAATGACGGACATTAATACAATTATCAGAACCCTGATGTAACGCTTTGTGTTTTTGAAATGCAGAAGAAAAAAGGAGATGACAGATAAGGTATAATGAAAAGAAAAGTAACTCCAATCATATCTTACGTTTAAATACAGAAGTTAGATAAAGTAGTAAATTGCTCATTAGTGATTCTGTACCTCAGTTCATTTGTTTGAATAAAATTAAATCCCTGTTTCATTGTTATTATGCGTCAGAGGAAAAGTAAAATGAATGTTGATATCAGTGCTTAGATGAAGAGATATTTTTCATTTCCCGTGAAAAGCATATACTTTCGTGCTTGGGATACTAAATGTTATCATGCCACGCTGTAATTAATAAAAAAATAATATTCCTGTTATGATGAAAGATACTAAATTCTACTTTAAAAGCAGACAAGTTTAAAAATTAGTTGCGCAGTTATATGTTGCAAATAAATCATGAGGACCGGAAGGTAACCAGTTGCGCGGTGAAACATATTAAATTTTGTCGTTTATATAGTTTCCGCGAGAATAATACCGCCAGATTCATTAAATTATATACTGTGGGTAATAGCGATTTTTGTGCGTGCTATGCCTCTCTTGCTTTGACAAACTGTTCAGTTTGTCTTCGTTGCACAATAACAAAATACTTGTTCTCATCTCTTGCTCTCCCTACGCCTTCGTCCTGAAATATTTACACTCATATTTTAATACCAGCCATCTTCATACTGCATATATTTTATGCTTTTCCCACGCAAGAGAAGAAATGAGAAGAATTGTTTGTGCTTCCTGTAAATATATATTTCAGAAATCATTGCTACAACAAAAAGTTAAGCAACGGACGAATCACGATATTAAGTAATATACACGGCTGTGGAAATGATTCTTAATTTTTGGACTATATATTGCTAAGAAGTACTTGAGATTAATATTCTGTGCTTAACACATTAAAAGTAAAGGTGAAACATTGAATAAAAATTTGTGATGCTGCCGGGAATCGAACCCGGACCTCCATGTTTATTAGGCAGACGTCTTACCACTTTTTTTTTCTTTTTTTTCAGTCACTTTTTTTTTCTTTTTTTCGCCTTAGTCCTCCTTTTTTTCGCCTTAACCACTTTTTTTATTATTATTATTAAGGGAGTGGGGTGTGGGTTTTGGGATATATGCATTCTTTATTTTGTTTTATTATTTCAACTTCATCAAAATAAAACAGCCTTTTCCTGGCAGACATAGAAAATTTGAATAAGGAAATAAAAGCTTCTGTATTATTTTCCACGCGCCTGTCACCCCCTTTAGGGTATTCTCTCTCTTGTTTTTTTTTTATATATATATATTTTTATTTGCGCTCTATACTAACGGATGCAGCGTGTCCGTGCACAACTAAAAACTAGAAACAGTAAAGTAAAGAAAACTCTCTGTGGGGAGTGAGTTTCCGGGCGGTCGACTCCAGTGCTTCTGCCACCAGGCACGTCTTCTCGTTTTATTGTAAGAGGTAACCGTTTCATCATGTTCACATATGCCTCTTCATCGTTATCATATCAGCTTCTCATACCCGGGACATTCCAGCTCCTTGGAGGATCTCGTAACGCACTCCCCAGAAAATTAGAAAAACATTGTTGATACTTCGGGTTCCGAATCAGCGCCATATGTTGTTCTTGTAAATGATTCCAGAAGTCCGGCACATGCTTCGCGCCGTCGCGATGCAAATAATACACCGCCTGGGCTCGAATCCACGTCACCGCGTTCGTTTTGGTTCGTGGGTAATACGTACTATCTGGAAAAAGGACAATCTTTGGGTCGATATTTTGCTGTCCGACGCGCAGTAGAAAGCCAATCATCTGCGTCACCAGCCGCCATACTTCCGCAGAGGGCCCGCACATGAGACGGTGAGCATCGTCGTCTAGAACCTGGCATACTTGGCATAACGGAGTGTTCACCATATTGATGGCGTGCAGGCGGGATCCAGTAACTTGTTTACCGTTAACCAACATGTACCATGTCGTTCTTGTTTCCGTGTCAAGTGTGGCATGATGAATTGTCCGCCATACCACCGGCCAGTGGATCGTGGGGTGCCGTGCTTCCACAGGGTTGGCGGGGCGCCTGCTTGTAAGTATCCGGTAGATGTCGCGCGCTGTCGGAGATCTATTTATTGGGAGTTCTGTCATAATATAGCTATATTCAAGGAAAAACTCTCTGATATGGTGAAACGGTGAAGAAATGTTTTGCACCATCACCGGCGCTTGCCGAGAAGCTGGCGCCAGTTCGTCTACCAAGATTCCTGACAGACACTTGTGCTGTCGTCTCCATGTTTTCAATGTCGCGCTAATATATAGCGCCACCGATCGATCGTGAACGTGAACAAGCCCGAGGCCACCTCTACGAGTTGGTAATGTCAGAGCCTCATACCGGATCTTGAATAGGGCTCCCGTGCTACCAAAGTATCCAAACGCTGCCAGTATGCTTCGGGCGATCATCTTTGGCATCGGTAGAATCTGTGCATAATGTGGAATGCGCGACGCCAAGTATGTATTTATATAAATGACGCGTTGAATCATATTTAATGTCCTTAGTGCGTTCGCTTTGACACCATTTCGTATGGTTATGAGCAACCTCTTGAAGTTGAGCGCGACCGATCGTCGTACATCATTCGTGAAGACGATTCCCAAATACTTGATCCTGTCCCGTAACGGGAATGGGGCTACGCAGTCGGCAGGTAGTCCTGTATCTATATTCAAGGCGATGGATTTGGCCACATTCATACGGCCACCCGTAGCGGCACCGTATCGATTGATCCAGTCCAAAGCCGCGTTAACGTCGTTGCCGTTTCTCACCGCCAATATAAGGTCGTCGGCATATGCTTTGCAACGAAATGTGTAATCACGCATCGTAATTCCTGTCAGGCGTTGGCGGAGGCCGCTGAGAAGTGGTTCAAGAGCCATGGCATATATGATCGTGGACAAAGGACATCCTTGTCGAATCGATCGCTGGATAGTTAAGGGCCCAACCAATCGTCCGTTGACAAGCACTTTAGGAGCCCCATGTAGTAGTCGCATCACTATAGTTATGAAGGGCGGCGGGAAATTCATTTGCGTCATCAGTTCCTTAATGTAGGTGTGGCTGACTCTGTCGAAAGCACGATCGAAGTCTATAGATATCAGAGCTCCACGTAGACGACATGCTTACGCCAGTGCGATCGAATCGCGGTATTCACTAAGCGCCGCCTGGATGTTGTTGTCACTGCCGAGGGATGTCTGGTCTGATGACACCACGCGATGCAGAACTTTTTTAATTCGTGTCGCCATCAGTCGAGTGAAAATCTTGAAATCACAGTTAAGTAGTGTTAGGGGGCGATATTCTCCGATTCTTGTGCTGCGTGATGTTTTAGGTATTGGGATGATGACGCCCTCTACAAATGCTGGCGGAAGTGGCTCTTCAGGAGACATGAGTTCGCGACAAATTTCCGTCCAATAGGGAGCAATCAAGTGTTGGAAAAACCGATAAAATTCCAAAGATATTCCGTCAGGCCCTGGCGACTTATTGAGTGCGCCCTTGCCTATGGCATCGATCACTTCGTCCTCAGTAATGTCCTCCAGCAGTATCGCTTGCGCCTCTTGATCTAGAGTCCCGAATAGCGTGTTAGTAACTTCATGGAGGGCCTCCCGCTCTAGTCCTTCTGCGGTGTATAATCGGGTATAATAATCAGCGAAGGCACGTGCTATGTCATTTTGTGACGTGAGATGGGAGCCATCATCAGTGTCAACGATATGTATTAGTCCCCTGCGACGTCGCTTACGTTCCTGAATAATATGGTGCATCGATGGATGTTCACCCGCAACACGATCCATTGTCCTCGCACGGACCGCTGCACCTTCCAGATGAGAGCGCATAAGAGCGACGATTTCAGCCTTAGCTCGTTGAACCATCATTTGTCGTTCCGGTGAAGGGGCCTGATATGTGCATTCTCTTAGTATAGTGAAATAAAAGTTTAAAGTTTGCCATTTCCACCGTGATTGTTCGCGCCCCAACGCAATGAATGCACGCCGTATCGCCGGATTTGTGCATTCTAACCACCATCTTAATGTCGTAGGGTAAGTCCGTCGTCGCCTTACGCAATTATTCCAAACTTCTTCAATAGCTTGATGACACTCCGGAGCTTGACGATGGGCCACGTTCATCTTCCATATTCCATGGCCTCGCCACACTTGTTGCCTTTGGAGGCCGATCGTGCAGATATAAACCGAGTGGTCAGTGAAGGCCGCTGGCCATAGCTCTGCGTCATGGATGTCACGTTGGAGGCAGCGCGTAACGTAGACACGATCTAAGCGGCTGCCGGAATGGCTGGTTACGTAAGTGTACCCGGTTCGATCTCCATGTACATATTCCCACGTATCTACCATCCGAAGTTCCTGTGTTAAAGTTCTCAATTCTGGACATGGATTATAGTGTGGGAACTGGTCCTTCGGCGACAGCACACAGTTGAAATCGCCGCCAAGGATGCATTCAGCGTGTCGCCCTAGAAAGAGCGGAGCTATTTCTTCGGCAAAGAAGTGGGATCGTTCTATTCGTTTGTCCGTGCCGGACGGTGCGTAGATGTTGATAAAGCGCACTCCAAGTACTGTTATAGCCATTCCTCGTGCCGATGGTAAGTATATGACATCCTCCGCTACAAGACCTTCCTTTAGGAGCATCGCTACGCCGCTACCAGTGTCTGAAGCTGGTGACATGAAGATGTTGTAGCCATAGAAAGACGGGAAGTCGTCGACGTATACTTCTTGTAATAGAGCGATGTCTATGTCTGCCGCGCGCAGCATATCCTTTAGGAGAGTAGTCTTGATTTGCGACCTTATATTATTGGTGTTGATGGATGCTATGCGGTATGCTTGTTGCTGTCCTACTCGTTGTTGTGCGTGCATAGTAAGCGTGCATTGTTATTGCTGGCGCGTTCTCCTTCCGTGGTGCCAGTGAAACGGCAAACTTTAGTTATGACGGGACTCCGTGGGCGGTGTCATCGCAACCGCGGTGCTCGCGGTTAGCGGAGCCTGGATTTCATCGACGTCGTCGAGTTCACTTGTCCAAGAGGGGCCCTGTGTCCGGAACTTTGCAGCCACAGCCGCTGGCACCGTATTTTCGTTTATCGTGCGAAGTTTTGGGACGTCTTGCGGGACGTCAGAGATGGTCTCACTGGTGTGTCCTGGGTCCTCAAGTTCAGCGTTGTGATGTTGTTCGTCGTCAGAGGCTCCAGTACTCTCCATCGTGGCGTCCTCGTCATCTGCCCGGTCTGTACGTAGAAAACTATCATCTGATGGTGTGCGACGTCGTTTCCTCCGTCGTTTGGGGGAGCTCTGCTTGCGTTGTCGTACATCCGTATCCGCATCCTGTGCAGAGGCTTGGTCGTCCGGTGCGTTGGGCACAAAAGCGGCCGTGGGTGGCACCAGCCGATCGACGTCCATAGACGCCTCCGTTGTAGCCACTTTAGTCTGTTATGGTTGGTCCGGAGCGGGTTCCACGACCGTCATCTTGGCAGCGTTGTCATCATCTTGTGTCACCTCTACTGTGGAATCATCCACCACTTGATACTCAGTATCGTGCGACGGAACATCTTGTCGAGTAACGGCAGAGTAGGTAAGAGGCATAGAAACGGTCGTGGGTGGTGGTGCAGTTTCGCCCGCCGGAACTTGTGTGATCCTCCTTTGGATGCACTGCGAACGGAGATGGCCCTCCTTACCACAGCCAGAACAGGTCTTGGGCTGACCGTCGTATATAATTATGGCTCTGCAACCTCCGATAGTGAGGTAAGACGGAACGTGCTTTGTAAGGTCAATCCGTACTTGTCGCACCCCATTCAGCACGGGGTATTTCGTAAATGTGGTCCATTTTTCGTGAACATGGCTCATAACACGTCCATACGGTTGTAAGGCATTGACCACTACATGTTCCGGAACCTCGAAGGGCAGCTCAAAGACTCTTATAGTGCGGATTCCTGCGTGGTCGATCGAAACTGCTCCAACATTGCCATCGGCATGTTTAAATTTTAGTCCATCCGCATGGTCACGTACAAGTTTGTCACATACTGTGTCGTTGCTCAATTTCAGATATACCACACTGCTCGTGATAGAGAAATGAATTCCAATCACATACTCGGGATCGATTTTTAGCTCTTCCTCTATGAAACGTTCTATTTCAAATGCTTTGGGTCGTGCGTATCCAGGCGTGAAAGTGATCTTGATAGTTGCCTTCCTGTATGAGTGTTCCATTGCGTGTCAATAAGTAGTCACTCGCGAGAAACACAAACGGTAAACAGCCGCGCGCGCGCCCGAGACTCCGCGGCGGGACGTAAACACGTCCACCTCACCGCACCGATGCCTGAAGTAGACTGCCACTAAACCACCGCATCACTAGCGAGTAGGTGTCTCGGAATAGTCTAAGCTCGATTTCCCTCCACGTCACATCCTGTTTAGTTCTTCCCTTGATTAAACAGGACTTCACGTGACTGTTCGTCCATAAAACTGCATCAGAAAACATGAACGGTAAGAATGTCTTCATATCTTTACGTTACTTGCAAAGTAGCTACACGCCATAGTATGAATATTGTTTTTGTGGTAGGTAATTTGTTGAATTGAACCTTGAGCTGACGTCTGTATTATTTTCCAAATATATGTGTCTATCGTGTAGCGCCACAGCACCATTTGTAAATGTTCTTATTATCTGCTTCCAACATACCTCTAATAGAATTTCTGCCGTTTTATTATAGACAGCTCTTTCCTCCAACCTTTCTACGAGAAGACATTTGTTTTGCTATGTAATAGAGATCATCATGGATTACGAAAATTTCTTGGCTGGCATATATAAATATGCCAGCCAAGAAATTTGCAACGAAACCTAATGCCTACGACTGTATTTGTCTGCCGGATAAAAAAAAAAAAAAAATACTGGTGAAGGTTACGTGGAAGAGGAAACGACGTGTCTAAAGCGTCTCGCTGCGGAGCGCGCGGTTGCTCGCCGTGGAGGTTCGAGTCCTCCCTGGGGCATGGGTGTGTGTGTTTGTCCGTAGGTTAGTTTACCTAGGTTTAAGTAGTTTGTAAGCTACGGACTGATAACCACGCAGTTTGGTCCGATAGATTAACAAACAGTTAGGAAACGACGTTTATACGGAAAATTAATTGAAAAATTCAAAAGAGGGAAAGGGAATGATCTTTTAGTTCGTTAGGGTTTGAAAGTCCATGGATTCGTTAAAAAGAGGTGCCCTGACGTGTTAAATACGCAATAAACATCGAGTCAATAATGAAGTGACTGTGAACCCAAGGTACCAAACTGTTAAGATCATCGGTTCCCCGGCTTACAAACGTGTACCTATGCCCCAGGAAAGACTCGAACCTCCGACGTGAGCGGTCACACACCTGCTGACATGACGTCACAGGTCTCGCGGCCATACCCACACTGCCAAATGGAATAAACTATGTATCTGTTATAGCATAATGGAGGTGCTTGGATTAAATATTACGTCCACAGATACTTAGTCAGATGCTAAAAATGCAAATGATACATACTACCGGTATTCCACAACGATTTACACTTTCATTTATATACTACTAGCTGTACACCTGGCGTTGCTCGGATTTTTTATTTATCCTACACCCTCGTAGTCCACATTCCCTTCACCCCTTCTCTCTGCATCGTCCTCTTTCTCTCGTATTCCTCTGTTCGTTTCCACCTTCCCCTATCTCAGCAAAGTTTTCTGTAAGGTACCCTCTGTCATGTACCATACAAACATTTATGTTTAAAGGTAATGTGCGATAAAATTCATAATGATTGCAGCAAAACTATGCATTTTGTAAAATTCCGTAAGTTAGTGACCCTCCACCAGTCACCGGACGAAATTTTATACAGACAGTGACATTCCTATTGTTTTTAAGGTAGAGTATTCAAAATTTTATCAATATCGGAACCAAACACTGAAAAACGCACTTTGTTGTTCTCAAATATTCCAGTTCTATTTCATACAACCCTTGTTCTGTTAATAATAAAAAGGATCTATGAAATTGGTCGAGGCGTTCTCAAGTTATGGCGCGACCAAAGTATTTACGGATCCATTTTTATGTTGCAAAGTATCCTCTCCCAAGCACCGTATAAAAATTAAGGTAGACAGTGACCTTCCTCTTGTTTTGAAGCTCAAGTGTACGAAATTTCGTGAAGATCGGAATGAAACTGCATATTTCGTCAGTCTGTAGGAGACGTATGCTCCGCCATGCTCTTATCACAAAATACTTTCTTCACTGACGTTTTCTACCCATAAACCACATTTCTTCCAATTTCAGCTTAGGTGAAGTAGATTCGCGATTTCGTGTTCAGTCAGTGAGTGAGTGAGTGTCATTTCGCTTTTATATAGATAGTGATTAAGAAAACAGATTGCTGAATTTCGGATTCAAGAGAATTAAAAATAGACTTGCAGACGAAAGTAAACAGTAACATGCAAATCTGTAATCCTAACTTTATTTGATACAATGTCATGTCTGATGCGAAATTTTTACGGCATCTATAGCGAAACTGTTGTGTGCGGTAGACTTCTTTTCGTTTCATAATTTTGTGTGTGTGTGTGGTGGGGGGAGGGGGGGGGGGAGGGCGGTCAGTTACGAAACGCTTCATAAATGTCCGATATTACATGCAAACTTTTTTGCAAGTCCCTAACTACTCCTTTTTCCAATAATTGACGCATTAGTCTGGATATTCTCACGCGGTGGTCGCTCAGTATTTATGACGTCATATCTCCTGAGCTATGTGTCGTGGTCTTTTGTGTTTGGGTCAGGAACGTTCGTGGGCGTACGGTGAACAGTTCACCAAAGTTTCATTACAATCTAATGAATGGTTTATGACCACATAGAGGACATACGGACAAATATTCATTTATATACATGTATGTGGCGTCTGTTCCGAAAGAACAGACGTCACTTCTGATCCTGCAGTTGTTATTATTTAATATTCACAGAATGTATGACATCAACTGCGATTGGGCAAAGCTGAAAATGTGTACCCAGCCGGTATCCGAACCTGGGTCTCCTGCTTTCTAGGCAGTTGCGCTGACTCCTACACCACTGGGGACACAGTGATCACCGCACCTGCAAGGACTACCAGAGCACGCCTCCCGTCAGATACAAATTCCCAGCTTCGACCTGCCCACAGTACTCAAACAGTAGTTATGAAACTAATTTCCGGGAGGCGTGCTCAGGTAGTCCTTGCAGGTGCGGTGATCACTGTGTCGCCAGTGGTGTAGGGGTCAGCGAAACTGCCTAGAAAGCAGGAGACCCGGGTTCGGATCCCGGCTGGGTACACATTTTCAGCTTTGCCCAATCGTAGTTGATGTCATACATTCTGTGAATATTAAATAATGACAACTGCAGGATCAGAAGTAACGTCTGTTCTTTCGGAACAGACGCCACATGTATATATACAATATGCCGATGACGGGCAATGATCCTATCGTTAGTGGGGAGAGGTAGGCAAGTTTGAAGCCCTTACTCTTACGGGAATTAGTTTCATAACTACGAGTTTGAGTACTGTGGGCAGGGCGAAGCTGGGAATTTGTTTCTGACGGGAGGCGTGCTTAGGTAGTCCTTGCAGGTGCGGTGATCACTGTGTTCCCAGTGGTGTAGGGGTCAGCGCACCTGCCTGGAAAGCAGGAGACCCGGGTTCGGATCCCGGCTGGGTACACATTTTCAGCTTTGCCCAGTCGCAGTTGATGTCATACATTCTTAGAAAATTAATCATTCATTTTTTTATATAAAAAAGTCTGAGGGGAAGACCTATTAACATAAAAAATTGTATTGTTGTTTTAGAGAAAATCGAGCACAACAACGTCTGCCTGGGCAGATAGTATACGAATAAATTTCTCGGTATCAAACGTCATCATTTACTTTGTTTCTGGGTCACGCGGACTGGCTGCTTTGACGAGTGCGTGGTGACTGAAGGCAGCCACATGTGCTCACTTTGATTCACTCTGTTTACACCTGGCTGCCCGCAGCCAGCTGGCTGCTGTGCAGTTCGACGTGTATTGTGGCTGCTGCAGGCACAAAACCTGGCTGCC
This sequence comes from Locusta migratoria, assembly GCA_026315105.1. Taxonomy (NCBI): domain Eukaryota; kingdom Metazoa; phylum Arthropoda; class Insecta; order Orthoptera; family Acrididae; genus Locusta; species Locusta migratoria. The sequence goes on along the minus strand of CM048751.1, from coordinate 221,501,331 downwards.
CAGTGCCTGTAGCGGCCTACAATAAGCCGTCATTGTTGTATTAGCGGCCACAGCCACGCTGCCTAGTGCCGTGTGTTAGTTCATTGACGCCCTTATGTGCAGGTAGCGGGACAAGGCGGCCTCAAGGTAGGGGTGGCGGTTATCGCTGAAACAACCGGTTTTCGGTTATACCGGTTCTTTTCATCTTCAGTTTAACCGCACCGTAACAATTGCTCAAGATAACCGGTTTTCGGTTTTTATTGCTATTATTTCCAGTAGAGTTCGAACGAAACATATTTTGCGGCCGAAACAGATACCGTAATCGTCGGTTCTTCTAGTTTCGGCCGAAACCGAAACTTACGAAATTTAGTTAATATTTAGGTAAATTTACTTTATACGACAAATGACTAGTCTTTCCATATTTTGCAAGATCCCCTCCCAATGCTACGCCTTATTGAGTGTGTGTAAGCCTAGCCAGGAGTCTGTAGAAGACTATATACGAAGCATACAGATTTACAGAAGTATTTCGAAAAATAAAGTCACAGTTCCGACTAACAGTATGATTGTTGTCAGTGTAAATTTACGCAAATTGAACTAGGAAAGCTCTGTACCACAACATCAAAAAATGTTCAATTGGGTGTGAATTCTTATGAGACCTAAATTCTTAGGTCCTCGGTCCCTAGACATAAAAACTACTTAATCTAACTTAAACTAACTTAAGCTAAGGACAACGTATACATCCATGACCGAGGGAGGAGGGAGGACTAACCTCCTACTGGAGCAGCCGCACAGTCTGTAACATGGAGTCTCAGACAGCACGGCTACCTCGCGACGCACCACATGATCAATGTTACCTAAACCCATATTGGTTATTAAAAAAGCCCCTCGCTTTCAAGGAATCACCTTAATAAATCTTGTTAGCATAACAATATGATAATACATTAAAAGTTAGTATTCCAAGCTTAGAGTACATCTCTTACATAATAGGTATATGATTCTCCTTAAATGACATAGCATGTTTGTAGTACTTCCACCCGTTTTCAGCTTTTTAAAGCAAATGGAGCATTGTATCTCACTGCTCCCGTACTTCGTGAACTACTTCCATACTCGGGTTGGTGCCATTTAAGACACAACTGATGTCTGTCAACGACAGCGAAGAACTGCCGCATGACCAGACGGAGGCAAGTCTTCTACACTGCCGTGCACGCACGTCGTCTAATAGGCTACGCCACACAGCAACAGGTGCATCGATGCCTCAATAGCTGCACCAGTTCTTAAGTTCTTATGTCACGCGTTTGTTGCGCGTTTCTGACTGCCGGAATTGTTCTTAAATTAACACTGATCGCTTTTCTTAGTTTCTGCGATGACCTTATATTTCACAGCAGTGGAAAATTTAGGAATAGCCCTAAATATTAGGGTCTACAAGTTTTAATTTTTTTAAATTATTTACAAAAAACACATTTCGAACCACTACTACAGGAAGTAGTCGTACCGGTTTTTTTACCCGGGTCTTTGCAATAACTAAAATAAACCGGTTACAACCGACACCAAATAAATACCGAAATAACCGGTTATTCAAAACTAAAATACCGGTTTCGGTTTTAACCGGTCGGTTTTTCCCATCCCTACCTCAAGGGCGCACTCGACCCGGCAGGCAGGATGCTCGGCTTTAGCAGCGAAAGGGTTAATCTTTAATCCCCTGTATGTAGTGTCAATGAAACTAAATTTCCCTCGAGCATACATACACTATGAAGGAACAGCTGTTCAAACATTTGCTAGCGAAAAAATGATGTTTGCTACAATCACAAGTGAAGGCGGCGAACAGCTATTTTAATTGAATAGCAACCGGAAACGTTCACCGAAAACCGTATTAAGGTAGTTTTCTATAAATTTATTTTTAATTTCCTGTTCACACAAAGTAACACTTATCTTCTGACAACAAGGTGGATTTTATGTAACGTGCCCTGAATAGAATGTAGTGCAATAAAAAAAAGCACAGTAAATTCATTGCCTTTCTCTTCATTTATTTCCACTCTCTGACATTTCGCAAAAGCACTGCGGAGAGCCGGCAGAATATCATTTCTGAAGAAATTCTGAATCGTGGAGTAAGCACGAAATTAAATAAGACAGAAACAGGTGTTATTATTTAGGTTTCCATAGACATCTTATATCGTTACCTGATTACGTGAGCTAACTCGACGGAACTAAATCATAAAAAATTCCCACGTAATCTAATTTGTCAAATGAGAGATCTGATAACAAATATAATGCAAAATAGTGATAAGAATTGGCATAAAGGGGTGGAATAGATGTATTTTAAAGAGTATTTATCGTAAATGTTTTGATAAAAGGGGTTTTGGAAGATAACGACATATAAAAGTAAGCTCATACCTACTCCATTTAAATGGTGGTTTTATGATCTAACTTAACAGTGAAGGAAAGCTGAAATAGATATAAATCTGTCGTAATTAAAATCTCTGGCGCCAATATCAACAACACCTGGTCTATGCCAATGATCGTGCATTACATAAGTAAAAATATATTTCCGCGAGTAGCGGCATTTGCGTAAGAATATTAGTAATAATCAGACTCAGGAAAAAATAGAAAATTGCACGTTCTATCGCCCCAAATATATGATTAATAACGTATTGCGATTATAATGGTGGCATAGGACCCAGGGTGCGAAAATGGCGGCTAAATTACAATTATTTATCAAACAGAGTTACTGAAAAAAATGGCAGGAAGAAATTCTATTAAATGATGATTCCAGAAAATAATCTTTAAGTCATTTATTTAAATAAACCATGCACAACTCTCATTACTTTCTTCACGTCCGTTTCAACTGGCGGTTCATAGAAGATGTGACCAAAAGATAAAAGGTTCTGTTGATCTCCTAAACCCTGATCAGAGAGGAACAGCAAAAGGGGAGAATAAAAAGTATCATTATTTCTTTATTTGTCTTTTGGGACCCTATGTGTTGTTATAATCTTCGAACTGTATCTCGATCACAATTACTGCCATACCCGAAAATCACTAATTGATTGAAACCCTAGGAGAAGCTTTATTTCTTTGTATCCCGGTAAACAGAGACATGGACTCACAGAAAACCCCATAAGAAAACTACATTAGTAGAAAACTCTGATTCTTGAGCAAGTATGACTCAATAATACCTCAGCGACCTTCCACAGAAACAAACCGAACTAATTTTCCTTCTCCAATGATCACGGTGTCGACGAAATGTTAAACCTATGCTACAATGCGTGAGACCGTTCCCTGTCGGGGGTTCGAATCCCCTCTCGGGCACGGATGTTTGTGTCGTCTTTAATATAAGGTAGTTTATAAGTAGTTTGTAAGTTTAGGAAATGATGACACCACAGTTAAGGCTCATACGGTTTACAAACATTCGAACATTTTGAACATTAAACCATAACAAACGATTGATACCAGACCATCAGTAAATGGTAGCCACAATATTATTTTCACAATATTATTTTTCCATACAATTCAGTACCCAGTGGTACCAATACCAATAAATCCTGTGCATACTACTTCTTATTACAATCCGTTTTAACATCAGCAACAGACTGACGAACAGCTCTGGGGCTTCCAGCCAGGTGGCAGTGTCTTCTAACCACGACGTTTCGACGAGTGTCATACTCATCATCTTCTAGGCAAAATGCCGAGCTTACATAAACATATTTTTGGAAACATTTTTGTTTCACTTATGGGGAACAACACTCTTATTTAAATTTATATATAAAGAACAGTCTAGAATGCAAAAAAAAAAAAAAAAAAATAAATAAATAAATAAATAAATAAAAAAATAAAAAAAAATGACTAGTTTCGGTCTTACTTTAGACCATCTTCAGGAAATTAAGCTCCACTTATGTTGTGGAGCTGGCAGGAGACTTGGAGCCTTCTGGTGCAGTGACGCACCAGGAGGCTCCAAGTTTCCTGCCAGCTCTACAACATCAATGGAGCTTAATTTCCTGAAGATGGTCTAAAATAAGACCGAAACTAGCTGGAAAAAAAATTGTTTGCAGTCTAGACTGTTCTTTATGCGACTGGCACATTACTTAATTGTCACATTGAACACAAGAAATCAAAAAAATGCCTTGTTACTTATTCAAATTTAACTCTTTTGTATATACAGGGCGTTACAAAAAGGTACAGCCAAACTTTCAGGAAACATTCCTCACACACAAAGAAAGAAAATATGTTGTGTGGACATGTGAAACGCTTAATTTCCATGTTAGGGCTCATTTTAGTATTTCTCTTTAAATGTAAATTGAAATAATTCGTGCAAACAAATGTCAAAATACCTAATTTTTTCGTTAGTATCTACTGTACTCCCTCGATTCACCGCCAGTTGGCCCAATTGAAGGAAGGTAATGCTGGTAATTGTTGGTTATGTCTTGATTGGGCCTCATGTTCTTCCAACTACGCTCACTGGAGCACGTTATCATGATTTCATACGGAATACTCTACCTGTGCTGCTAGAACATGTGCCTTTACAAGTACGACACAACATGTGGTTCATGCACGATGGAGCTCCTGCACATTTCAGTCGACGTGTTCGTACGCTACTCAACAACAGATTCGGTGACCGATGGATTGGTAGAGGCGGACCAATTCCATGGCCTCCACGCTCTTCTGACCTCAACCCTCTTGACTTTCATTTATGGGGGCATTTAAAAGCTCTTGTCTACGCAACCCCGGTACCAAATGTAGAGATTCTTCGTGCTCGTATTGTGGACGGCTGTGATACAATACGCCATTCTCCAGGGCTGCATCAGCACAACAGGGATTCAATGCGACGGAGGGTGGATGGATGTATCTTCGCTAACAGAGGACTTTTGAACATTTCCTGTAACAAAGTGTTTGAAGTCACACTGGTAGGTACTGTTGCTGTGTGTTTCCATTCCATGATTAATGTGATTTGAAGACAAGTAATAAAACGAGCTCTAACATGGAAATTAAATGTTTCCGGACACATGTCCTATATATAATTACATTTCCTAAGTGGAACGTTGAACACAAACAAAAGATGCCTTTTGAGAGCTTCTGGTGAATGGAACTATTTTTAATAAAATATCAAATGCTTTCTATTACTTAGAAAAATCAGTTTATTTAATGACAAAAATAATGTTAAATGTCAGAATGTTGTTGCTACGTATACTGACTTGGCACGTGTCGTGGCTTAGTGAGGCGGAGATGATGTAGATGTGTGGGTTGTGCACTACACTACGCTGGTGCCAGCTGCAGTTCCGTGAAGATATTCTGAAACGTCAACGAGCATGTAATTTACATACCGTGAACGTTATCACGAATTGACGCCGTTCGGTGGGGATTTGGTGGTCGGTGGCAGACGGATGGTAATTTCCGTTTCGGCAGCGGTGCACACGTTCAGCCAGGGTATTTCGTGAGGGTCTCACACTGCACAACAGGACGAACCGTCGACATCTAAGCAGCGTGACCAGCGACATGGGTCGTCAATAGTGACAGAGGAGCAACTGTTCAACAATACACTGCTGAAATCAACAGAGGACAAGTTAGACCCAATTCCCGGTTTACACGTGTTCTTCCATGGGTTATGGAAGACTCTACCAACACGAATGCCACTGTCAACACAACACCATTTGGTGCAAGAGCTTACTTTTTCATCAACAACCAGGGATGGGCACTGGAAGTATGGCGGGACGTGATACAGTTGGACGAATAACGATTTCTTCTGCACCGTGTCACTGACCGAGATGGCGCAGGGGTTGTCACACGTATCTCGTATGTGTGCCGATGGCGGTTAATATCTCCCTCCGGACATCCTGTTTTGTGTTTTTCATCAGTTCTCTCATTGATTGTAGGGAAATTCTGCGATGGTACTTTCGAAACGGCTGGGCGTATTTCTATCGCCAACCCCTTATACTAACCCTGTGATACAAGAATTATTATTAAAAAAAAAATTCAAATGTTTGTAAAGCTTATGGGACAGATATAGACTCTGGCCATAACGTAGTCATGAACTGTAGGCTGAAACTGAAAAACCTGCAGAAAAGTAGGAAAATAAGGAGATGGGACTTACATAAATTGAAGGAACGTGAAGTTCTGGAGAAATTCAGAGGGAGATCTAGGCTTCAATTGACAGAAACAGGGGGAAATAAAACAGTAGAAGAGGAAAGGGTAGCACTGAGAGATGAAATAGTGAAGTCAGCAGAGGACAAAATAGGTAGAAAGGCAAGAACTACAAAAAATCCTTGGATATCACAGGAAATACTAAATTTAATTGATGAAAGGAGAAAATATAAAAATGCAGTAAATGAAACGGGCAAAATGGAGTACAGACGACTAAGAAATGAGATTGACAGGAAGTGCAAAATGGCTAAGCAGGAGTGGCTAGAAGCCAAATGCAAATCTGTAGAAGAATGTATAAGAAGGGGAAAAGTACATGCCGCCTACAGGAAAATAAAAGAGACATTTGGGGACAAGAAAGGCAACTCTACGAGTATCAGAAACTCGGATGGGAAACCAGTTCTCAGCAAAGAAGGGAAAGCTGAAAGGTGGAAACAGTACATAGAGCAGCCCTACAAAGCAAATGAACTTAGAGACGATGTTGTAGGAAGGGAATAAGAAGTACATCAAGATGAAATAGGAGATACTATACTGAGAGATGAATTTGACAGAGCCCTGAAAGACCTAGGTCGGAATAATGCCCCAGGAGTAAATGACATACCCTCAGAGCTACTAAAGTCTCTGGGAGAGCCAGCCATGATAAAACTATTTTGAAGTGGTGTGTAAGAGGTATGAGACAAGCGAAATACCCTCAGACGTTAAGAAAAATGTAGTAATCCCCATTCGAAAGAAATCAGGCGCAGACAGGTGTGAAAATTAAAGAACCATCAGTTTGATAAGTCATGGTTGCAAAATTTTAACACGAATTATCTACAGGAGAATGGAAAAACTGGTAGAAGCTGACCTCGGGGAAGATCAGTTTGGATTCAGGAGGAACATAGGAACCCGGTAGGCAATACTCACTTTACGTCTTATCTTATAAGATAGATTAAGGAAAGGCAAACCTACATTTTTAGCTTTTGTAGATTTGGAGAAAGCTTTTGAAAATGTTGACTGGAATACACTCTTTCAAAATCTGAAGTCAACAGGGATAAAATACAGGGAAAGGAGAGTTATTTACAACTTGTACAAAAGACAGACCGCAGTTATTAGACTCGAAGGGAATGAAAGGGAAGCATCAGTTGGGAAGGGAGTAAGACAGGGTTGTAGCCTTTCTCCGATGCTATTCAATTTGTACATCGAGCAGGCGGTGAAGGAAAGCAAGGAAAAATTTGGAATAGGGATTAAAGTTCAGGGGAAGAAATAAAAACATTGCGTTTTGCTGATGACATTGTAATTCTGTCAGAGACAGCAAAGGACCTGGAAGAGCAGTTGAATGGAATGGACACTGTGTTGAAGAGAGCGTATAAAATGAACATTAACAAGAGCAAAACAAAAATAACGGAATGCGGTCTTAGAAAATCAGGTGATGCTGAAGCAATTAGATTAGGTAACGAAACAATGAAGGTGCTAGATGAGTTTTGTTACTTGGGTAGTAAAATAACATGCGATGGTCGCAGTACAGAGGATATAAAATGCAGAATGGCAATGGGAAGAAAAGCATTTATCAAAAAGAGAAATTTGCTAACATCGAATATTAATTTCAGTGTAAGGAAATCTTCTCTGAAGGCATTTGTGTGGAGTGTTGCCTTGCACGGGAGTGAAACATGGACGATAAGCAGTGCGGACAGGAAGAGGATAGAGGCTTTTGAAATGTGGTGCTACAGAAGAATGCTGAAGATTAGGTGGGTAGATCGCATAACTAATGAAGAGGTACTGAACAAAATTGGTGAGAAAAGGAATTTTTGGCAAACCCTGACTAAAAGAAGGGATCGCTTGGTAGGACACATTCTTAGACATCGAGGAATCGTAAACTTAGCACTGGAGGGAATTGTGTGGGGTAAAAATCACAGAGGGAGACCAAGAGACGCGTATAGTAAGCAGTTTCAAGTGGATTTGGGTTGTCGTTCTTATGAGGAGATGCTCAGGATAGAGTAGGTTGGAGAGCTGCATCAAACCAATCTCCGGACTGAAGACCATAACAACAACATGGGTCTTAACTGCGGGGTCATCAGTCCCTAAACTTAGAAACTACTTATGAACTAACTTACACTAAAGACAGCAGAAACAGCCATGTCCGAGGGTAGATTGGAACCCCCAACGGGGAACGGCATCGCGCATCAGAGCATAGAGCTTCAATGCGCTTCCTCACTCTGCCGCGGCCATTATCCAAGTCTCAAACATTTGAAGAGAGGTTAATATAACGAAGAACAAAGTTTGTTATAATAAAATAACAAAGACCTTTCTATGTGGTTTTCGTTTTTGTATAGAAACTCTCGATGAATTCACCTTAGCTGCTCCTTCCACTTAGAGCAAATGTACTTCATACCTTTTGTCTAAAAGTGATCCAGTGCTGCTCCAAATTGTTCGATACCCCTTCACGATCGCCGTACTGTCATGCTCATGCTTCTGAATATAAAAGTGTTGCTTTGCATTTCAGCTGTTGACGTCCTACAGAGTGGAACCTAACGCAACCGAAATTCAGCTTTAGCAGAATTGTCATCAGTATCATCACCATTACTATCACGTAGTGGAGTTATTTCATGTTCTATGCTAGCGTGAAACACAACCAGTACCTTCACTAAGTGATGGTGAAGCTAGTGATGACGATACTTTTAAAACAGATTTGTTTTACGCATCTTTCCGTCGACGAAGCAAATGCGTATTACGAATAACTGCCAGCATGCGTAATTTATAAGTAGATACCCCTGTTGTCTTAAATCAGATTAAATCACTTAAGATAATTAAGTCTCCCGGTCCAGATAGTAATCCATTTAGGTTCCTTTCAGATTATGCTGATGCAATTGCCCCATACCTAGTTACCATATACTACCACTCGCACAGCGAAAGATCCGTACCAGAAGACTAGAAAGTTGCTCACGTCACTCCAGTATTCAAGAAAGGAAATAGGAGTGATTCGCGGAATTACAGGCTTATGTCATTGAGGAAATGGAAAAATTGAAGATTTCGACAGTTTCGAGGCTCTGAAGTAAATTCAACGACAAAGTTGAAAATTTATGCTCGACCGGGATTCTAAACCTGATTTCCCGCTTCGGGGCAGCGACCTCTACTCTTCTTTACTTTTATAAACGATTTAGCAGACAATCTGAGTGGCTCTCGTAGACTGTTCGCGTATGATGCTATCATTGCTCAGTAAGTAAAGTCACCAGATGATCACAAGCAACTGCAAAATGATTTAGATAAAATATATGCATGCGTGATTTCGCAATTGACCCTTAATAATGATACGTGTGAGATCATCCAGATAACCACTAAAAGAAATCTCTTAAACTTCGTTTACATCATAAATCAATCCAAATTACAGGCCATAATTCAACTAAATACACTACTGGCCATTAAAATTGCTACACCAAGAAGAAATGCAGGTGATAAACGGGTATACTTTGGAGAAATATATTATACTAGAACTGACATGTGATTACATTTTCACGCAATTTGGGTGCATAGATTCTGAGAAATAAGTAACCAGAACAACCAACTCTGTGCGTAATAACGGCCTTTATACGTCTGGGCATTCAGTCTAGTCTTGTGTACTTCACGAACGAACTAGTTCGGAAGAGCGCTTCCACAGGCGAACTACGCGAACTAGTTCGCAGATCTCTCGCCTCTCAGTTCATCCACCCCTTTTCCGAAGACTGACGGGGAACAGCGAGAGGACGGGAGAGCGTGCAGCATCACTTGATTTGTAGGTAATGCTCCTTCAATGACCTATTAAATAAATAAAGAAATCCATTTTAAAAATAAAATACTACGAGTACTCTGAATGCACGGTAGTTGAATATCATTTTATCACTCATTCGTGTAAATATCTAGTTTATTTGCATAAGTATTTGATGCCTAAAATACGGGTAATAGCTCACGCTTTGGCAACACCGACCATTATATAAAAAAGCTGTCATAACAAAAGAAAGAGCTCTTTTAGTAGCGGTAGAAAAGCCAAAAAGAGCGTACGAACTAAAATGAGCGACCTACTTTGCAGCCGAGCTGCGAACTAAAAGGAGAGCTACCGGTCGCGCACCAAGATATGCGCGATCGGTCGCAAACTAAGATTATCGCGATCGGTCGCGAACTAAAATATGCGTGATCGGTCGCGAACTAAAATTTGTGCAATCGGTCGTAAACTAAAACATGCATTACCGGTAGCGAACTATTATGCCAAACGTATCTCGTTTCTTAGTTCGTTGGATTCTTTTCCGAAGGCCGACTGGCAATAGCGAGAGGGCGCGCAGCAGAATTAAAAATCTGCGTGTATACATTCTGCTGATAAGAGCCATTTCGAGGTAAGCGTCAGCCTGCTAGATTACACAGTTCAGTGCTACAAAATTTCTGTTTTGAATTATTCTGCACTCTACAATATCTGACTAACAAATTCAATAATGCCAAGATATAGAGATAACTCTAAACTTAAACGCGAGAAACTATCCACCAACTGTTTCTTTTGGTTTGCGTGATATCGATTGCGGCTCACACAGCAAGCGCATGAAGCAACTAGGTGGGGGAACTTCTCCCTCCACCTGCATGCGCAGACCACGCCGCTCAGCCGTCACTGGGAGCTGACGAACTAAAAGAACGAACTAGTTTGCGGCAGAGCGGCGAACTAAAGTGAGCGCTCCCGATCGCGAACTATTATGCGCAAGTCTAATTCAGTCAGACAGAGTATGGATGGCGTGTACAGGTACAGATGACCATGCAGCTTCAACAAAATTAAGAGTAGTGACTGGCGTAATGTGACGAGCCAGTTGCTCGGCCACCCTTGCCCAGACGTTTTCAGTTGGAGAGAGATCTGGAGAATGTGTTGGCCAGGGCAGCAGTCGAACATTTTCCATATCCAGAAAGGCCCGTACAGGACCTGCAATATGCGACCATGCATTATCCTGCTGAAATGTAAGGTTTCGAGAGATCGAATGAAGGGTAGAGCCACGGGTCGTAACACATCTGAAATGTAACGGCCTTTGATCAAAGTGCCGTCGATGCAAACAAGAGGTGATCGAGACTTGTAACCATTGGCACCCCATACCATTACGCCGGGTGATACGACAGTAAGACGATGACGAATACACGCTCCCACTGAGCGTTCACCGCGATGTCGCGAACACGGATGCGACCATCGTGATGCTGTAAACAGAACCTGGATTCATCCGAAAAAATTACGTTTAGCCATTCGTGCACCCAGGTTCGTCGTTGCGTACACCATCGCAGGCGCTCCTGTCTGTCCATCTGTTCACTCATTGGGCGTAGTGTGCGAACTGTGAATATATACTCCATGGACGTATATAAGAGGTTAACCCTCTTTACGGTACAATTTTATTTAATTTAAATAATCCACACATTTACTTCGTATTTCTAAACGTCCGAAAGCAGCTTCCTGTAACCTCTTTTTTGCACCACCTGGTAAAAATTTAGCGTGTTAATTGCACGAAACATAAAACATTTAAGTATTACATTGTAATAAAAAAAAACTTATGTATCTGAAATCTAACGTTTGAAGTAGGTACCGCAGTGACAATATAATTCTCTTGAAAGTCATGTTTTCCATTATTACGGGGAAAATTTACTATATTGTGGGGCACTAATTGTTTGTCACGTGGAAATTGTTTATCAATCTCCACACAACTTCTTCATGAAAATCATCTAAATCTTAGACCTTTTTCTCTTCATTCTGCTTTTTCTTGGGGAAGCGATAACTTCAGAACTACCAGCAACTAATTTCTATCTCCCTCACCCCTCTCTTGTTGTTATGGACTTCAGTCCGGAGACTGGTTTGATGCAGCTCTCCACCCTACTCTATCCTGAGCAAGCCTTTTCATCTCCTCATAAGAACGGCAACCCACATCCATTGAATCTGCTTACTATACGCGTCTCTTGGTCTCCCTCTGCGATTTTTACCCCGCACACTTCCCTCCAATGCTAAATTTACGATTCCCCGATGTCTAAGAATGTGTCCTACCAAGCGATCCCTTCTTTTAGTCAGGGTATGCCAAAAATTCCTTTTCTCACCAATTCTGTTCAGTACCTCTTCATTAGTTATGCGATCTACCCACCTAATCTTCAGCATTCTTCTGTAGCACCACATTTCAAAAGCCTCTATTCTCTTCCTGTCCGCACTGCTTATCGTCCATGTTTCACTCCCGTACAAGGCAACACTCCACACAAATGCCTTCAGAAAAGATTTCCTTACACTTAAATTAATATTCGATGTTAGCAAATTTCTCTTTTTCAGAAATGCTTTTCTTCCCATTGCCATGCTGCATTTTATATCCTCTGTACTGCGACCATCGCATGTTATTTTACTACCCAAGTAACAAAACTTATCTACCACCTTCATTGTTTCGTTACCTAATCTAATTCCTTCAGCATCGCCAGATTTTCTAAGACCGCATTCCATTATTTTTGTTTTGCTCTTGTTAATGTTCATTTTATACGCTCTCTTCAACACAGTGTCCATTCCATTCAACTGCTCTTCCAGGTCCTTTGCTGTCTCTGACAGAATTACAATGTCATCAGCAAAACGCAATGTTTTTATTTCTTCCCCCTGAACTTTAATCCCTATTCCAAATCTTTCCTTCCTTTCCTTCACCGCCTGCTCGATGTACAAATTGAATAACATCGGAGAAAAGCTACAACCCTGTCTTACTCCCTTCCTAACTGATGTTTCCCTTTCATGCCCTTCGAGTCTAATAACTGCGGTCTGGCTTTTGTACAAGTTGTAAATAACTCTCCTTTTCCTATATTTTACCCCTGCTGACTTCAGAATTTGAAAGAGTGTATTCCAGTCAACATTGTCAAACGCTTTCTCCAAATCTACAAAAGCTAAAAATGTAGGTTTGCCTTTCCTTAATCTATCTTCTAAGATAAGACGTAAAGTGAGTATTGCCTCCCGGATTCCTATGTTCCTCATGAATCCAAACTGATCTTCCCCGAGGTCAGCTTCTACCAGCTTTTCCATTCTCCTGTAGATAATTCTGGACGTCAGAGGTAACCTATCGTAAGTGCAAAAATGACGTTTTTGAGGTTTTTATCGTATGTGTCTAGTTTAAGTCATACCTACTTAGGGTAGAATACTGTATGCATATATTTTACATAAAAGAAATTCTGCAATGCGATACTTCCGTATTTACAACCTGAAACCAGTGGTAAACAATGGTAAATTACCATACGACAATTGACCTGAATATAGACCGCCACGCTCTTTATCGTATTGGCTGTTACGATGGTTTACCTCTAAGTGTTACGTTACTTCCGTATTGTTATACACATTGTAAATCAGGTGCGAATAACAGTGTGCTGTAGTTTGTGATGTTTGGAGGAGCATTTTATGACGGAATCGAAGATTACAATGGATTCTATTTGTGGAAGAAATAAAAGGATCGTGGAATTAGCGCTGAAGTTGGTACAGGTAAGCAGTACAAGTATTTCTAGTACTTCAAGAACTAATATTCTATTCTACAGTCTCATTACATCATCCGCTTACAACATTAAATCATTATGCGTAGTTAATATACATTTTAAGATATAATTAATCATACTGGGATGTAACAAACATCTAAATGTACGTTCCGCGATTTAGGAGACAAATGATCTGGATGCTTTACCACCAGTCGACGGTAGAAATGTCGTCGAAAGAGAAGGGAATAATAATGATTTTAAGAGATTATATGTAGCCTCACACGTAATTGCAAAAAATGTTAGTAGAAAAGTAGTTCAAGAGAGTGAGTTTAGGCGTAATGTGACACTTCATTACTTCTTTGAAGTTCGTGCCCAGAGACTACAAGTTTGCAAAACATTTTTCTTAAATACTTTGAGTATTTCCGAAATGTATGTCAAGACAGCTTTATCCAAAAAAATTAATGGTGGACTTATTGAACCAGACCAGAGAGGAAAGAAAGTTCCACCAAACAAGTTGGATGAAGAAATAAGGGACGGTATCAGAAAACACATCAGGATGTTCCCCACAATCGAGAGTCACTACAGCAGAGAGAAAACAAGTAGATTGTATCTTGGCAGCCATCTCAATATACCAAAATGTATTCTTTGTATCTAGAGCACTGCAAGGAAAACGAAATGAAGTAAGAGATAATTGCAAAGCAGTGGCTTTACCGTGACGTATTTAACATTGAGTTTAATTTAGGATTCAAGGAACCTGCGACTAATACGTGTGATGACTGATGAGTTTCAGGTGAAACTCCAAAAATGATATAACAGCTGAAGAAGCAGTTCAAATTATATCAGATTACGATGCCCACACTTCAGAAGCAGATATAAGATATAAAAGCAAGACGACAAAAATCGCTCAAAAAACCTGGATCAAAAGCAAAGTTTATCATGTTCGATCTTCATAAATGTTTGCCGACACCTCACCTTACTAATTCCAGTGCGTTTTATCTAAGAAAGCTCTGGACGTATAATCTGACAATCCTTGATGCTTCAGAGCAGAAATCCTGTTGTTGCATGTGGGATGAAACAGTAGCAGGTCGTGGACCTAAAGAAGTGTTATCTTGTTTGCTAAAGTGGGCCCTAGCTAACCTGCCAAAAACCCAAACTGAGGAACTTACGATATGGACTGACAACTGTGGAAGCCAGAATCATAACTTCCCCATGTTTGTCATATTACTGGATTCTTAGGTGTCTTCCTAATTTTAAAGTGATAAACCATAAATTCTTATTGAAGGGACACACTTATATGGAGGTAGATGGTGTACATGCTGTTATTGAACGTGCCAAAAGCAAGCTGAGCCCAAATGAGATAATTGCTACTCCTTGGAATTGGCAACAGTTTGTTCGCCAGTGCAGATTCAAAGAACTCATTGAAGTACACGACATGCAATTGCAGATTTCAAAGACTTTGAAAATATTTAAAAGGATCATCACCTTTAGTTAAACGGACAACCAAAAGTTTACCGTCTGGAAAATTTTTGGTTAGCCAAGTTGTGCATCTACAAGTACGAGCAGAGAATTCAGGTTCTGTGTTCTATAAAACAACATTTGATGGAGAATTTCAGGAGATTGATGTGCAATGGCGAACAAGAGGGGCAGATGGCCGGAAGAGCTTCCTGCTATACGAAATACTCTCAGACCTATTACTACAGAGAAGTGTAAAGATTTACAAAAGCTGCTTAGGTGGGTGCCTGAATCTTTTCACTATTTCTACCAAAATATACCAAAGATTATGTCAACACAAACTGAAAAGGACTCAGAAGGATATGAACATGATGACGTTGTCATCATTTAATTGTACAAGGGAATTCTTTTTCTACATTTCGAATTTTGTCCTCTATTTGTTAATGAATATATGCTGAATTTGGACAGAAATGTTTGTCGTTGTCTCAGTTTTTAAAGTGGTTTAACCTGTATTACTTTCTAGAGTAAGCTACTATGGTTGGAATTTATTTTGTTCAATTTACTTAAACTTTGCTGAGTGACTAGTATTTGGGACTGCCTATGTGAAAGGATAAAATTGTAACTCTTAACAAATCTACTGGTATTCAATAAGTATGAATGCCTTTATTTCTTAATTTCAGTACCATTAATTCTCATGTTCCTGTTCGTATTTCGTAGAATAATCCTGTATAATATAAACATTTATAAACATAAATAGGAACGTTTATAAACATAAAAAGGCATGCAAATGAACAGCAAATCTAATGTAATAAGAACCTTGACAATATCGTATATGTAAATAAAGACGGCTTCACAAATATATTTATGTGAGGTAAAATATCGTAAGTGCTGTTTCTCCCGTAACATTTCATAAAATATTTCTATAAACGAAGTACATGTAGAGACTAACTAGAAAAGATATAAAAATTAGAGCTCTTCATGATTGGGTGGTTGACTTATTGTACAGGTAGCAAAATCCGAGTCGCAGCAGCTTCTTTTTGTTCTCCTGTAAAGTCAGCGAAATGTTACTTACGATAGGTTACCTCTGGCGCCCGGAATTCGTGTTAAAATTTTGTAAACATGACTTATCAAACTGATGGTTCTGTAATTTTCACACCTGTCTGCGCCTGCTTTCTTTGGAATGGGGAACTTTCCGAAGTGAAACACCAGTAGCAGTCTGCACTCTTTGAAGGACACTTTTAATGGGATTTTTATCCCCTCTTTTGCCTCTTCCGAGATAAATTTAATTACCCTGAAAACAGTCTCTCGTCACTGGCTACGCAGAACTCTTCCTGCATCAGTAGCGCTTGGAGACTGTGCTGCCACGCCGTTTACAACAGTGCGCTCACTTGATATGCACTGGCCAGCAGGCGGTAGTGGTCTGACGCGGCCTCCCCTTGCGAACGAAGGAATGAACTCGCCCGGCGCTTCGGACGAAAACTCGTCTCCGCGCACCGTCCACCGTATCCTGCGCGGACTCTACCTACTGCTCTGAATGTCCAAATCATGTGCTTAAAAGTACACTGACTTAGCAACTGTCATGGGATAGGCACCTCTTATTATCAGATACCTGTGACACCACATCGTACTGCTCTGAGTACGATTTCTGTCTGCTGTGTTTGTAAGATCACCGGCACAAAGAAAGCGTTCAATGATATCATGAAATATGTAATACTGGTGGGTCGTCTCAGTCTTTGGAGCTCCCGCAACCATTCTTGGGTGGCATGTGAGCGATCTAGTGGTGCGCTGTCACATTAAGACACTGCAGTACCGTCAGAGTGTTTGAAGGTAAAACATGGTTCGGGATGTTCACCAAACAGCTCATTGTACCGCCGACCATTTAAAGTGCCTTCCAGAACAAGTGGGCCGGCCGCGGTGGCCGAGGGGACTAAGGCGCTCCAGTCACGGTCTGCACGGCCACTACGGTCGGGGGTTCGAATCCCCCCTCGGGCATGGATATTTGTGCCGTCCTAGTTCGTAAGTAGTTCATAAGTAGTTTCTAAGTTTAGGGACTGATGACCTCGTAGTTAAGTCCCATAGACTATACAAACATTTGAACATTTTTGAACAGAACAAGTGAGGGACGCGTTCCGTACCAGGAAGAAGCATCGCAGCCCGCAACAAAGATACCACCGCATTAGACAACAACTTCTTTGAAGGCTGTTGCCGCAATATATCGATACATGCGGTCTGCCCCCACACACCGTCGGTGCGGTGCAAAAGGAGGGAAGTTTCTGGATAAATGGACCTTCGACAGATAGTCATTAGATATGATTCTCTTTTAACTCAGTGGCGCATATAATCCACTGTTGTGAACAGCTGTTATTGGGCCCATTTCTGCTCAGCTGCGGTTATTTTACAACACGTAAATGCATGGAGTGCATCTAGATGCCGCTCATCTACATCTGCGTAAATATTCTACAAGTCACATTGAAGTGCATGACAGAGGGTACATCGAACCGCTTTTAAGATATTTCTCAATAGTTCCATTTCTAATTGCTGGCGGGGAAAAAGGAACACCTAAATATTTCCGTTTTCGATCTGATTTCTCTTATTCTATATTGATGATCATGTCGTCCTACGTACATGGGTGCTAACAAAATATGTTCGCATTTTGAAAAGAAAGTTAAAATCTGTATGTGTGTTGTTTGATGTTGAACCTATCGTTAAGTCAGACAACAAATTGTTCATTATCACAGCTATTTGGTTTAATTATGGTCCTGATATTGATGTATATACTGTTAAATAAGAAACAGTGCATTAAACTGATCATGTGCGCAACGGATCTTTTAACAAAACAACTGTGACAAATAACCTGCATGAAACGCACACTGAATATACTAAAAAAAATTTGACTGCGAGAAAGTTATTAAAACACTAACTACTTTCTTAAAGTTTTACTGCGAGAATTTTATGCAGATCAGTAGCTGATTATCAAAATTCAGTATCATAATCAATGAACTGCAGTGTTGCATAACAATCATTTACTATGGCACAAATAACGAAATCTGTTCAACAATATTACCAAAATCAAGACTGCACTTTAAATCCACAAATAACTAATTATCAAATGAAGGAATTAAATTAATCTTCTAAATACGTAAATGAAACAGGAAGGAAAAGTCAACTTTGTTACTTATTATTAATAATCACCATTACATTATCGACATAATACAACTTTTTCCTAATAATATGAAATGCAATTACCTTCATTCCAGCGGTGGTACAACGTTTTCATAGTAATAAAAATACAATATATATTCCAAATACAATCAAATCAACTTGCTGGCACAGCAGCCTCTGCTCTACATCGGAGCCATACACACAACTCAACCGCTCTCTAAGCGAGCTAAACCACAAGTCCCACACTCTTTCTGTGCGAGCTACAATGCTATGCGATACATAATCTTTGCCAAAGATGAAGCTTCACAGACTTAAGAATACATATCGATACACACAGTAGAAGCGATATTATACATTTTCTTGCAAGCAAGTTACTCGACACAAAACAGGAGGCACAATATTAGACATTTCCTTACACACGTTTCAAAGTGGGTGAGAGAAATTTCTCAAATAGTTCTTGTCACAACGAATAACACCGTTCTGTTCATGATTTTCACCCCAACATATCTCTGACACTCTCTCCCCTATATCGTGATAATAGAAAACGAGCTGCTCTTTTCAGAACTTTCTCTAAATCGTCCCTCGATCCCACTTGGTGGGGATGCCAATATGGGCAGCAGTATTCCAAAATAGGACGCTCAAATCTGGTGTAAGCAGTTCCTTTAGTAGAACTGTTGCATCTTGTAATTGTTCTGACAACAAAACGTAGTCTTTGGTGCGGGTTCCCTACAAGATTTTCTGTGTGTTCCGTCCAATTTAGGTTGTTCGTAATTGTTACTCATAGGTACACTCCTGACTATTAAAATTGCTACATCACGAAGATGACGTGCTACAGACGCGAAATTTAACCGACAGGAAGAAGATGCTGTGGTATGCAAATGATCATTCACACAAGGTTGGTGCTACACCTACAACGTGCTGACGTGAGGAAAGTTTCCAGCCGATTTCTCATACAGGAGCAGCAGTTGACCGCCGTTGTCTGGTGAAACGTTCTTGTGATACCTCGTGTAAGGAGGAAAAATGCGTACCATAATGTTTCCGACTTTGACAAAGGTCGGATTGTTACCAATCACGATTGCGGTTTATCGTATCGCGACATTACTGCTCGTTTTGGTCGCCAAGCGATGACTGCTAGCAGAATATGGAATCGGTGGGTTCAGGAGGGCAATACGGATCGCCGTGCTGGATCCAAATGGCTTCGTATCACTAGCAGTCGAGACGACAGGCATTTTATCCGCATGGCTGTAACGGATCGTGCAGCCACGTCTCGATCCCTGAGTCAACAGTTGGGGACGTTTGCAAGACAACAACCATCTGCACGAACAGTTCGACGATGTTTGCAATAGCATGGACTATTATCTCGGAGACCATGGCTGTGGTTAAGGTGACACTTTCAAAAAGGATATCTGATTACACACAGATAACTGAGAAGGACATATAGTTCTGCAGACTATATGGTATTTATTTCTCTAAAGGCGAAAGGAAACATTTACTTTTTCTGGTATAGAATACTGTAGAACAGGAAAAAGTGAACATTTCTTTTAAATTTATACACGATTTATAGTGCAGCAAATAGAAACAGAAATACCATCAGTTTTATTAACGCGTTTCTTATTGTGGGTGTTTGATTTAGTATTTTTTCTGACTGATTGCTTAAGCGCTATCCAGACGACTGCAGTAAATTGAAGACTAATGAAATTTTTTTCTATTTACAAGATAAACAAAACGTCACACTTCCTGCCTGCACAGAAAAAGGTGTTTTTGATGGAATGGTTAGATAAAGAAAAGAGAATTTATAAAACTGCGGCAGCTTAGGCTTTAGTTTAGAGCGACTGTTCACTTCCCCTCCAGCACTGGTCACTTTTCCTCACTGCTACGGCCACTACCGCCAATACTGACGCTCTTGTTATGCTCGCCCAGCCGTCTGCGCATCTACCGGCCAATTTATCCTGTGTGCACTCTGCTGATAAACTTACTGTTTAGTCCCCTTAAAAAATCATGAGAAACAGAAACTTCAGAACAGTATCCTCCTGTTATCGTGAAGCTCTCACAATAATATAAATTAATGAAATGCAGCAACCAGTTGCTAGTCGTTATTTATTTTTTATTTTTAACTTTTTACGACCGGTTTCGGACGCTTTAGTGTCGTTCTTCTGGTCTCTATACAGACAAACAAGTGCATTTGTATACAATAAGGCTATAGAACGTATAAATTTGATTACAGAAATATGAAGCAGTTTCGAACCAAGTAGATTCTAATAAAGATAAGTTCATATAGTGGGATAAAATTAACACTTACACTTTAACACTTATCTTTATTACAATCTACTTGGTTCGAAACTGCTTCATATTTCTGTAATCAAATTTATACGTTCTATAGCCTTATTGTATAGAAATGCACTTGTTTGTCTGTATAGAGACCAGAAGAAGGGCACTCAAGCGCCCGAAACCGGTCGTAAAAAGTTAAAAATAAAGAAATAAATAACGACAAGCAACTGGTTGCTGCATTTCATTAATTTATAATTGGAACAGTTGCTGAAATGGATAAAATACTTCAGCTCTCACAATATTCGTCTGCAGCAAGAAAATGAATGTTCCAAATGCAATTGTTTGTAATTCTATAGGACCAAACTACGCTAGTCATCAGTGCCTAGACTTACGAACTACTTAAACTAAGTTAAACTCACCTAAGGACAACACACACATCCCTGCCCGGGGGACGGTTCGAAGGCCGCTCGATCCGTAACGGGGCGCTCCAGACCGCCCGACTACTCCCGCGCGGCATGAATCTTCCTAACAACGTTTAGGAGTCATGTTGAGTTCCGTGGCTAGAACTTCCTGTATTACAAGCGGAGAGAGAGCGGTCGGCGAGGTAATCCTAGCAGTGATTAACGTGGCCGAGAGCTCGTTAGTAAGCGATGCGCTCAAGTCTCAGGGCGCGGGTGACGTATGGGATTTGAGTTGCGAACGGTCGTATCTGCCACCCCACCGTTCGAACGCACACACGTTTCTTGGCGTGAGGATTGATCCAAACGCTAGCAGCTGCAGGCAGCTCTCTAAACACTCCAACCACGCTTAATAAAGGTGTGGTTCCTATACAGCGGCTGCGAATGCGACGGTCGTAGTCAGCTGCAGCGCTTCTGAACGCAGACGGCAGACGGGTATCGGAGTGGTTCCCACTGCGGGCAGCGTCAGACATAGGATTTGCCAAAAATTACATTTCAGTTTCCCTCGCTATAAAATCTATACCTATAAATGTGAATGTCTATTCGGTGTACGTTTATCACGTCTGAACCACAAGACATGAAGAGCTAAAAATTTGTACAGTTATTAATGCCTACCCGGGGAAGCCTTTAAGCACGGTTTTATGGCGACCGATAGCTATATATATATATATATATATATATATATATATATATATATATATATAAATGTCTGTTCGGTGTACGCTTATCACGTCCGAACGACAAGACGCAGTGACTTAAGTATTTGTATAGTTACTAATTTATACCCGAGGAAGGTTTTAGGCACGGTTTTATAGCGATCTGATAGATATTTGGTAATCTGAAGAATACAACGCGAAATGCGGAACAATAATTACACTTTGAAAATGGTTTTATTGGTTGCATTGTTTGTGAGGGTTGATAATGATAAAAGGGTGGAGTATATTGGGATGGAAAGTTATCAGTGTATATAAAATTCTACGTGTGTGTGTGTGTTAATATTTCGCTCTGCAGCGAAAACTACAGTACGCAAACGAATGGTCCGTGTGCAATTGTTGTCTGAAATCTCCCGTTGTACACCATAGCAGTTCCATGCCGATACCTATAAGGGGGTGGAAGATATGGTGGTTGAAAGTCGTGAAATAATTAAAAAAAAAAAAAAAAAAAAGGACTGACGTCCAGCGATGACGTTCGTGACTCTATAACAAGGAGGTTACATACAACGAAAGGTGATGCCACAGACCATATCTTTGGTTTACGCGTGCTACAATGTCTTCGGCTCTTTCTCTGTAAGGATAAGCATACGTATAAGGAAAGATAAGAATAAATAAAGAATAATATTCTTGTCGGGTTTGCTGCCGGATCAAAACGTCATCTTGACACGATATTTCGGCGGTCCACCTGGCCGCCATCCTCAGGTGACAGTGCTGGTACACCGACTCGCCGAGACTGAGTACAAGCCGCGAGCGGCGGCCCCTATATACGCCGCGGAAGGCCGAGGGCGCGTGCGCAAAAATTGACAGTTCTGCCCTCTACGTTTCAGCGCCGCCAGTGGTGGAAGCCGGCGTAAACGATAGATCGCTATTCTGCAGAGATCGTTGTTTTTTGATGTCAAGTAATAAAGGGTTCCACATTCTACTCAAAGGAAAACCCTTATCTCTGTTTATAATATTGTCAGTAAGACGAATAGCAATCGATTCTTTTAAAATACAGACCCAATAGCGAGACGCTGAAGCAACCATTTGTGTTTCATCATATTTCATTTTATGTCCCTCAGTAAGACAGTGCTCAGCTACTGCAGATTTCTCTGGTTGAAGTAATCTTGTGTGTCGATGGTGTTCAGTACATCGATCTTGAATTGTGCGAATTGTCTGGCCGATGTAAACTTTTCCACAGTGACAAGGAATTTTGTATACACCGGGTTTCCTCAATCCTAAGTCATCTTTTACTGAGCCCAGGAGTGCTCTAACCTTGGCAGGTGGACGAAAAATGCCTTGGATGTCATATCGTTTCAAAATCCTTCCAATTTTAAATGAAATGCTTCCAGAAAACGGTAGGAAAGCCAGCGACTTGCACGTTTCTTCTTGTGGTTCCCGCGGCGGTCCAAATTGAAAAGCACGGCAGATCTGTTGGTCCGTGTAACCATTCTCCTTGAAAACCGTTCTCAGATGGTCCATCTCTTTAGTTAGACTTTCAGCATCTGAAATGGCAAAAGCTCTTTTTGTCAGCGTGCGCAGGACACCAGTGCGCTGGTAAGGTGGATGACAACTTGTTGCATGCAAGTAGTGGTCCGTGTGAGTGGGCATTACGCCGGGAAAGCCTACGCAGTCACATCAAGAGCCTGTACGGGGAGGAGATGGTTCAGCTGGTAATGAAGTTTGATAAACTTCGGAAGAAGAAGGGAAAGCTGCTGAGTGCCCTCGCTTTTCTACTGAGATGCCGCAATGAAGGTATTATACCGAATTTTGCAAAAATTTCTCATTTTATTGATACTCAAATGGCCAACAAGATAAAGAAGCGTGCTAGTTTTGCTTTGGTGAGGGAGCGTATTCGTTTTACTCGCAGACAACTGGATCTCATATCCAAAGATTTGTTTTATTTGCACTTGGAGGTATCTTCGCAACTGTCGTCTGTTTCATGGGAATGGGTGGATGTTTCTTCTTGGGCTATGTCCGACTGTGCCCACAGGAATGCTGCCAGTAGGCAATCTTCCAAGTTTGACCGGCTTTGTTCCAAAGCTACGATATTGGATGACGAAACCCACCGACGGAATGTGATTAACCTCACAGATAAGGAATTGGATGACGCCACCCTATCTGTGTTGGAAAAGGGCCTTAATTTTGCTCCCACACCGAGGAATGTTCCCATCACGGAAATCATTTGTGCGGTTCAGCAAGCGGTATCAAAGTTTCCTGAAGACCAGGCAGAAGTAATAAGACATGAGGTCTCACATACGTTGCGTCGGGCGCCGCCTCCACGGAGTAACATCTCCTCACATGAAAGAGCTGCCATCCGGTCCTTAAGAGAAGATCAGGATTTAATAATTTTACCAGCAGACAAAGGTAATTCCACGGTGGTTCTGTCACGTGATGATTACCTGCGGAAAATGGATCTTTTACTTGAGGACACAGCATACCGTAGGTTGCAGAATGACCCAACCGAGCGGATCAAAAGAAAGACGCTTTCACTGTTGAAGAAGAGTTCCTTACCTGAGGACGAGCTCAAGAAACTTCGTCCTGGTGCCGCCGTTCCACCTAGATTGTACGGTCTGCCTAAGGTACACAAGACTTTAATCCCACTGAGACCGATTGTGAGTAATTTGGGCGCTCCCACTTACAACCTGGCCAAGTATCTGACATCGATTCTCAGCCCTCACGTCGGTAAATGTGAACATCATATTTCCAATTCCACAGTTTTTATTCAGCGGCTGAAGTCTTTGCGTCTGAGTCCCTCTGATTTGCTGGTTAGCTTCGATGTGGTGTCGCTTTTTACCCGGGTTCCTCTGGAAGAATCCTTGCAATTAATTAGTGAAATTCTGGACGAGGAGACAAAGGAGCTTTGCCGCCATGTGCTGACGTCGACGTACTTTTTATTCAATGGTCAATATTTTGAACAATCTGACGGAGTGGCTATGGGGAGTCCATTATCCCCCATAGTCGCCAATTTATTTATGGAAGATTTTGAGGACACGGCGCTGAAAACGTCGTTTCTAAAACCTACATGTTTCTGGAGGTACGTTGACGATACTTTCATGGTATGTCCACATGGGAGAGATGCTCTGAACCGTTTTCTGGACCATTTTAATTGCCTCCATCCTAGCATTAAGTTCACTATGGAGGTCGAGATAGATGGGAAGCTTCCATTTTTAGATGTCATGGTGTACAGAAGGGGTGACGGAACATTGGGACATAGTGTTTACAGAAATCCCACTCACACGGACCGCTACTTGCATGCAACAAGTTGTCATCCACCTTACCAGCGCACTGGTGTCCTGCGCACGCTGACAAAAAGAGCTTTTGCCATTTCAGATGCTGAAAGTCTAACTAAAGAGATGGACCATCTGAGAACGGTTTTCAAGGAGAATGGTTACACGGACCAACAGATCTGCCGTGCTTTTCAATTTGGACCGCCGCGGGAACCACAAGAAGAAACGTGCAAGTCGCTGGCTTTCCTACCGTTTTCTGGAAGCATTTCATCTAAAATTGGAAGGATTTTGAAACGATATGACATCCAATGCATTTTTCGTCCACCTGCCAAGGTTAGAGCACTCCTGGGCTCAGTAAAAGATGACTTAGGATTGAGGAAACCCGGTGTATACAAAATTCCTTGTCACTGTGGAAAAGTTTACATCGGCCAGACAATTCGCACAATTCAAGATCGATGTACTGAACACCATCGACACACAAGATTACTTCAACCAGAGAAATCTGCAGTAGCTGAGCACTGTCTTACTGAGGGACATAAAATGAAATATGATGAAACACAAATGGTTGCTTCAGCGTCTCGCTATTGGGTCTGTATTTTAAAAGAATCGATTGCTATTCTTCTTACTGACAATATTATAAACAGAGATAAGGGTTTTCCTTTGAGTAGAATGTGGAACCCTTTATTACTTGACATCAAAGAACAACGATCTCTGCAGAATAGCGATCTATCGTTTACGCCGGCTTCCACCACTGGCGGCGCTGAAACGTAGAGGGCAGAACTGTCAATTTTTGCGCACGCGCCCTCGGCCTTCCGCGGCGTATATAGGGGCCGCCGCTCGCGGCTTGTACTCAGTCTCGGCGAGTCGGTGTACCAGCACTGTCACCTGAGGATGGCGGCCAGGTGGACCGCCGAAATATCGTGTCAAGATGACGTTTTGATCCGGCAGCAAACCCGACAAGAATATTATGAAGCATTACGCCGGGAAAGCCTACGCAGTCACAATAAATAAAGCAGTAAAAAATAAATTTCTTTTATACATCTCTTTAAAAAATCGATTTGACGTTTCGCACATTAAATCAAGTGATCGATGTGTGATATTATTACAATCATTATTGTTGAATTTCGTGATTGGCTTCTTCGAAACGAGTGCATTTTTACGTGTCAATTTTTTTATTTCTTATATATACTCTGACAGATGTAACATGTTTTTAGAAGAAATGAGTTGGACAGAGAGAGTGGATAGGAGAAGTACTAACTCAAGGCTCGAATAAATAAATACTCGGGCAACGCCGGGTTTTCAGCTAGTATACTAAATGTATAAGAAGCAATTCTACATCAACTCCTGCACTTAGTTCTTTTATCGGTGTTTTCCCTCTCTCTAAAAACTTTAAAACTATATGTTTCGTACTTTCGCGTTTTATGCTGGGTATGATACTTCTCACTCGATTATGAACAAACTAACTGGCAAACAAGATTGGTTTTTTCATATCACATAGTTTCACATTACAGTTTGATTACGATGTAGTTTTATTTTCCGACATCAATCGTAGCTATTTTCCTACATTGAAAAGAAGTAACCTACTGCGATCGAAATTGAAGGGTATGTAATCAAAAATGTTGTCGGTATACACATTTCATTTGGTTCACTCTAGGTGATACATTGCTGCGTATGAAATGTAGCTTACATAACGAAATTGTTTTTCACTGAGGATGAAAGCAATATCTAATTAAAGTACGGAGAGAGAACAAGTTGAAGTGCGAGTACATAATGTGAGAGCGCTGACGCTGGACGCGTGTTTTTGCACGTTTTAAGCTGTATTGGTTGTAGCTACAATCGTGAGCAGTTCCTGGAGGTATACGCACGTTTATCAGAATAAGCGATCGCGATTTGATTTTATCCTTACTGCTATAACAAACTGACGAAAAATAAATTATTCTTCAACAGTTACTTAATGTAAAAGCTAAATCACATCACATCTTTAGGACAAGGCTTCTTTACTACACTTGTCAAACCTTATTTGTTAAACGATGACAAGAAATTTCAGGAGTTTTTCATGTGAAATATTGCCCAGTTTCACCATGTCCTAGATGTGGTTAAAGAAGATCTGAGACAGGGCTCATCAAATGGATATTTGTATCCATAAACACCTGATGAAAAATTAGCCAAAACTCTAGCATAGAAAAATTTAAAAAATAGACATGAGCGTATGGCTTCCTTGGCCGGTAGAACACTTACGGGTTTGTTCGGCCGCCTGAGTGCAAGTCTTTCTATTTGACACCGCGTGGGCGACCTACGTTCCAATGATAATGAGATGAAGATGATTAGGACTACACACAACACCCAGTCCCCTGCCGGGATTCGAATCCGGGCCCCCTGCGTGGTAGTCAGTGATGCTGCCACTGAGCTACGGAGGCGGACGGAAAATTTAAAATACTTGGAGACTGTAGTAATTCATTTACCTTTTTTATCGTTTAGAACAATCAGAATCTTTTACAATGAACTGAAAATATTCCTATCAGACTTGATAATCAGTTATTTGCAGCTGCAGCATTGTAAATTCACATTCCGTCATGAGTGCTGTCTATTGATTGTCTGTGATGCGTAAGATACTGATTGTACGTTTCGATTTTCCAGATTAAAATTCATTTTTAATTATGCCAGTTTTGCTTCTTTCTTTAACTCTAGTCTCAGTTACTTCACTGATCTTGCAATATTTTGAAAAGTAGATCGTCGTCGTCACGCTTTTGCTCTACGTTCTTAACAATATTATTTCTTTCTAGGTTCCAGAAATTCTAAAATCTTATCACTTCGTTTCTGTCTTTTATAATTTGATGAATGAAATAAACAACAGTGTCTTCATTCTCTGTAGACGAGAGCTCCGTTGTAATGGTGTTATTGTCACCATCCTTCTGAGTACTGAAACAGAGTACTTAATGTCCAATGTACTTCTGTGAAGTAAAATGGAGTTAGTAATTTAATCCCAAATCCTATTAACGGAAATTTCATGATTAAGAGTGAACATTAAAAGGAGAGACAGTGGGGAGCAAAAACGAAATTTCTCTCATGGTCCACTCTTCCAGGAAACTTAAACACATCAGCCAGTGGCCATTTATTGCATTGACTTGATGTAGAAGATCCAGGTGCTTGTCCCTTTTTCATTATTTATTATTTTTATTATTATTTTTACCCATTGTCTCTTACAGTCCTCAACTTTTACGTGTGAACATTAATTATTAACGAATCATTTCGTCGCATTTTGCACTGATAATTTACTCTGTAGGC
This sequence comes from Locusta migratoria, assembly GCA_026315105.1. Classification (NCBI taxonomy): domain Eukaryota; kingdom Metazoa; phylum Arthropoda; class Insecta; order Orthoptera; family Acrididae; genus Locusta; species Locusta migratoria. Next base: position 221,473,233 of record CM048751.1, on the reverse strand, counting down.
AGTGCATTATCTACATCTACTTCTACATACATACTGCGCAATTCACCATAAGGTGCGTGGCGGAGGGTACACTGTACCACTACTAGACATTTCCTTTCGTATTCCACTCCCAAATATAACGAGGAAAAAAGAGTGATTTTATGCCTCAGTACGAGCCCAAATTTCTCTTATCTTGTCTTTGTGATCATTACGCGAAATGTAAGTAGGCGGCAGCAAGATCGTACTACACTCAGCTTCAAATTCCAGCCCTCTTAATATCCTCAACAGAAAATGACGAAAAGAACGTCATCTTTCCTCCAGCGATTCCCAATTGAGTTGCCGGAGCATTTCCGTGACACTCGCGCATTGGTCGAACCTACCAGTAAACAAACCTAGCTGCTCGTCTCTGAACAACTTACTCTGTTCATCAGATCATTTATATAGATAGAAAATAATAGCGGTTCTATCACATTCCCCCGGGGCACGCTTGACGATACACTCATCTTTGATGAACACTCACCGTCCAGAACAACGTACTGCGTTCTATTACTTAGGAAGTCTTCCAGCCAGTCACAAACCTGTGAACCTATTCCATAAGCTCGTATCTTCGTCAGCAGTCTGCAGTGTGGCACCACGTCGAACGCATTTTTGAAGTCGACAGAAACACAATCCGCTTGTTGCCCTTCATCCATGGCTCGCAAGATGTTATGTGAGAAAACGACAAGCTGATTTTCACATGAACGATGTTCCCTAAGCCCGTGCTGAGTCATAGATAGAAGGTTTTCCGTTCCAAGGAAATTTACTATATTCGAACTGAGAATATGCTCCAAAATTCTACATGAAACTGAGGTCAACGTTATTGGCCTGTAATTGTTTGGACCAGTTCTCTTTCCTTTCTTATAAACTGGAGTAACCTTTTTTCCAATCACTACGAACTTTGCGCTGAATTAAAGATTCGCGGTAAATGCGAGCTAAGTAGGGGACCAATGTCGCAGAATAGTCTTTGTAAAACCGAACTGGTATTCCATCCGGACCAGCAGACTTTTTCGTATTTAGCTCTCTCAGCTGCTTCTCTACACCGGAAATGCCTAATACTATGTCCTCCATTTCTTAATTAGTTGTTGTTGTTGCTGTGGTCTTCAGCCCGTAGACTGGTTTGATGCAGCTCTCAACGCTACCCTGTTCTGTGCAAGTCTCTTCATCTGAGAATACGTGCGGCAACCTACATCCTTTTGAATCTGCGTACTATATTCGTCCCTCGGTCTCCCTCTACGATTTTTACTCCACACACTTCCTTCTAATGCTAAGTTGACAATTCGTTGACGCCTCAGAATGTATCCAACAAATCTATCCCTTCTCTGAATCAGGATATGCCACAAACTCCTTTTCTCCCCGATTCGGTTAAGTACCTCCTCATTAGTTACGTGATCCATCCATCCAATTTTCATCATTCATCTGTAGCACCACATTTCAAAAGCTTCTATCAACTTGTTGTCTGAACTCCTAATCGTCCACATCTCACTTCCGTACAGTGCTACACTCCAGACAAATGCTTTCAGAAATGACTTCCTAACATTATATTAATATTGTATGTTAACCAGTTTCGCTTATTTAGAAACGCTTTTCTTCCGGCAGCCATTCTGCATGTTATATCTTCTTAACTTCGGCCATCAGAAGTAATATTGCTACCGAAATAACAAAATTCATCTACTACTTTTATTGTCTCATTACCTAATCTAATTCCTTCAGCATCGCCTGATTTTCTGACATTGCATTCCACTACCTTCGTTTTACCCTTGTTAATGTTCATCTTATATCTTCCTTTCAAGACACTGTCCATCCCATTCAGTTGCTCTTCCAGATCTTTTGCGGTCTCTGAGAGAATTACTATGTCTTCGGCAAAGCGCAAAGTTTTTATTTCTTCTCCCTGAACTTTAATTCCCTCTCCAAATTTCTCCTCCCATTCCTTCACTGTCTGCTCAATGTACAGATTGAACAACATTCGGGAAATATTACAACCCTGTCTTACTCCCTTCCCAACCTCTGTGTTCCTTTCTTGCCCTTCGACTCTAATAACCGCTGTCTGGTTTTTGTATAGATTGAATATAATTCTTCGATCCCTATATTTTACCCCTGATACCTTCAGAATTTGACATTGTCAAAAGCTTTCACCAAATCGACAAACGCTAAAAACGTAGGTTTCTCTTTCCTTAGCCTATTTTCTAAGATAAGTCGTAATGAGAGTATTGTCTCCCGTGTTCCTAAATCCAAACTGATCTTAGTCGAGGTCGGATTCCACAAGTTTTTCCATTCGTCTGTAAATAATTCGTGTTAGTATTTTGCAACCATGACTTATTATACTGATAGTTCTGTAATTTTCACACTTCTCTGAACTTGCTTTCTTTGGAATTGGAATTACGATATTCTTCTTGAAGTCGGAGGGTATTTCCCCTGTCTCATACATCTTGCATACAAGGTGGTACAATTTTTTCACGACTGGCTCTCCTAACGACATCAGCAGTTCAGACGGAATATCATCTACTCCAGGGGCCTTGTTTCGACTCAAGTCGGGCGCTGATGACCTCGCTGTTGAGCGCCCTAAAACGCCAATCATCATCATCGACTCAAGTCCTTCAGCGCTCTGTCAAATTCTTCTCGCAGTATCGTATCTCCCATCTCATCTTCCTCCACTTCGTCTTCCATTTCTAGAATACTGGCTTTTAGTTTATTTCGTTTGTATAGGCCCTCTATATATTCCTTCCACAGTTCAGCTTTCCCCTCTTTGATTAGTACTGGTTTTCCGTCTGAGTTCTTGATATTCATACAGCTGCTTCTCTTGTCTCCAAATATATATTTTCTTTTCCTGTAGGCGGTATCTATCTTTCCCCTAGTTATGCATTCTTCTACGGTTCTGCATTTGTGCTCTAGGCACTCCTGCTTAGCCAGTCTGCACTTCCTGCCAATCTCATTTTTCAGACGTTTGTAATCCATTTTTCCTGTTTCACTTGCTGAATTTTTATATTTTCTCCTCTCATCAAGTAAATTCAGTATATCCTGTGTTATCCAGGGATTTCTATTCTGCCTTATCCTTCTGCCTATATGGTCCTCTGCAGCCTTCACTACCCTATCTCTCAGAGCTACCCATTCTTCTTCTACTGTATTACTTTCCCCCGTTTCAGCTAATCCTTGCCTAATGCTCCCTCTGAAACTCTCAAGCACCTCTGGTTCCTTCAGTTTGTCGAGGTTCTATCTCCTAACCTTTCTACCTTTCTGCAGTCTCTTAAGTTTTACTCTGCAGTTCATAACCAATAAGTTATGGTCAGAGTCTATATTTGCCCCTGGATAAGTCTTACAATTTAGAACCTGGTTTCTAAATCTATTCCTTACCATTATAAAGTCAATCTGGTACCTTCCAGTGTCTCCTGGTCTCTTCCACGTATACAGCCTTCTTTCATGATGATTAAACCAAGTGTTGGTGATAATTATATTGTGCTCCGCGCAAAATTCTACCAACCCAAGCGATCTCCTCTTTCATTCTTTTTCCCAGTCCATACTCACCTACTACATTTCTTTCTCTTCCCTTTCCTACTACCGAGTTCCAGTCCCCCATCACAATCAAGTTTTCGTCTCCCTTAACTTTCTGAATGATTTCTTTTATCTCCTCATACATTTTTTCGGTATCCTCATCATCGGCCGTCCCAGTTGGCATATAAACCTGTACTACTGTTGTCGGTGTTGGCTTCGTGTCTATCTTTACCATGATAATGCATTCACTATGCTGTTCATAGAATCTTACCCGCATTCCTATTTTCTTATTCATTATCAGGCTTACTCCTGAGTTACCACCAATTGATTTTGTATTGATAACCCTCTACGCACCTGACCAGAAATCCTGTTCATCCTGCCACTGAACTTCACTAATCCCTACCATATCTAACTTTAACCTAGCCATTTCTCTTTTCAAATTTTCTAGCTTACCTACGCGATTAAGGGTTAGAACATTCCACGCTCCAACCTGTAGAATGCCTTTTATGTTTTTCTTGATGACGACGTCCTCCTGAGTAGTCCCCACCCGGAGATCCGAATGGGGGACTATTTTACCTCCGGAATATTTTACCCAAGAAGACGCCATCATCATAAAGTCATACAGTAGAACATGTCCTCGGGAGAAGTAAAGACTGTAGTTTCCCCTTGCTTTCAGCCGTTCGCAGTAACTGCATGGTAAAGCCATGTTAGCCTATGTTACAAGGCCAGCTCAGTCAATCATCCATACTGTTGCCCCTGTAATTACTGAAAAGGCTGCTGCCCCTCTTCAGGAACCAAACGTTTGTCTGGACTCTCCACAGATACCCCTCCACTATGGTTGCACCTATGGTACAGCTATCTGCATCGTTGAGGCACGCAAGCCACCCCACCTTGGCAATGTCTGTAATTCATGGGGATGGAAACTGCAAATACAGTGTTGTATATACATGCTTGTGAACTGTTTATATATGTGAGTGTTTGATAAAAATAATTAGTGTATAAGAAGCAATGTACACTTGACAGCAAAAAGAGTGTATCACCCCTCAATTCGGAAGTTGAGGCCACACCTGACAGTATGCAACCAACATAGCATAGCTGCGTCAAAGGTCATCAAATCATTCCACCTTACTGTCATTACCTACCCACAATAGATACTATGTAAGACAATATAGACTATTTCTCCTTATGGCATACAGACAAGGTGCAAACCAATCCTGTCGTGCAACAAATATTACAATACACGTTATTATAGATGAGACAGTAACACTTGTAAATTAAATTTCATTGTAATAATTAAAAAGTCAGATACGTTATCACACTTATTTAATGACAGTGTATATTTTTGTTTGTGATCTGAATTTGACGCACTGTTAACCAAACAAAAGTTTTCTGCCTGTTCGAGAAGCGATTAGGCAGAAATAGACGTAAAAACTGATTTTTCCATTAGTATCGGATTCCAAGAGCGATGTCAGAACCCCAAAAATATGATAATCTTAGCACTGCACCAGCAATTGCATGAAGTTCATATTGCTGCTGAGAGGTAAGCGCTGAAGATATGTAATATTGTGCAACTGACAGATGTTATACATCATAAAGTTGTTGAATAGAATGTAGTACATTGATGAATTGTTAACTAAGCACACTCAGAAGACCGATACTAAATATGTTCACAAATAATGGTGACCATTTGGTTCAATTTTTTGAGTTAGTTTACTTCATCAGGGTGCATTTCACCACTTCAGTCTGGGAAATATGCGAATATCAATGTTTTTCTTTAGTAATTCGTTATCATCAGTGACTTTCAACATAATCGAATGAGAAGACGTGTTCTTGTTCAATCACAGTTTGAAACATTACAGTTTTGTTTTTTTGGAAAATAGAGCTACATGAATTGTATTTTGGCGCAAGCTGTGAGTTGTTTTGTCGATACATTACTGAAAAGTGAGTCGTAGGAAGTTAGTTTGTTGAAGTTGTAGTTTTTCCTCCTCATAAGGTAGTGGTTAACTAATTTAAGGTACATCGACATCTGCATCTGCATCTACATGGAATACTGCGCAAATCACATATAAGTGCCTTGCAGATGGATCATCGAACCACCTTTAGAATATTTATTTCCCATTCCATTCTCGAATAGCGTGCAGGAAGAAAGAACACATGAAAATCTCCGTTGAAGCTCTGATATCTCGTGTTTTATTCTGATAATCATTTCTACTTATGTAAGTGGGAGTCAACGATATATTTTCGCATTCTGAGGAGAAAGTTGGTAATTGGAGATTCGTAAGTAGTCCACGCTGCAGCGATAAATGCCATTGTTCTAATGATTCCCATCCCAGATCCTGAATCATTTTCATACAGCTAGAAATCCTCCTTGATGTGGTGACTTTCCATCAGAATGTATTGGAAGGCAAGCCCTTTGATCCAGTTAATGGTATTTCTTTTTGTGGCTGGATAAGGCATGTCACTGGGATTCAGAAGAGCCACATGTGTCATGGTATGTGGGTCCTTTTGGGTTAGTTTGGCTATTATCTGCCTAGAGATTTGCCAGATTTCTTGGACGTCAGTGCACACTAATTGGTGCTACTTAGTATCCAATTAATGGCACTTTTTCATATGTCTAGATAAGGCATGTCACTGGGAGAAGAGTCGCAGATGTCGCGGTATTTGGGGTTGTGCGGGTTTGTTTGCCTATTATTTGCCTAGTGACTTGCCAAATTTCTAGGTTAGTGCACACTAATCGGTGCTACTCAGTATCCAATTATCGGCACTTCTTTTTGTGGCTGGACAATGCATGTAACTGTGATTTAGAAAAAAAAAATGTTCAAATGTTTGTATAGCTTAACTTCGGGGTCATCAGTCCCTAAACTTACAAACTACTTATGAACTAGCTAACACTTAGGACGGCACAAGTATCCATGCCCGAGGGGGGATTCGAACCCCCGTCCGCAGTGGCCGTGCAGACTGTGACTGGCGCGCCTCAGACCCCTCGGCCACGACGGCCGGCTGTGATTGATTTAGAAGAGCTGCAGGTGTCACGGTATGAAAGGACTGTTCTGGGTTGTTTGACTGTCAATTCCTAGTGACTTGCCAGATTTCTTGGACATTGGTGCACTTAATCAGTGCTCCTCCGTATCCAAGTAACGTCACTTCTTTTTGTGGCTGGATAAGGCATGTAACTGGGATTGAGAAGAGCCACACGTGTCACGGTATGTGGGGCTGTTCGGATTAGTTTGGCTATTACTTGCCGTGTTACGTGCCAGATTTCTTGGACGTTAGTGCACACTAATCGGTGCTCCTCAGTATACAATTAACGACACTTATCATTTTGGCTGGATAAAGTCATGTAATTGGGATTGAGAAGAGCCGCAGGTGTCATGGTATGTGGGGCCATTCGGGTTAGTTTGGCTATTATTGGCCTTGTGACTTGCCTCCTTAACGACTTTTTGCGCATTTGCAATATTTCTTGGAAGTTGGCGCAAACTAATTGGTGCTCATCAGTATCAAATTAACGGCATTTCTATTTGTGGCTGGATAAAACTCGTCATTAGGATTGAAAAGAGTCGCATGTGTCATGGTATGTGGGGCTGTTCGAGTTAGTTTCGCTATTATTTGCCTAGTGACATGCCAGATTTCTTCGACACTAATCGGTGCTCCTCGGTGGCAACTATTTTGCAAGTGGGACACTTCGGTGGATGTGGTGCAGCTTGGGGTTGGGGGCTATTTTCCTAGAGACAGCCCAGCGAGCACGGAATAACATACAGAGGCTATACCGCCTACATTAGCGTACAGTCAGTGAAGCACGGCAGCCATCTTGTATGGGTGTATAAATGCAGTTGGGCGAATAAATGCGCAGTTCTTTAAATGGAGCTTGCTTCCATTACATTATTTTTAACAATTTTATATAACAGCCAACCGGTTGCGTAATTTTAAGGTACTTGAGCTATGTCAACAAAACCTAGGTCAAGTACCTTAAAACTACGCAACCGGTTGGCTGTTATATAAAATTGTTAAAAATAATTGGATTACGGTTGCTGTTAAAAAGCCATGTTCAAAATTATCAATTACATTGTCATTTGAATCCCTTCCCATAGGAAAATAATTACGAAGGTTTTCATGGAGACAGATGAATAGTGAAGGAATGCAACAATGTTCTTAGGAAATTCAATACGTATTGTGTTTGTATAAAAATAATAATTGTTACTATTACTTTTATATGAAATAAAAATGGCGACATGAAAAAGTTAGTCATCTGCAACATTTTTGTTTTGTGGTCAGGAAATTTTTGTCAGCGAGAATGTTGTCAATAATGAAATGAACTTCACTTTTTATTTAAACAAGTTTTTATACCTCCCCTAAATTTCTCACAACTGTGGATACAGTCAGCACAGACTGTTGCCCACTCACTTTGTACTTTGTAACCAATTTTGATAAACATTTTGATTTTGGATACAATTTTCGGTATTAGATAATTATGAGTGAACACTTTTATTTTATTACCAACTACCTGAGACGCAGAAACTTTGCACGGGTAATCTTTAAACTTTACTTTAACGCCAGAACTGCGGTTGCTTTCAGTTTGTATAATCCTGGGTTCAACGTTGGCTATATTAAAAGCCAATACGAAAATGAGAAATTATTGAAATTAGAATAATAACGTAGAAGGGTTTACCACTTCAGAACTATAGTGATCTTTGTAGCGTAAGCTATAAGACCTTGCGCAAAAGTACATAGTATAGAATTATAGAACTCACGACGAATTATAAAAAGGCCGCGAGATCATATATCTAACTTTTACACATCTCCCACAGTCACTATATTTGTAGTCTTGAGCCATCTGCCGCCAGCGCTTTAGAAGAGGAAAATGATAAATGCGGTTCACTCGTAAAAGTTAACTCATGAAATCGCGTTATTTTTTTTTTTATTTTTTTTTTCAATATAGCCTACGATTATCCCAGGACTCTAAAGGAGAAATTACAAGAAACCGCATGACGTTACCTTCCGTATTCCTCTAGTTATAAAAGGTTAAAGGGACAGACAGAAGATAAATGTGCTAGTATTTTATATTGTAGTATGATTTGCAATTCCTATCTGAAATTTGTAATTATTTGTAGCAAAAATAGATTTTCCAAAAGAAAAGGCCTAAAATATATGAAAACGGAATTAACAGACAGCGAACTCAATGAAGTAACTTGCGCTCGCAGCTGTGGCCTGCTGGCGCTCCGCCGCCATGTTGGTTGGATGTCGCGCTCTAGGCCAGATTCATTTCACTGTCATTGTAAGGCCTCTCTATGTTATTCTATGCTTGTACTATGTTGTTCTGTCGTTAGTTGGTAGAAATCGGCTATTTATATTGCTTCAGATTGCCTTCCAGTCGTATGCAGGATACTTCTGTTCAATCACATTTCTGTGTGTCGGTTTAGTTAGTGCTCGTTATATGGTTTCCATCTTAATTGTCATCTGCACTTTGATTGTTGTGGGAAGGTAACTGAGTTCAAGTATGAACTATTGGAAATGATAAAATGTTATGGGTATATGCCGAACATCTGCAGGCAGAGTGAAATCTAGATGTGAAATTTCTGTTAATAAGATGCAGTAAACGATTTGGCCGTTCTCTTCCAGAGGTTGAGCATATTACAGATAAATAACGCTTTGGATTTCAGAAGAATGATACTGAGGATGAGGCCCCCATTTTCAGCTTATAAAGTCAGTGTGCCGAGCTTCACTATGAACAGATTTCCACGACTGATGAAATGGCAGTGTCACGTGACATTGATAACACTTGTGCAACATAAATGAGTTTGGAGACGGTAGAGAAGTTAGACAAGGTTGCCCTCTGGATTTCGCCAATGTGTCTGGTACTGTCTGGAAGTCCGCTCTCACACTGGGAAGTAGGTTTCACTGTTATAGTATGTTCGATTTGGCACCGGTAGTCAGTCCCCAGAATTTTCATATTGTTGACATCTTTGAGTGGATGCGCAGTCCTTATGATGCTTGATTTATTTCTGTTTAATTTCGCACCAGACGGCAGTTCATACTTGTTGATAATGGCTACTGCCTGGCCGATGTCGCTGATGTTGATGAGTTTGACACCAACATCATTTGCATAGGCCTTGTAGACAGGTTTTTGGTCATTCATGCACAGCCCGTGTAAATGTTGTTCTAACGTTGCAAGCAGGGGCTCAATAGCAATGTCGAACAAAACTATGGACATTGGACACCTTTGGCACACCGAACCTTTGGTATGAATGCTTCTGGTCAACTGGCCATTCACCATAACTTCGGAGGAGTTGTTGGTTAAAATCCTACTCAAAAACGTCACAAATAGTTGTGGAAATCCCGTTAAAATGTTCAAATGTTTGTAGATCTATCGGACCAAACTGCGTGGTCATCAGTCCGTAGCTTACAAACTACTTAAACCTAGGTAATCTAACCCAAGGACAAACACACACACACATGCCCCAGGGAGGACTCGAACCTCCACGGCGAGCAACCGCGCGCTCCGCAGAGAGAGAGACGCTTTAGACCGCTCGGCTACTCCACCGCGGCGAAAACCCGTTACCGTACATCGTCCGGAAAAGGTAATCAGGAGAGACCTTATCAAATTTCTTTTCAAAATCCAATGCCAGTTAATATCAAGAACATCCGCTGTTGCGATGATACCGCGATCTGTTTGCGAAGTTTGAGTCACCTACTTTTACTTCTAGCACCCACCTGCTTAGGGAGACATGACAATCCCAATAAAATAAGAGAAATCAGATCGAAAACGGAACGATTTTGGTGTTCTTTCTTCCCGCGCGCTATTAGAGATTGGAACGGTAGAGAAAAGTTATGAAATTGGTTAATAAACCTTCTGCCAGGCACTTAAATGTGATTTTCAGAGCATCTATGTAGATGTAGAGAGTCACACACTGTTTGAAAAATTGATCTGTCCTTGCCAAAACTAGTCGTCCATTATCATTTTGAGCCTCCGTCTAAAGTGCGAGTAACTATTTTGTAATCACTGTTGAGCAGTGTTATTGGTCGCGGAATCCTTATTAACGAACAACGTGTTTTTTTTTTTTTTTTTTTTCGGAATGAGTACGACTATTCCGTCTAGGAAATACTCCGGGATGATCTCAGTTCATCAATTCTTTGCAGCTCACGCGCAATTTAGGTTTCAGCTGCCTGTAGAAGACGTGTTAGAATTCGGCAAGCAGGCCGGCTGGCTCGGGGGATTTGTTTTTGGGACTTTGCAGGACGGCAGTCACTAGATCGTCTTCGTCGACCTCGGCGGTGAGTCTGTTAGACGCCTCAGTGCTGAGCCTCGCCCGCGCATGTCGTAACAGATCTTCCTGTGCTTTTGTACTAACTATACTACATGAGGGACGTAAAACAATCGTAAATTTCTGTTCTAATTTCATTCTGCGCAGATACAGTGGTTCCGTCGGATCTCGTGATTACAGTGATTTTTTTCCGTTATCCTCTCTGTTTTTCCCGAATAATATGAAAGATCCACGTTTCTTCGCTTGTGATTTCGTTCCGCATAAGAGCTCTCACTTGATAACCGTCAAGTTGCTTTTTCTTGATAGATAAAATTTTAGATTTAATCCTCATTATCTGGACATAATTAGCAATCACTGATCCGTCAAGGCTGTATAATTTCCTCAAACACCGGAAGTAAATTTCAGACGTTTTCTTGAACCAAAAGGCTTTCACAACGAAAATCGCCAAAAAACGCAAAATTTTCTCTCCCCCTTTTCTTTCTTTTATTTTTTTTAATTTTATATATATATATATATATATATATATATATATATATATATATATATATATATATATATATATTTGTGCTTATATCTAGCAAACTATGCGTTTCTCTGTTATGTACATATTGAACAAAATTAAAGTCGAAATTCGCTACAAAATTCACTACTCAGGTTTGATTTTCTGACGAGTTCGCTGGCGTTCGAGCTTGCTGAAAAAGAACGAGTTTTGACACGTCAGTGAAAATGTCAATAACGCCCACTCGCACGCCATACAACTCAAGAAACAAACATGTTGTCAACAAAGGCCCGACACCACGTGAAAGTACATTCAATTTCCTACAAGCGACGTCTGTAATATACCATTTTCTCAAAAGGGAAAAGCACTATAGAGAAAAACCCCTTCCCACCTGCCTGTCTCTCGTTGGCGCTATATTTTCGATGTGTTGCACTGAAAAGTGATTTTTGGAATGAATTGAAAAGGAAGTATGTTTGATGAAAACATTAAAAAATTATATTTAGAACGTATTAGGTACATAACACTGATCAGAAAGCTAAATATGAAATCAGTATGTTATGAAATGCGTGAGAGTTTAACCCAGTATTGGGTTATAAAGTTTTATAACATAACCCCCTACACCGTGAGAAAGTACATGACGACACATTAATCCCATATTGTCGAATGTCCGTCAGCCGAGTCGAAATGGCCGTAGCCTGTCCGTAACCCCTAACGGGGTGGTCCTTCCAACCTTTGGTGTTCACATCCCCGCTAAAAGGTTCCCCCTCCAGGCACATTTGAGCGTTTCGTATCCTGTCCGACCTCATCTTGCATTACTTTAGTCAGGTCAGAATGGCCAACGCGTCGTGGTCGAATAAAGCTACAATATGTTTTACTTTTCAGTGTAGTTTTAAGTTTTTAGTGTATGTGCGTGCTGTTGTGAAAGAACACCTGAAGGATAATTTGGAAAATATTTCGAGTAGATTTCCCGATCATGTTATAGTTTTGGGAGGAGATTTTAATTTACAGCATATAGATTAGGAGACTCAAACGTTTATTACAGGTGGCAGGGACAAAGAATCCAGTGAAATTGTTTTGAGTGCATTATCTGAAAACAACCTTGAGCAGTTAAACAGAGAACCAACTCGTCGTGACAACATATTAGACCAAATCAAAATGTTCAAATGTTTGTAAATCTTATGGGACGTAACTACGTGGTCATCAGTCCCTAAACTTACAAACTACTTATCAACTACTTACGAAGTAGGACGGAACAAATATCCATGCCCGAGGGGGGATTCGAACCCCCGACCGTAATGGCCGTGCAGACCGTGACTGAAGCGCCTCAGTCCCCTCGGCCACCGCGGCCGGCCATATTAGACCTTCTGGTGACAAACAGACACGATCTATTCGGAACAGTTAATGCAGAACAGGAAATCCCCGATCATAAAGTAGTTACAGCATCGGTAATTTCAGCCGTAAATAGAAATATTAAAAAAGGTAGGAAGATTTTTCTGTTCGGAAAAAGTGGAAAAAAAGGGGATTTCAAAGTACTTGACGGCTCAGCACAGAAGTTTTATTTTAAGTACATATGGTGTTGAGGAACAGTGGTCTCAGTTCAAAGCCATCGTACAATATGCATTAGATGAGTATGTACCTAGCAAGGTCGTAAGAGATGGAAAGCAACCACCGTGGTATAACAACCGAATTAGAAACCTGCTACGGAAGCAAAGGGAACTTCACTGCGAAAATAAACGCAGCCAAAGCCTTGTAGACAAACAAAAATTACACGAAGCTAAATGTAGCGTGAGGAGGACTATGCGAGAAGCGTTCAACGAATTCGAAAGTAGAGTTCTTTGTACTGACTTGGCTGAAAATCCTAAGAAATATTGGTTTTATGTCAAAGCGGTAGGTGGATCAAAACGAAGTGTCCAGACACTCTGTGAGGTAAATGGCACTGAAACAGAGGATGACACTCTAAAGGCGGAATTACTAAATGTCTTATTCCAAAGCTGTTTCACAGAGGAAGATTGCAGTTCCTTCCCTAGATTGTCGCACAGATTACAAAATGGCAGATATCGAAATAATTGACAGAGGGATAGCAAAACAATTAAAATCGCTCAAAAGAGGAAAGGCCGCAGGGCCTGATGGGATACCAGTTCGTTTGTACACAGAGTACGCGAAGGAACTGACCCCCCTTCTCGCAGTGGTGTATAGTAGGTCTCTAGAAGAGCATAGCGTTCCGAAAGATTGGAAAATGGCGCAGGTCATCCCCGTTTTCAAGAAGGGTGCTAGAACAGATATGCAGAACTATAGGCCCATATCTCTAACGTCGTACAGTTGTAGAATTTTGGAACATGTATTATGTTCGAAAATAATGACATTTCTCGAGACTAGGAATCTGCTCTGTAGGAATCAGCATGGGTTTCGAAAAAGGCGTTCGTGTGAAACCCAGCTCGCGCTATTCGTCCACGAGACTCAGAGGGCCATAGATACTGGTTCTCAGGTAGATGCTGTGTTCCGCAAGGCGTTTGATACAGTTCCCCACAAACGTTTAATGAACAAATTAAGAGCATATGGTCTATCAGACCAATAGTATGATTGGATTGAATTCCTAGATAACAGAAAGCAGCAGGTCATTCTCAACGGAGAGAAGTCTTCCGAAGTAGGATTTATGTCAGGTGTGACACAGGGAAATGGGTCCGTTGCTGTTCCGGATATATATAAGTGACCTTGCGGATAACATCGGAAGTTCACTGAGGCTTTTTCAGATGATGCGGTACTATATAGAGAGGTTGTAACAATGGAAAATTGTATTGAGATACAGGAGGATCTGCACCGAATTGACGCATGGTGCAGGGAATGGCAATTAAAGCTCAATGTAGACAAGTGTAATGTGCTGCGAATACAAAGAAAGAAAGATCCTTTATCATTTAGCTACACTATAGCAGGTCAGCAACTGGAAGCAGTTAATTCCAAAAATTATCTGGGCGTAGTCATTAGGAGGGATTTAAAATGGAACGACCATATAAAATCAATCGTCAGTAAAGCAGATGCCAGACTCAGATTCGTTGGGAGAATTCTAAGGAAATGCAGTCCGAAAACAAAGGAAGTAGGTTACAGTACACTTGTTCGCCCACAGCTTGAATACTGCTCACCGGTGTGGGATCCATACCAGGTGATATTGATAGAGGAAGTGGAGAAGATCCAACGGAGAGCAGCGCGCTTCGTTACAGGTTCATGTGGTAATCGTGAAAGCGTTACGGACATGATCGCTAAACTCCAGTGGAAGACTCTGCAGGAGAGACGCTCTGTCGCACGGTACTGGCTTTTGTCGAAGTTTCGAGAACTTACCTTTACTGAGGAATCTTGCAGTATATTGCTCCCTCCTACGTATATCTCTCGAAGAAATCGTGAGGATAAAATCAGAGAGATTATAGCCCACACAGAGGCATACCAAAAATCCTTCTTTCCGCGAACAATATGTGACTGGAATAGGAGGGAAAATAGTGGTACTAAAGGTACCCTCCGCCACACACCGGCGGGTGGTTTGCGGAGTATGGTTGTAGATGTAGATAATGTCTCGTGCGGAGTGTGTAATTTGTGAAAAACTGTAGATGGTGGGACACAGAGGAGTTTTGTGAGAGAAATAGGTTTCTAGTCTCTCATTCAAGCCAGTGAGATAAGACAGCATGGTAATATTTAAGAGAAACACTAATATTTGGGTTCATGACAAATGCAGGAAGAACTACGTCACAGTAAAGTCTATTGCTGTTTATTTGTAGAGGGCTCTAGAAAATCCTAAATTAAAACCGCTGCGTTCATTGTCCTTGACTTTGCCTTTAAAACTCGCTGTTTTTTATGTGTAGAAGAGGTGTCTCTGGACTACGCCTCCCTCGTGACGCAGTTTGATATAGAATGAAAGAAAGAAATCGTTCGAGAAAATGTGCTCACACTCGCGAGAAACTTAAATGATGAATATGTGCGAAATGTATTACAACGTGTAAACCAGTTCCTGACTTGTTAGCAGCTAATGTGGTACCATTTCCTGTACATCAGAACTCCACAATAGCCCTCACTAACTGTTCATGGAGTTGGCAGACACCCCGGAGGGGAGATGGAAGACGCAATGCAAACAGTCTACATCTAACCTACATCGACAAGGGATACTCTGCAAGTCACATTTAAGTGTCTGGAAGAGGATTCACGAACCACCTTTATACTATTCATATCCTATTGCATTCTCTAATAGCACTCTGATTTCTCGTATTTTATTCTGATGATCATTTATACCTATTTAGGTGGGAGTCAACAATATATTTTCGCATTCGGAGATGAATGTTGGTGATTGGAGGTTCGTAAGTACACCACGCCGTAGCTATAATCGCCGTTGTTGTAATGATTCCCATCCCAGGTCCTGTATCATTTCCGTGACGCTGTCTCCACTGTATTGTGACAATACAAAACGAGCTGCCCTTCTTTGGACTCTTTCGATGTCCTCTGCCAAACACACCTGATAAGGATCCCATACTGGCCAGCAATACTCGCAATGAGGACGGACAAGCGAAGTGTATGCAGTCCCTTTAGTAGTTCGGTTGCATCTTTTAAGTGTTCTGCCAATAAAGCGCAGTCTCTTCATATGAGAACACGTACGCCAACCTACATTCTTTTAATCTGCTTACTCTTTTCGTCCCTTGGTCTCCCCCTAAGAAGTTTTATCCCATACACTTCCTTCTAATGATAAGTTGTCAATTCCTTCATGTCTCAGAATGTGTCCTACCAATCTAACCCTTCTCTTAGTCAGGATATGCCATAAACTCCTTTTCTTCCAAATTCGTTTAAGCACCTCCTCATTAGTTACAAGATCTACCCATATAATTTACATCATTCGTCTGCAGCACCAAATTTTTCAAAAGCTTCTATCATCTTCTTGTCTGAACTCCTTATCGTCCACATTTCACTCCCATACAATGCTACACTCCAGACAAATATTTTCAGAATGTACTTCAAAACATTTAAACTAATATTGGATGTTAACAAGTTTCACTTCCTTAGAAACGCTTTTCTTCCCATAGCCATTCTGCATTTTATATCTTCTCTACTTCGGTCAGCAGAAGTTATTTTGCTACACAAATAACAAAACTCATCTACTACTTTTATAGTCTCATTACCTAATCTAATTCCTTCAGCATAGCCTGATTTTTGACATTCCATTCCATTACTCTCGTTTTGCTCTTGTTAATGTTGACCTTATACCTTCCTTTCATGACACTATCCATTCTGTTCAATTGCTCTTCCATATCGTTTGCAGTCTCTTACAAAATTACTATGTCATCGGCAAACAGCAAAGTTTTTATTTCTTCTCCCTGAACTCCCTCTCCAAATTTCTCCTTGCATTCTGTCACTGCTTGCTCAATGTACATATTGAACAACATTGAGGAAAGGCTACAACTCTGTCTTACTCCCTTCCCAACATCTGCGTCCTTTTCTTGCCCTTCGACTCTAATAACTGCTGTCAGGTTTTTGTACAGCTTGAATATAACTCTTCGCTCCCTATCTTTTACTACTGGTACCTTTAGAATTTGGAAGAGCGTATTCCAATCGACATTGTCAAAAGCCTACTTCAAATCTACAAATGCTAAAAAGGTAGGGTTGCCTTTCCTTAATCTATCTTCTAAGATAAGTCGTAATGTGACTATTGCCTCCCGTGTTCCTACATTTCTCCTAAACCCAATCTGATTTCCCCAAGGTCGGATTCCACAAGATTTTCCAATCGTCTGCAAATAATTCGTATTAGTATTTTGTAACCATGACTTATTAAATTGATAGTTCTGTAATTTTCACACTTGTCTGCACTTGCTTTCTTTGTAACTGGAATTACAATATTCTTTTTGAAGTTGGAGGGTATTTATAATACATCTCGCATACCAGATGAAACAATTCTTTCATGACTGCCAGTAACAATACGATATTATCGAGCGAGGTGGTGCTGTGGTAAAACATTGGACTCCCATTCGGGTTGCGGTGGTTCAAATCCTCCTCCGACCATCCAGATTTAGGTTTTCCGTCAATTTCCTAAATCGCTCCACGCAAATGGCGGAATGGTTACTTTCAAAGGGCATGGCCGATGTCCTTCAACATCCTTTTCTAAATATCCGAGCGTTAGCTCCATCTCGAATGACCACGCTGTCGACGGGACGTTAAACCGAAAGTTTCCTTCCTTCCTTCCTTCCAATATGATATTTCAAACGTACGATTAAAATACTGAACATAGCTCTTCTTAAAAATAAATAGATCACGACGAAACACTTATTTGCGAACAATATTGCATGAAACGGAATATATTTGTAAACATCATGCAAAATGAAATGGGAAAAAAGTTCGCGTGGCGGAATCGAACGCGGAACCTCCAGCGTGGTAGTTGTATACCACATCCTCTGCGCTACGCTGGTATGCTTGGATGGTCATCCCCTTGTAAATGAAAAATGATTTAAAATTTCTGTTTACGTGTTATGATATTGTGTTTACAAGGTTACGACACTGCAACTGTTATGAGTGGAAATTAAGTCATTATTACGTAAAAGAAAACAAGAATGCAATTTTGCCCCTCTTTAGGTTATGGTAATAAGACTAAGAGTTGGCCTGTGCGAGCACCTTTTGACATCTTGAAATTTAAAGAAAAATAATGGCTTAACCGCTCATCTGACACGAAAACTATTGTTTCATTAAACAAAATTATAGCTTTGTGCTGTAACTCTTTAGAAAATGAGACTAAAAACTATGTTCATAGCTCCGCAGAAAGTGTAACATTTCGTGTGTCGACCTACCGCATTAAAATTTCCCGTCACCTATTATTTTATAAGTTACAGAGGCAAACACACTTAGTGAAACACCCTGTATGTGTGTCTGTATGTTCTCCACGGGTTCATAAACCATCCATTCGATTGCAGTGAAATTTTGGTGCACTGTTCACCATACTCCTACGAAGGTTCCTAACCCAAAAACAAAAGCACTCGACACATAGCTCAGGAGATATGACGTCATAAATAATTAGGGGCCACCGCGTGAGAATACCCAGATTTATGCGTCAGTTATTGGAAAATTGGAGTATTAATAGACCTGCAACAAAGCTTGCATGTAATTTAGGACGTTTATGAACAACAGTTTCGCTGTAGATGCTGTAAAACTATCGCATCAGGCATGACCTTGTATCAAATAAAGTTAGTATTACAGATTTGCGTTATTTTTGTGTCAAGTCTCCCTTAATTCTCTTGCATCCAAAAGTAAGCAATCTGTTTTTTTAATCTCTTTTTATGTAAAAGCGAAATGACACTTACTCGCTGACTAAACACGAAATCTCGTTAACTACTTCACCTGTGAAGCTGAAATTTGGCAGGAATGTGGTTTATAATTAGAAAACGTCAGCTAAGAAAGTATTTTGTGATACGTACAAGGCGGAGCATACTTCTCCTACACGAAATCTACAGTTTCATTCCGATCTTCACGAAATTTCGCACGCGTGACCTTCAAAACGAGATGAAGGTCACCGTCTACCATACGTTTCATACGGTGCATGGGGGACGGTACTTTGTAACATGAAAATGAACCCCTAAATGCCTTGGTCGCGCCATAACTTGAGAACGGCTCGACCGATTTCACAGATCCTTTCTTTGTTGTTTTCGTTATTCTCAGAACAAGGGTTGTATGAAATACAACTGGAATATTTGAAAACAACAAAGTGCGTTTTTCAATGTGACCCTGCGTTTCTATTGCATAGAAATCTATAGTTCTTTTCCGATATTGATGAATTGTTGCACATTCTACCTTAAAAACAAAAGGCATTTCACTGTCTGTATAAAATTTCGTTCGGTGCATTTGTGGAGGGTACTTACGGAATTTTACAAAATGCATCGTTTTCTCCAATCATTATGAATTTTGCACACATTCTAACGTCCGTCACCCCTTTTCGGAATGACTCAAACTGAGCCCTAATATTTTCCTGAATTACGGAAAGTTTTGTTAGTTCACAGTCTATAACAAAGTCATTCCACTGTAGGTGAAGTTGAACTTATCTTATATGCTGGCTGAGGTCCATTGCGTTGTGAGCTGTCTTCGGCATTCACTAAAACATTTGATTTTACAGGATCTTTTCGTAAATTAAAACCATGTCAGTTGATATGGAAAAGATTTTATTTCCACTTAAACAACGTTCAAATCAATCACATTGTTTCACAATCAAAAGATGCAGCGGCAAGCCAACAGAGCTGCTTACCGGTTTCTGGCTGCTAGAAGACTCTTTTAAAGACTAACTAAAACATGGTTTCTGTCAAACATCTTTCTACATAACCGCGTAATAAGATTGATGACAAAGTTTTGTAATTCACAATTAAACAATATTCTTTTACATTAAATATGCCAAAATACAGAAATTAAAACATTACATTTAAGCTTTGACTATTTATCTCAATGTATGTACTCGTTTCATGAAATTTGTATTTGATGTGGTATTCAAATTTAAAGTCATCCTTTTGACTAGTGTTTACTGTGCTCAAATTATTTACATTATGCATATTTTCGAAGTGCACACATATTTGTTTTGCCAATATTGTGTAGGCGTAATATTATTGTGACATGGAATTTTAATGTATTTCAGTTTGCTGTCAAATTATTTATTAATACGGATTTGTATATGGTTGTCGTAGTTTTGTTAATTTCGAAGATAGTTTCTTAGTACCAAACGGATTATTAATTTTAGTGCATGGAAAAATTATCAGTATTTAATTTAAGATCTAGTGATCTATAAAATATGGTCTGCCCTAATTTATTTAAACAAAAGGTATATATGAAATCATGTTGTGCAATAGTAATAACATGTAGTATTGTTGTTTTTATACAAATTAGTATCTATATAGGTTCAGCAATATCTGAAACTAAGTGTAATGCATTTTTAGTGTTTGCAGCTATTATTTACGAAAGTATTAAAAACTGAAAATTACGTAAAAGGTCAGCCAAAGTTATATTTAAATCAACGTACTATTTCTTAAAGGTATTTTACTAATAGTTTTAATAGAATTTCAGACTGAAGGCGAAAATGTTATATTTTACATGTCCGGTAATGAAGTTTTATTTTAGGTGTCAGATATTTCGTGTTTCTATGTTGGCAACTGATTTTTAGGAGTTTGCAACATAGCAGAAACGTTACAACATGACCTTCAAACCAAGAGGATGATCACTGTCTACATAAATGTTTGTATGGTACGTGACAGAGGGTTCTTTGCAGAAAACTTTGCGGAGAGAGGGAAAGTTGGAAACGAACAGAGAGATGAGATGGAAGGAGTTGGATTCACAGAGAGGGGAGAAGGGGATGTGGACTACGAGAGTGTAGGATAAATAAACAACCGGGCAACACCGGGTGTACAGATAGTGATTTATAAAGATAAAGAACAATAGGGGTGCTATAATCCTCCCCTGCAGTACGTTTGAGATCACTTCTGTCTTACTCGAAGATTTTCTGTCAGTTACAGTGCCGGCCGCAGTGTCCGAGTGGTCTGCGGAGTGCCAGTCACAGTCTGCACGGCCGCTACGGTTGGGGGGTTCGAATCGCCCCTCCCCCCCCACCCTCGGTCATGGATGTTTGTGTAGTCATTAGTATAAGGTAGTTCATAAGTAGTTGGTATGTTTAGGGACTGATGACCCCGCAGTTAAGTCCTTTAAGCTGAACAAACATTTGAACATTTCAGTTACATAGTACTGTGTCCTTTCTGATAGAATATCAAAAATTCTGTCCCATAACTGAGGCGATATTATGCAAACACGCAATATGTTTAGAAGAACTCTGTGAGGTACAGTGTCAAAAGCCTTTCGGAAATTTATATATACGGAATCGATTTGAGATCCCTTGTCAGTAGTACTCATCGTTTAACGAGAGTAAAGAGCTAGCTCTGTTTCACAAATTGTTTCTGAATCCGTGTTGACTACGGGTGAGCAGGTCGTTTCGTGCTCGACGCAGTTCATAATTTTCGAGAAAAGTATAAACCGTTTCGCTTTCCCCCCGCTGCTGTGCTTCGATTGGCGTTCCGCGCATGCCCTTTTGTCATCCGTGTTAGTCTCCTGTTAACTAAAGCCATTGCTCTGCGTTGTGTTGTCTGTTTAAAGTGCAATTTTAAAATTCCTAAGACAGATGATGATGCGCCCGGGAGATTCGTTCGTTAATTCGATTTTTAATCGCAAGTAATCGTAAAATTGAAGATGGTTATAGTGAAAACGTAATAGATGATGTAATGGTGAGGAAGTGGGTAACGATGTTTAACTAGGATCGCACTAACGACGACGATGAGTCCCGGAGTGTTTGGCCTTCTTTTGTCAACGATGAGTTCATGAGAAAAATCAACGAAAACATCCGTGAGAACAGACGTTTCAATGTGACAACGCCTTCAGGTGAAATCCTGCAAATTTCTAAAGCAGTTGTGTACGAAATTGTTAAAAAGTTTGTAGAAATATTGGACCAAACCGCAATGGTCATCAGTAGATCGCGGACTTTTAGGTAGTAAAAAGAGAATTTTAGGCACCTAAACTAGGCTCTTTCGTTATTTCATTTAGGCCAAATAAAATCTAAAATAGGCCCTAATAATTATTCATCGGAAGAAACACACACGTATTGTTGACTTGTGACCAAATTTATACGTTTACAATAAGTAAAATGAAAAAGTGGACAGTTGCTCGTCACAGAAAACTTCACACAACATTGTGATCAAACAAATACCAAACCTTACAATTTTTCGAAAATACAAAGAGTATGCCAGTACCAGTGATATGTAACATTCGGACTGTAGTTGTCTTCACAGTAAGTTTTCCAGAGAAAATCCATGGAGCTCGTCGTTTAGTATTAATTTATATGCAAAGAATGAACGTTTCCACTTCAACAGCTGTGACAGCGGCGTACTTCACTTTCGGCTAATGTTGGACAGGGACGCTGCATTCGGTGGAAAATAATTTTCCGCTGAGTATGGATGCTGCCACGGAAAGGCCGTTCAGGCTGCTGTTGTTATGAAAACCCTGCTGCATTTCTTTATCTCCTACTTCACCTGCGATTGATGTTTTCATGTTTTTATTTCCTCCAGGAAAGCGTTCTATTTCAATAGCTCCCGTCAGAAATATAGCCAAGTAAAGTTGAACTGAGGGATCTTTGAGTAATATGTCTGGCATAAGTTACATACGTGCCATCCTGTGGTAGATTTTCAACTAATTTCTGGATAGCTTGGAGGTGCTTACCGGAGTATTCTGCTGTTCCTGACCTTGTGACCCAGTACGTAACAGTAGATTCAGATGCAAGTGGACATTTGCAAATTCTTGTTTGAATGACTGCACCCTTAATAATTTGATTTACGTTAGAATCTCTAGCATTGCTACACGATTCATATCATGTGGTACACATATTCAGCATCAGTGTAGAAAACATGGAGCAGTGAAACATTGGAGCATATGGGCAGTGGCATCTGTCAAAGCCAAAGCATTTTATTTTTATTTACGCCGTTTGAATATAGCACCTTCGATCCGGTGTTGACGAAATATGCCATTATTTTTCCCCTAGCCTTTAAGAGTTGTTTTCAATAAATCAAATAAGCTCCATATTACCAACAATCAGTTTTTAATAGTTTTCTGTAGTTTCCATATGCAAGACAATGCAATTTCTTCTAGGTAACTTTGCAGTGCGTCAACATGAGTGCACATAATTTTTATGCTGCTTCACTCTGCCGGTATAAATCGATGGCAGAACTCGATTCTTCGAAGAAAGTCTTAACTAAATAAAATAAGTAGGTACCTTTTAGAATTTTAAATTTAATAAAGGCTAAAATAGGCTTTAACGGCGTAACAGGTTATTTTAGTTGCAACAAAAAGTAGCCGTTTCTGTCTTAATTTGTCACGAAACGCCAAAGTACAAGTTTATTTGCATAGAGGAACTCAGGAAAAGAATAGGATCCGCAGTCTAGTCATCAGTCCCTAGACATACAAACTACTTACATTAAGGACAGCGCACACACCCAGGACCGAGGGAGGAGTCGAACCACCGACGGGAAGGGCCGCCCATCCCGTAGCATGGCTCCTGAGGCCACTTGCCATTCCTCGCGGCTGCACGAAATTGCTTGAGACAGCTTAGGCTATATCAGATAGTTGATCGAGCGCTACAATAAGTGCTTCAACAACGGTGGAAACTATGAGGAAAAGTATTTAAAGATATTCTTTTTTTTTTTTTTGAGGGTTTTTATTTCTTATTTTCTTCTTTTTTTCTTCGTTTCGGCCATCTAAGGCCACGCCCACGCACCAATTTCAATGTTTTCTCCTTTGTTCTTCTTTCTTTTTCCTCCCGTATTCTTTCATCTTTTCACTATGCATCCTTTTTCTCTCCTCAGACCACTTTACTCCTGTCTTTTTCTCCCTCCTGCCTTGTAATCCTTCCATTTTTAACACTTTCTTCTTAATAGTTTCTCAATCTGTTTCATCTTTTTCACTCATATTGTTTCTTCCCAAATCTTTCCTAACTTCTTGAATACATGCTATTGTTGACTTCTTGTCCCAGAGATATTTAAAAATCTGTTTCGTTAACCTGTTGCTGTTCATTCGATATAAATGTCCAAAATATAGCAGTCGCCTCTTTCGTAGTGTTTCGGTTTTGTTTTCTATGTTGCGATAAACTTCTGCATTACTTCTTAGTTTCCATACCTCTGTATTTCTTAGTGGACCAAGCATTTTTCGAATGATTTTTCTTTCTAGGACTTCAAGTTTATGTAATTTGTAATTCAGTACTAAACATTCACTTGCATAAAGATATTCTGGCTTTAGTGCCGTGTTGTATTGCTGTATTTTCAGATTTTTAGACAGAAACTTTTTGTTGTAAATGTTCCTCTTTATACCATATGCTCTCTCCATTTTATGTACTCTTTCTTCTACAGCAAATTTTTCTAAGCCATTTTCCTGAATAATTTCTTATTTTTTTAAATTTTGTTTTATTTTATCTTATTATTTTTATTTATTTTTGTACTAAATGTTTTACCGCAAGGATAGTTACATTCCGGACACGCCTCGCGTATTTTCAAAATCCTGCTGCAAACTGACGTTAGAGATGCAGGCCTGCAACATCGAGGTGTCAATTTTACTGGCAGCCACTATATTTTAAGGTCTGGGCCGATAATAAAATGCGCTATCGACATCCGAAACGACTTTTTCCGCAACCACATCCGCGTCCGCGGCGCCGTATCCGCATCGGTAAGTGCCTTATTGGCATCCACAGATTTTAAATTTTAAATTATTACGCCAATACACGGTAGCACTTTAAACCACGATATGTTATGACATAATTATTTTTAGAGTGCCATTTCTGCGAAGACTTCACTGATTTTGAGTTCGTAAATTACGGGAGCTGTTCCATACAAAAAAGCATCGGGGCTGCGGAGCGCACACAGTAGTGGCTCGGAGCCCGTGTGGCGAGAGCACTAACGCAGAGAGACAACGTAGTTTGGGTGAGAAAACCAAACATTTTTCGAATGAGTAAATAAAAAAGGGACAGTCTACGACATTACTCTAAAAGGAATTCTTATATCACTGCAGTTCTGTAGGTAGAGGGATACAAAGAAAAGTTGAGGCACATAACGATTCCATTAAGTATTAGAAATAATAATTACGAGTGAAAAATATCGTAAACAGAAAAAAAAAAAAAAAAAAAAAAAAAAAACACGATGAATATTCAGTTCAGAATATCAATTGTACGTTTTTGATGTTGAAGCCCTTTTGATCCGTGTGTACCTACCAAATATTTTGTTTCTTCTCTATGGCCGGCCGCGGTGGCCGAGGAGACTGCGGCGCTTTAGTCATGGTCTGCACGGCCACTACGGTCGGGGGTTCGAATCCTCCCTCGGGCATGGATATTTGTGCCGTCATTAGTTGTAGGTAGTTCATAAGTAGTTTGTAAGTTTAGGGACTGATGACCCCGTAGTTAAGTCCCATAAACTCTACAAACATTTGAATATTTTTCTTCTCTATGAGGAGCTCCCTTGAGCAAGGCACTCGTTTCTACTTTCATACCCGTAGACGTTTCGCTACAGTTGTAGCGTCATTGCTGGGAATTTTTATTGCTTTAATGTATCAGCAGAAATATTATCGTTTGTAAGAATATTATAAATTCCTATTTTTAATCAGAAATTTATACATTAATTATATTTTGCAGTGTTCACAGTTTTCCTTTATTATCTAGATAGGTCCATCTTGACAGTTTGTCGGCAACTGTATGGCACCTACATACAAAACTGCTTTGTATTGAAATAATTGATCTAAAATAGTACTAGACCGAAAAGTAAAAATAAAATAAAAACAGATCAAATACTTCGAAATAAAACAGTTTTCTACGTAAGTGCCATATAGTTGCAGATGACGAACTGTCAAAGAGCACCTACACACATAATGTAGTAAAACTGTGAACACTCCATCTACAATCGAGGTATATACACTTACGAAAATTCTTATATAAATTCCTAATTAACAATACGAACTTATAGTAACTTTTACAAACTAAAATCTGTCTGTTACTCAATTAAAGCAATAAAAACACCTACTGAAGGAGCTACAATTATAGCGAATCATGAATGTTTTAAAAATAAGAACCAGTGTTTTGCTCAAGGCAAATCGTCATAAAAATACGAGGGCTGGAACTTAAATAGTGGCCACTATTTGTTCACAACCGATACAAAAGCGTTACATGTTTGCACATTTTACTGTCCTTCAAAGTAGTCACCAGTGTTGTGTAGAAGCCGTTGCCAGCGATGTGGAAGGCGTAGTGTACCGTTAGCAGAGCCTGTTCTGTTGATGGTGCGAATGGAGTGGTTCACTGCCTGTCGAATCTCTGAACAGTTCTCAACTGAAGGCCACGAAATGGTACCTTCATCTTAGGAATCAAATCTAAGTTACAGGGACTTACGTCCGTTCCCTGTCGGGGGTTCGAATCCCCCACGGACATTGATGTTTGTGCCGTCTTTAGTATAAGCTAGTTCATAAGTAGTTTGTAAGTTTAGGGACTGATGACCCCGTAGTTAAGTCCCATAAGCTCTACAAACATTTAAACAAAGTTTTGAACTTACGTCCGGGGAGTATGATGGATGAGACTGTATTTCCCAGCCCCATCGACCGAACAGAGCATCTGTAAGCTGTATGCGCCCGCGCATTGTCGTGCAAACTGATGGGTGAGTTGCGCAGAAATTGTTGCGTTTCTTTCGCAAAGCTGGTCGCAAGTGATGTTCCAAAAACGAACTGTGATACTGTGCTTATGTTCCAAAAGCGAACTGTAGTACTTTGCATTGACGGTCTGCGTCGAGGAACGTTATGTGTTAGGATAACACCATCGTTCGTTGAAGACTTTTATACAACGTGCCACTATTCGGTACGTCAATGCCGAATCCACGCACACCTGTTGAAGATCTTGATGACACGCTGTACGACCTGTGGCACATTCAATCTTGATCCAAATCCGTTGTTCCTGTTTAGAAAACGTGGTAGCAACGGTTACTTTAGACCGCACGCTCACAAGCGACTGTGTTTCTCTCCATTCTGCGCCCGCCGGCGACGTGGGACGGGCGAGACCGTTTGCTCGGAGGTAAGGCAGGTATGTCAACAACGTGTGCTATCAGCGACAGTGGTAGATTCCACTGCATAGTGTCTCCACAGCAGTGTTTGCGCTATTTAATTTGTAACCCTCGTAGTAACTTTTTACTTATCTGAAGTCCAGATAGGTCGTAAGAGTTACACAAAGAAGTGAACTGAAGTTATGGAAGTGTAATTAATACAATAGTCCTTCATTATAAATGCAACAGTCCTTCGTCAGTAGTGAAATCTATATTTCTCAATACTTACGTAATTGAAGACCTCGGGGGAAATTAATGATAACCCTCATTTATAAAGTTCTGAGATATGACGACTTTTATGTTTGAAAAATAGATTCTATTACATGTTTTAAAATTTATTTTAATATTTATATTTGTCATCTCTCTGCAGATTCATCTACTACTTGAAGAAAACGAAACATTCTGTCGGACAAATACATTAAAAACAAAAAAGTTGAGCGTTATCATTATTTACGCTCGAGGTCTTCATACTATCTCTGTTATTTATACTACTTTTAAATTTTTTATTCATACGTTAAAAACTGTTTTATTTGTGATGAAGGCTCACCTAGTGAAGCCGAAACCATGGTAAAGTAAAACTTTTACTAAAACTTTCGCAACCAGAGAGCTGTTTCTCAAGTGATTATTTGATATTTTCACTGTATTTTTTTTTTTTTTTTTTTTTTTTTTTTTTTTTTTTTTTTTTTTTTTTTTAAGAAAACGCCTTTTGCTACTGAAAATGAAGGGTTTCCGTTTTTATAATTCATCCATACGCGTTTCGTCTTTCTCACAACGCATCACCAGTGGGTGTCCTGAGATATTTAAATGTTTCTGTTTACACATATAGGTTAGGATTTTACTTATGTTCAAAACATATCGTTTATAATTTAATTTTTTCTTTTTCTTTTTTTCTTTTTTGCTATAAAATGGTCTACTTACAGCACTTTTTTCCGGCAACCAGGGCGAAAGGTTGTAGCGTAACATTGTAAACTGCTGCTTCTTAACTCGACCCAAGATATTCAAATGGTTTATTATATAATTGGTTTGGTACTTTGTGAGCAAATACTGCCAGACGGAATTTATTTCCGCAGGTTTTGACGTGAGAATAGGAGCTCACTTGTACATAACAAAGGAACTGCATAGTGGCAAGGAAGAAAGAAGACTATAACATCTGTGATTAATTATCATTTGTTTTATTAGTTCTGAACGGAATAAAGTTCTGTATGAACTGAAAGAAGAGTTAGTACTTTATAAGTGGAATTGAGAAGTAAATTTCCGGGTGTACTAACTGTTATATGAAGATATCTTCGGAGAAGAATCTGATTTACAAAAATTATTTCCTTTAATACAAGGCACGGACTAGCCGGACCTTGTAGGAGGAACCAATAAACTTCCGTATATTCACATCCGAGAATTAATTATACGGAAGAATGTTGCACTGTCAGAACATAGAAGAAAAACACGGTAACAGTACAAGGTTCCGGAAAGAGGCAGACACTGAGTAGCGAGTACACAATTTTATAGCAAAAAACGAACTGTTTTGAATAAAAAACGGAATGTTTTGTACATACGAGGCGCGTCCAGAAAGTAAGTTCCGTTTGGTAATACAATGAAATTGTACACAGATACAGAAGAAATTTTTATTGCACAACATTCTACAACTCTTAAACTAGTTTTCCACATAAATGCCGAAATTTTGCAGGCGTTTGTCATAGCGTGGCACCAGGTTCTGTATATCTTCTTCATAGAAATCTGCCGCCTGTGTCGTCAACCAGGTGGAAATAGTTTATTTCAGCTCGTCGTAATTGGTAAAGTGATGACTGCCAAAGAAAGACTTGAGATGTAAGAACAGCTTAAAGTCGCTATACCAGTTCTTCTGTAACCAATGTAGGACGCCCACTTCGTTCTTCATCGTGCACATCACTACGCCCGCCATTGAACTGTCGGACCCATCTTCTCACCATCGAATCACTCATCGCATTTGGTCCGTAAACATCGCAAATTTGCCGATAAATTTCACTTGGTTTCACTTTCCTCGCATTCAGAAACCGAATCACTGACCTGATTTCACAGGCGGCGGGATTTTCAATCTACGTCGACATTTCAAACAAGCACAACAAAGGGTACGTAACTCACAGCGATCTCCAAATGGCGCACGTTCTTCTCCTTAATACACATCGTCTACAGCGCATGTGCGGAAATGCAGTCGCAGCGCTGCAGTGGAGATAAATTGAAACGGAACTTACATTCTGGACGCGCCTCGAATGTAAAATCCTAACCTATGGGTGTAAACAGAACATGTAAATATTGCAGGACACCCACTGATGATGCCTTGTGAAATAGGCGAAACGCGTATGGGCCAGTTGCAAAAATAAAAACCCTTCAATTGCAGTAGCAAAAGGCGTTTTCTTTAAAAAGTACTACAGTGAAAATACAAAGTATAAAATGTTATCAGATATATAGAACATGGTATGTCAAGTGTTGAAACTAGCGCCTACTTCTATTTGAATTTTTAATGTGGTATTACAACTGAGTACTGTGGACATATATTGCTCTATGTCCGCTGCAGATTTTTATCCGCAAGGTGATAAACATTACGAATATCCGCGGATACATCCGCACAGACCCGCGACTACTGAACAGCCACTGTGCGCCCCCTCCTCTCTGCCTTCCTTGGTCACTTGACGGTAGCGCCCACCACCCTGTGTGTTGCAGAAGAGCCGCAGCAACGCGACGCAGATCACGCTGCGGCGCGTCGACGTGGGGCTGAGCGGCCGCTACAGCTGCGAGGTGTCTGCCGACGCGCCCTCCTTCCACACGCACCTCGTCTCCGGGGACATGGCCGTCGTCGGTGAGCACACACACGCGCGCGCACGCACAGTAGTCAGCTTCACTAGAGTCTCGCTGCCAAATGGCGTCCAGTGACGCTCAGCGTTCGGTGAACGATACTGACGTGTCAACCAATGCAAGAGACACTCTCCGATTTCTCAGAAATTTGTTGTTGTGATCTTCAGTCCGCAGAATGGTTTGTTGCAGCTCTCCACGCTACCTTGTCTACATCTACATCTACATCTACATGGGATATTCTGCAAATCACATTTACGTGCCTGGCAGAGCGTTCATCGAACCACAATTATACTATTTATCTCCCATTCCATTCTCGAATAGCACGTGGGAAGAATGAACACCTCAATCTCTCTGTTCGACCTCTGATTTCTCGTACTTTATTCTGATGATCATTTCTACCTATGTAAGTGGGATTCAACAATATATTTTCGAATTCGGAGGAGAATGTTGGCGATTGGAGTTTGGCAAGTAGCCCACGCCGCAGCGATAAGCGCCGTTGTTGTAATGATTCCCATCCCAGATCCTGAATAATTTCCGTAACGCTGTCTCCCCTGTATCGTGACAATACGAAACGAGCTGCCCTTCTTTGGACTCTTTCGATGTCCTCCGTTAAACCCACCTGATAAGGATCCCACACTGGGCTGCAATACTCCAAAAATGGACGGTCAAGCGTAGTGTATGCAGTCTCTTTAGTAGTTCTGTTGCATCTTTTAAGGGTTCTGCCAATAAAACGCAGTCTCTGGTTCGCCTTTCCCACGATATTATCTACGTGTTCTTTCCAATTTAAGTCTGAAGTAATAGTAATTCCTAGGTATTTTGTGGAGTTTACGGCCTTCACATTTGATTGGTTTATCTTGTAAACAAAATGTAACGGATTTCTTTTCGTACTCATGTGGATCACTTCACACTTCTCATTATTTAGAGTCAATTGCCAATTTTTACACCATACTGATATCTTATTCAGATCGTTCTGCAGTTGGTTTTGATCTTCAGATGATTTTACTAGACGGTAAATTACGGCGTCATCTGCAAAGAACCTAAGAGAGCTACTTAGATTTCCCCTAAATCGTTTATGTAAATAAGGAACAGCAGAGGACCAATAACACTACCCTGTGGAACGCCCTCTGTTTCAGTCGATACCTTACCATCGATTACTACGAACTGTGTCCTCTCTGACAAGAAATCCCCTATCCAGTTGCAAATTTGGGGCGATATACCATAACCACGCAATTTGATTCAAAGCCGTTTGTGAGGTCCTGTGCAAGTCTCCTTATCTGACAATACGTTCGGCAACCAACATCCTTTTGAATCTGCTTACTGTATTCTTCCCTCGGTCTCCCTCTACGATTTTTACCCCACACGCTTCCTTCTAATGTTATGTTGACAATTCCTTGATATCTAACAATGTGTCCAACCAATTTATCCCTTATCTTACTCAGGCTATGCCAGAAACTCCTATTCTCCCCGATTCAGTTAAGCACCTCCTCATTAGTTACGTAATCTACCCATCTAATTTTCATCATTCGTCTGTAGCACCACATTTCAAAAGCTTCTATCATCTTTTTATCTGAGCTCCTTATCGTCCACGTTTGACTCCCATACAATGTTACACTCCAGACAAAGGCTTCCAGGAAGGACTTCCTAACATTTAAATTAATATTGGATGATAGCACGTTTCACTTCTTTAGAAACGCTTTTCTTCCCATAGCCATTCTGCATTTTATATCTTCTTTACTTCGGCCATCAGAAGTTATCTTGCTACCCAAATAACAAAATTCATCTACTACTTTTATTGTCTCATTACCTAATCTAATTCCTTCAGCATCGCCTGTTTTTCTGACGTTGCATTCCATTACCTTCGTTTTACTCTTGTTAATGTTCATCTTATATCTTCCTTTCAAGACACTGTCCATTCCATTCAATTGCTCTTCCAGATCTTTTGCTGTCTCTGACAGAATTGCTATGTCATCAGCAAACCGTAATATTTTTATTTCTTCTCTCTGCACTTTAATGCCCTCTCCAAATTTCTTCTTCTATTCCTTTACTACCAGCTCAATGTACAGATTGAACAACATTGGGGAAAGGCTACAACCATGTCTTACTCCCTTCCGAACCTCTGCGTCCCTTTCGTGCCCTTCGACTCTAATAACTGCTGTCTGGTTTTTGTATAGATTGAATATAACTCTTCGCTCCCTATATTTCACCCCTGATAGCTTCAGAATTTGGAAGAGTGTATTCCAATCGGCATTTTCGAAAGCTTTCTCGAAATCGACAAACGATGGAAACGTAGGTTTCTCTTTCCTTAGCCTATCTTCTAAGACAAGTCGTAATGTGCGTATTGCCTCCTGTGTTCCTACATTTCTCTTAAATCCAAACTGATCTTCCCCGAGATCGGATTCCACAATTTTTTCCATTTTTCTGTAAATTTGAATATGTTATAATAATTTGAATTTGTTATAATACATCAGAAACTAAAGGACACACTTTTTTCTTTAGCGACGCGAAAAACGTATTTAACGGTGAAACGGTCCCTCCAGAATGGGGGCTAAAATAGAACAATTGACATAAATTAGAGACTAGCCAAGTGACTGTAATGATTTTTGTTACGAAAGTATCTTTCGATAGGACGAAAATAGAGGTAGGTGTGATGAAGCGTGAGTGGAAACTAGGGGCTGAACTATCCCGAAGGAGAGCAATTTTTTGCTACAAAAACTTTTAATTGGATTTCATTATCTGGAGGGGTGTGCTCAACGGCCACAAAATCACTTTTATCAATAATGAAAGGAGCAGCATTAGCCGTAAAATCTTTTGCTTTACTCAGGCAAATCGATTTCGGTTTTCCAAGAAACCATCTTCAGTGCTGTCAGCAAGTTCAAAACAGCATTTTTGTGAAATGTACAATGACATTTACATCTAACATATCCGTTGACAACATAGCTACATACAGGTGATATCTGTTTTCATACGAAGTCTGACAACAGATAATATCACCTGTATGTAGCTATGTTAGACGTAAATTTCTGACAACAGACAATATCACCTGTATGTAGCTATGTTGTCAATGGATATGTTAGCCGTAAATTTCATTGTACATTTCACAAAAATGCTGTTTTGTTCATACGAAGTCTGACAACAGATAATATCAGCTGTATGTAGCTATGTTGTCAATGGATATGTTAGACGTAAGTTTC
Organism: Locusta migratoria; assembly: GCA_026315105.1. Classification (NCBI taxonomy): domain Eukaryota; kingdom Metazoa; phylum Arthropoda; class Insecta; order Orthoptera; family Acrididae; genus Locusta; species Locusta migratoria. The sequence goes on along the minus strand of CM048751.1, from coordinate 221,440,307 downwards.
ATTGTACATTTCACAAAAATACCAAGTCTGAAAACAGATAATATCACCTGTATGTAGCTATGTTGTCAACGTATATGTTAGACGTAAATTTCATTGTACATTTCACAAAAATGCTGTTTTGTTCATACGACGTCTGACAACAGATAATATCACCTGTATCTAGCTATTTTGTCAACGGATATGTTAGACGTAAATGTCATTGTACATTTCACAAAAATGATGTTTTGAACTTGCTGACAGCACTGAAGATGGTTTCTTGGAAAACCGAAATCGATTTGCCTGAATAAAGCGAAAGGTTTTACGACTAATGCTGCTCCTTTCATTATTGATAAAAACGTTTAAGGCTTGAGTGTTAAATAACGCTTACATTGCAGGGCTGAGAATAAAAACCGCTATTAGTCTCATTAAAGATCGTATATTATTTTTTTATGACACCACCGGTTTTGGGCTTGAGTCCATCTTCAGGTGCTTAAAACATTTAGAATTTTACATTTGTAGTTTATTGGTGGATATAAATGTTTGAAAACATATTATTTTGTTTTAATAATAGCTAAACCAATTGCAGGTGGCGATATGACATGAACGTAAATACTGTTTACTTACATCTAATATTGTATCCAAATCGCCGCTGTCCATGCGACGCACTTTTTACACTCTTTCTCGATCACACTTTCTTTTGATAATCTCCTAACTTTTGTTACTATTCTGCTTGACATTTCTTTAGTACAATTAATCAACATCACTGCACAGAAATGAACTCACACCATACACTTTGTTTATACTTGAATACAGAGTTTCTGTTCAAAGTTTATATCTAGGCAGCACAAAAATGTTACAACACAGTTGAGTTTTACAACATATAAATTACAGAGGCATTATACATGTATATAGGAGGAGAAAACTATTACAAGATACGAAAATGATTTTTTTACATAATAGTGCTGCCACACTGTCATTTGTAAAAGAAAGAATAATCACAAGTAAACTATATTACTTTATTTTGTCAGTGTAAAATATGTAGGTTTGACTACAACGTTGGTTATTTAGATACGTCAATTTACAAACTTTTAAGTGACAGCTGTCCACAGTACTATACCACACAGGCAGAAGTTCACAATAAGATACCGGCAACATACGGATGCTTTCCGACTAAATAATGATGTTAAATCAAACTTTGCATCACATCCTAAAGATCATGGCCACTCAGCCACATCAATTACAATATACAGATACTGTACACTGTCAACAAAGGGAGGAAAATGAACCTTTTTGAAGAATTGTAAATTTATATCCATAACTCAAACTCACCACACCTCATTCTAAATGAACAAACGGACCTAGCAAACAAGCTGTTTCTAAACATATTGAATGAAATATTTAAAAAGTAAATAGTAATTCAGCTGAGCAAAAAACTCTTCACAATACGAAATAATATATCTAAATACTTATTAAAATCGACATATTTAAATAAACCACTTGCAGTCAAACCCACATTTTTACACTGACTAAATAATGTAATATAGTTTACTTGCGATTATTTTATGTCTTATGAATAATAGTGTGACTCCAAAAATATATAAACAAATTTAATTTTCATATCTATATATACATGTATAATGCCTTTTTAATGACTATGTTGTTAAAACCTAACTGTGTTGTAATATCTTCGTGCTTCTTAGATATAAGCTCTTTGACCAGGAACTCTGTATCCAAATATAAACAAAGTTTATGGTTTGAGTTCACATTTATGTGCAGTCATGTTGATAAATTGTGCTCCGAAAATGGTAAGCAGAATAATAACAAAAGGAAGGAGGTTATGAAATGAAAGTGTGTGAAAAGTACAATTGCGATTCGGTTCGCTATTATTAACACCAAATTATTTGTTTTCAAACAGTGAACTCCACCAATATGCTACAAATGTAAAATTCTGAATGTTTTAAGCACCTAAAGATGGACACAAGCCCGAAACGGGTCGTGTCATAAATAAATATTGCGATCTTTAACGTGACTGGTATCGATTTTTATTCTCAACTCTGCATTACCAACAGTCACGGAGTTCAACCACATCTATCATGGATAAAACACATTTAACCATTATATTGCTGCGCTCGATTGATACTGCCCATGAAACGCCTTGTAAATCTATATTTTTGAACTGCTTTAACTCTTTTATACACCTGTCATTGAATCCGAATCTGAAATCAGGGTCTCAAATTCAATATGGCAGATCGAATATAGAGGATGAAAACTCGAAAAAAAAATGCTTTAATAGAAAGTAACTCGACACGCAACTTTCAAAATACTGTCAAATATACCTTTCAAATATTAGCGCAAATAGTGATTAAAACGTGTTAAAAATGTTGTTTGAGGCAAGGGCACTCATCCTAATCAAGCAGTGGGAAGGAATGTAAATCTCACCATGTGAATTCCATGTGTTCCATCACGGGTAACGCTAACTCCGGTGGTTAAAATCAGTAAACATTTATATGTTCAAATGTTTGTCAAGCTTATGGGACTTAACTACGGGGTTATCAGTCCCTAAACTTACAAACTACTTATCAACTAGCTTATCCTAAGGACGGCACAAATATCCATGCCCGAGGGGGATTCGAACCTCCGACCGTAGTGGCCGTGCAGACCGTGACTGAAGCGCCTCAGTCTCCTCGGCCACCACGGCCGGCTAAACATTTATAACATGTTTCACTCACCTTTGTTCGCAATTACTTCATAAGTAGATTTTATAGTAATTTAAAAGTCGCATGTAGAGTTATATCTATTCCAGCATTTTTTCAAATTTTCGTTCGCTATGTTGGATCAGGCATATTGGATTTTGAGATTCCGATTTCAGTTTCGGATTCTGCAACTTTAAATACCAGTAGATTAAAGGGATGAAACAGTTTAAAAATACAGATTCACTAGATGTTTAATGGGCAGTATGAAACGAGCGCAGCTTATAGTGTTTATATATAAGATAATTAAGAAATACGCGTTTCTTAATTAGCCTTCGTTTTCAAGTTTTAGATCAAAACATTTGTCTCTTTCGGAGAAGTTGTTCTCCGATTTTTCACTCCCTCTCCAGCACACCACGCCCGATTTGTATCTTTTATCAAAAGATATCTTCATCAAAAAAATCTCTTCACTAATCTCTAAGTTATCGCAATTTTTCTATTTAAGTCCCCATTTTTGAGGGATACTTTAACCCCTTAAATATGTATTACTGCCGCTAAAAATTATGTGCCCCTTAGTTATAACGTACCCAAATTTCTGAAAAATCATAGTGTGACACTTGCGTTGGTTTACTTGTGTATATCAAAATCGCATGTTGCATCGAGATTCGGGTGAATGTAACTCCTCTCCCTAATATTAATTGTGACATTCAACAACATTTAACTTATTCTTGGTCTTTTTGTTCTTAAATGTTCTTTTCAACACTAATCTTCTTGTCTCAACTGCAGCATATAGAAGACGCATTCTCGTATTTTATGTTTGATTTGACTGCTTTGATAATCTAGTATGGCGTTTGTAATTTTAGTGAAAGTGATTCCTGGTGTTTTCAGCGAGATGTATTTTTTTTAATGCTGTTGACTAACCTGTTTTAATACCTTTTTATCTATCATGATGGCCCTGGACTGAAACTAGTCGATTTCAAGGATTTAATAAAACAGCTGATGGTTAAAGATGCATTTTGTTAGCAAATACATTGGTTCGACAAACTGAAGGACCACAGTATCTTTCACGCGATGTGCCATAGCTACGAAATATACAGTGTGGCTCTAAAATATGTGATAAAATGAAACGGCCGCTACAGGGAGCCGAAATATGTAGATCTGGTATAGAAATGTGTGCCCAGTAATGACGCCTCGAGACGGTAGAGAGCGCTGAAGATTGCGCTGTTTACAAACGCTTCGCTACCTGGGTTCATTATTCCCGCACGGATCTCAAGCAGCGTGCATCTTTTCACCAATTCAGAGCTGGTCGACATGCATTTCATACAGTGAACCCCCGTAATAAAGCTCGACGTGAAAAAACTAAATAAATAAAATAAAGTATTTTTATCGCACGAGAAACGTTTTACGTCGCGGAGACAGCCGCCTGATGTAGACTGCAGTGGCCGCAGTGTTGCAATGCGCATGAGCAGCTAAGGTTCAGTTTCGCTTCTGAACCCCCTATGGGCGAGGGGAAACGACGTTTTTAACATAGGCGTTGGAGCTGGTTGAGACACCAGCTCTTGGCTACTCGATCTATTGCAGTTGCGCACGAATGATCTAGAAGCAAGACAATGTAGATTCTGCGCACCTCGCTTTGCGCATGCGCAAATCCTCCATAAAGCCAACATCCGCCCTTCATATTTGTTTTTGGCGTATTGAAGATGAATGAAATACACGTCATTTTGGTAAAATATCTTATACCTACAAACTAAAGAGTCGTCAACTAAAAATCTTTCAGAAAATCGGATCATGAATATTAATAAGTCGGTAACTAGCAAGAACAGCCGTGTGGTTAGAGGCGGTGCGATGTCGAAGGTAATGGATTAGAGAGCGACTGCAAGCAATTGTTTTGAAACCTAATCTTTTTAACAGACAACAATGGTTTTAGTATTGTCACTTGCTATTATCTTTGGGTGTTTTTGCAAATGAGTCGCCAATTAGAGGGTCAACGTCATTTAGACTCTTCATTATAACAGATATTTAACTGGAATGAATCTTTCACTCTGCAGAGGAGTGTGCACTTATATGAAACCTACTGGGAGATTTAAATTGTGTGCCACAATCGGGACTCGATCCTGGGACCTTTGCCTTTCGCGGAAAGGCGCTCTACCACTGAGCTACCCCGACACGACTCGCTGTCCTTAGGAGGCGAGATACTGTCAAAAGTGAAGTTATGAGGACGGACCGTGAGTCATTTCGGGGTAGCTCAGTGATAGAGAGCTTGCTTGAGAAAGGCAAACGTCCCAGGTTCGAGTCCCGGTTCCAACGTGACAACACAATTTCAGTCTGTCAGGTAGTTTCATATCAACGCCCACTACGCTGCGGAATGAAAATTTCATTCTGGAAACATCCGCTAGGCTGTGGTTAAGCGATGCGTCCACTGTATCCTTTCTTCCAGGAGTGCTAGTGTTGCAAATTTCGCAGGAACAAAGTTTCCGGTACACAAGTTTAATCTGCCAGGATGTGGGGGAGAGCAGCCTTTGCGCATGCATAAGGTTAGGAATGGGTGCTGCTTCCAGTGCCTTCACTTCATCGTAAGAGATTAATTTTGTTATAGTCACTCAACGATGTAATCTGTTACTTATTGTGTTTTTTTGTTCATGTGCATATGTTCTTGGTGTTGATTAACAAAGAAAACTTAACAGCTTTCAGTATCTTTTAGAAACAATTTTTTCAACTTTAAGCTTGCAAGAAAATTGTTTAATAAAGAAGCTTGGTAGGTTAACGCCTTAGCTCGAGTTGAAGGAAGCACAAAGAAGGCGAGGTAAGACGTTCTGCAGATCTTTTAACGAAAATATATGTAAAGGGAGGGGAGGGGCCGAAACATCGACGTTGGTATAGTGTTGCCAATTTACTGGATTTTCCACTAAAACTGGTGGTTTCTACCCTCCCTTTAATGGCGAAAAATGGCTTCTACTGACTGGTGGATTTTTAGTTGTTTAGAAGAATTCATTTTCAGTTACTGGAAATGCGATCTCAAAGCACTAAGCTACTTATGTGTACGGTAATATTTTACTTTTACTCGGAAGACAGCAGCGATGACTTCAAATGAATAATCACAGTCCACCGATTACATAATGGATTCCCTGTAAAATGAACAGTATTTAATAGCAGCTAGTTCATTTCTCGTTAGAAGGCGGCTTGTGCAGGTTCAAGGAATGTAGGAACCAGTTTCAAACAATGGGTGCTCATTTATTTTCATTGTCGCTCGGAATACCCACTGAACGCTTCTTGGCTCACGGGTGCGTCACATCACAAGTGGAGAAAACGTACTAGACAGTCATCGTTCTTCGTGTACACTGTACATTATTGTGATTCTCGGTGTGTGGTATTATTTCACGACTTTATACGTGCATACGAAATCACAATATATGCAAAAGTTCCGGGATTCTTGGCTTCAAACCCACATTTAAAACATTGTCTTCAAGTCAATGAAAGAACGACGGCTCAGATAGCGAATTTCAAATTTTGTGGTACAACTTTAAGGAGTCACTATGGAGATTTGAAGTCTCATGTGATGTCCAAGAAGCATCTACAAAATAATAATAATAATAGCATTCTTTCTCTTGTTAAATTTTAGTTGCTATTCCGACGGCCTTGCGTCATAATGTTGGAAAGGATAATGTTTTATGGCGTAACAACGCGAATATTTTGTCACGAAATTTTGTTTTACGAGGTAAATTAATGTTATTGATTGAAATAAGATACATTCAAGAACCTGTCAAAAATAGAGCAGGAACAGCATTAATTGTTTAGTTCATGGTCTGTACGAATCTATAATCAAGTCATTATTGGGCCGTTTGAATAAAAGAATGTGCATCTATTAACGATTGTGAATATTTTATTACTTGAGAATAAAGGAAACAAATTACTAATATACTTAATGTTTTCTTTCATGATAATTTAAAAAATACATTTAGTGGACATTTAAGCAATTATGAGTATAGGGGCATTTTCGTTAGGGGTTTTCTTGTGGTTTTGCACTTGAAACTGGTAGGGACCTCACCTTAACTGTTGGCAACACTGCGCGGGGGCGGCAGCGCCACTATCAAGATCGTCACTGATAGAAATTAGCCCCCAATCATCTGCATCACCAGCCGACACTGTGTATGGGGCTGCACAAGGAAATGGAGTGGCTGCTCAAAGGTTGTACGTGGAGCGATTCCTTGACAGGCATCAGCTGGATCTCGAGTTCCTTCATTGAGAATTACGCTCGAGTGAATCGTTTTATGCTTCCAGGCATGGAACTAGCATTAGAAGATATCGCAGAACTCCTACAGCGGAAGAAAGAATATTAGACACGGTAGAGGATAATCCTACAACTTGTTCGAGAACTGTAGGACATGGCGTTGGGTGCGACTCATCAAACTGTTTTGAGGACTTTGCATGAAGACGAAATGCAACTGTACCATTTACTGACAGTGCAATCAAAAACACCTCAAGATTGCCTTCCACGTTTTCTTTGCTGTTCTTAATATATATTAATGACTTGCCATTCTACATTCACGAAGATGCTAAGCTAGTACTTTTTGCTGCTGATACAAGTATAGCTATGACACCTGACAAACAGGAATTAACTGATGAAATTGTAAATGATATCTTCCAGAAAGTTATTAAGTGGTTCTCTACAAATGCACTCTCATTAAACTTTGATAAAACCCAGTATATATAGTTCCATACAGTAAATGGCATGACACCATTAATAAATTTCGACTTTGAACATAAATCTGTAGCTAAGGTAGAATATTCAAAATTTTTAGGTGTTTGCATTGACGAGGGACTGAATTGGAAGAAACATATTGAAGATCTCCTTAAACGTCTGAGTTTAGCTACTTATGCTATCAGAGTCATTGCAAAATTTGGTGATATACATCTCAGTAAATTAGCTTACTACGCCAATTTTCATTCACTGCTTTCAAATGGGATCATATTCTGGGGCAATTCAACATTGAGTAAAAAAGTATTCATTGCACAAAAGCGTGTAATCAGAATAATTGCTGGAGCCCACCCAAGAGCATCCTGCAGACATTTATTTAGGGATCTAGGGATACTCACTGTAGCTTTACAATATATATATTCACTCATGAAATTTGTTATTAACAATCCGACCCAATTCAAAAGTAATAGCAGTGTGCATAGCTACAACACTAGGAGAAAGGATGATATTCACTATTCAAGGTTAAATCTAACTTTGGCTCAGAAAGGGGTGAATTATGCTGCCACAAAAGTCTTTGGTCACTTACCAAGTAGCATCAAAAGTCTGACAGATAGCCACCTAGTATTTAAAAAGAAATTAAAGGAGTTACTGAATGGCAACTCCTTCTACAATGTAGATGAATTTTTAGATAAAACTTAAAAAAAAAAAAAACAAAAAACAAAAAAAAAAAAAAAAAAACACACAGAAACACAAAAATAAAAAATCCTTAAAATATTGGTTGTCAAGTATAGACAACATTTACTAAACTAATACGTTCCACATCATTACGAATTGTCGTATATATAATATATGGAACATGTATTAATCTAATCTAATCAGACTTCAGTCATGCAAATCTTCTCTGATGGTATTTAGTATACTGCTGAGGCTCCCTTTACGCGATAGGGTGTATTTATAACCCATAATTCGCACTTGCCAGTTCTTAAACACACGGTAAAGTAGGACATGCCTACCAAGGACGGTTTCCCATTCATGTCTTAGCATATATTGCGAACAAATACTTAGTAGGTCGTACATTCTTCCATGTGTTTTAACTGCCCGCACTTCAAAATTGTCCTACAAGAGGTTTTACCTGATGTTCTGGGCGGTGTTCCACCAGCTGTTCGCCGACGAATGTGGTTCCGGCACAATGAAGCCCCCGTGAACTTCAGTAAAACCCATACATGTTAAGAAGAACAGTCAAACATTTAAAACTTTCATAAAATAATTGTAAGGTTAAAACTGATTAACAGTCCCGTTCTCCGCTTCAGCTGTTTTATTTTGATCCTTTTAGGATATCACAACCGGTTTCTTGTCTTACAGACACATCATCAGGTGATTGGGATACCTACAGTTGTTACGAAATTAATGAGGACAAATGTTCTCTTTCCTCATGCCATGTGTAACCAATGGGAGCCCAATACCATCACGCCGGATGATACGCCAGTATGGCGATGACGAATACACGCTTCCAATGTGCGTTCACTGCGATGTCACCAAACACGGATGCGATCATCATTATGCTATAAACAGAAACTGGATTCATCCGAAAATATGACGTTTTGCTATTCTTTCACTCAGGTTCGTCATTGCGCACACCATCGCAAGCGCTACTGTCTGTGATGCAGCGTCAAGGGTAATCGAAGCCATGGTCTCCCAGCTGATGGGCCATGATGCTGCGAACGTCGTCGAACTGTTCGTGCAGATGGTTGTCTTGCAAACGTCCCCATCTGTTGACTCAGGGATCGAGACGTGGCTACACGAAGCGTTACAGCCATGCAGATAAGATGCCTGTCATCTCGACTGGTAGTGATACGAGGCCGTTGGGATCCAGCAGGGCGTTCCGTATTGCCCTCCTGAACCCACCGATTCCATATTCTGTACTGCATCGCGACCAACGCGAGCACCATTGTCACGATACGATAAGTCGAAATCGCGATAGGCTACAATCCGACCTTTATCAAAGTCAGAAACGTGATGGAACGCATTTCTCCTCCTTACACGAGGCACCACAACAACATTTCACCAAGCAACGCCGGTCAACTGCTGTTTGTGTATGACAAATCAGTTGGAAACTTTCCTCATGTCAGCACGTTGTAGGTGTCGTCGCCGGCACCAACCTTGTGAGAATACTCTGAAAAGCTAATCACTTGCATATCACAGCATCTTTTTCCTGTCGGTTAAATTTCGCGTCTGTAGTATATAATCTTCGTGTTGTAGCAATTTTAATGACCAGGAGTGTATTTTAACATCCTTTCTTCGAGAAAACAACAGATCTAATTGCCCTCCAGTTGCCGGCCGCGGTGGCCGAGGTGACTGAGGCGCTTCAGTCACGGTCTGCACGGCCACTACGGTCGGGGGTTCGAATCCCCCCTCGGGCATGGATATTTGTGCCGTCTTTAGTATAAGGTAGTTCATAAGTAGTTTGTAAGTTTAGGGACTGATGAACCCGTAGTTAAGTCCCATAAGCTTAACAAACATTTGAACATTTGAACATTTGCCCTCCAGTTTTGTTTCGTCATCAAGGCTTCTGTACCATCTCCGTACACTTAGGTTTGTTAAAGTAGCTTTCATCCGGTTCACGTTAGTATAAGATGCACTTTCTCTTTCTGTCTACTCGATGAGTGGCTGTTTCCTGTATAAAAAAGGGTCGAGTAGCAACCTAATTGGCATCCTCTACTCGAAAATTTGTTTGTGACGCATTCAAGCTCCAGATTCGCAAATGCGCAGTGCTGTCTGAGTTGTAAGTGTATTTATTTGTGACGGGTTCTTATATCTTGAAAGCGGGTGCATTTCCTGCGTTCGAATATTATATATATATCTTTTATAGTCAACTGTGGGAAAGGTACCTTATATCATCCTGTGAAACACGTTTACACATCGTCAGCTGATTCATCCGCGAGAATCCAAGCAAAAATGGTTCGAAAAACGTATAAACAGAGCATGCTCCAAATATTAAAAGCAGCGTACAGGACTTGGTTGAAGATAATACATTGGAGGATTTGCCGGTAATATCTGTGAATGGACCTCTGTCCGTGTCTGAACCAAAGTTACCACTGATAAGTGGTACTTCTCAGCAGAAAGACAACGTTTCACAAAAATGAAGCGCTAGATCGCTAGACTATGGTAATGGTATGTATTTTTCAATTCAACAATTTGATGTGGTATTATCTGTAAAGATATTGTTCGAGCAGTGAGAGGATAAGGAAGGAGAATTATTTCATATTCAAATAACGAGGTTATTGTATGTGTATCATGCTTTCAACTCTGACGTCCTTTTGTCTTCAGACAATAATACGAGCCATACAAAATTTGTTACTCAAATTAGTTAACCCCCCTTTTTTGTGTCCCAGCCTCGTCGCCACTTTTGTGTCCCAACCTCGTCGCTGCTTTTGTGTCTCGTCCGCCGGTTGTCGGTGGCCGAGTAGACAGAGACCGACACAGGAATAAAGGATGCACGCGTGTGCAGGTACGGAGGTGACCAGCCAGTGGGACAGCAGAAACTAGAAACACTAGAGTAAATTAGAACGAGGTATATATTTCATAGAGACTTAGTAGTACTTAACTTTTACGTAGTTCTTGACTACAGAATGCTGATACATAGATTAGATAGAGGCCTGCCTACTGATGGTTCCTAGTGCCTATTCCGATAGCCAAGTCTTAGCTGGAGCCTATCTGATTCCCAAGTGAACGATGCAGCAGTCGTGGCCACGAGCGGAGTTGCAGCAGAGGGCGCTCGTGGCTGACGTCGTAAGAACGCCGCGCCGTGCGTGCATGGCGGCGCGCGGCTAAAGTAAGTGGCGTGCACTTCATACTTGTGCGACACCACACCCTTTACACAATTTTGGATGGGTTTTATTACGTGGAAACTAGAGGATAAATTAATGAAATGTTCTATGGTGAGTCAACCGCGCCTATTCTTTAATATCAAGTAAACAAACAAACCATTTGCATACCGTCTTTCTCCTCTCCTACCTTACCTTGTATTTCCAACCCACCTACCATAAATCTGCCTTTCATATTCACAGTTAACCCAGATTGCGCGGAATTATTTTTGGTTCATTTTTTTATCAGAAGCTATTAAGTACCTCCATATGACTGCGAAGATCGTTATAAGTGATTTTTTTCACAAGCACGTCATTTGTTTTACAATATTGACCTTCTTTCTAGAATGATGACAACATGAATGTTTTATAATTTTGATCTGATGAAGCATTATTATTAAAACAACATTTAAGATTAAATATATAAATATAAATGTCTCAAAAATTGAAGAAAGTTCAAGAAAAATAAACCGAACTACAAGGATGACTTCAGTATATTTTGTATGAACCTCAACTTTGCAGCTATATCCAACCACTTTACAATCGGCAATACAAGCTAAAATTGATCTGAAACGGGAGCATGCGATTCAAAGAAACAAAATATGACACTGTATACGAATACTTACAGACAAGAATAAAAATGTAAGTTGTCGTTCTCGTCCTTCTGGGAGGACATCAGTGCTATCTGGGTTGAGTATAACAATTCTAAGCCAAAAAGGATCAGGAACGTGATTGTGTTCCTATTACCTCCTTAACCCTTTCATTCGCACATGATGAAATCCGCTTTGTAAAATATAAAATTCAGTATGTTATGTTTTAATACACTGCCAAAACATGAAATGATGGTCTTTGACCGAACAGTTACGATGTTTATATCATGTTTTTCGTGCCCAACCCACATTTGTTTGGAGTATATTATTTCTTTGGAAGCTATCTTGTTTATTTTTAGCACTGTCAGATTAATTTTGTTGTTGTCTACAGTCCGGAGATTGGTTTGATGCAGCTCTCCACCCTACTCTAGTTTGGCAAGCCCCTTCATCTCCTCATAAGAACGGCACCCCACATATATTTAAATCTCCCTACTGCTTTCGTCTCTTGGCCACCCTCTGCTATTTTTAACCCACACAGTTCCGTCCAATGCAAACTTTACAATTCCTTGAAATCTAAACAGTGTCCTAGGACTCGATCCCTTCTTTTGGACAAGGTATGTCAGAAAATCCTTTTCTCCCCAATTCTGTTCATTACCTCCTCATTAGTTACGCGAGCCACCCATCTAATATTCAACATTCTTCTGTAGCACCACATTTCAAGAGCCTTTATTCTTTTCCTATCACTACTATTTTTCTAACATGTTTTAGTCCCCTACCAGGCTACACTCGAATACGTTCATAAAAGTCTCCATAAAGTTAAATTTATTTTCCATGTTAACAAATTTCTGATTTAAAAAAAATGCTGTTCTTCCCGTTCAGCTTTCTATACCCTCAGTTTGCATTTTATATCCTCTGTACTGCGACCATCATATGTTTTATTATCTACATAAGTGCAAAATGAAATATTCGATTGTTCAGTAACTGAAATTTCTGACGATTCTTCTCAGATTGCTTTGAATTTTTAGCGCAAAGTTGCACTCTGTTTCTCATATGTTTATTGCACTCATTGGAAAACCGTTTGTTTATGTGAAATATATTTTTAACAATTTCTGGACCGGTTGGTTTGAAATTTGGAGCTATCTATTTCTTTTATATATAATGAGTAACCGACATAAAAGTTTTTTCGACTTCTGTAACTACGTTTTACATTTTAAAACTTTTATAAATTAATATTTGATAAAGGCCGCGGCGAAGTGGTCGAGCAAATTGAGGCGCTATGCTCTGATGCGCGAGGCCGTTCCCCGTCGAGGGTTGGAATTCCCCATCGGCCTTAGATGTTTTTGCTGTCTTTAGTATAAGTTGGTTTACAAGAAGTTTGAAGTATAGGGACATGACGCCGCAGTCAAGTTCCATAAATTTGAATAGTTTTGACAACTCACGATAAAAAATAGAAAATCAGCAAAATAAAATATACGGATATTCCAGGAAAAAGTTGCACCGAATGCCAAGAACTTCCGTAGATATAAGGTTTTTAAAGATGGCTCTAGGCTAGAGAGAGTTGTAAGGGAAGATAGTTGGGAGGAAGGATTATGACGCAGAGAGTAGAAGAGAAGGAGGTGAACAACGAGAGCGTGGTTGCGAGAGAGAGGGAGAGAGGGAAGTTGTACAGATAGGTGGGGAGTATCGCATGGACGAAAAGAGGGAGAGGAGGAAATGGGGATGGGAAGGGAGATGAGAGGAGAAGGAGGAAGATGAGATGGTGATTAGAGATTGGAGGGAATAGGATTTGGACAAAGATAAGGGAAGTTGGAGAAGTGCAGAGAGACAGAGAAAATGTTAGCATGGAGTGTAGGAGGTATATCCAATTCCCACTCAAAAAACATGATGAAATTAAACATATAAGAAATGTGTGCTTTCTCCTTTTCTTTCTTCCCCATTTAATCTATTACAAGCCAACCAGTGTTGGTCGGGTACATATAATCTGAAATGACAACTGTTTGATTTATACCAGCAATTATCGTTTCGCTTACTCACTTCCAGTTTACGCAAATCTCCATTTAGCTGCAAACTGTGACCGAGGAGTAACATACGAACAAGGGAATGAAAAGATCTAAGACTTCTTAAGTGTCAGATTCAGTCAGTGGCTACAGTAATTATGTCATGCAAATGAGAGACGAGCGAAACGCAGGACGTAAGGAAAGTGGCGCAACAGAAATGAACCAGCTGCCAAGGTACAGTGGTTATCTTGGATCTATACAAGGCACTCATAAGATATTCAGTGCGAATGCTACGCCAAGGCCACAAGCAAATGTATGTCGTTTTGCATATGCCACGTCGTCAGTAAAGAAGCAAAACCCACACCTTCATTTGGACGTGAGCGTTGTCAGATACTTTCAGTAATGGATGCAACGTCACCGTTTGACATTTCACGAAATGTTTTACATGTACGTAACGCTTATGTCGCTCCAAGAGCTGTGACACGGTGGTTGTGTGCTGAATAAAAAACTGCGAACAAAAATGTGCTACTTAATTGGCGTTTTATTTCAGCATCGAGTCTTTGAGCGCGAAAATTCAAGAAGTATTCTAGAGGTCGTATTGTTGAACGTATTGTTCATTTGGTTAGATGAAAGCTAAATCTAAAATGGTAGTACACGAGATTGCTGAGCACTTGGCTCGGTTTCGAACTTTGGTGGTACCGTCCTTTATTATAAATATATGCGGTGTCTGCTATTTCGGGCCGGCCGCGGTGGCCGAGGAAACTAAGTCGCTCCAGTCACGGTCTGCACGGCCACTACGGTCGGGGGTTCGAATCCCCCCTCGGGCATGGATATTTGTGCCGTCCTTAGTATTAGTTGTATTAGTTAGTTCATAAGTAGTTTGTAAGTAAATATCAGCCGGCCGCGTTGGCCGAGCGTCCTGCGGCTCGTCAGTCACGGGCTGCACGGCCACTACAGTCGGGAGTTCGAATCTCCCCTCGGGCATGGATATTTGTGCCGTTCTTAGTATTAACTAGTTCATGAGTAGTTTGTAAGTTTAGGGACTGATGACCCCGTAGTTAAGTCCCATAGACTATACAAACATTTTTTTGTTATTTCGGACATATGTATACATAAATAGCTGAAAACTCGATGTTCCCCAGGTATTTACTTATTTATTCCAGTGATGAGTTAGTACTTCTTCTATCCCTTCTCTCCCTATCCATATCCTCTTTTCTATAAATTTGTGATATTTATGTTCAAAAGTTCAAATGTTTGTAGAGCTTATGGGACTTAACTACGGGGTCATCAGTCTCTAAACTTACAAACTACTCATGAACTAGTTAATACTAAGAACGGCACAAATATCCATGCCCGAGGGGAGATTCGAACTCCCGACTGTAGTGGCCGTACAGCCCGTGACTGACGAGCCGCAGGACGCTCGGCCACCACGGCCGGGTGATATTTATGACGGAATATATAAAAAATAACGCTGCCTTGCATAATTTATAAAATTATAAGTGCAGTAAGCTAACAAAGGAAGGCAGCAATCAAAATACAAATAACATGTAACATTCAAACAGTCATTTAATTCAAAACTTGACTGTAAACATCATTTCTTGTTACTTTTCCAGGACCTAATGTGAAAAAATTCTTTGGAGAGCCCACCTCTGAGGAACATGGAAACATCAAAAACACTCCCCAGTATTTAATAGATTGCGCCGTGATTTATTAATGGTATCAGAAAATGCAAGTCTCACTGGTAACTGCAATATCTAGAAGTTAAAGGAAGATTTGTCGGAAACAATAGGTATTCGTTGGATGTACACTGTTTCAGTTTCTTCCTTTGCTTCGACCTATATAGACGTCTACAGATGTCGCCTGCAGCCGTAAGCGCTTCGCAGTTCAATGTTTGTTCATCCTTCAGGAATTTCCTTAAGTTGACTGGAATACAGGAGTGTCTTAGTAGTAAAAACGTAAATGTACACTTCTTGCCATTAAAATTGCTACACCAAGAAGAAATGCAAATGATAAATTGTAATTCACTGGACAAATTATTATATTAGAACTGACATGTGATTACATTTTCACGCAATTTGGGTGCATAGATACTGAGAAATAGATCCAGTTGCTCGGCCACCATTGACCACACGTTGTCAATTGGTGAGAGATCTGCAGAATGTGCTGGCCAGGGCAGCAGTCGAACATTTTCCGTATCCAGAAAGGCCCGTACAGGACCTGCAGCATGTGGTCGTGCATTATCCTGCTGAAATGTTGAGTTTCGCAGGGATCGAATGAAGAGTTCAAATGTTTGTAGAGCTTATGGGACTTAACTACGGGGTCATCAGTCCCTGAAATTACAAACTACTTATGAACTAACTAATACAACTAATACTAAGGACGGCACAAATATCCATGCCCGAGGGGGGATTCGAACCCCCGACCGTGGTGGCCGTGCAGACCGTGACCACCACGCCCGGCGAATGAAGAGTGGAGCCACGGGTAGTAACACATCTGAAATGTAACGGCCACTGT
This sequence comes from Locusta migratoria, assembly GCA_026315105.1. Taxonomy (NCBI): domain Eukaryota; kingdom Metazoa; phylum Arthropoda; class Insecta; order Orthoptera; family Acrididae; genus Locusta; species Locusta migratoria. Next base: position 221,423,978 of record CM048751.1, on the reverse strand, counting down.
TCAAAGTGCCGTCGATGCTAACAAGAGGTGACCGAAACGTGTAAAGGCACCTCATACATCAAGCTGGGTGATACGCCAGTATGGCGATGACGAATACACGCTTCCAATGTGCGTTCACCGCGATCTCGCCAAATTCGGATACGATCATCATGATGCTGTAAACAGAACCTGGATTCATCAGAAAAAATGCATTTTTGCCCTTCGTGCACCCAATTCGTCGTTGCGTACACCATCGTAGGCGCTCCTGACTGTGAAGCAGCATCAAGGGTTACCGCAGCCATGTCTCCAATTGAGAGTCCATGCTGCTGCAAGTGTCGTCGAACTGTTCGATCAGAAGGTTGATGTCTTGCAAACGTCCCCGTATGTTGACTCATACGTGGAGACATGGCTGCACTATCCGTTAATAACCATGCGGATAAGATGCCTGTCATCTCGACTGCTAATGATACAAGGCCGTTGGGATGCAGTACGGCCATCCGTGTTGCCCTCGTGAACCCACCGATACCATATTCTGCTAACAGTCATTGGATCGCGATCAACGCGAGCAGCAATGTCGCGGTACGATAATCTGCAATCGCGATAGGCTACAATGCAACTTTTATCGAAGTTGATAACGTGATGGTACGCATTTTTCCTCCTTACAGGAGGCACCACAACAACGTGTCACAAGGCATCGCCGGTCAACTGCTGTTTGTGTATGAGAAATCGGTTGGAAACTTTTCTCAGGTAAGCTCGTTGTAGGTGTCGCCACCGACACCAACCTTGGCTGAATGCTGTGGAAAGCTGATCATTTACATATCATCTTCTTCCTTTCGGTTAATTTTAGCTTCTGTAAAACGTCGTCTTCGTGGTGTAGCGATTTTAATGGCCAGGAGAGTATAAAAATGACATTGTGGATAACGTCAGAAGTTCACTGAGGCTTTTTGCGGATGATGCTGTAGTATATTGAGAGGTTGTGAGAATTGAATATTGTATTGAAATGTAGGAGGATCTGAAACGAATTAACGCGGGGTGCAGAGAATGGCAATTGAATCTCAATGTAGACATGTGTAATGTGCTTCGAATACATAAAAACAAAGATCCTTTATCATTTAGCTACAATATAGCAGGCCAACAACTGGAAGTAGATGATTCCATAAATTACCTGGGAGTAGGCATTAGGAGTGATTTAAAATTGAACGAACATATAAAATTAAACGTCGGTAAGGAGATGCCAGACTGAGATTCAGTAGAAGAATCCTGAGGAAATGCAGTCCGAAAACGAAGGAAGTAGGTTACAGTACACTTGTTCGCCCACTGCTTGAATACTGCTTACCGGTGTTGGATCCGTACCAGGTGGGATTGATGGAGGAGGTAGAGAAGATCCAACTCCAGTGGAAGACTGTGCAAGAGAGACGCTCTGTAACTCGGTACAGGCTTTTGTCCAAGTTTCGAGAACTTACCTTTACCGAGGAGTCAAGCAGTATATGGGACCCTCCTACGTATATCTCGCAAATAGATCATGAGGATAAAATCAGACAGCCCACACAGAGGCATACGGACAATATTTCTTTCCGCGAACAGTACGAGACTGAAATAGGAGGGAGAAGTGATAGTGGTACTCAAGGTACCGTCCGCCACACACCGGCAAGCGGGTTGCGGAGTATGGATATAGATGTAGAGGGTACGTGTGTGATGAAACGTGTGTCAGTTACAAGGGGAAAATAGTATTTTGGATATCAAGCGGACCTCATACAAAATATTTTTGCCGCAAATAGTTTTATCGTCGAGTAAAACAGAGGTGATATCTGGCGTTCCACAGGGAAGCGTTATAGGTCCCCTACTCTTCCTCGTGTTTATAAACGATTTAGGAGACAATCTGAATAGCTCCCTTAGATTGCTCGCGGATGATGCTCTCGTTTATCGGTTAGTGAAGTCAACAGAGGATCAAAAGCAACTGCAAAGCGATTTAGACAAAATTTCTTCATGGTGCGAAAATTGGCAGTTGACACTAAATTAAGAAAAGTGTGATGTAATACACATGACCACTAAAGGAAATCCGCTGAACTTTGATTACGCGATAAATCAGTCAAACTTTAAGGTCGTAGATTCTACCAAATACCTAAGAGTTACAATTACGAACAACTTTGACTGGAGAGAACACATAGAAAATATTATGGGCAAGGCGAACCAAAGGTTACGTTTCATCGGCAGAACGCTCAGACGATGCACCAGCTCCACCAAAGAGACTGGCTACATCTCACTTGTGCGTCCTCTCCTAGAGTACTGTTGCCCCTTGTGGGACCCTCACCAGGTGGGATTGACGGAAGACATTGAGAAGGTTCAGAGAAGGGCAGCTCGTTTTGTTCTAACACGTTCCGGGAGGGAAAGCGTCACTGAAATGTTCCACGAATTGGGGTGGAAATCATTAAAAGAAAGACGTTATTCATTGCGGGGTGATCTGTTTGCGAAGTTTCAATTACCGACTTTTAGTTTCGAATGTGAAAATTTTTTTCTAGCACCCACCTCCTTAGGGAGACATGACCATCCCAATAAAATAAGAGAAATCAGATCGAAAACGGAACGATTTAGGTGTTCTTTCTTCCCGCGCGCTATTAGAGAATGGAACGGTAGAGAAAAGTTATGAAAGTGGTTAATAAACCCACTGCCAGGCACTTGAATGTGATTTGCAGAGTATCTGTGTAGATGTAGATGTAGAAACACGGAATTATGCAAGAGCTGCAAATCCAAACAGTGAAATATTATACGACTTACCTCTGCGTCCAGTCTTCCTTTCGACACACGACAAACGCGTTATTTCTGCCTTATAGGCGTGCCGCGTTTTACGGAAGGGGGGAAACGAGGTGCTCTTCACGGACAATTGGCCGTGGAACGGTCCTCGGCAGCAGGCTAAACGGTCCCCGGCGGCCTGCTCGGCAGTGAGGTATTCTTCCGCCAGATTGAATAAAGCCCAGGCGCGACGTCCCGCCGGGAGAGAGGCGTTGGCTCCCGGGCTGCGTCGCACCTCTCTCTGTTCCCGGCACGCGCAGACGGACAGGCGGCACTTACCGTAAAAATTCACGCCCCGTGTCTCCTAAGTGCTGTTCTCCGCGCTCCGCTGACGAGAGCGCTCTCATCGCCACTTTTCGGACCCAGCGCGGCTACGCGCAATTTCTCTGACGACGGAACGACTGTGATTAACACGGACGACTCTACAGTACCGACTACAGAGGGTGCTTCCGCTTTTTGTGCCGTTTCACTACTGAAACGGTATCTGTTGCCAACTTACCGTTTCCACTACATTGTCCAGCGATTGAGGTTGTGTGCGTAAGCTCTTCGCGCTCTTACAAGCTTCCTAGGGTTTTATTTGCGGATGGAGAAGTTAGTACTGCTTCCTCCCACAAGTCACCTAAAACCTCCACATCCTTGCGGATGCTGTTGCGTGGTAGTGTGCGTTTGTACCGCCCTACAGTCCGCACGAGGTGCCGTTGTTGCTGTCCAAGTCTTTATGGAAAGCATAGAGTTCTACATCTACATCTACATACATACTCCGCAATTCACCGTAAGGTGCGTGGCGGAGGGTACACTGTACCACTACTAGGCATTTCCTTTCCTATTCCACTCCCAAATTGAATGAGGAAAAAAAGAATGCCTATATGCCTCCGTATGGCCCCTAATTTCTCTTATCTTGTTTTTGTGATCTTTACGCGAAATGTAAGTAGGCGGCAGCAGCTTCAAATTCCGGCCCTCTAAATTTACTTAACAGAAATTCACTAAAAGAACGTCGTCATTCTTCCAGCGATCCCCAGCTGAGTTGCCGGAGCATTTCCGTGAAACTGGCGCATTGGTCGAACCTACCGGTAACAAATCTAGCTGCTCGTCTCTGAATCGCCACTATGTCTTCCTTTAAACTGATCTGCTGCGGGTCCCAAACACCAATACTCAAGACGTGGTCGTACAAGCGTTTTATACGCGGTCTCCTTTACAGGTGAAGTACATTTCCCAAAATTCTCCCAATAAACCGAAGTCGGCGGCTGTCCGCCTTACTCACAACTGTCCTTACACGTTAGTTCCATTTCATATCGCTCTGCAATGTCACGCCTAGATATTTGAACGACACGACAGCATCAAGAAGCTCACCACTAATGCTGTATTCGATCATTATGGGATTGATTCTTCTATTCATGCGCATCACCTTACATTTTTCTACATTGAGAGCTAGCTGCCATTCTTCGCACGAACTAGAAATTTTGTCTAAGTCATCCTGTATGCTATTACATTCAGTTAAAGACGACACCCACCCGTACACCACAGCAACATCAACAAACAGCCGCGAATTACAACTTACTCTGTTCATCAGATCATTTATATTGATGGAAAATAATAGCGGTCCTATCACACTCCCCTGGGGCACGCCTGACGATACACTCGTCTCTGATGAACACTCGCCGTCGAGAACAACGTACTGTGTTCTATTACTTAGGAAGTCTTCCAGCCAGTCACAAATCTGTGAACCTATTCCATAAGCACTGACTAACCTGTTGTCTTCTATAGTTGTGTCCCAAGCACAGAATACAGCACACAGGCCGTTGGTTCTTCTACAGCGTACAAGTGCGCCTAAAATAAGTTCTGTATGATGGAAGCATAAGAAGCGACTCACGAGATTTTTAATTGTCAGGGATGCCATTTATTAAATAAATAATTAATTATGAATAACTTTTGTTAATACGACACGGCCTATGCTGCCCGTAGTTCATGTTGAGACCTCGACTGTTATCACAATTACGCAAAACTACTCATGACCGGCGCGGTCCGGCGCGTATAGTGGTCAGCTCGAGACTGAAACTGCGGCGCGTTGCGAGAGGGCACCTGACGCTCTATTTCGCGCCAAAACAAGTCCGTCGCGCGCTTTCTGCAAAATCGTTGTTATCTTGTTACAATAAGAGAAGGCACCTTAAACTTTTTAAACTCTCAAAATCTAGCCTGTCCTTGAGAGATATTTATCACAAATTCTCAGCTCTGAATAATTAATATTTGGTATATAATAAACAAAACTAATTTCAAAAGAAATCACGTGACGTGAATTGCAGCAGTCAATGCGAGGAGAGTACCAGTAACATAGACGGGCTTTCCCACGGGAACCAGCACCTACTGTGCCATATGCTACTGCTCCCCACCCCACATTTCAACATATGCTGCACTTCTGTCTTTCTTCCGCGTTTAAGACACGTACGATGTTAGCAAAGAAACGGCCAGCAGCCAGAAATATGAAGTGGCCATAGGCCAGGAATATCACACTCTCTCGTTTTATAAGTGCACAGTTCTTTTTTCTTCATATTATTGGATTTCTATCAGGCTTGGAGACAGTGATTTCATTACTTTCAGTATCTTTATTTACGTCAGTGTTTTTTAAAAAAAAAAAAAAAAAAAAAAAAAAAAATTCGGTCAGTGATGACCATTTCAAGTCTACAGCAAATCAGAAAAAGGACACATATATAATAGTCTGCCTTACAAAACGTAAGTAATGTATAACATGTTTTAAAAATATTGTACAGTAAGGACAGTTTAAAGCTCACCGCAAAGACGTGGCGACGAGCTGCGATAGGCACATACAAAAGACACACACATACAACACTTTCAGCTATCGGCCATGGCCTTCTTCAGAATATAAAACACTCACGCAATCACACAGGCACACAACACAGTCATACAACCATCACCTCCGGCTGCCGCACTTCGAGAGCTTGATTCGATGTGCGGCAGTCAGAGGTGATGGTTCTATGACTGTGTTGTGTGCCTGTGTGATTGCGTGAGTATTTTATTTTCTGAAGAAGGCCATGGCCCATAGCTGAAAGTGTTGTATGTGTGTGTCTTTTGTATGTGCCTGTCGCAGCTCGTCGCCACGTCTTTGCGGTGAGATGTAAACTGTCCTTACTATATTATTAAGTCCAACCTGGACTTTCCATTATTATATAAAAATATTATACATCATACCTGTTGTTTCATTCGTTGATTTAATATAGCCGCGATGACATCTTCACAGATAAGTGTATCTTCACGAATGGGTTGTGATGTATCTTTAAAATTAACATAGAATTGGGCCACAGAGCTGGCCACATGTTTACTACGCTACTGTCTAGAACAAACTGTAGTTCAGTAGCTGTTTGCTAGTAATTTGGTCGTTACAACAGCTAGTTGTCGTTACTGTCGTTCTTAACATATTCAGCTTTTATTTGATTATACTAAAGATAAAAATATTTTGCAAGAAAGGATCTCTTATGTTAGTTTATAAAAATGTGCAACTGAAAACTGAAATAAACTGTAAGTATAAAATTGTACAGATGTCTGAAATTTGAACAGGACAATATGCTTCATCATAAACGGATACCACATGCTTGCACGAGGTACCTTTTTTCCTTTTTATACCGCTAACACAGGCTCAAAAAACCTTTGTGGGTGGGTTAATCAAATGTGAGAGTGCCCTCAGTTATATCAGAAAGGATCTTGATCACGACAGGGCCAGTTATATATAAGCGAGGTATCTTGTGCGTCAAACAGGATGTCAAACAAAGCAAAGTTCGCATTGGGTACAAAATCGCCCTGACCATTGAGCAATTTGTCTGGCTCTCGTTTTTTAGCTTCATAAATTGCAAGCTCTTCTAAAAGGTCGGGAGTGCGGCCTTTTTGTGCTTGATGCAGAATATACATGCTTTTCTCAATGTTCCCTGTAGTAGGTACAGTCCTAGAGCAGTTTTGTTGCTGGGCTGTAGATGCTCATTATTTTATTTTATAGTTACATCACAACCCATTAATAAAGATACAGTTATGCTGCAAAAATACCATTATGGCTATATTACATTAAGGAATGTAACAACAGGTATGCTGTATAATATTTTTAACATGTTTTACATTATTTATATTTTATAAGGTAGACAATACTAAATGTGTCCATTTTCTGATTTGGTGTAGACTCGAAAATGGTCATCACTGAACAAAAGCGGTCGTCATAACGACGAAAATTTTTTTGTAGTCATTGACGTTAATAAATATACTGAAAGTAATTCCAAAAAATGATCTCTGTTATAAATTCGTGACTGTGTCGCACCTTGTGAAACAGTGACGTTAGTTATAAACAGGATGCACAACTCTGGTACTTTTTACAAGTGAAAATAGTGTCGGACTGTTATTATTAGTTTTAATCCAAACAACACTGTTCGAGAAGGGTAATTTTTCTCATACGGGAACATGTGTTCCCAAAGGATTTTTATGTGACAAATTCAAATCTGAAATCAGAAATTCGGTTTCAGGCACAATATTTTTAAGTTATGCGAAAATAAATGTTTAATGTAACTGATAATTTAAAGGCGGTGTTTTGAAAAATATACTGCAATTAATTAAGTATTAAGACCAGAAGTGGTAAATATGTTACGACTTGAAAATAGTTGCAATGATATTGGGAACATAACACGGCTACACGAAATATGGATGTTTTATGTGTTAGTGCGACAGTCGTGACAGAAATTCCCACTACAAAAAAATGAAATGTTTGTAAATCTTATGGGACTCAACTACGGGGTCATCAGTCCCTAAAATTACAAACTACTTATGAACTACTTACGAACTAGGACGGCACAAATATCCATGCCCGAGGGGGGATTCGACCCCCCGACCGCAGTGGCCATGCAGACCGTGACGGAAGCGCCTCAGTCCCCTCGGTCACCGCGGCCGGCAACAAAAGAAAGCTTTGGCCTCAAATGAGGTGGAAAATGAGAGAAAAAAATTTACAGGATGAGAAAATGGTAGCCAGTGAAGATGTTCTTCTATCACATATTCACATCAAGCGAGGAGTTTTTAAACATGAAGATAATGAATCGAACTGGACAAGGGTTCATGAACCTTTCAAAAAAGTTCCGTCTACTTTCTTCAGCAAAAATAAAGGAAGGGGTGTTTGTGGGCCCCCAAATTACACAACTTCAAAAAGACCCACATTTCGAAGAATGCCTTTCACCCCCCCCCCACTCCCGCCCCCCCCCCCCAAAAGGGATCTATTTTAACAATGTAACTGACACCTTTCTGGTAAGAAAAAGTGCTGACAACTATGAACAATTGGTTCAATAAATTATAAATGCATATGGGGATTTAGGATGTAACATGTCATTCAAAGTGCATTTACTGAATTCACATCTAAACTATTTTCGTGAGAGCTCTAGCGATATTTCTTACGAACATGGTACAAGGATTCATCAAGACATAATGCTCTAGGAAAAGCGTTATGAAGGTAAAGGGATGCCTGCAATGTTTGCCGACAACTGCTGGAACATCATTCGAGAGGACACCGTTCACAGGAGAAAAAAATAAAACCGTAATACATCGTTTCTTATTATTCATAGCACAGATATACAAATAAAACATTTCCTATAACTTGAAAAATACGCCTGACACGGTAAAACTAATTACAGATCTGAATCACGGGTGAAACTCCCAGATAAACAATTTCATTTTCTATTGTAAAACAGTGATAATCAATGTATTTACCAACGGCCGTAAAGCTTATTGCTTTATTGAACTACGGGTTTCGGTATTATAATAACACCATCTTCATGCTCTAAACAAATAAAGTTACAAATCAGTGTTGCATTTATAACATCACACTCGACAAATGTCATAAAGAACAACAAGTACAAATGACCCAACAATCATCAGTTAAGCAATAAAATAAGCCATAATGAATGGTATAATAAAAGGGGTATTAAAATAAAATGACATTTATAAATAATGTAAGTATCTGAAATTTATTACTTCTAGGAGCAATTGTTTGTAATAAATAACATTTCTTCAGATTTTTTTTTGTCATAAGATATCTTAGGCAGCAGTAGATATGTTTAAAAATATTTAAAACTATCTTAAACCCGCGGCACACACACGTATTGGTACATCAAATCACACTTAAAAATGCTCTCGTTTCGAAGAATCCAATCACGAAGTTCAACAATAATGATTGTAATAATATCACAAATCGATCAGTTAATGTAATGCGCGGATCCTCAAATCGATTTTTTAAAGAGATGTGTTAAAAGAAATTTTTTTTTACAGCTTTCATTATTTCTTCTCATATTTCCTTATTCGTATGCTTATCCTTAGAGAGAAAAAGCTGAAGACATTGTAGCACGCATAGACCAAAGATATGGTCTGTGGCATTACGTTTCGCTGTATGTAACCTCCTTGCTATAGAGTCGCAAATGTCATCGCTGGCCTTTAGTCCGAATTTTTTGATAATTTGACGACTTTAAACCACCATATCTTCCACTCCGTTATAGCTATCGGCATGGAACTGCTATGGAGTACAACGGGAGAGCCGGCCGCGGTGGCCGAGGAGACTGAGGCGCTCCAGTCACGGTCTGCACGGCCACTTCGGTCGGGGGTTCGAATCCCCCCTCGGGCATGGATATTTGTACCGTCCTTAGTTGTAAGTAGTTCATAAGTAGTTTGTAAGTTTAGGGACTGATGACCCCGTAGTTAAGTCCCATAGACTCTACAAACATTTGAACAACGGGAGACTTGGGACAACAATTACACACAGACCATTCGTTTGCGTTCTGTAGTTTTCGCTACAGAGCGAAATATTAACACACACACACACACACACACACGTAGAATTTTATATACCTGTACACCTATTGTTAGCATCGACGGCACTTTAAACAGTGGCCGTTACATTTCAGATGTGTTACGACCCGTGTCTCTACTCTTCTTTCGATCCCTGCAAGACCCTACGTTTCAACAGGTTAATGCACGACCGCATGTTTCAGGACCTGTAGGGGTCATTCTGGATACGGAAAATGTTCGACAGTTGCCTTGGCCAGTACACTCTCCAGATATCTCACCAACTGATAACGTCTGGTCAATGGTGTCCGAGCAACTGGCTCGTCACAATACGCCAGTCACTATTCTTGATGAAGTGTGGTATCGTGTTGAAGCTGCATTAGTATCTGTACCTGAACACACCATCCAAGTTCAGTCTGACTCAATGCCCAGGAGTATCAAGGCCGTTATTACGGCCAGAGGTGGTTGTTCTGGGTACTGATTTCTCAGGATCTATGCACCCAAATTGCGTGAAAATGTAAGCACATGTCAGTTCTAGTATAATACGAGGCGCGTCCAGAAAGTAAGTTCCGTTTGGTTATATAAAACGAAAGGGTACAGATACAGAAAAAATATTGATTGTATAAAAATCTACAACTGTTAAACTACTTTTCTACATAGCTTCCGTAATTTTGTAGACAATTGTCATAGAATGGCACAAGGTTTTGTGTGACTTTTTCATAGAATGTTGCCGCCTGTGTATTCAACCATGTGGTAACATGTTCTTTCAGCTCGTCATCATCGTTGAAGTGTTGTCCACCAATGACAGAGTTTAAGTGTAAGAAGAGGACTACTGTCAAAAGATTTTTCTTTTCACGATAATGCCTGACCTCACACACCGAATGTGACTATACAATTCTTACGGAAATTTCAATGGGACCTGTATGATCATCCTCCATACAGCTCGGACCTCTCTCCTAGCGACTTTCATCTCTTCTTACACCTAAAATCTGTCCTTGGTGGTCAACACTTCAACGATGATAAAGAGCTGTTACCACATGGTTGAATACACAGGCGGCAACCTTCTGTGAAGGATGCATGCAAAAGCTTGTGGCATGTTATGACAAGTGCCTACAAAATTTCGGCAGTTATGGGGAAAAGTAGTTTAAGAGTTGTAGAATTTTGTGCAATAAAAATTTCTTCTGTATCTGTGTACAGTTTCATTTAATTGCCAAACGGAACTTTCTGGACGCGCCACGTATATTTGTACAATGAATGTCCGTTTATCATCGGCATTTCTTCTTGGTGTACCTATTTTAATGGCCAGTAGTGTATTAAAAATAATGATACTATGCTTGCCGTATTCATTAATATAATTACCGCTTACGTATTAGAGATTGTACTATTTTGAACCTAGCTTCAGTATTCACAGAAAATAAAGTAAACCCAGATCGCCAAATGCCAATTATCGGTCTTCAATGGCGAGCTGGCGATATCACACGCAGGTCTAAGGAAACATGCTACGGATTGGAAGGTCGTTTTCGCCGTAGGCTCGAGTCCTGTGTCGGTCATGTTTGTGTCTGTGTGTGCAGTCCTTAGTGTAAGTAATTTTAAGTAGCTCGTAAGTAGAGGGACTGTTGACCATAGCAGCTCGGGCGAATAGGTTTACAAACATTTGGCCGTTTCCTACATCATGTGTGGGAAGTGACAGACATCTACCTCAGTGAAAAAATGACATAGGCGAATAAGATCCTGACGCATACTGACAAATACTGCTGCTGTGTTTCGAATCACATCACAAACAACTACAATTATGGCAACTATTTTCGTCTTTCTTCTCTGGGGTTTCATGCACAAGTGACTTTATATATCCCGACTGGAAATAATCAAGGTCATTCAGGTAAGGTTACCTTGCAGACCATGATATGGGACAAGGCGCAAGTCCGTGTGTTCTGAGAAACTGCATCGTGACCGCTCCATCGTGTTGCATTATACGTCTCTGAATAACACCGATTAATGGGTGGGTCTGTCGTTGATTCACTTTAAGTTCTGTCGTAGGACAATGTAAATACAATACAACAGAGCAACCTTACCGACTAGGGAAGGAAACAAAACCTGTATTAAGACTTCCTTGCAATCAAGTTCTTTCTTCTTGTTTTCTTGGAGCAAAAAAAGAATGTTGTACATAACGGCACATGACGTGTGTGGCTGAACGTAGGTAAAGTAACAGTGCTCTGACGAACTAACTGATGAAATTATTTATTAGTATTTATTCTTAATGGCAAATTTCGCATAGATTCACTGTACTGTGTGCTACCAGATGGTGACATACAAAAATTTGTGCCGGGCCAGGACTCGAATCTGGGTTTCGTCCTTTTTGCATTAAGCATTAAGCATTAAGCTACCCGAGCATGTCTCCGGAATTCAAATGTTCAAATGTTTGTATAGCTTATGGGACTGAACTACGGGGTCATCAGTCCCTAAACTTACAAACTACTTATGACCTACCTTAGACTAAAGACGGCACAAATATCCATGCCCGAGGGGGGGGGGGGATTCGAACCCCCGACCGTACTGGCCGTGCAGACCATGACTGAAGCGCCTCAGCCTCCTCGGCCACCGCGGCCGGCCGGAATTGACCCAAACCTCCAAATGCTACACTGACAATGATAAATGCCTAAGCGAGGCAATGAGATAACAGTATAGGGTAATGCCTTGTGCAGATATAGAATATAAGCTGCGAGTGGCAAGGGTTTGAATGTAGTTGACTCATATGTGCAGTGACTGTGGCATACCGAATTTTGGGTCGGTCCTGGAGTCGTGCTCGGGAATCTGAATGGTACACCGAGAGCGGTGACTGAGCGCACACGGCCAGAGGGCGTTCAAATCTGAGACAAATAATCAACCAACATGAACAAACGACCGCAAAGGACTGACTACCTAAGGGATACCTAGGAGAAATTCGCCACTGCGAATAAGTATTGATAAATTCAGGAGAAATGTAGGAACACGGGAGGCAAGATAGATTAAGGAAAGGCAAACCTACATTCCTAGCTTTTGTAGATTTGGAAAAAGGTTTTGACAATGTTGTTTAGAATAGACTCTTTCAAATTCTGAAATGAGCAGGAGTAAAATATAGGGAACGGATGGTTTCTTACAACTTGTACAAAACCCAGACAGCTGTTATCAGAGCTGAACGACATGAAAGGGATGCAGAGGTTGGGACGGGAGTAAGACAGGGTTGTAGCCTTTCTCCAATGCTATTCAATTTGTACCTTGAGAAAGCAATAGTGAAAAGCAAGGAGAAATTTAGAGAAGGAATTTGAATTCAGGGTAAAAAAATGAAAATAGTGTGCTTTGCCGATGACACTGTAATTGTGTCGGAGACAGCAAAGGACCAGAAAGAGCAGTTGAACGGAATGTACACAATGTTGAAAGGTAAGGATAAAATTAACATTAACAAAAGCAAAACAAGGGTAATGGAGTGCAGTGTAAGAAAATCAGGCGAGGCGAATGGAATTAGATTAGGTAACGAAACAGTAAAGGTGGTAGATGAGTTTTGTTACTTGTTGAGTAAAATAACATGTGATAGTCGCAGTACAGAGGATATAAAATGCACAATGGCAATGGGAAGAAAAGCGTTTTTGAGCAAGAGAAATTTGTTAATATCGAATATTAATTTAAGTGGAAGGAAGTCGTTTCTGAAGGCATTTGTGTGGAATGTTGCCTTGTATGGGAGTGAAACATGGATGATAAACAGTGCGGACAGGAAGAGGATAGAGGCTTTTGAAATGTGGTGTTACAGAAGAATGCTGAATATTAGGTGGTTGTATCGCGTAACTAACGAAGAGGTACTCAACAGAATTGGGGAGAAAAGTAATTTCTGGCATACCTTGACTAAAAGAAGGTATTCTTAGATATCAAGGAATCGTGAATTGAGCGTTGGAGGGAAGTGTGTTGGGTAAAAATCGCAGAGGGAGAGGAGACCAAGAGATGAATACAGTAAGCAGATTCAAATGGATGAAGGTTGCAGGCCTTATGAGAAGATGAAGAGACTTGCTCAGGATAGAGTAGGGCGGAGAGCTACAACAAACCAGTCTCCGGACTGAAGACCACAACAACAGCAAATATAAGTACGGATGTTATCTGTAAATATGCTGGAAAACAGTAATGGGACACAGAACTGTAGACAAGTTTACTACCGTAACTGCCTATGCAGGATTCTCCGATCTTGGGTTCCCTACTTAAACTGGTCAGTGGCAGATTCTCTACTTTCTGTAAAATTTTTGCACGTCCTACGGTAACTATTTGGGTAATATATGTTTCTATGCTACATAGATTTTTTTAAAGATATGTAGCCTATACCTCTGTGAATGAAAATTGCTGATAGTGTATCACATAAAAGGTTGGAGTGAATCGGTGATAAAATTTATCGAAAAGTTCGCTACTTTTTCTCTTTAAACAGTATATTTCTGGTGGCGACGTTAAACAACAACGTGTGACAACAGACAATACTGTACCATATTTTGTTTTAATTAAGTAGCCTGTTGTCAACTAAACTTTTTTTGGAATATCGTGTAAAAAGTTCTTCACCAACATTTCGAGATGTTTCGTTGGTTGGTGGGTTGGTTGGTGATTTGGGACAGGGAGACTTAATTACGTAGGTCTTCAGTACCCCGGTCAGGGAGGGGGAAGGATTAAGAATAGGAAACGCGGGAAAGAGAAAGGAAATGGAGTCCAGGGAGGAAAGAGATGTTTTGTAAGAACGGTTAACGAAGACCTGAACTTATATGTCGTACACAGTCACGTTTTCCTGGAAAATATCGTCTGATCACGTTATTTTTATTTCTCTTGCTTCACCTTTTCATTCGTACCAGTATATCCTTAATTACCTAGTAAACTGTGAATCTTAATATGAAACCAACGTCAAAACATTTCGCAGAGGTAACACTAAACACATTTGAGAACATGACGAAGCATTCTTCGAACTGCTTTCATACTACTTGCCATTAAAATTGCTGCACCAAGAAGAAATGCACATGATAAACGGCTATTCATTTGTCAAATATATGATACTAGAACTGACATGTGATTACATTTTCCCGCAAATTTGGTGCGTATATCCTGAGAAATCAATACCCAGAACAACCACCTCTGACCATAATAACGGCCTTGATACGTCTGGGCATTGACACAGAGCTTGAATGGCGTGTACAGTTACAGATGGCCATGCAGCTTCAACTCGATACCACAGTTCATCAAGAGTAGTGACTGGCGTATTGTGATGAGCCAGTTGCTCGGCCACCATTGACGAGACATTTTCAGTTGGTTAGAGATCTGAAGAACGTGCTGGCCACGACAGCAGTCGAACTTTTTCCGTATCCATAAAGGCCCCTACAGGACCTGCAACATGCGGTCGTGCATTATCCTGCTGAAATGAAAGGTTTCGCAGAGATCAAGTGAAGGGTAGAGCCACGGGTCGTAACAAATCTGAAATGTAACGTACACCATTCAAAGTGCTATCGACGCGAACAAGAGGTGACCGAGACGTGTAACCAATGGCACCCCACACCATCACGTCGGGTGATACTTCAATATGGAGATTACGAATAGCCGCTTCCAATGTGCGTTCACCCGCGATGTCGCCAAACACGGATGCGACCATCATGATGCTGCAAACTGAACCTGCATTCATCCGAAAACATGACGTTTTGCCATTCGTCCACCCAAGTTCGTCGTTGCGTACAGCAATCTCCGGCGCTCCTGTTTGTGATACAGAGTCAAAGGTAACCAACCGCAGCCATGGTCTCCGAGCTGGAGATAGTCCATGCTGCTGGAAACGTCGTCGAACTGTTCGTGCAGATTGTTGTTGTCTTTCAAACGTCCCTATGTGTTGACTCAGGGATCGAGACGTGACTGCACGATCTGTTACAGCCATGCGGATAAGATGCCTGTCATCTCCACTGCAGTTTTACGAGGCCGTTGTGATCCATCACGGCGTTCCGTGTTTCCCTCCTGAACCCACCGATTCCATACTCTGCTAACAGTCATTGGATCGTGACCAACGCGAGCAGCAATGTCGCGATACGATGAACCACAATCGCGATAGGCTACAATCCGAGCTTTATCGAAGTCGTATACGTGATGGTTCGCGTTTCTCCTCCTTACATGAGGTATCACAGCAAACAACGCTGGTCAACTGCTATTGGTGTATGAGAAGTCACGTTGTAGGTGTCGCCACCGACGCCAACCTTATGTGAATGCTCTGAAAAGGTAATGATTTGCATATTATAGGATCTTCTTCCTGTCGGTTAAATTTCGCGTCTGTAGCACGTCATCTTCGTGGTGTAACAGTTTTAATGGACCGGTGTGTCTGATATGTCTCTACCGTTTCAATCTATAACAGCACACGGCAAAAGAAACACTTGAATCCTTCCGATTTAGATCTGATTTCTCTTATTTTATTAAAATGATAATGTCTCCTTATGTATGCAGGCGCTAACAAAGTAATTATGTTCGTATTCAAAAGAGGAACTTGGTGACGGGATTACGCATAATAAATTAGCCGCAAGAATAACGCCATTCTTTTAATGATTTCCACCCCAACTTGGACCTGATTTGAGTGACACTCCCTCCTCTATATCACGATAATAATAAACGAGGTTCCTCTTCTGAACTTTCTCTATATCCTCATAAGACCCACTTGGTGGGAATCCCACAATGGCCGACAATACTCCAAAATAAAACCCAAAAGTTTAGTTGGCAGTTTCTTTAGTAGAAGTGTTGCATCTTCTAAGTGTTCTGCCGATGAAACGTAGCCTTTGTTTTCGCTGCAATATTTTTCTATGTGTTGTTTCAAATTTCATTGGTTCGTAATTATAATTTCTAGGTATTTATTTGAGTTGACGCCCTTTAGATTTGATATTTATGAGAAGAGAGTTGTTCAAGTAGTAACAATATGTCACGTATAAAATGGGAAAAAACTGTAAGATAGTGAAAATGCTACAATGCATTAAGAGAATGCACGTAGCAAAGTTTTTTGTTGAAATTAGTGTTCAGCACAGCTAATGCAGATTCAGCGATAACATGTTGAGTGCATGACGAAGATTCATTAGAGGCACGACAATGGTGCAGCTCAGAATGTGAGCATGCAGCTGCCGCGCATGCAAAATGTAAACATAATGTAGGCAGATCGATTTTTGTGCAGTTACCTTCCGCACGTAATATACACTGCAGATAATTATACGTCATGCATGACAACCACAGCACTCCCAGCTGTAAACAAATGTCTCCACTCAATACACAATGGTAAAAATCCTAGACAACAGATAATCAGTGAGTAAGGTGCATCTTGCTTCAACTTTTAGTTGAGCAATAATTTATTGTTAGAGAGACAGCACACCCAGTTGGGAATCTGGTTCAAGCTTACCAACGCCCGTGTTGAACTTGGCTTTCCGTAGTTTTCGTACATTGCACCGAGGAAAATACGTGAATCATTTCTTAGAGAATTGCGGATTTCGTTCCTCACCCTTAGTAAATATAATCCGTGGTTGTGCTATTTATCTAATGACCACTTCTTGTAAAGAACTTTACGTAGTTTTCCTTCTTTCCTTAATTTGAATCTGTAAATAGGGCTCCGCGCAGAGAGAGCAATTTATTTTTCTGCGCGTCACACAATTCGGTTCTCAGATTTTACAGGTAAGGTTATTAGGAAGATAAAGGAACCAGGAAACGTGGCCATTCCGACGTATCTTAAACCACTTATAAGAAATAATTGCAGACGTACGCAATTCTGATCATCAAATGTTTGTAAAACTTATGGGACTTAACTACGGGGTCATCAGTCCCTAAACTTGCAAACTACTTATGAACCAGCTTGTACTAAAGACGGCAAAAACATCCATGCCCGAGGGGAGATTCGAACCCCCGACCGTAGTGGCCGTGCAGACCGTGACTGAAGCGCCACAGACCGCTCGTCCACTGCTGCCGGCGCAATTCTGACATTAGCTTGTTTCCACCTGATTATTCGATGTTGTGTTCCTCAGATTTTCGGCCACAACACTTTAGTTTTTAAGGTACAATACTTTTGAATACACCGATAAAGGCATTAGCAAAGACACAAAAAATATGTACTTGGTCCGGATTTTACAAGGAGAGCACGGCTACTCATCATCGCCGAATTCGTGCAAATTTATGGTACATGTAGGGCGAGGTGAGGCACGAAAGTGCACCAAGTGGGAACTCCAGATGGCAAAGCGTATAGGAAATAAAAGGAAGTTTGATACGGATCTATCACCATATACATCTCATCAACTGTCCCTGTGACGGTCTGTTGAGGAATCGGTGTTTGGCTCAGCGGTAGCAGGGCGCTGTGGCTCAGCGCGCCCCGTCAGAGGGCTGAACGTCCTCTGTAATAAAACAGCTGAGCCAAATGCTCAACGAAAGACCAAGTATGAACAATGAAAACGACCGTAAACCATAGACCTCAATGGAGAACAAAAATTAATAAATAAATAAATAAAAACCGATGAACGATCGGAATCGTATTGAGGATGTCGCGGGTTCAACTCCACCCGGCGGAGAATTTTTTTCTGATCCTTGGCAATACGTAGACATACATATGTTCCCGTAGGGATCGTGAGGACAAGATTAGAGTAATTACAGCAAGCACGGAGGCGTTTAAATAACCATTCTTCCCACGCTACATACGTGCATGTCTGTCTGTAAATGTATCGGACCAAACTGCGTGGTCATCAGTCCGTAGCTTACAAACTACTTAAACCTAGGTCCTAGGTAAACTAACCTAAGGACAAACACACACACCCATATGCCCCAGGGAGGACTCGAACCTCCACGGCGAGCAACCGCGCGCTCCGCAGCGAGACGCTTTAGACCGCTCGGCTATTTCACCGCGGCATACGTGCATGGAATGGGAAAAATCCCTAATAACTGGTACAGTGGGACGTACCCTCTGCCAAGCACCTCACAGTGGTTTGCAGAGTATTTATGTAGATTGACATCAGAATTAACCGTAAGATCATATAGATTATTTTATTTATTTATATAAGCTATTAAATAAGTGTAGCGGCCTTTATATAGCAGCCAGTCGCTTTGGCCGGTGTCAATGTGTCAGGTTGTTCTTTGTGCCGCCACCAAGGTCAAATTAAACTCACGACTATTCGTGTTTGCACCTTATGGACCGCTCACAGCCGCAAGTTAGCAAATAATATGCTTTTTTTTTAAATAATTACGTCTCATGCTGATGTTGTGCACATATAAATTCAAAATAACATATATTGTGAAGGCAGTAAATGTATGTCGCCGGCCGCAATCGAATCCGCGAACCTTTCAGTAAAAAATACGATCTCTTACCGCTTTCTAAACAGACTCTGTCAGAGACGGTTGATAAGGTGCATATGGTGATAGATCCGTGTCAAAATATTCCTTTTATTTCCTAAACTCTTAGGCATCTGGAGATCCCTCTTGGTGCACTTCCATATCTCACCACGCCCTACATGTATTATAAATTTGGACGAATCTCCTTGTTAGTTGAAAACGTACTTCTAATGCAGTCTCCTTTTCGTTGAGTATTTTCATTGCATCACTTGTGCACTGTAACATATAGAAATTAAACTACGCGAAGAAAGCACGGAATTATTACGACAAGTCGTTGTCTACACAGACGTCTAGGACGTGAAGATCAGAAACTACTGAGCACGTACCCACACGAAAACAAAGGCTAATGTTTGGTGAAGTAAAATCCGGTTCTACGCTTCTGTATACTGTGATTCTATTATTGGAGATGTAGCAGATATGAGAATGTTTCATGACTTATTCAATTGGGATTGTGACGATGCTTGGTCTTAGGTTTTTGTCTCCTGTAAACTGTCGTGTATCGGCACTCTTGGTAACGATTGACTGAAATATCATGGGGCAAAACTACTCGACTACAAATAATGAAGGTGACACGTAGAACTGTAGTTCGTTGACCCTTTAATGAATTTTTAGTTCCGAATTGTCCCCTTTTATGGCCAGCGTACAAATTTGATCAATAACAGTCACTACAACCAAGAACGCACATTCTACACGTCCATAATACAATTTACCGTTCGTGTGCGGTATACTCCTAACCTAACGAAAGTTCCCGAAGCATACAAATAGTGTATTCGTAGAACCCGTAAAATATGCAACAGAACTACTAAAGAAACTGCATACACTACGCTTATCCGTCTTATTTTGGAGTATTGCTGCCCAGTGTGGGATCCTCATCAGGTGGGTTTGACGGAGGACATCGAAAGAGTCCAAAGAAGGGCAGCTCGTTTTGTATTGTCACGATGGTAATCATTACAAAAACGGCGCTTATCACTGCGGCCTGGGCTACTTACGAAACTACGATCGCCAAGACTTTCCTCCGAATGCGAAAATATATTGTTCACTCCCACTTACACAGGTAGAAACGATCATCTAAATAAAATGGAATGGAATGGGAGATAATTAGTATAAAAGTGGTTCGATGAACCCTCTGCCAGTCACTTGAATGTGATTTCCAGAGTATCCCACGTAGATGTAGTAGTGTGCAACGAATAATAAGGGTGAGTTCATAGGCACTATAGAAACATTTTCTCCACTATTAATACAGAATTTTTTAACATAATAGTTCATAATCGGATTTCAAAGTGATGTGGACTGTGCCTCCTATCAAACACAAAAAAAGACTCATTTATTTGTATCATCGGAACAACTGACTGAAAGTGACGCATTGTTAATTAAGTAAATTAAACTAATTACAATGGAAAAATATACAATTACCTGCAACTGGCTAAAGTAAAAGGTAGCATAACAATACCCAGAAAAGTGAAATATAAAGCTCTGTAATGTTAATACTTCCTCAATTCCAAATATATTTTAAGAATACTTTTGGAATATACGGTAATTATACTGAAACTAATGAAGCTATATTATTTCGAACATTAATTCTGAAACACAATAATACCTACTTTTATATTACGCAGATATAATTTAATTAGTCTTATTAGAAATGCTAATAATAATAATAATGTGTTAACTATAACAATACGCTTCTAATATGAAGGAATTAATACCTTCTAAACAAACAAATCTCTGGAACGCCAAATAATAGAGAATAACTCGACAGCAATAAACTTGACGAAATGCATTTTACACTTAGCTGTCATGGAAGATTTACTTATCATGCAACTAATTTCGGGAATATCCCTGCATCACGGTATTTAAAATTATATAAACATTTCCGTTTCATACATTTTCTGAATCAATTAAAGATGTTGTTTTATCCATAAAAAAGAGTATTTTGTCATACTGATAAAAACTCAAGAAGTGGTTCTGCACTTAACCTAAAAAAGATCATTCATTTTATTTAGGTAAAGTACAGCACTTGCTGTGTTTTTATCAGTATGACAAAAGACTCTTTTTTGATGGATAAAACGACATCTTTAATTCATTCAGGAAATGTATGAAGCGGAAGTGTTATGTAATTTTAAATACCGTGATGATGGGATATTCCCGAAACTAGTTGCATGATAAATAAATCTTACATGACAACTAACTGTAAAATGCATTTCTTCAACTAGTCACGGTAGAACCAAGAATAGCAACGGTTATGGAAAAGAAAATGATAACAGGTTAGTTACATCCCTGCTTATTATTGTGCAACTCTGGTATCGGAAGGTACAGTAATGCAAGCAGATGGGAATAATGCCCAACATGCTTCGTTACAGGATAGCGGCTGTAAGGTTTGAACGTAGAAGTGAAGGTTTGACACACAGAGTGCACAAAGGATACAGAGAAATTTACGTAACTGTTTCCACTACTGTGTTGGCGTTGGCACCATCGAGCAACGATGGACGTACTCCCGAGAAACATGGCGTTGTGATATCGGTCACCGATAGATCAAAACCTATATATGTATATTGAAAATGAGTGGGTGGGTGTCTTTCTTATCCCCTCCAATACTACGATGCCGATTTCAGCCGAACTTGGTATTCACATTCTTTGCCCTCAGAATACAACCATTTTTGACATAATAATCATCCACCATAGATACTTCAGGAGATATAACGTCATTATCAGCAACGACCCTAATAACTATCTTCTGTTTAATTCGGAAATATTTTTGTTTTTCCTCAGTCTTAATCATTGCTGCCCGTCTTACAATATATACAGGATGAGTCAAAAATGAGGAAAAATATTTCGTGCAAATTATCGCACACTGAGCCACAAACATAAATTCGTTTTCCGCATATTCTTATGTCAGTAGATGATAATTCAATTGCACGGTAAAAATATGAAAATATGAAGAGGACTTTTAGGTGTTATTGTGCGCCGACATTGACCAATGGGGCAGATTGGCAATAGGGAAAAAGATTCTTTCCCTATGCCACCTAGCCACGATACATAATACCGGTCAGCAAAAAAAAAAAAAAAAAAAAAAAAAAAAAAAAAAAAAAATGTTTCAAATGTTTGTATAGTCTATGGGACTTAACTACGGGGTCATCAGTCCCTAAACTTACAAACTACTCATGAACTAACTAAGACTAAGGACGGCACAAATATCCATGCCCTAGGGGGGATTCGAACCCCCGACCGCAGTAGCCGTGTAGATCGTGACTGGAGCGCCTCAGTCCCCTCGGCCACCGTGGCCGGCTAACGGTCAGCGAAAACGGCATGGCCGGCCGCGGTGGCCGAGGGGACTGAGGCGCTCCAGTCACGGTCTGCACGGCCACTACGGTCGGGGGTTCGAATCCACCCTCGGGCATGGATATTTGTGCCGTCCTTAGTCTTAGCTAGTTCATAAGTAGTTTGTAAGTTTAGGGACTGATGACCCCATAGTTAAGTCCCATAAGCTTAACAAACATTTGAACATTTTGAAAACGGTATGAAACAGATGTGAGCGCTGTCATTGCTCGCAGTGTCACGCAGACCGTCGCTTGACGTCACATGCCTCACCTTCTAGTGAGCGGCTTGACTACCTACAACACTCGCATGTTGTGCTCTGTTGCCGATCTGTACTCTTGGCCAATCTCTGCGCACAGTAACACCCAAACTCTACTTCAGATGTCCAGATTTTTACCATTAATTGGATTCTCATTTACTGACATAGGAATATGTTGAAAGCGAATTTATGTTTGTAGCTCAGTGTGGGATAATTTGCACGAACTATTTTTCGTAATTTATGACTCAGATTATATATATTAGCAAATATCGACGACGCTGTCTTTGTCCAGATAGGCTCCTCACTTCATTTGCTACCTGAAAATCTGGCATTCCACGGATATTCATTTATTGCAGTGTATAGTCAATCTATGGTCCTATCCCTCCTAACTTTTGTCCATCTCCTCCTCCTTCCTCTTTCTGTGTGCTTCGTCGTCCTCCTCCTACTAGACTACTGGCCATTAAAATTGCTATACCAACAAGAAATGAAGATGATATACGGGTATCAATTGGACAAATATATTATACTAGAACTGACATGTGATTACATTTTCAGGCCTTTTGGGTGCTTAGATCCTGAGAAATCAGTACCCAGAAGAACCACCTCTTACCGTAATAAAGGCCTTGATACGCGTTGGTATTGTGTCAAACCGAGTGGTATGGCGTATTCAGGTACAGATGTCCATGCAGCTTCAACACGATACCACAGTTCATCAAGAGTAGTGACCGGTGTATTGTGACGAGCCAGTTGCTCTGCCACCATTGACCAGACGTATTCAATTGTTGAGAGATCTAGAAAATGTTCTGGCCACGGCAGCAGTCGAACATTTTTCGTATCCAGAAAGGCCCGTACAGGACTTGCACCATGCGGTCGTGCATTATCCTGCTGAAATGTAGGGTTTCGCAGGGATCGAATGAGAAATCAGTTGGAAACTTTCCTCATTCAGCACGTTGTAAGTGTCGTCACCAGTGCCAACCTTGTGTGAATGCTCTGAAAAGCTAATCATCTGTATCTCACAGCATCTTCTTCCTGTCGGTTAAAATTCTGCTCCTTTTTACCTGTCTCTGTTCCTCCTCTCTTTTCTCCTGAACATGACAAATTACCATACCTGCTAAATTCATGGTGATATGTCAAACGTTGTCGTACCACCCTCCGCCATATATCGCTCGAAATCTTATGCAAATTTCTCTTGTTTTGAAGCCCACGTGTGCAAAATTTCATCAAGATAGGCATACAATTATAGTTTTTTTTTTATTACTGAAGCATGTTGTAAAGTAGCCTGCGCACATTCACAGTGCCAATTATTACGTAGGCATTGCCGCTGCTTTTATTTCGAAGCTCAGCTCTGCAATATTTCTTATCACAGACGGATGATCGGTATGGAAGAGCATAAAATACGCATCCGAAATGGCGATGCCCCCATACTGAATTACCAGATTCTAATGTTCCGATTTTTAGCTGTTCGTTTCAGCTGTCCTACTTCATCTCACCCTTGTACGTAACACAGACCACTTCACTATTCATGTTGGTCATTAGTATTGATAGAATTTAATTTACCACGTACGCTTCTCGTCAGAAGGTGATCGAAGTGAATACCACAAGCTGTAAAGCAGGTGTTTGTGCGCCGTATCAGTGACTGTCTCTATCGTTCCCATACTCCAGGGGTCTGTCGTATCTGCTGACACCCGTGCTCAGTGCACTGATGCAGCAATTCGAGGTTATTCAACAAGTGCGGCATACCAACGCCACCTAGATACAATGCCTTAGGCTGCGGTCACAGTGGCTCCGACATCGGTGGGTTTTACCGACGACAGACATCGGCGGAAAACGGCCGATAGTTTCAAGTTTGTACTCCTCTGTGGGCACGATCACAGTGTAGCCGATGTCATGCCTTAACATTGACACTTCGGACGACAGTCGGTGAAATTCAAATCAATTTGTTTTCTTCGGTCAAATCGACTGACGTTCTCACATGCTAGATATGACTGTGAGAAAATGACATGTTAGTGAAAGAAAGAAAGAGATTGTGGCACCCAGAAGACGATAAATATCACAAGCGGGATTTAATTCGGAATCTATGGTCTGATATCATAGTTTATTAGAAACCCCAGGTTGGTTAAATCCTTTATCAGAAATGTTAGGCGTAAATTATAACCTCAAAAAATGTGTTCTATTCGGGATTGTGGCTTATCTTAATGTCATTGTAGTGGCTCTCTTACGTTGTTTTACACTGTGATAATCTGGTATTAGCTGTCCACAAATTATTCTTACTGGTTCTGGTGTTCTTTAACAAGGTGAGGAGTCTGTTCTATGAAGTGACCTGCAAATGTGGTGCAGGCCTACGTGTGCTTCCGCTTTTCAATGGTTCCTGTTTTCAAAATTATTCTTAATTTCACACTAGTCTTTCACAAATATATTGAATGACAGTCATTAAAGTCCAATGTTCCGTAACTTCATTTCTTTCGTCATAATCGGTTGTTTATAGTGTGTTCTTCAGGGATTTAAATACTGAAAAACCGCATCCGTTACGTATTTTTATCCTTAGCACAACGAATTGCGAGAATTTTTCTTGCATTTGTTTCTTGCATTTGTTTACATAAATTACATTGTTTATTGTAATGAGGGAAATCGTAGCATACATAATAAATTCTTGGAAACTTTTTTTACATACTAAATAGTACGTCTGTCTATTCTTGCAGGTATTGTGTTTGCTCCTTTAAACTGGATATCACAACACAAAAATCGTCACTAACACTGGTTTTTGTGCACAGGTAGGTCTAAGTCACGATTATTGTGTTTCATATTCGGAGTAATTGAAGAGGCACAATACCTTTAAGCAGTCAGAAAAAGTTATGATTTCTAACATTAGGATAAAACACACATCTCAATATTTATTCTGTCCTCTTTTTCGAACTTCAGAGACAACTGCAGTGCAAGTGTGTCAGGAAATCACACAATGAAACGTCGAAAAAGCAGCGTACTTATGTGAACAAATGCACTAGAAGATGCGAATACGTCCTCCAAATTCGTTGTGATGAGCAATAAACTTCCATAATTGGTGTAGTTTTTCATTACTTAAAGCATGGAGGTTAGCTGGTGTATGCACAACTTCAAATAAATTCAGCAAAACTGTAATATTGCTTGTCAGTGACACCACGAAATATTAAGTATGTAAGAGAAAGTTCTCCTTTTACCAGTACCTCACATATTCGTAAAGATTGTCTAGGAGTAGCAGTAACTGAGAACAGTACACAATCCTTGTCACTTTCTTCGTTCCATGCAGGTGTAGCTCAATCTTGAAATACAATTAAGTGTTCCTTGGCTTAAGTAAAGTCTTCTTGACTAATTGCCAAAATATGTTCCTGGCATATCCGTGTGCCTAACTAACAATTTTTTAACTTTTTGGCTAGTTGTGTTTAAATTTTATTTCATCTATAGAGATTTTTGGCATTAGGATCGTCGATTTGGAGCTGTAGACAGAAAGTTAGGCAGTTACCTTTTAGATATTCGTTGTGCAACAGCATTAACTGTAACCCACAAGGTTTGGGCCCTTACGACTGTTTGCAGATCACAGTCTAATTGTCTGCATTCCCTCTCTTCCTTGAAACGGGGGCAACTTAGAACGACACGATCAGCAGTACTCTCATCTTCACATTCACACACTGGTATGTTACTGTGTTTAAAGCGATGTAGATATTTCGAATATTGAACGATGGCCTGTTAATGGATCATGGCCTCGAGTAGGAGCAAGGTACCGCAATATGAGTCTGTTTCTAATGTCCAGGAATATAATGTATACTCGTCTTGCAGTACTTGTAGAGTCCCAATCAGACTGCTGCTCATCTAATTTCCAGGCTCGTAAGTGCCTTTCATCTGTAACATGAACTCCTGTGATCTCATACACATGGTCATATTGATCACGCTCTATCCAGTACATCGCTGCTCTGTAACGTACCAGATATCCAATGGACATATCCCTAGAATCACCAGCAAACCGTCAACAGGTGTAGTGCGAAAGGCACCGGTAAGCCTTAGAAGTACACTCCGCTGAATTTGTCGTAGTACCTTCTTGTAGCTCTGCAGCCTAAGGCGATGCGCCCAGACGCTAGCAGCGAAACCCACGATAGAGTTAAAAATAGCCTCATGATAAAAACCATAGACTAAATATAACATAGATTGTGCGTGTCCCTATGTCCGCCGTGTTGTGGTTTGAAACCAACATCTAACATTGCCCCTAGTCACGTGACTGAGTTTTCGTCATTAGGTTCGTTTAAGCAGCTACCAGTTACCAGATTCTCGTAAACTGAGCATGCGTAGAGCTGTTATCGAGGTACTGCAACAGCTCGGCGCATGCTCAGTTTACGGGAATCTGGTAACTGGTAGCTGCTTAAACGAACCTCTTATGAGCAACAGTTTTTCTAGTTTTCAGCTGAATACAAGTATTAATTTTAATAATAAAACGACTTTTGTACGCTTATTATACCTGTAGAACTAAAAGCAATATAGTTCTTGCATAATTATAATAATATTAATGCTATGATTGTTTTTATATGAGACGAGTTGACACTTATTCAGTTCTTTTTACTAGTAATAGAATTACAGTTAGTGTTTGCGCTGCAAAATATGATATTATGGACATAGACCGTTTTTAGTTCCTATAAAAGCATAACACATTTTGTTAAGAAAACGTAAGAAAAGTGACGGTGTTTGTAGAACTGATTTTTCGCCTTCTACTCCCAGGGCGGTTGTAAAGTAAGAGACTCGCAGCGCAACAAAAACAACTATTCACTTAATAAGAGCAAATCATTTATACGTTTCACCTAGGCACATGTAAAAACTATAACCATCGCATTAATATTAAGAATTGCGGAGAAATAACGTTAACTGTACTGCTAAAAGCGTTATAAGGATATTATTAGACATTTTTTTGTTAAAATCAAAGTCAAATTTCAGTTATAAATGGGAAAACCTGCATCTGTCAGCTCCACTTCACATTTCTCGTTATGACAAAAACGGCTTGTTGCCCCGAGTTACGTGACATAGATCTTGGTTTCAGTTTAATGACGTCACGCGCAGTCTATATTATCTATGGTCTATGATAAAACCGTACAGCATGAAGTGGTAATTTATAATTAACAGTGCCAGCACGAGCAATTTTATGCACGATTTTTGCCGCCTTTTGTGTAACATATTTTTTATGAACTAGAAAGTTGGTTTTTTCATCCAGAAAAATACCTAGATACCGACAAACAGTACTTTGTTTTATAGGGGTCCGGTCCAGCATTAAAGTCGGATTTCTAGTGAGAGATAGTCTTGCCTTCAGGAGTATGTAAGCAGCTATTGTGAGTTTGTTGCAGCTGCACCGCCGTTGCATCTGCACAAGCACATTATTGGCCTTTCCTCAAGTCTCGCCCTGGAGCCTGCAGACACAACTACTGGGATGTCATCTGCATATGCAACAACACCTTCAACAGTAATTGCCTCATCTAGTAGATGTAATAGGGGTTCAATTCTGAAATCCCAAAAGATGGACCACTTACGGCACCTTGAGGACAGCCCTTGGTTGCCTTATTTTGTCCCGCAACCCATTCGACGCTACGGCCATAATTAACAAAGCTTTCCTATAGACATTTAGGGACCTTCAGATCTCGGAGGCGTGCGAACAATGCCGTTGTGAGACCTTGTCTCTAGGTTGTTTTGGCCATACACAATGCCCATAAATAAAGTTTTATCTAATGGTTTGAGGTCGGGAGGACAAGCAGGCCACCCCTGACTCGCTCTCGGTGTATTTTAATATGGTAAGGCGTGAGCAGACGCCTGTATTACAGTTTGTGGTAGCGATTTTGATCTTCTGTAGAAAGTACAACGTAGTAGATCAAACTGCATCAACTCAAATGATCTGTGTCATGTACACCACAACAAATGCCTGTAACTAAAGCAAATAAACAATACATGTACAGGACATGTTCTTCTTTAATTTAAAGATTTCTCGGGTGTTCGTCCAGGCCACGTCCTAATTTCTCCACGATATTTCGGCAAACCGACACGTTGACATTTTCAGGTGGTACCTGGTGAATGCTGCGCTTCTCCCCTCGGTAGCACACATATATAGTCGTTATCCCGTCCACTTCTCTACCACGCTGGCGGTTAGTGCGGCTGTTGCAACGTTCAGCGGTGGTGATGGTAGTGTTGGGAGAGGGTGAGGGGGGTTGAGGGAGAGGAGGCTGCAGTGCTTTCTTCTCCAGCATTTCCGCCGCCGCCATCGGGTGCGGATGTGCCTGGCCGGGAACGCTTCTTCCTTACTAGGTCCAGAGCAGGATTCCATGCCTGACTTAGCTGTAGGCCACTGTCTTTGGTAATTAAATTATCTTGTAACTCTGATTTCGATGGCCTCTTCGATTACGAAATCCCAGAAGGAAGATGATTGCCTTACTATTCTGGTGTTCCCCTAATCCATGGTATGGCCAGTTCTTATACTATGGCCGGCCATACAGAACAACGCCAGAGCACGAAATCAGCCGTGTCCTACCATAGTATAAGAATTGGCCGTACTATGGGTTAGGGGAAAACCAGAATTGTAACACAACGCTCCTGCTACTGGGATTGGGTAATCAAAGAGGCCATCGAAATCAGATTACAGGATAATTTAATTAGCAAATTAATAATCAGCCTACCAGTTGCAATAATATTTGTTTAATAAACTTGATCACGATTTCGACTGATATAAACCCGTCTTTTTCAGAAATATATGTTATACTATACTTGCATATCACAGTAATTGGATTTTGCTATTATCTACGGAATGTGATTTAGTCTGAAAGATATGCCAGTGCATTTGGAGTCAGTCACGCTATATACCAAATATACCAGAACAAACAAAATAGCTTCCATCTTTAAACCAATAAACAGGTAATAATTATTATCGCCAGATTTTGAATAACTAAGCGTGAATGACTTCGAACGCGCTGACGTATCTATCAGACTAAATCACATTCCCTAAGCAAGTCCAATTACAGTGATATAAAAGTCTGGTATAAAGTGTATTTCTGAAGAAGACGCGATTATATCCGTCTAAATAGTGACCAAGTTTATTAAACAACTGTTATTGTAACTGGTTGGCTGAATATTAATTTGCTATCCTTTAACCGTTGCTGAGACGCAGTCATGTTTAAAATTATACAATGTAATTAATAAAGAAGGTAGCCTGCTGCAAAATCAGGCATGGAATCCTGCATTGCAACAATTAATAAACCAACTATACGAAAAGAAATAAAATATCTTCCATCATTAGAATAAACATAATAATAATTATCATCACCAGTTCTTGAGTAATAAAATAAACGAAAAGACTAAGAATCTGTTAAACCAGTTGAAAACAAAATAAAAGAATTAATTAAAATTAGACAAACAACCTCAAGAGTTAAATCACTAGCATAAAAAAAGCCAAAAAAGGTATACTGAGCTCACAAAGCCTCATATCTGGGCTGCGACAGCCGTACGATCTACGACTGTTGCCCATACAATACCACGATGCTGGCGGACATCTGTCCTCCGCAAGCGTCGAGAATTATTTGATTAATAATTGTTCTGCCCTGTTCGGTTAGCCGTACGGTCTAACATACCGCCTTTCGAGACAGGGCTGCGTAACGGCTCCGGTTCGAATCCATCCGGCGGAATAACGAAGGGGGTCGGAGTGCTGGACAGCCTGTATGCGGTTTTTAGAATGTTTCCCACATCCCCCTTCTTGAATACTGGGCTGGTCCCCAAGTCCCGCCTCAGTTACACGATTCGTAAACATTTCGTGACACTTTACATTTTCACACATATAACACTATACAGAGACATTTTGGGTACACATTTCCTCCAGGGAGGCATGAGGTGTCGGCAGTAAGAGCATCCAGCCACCCCATAAATATTACCACACCAAATATGAATTAACAAAGCCGACCCTGCATGTGCGGGAGCGTGGTCGAAGAGAAAGAGATTAATACTTGTTACATAGGTCATATATACGATATTTCGTAATGATATCGAACGTATCAGTTTAGTAAATGGTGTCTATACATGACAATCAATATTTTAAGGCTCTGTTTCTTTTTATTTTTTTACTATTTTTAGGCTCTGTTATTTTAATTATTTTACTATTTTTATTTATTCTCTATTATTTTAATTTTAAGTTTTATCTCAAAATTCATCTAAAGTGTAGGAGTTGCCATTCAGAAATTCCTTTAATATCTTTTTTAAATACAAGTTGGCTATCTGGTGGACTTTTGCAGAGAACCACTTAATCATTTTATGAAACACATCGGTTAAAATTTCATCAGTTAATTCCTGTTTGTCAGGCGTGATAGCTACACTTATATCGTCATCAAAAAGAACTAGCTTAGCATCTTCGTGAATACAGAAGGGCAAGTCATTAATACATATTAAGAACAGCAAAGGACCCAAGACCGATCCTTGTGGGACCCCATTTTCTATAACTCCCCAGTTAGAGGAATTAATTGTTTCTTTTATAGCATGTGAAGTGCTTATTTCAACTTTCTGCATTCTTCCCGTTAAGTATGATTTAAACCATTTGTGCACTCTCCCAATCATACCACAGTACTTAAGCTTATTTACGCAATCAAAAGACTTTGATCGATCACAAAGAGTCCCATCTGGTGGTGAGAATGTTTATGTGACCACTGGAACTAGAATCGTAGCACAACGGACGCAATATGTGCAACTTGGGTGGGAGTTCTCCGAAAGGTCCATCCCACTACTCGGAATGTGACAGTTTGGATTCTTTCAATTTGGATCAGTTGATGGTAGGAAGTAGGAGTGTGCATGACACCTGTTTGTTCCACACTTTGATATGACACTGATCCTTATGGTTGTTCAAGTTCACTGTTGAAGGGTAAGGACAGACGACACTCTGGTAGCTGTCATTACGCTGTCCACTGCCGAACGACATTTAAACCATTATCAGTACATCTACCTACTCCCAGGTGACCGTCATCGGATCAGACTTGTTGTATGACGATAAAAGGTGCCGAAGAATCAATCTACAATCTTCTCACATCATCAATGTTAATTTGTATTGCCTTATGTGGACAGAAACGATAAGTTCTATTTCTCTTAGAGTATCCTAGCAAGTAAGATCCAGAATTTAGATTTATCGGAATGCAAAAACTATGAATAATATTTCAATTTTACGTTTTATTTCAACAACTAGAACCCATAAGGCTTCGTTTTAACACCTTTTAATTTCTGTAACTTCATCACATTTGTTTTTATTTTAAATCTTCCACTTTCATGCTTCATTGGTTACATTAAACAAAGAGTAACAGATGTACTGCTCTCACATATATGATTATTCGATACTTGAGAGGCTCTTCACATAACCATTAAATTCAAGCATTCCTTTTCGAACATCAAATCCGTATTAGTGCAGTCTCTCATTGAATGATTATAATTGCCAATAAAAATTTTCTGGGCATGAAGCCGCGTTGTCACTTTTATAAAATGTACAGACGTTTCGGCCACTGTTGCAGGCGGCCTTCATCAAGGTCTGTGTCTGACTGCAGACTGTTAGATAGCTCGTGACTTATATAATTGTGCTAACAGCGGTTTGACCCTGATGAAGGCTACCTCCAACTGTCTTGATATCTACATGTAGGCAGTCAAGGGTTGAAGTTGAAGTTCCGGGTTATACGACCGTGGTCCATAAAACTGAAAAGTTTTAAGGACCACGACCTTATAACCCGGACGTTCTACCAGCAACTATGGCATCCGGTCGTGAAAGCCTTCATTGCAAGAAGAGCTATAAGTTTTCTGTGGGTGACCGCTGCCTGACACAAAGTCGTTTACCACCTCTTTGAACAGAATACTAAGTTCTTACATATTGTACATACAGTTAAACACCAAAGTACAGAGATTTTAGCAAGTTGATTTAGCTACCAGTAACTAGCCTACTACGGTGTACACTTCGTATGGCCACATACTTATTTCGTGACTAACACACAACTGCCACCCGGGCTGGCTATGTGAATCTGAAAATGGGTGTAGGGGGCACTGTTCACAGGAGATGTGTTTTATTCTTCATTCATGCATCCTAAAAACTGTTTTATAGGAAAATTATAAAATGGTTTTCACAAACATTTATCAATGTAAGTAAAATATAAAAACTCGCCACAAGAATCTAGCGCCACTGTTGACCTGTCATTAAAAACCTTCATTTCAGACGAAGTCAACATATCACTCTCAAACGTTGCAGTTAAGATTAGTTGTGAAGAAAATAATATATTTAAATAGTGTTAAAATTTCAATTCCTACGTGAAAATATTAAACCAACTGCCAAGAAAAGTAAAATATTGTCACTGTATTTTTATGTAAACAGCGTTATGAAATGTAAGACTAAACAAAATAGCGAACATGTATAGTGCAACGTGAAAAGCATTTTCATAACACTGATCACATAGACTAACATTAGGCGTCATGAAAAACACTTAAAACAAAAATCATACCTATAACAGAGTTCTGATTTCGTCAATACCATACATATGACAGTGCAAAGAAACTGTTTGAGAAAAGCACATTTGGTCGTATGTTTAGTTCAATAACTGAGTAAAATGCGTGAAATTAATAATAACACATGTACAAAGACAAATGATTTTGTGTAACTGGAGCCATATTGTAGTCCCCAATTTATAAAGGAAACGTTTCATAGGAACCTACAGAGAAGTGTAGGTGACCAAGAACCCCTAATGGCTAATCATCACACAATTGATTAAACACTGCTATGCAGTTTGAATAGGTGGTAGTGATGGTGGTGGTGGTAGTGGTATTATAAAAGCATTATGTAAATAAGAATAAAACAAATCAAAGAAACTGGTTCAGTATGACGAGTTTCCTTGTAACAATAAACATGATGCGTCTATAATAATATTAGAACCTAAACCACACATTCATTAGAACTTCAACACTGTCACACATTTTATATTACACTGGGACTATATTAGATAGAAACTGGTCCATTATAGTTACAGGCTGAGTTTTCACACCTCTCCTGTGAACAGCGCCCCTACCCCAAATTTCCAGTTAAGCTGGCTGGCCTGGCTGGCACTTGTATGTTAGTACCAAAACACGCATGTAGCCAGCGTTGTGTATAATGTAGTAGGTTACGTATCAGTGTGTAAAGTAAATTGCTAAGAACTCTATACATTGGTGTTTAAGTGTATATGTAACAACTTAGTATTCTATTCAAAGGGATGGTTTGATAATAGACTTTGTGTCCAAAACCGGTCACCCACTATTAAAAATTGTAACTCTTATATGTATCTTTGATAGCTTTCATACAGCGATCAAATCTATTTAGTTTTGTAAAAAGGCGACTCATCAATGTTGTCCACGAATACTCATTGATTCTAATCATTCTTTTGTGCGCTGCAGAATTTGTTTTGAGCCAGGGATAAAGTACGAACGGAAGCATGACGTTTTATGGTATAGTACCCCTACAACAGGTGTTGCATGTTCATGCATCATTTCGGGATTCTCTTAGAATACATTTGCATATTTGAACAACAAAGTAAGCAACTCTACACCCTGGGCTCCTGTCAAAAAATATGTGTCATCAGTGTGACACTGTGATTCTTCCTCGACAAATTATTTTAGTAGCAAATGCTATGTAAAAAGTACGTTTAGGGTGGTAAACGCACCAGCAAAGTCCTCTTTGAGCGCACCTGAGATATTTTAATTTGCATTCACCGTACCCGCTACTTCATTCCTTAATCTAGATCTTCAGAAAATCCCAGGGAGCCGTTCAAGACATAGTTTGCAGACGCCGTCGACTTCCGTTCATGAACATAGCGTCGTGACCAAAGATTCTATCTTTCGGTCGCTCCTTAGGTCGTAGCTGTCTGCCTCAGGCAGTCTCCATTTAGAAACACGCCTTTTAATCAGGATGTAACATCAAAAAGTTCTTTCCCATATTATCTGGAACACGGCTCATTCACTCTCTTTACGGAGGCGTGTATCTCGTTTGATTAAAGAGACACAGCGAAATAAAAACATGAAATATACAGCCGGATCTTTGCAGTTAACAACTTCACTCATGACAGTATCTTACAAGTATCTATGAATCGGTGAAGAAAAGGAAATATTTGAAATGTATCAGCTCTCATTCGTCTGGCCGTTTCACATGCACCATGTACTTTTCGTCTTTATCGAAAGCTGCACGAACGTTTTGAGGGAGAAGGGGAGCGTTGAAGAAAAAGGCTTGTATTTTTGGAACGATGAGGACGTTCATACATCCGTTATCTATTGTCCCAGTCACGAAAAGAGCGGATTACAACCCAATGAGTATATGAAAAGTTGATAGAACGTCTCGACCGTTATTCATAATGAATTGCTGATTACTGGAAAATTCTGTTACGGAAATGTGTCACATTTCTGTATAGTGGAACAGTCAGTCAACGTTATATATGATGTTATAACGAACTTGTTTTCTAGTAATATTAATCGAGCAATCGAGTTAGGTCACTGGACTCGCATTCGGGAGGAATGAAGCAATCCTGATTTGGGATTTCCTTGACTTGCCTGAATCGCTCCAGGAAAATGCCGCGATCGTTCCTTTGTAGAGGATTAACATCCTAATCCAACGAACTGTTTCCTTTATTCCTTTAATGCAAACGATTGATCAAACTGCTTGAGTTCACGCTTATGGTACTGACCGTAAGACTTGTAATTTCGAAATACATGAAAAAATAAATACGACACAAAGCTACCATTATGAACAACTGAGATCGTCATGGCCACACGTAAAAGCTGTTGGGGTTTCATATTGATGAATATTTCCAACCAGATACTGACAGCTAAAAGTAATTTAAAATATCGTTATCGGATCGATATGAATTTTTATCCCGTTGCTTCTGCTCAATAGAAGCACAATCTAACACATCAACCTAGATATCTATGAAACCAGTTTATCTCATAATTTGCATTATCACTTTTTTTATTTAGAAGAGTAAATTGAGGAACATAAGTTATCTGTGGTTCGTGAGTGCTGTAACCGGTAACTAGCAGTATCCTTCCTTTGATACAAATTTACTACTGCAAATATATGTATTCTGAGGAGGGCAATCCTCACCACCACAGTAAAATAACTAACGTAGCTATTATGCATAAGAAAAGCGCATTTCAAACGATAAAACAAGTTTCATATATACATATACATTGTCTCGATATATATAAAAAATATTGAATTAAAATTTGTGCCGCGGATTGGATTCGAACGATGGGACTTCTTACTTACTAGGCAAGCACTATTACCACTAAGTCACCACGACCTAATGGATTCGATGATTGCACGGCCTTACAGCAAGAGAACTTCAATTCTGCCTCGTTATTTTATATATGGTTTTTTGTCGGTTTAATGCAAATGCCAATGTAATTCCATGAACACAACGGTTTGGTGAAAATCAAAAACATACATACGTGAAAGTCAATGTTGCAACACCTCGAGTCTCGTGTTTTATGACCAATCTCATAATAGTGGACAAGGGATGTACAAAAAAACATTTCAGTTTCCTTTATTGCTCATGAAATCATGAATTAACGCGCTGTAGGAAAATAACCAAGACATTCCGAATTTCAACAAGTAATATAGTTCTTTGAGACAACACTGTCTCGATATATCAAAGGTAATAAATATAAGGAGATGCATTGAATTAAAATTTATGCTGTGGCCAGGATTCGAACCTGGCACCTCCTACTTAATATGCAGGCGCTTTAGACCAGTTAACCTACACAACGTGGAATGAAACCTGACTATACGGACTATCCTCAATCACGTCTCCCTCCACACCAAATACTTAAATTCTGCCTCATTGTTCCCAGTGAAATACGTATCAAATTGCCAGGGCTCTGCTATATTTGAATAGCACCCCAGCAAAGAACGTGAATGGGAACAATCTCGCCTTATTCCTCAGGCCGAGGTGATATAAATATCCACAAATAATACAGTTCATTGAGACAACAATCTTTCCTTATAACAAAGGTAATAAATATAAAGAGAGGCACTGAACTAAAATTTGTGTTGTGTCCGGTATTCGAGCCTTGGCAATTTGATACGCATTTCACAGGGACCATTGAGGCAGAAGTATGTGGTGTGGAGGGAGACGTTCTTGAATACAGTCCGTGTAGTCACTTTTCCCGGAACGCTGTGTTAGCTGAGCGGTCTGCAATGCCTGCCTAGTAAGCATGAGGTCCCAGGTTCGAATCCAGTCCACAGCAAAAATTTTAATACAAAGCCTCTCCTTACATTCTGAATTTGTTTTGCCGATTGCAGGATACACTAGTACCCATAATGCCCTGTAACACGTTCTCTTGTACTGTCGCATACCTTTCTCATGACATACTGTCCACTACGTCAGTTGGTGACTGCCGGTCTAGATTGTCGCAATACTCAACGGTGATTCGGCACAGATCTCTCAGTTTGGCGATGGGTCGTCTCGCCCAATGCGCGTTCGATATGGTTCTTACCTGGATAACATGCTGGCCATTCTAATCTTTCGATGTAGCTGTCATGAAGGAACGCACTCACATGATGTGCAGGATGAGAGCGAGAACCATCGTCCAGTAAGACGAACCCTTAGCGAAATGTTGGCGATTTGGTCTTAGTAAGCGGGAGGATGTCATCCATTTACTGCACTACTAAGACCACCTTTGGCGTGTGGCGACCCAACAAAAATGCTACCAGAAAACATCAGGAAACCACCACTTTGCTGCACTCATCTGTTAATAGCACAAAATGCCAATTCTATTTTATTCTGTATCGTATTTGGCCCATTTGTACCGCGCTGAATGGATGTCAAAAGTGGATCTCGCGTTGGACATCGTGTGTCAAACTGCATGTCATGCAGCCTCTGATGTATAGTTTGAGAAGAAACACGATATCCCGTGGTTGCACGAAAATCATTACTCAGCATAGTGGTGATCGTCGCAGGGTTCTTCCGTGCTGAAATCCATTAGCAGGAGCTATCAGCTGCTGTGGTAGCATTTGGGTGGCCGGGGCGAGGCAATCAGGATTAGATTAGATTAGAATAGTACTTGTTCTATAGATCATGAATACGATACTTCGTAATGATGTGAAACGTGTCAGATTAATGAAAGGTGTCTTTACAAATTATTACAGCGTACTAAATATCTTTATTTTTATTTATTTATTTTTCTTATTTCATTTTATTTATTTATTTATTTATTATTATCTAAAAATTCATCTGTAGTGTAGAAGTAGTTGCCATTCAGAAATTCTTTAATTTTTTTTTAAATGTTAGCTGGCTAACTGTCAGTCTTTTGATGCTGTTTGATAGGTGACCAAAGAGCCTTGTGGCATCATAATTCATCCCTTTCTATGCCAAAGCTAGATTTAACCTTGAATATTGCTTTCTGCTGGAGTTGTAGTTATACACACTGCTACTGCTTTTGAATTTCGTTGGGATTCGTAATAACAAATATCATTAATGAATATATATACTGTGAAGCTACTGTGAAGATCCCTAGCTCTTTAAATGAGTGTCTGCAGGATGATCTTGGATGGGTTCCAGCAATTATTCTGATTACACGCTTTTGTGCAATAAATACTTTTTTACTCAGTGATGAATTACCACAGAAAATGATGCCATACGAAAGCAGAGAATGAAAATAGGCGTAGTAAGCTAATTTACTGAGGTGTATATCTCCCAAAATTTGCAATTACTCTAATAGCATAAATAGTCGAACTCAAATTTTTCAGCAGACCTTCAATGCATACACCAAAAAATTTTGAATATTCTACTTTTGCTACAGATTTCTGATCAGAGTCTATATTTATTAATGGTGTCATTCCATTTACTGCATGGAACTAAATGTACTATGTTTTATCAAAATATAATGATTATTTCCTGAGAACCACTTAATGATTTTCTGAAAGACGTCGTTCACAATTTCTTCAGTTAGTTCTTGTCTGTCAGGTGTGATAACTATATTTGTATCATCAGCAAAAGGAACCAGCTCTGCATCTTCATGAATATAGAATGGCAAGTCATTAATATATTAAGAACAGCAAATGGCCCAAAACCGAACATTGTGGTACCCCATTTTAGATTGTTCCCCAGTTTGAGGAATCAGCTGTTTTTTTAATGTTATATGAACTACTTATGTCAACTTCCTGCACTATTCCTGTTAGGTATGACTGAAACCATTTGTGCACTGCCCCATTCATACCACAATACTTTATCTAGATAAATTACATGATTTACACAATCAAAAGCCTTGGAGAGATCACGAAAAATCCCAGTGGGTGATGTCCAGTTATTAAAAATTGTGCAACCCATCCCACTGCTGTACAACTAAGATGGGTTGGAGGCGTTGTCAGAAGCGGTAGAGGGTTGTGGGTACATTGGGAAGGGGTGCCTGATTGATAAAATAAAAGGTGAGATTAAATTAATATTGGCTACAGACTGAAAGTACGGGATAGATAGCGGGACTTAACCTGAGTCCGAATACAATGAATGGGTGCCAGTCTAAGTTAGCGGATTAGAAAATGGAAAAGGTAACGGTTACGGTTCACACAGTTGGTGGCTGATACCGAACCGCCGCTAGACACGAAGCCGTTCGCTCTGCACAGCGGCGGTGCCTCTGGAGTGCGTCTGCTCTGTACGAGAACTAGAACAGAGGAGAAGACAAGGAACTGATTCTCGCACCTCTGAGTCCTGCAGCAGTAGCACACGTGATCAAACGTGGTTGTCTTCTATTGGCTCCACTGTAGCATGGAAACGTCAGTAGTTTCAGCACGGACGCCAGAAGGGTGGCGTGATTTTAGAATCAGCAGTGAATACCGGTTCTGGCCGGCTCTTTCCTGCAAGGTGGACAGCCTTGGTCACGTTAATACGGCAGATGTTGCAGTGCGAGAGCATCTGTAAAACTTAGAGGAAGTTTTGAAATAATTTTTTTGAATTATTTCCCTAAATTATTTTAGACTGGCTGGTTATCGTGTACACATCTTTTAACATCTGATCATATTGTACGGCCTGTGGTGGAGTGGTTATACCACAATAACATACCTGTAATGCACCGGCGTGCACATAGTTCTGACTTGAATCCAGTACAACAGCTTTGGAATGTTTTCGAACGCCGAATTCGTGCCGGAGTCACCGTTCCATATAGATACCTCTCCTCAGTGCAGAACTCATTAAAGTTTGGGCTCCCACTCCCCAATAACCCTTCCAACACAAGACTGAACGTATGCCTGCGAGAGTGGAAGCTATCATCAAGGCTAAGGTTGAGCGAAGACCACAATGAATCCCAGCAATACCGATGGGGGGCGCCACGAACTTCTAACTAATTTACATCCAGGTGTTCGGATACAGTGTACCTTTATTGCCCTTACACCAAATGTAGGTTGGTGGCAGTAGAATCGCTTTGCAGTCAACTCTTTAAATTTATCCAATAGCATTCGTAAGTCGTCTTCGCTCCAGGTATTCCGATTTCTGTTCCCGAAGCAGCTCGGTAACACTCGCCTATTGCTCGAAGCTACCAGTAACATAATCTAGCAGCCCACGTCTGCATTGCTTCCTGTCTACATTTAAACAAATATAGCTGGTATGCCAATGTTTTGAACAGTACAGTATAACAAATCGCATGAGACGGTCTCATGTACAGACGGAGAATATCTTCACACATTTCTCCCATTAATCTAAAGTCAACCATCCGCCACCCCCACAAATGCCCTTGCATTCTCCATCAATTTCATATCGTTCTGCAACGTTAAAACACGATATTTAGATGTCCCGACTGCGTTAAGCAACTCACTGCGAATACTGGGTTTGATTATTATGGGATTGTCTCTCAGTCTCGTGGGCATTATCCTCCAGTTTTTTTCTTTCAGAAATAGCTACCAATTATCACACGAGGTAGAAATTTTGTATGCGTCATCTTGTATCTAACAGTGTCACACACCAGTATTTGAATCTATGATATAACAATATCCTTGTAGCAACGGTTCAAAATATAATACGAGAGTACGTGTTTTACGCTAAGTCCTGGATGTCCAGCATAATTTGCTTAGTATCTCCTAAATATTTCATTCATAATTCGTCACATACTGAACAAACAACACAAGCAAGAAATGTATATATATTCACAAACCGAACTTAAATTTAAGAAGATGTTAAGAAGGAGCAATTAGACGAAAACGAAAGATGGTGCACCATACACTTAGTGAAAAGAGAGTGTATGGAAGTTGTTGCTGGTGTGCTATTCATTACAAAGACTGGTTTCATGCGGCTCATCGTTCTCCGAGTTGCTCTTCCTTAGTGCAAATCTGTCCATGTCTCCAAATGAAATCTACTGTAATCAAGCATTTGGTGGACGGTATAAATTCTCTCCACTTCTCTGCTTTTACAGTCCGACCATTCTCTGATGCCTCAGATCTTTTTTTATTAAAATTGTGGCGCAGAACTTGTTTGTCTTCAGTTAAGTTCAGTATCTTTTATGTATGAGTTTGTCGCATCTTCTATTCTTCAGATATCTCTTGGAACACCACTTTTCAGAATTTAATCCTCCATTATTGCTTCTCGGTCACGTTTCATTGTCGTATGAGATCACACATCCCAGAAATTCTTTGCTGGATTATAAGAAAACACTTTTTGAGAAACGCTGTTTTTTCGTATTTCCTGGCAACAAGCGGAAGTAACAGTAACAATATGTGTACGTTTCATTTGTATTGCAACATAAAAACAAGAACAACATCATGACCGCGTAATATAGTAATCAAAATAATGTTGTCGAATAATACTACCTGTAGAGAACAGTATGTTACAAATATGAAACAGCAATGAGGTAACTCGTAAATCATCAGAATAAGTATTTGTTATATTATGTCCGAGTCATTTTTAAATTTAACAACTATCAGTAAATGAGGTAATTCACTCTAACTGAACTTGACACTAATCCCAATCGCAATTTTGTCGTTAATTCATTGTATTACACATTCACTTCAATTCAAATGTCCTTTAGCTGCAACTGAATGTTTTCTTCAATGTGACAGAGAGTAATGCTAGTGAACTTTGTGTACTTTACGTTATGTACGACATGTACGATTTGCACGACTGCATTCTCACAATGCAGAATAAAGCAGCTTTAACTCTAGCGTCAGTAAATACCTATATTTGATTATGTACTTTCAACTGATAGCCTTTTTTTTTTTTCAATTTTATCTTATGTTTTCTCATACGTATTTCGTTCTTTTTTTCTATATCTTTAGGAAGTTTGGTCCTTTATATTCAGGTTTTCGCCCTTACTAACTTTTAAAATTAATTTCTAAAGTAAGTTAGGCAGGTTACAAACAGTATCCTTCGACATTAATAACTGTGTTCAACGTCCGAAGTTATTAAATGTCCCGGTATTCCAAGGGCCGCTAATTGAAAGCTGCAGAATATAGCCGATGCTATTACCTTCACCCACATTAGTTCCGTTAGTAATTAACTGGATTACTATTATGCATTACGTATTAGATTTGTGCCAAGAACGGACGTTAAAGGCTAATACCTCCTCCCCCACACTCTATCATACGATTCAGAGTACAGTTTGAAGTATTTGCAACGAGATTAAAGGTAATCCTTGCTAATTTCAGCATAATTACACGTACATATTTTGCTTCATCACGAATCTAAAACAAGGAGATTTTCTGAATTGTATGTTTCATACCAAAGGAATGCTGTTAACTTCATTCCACTCTCTTCTCTTCACCTACAGGTTTTTTTTAAATTTTTTTAATAGTGTTTGTTTGCAGTCATTGAGACACTGTTCAAATTTAGTACATTATCTACAAACCGTATTTTCAACCGATAAGTTTTGCATTGATCGTATTTCCTTCCAGCAACCAGACTTTTCCTCTTTCATTTCTTATCGTCCTTCAGGCTTGTATTCCGTAAGTAGTTTAATGTAGTCCCTCTTCTGCTCGCCTGCTGCATCCCAACCTGACTGCAAACAGCATCCATGTAGTTTCATCTTCTCAGTACTGCAGTTTTTATATACTTAATTGGATATTTCGCCATTACTTGACGGAACAAGGTAATATTAACAAAAAGGAAAAAACTACAGATGCTCTGTAGCATTATTTATTGAGTCACTAACCGTATTTCGG
Source organism: Locusta migratoria (assembly GCA_026315105.1). NCBI lineage: Eukaryota > Metazoa > Arthropoda > Insecta > Orthoptera > Acrididae > Locusta > Locusta migratoria. The sequence continues at coordinate 221,381,283 of CM048751.1, read as the reverse complement.
CTTCTTAGGCCATCATCAGTTAACAAGTGAATGTCGTTAACATTTATTCATAGATGTGCGACTTGAAATATTTCTCCCTGATTGATTGGTAAATTATAATTATAATAATAATAGTAATAATAAAAATATTAATAAGTAAATAATTTTATTAATTTCAAGATGAAAAAGTCAAAGTAATGGTTCGATGTAATGATGTAAATTTAGAAAAGGTAGCGCCTGAGAAATTAATGTTCCGCGAAAAGAAAGTTTACACCGAATGCAAATAAAGTTTGAAATTGTTCGTAGTTATTGAAATGAAAACTAGGGCGCTAAAATTACGACGGGAGAAATATCTCAAGTTGTTGGCTGGGTTGCAAATGACTATTATTAAAAAAAATTGTACCTGCAAAAATTTTCTGCAGCTCAATGGAGCTGGTAAATGGCACAAAAATATTTAATTTTAACAACCTGCCTAAAATCCCGTCTGATTACGTAGAAGAGCAGCTCGCCACATATACATTGCACAGAAACTAATTGTTGGAACGCACACGTAAAACAGCTCAAAAAAATTAGAAATTGTTAAATTTCGATAAACTGGCGTATATCTCAGGGACGTATAGTGCGGAACAATAGTTTCTAAGATAATTATGGAGTATTGTGCATCGTTCCAACATTTAACTTTGTACACTGCAAGAAAATAGCGGCTGGTGGTAATCTGTAAGAAAAGTTCACACACTATTAATATATTGTACGGTAAGGAATAATGAGGTGCCTTTTAAATAAAACTATTGATATGTGCCAATTTTCATTAAACGAAATTAGCTGGTATATATTCTGACCATCCACTTACAATAATTTCCTACATCCAGTCTGTGCTCGAAAAGAAATTGCAATTCAGACAAATTAAACAACAAGCAATACGCTATTGCGTCCGAAACCTATGAATACTAGGCCAAGAAGAAGAAAGAATGGAGACTGCTGGTCCTTCTTATTACGTAAAACATGTGATAGGCCTAAGTGTACAGATAATAATGTGCTTGTTAACGTTATACTTTCTTTGCATAAGATAGCTCAATTATCGATACGTAATAATTTGCATGAAATAAACACAGAATAATCGTAACAAATACAAGAGATTAATTATGCAGAATAAATAAATATTGAAATAAAGTCCAGGCGGCCCGTGAAACGTTACAGACTTACAAAGGTGTTATTATTACAGAAGATGCAAACTGACGTGTTCACAATAAAATGTTATATTTTTCTGGAAATTATTACGTATTTATGGCACCGAGTTACTTTTACTAGAAATGTAAAGATATAAAAAGCTGAGTTTTACATGAACGCTCTTAGCTTGAATATTGTCGTTAAAAGCGAGGAGGGGAGAAAGAGCGAAGGTGCGAGGTCGTTACATTGTCAAATAGCACTGAAATGATAACAATGGATACATTTAACAAACTGATAACACTGATAACTGAAAATATGTTTCAGTAGAGGAGATAAAGAAAATTGGATTTGATCATTTAATTCAAAAGAGGCATCCTCTACACTATGTTTATTGCTTTCCAGTATTTGTAAAAGTGTCACTTCCCTGCTTTTATTGAGAGAATCTAAGATTTCACAGTCTACATCGTAATTATATTTTTCTGTGAGCAGATGTGCGGCAATGGTTGAATCTGTCTTTTTTAAACTCCCGCTTCTCTCATGTTCTGATAATCTAATTGCTACAGCCCTGCTACACCAATGTACTCTTTTCGGCAATATCTGCATGTGATTTTATACACACTACGCTGTTTTATGGTTTTAATTTTGTCTTTACGGTTGAATAAATATTTAGAAATGCTATTTATGTTACAAAATCCAGGTCTATAATTTCGAGATTTTAACTTTATAGCAGGGGGATCTGAAACTTTGCATAAATATAGGAAGACAAACAAGTTTTTATGATCACCTATTTGTTCTTGTTGCGCAGAATACAAAAGGGGTGCAATTTTTCTGATTTTCTGAATTGCGAAATGAGATACTGTTTCTGGTATTTGGATGATGTGCTTTGTTTATTGACTGTTACCACTAGAAAATTGGATGAATTGTTAAGACATTTAAATTCCCAACATAACAAAATTATATTCACAAGGTAACTAGCGGGATTTCCTGTAAACGTTTTGGAACTTATTATTAATAACAGCACAAAGAAAGTCTTTTTTAGTATTTACATTTAATCCATAGTATCTGTTGCAGTTATCCCTGCTATCTCGCAGCACAGGAACAGTCATAAACATGCAACTTTCCATTCAATGGTGAATCGCCTCATATCAGTCCCATTATATGATTCTGCATATCAAACAGAGCTGTTGTTGTGCTCTTCAGTCCGCAGACTGGTTTGATGCAGCTCTCCACGCTACCGTGTCCTGTGCAAGTCTCCCCATCTGAGAATAATTTCTGCAACCTAGATCCTTTTGAATCTGCTTACTCTATTCGTCCCTCGGTCTCCCCCTACGATTTTCCCCACACACTTCCGTCTAAAGCTAAGTTAACGATTCCTTGATATCTCAGAATGTGTCGTACCAATCTATTTCCTTCTCTTAGTCTGGATATGCCACAAACTGCTTTTCTCCCCAATTCGATTTAATTACGCGATCTGCCCATCTAATTTTCATCATTCGTCTGTAGCACCACATTTCAAAATCTCCTATTATCTATTTGTCTTAACTCCTTGTCCTTCACGTTTCACTCCCAGAGCTGCAAACCATCAAATATATCCCATCCAATAATGGATATAGCACTGCCCTGATTAACCCATAATTCATAACAAGAAAATGTGAAAAATTGCATCACTTTTGTATTCTGAGCAACAAGATCAAGTCAGTAGTCAGAAGAACTGGTGCTTCATCCCATATTCATTCTGAATTTAAGATCACCTTGCTAAAAAGTTAAAATCTTGAAGTTACAGACCAGCATTTCTAAATATTTATTCCACAGAGTTGTGTATATAAGAACACATGTAGACATTGTGGAAAAGTGTACATTGGTCAGTCTGGCAGAGCTGTAGCCATTAGATTATCAGAACATGAGAGAGAGGCTGGAAGTTCGAAAAGAAAGAGTCAACTTTGGCTGAACATCTGCTTACAGAAAACCATATTTACGAAGTAGTCTGTAAAATCTTACATTCTCTCAAGAAATGCAGGCAAGTAACACAATTAGAAATACTGGAAAACAAAAAACTTACGACAAAGGACGGCAGTTCAGAATAAAATGATCAAATGAAATTTCCTTTTCCCCCCTCTGCCAAAATAAGTTTTAGTTATCGACTTTAGCAGTTATAAGTTTGTTAAATTTATTCTTTCAGCATTATTTCACAAAGTAACAGCTCTCTACATTTCTATGCCCCCCTTTCTCGCTTTTAACAAAAATATTCAAGCGTTGAGCCTACAAGTGAATATCAGCTTTTTATATAAATTTAGTTCATTGCCATAAGACTGTAACAATATCCATAACACATGTATTACTTTCCTGTGACAATATCGGTTTGTATCGTCTGTAGCAATTACATCTTTGTAAGGCGCACATCTGTAAATAAATATTAGCGACATTCTGCTGTTACCTCATGCTGACCTAAGAAATAGAAAGACGGTTAGTGACTCAATAAATAATTTTGCAGAACATCAGGAGATATTACTTTTTCAAAATTTTCTATCAATGTTAAAATTCAGCGTTTTTTAATCATTACATACCGCAATTTTGTAAGTCACTGAACTAGCTAATACTTTTTGATGTTGCTTTTTACTAAGCATTATGTCAAAGTGAACAGTATCAAAAGCTTTGATACAGTCTTTACTGTCAAGTAGCGTCACGGTTGTCCAGAGAATATTTCATTTACCTTGATTAGTGCAGTGCTTGTGCTATGGTGTTACAAAAGCCTAACTGACATATGTGAAATAAACTGAAGAGGCACGACACTTGGTCGTGAATAACGTATAACAGATGCTTTGGAGACGAAGGAAATCTCATGCCGCTTTCGAATGGGTCGGACTAGACTCCTTTCCCAAGAGTTGGGATATATTCCAACCACGACATACCAATTATGTATGTATATTGAGAAAGGCATCAAATTAACTGCGATATAATTGTCGTGGTTGTACTAATAACGTCGTTCCTGCCGCTTCAGGAGAAATTCTCATTATAGCTATTCTTGTTGTTTTAATTCTTATCTGTTTTACGTGTTAAGTGCTATGATGTATTGCGTGGTTTGCGTTCTCATTCGCTAAACCGTCTACGTTCTATGAAATTTCATTGAGATACCACACGAAAAAATATGACTGTCAGTAGTCAACACAGGTAAAAAATCATACTCATTCTACATTGACTAGTTCGCTGTAACTGAAAACTGATAGTGGATATTTAAGATGGAAATATACAAGTTGAAAAATTAATTTATCATACAGATGAGAAAATGCAACAAACTCCAAGGGCCAGAGGAAATATGCAAATTCGCGTACAAAGAAAGGATAATGAGAAAGATGCTGCAAGTAGGAAATTTATGGATGTCCTTGTAAAAACGACAAGCATCTGCGTGGCTCAGAGAATAAAAGAGCAGAAGGTGTAAGAGATATAGCTCCCAGTATAGGTCAGGGAGGAGGAAATGAAAAGCTAACACTCGTTAAAAGGATACCTGAAGTTGTATTAGTAGTTGCACAGTCGAGTATAACATACAAAAGGGGACTTCACATTTAACTTGACGGTATGATCCCACGTATTAGCGTACATGTGTTAGAACGAAAACAGATCTCTCTGGTCACCGAAGTACAAAAGCAGCACACTGACAGATCATAGACTATAAAACAACGCCTTGGACGAACGTAGTCTTGTTGAAGATTGGATCTACGACAGTGTCACATCAGAGGAAACACTCCATAATATCTCCGTGCGTTAACAACATACAGTGGTATGTATCAGTATGTATGCATGTATGTAGTAGCCACTTTGTGAGTAACACTGTGTTAGCTGAGCGGTTTAAGGCGTCTGCCTAGTCAGCAGGAGATCCCGTTTTCGAATCCCTCCCACGGCACAAATTTTAATTTATTGCCTCTCCTTATATTTAATTTCACACAAAAATTCAGACTCATCATCAGTTACAATTGAATGCTCTGGAGCATCCACTGACAAATATTCACTTATTCTTGGTTTCATTTGCCTCAGGCTCGGAATAAGTGGATCCTAAGTTAACAGAAGACAATAAAATAAATCTTCCATTTTATTTGTGCGCGAACGTTTCCTTGAAATATCTTTCTCTGTAATTCTTGATATCTTCATTTAATGTTCCCTGAACATTACCAGTTGACTGACCTATTATCCATACCGCTGCTTCTCTTATCTGAGCAGCGTGCATTAAGACTTAATGAACTGTTCTAGACATTTAATCCCGGAGTAACTTCTCTACGCACATTTACGCAGTATCATGACAGTATTTTTGAAATTTTTCGATGTTACAACGTCACGACATTATCTGAAAGATAATATGAAATCTATGGATAAAATCTTCGTCAAGCCCCAGTATTTGAGAAGATAGTGAAGATTTTTCAAAATAAAGAAAAAAGTAAAAATAACGTGTAGTGTTGCCATTTTTTGAGTCGCCGTGTCCAACTTTTCTAATAGTTAATGTTTTCGTTTGATTGGTCCTACATGCAATTCTCAAATATCAACAACTCTTCACCAACAGCCTGTACCTTACTTTTTAAAGAGAAGAACTGAAAAAGTCCGGCATCAGGAGTAACAACTATTGTTGTTTTGTTTCTAATTTTGTCTGTATTTTCCTTGTTATCACTTTCTAATGTTTTCAAGAAATGATAAAGATGTGATAAAGCACCTCGATGCTGGTGCAGGAACGATCCCTTCTGGCCATGCCACGTGGTTAGACGCCCAACTTGTCTCCATCAACCTGAAGCTGAATCATATCCATATGACTCTTTAAGTAAAATAGGTCTCCTTTCTACACAAGTATTCGGGTCCGTCTGGTGTAGCCAAACTATGCTGGTGTTTTTCGTAATCATATATATATCCTAGAAAAGTAATCTGCGTGTTATAAACTGATCGAGATTTGGAACTTAAATAGTGGCAACTATTAATTCACAACCGGTACAAAAGCGTTATATGTTTGCACCTGTTATTAGCCTTCAAACCGGCCGCAGTGGCCGAACGGTCTGCAGCGTGCCAGTCACTGTCTGCACGGCCGCTGCGGTCGGGGGTTTGAATCCCCCCTCGGGCATGGATGTTTAGAACGAGCTAGTTCATAAGTAGTTTTTAAGTTTAGGGACGGATGACCCCATAGTTAAGTCCCATAATCTCTACAAACATTTGAACATTTTCAACTGTCCTTCAAAAGTAGACACCAGCGTTATATAGAACCCTTTGCCAGCGATATAGAAGGCGTAGTATACCGTTAGTAGAGCCTGTTCTCTTGGTAGTACAAATGGAGCGGTCTACTGCCTGTCGAATCTCAGAACAGTTCTGAAGCGAATGCCACGAAGTGGTTCCCTCATCTTCGGAATAAAATAAAAGTCACGATGACTTAAGTCCGGAGACCATGGTGAATGGTACAGTACTTCCCAGTGCAATCAACCGAACAGAGCAGCTAAAGCTTACGCTGTTTGCGCCCATGCATTGTCGTGAAAAATGATAGGTGGTTTGCGCAGAATGTGTTGCCGCTTCTTTTTCAAAGCTGGTCACAGGTGATGCTCCAACAACAAACAGTAACACTGTGCATTGATGGTCTCCGTTGTTCCTGTCTAGAAAACAAATTGACACCGTTACGTTAGACCGCTTGCTCACAAGCGACTGTGTTTCCCTCGACTGTGCGGACGCCGGTGACATGGGACAGGCGAGTCAATTTCCTCGGAGGTAAAGTAGGTATGCCAACAACGCGACAATAATAGATTCCATTGCATAGTGTCTGTGCAACAGTATTGTCACAACCCTCTTATATAATAGTGTCAAATGTTTGTAAATCTATCGGACTCAACTGCTTGGTCATTAGTCCGTAGCTTACAAACTACTTAAACTAAGGTAAAATAACCTAAGGACAACACGAACACCCATGCCCGATGGGGGACTCGAACCCCCGACGGCGAACGGCCGCGCGCTCCCCAGCACGGCGCCCCAGTACGCAGGGCTAATGGACCGCGGCTAGTCAAATATAGCAGGTGCTCACTCACAGATTAGGGTGAGTGTACAACTGACACACACAAATGAACATACACATTCTCTAGTACTCGCGAACCCACGGAAAAAAGGAACCCTCCGACAGACGCACACACACACACCCACCCACCCACATACACACACACACACACACACACACACACACACACACACACAGCTCCCACCAAACTATTAGTCCTCAAACATAATAAAATAGTGTTACGTGCACTCATACGATTATAACAAACAAATATTTTCTCATCGGTTCTTTTAGATGAGTGAATGTGCATACAAAAAAATAGGTACAGTTAAAGTTATTTGTACACCCCAGTACTAAACAGAAACGGAACTAGGGGTTTGGAAGACTACACATCGAAGCAATTAAAGTTTGATAATGCAGACTGCAATAATCAATTTTATTCGAAGTACTACCAACGGGAAATTGGCTTTAGTGACCAGTTTTACCTTCATGTGATTTAGTCCAATCTTTTTCCCACGCTTCTTCTTCCTACAGCTTTACATGTATTTCCTGCTTCCAGTAATACTATACAGACGGTTCTGCTATAGTTGAATTTTAACATTTAGCTGATATATTGACACCTTTTTTCTAATTTCTTAATTTTAGTATCTTTCTCGTTTAGAAGCATCTTATTTTGGAGAATTGCAATTTCATTTGGGTTGAAAACAGTCCGTTTTGTGTTTTGTATTCTATCTACATCTTCATCGGATACTCTGCAAATCACTTGAAGTGCCTGGCAGAGGGTTCATGGAACCACCGTTAAACTATTTATCTCCCATTCCATTCTCGAATAGCTCGCGGGAAGAAAGAACACCTGAATCTCTCCGTTCGAGCTTTGAATTCTCGTATTTTATTCTGATGATCATTTCTATCATTTGATCATTTTCTATTTAATCTGTCAACCTATTGTGGATTCTAGTGATTTTGAAAATGTACATATGGGTTGAATTTTACTTTTAACGATCCCAGTCTTGTACAAATTTACTTCTGATGTTCTAATGACAGAATCGCCGAAGAAGTAAGGTGATGTCAATTGTGAAGTGTACGAAATTAAATTTTGACAAACAATTCAAACAGATACACTGAAATGAATTAGCAAAATGGATGCGTTTGTGACTCCATGTTAACTTTCAATAGACAGGTTTGTCTTGCGTGTGTTTCGGAATCTCGAAAACATTTTCATAGATTAATAAACCAGTTGTAATAGAACTTCATTCAGTACGGAAACAAATTGACATCAGATGACTTCATGTGCCGTAAAGTAGAACGTCCAGAAACAACGAAGTCTGACTGTAACACAACCGGTAAGGCACGCAATAACAGAAAACACCAAACTGTAAAGTATCTGATCTAAAAATTAGTATAAAATTAAGTTAAACACGCACAATGTGGACTCATCTAGTGAGAGTATTGCGTGGCCCTGATACTGATATTGTTTATACTCGTATATATAAAAAACCCATGTCACCTTCTGCCATTAACGTAAAAAAGAAATTAATAAATAATTTCTACTTTTGCAATGTGCTCCCAAAATAACTACATATGAACTTACTACAGGTAACTCTCTTCGGTCGTGTGAAACATCTAGTGGCCTCAGCTGTATGTTTGTATGTTTACAACCGTACTTCTCAACTTGTTTCACTTCCAGCAACATTATCACAGGTGGAAAAACGGCAAACAGAAGAATAAAGACAATGGGCATTTTTACTATTAAAGTGTCATGCGGAAATGTTATATAGAAGTGTAACAAGCAACATGTATCTTACACAAAGTGTTAGTTGTATTGTTGGCTATACTTCTTTATAACGTTTATGGGTATTGGCCGCAGGAATAAGACCAGTATGGTAGTAATATTGTCCTTATATTTCTATATGTAGCTTTTCATCATGGGATTATGCTTTCTGCAAGCGAAACTGGTTTAGTAATACAGTTGAAAACATAAAAGTTTTTTTTTCAAACAACTACATATGCGTTTAAATGTAAATTCGTACTGCCGGGTACAAAAGTAGAGACTTATAACATTGCCATAAAAAGTAAATAGGCTGAAAAGTAAAGAAGATAAAATTCTACAATTGATGTATTAAACTCTTAATATCAGAACAATGTAAAGTAGAAGAAACTACCTACATTAATTTGTAAATTAACCGATTCCATGAAGGATGTTATCTTTACGTATCTCCCTACATTCACAACATCTATCTCAGTCACCAATACGGTCCAACGAATAATACTTCAAAGTTCACTCACATTTTAGCAGAACTAGCGTAAATGCGGAATCGTTTTGAAACCATGCTGTGCCGTTACCTGGATTCAAATGAAAACGATGTGCCGAGAAATGATCAAATAATCATAATAGAAACATTTTATGCACTCACGTCCAGCTGCAACTCAGTTCAACATCCGCACACGAGGGAGACCAAATGCTTCGCGTTGCTCTGCATAGATATTCAACAATCTAAGCGTTTCTTAGCAACGACATTCACGCAACGCAAACAAATGAAGAGTACCGTATAAAAGACATCTTCCATGACTCACTTCCGTGAAACATCACAGGGAGATTCATTTCGTTATACAATCAGAGCAGTATTTCCATTCGCATCAAAATTTTCCGTCTTCGTCTTACGCTTTCACACTCCGTTATGAACTTATTCATCTTAATTCTGCGTTCTGTTATTGTCGAAGATACATCAAAGGGAGCTAAGGTTAGGGATTCCTTACACTAGCTGATTATTTATTTGCATATATATTTTGATTTTGTGTTGTTTGTTCCTATAAAAGCAATCACCATTGTTTTCTTTATAGAAAACATGAAATTACTTTCGTTAGAGAACGGCTACAACTTACGTAACACTCCTAGCATTTCAACTTCTGTTTTAACTATAAGCAGGAGGTCATCAGAGAAAAACAGCATAGTAATAAACTTTTTGTGTGAAGTGTACTTTGTCATATACCATACCACACCATAGACTTTTGCCGTTATAAGCTATGTAGCGAAAAAATGTCTTGTATATTTTGCATTAGCATTTTCCAATCTTTGTTATCGAAAACCTTTACGAAACTGAAAACGCTATATATGTAAGTAGATTTCATTTTCTCCGCTACTCCAGTGTTCTGTTTATAATTGAATATTACCTGACCAAGATGTTCCTTTTCTAAACTAACTTTGAACTCCTGGTAACCATTTTTTATTTTTTATGCTGTACCTATTACTTTTCTGCTTTTCACTACTCCCGTTCTGTATTTTGAAGCTATCAAATATTTATCAAATGAACAAATCACAATTTCAGTAGCACTTCTCTGTATTTCAGTCTTACTATATATTTTCCTTCTGAAATAGGATACTTCTACCTTTTACACTGCTATGGGATATCTGTTATCACAATTTTCTCTTCTTCTACCATAGGGTTATTATTGAATACAAGACTTTTGTATTGTCTCAGCCAGTTCCAATTTCCATTATCTTTCTTCGTCTTATTCAAGTTTCTGAAAAATTTCTACGAGACGTTCAAGGCATTTTATTTTCTGTTTGGAGGAGAAATCTCTTCCAGTGTCCCTCTGTACATTTCTTATAATTGTTTTTGTTTTATTTTGGTATCTTCTGTATTTTTCTGTGTAGTTATTTTATTCACTTGGTCATTTCTTAATTGTTCTCTGTTTATTTTTCTATTTTTAATATGCATTATTGCTTTGTTTTTATTATTTATCAAACGTTACCACCATATATCTGTAGGTATTCTTACAATACAATGCTTAACGTTTTGTAGGTCTTCAACTATGTATTATTGTTTCGGTATTTCTATTGTCTAAAATTGCACATTCAATTTTGGTTAAGATTCAACTTAACCTAATGCTGTAGTAGCCCTGTCTCAAAGTATTCATTGCCTTTGTAATCTTTCTCATTTGTAATGCTTTTATCCGTTGACCAAATAATCATTTTAATAAAAAAGAGAAAAACACTTCAGGTACTTCCGCACTGAGAGACCGCAGTCGATGAATAAAGTTTTTCGTCCATCTGTGGGAGACATTATCTGAGGTCTGCTGTAGTACTGTTACTGTGGTTCGATGGTATCTCTCGCGTTTATACATGCATAGAGGACACCATCGTGCCTCACGTGACACTGACTGTATGTCTGTCTATGAATTGCGTTGTCCTTCGCATGTAAAAGTAATAGAAAGTCATTTTACTGACGCAAAGATGAGAGCCATATATTGTCTAACTTGAGACTTTCTTCTTTTGTATTGTGAATTTGTGAATATCTATTGCCTCTCTACACATTCGGGCATGGTCAAGGTCATGGGAAAGGTCAACACGGATTTAGAAAATTTCGTTCATGCGAAACACGACTAGCTCGATATTCACACGAAGTGATGGGTGCTATCGATAAAGGTTCTCAAATCGATTCCGTATTTTTTGATTTCCAGAAAGCTTTTGACACCGTACCTCACAAACGGCTTTTATGGTACATCGCCCCAAATTTGCGATTGGATAGGGGATTTCTTGTCAGAAAGGACACAGTTCGTAGTAATCGATGGTAAGGCATCGACTGAAACAGAGGTGATATCGGGCGTTCCACAGGGTAGTGTTATTAGTCCTCTGCTGTTCCTTATTTACATAAACGATTTAGGTTGTTTGCAGATGACGCCGTCATTTGCCGTCTAGTAAAATCATCTGAAGATCAAAACCAACTGCAGAACGATCTGAATAAGATATCACTATGGTGTAAAAATTGGTAATTGACTCTAAATAATGAGAAGTGTGAAGTCGTCCACATGAGTACGAAAAGAAATCCGTTAAACTTTGTTTACAAGATAAATCAATCAAATTTGAAGGCCGTAAACTCCACAAAATACCTAGAAATTACTATTACTTCAGACTTAAATTGGACAGAACACGTCGATAATATCGTGAGAAAGGCGAACCAGAGACTGCGTTTTATTGGCAGAATCCTTAAAACATGCAACAGAACTACAAAAGAAACTGCATACACTACGCTTGTCCTTCTATTTTTGGAGTATTGCAGCCCAGTGTGGGATCCTTATCAGGTGGGTTTGACGGAGGACATCGAAAGAAGAAGGGCAGCTCGTTTCGTATTGTCACGATACAGGGGAGACAGCGTTACGGAAATGATACAGGACCTGGGATGGGAATCATTACAACAACGGCGCTTATCGCTGCGGCGTGGGCTACTTGCAAAGCTCCAATCGCTAACATTCTCCTCCGAATGCGAAAATATATTGTTGACTCCCACTTACTTAGGTAGATATGATCATCTGAATACGAGAAATCAGAGCTCGAACGGAAAGATTCAGATGTTCTTTCTTTAATCGCGCTATTCGAGAATGAAATGGGAGATAAATAGTATAATTGTGGTTCGATGAACCCTCTGCCAGGCACTTAAATGTGATTTGCAGACTATCCCATGTAGATGTAGATGTAATGCGATGTCGTAGATAAAACATTTGTCTCACTAAATTTTATTTCATGGTTCCCCTCAGGAAAAACATGTTCGCTGCAGCCGATTTTTCGGTGTGTCCCAAACGACCATTTCTGTTGTGTTCAGTTAAGCTGGTAGTGACATCTCTTTTGTTTTTTCTATATATACTTGACCAAAACGGCATGGAATTCTGTATACACCAGGTGTTTCCGGGGGATGACGTGCGTCTTTTGCCGATCTTAAATAACTCTTTGATCATCTTGATGATCGTGGTGCCCTATTTGCACCCTATAAATGCGAGATCCCCTTGAACGACAGAGGCAGAAGCACGGAAAGTCTCAGATGATTCTCCCGCAGATGGAGACGAAACGTTAGGAAGAAGTTTTATTCATCGACCACGGCCTCTCATTCCGGAAGTTTTACCTGAGGACAACGCCGGCCGTGAAAGCTTACATTTCATGCCAAGTAGAAAAACATCTGTGGATATGTTACTTTTCCTATAGAATCATATATTTCGGGTTTTACTTCGTTTATTACATAGCCTATTACTAATATTAGTTCTCTGGAACTTAAAGTAAAAGCAAGTGAAGTAATAAAGTCAGCTACCGGTGGGCGCTGAACCAAATTACTGGAGAAAGTTGAAAACATGTACACAGCCTGTGTTCGAACCCGGGTCTTCCATCTTACTAGACATTCGTGCTGCCCAGTATGCTACTGATGACACAGTAATCACCACGGTCGCAAGGAATACCTTCGCACGCCTCACGCAGACGAAAAATTTCAAGTTTTACCACTCTGGTAAAGTAATAACACTACCAATTATAACGCCGCTCCTGAATACCCGTGCATAATAAGGCACCTTACTGTGGTGCGCGCGGCCGCTCGCTGTCGGAGGTTCGAGTCCTCCCTCGGGGTTGAATTGTGTGCTGTTATTAGGATAAGTTAATTTAAGTAGTTTGTAAGTTTAGGGGCCAATGACCACTGCAGTTAGGTCCCATAACTTTAGAAACATTTGAACCAATTATAACTCTTTACTCGTGCCATGTCGCAGACACGAATTAAAGTTGTGATATCTGCCCTTATGGACAAAATATTTGTACATCTCTTCTTCTCCAAAACATGTGTTTGTTCCTGTTAGTTTGTTGTAGCTATAGCTACACCAAATTTTATTTCACTGATTTTACCAAATGAGATTAAAATTTGTTAATAATTATTTTTAGTTGATTGACAACTTTCTTCAGATAAAACCATCTTTGAATTTAAACGTCAACTGTCAAGCTTTCAGCAAATGTTTACTACTATAGTTTACTGCACTTATTATTGACGATATGGCCAACAAGCTACATAGGTAATGTTTCATTAACATAAATGATTCTGAGACGCAATTTGAAAATGTTATTATACCAACCTTTTTTAAGTAGAGTTTATTTGGTAAGAAGGTTCAGAGTTATATTCAGTAACAGTGGTGTTGCGACTTAGTCCACATTGTAGATACACACTAGAACCTTTGTGAGCTTGTTTTGAAGACGACAGTCAAGCAACTGAAAAAAATTTTAATAGCAAATTATAATTTTATATTATAATGCATAAAAGTTTATTAAAAGCATTCACAATAACTTGATAGGGCTCCAACAACACACTGTAAGCCTCCCAGTAGAATTATAGCTATACAGTTTTTATTCAGATGATGATGATGTCCAATATGATAAGGGGAAATATGGTTGATAAAAAAATGTGAACATCTCGGTGTAAAAAACTACGTCTATTCATACCTGAGTGCCCCACGTATTAAACGACACAAAACAAATTAATTTTTCTAATGTAAAATATTTGTTAAACTTTATCAGTTGTTTTCTTTCCTTTTCTTAGTTGCTTATATAAACGTGCAGAAACCTGATTATATTCTCAGGACGCATATGCGATAGACCTGTAGCTATTGCTGCGGAATATTCCGAGAATTTATGCGCGACATTATCCAAGTAGTTTCCGAAGCTCTCAAAAGCGATTCCGGTTATGAGAAGACTTTAAAAACTATCAGTTTCTATTTTATGCTCTGATTCAACAGTTATTTTTATGCCCACTATTTCACATCCTCTCAATAGACCATGCGCAGTAATTTTTTACGACCATAGAAACGAGGCCAACATAAAGGCTCAAATCACCTTTCCAGTGTACATCCCGCTAAAAATTTAATGTATGTCTTGTGTGTGTTTCTCGTTTAAATGTCAACTCTCCGTTACAAGAACTATCGCAAGGACCTTTAAAATGAATAGTAATTTTAGTATATTGCCTAGAACACAGTAAAGAAACTACAACTTAAATTTCTTTTTTATGTACTACACAGTTAATAGGATTCGTGAAATTCTGCACCTTATCACCTAGGGCAAGTACACGCATCTGATTCCCTGCAGAATTTTATGGAGACTCTTGTTTGAGCTTCCGACGTCAATTTGCATGGTCAGGCAACAGTTATTTCTGGTGACTGTATTACAGATCAGGTTGGATGGGGGGAATTTGCTGTGATGCATCGAACATGATTGGTGATCATAATCATTCACGCCTGTCAACCCAAAGAATCGAAGATTACCTCAAAGGGCGAGGCGTAAGTAATGGCTGAAGCCACTCGTTCAGTTCAGAATGAATCTCTATTCAGCAGCAGAGTGTGAAGTTTCACAGCGATTTAAAATTGTTAGGAGCGCGGCGTAGTGGTCAATCGCATTGAGGCTCTATGCTCCGATGCGCGAGTCCATTCCCTGTCAGGGGTTCGAATCCCCCCCTCGGGCATCGATGTTTATGTCGTCTTTAGTATAAGGTAGTTCATAAGTAGTTTGTAATTTTAGGGACTGACGACCCCGTAAAGTCCCTTAACCTGAACAAACATTTGAACATTTTTTGAAAATGGTTTGTCAATCCATAAATCGAACCTAGGAACTTTCCCTTCGCGAGTAAGTTATTCGGTCACTAATTTATTCAGTCACAGCCTTATTCACAGCCTGAGAGATTGTCCAGCTGATTCAAACTTCATACTCGCAGTGCTTTTAGAAAGGATTTACATTCGATAGGAATGTTACTACAGGTCGTGAAAGTCTAATGTATAAATTTTATTAATAATTTCAAAAAACAGCCAAAGTTGCACACAGCTGGTTCTTTTTACGGAAGACTAGTTTCGGGATTACCTGAGCCCATTATTTTTTCTTTGAAACGTGTCGTATTATTCCTCTTACAACGCCAGGCATCAACTGGTGACGCCTGGCGTTGAAAGAGGAATAATATGACACGTTAAAAAAAGAGAATATACAAAAATTGTACATGTGATGATGTATCATTTGTACGTTGGTGATGACTTTGAGTTGGTTTGACTTGATAATGCGCTGAGGTAATCCCGAAAGTAGTCGTCAGTTAAAAGAACCAGCTGTGTGCAACTTTGAGATTATTAATAAAAAATGTGGTTTCTGTCCTGAAACCACCCAACATGTTGGAATTTCATATAAATTTTACACTAGGGGTTCGTAGTAAGGTGTTATTCAGAGACGGAAGGGGGAGCAGGTGGGGATAAGGACATTATTCAGTGGTGTTTGTTATGATCCATGGTGGAACGGGGGTGGTAGCAAGCAATAAAACCAAATATCTAGGGTTCAGTACCTGATTTGTTCTACGGTTTTCGCCAGCTCAAATGTTCAAATGTTTGTAAATCTATCGGACCAAACTGCGTGGTCACCAGTCCATAGCTTACAAACTACTTAAACCTAGGTAAACTAACCTAAGGACAAACACACACACCCATGCCCCAGGGAGGACTCGACCTCCGCGGCGAGCAACCGCGCGCTCCGCAGCGAGGTGCCTTAGACCGCTCGGCTACTCCACCGCGGCTTTTCGCCAGCCAGTTACGACTTCTTTCAGCTATATTAGAGATTGTTGCATCTTTATTCGCGGGTCACTGTTCAGCTTTAGGTCGATCTATACGTTCTGGGTGTCAGTTAGTGGGTTAGAGGAAAGTAATTGCAACTGTTCTATACCTAAAAGAAACAGTTTCTTATTCAGAACTGCCTTCGGAGAAATGAAAGCTTTACTTATTTAATAGCTATACAAACCATAATATCTACTGTCAATTTAAAATTGGGGTAACCCATAATACGAGGATTGGAGCTTAAATTGTGGCAACACTGCAATTGAATCTACTATTGTCGTTGATAGTACACGTTGATGACACACATAATTTAACTCCGAGCAAGTGGATTCTCCAGTCTCACGTCACCGGCGTGCACACAATCAAGGCAAACACTCGTTAGTAGAGCCAGTCATGAAGAAGTTGACCAATCTGGTATGCAAGATGTATGGGACAGGGGAAATACCGTTTGACTTCAAGAAGAATATCGTAATTTCAATTCCAAAGAAAGCAAGTACAGACAAATGTGAAAGTTACAGAACAATCAGTTTAATATGTCAAGGTTGCAAAATAATAACACGAGTTATTTACAGACGAATGGAAAAACTTGTGGAATCCGACCTTGGGAAAGATCAGTTTGGGCTTAGAAGAAATGTAGGAACACGGGAGACAATACTCACATTACGACTTATCTTAGAAAATAGACTAAGGAAAGCGTTTTTAACATTTGTAGATTTGGAGAAAGCTTTCGACAATGTCAACTGGAAGACACCCTTTCAAATTCTGAAGGTATCAGGGGTAAAATATAGGGAGCGAAGAGTTATATTCAACCTATACAGCAGTTATTAGAGTCGAAGAGCAAGAAAGGGAAGCAGAGGTTGGAAAGGGAATGAAACAGGGTCGTAGTCTTTCCACATTGTTGTTCAATCTGTACATTGAGCAAGCCGCGAAGAAATGCATGGAGAAATTTGGAGAGGGAATTAAAGATCAGGGAGAAGAAAAAAAAATCTTTTCTGGTTGCCGATGACATGGCAATTTTGTCAGAGACTGCAAAGAATCTGGAAGAGCAATTGAATGGAATGGACAGTGTCTTGAAAGAAAGATATATGATAAAAATTAACAAGACTAAAACCACGGTAATGGAATGTAATGTCAAAAAATCAGGCGATGCTGAAGGAATTAGATTAGGTAATGAGACAGTAAAAGTAGTAGATTAGTCTTATTATTTGAATAGGAAAATAACTTCTTATGGCCGAAATAGAGAAGTTATAAAATCCAGAATGGCTATGGGAAGAAAAGCATTTCCAACGAAGCGAAATTTGTTAATATCGAACATCAATTTAAATGTTAGGAAGTCCTTTCTGAAAGCGTTTGACTGGAGTGTAGCGTTGTATAGGAGATAAACGTGGACGATAAGAAGTTCTGACAAAAATATGATAGAAGCTTTTGAAATGTGATGCTACAGATGAATGAAGAAAATTAGATGGGTAAATCACGTAATTAATAAGGAGGAGAAAAGGAGTTTCTGCCATATCCTGACTAAGAGAAGGGATAGATTAGTGGGACACATTCTGAGAAATCAAGGAATCGTTAACTTGGAATTAGAAAGAAGTTTGTCTGGTAAAAATCGTAGAGGGAGCCCGAGGGACGAATACAGTAAGCAGATTCAAAAGGATGTAGGTTGCCGAACGTATTCTCAGATTAAGAGACTTGCACAGGACAGGGTAGCGTGGAGAGCTGCATCAAACCAGTCTGCGGACTTCAGACCACAACAAAAACACAACATATAAAAATTCTCAGATTTTGGCGCGTAGCCGAAATGATCAGCAATGCCTGTGGCCACCCTACGTGGGTGCAGGACGATGTCTTCTTTACGTTACCCTGCTGGCTCACAAAGCCATTATGTCATCTTCCTTTATCTATAATCTGCAAACAAGATAATAATAAGCAAGGGTGTGGTGTCGCACAAGTCAAAAGTGCGCGCCACGTACTTTCGCCGCGCGCCGCCATGCACGCACGGCGCGGTGTTCTTACGACGTCAGCCACGAGGGCCCTCTGCTGCAACTCCGCTCGTGGCCACGATAGCTGCATCGGCCACTTGGGACTCAGATAGGAACCAGTTAACACTTGAGAATCAGATAGGCACTAGTGAAGACTTGGCTATCGGATAGGTACTGCGGCTCATCAGTAGGCAGGCCTCTATCTAAACTATTTATCAGCATTCTACAGTCAAGAACTATGTAAAAGTTAAGTATTACCAAGACTCCACGAAATACATATCTCGTTCTAATTTAGCCTAGTGTTCTAGTTTCTGCTGTCCCGCTGGCTGGTCACCTCCGTACCTGCACACGCGTGCATCCTTTATTCCTGTGTCGGTCTCTTTCTACTCGCCCACCGATAACTCCGACAACCGGCGGAAACGAGACACAAAAGCGGCGACGAGGCTGGGACACGAAAAAGGGGACTAATTACTTGACATTCTGAGAAACAAAATTCATACTCAAATGTTCAAATGTTTGTATAGTCTATGGGACTTAACTACGGGGTCATCAGTCCCTAAACTTACAAACTACTTATGAACTACTTACGAACTAGGACGGCACAAATATCCATGCCCGAGGGGGGATTCGAACCCTCGACCGTAGTGGCCGTGTAGACCGTGACTTGAGCGCCTTAGTCTCCTCGGCCACCGCGGCCGGCAAAATTCAGACTCCAAACTGTCTCTTTATGCGTAGATAAATACATTCACGCCATACAAGGACAAACGTAATGCATATAGACGATACACAGTGTCGGTATTATCGGATGTGATGTGCCGCCACCCCAAGTCGCCATATCTGAACCCGATAGAACACATGTGGAATGTGACTAAACACTGCGTCACGCGGTAAATACATCCTCCGGGGAATTTAGGGTACAGCGGGGCAATGAGAATGTAACGGAATATCTCCCCTTGCCCAGAACATGGCCTTAAATTTTAGTACATTTTCTAACTTTGGGCAAGAAAGGGAAATTTTTCTTATTTTTCGCCACGCCGGCAGTATCCGTGCTCAAGATGGACTTTATCCGTCACACGCCCGGCCACGTGTCTGCACCATCAGCCCTGCGTGGTGGTCTGTTACTGGTGACAAGGGTACGCCACCCTCCACCAGTCGGAGCTATGGGCCCACCAACCAGCGAACTCCACCTACACATAGTGACCGCCTGACGGGTCCGCCACGCTCTCTTCCATCTCGTGTCTCCACCCCGATAAAATGTCCTGCTTTATCCTGCTTTATCTCCGGCTAACCTCTCTTTAACCTGTGGCCAGGCTCCACAGGGAGAAATATTCCTCGTTTCCTTGTCAATTTCCCCCTTCGATTACATATGTATAGCTTCGACCTATTTAAATGTTTCTCCCTAATAAAAGAAAAAAATAAATAATAAATATTTATTAAAAAGATAAGAAGGTAATCGTTTGCGCAAATCATGCAAATTTAGAAATGTAGTGCCTGGCAAAATAATGTTCCGCGAAATGAAAGTTATCACCGAAAGCAAATAAATTTTGAAATCAATCGTAATTCTGTATTGAAAAATTTTGCTCTGAAATTACGACGGGACAAATATCTCGAGCTAGTGGCCAAGTAGTAAATCACTATCATTCGAAAATTGTGCCTGAAAATGTTTTTACATTAACTGAATAAAGTTGGAAAAGGCACAAAAATATTTAAATCTAGGAACGTGCCTAAAAACCTCTCTGACCTGGTAGAAGAACAACGCGCCAAAAATACATTGCACAGAAACTAACTGTCGGAAAGCACTCGTAAATCACCGATTTATCTCATGTCCACGGCTAGAAAAATTGAAATAATTAAATTTGAATAAACCGCCGTAATAACAAAGGAATGTTCAGTGCGGAGCATTTGATTCTGAAATAATTATGGAGAAATGTGTAGCCATCCAACACTTAATTTCGCACACTGCAAATAAAATGGCGGCTGGTGACAATCTGTAAGAAAAATTCACACTCTATTAATATATTGTACAGTTAGGAATAGTGAGATGGTTTTTTAACTAAAAAATGCTATTTCCAAGCTGATTGATATTCTTGAAACGACTGAAGTTATGCAAACACACTTACAAGAACTTATAACATCCATTCTGGACCAGGAAAAAATAAGTTAAACTCTGAGCAACACGCTATTCCGACCGAAATCTGTGAATGCTGTAGCGGGAAGAAGAAAGATGTTCAGATGTGAAGCTTATGGGATTTAACTGCGACGTCATCAGTCCCTAAATTTACAAACTACTTATAAACTGACTTACACTAAAGACAACACAAACATGCATGCCCGAGGAAGAATTCTAACCTCCGACGGGGAACAGCCTCGCGCATCGGAGCATAGCGCCTCAATGCGCTCGGCCACTCCGCCGCAGCAGAAGAAGACAGAACGGAGACTGCTGATGCTTCTTATTGAGTAAAACATATGATACACGAAATTGTATTTTTGGTTCAATAGATAAAAATGTGCTGGTTAGCGTTATACTTTAGTTACATGAATTATTTCTTTCGCGATTTTTTAGTAATTTACATGAAATAATTACAGAAGAATCAAAATAAATTCAAGAGATTAATTATGGAAAAGTAAATAAAATATTGAAACAAAGTCTGGGCGTCCCATGAAACATTATACTGTTAAACATTTTCCTTCTTCTGCTTATTTCCCAACTCTAGGATGCCCACACACCTCTTGCTTCCCTGTCACAAGAACAATTTCAACTTACATCAAATTTTACCGGAAAATTATTAACTTGAGTTTCTTTTTAAGTATGTACTATGACTGAAGTGGGTATACTTATCCTATTGATGAAAGTTGGTTGTACGTGATCGACAGACATTTATGTTATGCTGCTAATTCTACAAAAGTGCATTGCACTGCGGCAATTCGAATAGTGGCGGGGGATACTTGAATGAGGTAAATTATGCGCAGATACACAACCAAATTACATTGAAATTAAGCTGAAAATTTCTATTTTATACTCATTATTTCTAATTACAATAGTAACTTCACATTAATGGAATGTAGTCCTCATGGAATGTTTCTGTTCTCGTAAGCAACCTGCAGCGTCCATAGAGAAATTGCTTATGACCTCTCGCACCGATACGGTAATCGTGGTAGCAGGTTGCAAAATTTTGGCACTGTATTCATTCACGTTTACTTTCATCCGCAACTCGTGCCATTTCCCCTGGCAGAATCCACATTTCCATACAATCGCCTCATCTTCAGAATCATTTACAGGCACAACATCTTCGACACTTTTCGGCAAACGATTACTTTTACCCAAAACTTTATATTTTTCTTTTTAATAACGTCGGTACAAAATCACAAAATGCACTCTATAAATATTACTGGCTGCTAACGGTGATATATCTCTCTTCGCTGCTTCAACCGTCTCCTTCATCGACCCCTCGTTCCATTCCAATTGACCTCCTTGTTTATGGTCCTCACCATTTGAAGAAAATGAAATAATTTGGTAGTACAAAAAAAAATCTTGTATCATGCCACTTTACCCATTTTCAATCAGTTCTACCCCAACGCACTAAAACATGGCAGCGCAAGCCACCTATGTGGCGTAGGGAGGAACCAAGATCATGCATCAACTTACTTCATGCCTTTCGTTTCCTACAAGCTGCAGGAAATCCCTAGCGAATACCATGCATGTTTTACAAACAGTCCAATGACCACTTAGTGCTCACTGGGTAGACAAAATCTCCCATAACAAGACACACTCACATAATGAAGTATTCTGTCTGCTGTTGTTGCAGTGCTTGCGCAAAAGCTTACACATATTCATATAGCCCCTCTATTCAATTAGTCCTGCTCTACCCTACGGGAATTATGTGAATTGTGTGTTCAGATATAGCGCAAAACCCGTTCAGAAACCAACTAAAACCTCATTACGTCGCTGTTATGTGTGGCAAAGGTAGACATACTGGCTATTATGTAGGAGGTCATAATGTTCCGGCTGATCATGTACATTGCTTGTATCAGTTCTCGTGGAGAATTAACACGGTCCAACTAGAGAACAGATGGCCATGCCTGTACTTATCTGCTTCACGGTCGCGTCTCTGTTAATCATATATTTGGTTCAGAGGGAACCACTATATGAAGTGTATACTGGACTCATCAACGTTACTGACACCACACTGGACTTTTCTCTTTTCTGTGACCCAACAAATACGACAGACCGAGTATTTAATGCCACTAATGTTAAAATTTTCAATCTAAACTAGTAGATTCCATGTATCTAAAGTTCTGAAATGCAGTTCCTCGCAAATATACGGTTGTCTTGATGTAAAATTTACGGAGTCTAATATGTTATATTGGGCAATGCATATTCTTCAGAAATTAAAGAAACATCCGGTGAAGTTACATGTAATAACACAATGTAATGGAGTACGTTAAATACTTAAAATAAATAATAAATACACCTGTTCTTCCAGAAAGCCTTATAAGACCACTCCTTTACAAATATTGGAGATAGGCTTATCGGCACTGATGTTTATATAAAAGTATTCTCAGTGAATTGCACAAATACTTGGACAAAATTTCTATTTATTATACTTATTTATTATATATATTTATTATTATTATTATTATTATTATGTATTTTTATAATTATTATTATTAGCTATTTTAATAAACTGTATGTAATAACATTATAATTTAAAGACATTACCGTGGGGGGGGGGGCGAATGAAAGATTTGAAAGAATCTAGGAAAATTGGAATATACAAGGAATCTGTAAAGGTCATCGCATATAAGACACAACTGCAGCAAAGTACACTTGCAGTTATTAAGGATATAGCGACAGATATCGAACATATTCAAATACGCATTTATAGGATAGTAAAAGATTGGCATATTTCGTCCGAAATAATATAAAAATGGTAGGGCAGATAAAATCAAAATTATAGGACAAGAGATGATGCTGTTTTCTTTGGTTATTTTCAAGATGATTTTACCGATTGAGACTCTCTTACCAACATGCTGCGACTATTTTAAAGCTTGCTTAGGAGTGAGAATAAGATAAGACAAATTAGATATGTACACTTGACGCCAAAAAGAGTGGGCCACTTCTGAATGCAACCCAAGTACCGTAGCTGTGTCGCAGGTACTCTACAAAGGAAACCCCTGTCGTGATCGGTTGTTTCGCTATATTCGCTGTTATTTTAGG
Organism: Locusta migratoria; assembly: GCA_026315105.1. Classification (NCBI taxonomy): domain Eukaryota; kingdom Metazoa; phylum Arthropoda; class Insecta; order Orthoptera; family Acrididae; genus Locusta; species Locusta migratoria. The sequence goes on along the minus strand of CM048751.1, from coordinate 221,357,552 downwards.
CAATCAACGCAGATGTAAAATAATGCATCCTACAATAATATTAGAAAACACGTTATTAGAGATGAGACAGGCCATAATGATTGACAATTAAATTCAGCACAAAAGAGACACTTAAGACGGTCTCATGGCATTAAATGGAATGACGAAGTTTTGTTTGTGATTTCAATTTGAACCATTTATTAACCAAGGAAGCTTGCGTTTCTGATCGAGACTCGATTACGCGTTTAAAGACATAAAATATCGACTTTTCAACGGTATTGGTTTACAAGGGAGAATGTCTGAACATAGGAAAAAATTACGATAATTTTAGCACTGCATGCGAACTCCCGTGAGGCTTATATTGATTCTGAGAGATACCATAAAGATATGTAAGCAGGGAAATTCACACGTGTTAAACACAATAAAGAAAAGTTCTAGTAATGGACGCAGATTAAAAACCTGTACATGTATAAATTTATAACTGTGCACAATCACCAATAATGTGTTACTGGAATCTGAGTGACGATACAAATGATTTTTGCCTGTTAGGGATTCGAACCCGGTACTTTTCGCGATTGTATTAGAGATACAAATATATTTATTTTTTCGTCAGATGCAGAACACGCTGTTGACGAAACTGTGACCAGTAGGCTTTCTTATAGTAACAATGTCACGTAAGGTTAAAGGATTCCATTTCATATTTTTAGTGGAATCCCAGGCAGTACAGAATTATTCTTTACGTTAAGTCTACCTGAACACGTGCACATCGCGCTACTGCTGACGAAAAAATAAATATATTCGTAGGTATTATACATTGGCGAAATATGATGGGTTAGAATCCCATCGTCATTCAGGTAGTACTATCACTTTATTGGTGGACGTACTTGATATGTGATATCTTATTGTGCATAGTTATCAATTCATATAAGTATTGGGTTCTAATCTGCGTCTATTGCTGCAACGTTACCTCATGGCGTTTAACAACTGTGCGTTTCCCTACATTACGTGGCTCTCTATCAGGGCCAATGTATGCACGGAAGTCCTAGCACTGTGCTAAAATTATCGTAATTTATTTCAAGGTTTAGACATTTCCCTTGTAAGCGGATACTGATGAAACATCGAAATTCTATGTCTCTTTGTGTCTAATTGAGTCTCGATCAGACAGGCAAGCTTCTCTTAGTTAACTGTTGGTTCAAATGCAGCTTACAAACAAAAACTGGTCATGTCTTTAATGAGTGTAATGACTTGTCATTACCGTTAAGAAAATTAATTTACAAACTTCGAAGAATGACTCGTCTCTAATAAAGTGTTTTATCGTTTCTGTTGTATGACGGTACTGGTTTACGTTTAAACTGACTGTCATATAGAGATGTGGTGTCAAGTAGTTTCTTTTAGTGCCTGTTGTGTATAGTACAATGACTGTACTGTGGTGTGATTATAGGACTTGCAACACATCAGCGTTGTTTTGGTTGCATACAGTCAGGTACAGATTACACTTGGGAATTCAGGGGTGGCCCACTTTTTTGGCGTCTGGTGTACATAAACAAGCATCATAACAGACATTTCCCCATAATTCATTACAGGAACTGATATGAACAAGAAGGCGATAATATCGATACGGTGTACTGTCTATATGCATTACGTTATTCCTTGTAGGGCATGAACGCATTCATCTACACATGAAGATACAGCTTGTAGTATGAATTTTGTTGCCCAGAACGTCAAGGAATTACTCCCATAGCCTACTATTATCTTAGAACTTTGAATTTTATAGATAACAGAAGTAATGACTGTGTGAGTTAGAAGGGTAACGTAACGGATATATCGTTCTGCTACCGACACAGGGCGATCCACAGGCATTGCTGATCAATTCAGATACGCGCGAAGATGGAAGACAACAGGAACAAGAAAAAGTGGGAGTATTTTTAATATAAACTAATAATATTACAATTAAAAATGGAGTAGCGCGAAATGAAGTACTAACACTATCTTCTGCAGCTACATAATTACTCTGCAAATCACACTGAAGGGCATGTCAGGGGCACATCGATGATTTCATATTTATCTACCTTTTCCATTCACTAACAGCGCACGGGAAAAGAAACAGCAAATATTTCCGTTTACGATCAACTTTCTCTTGTTTTATTTTATTTATTTATTTATTTTTATTTATTTATTTATTTTTATTTATTTTTTTTTTTTTTTTTTTTTTTTTTTTTTTTTTTTTTTTTTTTTTTTTTTACGATGATTGTGCTAACAAAATATGTTTGCATTTGGACGAGAAAGTTGGTGAAAAATTTCGAAAAACATATCACTTCGACCAATAAAGCCTTTTGTTTTAACGATTTCCACCCCACTTGTGCATCATTTCCCTGACACACTATCCACTGTGTAGGGATAATACACAATGAGCAGCCCTTCTCCGAACTTTCTCCTTATCCTCCGTCAGTTCAATTTCAATTTTAGCAGATTTGGGAATTTCGGTATTTACATTGGAACGGTCCAATAAGACAAGTCGAAACATTCCCTCAAATTTCTTGCACAGAAAGAAGACAACGAAGGAAATGCACTCCCAAAATTTTAGCTGCTAAGAGGTAATGCAAGTATTTTTTAACAAATTTTGAAGATATGCATTTTTGCCGCGCGAAGAACAGCTTATAACAGCGGTTTGTGCAGCCCTGCCCGCTTAGCGCGCAACTCGGCGAATCACTCACGCAGCCCCACGAAGCGGAATTATGCAGAGTTCACAGTCACCAATATTAATAAGCACCTGAAGTCTGGTTTACAATGTAGTGATTGCAGAAAATTCACTACCATTCGCTTGTATATGGGTTGAATCGTTTATACTAGAGGGAATGGAGGAGAACACGAGGTAACAAACATTGCCTACGAATGGTGTGTTATTGGTTTTTAGTTTTTGGAGGTAATATTTGGCAAACAGCATACAACTATACCTTGGTAGATACACAGCGTGAAACTTTGCTATTCAGTGAGGATTACTGTGCATGGCGAGCGCACTATTTTTGACGGAGTGTGCAAAATGGCGAAGGGAAGGAAGAATTTATGTGTCTCAATTTGTATGGAAGCGAGACACGCATTGAGATCGTGCAATTTGCATAGAATTAATCTCCATCTCCCCTTAGCACTGGTCCAAAATTTTTCTTGTATGTCGGCTGCAATTTTTCTCTGGCTTCTCATTAGCATTGAGAGAATATTATAAAGAGATCACTAATTACTGACGTCGACCATCATCTGAAGAGGTGACACGGCTGGAGCTAGCACTATGCGTATCAGGTCTACTGGTCTAGTGGCGAAGTGCGCGCTTCGTGAACCAGAGAGCGCGGGATCAAATCCCGTTCAGACCACGAATTTATTCACTACGATTTTTAACCGAGCATTCATTGCTCAAAGATAGTGGAGTGGCTACGAAAGAAATGTAGTTCGGATTACACGTTAAACTTCAGGTCTCTATTTTGTGATCAGGTAACTGGGAAAGCTTATGGACACCTAAGCAGCTGCAGTGGCATCCAGCTGATAGACCTGCGAGAGGCCTACCGGCTACAACAGATATAATTTTCATTTGCTCATTCTTGTTAGTTTGTTTGCTCTGGTGAACACCTGGCTTTAACGATACATACATTCTTTTTTGAATAACTTGATACTGACAGTTCAGCCCTTGCACATGAAATTCTGATAAAAGTCGTTAGCAGAGAAATTAAATTCATGACAGTGTTTGATGTCATAGAAGACTTCCGTGAGTGTGGACTTGTAATTTGTTCAAATGAAATGTGTCTAACATTACCACATTTTATAACAGTTCCTGTCGGCCATTCCTTAAAACAATTTTTGAATTTTGTGCATTTGACTATCAGTGAAATAGTTCTTTGTTTATTCCATGTAGTCGTCACAAAAATGCGAAGTGTCTGTGGAATGACAAAAACAAATATTTTTCTTCCACCAGGCACACCGGATAAAGGAAAAACTGATGCATTCAGGCATTTCGCAGTAACCATTAGTTTTATTTAGACGGAACTGGGATGGAGTCAGAAATGGTCCCGGCCGTTGTTCTGCATATTGCGCTGCATACCAGGCATATTTGATCAAATTCGTAAAGCGTGGCGAAGAAAACTGGTAATGCACAAATGACTGGAGCTTAAGAATACTGTTCCGTTGATAAACCTGAAATGAGAGAGATGTATCGGAAATTATGTTGTCTGATAATTTCATAAAAAATTCTTTCCACTGTCGAAAATATTCTTTATCGAGAGGTTGAATCGTACTAGTAGTTTCAGGAGGAATCCACATTACATCCACAGATTTTTCGCCTTCCTCCACAAAAACAGAGGCGTCATTATGTCCAGACCATGAATCCAACAAAAGTAATGAATTAGTTTCGGCAACTGGTAGGAATACGTTTAGAACGAAATGTTGAAAATTATTCTTTCCCATTTTTCCATATTTTGATACGTCGATTACAAGATTTTTGCAATTAAACAGTTCATTTTTTCATTTTGGCTCGTAATTTGCCTTGAGGTTCTTGAAGACAGATGTACAGCTGCGGAAACAGTAAACCACTCATATTTATCACTAGCATTATCGTATATGAATGTTTCATTGCATTCATTGATTGGGTAATCGACTCCGTCTATTTTTCACCCCGAAATGATAAAGTGCGGTATGCACGTAGTTCTTTCACGATACCTGACTGATCAACGTTATAAACAGCCGTTGCAGGGATAACAGCAAGTTTCGTCTTTATGTCACTTATGAACTTCTCTGTGGCATTGTCTATCACTGGCAGTTGCTCTACACGTTTACGTGACGTAAACTTGGTAATTTTGCGACTTCCTATTCTGTAAAATTTCTTGAACCTTTGAGGCCAGGTCGTGTCAGATGCAATTCGGAGGGCCCAGTCTCGTAGATCTCCATCGGTAACGGTGCATTGCCGCTCACGAGCAGTTCGAAATCTTTCGAACAGATTTTCTTTGAGATGTTTTCGAGTTTCCGTTTAGCGCTTATTTCTTACTTCATGTAATTCTTTCTTCTATTTAAAAAATTCACGCTCATATTTTACGAAACGAAAACGCCTTTGCACACTGCTTAACTTCAAGCGTTTAATCCTTCATTTGAGCAATATTTCACTGCCTCTTCTTTGTCGCTGAAAGCTGATGTAGTCTTTTTTTTTTTTTTTAAGGAAAAGGCTTGGAAGGTATTCTTCTTCGGAACTGTTACTGGCACAACTGACGACGTCCGAGTCACAGTTCGTGGAATCGTCACAGTTATTTCCTATTTCTTCTAACGTTTCCACAATTTCAAACCGGCCGCGGTGGCCAAGGAGACTGAGGCGCTCCAGTCACGGTCTGCACGGCAACTACGGTCGGGGGTAGTTTGTAAGCTTAGGGACTGATAACCCCGTAGTTAAGTCCCATAAGTTCTACAAACAGTTGAACAATTTCAAACGAAATGTCGATATGATTCGAATGAATGTCAAAGAAATCAATCAACAAAGGCCACATATGTACGTCCTCAGGAGAAGTAGATGATTTCGGCTGGAAACCACATTCTTCGTATTTCATCTTTGCTAAATTGAGAACGTTAATTTGATTCCACATTACTGTGAAACTGGAAGAAGAAAAAAAAAAGATACTATAAGAAGGCATGCGTGACGAAAGCACAATAAATATTATTCACCTTTATCTTTATTGTCGTTACTTACCAATACTGCAAAATTCAACTGATAATAGTTGATAGACGAACGATAACCTGAAACGTCGTTTACAAATTACGATCGGGTTGTGTCGTGTTTCCTGTTTATAATATACCGTCGACCTCGACTGTGTGTGTGTGTGTGTGTGTGTGTGTGTGTGTGTGCGTGCGCGCGCCCCTAGTTGCGCATGCGCTGTTGCTACAGCGCCAGTAGGGGTGTACATTTCTACCCCCACCTGGCGCCCTCCGAACTTGGCAGTTTTCAGCTATTTTTATAAAATACTTGCAGTGCCTCTTGGCAGCTAAAATTTTGACAGTGCATTTCTTTCGTTGTCTTCTGTCTGAGTAAAAAATTTCAGGGTACTTTTCGACATTTCGTATTGGACCGTACCCTTGTAAGTATGCGGGGCCCGTGTGCTTGGATGGAAGGAGGTAGGGTCCAGTCACATGAGCGTCCAGAATACCTACTGACACGTTAATTCCGAACCTGTATAGAAATCACTGAACATGGGTGGCATGAGGGTTTGCGTGCACCCAGACATGGCTATTTCCAGCAATACAACACACTTCCTTGTGAACCTTGTTGCATACAAGGACAAGGACTCTGAGACGTTTCTCGCTCCCTAAGCAGACGACGAGTTACACATCTGAATTGAAACTGTCGTAGAACGAAAACAATTCGTTTCCGGACATTGGTTCCTATTCAAAATGTTATGCACTCACTACCCTACACAAGTCCTAGAAGTATGTAATGAGAATTTCCGACCACACCGAATAAGTTCAATAATTTCATCGTAGTTTAGGATGATGTAATATTAAGTATGTAACGTGTTTCACTGTGTACAATTCGAAAATAGAAGGCATTTATCTCACAGAATAGATCTACGTGGCGAAAGATCAATTGGACAACTTCAACTAATGTCTTAGGCAAAGAACTAAAGTTTTGGTGTGTTGCATCTTCATTTAACATGTCAAATATTTTCCATGAACGTTATGTTTATGTGCTCATAGCTCATGAACTGCGAGTCGTACTGTGATACAGTATAGAAGGTACATTCAACTGCATGTGTGTATACTGTCTACTAAATTTATTGCGACTACAATTTGTTGTGTACAAATTATAAATTGTAACGTCGTACCGAATGCCGTAGTTTTACTCCACAAAAAGCGGAAAATTAGTAAGCGAGAAAGTTTTTTCCTTTCATCATTTTGCTATGGTTGACAGCGAGAGAAATTTTAATAAAGGTTTGAAATTATGTTTAAAGTTTGTTGCAAGTCGTTAAGTACTCTTATTCTCATATAGCGTATTTCGAAAGTCTCGCCGCATTATGTGGCTTTTTTGCGATTTCTATTGGTTATGACGTAATATCTTTTGAACCATGTGCCATATGTGATTCTTAACCATGCAGCAATTGTTACCTCACGGTAAGGAACGTGTGTACCAAATTTGGTTGAAATCGGTCCGGTGGTTTAGGAGAAAATGAGCAGCATTGTCGCAAAATGCGGCAGTTTTTCGCGCATCTCATTGTTTATGACGTCATATCTCGTGAACTGTATATCGTACGTGATTCTTACACTTACGGCAACCGTTACGATGGATTGAAGCTTACATGTACAAAATTTCATAAAGATTGGAACAAAACTGTAGATTTGTATGCAACACGTACACACTTACGGACACTCTGCTTTATATTCCTTCAAACCGTCTTGATTGCAAATTTTTTATTATTTAATGGCGCGTTTCTCCCTTTAGCAGGGCATCTTGAGATTATCTGCGTGATAGAATTTACACAAAATTACAACGCGGAATTACAAACGGTTATAATGGTACATGGGCTTATTTTGTGTTAAGAAGATAGTATAAATGGTAAACAAAGCTTACAATGTGCTCTCCGTGGTGTGACACCGTAAGTTGTTATGCGGTGTTTCTATTTTCCTGGAATGAACACCACGCCCACCCACCGCCAGTGAGCGCAATTGTAAACATGGGCTTATCTTGTGTCATCAGAGACCACCGCTTCGATTAAGGTAATCTTAAAAATCGGTTTTATGTTTCTCACATCTTTACCGAGTATGTTCCAATTGTAATTCGTTGTTACCCAAACATTTGTAGGGCCAGAAGAAAAAAAAAAACATTCCAGGAAAATAGAAACACCGCAATAACAACTTACGGTATCACACCACGGAGAGCGCATTGTCAGATTTGTTTACCATTTATACTATCTTGTTAACACAAAATAAGCCCATGTACCATTATAACCGTTTGTAATTCCGCCTTGTAATTTTGTGTAAATTCTGTCACGCAGATAATCTGAAGATGCCCTGCTAAAGGGCGAAACGCGTCATTAACTAATAAAAAATTTGCAGTCAAGACGTTTTGAAGGAATATTTATTCTAACTGATTGCTGTTGTACACTATGGATTGCAAGTCACTCTGCTTTATTGTTATTCTGCATGAAGTAGACACAGTAGTGGTGGTGGTAGCACTGAGCGCGTGACGTTGGTGCCCACAGAGGTGCCGGACGACGTGCCGAGCATCTCGGGCGTGAAGCCCCGCTACCGCACGGGCGACACGCTCAACGCCACGTGCTCCAGCACGTGGTCGCGGCCCGCCGCCACGCTGCTCTGGATCGTCAACGAGGAGCCGGTGAGTAGCGCTGCGCACAGCCGGCTGCCGCGCTGGGCACTCCCATCACACCTCCCAACAGAGGTTATACACCCTCAACATATTCAAAAGTATTCTATTTTAACATACCACCTATATATCAAAAGCCTTACAACAGCAGATCTGCTGTCATCTTAGAAAGATACCTAACCGGAAAAGAAATCTTAAAAAGTATTACCTATATTGTCACGTTGCAAGGGAAGTAGGCTTGCCTTCGAAGGCAACTAAACACAGCACTTATACTGAAATCACGTTTATTACGAACTCAACATACACGCAGCACTGACTGTCTCTCAGGCAGAGTGCTCTGCTATTTATACACAGACAGAATTTACCATAAATTAGAAGAACAGTTAACATAAGAAACAAGTAGAATTTACAAGTGAACATAAGAAAGATGTAGAACCTTCTGGAATTGTAAATTACAAAGAAATAAACTTTTGCCGGTGGGCGGGATTGAACCGGCGACCTTCTGCTCCGCAGTCCGTGACGCTATCCCTGTGCCACGCCGGCAGTTGGTGTTCGTGGTCTCTCGCAGCATTGCTCCCTCTCCTGGAGAAACAGCGACCAGCTGTTACGATCCCTGTGGAGCCAGCTGCAATGTCCTGGATCTTGACCGTGTCATGGGTCCTCTGTATGACAGTTCAAGAGAATCCTTCCCTTCTCCGCGATTATCGACGACAGACGTTCCTGTCGTGGCTTCATCAGGAACATTACCGTCCTTAAAGTCCTTGAACAAGAAGCCATTGTCGCCTACCTGCTCTTCAGGATCGTAGTAAGGTTTCATGCGCAGGACGTGAACAATGTCTCTTCGTTTTTGACGTTTCGACGACGGCTCATAATCCTCAACTTCGTATGTGACGTCTGACAGGCGGCGTATGACACGATACGGACCAAAGTATCGCTTCAATAACTTTTCTGACAGTCCAACCTTCCGTACAGGGGTAAAAATCCATACCAGATCTCCTGGGCTGTACACAACAGGTCGGTGCTTGTCGTTATACCGCAGACGGTCCTTCTCCTGAGCGTCCAGTGTCCGTATGCGAGCCAGCTGTCTTGCTTCTTCGACCCTGGTGATGAGCTGTTTAACATAGTCATCCTGAGTGTCGTCCGGTTGGAACGGGAACAGTGTATCCATTGTCGTCTCAGCTTCACGGCCATGGAGCAGGAAAAACCGAGTGAAGCCTATGGTGTCTTGTCTGGCGGTATTGTAAGCAAATGTCACGACTGGCAGAATTGTATCTCAATCCTTCTGCTCAACATCGACGTACATCGACAGCATGTCAGCTAACGTTTTGTTAAAACGTTCCGTAAGACCATTTGTCTGAGGATGGTATGCAGTTGTCATTCTGTGGACAATGTTGCACCTTGACATTACTTCTGACACTAGTTTTGACTGGAATACTTTTCCACGATCAGATATCATGACACGTGGTGCTCCATGCTTAAAAATAATGTCTTCTACAAGGAATTTTGCGATCTCTGGAGCTTCTGCAGTCGACACAGGTTTGGTGACAGCGTAGCGTGTGAGGTAGTCAGTGCAGACTATTATCCAACGGTTACCGGTTGTCGACTTCGGAAACCTCCCTAAAAGATCGATCCCAACTCGGAGGAATGGAGCTGCTGCCGGCAGAATCGGTACGAGATGTCTTGGAGGTAATTGCGGCACATGCTTCCGTCGCTGGCACTCTTTACAGTGACTCACATAGTGCTTGACAGATCGATAGAGACCTTTCCAGTAATAACTGCGTCTGTTTCTGTCTGGGGTCTTCACGAATCCCAGATGACCGGATATTGGAGCATCATGGAAATATTTGAGAATAGCTGGCTGGAGATGAGCTGGAACAACAAGTAGCCATTTGGGGCCCAGTGGGTCGTAGTTTCTCTTGTACAATGTTCCGTTTATAAGTTGGAACTCTCCATTGGTCGGTTCTCCTTTCTCCAAGGCCTCTATAATTTTTAATAGTGTTGGATCTTCCCTCTGTTCAACTGTAACGTAATCTAATTCAGTGAGAGCTGAAATTTCAATAATGCTGTTGTGTTCCACTAATGGATTCCTCGAAAGGCAGTCGGCATCCTTGTGTTTGCGCCCGTTCTTGAATACCACTGTGACATCGTCCTCTTGGAGTCTTAGTGCCCATCTTGCTAGTCGACCTGATGGATCCTTCAAGCTAGTCAGCCAACACAAAGAATGGTGGTCTGTCACGACGGTGAATGGTTTGCCGAATAAATACGGCCGGAACTTGTTGATAGCCCAGATAACCGCGAGACATTCTTTTTCAGTTGTAGAGTAGTTTATCTCGGACTTTGAGAGTACTCTTGACGCATAGTCTATCACTTTTTCGGCACCTTCCTGAACTTGTACAAGCACTGCACCAATCCCATTGCCACTGGCGTCTGTGTGAAGTTCCGTTTCTGCATTCACGTCGTACAAGGCTAGCACTGGTGCGGAAGTTAGAGCGTCCTTAAGTGCTCGGAAAGCTCTTTCTTTTGTCTCATCCCAGTAAAATTTGGCGTCTCCCTGCAGAAGTTCTTCTAATGGACGTGCCTTGTTACAAAATCCTTTTATGAAACGTCGGTAGTATGAACACAGCCCGAGAAAACTTCTCACATCACGAATGTGCTGAGGAGTTGGAAATTCTGTGACTGCCCTTACTTTATCTGGATCAGGACGGACACCATCTCCGTTGACTAGGTGCCCCAAGATTTTTATCTCTTTGGCGACGAAGAGGCACTTCTTTGGATGAGGCGGAGACACAGTTGACAGGCGACTCAGATGTTCTTCAAATGTTTTCGAGAAAACGACAATGTCATCTAAATAGCAGAGACACATCGTCCACTTAAGGTGTCGAAGCAAGTTGTCCATCATGCGTTCGAATGTAGCTGGAGCATTACATAATCCAAATGGCATTACTTTAAATTCATAGAGACCGTCAGGTGTAATAAAAGCCGTCTTCTCCCTGTCAGCTGCGTCAACCTCGATTTGCCGGTAACCTGTCGGCATGTCCATAGTTGAGAAGTATGTAGCTCCTTTCAAGCAGTCTAAGGTGTCGTCAATACGCGGTAATGGATAGATATCTTTCTTTGTGATACTGTTCAGCCGCCGATAGTCGACACAGAATCGCCACGTGCCATCCTTCTTCTTTACGAGGACCACCGGAGACGACCAAGGACTCTCCGAAGGTTGAATAATGTCATCTCGCAACATCTTCTCCACTTCCTCCCGAATTATCCGTCTTTCAGCTGGCGACACTCTATACGAACGCTGGCTAATTGGCGGATGGTCCCCAGTATTGATACGGTGCTTTATCGTGGGCCGTTTCGTCTGACTTTTCCCCTGCTGAGGTGTGAATGCACCCGAAAATTGGCGTAGTATACCTAACACCCGCTGGCGTTGTTCCTTGGTCAGTCCAGGCCCTATTGGCAGTTCCACGTTTGTTTCCTCCAGCGTGTTGTCTGTACTAACAGCAGGGCATGGGTCTTCATTGATGACATTGAGCTCACCGTCCTGGATTGGTTCATCTGTCCCGATACACATTCCCTTGGGGATAAGTTGTGACTGCTTGTGACAATTCGTGATCCAAATCTCTCCTTGACCACCGGTAATGCTTATGATAGCCGCTGGTATGTAAATTTCTTTTGTGAGCCTCATAAACTTTTTACTATCAAAAAGAACTTCACAGTTTAACCAGTCATCTGTGTTTGTGACTGCAACTCTTCTCATTGTCAACGGCGGTATCGTCACATTGTCAACGACGAATAACTTCCCAGAAAATTCTGTATTACGTGTATCTGGCGGAACAACTTCTTCAATTTGCAGCTCAGATCTTCCACAGTCAATGATAGCTTGGGATGCCTGAAGGAAGTCCCATCCGAGGATGACATTGTGACTACATTCTGTTAACACGACAAATTCAAACGGCTGCGTCCTGTTGTTGATGGTTATTCTTGCGACACAAGTTCCTGCTGGATGGACGTACTTTCCATTCGCGACCTTCAGCACAGTTGCTCCCGTATCACAGAACATTGTCTTCTTTAGTGTGCGGCGGTACTTATCCGATAATACAGAAAAAGAGGCTCCTGAATCGACAAGTGCCCGGACAGGTTGGTCGTCGATTATGACGTCGATGAGATTTCCCGACATCTTGGCGACTGTCGTCCATGGAGGATTTTCATCTGCGGCGGCCTCACCTCCGTAGATGGTCGCTTCGCTTAGTTTTCCTGGGCGCGGCGGCTAGGGGAGCGGCTGGTACCTCTGTACGGCGACGGTGAACGGCTGCGGCGCGTCGGGGAGCGACCTCGTCTAGGGTACGGCGATGGGCTTCTTCCCATAGGTCGACTGAACTCATCAGCAGGTGACTGCCTTGGATAGAACTGCTCCGACGGCTGACGTCTTGCGGCAAAATAATCATCGAATACTCGCCTCCTCTCTCTGCAGTAGCGTACGACATGTCCAGGGCGTCCACAGTGGAAACAAAGTGGTGTGTTGTCTTCTGTCCTCCAGACGTTTGTTCTTCTGCGGGGCGTCATAGTTACCGGAGGAGTTGGCTGTGGTCGCGTCGGTCGGTTCATGGGCTGTCGTTTGGCGGCTGCAGCGTAAGTCATAGCAGAGCGACGCCATTCTTCACGTCGGGTGCGATTGACGGGGGAGACAGGAGCTAATGTTTGAAATACTTCGTCCTCAGCGGGGTCGGCTACCTCGTGACTTACAGGGCTCACATCCATGGCCATAATCTGATGCTCGCTCGGTCTAATAGTCCCGGCTGCCATGCACTGTTGTAATTCTTCTCTCACGATTTGTCGTATGAGAGAAGCCAAGTCCTGCTGGTCTTCCACAACGGCCATAGGGACTACATTTGGGAGTCTGTCATACTTCTTGCGTCCAACCCTCCTTTGTTGCATCTCTTCAATACGCTGGCACCACCTGATGAACTCTTCTGCCGTAGCGACGTCTTTTATCAGAAGAGCTTGGTACATATCTTCTGCAATTCCCTTCATCAGGTGCGTGATTTTGTCCACTTCAGTCATGTTCGGATTGACTACGTTACACAGGGCCAAAACACTCTGTATGTACGATTGTGTCGGCTCACCATGTCGTTGGGCCCGCTTCTTCAATTGTTCTTCCGCCGAGCGGATTTGACGCTGGCGGTCTCCAAACGTCTTCTTCAGTTCCTCCTGGAACGTCTACCAGTCATTCAAATTGTCTTCGTTGTTCTCGAACCATTGCTGGGCTGTTCCATCCAGATAGAAGTAAACGTTGGCCAAGCACATCGTATGATCCCACCTGTTGTACTTGGCGACTCGGCCGAACCCTTTTAGCCATTTGTTTGGGTCCTGTCCAGCGTCTCCAGAGAACACCGATGGGTGCCTGACGTGTAGCTGGCTTACTGCTGGTTTCGTTTCCATAGTTCGTCTGATGATACGGACTCTTGGAAGGACGTACTCGGTGTATGCCTTGTATTCCGGTTCCAGTCCGTGTAAGCGACGGCTTTTACGTTGCCTAATCGGAGCCACGGTGATGCAGCTGTTGCACAATGTACCCGGCGCCTCCGCCAAACAATGTCGCGTTGCAATGGAAGTAGGCTTGACTTCGAAGGCAACTAAACACAGCACTTATAGTGAAAGCACGTTTATTACGAACTCAACATACACGCAGCACTGACTGCCTCTCAGGCAGAGTGCTCAGCTATTTATACACAGACAGAATTTACCAGAAATTAGAAGAACAGTTAACATAAGAAACAAGTAGAATTTACAAGTGAACATAAGAAAGATGTAGAACCTTCTGGAATTGTAAATTAGAAAGAAATAAACTTTTGCCGCTGGACGGGATTGAATCGGCGACCTTCTGCTCCGCAGTCCGTGACGCTATCCCCTTCGCCACGCCGGCAGTTGGTGTTCGTCGTCTCTCGCGGCAATATATATATAGGGTGTTTCACTAAGTGTGTTTGCGTCTGTAACTTATAAAATAATAGGTGACGGGAAATTTTAATGCGGTAGCTCAACACAAAAAAATGTTACACTTTCTGCGGAGCTATGAGCATAGTTTATTGTATCATTTTCCAAAGAGTTACATCACAAAGATATAATTTTTTTAATTGAACAATAGTTCTTTTCCTTCGTGCATTGGATTCGTTGAAACCAACTGCGTCCAAATCAATTTAAACTACATTCCTATCACTGTTACTTCGGGAGTTACAACCCTTCAAAGTTTCAGGGGCAGATACCACACGCTGTACATAATACATGGCTGTGTGTTATGGCGGTGGGAAGTTGATTTACATGAGATGTTCAAATGTGTGTCCATGTTCCTCAATGCATAATGCAATGCGCCGTAGAAAGGATCTGTGGACGAGATGAAACTTCGCCGGTGTGATGGAGCGACATGCGTCCTCGATGCGCCGTTTTATGTGTGATGGATGTTATGGCGGTGGGAATTTGATTTACATGGGAAGTTCAAATGTGTCTCCATGTTCCTCAATGCATAATGCAATGCGTCGTCGAAAGGATCTGTGGACGAGATGTAACATCGCCGGTGTGATGGAGAGACATGCGTCCTCGATGCGCCGTTTTATGGGTGATGGATGTTATGGCGGTGGGAAGTTGATTTACATGAGATGTTCAAATGTGTGTCCATGTTCCTCAATGCATAATGCAATGCGCCATCGAAAGGATCTGTGGACGAGATGTAACATCGCCGGTGTGATGGAGCGACATGTGTCCACGATGCGCCGTTTTATATCATCTGGGGATGTGGACTCAGTGACATAAACACGATCTTTTAGATATCCCCAGAAAAAAAAATCCACTGGTGTTAAATCGGGCGGCCTTGCGGGCCATGAGTGAGGACCATGGCGCCCCAACCATCTTCCTGCAAACCTGTTGTTTCGTTCTTACACAACAGCACGCGCAGAATGGGCTGGGTGAGCATCGTGTTGCATCGACATATGGACTATCGTGTGTAGACACACATGTCAAGGAAACCCCCCAAAATGTCGGCTATAAAAGCGCGATATAACTCACCTGTCAGTGTACCTGGGAAGTAGTGTGGACCGATGATTTCATCCCCAAGGATTCTACACCACACGTTAATAGACCACCTACGTTGACAGACGACAGGTCGTACCCACCGAGGATTGTCTGCGGCCCA
This sequence comes from Locusta migratoria, assembly GCA_026315105.1. NCBI lineage: Eukaryota > Metazoa > Arthropoda > Insecta > Orthoptera > Acrididae > Locusta > Locusta migratoria. The sequence continues at coordinate 221,342,052 of CM048751.1, read as the reverse complement.
GTAGTGCATGTTATGGCGATTCACTGCACGTGAATAATTTGTGAACGTGGACTCATCAGAGAACATAACACTTCGTAAAGACTCCAGCGTGAAATTACGCATGGCCCACTCACAGAATGTCACTCTTGCACGGAAATCGTTCCCATGCAGCTCCTGGGTCAGTGACAGGCGGTACGGGTGAAACCTGTGGCCGTGTACTGTACGCCACACAGATGTGAGACTGAGACCAGCGACTGCAGCAACGGCTCGTAAGCTGACATGAGGATCGTGGTGTAGTGCAGCTAAAACAAACACCACCGTCTCCTCACTTCTTGCAGGTCTTCGTCTGTTACTGCGGCGCATTACGAAGCTGCCTGTTTGCCGAAGTCGTTGTTCGGCATGTAAGAACGTAAAGGCTGCCGGGGCACTTCGCCTAGGATATCTCACGGCATACGCCGTGGCTGCTTCAGTGGCATCATGTCGGCACTCGCCGAGCATCAGCTACATGTCAACGTACTCGTTCTTCGTGTATACCATCGTCATCCGATGTCAGTAACTGTGGTATATTGAGCCCCGGTTGTTTGTATGGCTCCAACTGTCGGGTATACGGCCGTGTGCGGCGACAGTCGGCAGTCTAACAGCGCATCGAGGAAGCTTCTCGCTCCGTGACACCGGCGACGTTACAACTCGGCCGCACCACATTTAGAAGGCGCATTGCATTATGTACAGCGTGTCGTATCTGCCCCTGAAACTTTGAAGGGTTGTAGCTTCCAAACTGACAGTGATAGGAATGTAGTTTCAAACATGTTCAAATGTTTGTAAATCTTATGGGACTTAACTACGGGGTCATCAGTCCCTAAACATACAAACTACTTATCAACTAGCTTATCCTAAGGACGGCACAAATATCCATGCCAGGGGGGGATTCGAACCCCCGACCGTAGTGGCCGTGCAGACCGTGACTTAGTCCTTTCGGCCACCGCGGCCGGCGGAATGTCATTTAAATTGATTTGGACGCAGCTGGTTTCAACGAATTCAATGCACGATAGAGAAAGCTATTGTTCCATTTTGTGCTGTAACTCTTTGGAAAATGATACAATAAACTATATTCGTAGCTCCGCAGAAAGTGTAACATCTCTTGTGTTGACCTACCGCATTAAAATTTCCCGTTTCCTATTATTTTATAAGTTACACAGGCAAACACACTTAGTGAAACACCCTATATGTATAAATGAGTTGCTGTTCGCTAGTCTCGCTAAAACTCGAGAACGGTAGAACTGATTTGGCTAATTTTGGTCTTGAAATATTCGTGTAAGTCCAGGGAAGGTTTAAACTGTGTAAAATAGGGATAAGTTATCGCGAGAAGAGGAAAATCGGGAAAAACTGAAACAGCTTTTTCCAGACAGCTATCAATACCGTTCGTCCAATTGCGATAAAATTTCATGTTGAAAGCAGGAGGAGGGTTCGTTTCAAATAAAAATTTGGAAAAGTCGCCCGGAAAGTAGGAAAATTTAGAAAAAAACCGAAAGCGATTTTTTTCTATGAATAAAAATCAATTGCTACATGGTTGAAAAATTCATCACTTCAGTATGGATTGACAGGACAAGGTTTGTATGAAATATATATATATATATATATATATATATATATATATATATATATATATATATATATATTTGGAAAATCTACCGGAAAATTGGAAGATTTGAGAAAAACTAAAAGTGCGTTCTTTAATGTGTTTTTGATTGAATTCAGCACTATAACTGATTATACGCACTACGGAGAGAGGTAATTCCTTTTTCGTTTCGTTCTTAATGGCCTTGGAAAAGTTTTGTGTCTATAAAAAAAGAGGGACAGTTAAAAAGGAAAGTCCTTTTTCGAAGTGTTTCTGAATGTACTTGACACTATAAGTTGAGAACCTTTCATCTGACTGCGGTAAAATTTTGATCAATTGACGTTCAACGAAGTATGAACGTTCTTATGAACTAAAAATTTTGGAAAGTTAGCCGGAAACTTTGAAAATTTGCTACAAAATGAAGGAGCTTTTTTCAATTGGATATCAATATCATTCGTTTCATTTCGATAAAATTTTGCACATTCGATGTTCAAAGCGAGAGGAAGGTTTGAGTGAAGTAAAAGATTGGAATAGTTGGCCAGAAAACAGGCAAATTTGTTGAAAACTGAAAGAGAACTTTTCTTTGGGATATCTATATCATTCGTACGATTGCAATAAAAGTTTGCACATTTGACGTTCAAAGCAAAAGTACATACATTTTATCAACTGCGAAGCATTGCCTGGACGACTAGTCATTATATAAATACGTTAACACGAAACTGATGGTACAGATTTTTAATATTAATCATTCAAGAAGGCCCACGAAACGTACAAAATTCGAAAGGTGGTTTGTCACAGATGTTGCGATTACAAAAATCATGTGTGCACGTAGCCATTAAGAGTGGTAAATAGAAATATTAGGATAATACTCGAAATTCTCCATACGTTTTGCCACTATATTATAACCCGATAAAGGTGGCATGTTAGTACAGGTGAAAGTGGCGCAGTCAGTCTGCGCTGGGCGTTACAATCTTAAGGTCCTGGGTACGATTCCCACTACCCCATACTTATTCGTAATGTTCAAACCTTAACTTTTATATATAGTTTTTAAATGTAATTAAACTATTCAGTTTATGAACGTAGTGTTTTAATAAGTTTCAAGTTCAAACATTTGTAAAAGTTACGATTCTATTAAGAAAAGCATATTTCACACATTTTCAGCTATGTGTTGCAATAAGTAGACGGATTGAAATTTTATATTTGTGAACATAGAGAACAAGGACATTTAGGAAATGATGAAAGGATTTTTACGAAAAAGTTGTGTTTACTGAAGGTTTCTAAAACTAAATTGTGAAATCAAGCAATTAATTCCCTCATTCGTGTCTTTCATTCTCTCTTGTTTTCTCTTTGCCATTTCAAATTTGAAGTGGTCAGTCAATTCAAATTACATTTATTTATTTATTTATTTATTTATTTATTTATTTTTCATGATTATGGAAACACAACTGGTCGAATTTCGACCACAGGCAATACTAGTCAAAATAAGTGAGCTACCGGAATCCTTTCAATGTAATGAAATTCAGTATCTGAAGGTTCACAAGTGTTGTTCAAGATATACAGTTACATATTTTCAGCGCTTTACGTGCCCTGTATTTATGAGAGTTGTAGGTTATAAACACTAAAGGTCTCCTCTTTTAAACACATTTAACACTAAACATGTTTTTCTTGCTTTTTGACGAGCAAACTCAATTTTGAAACCACGTTGTGTTCCACTAAAAACGTGACAAGAGAAGAAAGGCGCTCCTACGAGATGCAAATTTTGTAATAATAATAATATAAAGTAAATTTCAGAAAGGCAGTAAATGTTTGTATTTAATTTTCCTAGTTCCATATCCATCTCCGCAGCTCGGTGACGGCGTCGCTAACAACAATGGCGGAGGCCTGAGTTCGATGCACGGCAGAGAGGCTGGGTGTCACGTGAGCTAACTGACGACTGTAATTACAGTCACAACGATGAGTAGAAAGGACGCGGAGAAGCGCTGTGAAACACGTACCTCTGCTTTTAAGCTTGACGAATATCGGTACTCATGTGTGGTCATGCGTGTTACGGTAGCGCGTCAGTATCACAACCCCTGGTTCATTTGACTCGGATATAGGCATAATTTTCCACATCTGTCAAGGAGACCACATGGGTATCGGATTTTAGAATTTTTTGACATTGATATTGCGTGTAGTTCAAATGTTCAAATGTTTGTATAGTCTATGGGACTTAACTACGGGGTCATCAGTCCCTAAACTTACAAACTACTTATGAACCACTTACGAACTAGGACGGCACAAATATCCATGCCCGAGGGGGATTCGAACCCCCGACCGTAGTGACCGAGCAGACCGTGACTGGAGCGCCTTAGTCCCCTCGGCCACCGCGGCCGGCCTTGCGTGTAGTTCACAATTCAAATAACAATCAGACAAATCCATTCGAACCTAAAAGAGAATTGGAAAAGGGGGGAGAATTCAGTCAGTAATCATCACCTCATAAGTGATCCCTCAACAGAACTAGAAGGGTTCATCTCCGCAAGAAAAGACTGGACTCAGCTTAATCGCAGATGAAGTGGCCACGCAAAATGCAAGGCTGTGCTTTATAGTGGGGACTCGCGAACAGCTCAAGTTGTGATTGTCGAACACCTAATAATTACTTGTTCTGGTAAGTGTGATCGGTTTTATGTCCAAAACTCGGAGGAGCTTTATTTTAATGCGACAGAAGCCGTCTCCTGCACACATTCATAAGCAAGCACCATAGTTTGTCAGACTTTCTCTAAAATTCGATAAAAATGAGCTGAATCCTAATATAGATATTACAATGACCCTATAAAGTCCACAGACACACATATTTTAGAAAAAATGTTTACCCTCTGGGTTAAGTTACATTCAACATATTCCTTATTCATTTTGACTTACATTCATTTCGAAAGAAAGTATGAAATTTGTCATTTTTAGCAGTGAATTATCATTTCGTTAATGACTTACCAATTTAATCATTAGAAGTACGGTACTTTTTGCTGAAAACAGGTTAAAAAAACGTTGTTCCTCAAATAGCTATTCAAGTGACTATACTGAGCTGGTAACATTTGAAGTATTATCTGGCACTGTCATTCCCCTAAAGTACTTTTTTCAATTTGGGATAATAATTCCATTACAGCGGTCAAAAGATGATGAAAAAGGGAACGAAGCACCCTGGACATATTGACTGTATTATGAAGTGGGATTGAGATAATAATCTACCAAGACCTGATTCCGTGATCTGGGCTACTTGTATAGGGCATGCTATGGTCCTCTAAAGATAACAATAAAGGCCGATGTTTAATGTTTCAGGGAAGACCACTGTGATTATGTGTATTGTCATTATTCGTGCCCTCAACTTTGTAGGTTTGTGATGAGTATGGTATCTACGTTTCAAATTCTGAAGTTGTTAGAAAATGATGAAAGAGTTCATTGCAGTGTACTGATAAATCTGACAAATTTTGATATCCTCCTAACTGTAATTCAAAGGAAATGATTTAAAACTATGTTGAAAGCAGTACTGTTTCCATCAAAAGAACTTGCATGTTACAGTACTTAAAGCAGTCGCTAAATAAGCAGACTTTTTTTATTTAGAAATGTTTATCCTGTAGCGTTTACAAGTCACTTTAATATCAGTACTAAGATCCAGATAGTATTATATAAACCGTATAATGAAACTGTCATAGGGGTTAAGGTTATGAAAAAGTTCAACTTTTAGTGCTGAATTAATATCGTAAGTAGTTCGTAGGTTAGGCATGGGCTCAAGGTGGTCACAAATTTGTAAATAATACTTGCAGAGGTCGGAATTTACGAATAAAAATTGAAATTAATTTTGATTCTTTAAATAATTTGTAAGATAGAATGGTAGGTGTTGGGGCAGTTACAATATAAAAAGGAGACGTATTTTACCTTTCTAAAGGATGCATCTACTCATTCTGTGTGTTGCTGAAATAAAGATTCATTTTCATTAAGGTAAAATACCGTCGTGATATGGGGTCGGACTAATTATGTGGTTTGGTCGTGGAGCGGATTGTGCGTTAAATTTTACTTCAGTGTCCAAGCGGAGTTGCGCGAAAAATATTACGCGGAAAATTATCGGACCTAGAAATTTGACATTTACAAAATGAAACACGTCTTCAGGTTCTGAATGCAGATTAATTTTGAGGGGAAAAATATGGTTTAATAATTAATGAATCTTGCAACAATCACTGCACGAAATCTCGTCAGGTGTAATGGCGTCCAAACCCACCACACAACCACAATGGGTGGAATTATTTACGCCTGAGCGCAAATAAGGGATGTTAAATAAATGAAAGCATGTCATATTAAATTTTTAAGATATTTCGAAACTGAGAAAACTTTATGTATAATTGAATCACAGTAGCCACTACAGATACGTCTTAACTAATCAGAGGCTAGGCACAGACAGATGAAGCGGAACTTTGTTCTGTCTCTCGGGTCAGAAAAACAAGGGAATGTGGCTTAAGGTTCAGAGAGACAGAAACGCTCCTTGATTAAAATATATCTTTGGCCAGTTAATTATTTATTTGAATCGTTTCAACCGTACACTGGGGGAAAAATCATACAAACTATGATTCTTCCTTCCAGATGTTGTAGATTTCACGGCATTTTTAGGTTACATATAATTTCCAGATTCATAGGAGTTTCTAACTCAAAACCTATATACCGCCACAGCTAACCACTTAAGACTACTGCGCTATTTTAACATAAGGAAATTACGTCAAAAGAATTTATAGTAACACGTTCTGAAATTGGGTGTGACCTTTATCCGAAGTATAGTTGGTTCATAATTAGACAAGACAGAAGTATCTTCCAAATATAGATTAACTTTTCCGACGAAATATATAAAGAGCAAATTCCTTATTTTCTCTGTAAGAATGGTTGTTATACGACATCTGCGTTTTAGTTGTTCATGCGAAGATTCGAAGGAACTACAGTATAGCCTTCCTCTGTAAATAGTTGTGGAATATGGCTTTTAGTATTTCAGATCCGAGTATGCCATGCTCTGTTTCAATGCAATCGTCGTGACAAAATTTCGGACACTCATACGATTTCAATTCCTTCACTGATTTGACGTAATACCAAATGTTCTCGGAATTTTCTTCCCAGTCGGTACAAATAACTTTGCTTTGGAGGCTAATTTGTTGAGATTTGGCATGCTGCTCTTTCGTTCCGCATAATTTAGCTTTTCCTAAAGGCTAACGGAATTGTCATCTTGAACGTATGTAAAGATGGATGAGATGCTTCTCACTATCGACCAATATCGCTACTCAGCATGACCTATAAGTTACTTGAAAGGATCATTCTAAGCCGCAAACAAGATGTTCAAATGTTTGTAAATCTATCGGATCAAACTGCGTGGTCATTAGTCCGTAGCTTACGAATTACTTAAACTAAGGTAAACTAACCTAGGACAACACACACTCCCATGCCCCAGGGAGGACTCGAACCTTCGACGGCGAGCTACCACGCGCTCCGCAGTGAGGCGCCTTAGACCGCTCGGCTACTCCACCGCGGCACGCAAACGAGAGACCGTCAACGAAATTATTCCTGTTGAACAAGGTGTCTTCGGAAAACATTTTAGCTGCTGTGAGCAGGACTTTATGTTGACAACATAAGCAGAAGATGGATGTCAAAGAGTCTTAAATCTGCTGCAGTTTTCGTGGAAATTGCTGCAGCTTATTACACTGTGTGGCGGAAGGATGAACGTTGAAATTTATTGAAATTATCCCACGTCAAAACCTCGCGTTTCTAGTGAACAGCATGCTCTCAGACATTCGTTTTAAGGTATTTCTGGACTGACAATTTGGCAGATGGAGGATTATAAATAACTGCTTACCCCAGTGATCAGTTCTTGCCCCCACCCTGATTAACTAATATGTTCATAACATGCCAGACATGGACTCCAAGAAAATCCAATATGTAGACGACATAGCATTAATGATCCAGAGTAAAGACCTTAAGCATTGTGGACACCTACTGACAAATAATTAATTAAATGATTGCTTCCATAAATAGAGACTTCATCCTAACCCTAATAAAATTGAGTTTACTGCATTCCACATGAATAACAAAGAAGCCCAAAGGAAGTTACATGGGACTTTTTACGTAATCCAAGTTCAACGTCACTCTTGATCAGTCCTTGACATTTGCAGAGCCATGGCGGAATTCATCATTCATTCTTGAAGTTGTGTTTTGATAATTTAATTACTTTATAGAACATTAATAGCCATATACAACCAGTCTCTGAAAGAAGGATCTGTACCAAAAGATTGGAAAGTTGCACAGGTCACACCAATATTCAAGATAGGCAGTAGGAGTATCCCATTAATCTACAGATCTATTTCATTTACGTCAATTTGCAGCAGGGTTTTGAAACACATCCTGTACTCAAATAACATAAATAAATTATCTAGAACAGGATGATCTATTGACCGCGCACCAGTCACGGTCTGCACGGCCACGGTCAGGGGTTCGAATCTCCCCTCGGGCAGGGATATTTGTGCCATCCTTAGTATTAGCTAGTTTGTAAGTTTAGGAACTGATGACCCCGTAGTTAAGTCCCATAAGCTATACAAACATTTGAACATTTGAATCTATTAACCCAAGGTCAACAAGGATTTAGAAAACATCGTTCTTGCGAAACACATCTAGCTCTTTATTCACACGAAGAGATTGGTGCTATCGACGAGGGTTCCCAAATCAATTTCGTATTTCTTGATTTCGAGAAGGCGTTTGACACCGTACCTCACAAACGGTTTTAATCAAATTGCGTGGTTATGGTATATCGCCCTAATTTTGCGATTGGATACGGGATTTCGTGTCAGAGAGGACACAGCTCTTAGTAATCAATGGTAAGGCATCGACTAAAACAGAGGTGATAGCGGGCGTTCCACAAGGTAGTGTTATTGGTCCTCTGCTGTCCCTCATTTACATAAACGATTTAGGGGAAAATCTAAGTAGCTCTCTTAGGTTGTTTGCAGATGACGCCGTCATTTCCCGTCTAGTAAAATCATCTGAAGGTCAAATCCAACTGCAGGACGATCTGAATAAAATATCACTATGGAGTAAAAATTGACAATTGACTCTAAATAATGGGACGTGTGAAATCGTCCACATGAGTACGAAAAGAAATCCGTTAAACTTTGTCTACAAGATAAATGAATCAAAAGTGAAGGCCGTAAACTCCACAAAATACCTAAGAATTACTATTACTTCACACTTAAACTGGAAAGATAACATAGATAATGTCGTGGGAAAGGCGAACCAGAGACTTCGTTTAATGGCAGAACCTTTAAAAAATGCAACAAAACTACAAAAGAAACTGCATACACTACGCTTGTCCCTCCATTTTTGGAGTATTGCTGGCCAGTGTGAGATCCTTATCAGGTAGGTTTGACGGAGGACATCGAAAGAGTCCAGAGAAGGGCAGCTCGTTTCGTATTGTCACGAAAATGATACAGGAAATGATTAAAGGAGCGTTACGTAAATGATACAGGATCTGGGATGGAAATAATTACAACAACGGCGCTTATCTCTGCGGCGTGGGCTACTTACTAAACTCCAATCGCCAACATTCTCCTCCGAATGCGAAAATATATAGTTGACTCCCACTAACATAGGTAGAAATGATCATCAGAATAAAATACGAGAAATCAAAGCTCGTACGGAGAGATTGAGGTGTCCTTTCTTCCGGCGTGCTATTCGAGAATGGAATGGGAGATAAATAGTATAATGGCGGTTTGATGAACCCTCTTCCAGGCACTTAAATGTGATTTGCAGAGTACTCCATGTAGAAGTAGAATACTTCGATTTCTTATTTATTAGGATTAGGAATTCCAGTAATCCCTTGATATAAGAAAATGCCTAAGACTGAAACCACGTGTTTTTGTATCAATCTTTAGTCATTTGATAGGAGTGATTCATATTTATTTTCATAATGATACCGTAAGATTGGTGAACCACACGCAAATTAGCGGTATGGCCGCTCATTCAATTTCACCAACTGCGGCAAAATCATTACAGTAGTTTGTAAGTGGATGGACCGATAACCACTGCAGTTGGCTCCAATAACTTTACAAACATTTGAACGTGGAACATTCGAAGAACAGTGTTTCAAGCTTTCGAAGAAACTTGATTGAAAGGTGCACTTACTTCTCAAGACTGTTGGAAGCAATTTGGGTGCGAATGTCCTCCGCTCTGCTGCTCTCGTTCTGTGTAGTCTGTTGGAGAATACTGCGCGACAGCGTGCGAAAACAGCGCCCAGACAGGGATCAGTGCCCAGATTAATGACACCATGATAATTACCACAGACACTGTTAGACCTGTGAACATTCAGTGGTTACCTGTCCTGCTTAATGTTGCTACGCTAGATCTAAGAGGGGACGCATCGAGACTCGTAAGAACTGTATCCCTTGAGTCATGCTTTACAGGATCCCCCCCCCCCCCAGTAGACAGCCTCAATTCAAAACGTATAAGTTCGTTCGACGTGTCCTCCAGGTGGCATGACTGTCCATCGCACAACGATCACCTGCTCCAAGATCCATCAAAGAATGTTGAGGGACTCAATAAACTAAGCCAAAGCTGGTCGACGCTGGGCCCCATCAGTTGTACTTATAGTCGGGACGAAACACGGTGATCCATGGCTCCACCTACTGGGCAGGAAGACCGCCCCAGTCGCAGAAACGTAATGCAGCCATGTTTCCAAATAGTTAGTTCGTTCCCGTACAGTATAGGTAACGGTCGCTGTTTTTCTGACAGAACTGGCAAAAATGCCCAGCGCAGCAGGACACGCACATGCGTATAGCAACGTTTTCGTTTCAATTACTCCAATGGTCTGCTGCTGTAGCCGCCGCTCACAGCTGATTGGCGTAAGCACCAGGCATTATCGTATATCTGCTCGACTGTAGACCATGAATGAGTGGAGGTTCCTTTTCGTCCACTGACTTTCTTTATTTCTTTTTTTTATCTTTCATTCCCACCAAGTGGAACTGACAGACGACTTAGAGACATTTCAGAGAAGGGCAGCTCGTTTTGTACCATCGCAATATAGGGGAGAGTGTCACAGAGGTGATGGACGAATTGGGTTGAAAGTCATTAAAAGGCGTTATTTGTTGCGACGAGATGTATTTGTGAAATTTCTTTCACCAACTATGCGAACATATTTTGTTAGCACCCACCTTCATAGGAAGACATGATCATCAAAATACGATAAGAGAAATTTGATCGAAGACGGAAAGATTTAGGTGTTCTTTTTTTCCGCGAGCTATTAGAGAATGGGACTGTAGAGAAATATCATAAAAGCGATTCGATGAACCCTCTGCCATGCACATTAATGTGATTTGCAGAGTGTTTATGTAGGTGTAGACTACAGATGGGTGCGGCTGGGCTCATGAAAGGCTTAATGCCCTTTGGAGTTTTGGCTTAACTTATTTCATAATATTGGTAATGGATATTTGGTTCTTTTCTTTTTGTTAGGTTTGAGAGATGTAAAGTGCTCCGATATTCACTTTAAGGCTGAGGAAAACCTCAGAAACCTCAGCTACAGCTCGGTGTCTTTCCTTCTTTCTTACTCTTCTCTTTTAGTAATATTGTAGGTGATTCGGTAAATTCTTGTTGGTTGTTCTTGAAGTAGTTCATGCTTTCCTGTGTAGACCAATTATGTTGCTGTTATTACTGGTGGATATGGGTATTTCTATCTTGGAATATTGATATAAGTTTGTGGCTTGGTTATTAATTGTTTAATTTCCTCGCTAGTGGCTATTCTTTTGTCTCCATATGTAGCAATTAGCAATTTTATTCACTATTATTTCTTCTATTGGATCTATGTTTAAAGTGTAGTGTAGTGGGTTTGTTCGCTCATATGGGACTTTTACTATTATTCGGAGCTTTCTTCTTATGGTTGACTTTATTCTTTCACATTGCGTAATTGTTCCGCACCATAGTCGAGAATTGGTCTGACATACATTTTATATACGTGTAGTACAGTCTTTGTTGCTACCCCTGCGTTTCAGTGTTGTAGTAAACATATTATAGACAGTTCAGCCCTTGCTATGCCTATTTTATGTGTGGTGTTTTGTCTCCAATTTACTTATTGTCTATTTCAAATCCAAGGTATGTTGGGGAGTTCTTTGGTTTTACTGTCTTGCCCCATAGTTTTACATCGACTTTATCGGATTTCTATGATTCGCATTGGGTTATATTTCTGTGCTGGACTATAAGGATTTGTGATTTATCTGGGTACGGCCGGATTCTCCAGGTAGCCATCCACTGTTGTAGGGTTTTCATATATTGTTATCGTTTTATAAAAATTAACTCGATAGACGGAGCTTTTCAGAAGAAGAGAAGACTGTATCGTCGGCATATAGGGCTATTTCCTCATTTAACCCTGTGGTTTTCGGTATGTCGATGGTGTATATCTTATACAGAAGTGGAGTGTAATGGCCCCTTGCGATACTTCCGCTTCTGTGTGCATAGATTCAGAGTATTTGGATCCTAATTTGACTCATATTTCGTTGTGCATATAGGGCTATTTCCTCATTTAACCCTGTGGTTTTCGGTATGTCGATGGTGTATATCTTATACAGAAGTGGAGTGTAATGGCCCCTTGCGATACTTCCGCTTCTGTGTGCATAGATTCAGAGTATTTGGATCCTAATTTGACTCATATTTCGTTGTGCGATTATGTTTGGAATTAATGTAACTACCGTGACTGCGGAGCAGAGCAACAAACTGTAAAACACGTCGACACAGAGAATCCGCTGTGAGCATTTAACGGTAATTAGCGAAATTGTTTCAAGTCACTTCAAATTCTCTGAAATGGTTGTCAAATTTGAGCACTTAACTTATTTGTAGATACTTTTCAAATGCTTGTTAACCTATTGGACTTAACTGCAATGGTCATCAGTCCCTATACTTACAAACCACTTAAAGTAATTTTCACTAAGACACACATACGCCCTTGACCGAGGGAGGATTCAAATCTCCAGCTGTTGCGGCTGCCCAGTCCGTAGCATGACGCCTTAGACCACGCGGCTACTCCCCGCGGCGTACATACTGTTGTACACTTGTAATACCGTACCATAAATAATCTTAATATACATAAAAATTGAAGTGCTTGTGCCTGTATTTCACTTTGTAGCCAAAACTACACATCGGAAACGATTAGTGTTTATATGTGGTAGTTGGTATCAGTCTCCCATTGTGCATTATTTAGGTAGAGGGTTGATATTGATAAGGGGATGGAAATTGAAAGTTATCGACTTCTATAAAATTCTACGTGTGGGTGTCAATATTTTCCATTTCAGCTAATACTACACAGTAATTACGAACGATCTCTCTGTGTTTTTGTAGTACAAAGTATCCCGTTGTACACCATAGCAGTTCTGCGTCGTTAGCTGTAAGAGGGTGGAAGATATAATAGTTGAAAGTCGTCAGCTTGTATAAAATTTTCACTGAAGACCATCGATGACTTTTGACACTACGATAGCAAAGAGGTTATATACAGCGAAACGTGACGGACATTCTTCAGTTGTTTTTCTGCAACAGGAGTACTAATAATTAAAAATACGTGCATATTGTAGTTTGGAAAGTAAAACTACCAAGAAAGATGCCAAAGAGTAAGAAAACAATTTCGTGTTCTCGATCCGTTTCTAACAGACAGAAAACGGGGCTGAAAAGTGAATCTGTAGAAGATAGAAACTTATAATTTGTAGACGTTGTTTATGTTACACTGCAGGCTTCAGAAATGTTTCGATACTCCCGTCCCTAAGGGGGGGGGGGGTTAAATTGGGGATGACCGGTTTTTTGAAAATACATTTGCTATTCAGGCAATTTTGAAGCAAAAAATACAAAACTTCGGATTTAGATATTTGATTGCAATTTTAAAAACAAGTGTTTCGATATTTTTGGAAATTCAGAAGGTGAAATAATGCAAAATCTTTTAAGGGTGTTGCTAATACTATTTTGATGCTAGAAATACAAAAATGTGGATGTGGAATCATGTTTAGAATTTTTAAAAAATGTGTTTTTGGATATTTTAAATTCTGCCTTCAATGGTGCATTACAGGGTGGCAAGCTGTATCAAAATACTTGATTAGGAAAGCATTTTTGACGCTAAATGCAGCCAATGCATACCATCCAGTCAACGCTTGCGATGCAGCGGGAATTCAGCTAGTAATAATAAATAAAAGCTGACGTATTCCATTAACGTCCCATTCACTGCAAATGCTGTTGCCATCAACGATATAAAATGATACAGCACATATGAAAGTGCGGTATTTCTGCAGGTTCTCGCGTATCGATCCCCGCTTCTTTGGGACTACACAGGCCGAACTGAAGCACACAAATGGGGTAACTGTTTAAACTGCGCACCGAAGTATTCTGAGAATACAAAACGGCCATTTGCCTCATTAAGATGTTGCTGGAGTTCTCATATTTTACGCTCGCTTGAGAAATTGTCTACATATTTAAGAAAAATGAGTCTACAGTAGCTGAAGATGCACTGCTGAGATGTAAATTAGCCTTAAAAACTTATTAGGCTGTTGGTGTGGGTTTCAGCGGCAGGCCTTGTAATTCGTACCTCTCGTCTTATTCCGTGCAATAAACAGAGTGCTCCGCTAACTTCCGCGTTAGGCAGAGTTGCTAATGATTTGCTGACACTTTCTTGGAAGTCGTGTGTCAAATAAAGCCACCTGCTTCGATGAAAGTATCATCTCATGCTTATATAGAAGTTTAAATGATGTTTAATTACGATGTTCCGCCGAGTAATAAGTCGCACATACCACTTGCTACAGCACATTCTGCGCGGCTCCATGGCGGTAACACATTTGTTGACAATGAGCTAGTTAATTCACTGTAAAATGTTCGTAAATCTATAGGACTTAACTACTGAGGTTATGTGTCCATATGCTTACAAACGAACTAACTTAAGCTAAGAACGATACTCATACACATGCAAGAGGGAGGGCTCGAATATTCGACAGGGAGTAACCGCGACCTCCGCAGCAAGACGGCTTATAGCACTCGGTCAATTCACTATCCCATGAGATCTTACCTAGCTTTTTAGGTGTATTTAACACTCTTCCTCGCTTTCTCTTGGTACATATTAATTATTCTTTACTCTCAGCGTTAGTTGTAAAGTAAATATTTAAATTAATTATATACTTAACTAGCCAAAATGAACTGGCAGTATGTGGGGGGATTCGTTCCATCTAGTAGCACCTTCAGAAATAATTAGATTCTTAGGTGTGCATAAGGAAAGCCTACTCAATGTATTAATGAAAACGTACTATTCAGCAAGATTAGATCGCTAAAGTGCAAAATAAATAACATTAAATTTCGATTGCAGTCAGTGATACTGAAGCAGATCGTGTAATAATATAAAACATGGATATATGTGTCAGACATCGATATTTGTTTTTATATCTGAATATTGAATAGCATATCTGACTGAGTTAGGGGTAATTGTTCTAGAGAATCATCAGTAGCAGTCTCTTCAGAATATACAGTTTGTTGCTTGAGACATCTAGGTAGTAAGCAAAAAGAGCGATTTGAAGTTTAATGAACACGAAAAGTTAATCGTAAGACAGATGCCAGACATATTAATTAGACAAATCTGCCGGAAGTGTGGTCCAGCAACATCATAATCATCATCATATTATTATTTTCCCCTTTCCAGCCGTCTGGTTTGGATTGTGAATGGAGAACCTCCATCGTTGTCTGTCTCTCCCCCACTCTTCTCATCTTTAAGTACGACTTCGGGTTTCCTACATTCTTCTCTATGCTCTCCCACAGTGTATCTGCCCATCTCTATCGGGGTCTTCCTCGTGGCCTCTTCCCACTCACCTTCGCCAGAAAAGCTTTCTTTGATACTTTCTCCTCTCCCTTTATCATAATACGTTCGTGCCACTTCATTTGGTTGCTTCTGTCCTGTCCAGCATCTTCAACATTGCCGTCCTTCTTCTTGCCACTACTTTTCTTATTGTATCCTTTCTGGTCTTGCCTTCTATGCCTCACAGGAATTTCATCTATGCTGCTTGTATTCTGTTCTTCTCTCTTTTTGTAGTGGTCCACGCTCCCGAAGCATATGTTATTTTGGTTTCGTAATGGGTTGCATATGGTACCCGTATCTTTGGGACATCTCGCTTCCACAGAATACGCCTAACACTTTGGTAGAAGCTGGTCGCTTGTTCTATTCTCTTTCCAGATTCCTCCGAAATCTTTCCATCTTGTGTGATCAACTTCCCGAGTACAAAACTTTTCACTACTTCTAGAATTCTTCCATTAATTTCTATGTTTCCTCTTCACTCCTTACTTACCCTTGACATTACCATTGTCTTGCTCTTCGCAGTGCTCACTCTCGTCTCAATTTTTTCAATATCTTCCTTCCATACATCTTCTGGCTTTTATATTTCGTTTTCATCATCGCCACATATATATCATCTGCAAACAGCATGTTCTTTGTTGAATCATCAATCCCTGTCTGACATTCTTGTAAATTTCATCCATGATTATGGTGAACAAGATGGCGGTCAAAATTCAAGTGTTTTGACAACCATATTCTTTAGTGTGTCAGCCGTGTCGAAGAGTGCTGTCTTGTGGGGCTAGCAAGCCCAGAAGTATAAGAGCTATGCACTCAGTCAAATGAAGTAGAGAGCTGCTCAACAAGAATGCCCATTGCCACAAACATCGAGATGTTGTCACTATAGATTAGTGTACACCTTTAGCAATATACTTCGTAACTCAAAAGCCTGATGCTGATGCACAGCATCGAAACATGTCGCAAGTAAATATTTGTAACACTTAAATCATAGTTGTGACTGATAGCGGAAATTTCAAGCAAAATTTTAATTCATTAGTTATAGTCTCGGTCGGCACAAAGTCAACATAGCTTTAAATCAATCTGTTTCTCCTATACTGACCAGTACGATACTAACACAAAAATTGTACGTAGCTTTCATCGTTAACACTTCTGCTCTGTTTACTTGCCTTACACTTACAGAACAAAATTAGAAAACAGTTTTCCGACTAATACTCGAATATTGCTATCAGTGTAGGATATGTGGCAGATAGGGTTGGTACATGAGATATAGAAGACCAAAATCAGTCAAGAGACAATCTACGGGAGTAATGCCTTATGTCAGAGGTCCGAGAGCGTATGGTTCTCGGAGAATCAACCAACATAGTGATTCCTCCTACGTATACTAGATAATTAGAGAGATTGGAGCCCACACGGAAGAATAACCGCAGTAATTTTTCTGCGACCCATACGTGTCAGAAACAAGAAAATGAGGATATTACATTGGATGAGAAAGCAGCCACTGCGACAAATACTGATGGGGTTTGCGAATGGCACACGGAGACGGAAAAGCTGGTAATGTACTATCTGATTCGTAAAAGTTTAGATGACTGAGTACCCCGTAAGAAAGAATTTGAGGCTGTAATATTGCTGTTACAAACAATAGAAAAATAGAACAAACCTTGTGAACGTTTATCTTATTCTTCTGCACTTCAGAATGTTGACTTACAGGCTGTTCCGTCTTCTTGGAAGTCAGCTGTCTCTCGATCAAGTTGCATGTACTTATTTATATAGCTCTTCTGTCCTCGGCTACTATATTAGTATATTCCTTCCACTTCAGAGGCCTCCTTTGCTGAACTTCCTTAGTCGATTAAAACAGTGAGTCTGACTTCAAGAGAAAGTAAGAATGTAGATATTTGCAGTTGACGTTCTCACCGTAAATTACGTAATAGCCTGCATGGCCCTATCCCCCAGAACAGTATTCATGATCATCTTTCATCACCGTGGGCTGCATTTTCAATATTGTGACCCTGCATGTATTACCTACCAAATAATTTTGGCTGTGATACCTGCGGTCCTTCTTGGCGTTGCAGTTTGGATGACTAACTATGAACGAAGGTCGTTCAATAGGTAATGGCCAGTTTTTTTTCTTCAGAACATGAGCCAATGCTGTCCAACATAATTTGTGACGTGTGGGCGACCCGTGCTGGAGCGAAATTTTTGTTTGAATCTTGTCGGATCGAACACGTCGGAAACGGTTATTGAGTTCTTAGAGAGCCTTAATGAATTCCTCTGAATATTAGTTTACACTCTCGGCATCATCTCCAGATGAAGTTGTCTAGAATTTCTCTTTCCATGGTAACTGGGGATGAAGATACTCCACGGACTGGCTTTTGTTACCCGTGCAAAGTGGGCACCCAACTTTTGTCCTCCGTACCGATCCGTGCCAAAAGGCCTCTCCGTCCGTCTTCGAACGCTCGAATAAATAAAATGGGTTCTCTTTGAGTCTTGTGGTCCATGTGAGCATTCGTGGAAACCATCGTGAGCATCTGTTTCAATACCCTGCAGTCTCGATTATTACAGACGCACTTGCAATGCTGACCGCCAACTGTACAGCCTATTGTCAACTCGTGATGCGTTTCTATTTATTATAGAAAACCAACGTTTCGTCCCCGACTGCGGAGGACATTTTCAATGGGGATCGTGGCACTTTTGAATATCCGATTCACACCCTGGCTCGCTACTGGCTGAAGCCAAACTCCGTTTACGAGGGCTCGCGCGTAGAGGTGTGACGTCAGATGTTTTTGATATGCATGTGCAATTCGTCGTTGCCGATTGCCGTCGTCCGTTAATATCGTCCCACGGTGGAAGACTGTTAAATTTCTTCTTCAAAACCGGAATTCAGATTTCATTTAGTTTCATGCCCTCCTCTATCCTATTGAAGTTATTCGTGTGTTTTACCATTTCTATAGCCTTTCTGTACAGTTTTTCGTGGTATCCATTTGTGGCTGCTAAAACCTGAGTCATATCAAATTGAATAAGGTGGTTCCGTCAATCTCACCCCTACTACCATTCCCTTTGTGCTCATCTAGTCGTTTTTTGACTGTTCCTTTTGTGGTACCTACGTATACGTCTCCACAGCTACACGGAATCCTATAAATTCCTGCTCTGCGCGGGAGCCCTCGTAAACGGAGTCAGTAGCGAGCCAGGTTGTGCATCGCACAATTAAACAGTGCCACGATCCCACTTCAAAATGTCCTCCGCAGTCGGAGGCCACGGCATAATAACCCGGAAATTTTTAGTAATTTGACCTTTCCGGCCGTGAATGTTTACATTTTACGAGTTAATGGCACCCTCACGATGCAGCATATCTGTAGCAGTGGCCGTGAGAGGACGTCCCAAGCGTGGCTCACCATGGAGCTATGATTCTGCTTTCCATGAGGCTGTTACTTTCTTTACCCATCACCCAAGTGCATTCCTATCGACTTCAGAATCGCCAAACACTGCACTAAAACATTTATGAATGTACACTGCGGTTTATTTATCTGCACACAAGAATTCAATAACAGCACTCTTCTTGTAATGCGAGTAGTATGTAGACGCCATTTTGACATTGCACTAGGTTCTACCATCCGTCGGAACGCTTCCAAACTTCACCGGAACACAGACAGACCTCAGTAGTGAAGCACTGATAAGGACGTTCTTCTGCATAAATTAATGGCTTTTCGATTTTTTTAAGTGGGGCATTGCTTAATGAACAACCCTAGTTCATGAATGAATTCTCGTTTTGCTTACTTATCGCTTAGGGATACCTTCAATAAAACATTCGGATCAGAAATTGGTTCCTTTTTCTACATTTTCTTTATCTTTATTGTGATTTTCATGCTCACACTGGACAGGCTGGTTGCAGCTTAGTACATCGGTCTTCAGCCAAAAGAAGTTAAAATCATTGATTAGCAGTTAAAATACAATGTAACTATAGGACCCTTGCGAATACTTCGCACCGTTAGTGGAATAACAAAAAAGTCGGGAAAAATGGAAGTAAAGTTGAATGTTCACGCATAGCTTTCTTCAGAATCGACCAATGCAAGTGTTTGAAAACGCTAATGACAGAGCTTGATCCTCTGAGTGGTGTTAGGTTAATAAGAACAGCGTACCGCGATTAGAACCGAAGATATCGTGAAACAAATCGAATACAATACTTAATACAAAGACGGCAGGATACTGCGTTTGAATAGAAAGGATGGAAAGATTTAAGTTAATTCTGATACTTGATTTAAAATCTGCGAATAGAATACCTTTCGTTTAAAGCATAAATTAAGGAAATGGGTCTGATAGAACGGGCTGGCCGACTGAATTTAGTTGGAAAGAATGGAAGTAAAGTTGAATGTTCACGCATAGCTTTCTTCAGAATCAAGGAGTGCAATTGTTTAAAAGAGAAAATGAAAGAGCTTGATCCGCTGAGTGTTGTTAAGTCAAAAAGAACTGAGTACATTAATCAGAACCGAAGATACTTTAAAAGAAACCGACTAAAATATTGAATGCAAGGATAGAACAATACCACGTTTGAATAAAATAAAGGATGGAGAGAATTAATTCTAATACTTGATGACAAATCTACGAATGAATACCTTTCGTTTAAAGCAAAAATCAAGGAAATCGGTTGGATAGGACGGTCTGACTTTAGTTTACAGCAAGGACATCCACATAAGAAATATACAGAAGCAAAGCACGTTTGATTATAGGAAAACGAAGGAGAGAGTTATGTTAATTCTGATACTTGATGGCAAATCTGTGGGTGAATACTTTTCGTTTGAAACATAAATGAACGAAATCGGCCGGTTAGTTTGGTCTGGCCGACTGACTTTAGTTTTAGTAGATTCTTTTAATATATAAGGAGTTAGTACAAGAGAATTAAAACATTGGCATAGTGAAACTTGGAAAAAAATATCATAATTGATAAAACATACGTGTAGCTAGAAAAGAAGGCCACGGTGGTTTAGAAACACATCGATGAGCACAAGAAACCGGTTACGACGGAAGGAATGGAGACACTAAGTAAAATGACAAAGGCGCTTCTGGTTCAACTGGAGGTGGTCGCATCCCGTTAAAAAACACTGTATCGATGCACTGCACAACATAACATGGACGTTTTGGCACTGCAGACACCGCATGGGAAAGGAAGGAGCTGAGTGGGCAGAGAGGGAGGATGAGCTAGGGAGGGGAGGCAGGGAAGATGGGGGGAACTCCTTAATGAGAGGAGGAGGGGAGGAGAGGAGATGACGGGGAGAGGGGGAGGGTTACGGCTGGTAGGAGGAATAGATTTCAGGACGGAGGGTGTCAGCAGGAGGGAAACGTGGCAGAAGTGTCCTGGGTGAGGTTGTGGAGAGTGTGAAAGTGAAGAGAGAGGGGTACAATGGTGGAAGCGTACAAGAGACCCAGTATTGGTAAGGAAGGAATAAAACGGCTGTGAGAGTATATTTTACAGTAGACGTAGAAGATATGGGTGTGTTGTAAAAATTTCTGGAGGTGAGGTAAAGGGATTAGATCGTAAATGATCTGTGTTGGGGAGGATAGGTGGATGCGGGACGCGAGGTGGAGAGCGTGGCATTCCAGGTCTGGAGACATTTGTAATAGGAGGGAATTCAGGCGGGGTGGAAGCTGCAAAGGAGGCCCTACTTTTGGCGGGTTTAGGCGGGCTGAGGCTTTTTGACGGACTGTGTGGAGGAGTCCAAGAGAGGGAACGATCGCCGTTGAGACCCATGTGCTTGAGGGTGAGGCGCATAGGGTGGTCATGAAAGGTGAGGTAAAAATCGTGCAGAGAAAAGGATCCTGGGATTTGTCGGGATTAACGGATGGGAGCTACTGGCTACACCATGTGAAGAATTCGGTGACATTGGAGAAGGTACTGGGTGTAATTTTTACAGAATCAAACCTGGTTTGACATTATGACACTAATGCAGTTGTGACGAGATCAGTCTAATTGGTGTCCCGTTGCAATACCGTCAAAAGGTTCGCATTGCTGCGAAATTAGCACGTCACGCGAAATAAATAGCATCGGCCGCTGACGTGTGATGGGTGCAAATTCTTCATGCCGTTAGTGCCATAAATTAGCTAACGCGAGATTTCGCGATGTCTGACACCGCGTGCCGAGGTAACCGGTAGCCACGTTCCGCTCAAATGAGGTGACCGAGCTAATGAGCGATTACGGCGGTAATGATGAACGGCTGCCGCGGCAGCCTCTGTAAACGGGTCGCGCCGTCCAGTCGGCAGATTATCAGTCCGGCGAACAGAAGTCGGCCCCGCCAGAGCGCAGCGCGTAATTATCAATTTAAATGGTAATACAAAGTAATTACTTTGCAGATTAATAGGGTCCCGTTACCGGAAATGAGATTTCATGAGCGACGAGTTCCCGAAATTAAGTCTACAACTCTGTGGCAAATAAACGATTCGCTTAAGCGGCTCTAGTAATACGTCACGATAAATGATTGTATTTTTTTTCCTTCTTTTTTTATGCAGGGTAAACGTGGATTGTCTGCATAGGAGCGACATAGAAAATTTTTCTCTCTGCAATCTACTCCCTCTTTTCAAGTAGGGTAAGGTCAGGTAAGAGTAGGGGAGACGGGGTCAAATTTTCCGCCATTTTACATTTTTAGCATTTTTGAAAACGAGATATTTGCTAACACCGAATATTAATTTAAGTGTAAAGAAGTCTTTTCTGAAGGCATTTGTGTGGAGTGTTGCCTTGTACGGTAGTGAAACATGGACGATAAGCAGCGCGGACAGGAAGAGAATAGAGGCTTTTGAGATGTGGTGCTACAGAAGAATGCTGAAGTTTAGGTGGGTAGATCGCATAACTAATGAAGAGGTACTGAACAGGATTGTTGAGAAAAGGAATATTTGTCATACCCTGACCAAAAGAAGGGATCGCTTGGTAGGACACATTCTTCGACATCGAGGAATCGTAAATTTAGCATTGGAAGGAATGTGTGGGGTAAAATTCCCAGAGAAAGTCCAAGAGACGCGTATAGTAAGCAGATTCAAGTGGGTGTGGGTTGCCGTTCTTATGAAGAGATGAAAAGGCTTGCTCAGGATAGACTAGGGTGGAGAGCTGCATCAAAACAGTCTCCGGACTGAAGACCATAACAACAACAACAACATTTTTGTTCTTTTTATTTTTATCAGTTTTGAGGTAAACAGCGGTTCATTGCATTTTGTACACCTTTATCTGCAGTTGACTCATATGTGCAGTCAGTGTGGCATATGAAAGTTTGGGTCGGTCCTGGAGTCGTGTTAAGGTAGCCTAGTGGTTAAGGAGACCGCTCGCGAAAAGCTGGAAACCCGGGTTCGAGTCCCGGTCCGGCACAAATTTTCATCTGTCACTATTTGGTAGAACATCCATACCTTATACAGTTACGCTAAAAGAAATTCGCTTTATCTACAGCCTTGTACAAATATCTTTGAATATAGTAAGTATTCTTCTTGGCAGCAAATGATTTTGTGTAACCATGTTACGTTGAAAAATATGCCCCGTATGCGGGGCAAGTTTTCCAGCTTACTTAAAATGTACAAGGGCAAATTTTCCAACTGTACTTTAAATGGTAAAACAGGGATAATTACCTTGATTTCACTGAATACCTATTTTTATTGTGAATTACAACACATTATATAAGAAGGATAGCAAAAGTAACCGTATAAAATAAAAAGAAATGTTATTTAAAGGTTTTGCAAAATTTCCACTTAAATATTTTACAAGTACAGACTTTTTTGACAATACTTATTCTTATTGTCTGAATCACAATGAAATCAAACAAAAAATACCACATTCCCTTTCGTACAGTCTTCACGCGCCAATTTCTTGCATTCTGTACACTGTATCCACTTTTCATTTGCTATAGACTTAGCGTAAGACTCAAAGCAATAAATGCATAAACCGTGTTCTTCATCATCAGTGTAATTTAGACCTTCAGTACCTTGGGGAGATTTTGTTTCACTGCCTTTTACGTATGAAGAGGATGATACAAACAGTTTCGTTGCTGGGATTACGTTTTTTCTTTTTTTTTGGTATCTGTTTATTGCTTTCTTTTGTAGTTTCCTTTTTTCCCAGATAGATCGTTTTCGACTTTCTGCTGATTTTTAATTGGAATATCTGTCAATATAGCTGACTTCTGTTTTTTCCTTCCATGTCGTGTTTGCTTCCTAGGTGCCGCCTTCTCAAAAGGCCTAATTTCTTTTGATCTTAGCCACGTTTGTGTGGATGTAGACAGAACGCCTTTTTGACAAGCAAGAAGAAAGGTCTTTGTAGAAGTCAAGAGAACAGCTTCTTCGGAAATGCTAGTCTGTGTTGGTGTAGTACAGTTGATGAATTCGATAGTTTCGAATTGATGCTGTGATGAGTCGTTTTTTTCGGCAAATTTGAATCCAGTCCAGGACTGAAAGGGCATTCACAATTTTATAAAATAGGAGCTAGTCTGTCTGTAAAGTAGGGAATTTCAAGCAGTACTGAGCCCTACGTGGAATACTGTAGTCCAGGAATACTTTTCTGACACTGCATCCGCCTCTAATTGCTAATAGAGCAGCATTTATTACTTCAGGAATGTACGAAGCTCTATCGGTCTTTGTAAAATTTCGGACCATTTTAACCCTCGAGCGGCAGCGCTGGTGCAAATAGCTACCACTTTTCTTTAAATGCTCACTGTTCTCGCAATAATGGAGATCCCGTATTTTCGCTTTAGCTATTCCTCATTTAAGCCTTAACAAGAATGTCAGTGACGGTTCTGAGTTTCTAGTGCACGGTTGAGTCCACCCAAAGAAAGTTTTGTGCATCAATGGGTGCAGATTTACACCGCTCTGCCTGTCAGATAAGTAGATTTGAATTGTTTTTTGTTACGGCTAGGGTTCCTTGCAAATGGATTTGTGGCAGTGTCTAGTAAATATTTATTGTATAAATTTTACCGTAATATTAGAATGTTCGAAAACTTAAATTTATTTCGTAAATATAAGTTTAACTCTCGATAGATTGTCCTCTAGATTCTCCTTATTAGGCATGCTGCAGTTTACGGCAATCTCATTTTAACCCATTTTAAGCCTTACACAATACGAAAATGAGAGTTATTATACTACAAAATTTAATCTTCAGATCTCGTTAAGTAATGAGGATCTTACCGATTTTTGTCTAGATTCCTCATCAGATCATGAACAGAAATCTATTATTCAAATGTAAATCCTAGTTCCGATCCCGAAAATGATTTCAGACGCAATGAATTTGATACTGAAGACATTACCACTCTGTAGAGTAAAACGCCATAAAGCAGCACTCCAAAACACTGACATAGAATATCATAAAAATCTTCCCTGGTTCAAAAGTGAACACAAGGCGCGCAAGATCAGAGACGCAAGCTCTCTCATTCATGATAGATGATAATTTGATTTAGGAGGTAATTCTTTGAACTAAGTTCCACATAACAGAAAAAATCTGTCACTAATTACTCAAGAGACAGAAACTACAGGGAAGTAACGAAAGAGGAAATGATAGCACTAATGTGTCTATTATACATTATTATTGTCCACTTTCGCTATAATGTTCGATATGTTATATTTTTACAACGAAGGTAATTTATATACTAATTCAGATATTAACAAATGTGATATTTCTATCTGTACATTAAACTATTTTTGTCATTGATCACGTAGTTGCTATATATTAGGTTTGTAACTCGAAACACACACTGGTAGCAAATCTGCAAAGCTCTGCTGCTGAAGTTATAATAATTTTCGCTGCCACCCGAGGGTTATGCCTGTAAAAAAAATTGCAATTAATAATTTAAAAGAGGCCTAATCAGCTGAATTTATTACACAATAAATACATATTTAAAGGAATAATACCAGATGTTCTAGCCAGGGGCATGTTTTCCAACGAAACACGTACAGGAATAAGTGCCCCGCTTGCTCTCGGAAAACGTGCCCCGTCACCATATTGGGAATTATAACATGAGTAACCGCGTAAGCTATTTACAAAACAAACAAAAAAAATGCACAGTTACGTGAAGATGAAATCCACTTTTAGTGCGTGCTATGTCAAAGTAATAAGTTTGTTTAGTTTAAATCTCAATGAAATATTGAAAGATTTCTCACTTTTCAAAAAATGACGAAAACTGATCTGGCAACAATGTTACTGCTGGTACAACACTGAAACTTCCATAAAGCGTGCTTTGTTGCTACTTCCCACAGTGTCGCCGGTGGTACCATCAAGCGGTTTGTTTCAAAACTAAAGCGAGCTGGAAAATTTGCCCCTATGGAAAATGTGCCCCGGTCTCCCCTACGCGTCTGATAAAGAGTACGCAGTATCATTTTCTTTACAGTGGCAGCACTGAGTAACGATACAAAACAACATTCAGTTGTTGTTCCCAACAGACGCCATCACACGGAATATAAAAAACTACGCTAGGTTCATTGATTATAGCAGGTAAATATAAATATTCGTTTCAAATCATGTAATATTTACATTGTCTATCAAAAGCAATAAGCACTATGTATGTATACACATAAAGTAATATTTGCCATAAGAATAACCGTTCTGTGAAGAACAAGCCATGGTACCAGAAACTGCAGAACCGAAGTCAGTACCATCTGTTGGTAATTTTTTGTAGTATTTGAAGCTTTGTTTAAGATGCTTTGGGGCTGGAAAGAGAACGCGAGGCACCCTCTGTGTTTCCAACATGCTCTAATTGGAATATATCCTTTCAATCCGCATGTTTTCACTATCAGAATTCAGTAAGAGAGCCGAATGTCCGAAAACTGAAAAAGACGAAAGAGCTCAACAGGACACCAATGGGAAATGTTGCTGCTGTAGATGTGCAGTCATCATAAGTTAAAACATCACAGCTTACAAGATGTAAGCTTATGTATTTTTAACTTACGTATTTTTATATTATGACTAAGTGGTATGTTGCACTTATTATTTTATATCCATTTTTTAAAATAAGATGACCAGATTATAAGATATGAATGACCAAAAAATGGTACGTATGACCAGATAATGGTAGCAAAGTCCTCCGAAACCTGTCATCATTAAATAAATTATTAATTTTCGATCTTGGCGTTACATTTTTGAAGAATATAAAACTATCAGATCGTCTCCTGAACTGACAATGTCAGGTAATGTTAATATGGGTGCCTGATCATGGATCTACAGCTGGTACCACACCATCAGTTGAGCTACTGATCTGTAAATGTAATCATTTCATGTACTCCATAATGACTGCTACATCATTATATCTTGAGAACTGAAAAACTAACAGTTTGTACTAATTTTTATTTAAGGTGTCTGGTTCAGTTCTTCACCACATATATCGTAAGAATTTTCTACATGTTGAGGGAATCCTAATGGGATGCATAAGAGGACTACATACCATAGTAGCTCTATTTCCGTAACGGTCGACCTCTGGAAATCTTAATGTTACACTTCGTAGTACGACCGGCATTAAGTTGGAAATCTGTAAGGTCTGCTGATAGTTACTTGAATTACCTTCATCCTTTCTCTTGACCCTTGTTCCCGAACAAGCATTGTGGGCTTTCGTTATATCGGATTTGGCCAGTTAATTTTTACCGAGTGGCCGGATGCCCTTTCTGTCGTCACCGTCTGCCCCCCCCCCCCCCACCCAACCCAGGAGGAAATGTCTATCCCAAATATTTGCGTATAGTATTATATATGTGAAAGTGTAAACTGTTACAAAATGTTTGCGAATCGTGTAACTGAGGCTGAAATTGGGGACCAGCCCGGTATTCACCTAAAGGGGTGTGGAAAACAGCCTAAAAACCACAACCAGTCTAACCGGCAGTCCGACCCCAATTGTTAATCCGCCAGGCGGATTCGATCCGGGACTGGTACGCCTCCCCGTCTCGGAAAGCGGTGCGTCAGACTACAGGGCCCACCGAGCGAGTCAGTTACTTGAATTACTTTACTTCTTCATAATTGACTTTTTAAAATAAAATGTAAAAAATTAGTTTAAATGTCTGTGTCTGTTCGAGATATTTGACAGAGACACTGTTTAATGATACTGATGAGTAATTTCTTTACGAGTGTTGGAACTTAAACAGTGGCTACTATTTATTCACAACCGATACAAATGCGTTACATGTTTTCACCTGTTACCGTCCTTCAAAGTAGTCACCTGCGTTGTGAGAACCTGTTGTTAGCGATGTGGCAGGCGTAGTAGACCGTTATCAGAGCCTGTTCTGTTGATGGTGAGAGCGGGGTAAATCACTCGAACAGTTGTGAAGAGGATGCCTCAAAGTCCTAGGACTGTGATGGATGGTACAGTACTTCCCAGTCCCACTAACCGAACAGAGCAGCCACAACTTGCGCTGTATGCGCCCGCGCACTGTCGTGCCACTGTTCTGTATGGCAATGCCGATTCCCCGCACGCCTGTTGAAGAACACTGTCCCATTGTACGACCTCTCACAAATTTAAATATTCAAAAAAATGTTTGTAGAGCTTATGGGGCTTAACTACGGGGTCATCAGTCCCTAAACTTACAAACTACTTATGAACTAGCTACAACTAAGGACGGCACAAATATCCATGCCCGAGGGGGGATTCGAACCCCCGAACGTAGTGGCCGTGCAGACCGTGATTGAAGCGCCTCAGTCCCCTCGGCCACCGCGGCCGGCATTAAATATTGATCTAGCTAAATTGTTCCTGTTCCGAAAACATAGTGACAAGTTAGGTTAGAGCGCTCGCTCACAAGTAATTGTTTCTCTCGATTGTGCGCACGCCGGAGACGTTAGACGGGCGAGTCCATTTGCTCGGAGGTAAGGTAGGTGCGTCAACAACGTGTGCTACCAGCGACAGTAGTAGATTACATAGATTACATTGCATTGTGTCTCCACAACAGTGTTGCCACTATTTATGTCCTACATTTTCGTTACTGCTGCTTTGAAATAATTATCTCTGGAAAATTAGTCTGCATTTGATACGTCTTAATGGATTTTAATATTTCGCGATGTGTAATCTTTCCGTAGTCATTTCTCCTAATTAACAACATTCGGTGTTATCCGTGATTGTCACTGTCTAGACTTTGACTTACAAGTGAAAGGCCTCAGGCACGATCAAATGATTCCACTCAAAATTGGCAGGTCGCTTGTGTATAACAACCAAGACTCATATATTGCCTCAACACCCCCACCCCGTTTTTTGGAATCACCCCTGAAGAACATGACGAGCAATCGAATCAAAATTAGCGTTATCTATAGATAATTGTAAATAGAGCATATTTCATCGCCATATACAGAGTCCCCAAAAGTATACCTTTGCAGATATCGAAAAAAAAAAAGTTTATGTACTGTCAGTTATGTATCAACGTTGTAGTAGCATTACACGGAGAATTCTCTGTCGGCGTAAACCCTTCATTATGTGGCCATGTAAACGGCAATTGTGGAACATGTTTCCTCGATTCCTGGAAAAGTATTGGTTTGATGAAAAGTGCTCTATTTAGAAGTATCTATGCATACTGTCAATTTGAGCCGATTGCTAGTCATATTCTGTAGGGGTGATTTTCTCAAAACGTAGTGGAAGGGGGGAGGGGTTGAGCAAATATATTTTAGTTCTTCGTCTTAGGTTGTACACAGGCGACGTCTCAAATCTAAGCGGAATCGAATGAGCGTGTCTGGGCCTTTCGTCTTGTTACACAGCGAGGACGAAGGCGAAAGCACGTTGCTGGATAGCGTAAATACGGGGACTTTGTGTTCGATTTGCAAACTATAGCCAAGCACTTAGCGGCACTGAGATTCGTATCCGATCTCTGAAATTCATTAAGCGGAAGAATAAATTGAGCTGGCAGCATCATTAAAAGTTTCGTGTCAGTCGGCGCCCTCTTCAGCAACCAAGGCGTCGCGCTTTCGCTGCAGACACACGAATATATTTTCTGTAAATAACATTTCAAATGGTGCCAGAATCTGGTCTCTTTAATGCAAATTAATTCAAGAAATTATTATTTACATTTTTGTGTAGCCATTGTTTTCCGTTTAAAGGGACGGTCTTGCACAGTGTGACTTTACGGTTTAATCTGCACAGCATTTATCACAGCTTATATTAAGGCGAGTGTGAGTATAAGCTGTAAGAACCTGCGTAATGGGCTATGTACTGTTCTGATTTAGAAGTTTGGCTCGATGTTATCTTAGTGTCGAACCATACACGTCTGCTTTCAAGACCCAGCAACTACCTTAGTTGGAGATGTTACCTTTTATCTGCTCTCCTTAGTAATAAACACTATGCATAGGCTGTAGTTCACAAAACAAATAAAAAATATGACACAAAATAACTCATGCATTAATAAAAATGGTTTTATTTTAACGTTTGCAAATGGGGTACGCAAAATCCGAGATTTAGTTTAATAAGATGTATTCTGTCAAATTGATTCCTTATTGGAAGTGCTTAGATGAAGGATTGATCAAAATGAAATGGTTAAACAGTTGCATTGTCTGCGATAAGAAATTTGCAGCACTTTCCCCAAGTAAGTAATCATAAGTTTATGAAATACACAAACACTATATTTTGGGAGCACTCAACAGGAAATTGTGAACAGTTCAAAACAGTTAAAGTTTCTCGAACATCATTTCTACACTCGTAAGTTCGTATGAACAGCAACACATATCAGCTGTACTGCAGCACACTTGTTCTCGCCAAATTGAAAGTTCTGAGAAGCCACCTTCCACTGCGCAAATCTTAACACTCTGTCCGATCAAATCAGTCCTACAACCCAGAAGGGTCCTTCTGCTGCCAAGTCATGGAGTTCCTCTTTTCCGCGTATCCCTTCACTAATCTCCCTCTCAAACACATACTTCAAATGTGCAAATGTTTGTAAGGCTTATGGGACTTAACTGCGGGGTCATCAGTCCCTAAAATTAAAAACTACTTATGAACTAACTTATACTAAAGACGACACAAATATCCATGCCCTAGGGAGGATTGGAACCCACGACGCGGGAGGCCGCGCGATCCGCAACGTGGCGCTCCAGACCCCTCGGCTACTCCCGCGCGGCAATCACATACTACCTACCAGTTCTATCCCTAGGCCGATTCCTTATTGGCCCATCGCCGTCCCTTCAAAAATCGTGTACAGCATGAGATAATTCTTTAAATAAAAACTTAACATCTGAAATCACTTTCTCACTAATATAACAGTTTTAAATACACATATGGATTGTTAATTAGCATTACATAAAGTGTGAAATAAATAAACAAACAAACCAGCTTTCATGAACTTGATCGCTGATGCCACACTATATTTACGTAAATTACTGGCAAATTGAACAATTATTGGACACGCTAAATTACATAATACGATAGGTAAATGATGGTGCTTGCATTTTTATTGTTATTGTGGAGAGTGTGATGATCTGTTTATATTTCAGTTATCAATTTACATCAGTTGAAATCTGTCATAAAGATATACAAGTGCGACACTTTCAAGATAATAGCTAGAGACAATAAGCTATCATCGAAATAGAGTTTGTTGAAATTGCATGACTCACTGAAAAGCTGGTTACTTTAAGCTAGGATTTTCTGTTTTGATATAGTGGTCATGAACATTTGTAATTCTTGAGATATTGAAATTATTTTTACAATCATGAGATGTGCGTAATTATCCCAACGTCACAGATGTCTGAACGGTCGATGGCAAACAATTTTAGATTCCAGAGCGGAGTGTGCTCTGATATGAAACTTTCTGGCAGATTAAAATTAAGTGCTGTAACCGAGACACGAAATTGGGACCTTTGCCTTTCGCGTGCAATCGCTCTTCCACTGAGCTATCCCGACACGACGCACAGTCTGTCCTTTAAACTTTAAGTCTAAAGTCTAAAGTGGGGTGTGGAAGTCACAGCTATCCTCCAGACACACAAGATACGTTGGCTAACAGCCCTCATTAGTTTTGACTACAAAGTGTGGAACTTTCCCAGATTTCCTCCGGTTTGGACAAATCCCCTAGACTGGCCACTCAGTTTAACGCTATGCCTGGCTTGTCTGGCAGGTGCCCAACCACTTGCCTTAGTCAACCGTTGGCCCTTTATCTTTCCACACTATACCATTATTTGTAGTAATTGCGCCACTCTGCGGACATTACTTTGTAAAGACACAACCATCATAGCTGCATTAATGCTATCAAGCAGGTGGCAACTATATATCATTTGATGCAGTTTGCTTCTTAACAGTTGCATTGTGCAGCACCTGGTCGCTATTCTGCAATAATATTATCAATATTCGCTTCAACATCATTGCATTTACTGCTAACTAAAAACCACTCCGAAAATAATATCCTCACGCAGTTTCGGCGTGTGTCATGCGTTTACTGGTTGAATGAGCCCGCGGAAAAAAAAGTCATCGTGATAAAAGTACATAAATAAAAATGAAAAAGTGTTTTTAAACTATCATTCTTCGTTTTGTTTTTCTATCAGATCATTTTATGTGCAAAATCAAAGTATTTTTATTTCATGAGACACGTTTTACGTCAAGAAGCAGCACGTATACGAGTCGTAGCTCGGCCACTTAATAGAGACGGCAGTGACCGCAGCATTGCAAAGCGCATGCACGGCTGAAGTTCAAATTCTCCTCTGAACCCCCTGGAGGCAACATATGGGCGCTCCCGCAGTAGGGAGGGGCGAGAGTAAACGTCGCTTTTAACATTGGCCTTGGAGCTGGTAGAGACACCAGCTCCTGACTACTCGGGCTCTGCCGGTTACGCACGAATGGTCCCGAAGCAAGACAACGGAGCTACTGGGCACCTCGCCTTGCGCATGCGCAAATCCTACATGAAAGTAACATCCACCGTTCGTACCTGTTTTTGGCGCATTGAAGATTCATTAAAAACACGTCATATATGGTAAAATATAACTATAAATTAAAGACGCATCAATTGCAAAAGTCTTCAAAAGATTCGAACATCAATAATAATGAAGTTACAACTGTCAACCTAGCAATAAAATCTGTATGGTTAGCGGTATCTCGCAGCGGTGTCGAAGCGGTTTCGAGACCGACTGCAAATAATTTTTTTTAAATCCAATTATTTTAACAGATACGGGAACAGCAATGACTTTTGTACTGTTTCTTGCCATATATTTTTAGATGGTTTTGCTTGTTGCGAATTTCAGGGCAAATGACATTTATACTCTTCGACGTAACAAATATTTAACTATTTGTAAAGATGTAGGGGAGAGCAGCCTCGCTTCGGCGGAGCGGCCGAGCACATTGAGGCGCTATGCTACGATGCGCGAGGCCGTTCCCCGTCGGGGGATCGAATCCCCCTCTGGCACGGATGTTTGTGCCGTCTTTAGTATAAGGTAGTTCATAAGTAGTTTCTAAGTTTAGCGACTGATGATCCCGCGCCGGGGACTGAGGCGCTCCAGTCACGGTCTGCACGGCCACTACGGTCGGGGGTTCGAATCCCCCCTCGGGCATAGATATTTGTGCCGTCCTTAGGAATAGCTAGTTCATAAGTAGTTTGTAAGTTTAGGGACTGATGACCCCGTAGATAAGTCCCATAGACTCTACGAACATTTGAACATTTTCGATGATCCCGCAGTTAAGTCTCTTAAGGTCTACAAAAATTTGACAGCAGCCTTTGCGCATGTGTAAGGTTAGGAGGGGGTACTGCTTACATTGTCTCGTGACCCGAAGGTAGCTTGTCTTCGTCGTAACAGATTTATATTTTTAGTCACTGAACAGTGTAATCACTTTCAGCGATTTATTGTATATGTGTTTCCTCATATTATCTTGGTGCTTCTGGTCAAAGAAAAATGAAAAACGTTCAGTATGTTTTAGAAACATATTGGAAGAAAAGTGTGAAATATAGAACCTTCTCAGGCCGACGCCTCAGCTCGAGTTGAAGCAAGCGCAAATAATCCAAGGTAAGATATTCTGCAGATCTTGTAAGGAAAACATATCTAATGACGTTGGAGGGGGGGGGGGGGGGTGGCGGAGAGGGAAGGGAAGCAAACCGGGGAGCTTTCCACCGGTGCCACTATCAGATGTGCTCCAAATTGATCCTTTGTACGGCACGCGGGGGGGGGGGGGGGGGGGAGAGGAGGGGAGGGACGCCAAAACGTAGAAACATAGTCGTGGCGAGCGTGGTGTGAGGGATAGGGAGGAGACGCCGCCACTATCAGGATCCGAGATTGAAAGAAGTCAGCCCCCCCGTCATCTGAAGCACCAGCCGTCACTGGACCTCACGTTAACAGATCACCTTGAAAGACCGGAAGTAAGGAGTTCATAATCTACGTTAGTAAATTGGCATGCCTTCACGCGCGTTCAGCGCGTAAATAGCGATACCACGCTGCAACACCATCTAACGTTATTATGTGCCAGCACCTATTGTCGTCTCGTGCCTGCCAAGCTACTACCATGCTGTAGCGGAGAAGCGAGGTAAGTGGACCCTAATTGAAGCAGCTGATCGCCGCCATTTGTAGGGTTGAATCCCATTACTGGGGTTGTGCTCTGAAGTGTATGAGACCCAATAAAAGCAAAATTAAGCACAAAACAAACGCATGTTTCTTTATAAATATTACTGAATTTTGCAGTCTGATTAAAAAGTATTCTTAAATGAATGAAATTTCCTAATTTCGGAAATACGTCTGCATAAAAATTTAACAATGTAAGGCTCTTTTCTGAGATGGTGGAGCGATTTTTCAGCGAGATATTTGCACAAGGTGATTCCATGCAACTTGTAAGGTAGCAGAGAGTGCAATTATTATTTATTCCACGTAATTGTCTGTCAGATCCTGTTTACTTTCTGCCGGATACTCTGTACATCTTGCACGCTTACTTTTGTATAGCACAAGTTTTTCTACCTTCCTTTCCGTATTACATAGAATTTTTCTCTCAACTTACTCGAATTTGGGTATGAATAATTGTAATAACCCATACAACTCTTTTGTATCCCAGCCTCGTCGCCGCTTTTGTGTTTCGTTTCCGTCGTAGGTGTCGGTGGCCGAGTAAAACGAGACCGACACAGGAAAAAAAGGATGCACGCTTGTGCAGGTACGAAGGTGAGCAGCCAGTGGGACAGCAGAAACACTAGAGTAAATTAGAACGAGATCTATATTGCACAGAATTTATACAATACTTAACTTTTACATAGCTCAGTACTGCAGAAGGCTGATACATAGTTGAGCTAGAGGCCTGCCTAGTGCCTATCCGATAGCCAAGTCTTCACTGGTGCATATCTGATTCCGAAGTGTTAACTGGTTCCTATCTCAGTACCAAGTGAACGATGTCGTTCAGTGGTGGGCACGAGCGGAGTTGCAGCAGAGGGCGCTCGTGGCTGACGTCGTAAGAACGCCGCGCCGTGCGTGCATGGCGGCGCGAGGCGAAAGTAGGTGGCGCACTTTAGACTTGTGCGACACCACAAACTCCAAACAGGCATTTCATTCGCACATAACTGTTTAACACAGATAGTACCTCTCAAAGTGGCTAAGTAGTGCAACATTCGATCAAATATTTGTCCATTTACGAAGTACAATTTTCACCCTTTAAGTGTCTAAAAGCAATTATCCGACCTACTTCTGCATCACTCTGATATATATTATTAAACATCTAAATACCTCTTATACACCTAGTTCTTCATTCAGCTCAGCAGATGGTTTCAACGAATCCAATGCACGATAGAACAAACTATTGTTCCATTAAAAAAAATATATATATCTATGTTCTGTAACTCTTTGGAAAATGATACAATAAACTATGTTCATAGCTCCGCAGAAAGTGTAACATTTATTGTGTTGACCTACCGCATTAAAATTTCCCGTCACCTATTATTTTATAAGTTACAGAGGCAAACACACTTAGTAAAACACTCTGTATATACAGGGTGTCCCACTCAACTGTTTCACCCCAGATATCTCTGTAACTAAATAGGTATTGTAAAACGACTTTCACGGCCATGAACGTACGGCAGGGGCTTATGAAAGTAGGTACTATGAGACAGTCTAAAAGGTAAAGAAATATTATTTTCATTACAAACTTGTGTTGTTTAAAATGGATACCCTATGTTATTTCTTAAGCAATCAATAGAATGAAAAATCACAAAAATAATTGCTTTGGTTACGTCACGATGCGTCTATTACATCCGGATAAACAGCAAAGTGACGTTGACGTTTGAAATACATGAGGCGCGGTGCTTCCGCGTCTCCGAGACTCAAGCTAGACTCGCGGTTGACTCTCGGACACGGGCTAGCAGCGCGCCTCATGTGTTTCAAACGTCAACGTCACTTTGCTGTTTATCCGGATGTAATAGACGCATCGTGACGTAACCAAAGCAATTCTTTTTGAGATTTTTCATTCTATTGACTGCTTAAGAAATGATAAGGAGGTATCCAATTAAAAAAAAAAAAAAAAAAAAAAAAAAAAAAAAAAAAAAAAAAGATTTTGTTAACATAATACTTCTTTGGATTTTTTAGAATGTCTCTTAGTACCTACTTTCAGAAGCCTTTGCCGTACGTTCATTACCATGGAACTCGTTTTTCAATATCTCTTGTAGTTTCAGAGATATCTGGGGTGAAACAGTTGAGTGGGACAGCATGCATCATCAGTTCCTAAACTTACAATCTACTTATGAACTAACTTATGCTAAAGACAGCACAAACATCCATGCCCGAGGGAGGATTCGAACCTCCGACGCGGGAGGTCGCACGATCCGCAACGTGGCGCTCGAGACCGCTCGGCTACTCCCGCGCTGCTAGTAGGTATCAGTCTGCCATTGTGCACTATGGTGGTAGAGGGTTGATAATGATAAGGGGATGGAAGTTATGCGAGTTGAAAATTACCGACTTCTATAAAATTCTACGTGTAGGTGTTAATGTTTTGCTCTTGAGGAAAAACTACACAATGGAGACGAACGAACTCTCTGTGTTGTTGTAGTCTCCCGTTGTACATCATAGCAGTTCCATGTCGATAGCTATAAGAGAGTGGAAGATATGGTTGTTGAAATTCGTCAGCTTATATAAAAATCGGACTGAAGACCAGCGATGACTTTTGACACTATAATAGCAAAGACTTTATATTCAGCGAATCGTGATGCACATTATTCAGTACGAATGAAGAAAAATAAGTGCATATTGCAGTTTGAAAAGTAAAACTACCAAGAAAGATGCCAAAGCTTAAGAAAGAAATTTCGCGTTCTCGACCCGTTTCTAAGAGACAGAAAACGACGATGAAAAGTGAACCTACAGACGTTAGTATCTTAAATTTGTAGACGTTGTTTATTTCACACTGTAGGCATCAGAGATTTTTCGATATTCCCATCCCTAAGGGAGTGTTTTGTTATATAGCAGTGATATTAGAAGCCAAACTCAATTCTTTTAATACTTCACAAAAAGTGATTTTCTCCGAAAACTTCCCAAATCTGCAAATTCGCTTACCACAGCAAGCATTTTGTCAAGGGTTAGAAATTTTCCTACGAAATATTTTTCTTCGTATCGCCTTTCATAGTCATCAAGACGTTCTTAAGGCTTCTGTCGTATATCATATTTGTTTCCATTTTTTCCCTTGGAGACTTCAAAGAGTCTGTCTTTCCACTGACAGTTTTCATAAAAAGATATGTAATTGACTATTCTGGACTCAACAGCTGCGTCTTATGCACAGAAGGAACCATGTGTTTCTCTAAATAACTGTATTGCTGAAACTTCCTGGCAGATTATTGCTTCTTCTTTAAACGGTTCTTGGTGGACTCAAACTGAAGGATGACATAGTGAGGTTACTCTTACGTGATAGTAATGAGAGGGAAAGACACATAGGCTATCAATGCTGAATGATATTTTAAACACTAATACTTACGTTACTACTCAAAAACTGGTCCTTTAAGATGCTGACAGACAGCACCTATTGCCACTGCTATAACAACAACACACACAACGATCTTACACCTGAAACGGATGCAGCGAAATTGAGCGAAAGTCCCCTTTTGTCCAACCCTGGTTACGCGCCTCCTTTTGTTTACAGTTCGTCACTCGTTCCGGTGAACGGAGTACACGTGCTGTTACTGCATTCTCCTGCAACCGCGACCCTCCACAGGTTGAAAAACAATGGTTTATAATTATTTATTTACTTATCTATTTATTGTTATTATTATTATTATTATTATGACACAAGTTACAGGCCTTTTATCAGACCACACGAAACATTCATGACTACTTGTTTTTGCCGTTCTTCCAGTATTCCTTCATTCTTTCACTAAACGCTCTCTTCCTATCGTCAGACCACTTTGGTCTTTGGGTTTTAGGTGCTGTTTTCTCTGACATCACTTCCAACTTGCACACCTTGTGTCTAAAGACTACTTTGTCTGTGTTGTCTTCTGAATCTATATGTGCCCTTTCAAGATCAATTTTGACTTGTATCATCCAAGGTGTAGTGGTCATGGGACCCTGGATGTACCTGAGGATTCTGTTGGTGCGTCGGGTCTGTGGAAGTT
Organism: Locusta migratoria; assembly: GCA_026315105.1. Classification (NCBI taxonomy): domain Eukaryota; kingdom Metazoa; phylum Arthropoda; class Insecta; order Orthoptera; family Acrididae; genus Locusta; species Locusta migratoria. Next base: position 221,304,178 of record CM048751.1, on the reverse strand, counting down.
TGCTGATGTGTCCATAAAATTTTAGTCGCCTCTTTTTAATGTCCACTGCGATGTTAGAGAACTCCCCTGTCGTATCACTGGAGTGAAGTCTATAGCCTTCGTCTGGAATTCTTGGTCCAATAATTTTCCTAATGATTTTCCTTTCCTGTGTGAGGATGTTCTCAAGGTCGGTCTTTGTGTGTAACATCAGTGTTTCACTGGCATATAGCACCTCCGGTTTGATTACGGTGTTGTAGTGACGAATTTTAGTGACAGTGGAAAGACATTTCTTATTATAGATATCCTACGTTTTGTATAAAGCTCTCTTCATTTTCAATACTCTAGTATTCTGTGCAATTTTCTCTTTTCCTGTAGGTCCGATTACTTCACCTAGGTACTTAAAGTGCGCAAGCCTGTTAATCTTGCCATACTTTGTGTTCAAATTTGGTATGTTTAGCTTCGTGCAGAAGAACTCAGTTTTTTGGAAGGAGATTTGTAACCCTACTTTTTCCGTGCACTCTTTGAGTATTTCTATCTGTCTGATTGCTGTAGTTTCGTTTTCCGTGAGAAGTGCCAGATCATCCGCGAAGGCTAGACAGCCAACATCTAGCTTGTCTTTTGGTCGTCCAAGTCTCACTGGCTTCTAGTGCCCTTGTGTTTTCAGCTCCTTCTCCCACTCCTTGATGACTTTATCGAGCACTATGCTGAAAAGGAGCGGTGAGAGTCCGTCACCTTGGAGAAGGCCTGTCTTGATTTGGAAAAGTTCGGAGATTTCACCCTTGAATTTCACCTAAGATGTTGTGTCTGTCAGAGTTTGTTTGATCGATCGCAATGTCTTGCCATTTTTTTTTTTTATTATTTTTTTTTCTTCTTTCTTCGTTACGGCCATCTAAGGACAACGCACCAATTTCAATGTTTCCTCCTTTGTTCTTCTTTCTTTTTTCCCCAATATTCTTTCATGTTTTCACTATGCATCCCTTTTCTCTCCTCAGACCACGTTACTCCTGTCTTCTTCTCCCTCCTGCCTTGGAATCCTTCCATTTTTAACACTTTTTTTCTTAAAAGTTTCTCTTTCTGTTGCATCTTTTTCACTTATATTGTTTCTTCCCAAATCTTTCCTAACTTCTTGAATCCATGCTATTGTTGACTTTTTGTCCCAGAGATATTTAAAAATCTGTTTGGTTAACATGTTGCTGTTCATTCGGTATAAATGTCCAAAAAATAGCAGTCGCCTCTTCCGTAGTGTTTCGGTTATGTTTTCTATGTTGCGATAAACTTCTGCATTACTTCTTAGTTTCCATACCTCTGTATTTCTTAGTGGATCAAGTATTTTTCGAATGATTTTTCTTTCTAGGACTTCAAGTTTATGTAATTTGTAATTCAGCACTAAACATTCACTTGCATAAAGACATTCTGGCTTTACTACTGTGTTGTAGTGCTGTATTTTCAGATTTTTAGACAGATACCTTTTGTTGTAAATGTTCCTGATTATACCACATGCTCTCTCCATTTTGTGTACTCTTTTTTTCTACAGCAAATTTTACTAAGCCATTTTCCTGAATCATCTCTCCCCAATATTTAAATTTATTTACCCTCTTTATCGGCCCAATATCTGTTAATAGTGTAATATATTTAGGCAGGAGGGTCCCGTTTGTTTAAATAACTGAAGTATTCGATACACTATGTGGTCGTAGTATTGTAGCCTAATATTCTATGTTTATATTACATAAGCATTTTATAGCGCTTCTGTCAAGTCACATTATCATATGCATTACTACGGTCTTCTAACAAACTAAATTAATTAATTATTAAAAGTCGTAACAACAATGTAAACATATATTAACACTGCACTAATTGTTGTTTACTTACGATCTTTTGTATTATTTCATTTTGATACGGAAATATTTTTATTACATCTGTCATACTTTTATGTATCTTTACGTAAAGCGAAATATGCATATGTTTCATGAACAAATTGTTAAATATTTAAATATTGTACTTCCGTGTACTAGAATGTTCTAGAAAAACTATAACAGATATTAATACGCGCGAATTGACGCGAACGCATTCAGAATGAAGTCTGTATCTGTCTGGAGTAGTAGTATGGAATAGTAATGAAGTATGAAGTTTCTAATGGAGTAGTTAGCATTGTTGTCAGTCAAAGTGGAGTCATGCATCTTACTTTTGTATTACTTCTGTGATTCATCAAGAATGGATAAATAAATATACGTATAAAATGAAATGTGTCATATTTGTAGTTTCCACAAGACCCCTAAGAACCCGACGTATTATTATTGACAGGCGAGCAACGAGATCTACGAGCATTCTACCACTGAACATATGCAACAGGGGATGTATAGAAAAATGTGGCTTTAATGAATGTCCAGTAAGGAAAAAAAAAAAAAAAAAAATGCACCACAGTAGGATTTCTGGAGCATTTTTTATGTTTGGCATAAATTTTGTTTTCACTACAGAAATTCTTAAACCTGTTTTGTTGGCTATTTCTTCTAAGAGATTGATTTGGATTGCTGCATTTGTTAGGTTTCCGGAAAAAATGAGTAAATCATCCGCAAATACTAGACAGTGAATTTCAATACCTTTGTGTTTAGTCCCCGGTCTGATTGGTGATAGCTTATGATCTTTTAGTTTTTGTTTCCATTCTTTTACTATTTTCTCTAGGACGCAGATGAAGAGGAGTGGAGACAGGCCGTCGCCTTACACCTATTTTAATGTTGAATGTGCCAGTCGCGGTGGCCGAGGAGACTGATGCGCCCCAGTCATGGTCTGCACGGCCATTACGGTCGGAGGTTCGAATCGCCCCTCGGGCATGAATATTTGTGTCGTCATTAGTGTAAGCTAGTTCATAAGTTTTCCAGGCGCGGTGGAGTAGCCGAGCGGTCTAAGGCGTCTCGCTGCGGAGCGCGCGGTTGCTCGCCGTGGAGGTTCGAGTCCTACCTGGAGCATGGGTGTGTGTGTTGTCTTCAGGTTAGTTTACCTTAGTTTAAGTAGTTTGTAAGCTACGGACTGATGACCACGCAGTTTGGTCCGATAGATTTACAAACATTTGAACATTTTGAAGTTTTCCACGAGTATTCAATTGACGACCTTTCAAGATTCTGTTAAAAGTAAAAATATCTCTGAAGATATTTGTACATCAGCTTCATCACCTGTGAAAGCAGGACGAGAAGATAAACAATTAGCGAATCAACTAGAAACATAGAAATAAAAGACACTGGAATGCATATACTTGGATTCCAAAATAGCCGGCCGCGTTGGCCGAGGGGTCTGCGGCGTGCCAGTCACGATGTGTACGGCCGCTGCGGTCGGGGGTTCTAATCCCCCCCTCGGCCATGGATGGTTGTGGCGTCTTTACTATAAGCTATTTCATAAGTAGTTTGTAAGTTTAGGGACTGATGACCCCGTAGTTAAGTCTCAAAAGCTATATAAACATTTGATGTTGAATGCCTTGGAAATTTCACCCTGAAGCTTTACTTTTGATTTGGTGTCTGTGAGTGTTTCACGAATAAGGTTAGCTAATTTTGTTGTTTATTTATTTATTTATTATATCAGTTTTTTCTTTTAGATCTCACTGTGACAGTGAACGGACAGGACGTGCTGCCATTGCTTACGGAACTGTTTATATCACCAACTAGGTTCACAGTAACGTGGCTGGTGAAATAAGCAAATAGCAGAAATAGCGCGATTATTTCGAAACTACGGGGAGTTCAGGCATTAACCCTAGAACGGCCGGCGAAAAATAGTTTCAGGAACGGTCGGGCTGGGTCTGAGGGATCCAACAATTAAAATTCTTATGACAAGTGCCAAAACCGTGTATTTACATCAAATGACGATTTTTTATATTGTTTAGATCCTACCAAATGCTGTAGGGACATTATTTTAACGTTCTGAACTTCACAATTGCTGTAAAATAAAAAAAAAAGTAGAAAATATACTTCTTTGTAGTAATAAATGTAACCACACTAGAAATACAAGTAAGTTGGATTGAAATACAAATATAAATGAGAATAATTTGTAGAACTGAGAAGCAGACTTGTTGAATTTATGTTATATAAATCGAAATTGTGCATATAATGAATAGTTTGTGTCATATCGTCCTCTAAACTCGTCACTTTTTCTAACAGACGACACAAACCATTTCTGCATGCACCAAGCACAACTATATTTTGCAAATTTTACAGAAGTATTTCGTTTTGCTGTCCTTCCACTTACAGCATCTTCCCCTTCATCCCCACTTATTTCACTATTGCTATCATGATCACTGTTTATTTCGAAGTCTGGGTCCGCGTCAGAATCGTCAATTTCATTATGATCATCGTATTATATGTTGAAAATTTCACAGTATGAAACACTTTCTCTTGAAATTTTTTATTTTAAATCATTGGCATCAGAAATAGTTCACAAAGTCATTTGAAACTGGATGAAACACCAAATACAAGTACACCAGCCCTGGTAGGATTCAATAACGTAATCGGTCGGGCTGGGTCTGACAGTCCCTCCCGATTTTTAGAGAACTGCCGATCATTGTCTAAACGATTTAAAACTTTATTCATGATTTTAACGGTTTCTCTTGCATGTTTCAGGAAACTATCAGAGCGCTCGAGTCAGATCAGCGACTGTTGTTGTTAAGGTCTTCAGTCCGGAGACTGGTTTGATGCAGCTCTCCACCCTACTCTATCCTGAGCAAGCCTTTTCATCTCCTCATAAGAACGGTAACCCACATCCACTTGAATCTGCTTACTATACGCGTCTCTTGGTCTCCCTCTGCGATTTTTACCCCACACACTTCCCTCCAATGCTAAATTTACGATTCCCCGATGCCTAAGAATGTGTCCTACCAAGCGATCCCTTCTTTTAGTCAGGGTACGCCAAAAATTCCTTTTCTCTCCAATTCTGTTCAGTACCTCTTCATTAGTTATGCGATCAACCCATCCAATCTTCAGCATTCTTCTGTAGCACCACATTTCAAAAGCCTCTATTCTCTTCCTGTCCGCACTGCTTATCGTCCATGTTTCACTCCCGTACAAGGCAACACTCCACACAAATGCCTTCAGAAAAGCCTTCCTTACGCTTAAATTAATATTCGATGTTAGCAAAGTTTTCTTTTTCAAAAATGCTTTTCTTCCCATTGCCATTCTGCATTGTATATCCTCTGTACTGCGACCATCACATGTTATTTTACTACCCAAGTAACAAAACTCATCTACCACCCTCATTGTTTCGTTACCTAATCTAATTCCTTCAGCATCGCCTGATTTTCTAAGACCGCATTCCATTATTTTTGTTTTGCTCTTGTTAATGTTCATTTGATACGCTCTCTTCAACACACTGTCCATTCCATTCAATTGCTCTTTCAGGTCCTTTGCTGTCTCTGACAGAATTACAATGCCATCAGCAAAACGCAATGTTTTTATTTCTTCCCCCTGAACTTTAATCCCTATTCCAAATTTTTCCTTGCTTTCCTTCACCGCCTGCTCGATGTACAAATTGAATAACATCGGAGAAAGGCTACAACCCTGTCTTACTCCCTTCCCAACTGATGCTTCCCTTTCACGCCCTTCGAGTCTAATAACTGCGGTCTGGCTTTTGTACAAGTTGTAAATAACTCTCCTTTCCCTGTATTTTACCCCTGCTGACTTCAGAATATGAAAGAGTGTATTCCAGTCAACATTGTCAAATGCTTTCTCCAAATCAACAAAAGCTAAAAATGTAGGTTTGCCTTTCCTTAATCTATCTTCTAAGATAAGACGTAAAGCGAGTATTGCCTCCCGGGTTCCTATGTTCCTCCTGAATCCAAACTGATCTTCCCCGAGGTCAGCTACTACCAGCTTTTCCATTCTCCTGTAGATAATTCGTGTTAAAATTTTGCAACCATGACTTATCAAACTGATGGTTCTGTAATTTTCAAACCTGTCTGCGCCTGTTTTCTTTGGAATGGGGATTATTACATTTTTCTTAAAGTCTGAGGGCATTTCGCCTGTCTCATACATCCTACACACCAGTTCAAACAGTCTTGTCATGACTGGCTCTCCCAGAGACTTTAGTAGCTCTGAGGGTATGTCATCTACTCCTGGGGCCTTGTTCCGACCTAGTTCTTTCAAGGCTCTGTCAAATTCATCTCTCAGTATAGTATCTCCTATATCATCTTGATCTACTTCCTCTTCCCTTCCTACAACATCGTCTCTAAGTTCATTTCCTTTGTAGAGCTGCTCTATGTACTCTTTCCACCTATCAGCTTTCCCTTCTTTGCTGAGAACTGGTTTATTTATTTATTTAATATCAGTTTTCTCTTTTAGATCTCACTGTGACAGAGAACGGCCAGGACGTGCTTCCATTGCTTACGGAACAGTTTATATCACCAAGTAGTTTCACAGTAACGTGGCTTGTGAAATAAGCAAATAGCTGAAATAGCGCGATTATTTCGAGACTACGGGCAGTCCAGGCATTAAGCGGTATCCCTCAACAAATTCCCCCTGTCCCCAGTAACGGCTGGGAAGCTCCCGCAGACCCGAGCCGCGACCAGTAAGCCAATTGGGGGTGTTCTCGGCGCCGTATTCCGCGGCTGCTGCGTCAGGAACGCTTTGTGCTCGCTCACACGCCGCAGGGGCTGGCCCACTTGAAAGTCAATGGACGACATCACATGCTGGCGGGGCCAAATTTAAATCCTCTTACGCCGCATTTAGGTACATCACATATTCCCTTTATCTCGTAAGGAAAATCCGCTTTTCAGCATTTGCATTTTTATCAGGTCTTCGAGATTATTCTTAACAGTTTTATGAGTTCTGGCAAAAAAGTGAAGGAATGCGAACGTCAAATTTCCATAGAAATTCTGCTGTTCCTTGAAGTTTTCCACCACATCTCACTCACAGTAAAAGGGATGCTAATTTTAGAATTCGCATTTATGTCTACTGGAATTCTAACAGTTTCCTGCGAGATCTGTCTTGCAGGGTAGACGGAAATAATGTTTGTTCTCAGAGAGTAGGAGAATGTACGTACGCGTGATGTAATATATTCGCCTAAAATGGGGAGGGAATAATATCCCTGCTATTAAAACAAAGAATTCAATTAATGTTTTTAGTAGAGATGCTGTCCGACTGTGTAGGGATGCGATACGAAAATCTGATTGTCAAAGCACAAGTAAAATTCTGTGGATCCTTAATAAAATCTGCTCATACAAAGCTTTAGATTAGATAAGATTAATACTTGTTCCATTGATCATATATACGACATTTCGTAATGATGTGGAACGTGTCACGTAAGTAAATGGTGTCTACACAGGACAATATTTTAAGGATTTTTTAATTTTCCTTTCCTTCATGTATTTTACTTAATCTTTTTTCTTTTTTTAAAGATTTATCTAAAATCATATTGTCAAGACGATAACAAATAATGATGTGACTTACATTGTATCTGATGGAGAAAGCCTTCCTACGGAACCAGTGCACCATTTTCATATTCTTCTTCTTGAAGATCTGATTTATTATACCTAAAATTCTTCTACACTATTTACAATATGATCGATACTACAAAGGTGGCCGTGGCGGAGCGCATTGAGGCGCTATGCTACAATGCGCGACGCCGCTTTCCGTCGGGGGTTCAAATCCCCCCTCGGGCATGGATGTTTGTGCCGTCGTTAGTGTAAGCTAGTTCATAAATAGTTTGTAAGTTTAGGGACTGATGACCCTTCAGTTAAGTCCCATAAGCTTTAGAAACATTTGAAAATTTGAACTTTGAAGGTGGTTACAGAAGTCCTTTGGAGCAGCCGGAGTGTTTCCTCGGTACGGCGTCTAATGGTCTTTGGTCTGTTCTTACGTAGCGGACTTCTTCTACTTAGGAGTCTTCCACGAGGCTGTCGTTTGCTTGGTGGATGCGAGACTGAATGACGAGTCTCCTGGCTGGTCGGTAAATGGCGATCGTCGGCCAATTGCGAGCTGGCGCAGAAATATTTCGCTGGTTCTCAGCTACGCAGCGACCTTTGTAAGAGGAGGTCCAAATTAAGCTCGAGAATACTCTGTTTGTTTACAGTCGTTTTTCTCGCAGTATGACACCTGCTAGTGATTGAATCGGCTGACCCGCCAAGCTTGGGTTTATGCCGTTGCAGCCAGCTTGTTAGGGTTAAACTGTGAGCACACAAGTCACCCGCAATACATTATATACACTATTTTCGTAACTGAATTTGAAATTTTGACGATATTTTAATTCACACGGAATTACTTTTATATACATAGGATAATTTTTAGCTGTATTTGTGCCGTTCACTTTTTGAGACTTTATTTTGTACACTTGTTTCTTTCCATTAATTTTTTCACGATTGCACAGTCCACTCTACAGACATATATTTACATACCGTATTCTTGGAATTTCAGATATATTAGGTAAACACGAAGATCGTATTACTGTGTACTTTTCAATAATCTCTGGCGATCAAACTGTTCCATATTACCGGTGGGTGTTTGTTTGCTTGACGTATATGAAAGGCGGGCAGTCAGCAACATTCTTTTCCTTCGCCTGCGGAATATGAAGGATGTTAAACTCGTTGCAGATATCGGTGAAAACGTGAGCGAAGGAAGCAAACAAGAACTTAATGAAGCCGTACACGAAGAGAGAGAGAATGGCTTTACTCCAACTGTTATGATTTCAGAATTATCTCGTTTCGTCGACAGTGGAATGTGTTAGCGGTTTCTGACTGGGCACTGAGAAAAGACATTCAAATGTTCAGATGTTTATAAAGCTATGGGACCAAACTGCAGTGGTCATCGGTCCCTAGACTTATAAACTATTTAAAAATACACACACACATACACACCGACAGACAGACAGACAGATATATATTCCAGAGGGAGGTCTCGAACTTCCGACGGGGAACAGCCGCGCAGCGCGCAGCAATGCAACTTAGACCTCACTGCCATTTCCACGCGGCAGAACTGACACTTTTGGACGTGGAAGAAGTTTTCCGCGAGTATTCAATTGACGACCTTTCAAGATTCTGTTGAAAGTAAAAACATCTCTGAAGATATTTGTACATCAACGTCATCACCTGTGAAAGCAGGACGAGAAGATAAACAATCAGCGTATCAACTAGAAACATAGAAATGAAAGACACTGGAATATATATCCTTGGATTTCAAAATAGCCGGCCGCGGTGGCCGAGGAGTCTGCGGCGTGCCAGTCATGGTTTGCACGGCCGCTGCGGTCGGGGGCTCGAATCCCCCTTCGGGCATGGATGTTTGTGCCGTCTTTACTATTAGCTATATCATAAGTTGTTAGTAAGTTTAGGGACTGATGACCCCGTAGTTAAGTCCCATCAACTGTACAAACATTTGAACATTTCATTTCAACATAGTTATATAGGCGAAGCGACATCCATTTTGATATGAATACGAAAATACCGCAGACCAAGGGAACAATTTCAAGGTTAGCTACAAAACGACGCTATAAAGAAATAGAAGGCGGACATCCGAACCAGAGGTATCAGAGTCGATAAATCAAATGCTTTCGATAATTAGACGTTCGATAGATTCGTTTAAGTCAGAGAATATGCAAAACACATATGGACAACAACTCTTTAGTCATGGGCTACTGCAGCAAGTAATAGAGTGATTTTCAGTTCACGGAGACACTATAATGGTTAAGAAAGCTTAAATCTAGACAAAGATTACGGCAACGTCTAATGGTCAAATACATATCTAAATACGAACAGAGATTTAACGTGGAAAGACCTTTTATCGACAAACCAAGATTATCACCGACCAAACAGCGTATGAAAATAATACCTTGACACATATTGGTGGAGGGAATAAAGTTAAACTCTCTCACACTGCACAATGTTTTATCAGTGCGTGAACGCAATGGAAAATTCGATCCTTCTAATCATTAACAAGTTCAAGTTCTCTTAAAAAAATTGGAAACGTTTCTATAACGTTCTCAAAATTGTAAAAGTTCACTTCTGAACTGTATTTTTTATGTCTGGAACAAGTCCTGAAACCCTAAGTGCAGAAACATGAAATTTCCCTTATACCCATTTCATTTACATCCACATATTTACTCTAATAATCACATTTATCTGTTTGACACAGGGTTCATGGAACAGCTTTTATAATTTTCTTCTTACAGTCTCTAATAGCACGCATTTTATAACACATTTCTCTGCAGTGGAGAATATAGCGTATAATGTTGGGGAGGATTTTTTTTTTTTTTAATTTTTTTTTTTTAATTTCGATATCAGTTTGATGTTTCACGAATCATTCATTAAAATCATCATTTATATTCACTATTTCGGAGTGGAGCAGTACCCTGCCCCCTGCACCCTTTCTATACGTTTCTCTTATTAGTATTATCATGTCTTTCTATGACCGTGGGTGAAAACAAAATATGTTCCAAATCAGAGGAGGAAAAGGAAGTGAAAGAAATTTCTCAAGGAGATGGTCGCGATGAATAACGCCAATGTTTGCCACCCTAACGTTTTCATCATTTCTGTAATCGCTAACTGTATCGCGGTAATACAAAATGAGCTGTTCTTCTATGTCATCCTTAAGTTCCACGTTGTGAGGATACCATAATGCGCAGCAATACTCCATAATAGGACGGACGAGTGTAGTACATGCAGTGTCTTTAATACAACTGTTGCATCTAAGTGTTCTCCCAATGAAATATAGCCTTCGGTTAGCCTGTCCAACGCTATTTCCTACGTGCTGTATCCAATTAAAGTTATTCGTAATTGTACTTGCCCTTTATTTTATATATCGCGAAAACTGATTTATTTCACAGATCATTAGGATTACTTGACATTTACCATTACTTAGGGTCAACTGTTAATTTTGCACCAGGCAGATATCTTATCTAAATAGTCTTGCAGCTGCTACTAATTTTCGGTTAACTTTACTAACTCACGATTAGGCTGTTAGAGTGCGGTAATTACTATTATTATTATTATTATTATTATTATTATTATTATTATTATTATTATTTTGTTCTTTATGGTCCTGGAAAAGTAGTCAGGAAAAAAAATCGGGTCAGCTACAAAGCAAAGTCAGAATATTCATAAGATTAGAAAGGAACATGTGTTCCAAAATTCTACTGCGAACTGACGTCAATGATATAGTCACGTGATTTTGTCGGTCACTCATATTAGAGTTCTTGAAATCTGAAGTGACTTGTGCATCATTCCATGCCTTGGGTACGGATCTTTCACTGACCGAGCGATTGTCTGTGATAACTAGGTATGCATCAGCATACTCTGAATGGAACCTAATTGATGCACAATCTGGAGCAGAAGACACGTTTCTTCTTGAGTGATACCTACTTCTAAATTTCTCATGCTGGAAGCTGTCTTGATTCGAATTTTGGATTATTTGCTTTGTTTTATTGGTGAAGGTATTTCATAAAATAAGGTTCAGCATTATTGCTTTATAAATCACAAATGTTACCGCGTAGTTAGGGCATCGAAATAGTTTTGCCGCTAATGTTTTTTGTATGATCAGAATTTCTTGAGATTTTTCTACGAGGGGTGTTCGAATGAAATGGCTAGAAGCGTCTTAACAACCAACCGGGTTGTAATTTGAATATGCCGCTTTTTGATAATGTAGTACGACAACTAGGGACGCGAAGTGTGTGCCGTCACCTCCCGTAAAAAAGTTCAAGGCTCAGTAGACAAGGTGATGCTCACCGTCATTTTCGACTTGCGAGGTGCAATACTCAGCGAATTCCTCGAGCACAGAAAATCCATTAACAGCGATGTATACTGTGGGACACTTCGTAGTCTGCGCAAGTTTATGTAAAGCAAACAGCCTGAACTGCTCACGGAGGGCGTGATTCTGCTCCACGTTAGCGCGCGTCCACACGTGTCCAGAGTCACTGAAAGTATACTGGCGAAGTTCAGGTGGGGACAACTTGAAAATCAGCCATACGGCCCGGACATGAAGCCCTGTTTTGGTCCTCTAAGAAAAGCATCTCAAAGGGAAGTGCTTCAACTACGACGACGATGTAAAGGACAAATGAAAGGACTGGTTCCTGTCACATCCATAGGAATTCTGGGTACAGAGGATACTTCGAGTCGCGGAACAGTGGGAGAGTTGTGCTGATAGATAGCTCTGGTGAATACTTTTTAATAAAGTCTTCAATTATACCCACTTTGTCGTTTCGTACCTTTTCATTTCAACACCCCCCCCCCCCTCCGTACTAATGTACGAGACTTAGTTTCGACCACGAAACTATTTGCAACATCTCATATTGAATACCGCGCTAAATTTCGAGTTTCCGTAAATGATTGCCAATTTTTGGGTTTCTTGTCTGTTTAAATTTGTCATGCAATTTTCTTTCCTTCAGAAACAGTGATCTAACATGTTTTCTGTACCACTTGGAGTCCTCCCCTATTTTTGTTAATTTCTTTGGTATGTTGTTGTTGTTGTGGTCTTCAGTCCGGAGACTGGTTTGATGCAGACCTCCACCATACCCTATCCTGGGCAAGCCTCTTCAACTCCACATAAGAACGGCAACCTACATCTGTCTGATTCTGCATACTGTATCCATCTCTTGGTCTTACTCTGCGGTTTCTACCCCATACACTTCCCTCCAACGCTAAATTCATCATTCGGTGATATCTAAGAATGTGTCCTACTAATCGATTCCTTCTTTTAGTCAACGTACGCCAGAAATCCCTTTCCTCCGCAATTCTGTTCAGTACCTCTTCATTAGTTACGCGATCCACCCACCTAATCTTCACCATTCTTCTATAACACTAAATTTCAAAAGCCTCTATCCTTTTCCTGTCGGCACTGTTAATCGTCCATGTTTCACTCCCATACAAGGCAACACTCCACACAAATGGCTTAAAAAGAACTTCCTTATGCTTAAATTAATATTCGATGTTAACAAATTTCTCTTTTTCAAAAACGCTTTTCTTCCCATTGCCACTCTGGATTTTATATCCTCTGTACTGCGACCAGCATTTGTTATTTTGCTGCCCGAGTAACAAAATACATCTACCTCCTTTATTGTTTTGTTACCTGATCTATTTCCTTTAGCATCACCTGATATTCTTAGACTGCACTCAGTTACCCTCGTTTTGCTCTTGTTAATGTTCATCTTACTGTGAGTTCAGCACACTGTTCATTCCTTTCAACTGCTCTTCCAGGTCCTTTGCTGTCTCCGACAGAATTATTATATCGTCTGCAAAACGCATTGTTTTTAATTCTTCACACTGAACTTTAATTCCTTCTCCAAATTTCTCCTTGCTTTCCTTTATAGCTTGCTCATTGCACAAATTGAATAACATTGGAGAAAGGCTACAACCCTGTCTTACTCCCTTCCCAAGCATTGCATCCCTTTCATGCCTTTCAACTCTGACAACCACTGTCTGGTTTTTGTAAAAGTTGTAAATAACCTTACGTTTCTTACATATATTCCTGCTTGCTTCAGAACTTGAAAGAGTTTATTCCAATCAATATTGTGAAAAGCCTTCTCGAAATCTATAAAAGCTAGATATGTAGGTTTGCCTTTTCTTCTAGGATAAGCCGTAAAGTGAGTATTGCCTCCCGTGTTCATACATTTCTCCTGAACCCAAACTGATCTTCCCCGAGGTCAACTTCTACCAGATTTCCATCCTTCTGTAAATAATTCGTGTTATTATTTTGCAACTATGATTTATTAAACTGGTGGTTCTGTAGTTTTCACACCTGTCAGCGCCTGCTTTCTTTGGAATGGAGATTATTACATTTTTCTTAAAGTCTGAGGGTACTTCGCCTGTCTTATACATCTTACACACCAGGTGAAACAGTTTTGTCATGGCTGGTTCCCCCAGCGACTTCAGTAGCTCTGAGGGAGTGTCATCTACTCCAGGGGCCTTGTTTCGACTTTGGTCTTTCAGTGCTCTGTCAAATTCATATCTCAGTATAGTATCTCCTATTTCATCCTCATCTACTTCTTCTCCCTTCCCTACAATATTGCTTCTAAGTTCATTTTCTTCGTAGAGCCTCTCTACATACACTTTTAACCTTTCAGCTTTCCCTTCTTTGCTGAGAATTGGTTTTCCATCTGTGTTCTTGATATTCATAGAGCTGTTTTACTTACCTCCAAATATCTCTTTTATTTTCCTGTAGGCTGTATCTATTTTTCCCTATTTATACATTCTTCCACATCCTTGCATTTGTCTTCTAGCCACTCCTGCTTAGCCATTTTGCACTTCCTGTCAATCTCATTTCTTAGTTGTCTGTACTCCATTTTGCCTGTTTCATTTACTTCATTTTTATATTTTCTCCTTTCATACATTAAATTTAGTATGTCCTGTGATATCCAAGGATTTTTGTAGTTCTTGCCTTCCTACCTATTTTGTCATTTGCTGCCTTTACTATTTCATCTCTCGAAGCAACCCATTCCTCCTCTACTGTTTTATTTTCTTCCGTTTCTGTCAATTGTTGCCTAAATCTCCCTCTGAAATTCTCACGAAGTTCGGGTTCCTTCAGCTTATCGAGGTCCCATCTCCTTATTTTCATACATTTCTGCATAGTTTTTTTTTTAGTTTCAGCCTACAATTCATGGCCAATAAGTTATGGTCAGAGTGTATATCTGCCTCTGGGTATATCTTACAGTTTAAAACCTCTTTCTGAAATCTATGTCTTACCATTATATAATCTATCTGGTATTATCCTGTGTTTCCTGGTCTCTTCCACGTATACAATTTTCTTTCGTGATTCTTAAACCAGGTGTTTGTTATAACTAACTTATGTTCCAGGCAAAATTCTACCAGGCGGCTTCCACTTTCATTTCTTTTGCTTAGACCATATTCACTTACTATCTTACCTTCCCTTCTTTGTCCTACTACCGAATTCCAGTCTCCCATAACAATTACGTTGTCGTCTCCGTTAATTGTCTGAATAATTTCCTTTAGATCCTCATATACTTCTTCGATCTCCTTATCATCGGCAGAGCTAGTTGGCATACAAACCTGTACTACTATGGTCGGTGTTTGCTTCGTATCTATTTTGACTACTATAATGCGATCACTGTGTTGCTCACAGTAGTTTACCTGCATTCCTATTTTCTTATTCATTATCAGACCTACTCCTGTAATACCCCCAACTGATTTTGTATTTATAATCCTGTACTCACTTAACCAGAAATCCTGTTCCTCTTTCTACCGAACTTCACTAATCCCCACTATATCTAATTTTGACCTATCCATTTCTCTTTTTAAATTTTCCAGCTTCCCTACCCGATTAAGCGATCTAACTTTCCACGCCCCGATCCGTAGAATGCCAGTGTTATCTTTCCTGATGATCACATCCTCCCGAGTAGTCCCGCCCGGAGATCCGAATGGTGGACTATTTCACCTACGGAATATTTTACCCGAAATTATGCCATCATTATATGTTCATACAGTAGAGCTTCATGTCCTCGGGAAAAGTAACGGCTGTAGTTTCCCCTTGCTTTCAGCCGTTTGCAGTAAGTTCGTGGCAAAGCCACATCAGCTGATATTACAAGGCCAGCTCAGTCAATCATCCAGACTGTTGCCCCTGTTACTACTGAAGAGGCTGCTGCCCCTCTTCAGGAAACACACGTTTGTCTGGCCACTCCACAGATACCCCGCCACTGTCGTTGCACCTACGGTACGGCTATCTGTATCGTTGAGGGACGAAAGCCACCCCACCTCGGCAATGTCTGTGGTTCATGGGAGTGGTTTTTTGGTATATAACTCTCAATTACTGTCGATACTTGTTCTTAGAACGTAAGCCACATCTGATTTGTACTCTCATTGTTAGTTTCAAAGGAAAGGAGACACTCACTCAAGAAGAGGGAACATTTCATTGCATTTTAGAATCGTTATACCGTTCGTTTAATTGTGCTAGATTTGGGAGTTTCTATACTCAGTCTCGCTCAGTCTCTTTCTTCACTAATCCCTTAATACATTTTTCTAGTCTTCATTATCTCAAGATTATTTGTTGCTAGGAGATTACGTACCTTCCAAATGCCCTTTACTACTCTAGTGAGGTCATCAACTAATTGCTCCAAATTTATGGAGTATGGGTTCACTACAATTTCGAACATTGTTTTATGCTTGGCACAGGATTTTTTATCATATATTTTTACAGAAATATCGAGAGTAAGTTAAAGTAACTGCCAATAACAATTGTGCACTTTGGGAACGTTTCTACAATTTTAATCGGCTCAGTCATGGGGGTCGATAAAATGAAACAATTTCTAATTGATTCCGGTTGTCAGATGTAGCCTCTACCCATACAAACTCACAGAATCTATCTACTTTAGTTTCGCTTCCGACAGCAATAAGCGTTTCACTACCAGTTTTTATTCAATTGATTCGTTCTGAACACCATTTGCCCTTTGTAAAAGTTTCAGCTGAACTTATCTCTGGCTTTAGCCAGCTTTCGCGATTTATGGTGGTTTGCGCTTGGAGCTCTGTTACTTTTCCCACACAGCTACGACAATTTTAAAACTGTTAAGCCAATGGATTTTAGATCTGTGTTCGTCCTGTCTGTGACCCGTGCCCTTTGAGAACGAAACCCTTTTTGTGTGTTTCCGAGGCCCTCTAACCTATAAAACCACCCGGTGCACGCCACACAGCCCACACTAGCCGTGTAGCCGCTTCCTGCGTGTAGTGAACGCCTCATTCAGCGGGACCCAATACTCTTCTACCCGGCGGTGCAAGTCGAGGAATCTACAGACATCACGGTTACAGAACCGTCTCAGCCCCTGATTCCCACTCTGTGCACACAGGTCCGCAGTCGGTACTATGAACTATGTTGCAGATGGAGAACACTGCTTTCATCTTGCAAACAAGACGGTCTTTAGACTATAGATTGGCGCCCAAAACCGAAGTGAATGTCTTGCGATCCACTGCGAGACACACCGTTTGCAACGACATGAGCCACCAACTGCGGTTGTTGCACCTACATTGGATGCCCAGTCTGACATGATGCACAAACAGGACCTTTCCTATGTGACGATGCTCCACTGACCTGCATCGTGAAAGTGGTACCATCGAAATGTACCCCTCTCTGAAAGCAGTTTGACGTTTAGTTTGCCGCTAAATTAATTTTATCGCGATACTTAGAAAATCATGCTACATTACAGGGGTGCAGAGAATTACACGTCAGTGCGAATGTCATCAATATCCCAGCCCGGGTCCATAACCGGCGGTCCGCAACCATTTTTCAAGATATGCTTTTATACGCTTGGTAT
Source organism: Locusta migratoria (assembly GCA_026315105.1). Lineage (NCBI taxonomy): Eukaryota > Metazoa > Arthropoda > Insecta > Orthoptera > Acrididae > Locusta > Locusta migratoria. The sequence goes on along the minus strand of CM048751.1, from coordinate 221,286,988 downwards.
GTATCAATACCAAGCAACGTGAACTAGATATGTTTCCACATTCAACCTACCGCACAGCATGTCAGCGAGGTGAGAATTCGTTCGAGTGTTGTGCATGGGGTGAGAAGTATTTGTTTTGCCTGCTGCTATGATATGGATCACCCCAGTTAATGCGAGAAAGCTCATGAACGGAAAATCAATTTTTGGAATTACGCACAATGTATCACGTGGAAGATAGGACCCATTCGGTTAGCCGTGTGGTCTAACGCACCGCTTTCCGAGACGGGGAGGCGTGATAAATATACAAAAATCAGTCTTGATCGCAGAAATAAAATTTCAATTAACCGGTTTCGACCTGATGTAGGTCATCTTCGGAATTACAAGTAACCCATGTGGCCAGTGCTGCACTCGGCTGGGCTGTCCCGGGCTGTTCTGCTGCCAGCAGGTAACTAGTCCAGCACTGGCCACATGGGCTACTTGTAATTCCGAAGATGACCTACATCAGGTCGAAACCGGTTAATTGAAACTGTAAATTTCTGCGATCAATACTGTTTTTTGTATATTTATCATACCAAATAGATCGCTGTTTTTCTCCTGACAATGTTGTCAAAATTAACGGGGAGGCCTACCGGTCCCGGTTTGAATACGCTGGACGAATTAACGAAGGTGTCGGAGTGGTTTATACGCGGTTTTCCACATCCCCCTAGGTTAACACCGGGCTGGACCCCAAGTCCCGTCTCAGTTACACGACAAGCAAGCATTTCGTAACACTTCACACTTGCACGCATATAATACCATACTCAGACATTCAGGGTACACATTTCTCCCCCGCGGGGTGGGGGGGGGGGGGGGGCGAGAAGAAGAGCGTCAGGCCACCCCGTAACTGTCAACACGCTATATCCGATTCACAAAGCCGACCCTATATGTGCGGGAACATGGCTCAAGATGAAGAAAGAAAGAGTATCACGGCGAAGATAATTATAAACAAATCATACACCTGTTTGATGATTGAAACTGGTATGTTGTTTGGTGGGATATAGGTAAGGCTATTCTATTGATTGGAAAAACAGGGTCACTACAAGGATTTGGCAATAGTGAGCCAGCTAAAGGAGGTCTGTTTCAAAAGCTACTCATTCAAAACTAATCTGGTGTTAAATGCAGCATTAATAATTGTCATCAGCTGGTAGTTAACACTCACAGTTTCCAATAAAGCTGATTAAAGATTAGTTGAACACAATTTTTTATTCATTAACACTATAATTCTGTTTAGTTATGGCACTAATATTAACAACTGCACAGTGGGAAACAGTGGGCTTAAACTGAATGAAAGCGCAACGGATATTTTGAACACAGCAACAACAGTACGTGGTCTGCATAAGGATCACTAACTACAGTATAAATTTGGCTGCGAGAGAAAACTGGAAAAACACAAACCACTTTCTAATAATGCAACTGCAAGAATTTATTTCGCTAACTGACTGATTGCAGAAACTTAGTATCCTGTTCATCTGTGTATTATTGCTCAACAATCACTATTATTATTAAACTTCACATCAATAAAGAAATATGTTAATCAAACTCAGCTTAGTCAATATTATGCTTTGATTTTAATAGCCAATAACTCTCAATAAAAGGAAGAGTGTTAGCTTTCTAACTAGCAAAGTGAAACAGGTAAAGACGTTCAACTTTCTCAATTACTATTAACAATAATGATAACATTACCTTATGATTGAAGAACAACAAAAATATTCTCAGACATTTTTTTTATTCATTAACACTGTAATTCTGTTTAGTTATGGCACTAATCCACCCCCATGAACCACAGACATTGCCGAGGTGGGGTGGCTTGCGTGCCTCAACGATGCAGATAGCCGTACCGTAGGTGCAACCACAGCGGAGGGGTATCTGTGGAGAGGCCAGACAAACGTGTGGTTCCTGAAGAGGGGCAGCAGCCTTTTCAGTAGTTACAAGGGCAACAGTCTGGATGATTGACTGAGCTGGCCTTGTAGCATCAGCTAATGTGGCTTTGCCACACAGTTACTGCGAACGGCTGAAAGCAAGGGGAAACTACAGCCGTTACTTTTCCCGAGGACATGCAGCTCTACTGTATGGAAATATGATGATGGCATCCTCTCGAGTAAAATATTCCGGAGGTAAAATAGTCCCCCATTCGGATCTCCGGGCGGGGACTACTCAGGAGGATGTTGTCATCAGGAAAGACAATACTGGCATTCTACGGATCGGAGCGTGGAATGTTAGATCCCTTAATCGAGTAGGAAAATTAGAAAATTTAAAACGGGAAATGGATAGGTTGAAGTTAGATATAGTGGGGATTAGTGAAGTTCGGTGGCAGGATGAACAGGATTTCTGGTCAGGTGAGTACAGGATTATAAATACAAAATCAGTTGGGGGTATCACAGGAGTAGGACTGATAATGAATAAGAAAATAGGAATGCGGGTAAACTACTATGAGCAGCACAGTGATCGCATTGTCATTGTAAAGATAGATACGAAGCCAACACCGACAACAGTAGTACAGGTTTATATGCCAACTAGCTCTGCCGATGATGAGGAGATTGAAGAAATATATGAGGAGCTAAAGGAAATAATTCAGACAGTTAAGGGAGAGGAAAACTTAATTGTGATGGGAGACTGGAATTCGGTAGTAGGAAATGGAAGAGAAGGAAAAATAGTAGGTGAATATGGACTGGGCAGGAGGAATGAAAGAGGGAGTCGCCTGGTAGAATTTTGCACGGAACATGATTTAATAGTAACAAACACCTGGTTTAAGAATCACAAAAGAAGGTTGTATACATGGAAGAGACCAGGAGACACCGGAAGGTATCAGATAGATTTTATAATGGTAAGACATAGGTACCGGAACCAGGTTTTAAACTGTAGGACGTACCCAGGGGCAGATATAGACTCTGACCATAACTTGTTAGTCATGAACTGTAGGCTGAAACTGAAAAAACTGCAGAAAGGTAGGAAAATAAGGAGATGGGACTTCGATAAATTGAAGGACAGTGAAGTTCTGGAGAATTTCAGAGGGAGCTTTAGGCAACAATTGACAGAAACAGGGGGAAATAAAACAGTAGAAGAGGAATGGGTAGCATTGAGAGATGAAATAGTGAAGGCAGCAGAGGACAAAATAGGTAGGAAGGCAAGACCAACAAAAAATCCTTGGGTATCACAGGAAATACTAAATTTAATTGATGAAAGGAGAAAATATAAAAATGCAGCAAATGAAACAGGCAAAATGGAGTACAGACGACTAAAAAATGAGATTGACAGGAAGTGCAAAATGGCTAAGCAGGAGTGGCTAGAAGCTAAATGCAAATCTGTAGAAGAATGTATAAGAAGGGGAAAAGTAGATACCGCCTACAGGAAAATAAAAGAGACATTTGGGGACAAGAAAAGCAACTCTACGAATATCAAGAACTCAGATGGGAAACCAGTTCTCAGCAAAGAAGGGAAAGCTGAAAGGTGGAAAGAGTACATAGAGCAGCTCTACAAAGGAAATGAACTTAGAGACGATGTTGTAGGAAGGGAAGAGGAAGTAGACAAAGATGAAATAGGAGATAATATACTGAGAGATGAATTTGACAGAGCCCTGAAAGACCTAGGTCAGAACAAGGCCCCAGGAGTAGATGACATACCCTCAGAGCTACTAAAGTCTCTGGGAGAGCCAGCCATGACAAAACTATTTGAACTGGTGTGTAGGATGTATGAGACAGGCGAAGTGCCCTTAGACTTTAAGAAAAATGTAATAATCCCCATTCCAAAGAAATCAGGCGCAGACAGGTGTGAAAATTACAGAACCATCAGTTTGATAAGTCATGGTTGCAAAATTTTAACACGAATTATCTACAGGAGAATGGAAAAGCTGGTAGAAGCTGACCTCGGGGAAGATCAGTTTGGATTCAGGAGGAACATAGGAACCCGGGAGGCAATACTCACTTTACGTCTTATCTTAGAAGATAGATTAAGGAAAGGCAAACCTACATTTTTAGCTTTTGTAGATTTGGAGAAAGCATTTGACAATGTTGACTGGAATACACTCTTTCAAATTCTGAAGTCAGCAGGGGTAAAATATAGGGAAAGGACAGTTATTTACAACTTGTACAAAAGCCAGACCGCAGTTATTAGACTCGAAGGGCATGAAAGGGAAGCAGTGGTTGGGAAGGGAGTAAGACAGGGTTGTAGCCTTTCTCCGATGTTATTCAATTTGTACATCGAGCAGGCGGTGAAGGAAAGCAAGGAAAAATTTGGAATAGGGATTAAAGTTCAGGGGGAAGAAATAAAAACATTGCGTTTTGCTGATGACATTGTAATTCTGGCAGAGACAGGAAAGGACCTGGAAGAGCAGTTGAATGGAATGGACAGTGTGTTGAAGAGAACGTATAAAATGAACATTAACAAGAGCAAAACAAAAATAATGGAATGCGGTCTTAGAAAATCAGGCGAGGCTGAAGGAATTAGATTAGGCAACGAAACAATGAAGGTGGTAGATGAGTTTTGTTACTTGGGTAGTAAAATAACATGTGATGGTCGCAGTACAGAGGATATAAAATGCAGAATGGCAATGGGAAGAAAAGCATTTTTGAAAAAGAGAAATTTGCTAACATCGAATATTAATTTAAGTGTAAGGAAGTCCTTTCTGAAGGCATTTGTTTGGAGTGTTGCGTTGTACGGGAGTGAAACATGGATGATAAGTAGTGCGGACAGGAAGAGAATAGAGGCTTTTGAAATGTGGTGTTACAGAAGAATGCTGAAGATTAGGTGGGTAGATCGCATAACCAATGAAGAAGTGCTGAACAGAATTGGTGAGAAAAGGAATTTTTGGCATACCCTGACAAAAAGAAGGGATCGCTTGGTAGGACACATTCTTAGACATCGTGGAATCGTAAATTTAGCATTGGAGGGAAGTGTGTGGGGTAAAAATCGCAGAGGGAGACCAAGAGACGCGTATAGTAAGCAGATTCAAGTGGATGTGGGTTGCCGTTCTTATGAGGAGATGAAAAGGCTTGCTCAGGATAGAGTAGGGTGGAGAGCTGCATCAAACCAGTCTCCGGACTGAAGACCATAACAACAACAACAACATGGCACTAATATTAATACCTGCGCAGTTAACTAGGAAACAGTGGGTTTAAAGTGATTGAAAGCGCAACGGATATTTTTAACACAGCAAAAACAATACGTAGTCTGCATAAGGCTTACTGACTACAGTATAAATGTGACTGCGAGAGAGATCTGGAAAAACACAAATCAAAGTCTTATAAAAACAGTACTGTGTCTGCAAAAATCAGATTTCAAAATTATTCCATCAGCTCGTACAAAAGCAGCTAACCAAAGCACGTCCGATCAGTACCAGAGTTACACACCGTCTCTCCTTTTCTGTTCAGCTACTACTCACATACATAGTCTTTGACAGAGATGTTACACAACAGAGTAAACCATAGACGTAATTACTTAAAGAAGTTCATATAACATTTTACATCCAAATATCGATACAAGACAGGCGAAACAAAATTACTGAATTTGTGCAGACATGTTTCATGATTACTGGCGCTTTCTGAAGCTTTACTTCAGAAGAAGGTGCAGAAAGGTATTCCAAATATCAGAATACTATCAGCTACATCGAAAAAAATTTATTGACTCGTAGACATGACCAAGGTTTCAACCGGAGGTGACGGCTTGACCGTCTCCCACCTTCATCACTCGGCTAGATACAAGAAAGAAGGAACAGCCCAGGAAACCTCGAAAGACGTATCTGTATATTATATAGAATTCGCTTGGTGTGCGTTAGAAAGTTATAAAAGTCTTAGACGATTAAAATTTTCATTTGTTTTGTTTCCTTTAATACAGAAGTGGTTTAAGACATATAGATAACCCAAAGAAACAGTTTAAACTGAAAAAAAGTTATTTTGTATAGATTCGTAGTTTATGTCTTGTCATACCGTTAAACAGATTGTAGAAATTTTTTTCAGCTTTACGTGTTTTAATGGTTTTATATTAAGCATTGATAAAGGCCACACATTGGTCGAAATCTAGATCTGTTAATAAACAATACTTACGACTGATTGCTGAAAAAATTTCTCCAAGTAAAATTACAATTGTTGAGCACAACTTCCACCATGGAATCAAGTCCATTATTCAGATTGTGTTAAATTTCGGACATTAGACCTTCAAATCGAGAGTAGTGGTTCTTACTGTCTGCATAATAATTCGTACGTTGCACGGTGTAGGCTACTTTGTAACAGACTCCGACACTGACCTATGGATTAATTCCGTCCTTGTCTAAATTTTGCACACCTGACCCTGACGGGATGATGAAGAGGGAGTACTTGGAGTAAGTGAATACCGGAATAAATACGCGAGAAACGTTAGTTAATAAAGACCCCTAAAACGAGAAACAAGGGTGTCAGTGTCTACACAAAATTTCATGCAGTGCATGGTAGTGGATAGTGCAATACAGAATTTGAGAGCAATGCACACTTTTATTTCAATATCGAATATGGCACACTTGACGTTCAAGACAAGAGAAACGTCACTATGATTTCGTATGGTGACTGGACAGGGTATTTCCTGTCATTGAGGACACAGTTTTTGGTAATCAATGGTAATGTGATAACCGGCGTCCCACAGGGTAGTGTTATTGGACCTCTGTTGTTCCTTATCTACATAAAAGATTTGGGAGAAAATCTGAGCAGCTCACTTAGGTTGTTTGCAGATGACGCCGTCATTTATCTTCTAGTTTAGTCATCTGAAGATCGAAACCAACTGCAGAACGATCTAAATAAGATATCAATATGGTTTAAAATTTTACAATTGACTCTAAATAAACAGAAGTGTGAAGTCGTTCATACGAGTACGAAAAGAAATCCGTTAAACTTTGCTTACAAAACAAATGAATCGAATGTGAGGGCCGTAAACACCTGTAAATAGCTAGGAATTACTATTACATCAGACTTAAACTTAAAAGGACACGTAGATAATGTCGTAGGATAGGCGAACCAGAGACTGCGTTTTATGGACAGAACCCTTAAAAGATGGAACAGAACTACTAAAGAGACTGGATACACCATGCTTGTCCGTCCTCAGTTGGAGTATTGCTGTCCATTGTGGGATACTTATGAAGTAGGTCTGACGGAAGACTTCGAAATAGTTCACAGATGGGCAGTCTGTTTTGTATTGTAATGATACAGAGGAGACAGCGTCACGGAAATGGTACAGGATCTCGAATGGAAATCATTAAACAATGGCGTTTATCGCTGTGGCGTGGTCTACTTACGAAACTCCAATTGCCAACATTCTCCTCCGAATCCGAGAATCTATTGTTGACTGCCACCTACATAGGTAGAAATGATACCAGAATAAAATACGAGAAATCAGAGCTCTAACGGAGAGATTCAGATGTTCTTTCTTCCCGCGCGCTATTAGAGATTGGAATGGTAGATAAATAGCACAGGAATGGTTCGATGAACCCTCTGCCAGGCACTTAAATGTGTTTTGCAGAGTATCCCATGTAGATGTGGATGGTGCATGGCAGAGGGTACGTTAAACCAGACGTCGACACCGTTTTCCTGATCACCATGACATTTGAAAGAAAAACGATTTTTTTTTCATGTACAGGGGATGCAGAAGATGAACAGAGTGAGAGAAACCGTGGGAAAATAACGACAGAAGCATTGTGTTGAATGGATAGATTGTAGGAGGGAGGAGGAAGAGGAGCGAGAGATTGTGATTGAGGTTGAGGAAGTGTGTGATGATGAGGATGAGGATGAGGATGAGGTGGTGGTGGCGGTTACGACGACGGTGAGAGTAGAGGAGGAGGGAGAATAAGAGGTACGCAAACAGAGACGGGGAGATGAAGGAGTACACGGAGTAAGTGAATATTTGAGTAGATAAATATGCGAGTAACGTTAGATAATAAAGAGATAAATCTAAAAAGACAAACAGCAAGGAAATAGGCATAGGGATGAGGTAAATGATGGTCAGAGAGATTAAGGGGTGGAGCGAAGAATATACAATTTCCATTCACATTTAACAAAATAAAATATTATAATCGGTCACCCGCATCTCTTAATCTCGTCCTGTCAGTCTAATAGTCGCTGATTTGTGTCAGAGGGGCAGAGCGCAAACCATTTGTAAATAGCATTTGGCAGCCCCGACTGGTGACCCATCTTTGTTCTTTACAATAATTTCTCGCTCTGCGAGTTCCGTAATTACTCATCCTATACCAAGTCACACGCCCGAAACGCCGTCAGGAAGCTTTCAGTATCTCTGTGCACGGTGGTCTCTTTTTTTTTTTTTTTTTTTTTTTTTTTTTTTTTTTTTTTTTTTTTTTTTTTTTTTGACAAGCAATTTGCGATTCATTGGTTTCTAGATTTCTAAATTACTCTTGACGCTCATGCCAATTTAATTTTGATACTGTTCCTGTTCTAGCTGCGGTCACCGGATACTGCGGCAAATTAATCCAGAAAATTACTTCGTATTGACATTCAAACTTCTCATTACGGCCCGCACGGTGTTTGCAGCTCGGCCCGTACTGCAGACTGTTCACTGAACGCCGAGCAGATGGGAGGAGTAATTAAGCCACTGGACACGCGTTTGTTTGGAGTGCTGGGCTACAGTTTCACTTTGTCTGCTTTTCTGCTACGTTTGTAATGATCTCATATCTCAACGAGATTTCATTTTCAACACTCTCATTTTGAAAATGTAAATGTATGGCACGATTCATTATTCGAATAACAGCGAAGATAACACTGTAGAACAATTAAAAAAAATGGTGCTGCGTTCTTAATGACAATCTACATCTACATACATACTCCGCAATTCACCGTATGGTGCGTGGCGGATGGTACACTGTACCACTACTAGGCATTTCCTTTCCTATTCCTCTCCCAAATAGTACGAGGAAAAAAAGAATGCCTACATGCCTCCGTACGAGCCCTAATTTCTCTTATCTTGTCTTTGTGATTACTACGCGAAATGTAAGTAGGCGGCAGCAAGATCGTACAACACTCAACTTCAAATTCCGGCCCTCTAAATTTCCTCAACAGAATTTCACGAAAAGAACGTCGTCTTTCCTCCAACGATCCCCAACTGAGTTACCGAAGCATTTCCGTGACACTCGCGCATTGGTCGAACCTACCAGTAACAAACCTAGCTGCTCGCCTCTTCAATGCTTCTATGTCTTCCTTTAAACTGATCTGCTGCGGGTCCCAAACACTTGAGCAATACTCAAGACGTGGTCGTACAAGATATACGCGGTCTCCTTTACTGATGATGTACAACTTCCCAAAATTCTCCCAATAAATCGAAGTCGGCTGTCCGCCTTACTCTCAACCGTCCTTACATGTTCGTTCCATTTCATATGGCTCTGCAATGTTACGCCTAGATATTTGAACGATGAGACTACATACAGAAGCTCACTACTAATGCTGTATTCGAACATTATGGGATTGTTTTTCCTACTCATGAGCATCACCTTACATTTTTCTACATTGAGAGCTAGCTGCCATTCTTCGCACCAACTAGAAATTTTTTCTAAGTCATCTTGTTTGCTGTTACAGTCAATTAAAAACGATACCCTCCCATACACCACAGCATCATCAGCAAATAGCCGCAAATTACAAGTTACTCTGCCCATCAGATCATTTATGTAGATAGAAAATAATAGCGGTCCTATCACACTCCCCTGGGGCACGCCTGACGATACACTCGTCTCTGATGAACACTCGCCGTCCATAACAACGTACTGCGTTCTATTACTTAGGAAGTCTTCCAGCCAGTCACAAATCTGTGAACCTATTCCATAACCTCGTATCTTCGTTAACAGTGTGCAGTGTGGCACCGCGTCGAACGCCTTTTTGAAATCGAGAAAAACACAATCTGCCTGTTGCCCTTCATCCATGGCTCGCAAGATGTCATGTGAGAAAAGGGCAAGCTGAGTTTCACATGAACGATGTTTCCTACACGCGTGATGCTTCACAGAATGAAGCTTTTCCGTTTCAAGGAAATTTACTATATTCGAACTGAGAATATGCTCCAAAATTCTACATGAAACTGATTTCAACGATATTGGCCTGTAATTCTGTGGGTCAGTTCTCTTTCCTTTCTTATAAACGGGAGTCACCTGCGCTTTTTTCCAATCACTAGGAACTCTGCGCCGAATTAAAGATTCGCGACAAATGCAGGCTAAGTAGGGGGCCAATGCCGCAGAATACTCTTAGTAAAACCGAACTGGTATGCCATCCGGACCAGCAGTTTTTTCGTATTCCGTTCTCTACACCGGAATTAGTACATTGATCAAATGCTAGTACATTTGTGCGGTCTTCCAGCGTGAATGATTTCCTAAAGGTTAAATTTTGTACTTCAGCTTTCCGTTTGCTTTCTTTTATTACTGCCCCGGAATGATCAACGAATCAACCGCACCTCACTGCGTACCGTTTAGCAACTGACGGTGTAAATAAACGGAGACTCCTTCAGCAAATGAGTTTTTGGCCGTACATTAAAAACTTCTGGTTGAGTATTTTTGTCAGACAACACTAATAATGCGTATTTTTACTAAGAGACGTGATACTACATTAACTCATACGAGAAATGAGTACGAGTGCTCATGTCGCTTAACGATGTGATCGGTTTTCAACAGTACATTCGTTCACCATCAGCTTTAAACAACTGCTCCGAAAAATGCCTCTTTCTCGGTGAGAATGTAGCCTTCTTCAAAGGGATAACGACCTACGCACAATGCAGGATGCGGCGAGCTTTGTAGACGTCCGGTACATTTCTCAGAATTAGAGATACCACCTGTCAGAGCCTTTGACGCCAAGAAAACAGTGGTGAATACCAACATCTATTGACTATCGAGAAAGACACAGTTCTCACGCCAGCCTTGCTAGTCGTCAACACGCGGCAACGTTCAGGAATCTCGGTGGGGCAGAACGCTGTCAGCGAACCGTGACGTCACGGTGCCGCCTGAGGTAGAGCTCCTAAATACCCAGGCAGAATCGTCCGCCATGTTTTCCCCAACATGGTTGGAATCGCGCTGCACTAACAGCGTAGAAGCGCACGCCCTGGCATCTTTCACAAACGATTTCGCAAAAGCTAATTGGTAGAAATATTTAATTTTTCCGCTACTTTAATCTTTGTATGTCAGCATTGTGACGAAATGCTCGTCATTTCGTTCACAGTTATAGTTAATAAGATATTGGCTTCGAAATAAGAGACTGCGTTACATTAGGAAAAGTTTGCAGTAAAAACTAGAGGCTGCCATGATATTCCGTATGGTGCGTGTTGCACCATATGTTGCTGCGCATGAAACTTTACTAATGGACTGAATTTTATTTTCGACTTAGGAGGAGATCTTTACCTTTCACTCATACCGCTAAACTTTATTGTATTTAGCGCTCTCGTTTCCGATGGCGATAAGGCCAGAATGAATCATGGCGTATCTCATACATGGTTAGAGGTATCAAAATGATATTTCGACAAATGATAACTTGCAAAGAGGGGAGTATTTTGCCACATGGTTACTACGCAAAACGTCATTAATTGTCGCGTTATTCAACAATCCGAAGATTGGTTTGAACACCACAGTGCTTTACTAGGCATGGTCCTGTTTGGAGGTGGTATGCCGTTGCCTTCTTCCGACCTTCTAACTGACTTACCCAGCCAGTTATAGGGGGACCTGCAGTTTAACGTGGGTTCCGAACCACGGTGCTACTCGGTAATTTTCACATGAGCAATACTGCCAGAGGGGAAAAAAGTGGAAAGTGACAGATAAAAATCCTAGGACCTGGCGGGGATCGAACCCGCGACCTTTAGATTTGTAGTCTGGCACTCTACCACTGTGCAACCGACGCGTGCTGGAAAATTGAAATTGCATATTACTTAGAGACACAGCACTTTTCTAGAGTGTAACTATTAAATTTAATGGGTTAAAATAAGTCAGTGACAGTATCTTCAAGTATGGATGTTATGCAGCAACAACATTTGCCTAATTATTAGGAGCTCTAATACGGCAGACGTGTTACTAGTAGACGGGCGGGCGAATCCCAGTGCGTCATATTTAACTGACATTATCTCAAGTTATACGTTTCTCACAGAGTTTCTGTTTGGAGAGGATGAAAATTTGATGTATTTTTAACATTTCATTTCCTTAATGTGTTCACCTAACTTCAACAGAAAAAAAAAAGTTTATCGCATGGTGAAAATTCCGTAACGTCGTCAGAAAGTGCATGGTCGTAAACTATCGGTATATGCTGTTTGTAAATTATTGCCATAAATAAAACTATAATTAAAACGTAGTGTAGTTCTTAACGAACACATTGATGAAAGTTTAACGTTGATACAGTGAGTAGTTTGCGAGTGTGAGCGAGTTGAATGAAACGCGAGGTAACGCGTGAGCTTCGTCCGGAACGTGGTAACTCCTACAGCTTGGGGAAAAATGGCGGATAGTTCAGCTCGGGTTTATAGGAGCCTTAGCCTAAGGCTCCTATAAATACGAGCTGACGCATCCGACATCTGTATTCCCGTAGCTCGTAAGTTAAACATAGTGAGATGCTAGAGGAATTGCGTCACGGCACTGTAGAACGACATTATGGGTGGTTGTGTTGCCATAAACTGCTCAAATCATTTCAGAGGTGGCTACAGAAGGTTTCGTTTCTCGAAAGATCCTGAGAGAAAAAAAATGGATCATTAACTGTCGTCGCAAAAACTGGCAACCCGCACCGAGCGTACAGTTATGTATAGTAAGTAAATATTATTTATTACTATGACTTGAAGCAATATTTAATAGTAAAAATCGCTTGTGATATTCAAACTTCAGTTTTTGTTTAACTCTTTTGAGAGTACTACCTCTGAACAGAGAAGCTGCCCGTAAAGAGTTACTGGACACAAAATATCATAACACAGAAAAACATCCCTGAAAATACAGTTCTTAGAGCACAATATGTCTTACACAGTATATTGAGAAATGCACCACTTCAAAAAGTTTTGTACTGACATTGCACAAATTGTTGAAGATATTTCTATCATGTTATTGCGAGAAAGTATTACAAACACTAAAACGGAAAATATAAATATACTGGGCAAAAGGTTTAGTTACGGCTATGGCAGCGTACTGTGCTGATACAGGCAACTACAGTCTTATTTGTGGTATTTCCAAGTTTTAGCGTCATATCTTGTAGTATGCAATTTGAAAGAATAGTACCTGGTATTATATCACAGAAAACACCTTCAATTCAATTTCTTATTAGTAAATGCCGATATTAACGCTCATCTGTGAGAGACTATAACATAACTGACACAGAATGATGGGTAAATTTTGCTTGTGGCTGCGGCGGCGAAGTGTGATAATATTGGCAACGAAATGTTTGCTTTACAAGGATTATTAAACTGAGAAGACAAGGATACTGCTACGCCGGACGCGGTGGCCGAGGGGACTGAGGCGCTTCAGTCACGGTCTGCACGGTCACTACGGTCGGGGGTTCGAATCCCCCCTCTGGCATGGATATTTGTGCCGTCCTTAGTCGTAAATAGTTCATAAGTAGTTTGTAAGTTAAGGAAGGGACTGATGACCCCGTAGTTAAGCCCCATAAGCTTTACAAACATTTGAACATTTTGAACATTTGGGTCTGCTACATACAAAAACCTGTCAACCTTAGATAAGAAACAGAATTATTTAATTATTTCATGGTATGCAGAAATGATTATTCCCCTCATTGTATACGATTGGGTTTTTAAAATAGCATACAATGGTTGTTGCCAACATCGGCACCGTGTGCCTCTGCGACTGTAAACTTTAGATCCTGTACACTAATGTTCTTTTTCCTTTTAGTGTTTGTAATACATTCTGAAACTTTCTCAATAACGTAATAGAAGCACATTCAGAAATGTGAATACAATTTGTCACAGCAGTCAACGTACACTATTTGCAAGACGGCAAACAAAGCTCGCATATTGTCATCATTCAAATACAAACCAAGATCGCTTAAAACGTTTGTCTAGATGATCAATTTCTGCAGAATTCAACGTAGGACGCGATTTTTATCACAGAAATGTACAGGGTGGTACATTGATAAGGACTGGGCCAAATATCTCACGACATAAGCAGCAAACGAAAAAACTACAAAGAACAAAACTTTTGTTGCTTGAAGGGGGAAAACAGATGGTTGGCCCGCTAGATGGCGCCGCCATAGGTCAAACGGACAACTGCATTTTTAAATAGGTACCCCCATTTTATTACAAATTCGTCTAATATGTAAATAAATATGAAAGTTTTGTTTGGATCACTTTTGTCGCTTTGTGATGGATGGCGCTATAATATTTACAGACATATTGCTCACAATTTTAGACGAACAGTGGGTAACAGGTAGAATTACTTAAATTAAAACGTAGAACGTAGATACGATTAAACTTTATTTCGGTTATTCCAATGTGATACATGTACATTTGTGAAATTATCATACATTACGAGAACGCATGCTGTTACTGTGTGATTACCTGTAATTACCTCATGACTTCAATAAATGCTCAAAATGATGTTGTTCTTCAACTTCAACGCATTTGGCGATACGCGTAACGAAATTCCCCTCTCAACAGCGAGTAGTTCGCCTTCAGTAATGTTATCACATACATTGACAATGCGCTGACGCACGTTTTCCGGCGTTGTCGGTGAATCACTATAACAAATATCCTTAAATTTTCCCCCCACAGAAAGAAATCAGGAGATGTAAGATCCGGTGAATGTACGGGCCATGGTATGGTGCTACTACGACCCATCCACCTCTCATTAAATATTCCCTTTAAGACCGCTTCAACTGCATGCCAGCCATGTGCCGGACATCATCATGTTGAAAGTACAACATCATTCTGCCATGCAGTGTAACATCTTCTTACCTAAGAAATCAGCAGACATTTCATCATTTAGATTGCCATCGATAAAATAGGGACCAATTTTCCTTCCTCCCATAGTTGCGCACCATACAAAAATCCGCCAAGTCGCTGATGTTCCAGTTGTCGCAGCCATCGTGGATTTTCCGTTGCCCAATAGTGTACATTATGCAGGTTTACGTTACCCCTGTTTGTTAATGATGCTTCCTGAGTAAACAGTACGCGTGAAAAAATATGTCATCGTCCCGTTATTTATTTTGTACCTAGTGACTAATCTGTACACGACGTTCAAAGTCTTCGCTATGCAAATCCTGATGCATAGAAATAGGGTACGGGTGAAATTTATGTTGATGTAGAATTGTCAACACCGACGTTTTTGAGATTCACGATTCTCGCTCAGTTTGTCTACTACTGCGGACTAGCAGCAACTTCAGCTAAAACACTTCCTTGGTCATCATCATTTGTTGCAGGTTGTGGTTGACGTTTCACTTGTGGCAGAACACACCCTGTCTCTTTAAAAAACGTAACTATCCGACGAAAGGTCCGGACACTTGGATGTCTTGCAGGATAACAATCAAAATACATATCACAGGCCCGTTGAGCATTTTGATCACAACAGAGATACATAAGTGCCATGTCGACCTTTCCTGCAACTGGTAAAAGGTCTATTTTAACACGCGTAATTTATCACTGTATCACGAAGCAAATACCGTTCGCACCGGCGATACCACGTACTTACACGTTTGTGGCTATTACTGAGCAATCTATCACAAAGCGAAAAAATTGTTCCAAATAAAACATTCATATTTATTTGAGTACTAGACGAATATGTAATAAAAATGGGGGCACCTATTAAAAAAAAAAAAAGAAAAAAAAAGACACAGTTGATATCCGTTTGACATATGGCAGCGCCAGCGCCATCTGTTTTCCCCATTAAAGCTAGGAAAGTTTTGTTTTTTTGTAGTTTTTTCGTTCGATGCTTATTTCGTGAGATATTTGGCCCAGTCAGTTTCAATGGACCACCCTGTGTATATTTCTTTCACTTTCTTTATTGGTATAGCAAAGAAAAGCACAAATAAGTAAATAAAACGCAAGATTTTCGTGTCTAATCCATATATCGATGTATACAAGAGAGTAATACAAGCTGAAAGTAGCTCGATCTAATGCTCTATGCCGGATACTCTGAAATATTTCACTGAAGTTGAACGAAACAACACTGTTCGAATAAGCTACGTGTTGTGTTTAGCATTCGCAGGGAATGAAAATGGCGGATGCGCCAGCCTATGTCTTTAGGAGCACTAGTGCCGCCTGTGGCCGTGGGTTGACACTGGCGGTGACGGAGGCGTGGTCGTTGGTACAGCACGGATCCATCTCGAAAGTCACTGCTTCTGGTAGCTTGGCCGGTAGATCTTCTGCTTCCTACCCGAAGATAGGAATCGGCACCCTAAGATGCCTCGCTTAGAACAGGTCAGGGAATCCAAAGATCCCGCCATCGACTTCTGCGTTGAGATTAGGCCGGTGGTGTCATGTTGTCGGAAGGCTCCTGGTTAACCAGAGTCACCATCCGTGAGCAGAAAACTGCAGCAGCGCCTGCCCTTTCGACTAGAAACCAGTACCTCGGATAAGTAACATCAGCCTGTGCTGGATCATCTAGGAACAGACTCACAGCATCGTAGTCATAAACCCGCTCCTGTCATCGATCCCTATGAGCGTGTTTATACAGAAACTAGCAGGGAGGCTCTGACGTGAATGTCTGCTTGTAATGAACGACCCGAGTCATTTATGTTTGCTATATCCGTTTGACAGACTATCAAATACTGACTTCAGTCTCCACTACGTGTTCTCATGTGATAGTTACGTGCAGTTACAGAATGTCTGGCGAGACAACGCACATTGTTATCTCACTTCCAATGGTTTTCTGTCGCAGACATATCTTCGGTGAATATCACTTTTCTCGTCCACGGGGGGTTTCGCAAAGTGCCAACGACACGTCTAACTTTTAACTCATCAGAATGCTTTCTGCTTCTGCCAGGAGCTCTTCCCTGGCTATAGTCTGTGACGACATGACTGACTTCTTATAAAAGTTCACAATGCATACTCTTTACTGTTCAGTGACGTAACAGCAATTCTTCATATTATATGTCATTAAAGAAGCGTCTGACCCGGCCGCGGTGGCCGAGGGGACTGAGGCGCTCCAGTCACGGTCTGCACGGCCACTACGGACGGGGGCTCGAATCCCCCTTCGGGCATGGATATTTGTGCCATCCTAGTTCGTAAGTAGTTCATAAGTAGTTTGTAAGTTTAGGGACTGATGACCCCGTAGTTAATTCCATAAGCTCTACAAACATTTGAATATTTTTTGAAGCGTCTGATAAGCAACGAGTGATCATAGTCCCTGTGATGAGCACAATTACGATGGATGGTTTCTTATTTCTTGTTTCGTTCCATACCACCATACCACATCACACGAGGTTAAAATACTAATGTACGAAACGTCTCAACATCCAAACTGGTTGAAATTTTAATATGTCGCTATGGAATAACTTAGCAAAACACCTTGTTTTGTTTTTATACCCACACATGTTGCGGCACTTATTGTGCCATTTTCCGTGGGTTTTTGCTTTTATTTTCTAGAATGCAAGTTACAGAATTTGGTTATACATTGCGTCTTCCAGGGTGAAAACTCCTTGACATCTGTACTGCCTGATCGAGACAATCTGGCGGCAGCTGAATGATTCTTAAGGGAAAATTCATGTGGGCATTCATGGAGCCAGTGGGTATATGTCGAGGCACTAAGACGCACAACAAATATCATACACTGTTTACAGACGACGTAACCCCTTCATGATGATGATTAAAAAAGGTCTGCTAGAGTGAAACTATTAAAAATCACGACGTGCAAGATGACTTACAGTCGCATCATCATGTTAAAACACAGTTCTAGGGATAAAATAGTTCTTAAAATTTACTGAGATTCCTTATATCTCTCACGAATTCGCGGTTAGCGAGGGCTATGACAGTACTAGTTCTTCTGTCTTCTACGTGTCCATTACAGTCGCAGTTGCGGAGGTCATGATCCTACGAGCGTCGCCTCTTCAGATTACGTGTCCACTCTGAACCGGCAGTGGGCAAGAGGTGTCCCGTGTACCCAGCTCTCGAGTGTGAAGCAACAGAATGGGGCGGAGTTTATACAGAGGGCTCCTCTCCGGCCACCCTTCCGCTGATAAGCACGAACGCGCCCACTCTCCAGTGGACGGGCCTTATCTCGGCATCTGCGGGCGGTTCGCTTCTTTGGGGGCGGCGGGCAGGCACGCGCGGATTGTAAACGCGGAAAATTAGGGCGGAGATAGCCGCGCGGCATTTATAACGGGGCTCGTTACGACCGCCGCTGACGTGCGTGATGGTTTTCCGGCCGGCGCGGCCGATTGCGGCGATAGCACACGCGACGCTGTCACCGAGCCGAGCCGGAAGTGGGCGCGTGCCGCGCGGTCACGCGGCAGACGGCACGGCCGCGTGGGCGGCGTCGCGTCGCCTGGCAACCGCCGACGCCGCCGCTGACACACGGAAGCACAGCTCGCGGTCGCCGCCATCCATCTTGTAGCTCGACACACGGGGGAAGGTAACACGCAACAAGTGTCACACGATACTCGCAGAGGGGGCGAGGACCGCCATTAATGTACAAAGTGATTATAATTGAAAAAAAAAAAAGGAACCTTAAACATGGCTGCACACAACAACTTTACTGTAGTAGAAGTAACAGTCAACCAGTTGCAAATTAAAGTTTAATAAACTTTACCGCGGTTTCGATTGATATAAATCAATCTTCTTCTGAATATCCACGGACCTATAGTAAGGCGGCCTACTTTTTCAAATCCCAGCGCGGGACGTTTAGAAGATGTATATGGATACCACGAACACGCGACTCAGTGTCAGCATAATCAAATGTTTGTTGAGCTTATGGGACTTAACTACGGGGTCATCAGATCCTAAACTTACAAACTACTTATGAACTAGCTAAGACTAAGGACGGCATAAATATCCATGCCCGAGGGGGGATTCAAACCCCCGAGCGTAGTGGCCGTGCAGACCCTGATTGGAACGCCTCAGACCCTCGGCCACCGCGGCCGGCCAGTGTCAGGACTCTCTCTCTAATGCAACCGAAAGTGCAAGTCATCGTGTTTTACTACATCGCAGGATTCTTTTGTATTGAATTTCAGCGTTCGCAACCATTTTGAGACCCTCTACGCACTGTGTGAAAGTACTGACTGGAGGGCGCCATCTCTCTAGGAAAACTGGCCTCAGTATTCCAGGCCGAAATCACTGCCATCAGGCCGTGTGTGGAGGAGAATTTGCGTAGGTGCTACAAACATCGTAGCATCTATATCTATTCAGACAGCCAGGCAGCCCTGAGATCACTGGCAGCTCCTGCACCAAGGTCTAAAATTGTTGCAGAATGTCACAGGGTTCTGGTGGAGCTAGGGGAAAGCAATAGAGTAAACCTATTGTGGGTCCCTGGCCACTCGGAGATCAGTGGCAACGAACATGCCGACAGATTAGCCAGGATGGTGGCAGAGACTCCATTTATTGGAACGGAACGTGTCCTGACAATCACCAAGGCAATGATCAAATTTTGAGCTACGTAACTGGCTCAGAAGACAGTACGTAGAATATTGGACGAAAGTCCATCAACAAAAACATGGCAAGGTAATGATGCCAAAGCCATTTTTTAAAAGAAGTTCTGCAATCCTGGGTCTGAACAGGAGAGATATTAGACTCATGGTTGGATTGCTGACAGGCCATGGGAATTTCAAAAACCACCTACGTACAATGGGAATAACAGAAGAGGACCCTAAATGTAGGATCTGTGATGACGGTGATGAAACTGCATCACATCAGATCTTCGAATGCATTGCATTGGAGAGTAAAAGGCACAGAACATTTGGGACAACCAGACACGAAGAAATTGTGTCTAATAAAGAACTGGTAAAGGGACTTTTTGCACTGTTCAAGGGCTTTGGTTGGCTTTACTAGATATACAGGGAGCGATACCGCACAATAAACTTAGTTTCGGTGCGGGCAGTGGCGGGTTGAACCAATTCTTTTTTTTCTTCCCTGGAAAATCAAATCAAATCAAGGCAGCCAACATTTTCAAATCCCAATGCGGGACGTTTCGAAGATGTATATGGGTACTACGAACACGCGACTCAGTGTCAGGACTCTGTCTCTCTAATGCAAGCGAAAGTGCAAGTCATCGTGTTTTACTACATCGCAGGATTCTTTTGTATTGCATTTCTGTGTTCGCAACCACTTTGAGACCCTCTACCCGCACTGTTTGAAAGTACGAATAAATCTTCGTAACAATGTATTCGACGTCCACTGGTAACCAATCTCCAGATGTTTGTATAGAGCTGTGTGAAATATACCCTGCCCACCCCACGCCACCTCTTACTCTCCCTCATGAAGTTTGAAGAACGCTTTGCATTTGTCATTCATGTTGAACTCCGACAAAATTTCTATTGGCACTATATGCACGAATTCCCATTACTTTCTCTTTCCCCGATTGATTTTCCAGTATGTTCGTTTAAGAATCATATATAATAACTGTAGTTTCACCAGGGAAATTCAGGATATCTAAAAATTTTACATTAATTCTAGTCTTTGGTTGAAAGTACCGCAATAATATTTTATATATTTTGAGGTCTTTGTGATGTGGAATGTGTGGTGTCGCACAAGTCTAAAGTACGCGCCATCTACTTTCGCCGCGCGCCGCCATGCACGCACGGCGCGGCGTTCTTACGACGTCAGCCACGAGTGCCCTCTGCTACAACTTCGCTCCCGGCCACCACTGAACGACATCGTTCACCTGGGACTGAGATAGGAACCAGCTAACACTTCGGAATCAGATAGGCACCAGTGAAGAGTTGGCTATCGGATAGGCACTAGGCAGGCCTCTAGCTCAACTATGTATCAGCATTCTGTAGTACTGAGCTATGTAAAAGTTAAGTATTACTAAGTCTCTAAGAAATATATATCTCGTTCTAATTTACTCTAGTGTTTCTAGTTTCTGCTGTCCCACTGACTGCTCACCTCCGTACCTGCACAAGCGTGCATCCCTTATTCCTGTGTCGGTCTCGTTCTACTCGGCCACCGACACCTACGACGGAAACGAGACACAAAAACGGCGACGAGGCTGGGACACAAAAAATGTCTGTTCAGATACTGGTAAATGGAAAGTCTTTTGTTATGAAGTTCTGTCTGAAAGTTAACTAAAGATAAAGACGCTTTCAAACTAAAAAACCGTCCGTTGTACTTCGGCATCTCCCAGAACGTTTCGTTTGGAACTTACTGTTATTGACATCGATATCAATCTTAAATGTTTAAATGTTTGTATAGTCTATGGGACTTAACTACGGGGTCATCAGTCCCTAAACTTACAAACTAGTTATGAACTACTTACGAACTAGGACGGCAAATATCCATGCCCGAGGGGGGATTCGAACCCCCGACCGTAGTGGCCGCGCAGACCGTGACTGGAGCGCCTTAGTCCCCTCGGCCACCGAGGCCGGATTATCAATCTCAGAGAATTAAGAGTGCACACCCCGCGCTAACAGTTACAGGTTTTCACCTAGTCGTAGTAAATATTTACTCCTTTTCTGGACAACAAAAGTACTGCACATAATCACTGTCATAAATCTTCATATCCTGATTCGTAATGCTTGCGATACGTGGGAATAATCTGCAGTCGGTGGAAGTGAGAAATTTTCTGGATGCGGGACTTGCGGGACAAATAAGCCATTTTGTGGGACACTTTTATGAAGTTTTGCAATGGGGGACGGTCACGCAGAATCCGGGACGGTTGGCCGTCTTAACCTATAGTGAATAAGAAAGTAACAATGAAGGTATGTGCAACCGTATTAAAAACAATAGAATGTTTACCTATAAAACTACAACAAATTTTTAGTCTACAGGAAACAAGTACTTACATTACATTACTACTTTGGAAAATTTACACGCTTCAATCTGTGTACACATAATGAAGCCCCTTAAACAAAGGCTCGTAAAACATTATAATTGCTCAAAATGAGCAAAATGAGGCAACGAAAAGTTGTTGGAGAAGGGGGAAGAACGCATGACAGAAGAAAACTAAAAAGTGAGAAAACTGATCAGTACTTGGCGCTGTAAGCGTCTTAATTTTAAAGCCCTGGATATAAAAAGTAGTGGCAACCTTTATCTGTTGATTGACGACAATCACGGCTTAGCATTGGCCAGTTCCGCGTCACGTGCTACTCGGCAGCCGTTCCTGGGCCAACCTATGCATAACGGATATTGCAGAAATACACTAATTTTAATGTTTATTTCTCAATACGAAGGTTCTCTGTCATAGAAGTTCGTTTTTTATTAACTAGAGATCTTAATCTGTTTATGGTATGGTATGGTAAAAAGTCTGCTGGTCCTGATGGAACACCAGTTCGGTTTTACAAAGAGTATTCTGCGGCTACGTAGCTTTCATTTATCGCGAATCTTTAATTCAGCGAAAAGTTCCTAGTGATTGGAAAAAAGCGAAGGTGACTCCCGTTTATAAGAAAGGAAAGAGAACTGACCCACACAATTACAGGCCAATATTGCTGACATCAGTTTCATGTAGAATTTTGGAGCATATTCTCAGTTCGAATATAGTAAATTTCCTTGAAACGGAACAGCTTCTTTCTATGAATCAGCGCGGGTTCAGGAAATATCGTTCATGTAAAACTCAGCTTGCCCTTTTCTCACATGACCTATTGCGAGCCATGGATGAAGGGCAACGGGCGGATTCTGTTTTTCTCGACTTCAAAAAGGCGTTCGACGCGGTACCACACTGCAGACTGCTAAAGAAGATACTGGCTTATGGAACAGGTTCACAGATTTGTGACTGGCTGGAAGACTTCCTAAGTAATAGAACGCAATACGTTGTTATCGACGGCGAGTGTTCACCACAGATGAGTATATCGTCAGGCGTGCCCCAGGGGAGTGTGATAGGACCGCTATTATTTTCTATCTATGTAAATGATCTGATGGACAGAGTGAGTTGTAATTTGCGGCTGTTTGCTGATGATGCTGTGGTGTATGGGAGGTTGTCGTCTTTAACTGAGTGTAATAGCTACAGGATGACTTAGACAAAATTTATAGTTGGTGCGAAGAATAGCAGCTAGCTCTGAATGTAGAAAAATGTAAGGTGATGCGCATGAGTAGGAAAAACAACCCCGTAATGTTCGAATACAGCATTAGTAGTGAGCTCTTTGATGCTGTCGCGTCGTTCAAATATCTAGTCGTAACTTTGCAGAGCGATATGAAATGAAACGAACATGTAAGGACAGTTGTGAATAAGGCGAACAGCCGACTTCGGTTTATTGGAAGAATTCTGGGAAGTTGTACATCATCAGTAAAGGAGACCGCGTATAAAATGCTTGTACGACCACTTCTTGAGTATTGCTCAAGTGTTTGGGACCCGCAGCAGATCAGTTTAAAGGAAGACATAGAAGCAGTTCAGAGGCGAGCAGCTAGGTTTGTAGTTTAGACCAATGCGCGAGTTCACGGAATTGCTCCGGCAACTCAATTGGGGATCGCTGGAGGAAAGACGACGTTCTTTTCGTGAATTTCTGTTAAGGAAATTTAGAGGGCCGGAATCTGAAGCTGAGTGTAGTACGATCTTGCTGCCGCCTACGTGTAGTGATCACAAAGACAAGATAAGAGAAATTAGAGCTCGTACGGAAGCATATAGGAATTCTTTATTTCCTCGTTTTATTTGGGAGTGGAATAGGAAAGGAAATGCCTAGTAGTGGTACAGTGTACCCTCCGCCACGCACCTTATTGTGGATAGCGGAGTATGTATGTATGTATGTAGATGTAGATTTGTATTCGGATAGAAATTGATTAATGTAATTCTTACATACGCAGGCGCTTGATATGGAAAAAAACTGAAACAGCTGTAGTGCTATTTAATAAAATATAAGCAGTGAACTGGAACTTTCATTACAATGTCATTCAACGGCATTTATCACACTGCAGGCCCAACAGTCAGTAAGGGTAAATTTTTCATTGTTATAGCTGGCATACAGGGATATAAATTTGGTGAGTTGTGCTACTCTTACAAGTGATTAAAAGTCACGAGAGGGTTTGGTCCTATGATGTATAGTGTAGGGGGCACGGGACTCGAAACACCTACTTGTGTCCAAAATGACCCACGTGGACTTCTAGTGTTAAAGGGTACACACTGATGACGCTCTGGTAACTTTGTCGCTAC
Organism: Locusta migratoria; assembly: GCA_026315105.1. Classification (NCBI taxonomy): domain Eukaryota; kingdom Metazoa; phylum Arthropoda; class Insecta; order Orthoptera; family Acrididae; genus Locusta; species Locusta migratoria. The sequence goes on along the minus strand of CM048751.1, from coordinate 221,262,828 downwards.
GCCATCTGTTGATGGACGACTTCGAAACAATTATTAGTACCTCTACAATCCCCAATGTGGCTTGTGCCGTCATAGGATGAAAGTCGAGGTTGTCCTGGCAGGAATATTTCTTTCGGTTGTTTACTTACAGGCAAAGCAGTGGACATCAACTAACTGTTGGAACGTCGATATCTCTTCAGTGTTAGAAATCGGTTCAGAATAAATGTCCCACCTGTTTAAGTCCATGGTACAGTACAGACGCAATACTGGCGTTCACTAGTATTCCTTAGCAGAAGCTGCCTCTTTAACAGATTACGTCCCATCTGTCTTTTTTCTGTTTTGTACTTCGGTGTCGTCTCATTGCTCGATTATATTTTTAAATTCTTAATGGTTCTTCCGCGAAACAACTCATCAGATTACGAAGAGTGACGCTCAGGTAAATACGATCTACGACGCTAATGGAACTGTAGTAGAGGACAAGTTATTTACGGAGTGGAGTCGTATGGTGCATTTTCACAACAGACAAACTATTTCCATTAAAGTATATTTTTATCTTACAGAAAGCTCTAATGCCGTTCCTCAGTTTCCACAGTTACAGGTAAAACTACTTGCAATTCGAAATATATTTAGTAAATGCTACACTTTCAAAAGAAAATTTTATTAACTGGATAGTTTCTAACGAAAATTACTAAATATCGCAACACTTACAACTAATCAAACTTGGAAGGGTTAAAGCTTAATAATTCCATGAAGTATCAAAGACATAAGCAAATAGCTGTCAATAGTGTGATATTTGCACTTCACCTCACAAACGAAGGCTAATGTAATTACCTCTACATTTGTTGTAGACACGTAATTGTACCGGCCGCGGTGGCCGAGCGGACTGAGGCGCTCCAGTCACGGTCTGCACCGCCACTACGGTTGGGGGTTCGAATCCCCCCTCGGGCATGGATATATGTGCCGTCCTTAGTCTTAGCTAGTTGATGAGTAGTTTGTAAGCTTAGGGACTGATGACCCCGTAGTTAAGTACCATACGTTCTACAAACATTTGAACACGTAATTGTTCTAGAAATGATCCGTAGACACAGAATTATTCTAAAAAGATCTTTATTGCAAGTAAATCGTCCTCAGTTTCAAGAAAAACTTATAATTACATCAGAATTTAAAATGACAAATTACGATTACAAATTAAAACAATACGAGCGACCAGGAAATCAGTGGCGGCGTGTCATATGTGTGTACTGGTTCAGTAAATCCCCGGGGAAAAGGTCGGAGTAAAAAATAAATGAATAAATAAAATAAAAAGTGATTTTGAATAATTTTTCTTCATTTCCTTCTTCTATCAGATCACTTTATATACACATTAAAAGTATTTTTATCGAATGAGAAATACCTTACGTCGTGGAGACTACGTATAGGAGTTGTAGTGCAGCCGCTTACTACAGGCTACAATGGCCGCAAGGTTGCAATGGGCATGTGCGGCTAAGTTTCAAATTCTCTTCTGAACTCTTGGAGGCAGCATATGGTCGCTGCCGCAGTATGTAGGGGCGAGGGGAAACGTCGCTTTTAACATTAGCGTTAGAGCTGGTTGAGACATCAGCTCCTGGTTATCCGAGCTCTGGCGGTTACGCACGAATGGTCCCGAAGCAAGACAATCGAGTTACTGCTCAAAAAAATGTTCAAATGTTTGTTAAGCTTATGGGACTTAACTACGGGGTCATCAGTCCCTAAACTTACAAACTACTTATGAACTACCTAAGACTAAGGACGGCACAAATATCCATGCCCGAGGGGGGGATTCGAACCCCCGACCGTAGTGGCCGTGCAGACCGTGACTGGAGCGCCTCAGTCCCCTCGGCCACCACGGCCGGCCGAGTTACTGCGCACCTCGCAAATCCTCCATGAAGTCAAATTACGCCCTTCATATTTGTCGTTGTCGCACTGAAGATTCATCAAAGAGAGGTCATATTTAATAAAATATCTTATAACTATCAATTAAAGACGTATCAACTGCAAAAGCCTTCAGAAGATCCGATAACGCAGAATAAGGTTGTCACTATTCTCCACGTAACAAGAATAGTCGTGTGGTTAGTAGCATCGCGCTGCGCAGTCGATGATAGTGGGTTCCAGACCGAGAGCAAGCATTTTTTTTAAATCTAATCGTCTTTTTAACAGATACGGAAACAACGAATTTTGTATTGCTACTTGCCAGACATACTTTGGACGGTTCTGAAAATATGTCGCGATTTTGAGGGTAAATGACATTTATACTCTTAGTTGTAACACATACTATCCCGGCCATTAAAATTGCTACACCACGAAGATGACGTGCAACAGACACGCAATTTAACCGACTGGAAGAAGAAGCTGTAATATGCAAATGATTAGCTTTTCAGAGCATTTACACGAGGTTGGCACCGGTGGTGACACCTACAACCTGCTGACATGAGGAAAGTTTCCAACCGATTTCTCACCGGCGTTGCGTGGTGAAAAGTTGTTGTGATGCCTCGTGTAAGGAGTAGTACCATCACGTTTCCGACTTAGATAAAGGTCGGATTGTAGCCTATTGCGATTGCGGTTTACCGTATCGCAACATTGTTGCTTGCGTTGGTTGCGATCCAATGACTGTTATAGGAATATGGAATCGGTGGGTTCAGGAGGCCAATACGGAACGCCGTGCTGGATCCCAACGGCCTCGTATCACTAGCAGTCGAGATGACGGGCATCTTAGCCGCATTGCTGTAATGGATTGTGCAGCCACGTATCCGCATTGCTGTAATGGATTGTGCAGCGACGTCTCGATCCCTGAGTCAACACATGGGGACGTTTGCAGTTCGCCGATGTTTCAAGCAGCATGGACTATATGCTCAGAAACCATGACTGCGGTTACACTTGACGCTGCATCACAGACAGGAGCGCCTTCGATGGTAAACGCAACGGCGAACCTGGGTGCACGAATGGAAAATGTCAATTTTTCGGATGAATCCAGGTCAGTTTACACCATTATGATGGTCGCATCCGTGTTTGGCGACATCGCGGTGAACGCACATTGGAAGCGTGTGCCATACTGGCGTTATCACCCGGCGTGACGCTATGGGGTGTCATTGGCTACACGTCCCGTTCACCTCTTGTTCGCATCGACGGCACTTTGAACAGTTGCCGTTACTTTTCAGATGTGTTACGACTCGTGGCTCTACCCTTCAGGACGGCCGCAGTGGCCGAGGGGACTGAGGCGCTCCAGTCACGGTCTACACGGCCACTATGGTCGGAGGTTCGAATCCCCCTCGGGCATGGATATTTGTGCCGTCCTTAGTCTTAAGTAGTTTGTAAGCTTAGGGATTGATGACCCCGTAGTTAAGTCCCATAAGTTCTACAAACATTTGAACATTTTTTTTTCTACCCTTCATTTGAACCCTGCGAAGCAGGATAATGCACGACGACAGCATGTTGCAGGTCCTGTACGGGCCTCTCTGGATACGGAAAATAGCCGACTGCTACCCTGGCCAGCACATTATCCAGATATGTCACCAGATATCGTGTTGAAACTGCATGGGCATCTGTAACTGTACACGCCATCCAACCTCTGTTTGACTCAATGCCAAAGCTTATCAAGGCCGTTAGTACGGCCAGAGGTGGTCGTTCTGGGTACTGATTTCTCAACAGCTAATGCACCCAATTTGCGTGAAAATGTAATCACAAATCAATTCTAGAATAATATATTTGTCCAATAGATACCCGTTTATCATCTGCATTTCTTCTTGGTGTAGCAATTTTAATGTCCAGTAGTGTATTTAAGTGTTTGAAAAGATGTGGAGGAGAGCAGCCTTTGCCCATGCGTAAGGTTAGGAGGGGTGCTACTTACAGTGTCACTTGACCCAAAGGTACTTTGTCTCTTGTAACATATTCCTTTTGTTACATTTACTTAACAATGTAATCAGTTACTTATGTGTTCTAGTGTTCATGTACAACTTCATATGTTCTTGGTGTTTATTATCAGAGAAAAATTGAAACGTTCAGTATCTTTTAAAAACAATTTCCTCAACTTTAATCTTGAAAGAGAAGTGTGAAACAAAGAAGCTTGGTAAGCCGATGCCACAACTAGATTTGCAGCAGGCGCCAACAAGCGAAGGTAAGAAATTCTGCAGAACTTGTAACGAAAATATATCTAACTAGGGTGGGGGGGAGGGGGGGCGAGGCGTAGAGGGGAGACGGCGCCAAAAGATTCGGTACTCAAAGAAGTGCACCCCCGGTCATCTGAAACACCAGACGCCACTGCAGATAATAATTACAACAATATTGAAACAACAGCTCTTCTTCAAAGAACAGTTCATTAACACTTCATAAGCGCACTCTAGTTAAGCACTACTCCAGCATGATACCCACCGTGCTAAATGATGAAAAGTGCATTCCCGAATGGCGATCCATGAAACCGGTCATTGCATTTATATCTTCGGAAAGGTCACATGAGAAATTACAACTCTACAGGTCACCGTACATCGGTTCCATTGGTCACTGACATGAGGATCAGACTGATTTGGATACCTTTTGGCATAATGATCATTTTTATATATGCCACAAATTTTGGCATACTGAAGCTAAGCAGCAATACAGTGTCAAATTTTTAATATTACAAACTTTCTGCAGCGCAGCCAAAGTGTACGAATCAGTTGTTTCTTGCACATTATCTGCAGTATAGGGTGGTCTTTCTTCGGTTTACGAGAGCACAGCCGTGCTAGAGTAACCGAGAGGTCTGAAGCGCCACGTTCAGGATCGCGCGGTCTCCCGCAACGGGGTTTCGAATCCTCAAATCAAAATGTTCAAATGTTTGTTAAGCTTATGGGACTTATCTACGGGGTCATCAGTCCCTAAACTTACAAACTACTTATGAACTACTTACGAACTAGGACGGCACAAATATCCATGCCCGAGGGGGAATTCGAACCCCCGACCGTAGTGGTCGTGCAGACCGTGACTGGAGCTCCTCAGTCCCCGCGGCCACCGCGGCCGGCTTCGAATCCTCCCTCGGGCATGGATGTTTGTGTTGTCATTAGTATAGGTTAGTTAATAAGTAGTTTGCTAGTTAGGGACCTCTGACCCCGCAGTTAAGTCCCATACGCTTAACAAATATTCGAACAATAGCCCATTTTATTAATCAGTCGCTCCTGAGAAAACCACGAAAAACCATAATTTACAGATACAAGAACTTGTGAGGAAGGCAACTTCTATATTTTTCTATTTATTTAAAATCTTCGACATTTCTGATGGAGGTTATATCCTCAAACAACGTTTTTTAAAAATGTAATATATGTTATGTCTTCATCCGTCACCGAAATCTAAAGGTTCAAAAATTATCATACATAGGCACAAAACGGATTTTAGCCGTGTTTAAATTATAATATGCAAGTATCTAAATACGTAACTATAGGACATGCCTCGCATTTTACAATATATTGTGTATTCATTTATCTCCAAGCGATATTTTTCCGATGTTGAAAATCTTGAGCCTGTTACGATACACATGAAAAACCAATATGTTTGGGTACAAAAAATGCCAATTGTACTCCGAGGCGACGTTCGAGTCACTATGAAATGTACCAATTGCTATTGTTCGTAGCACTGCTTGGCGTGCATCTCTTTTTTTTTTTTTGTATCCCTTCCTCGCCGCTACTTTTGTATCCCATCCTCGTCTCCACTTTTGTGTCTCGTTTCCGCCGGTTGTCCTGGGTGTCGTTGGTCGAGTACAGAGAGACCGACACAGGAAAGTAGGATGCACGCGTGTGCGGGTACAGAGTCTGAGGTGACCAGCCAGTGGGATAGCGGAAACTAGAAACACATTATCTAGATTAGAACAAGTTGTATATTTCATAGAAATAGGATAATACTTAACTTTTACAAAGTTCATGACTGCCAACTAAGTGTACTGCTGAGACATAGGTTAACTACGTAGAGGCCTGCCTGTGGTGTCGCACACGTACAAAGTGCGCGCCACTTACTTTCGCCGCGCGCCGCCATGCACGCACGGCGCGGCGTTCTCACGACGACAGCCACGAGCGCCCTCTGCGACAACGCCGCTCGTGGCCACCACTGAAGGACACCGGTCACTTCGGACTGAGAGAGCAACGAGTAAACACTTCGGACTGAGAGAGCAACGAGTAAACACTTCGGACTGAGATAGCAACGAGTTAGGACCTTCGTAATCAGATAGGCACGAGTGAAGACTTTGCTATTGTACAGGCACTAGGCAGGCCTCTAACAACTATGTATCAACATTCTGCCGTACTCTGTAAAAGTTAAGTATTGTTACATTCTGTGCAATATATATATCTTTCTAATTTACTCGAGTGTTTATAGTTTCTGGCTGCTCCCCTCCACCGACACCTACGACGAGGCTGGGACACAAAAGCGGCGACGAAGTCGGGACACAAAACTGCCTACTGATGAGAGACTTTCCTAGTGCCTGTCTGAATCCCTAGTGGCCGATGCAGTTCAGTGGTGGCCACGAGCTGTGTTGCAGCTGAGGGCGCTCGTAGCCGAAGTCGTAAGAACGCCGCGCCGTGCGTGCATGGCGGCGCGCGGCGAAAGTACGTGGCGCGCTCTTCAGTCTTGTGCGACACCAGACTTTCTAGACCGGTTTCTGGTGTTTCGCGCCTTCTTTTGCCTTTTGGACACTACTGGATCGCCACAATTGCTTTTTCGTTCGGCAATCTCCTCCTATACCTTCCTTTTTGTTACTGTCTCATATGGACTAACACTAATTGACTACACTAATGACCAACCTATCCCTCAAGATACACGATTGTTTGTATATGCTGATGACACAGCTGTGGCTTTCCAAGGATCCAGTTTTGACGAAGTATCCCAAAAACTATCCAGTGGTCTTGAAGAATTTGCTCAATACTACGATGCCAATCACCTAAAGCCAAACCCTTGTAAAACCCAATTATGTGCTTTCCATCTACGCAACAGAGATGCTGGAGTTGATCTTGACGTTACGTGACAGGGTAAGAAGCTAGAGCACTGTCCAACACCTAAATACCGTAAGGGTTACACGTGACAGAACGCTCTCCTTCAAACAACATTGCCGAAATACGAAGGCCAAAGTTTGCTCCAGAAAAAACATCATCCGCAGGTTGACAAACTATGAATGGGGAGCTCAACCATCAGTACTGAGAACATCAGCACTTGCTCTATGTTTCTCAGCATCAGAATATGCAGCACCAGTATGGGATGCATCCGCCCACACTAAACAGGTTGATGCAAGTGTCAACGAGACTATGCGCATTGTTACAGGCTGTCTCAGACCCACACCAACATGTAAAATGTACCTCCTTGCTGGAATTGCCCCACCCAGAATAAGAAGGCAGGTGGCAGCAGACGCTGAGAGAACAAAGATAGAGAATTGAAGATCTCCTGAAACGTCTGAGTTCAGCTACTTATGCTATCAGAGTCATTGCAAAATTTGGTGATATAAATCTTAGTAAATTAGCTTATTACGCCTATTTTCATTCACTGCTTTCATATGGGATCATATTCTGGGGCAATTCAACATTGAGTAAAACAGTATTCATTGCACAAAAGCGTGTAATCAGAATAATTGCTGTAGCCCACCCAAGAGCATCCTGCAGACATTTAATTAGCGATCTAGGGATACTCACTGTAGCTTCACAATATATATATTCACTCATGAAATTTGTTATTAACAATCCGACCCAATTCAAAAGTAATAGCAGTGTGCATACCTACAACACTAGGAGAAAGGATGATATTCACCATTCAAGGTTAAATCTAACTTTGGCTCAAAAAGGGGTGAATTATGCTGCCACAAAAGTCTTTGGTCACTTATCAAGTAGCATCAAAAGTCTGACAGATAGCCAACTAGTATTTAAAAAGAAATTAAAGGAATTTCTGAATGGCAACTCCTTCTACAATGTAGATGAATTTTTAGATAAAACTTACAAAAAAAATTTTTTTTTTAATTCTTAAAATATAGATTGTCAAGTATAGACAAAATTTACTAAACTGACACGTTCCACATCATTACGAAATGTCGTATACATGATTTAAGGAACAAGTATTAATCTAATCTAATCTAATCTAATGATTACCGACACCCATTGAATGGGCACGTCACTCAGGCTCGGAGGCTCAAATCTAGAAACAGCTTCATTGCAAGAACTAAGATCCTTGACGGTTCGCAGGAAGATAACAGAGTCTGTAAATGGAGGCTTAACTTTACTATCCGGGCCGCCGCGCAGTATCGAGTGTTTAGATGTTGGCTAAAGTGACGTTATATGACCAGCCAATCAGGTGGCAGTATACGGCAGCCAATGAAATTGGTTCGTATATACTGGCGCAATATTCGAATGTATTGCCTTCGTATTAAGTTTTATTTTTGATTCATACGGGAACGTTTACGTTTCTGTATATGGAAGGGAAAGCAATGAAATAGGCTGACCTCGTGTTGATGGAGTCAACGGTACAAACATATCTTTGTTTCGCATATTTTTGTGGGTTTAACATAAGTTAAAGTTATAAGTTTTCGTGATTTTTTTTTTAATTGGGTTGGTTTTATTTATAGGGTGAAATTGTTGATTGGGTGTTACGACACGGATTAATTGCACAGTCCGTTTCTTGCAAATACTGTGCTTCCAATATGAAATTATGTGCGAAAAAGGATGTGCAAGATGGATTTCGTTAGATTTGTAGACGAGATGGACACTTATTTCGTCAAAGTATTAGAAACAAAAGTTGGTTTGGTGGAAGTAAATTAAGTATTGCGGTTATTTTGAAGTTGACTTTTCTGTGGGTGAAAGAGTGCAGGAATCATTTTTTATTTCTTCAGAACTGGAGATGCCATCAAGAACTGTGGTTGACTGGCGGAACTTTAGCCGTGAAGTTTGTGTATTAGACTGTGTAAGGAATGGTGATGTTCTTGGTGGCAACGGGAAAGTCGTCGAAATTGACGAATTTTTGTTTGCAAAAAAAAAAAAAAAAAAAAAAAAAAAATTTCATAGGGGGAAGAAACTTGGGAAATGGGTTTTTGGATGGGTGAAGAGGGGGACAAATAAATGTTTTTTGGAAGTTGTTCCGAAAAGAACAAAAGCAATCCTTCTCAGAGTGCTGCGGAAATATGTACTTCCCGGCACAACTGTTATTTCTGACTGTTTTGAGTCATATGATTGTCTGAAAGATGAAGGTTTTCGTCATTTCACCGTCAATCAAAGAATACATTTTAAAGATCCGGAGACTGGAGCTCACACTAACTCCATAGAGGGCACATGGTCCGCTATTAAGCGGTCTTTTCGTGGTCCCAATGAGTGCAAGAATATGTTTGATTCCTATCTGATGCAGTACATGTGGAAAAAATTACATTCTGACGCCAAATACATGTTTGCCAAGTGTATGCTTGCTGTTGCAAGGATATATAGTCCTCAATAAAGTTTCATAATAATTATTTCTTTTGGTGTTCTACTTGTTGACTTCAATGTGCTCCTTCTCAAGTAATTGTTTTCACATTAACGCCAAATATTTGTTACGAACTTTTGCCACTGACATTTACAGTCAACTTACTGAGCGGATAAGGGTACATCGAGAACCTGTCAACCACAGAGCAGGAACAGTATTAATAACTTACTTGATGGTCAGTGCAAAAAATTAATTATTTATTACGTCAATTTATATTTACGTAAGCTGTCATTCGCAATGTGGTAGTACTTCCTATTCTCAAAGAAATTGTATTGATTTCTATAGTGATGTTTTGCATACATGTATCATTGCGCTGTTTATCTGCTTAGGGATTGCAAGTTACAGTAAAAATTTCATTCTGAATGGATATTCAGCGAAAGATAACGACGAAAAATGTTTCTTGGTTGTCATTGCAGTCTCTTTTTCCTTCGAAAGCTGCTTTTTGCCCATACTACCTTGTCAAGATAGTGTTCACAAGTGATTTTAATTATGGTGATTGTAAGACTTTTGCCGCTCTTTTGTATGGACATAACGTTCAGTGTTACAACATATGGCTTCCTTTAAGACAGCTGAATGACAATTTCAATAAGTTACATTATGAGCGTATCCAAAGGCATTGGAAAAATGTTCATCATTCATATCATTTAAGAGAAAGACACACTTATTTCGATTTGCGTTACAGGAAAGTACTGAATTTAAACAAGAAACCTGTCCATGTACAGAAATGTAATTCTGGAGTTGGCGATGTTCTGCATTCGAATAGTGTTTTTCATTTTAAAAATAAAGTAATTGAAACGTGATGTTAACACCTTTTTTTCACATGTTGTGATCATAGTGTGTTACGGTCAAACTCAGGATCATTACGCTATCATAAAATACGTTTCTTATTTCGTGATACTAATTATAACAGTGTTTAACATGTATCATTTGCTGTTACTGATGAATTTTTCGTGTGGTGTTCATTATAAATTGCGTAATATTTCAGTGCTTTCTTCTCAGTGTTTTTTCACTTATGTCATAATTATTACTACGTTTTTCGTACATTAGAATAGGCAATACTTCATCTCGTCTTGATGTGCGTGTTTGACATTACTTTACTATCAATATCTATCGTCAAAGCAACACACAAACGCGATATTTGATTGGCTGTCACCGTCTGTGCTACGATTGGTTGGCCGCGGCCGCTACCAACATCTGAACATTAGATATAGCGCGGCGGCCCGGATTGTAAAGTTTTACCTAAATGGAAGAATGAACAAACCGGACTGGCAATAACACCAAAAGAGGAAATGGCACCTGGAAACAAGCTTCCCTATACAGTTTGGAGAACACTAAACAGGATGAGGACTGGTGTACCCAGATGTAAAACTAATCTGCGCAGGTGGAGCCTGCTGACTAACGATGACGATGCTCTTTGTGAATGCGGAGAGGTTCAGGACGAGGCACATCTGCTTACGTGCCGACTATTGCCGGAGCCCTGCAGTTTCAGTGACCTGCTACAAGCCAATGACAAAGCCGTGGCGGTGGCTAACTATTGGAAAAATAAAACTTGATCTGGACACGGAAATGAATGAAACGATAAATCATCCCCATTCTAAGTGGATGTATCTGGTCGCTGAGAATGAACATTCAGCGTTCCCTGTGCAGTCATGTGTTTTAGCCTGCTGCGGTGGCCGAGCGTACTGCGGCGCGTCAGTCACAGTCTGCACGGCCACTACGGTAGGGGGTTCGAATTCCCCCTCGGGCATGGATATTTGTTCCGTCCTTAGTAGTAGCTAGTTCATAAGTAGTTTGTAAGTTTAGGGACTGATAACCCCGTAGTTAAGTCCCATAAGCACTACAAACATTTGAACATGTGTTTTACACGCGTTTTTAATTTCGCCTTGCCCGTCATGTTTTAATTCGAGAAACGAATTTTCGTCAGTTATTCCATGACGAAGAATTCCTTGCTTATCTCTAGTGATGAAATTTATACCCATATGGAATGTAATAGGCTAACAGTAGAGCGTAACGAAACGTGTAGTCTCAGAGATCCGTAAACCTACTTTTCCCATATTTACACATTAAAAATGGTTTCAGGTAAATAAAGATTCCGCCACGTTATATTATTAACAAAGTTTTTCACTTCCCTTGAGAAAAAAAAGAGTTGGTTTTTATTTCCAGTGGTTCTTTTTAGTTCATCAATCTTACTCATTTGATTTTTCAGAATGTAGCGGGAAAAAAAGTCTCATTTCTTTTCACTCTTGTTGGTGTGAAATATTAGCTTCTCTATAAACCATGCGCTATTTTATAGTTTATAATAGTCTCTTGAAATGCCGAAGCCTATCTTGCATGTACAGCTGACTCTGAAATTTTGTACTGATAAAGCTTGGCAGCGTGTAACTTTCTGATAGCTACGATTTAGGTTATACGTTACTCAACATGAAATGTAGTTAAAGCTACAAAAGAGTTTTCGATACTGTATTGAGACTTTTCTGTCTTTTTCACAAGAGTGGTGTTAATGCGGAATTCGCTAGCCAACAGAATTCATAAGAGTATAACTTAAACTGTCAAACTCTGAAGGAGAGTGAAACGTTGTATATGCTTGAAATTATTCAAGGCAAGAAGCGATCTAAATTGTTTCTTGTGAAATAAATATTCCAACATCGTTGTTCAATATTTTACACATTTATTACCGGTATTGACACAATGTTTTTGTCACCTTCAGATATGTAACTCTTAATCAATATTTTGTACTACAAGTCATACATTGCAAAACAAAAATATATACAAATAGAGAACATATGAAAATATTTTCATTACATCTACATTTTAAAAATTGACCCCTCTGTATACATTATTTACAATTGCACAGTTTAATCGTGTCGGCTCTTGAATTAAAAGAATTTGCATTTGCTCTTCGTTGATAAAAGCTATCAAGTCATATAACTATACTAGCTTATATGCCCATGCTTTGCAACGGTTGTTAAAGAGGGGACCTGTGTGTATAATGGTTTTTTAGGGTTCCGGACCTAGCTCAGCAAAAATAGAATCCTTGTTCGGTCGCTCTGTCAATGATCTCAGTTCTCCTAGCCAAGATGTCAAATTTAAGCAGAAGTTATTGTCGAAAATTATGAATGTTCGTAAAGTTTTTCCAAACAAGAAGTGAAATTAATTAATGTCCGTACACCTCAACGATGTAAATTCAATGTTAGGTTGAGTTCATTAAGTTATACTGTAATGTGTAATTGTCCGTATAACTTCTAAAAAACACTTCTGTTGTTGAGATGAGAAATAGTAATAATAATAATAAATGCGCCATACTTATTACGCAGCAGCGGCGTCTATAACATCTTTGGTGCACTAGAGCGTCTCTCTAGTCTTATTTTATCCGCGAAACCCTATGAAAGCTCGTGCAGTGCTTTTCCAGATTAGCCTTTGCAAATAGACACTGATTGCTTTTAGACAAATGTTTAAATTATGATTTCCTTTTTACTCTGATCCGATTTACATGAAATTAAGCGTGTATCAAATCTCACGATGTGCTCAATTTACGGCTGAGAAACCTATGAAAATTTGTCAAATAGTTTTGGAGGTAAATGTGTTCAAAGAGACAGACAGGTAGACATGATGATTGCAGATACAAAACTTTAAATTACAATATCTTTTATTTTTTGTGATCCCACTTTTATGAAACGAAGATGTCCCGTGTAAATCCATAAGTAGTTCAGGAAATTAGAGATTTGTAACAGATACACGTATACCCGTGCTTCGCAACGGATATTAAAGAACGGATACCATCACATGTTATAGAGAACTACGCCATAGTTATGATCATGAAAAAAGCAGCATTGCCTTCTATTAGTTATTCGGTGTACTACGTAACAGACAGGGCCTCTATTTGTTCTGTACTGTACTAAATCTTTTTCTAGGCATCCCTAAACAGAATTAACTCAAGTTTTAATAAGTATATTCAGAAAGGAAACTACATAAATTCGTGGTTCCTAGCAAAGAATTCTTAGTATATGAAGACATCGATAGACTCGGAGGAACGTCACTATGTTTCAAATTCAAATGATTCCCGTGGAAAGAAGCCCTTTTTTTCTTCCCATAGCATTGCAAGGCATGCGGGACACATATAATAAAAAATTGTTTTGTGTATCGTACCTGGGTTAAATTTCATTTCCAGTAGTAGCGGTTTAGTTTGCTATCGTTGGCAACAAAATATTCGCTTTAGGGGAATCATTAATTTACTGATCGAAACAACATTAATTATTTATTTCATTATCAACACAAAGAATTTTTCCCCTCATTGTACGTGACTGATTTTTCAAAAAGAATTCAACGGCCGTTGCCATCATCAATACACTACACGCTGCCGTAAGGAAAATCCTAGCCCTTGTATCAGTGTACTACACCTTAGTTATGACAATAAAAACGCATCATCGCCATCTATTAATTATTTGGTATACTATATAAGTAACAGCTCCTTTATCGGATCTTTACTATACTACGCTGCAATTCAAGCATAGCATACACCAGAAAATAGAAATTACTATATCTTTTCTTCCCTTGATCCGATTTTGATGAAATGAAGCTTATATGTTGCCCAAAGGTACTCTCAGTTGACCTATGAAACCCCATAAAAGTTTGTACAGTACTGTTGGAAATTTGCTGTACTACACCATACTTATAAGCATAGTATACGCATAAAATTCAAATAACGATATCTTTTCTTCCTCTGATCCGATTTTGATGAAATGAAGCTATATTACTCCCAGACAATTCTCAATTTTCCTAGGAAACCTACGTAAGTTCCTGTAGTTCTTTTGAAGATAATCCTCAATGAGTAGACATACACGATGGCTTTTAAGCGAATGATTAAATTATATCTTCATTTCCTCTGATCAGATTTTAATTTTTGAAGCCTTTATGTAACCTTACAATATGCTCAAAGTAAGTGTGATACTCTATGAAAATTTGTCAAGTAGTTTTGGTGATTAAAGTGTTCAAAGAGACAGGCAGACATGACGGACGTAGATAAAAAATTTCAAATTACGATATTCTTTTTTTTTTCGTGTTCCGATTTTTATGAAACGAAGTCTATATATTGTCCAGAGTTATGTTCAAGTTATCTGTGAAAACACCATGCAAATTCGTGAAGTAGTTTTGGAGATAAGAGGTTTTCTAACAGTTGAACAAACAGACACGACGGTTACTTAAACACTTAAAATTACGATATCTTTTTTCCCGTAATCCGATTTTGATAAAATTATGCCTATAAGTTGACCCAAAATTTTCTCATATTTCCTGTGAAAACAACATGAAGATTCGTCCAGTAGGTTTGAAGATTGAAGTGAACAGAAACAGATCTACTTTTACAGATTTATTATTAGAACTGATAGTTGGCACATCTGCAGGGCGCGATCCTCTTTTATAGTGAAAATGATGCCAAAGGTAGCTTTGTTGTAATTTTGTAATGTTACATAACTAGTTTCATCAGTCTAGCTGCCATAACCGGTATGATGCTCATCTCTTGGTGATGTAAGCCGTGAACGATCTTTCCCTTGTCTTCTTGTAACAGTTCCTGTTGTGTAAAGCCGCGGTCACGTCCTGGAAATCAAAACTGTCGGACACTCCAATAGCTGCAGTCTCCTCCCGCTGTCCCGTTTACAACCTACCTGTAGGTATCCATGCCATAGCTTTGGGTAAGTCACGTTATTGTTGCATTAAATCATCTTCTCACTACAATATCTGTACCTAACTACATGTGTAATTCGTTTGGTAGAGTAAACACAAGTCAACACCAACCCAGTCTCCTGCATGTTTCTGTTATTACCATACAACGGTTATGGTATATCGCCCCAAAAAAGCGACTGGATAGCGTATTTCCTGTCAGACAGGATAAAGTTTGTAAGGCATCAACTAAAACAGAGGTGACATCCGGCGTTCCACAGGGTAGTGTTTTTGGTCCTCTGCTGTTCCCTATTTACATAAACGAGTTAGGGGAAAATCTAAGTAGCTCTCTTAGGTTGCTTGCAGATGACGACGTCATTTACCGTCTAGTCAAATCATCTGAAGATCAAAACCAATTGCAGAACGATCTGAATAAGATATAACTATGGTGTAAAAATTGGCAATTGAGCCTAAATAAAGAGAAGTGTGAAGTCGTCCACATGAGTACGAAAAGAAAACGGTTAAATTTTGTTTACAAGATAAATCAATCAAAAGTGAAGACCTTAACCTCCACAAAATGCCTAGGAATTACTATTACTTCAGACGTAAACTGGAAAGAACACGTAAATAATGTCGTGGGAAAGGCGAACCAAAGACTGCGTTTTATTGGCAGAACCCTTCAAAGATGCAACACAACTATTGAGGAGGCTGCATACACTAGGCTTGTCCGTCCATTTTTGGAGTATTGCTGCCCAGTGTGGGATCCTTATCAGGTGAGTTTGACGGAGGAGATCGAAAGAGTCCAAAGAAGGGCAGCTCGTTTCGTACTGTCACGATACAGGGGAGACAGCGTTACGGAAATGATACAGGATCTGGGATGGGAATCATAAAAAAAAACGGTGCTTATCGCTGCATCGTGGGCTACTTACGAAACTACAATCGCCAACATTCTCCTCCGAATGCGAAAATATATTGTTGACTCCCACTTACATAGGTAGAAATGATCATCAGAATAAAATACGAGAAATCATAGCTCGAACGGAGAGATTCAGGTGTTCTTTCTTACCGCGCGCTATTCGAGAATGGAATGGGAGATAAATAGTATAACGGTGGTTCGATTAACCCTCTGCCAGGTACTTAAATGTGATTTGCAGAGTATCCCATGTAGATGCAGAATGTTGCTGTCTCCACCTACAGAAATATGTCGAAGGATTTTAGTTCATTCTGCCCGATGACAATACTTCAGAACTTATATATATCTACTAAATTTATTATTTATTTTACGTGTCCAGGACTAAGACATGTCTTTCGCTCAAAAAATGTACAATTATAATAAACAAATTACAATATAGGGACAGCATATTCACTAAATATATGATTATAGTGTACAGTTACATTGAACAAATTACAATCCAGAAATTCAAAATTACATAAATATACAATTAAAATAAACAAATTACAAAGTAGAAACATAAAATATGGAAAGAGGTGACTAATTTTGTAGGACACTGCTAGTTTCTGCTAGATGGACCGCAAGCTCCAAAATTCTGCTGTCTTGATGGCCACATAATTTGCTGCGTGTAAGTCCTCTATAGTGCAGGGGTTGGCCAGGTTTCTGCAGACCAGGAGGTGTTGTGGGTCCTGCACATCGCCACACTCACATAGCTCCGTTTGTGAAGCCCCACTTTCTGAGATTCGTCTTGCAGCGTGACACACTTGTCCTCAGTCTGTTTAGTGCCCTCTATGTTGAAGCCTAAGTTTCCTTGGCTCATATCCGAAAAGGGGGTGTAGTTCTTTGATTTTACGTCTATCACTTTGACCAGAGCAATTATGGTACGTCAATACCATTGTAATCAGCGTCAAAAACTGATGCGACCACAACTTCAAAAGTTTTAAAATCAAAAACTTCATATTTTGGTGCTATCCCGTACGCGTGCTATAGTTGTTCTAGTAGCACGCATCGTACGGGCAGGTAGCCCACCCTCCAACCCCCTCAGACGCATTCCCCACCCCAAGCAGCTTCATCAAAATGGTTAGTATATCAATTACATCATGCTGTTGCATCCTTAGGTTGGTCCAAGCCTTCTCACTGTATGTGTACAAACCTAAATTGGAAATTTATGGTCAGTGACGTCATCAAGATGGCGGATCCCGTACGGCATAAGGCGATGAGATTAAGCGACGAAAGTTAAAGTTTTCCTCCATAAGGCTAATGTAAGAACTTTAACTCTGAAAATTTGAAGTTACTATAACTACCCCGCTAAACATGGTATGCCACTTTTATTGACATGCCGCGTTTAGGGGGGTGGTTACAGTAACTTCAAATTTTCAGAGTTAATTTTCTTAATTTTGGAAATGAATAACTGCCCGAATAATAGTTAGTTTAGTGGCGGGGTTACCGGATCCGGGGTGGCTTTGGAGTGCAGAGCAGCTTCGTTTCACAGCTGCCCTCGCGTCCCACGCGTCCGCTCGCCCTAGCGGCTCAGCCTAACCCTTGCGAATCCCGGGGTCAGATTTACGAGCTGAAAATCTGTCGCCATAAATCACCTGCGCGTGGCGCTCAGCTCAGGAGCGCAGCCTTAAGAATGCCTGTTGCCCGGGCCTCAGCGCGCCCACGCTCTTTTCACACGTCTTATCTCTGACGCGGCGATGACGGCGCAGATAACGTGCGATGTCCCTTTTATTTTTTTTTACTGTACTTCACTATGTAGGAGTAAAAAATGAACCCTCTAAGTGTGTCTGGTAGAAGCGAATGTGGAAAAGAACATGTCACAGTACACTCGTGACGTACAACGGAATTGCAGCTCCCTCAGATACCCTCCTTTCTGGAAATAGCCCAAGATGTAACACTCTTTCCTCTTCAGAAGTGAAGTCGTCACATGCAGTGGTATTCATCCTAGTTCGTCACATTTACTCGCAAAATATTTTGTAAGGAGAACTGGAGATGTGAATGACCTTCCATAGATGCAAAGGATAACTGGAAATTACTATCTCGGTAAATATGGGCCGCGGTGGAGTAGCTGAGCGGTCTAAGGCACCTCGCTGCGGAACGCGCGGTTGCTCGCCGTCGGAGGTTCGAGTTCTCCCTGGGGCATGGGTGTATGTGTTTGTCCTTAGGTTAGTTTACCTTAGTTTAAGTAGTTTGTAAGCTACGGACTGATGACCACGCAGTTTGGTCCGATAGATTTACAAACATTTGAAACATCTGGTAAATACGGTAAACAGACTGTTTTATACTTAGGGCATCCACAGCTGAAATACATTATTAAGAAATTCTAGAAAGTAATACAGACGATTAAGACAGGATTCATATCCTTGAATTATCGTAATCCGCCTTAGCTGTCTTATAAGCCTTTATTAGGTTACAACCGGTTGTGTACCAGGTGCATCTTCAGGTACCTTACTTTACATGAGGTGGATTGGCTTATTGCCATGCCCCAATATTCATGTTGCGTGCCGGATTTTATGGGGGCTTTCCTCAAAGTTGTTAGCTTCGTTTATACGGGACAATTAAGTAAGCATCTATGTGATTGTAGTCAACAGTTTGTTTAAATCAAGTTTACTATTTAAAAATGTTTATTAAATTGAACGCGGGGGGTGTGTTTTATCTCCCCTGAATCCTGCCACTACGGTCGGGGGGTTCGAATCCCCCCCCCCCCCGGGCATGGATATTTGTGCCGTTCTTAATATTAGCTAGTTCATAAGTAGTTTCTAAATTTAGGGACTGATGATCCCGTAGTTAAGTCCCATAGGTTCTACAAACATTTGAATATCCCATGAATCTAAATCAAAACGATTTGAAATAAACAGAATGAAAAAAAAGAAGACGAAACACAGAGAATGATATGTAGTTTCAGTGTTTCAGTGTTAATAGAGTACTGTGTGACACAGCAACCAATAAATTTTCTGCGGTACTGCATCGACACCAAGTTAACATGGCAACAACACACAAAACATGTGTGCTCCAAACTATCACGGACGCTGTACCTCTTCAGGAAACTAAAAAAATATAATCTTGGAGCAGTACTTCCTTATTGTGTACTATGAAATGGGTCGTATGCTTAAAAAGAGTACATGCTCCACAGAAGATTCTCAGAGCAAAAGAACGTTCTCTGAGTAAGTTCTCAATTTAAAATGAATAAAAACTTCGAAACATATGTTCTGAGCAGATAGTTCATTCTAGCTAACGCCCCTCATTTTTGAGTAAGTTCACCGCGTGTCATGTCCAGCACAGAACACATGTCCAATCGTGTATTTCTTAAACTAGCCCATTCCGGCAAATTTACGTGTTCAGGAAGATCTGTACTATGTTTAGATATTTGTTTGTTGTGAAGGAACATATTATTAAGACTAAATGTGCACTTTTTACGAAAATGTATTTTTCTGACGAGACGAAAGTTTCTTCACGCGAGAAACTTTTCTGTTAATGAAGTTGGGTTAGCACAATTTAAGAACTAAATTTTAAGAATGCATCACATTTTCATCTGTTTCATCGTGGAATGCTGTCGGAGTTTCCTAACATGAGATAGGCCTAACTGTGAAATATGACACCCAATGGTCTGCTCATAAGCGTTAGGCCATGCGATTTGTTACAAGAAACAGGCTGCTAGGTATGTAATTAATCAGTTATTAACTCTCCTGTCGTGTCTACTTACTTCTAACATAACAGAAATTATATAGACCAACCGGCTTGGATAGAAACAATACTTTAGTAAGCCTATCTGGTATTGCAGCAATATTAAAAACACAATATTATTTTGCTATGTAGCTGTTTACAACTGTAAATATACACTCCATTTAGGGACTGATGACCCCGTAGTTAAGTCTCATAAGATTTAAAAATAAAAAAAAAATAAAAAAAAATCAAAAAAAAAAAAATCCGCTGGATTCCTTAAAGACTACGTATAAAGGAACTTTTGCCTTCTAAGTAACACAAATCTTGTCATTTTTATTATAAATCGGATTGAAATGTAACCTTAATAGAAGTTAGTCAGCACTAAGTATGCTAGAGAGATCACTTCAGAAATCGAAGAATGTTCTCCAGTGGTGAGAAACTTCTGTAGTTTTATTCGTTTGAAATTAGAGAATGTTCGCTTCTGTGAGCAACTTATCACACCCTGTTACTCACGCTGAGAACTTACTCGGCTGAAGTATATTCTCCGACTCCCTATATTCAAGCGAACCTGAGTATGTTCTCTGGAATTCGGAGTATAAAGTAGATAATCTGCTTTACTCATACGGCCCTATCTCCCATAGCCACGTCAGTTATGGTCTGTTGCTGTGGGGCCAGTCTGCAGGCTACAAGGATGTGCTCTTCCTGCAAAAGAGTTATGAAGATCATTACATCGAGCAAAAAAAAAAGTGGGGGGGGGGGACTAAGACGCTCCAGTCACGGTCTGCACGGCCACTATGGTCGGGGTTCGAATACCCCCTCGGGCATGGTTTTTTTTTTTTTTTTTTTTTTTTTTTTTTTTTTTTTTTTTGTGCCGTCCTTAGTATTAGCTAGTTCATAAGTAGTTTGTAACATTAGGGTCTGTTGACCCCGAAGTTGAGTCCCATAAGCTATCCAAATATTTGAACATTTTTGAAATCCGTCACCCGTAATTTTGTTTCCGGAACTACTTTTTATGTAATATCATTAAGGTATATAGTCATTGTGATGCGACTATGGCGACCGGTGTACCTCATTCAAGGAGACAATGTGGGTATCTGATATTAAAATGTCTTCATATTTATGGCACGTGAAGTTGAAAACGTTCAAAACTTAAATAATAATTAGCCAAAGGGATTCGACGCAACTCTCAAAAACTCTCGAGAAAATTGACTTTGAAGTTTTGCAAGTACCAATAATATTAAATCAGTTTCCTCATCGGTTGGTGTAGCTCAGGCAGCAGCGTTCTGGCCTCACAAGTACAGAGCTGGTGGTTAGAATCCCAATCTGACATATTTTTTTTTTTTCATTTTTCTAATTCAGTTATATAAAACATTTTGGGATCGTTTATTTGACGTGTTGTGTCACTTTTTGTTCACGTGTGTGCAGAGGAGGTGAAATCCTTGTCACCTAAAACGATGGATGAGAAGACTAGCTGTTTGGAAAGCCATTATGCTACGCAGATGACTTTCCATAAACAGCGTCGTAGCTCTTCGCAAACTGAACAGTCAAGGACTACTGTCGTCAACTAATAGTGAAGCCAATGTTGAAACAAATGAAACTATTTTTATGTAACCATTATCATTAACATCTTTTTATAAAATAGAGAAAATTACAAACAAACAAAAATACGTGCAACTTGGAAAATATTACCAGTAGATGTTAAAATTGAGCAAGTATTCGAACACAACGGAAAAAAAATTACACGGCAGGATTCGATCCACCAACCAAAACTAGAACGCTAGCACCTGTGCTACACCGACGGATGACACAACTGATTTGATTATTCGTACTTATGGTTAATTGCAAAACTTCAAAGTCGCTTTTCTCTACAATGTTTGAGAGTTTCGTCGAATGGCTTCTGCCGAATGCTATTTGAGGTCTGAACTTCACGTATAATAAACATAAAAAAATTCTAAAATCCGATACGTATGTGGTCCCCTTGTTAGATTTAGAGAATTATGTCTGCATCGAAGTCGAAGGACGCGGGGGTTATGACGGTGCGCTACAGTAATATCCAGTATCAACAAGTTGATGCCGCTCATACTTCCATTACTAGGTACGCTAGTCATTGTTTCCCTGCTTTTTCTACTCACCGTTGTCATTAGTAATGAAGAATTACATTCGTCCGTTAGCACATGTTCCCCTGAGCTGCGCAACGATCCCTGCTCCTTGAACTGTAGTCAAATAGGACGACAAGGCATTTTCACAATACCGCAGCTGGCACGCGAGGGTTTTCGAAAAAATGTTCAAATGTTTGTTAAGCTTACGGGACTTAACTACGGGGTTATCAGTCCCTAAACTTACAAACTACTTATGAACTACTTACGAACTAGGACGGCACAAATATCCATGCCCGAGGGGGGATTCGAACCCCCGACCGTAGTGGCCGTGCTGACCGTGACTGGAGCGCCTCAGTCACCTCGGCCACCGCGGCCGGCGAGGGTTTTCGCCTGCATGCCGTGTCTTACATGGGGGCCAAACTCCTACCCTTAACACTAGATGTTTGACCCATCGTTGTGTTTAAAGTGCCATAACCCCCTCCATTTTGATCGAAACACCAAACCCTTTTGCGACTTTTAATCATTTATGGAGTTGTATAACTCACCAAAATATCATCCCCCTAAGCCATCTAAAAATGTGAAATATTTATCTCTTTTAACATTACTACCATGTGAGTCATTTTTGATCCATACACTTTTTAACACAATTTGAAGTCAATAGCACCAGTCTTTTGACATGAAATAATTTCTGTGCGTGCCTCAATGTTATTCACGGGACGGAGTATATTACGACAGTTTGGGCCAAAAATAACGCGAAACACTAAAAGTTTGTAGGTCGGTCAACGACTTATTTCAGCGCAGCTTTCGGTTTTCTGTTGACAGGAGCTATTCGGGCCGATGAAGTAATAGTGGGGAACCGCAGAATAAACACACCTGTATCTGAAGTACTACAAATAGTTCTAGGAAACGGCATCAAACGTCTGGCGCGTCGCCCTTCAGGAGGTTTCCTCTCTGAGTATCTTTGTCTTTGGCGAAGCCGAGTGGGATGAGGCATTCGTGGTAGCAGTGATATCAACTTGAGATTCATTTTCGTGAGTTCGCGTCATTGAAGCTACGATGGCAACGCGACGCGGTCTTTCATATACTCAGACTCTCTACTATCAACATTTCATCGAAGCAATCAAGTGACGAATCCGGTAGCGACACGAGAATAGAGGAAGACAACTATTTCGTTAAAGTAGAACATGCTGATGAAATATTTCAGATGCGTCAAATGAACGGCAAAAATTAAAAGGAAAAAATCTAACGATTATTTATCTCTTGCACAACGTAAGCATGTACCATTCTACCTACGTTTTTAAAGCAATAAGCACACAGTCCACTGTATATCTTTCTTTGTTCAATTATTTAGGTGTAGGTTAATGGATCTCTTTATTGTAAGTAAAGAGCCTACTGGATTTCAGGTCAATGACAATTCTGAGAGGAAACTTCCAGAGACTGTGAAGTTTAATAATGAAACCGATGGTGGAAACGTCGCAGCTGACCAAATGACAAGACATTACATTGTCCGAGCTGGCACCCACTGATGGCCTGTGCATGTTTTTACAATATTCATGACCTTGCTCATCAGTGCTCACACAATTTTTAAGTTATGCACATTTATGAAAATAACAAGGCGAGAATGTACAAATGTTTGTTGAGCTTATGGGAATTAACTACGGGGTCATCAGTCCCTAACCTTATAAACTACTTATGAACTAGCTAATACTAAGGACGGCACAAATATCCATGCCCAATGGGGTATTCGAACTCCTGACCGTAGTGGCCGTGCAGACCGTGACTGACGCGTCGCAGACCGCTCGGGCACTGCGGCCGGCCGCAAAGCGAGAATGTATTGTCAGAATTTTTATTATAGTCGACATGATCGACTGAAGAGTGTCCGCAACTGCACTGTATTATTTCAAATGTGTTTACTTTTACCAATTAGTACTCAGCCAGACGAGATTCGGACGCAACTATAAGATCTAAAGATGATCCAAGTGATCGAAACATATAATTAAACAAATATATTGCACCTGTTGACGGAGATAAACACATTTGAAATATTGTCAGAATGATGAGCTTGCTGCCCCCTACAATCTCCAGGGGAACCAACCTTCCCTTGCAAGCAGTTGGCGGTGGCGCTGGCCAATATTCAAGTAAAAGGCATTTTCAAATACAGGATTCCTTCACATAACAAAAGGGGAATAAAAAAACCAAACCTATGTTTCAAGTGCAATAAGTACGTGTGCAAGACCTACCAAGCCGAAACAATCGTGTAACGTCTCAGCTGTGAGCCCACGCAGCTTAGACAATGCTATCAACTATTTGTTCCTTAATATCTCTAAACACTTACAACAATAGTTTGATATTAATTTTTGTTATACTTTTAAACCCTTGATCACAATAACGAAGAAAATATGTAGTATGTTCACAAATACTCGGCACTGAAAAAAGGAAAAATACTATTAGTAGTTGTATAAACCTTATATTCCGAGTCTTTCAATCTTTCTATATAAATAAACATTTTAAAATTATTTTATTTACTTGTTTTAATTATGTTTGGTGAAGACTGTAGCATTTGTTCTGCAAAGAGAAAAGTTTAAGTAAACTAACATTTAATCCTGAAAATTTACTTTCGATTGTAAAATATGAATGTTAGACAGCAAATTATAATTTTCTTGCACCCATGAGTCTTCTTGAATGTAATACTAACATGGTGAAACCCAAAACGCAGCAAAATACCAATAAAATGGTGATTTGTTACTATGGGTCAAAAAGAGCCACATGGTACCACTAGGGGTACGGAAAAGGCTGGTACTTCTGGTGTTAACTGCTGTGACGTAATGACGTGCTTCTTCAGGAAAATATGAGATGATCGTATGGCTCTTATGGGTCGGGATTTCCCCATCGGATTTCGGCCTTCTACCGCAAGTCTTCTGATTAATGCGACCGCGGCGACTTGCGTATCTATAGTGATAAAAGTGATTATGCTGATAAACACACACACACCCAGTCTAACCTGGGCTTCTTGCGTTGATAGTCAGTCACGCTGCTATTGAGCTACGGAGGTGGACATGGATATAGGAAAATTAATTGCATCAATTTATTGGATTCAGAAATTTATTTTCTTATTATTATTTCAGAAGCAACATTTCGCAACAACGCCAGCTTGCTTCTGGCATGGTTTCAAAGGAAAACCAAATGGTTTCAGAATTGAGTTTTGAAGATATTATTGATGAATTTGCTCGACGAAAACCAAAGGAAGAGATGTTTTGTGTCAAGTGTGTCAAGCAGAAGACCGTGCAACTAATTTAATGTCTTATAAATACAGAGCAAGTCAAATACTGGTTACATGTAAGTGTATATCCTGAACAACACTCGTAAACGTTTTTCCGATTTTGAATTTCGCAAATTGGAAGAACTGCGATAGCTAGGTTATTTTTTTATAGTCAACATTTTATTAAGTGCCATATTTATTAAAATATATTTTCGGGTAATTATTTTCCTACCATAACATTAGGTCTGCTCTAGGACGTTGTTTGAACGTTACAAAGGTGTATAACCTGTGGTGGAAGAAGGGGAGGGCAAATTAATTAAACCAGCAAACTTTTCCATTTCTTTAATTACCAGGAGACAATACATTAACACTACCCAATTTCAATTACAGTAGATTTTCAATGACGCCTCCATTGAGATGTAAACAAAGGTTACACCTTAGGATCATGTTCTGTCTGACAAGGGCAAAAACAACAGGAGTATCCTGAATTGTTCCTCCTGATGCCACTATCCAGGCAACCAGATGCTCTTGTGATGCAACAGGAGTTGGGTAAACAAGGTTGTGCCTCTACCCCCACACGAAATAGTCCAGAAGGGACATATGTGGGGATCGAGCAGCCATGTTACGGGACCACCTCTTCCAGTCCATGTTTCTGGGAATCGTCGGTCCAGGAATCGACGCACACGACGAATGAAATGTGCCGGCGCCCCGTCATGTGGAACCAGATGCGTTGTGTTGTAGGAGGCGGGACGTCTTCCACCAATTCTGGCAGTGCGAGAAAATTGTAATACTGCCTGTCATTTAACACGGCCTCCACCGGTTTAAATACTCCTCATAGGAAAAAAAAAATGACATGACGGAAAAATATTCGTTTTGGTGTCCCCTAAAAACTCCCCGAGTTTGTAGGTTTAAATAGTTTGCACCCTGTTTAGATAGAA
The DNA here is from genome assembly GCA_026315105.1 of Locusta migratoria. Lineage (NCBI taxonomy): Eukaryota > Metazoa > Arthropoda > Insecta > Orthoptera > Acrididae > Locusta > Locusta migratoria. The sequence continues at coordinate 221,236,818 of CM048751.1, read as the reverse complement.
AATAATGGCGGTCCTAACACACACACACACACCCGGGGCACGCCTGACGATACGCGCGTCTCTGATGAACACTCGCCAGCTTACTGCGTTCTATTACTTAGGAAGTCTTCCAGCCGGTCTCAAATCTGTGAATCTATTCCGTGTGCCCGCATCTTCGTTAGTAGTCTGCAGTGCGGCAGCACGTGAATTGCCTTCTTGAAAAATAAATAAATAAAAGAAATAAAAAAATAAAAACAAAACAAAAAAATAAATAAATAAAAAAAATAGAAGGCCGCCTGTTGTTCTTCAAACGAAATATGAAATGGAAAACCAAATCCATCAATATACGGAACGACATTAGGATAAGATAATGTAATGTAATGTATCAGTATTACACGCCGTCTGTGGAGGTAGCAGGAAAATAACAATCAGCGCGCTCTGAGGTATGATCGCGCTGTGCGGCACTGCATTAACGCGTGGGTGTGTGCGGCTGTGCGCAGGCGCAGGAGCGGCAGCTGAGGCCGTACCCGGCGGAGGTGGAGCCCGGGGGCGGCGGGCGCGAGCGCGCGCGCCTGGGGCTGGTGCTGCCGCTGGAGGCGGCGGGCCGCTACCGCGTGCGCTGCGTGGCGCGCCTCGACCCCGTCTACTTCAAGAGCGCCGAGACCAGCGTGGAGGCGGCCGAGCGCGCGCCGCCCCCGCTGCAGCTGGCGCCGCCGCCGCCCACGCGCCTCAGCTGGGGGCTGCTCGACGACGAGTACTCGCACAGTGAGTAGCGCCACGCCGCAGTCCTCGTCAGACAGAGAAAGTACCTACAGTCTCACAAAAATGTACCTACGTTTTCCCTACCTTCACCCTTCCACCTCATTAATGCTCCTACATCAGGGTTGCACCCAGTATTTGGGTCTGGGAGGGGCTGAGTCCAGGAGTCCGGCCAGCAGAGGTTAACCAGTTGATTAATGTGACATGTTACAGTTTCGAAAAACTTTAAAATAAATGTTTGGCATCATGCTTCACTTACTAGATATGTTTTTCCAGTGACTGATCGTTACTGATGTAGTCAAGTGTAGATTATGCCGCGAATTCCAAGTGCTCTGTTACCAGAGGATTTTTGATTTATCGATCGCACAAGGGTACATCAAGAACCGGTAGGGAGCAGTGGGAGAATATAGTTCGACACCGCACGGGGGATATTGTCTGGTTTACTGACGGGTCAAAATCAGACCACGGCGCTGGGGCCGGGGTATACGGGGTGCAGCCAATACTGGAGGGCGTCATCTCTCTAGGGAAACTGGCCTCAGTATTCCAGGCCGAAATCACTGCCATCATTGCGTGTGTGGAGACGAATTTTGCGTAGCATCTATATCTATTCAGACAGCCAGGCAGCCCTGAGATCACTGGCAGCTCCTTCGACAATGTCTAAAATTGTTGCAGAATGTCACAGGGTTCTGGTGGAGCTAGGGGAAAGCAATAGAGTAAACCTATTGTGGGTCCCTGGCCACTCGGGGATCACTGGCAACGAACATGTCGTCAGATTAGCCAGGATGGGGGCAGAGACTCCATTTATTGGACCGGAACCTCTCCCGAAAATCACCAAGGCAATGAACAAATTGGAGCTACGTAACTCGCTCAGAAGACAGCACGTAGAATATTGGACCAAAGTCCATCAACATTAACATGGCAAGGTAATGATGGCGAAGCCATGTTTTAAAAGAAGCTCTGCAATCCTGGGTCTGAACAGGAGAGAGATTAGACTCATGGTTGGATTGTTGACAGGCCATGGGAATTTCAAAAAGCACATACGTACAATGGGAATAACAGAAGAGGACCCTTAATGTAGGATCTGTGATGACGGTGATGAAACTGCATCTCATCTTATCTTCGAATGCATTGCATTGGAGAATAAAAGGCACAGAATATTTGGGACAACCAGACACGAAGAAATTGTGTCTAATAAAGAACTGGTAAAGGGACTCCTTGCACTGTTCAAGGGCATTGGTTGGCTTACTAGACATACAGGGAGCGATACCGCACAATAAACTTAGTTTCGGTGCGGGCAGTGGCGGGTTGGACTAAGACTGTTTTGGCTTCCCCGAAAAAAAAATCAAATCAAATTAAATCAACCGATCAACCATAGAGAGGAACAGCATTAATTAGTTTCCCCAAATATGACGCTAATTCCAAATGCACTGTTACACGAGGGTAAGTGATTTATTGACCGCGTAAGATTACATCGAGACAATATCAACCATAGAGTAGGAACGACAGTAATTATTTAGTTCACAGTCAGCACAAAAAACTAAGTTTTCAAATTAATATTCTTTACTATGAACAGGAAACAACTATGCCGTCTATAATATCAAAGGATACTTCAAATTCGCCGCCATTTGTCGGCTTCATTTCCGCGTGTTGACTATTGCCAACATTACCCGCTAGGCATGTGTCGGCGATTGTAAAATTTTACAGTACGCGTTGGGGACTTTTGTATGAAAATTTCCTACATGATTTTAATGCAGAAAAGTACCTATGTGTAGGCAAAATTCCCTACGTCTGGCAACACTGGTCCTCATACACCACTCAGCCAGGACATTACGGCCATCTACTTGATAACTCACATGTCCTCTTTTCACACGGTTAAGGGGGTTGACAGTGCACTTATGGTCGATTCTGTAATCATTGCTGACTGTACATCAATTTTGACCTCGCTCAAGGAAATGAACCAATTTCGTGAATGCACTGTGTTGTTCAAACAACTTACGGGTATGCTGTCGGGTGACGTCGTCGACAACCGCCGATATTTCGACAGGAGCAGGCCCTGCCATTCTCAAGGCACAACTGCACTCAAGGAAGCAATGTGCAAGCGTATTTAATACCTCGGCATGCAAAGGGTAAACAAGGAAGATAACACACACAGTACAAGTCACTGCAGAGTCAACACAACCAAAGATGACCAAATAGCAAAAATATCGATAGTGTCTGTTAATCAACAGGTGAGGCAGCATTAATTTTGTCCCTCTGTTTTTTGACGAGAGGCAGTGTCGGATTCCCAGCAGAATTTAAACAACAACCACCATCTCTGTTTATAAGGTCGCTTGCTAGTTTAATTTCAACAGCTTCCTTAATAACACTATCCCAATAGGTGGAAGTGCATGCCAGGATCTCCGTGTTGTATTCCATAGGATGACCGGTGTCAAGACAGTGTTCTACGACAGCGGATTTGTTTGGCTGTTGTAAGCGTGTGTAACGTTTATGTTCAATACACCGGTCTTCCACAGTTCTGATTTTCTGACCAATACATGACATGCCAAAAATGCAAGGAATACGATATACATCTGCCTTACGCAAACCAAAATCACCTCTTTACGGACCCCAACAGGACCTTTATCTTAGAAGTGGTAAAAAACACACACACACACACACATTTCACATCATATTTCCGCACAATACGGCCAATCTTGTTGGAAATGCTTCCTGCGTGAGGGAAAAAGGTTATAGATTTAGGTGCCACTTCATTACTATCGTCACTCACCCGTTGCACAGAAGGCTGATAGCGTAATGCACTTTTTATCTGTCTCCCACTATATCCATTCTGTCGAAAGGTCTCCTCGTTATGAGACAACTCAGTTGACACACTTTCACGGTCTGAAATGACATGGGCCCTGTGAACCAAGGTACGATGTAATCCTTCACGCTGAGCTGGATGGTGACAACTATCAGCTCGCAGATACAAATCAACGTGAGTTGGCTTCCTATAAACAGAATGTCCCAATGTACCATCAACCTTCCTTCTGACCAACACATCAAGGAAAGAAAGACAGCCATTCTTTTCCACCCCCATAGTGAACTGAATATTCTGGTGGATTGAATTTAGGTGTTCCAAAAAACCGCTTAAATTCTCACTACCATGAGGCCAAACGACAAAAGTGTCGTCTACATATGTGAAAAAACACGCAGGTTTCAGAGTCTCAGACGCTAAAGCACGTTCCTCGAAATCCTCCATAAACAAATTGGCCACAATAGGTGATAACGGGCTTCCCATTAGAACTCCATCAGTTTGTTCATCGCAGGGTGTCCTCCTGCTGAAATATCGGCGGTTGTCGACGACGTCACCCGGCAGCACACCCATAAGTTGCTTGAACATTCATTACGGAAAAGTTAAGGTTTCACATACACTGTGTTGTATAACGCTATTCGTGGATCAACAGATAAGGTTCAGAGTTGATCTGTGTTAACATGGACGATAAACAGTGCGGACAGGAAGAGGATAGAGGCTTTTGAAATGTGGTGTTACAGAAGAATGCTGAAGATTAAGTACTGAAAGAATTGAGGAGAAAAGAAATTTCTTTCATGCTTTGACTAAAAGAAGGGATTATTGGTAGGGCATGTTCTTAGACATCAAGGAATCCCGAATTTAGCATTGGAGGGAGTTGTTTGGGGTAAAAATCTCGGATGGAGATCAAGAGATGAATACAGTAAGCATATTCACGTGGATCTAGGGTGCGGTTCTTATGAGGAGATGAAAATGTTTGCCTAGGACAGAGTGGGGTGGAGAGCTGCATCAAACCAGTCTCCGGACGGAAGACAAAAACAACAAGGGGTTTAGGACGTCAAACGGACATTTTAATTTCAAATGTCTATACTTTTACGAATAAATTCATAATTATGTACAACTGGCCTCGTCATGATGAAAATCTTTAATTTTCTTATGTAACCGAGGACACTCTCAAATTTGACTAACCCTCCTCGGTTTGTAGGATGTTTTGTTGCCTGTGTTAGCGGTTTGAATAGGTACCTCATGTAAGCATGTAGTATTCGTTTCTGAAGCAGCGTGTTCTATTCAAATTTGAGTCATTTACACATTTTATACTTAACGCAGTTTATTACAGATTTCAGTTACACATTTTTTTATAAACTAACATAAGACATCCTTTCTCGCAAAATAATATAGTCTTTAGTATAATAAAAATAAACACTTAATATGTTAAGGACCACAGTAACAATACCTAGCGGTTGTACGACCAAATTACTAGTAAACAGCTACTGAAGTACAGTTGGTTCTACAAAGTGTAGCAATTATGTTTGTCACCAACTCTGTGGCCCATTTCGATGTTTATTTCTAACTTACTTCATGACGCATTAATGAAAATAAACTTATGCTGTTTTGACGCCATTATGGCTATATTACATTAAGGAATGTAACAAGAGGTACGCTGAATAATATTTTTAAACTCGTTTTATATCTTGAGATTTAATGGATTATTTATGTTTTGTAAGGTAGTCTTTTACTAAACGTGTCCTTCTGTTTCTGATTTGCCGTAGACTTGTAAATGATCATCACTGATAAAAAACCGGTCGTTAAAAATTTTGTGATCATTGGCGTAAATAAAGATATCAACAGTAAATTCATAAAAATTTGTCAGAATGATCATGACAGGTTCAGGATTCACACTCATAACAGCGGGTGTTCTAAAACATAACAAAATAATTTTTATTTAGATATGAAAATTCGTCATTGTTTCACTTACTATTGGCTGCATTTGTTGCTATAGATATACCTTTCTTCATAAATATGAGAGATTCTTCCATTAATTTTGCGCAGTATACAAACCATACTTACAGGTGTATGAAACTATAGAATTTTCCTAACATGGTGAAGAGTGTGGTAAAAACTAAGTATGTTAACTATAAGATTTTAGTTTTTTCCATACGTAACATTCAAAATGTAGCAGCTCATTAATTTTTTCACCTATTAAATAAATTACATTTACATCTACATGGGATACTCTGCAAATCACATTTAAGTGCCTGGCACAAGGATCGTCGAACCACCTTTATACTGTTTATTTCGCATTCCATTCTCGAATAGCGCGCAGGAAGAAAAACACTTGAATATCTCCGTTAGAGCTCTGATTTCTCGTATTTTATTCTGATGATCTTTAATACCTATGTTAATGGGAGTTAACAATATATTTTCGCACTCGGAGGAGAATGTTAGCGATTGGAGTTTCGTAAGTAGCCCACGCCGCTGCAGTAAGTTTCGTTGTTGTAATGATTCCCATTCCAGATCATCTATCATTTCAGTGCCGCTGTCTTTCCTGTATCGTGACAATACAAAACGAGCTTCCTTGTTTGGACTCTTTCGATACTCCAAAAACGGACGGACAAGCGCAGTGCATGAATTTCTAGAGTTTCATACGCCTGGAAGTATGTTTGTATGGTGTGCAAAATTCATCAAGAAATCTCTTACTTAAGAAGAAAAGTGTACATATAGCAACAAATGCAACCAATAGTAAGTGAAATAATGACGATTTTTCACATGTAAATAAAATTACTTTGTTACGTTTTAGAACTCCTATGAGTGTGAATCCTGAATCCTTCCCAGTCATGCTGACAAAGTTTTATGGATTTATATGTAAAAGTATAGACAGTAGAAATTAAAATGTACTGTCGTGCCTCTCCTGTTTCGAATCGGCCTACTTGTTGTCCTAACACACTTAACAGCGGGACGAATCTTGGCACGGAATCAGTTGGTCCTCTGAAGGTCGCTAGAGAGTGTTAGAAACATATCTTCACGCAAAAGTCACCTGTAAAATCTGTCCTTTAGGATTCTAGATGCTGAACAGGTACCAACCGATCAGCACGTCATAGGGTGTGGTACACAAAGGGTCATGGTCAGTGCCTCACACTCCCAGCTATGTCTGTTTTCGTGACCGGAGCAGGTACTTCTCAATCATGGCCTCAGAAGGGCTAAGTGTACCCCGTTTGCCAACAGCACTCGACAGATCTGGAAGGTATCCAAACGCAGTAGTCATTGTAATTTAAAACTCTTCTGTAACTCCGTGTTTCCGTAACAAATTTGGGTCTGCCTTGATAGAAACCCCTTGTTTATTTAGCTACACATAGTAGTACCAGCGGAAATCGCACATTCTTTGAGCTGTATCATTGTGTAAAGAGTCATTATCGTTCCTTTATATCATATAGCTATTGTCCATTCCACAGTGTTTCTTCCAGGCTTATCTGCATACAGCATGTCACCTGTAACTGATAAACATGCCACTTTTACACACGTGCTCCACAGGTTAACAGAATACCTCTCAAACCCCAGTACACACACAGGAACTAAATATAATCAAAAAAATTGAAAGTAAAACAGACAGCATAGACAAACTGAAAAACAACATGTAACATAAAGAGAATACAAATGGCCATCGTCCCAAATGTGCAACCGGAGGACCTCAAAACTAAACATAATGGGTTTGAAAAGGGCATGGTGTGTTGTTAGACTTTCCTTTTTAAGAATCACCAGTAGTATCACCTCCCGAAGCATGTACCTTACCTCCTGACTCTCCCTGTATATTCGCTTGTCTCCTGGTGCTCTGAACGGTTATTGAATTTTAAATTGATAGAAACAGTAATAACGCATTTGAATGCATCCTTTTAGGTCTCTTTATCGTAAAAATGCAAAATCATCTAATAGCATTTCGAAAATCGTCTTCCTTTATCTTACCATTATCTCCACATCTTTTAAAGTGACCTAGGATTTCCTCCTTAATGACAAATCTATGCAATTAAGACCTGTGTGTACATTTCAGCCGCAGTAGTAACCCTACGATACCGAACTTTAATATCACATTCCTGTACACTGAATTTAAGATACTACTAAAAGTACCACTGTCAATACATAATTCTTTTAAGTTTAAAGATTATCTTAGAAGTTCTGATCAAAGTATAATTTTGTAGTGACACTGTTGTTTTCCTTTAACCTTGAAGTCACAGTTCACTGCAATGACATTCAAAGGCCAACGATGTAAAAACGTTTGGGCCTACTGCTATAAGTGTTCCGATTTTAACGACTGAGGTGCAGACCGGATAAGTCACCTATACGCGTTAAATATATATATATATATATATATATATATATATATATATATATATATATATATATATATATATATATATATATATATATATATATGTATATATATATATAAATTTAACAGTAACAGCGCCACAATAAACTGTCAAACTACTATTTTATTTCTGACTGCATTACTAAACATAACTTAAATAGGAAAATGAAAATTGCTAGGATCTAATGTCTACTACGAAATGAAATGTAAATAATTTGGACACCAAAAAATTTTGTAGTATTTTCACATGGAATAACTTCACCTGGATTCACAAGTCTAACTGTTCGAATAAGCACAACGTTAATGTCTTCATTGTGCATTATGCATGCTGACTCATGCACTCAACGTCGCTGCAGGAGCGGTGTGTGTTGAGGGAATCATTGCTACTGACTACCTATGTGTTACAAATCATCTGCACTATGAAGTAAATTTGGTATCCTTCTAACGTTGATTATGTTTACCGACGGATAAAGATGTGTTCTGTTCCCTCTTTCACAAAAATGTAGATCCGTAATTATATGGCTACGTAATTGGAGTAGCAAAACTGGAAGCAGAAACTTCCATCAGAACCTAGCAGTAGATATGAGTTAAAATGGGACTTCCAGACGTTATCATACCTGGTAAAACAGATGGCACACTAAGACTCATTGGAGGAATCTTCAGAACGTGTGCCCCATCAGCAAAGGACAAAGATTACAAAACAGGTCTTCCGCTGATTTTTCAATATTGCTCACGTATTATCCAAGCGACATAGGCTTCATATAGGACGTAGAGAATATCCAAAGGAAAGCGACATATATCATTACAGGTTTACTTAAGAAGCGCGAGAATTTTATTTAGTTGATCGGAATACTCCACTGCTAGACGCTGTCGAAGAAAAGTTCTACATTGCAGTATAGGCTTCAGGAAAATTTCTGAAAGCATACGTTTCTGGAAGAGTCGACAAGGTCATTGCTGCCTCACACGTGCATAACTCGAAAGAAAAGCGAGAAAAATTAGAAACCACAAGTATGCATGCCGCAGTTTCCATTCCCGTGATCTGTACTTGACTAGAACAGGAAACAGAGGAAGTACCAATCATACATAAAGTAACCTCCACCATACACCATGAGCCAGTTTGCCGAGAATGGGTGTAGATGTAGAAACAAAATTAAAATCGACATTTTCATAACAGCATAGCATTATCATAGCAGTTTGCATTTTGCAATAACCATTAAGAAAATCTCATACATTGTTATTAAAAAAATACGTTTCATGTTTCTATCTAAACCTTTATTAGATATCAAGGAAATCAGCCACAATCTGTCCCACAAAGTATGCAAAACAGAACATCACACACATCGAAGCATGGATAAATATCCCTCAAGAGATGATTGATAACACCACACCACGCAGCTGTATAGGTGCACTGGCAGTCCGAGGTGATCACATGTCATATTAGAGGGTAACGAGATGTATTTTTTCGCTATTATGTTAGCCTCGAAGTAAACGTTATGTAATCGTGAAGTATTGAGTTAAGGAAGCTTGCACTGGTGCGAAGACTATAGGCATACTAAAATGAACTTCGTATGCTGCATCCCGGAGAGTGCTTTACAATTAATTATTCGTTTCTTACGCCTTCACGCTGAAATGGCTGGTCAGATATGACTAAATTTGGAATAGAGGCAGCTTATACCCTGATTGATACATGGGATACACGTCTTAAGCCACCGTATGGTGCGTGGTAGAGGGTACCTTATAATGTGTTAATATGTTTATTACTCCTTGACGCTCTAAGGGACGAAAAAAATTTGAATGAAATTTGGAATGGAGATAGTTTATACCCTGCATTAATACGTAAGCTACCTTTCGTTTAAATGTTCAAATGTTTGTAATTCTATCGGAGCAATCTGCGTGGTCATCAATCCGTAGCTTACAAACTGCTTAAACCTAAGTAAACTAACCTAAGGACAAACACACACACCCATGCCCCAGGGACGACTCGAACCTCCACGGCGAGCAACCACGCGCTCCGCAGCGAGACGCTTTAGACCGCTAGGCTACTCCACCGCTGCTACCTTTCGTAAGACACCGTATGGTGCGTGGTGCAGGTTACCTTACAATGGGTTAATACGTATGTTTCTCTTCACGCTGAAACAGCTAGACAGATTTTAATTAAATTTGGAATGAAGATAGCTTATACACCGATTTAATACACGGACTTCCTTTCGTTAGTCTCCGTAGGTGCTTGGCGGAGGGTAAGTAATAAAAAACATCCAAATTTTTTGAATGATTACCATGAAAGTCAGCACATAAATGTGTGCTTTCAAGAAGGAGCCAGTGAATTACGCATGGCGGGCAGTACCTTGCGACTTTGACACTATTCGACCAGTCACCATCAAACTTGTTTTCATATACACCAGGGAAAGGAGTAGGTGGAAGAGGAGACAGACAGGGAGATGGTAGGGTAGGAAACGTACAGAGATAGTGGTGAGTAGGATCAACATGAAAGTTAACAGAATTATGTAACGTTTCACAGATTGAGGTGGCAATGGACAATGGAGGTGGGAGAGGAATTAAAGGGGCGAGGAGATGACCGATAGAGAAAAGGGAAGGTGGAAATGTGCAGAGAGAGGGGTATTAGGAGACGAACAGAGAGAGGGGAAATCATATTAACAGAGGAAGAGAGGGATGTCAGGACGCGATGGACAGAGATAGAAGGGAAGAGAGGGTGGACAGATGGAGAAGATGATAGGTGAGATGAACTAACTTGAGATTGGAATAAATGAGCACCCAGAATTTGCTGGGTTCCATCGTTGGTAATTAAACAATGTAACACTTTCAAATTTTAAAACGTAATATGCAAAATAATACCTCCTAAGACAGCATAGCGCCGGGTATCAGCTACTATATTAATAAGACACGTTACCATATATACAGGGTGTTTCACTAAGTGTGTTTGCCTCTGTAAATTATAAAATAATAGGTGACGGGAAATTTTAATGCGGTAGGTCAACGCAAGAAATGTTACACTTTCTGCGGAGCTATGAACATAGTTTATTGTATTATTTTCCAAAGAGTTACAGCACAAAGATATAACTTTTAAATGGAAAAGTAGTTTTTTCTATCGTGCATTGGAATCGTTGAAACCAGCTGCGTTCAAATCAATTTAAACTACATTCCTATAACTGTTAGTTTCGGAGCTACAACCCTTCAAAGTTTCAGGAGCAGATACCACACGCTGTACATAATACATGGCTGTGTGGAAGGCGATGGATGTTATGGCGGTGGGAAGTTGATTTACATGAGATGTTCAAAAGTGTGTCCATGTTCCTCAATGCATAATGCAATGCGCCGTCGAAAGGATCTGCGGACGAGATGTAACATCGCCGGTGCGACGGAGCGACATGCGTCCTCCATGCGCCGTTTTAGAAAATCTGGGGATCTGGGCTCAGTGACATAAACACGATCCTTTAGATATCCCCACAAAAAGAAATTTATTGGTGTTCAATCGGGCGACCTTGTGGGCCATGAATGAGGACCATGGCGCCGCAAACATCTTTCTGCAAACCCGTTGTTTAGTTCTTCCACAACAGCACGCGCAGAATGGGCTGGGTGACCATCGTGCTGCATCCACATCACATATGGACTCTCGTGTGTAGACACACGTTCAAGGAGACCACCCAAACTGTCGGCTATAAATGCGCGATATAACTCACCTGTCAGTGTATCTGGGAAGTAGTGTGGACCGATGATTTCATCCGCAAGGATTCCACACCACACGTTAATAGACCACCTACGTTGACGGTTGACAGGTCGTACCCACCGAGGATTGTCTGCGGCCCAGTAGTGCATGTTATGACGATTCACTGCACCATAATTTGTGACCTTGGACTCATCAGAGAACATAACACTTTGTAAAGACTCCAGCGTGAAATTACACATGGCCCACTCACAGGATGTCACTCTAGCTCGGAAATCGTTCCCATGCAGCTCCTGGGTCAGTGACAGGCGGTATGGGTGAAACCTGTGGCCGTGTACTATACGCCACACAGATGTGAGACTGACACCAGCGACTGCAGCAACGGCTCGTAAGCAGACATGACGATCGTCGTGTAGTATAGCTAAAACAAACACCTCCGTCTCCTCACTTCTTGCAGGTCTTCGTCTGTTACTGTGTCGCATTACCAAGCTGCCTGTTTCCCGAAGTCGTTGTTCAGCACGTAAGAAGGTAATGGCTGCCGGGCCTCTTCGCGTAGGATATCTCACGGCATACGCCGTGACTGCTTCAGTGGCATCGTGTCGGCACTCGCCGAGCATCAGCAACATATCAACGTACTCGTTGTTCGTGAATGCCATCGTCATCCGATGTCAGTAACTGTGGTATATTGAGCCCCGGTTGTTTGTGTGGCTCCAACAGTCGGGTATACGGCCGTGTGCGGCGACAGTCGGCAGTCTAACAGCGCATCGAGGAAGCTTCTCACTCCGTGACACCGGCGACGTTGCAACTCGGCCGCACCACATTTAGAAGGCGCATTGCATTATGCGCAGCGTTTGTGGTATCTGCCCCTGAAACTTTGAGGGGTTGTAGCTCCCAAACTAACAGTGATAGGAATGTAGTTTAAATTTATTTGGACACAGCTGGTTTGAACGACTCCAATGCACGATAGAAAAAACTATTGTTCCATTTAAAAAATTATATCTTTGTGCTGTAACTCTTTGGAAAATGATACAATAAACTATGTTCATAGCTCCGCAGAAAGTGTAACATTTGTTGTGTTGACCTACCGCATTAAAATTTCCCGTCACCATTATTTTATGATACAGAGGCAAACACACTTAGTGAAACACCTTGTATATTGTGTTTGGTATGTCACTCAGTCCCCTGAATGTTTCAAGCAGTGTGTTTATCAGAAAAAGAGATGTCGGGAATTACTTAGTGATTTAGTGTTGTAAATCCGTGAAGGCATTTTTGAAGTGTGGCGGCCTAGCGTGCACTGGCCGGCAGCAGGAGTGACGCGCCGGCCCGGTCTCGGCCGTGTTGCAGCAGAGGTGGGCGCGAGCACGCGCGGCGGCCCCCCGCGCAGCCGCGGCCCGCCGCCTCCGGTCCTGGCGCTGCCGTCGCTGCCGCTGCTGCTGCTGCTGGTGGTGGCCAGCTGATGGCCGCTTCGCCGCGTCCTCCCCTGCCTGCCGCCGCCGCGCCGCCAGCTGACCGACGCGCCGGCGCCGGGCGGTTCCCGCTCTCTCACATCCTTCAGTATTCCCACACATACTGAACGAACGTACATAAACTTATTTTTGTAACCGTTATTATTATCTCGTCGTAACTTCTATTGATATTGTACTTTCCAAAATTTTATTCCAACTATACAAGATTTGTTGTTGGACAACTGTGACTGTTGTATTATTTTTAAAATTAAAATAAATTAATCGTGAACTATTTTCAAATTTCCCCTTACGCTGTGTATTTTCATTTCCTTTAACCGGATTCCTAAACTAAAACCACATACAGTGATGTCATAAAACCCACTCCTTAATATCAATTTCGACCTGTTTTTTTTTCCAATCAAGTGTTTGGACATAATGAGCCATTAAATGTCCTCTGCAGGAATATGGACCCACGATGCCTCTGTGGCTGTCTAGATTTGTTTTATGCATGAAGTAACTATATTAAGTCATGATGTCACTGTAGACGTTGTCCCATAGGGTTCAGTCTTGGGTCCCAAATTAGTTTTTCACCCCATACATAGCTGAAAGTACAATAGTGAAAAACGACTTTCACAGTCAGAAACGTACGTCTGTGGCTGATGAAAATAAATACTGACAGAGTCTAAAACGTAAACAAATATAATTTTCAACGAAAATCTATGTTTTTTTTAACTGGGTACCAAATATGCTATCCATAGCAAAAAAAAAAAAATCTAATTGCAATTTCTCAATTAGATTACGAGAAATTGCAAAGCGAAGATTACGTTTGCAATAAATGAAGCGCACAGCTCGCGCGTTCCGAAACCCGTGGTTAAGTCTCAGGATGGACATGTGCTAGCAGCGCGCTTCATGTATTTCAAACAAGTTCGCTTGGCAATTTCATGGAATGTAACTGACGGATCGCAATGAAACCAACGTTATCCTTTTTTTTTATTTTTTATTTTTCTGCAATTTATCTATTTATTATTTCTTTGCTACTGATTGAGTGAGACATAAGAAGGGTTGTCCATTTAGAAAACCCTATCTTTGTGTAGAAAATAATATTTGTTTACGTTTTAGGCTTTCATAATCCCCTCCCGTACATACCTGACAGTGAAAATTGTCCTTCAGTATCTGTTGTACTGTCACAGAAGTTGTGGTAAAAACAATTGAGTGGGACACCCTTCATATTAATGACTTACCATCCGATACTCACGATAAGCAAAGCTAGTTCTGGATGCTGATTACATATTTATAGTAATCACAGTCGACAAACAAGAAATAAATGATGGAATTGTAAATACTCCTTTTCATAAAGTTGTTAAATTATTGTCTTCATTTCGACTCTTATTAAATTTTGGTAAAACACAATATATACCATTCCATACCGTCATACCGTAAATGGTGTGACACACTTATTTGAAGTTCTAGTGATCTTTAGCTTACGTATCTCTTATTAAATTTGTTATTAATAACCCAACCAAATTAAAAAATAATACTAGTGTGCACAGCTACAAAATTTGGAGAAAGATGCTCTACACTATTTCAGGTTTAATCTAATTCTGGCACAGAAGCGAAAAAAATCATGCTGCCTCAAAAGTCTTTGTTCACTTATCACATAACATCAAATGTCTGAAAGATAACCAAACAGCATTTAATAGCAAACTGAAAGAATTCCTGAATGACCATTCCTTTTACTTGGTAGATGGACTTTTACATTTAAATTAGTAATTTTACAAAAATAAATGGATAATTAATTAAAAATAAGAAAAATATACGTCGTGTTTGTCATTTTTTACTACACACACAGGTTCCACATCATTAAGAAATCTCATATTCATGATGTACAGAAGAAGTAGTAATCTAATCTGAAATTGCGCAGCTATTTCTGGTACAGGATTTTGTGTACAAACTGAACTGTCAGTGGAGTTTCGTTAATGTCTGATGAAATTCATGTTACGTGGTCCAAGTGTCCAAATCATTCACAAGAATGTTATTCAAATCAATGGGAACAGTTGTAGCCTAGTGCTGTGCACTATCATCAATAAAAACTTGTTCTTTTGGAACATTGAGTGCATTAATGGAAGTGGTCAATCATAATTATTTCCAGTCGATGATGAATCAGTGTGACCAGCGGATCTTGCCCGTTCCATGCAAAGACAGGAAACACCAGTGGCTTCTTTAGAACATGGGTCTGTTGCTTTGTGGTGTCTGCACCACTCTCTTACCGACTGCCAACGCAGGACTAACTTACAGCTTTCCAGTCACTTACGTTCCAACAGAAATGGGTACTATGAGAGGCGTTATGGGCAATGTCATAATATTGCAAAGATTCTGTCGTCTGCTGTCATAACCTATTAAATCGCATTTTCGCCTTTGTGTTGGTTGTTTGTATGTGGAATGGTCAAACTGAACGAACGATTGACTGCAAATACTTACGAATGAATACTTGAAGACCATTATAAACACCAATCCATGTTGTAAATTTTCTGGGTGACACTATGCGACACTAGTCAACAAAGGTACAATTGATTTAAAGAACAATTCTCAACACTGTAAGGAACGATTAGGTCATCTAAATTGCGTGACATGAATTTCGATATATATTAAAAGCATATGATTAAGAGATCAGTTTGAACGCAATCATAGACATCTATAGAGGCATCATGGGTGAATATCCCTGCAGGGCACTTCAGACGACTTTTTCAGTACATGCCACATCGAGTTGCTGCACTTCATTGGGCAACAGGTGTTCAGATAGGGTATTACGTTTTATCCCATTACTTCACGCAGCACAGACAACCGTATCATCTACAAACAGCCAAAAACGGCTTATGACGCATTATTTGCATGTCTTCGGTATGTACACACGCTCTGCACAGAACAACATGCTGCTTGCTGTATTATTAAATTTTACGAAGCTGGGTTATGAAACATATTTTGTCGCCTTGTTGTGTGCACAAGATTCATCATTGCCAATTACGCTCTCGAACTACTGCCAAAGCTCTAAACAATTATTGTAAGTACAAGAGTCGCCGTGGTCTACCACAATTACTCTTTCCATCATTGTTCATAATGAAAGTAATATTAAAAATTAAAGATCTGTTGTGATTTGCCATAGAAATGAGTTTCGAAATACCTAAACACAATTCAGTTGAAGTGAAATGATTGTATGGCATTTTTGGTCAAGAGAAACCGTGCGGGACTGTTTGGCCGCTTAGCGCAAGTCTTTTTCGTTGACACCACTTCGAAGACTCGCATGTCAAGGATGATGAAAATGATGATTACAACACACAACACCCAGTAAGTAAAATGTTCAAATGTTTGTTAAGCTTACACAACTTAACTGCGGGGTCATCAGGCAGAAACTATTTATAAACTAACTTATACTAAGGACAGCACACACATCCATGCCCCAGGTAACGACGGGGAACGGCATCTCGCCGAGAATCGAACTTTGGCCCCTCCATGGTAGTCAGCAACAATACCGTCTGAGCTAGGGGAGCGGACAACAATTCAATTAAATGTTTGAAACTGCATTTAAGGATTTTGTGTTATTACAGAATAATTATTGTTTTCAGGGCTAAAATTTTGAAGAATAAAACATCAGCTTTCTAAGTAATTAAAAATCAGATAAGTAAATTAAATCATCATTTATTTTAACACAAATAATACCTCAGGTTGTCCGTATTGGACAAGAAATGAAAATAATCTTTACCTTATCATCCACTTCAAACTATTTATATATATTCTTTTCCTAAAAGCATTATTAAAGTAGCGAGTATTGACGTATCTCATTCTCCTTACCACGTACAACTTTTTTATATCCGTCTCTAATATATAAAAATTTGTGTATGTTTTTCTTTTCGTTCGTATTTTATGCAAGGCCCTACTGTACATCCCATTGCGTTAAAACGTGGTCAACTCATTGCTTGCACTCCTGAGAAGTTTATAGGCACATTAAAATTAACCTCCTATGGTGCATGGTGAGCCGGCCGCGGTGGCCGAGGGGACTGAGGCGCTCCAGTCACGGTCTGCACGGCCACTACGGTCGGGGGTTCGAATCCCCCCTCGGGCATGGATATTTGTGCCGTCCTTAGTCTTAGCTAGTTCATAAGTAGTTTGTAAGGGACTGATGACCCCGTAGTTAAGTCCCATAAGTTCTACAAACATTTGAACATTTTTTGGTGCATGGTGGAATGTGCTTTACAGTTAGTTAATTCGTTTCTCACGCGTTCATGCTGAAATGGATGGACGGATCAGAATGAAGTTTGTAACAGAGGTAGATTTACCCTGCATAAATACATGAATCACCTTTCGTAATCCACCATAGGATGCATGGAGGAAGGTGCCTTACAGAGGGTTAACACATTTGTTACTTCTCACGCTGAAACAGATAACGAAATTGGATGAAATGTGGAATGAATCAATACATTGACGACCTTTTGTAAGCTTCTGTAGGTGCATTGAAAGAGAAGGTGGACAAGAGAGGAAAGGCAGGACTAACTTACGACTGGAATAAATAAGTAACAGTTCGATACTGGGGTTTCAGCAAGAATCAAATAAAAGTTTCACTTTGGTCTGCATGCATTGCTAGCCTAACATCATTCCCACTGCACTCACTGCTTGCTACTCAACTACTACTACTGATGCTCGTGGCCTTGTAAGAGTTATCAAACCAGCAAGCCACACAGCGTATCTGACAGAGTATGTGCTCATACCAAACCAATACTGTGCTCCTTACTTGATCATAGACTAGTAAAGGAACTCCAATCTGATCCCCAAATTATTCACGTTTCATGGTCCCTCGCAGTTAAGCGGTTAGTAAGTTTAGTCATCAAAACCATCCAATAAATTAACGACATAAATGAAATCAAAACATGTTCATCTACAAATTAAATCTATTAGGTAGGTTGTAGGTGTATAAAACTAAATTGCATGAAATTATTGTACATAAAAGGACCATAATTCATTGAAAAGTAGTTAATCGTGAGCTAATGCTTTTGAAAGAAAAGTCTCTCCAAGTTGACAAAAATTGATAACACAAAAAACTATCGGGAGAAAGTAGCACGAAAGTCTCTGCATCATCATACAACTAAAATTAATAACTTACTTTGATAAGTATAGTTTTGCTGTGGCACAAAATAATTAGTACCACTTCAGTTGGGAAACATCGGAGCAGTAGCATTAAGAAAGTCTTATTGATCATACCTTGAAAAGTAGAGTGCTAACATACAACGGTGATAAACGTCCCAACAAAGTGAATAATGTCAGGTAAGTAGGCAGTATAACTATCACTGCCAACATAAAACAATTTTGTAGCAATCATACTGGCAATCTATCATCAGAATTACGTAGAATTCTACAAGATGATTCATAATACTAGACAAATGCAAAACGTAATCTTATTTACACAAAATCTATACATGGCTTTATGCATGGTCACAAATATTTTTAGTGAAATATGTAACACAAAAAAATTCTGATGTTCAATAACATAAGTAACATACAAAACTATCATCTCTGGTATATAGATACATGATTGGTACAGCATGCATCATACGAACAAAGTTTCGACGACTAATTCATTGAGTTGTATATATAACATATTATAAAGTTATTGAATAATTGATGCACAAAATGCTGAAAACAAAAGCCAAATAAATATTTTCACAAAAGTATGACATAGAAGACATACTGTATTTGTGTTAATACAGTTGTGTGATACATTGCATACAGATGAAATTGTAAAGACGGGCAACAGTTGAAAAAATGTTCTAATGTTTGTAAACCCAAGGGAAGAAACTGCTAATGCCATCTCTCTCTACACTTAATTAATCTAACTTATGCTTAGGACAATACACACAGACACACAGACACACATACACACACACACACACACACACACACACACACACACACACACACACACACGCCCTAGGGAAGACTCCAACATTTGACAGTAGCTGCCGTGAAATTTGTAGCATGGTCCTTTAAACTGCGTCATCGCTCCTATATGGCAGGTACAATTGATGAAATTTAAAATGGTCTCACATAATGTCACATAAAAGTTGTTCCTTTATTGTAATGAGTGTAACACTGAGAAGAAACAGTATGTCGATCACAAACTACAACATAGAGGAAATGCATAAAAACGACATGGATAAGGTGTGTGAAACACAGAGCTGTGTGGAAGTGAATGCATGGTCTAAGGCATCATACTACAAAACTGGGCAATCGATCCTGTTGGAAGTTCGAGTCGTCCCTCAGGTACAGGTGTGTGATTTGCCTTAGTGTAAGTTAGTTTAAGTAGTTTGTAAGTCTATGGACTTTTGAACATAGGAGTTTGGTCCAAATGCTTTATAAATGTTTGACCATTTTCCAAATGCCCTGGTAAGAAGGGAAAATTCAAAATTATTCTGAGCAAGTTGTCTGTCAGTAATGGATGCTTAAAAGCTAGATTGTGTTAAAAACAAGCACTTGTAAACTAACTGAACTACTTGGTGTATGCCAGACAAAGCTCCATTTTTTTACATATCTGGTTTATAACATGGTAATTACGCTACAGTGTGTTTTTCCCATTCCAAAATACTTTCCTCAGAACATAGTTGTCATACTGAATAATTTCATCGGAGGTTTCAGGCCATATATTCAAAAGCGAATATTTCATTTTGACTACTCAATTACTGTGTAATTTTTGTCCCATCACTCTCTAAGCGAAGATATTTTCCTAATCTTCTTAACATTTCTTGTCATAACCATATTCATAAATACTATTACAGCCTTCTGACAATAATTCTCTCCTCTATGCTACGTGCTCCGATAAGTGCTGGTCCGTTTCTATAAATTCTTATACCTTCAAGAGCGAATTTCATAAAGCAAGACATTCACCGTAATGTCATACAGAATCTGTCCCCAAGGGCAAATTAGCTTGCATCTCTTTACTAATGTATACATGCAAAGTACAGGGCGCCTTATTACAGAATCAGAATCAAAACGTTACCAACAAAATTTAGAAAGTTAGCCTAATAACTGTACTACTAGAGGTCTACAAAACCATCTTACTGATTACTGATGCATACCTATACCAGTTTCTTTTACTCCTAAGTGTTTATTTTACCACGAGTCATATCATAACTATTGTATCGTATGTTAAAGGAAACAGAGACGTCGACAACTGGACGGACATTTCGCTAGTCTGAGAGACACAAAAAGTAAAAATGTATAAAAGAATGACGATATGAAGTCGAACTATGTTTACCGTCATCCATCAACGTCAACGCAGAATCACGTCGCCACGCAAGTGGTAAAGGGCTCTCCTCGTTCTTGCGCCTCTAGCAAATAGAACGTTAACCGTCATATTTTACTTTTTTCTCACTCAGTTTCATACTGCTCTTCCTGATACTGCGCTTGAACTGTCTTGATTTCTTGATGGGTGATGCACAGCGTCATCTTTCCTGTAAATCTGAGCGACTGGAAGCTTTCCTTGTAAATGTTAGCATCAGATTGAATAACACAATGGCAATCCAAGTACTGACAAAGTAACAACCGGATTCAAACAGACCCGACATTAATGTTTCTGCTTTATCAGTGCAGGTTATCCACCGATAAGCGCTTGAAGTAAAATGAAACAAACTCAAAGCGGAAACACTAAACTAGTAACTACTACAGCATAGCGGATAATTTCAGATATTCATACGGTCTACACACTACTCTTCTCACAAAGCAAGTCTAACGAGCACCATTGTCTGCCATTCAATAACTTCACTCGTCCGGAACATTCTGTAACCATAAACAGCAATTACATTCCGTCTACTCATCACCAAAATTCGAGTGACGTTTCTCGGGAGAGTAATTTGATAGATGAATACCACCCATTCGCTGTATTATCTCTTTACATTGTTATCGCGTCAGATACAGTGTATTCAGTAGGCGAAGGCAGTATCAATACGGTATGAGAACAAAAGGTAAGTGATCATTATTTGGTGAGTATGTATTCAGTAACAGAAGATGTATTAGATGTATTCACTTACCACGAAATTCAGAGGCAACATAACATCCGTTATAGGTTACCTGTGAAAGTTTTTTGCAGAAAAAAGAAACCTATTGAGTCATGTACATTCACCACATAAAACCAGGTACCATTAATCAGTGTTCAGTATTAACGCTCCAAGTGTCAGTCTCTAATTTCCGTCTCTTTCGTCTACTGCCGGACACGTGCACAACATTTTGAGTCCTTGGTATAAATTCGATAATTTTCCTAACTTTGAAATTAAAACTAGTTAATACTTTGTTCTTATGTTGAGTCTGTGAAGTGAAGGAACCTACAGTTGTGAAATCAAAAATAATTCATTTTCGGTTTCCAAAGTGTCATCATCTGCCGTATGCTGTATCTACTGAAAAAATCTGGCAGTAAAATTTGGCGGAAGGTCGCTTCAATATTGTTTTAAGTAAGAGAATACAATATATAATACCACCCTCACGAACCACAGACATTGCCGAGGTGGGTTGGCTTGCGTGCCTCAACTCTACAGACAGCTGTACAGTAGGTGCGACCACAGTGGAGGGGTATCTGAGGAGTGGCAAGAAAAATATGTGGCTCCTGTAGATGGGCAGCAGCCTTTTCAGTAGTTGCGATGGGGAACAGTCTGGATTATTGACTGACTTGGCCTTGTAAAGTCAGCTTAAGTGGCTTTTCCACAGAGTTACTGTGAACGGCTGAAAGCAAGAGTACACTACAGCCGTTTATTTTTTCCGAAAACATGCAGCTCTACTATTTGATAATAATGATGATGGCATCCTTTGGGGTAAAATGTTCCGGGGTTGGGACTATTCAGGAGAATGTAGTCATCTGGAAAGGCATTCTACTGATCGGAGTGCAGAATGGTAGATCCCTTAATTGTGTAGGGAGGTTTAGAAAATTTATAAGAGAAGTGAGTATGTTGAAGTTAGATATACCAGTGATTAGTGAAGGTCGGTCGAAAGAGGAACAGAATTTCCATTCATGCGAGTACAGGATTATAAATACAAATTCAGTTAGGGAAATACAGGAGAACGTTTCATAATGAATAAGAAAATAGTAATGCACCTAAACTACTACGAGCAGGTACTGATCGCATTATCATAGTCAATATACATACGAAGCCAACACTGACCACAGTAGTTTAAGTTTAAATAAGTTTGAAAATTTAATTGTGATGGAGGATTGGAATTCAGTAATAGGAAAAGACAGAGAAGAGAAAATAGCAGGTCATTATGATTTGGGAAACGGAATTGAAGATGAAGCCGTCTGTTAGAATCTTGTACAGAAAATAATTTAATCAAAACAAACTCTTCGTTCAATAATCATGAAAGAAGGTTATATACTTGGAAGAGGCCAGGGGACACTGGAAGTAAGCAGATATATTTTATAATGGTAAAGCATAGAATTCGGAACCAAGTTGTAAACTTTAAGACTTATCCAGAGGGCAGATACAGATTCTAACCATATCTTATTGTTTAGGAACGGTAGACTGAAACTGAATAAATTGCTGGAAGGCATGAATATAATGAGACGGGACCTGCATATATTGAAGAAACATGAAGTTCATGAGAATTCCAGTGGGAGACGTAGGGAATAACTGACAGAAATGGGGGAAAATAAAACAGTAGAAGGGGAATGAATAACTTTAAGAGATGAAATAGGTTAGACAGCAGAGAACCAAATAGGTATAAAGGCAAGACCAACGAAAAATCCTTTGTAAATACAAGGAATACTAAATTCATTTGACAAATGAAGAAGAATTAAAAATGCAGTTAATGAAGCAGATAAAATGGAGTACAGATGAAGAAGAATTGAGACTAACGGGAAATGCAAAGGAGCTAAGAAGGAGTGGCTAGAAGCCAAATACAAATCTGTAGAAGATTGTATTACTTGAGGAAACATAGACACCGGCTACAGGGACTTTTGGAGACAAGAAAAACAGCTATTAGAATATCAAGATCTAATATGGAACACCAGTTCTGAGTAAAGAAGGGAAAACTGAAAGGTGAAAGTGTATATAGAGGGTCTCAACAAAGAAAATGAACTACGAGACAATATTGTAGAAAGGGAAGAGAGAGTAGATGATGATGAATTAGGAGATACTATACTAGGGACGAATTTGACAGAGCACTGCAAGACCTAAGTCGAAACAAGGAATTTGGAGTAGATGACATTCCCTCAGAGCTACTGGGAGAACAAGCACTGACAACATTATTTTACCTGGTGAGTAAGATGTATGCGACAGGCGATGTTTCCTCAGACTTAAAAGTAATAATCCCCATTCCAAAGAAAGCAGGCACAGACAGGTGTGAATTTACAGAACCATCTGTTTAAGTCATGGTTGAAAAATTTTAACACTAATTACTTACAGAATGATGGAAACGCTGAACTCGGGGAAGATCAGTTCGGATGCACGAGAACACGGGAGGCAATACTCACTGGGACCTGTCAAGGACCCTTTGCAAATTATTTATACATGCAGTAAAAAGGACGAAAGATCTGAGGCACACAAAGATATCACTCAGAGAGGTCTTCACCAGTTCGACACCAAACAATTAGAATTATTGCAATGACGTATCAAATTTAGATTCATAAATATGTGGTTTTGGAAATAACTTGGCTCTTACAACTTCACGACTTTATAACTCAAAATAACAAAGTAAGACAATGTATAAGTCTGATAAAATCTCGCAAGGCTCTGACACAAATAGCAAAATCATTAATAAATTTGACAACATTACAAATCAGATAACTACAGTCATTCAAATATCTAGTTAAATAATCTGAATTGTACAATTACGGGCGCCAATGCACTATTTAACAAGACCCTTTTTTGCAAGGAACAAATACCGAGAGTAAAACAGTGAAAGAGGAGCTAATTGTATCAAAAGCTTGACAGCTACCCTTGAAATACCTGGCCAAAAGATTTGACAGAAAAACAACAACAAGCTTCACTGTGTAACAGGACAAGGCCTTCTCCCAAAGTGCATATACAAAGGTAAACAGAATTAATTAACTTGATAGCATTAAGAGGACTGATAATAGCGGCCTTTGAAAAATATTTTAAGTGACATCAACAGTACAACCACAGGCGTCAGTACGTACTTCATAAAGCCTTGGGTTACAAAACCAAAACAACAACCGTAAGGCAATTAACTGATCCGATAATGTTTAAAAGGGTAGCAAAGGCTTCAGAATCCTTGATTGAGTAGTTTCCACTATACAACAACGGGCGCCCCTTCGTTAATTAACAAGACCTTCTTCCAAAACTGAGATACAAATAGCGAGGTAAACTTGAAAATATGCAGCAGAAATACAATTCTATAACTTCTGGTAACACTAGGCTTTCACAACTTCAGTAAAATAGCAATAATAATACAATCTATTGACCAAGGGACTAAATCTAGGGACTGATGATTGTAGTTGTTTGGTCCAACATGTTTACAAACATTTGAACAGAAATCTGTGACGAATGGAATAAAAAATTCTGAATCAGTAACAGTTGTACAATTCCTCAAATATACAAATTGCATGTGTCCAGTTGCGGTTGCTCAAAAGAAGAACTTTCATGTTCTGCCTCTCATTATCACAAGGTACATGAAACCTACTTACAGTGAAAATATCAACATATGTATATTTTATGACATATTTATAGTTATTACTTACTTTTATTTTATTCATAAAAGATAGAGACAAAGTCACACAAACGCTACTGCACAAAGAAAGAACAAAAATTGTACAAAATTTCTATAGGAAAACGTTTTTCAGGTTTGAAATCAAAATGTGACCCTTGTAAAAATATTACTAATATCAAAAATGGCGCGATCGCCTGATTGTGTAATTTACTGATAAATTCGAATGGGTTTTGCATGTTTGGACTGGAACATTGAAATGTTTGTGAAGATTATGGGATTTAACTGCGGGGTAATCAGTCCCTAAACTTAGAGTCTACTTATCTACTAACTTATACTGAAGACAACACAAACATCCATGCCCGAGGGAGCAGTGGCGGCGCTAGAGGAAAACTGGACGTCGGCGAACTTGTCTTTGCGAGGCCCCTTTCATTTTTTCAGTAAGGAAGAAAACGTTAAATAAAATGAGCTAAAATGTACACCAATAATCATTATACTAAAATTTTATTATTTTAATATACAAGTATTAATGAAATGACAAAAAATGACAATAAACACAAATTATGTAGAGAAACTTTTCTGCTTTTCGCCTCACTTAATTTTTTTAAGATCACATCATAATTAACACTAGCCACTATTTCGGCTTCAATTGACAGTACTGATAACGCAGATAGTCTGTCTTGGTCATTGTGCTTCTCAAGTAAGTCTTAATCAATTTTAACTTTGAGAAGCTTCTCTCGGCCGAAGCTGTACTTAGTGGAACTGTGAGCATGATTCTGATTGTTACATGCAGGTCATAGACTTTTTCGTGGCCCCTCTGTGATCGGCGGAAGTCGGCTGAGTTCGTGTGTCTACGGATGTTTATGCTCTCTACCAACCTTACCTCGTAACAGTATTATACATCGCAGACATCGTCAATGTATTGTTGATTAGTGCTTAGTGTTTATTATTATCTTCCACTTCGTTATTTGCTAAAATAAGTCCACATACCCCGACGACTTCTTTTACAAAAAGGAAGGCCGTTATTGAAAGTGGTATGAAAAATGTTAATTCCGATCATTATTCATTTACGACAGTAAGAATAGAAAGTGTTGCTACACCCGCTTAATAATTCGCTTAAAAATATTAATATTTCATGTATATACGTTCCAGTTTTCCATAACTTAAACATTAAAGTGATACTTCGTGTTCCATCTGTGACGCTTTAACCCCCTTACAATGCTGTTTCTTTTAAAACCTGTAAGCTATGCGACGTAAGCTGGAGGCACTTGGAGAAAGAGGCGGGGCTTGGTCTAACAGCCAATGCGCTACGAGCTGAATGCAAGCTTCAGCTCCCAACATTCTCCGCTCAGGGGCCACGTTTCAGTGCGTGATCTGTAAACATTTGAATATACGTCTTCCAAATTGTTTTCTAAAATAAATTGAAGAAGTTGTTTTGCGTCTTTGATGGAGTCTAGTGGATTGGATTTTAAAATCTGGAGTTCCTCGTAAAGTTCTAAAGGCTGTATGTCACTATTTTCGCCTTCTCGGAGTACCATAACAAATCATTACAATCCTTGAGAAGGTCCTCCTTGGATAGAGATTTCAAATAATTGATATCATAAATGAAATCAAATCGCTAATAATATTCTTCTAGCGCTTTGAATCGACATTCACTGTCGACTGTTACAGCATCCATCATTGTGTTAATTCTCTTAACTCTGTACTGCATTTCTGCAGATTGTATTGCTTTCTCAATTTGTTCGTAATCGAACATTCGTTTTTTCTGTGTTATTCTTTTCTGTTTAAACTCAAACTCAATTTCGTAACTACTTCTGTACAAAAGTGTCGCAGTGAAAAAATTCGTACTCCTATAACATTTCTCTACGGGGAGGATATTGCTCGCCAGGTTCGCCAGCTGGAGAAGACGCGCACCAAATACGCACAGTTGCTGAGTAATCTTGCATTTCTGCAATGCTGTAGAGATAAGGACATAGTACGAACCTTTGTTGTGGTGAAACATCATACAACGTTTGCAGGAGTGGATAATATTTTATGTAGAACCAGCGTGGCAATCATCAAAGACGGATTCGACACACAAGGTATGAACTGGATACTAATGCACGATCTTTATACATCTGTCGTCTTTTGTTATCTTCTGTTCTCCCACCTTGCGACTGGGAGTGGGTCGATATGACGACGGCAGCCTATCAAAGAGCTCATCAGAGCAATACATCAACCAAACAAGTACGCAAATTTGAGCGGCTTGCAGACTCACAGAAATTGGTGTCATCTCATGGAATGGCACGCACTGTCATCAACCTGTTGGACAAGGACCTGAACGAAGGAGCCAACTCGGACCTTAATAAAGGATTTAATTTCGCACCTACCTCAAGCACTATACCGATTGTGGAGTTCATCAGTGGAGTGGAACAGGCGGTGTGGCACTTCCCACAAGAAGGCGCCGACGAGTTAAGAGTTACCAGCAGTCGCATTTTAGCTTCAGGCAAGACTCCAAATTCTAATATTAGCAAAGTAGAAAGAGAGGGGCTCCGTGCACCACAGAAAGAGGAAGATCTCGTTGTTCTCCCAGCTGACAAGGGAAATGCAACAGTCGTTCTCAATGCTGCTCACTACCATAGTAAAATATCATCGTTATTGGAAAACAGATTCCTGAAAAGGGACCCAACTTTTGTCATAAAGCAGAAAAATGTTGGAGCTACTGAAGATCACTGGCATACAAGAAGATGAAATGAAAAATCTCAGAGCTCGTGCTCCAAGATCTCCCAGGCTTTGCGGATTACCTGAGGTCCATAAAGAAGGAATCTCTTTGAGACCTATTGTCTCTGCCATCGGTTCTCCCACTTACAGGATAGTCAAGTACCTAACCAGATTAATGATTCCAATAGTTGGCCACTGTGAACATCACATTAAAAACTCTCAGATGGTCATAGAGAAAATCAAACAGATTCGTGTCGGACCTAATGATGTTTTAGTTTGCCTGGATGTGGTATCACTGTTCACAAAAGTTACTGCGGAAGACACATTGAAACTCTTGGCAGAGAATTTTCCTCCAGAAACAGTAAAGTTGTTCCGCCTTGTGATGACAACCACCTATTTCTTGTATGGCGGTAAATTTTATGAAATGACAGATGGGATGGTTATGGGTTCTCCAGCAATGACAAACTTTTTTATCGAGAACTTTGAAGAACGTGCATTAAATTCAGCTCCCCTTCGTCCAGCCTAATTTTTTCGTTATGTCGATGAACTTTTCTAGTGTAGCTACATAGCGTGGAAGAACTCTGGTACTTCGTGGAGCACATAAATGATATCCACTGTAGCATTCAGTTTACTGTCGAGTTGGAGAAAGAAGGAAGGCTGCCTTTCCTAGATATTTTAGTACAACGGAAAACCGATGTACATTTCGGCCATTCTGTATACCGCAAACCAACGGACACGGATTTGGGTCTCAACGGACAGAGTTTCCATCTTCCAGTCCAGAAGGGAGCCGTTCTAAACACATATACAGAGCAAAAACTGTTTCTGACGAGGACCATTTGGAATGCGAAATTCATCATCTCAAATATGTGTTCCGTAAGAACGGCTATGGTGCACGTGATATAAAGACAGCGTTTTCCAAGATACGGAAACGCGATAATGCTGAAGATCCACATGTTGGGTAACCGACGGCGTTCCTTTCTGTGAAGTCACATCGAGCAAAACAGGTAGAGTTCTGGGGAGACTAGGTATAAGATCGATTTTTCGGCCACCTAGGAAAATTGAGGAGATGCTGCGCCCTGTTAAGGACAGCCTCGGCCTTAGGATGCCTGGAATGTACAACATACCATTTGAGTGTGGAAGTAATTATATTGGCCAGTCAATTCGTACCGTTTCCGAACGCTGTACAGAACACCAGCGGCATATTAAGAACAGAGAACTGGGGAAATCAGCGGTCACTGAGCACAGCCTCACGAACAAACATAAAATTTTGTTCGACGAAACAAAAATTGTTGTCCCAGGCCTCCTCATACCGGGACTCTATAACCAAAGAGGTGTAGCAATAAGAATGTGTGAGAAAAACTTCAACCACGATGTAATGTAAGAAATCCGAGAAAGTTTCATACATACACTCCATGTGTTGTTGGCTTTGTTCATGTCTTTGCAATATCCTACACAGATCTTTCCAGTCACAACAGCCTTCTTTTACCATCTGTGTCTGTAAATGTGAAAAACGTCTACATGGAAAGCAATAAATTTTATCTGGATTTTAACTGCGATTTTGTTCTTCACCATTACTCAATTTTCTAGTAAAATGTCTTTCATTTGCGTCTTTGGGGTAACTCTCATCAGATCAGGTTTTGTTGGGGACGCTGTGAATCTGTTACTCGAAACACCCACTTTCCCGGATATAATTCTGCAAATAACTCTGTTTTATGAACAATGTCCTCTAGATTATCTGAATCACAAATATTTTCACTTCTTAACTCTTAATGCCACCCCCATGAATCACAGACATTGCCGAGGTGGGGTGGCTTGCGTGCCTCAACGAAGCAGATAGCCGTACCGTATGTGCAACCACAGCGGAGGGGTTTCTGTGGAGAGGCCAGACAAACGTGTGGTTCCTGAAGAGGGGCAGCAGCCTTTTCAGTAGTTATAGGGGCAACAGTCTGGATGATTGAGTGAGCTGGCCTTGTAACATCAGCTAATGTGGCTTTGCCACACAGCTACTGCGAACGGCTGAAAGCAAGGGGAAACTACAGCCGTTACTTTTCCCGAGGACATGCAGCTCTACTGTATGGAAATATGATGATGGCATCCTCTCGGGTAAAATATTCCGGAGGTAAAATAGTCCCCCATTTGGATCTCCGGGCGAGGACTACTCAGGAGGATGTTGTCATCAGGAAAGACAAGACAATACTGGCATTCTACGGATCGGAGCGTGGAATGTTAGATCCCTTAATCGGGTAGGAAAATTAGAAAATTTAAAAAGGGAAATGGCTAGGTTGAAGTTAAATATAGTGGGGATTAGTGAAGTTCGGTGGCAGGATGAACAGGATTTCTGGTCAGGTGAGTACAGGATTATAAATACAAAATCCGTTGGGGGTATCACAGGAGTAGGACAGATAATGAATAAGAAAATAGGAATGCGGGTAAACTACTACGAGCAGCACAGTGATCGCATTATCATTGTCAAGATAGATCGAAGCCAACACCGACAACAGTAGTACAGGTTTATATGCCAACTAGCTCTGCCGATGATGAGGAGATCGAAGAAATATATGAGGAGCTAAAGGAAATTATTCAGACAGTTATGGGAGAGGAAAACTTAATTGTGATGGGAGACTGGAATTCAGTAGTAGGAAAAGGAAGAGAAGGAAAAATAGTAGGAGAATATGGACTGGGCAGAAGGAATGAAAGAGGAAGTCGTCTGGTAGAACACGTGGTTTAAGAATCACAAAAGAAGGTTGTATACGTGGAAGAGACCAGGAGACACCGGAAGGTATCAGATAGATTTTGTAATGGTAATACATAGGTACCGGAACCAGGTTATAAACTGCAGGACATACCCAGGGGCAGATATAAACTCTGACCATAACTTGTTAGTCATGAACTGTAGGCTGAAGCTGAAAACACTGCAGAAAGGTAGGAAAATAAGGAGATGGGACTTAGATAAATTGAAGGAAAGTGAAGTTGTGGAGAATTTCAGAGGGAGATTTAGGCAACAATTGACTGAAACAGGGGGAAATAAAAAAGTAGAAGAGGAATGGGTAGCATTGAGAGATGAAATAGTGAAGGCAGCAGAGGACAAAATAGGTAGAAAGGCAAGACCTACTAAAAATCCTTGGATATCACAGGAAATACTACAGTTAATTGATGAAAGGAGAAAATACAAAAATGCAGTAAATGAAACAGGCAAAATGGAGTACAGACGACTAAAAATGAGATTGACAGGAAGTGCAAAATGGCCAAATGCAAATCTGTAGAAGAATGTATAGCAAGGGGAAAAGTAGATACCGCCTACAGGAAAATAAAAGAGACATTTGGGGACAAGAAAAGCAACTCTACGAATATCAAAAACTCAAATGGGAAACCAGTTCTCAGCAAAGAAGGGAAAGCTGAAAGGTGGAAAGAGTACATAGAGCAGCTCTACAAAGGAAATGAAATTAGAGACGATGTTGTAGGAAGAGAACAGGAAGTAGATCAAGATGAAATAGGAGATACTACTCTGAGAGATGAATTTGACAGAGCCTTGAAAGACCTAGGTCGGAACAAGGCCCCAGGAGTAGATGACATACCCTCAGAGCTACTAAAGTCTCTGGGAGAGCCAGCCATGACAAGACTATTTGAACTGGTGTGTAGGATGTATGAGACAGGCGAAATGCCCTCAGACTTTAAGAAAAATGTAATAATCCCCATTCCAAAGAAATCAGGCGCAGACAGGTGTGAAAATTACAGAACCATCAGTTTGATAAGTCATGGTTGCAAAATTTTAAGACGAATTATCTACAGGAGAATGGAGAAGCTGGTAGAAGCTGACCTCGGGGAAGGTCAGTTTGGATTCAGGAGGAACATAGGAACCCGGGAGGCAATACTCACTTTAAGTATTATGTTAGAAGATAGATTAAGGAAAGGCAAACCTACATTTTTAGCTTTTGTAGATTTGGAGAAAGCATGTGACAATGTTGACTGGAATACACTCTTTCATATTCTGAAGTCAGCAGGGGTAAAATACAGGGAAAGGAGAGTTATTTACAACTTGTACAAAAGCCAGACCGCAGTTATTAGACTCGAAGGGCATGAAAGGGAAGCATCAGTTGGGAAGGGAGTAAGACAGGGTTGTAGCCTTTCTCCGATGTTATTCAATTTGTACATTGAGCAGGCGGTGAAGGAAAGCAAGGAAAAATTTGGAATAGGGATTAAAGTTCAGGGGGAAGAAATAAAAACATTGCGTTTTGCTGCAGACATAGTAATTCTGTCAGAGACAGTAAATGACCTGGAATAGCAGTTGAATGGAATGGACAGCGTGTTGAAGACAGCGTATAAAATGAACATTAACAAGAGCAAAACAGAAATAATGGAATTCGGTCGTAGAAAATCAGGCGATGCTGAAGGAATTAGATTAGGTAACGAAACAATGAATGTGTCAGATAAGTTTTGCTACTTGGATAGTAAAATAACATGCCATGGTCGCATGTTAACATGCAGAATGGCAATGGGAAGAAAAGCATTTTTGAAAAAGAGAAATTTGCTAACATCGAATATTAATTTAAGGGTAAGGAAGTCTTTTCCGAAGGCATTTGTGTGGAGTGTTGCCTTGTACGGGAGTGAAACATGGACGATAAGCAGTGCGGACAGGAAGAGAATAGAGGCTTTTGAAATGTGGTGCTACAGAAGAATGCTGAAGATTAGGTGGGTAGATCGCATAACTAATGAAGAGGTATTGGTGAGAAAAGGAATTTTTGGCATACCCTGACTAAAAGAAGGGATCGCTTGGTGGTTCAAATTCTTAGATATCGGGGTATCGTAAATTTAGCATTGGAGGGAAGTGTGTGGGGTAAAAATCGCAGAGGGAGATTAAGAGGCGCGTATAATAAGCAGATTCAAGTGGATGTGGGTTGACGTTCTTATGAGGAGATGAAAAGGCTTGCTCAGGATAGAGTAGGCTGGAGAGCTGCATCAAACCAGTCTCCGGACTGAAGACCATAACAACAACAACTCTTAATACGGCTCAGAAATTTTGGGTAACAGCCGTTTCGCCCAATTCTAATGCAGTATCAGAAAGGGTAAGATTAATCCGATCCTGGTTCTGTTTCTGCGACTACAGAAACTTGGAGGACCGATTCATCTGAGGTATCTGGAGCAGATTCTCCTGAAGTAGGTTTCTTCGGAAATTTCATCATGCTCAAACTCATAGCTGGTTAGATGTAGCTGTCTTAGCCTTTCTTCTATATTTTGATGCACTGGGCTTCCATTTCCTCCCTCTGTCTTCCTCTTGAGTATCCTCCAGGCAATCTAAAAATTATTTTTTTGGTAAAAATATTGATAAGTGCATTTCTATCAAATGGGATGATCCCAGACTGTTTCGAGGTTGATTTTACCATAACTTCCACACGTTCTATTAGATTTAATTCTATGTCAGTGCAGGGGGGGGGGTGTATGTAGAACGAAAAAAAAAATCCTAAAAATAGAAAAGTCGATGTGCACCGCTATTTGCCCGAGACACATTAAAAATGGCTAATGACTTGGATGTCAAATGCAGTTAGAACGCTTTTCCGCTTATTGGGACAATAGAAAGTTTCCAATTCACGAAATTGCGTGAAATTTCAACCTTGAGAATGTTCATGGGATATATATCAAGGTTTACATAAGACTCAAAACAAAAGTCCCAGAATGCAAAAATGCAGTTTCTCACTTTAAATAATTAGTGTAGGTAAATGAAAGTGAGCGACAAATTGTTGCTATGCAGCGCGAAAGAGCAAATATACCACGCTGTCCTAAATTACCCCATTTGACGGTGCTTAAAAGTACTCGGTGTTATAGTACAGAAAGAATTGGACCCGGTATCATCATACATGGCAACGTAGTTTTTATATTTGGCCATGTATGATGCTAGAACAAGTAATAAAATAATACGAATTACTTAAGAAATCTATACATACTATAAAATGAATGTTAGTGAGTGTGTGTGTATATGTGTGTGTGTGTGTGTGTGTGTGTGTGTGTGTGTGTGTGTGTGTGTGTGTGTGTTCCACATCTCCTCCTACTAAAGGATTTTTTATTATGGAGACTCGAGTTTAAGCTTCATTTATTACAAGCGAACTAGTAGGTCTATCCCAGAATGAGTTACACCAGTCTGTTCCTTGTTTCCTTCTGCTTCACAATATATGGAGCTAACGCGTTCAAATGTTTCATAAGCAGTTACATGAAACAGTGTAGAATAACTACCAATACTACACCAAGAATTTGATCCACTGTTTTTTGAAGCCTGTGCTATCTACACCGATGTCCTTTAAGTACAATATAAAAATACGCACGTAAGAGCAACGAAGAGCTTGCCACAGATTTATTAATTTTCAGCTTTGGCATTACATTCTACAATTACTTTCTCAAAATTTACACATAGAGACATCTACATTTAATTATGATTTTCACCAACTGTAGACATCATGATCACAAATATTGTCTGCTGGACACACCCAGTGAACATGAATCTTTGTCTAGTACCGGTAATAGCTAGCGCTTATGCTCGCTATATAGCGGCTTCATCGCAAGACATAAATAATAAAACCGAACAACAGAGAAAAAGTAACGAGGGAAATCAGTTTGAACCATATTGTCATACAGCTATATACGTTGTTAATACATCAAATGAAGATAGCAGCCGATGTGGTATTTAACACTGGGAGGCCTCAGTTTATCTGCGCCGCCCCAAGCCTCAAACAGGCAGTCCACCAGTGGTATAACTATCAAGTAATTTTAATCAGACCGTAGCAGTTACATAAAATTTACGACAATAAAATATATTATGCTTTACAGACAAATAAACATGCTAATAAATGTATCTGAATATTGACTTACTTTACAATGAAATCAATCCCAACAGTGTGATAAGTGTATCGAAATAAACGTAATAACTTATTTACAGCCGCCCGCGGTGGCCGAGGAGACTGAGGCGCTCCAGTCACGGTCTGCACCACCACTACGGTCGGGGGTTCGAATCCCCCCTCGGGCATGGATATATGTGCCGTCCTAGTTCGTAAGTACTTCATAAGTAGTTTGTAAGTTTAGGGACTGATGACCCCGTAGTTAATTCCCGTAAAAAAAAAAAAAAAAAAAAAAAAAAACCTTATTTACAACAAACAACCAATTTTTCATTCAGTAACGACGAGAACCGTAGTA
This sequence comes from Locusta migratoria, assembly GCA_026315105.1. Taxonomy (NCBI): domain Eukaryota; kingdom Metazoa; phylum Arthropoda; class Insecta; order Orthoptera; family Acrididae; genus Locusta; species Locusta migratoria. The sequence continues at coordinate 221,202,232 of CM048751.1, read as the reverse complement.
GACGGAAGTGTTCCACGTGCAAGTGTCTTGATACTGCGTTTTGTGCGTCATTTCGTCACTGTCGTTTAGTGCGCATGGGCAGATTCATGACAGGTGTTCCCTTAACTGTTCGGTAAGAGACTTCAAGTCGTGCTGGGGTGGCGATGCTCGTTGTCAAATGCACAGCGTGTGCTAACAGCCTGGCGTCACTGCATTGTTGTCTACCTTTATTTTCATTCTTTAAACGGATGTTGTGTTTGTCCCTAGGTTAAGCAAAATGTATGTCGTCGCTACACAACCTAGCAGTTGAAAAGCGCCTTTAAACATAAAAAATAAAATAATTTAAAGTAGAAATGTTTTGCGAGGCCCCCACAGGCGCGAGGCCGTCGGCGGTCGCCGACGTCGCCGACGCCTAGCGCCGCCACTGCGAGGGAGGATTGGAACGTCCGAAGCGGGAGGCGGCGCTATCCGCAATGTCTCGTTCCAGATCGCTCCACTGCACCCGCGTGGCTCTGGAACATTTGTTAATATTTTAGGTCAATGGTAATAGTCATTTAATTGATACTATCGACATATAAGTCGTACATCAAATTTCAGTAGTTTTTTCCATCAATCTGTAAACAATTTTGAGGAGTGCAGTATTTCATTCTCCGTTGATTTGCTGTGGGATCCCATTATCTTCACATACAGAAACACCATAAGTGAAATCATTTATCTCAGGTTAGTATGGGAATAGATTGTTTCAAGTAATAACGTACCTTAGATGCCAATTTAAACGTTGGTATTTAATAAATTATCTTCAATATTTGCTCGCATACACCGACGAGGACATGAATGAATGGATAACGAATCTGAATTAAACTAAGATTAGGTGATGCATATTTTCCGAGAGTAATCTGAATTATTAATCCTGAAGGGTTTTCGTGGTGAGTAGAAAAATGCTGCTGATTTAGAACCACCCACAGGTTGCTAGATTCACAGTCATTTGACTCCGTTCCTTCTACAGGAATTTCGTGGTAGGCATTGCATGTTTAGAGTGAATTTATTTGTGTACCTAGAAATTTTCATATGATGAGTGTTCGTTTTTGACTGCCACTCATTCAAAACGGGATGTCTGCACAGTCAGTAACCCAAGCCGCTCTTGAAGGTTGTCGTAGCAGAAAATACACGATCTCTTCAAGCTCCTTTCCAACCTCACATTGAGACTTAACCCTCCACAATCCTATAACCTACCGTTCCTTCAAACGTCCTGTCCTTTGCAGTTTCCATCTAACTTGCATTTCCGCTTCTCCCACCTACGATAAATCCCTCCAAATCCTAAAACACCATGGCCTCCACCTCACTTACCGCATCTGCCTCCTTTCCCCCATGCAATCCTCCACGATGTCATTCCTTTTCCTCACCTCCTAAAGTATCTTGAACATATCCATATCTTTAACAACACTTGGAAGCTTAAGAAGGAAGCTTAGGGTTTTATGTCCCGTCGACAGCTTGGTCATTAGAGTCGGAGCTAACGCTCGGAGTTTTGGGTAAGGATTGGGAAGGAAATCGGCCGTGCCCTTTCAAAGGAACAATCCCGGCATTTGCCTGGAATAATGTAGGGAAATCACGGAAAACCTAAATTTGGATGGCCGGAGGTGGATTTGAACCACCATCCTTCCGAATGCGAGTCCAGTGCGTTGCCACTGCTTCACCTGGCTCCGTAACAACACCTGGAACATAGAAACCTGTCTCCTTCTGTCCTTTCTGCCCCTCTCAACGCTCGGCCTCTGCCACACTGATACAAGCATGTCCCTTCCTCCTACACCTTCACTCTCTCCACATCCTCTCCCAAGCTAACTTTCGCCACCTCCCTCTTCCGGATGACGCCCTCAGTCCTGATATCTACCCATCCTATCAGCCCTAATCCCTCTCCTCCTCATATATTACATAACGCCGTCCCCTGCCACTCCACTCATTTCCCTTTCCCGCTTTGATCTCCCTACCCATCCGCTCGGAATTCTTACATATTCGTTCCCCACACCTCTCGTTCTCCAATGCCGCTCCCCACCCTCACCACATCGCCTTCCCTCCTCCCCTTCTCCCTCTGCAGGGTCTACATAGTGTTCCAGTTTTTAACGTGCAGCATCGTTCGTATCCATAGTCTGTGCATACTATGGTGTAAGTGTCAGTGTATGTTATTTTAACGATGCAACCGCTGACAACATTATGTTGCATACATGTGTTTTATTATTGTATTTGTGTCGCCACCTCGGGCTTTTACTCAGCCATTTATGTATTTTAGCCTCTGTGGTACCGTTTTAAAAAACTACCATTTTATTTCTTGCACATCTACGTTTTTATAACTTCCATTCTCCTGGCTTTATCGCCGTTGTATTTCGTATGTATACCTCTTGTCAATTTGTGTAAACGCTCGGCTGAAGAGTGCAAACAGACTCCTGCCTGCCTGCCCCATCAGAGGCATGAAAAAAAGGCATGTTACTTAGTCATGTCTCGACTCCACGCCGTTATCGTTCGTTTAGTTTCTTCGTCGTTTCTCTTGGATCTTGATTAGCTACGTCTAGGATTAAGATTTGGTTCTCCCTTTTGGACTCCTGATTCCGCCTTGATGTCAGATGTCAGTTGCAGCATAGGCAGAAATAACTGCTGTAGTATAAAGATATTTGTATCTAATTAAAGTATTAGTATGCAAGGTACTGTTTGTCAAAAAATGTCATACACACTACATTTTTTTTATATTTTTTTATTAAGATCTTCGTATTATGGATAGAATTATAATACGCAAGAAAGCTTACGAATTGCAATAAAACTGCGGTTTTAGCTGTTTGAATGAAATATAGAAAAATAGCAAAATTTCTGAGGGAGCTAATTGTGCTAATTAGTCAAATTGGAACATTTGCCATCCATGATTGTACATGAAGTATTACACCTCTTCTGTGAAAGTACATCCAGTAACGTAGTACATTTAATATGTATGGCCACGTGGAACTGCTAGAAAAGATCCTTTAGTAGAAATATAGAACCAGTGTATTAGCGAAGATATAATACAAACAGAAGTGAAATGTTTTTTTGTATTCATGAGAAACAGCCGTGGACGAGGTATTAAACCGTAATTTTCCTTTACCCCTCACAACATTTCGACAAAAATTTGACGTGCTTGAAAGCAGCAAAAGGGGTTCATGCTTTTTCAGAACGCTCGTTTGGCGCCCTCCAATGGCGTGAGACAAACGCGCGCGTGAATACAACACCTAACCGTCCGTCCGATCTGTTTGACAACACGCTAGGTACCACTCAATAATTTTTGTTGGACAGCTCGAACATTTCCATTTCAAATGCGATGAAAGAACGCTATTTTTAACCGACTTCAAAAATGGAGGTGGTTCTCGATTCGTCTGTGTGTTTTTTTTTTTTTTTTTTTTTTTTTTATTATTATTTTTTTTTTTATGTTTGTCACTTCAGAACCTTCGACTGTGTGAACAGATTTGAATAAACCTTTTTTTATTTGAAATCTGGCGCTTTCCGTATGGTCCCATTTCAATTTGGTTCATTTCTGACAATGGCAAACAAATCCGAATCCCATATAAATCTTAAATTTGCATTAAGTATGAACGTGACAAATGGACGAATAACTCAATAACTCGCCAACCGATTCCGAAAATTCTTTTTTTTTTATTAGAAAGTGTGTACTTCAAGGGTAGTTTTATCAGTGTTTGCTTAGTTCTGATTATGGGATCCATGACAAAGTAACGAAACTCTTCAATTCTTAGAAGAAAATTAACGATACTCGGTCAAAAATTTTCATAGGCTATCCGGATATTGGAGTCACCTATCGTAACATCGTTATGGTCAAGTAATTGTCATCTCATCAGATAGACGATTGTGGATTAATCCGAGTCGGTGCGCACGTTGCTCCTCTGTCTCATTAGATAGACGATCGTGGATTATTCCGAGACGGTTGAAACGTTGGTCGTTCATTTCTTGGGATAAGTGAACGTGCATCAAGATCAGACGGTTTGCACGTTGGTCCTCTGTCTCCTTGGATAGACGATCGTGTATCACGCTGAGTCGGTGGGCACGTTGCACCTCCGTCTCATTCGATAGATGATAATTAATCAAGCCGAAACGGTGACTACGTTTTTCCAGACTTTCCCTGTTCAAAACTTTTTTCATCTAAAGCCGCATTTTTGAAAGTCTATTTTTTGCGCACTTCGCTAGTCGCTTTTGAAATTGTCCTCGAGGTAGATATCCTCTGTTGAGATAGGCGTTTCTCCCTGACTTCGTTTGTTTCACATAAAAGGTGCTGTCTCATATGAGCAGCACATCTAGTAGGTCTACCCATATTCAGAAAAGTTAGTGTACTTCAGATTCACCAAAAATAAAAAATATAAATATTTTAGCAAAGGGAAACTTAAAAACTATTCCAAAACAAATTAATATGCACAAAAAAGTAAAAAAAATGCGTATTATTCTACAACGTAATAACCAACTTACATTTTCTACTCATAAATAAGCAGGTATGATTCATGTGTATATCACGCAAGAAGATAGGTAGGTACCTTACCCACTTTAAATGTAACTCAGCACATACCTATGAATAACAAACAATGATCAAAATATTTTCAGAGTTCTCCAAAGTAAATTTACATGAAAAATATTAGACTACTTAAAAGTCAATCAAATTACTACGATAATATAATGTAGTTACAGTTATTGTTATTTTTTTAGTCATTGTCAGGAGACAGTAGCAAAAATAATACGAGAATACTGAGACCTAAGTCAGATCGGATACAGATCACAAGAGATTGGGCAACAAACCGAGGGCGGCTGCGGATTGTCGCCGCAACGAGCACCACGTAGCGACACAACGGTGTAGACAGACGATTTGGTTTCCTACATTTACCAAACAATTGACATAATCGTACGCTTGAAACTGGGTATACAGCCGAAATTAAAAGCGTAACTAAAGCTCGGGTTGTTAGAAGGAAGAAATCTTGCGGTTGCATGTCTCGTCGATGTTGCGGTAAATCAAACCTCCGCCTGAATAACTCCCAGCAAAATGAAATAAAAAAAAAAAAAAAAATAATGAGTGATTATGGAACTAGGCTGGTAGGGAGTTTTAATCGAAGGGATTGATTTGTTAACATAACAGTTTACACAGAGGGTCACCACATGTAATTTAGTTTTATGTTTTAAAAAGATTTGATAACAATAACCTCTCAGGGCCGATTGGAATGGGCATGGACAAGACTCAGATTTGAACGGGAAAGGGGAAGATAATTTTTATGTCACCAACATTGACTCGACGTGGGCGTCAGGCGTTGTATTAGAGCAGTGCGGTGTGCCGGTGCGTTGGCGGCGGCGGTCACTGCAGCATAACACATGGCTGCCCTGCTCTGCGGATGTGCGGCGCTGCGCGGGCCCCGAGCGAAGGTTTTCAGAGTCCAATGTCTGCCAAGGCTGCAGCTGCCTGCATGTCTTTTCGTTTCTCCCACGTCATCAAGTTTCTTCTTCGGTGGTTTCTCACCAAGTCCCCCACTACAGCATCTCCTCGAATTTTGCGTCTCTTTGGCTCCGTGATTGGTGGGTTGGTTTTGCAATGCCATCCAATAGCTGATCTACGTTTTCACGACCACGCCTCTCAGTCGCCAGTGGAAATTTTCTGCGTGCCAAGATAACACTCATGAACTGGTCTGTTTCTCACGTTTCAAGCATGTTGTCTTTAGCTTCTGTATTCATGGTTCGCAAAAACAGTTCTTTGTGGCAGCTGTGTTAGGTCTGTCTGGCATGCTATATCTCAGGGTCTATTTCCCTGGACAGACATATTGTTTTGTTGCAACCACTTTATCTATTCTGCACGCCACACTCTCTCCCACTCACACACATGTTTATTGCAGGTGTTTGCTTGTCTTCTTGCCATCTGCAGGGGTCCACGGATTATCTGCGATGCCGACGCAGTTTTTTGGAAACGACTCCACTGGTATCTCCAGATAAGGGCTATCGTGCCATGCATTCATTGTCGCCATTTATCTGGATGCTCCTAAAGTCAGGCTGGTTTCACCGTGTACATCCTTGCGAGAAAGCCGCGGCAAATCGCCCTCTACAGCTGGAAAATGTGGGGCGGCAGAAGGTGGCGAAGTAAGGTGACAGTTGGGGCGCTTCCTACTGGCTCCTTCAGGCCAGTCCCTTTCCACCCCGTGGGGCGGCAGGCTGGCAGGGGCGCTGGCGTGGCGTGCGCGAATGCTTCCATCGGTAAAGTCCCCGAAGAAAAGCGTCCCTGGCCTAAATATTACAATAGCGTGGTCACTAGAGACGGAGAGCATACTTGAATTTTTTGTTCCTTTTCAAATGAACCATCCTGGTATTCTCCTCGAGTGATTTTGGGAAATGACGGGAACCCTAAATGTGGTCGGCCGCATTAGGATTTGACCCACCGCCCTCCTGAAAGCTAGCCCAGTGTGTCAACACTGCGCCACCTGATCCGCTTCTGATTGTTTCAGTCAGAATGGCGAAAGTAATGGAGCGTGCATCTCGCCAATTTAGAATGATTTTGATCAACATCGTACTAGTTCTACCCTATACACCAGTGCGAAAATTGCTGTTGCAGTTCCACCGAAGGGCTCACAACACCATCAGTACAGACTCAGTCTCACGATGTCATCACACAACTAACTGGTGATACGATTGGTGCGTGTCAGCAAAGTTAAGAGTTCTGAAAAGCGTCACCCTGTTGTTCATCGCACAGATAATTCTTGTTTCCTAGATCCCTAAATGTGTTGGAAATATCGACACCCGGTATTGTGTCCTCCTTCCACTTCCTGCGGCCTTGTTTTGACGATCGGGCGCGTTGTTTATTATGGTTTGCTTTGTTGCCAATAAGAGGCAAAAGGTCCATGGTGACGGTGAGCCGAATTGTTATCAAATTTGATACCAATGTGATACCATTAACACATCATACACGTCACTTAAAATTGTGAGTTTCGGTTTTCTCTTTCATTTTTTACTTATTTTCTACTGTTAATTTCAATTTTACGAAAGAATTAATGTTTGTTATTAAAGAATCACCGTCTTCAAAGACGCCATCCTAGGGAGCATCGGTATTACGTGACAATACCGTTTTAGTCACATTCGAGTCATATTTCCAGCTAGTGAATAACAGTGCAGGCGATAACGGACATTCGAGAAATTGACCCATTAATTTTGATGCCTATGCATATTTACTCAACAAATCACATTTCAGTGATTACCAGAGGGCGTATCGAACAGCTTTCATAATATTTATCTACGGTAATATTCTCTAATAACGCCTGAACGTCTCAGTTTCAGCCTATTTTATTGTGACGATCATTTCTCAAAATGTAGCTGGGTGCTAACAATATATGTCCGCACCCAGAGAAGAAAGCTTTTGAAACAAATTTAGCAAATAAATTTCTCTGCAAGAACCACGCTTTAATGATTTCCAGCCGAAATCGAGCATTATTTCCGTGGGATCCTCTCCCTTGTGTATGGATAACACGAAACGAGCTTCCCTTCTCTGTCCTTCGACTATATCTAATCAGTCCATCTTGGTGGGGATCGCAAAATGCGCAGGAGTACTCCTATCAAGAAGCGCAAGTGTACTGTAAGCAATTTACTTAGCATAACTGTTACAACTTCTAAGTGTTCTGCAAATGAAATTTAACATTTGGTACACCTTTCAGATACATTTGTATATGTTCTTTGCAATTAAATTCTTCGTACTAAATGTCTTAGGTATTTTATTCATTTTACGGCGTTTAGATTTGACTGATTTACCGACTAAATGAAGTTTAACAAATTTCTCTTGGGGTTCATAAGGATTACTTCACACATTATTATCTTTAGGGCCAACCACAAAAATTAGCACCATGAAGATACCACATTCTTATAGTTTTTCAATTTCATTTGATCTTTTGGTGACTTTACTAACTGATAAACAGCATCATCATCCGAGAAGAGTCTAAGAGGGCTGTTCAAATTGTCTCATAAGTCGTTTATAAATAGAAGGAACAGTGATGTTCCATAAAACGTCTCTAATGAACGCCAGATTCACAACTTTTATACTCGACAACTTTCAGGAAATTACTTAGTATTTTGTCACTTCTGACAGGAAATCAGGGAGCCAATAGGACAACTGCGGCGATATTCAATAAGTAGTTGTTTGTGGGGTACAATGTCAAAGGTCATTCGGAAAGATAGAAACAGAGATAATTTGAGATCTCTTGTCGATAGCACTTACCATTTCATGTGAATAATGATTGATAATTTCTGAATCCGTGTTGTCTATTGGTCAATAGGTCGTTCTCTTCTCGGTACTTCTTTATTTTCTGATGTATGTTTTCCAAAATTCTGCTGTAAATTGAGGACATATTTTATGGATCAATCTTAGTACCTTTGTTAAATACTGCAAAAATCTGTGCAAATTTTCAGGTTTTTTGTACGGATCTTTTGCTAAGGCAACGGTTATATATTCTAGATAGATATGAAGCTATTGCATCAGCATTATCTGAAAGGAAACTAACTGATATACACTCTGGACGAGAAGGCATTCTTTTGTTAAATAATTTAAGTTGTTTGGCTACTCCGAGGGCATCTACTTCTAAATTACACCTACTGGCAAATATTCTTGATTCGAATTCTTGAGTATTTGCTTTGTCTTTTTTGTGAGGAATTTCGGAAGGCTGTGTTTAGCAATTCTGGTTAACCAGCACTGTCATCAGTAACATCACCATTGCTATCACGTAGTTAACGTATTGAATGTGTTTAGCCGTTAGTATGTACTCTGCATGATGCATTTCAGATCACCAGCAATGTACTTGTTTTATCAATATACGAATGAAAGTAATTTTGAGCTACTTTATTTTGTTACTGCAAATCCGAACATAATGTACCACTTTAAGTTGTGAAATAACTATTGCTGACCGAAAACCCATGTAAGGCGTTATGTTTCCTCGGTGTAGCCTCTGTTTAAAATCCCAACGTCAACACCATATCTGTGTTGCCTATAACTAACACACTCACCAATGAACACATTTTCCGTTTTCTTTTCCATTCTTCTATAGCTTATTTTTGTCAACAAAGTAGATGTAGATATATCTTAGGGATTTTATGGATAAACCTGTCCCGAAAGTTCAGTGATAAATTTTCAGTTTCATATGCTGTGTGTAACAACTTGAAAGATCGCTAGGTTGCCACAGGTTTTCACATTTTGCAGTGAAAAGTAATCCGTGCTTACTGTAGTGGCAGCAAAGAAATTCAAATAAATCTACTATGCAGAGATTGTTTATTACCGTGTGAAAATATAAAATAATATTTTGAAATTACTCAGAACAGCATGATGATACTGAAACCCGAATGACTATAAAGGAGAGTCTTTTATTCCTTTTCTAAAGAAAACTAAGTGATCGTCGAAAGTAAATGTCGTTACTCATTTTATTATGAATCTTTGAAGATTACTTCGAATTCAATTGTAACATTAGTAAATCAACATCCAAATGTTCGACAAACCCCACTTCCCTAATCACTCTTTGTTTTGTTTTCATTTTTTCCCTTAGTTCTCTGCTTTTCTTTGTGCCACAGAGAAGTAGCATAGACAGTTCTCAGTTGCGGTATGGACAGAAATAACTGCTACAGTATAAAGATATTTGTATCTAATTAAAGTATTAGCCCTATTCCTAGATCATTACGGCGTTATTTTCCTCGATCATGCAAATACAGTTGGGCCCCATAGTGCCTAAATGTGTCGAAAAATGCAAGGTACTGTTTATCAAAAAATATCATACACACTCCTTTTTTATTAAGAACTTTATATTATGGGTAGAATTATAAGGCGTGATAAGAATGTTTATGTATTGCAATAAAACTGCGGTTGTAGCTGTTTGAATGACATACAGAAAACAGTAAAGTTTCTGAGGGAGCTAATTGTGCTAATCAGTCAGATTGGACATTTTCCATCCACCTCCTCTGTGAAAGTAAATCCAATAACGTAGTACTTATAACATGTATGGTCACTTGGAACTGCTAGAAAAGATCCTGCAGTAAAAATATAGAACCAGTATACTAGCGACTATAGAATACAAACATAAGTGAAATATTTTGTTGTATTCACGAGACACGGCCATGCAATTTTCCTAAATGATTTAACTGTATTATTTGACTGTATTATTTTATTATGTTTCGTCACAATCCGAATTTCGGCTGTATAGCCATTTTCAAGCGTACAATTATGTCAATTGATTGGTAAATGTTGGAAACCTAGTCGTTATTCTTAAGACTAACAATTTACTTATGTACAATCATGTGGGTCCTCAATAAGTAAAAGAACCATGTTCCGATGCGTCTTGAACATATTAATGTCAAATAGTGCATTTGTAAATTGTTACTCTCAAGAATGACGATTTGGTTTCCTACATGTACCAATCAATTGACATAATTGTACGTTTGAAAACTGCTATAGAATAAGGTGGTACAAATTAGATACAGGTACATTTCCGATCAGCAAAGTATTTCGCGCCATTTGTCAGTCTCGTAATGTTGGTAGCAGTTACCTTTGTGTGGCATTGTAGTGTAGCAGGTATCTAGAGCTCCTCTGTCTTTACACCACTTTGTATTACGGAGATATAATTTTGTTCCTGCTAAGAGGTAAGTGAATCTACTTAGTCCAACGCGCTCTTATAAATCAGTAGTTAATGGTGACTGGATTCGCTGCCAAAAATGCAGTGTCTGGTTCCACGAAGTATACGTTGATTCCCGAGGGAAAAGTTGCTTATTATGTGGAAGATGCCAGTGATCCAAATTGTACCAGGAAGTTATCACAATTGTACATAGTGAGGTATATTTTCGATCGATTTTTCTCAATTCTGTAACCCGTTCCGTATGTGCTTTTAAGAATAACGTAACGAAAATATTTTTCAGTTTCTTTGACTCAGTAATGTAACCAGTTCAAGGTTTACAGATAATTAGTATGTGTAATGTCTGTTTGGGAAAGACGTGTCTTTTATACATATTCTGGCATTACTTGAATTTACAAGAGGAATAATTTCAAAACAGAAGTATGAAATATCTGGAATTGCTGCCGTAATCAAAATGTAAATTGTAGTTATGAAAACATCCCCTACAGTATCCTTCCTTCCAGGTGTTCTAGTGTTGCAAGATTCGCAGGACCACTTCTCTGAAATTTGAGAGGTACGAGACGATGTACTGTCAGAGGTAAAGCTGTAAGGACGGGTAGTGCACGAGTAGCTCAGAACAACACAGAACGAACATAATGCAACGACTGGAATGAAAATACCAATGCAAGGGATTTTTTTTTTTAATCGTATAGAGCGCTTGCACCCAAAAAGAAAAGGTCCTGGATTCAAATCCATGTCTGGCACATATTTTTAATATGACGGAATGTTTAACATCAGTATAATTTTATTTAGACAATTATAGTTTTAATGGAGGTGTGTTACCACTCCTCGGACGTACTTTCATTTCGATATATTGCAACAAATTTATTAACCCTTGAAAGATAGAAAGTGACCACTCACACAAAGTAAGTTCGATAACTACGTATAGCCTCTTTCACGCCGAAAGTTGTTCGTCAGCAAAACTTCATTTCTAGCGACAAATGACATTAAAAATAACGAAATAAATAGACGAAGATGCTTTCATTTGTTAAAACTATTTCCCAGATTTGTCAGCCTTCGTTACTACGTCAAATGTGTACTTCTCTGCGAAAGATGCAACGTGCATTTAGGCAAAATTTCTGTTCTCTCTCTCACTGACCTATCACCGTACGCTGCAGTTCGTACAAAGTTTACTGAATTTCATAGTCTCTTCGTGCTGACGTCGTTCTTACATTAGTAGCACTCTCTAGACACCAGCGTTAAAGTAGTTTTACACGAGTGCGTCTTGTCACATTTATTCAACGTACGTGCCTTCACAGACCGACGCTTGCAATGCACTCTGAATTAACTCGAGCTCTCATGCAATTTTGCATTTTGAATTAGAATGAGCTGAAGGTCTTCCGTAATGTTAGAAACTTTTAATACTTCGTCATTTAGTCTGAAGGTCTCTTAACATTAGCTTTCATTCGAGGGTCTACTGTAGTACGTAGCATAAAATGTACGAATGCTTCCATTAATTTCCAGATAATATGTTAAAACGTGTTGCAACAGTTTCTTTTTTCCTCTACTTAGCAAGACACGTCATTTAGGTCATTCTATACTTAAGCGTGCAGCGTCCTTCTTTTTACGTTGTAAACAATGCAATGCCCGCCTGACACGCATATGAAGAATCTATGTATAGCCACATTAAAGTCTAGAAATTTCCGTAAATCGAAAATTTGATAATTAAAACAGAAATTCGATTGGTTATGGGCGTCAAAAACGTAAATATCCACATGTGATCACCCTAAGCTGTCAGAATAAACTTATATAAAGAAATAGATATAAAGGTTAAAAGGCTACGTACTAACAGGTCAAATATGGAAATAAAGCCGAAATAGGCCTATAGATAACCAAAAAATAATAAATTTTATACTAAAAGACACCATATTATCTATTTATCATGCCTAAAAAATACATAAATTGCATGCAGGGCTTCAGAAATATAATCCACAACCAAATAGGATTCTATTATCATGGGGCAGATACAATCGGTGCACCTGTAGCATCATGAAGATAGACTAGGTTTGTAAGTGTTGATTATATTACGAATGAAGCCGTCTGCCAGTATTTTCAAGAACTGAGATCTCACATTTTCATTCAACTTTTAGTATTGCAACTAGTGTGTTGTTGCTTGTAATTTCTAAAGCATAATCATATGAAGACAGAATTATACAACGAGGAAAGAGAAAAGCAGTAGATATTACGTTCCTCGACAGTGGATTGATTGAAATCCTGCTCTTACCACAGTCGGAAATAAAGCACTTTGGGTGATACGCAGGTAAGTTCTATTTTCGTACATTTAGTATATTTTCAAATTCAGAGGGAGTTTCGAGAAAATAATCGTCCGTTTTATTTAACCTCAATAAAATCATATTATGCCATCGTTATAGGAGCCCAGTAAAGAAAATTTATAGACTACAAAGTATTTGCAAACAGATCCTCGTAGTAATGTCTTCGAGATCCAACAATTATATCAGCAAAGAAACAGCTTCTCCGGGAAGGCTAAAAACATTTTACAAAGTATTTAACAAAACGAATTATACTAAAATCGAGGGACTGACTGAAAGAGAGGGAGAGACAGAGACAGTTCTTATTGTTTAAATATCTTTAAATGTAAGGTCGAATCCATGTCCGAAGGAGGACTCGAACACCCAATGGGAGCGACTGCGCAATCCGAGCACAGCAGTCAGGAAATTAAAGAGTAGCAAATGTCCATGGCACGACAGTCAGGACATAAGGTAGGTATTGGTACACTCGTGGACATTAGGAAAGAGGGAGAAGTCAAATCTGAGATTGTCAGAAAGGTGGGTGGCGAAATATTCAGCATTACTGTCATTGTCAGGAAAAGAAAGGTCATTGTGGAGGAGAGAGTGAGTGGGGGAAGAGTGACTGCCAGTAAGGCGATGGAAGGCTTGCCAGTACTTGGAGGAATTGATGGGTGCTAATGGATTAAGAAGGGTGCATGTTCTAATGCAAAATTGCTTGCTGTGGTGTAATTTTGCACAAACTTCCATCTGATTTTCGTGCGCTAGCTATCTGACAGTGTACCTGTGGCTCCTAACAGTAAGTCACGTAGAAGTCAGAGAGATGTGCTTCACCGGATTAAGATATGTTTCTACAACATTACTTAACCCAACGCAGATAACATCACCTATAAGAAAAACATATATCTAAACATTGCTAGTAAGGACAAACAGGATACAAATTTGGCGTCACTAGCTACTGAAAGTAAACACTATTTCTGTGTATTTAATTTATTTAACCAAAAAAAGCGTGTTACATGAATTTAAATTTCAAAAGAGTCCAGATTTGTTAGGATAGAAGCAAGTTGTTAACTGGAGGAATAGAATTTGTAATTGAACTTTAAGATAAAGAAAACGGCACTCAGAAAAAATGGCTGAAAGACCGCGACTAACTTGTTAATTTAAAGTTAAACAAAACTGCAGATACGCTCAAGGCCGTCGCACTAAGTGCATGATCTAAGCAGAAGCAATGCACACAGTACCGTTTGCTGAAATGGCTGCACGCTGGTGCACCGTCGCTGGAAACAAACCTAACTTGCCTGACTGGATCAACTTCTATCGATCTAAATATTTCCTATGTCTCAATGATGTTGAGAACACTTACTGGCGTGGTACACTGATTGCATAAATCAACCCACCACGATGCCACTGCAATTTGCCCACAGGCTTTAAATCAAATTGTTCAAATGTTTGTTAAGCTTATGGTACTTAACTACGGGGTCATCAGTCCCTAAACTTACAAATTACTTATCAACTACCTTATACTAAAGACGGCACAAATATCCATGCTCGAGGGGGGATTCGAACCCCCGACCGTAGTGGCCTTGCAGACCGTGACTGGAGCGCCTGTCTCCTCGGCCACCGCGGCCGGCACAGCCTTTACCTACGTCACTCTGTCTGTATTCGCGTCAGACAAAAAGTGGCTGACCAAAACAGTGAATATCGCACAATCTGATTACTCTTAATGAGAGGTAATTCCACAGAGCTGCTATTTTCAGTAAATTACTGAAAAAGAGTTCTCTCTCTCTCACTTGGTTCGCACAATAAAATGTCCAAATTGCGCCCACAGAGTGCTCGCCCGCCTTCGACACAACCTGTCGCTGCCAGACCAAGGGCTGGAGTCCTTCACTGCTGCCGCCGCTCACCGTAACACACCTTCCCCCACTCTCGTCACGTCAGCGAACTTTGGCCTACCGGAGACGCGCTGTTGTCTCGCCTTAGGCGCGCTCATGAACCGGGCAATAGTGCACACGCTAACACTGCGTTTCAGCTCACCCACACTTCGAAGGTCACCTACCGCTACGCAGAGACTCGCGCTCACGCATGACCAAGTAGTGCACCTTAATTTGTAACCATCTGAAATCGTTGCCAAGTACTGTCTGCAATTGTATTTTAACTTATAAATTGGAAACAAAAATATTCCCTCAGTATATATGTCTGAACCGTTACTTGCTTCAGCCTCAAGAAAAGCTAATTATCGCACTGGCGATCTAATGCCGTACTTCGAATAATAACTTCTTTCTAAGCAATAAATAAAGTAATTAACATGTCAGATATCACTTGTTAGCAACAAATACTGTGTTAAAGGACCAAATATGTAGGAAAATTTGTCTGATTGACTTGAATCCTTACAATGTCTGTCACGAGGACCAGGAATATGAATGTGGACAGCATCAGCAACAGTCTGGTGAAGGAAGGATGAAGCGTGGTCTATATCTGCTGGGGTGTGGAGGGGAAGAGGATAGCTAGCAACAAAGGCTTCTAGGGAAAAACAGTGGTGTGGGAGTAATGATGGGCAAGTTTACGAGGGGGATTGGGACGGGGAGCGCCGACAGGGTGGCCACAGGCGTAATGGTAAGGAGTACAGGGGTGTGGTCACTGCCAATGAGGTCACTGCCAAGGACTACCGCCTGTTGGCACCCGAGGAGGTTGGGAGAGGCAAAGAGAAGTCAAGGGTTGTGTTGCTTTTGGGCGCATAGTGCGAAGGAGTTGAACGGTGTCGTCTCCAAGCGAGGCGACAAACTGACGCCAATGTCGGAGTTCACCAACTGGACGGCAGGCAAGGTTAAGGTCACCGGCAATCACATATGTTGTAAAATTGCGGTCATAGTGGGAAAAGAAATCATAGGGGTGGGGAACGTAACTGTGGATGTATATAGTGGCCAGTGTGAAGCTGAGGGAGGGAAGAAAGAGGCTGAGGTTGAGGTGCTCAGTGTGATCGTCTAGGCGAGGCTGTAACTGGACTGGGTGGTGACGGATGTGGTCAATAGCCACTCCGCCTCGAGCAAGGGTGGGGGGGGTAGCATCTGTACAGTGTTGGGAGTGGTGCTGATGGAGAAGCATGCCGCGGCTCTGTACCCTATATAGCATGGCCGCAAGCCCTGAATGGCCACCGTGGCAGGGGTGTCTCCGCGCTTACCGCGTTGACTGCAGTCACAGCTACGTGTGAGGCCGCCGTCGAGATCCATGTGTTCTGGCGGGCTCTCGAACTCGTCGGGACAGGACACCAAGAGAATACAATAAGAATTTTTTTTATTACAAGTGAACTTGTGCGGCTCCGTAGCACAGTGGTAGAGTGCCAGACTACAAATCCAAAGGTCGTGGGTTCGATCCCCGCCAGGTCCTAGGATTTTTATCTGTCACTTTCCACTTCTTTCACCTCTGACAGTGTTGCTCATGAGAAAAATACCGAGTAGCACCGTGGTTCGGAAACCACGTTAAATTGTAGGTCCCCCTATAACTGGCTGGGTAAGTCAGTTCTAAGGTGGGAGGAAGGCAACGGCATACCACCTCCAAACAGGATCATGCCTAGTAAAGCACTGTGGTGTTCAAACCAATCTTCGGATTGTTGACTGCTTTACCATTAACTTTTATGCGAACAATATACTGTAAGTACTGTGACCTCGTTAATGAGACCACACAGTGGTTCAGGTCGAGAAAACAAAACAGATTTTCGATTTTTATCATATTTCGATAGATTAAAGTTTTGTTTAAGAACTCTGCAAAGGATATTGCAGAAAAGAAACTTAGTGCATTTTTCTACGACAGGTGTTTGTGTGTTCTGTCACCCACCTTTCTGCATATAATTTAGATCTTTATATCCCCTACACTTATATCACCTTCATTTTCACTCCCGAGCGTGTTGGCTATCCGTGGAATGCAACGGTCGGTATTCATTTGCTTTTGCTGATTGTAAACAACACGCTTTTGTACACACGGTTAGTTTTGTTCAAGTGTGATTGCGAGTAGTTGTTATACTTACGTTTGCAGTGCTTGTTTAAGTGTGTTTTGTTTTGTTTCTTGAAGATGAGGAAACCTAAAGGCGTTCTCGAGAAACGACAAATTAGAGGAAACAAGTTTAGAAAGTGATGTTTAAAGCTTTTCCGGCGTATAGATATATCCATAAAATCTCGGGCGAACTGCCGGATGTCAGTAACTTCCCGCCACGATATTTCGGCGCAGAGTCTTCTGGCCATCTTCAGGTGAGTACCGCCGAAGTACTGGCGAAGACGCACTGAGCTGTGCTATTTATGCCCAATTCAGCCGACATTGCGCATGCGCGTACCTAGCGTGCGCGTTCACTACAGCTACGTACGCTGCTCCGAGCGCCCTCCGTGGTGGAGGCTTGCCGCTTCGATATCAGATCGAGTCTCATCGTCATTCAGTTGCAGGAAACTACGCCGACTACGAAGTTTTTCAATGACAGGATTCCATGCAGCATTTATTTGGAAACCGCTGTCTCGATTGATAAGAGTCTCACTGTCAGACAATCTTATTTCCACAGCTTCATTAATAATTGAGCTCCAAAAGTTTGATGTATGGGCCACAATTTTCGTTTCATTGTATTTCATTGAATGACCTGTGGAAATACAATGTTCGGCGATTGCGGATTTGGTGGGTTGGAGTAGCCGAGTATGACGCTGATGTTCCACGATGCGGTCCTGCACAGTGCGCGTCGTCTGCCCTATATATGACTTGCTGCACTCGCACGGAATCTTGTAAACACCTGCTTTACGCAGCTCCAGATCGTCTTTGACAGAACCCAACAGCGATGAAACTCTAGGAGGATGGCGAAAGATGACTCTTACTTTATGCTTTTTTAGTATTCTGCCTATCTGTGATGAAATGTTCCCAATATATGGGAGATAAGCAGTCGATTTGAAAGCCTCTTCTTCTTCTTCCTTGTTCTGTCGTTTGGAGGCGTGCATCGCTCGATTTACTTGCTTCCTTGTATATCCATTATTTAGGAATACTGTCTGCAGGTGTTCCAGTTCCGTGTGGAGGCTGTCGGCATCAGAGATGGTATGGCCTCGATGGATTAGAGTCTTGAGGACGCCCATTGTTTGTGCTGGATGGTGGCAACTAGTAGCTTGTAAGTGCAAATCTGTATGAGTGGGCTTCCTGTATACAGAATGACCAAGTGAGCCATCACTTCTGCGCCGCACGAAAACATCTAAAAATGGCAAACAACCATTTTCTCGATCTCCATAGTAAACTTTATGTTTTCATGTATGGAGTTCATATGATTTAAAAAGTCTTGGAGACGTTCCACGCCATGAGGCCAAACTATAAAAGTGTCGTCGACGTATCGCCAAAACACTGTTGGTTTAAAAATAGCTGACTCAAGTGCTCTCTCCTCAAAATCTTCCATAAAAAGATTGGCCACCAGGGGAGACAAAGGACTCCCCATGGCGACTCCGTCGGATTGTTCATAAAACTCGTTGTTAAATAAAAAATATGTAGAGGAGAGCGTGTGCTCAAATAGCGCTGTAATGTCCTCACCAAACATGTTGCCAATGAGGTGTAGTGAGTCCACAAGAGGCACCTTTGTAAACAGTGAAACCACATCAAGACTGACCAACAAGTCGTTCCTTTGCAGCTGAAGTGACTGAAGTCTGCT
The DNA here is from genome assembly GCA_026315105.1 of Locusta migratoria. Lineage (NCBI taxonomy): Eukaryota > Metazoa > Arthropoda > Insecta > Orthoptera > Acrididae > Locusta > Locusta migratoria. Next base: position 221,183,663 of record CM048751.1, on the reverse strand, counting down.
GATAAAATCACTGGAATACTTTATATGATGTGGACACTTGCCTACTACAGGTTTGAGCAAAGACGCCAAGTATTTAGCCAGTGGCTGCTGCAATATTGCTCACAATTGGACGTAATGGCACACTTTCCTTGTGGATCTTAGGCAATCCATATAGCCTAGGTGGAACTGAACTGCTTGGTTTCAGTCTCTTTATGACCTCCTTCGGTAGAGAACTATTTGATAGAAGTTCAGCTGTTTTTCGCACCACTCGGTTTGTTGGATCCTTGTCAACTTTGCGATACGTTGAGTCACATAATAAAACGTTGATCTTCTTAATGTAGTCCTCCCGTAGCATGAGAACAGTAGCATTTCCTTTGTCAGATTTCAGTACTACCGTATCCACGTCTGTTCGTAAGGTACGGAGGGCAGCCCTCTCCATAAGCGAAATATTGCTCTTCGGCGGTGAGGCTCTCGTCAATACACGACAAGACTCTCGACGAACTTCTTCCGCTTCATCTGTAGGAAGACGGCCCACAGCTTCTTCGATGGAGCTAACAAAGTCCACTAGTGGCGGTGAAACAGGTGTTGGAGCGAAGTCAAGACCTCTTGCCAGCACAGATACAGAGGCGTCATCTATAGTTCTCCCCGTCAAATTGATAACGGATCGTCGAGTTGGATCTTCCTGCAGCTTCTGTGTAGAAAGACGGTCGATCTTGGCAGTTTGCCTCGTCACAGCTTTGTCATGGCTCCAGTTTGCTTTAAACCACGTTACACCATCCACCCAGTCCCAAGACAGGGAAGATAATTTTGCTGCCACCTCTAAGTGCCGATGGTACATGTCGTTAGACACAGCATCCAACTCACGCCGACTGAAACGAATCCTCTCTCTTACCAATGCCATGCTTGCTTTGCCCTTGATGTTATTTGCAGCAGCGGTATTTATAAAATGCACAAATTTGGCAAAATTTGGAATTATTCCCCTGTCTCTGCAACTTAATAAGAAAATCAATGAGCTCAATAGTCTCGCTCTTTTCTCACGTAACTTGTCGAATCTTCGAATACACTCCATCACTTCCTCCCCTTAGAGTTGCTTGATGTGATGTTTAAAGCTCTCTCTTACCAATGCAAGTAACTCAAGCGATGCACGCCTCCAAACGACAGAACAAGGAAGAAGAAGAAGAGGCTTTCAAATCGACTGCTTATCTCCCATATATTGGGAACATTTCATCACAGATAGGCAGAATACTAAAAAAGCATAAAGTAAGAGTCATCTTTCGCCATCCTCCTAGAGTTTCATCGCTGTTGGGTTCTGTCAAAGACGATCTGGAGCTGCGTAAAGCAGGTGTTTACAAGATTCCGTGCGAGTGCAGCAAGTCATATATAGGGCAGACGACGCGCACTGTGCAGGACCGCATCGTGGAACATCAGCGTCATACTCGGCTACTCCAACCCACCAAATCCGCAATCGCCGAACATTGTATTTCCACAGGTCATTCAATGAAATACAATGAAACGAAAATTGTGACCCATACATCAAACTTTTGGAGCTCAATTATTAATGAAGCTGTGGAAATAAGATTGTCTGACAGTGAGACTCTTATCAATCGAGACAGCGGTTTCCAAATAAATGCTGCATGGAATCCTGTCATTGAAAAACTTCGTAGTCGGCGTAGTTTCCTGCAACTGAATGACGATGAGACTCGATCTGATATCGAAGCGGCAAGCCTCCACCACGGAGGGCGCTCGGAGCAGCGTACGTAGCTGTAGTGAACGCGCACGCTAGGTACGCGCATGCGCAATGTCGGCTGAATTGGGCATAAATAGCACAGCTCAGTGCGTCTTCGCCAGTACTTCGGCGGTACTCACCTGAAGATGGCCAGAAGACTCTGCGCCGAAATATCGTGGCAGGAAGTTACTGACATCCGGCAGTTCGCCCGAGATTTAATGGATATATCTATACGCCGGGAAAGCTTTAAACATCACATCAAGCAATTCTACGGGGAGGAAGTGATGGAGTGTATTCGAAGATTCGACAAGTTACGTGAGAAAGGAGCGAGACTATTGAGCTCATTGATTTTCTTATTAAGTTGCAGAGACAGGGGAATAATTCCAAATTTTGCCAAATTTGTGCATTTTATAAATACCGCTGCTGCAAATAACATCAAGCGCAAAGCAAGCATGGCATTGGTAAGAGAGAGGATTCGTTTCAGTCGGCGTGAGTTGGATGCTGTGTCTAACGACATGTACCATCGGCACTTAGAGGTGGCAGCAAAATTATCTTCCCTGTCTTGGGACTGGGTGGATGGTGTAACGTGGTTTAAAGCAAACTGGAGCCATGACAAAGCTGTGACGAGGCAAACTGTCAAGATTGACCGTCTTTCTACACAGAAGATGCAGGAAGTTCCAACTCGACGATCCGTCAATTTGACGGGGAAAACTATAGATGACGCCACTGTATCTGTGCTGGCAAGAGGACTTAACTTCGCTCCAACACCTGTTTCACCGCCACTAGTGGACTTTGTTAGCTCCATCGAAGAAGCTGTGGGCCGTCTTCCTACAGATGAAGCGGAAGAAGTTCGTCGAGAGTCTTGTCGTGTATTGACGAGAGCCTCACCGCCGAAGAGCAATATTTCGCTTATGGAGAGGGCTGCCCTCCGTACCTTACGAACAGACGTGGATACGGTAGTACTCAAATGCTACTGTTCTCATGCCACGGGAGGACTACATTAAGAAGATCAACGTTTTATTATGTGGCTCAACGTATCGCAAAGTTGACAAGGATCCAACAAACCGAGTGGTGCGAAAAACAGCTGAACTTCTATCAAATAGTTCTCTACCGAAGGAGGTCATAAAGAGACTGAAACCAAGCAGTTCAGTTCCACCTAGGCTATATGGATTGCCTAAGATCCACAAGGAAAGTGTGCCATTACGTCCAATTGTGAGCAATATTGCAGCAGCCACTGGCTAAATACTTGGCGTCTTTGCTCAAACCTGTAGTAGGCAAGTGTCCACATCATATAAAGTATTCCAGTGATTTTATCAGCAGACTTCAGTCACTTCAGCTGCAAAGGAACGACTTGTTGGTCAGTCTTGATGTGGTTTCACTGTTTACAAAGGTGCCTCTTGTGGACTCACTACACCTCATTGGCAACATGTTTGGTGAGGACATTACAGCGCTATTTGAGCACACGCTCTCCTCTACATATTTTTTATTTAACAACGAGTTTTATGAACAATCCGACGGAGTCGCCATGGGGAGTCCTTTGTCTCCCCTGGTGGCCAATCTTTTTATGGAAGATTTTGAGGAGAGAGCACTTGAGTCAGCTATTTTTAAACCAACAGTGTTTTGGCGATACGTCGACGACACTTTTATAGTTTGGCCTCATGGCGTGGAACGTCTCCAAGACTTTTTAAATCATATGAACTCCATACATGAAAACATAAAGTTTACTATGGAGATCGAGAAAATGGTTGTTTGCCATTTTTAGATGTTTTCGTGCGGCGCAGAAGTGATGGCTCACTTGGTCATTCTGTATACAGGAAGCCCACTCATACAGATTTGCACTTACAAGCTACTAGTTGCCACCATCCAGCACAAACAATGGGCGTCCTCAAGACTCTAATCCATCGAGGCCATACCATCTCTGATGCCGACAGCCTCCACACGGAACTGGAACACCTGCAGACAGTATTCCTAAATAATGGATATACAAGGAAGCAAGTAAATCGAGCGATGCACGCCTCCAAACGACAGAACAAGGAAGAAGAAGAAGAGGCTTTCAAATCGACTGCTTATCTCCCATATATTGGGAACATTTCATCACAGATAGGCAGAATACTAAAAAAGCATAAAGTAAGAGTCATCTTTCGCCATCCTCCTAGAGTTTCATCGCTGTTGGGTTCTGTCAAAGACGATCTGGAGCTGCGTAAAGCAGGTGTTTACAAGATTCCGTGCGAGTGCAGCAAGTCATATATAGGGCAGACGACGCGCACTGTGCAGGACCGCATCGTGGAACATCAGCGTCATACTCGGCTACTCCAACCCACCAAATCCGCAATCGCCGAACATTGTATTTCCACAGGTCATTCAATGAAATACAATGAAACGAAAATTGTGACCCATACATCAAACTTTTGGAGCTCAATTATTAATGAAGCTGTGGAAATAAGATTGTCTGACAGTGAGACTCTTATCAATCGAGACAGCGGTTTCCAAATAAATGCTGCATGGAATCCTGTCATTGAAAAACTTCGTAGTCGGCGTAGTTTCCTGCAACTGAATGACGATGAGACTCGATCTGATATCGAAGCGGCAAGCCTCCACCACGGAGGGCGCTCGGAGCAGCGTACGTAGCTGTAGTGAACGCGCACGCTAGGTACGCGCATGCGCAATGTCGGCTGAATTGGGCATAAATAGCACAGCTCAGTGCGTCTTCGCCAGTACTTCGGCGGTACTCACCTGAAGATGGCCAGAAGACTCTGCGCCGAAATATCGTGGCAGGAAGTTACTGACATCCGGCAGTTCGCCCGAGATTTAATGGATATATCTATACGCCGGGAAAGCTTTAAACATCACATCAAGCAATTCTACGGGGAGGAAGTGATGGAGTGTATTCGAAGATTCGACAAGTTACGTGAGAAAGGAGCGAGACTATTGAGCTCATTGAATTTCTTATTAAGTTGCAGAGACAGGGGAATAATTCCAAATTTTGCCAAATTTGTGCATTTTATAAATACCGCTGCTGCAAATAACATCAAGCGCAAAGCAAGCATGGCATTGGTAAGAGAGAGGATTCGTTTCAGTCGGCGTGAGTTGGATGCTGTGTCTAACGACATGTACCATCGGCACTTAGAGGTGGCAGCAAAATTATCTTCCCTGTCTTGGGACTGGGTGGATGGTGTAACGTGGTTTAAAGCAAACTGGAGCCATGACAAAGCTGTGACGAGGCAAACTGTCAAGATTGACCGTCTTTCTACACAGAAGATGCAGGAAGTTCCAACTCGACGATCCGTCAATTTGACGGGGAAAACTATAGATGACGCCACTGTATCTGTGCTGGCAAGAGGACTTAACTTCGCTCCAACACCTGTTTCACCGCCACTAGTGGACTTTGTTAGCTCCATCGAAGAAGCTGTGGGCCGTATTCCTACAGATGAAGCGGAAGAAGTTCGTCGAGAGTCTTGTCGTGTATTGACGAGAGCCTCACCGCCGAAGAGCAATATTTCGCTTATGGAGAGGGCTGCCCTCCGTACCTTACGAACAGACGTGGATACGGTAGTACTCAAATGCTACTGTTCTCATGCCACGGGAGGACTACATTAAGAAGATCAACGTTTTATTATGTGGCTCAACGTATCGCAAAGTTGACAAGGATCCAACAAACCGAGTGGTGCGAAAAACAGCTGAACTTCTATCAAATAGTTCTCTACCGAAGGAGGTCATAAAGAGACTGAAACCAAGCAGTTCAGTTCCACCTAGGCTATATGGATTGCCTAAGATCCACAAGGAAAGTGTGCCATTACGTCCAATTGTGAGCATTATTGCAGCAGCCACTGGCTAAATACTTGGCGTCTTTGCTCAAACCTGTAGTAGGCAAGTGTCCACATCATATAAAGTATTCCAGTGATTTTATCAGCAGACTTCAGTCACTTCAGCTGCAAAGGAACGACTTGTTGGTCAGTCTTGATGTGGTTTCACTGTTTACAAAGGTGCCTCTTGTGGACTCACTACACCTCATTGGCAACATGTTTGGTGAGGACATTACAGCGCTATTTGAGCACACGCTCTCCTCTACATATTTTTTATTTAACAACGAGTTTTATGAACAATCCGACGGAGTCGCCATGGGGAGTCCTTTGTCTCCCCTGGTGGCCAATCTTTTTATGGAAGATTTTGAGGAGAGAGCACTTGAGTCAGCTATTTTTAAACCAACAGTGTTTTGGCGATACGTCGACGACACTTTTATAGTTTGGCCTCATGGCGTGGAACGTCTCCAAGACTTTTTAAATCATATGAACTCCATACATGAAAACATAAAGTTTACTATGGAGATCGAGAAAATGGTTGTTTGCCATTTTTAGATGTTTTCGTGCGGCGCAGAAGTGATGGCTCACTTGGTCATTCTGTATACAGGAAGCCCACTCATACAGATTTGCACTTACAAGCTACTAGTTGCCACCATCCAGCACAAACAATGGGCGTCCTCAAGACTCTAATCCATCGAGGCCATACCATCTCTGATGCCGACAGCCTCCACACGGAACTGGAACACCTGCAGACAGTATTCCTAAATAATGGATATACAAGGAAGCAAGTAAATCGAGCGATGCACGCCTCCAAACGACAGAACAAGGAAGAAGAAGAAGAGGCTTTCAAATCGACTGCTTATCTCCCATATATTGGGAACATTTCATCACAGATAGGCAGAATACTAAAAAAGCATAAAGTAAGAGTCATCTTTCGCCATCCTCCTAGAGTTTCATCGCTGTTGGGTTCTGTCAAAGACGATCTGGAGCTGCGTAAAGCAGGTGTTTACAAGATTCCGTGCGAGTGCAGCAAGTCATATATAGGGCAGACGACGCGCACTGTGCAGGACCGCATCGTGGAACATCAGCGTCATACTCGGCTACTCCAACCCACCAAATCCGCAATCGCCGAACATTGTATTTCCACAGGTCATTCAATGAAATACAATGAAACGAAAATTGTGGCCCATACATCAAACTTTTGGAGCTCAATTATTAATGAAGCTGTGGAAATAAGATTGTCTGACAGTGAGACTCTTATCAATCGAGACAGCGGTTTCCAAATAAATGCTGCATGGAATCCTGTCATTGAAAAACTTCGTAGTCGGCGTAGTTTCCTGCAACTGAATGACGATGAGACTCGATCTGATATCGAAGCGGCAAGCCTCCACCACGGAGGGCGCTCGGAGCAGCGTACGTAGCTGTAGTGAACGCGCATTCGCAATGTCGGCTGAATTGGGCATAAATAGCACAGCTCAGTGCGTCTTCGCCAGTACTTCGGCGGTACTCACCTGAAGATGGCCAGAAGACTCTGCGCCGAAATATCGTGGCAGGAAGTTACTGACATCCGGCAGTTCGCCCGAGATTTTATGGATAAGTTTAAAAAGCCTTCTGTGCAAGAGGTTATGTCGCGTGGCAACGATGTTAATATTTGTAATTCTTCAAAAAGTGCATCATCAAAGAAGCTCTCACCATTTCAAGAGAGTTATTACGAATTTACTGTAAGTGATAAGTGGTGCAGCAATATTATTGTAAATTTGGGAATATTATCAGATGTAATTTCTCTAATTGTACTATTTAACAGTGTGGTGAGTCAAAGAGTGTGAAAATTAGTGAGAGTGCCAGAGCAAAAAACTGTATTTGTAGGAATGCATACAATGAATCTAGGAGTTCGTGATGCTGTTATTACAATCAATTGTAGTAACATTGGGAAAAAAAGTCCAAATGTTTGTAGATTTTGTGGGAGTTTACTATGGGGTCATCAGTCCCTAAACTTACAAACTACTTAAGAACTATCTTATACTAAAGACCACACAAACATCCATGTCCGACGGGGATTCGAACGCCCGATCGCAGCGACCGTGCACACCGTGACTGACACGCCGCAGACTGTTCGGCCACTGAGGCCAGCAATATTGGAAAAAGTTGGGTACTGATAAAGCTGAGAATTAGTCCTGGTAAAAATGTGGTCACTGAGGTAAAACATAGCGATAAAATGAGGAAAGTCGATGCAGAAAGGTCTGCATCTAATATGGCCAAGAAAGCAAGACAAACTTCCAGGAAGGTGAAAAAGAAGCTGGAATATTTGCTAGAGACCACAGAAAGGCCATCATATTTAGCAGGACAGTTTTAATTAACTGTAAGTTACAAATTTCAAAAGTCTTTTCTTTAAAGTCAATTTCGCTCAAACTAAAATATTCAGTACATATGCCCCATTATATAAGAAAATGTAATAGAGGATTGTGTGAAATTTTCAGAGACTCTGCATAACATAAAAAGCCACAAAATTTTATACATTTGTGCAGTTCAGCAACGGTCAATACTGATTGAAGTTAGACCTTGAAGTACCTCGCTTCAAAACCATTAGAAGATGGATATATATTTTTTATTTGTGACTACTAATTTTATGTTTACTGATGCCTCAATCTGGATATACTCTTTTAGTATATAATAATGTTGTAAAGTTATGTAAATTACGACAGGTCTGAAGATGGCGTCGAGCACGCCGAAACCGGTAACATAATAAATGAAAAATGCGATCTTGGCTGCAAAATCATTATTAAAAAGTATTTATGTTCATTGGTTTCACCTTTTGTTCGGTGTATAATTAAAGTGTAACTGTCAGAAATCGGACCCTATGCACAGTATCAGTCAGATTCACTGGTTGGAGCACGATGTGTATGTTGTCAATTGCTCCGTAACCACAGTAGTATTCTAGCTTCTTCTATTTCGTTATGCTCAGGAGATAATAATAAAAAAGACATCTTCGAAAACTAGAGATAGCAATATTATATGGTAACGTCATGTTTATTACTGTGTTCTTTGTTCACAAAGTTTCCTGTTGTCTAGTAGACAAAGTGTTTGTCATGGGCCTTGAGAAATTGTTCGATACGTGTTGGCATCGACGCTTATAAAGATTCAAATGGCGTCCTGTTGAATGATCGTACGTGTTGAATTTGCTATCACAGTACATTTTTGGTCGTTTGCCTTGCGTTACAATGCTCCAACCATCCCATAGTTTCGATTGTGGACATCCTGCGATACCAAAATGGCATGTATTCGTGCACTGTCTTGTTGGAAAATCGCGTCGGTGCAGTACTGCAGAATATCTATGTATGTTTGTATAGCTTATGCGACTTAACTACGGGCTCATCAGTGCCTAAACTTACAAACAACTTATCAACTAGCTAACATTAAGGACGGCACAAATATCCATGCCCGAGGGGGGATTCAAACCCCCGACCGTAGTGGCCGTGCAGAACGTGACTGACGCGCCGCAGTCCCCTCGGCCACCGCGGCCGGCTCGTGTAGAATCACAGGAAATCATTCACGTAGGCCCAACTGTTCACAGTGCCTTGGACGCAAACTAACTATGACTTGTGGTTGTACGTAATGGTTCTACACACTACAAGAACTTGAGTAGTCTCTGCATGTTTTGCATGAATGCAGTCACTGTGATGCTGTTCCTATAGAAAACCTCATTGTTTGTTATCGGATCACTCCATCTAATTTTGAACATCCTTATGTAGTACCCTGTGTCAAACTCTTGCATTGTCTCCTTTTCTGGTTTTCCTACTGGCAATGATTCACTACCGTTACAGCACTGTGAAACGGTACTGTTAGCCCTTTCCTGCTTTTTACTGTTAAGAATAGATTTGTTCGATAATATCATTTAATTACAGTGCTGTCTGTAATCAGATTTGCGCAGTTTATTTTTTTTTTATTTACAAGTTTGAAGTTCATTACGCACGTTATGTGGAAACTGGACTGCTTTTTGCAAGGTGTCTGAGTAATAACAACAAAAATAAGGAGCCATGCTCCACAGAATCCATTTCCCTATCCTTGTGTGTGTGTGTGTGTGTGTGTGTGTGTGTGTGTGTGTGTGTGTGTGTCCATATGTGGAGAGATTCCTGGTGGCATGAGGGCGTTATTATCAGCTACTCAGAGATGTTAGTGCATCCATCTGGACAAGGTTTTCCTACTCCTTGCTTTTGAGAGAATCCTTAGAGAGGATCCTTTGAGTTTGGAAGGTCTAAGTCGATAGCAGACAGTCGCAGGGCCATGAACAGATTGGTAGGTGGCCCGAGGTGGCGTTGGCCAATGAGAGCATGGCTACAAGGCAAGTAGAAGGAGTAAGTCGGTTGAGCAAGGTATTGCCCATATTCGGCAGACTTGGCCTCTATGTTGACTGAAGAGGATGAAAGTACAAGTAGCTCTGAGGTAAAGGTGCTGAATGGGTGAAATTTGTGTTGACCTTGTATTTACTTTGAACGGATTCGATCACAAAATCATTTACAATTGGTTTGTGATGAATTCTGGATGGAACATTAGCTGTTTAAAGACGAATAGTATGGGGACTTGGTGTTTGAATCAGGAGCCAGCCACGAGGCAAAGTACCCTTCTGGTCTATGTCTTTTCATGAAAACATTTAGTGCGAAACGAAGGAGATAATGTTATAAAACAACGTAACCAAGTTTATTATGAAAATATGGTGAGGATTGTGTAAAGATAAGTGGATTTCTTTTGTGTGCATTGTGTTTGGCGAAATTTGGAGCCAATTCGTTAAAGTGAGGGATCACCCAGTAAAATTAATAAATCCACAGGGTTTTCACGTTGGAAACAGCAAAAATGTGTTCTTCTTCATATAATATGATTTTATTTATGGGTTCTTTGAAAAAGACGAACTTGTCTTTGTGCAAAATATGGGCGCTGACCCAGGCTCAACGAGGCAAAAGTTCGTTACGATTAACAGTGAGCTTGCTTAACTTCATTAGTTATGATGATCGTGTGCTCAGAGCTGATAGTGTTAAGTATTTGGCGTTTTCAGCTTAAGTGAAATATTTTTGTAGTTTTTTACTTGACCAAAGACCGTTATTCAGGGTTCAATGTTTTCATCTGCTTGCTCGTTTCACCAATATAATAAATTTTTACTGAGATTACGTGCATTCTTAGTGATTTACTGCTCTCTGCCGATTCTCGTAACACCTCGTAATTTATATCCATGTGGAAACAAACGCAGCGTGCTAAGAAGAATGAACAGGATGTGCCTGTGTACGATCAGTGTTCCTTTTTGCCCCCTACCCAATACGCAAGATTCAAGAGATTAAGGGAACGCTTTAGGTGACCAGATCGGATCACAAGTAATCGAAGAAGGTTTTCAGTTTGTGGTGTTTTTGAGATGCTAAACGAGTCTACTAGTCAGAATAAATGTTCAAGTAGGTTTTAAAGCACTCCCTTTTTCTTAAATGAACAAATCAGTTCTTCCATCCATAAAGAATAACTATCCAAGTAAAGGTGGTTGAGAATTTCAATGGTCATTAATGTAGCAGTATATGACAGTTGACAGGGTTCTGTTTCGAAGTTGTTATCCGTTGCGCAATGCAAAATAAATTCTGTCCTGTTGGTGTAGAGCTTAATGTGGAAACCCTACGATAAACTTTGGCTCCTTTATAAAAACGTTAGATGCACAAATACCCTACAGATACTGAATCTAGGCGACTGATAGATACATGAAATATTTCTTTTCTAATTCACCCATTACTGGGAAAAAGAACAACCGAAAAGAAAATCAGAGAGTGGAAAGTTCACGTGACAGAGCAGTAGTAGAAGCAAAAACAGGTTATCTCTCAACTGCTCCATTTAGACATTCTCATAAGTTTATTCCACATATAAAGGTTTTCAAATTTTCTTTTACTTACTTTGTTGCTTCTTCAATATATTTACATTGCCAGGTCTAACTAAGTCAGTTCAGTGTAAAATACTTAATTTAATGCCTTATTTGTGACTAGATAGCATGTATTTATATTTGTTATAGTCCTGTTAACGTGAAGCAATATCCTCATCAAAATGTTAGTTATTCACTACTGATTACGCAAATTTCTACTATTAGAACGTTTACAGACTTTTAAGTTTTTTCTTATAACCTGTGTAATTTCGATATATCGATTACAGTAAAGTTTTTAGAAGTTCAGACTGTCTCTCTCTCTCTACGTTAATTGGTGTCTTTGCTGTAAGCTGATTGTCTGTACACTAAGCGACTTTTCTTAATAAGTAAAATACGCCTTCTACCTTCATAGGAATTTGTGTATACTTCTTTTCCATTCCAAAGTCAGGCACTTTTTGTTTGTATAACTTGCGGTTATAGAACCGATCAGATTACTTTCGTAATGTGACTTGTGAAATTATGTTAATTTGCTACTATTTAAGTAATTCCAGTTGTTATTAGATCAGTTAAGCTTGTAAGTAGATAGCAGACACTGAAATTAGAGTTAATGAACAATGATATTACCATGAAATTGTGTTATTTCACCTAAATATTGCGTTATTTTTTACGAAAAGATTTCGTAATTTTACGTAAACATCTGTCATTAAACGTGGAATCTGTCAATAGAAGGAAGAAACATTGGGGTTGAATATCCCATCGATAGCGTGGTCATTAGAGACGGAGCTCGCGCTCTGATTTTTGAGTAAGGATGGAGTGATTTAGAAAAATCACAAAAACCTAAATCTGGATTGCCGGAAGTGGATTTGAATCACCATCCGTCCTATCAATAGGCATCCGCTATGTGAACAATACTTAATTTAATGCCCTAGTTGTGTCAAGATAGTGTGTTATTTATATTGTGTATTCTTTTCGGGCAATACAATCGTAGTGTGCTAAAAGGTGAGAATTTTGATTGGGAAGGAAGCGTGCATGGATAGCCTAATCGGTTAAGGCGACGCTGGTCAAAAGTGGAAAACCCTAGTTCCAATCGCGGTCTAGTAAAATTTTCATCTTTCCCATTGGACTGAAACGGTCGAAATTTTTTAATATTTCGTGTTAGTTACAGCCATGTTAGTCAGGCAATATCCACATCAAAATATTTGTTATTGACATCTGATTACAGCAATATCTTCTGTTGTTACGATTGTAAAGTCTATAATTACCTATTGGAGACTCTATATACGGATTTTAAGTATTAAATGTATTATAACATTGTGACAGACGATATAAACAATTCTCCTGGCGTGAAAGTTGACATACGATGATTTTAAATGTTATTATCTCTGTTAAGCTTGTATGTAGTTAATGGGTGATTAATTTAGGGTCATTTCATTATATTTGATTATTTGTCATGATTTGTAGTGAGTAAAATGTATAGAACACCCAGGTATGGCTTCACTTCTGTTTGTAAAGAGTTCAACTGTTATTAGCCCTGCTAGGCCTGGATATAACTAGGGAATGTCCACTTTACAGATTTTGAACATTAATATTATGACTGTTGTTGTTATGGTCTTCAGTCCGGAGACTGGCTTGATGCAGCTCTCCACCCTACTCTACCCTGAGCAAGCCTTTTTATCTCCTCATAAGAACGGCAACCCACATCCACTTAAATCTGCTTACTATACGCGTCTCTTGGTCTACCTCTGCGATTTTTACCCCACACACTTCCCTCCAATGCTAAATTTACGATTCCACGATGTCTAAGAATGAGTCCTACCAAGCGATCCCTTCTTTTAGTCAGGGTATGCCAAAAATTCCTTTTCTCACCAATTCTGTTCAGTACCTCTTTATTAGTTATACGATCTACCCACCTAATCTTCAGCATTCTTCTGTAGCACCACATTTCAAAAGCCTCTAATCTCTTCCTGTCCGCACTGCTTATCGTCCATGTTTCACTCCCGTACAAGGCAACACTCCACACAAATGCCTTCAGAAAATACATCCTTACCCTTAAATTAATATTCGATGTTAGCAAATTTCTCTTTTTCAAAAATGCTTTTCTTCCCATTGCCATTCTGCATTTTATATCCTCTGTACTGCGACCATCGCATGTTATTGTACTACCCAAGTAACAAAACTCATCTACCACCTTCATTGTTTCGTTACCTAATCTAATTCCTTCAGCATCGCCTGATTTTCTAAGACCACATTCCAGAATTTTTGTTTTGTTCTTGTTAATGTTCATTATATACGCTCTCTTCAACACACTATCCATGCCATTCAACTGCTCTTCCAGGTCCAGGTCTGACAGAATTACAATGTCATCTGCAAAACGCAATGTTTTTATTTCTTCCCCCTGAACTTTAATCCCTATTCCAAATTTTTCCTTGCTTTCCTTCACCACCTGCTCGATGTACAAATTGAATAACATCGGAGAAAGGCTATAATCCTGTCTTAGTCCCTTCTCAACTGATGCTTCCCTTTCATGCCCTTCGAGTCTAATAACTGCGGTCTGGCTTTTGTACAAGTTGTAAATAACTCTCCTTTCCCTGTATTTTACCCCTGCTGACTTCAGAATTTGAAATAGTGTATTCCAGTCAACATTGTCAAATGCTTTCTCCAAATCTACAAAAGCTAAAAATGTGGGTTTGCCTTTCCTTAATCAATCTTCTAAGATAAGACGTAAAGTGAGTATTACCTCCCGGGTTCCCACGTTCCTCCTGAATCCAAATTGATCTTCTCCGAGGTCAGCTTCTACCAGCTTCTCCATTCTCCTGTAGGTAATTCGTGTTAAAATTTTGCAACCATGACTTATCAAACTGATGGTTCTGTAATTTTCACACCTGTCTGCGCCTGATTTCTTTGGAATGGAGATTATTACATTTTTCTTAAAGTCTGAGGGCATCTCGCCTGTCTCATACATCCTACACACCAGTCCAAATAGTCTTGTCATGGCTGGCTCTCCCAGAGACTTTAGTAGCTCTGAGGGTATGTCATCTACTCCTGGGGCCTTGTTCCGGCTTAGGTCTTTCAAGGCTCTGTCAAATTCATCTCTCAGTATAGTATCTCCTATTTCATCCTGATCTACTTCCTCTTCCTTTCCTACAACATCGTCTCCAAGTTCATTTCCTTTGTAGAGCTGCTCTATGTACTCTTTCCACCTTTCAGCTTTCCCTTCTTTGCTGAGAACTGGTTTCCCACCTGAGTTCTTGATATTCGTAGAGTTGCTTTTCTTATCTCCAAATGTGTCTTTTATTTTCCTGTAGGCGGTATCTACTTTTTCCCTTGTTATACATTCTTCTACAGATTTGCATTTGGTTTCTAGCCACTCCTGCTTAGCCATTTTGCATTTCCTGTCAATCTCGTTTTTTAGTCGTCTGTACTCCATTTTGCCTGTTTCATTTACTGTATTTTTATATTTTCTCCTTTCATCAATTAAATTTAGTATTTCCTGTGATACCCAAGGATTTTTTGTAGGTCTTGCCTTTCTACCTATTTTGTCCTCTGCTGCCTTCACTATTTCATCTCTCAATGCTACCCATTCCTCTTCTACAGTTTTATTTCCCCCTATTTCGGGCAATTGTTGCCTAAATCTCCCTCTGAAATTCACCAGAACTTCACTTTCCTTCAGTTCATCTAAGTCCCATCTCCTTATTTTCCTACCTTTCTGCAGTTTTTTTCAGTTTCAGCCTACAGTTCATGACTAACAAGTTATGGCCAGAGTCTATATCTGCCCCTGGGTATGTCTTGCAGTTTGTAACCTGGTTCCGGAATCTATGTCTTACCATTATAAAATTTATCTGCTGCGGTGGAGTAGCCGAGCGGTCTAAAGCGTCTCGCTGCGGAGCGCGCGGTTGCTCGCCGTGGAGGTTCGAGTCCTCCCTGGGGCATGGGTGTGTGTGTGTTTGTCCTTAGGTTAGTTTACCTAGGTTTAAGTAGTTTGTAAGCTACGGACTGATGACCACGTAGTTTGGTCCGATAGATTTACAGACATTTGAACATTTTTGAAAATTTATCTCATACCTTCCGGTGTCTCCTGGTCTCTTCCACGTATACAACCTTCTTTTGTGATTCTTAAACCACGTGTTTGTTACGATTAAATCATGTTCTGTGCAAAATTCTACCAGGCGACTTCCTCTTTCATTTCTTCTGCCCAGTCCATATTCACCTACCATTTTTCCTTCTCTTCCTTTTCCTACTACCGAATTCCAGTCTCCCATCACAATTAAGTTTTCCTCTCCCATAACTGTCTGAATAATTTCCTTTAGCTCCTCATATATTTCTTCGATCTCCTCATCATCGCCAGAGCTAGCTGGCATATAAAACTGTACTACTGTTGTCGGTGTTGGCTTCGGTCTATCTTGACAATGATAATGCGATCACTGTGCTGCTCATAGTAGTTTACCCGCATTCCTATTTTCTTATTCATTATCTGTCCTACTCCTGTGATACCCCCAACGGATTTTGTATTTATAATCCTGTACTCACCTGACCAGAAATCCTGTTCATCCTGCCACCGAACTTCACTAATCCCCACTATATTAAACTTCAACCTAGCCATTTCCCTTTTTAAATTTTCTAATTTTCCTACCCGATTAAGGGATCTAACATTCCACGCTCCGATCCGTAGAATGCCAGTATTGTCTTTCCTGATGACCACATCCTCCTGAGTAGTCCCCGCCCGGAGATCCGAATGGGGGAATATTTTACTTCCGGAATATTTTACCCGAGAGGATGCCATCATCATTTTTCATACAGTAGAGCTGCATGTCCTCGGGAAAAGTAACGGCTGTAGTTTCCCCTTGCTTTCAGCCGTTCGCAGTAGCTGTGGGGCAAAGCCACATTAGCTGATGTTACAACGCCAGCTCAGTCCATCATCTAGACTGTTGCCCCTGTAACTACTGAAAAGGCTGCTGCCCCTCTTCAGGAACCACACGTTTGTCTGGCCTCTCCACAGATACCCCTACGCTGTGGTTGCACCTACGGTACGGCTATCTGCATCGTTGAGGCACGCAAGCCACCCCACCTCGGCGATGTCTGTGGTTCATGGGAGTGACTACTGTAAGAATATTGTCTGTTGGAGGTCGTCGAATAATCTCAAAATTTAGAATGCGTAATTATATGCTCTAGTAATAATTTTGTTATTGAATGATGTAGCAAATCACAACTAATGGGTCGCAACAACACATTTCGCATTGTAAGTTAGAATTTTGAATAAATAAAAAAATCACAGATATTAATTAACTTAAAACAGTCACTGTAGTAATTAATTATGCTTGGCCCTATCTGACTTAGCATTGACTACAGCCTCCAACTAGCACCTCTTACGATTCACGAACAGCACAACTTCACTAATAAATGTGTCAGAATTCATGTAGTGGTGATGGCGTGTTCGTGTTATAATCAAAATCGTAATTGCAGATAGTCTCTGATTGCAATGATAATAGCTCAATACAGTGAAACTCCGTGGTGCAATGAGCTTCACAAACACTACAGTCAAAGTTCTCAATAATTTTGATATTATTGTTTAAAGCATACAAGTTCCTTATAAAACTTTACGTAAACTATTTTTTGTTTTGTTTTTGTTTATGTTTTTAATTGGTTCCAGGGCCTGGGTAGCGTACGCGTGTAACTGGCTGAGCAGAGTTTGGCATTTAACGTATTTCATAAAAAATTACTTCAGTGAAGTCTGGTAAAACTACTATAATAGTTTGACTACTGTTAGCCTGGTTACTTTCTACATAAATGAAACCAACTTTACTTTACTTGCAAACTCTGTTGCACTTTAATTACTAGTCTCTGTGGTTGCAACACGTTTAGCAATTCTTTAACTCGTCTAGCAATTTCTTTAAAACTGATCGTAATTACTTTGAAAATGATTGAACTTGTTAGTCAATGTAGAGGCTTGCATAATCAACATAATCTAATAATGGGGTGACTACTACTACTTACAAAATTAAGACTGGTTTCAAAATAAGTCATGTATAATTGAACCAAAGTTCTGATTGGGTTGACACTACATTTACATGCATACAAAATAAAATGTTACAAAAGTACTCATCTGCTTTCGTCGTCTTCGTCGTGAAGTCCAAACAAGACAGATATGATTACAATAGGTACTCTTACTACAACAACGATCACACTCGGTGACAATAGACTTGATACCAAACAATTACTTTTTTGAAGAAAAGACATTTTTAAATATGCACCAAAGCTGCTTTTATTTAAATGCTGACGACTAGTTTCGGGCTTTGCCCATTTTCTAAGTCACCTATTACAGAGAACAAAGTGTGTTTTACATGAAAATACATTAATATAGTGATGTTATATTGATTATACAGGTTATAATTACTTACATTCATATACATTTATATTTGGTTACTGTTTATGTCACGCTGTTTGTCGTAATTACTTTGGTGTAATTTACAGAGCTGTTGATCCAAAGATGTTTTATTAAATATTCTTTGCTCAATTTTGTTTGTAACAATATCGTTGGTTATATGCAGTGTGACATAAACAGTACCATGACAAATATTGTACAATAAATTTTAGATTTCATTCCGAACTATTTTAAGTGTAATAAATTGATTTGTGTCCTATATTGTAATACAGGGATAATATTGCGGTGCTACTATAATTTATCGCGTTTCGTTGCATATTTTGAAGTATATTACGGTAGGATGGACTGTATTTTATATGCTGGCCAAGGTGTTATGGAAATTTTCGATGAATTTTTTATTGTGCATTTCTGTTTGTTCATTTAACATTTGTTCTGGGTACTTAGTCATATGTGTATAGATTTGTAATTCTTCTAAAACGTCCATTAGTTGCCCTTTGCTTACAATATGTAAAATTTTGAGATTTTGTAAGCAAAGGGCAACTAATGGACGTTTTAGAAGAATTACAAATCTATACACATATGACTAAGTACCCAGAACAAATGTTAAATGAACAAACAGAAATGCACAATAAAAAATTCATCGAAAATTTCCATAACACCTTGGCCAGCATATAAAATACAGTCCATCCTACCGTAATATACTTCAAAATATGCAACGAAACGCGATAAATTATAGTAGCACCGCAATATTATCCCTGTATTACAATATAGGACACAAATCAATTTATTACACTTAAAATAGTTCGGAATGAAATCTAAAATTTATTGTACAATATTTGTCATGGTACTGTTTATGTCACACTGCATATAACCAACGATATTGTTACAAACAAAATTGAGCAAAGAATATTTAATAAAACATCTTTGGATCAACAGCTCTGTAAATTACACCAAAGTAATTACGACAAACAGCGTGACATAAACAGTAACCAAATATAAATGTATATGAATGTAAGTAATTATAACCTGTATAATCAATATAACATCACTATATTAATGTATTTTCATGTAAAACACACTTTGTTCTCTGTAATAGGTGACTTAGAAAATGGGCAAAGCCCGAAACTAGTCGTCAGCATTTAAATAAAAGCAGCTTTGGTGCATATTTAAAAATGTCTTTTCTTCAATATTTAAGAGCTGCAAAACGCGACATATCAAAAACATTTGAATTACTTTTTTTGCACACATGAATAAACATTACTCTGATCACTTTCGAGTATAAATAAACTTGTTTCGCACTTCCGTCAATACAATAAACGGTACGTCTCTCAGGCTTATTGCAATTGCATTAAACTCGCGCCACACTGCGCCTACCGTGCCTCTGCACCATCAACAAAAAATTTATGTGTTTACTGTAGTTAGTCCGCTCCGCGACTACATTTATCTCTTTACTTTGGCGAGTCCGCACCGCGACTACATTTATGTCTTTACTTTGGCGAGTCCGCACCGCGACTACTTCAGTAGCGCGACACTCATAGCTACTACTTCTGTGCCAAAGACAGTCTTTACAACAGGTTCAACATTGTCTCTGGCGCATTGCTAACTTACAACATAAGAATGTCCTTGCATTCATGCGGGTTTACACTAAATGATTCAATATAGAAAATGACGTTACATAAGAAATATATCTAGCATACAACAAATGAAAAATACATGAAATAAACAAATTTAAGACAATATATACATTACGTTAAATCAAACTAAGATACAGCGACAGGTGTACTCTTACACTACTTTGTAATAATTGATGTAATATCATAATTTACAAACTTTCCATTTTTTAACACAAACATCCCTATTTCTGCATACTTTCCATACTACCATGGCATTTGGTTGAATGAACTATTTTCGTATATTACTGGGAATTATGCCATACAGGAAAGTAAATATGATAGGTAAAGGAGTTGTACATAGATAAAACTTGGGTAGCGTTTTTTTAAGGTTAGGTTAATACGCTGATGAACAGAGTTACCAAACTTGTTGAAAAGCTATAGTGACATATAAATAGCGTCACAGTGGTAGGAAATTGCTGTATTTGCCATGCAGTGTACGTAGTGAACAAGATACGATGTTTTTTTTTTTTTTTTTTTTTTTTTTTTTTTTTTTTTTTTTTTTTCATAATAAGCCAGTCTATCATGTGTTGAAGGTCCAATGAAGCTTCATACTTAGCCAGTGCTGGCATCTATCGAAAGACTTGGTCAAGCTGGGCAGGACACCATTTTCATGACAACCATTTATTTTCAGACTAATTTTCCATATTTCAGCAGATATTCAGCAAAGAATTTGCATCACAGAACGTCCTTTAGAAAATTTATAGCTATTGCGTTTTTTTTAATAATATTTGCCATTAATTTCATACAAAGATATAGCTGCTCTATTTTGGAGACAAATTAGGCTATCTAGATGCCTTTTTAACTGTAGCCATTTGTTTGAGCCTATTTTGGTAGAAGTTAAGCAGTTACTTAGGTTGAAAGTATTAGCAGAAAACATACTTCAGAGAGTTTGTTACAGTAACGCCACCGTATTTTAAACGTTTTGCCACTGCTGATATCTGTTGACTAGTCTGACAATCTAGGAACTCGGTGCTGCCACTTTCTGTCAGGGGTGAGCAATTGAGAGGTTAGTCTACAGCCGGCCGCGGTGGCCGAGGGGACTGAGGCGCTCCACTCACGGTCTGCACGGCCATTACGGTCGGGGGTTCGAGTCCCCCCTCGGGCATGGATATTTCTGCCGTCCTTAGTATAAGGGCGGCAGAAATATAGTATAAGAAAAATGTAAAGTGATGCGCATGAGTAGAAAAAAATCCTATAATGTTCGAATACAGCATTAGTAGAGAGCTTCTTGAAGCTGTCGCGTCGGTCAAATATCTAGGAGTGACATTGCAGAGCGATATGAAATGGAACGAACATGCAAGGACAGTTGTGAGTAAGGCGGACAGCCGACTTCGGTTTATTGGGAGAATTTTGGGAAGATGTACTTCACCTGTAAAGGAGACCGCGTATAAAACGCTTGTACGACCACGTCTTGATGCTGCTCGAGTGTTTGGGACCCGCAACAGGTCGGTTTGAAGGAAGACATAGAGGCGGTTCAGAGGCGAGCAGCTAGATTTGTTATCGGTAGGTTCGACCAATGCGCGAGTGTCACGGAAATGCTCCTGCAACTCAATTGGGGATCGCTGGAAGATAGACGACGTTCTTTTCGTGAATTTCTGTTAAGTAAATTTAGAGGGCCGGAATTTGAAGCTGAGTGTAGTGCGATCTTGCTGCCGCCTACTTACATTTCGCGTAAAGATCACAAAGGCAAGATAAAAGAAATTAGGGCTCGTACGGAGGCATATAGGCATTCATTTTTCCTCGTTCTATTTGGGAGTGGAATAGGAAAGAAAATGCCTAGTAGTGGTACAGTGTATCCTCCGCCACGCACCTTACGGTGAATTGCGTAGTATGTATGTAGATGTAGATGTAGAAGGTAGTTGATAAGTAGTTTGTAAGTTTAGGGACTGATGACCCCGTATTTAAGTCCCATAAGCTTAACAAACAATTGAACATTTGAATTTGTTAGACTACAAAGGCTGTATTTCCGCGTCTTAAGGATTAATGCTATATAATTTAAGGTACATCACTTGACAGCAGCTGCATAATACTATATCATTATTTAAATCTTAAAAGCAGATATTGGTTTCTAATTATTTATTTACAGTTTCATACATACTCTTTGTAGTGCTCCACAGCACCTCTTATATAACTAGCAGAGGAATTTGTTATTTGCAAGCCGCTCTCCCTCTCCCCAAGAATCCCGTCGACCTTACCGCTCCTTCCTGTGGAGCCGTGACCGAGACAAATTCCTACGGCACTGGCAACTCCAACGCCACATCAGGAACCACTTGACCGCGAAACAACGCTCGATTTAGCGTCAGGCGAGCAACCTTTATAATTATTTGCACCCCAGCAATTTCTCCAAACTACTAGCAACCCTTGCACTGTGTCACTGGCAGTTGCTCTGCTCCCCACTTCCCTCGCAACGACCTTCACTTTCCTGTAAGCGTCAGTAAGGCAGAACACTTCACTACCTACCTGTAAGAGGTCCTTTCCATCCTTAACAATCCCCAGTTCCATTACTTCCTCTTTCCTGACGTTCACGAGCGTACCGACATTTCCGTCCCCTGCTCGCCACTGGCTTCCAGTACTTTGACCGCATCCCACCTCAGACCTTAACACGCCAATTACTACACTTGATACAGAACTCACACTTTGCGCAAAACACAACAGCGCATCCCGTCTGAAATGCTGAAATCGTTAGGAGAGCCAATCACGACAAAATTGTTCCACATAGTACGCAAGTTATATGAGACAGGGGAAATACCCTCCGACACCAAGAAGAATATAGTAATTCCAATTCCAAAGAAAGCAAGTGCACACAAATGTGAAAATTACAGAAATATCAGTTTAATAAATCATGGTTGCAAAATAGTGACACGAATAATTTACAGACGAATGGAAAAACTGGTGGAATCCGATCTTGGGAAAGATCAGTTTCGATTTAGGAGAAATGTTGGAACACGGGAGGCAATACTCACATTACGACTTATCTTAGAAGATAGACTGAGGCAAGGCAAACGTACGTTTTTAGCGTTTGTAGATTTGGAGAAAGCTTTTGACAATGTCGACTGGAATACACTCTTCCAGATTCTGAAGGTAGCAGGGGTAAAATATACGGAGCGAAGAGTTATACTCAACTTATACAAAAACGAAATAGCAGTTATTAGAGTCGAAGGGCATGAAAGGGACACAGAAGTTGAGAAGGGAGTAAGACAGGGTTGTAACATTTCGCCATTATTGTTCAATCTGTACATTGAGCAAGCAGTGAAGGAATGCAAGGAGAAATTTGGAGAGGGAATTAAAGTTCAGGCAGAAGAAATAAAAACTTTGCGGTTTGCCGATGACATAGTAATCCTGTCAGAGACCGCAAAGGATCTGGAAGAGCGATTGAATGGAATGGACAATGTTTTGAATAGAGGTTCCAAGATGAACAACGACAAGAGTAAAACAAGGATAATGGTTTGTAGCGTCAGAAAATCAGGCGATGCTGAAGAAATTAAATTAGATAATGAGGCAATAAAAGTAGTAGACGAGTTTTGTTACTTGGGTAGCAAGATAACTTCTGATGGCCGAAGTAAAGACGATATAAAATGCAGAATCGCCTTGGGAAGAAAAGCGTTTCTGAAGAAGCGAAACTTGTTGAAATACAATATTACTTTAAATGTTAGGAAGTCCTTTCTGAAGGCATTTGTCTGGAGTGTAGCATTCTATGAAAATGAAGCGTGGGCAATAAGGAGTTTAGACAAAAAGATGATAGAAGCTTTTGAAATGTGGTGCTACAGACGAATGATGAAAATTAGATGGGTAGATCACGTAGCTAATGAGGAGGTGCTCAACATAATTGGGGAGAAAAGGAATTTCTGGCGTATTCTGACTAAGAGAAGGGATAGGTTGGTGGGACACATTCTGAGACATCAAGGAATTGTCAGCTTAGCATTAGAAGGAAGTGTGTGGGGTAAAAATCGTAGAGTGAAACCGAGGGACGAATACAGTAAACAGATTCAAATGGACGTAGGTTGCCGAAAGTATTCTCAGGTGAAGAGACTTGCACAGGACAGGTTAGTGTGGAGAGGTGCATCAAACCAGTATGCGGATTCAAGACCACAACAGCAACAACAAACAGCGGATTTTATTTCCACAACCTATAATGAAAAGTCACGGAGTTCTTCAACATCCATAATGGATAAAATTCACCATACTTTCCTCTTCCCGCTCCTCCAGTTTTCAGTGCTGGTGTTTTTAAATATCCACCAGTGTAAAGTGTAATAATGTGTTGTTCCGTTCATAATACTTTAGCAACAGCGAAAGTAGCAGGACCAGTGTTGTGTCGTTTTTTATCTAGTGTCTTGCGTCTCGCCACTGTTCTAAGTGTTTGCTTCATTGTTTTCTGCCACCGTGGCAGTTATAAATTCAGAATGTATACGTGTTCTTTCGTAATTTATAGTACTATTTTATCCAGCATAATCTCCTGTGTATATTTTAAATTCTTCTTTCTTTTCTGCTGATCTATTTGATTTACTAATTGAAATATATAGTAGTACTGCTCAGCTGAAGAATGACGGCTAGACCGTTGCTAGCCTGCCCCGCCAGGAGCTTTAAAATTAACAATAAAATTAAAAATAAATCGTTATTTGACCAGTCTCAAAGGCTGCAGCTTGAGGCTTGTGGGGCTGAGTGCACATTTACCCAGCCATAAACCTAGTTTCGTGGTCAGTAATGCAAACATAGATGCAAAAGCCCTCAGTAGAGGTGCTCTAGCCCGTGGAGCGGTTGCTGGAGGTAGGGGAAGGGGCAGCGAGATGATAAAGACAGAATATGACACCTATGTACTTGTCAGAATGCTCTCATTGGACGTGAATTGTTATACGTAATTCTAGATGGCGGGGGAACTTCCCCTCCCCTTCCCTTGACACGTGGAGACAGGTGACTTTGATGAGTCAGCTTTCCCTGAATGAACTTGAAGTGACCCAGGATGTGGTAGACTATAATCCTTTTAATTTCTTTATTTTATTAGATACTAGCTGCAAACCTGGCGTTGCCAGGGTATTTATTTATTTATTTATTTATTTCCTTATTCGTATGCTAATCTTTACAGAGAAAGAGCTGAAGACATTGTAGCACGCATAGACCACACGGTCTGTGGTGGCATCACGTTTCGCTGTGAGTAACCTTCTTGCTATAGAGTCGCAAACGTCATCGCTGGCCTTCAGTCCGTTTTTTTTTTTTTTTTTTTTTTTTTTATAATTTGACGACTTTGAACCACCATATCTTCCACCCCCATATAGCTATCGGCATGGAACTGCTATGGTGTACAACGGGAGACTTCGTACAACAATTACACACAGACCATTCGTTTACGTTCTGTAGTTTTCGCTCTAGAGCGAAATATTAACGCACACACACGTAGAATTTTATGTACACCGATAACTTTCCATCCCGGTATACTCCACCCTTTTATCATTATCAAACCTCAAGCAACAATGCAACCAATTAAACCATTTTCAAAGAGTAAATACAATTTTAAAGAGTAATTATTGTTCCGCATTTAGCATTATATTCTTCAAATTACTAAATATCTATCAGATCGCTATAAAACCGTGCCTAAAACTTTCCTCAGGCATAAATTAGTAACTGTACAAATATTTAAGTCTCTGCTTCCTGTCGTTCAGACGTGATAAACGTACACCGAACAGACATTCCTATTTATAGATATAGATTATGAGGGAAGAGGAAATGGACCGAAGGATGAAGGAGGAGGCCGAGACGCACTGAAAGATGAGGACAAAGGAGAGAGTAAATCGAAAGAATGGAATGGGGAAATGGATGTAGATGGAAAGAGATGGGAGGAAGAGGAGAGAGGTGGAGTGGGAGGGGAAGATGGACAGAGGGTAGGGATGGCGCATAGAGTATGATAATAATATAGATTCCTTTTCAATTATAAGTTTCATGCTCTGGACCCAACCGATATATATCTATATGCAGAAAACAAACAAAAAGTTTGGCTAGCCAAAGACTTTATAATAAATAATGACTCTCTGAGAAAACAAATTTTTTTTTATCTTTTCTATCATTCCACACAGCTACAGCAACCCATAACAGTTCAATGATTTGACTGATATATTTTCTCATTTATTCTATCTTTGCAAAAATTATTTTACTTACTCTCCTGTTTATTTCATGTAAGACTGGTCGTATATATTGAGTTAAATTTATTTCCGGTTACGTCTTGCTAAAAAAAAATTACACTCACAGTTCTGCAATTTTCTACATGCAATGATAAACCTCATTTAATTTTCTTCGGTCAGTAACATATTTCATTTCGTACCCACGCTAGTTACGTCTGCTACGAAGCTGAATGTTCGTGAATGCAGAAAGTTCAAGGGGAAACAAATTTGCGTACAGCCGTATAATTAAAGTTGGGGCTGAAATAAAAAGAGTAAATTATACTCAAATTCGTTTGTTGTTTCGTCCGGTTTTATTCGAGCCGCAAGGCAAAATAATGACATTTCAAAGCGATATGCAGAGTGATTACACACCACGATTACAAACGGAAATTATTATGGATAAAACTGGTAAAATATTTATTAACGAATTTCATTGAAATTTGCTGTAACTGTAAAAGCCAGTTCCTATTGGACGGACCTCCTGCTTCACACAGCAAAAATCATGCTTTTCATTTTGCTGTCACTTCATTATTCCATCGTCAGTCATCGCTGTTGGGCAGCCTGAATCTAAGACGCAACAATCGGTTAAACAGCTGTATCAAAAGTGAGAAGTAACAAATGTAGGAGAATGTTACAACTCTCCTTCATGCGATTAAAATTATCAGGCTTATAATGTCATCTTTTCTTAAAGGAATATATACGAACTGATGACACTACATTAATGTAGTTTATATGTTGTTTGCGTGACAGAAACTCGGTAGTAGGGAAGGGAGTAGAAAGATCGATTATCGGGTTTGCGGTAGGAATGGGAGAGAGGTGAAAAACTAATTGAGTTCTCTTAGGTTATGAAACAAGCTTCAAAAGCAAATAATGAATTCATGGTTTAAGATGAGAAGGGACACTCGGATGAGATCTGGAGGTCTGAGACTATGCCAGATGTATTACATATGATCATAAATCAGAAATTGTGATGTGTACGAAGGAACAGGTGGCAAGTTTAGTAATGATGAAAAGTAGACTGGAGTCTGAAAGTACCAGTTTAGGACACTGGATACCATAGTAATGGGGAAAAAGGAAATGAAATAAATAGATAAGAAGTACAGGTAATTCAAGACGAAATAGCTAGAGGAATAATGTGTAGAAATCAGAAAGGAGATTATCGATGGAAGGAAAGACACAGCGCACAGAAAAGGCTAATGAAACTTAATGTGGGGAGGCACACGATAATGACCAAAATTGTGAAAAATGTTTTAATGGCTCTTCATTTACTACATAGTATTGAAATTTCAATTACCAAATATTACGTTCCAATTCCGCTTCTAAATACGAAAAAATTATAATTTGTTATAGCTTGCAGAAGGCCACGCCTTCTTCGTTGTTCTTAATTCTCTCGTATAATCTGTTTATGTGGCGTTTTCTTTTCAATGTTGTGCAATCAGAATGCAGGGAATGTCTGTACACTACATCAAGAAGGCTGTGGAATAACGGCCCTCCCAAGAAATGTGTTCATGGCGAAACGCAGAATCCTAATTAGTCTCTGAAGGGCCTCATCTGAAAACTTTGACTGAAAACTACATTTTTCTCATCCAAGGTTGTTAATATTGCAGTTTATGAAGCAATTTTTTTCTTTTCTGGTGGCAGGTCAGAGGCGATAAGAGTCTTGTAGACAATGGACTTCAAGCTCGATGTTTTCACTCGTGTCATCTTTATGGGGATTGCCACTCAACGTACACTTGCAGTCATTAAATCTTTTGTAGACCTTGCACAGAAAACAAGATAGAAAAGAAGAATCTAGAAGAGAAGTAATGAAGACGATTAAGACATTCATTAAGGATCTGGAGGCTTTTGAAAGTGGGAATTAGAACAAAAAAGCAAGTTTAAATTTAAAATGCGTTTGCTCAGAACTACCGTTTGCATTATTCAGGTACATTTTTCTAAAAATCAAGAAAAGATAGACTGTTATTTTTGGCAGGTCTTTTGCATTATACGTAAGATGTATACAGAGTGAATATTCAATATCATTCATGTATGTCAAGATAGAGAAAAAAGAAAGTGGAATTTCTATGTGTACTTTTTAAATTAAAAAATTAATTAACTTAAATTTTCGTTAAATATCAATAAATTGGAGTGATTTTGTGGGTATTTTTATATGATGGTTGAGATTATATTCCAAAACATTCAAAGCCATTTCGTAGAAACTTTCTCAGTAAATGTTACCTTTGTTAATCATGTGTTGATAAACTTAAAACTTTTTTAAAAAATTAAAAATTTCAATTAAAATTACAAAATAATTTCAGTAAATGTTTTGAACAACATCAAGCAATGTCCATAATTTCATTTATGTAACTCAAACATTGTGGATTTTGTGACAGGTTAAATGTATACTTGTTTCTTGTGTACATCCCTCCTTAAGAGCAACAATAAGATTGTAACAATAAGATTGCAATGGGTATTCCACTGTTAAATGTATAGAGTAGAGTAGATTGGTGAAAATAAAACAATGAATACTCCTAACAATTGTCTGCTGATGTGATAGAAGAAGAACTTATGGTTGCTATTGAAAATATAGAAGATCGAGAATTAGGAGTCAGAATTTAAAGGAATTGAGGAATAATGGGAATGAAGTAAGTTATAAATATTCAAATGAATTTCCTAAAGTCTGTGTGGGAAGTAGAAAGCTAACGACCATTCAAGTTGGTGTGTACAACTACTGAGATCGGTCACATACCACTAGTGTTTCACAAAATTATCATCCAGGCTTTTCAGAAAATAGCAAGGGCAGATAACTCTTAGAACTACCGCATAATTAGCGTAAACTCCGATGCAACCAAGTTACTGACAACAGTTTGGTATCTGTTAGGTGACGATCAGTTTTGCTTTAAGCCTGAGTCCTGAGATTAATTTTGATAGGAGTAGTTAGGTTGAAGGAAAATCTACACACGTTCATAGGATGTGACGAGATAGAAAAATTGTTCAACAATGTAAAATTCTCTAGTAAATTCGAAATTCCGATGAAAAGAGGAATAAGCTCAGGGGAAAGAATCGTATTTTATTGTAAGTATGTCAACAAGAACGAAATGGTGTATGTTATCTAATAAAATTTGTGGGTGTTTTATGCAGATGTGTGTGGGTGAGTGAATGACTGTAACTTTGAACGAATTGAAATCAATCAGTTAATGCTCTGTAGCTAAAATAATGAAATGCCTCTAAAATACTGATTGTCTCTGTTCGATGTGACGTTTTGGAAACGTGTGTATCGTTGCTCTTTAAAAATACCTGAACAGAATAGACTGACCGATTGCAAATCCGATTGGTGAAGACCTGTAACCTATTTCACTCGACCATGATATTTATATACAGAGTATCCGTATCTTTGTGTGTTTGTTTGTGTGCGTATTGCATACAAATCTTTAGTTTCGTTCCAGTCTCTATGATATTTTGCCATCGTAAGCTTCAACCCATGAGCACGTTTGCCGTAAGTATAAGGATCAGAGTGCACCACCTTCTTTTCAAGATATGACGTCATAAACAATGAGATGCGCGAAAAACTTCAGCATCAAACGACATGTTGCACATTTACTCCTAAATCACTGGCTCAATTTCAACCAAATTTGCTACATATATTCCTTACCGTGAGGTAACAATACTGTCTGTGTAAGAACTACATATTACACATGCTTCAGGAGATATAACGTCAAAGCTACAGGAATTGCAAGAAACTGCCACATAATGAGGCTAGACTTTATTCACACACTCTATGGGAACGACAGTACTTAGTGACTTGCAAACAATTTTAAACTTAACTTCGAACATAGTATTAAGAGACAGAAAAACAAACTGGTCAACAATAGTATTAAATATGCCACAGAATAATATTCATGTAAATGATTGCCACCTATTTCGTCAAAGATTTAAATTCATTTTATAACATATACTGAAGTATCTGTGGATAGGCAGGTCATATTACATCAGTAGATGGTAACAACAGGAGCACTGACTAGGAATGTTAAAATAATTATATAAGATCAAAAGATGTAAGAAACTGCAGTCTAGGTGTAATTTAATAATTAAAATGGTGATCCCTTTAACAAATATTTACGTACGTTGTTGTTGTTATGGTCTTCAGTCCGGAGACTGGTTTGATGCAGCTCTCCACCCTACTCTATCCTGAGCAAGCCTTTTCATCTCCTCATAAGAACGACAACCCACATCCACTTGAATCTGCTTACTATACGCGTCTCTTGGTCTCCCTCTGCGATTTTTACCCCACACACTTCCCTCCAATGCTAAATTTACGATTCCTCGATGTCTAAGAATGTGTCCTACCAAGCGATCCCTTCTTTTAGTCATGGTGTGCCAAAAATTCCTTTTCTCACCAATTCTCTTAAGTACCTCTTCATTAGTTATGCGATCTACCCACCTAATCTTCAGCATTCTTCTGTAGCACGACATTTCAAAAGCCTCTATCCTCTTCCTGTCCGCACTGCTTATAGTCCACGTTTCACTCCCGTACAAGGCAACACTCCACACAAATGCCTTCAAAAAAGACTTCCTTACACTTAAATTAATATTCGGTGTTAGCAAATTTCTCTTTTTCAAAAATGCTTTTCTTCCCATTGCCATTCTGCATTTTATATCCTCTGTACTGCGACCATCGCATGTTATTTTACTACCCAAGTAACAAAACTCATCTACCACCTTCATTGTTTCGTTAATAATCTAATTCCTTCAGCATCGCCCGATTTTCTAAGACCGCACTCCATTATTTTTGTTTTACTCTTGTTAATGTTCATTTTATACGCTCTCTTCAACACACTGTCCGTTCCATTCAACTGCTCTTCCAGGTCCTTTGCTGTCTCTGACAGAATTACAATGTCATCAGCAAAACGCAATGTTTTTATTTCTTCCCCCTGAACTTTAATCCCTATTCCAAATTTTTCCTTGCTTTCCTTCACCGCCTGCTCGATGTACAAATTAAATAGCATCGGAGAAAGGCTACAACCCTGTCTTACTCCCTTCCCAACTGATGCTTCCCTTTCATTCCCTTCGAGTCTAATAACTGCGGTCTGGCTTTTATACAAATTGTAAATAACTCTCTTTTCCCTGTATTTTACCCCTGCTGATTTCAGAATTTGAAAGATTGTATTCCAGTCAACATTGTCAAATGCTTTCTCCAAATCTACAAAAGCTAAAAATGTAGGTTTGCCTTTCCTTAACCCATCTTCTAAGATAAGACGTAAAGTGAGTATTGCCTCCCGGATTCCTACGTTCCTCCTGAATCCAAACTGATCTTCCCCGAGGTCAGCTTCTACCAGCTTTTCCATTCTCCTGTAGATAATTCGTGTTAAAATTTTGCAACCATGACTTATCAAACTTATGGTTCTGTAGTTTTCACACCTGTCTGCGCCTGATTTCTTTGGAATGGAGATTATTACATTTTTCTTGAAGTCTGAGGGCATTTCGCCTGTCTCATACATCCTACACACCAGTTCAAATTGTCTTGTCATGGCTGGCTCTCCCAGAGCCTTTAGTAGCTCTGAGGGTATGTCATCTACTCCTGGGGCCTTGTTCCGACCTAGGTCTTTCAGGGCTCTGTCAAATTCATCTCTCAGTATAGTATTTCCTATTTCGTACAGAAGAACAAATTTTAATACTTAATTTGCGATTGGCCACGTTTCCTGAAGCTGGTATGAAAAATATTCCAATCCAAGGATCCTAATTTTGTCTCAATGCCTTAATATAAAACAAGCAATAAATGGTATTCAAGCTTTACGGTAACAAATAGAAGAATAGGTTTAATTTGTACTTTATAAATCCACAACCCGCTGAGCTTAAGGCAACTCATCGGCACTCAGATAAAAAAATAAATAAAAAATATGCTTGTCGTAATCATAGCACACTGTTCGCAAACAACATAGTTGTAGCAAAAGATCCGTACACAAAGAATGGGAAGTTGCAGAAGTCACTCCAGTATTTTAGAAAGGCAATAAGAATTATCATTGACGTCGATATGCAGCAGGACTTTGGAACATACACGTATTTCTTACACTGTGAATTACCTAAAAGAGGACTATATGTTGTCAATACGAATACAGAATTTAGTGCTCTTGTGAAACACACGAAGTGGTGAGTTCTGTACATAAAGGATATCATATCAATTCTAAAATTCTAGATTTCCCGAAGGCTTTTGACACTGTACCTCACGAGCAGCTTATAATCAAATTGTGTTATTATGGCATATCGTCTCAATTGTGCTAATGAATTCGAAATTTCCTCTCATTAAGCAAACTGTTCGCAGTAACTGCTGGAAAATTATCGATTAAAACAGAGGTGATATTTGGCGTTCCCCGCAGACGTGTTATAGTTTCCTTACTGTTCCTAGTCTTCATTAACTGTTTAGGAAATAATATGAGCAGCCCTTTTTGGACGATTCTGTATGAAGCTGTCATTTCTCCTCTAGTGAAGTCCCTATGGACCCAAACGAACTTCAAAACGGTTTAGATGTCAATATAGTGAGTAAAATGGCAGTTGAGGATAAATAACAAAAGGTATTCATGTCGTCCGTACGAACATTGAAATATATAAGATGTAACCTTTTTTACACGGCAATTCAGTCAAAACTAAGGGCCGTAAATTCAACTAAATACCTAGATTACTATCAAGAAAAACAGAATGGTGTGGGTAAATCAAACGAAAAGCTACGTTTCATTGGGAGAACACTTCTAGTACTCAACAGTTCGACTAAAGAGACTGTGTAACACTACACTTGTCCATTTGTCCGTCCTATTTTGCAATATTGTTGGGCATTGTGAGATCCTCGTGAAGTGGGACTGACGGAGGACATAGAGAAAGTTCAGAGAATGTCACCTCGTTTCGCACTATCGCGAAAACCAGAGAGAGCCTCACAGAAATGATACACTAGACGGCTTTATTAGTTACGGAGAGATCCATTTGCGATTTTGGTTTACCTAATTTTTTTACGAATGCAAACATATTTTGTTGGCGCCCATAAACACAAGAAAAGTCACCGAATGTATGGCATTAACTGCGAATGGGTAAAGTTAATTTGTACCCAGCCAGGATTCGAACACGAGTCTCCTGCTTTCTAGGCAGTACCGCTGATCTCTTCAGCACTGGGGACACAGGGATATCACCCCTGCACGGAAGTACTCAAGCACGTCTCCCGTCAGATATAAATTCGCAACCTTACCCTATCCACTAGAACACAAACTCGTAGTCACTTTTTACTATCTCCCAATAGAGTAAGAGCCTAGGAGTGCTTCCGCATTGAAGAAAGGATCATTGCCGATCATCGGCAAATTCTATAAATTATATACATGTGGTGCAAGGACAGACACCATATATATATATATATATATATATAACGGATAGGACATGCTCAACAGTCCCTAGATTTGCAAACTTCTTAACCTGACTTACACTAAGGACACACATCCATGCCTAAGGGCTGACTTGAATAGGCTAATAAGAATAGTAGTAGTAAGAAAATAATAAATTATATCCAATCCGGCAGTTATTTCTTGCGCGTGGTTCAAATGTCCAAATGTTTGTATAGTCTATGGGACTTAACTACGGGGTCATCAGTCCCTAAACTTACAAACTACTTATGAACTACTTACGAACTAGGACGGCACAAATATCCCGAGTCATCAGTCCGTAGCTTACAAACTACTTAAACTAATCTAAGGACAACACACACACATACCCATGCCGTACGGAGGACTCGAACCTCCGACGGTGAGCAACCGCACGCTCCGCAGCGAGGCGCCTTATACCGCACAGCTACTCCACCGCGGGCATCGAATAGAAGAAACCTGTTCCGCAGGGTAATGTTACAGGGCCCCTCCTGTTCCTTTATTTTTATAAACGACGATTTAGGAGACCATTAGTAGCTCCCATAAAATGTTCGCGGATGAGGATTTCATATATCGTTTAGTAAAGTCACCAGAAGATCTAACGCAGAAAAAATTATTTAGATAAGATATCTGTAAGATGTAAAAATTTGCAAATGACCCTTAATAAGAATGAATTCATCCATATGACTGCTGAAAGAAATGCGTTAGACAACAATTACACGATAAATCAGTCAAATATACAGGTCTTCATTTCAATTACATGCGAGGAACAATTACGAACAACTTGAATTGGGAAGAACACACAGAAAATATTGCAGGGAAGTCGAACCAAAGGCTACATTTCATTGGCGATTTTATAGGTCCTTTTTTTGTTGTTTTCGTTAATCTTAGAACAGGGGTTGTATGAAATAAAGTCGCGGTGGAGTAGCCGAGCGGTCTAAAGCGTCTCGCTGCGGAGCGCGCGGTTGCTCGCCGTGGAGGTCCGAGTCCTCCCTGGGGCATGGGTGTGTGTGTTGTCGTTAGATTAGTTTACCTAGGCTTAAGTAGTTTGTAAGCTACGGACTGATGACCACTCAGTTTGGTCCGATAGATTTACAAACATTTGAACATTTGATGAAATAAAACGGGAATATTTGAGAACAACAAAGTGCGTTTTTCAATGCGGCCCTGCGTTTCTATTGCATAGAAATCTACAGTTTTGTTCTCATATTGATGAAATTTTGCACACTCTACTTAAAAACAAGAGGAATGTCACTATCTGTATAAAATTTCGTTCGGAGCATGGTGGAGTGTACTTAACACATGGTAGTTTACAAAATGCATAGTTTGCTCCAATCTTTATGAATTTTGCACACATGATCTAGAAACCAAGAGGAAGATTACTGGAGTAGCCGAGCGGTCTAAGGCGCGTCGCTGCGGAGCGCGCGGTTGCTCGCCGTCGGAGATTCGAGTCCTTCCTGGGGCATGGATGTGTCTGTTTGTCCTTAGGTTAGTTTACCTTAGTTTAAGTAATTTGTAAGCTAGGGACTGATGGCCACGAAGTTTGGTCCCATAGATTTACAAACATTTGAACATTTAGGGTACATAAATGTTTGTGTGATACATGACAGAGGGGTACCTTGCAGAAGACTTTGCCGATAGAGGAAATGTGGAAACTAACAGAGATATAGGAGAGAAAGAGGTAGATGCAGAGAGAAGGGAGAAGGGGAGGTGGACTACTAGAGTGTAGGATAAATAAACGCCCGGGCAACGCCGGGCCTACAGCTAGTTATAATATGAGAAATCAGATCGAAAAGAGAAGCCGTGTTCCTTTTGCCGCGAGGAATTAGAGAATGGATCTGTAGAGAAATATCATGAAAGCGGTTCGATGGACCTTCTGCCATGAACTTTAATATGACTTGCAGAGTACCTGTGTAGATGTAGATGTCCCTGTTTTTACTTCCGCCCGCTCTCCGACAGTTTCCTCTTATCCTGTCTCTCATTTCATTCCATCTCCTCCCAGTATATAAAAAATTACATATATCTGCGAGATTTACGTCTGGACTAAGGTACTCCTTATATGATTATGAGAGGTAATCTGTATTATGCTGACTGAAATTAAGAGATTTATTTTACACCAGACGCGTTTCGCTTTTTTTAAGTATCTTCTGTGGTCTGTAAATGATACAAAGGTTTGTACAGTTTGTATTCGATAAATAGATTAAAAACAGCTTTCAAAAAACATTTTGCTCGTTAGTCTTTTTACGTTAATATTCAGTCTGATCACAGTTTTCATGTCTCTCCTTTACATGTTAGTACTGTTTCTACGTCCTGTTGGCTGGAGTTCGTTTGTTCCTGGCGGCAAAGGTTTGCACAGTTTGTTTTCGATAAATACATTAAAAACAGTTTTTGAAAACATTTTTCTCACTAGCGCTAAAGAACAAACGAACTCCAGCCAACAAGACGGAGAAACAGTAGTAACATGTAAAGAAGAGATATCAACACTGTAAGTAGACCGAATATTAAGTTAAAAACACTTAGGCCTAACGAGCAAAATGTTTTTTTGTTTTTTTGTTTTTTTGTTTTTTGTATAACTGTTTTTAATCTATTTATCGAAAAGAAACTGTACAAACCTTTGTATCATTTACAGCCCAAAGAAGATGCTTTTAAAATAAAAAATCGAAACGCGTCTGGTGTGAAGTAAATCTCTCAATTGCAGTCAGCATAAGACAGATTACCTCTTATAATTAATTTTAACAGCTGCTGCGGAATATGGCCACACAATCAAAGATTGTACTCCTTATTTGTCTGTGTAACAGCTTGGTATGGTTCGAAGGGCTTAATGTCATAAATTTCACAGTACGATGAGGCAATCGCTGTAGCTCATTACCCTTGAATGAAACAGTTATTGGAACTTGATCTCATATTAGCGTCGTGGCAGAAAAAAATAGTAAAAAGTTGTGTTCGGACCACGGAGGAGGAGGAGGACGGTGTCGAAGCATCGACACAGTACTGGCGGGTTGCTGAGCCCAAAAAGAGGGGAAGTGAGTATCGCCTGCTGCGGCTGGAAAACCTGTTCCCTTTGTGTGGAAACTACTCTCTGCCGCGAAACAAAAGCGCCCCGGGGGACAATGGGGGCGGCGCTTTGATGCGGCCGACAGGAATCTGTAAACATGGCACACGCCCCGGGCCAAGTACTCGGCCGCGGCGCGGCGCCACGAGGGCCGCGGTTTGATCCCAGCTCTGGCACTCCACGCTCCGCCTTTCATCTTCCCTGCCGCGCGGCCCGCTCTTACCTGGAAATCCGCCGAATCCGGCATCTTCTCAGAACCCGATGTTCGTCTTTGGAGTGTTGCACATCACGTGAATGTCGTGCCTACCACTCCTCGGAGCACGGGCCTGTCAAGTTATTCGCGACGTTGATTTGGAGGTATGTTCGGGTTTCTTAATTGTTATAGCACGGTATTGCTGAAATCGTATTAATCCTTTCATTCCCAGTGTTGTTCCTGGAAAACAACGTATTAAAAGTTGATTTATATCGTACTAGCTGAAAATCTGACCTTGCCCGGGTATTTAGTTATTTATTTATTCCTGTCTGGAGTTAGTAGTTCTCCAAATGTTAAAAAATATTTGTAACTCCATAGGAGCAAACTACCTTTGTTATATAAGTCCCTATACTTACAAACTACTTAACCCTCGCATGATGCCTGGGTTCTTTTTAGACTCCAAGGCTCATCTTTATCTATAAATGTGAATGTCTGTTCGGTGTACGTTTATCACGTCTGAACCACAAGACATAAAGAGCTAAAAAATTGTACAGTTACTAATGTGTACTCGAGGAAGGCTTTAGGCACGGTTTTATGGCGATCGGATAGCTATTTATCTATATATACTAATCTGAATGTCTGTTCGGTGTACGCTTATCACGTCCCATCGACAATACGCAGAGACTCAAATATTTGTACAGTTACTAATTTATACCTGAGGAATGTTTTAGACACGGTGTTACAGCGATGTGATATATATTTAGTAATTTGTAGACTATAACGCGAAATGCGGAACATTAATTACTCTTTGAAAAGTATATTTACTCTTTGAAAATGGTTTTATTCGTTACATTGTTGGTTGAGGGTTGATAATGATAAAAGGGTGGAGTATATTAGGATGGAAAGTTATCGGTGTATATAAAATTCTGCGTGTGTATGTATTAATATTTCGTTCTGCAGCGAAAACTACAGAACGCAAACGAATGGTCTGTGTGTAATTGTTGTCCGAAGTCTCCCGTAGTACACCATAGCAGTTCCATGCTGATAGCTATAAGGGGGTGAAAGATATGGTGGTTGAAAGTCGTCAAATTATAAAAAGAAATGGGACTGGAGGCCAGCGATGACGTTTTAGACTATAGCAAGGAGGTTACATAAAGCGAAACGTGATGCCACAGACCATATCTTTGGTCTATGCGTGCTACTATGTCCTTAGTTCTTTCTATGTAAGGATAAGCATACGAATAAGAAAATATAGGAATAAATAAATAGCACACTACTGAAAGCTAGCTTATCTTTTATCTATGATAATCATCCAACACGCGAGCAGAGCCGCGGGTTTAAGTTTGTTTAACTATAAATAAACAGTTTTAATGTGTATGTAGAAAACTCATTCTTCAGATATGCTATCGACGGACTTTCTATTTTAACTGTGAAAAATATTTATGGTTCTATCTCATTTTGCAGTACAATAATTTGAAATTTTTCCAGTAGGGTCATAAAATACCCCAGGTATACAATAAGTGATTTTCAGTGTCATAAGTTTTCTTACGAAAGTAAATCTTGGCAACAGTGCACCTTATAAACCATCATTAATTTGTATATTGTAGTAAAAATGAATAGAAAATACAATTAAGTGCACTGTTACAACAAATTCTCAGTTTGGAATTGAACTTTGTGCGAAGAAGACGTGGTGTATAGTTTATTCGTAACGGATGGTGATATACGTTTGGAAAGGGGCTACAGTCTTGAACAGGCTTTGTCAGACTTACAGAAGACTGACAGTGATAATGAATCAATTTTCTGAAACGAGAATGACAGTGATTCTGATGGGGATATGATAGAGGAAGATATACAGGTCGGAGGTGAAGTGGATGTGTGTGACTGTGAAGAAGATAACGGCATTCAGATAACTAGTGCATCTACTTTTATCTACAAGTGGGCGGATAACATATAACACAGTACTACCTGATGTGCGCAAGCAGGTTTCAAGGAATGTAATAGACCTACGTGAAACTGCGCATATTCCACGTCACCTTAAACCACAATTACAGACAAGGGCAGATTGTTTCAGACTTTTTATCACCAATCACGTGCAGAGAGTAATAGTAATGCATACCAATAATCATGCAAAAGATAATAAAATTATGTACCAAACTCTTGTACGCTGGACTGTACTGTATTGACACTGGGATTAGGAGTGTATTTGTAATAAAATTCCATGTGAATGATATTACACATAATACTAATAAATTACAGTATTAGTACATAGTCTCTGGGTTATGAATATTAAAATAATTTTTGGAACCAAACAAACTAAACAAAACACGTTTTCATATTTGAAACATATGTAGTAAGTAATTAAAACTTATATGTAGCTTAATTATATGTAGAAATTGTGAAGTTGTAGTATCAATTTTGTGCATATGTTTCTCAATAAATTATATTTACTTTTTATGGACATGTTTCAAATTTTATGTCCATAAAGTCGCCTGAATCACTTTGGGGTCAAGAAGGACCCCAGGCATACTATACGTTTTTCTAGACCTGCTACCATGCGACGGTTAAGAGAGGACGTACAAGAAAATGACCAAATTTGTGAAAATTTTTTCAGTTACTACGTGGTATTTGAATTTCAATTGCCAAATTTTACGTTCCAATTCCACTTCTAAATGCGAAAAAAATTGTAATAGCTTGCACAGGTCCACGCTTTCTTCCTTGTTCTTAATTATCTCGTATTATCTATTTATGTCGCCTCTGTATTTTCACTGTTGTGCAAATAGAATGCACGGAATGTCTGTATACTACATCAACAGGGCTGTGGAATAAAAGCCCCATCAAGAAATGTGATCATGGCAAAACGCAGAA
This sequence comes from Locusta migratoria, assembly GCA_026315105.1. NCBI lineage: Eukaryota > Metazoa > Arthropoda > Insecta > Orthoptera > Acrididae > Locusta > Locusta migratoria. The sequence goes on along the minus strand of CM048751.1, from coordinate 221,144,587 downwards.
TCCTAATTAGTCTCTGAAGGCCCCCCAAAACTACATTTTCCTCATACAAGGTAGTTAATATTGCAGTTTATGATGCAGTTATTGTCTTTAATGGTGGCAGCTCAGAAAGGATATAAGACTTGTAAACACTGGACTTGTAACAGGGAGTTTCCACTAGCGACATCTAGATGGGAATACTTCCAGCGATTAAATTCATTGAAGATCTTGCAGAGCAAACAAGACATGAAAGAAATATCCAGAAGAGAAGTATTGAAGGAAGTGAGAGCATTCATTACAGATCTGGAGACTACAGAAGGTGGGAATGGCACGAAAAAGCACGTTTATCTTTAAAATGCACTTTCTCGGATCTACTGTTTTCAATATTTAGGTAATTTTTCTCCAAAACACGATAAGATTGGACTGTGATTTTTGGAATGTCTTTTGCATTATATATAAGAAACATATATACAGAGTGAATATTTAACATCATTCACGTATGTCAAGATAGAGAATACAGAAAGTAGAATTTCTATGTAGAGTTTTCTCAATTACAACATAATTAAACCTAAAACTTCGTTAAATATCAATAAACTTAAATGATTCTGTGGGTTTCTTTATTTGATGGTTGAGATTATACTGCAAAAAATTCAAGGTAATTTTTTAGAAACTATCTTGGTAAATGGTACCTTTGTGACTCATGAGTTCCTTAACTTGAAAACTTCCAAAAAATTTAAAAATTACAATTAAAATTACAAAACAATTTCAGTAGATACATTGAACTACCATCAACCATTGTACATAATTTCATTTATTTAACTTAAAAATAGTACATTTTGTGAAAGGTTATATTTCTATTTGTTTTTCGTATACATCCCTCCTTAAACTAAGTTAAACTAACCGAAGGACGAATCAAATATCCATGACCAAGGGGGGATTCGAACCCGCACGACCCTAAACTTGACGCTCCAGACAGCTCGACTAAACCTAGGCTAGTACTTCTCCTATCCCTCCTCTCTATGTTCCTTTTTTTCTAAAAACATACTATGTTTACCGGAGGATAAATAAGAAATAAGGCTGTTTCGCATAATGTACAATATTATAAGTGCAGTATCCAAACCAAGATAGATAGTAGTTAAAATACAAATACCATACAAAATGCGTACGATGTCACATTTAGTGAGTTATATCTTGTACAATTGTATACTTTTTCAGATATGTATTTATTTGTGTAAGTGCTGTATGTCTGTAAAATCTGTTGCGAATACAATTAGTAGTAAAGCAGTATTAGGTTAAAACTTGGTACGTGATGGGGCGATTTTCCACCAATGTTACTGTTTCAGTGCTCATATCTCATGAGCTACATGTCATACTGTGATACAATTTCGAAGATACATTCAGCATTATGTGTGTATACTGTCTGTCAAATTTCCTGCGGGTAAAACTTGTACTGTAGAAATTATAAATTGTAACATCATACCGAATGCCGTAGTTTTTAGTCTATGAGCAGCGGAAAAGTAGTAGGCGAGAATTGTTTTTCCTATCATTATATTGAAGTCATTGTCAGCGGGAAATGTTTAATACAGGTTTGAAATTATGTTTAAAGTTTGTTGCTAGTCGCTAAGTTCTGTCATTCTCATATAGTGTATTTATAAACTTTCGTCGCATTATGTGGCAGTTTCTTGCAACTCTTGTTTATGACGTTATATCTCCTAACCATGTGTCGTATGTGGTTCGTACTCCTACATCAATTGTTATCTTACGCAAGGAAAATGTGTACGAAATATGGTTGAAATTGGTCCAGTGGCTTAGGAGAAAATGAGCAGCATTTTCGCTTAATGCAGCAGTTTCCCGCGCATCTCATTGTTTATATCGTTATGTCTCGTGAACTATGTGTTGTACGTAATTCTTACACTTACGGCGACCGTCCTCATAGATTGAATCTTACGTGTACAAAATTTGACAAAGATTGGAACAAAACTGTAGATTTATATGCAACACGTACACACAAACATACAAACATATGGACACTCTCTTTATATATAAAGATTTTGTGCATCAGTCCTTAAAGTTGCAGTTTTGTTGATGAACAACATGCATCTAGTACGACATTTTGCCGCTTGGTACGGCGTGTAGCCACTTGTGAGGCATTAATGTGTCCATCTGGGAGATTGTGTTGCGTTGCCGTCTGTACGTAACTGCGAGTGTGAGCGTGAGTGTGGTTCCTTTATTTTATTCCAGCAGTGAATTGTCTTGTCTTTGGTGCTGTGGCGAAGATAATGCTAGCATTATTAATCTCGCAGTGGTAACTACCAACAAAACAACGTCCAAGTAATATAATACGTCTATACGGACATCTGTGTTGTGCATGAAATACATGACATAAAAAATGAATAGTTCGACCAAAAAGTTTAAAACCCGTATTTTGATGTTTACTGCACTGTATGTTTGTATTAATCCAGAAAACAGTGAATTTTAATGTTTCCAAAGCTGATTTCATAATGTGGAGCGGAAAGGGTTAATAGGTTCGAAAACGCCCCATGTGAATTTGCGAATCTGCAGGGAAGGGGCCATATTTCGGATTCTGTTCAGCACAGAAATGTTGGGTAAACTGATTTGGATAGCTCTTCACCTAGCGGTCTGATGACCTCGCAGTTAAGTTCCTTTTACCTTAACAAACATTTGAGTGTAGCATTGAATGAGAGTGAAACGTGGACAGTAAGGAGATCAGACAAAAAGATGATAGAAGCTTTTGTTTTGTTCGTTTGTGTAAGAACACTTCATATAGATGTTTGAATAAACATTTTTCAACTGAGCTATCTGGCGTTGCCTACCTCATTTCGAAACTCCAGAGTAAAACTTCATTTACTTAGTAATCATTTGCTTTTATTTTATATTTCATTATTGTTTCGCAAATATTAGCCTGTGCATAGAGTGTTTAACTATACGATCACAAGTACATGGTACAATTTAGACCCGTAGTAGATGCTGGGCGTCAAAAGCAGAGTACGTTTAGACTATGAGACTACATCAAGCCACTTTTTCTTGACAGAGCCGTACATAGCCCAGTACGGACGTTGTTATTGGCCAATAGTCTACATAATTTGGTGATCACGTAAAGGTACAACCGTCAATCGAGTAAAGCAATGATGTGGATCTCTGACTTTCTTTTCAAGTATTTTTTGAAGATTTAGGACGCCATTCTTGCCCATAAAGGGCAAGTTGAGAACATCATAATACAAGGATAACATCACTGTTGAACACTGTCATTAATATTTCTAGCAAAACTTCAACTCCAACGTGCAAGTATTGGTAACGGTTGCGTCAGTAATACTAGTATGGTACGGCTAATAGCCTACATGTTCCCTCTATATGAATCCAATTAACACGTTTAGGACAATTTGAAATGCACTTTGCGAGCACGTCCTAAAAATTACGAAATATACTGGAATCTCGCAGGACGCAATGAGATATGACTGTCAGCATTCACATGAACTCGAGGGCAGATCGCTACGTAGGGTGCTGGTTTGCATTCGTACAAGGTGTCACAAAACTCTGCAATGAGAATTTTACACAATAAGATTATCTCAGAGAGGGCGATTTAAATATTTGTTTAACCGTCTTTTGTCAAGGTCTGCTTGTCAATAAATTAGATAATATATTACTTTATAAATACCCTTTCATAATAGTGTAGAACGGTGCCAACCGTTCTGAATACGCGAATCCCTTCCATCTAAAAATATTCTGGCGACACACACCCCACGCGCTCTCCCAACCATGACAAATCTATGTGTATAACGAATTTAATTTTATTCTCTAGATACACATTTCTTGTAATTCGTTTGTTTGCAGAACTACGGGATTTAACTACGCTGCTTATCAGTCCCTAGGCTTACAAACTACTTACACTTACTTATGCTAAGGACAAAACATAACCCATGCCGAAGGGAGGATTCGAACCTCCGGAGGCGAGCAGCGGTGCGCTCCGCAGCTAGGCGCCTTTGAACACTCGGCCACTCCACCGCGACAAATTTCTTGTGAAAACAACAACATATTGTATTGTACATAATAGGATAAAGTTTAGTCAATTTTCCCGAATGGAACACGTCCTATTATTACATAATTTCTTACAGAAACATATATGACGCATAATCGGGTTTGAGACTGCAGGTAAAGCTCCGAAGCGAATAATGCTGTTTGAGCAAGGTCCAACTGAATACCCAATTTATAAACAATCGAATTTCTCGAAATTACTTGTTGTAAATTTAGCTGTGGCCTGTTACTTGGAAACAGTTTTCAGACCTTTCGTTTATTCATTGTTAACACAGCGTATTTATTGAAAAAAAAAAGAAACAATCTTTGTTATATGTAACTGAAAACTGAAGATAAACAAGGAATCGCGTAATTTTAATATAAAACCCATTTCAATGTTCTTAGATACAGTATAAGTTTTTGCTTTACTGAACTCACATGAACTGTTTTGGTTGTTTCATGGTGCAACTACATCCTCCTGTGACAGCGACCCAACGAACAAGACATTGAGACGCCACCAGGGGTTGCGCTCTACAGGTTGAGAGACACTTGTGTAAAATACTACAGATCTTGTATGGTTGAAGCAAAACATTATTTAATATTTGTTAGTTAGAAAACGATGTGTACTGAGTTTGGTTGTCTTGTTACTCTGTTCCTATTTGAGCTGGGATGGAGAGATAAAAGTTATTGGATTACCCAAGCTACCAACCATTTATGAGGCCGTTAGAAAGTCTATAGTATGGCAGATACTGCCTGACAATTATTGGACTCTTTCTCTTTGGCCATGTTCCCGCACATCAGGAACGACTTTGTTAATTCCGCGTTGGCGTGTTAATATTTACGGGGTGAGCGGATGCCCTTTCTGTTGCCGTCCCATGCCTCCCGGGAGGAAACGTGTACCTCAAATGTCTGCGTATAGTGTTATAGGTATGAAAGTGTGAAGTGTTACAAAATGTTTGCAAATCGTGTAACTGAGGTGGGACTTGAGTACCAGCCCGGTATTCACCTATGGGGATGAGGAAGACCGCCTAAAAACCACATCTAGGCTGGCCGGCACACCGATTCCGTTTCACCGTGCGTATTCGAACCGTGGCCAGTACGCCTCCCCGTCTCGGAAAGTGGTGCGTTGGACCACACGGCTAACCGAGAGGGTCGTGACAATGGACTGTATGAAACAAAATGTAAATTAGTTGCAATCTACATTGTGCAAACATGTTATTCAACGTGAAAACGTAACTAAAGATATTTGGCTTTCGGTTATGACATGTCTGATATGCGTGTCGTACGTGGAGATGATTTGTCGCATACGAGCAGCAAAATTTCTGCATTACACACTGAAGTAATAGAACGTCGATGGTGTCGATGACTTCCTAAATGGCTGTTTTCTGCTCATCAACGATTTTGGGAGTATAGCTGTCCACCTTTCAAACACGCGGTTACTTCTGTTCAAGTGCGATTGCGAGTAAATGTTATACTTACGTTTGCAGTGCTTATTTACGTATGATTTGTTATGTTTATTGAAGAGGACGAAACTTAAATGCGTTTTGAAGAAACGACAACTAAGAGCAAACAAGTTTAGAGAGCTTTCTGTACAAGTGATATACGAATACAAATGTTTGTATAGTCTATGGGACTTAACTACGGGGTCATCAGTCCCTAAACTTACAAACTACTTATGAACTACTTACGAACTAGGACGGCACAACTATCCATGCCCGAGGGGGGATTCGAACCCCCGACCGTTGTGGCCGTGCAGACCGTGACTGGAGCGCCTTAGTCCCCTCGGCCACCGCGGCCGGCTGTACAAGTGATTATGTCGCCTCTGTGATTGTAATTCTTCAACAATTGCACTATCAAAGAAGCTCTCACCATTTCAAGAGAGTTACAACGAATTTACTGTAAGTGACAAAGGGTGCAGTACCATTATTATAAATTTGGGAATATTATCAGCGGGCATTTCTAAATTTGTACTGTGTAGACAGTGTGGTGAGTCACAGAGTGAGAAAATTTGTGAGAGTGCCACTGGGAGAAAAGACCTAGTAATTGCTTTGGATTTAATTTGCACGAAATGCTCAGCTGTGGTTTCATTTATGAGTGCTTCAAAACCAGATCCAAGTGGCCTTAAGATATAAATACTAGATTAGATTATGCCTTACGATCCATTGGCAGGTGCGTAGCAGCAGGGAGAACACTTTGTTCAGTGATAAACTTATATAAACCATTAAATAAATTTGAAAAACTGATTGCAATATTAGAGAGAGCTGTAGGTGAGTTCAGTGAGGAATGTATGAAACTGGCAGCTACGGAAGCAGTGGAAGAGAATGATGGATGTTCGGATATTTTATTTGGAAGTTGGCAGTAAAGAGGACATACTTCTTTTTATTTATTTTATTTATTTATTTTTTCTGTTCCATAGGACCCACTTGAGGAGTAAGACTCCATGGTCATGGAACAAGTCAATACATTGTTACACAAGAATGGTAATAGAAAATTTTTAAGTAGTCCTTTGCACACGACAATCTTAAGACAAAGTGAAAAGAATCAATAAAGAAAAAATGAATTAGCTTAATTGTTTAACTTTTCTAGGAGCTCCTCGACAGAATAAAAGGAATGAGCCACGAGGTAACTCTTCAATTTAGATTTGAAAGCATGTGGATTAGTGCTAAGATTCTTTAGTTCTTGTGGCAGCTTATTGAAAATGGATGCCGCAGAATACTGCACCCCTTTCTGCACAAGTGTTAAGGTGGTGTGGTGCAAATGTAGATTAGACATCTGTCTAGTATTCACCGAGTGAAAGCTACTAACTCGTGGGAATAAGCTGATATTATTAACAACAAAAGACATTAAAGAAAAAACGTATTGTGACGCCAGAGTCAAAATTCCCAGACTACTGAAAAGGGGTCGACATGACGTTCGCGAACTTACACCAGATATTGCTCGAACCGCCCGTTTTTGAGCCAGAAATATCCTTTTTGCATCAGGCGAGTTACCCCAAAAAACAATGCCGTACGTCATAAGTGAGTGAAAGTAAGCGAAATAGACTACTTTTCGTGTTGAAAAATCACTTATCTCAGATATTGTTCTAATGGTAAATATAGCAGAATTTAGTTGAATAGAGTAGTGGCTTCCACGAGTGTACAGTAGATACCAGTAAAGTGTTAGATCTGGAGATAATGTCTAAATATTGCAAATCTTGTAAAGTCAATATTAGAGGAACAAGTGGTGGTATGAAAGTTCATGGACTACAACAAATATTTAATCGCTCCGTAGAAACAAGAGGCGTACGGTACGTCAAATATTTGGGCGATGGTGACAGTACGTCATACAACAATGTGAACTCTAAGTCAAATGGAGATTCCATTATTAACAAATTAGAATATGTAGGCCATGTTCAAAACCGTTTGGGAACAAGGCTGAGAAAACTAACTGTAGATTTGAGGGAAACATATTAGAAGATTGAAAATTTTTGAACAGACAGGGTGAGTTAACTAAAACTGAAATACAAAACTTGCAGGTATATTATGGGCAGGCAATTAAGAGAAATAAAATCTGGAGGCAATAAAGAGAGATGTTTGGGTCATATTCTTCCATAAGTCCTCTACTGATGATAAGGCATGTCATGCACTGTGTCCATCAGGAAAAAAATTGTGGTGCAAATACAATAGGGCTCAGGCAACTGGAGAATCTTATTCTCACCAGCATTCTCTTCCTGCTGCTGTTATTACAGCAATTGAACCCACTTTCAGAGACTTGGCTCATCGTGACCTAAGGAAATGTATGCGTGGGCAGACACATGACCCAAATGAATGTTTCAACTGCCTAATTTGGAACCGCCTTCCTAAAACTGTATTTAAAGGCAACATACAATGAAACTGGGAGTTCAAGATTCTGTTATTATATTCAGTTGTAATATTGGTAAGTGTTCGGTACTGTAAAAGCTGGTGAAAATATGATCACTTGGCTGCAACATTGCGATAAAATGAGGATAGCCGATGCAGACAGGTATGCATCTAATATGACCAAGAAAACAAGACAGACATCCAGGAAGGTGGGAAAGAATCTGGAAGGCCTGCTGGAGGCAAAAGAAGGGCCATCATATTCAGCAGGACAGTTTTAATTAACGGTAACAAATTTCTAAACTTTTTTCTTTAAAGTCAATTTCCCACAAAGTCAATTTTCAATATACATGCTCCATTATATCACGAACTATCATATATAAATAAATAAAATTTTCAGAGACTCTGAATAACATAAAAAACCACTTCTGGTACTACATTCATTAATATTCCCCCATTAGGAAGCCCACAAAAATATTTTCTGCAGAAAAAACTTAAATTTTTTTGTTAATAGATTTAAAAAAGTATTTCTCAAAGACTATAAAATGAATAAAGTAGATTTTAATACAATTGACTCTATTATCATCAACTAACATCCAGTAAAATATTAAGGTCCTGCATCAAACAGGTTTTCTTTTTTTTCAGAAATGGGTCAAATACTTGCCTAAATTAACGTGGGTTACATAGGCAGGGTATGGCCCCCTTTAATTGTTTGCATGGACTAAAATTACACCATTGTTTTTGTCTTATATGCGTGCCGATTAACGAAAGTTGTGCGCAATAACTGGACTGATTGCAGATGAGGTTATGTGAATTTTTATAGATAGTTATAATAAGAAAGACCAGTTTTTATTGTCTTTTGATGCATTTGGTATTCATCCATGCTTTGAGTATTCTCATTGTCAAAATATCTTGAAAGCAATTAGTTTTTACTGCGTCATTAAAACTCTTTATGCCTAAAGTGATTTAGCCTATTAAATCTTTATGCTTTAAAATGTTAGCACTTTTTTCAGATTTTTTTCTAGTACCTCATCAGATACAGCGTTTACAGCACTGGTGGGACATCCCCAATAGGTGTCACTCGGCAGGTAATGTCAGGTAGAACGCAGCGTCACGCTTGTGGTGTTAACCACATCTTGTCTGAATCAGTCACTTTGGATAACGGAGATGAACTTATCTTCCAACACTTTCACATACCGTTTGCTAATTTCCGTGCCATCCAGGAACACCGCACAGAGTATTTCGTGACCAGACACAACAATGTCACACTTCTCGATCACAAAACATAGACTCTCCGTCCACTAAGTGCGCCAGTTTTCCTTACTGACAAACGCATCCAAATGGAATCGGGCTTCGCGCTAAACCGAGTCACATTCACATAAAAGTTAGCATAATAACTCCCACCATGCCCCGCGGCCACCCGTTGTTGTTTAAACATGCTAACGCAGATACATACGTTGTGACGATTTTATGTCATATAGTTCAATAATTGTCACCCTGTATGTTACAGTATATAAATTATTACACTTTACCAGCGACTTTGCTCGCATCCATGTCCTTGCATACGTGTCCGATACCATCGTAAGTTCAAACATTTCGAACCTCTGATCTTAATTTATGACCAGGATCATCAGAATAAAAGAATAGTTTCCAATTTTCTTGTTTAAATATCAACAGTGCGCAGAATAACGGTGAATACTGTCCTTTATGGAAATGAAAATAAAGTTATTAATTAAATAGGAAATGAAACTTTGACGTGACTACGTAGGCTTTCCTCGTCTAACATAATATTCTTCTCGGCTTATCTACCGGATCACAACGTCATCTTGACACAATATTTCGGCGGTCCAACCGGCCACCGAGATATTGTTCCAAGATGACGTCGTGATCCATCAGAAAACCCGAGAAAAATATGATATTAAATAAAACTTTGTTTGTTAAATCGTGACTAAACCGCTGGCTAAAAAGCTACGCGCTATACAACGTGTAAATTATTCAGGATTCAAATGACACCGAAATCGGTTCGGACGTTGATGTCTTGTGTAAGAATTGTATTCATTACTTTGAATCGTATTACGTACAACACATCAGCCACTAAAAGTATAAAGTATAAACGCAATTTCAAAAGTCAAAGAATGAATAGCTTTCCCAAGAAGTCTTCAAGCGTCTCAAAATTTGTAAGAGAAACGATGATACTCAGCTATTCCATATTACAAGTGATATAGTAAGATCAACATCGTGAATTACACACATTGAATGATGTTCTTCAGCGTTCAAGTTATCTCCGTACCCAGTTACATCGGAGTCGGTTAAGCGGTTTAGTCGTGAAAGCTTCTTTCGCATTCATTAGTAGACTACATTTTGAAAGAGGAACCGGATCGGATGTCGAGAGAAACTAAACCATCGATTAATTCCTTTTTAAAAATCAGGTGTTAGCACAGTTTTCATGTGACTTTTAGGTTTTTATTCGCGTTTTACGTGCAGAAAGAGTTATTTTTTTTAGTATTTTCCGAAGCGTGTCACTTCCTCCATTTAAACTTTTGTGAAGCGGTTCAGATTCTTCACGGAGGTAGATAAACAGATTCTTTCCCCCAGTAAAGATGTCGATAGTCCAGAATGATGGTTTACATCCAAGCGTGCCTTTGTTGAACAACGATCCGGAGTTGGCGCTAGAGAAATGATGCCAATAGGGAATTCCTTTCGAATTAGCTGATATTTATGTTCAGCTCGTTGCTGTTTCTTCTGGCACCTCAAAGGGAATTTCAAACACCCTTATCGTGCAGAGACCCGTGTGTTCAATCGTCACTTCACCAATATGTCTGTCCGAGTGACGGAACTTCAGACCACTTCTGGCCGCGTTCAGAATCCTCTCACAGACCGCGTCGTTGATGAGCTTTAAGTACACGACACTGCTCACTATCGAAAAGTGAATACCTACAACTTCGCTACAGGCAACTTTCACGTCGTCTCTAATAAATTGTTCGATGTCAAGTGCCTTCGGTCATGTATATGCTTTCGAAAAACTGATCTTCAAGGTCGAATGTCTCCAGGATTGAGCCATGCTTGCTCTATCGAGGAAGTCGCGCAGAGGCGGCTGAGTTACGTAAACAACCTCAGGTTCGAGACACTGCGGCGGGACGTAAACACGCCATCCGCACCGCTGCGCTGCCTGACGCGGACTGAGTCCCCTCGGCTATAGCGGCCGGCGATGTGTGACACCGGAATAACGAGTACCCGCAGTATCAATGAGCTGAGGTACAGTGAAGCCCCGGTTAACCGAACATTCAATCGAAACTGGGGTTATTCGATACGCCTCGAACGATCGCAATAAACTGTTAATCCAGAAAATTATTGGCATGATTGCCCACGTGGGTGACAATATCACACCTCATGCAGGTTTTCGATCAGCAGTTTTATGTGTAGATTAGGAATTGCACTGGTTATACAGAAGTTAAACACAGAAATTACAGTACGACAGTGTTTATTTTAAGTTGCTCAAAGAACTGTAGATAAATGTAGCGAGGCAACGTCATGTTGATGAAAAGACGGCGCAACATTGCTTCTAGGAAAAGTTTTTAGGGGTGCAAGAAACAATAAATTATGTACTTTTTTATTAGATTTTTATATGCCACAAATTGTTATGTACTCTTTACTGAACATTGTTAACTGGAAATCTAAAAATTTAAATTTAACTTAAATATAGAACGTAAGTGTAACCTTTAAAGAAGTGCCTTATTAGATTTCGTTCAATATTCATAGCCTTTCTAAAATTCGTACTGCGATTACTGTGCAAAATACTGTAGTGAATATTACATGTTAATGACTTAACTGGAAAAAAGATTATCCGAAACGCACCCCCCCCCCCCCACTTCTTTTAGATCGGTTGAATAGGGTCGTACTGTATCATCTATTTGTGAATATGTCGACAAAGCACAAGTTCATCTAGCCCCGAAATCATCCGACACTCGATGCTGCGGACCTGCACAGTTAAAGAGCACTCCTCCAAGTCAGTGGCGTCTATTGTAGTATTAGACGACATGAGATAGGCCATGTTGCATGACATTTTCCAATATGACATGTTATACAAAATTCCTGATGATGCTACTTTATACAGAGTGAATCACCTAACACTAGCACCAAAAATATTGCGGAAACGGAAAGTGCCATTGATGTGCGGTTTTCACATATTGGATTGGTAATCCGGGGGTCGTATATTTAGCCAAAAACAGATTTTAATATTAATAATATAGTAAGGACAGTTTAAAACTCACCGCAAAAACGTGGCGACGAGCTGCCACAGGCACATACAAAAGACACACACGTACAACATTTTCAGCTATCGGCCATAGCCTTCTTCAGAAAGTAGAACACTCTCACAATCACACAGGCACACAACACAGTCATACAACAATCACGTCCAGCTGCCGCACTTTGATTGTGTCTTTTGTATGTACCTGTCGCAGCTCGTCGCCACGTCTTTGCGGTGAGTTGTAAACTGTCCTCACTATATTATTAATTTCAACCTGGAATTTCCATTATTATAGATTGTAATATTCCTTAGAAAGTGTATTTCTATGCAAACATACATTTTTTTAAATGGAATAATGGTTATTTCTATCATGCACTGGAATTTTTGACACCAGCTGTGTACAAATAATTTTGAACGACATTTCTATCGCGTTTAGTTTGACAGCTACAATTGTTCAAAGGTTCGCGGGAGGGCGGAGGCCGCGATAGCGTAGCTGGCTGACTCTGGGGCCACTTTCTCATGACCACCAGCCACTCAGCTACGCTATCGTAGCCTCCGCCCGCAAAACTTTGAACGATTGTAGCTGCCAAACTAAACGCGATAGAAATGTCGTTTAAAATTATTTGTACACAACTGGTGTCAAAAATTCCAGTGCATGATAGAAACAACCATTGTTCCATTTGAAAAAAATTATGTTTGCATACAAATACACTTCCTAGGCATTTTTACGATCTGTTTATTGGCCAACAATACGTGTCCTTCACTACCAATCCATTCTGTGCAAACCGCACATCAATCGCACTTTCCGTTTCCGCAATATTTGCAGTACAAGTGTTAGGTGACTCACCCTGTGTATGTTAAGTGTTTAATTTTAAATCTTTTAGAAGCTTGTGGCTTTCCGAAGTAATGTCCGTAGAGTATAAGTAATGTTATTGTGTGGAAAGATAAAGGAGCGGCAATGGACCATGGCAAGCAGTTGTGGCGGCTGCCAGACAGGGCATGTATCGTGTATAATTGAGTATCCAGCCGGGGTTTTGTCCAAATCGGCGGAAATCTGAGATAGCCCATGCTTTGTACTCAAATCTCATGAGGGCTGTTAGATAAGCGTCTCTTGTGTGTCTGGAGGACATCTGTGAGTTCCACACTCCAGCAACTCAGACTAAAATCAATTAATCTATAAAATTCCATATCGTCCAAATTCACGACATATACGATGCCGAAATAACTAACCACATCTGATGGGCCTAAAACATTTTTTTTTTCTGTATTCCTCTTGAGTTACGTTTTTAATGATTTTAGAAGCAAGATTTACGCTGTAAATTTTTTTTGTCTGGTATGAGCGCTCAAGCTCATTAAAGTTGATATGTCTATTTCGGACCTTATGTAATACTAATTAACAGTCCATTTTGTATTTAGATAATGTTATATTAGTAATGAAGTGGTTTCAGACGGTCAGTCTTTACTTAAAGAAGTATCTCAAGATGTATACGATTTTGAAGCGTGAGGATGTGAGGAAGCGGCAGTCGGTCAGAAGTGCTGGTGAGTATGTGTTTGGGAGAGGAAGGAGCGATGAGGTGCGCGAAAAGGGACTGCATGTCTGGTCTTTTCAGAAAAATGACGCTGCTGGAAGGTAGAAATGATTCCATCGGGCAATGTGTTAATAACTGCGAAGAGAACGGTGGCTTCTCGGCACTCGCAATTTAAGGAGAACAAGTGCACGGCAGTGCAGCCGATATGTGTTTATGTTTTTACACAAGAACTCACGAGTGTAGAAACGCTGTTCGTGAAAATTAAACTATTTTGAACTGTAGATAATTTCATTTTGAGTGCTCAAGAAATATACAGAGTGATATTCTTAAAGTTATATTTACTTAAGTGGTGTAAAGTGCTATTAATTTCTTATCGTAGGCAATGCAACTGTTAAACTATTTTCCTACGATAAGAAATTAATAGCACTTTACACCACTTAAGTAAACATAACTTTAAGAATATCACTCTGTATATTTCTTGAGCACTCAAAATGAAATTATCTACAGTTCAAAATAGTTTAATTTTCACGAACAGCGTTTCTCACTATTAATTTCTTATCGTAGGCAATGCAACTGTTAAACTATTTTACCACCCCCATGAACCACAGACATTGCCGAGGTGGGGTGGCTTGCGTGCCTCAACGATGCAGATAGCCGTACCGTAGGTGCAACCACAGCGGAGGGGTATCTGTGGAGAGGCCAGACAAACGTGTGGTTCCTGAAGAGGGGCAGCAGCCTTTTCAGTAGTTACAGGGGCAACAGTCTGGATGATTGACTGAGCTGGCCTTGTAACATCAGCTAATGTGGCTTTGCCACACAGCTACTGCGAACGGCTGAAAGCAAGGGGAAACTACAGCCGTTACCTTTCCCGAGGACATGCAGCTCTACTGTATGGAAATATGATGATGGCATCCTCTTGGGTAAAATATTCCGGAGGTAAAATAGTCCCCCATTCGGATCTCCGGGCGGGGACTACTCAGGAGGATGTTGTCATCAGGAAAGACAATACTGACATTCTACGGATCGGAGCGTGGAATGTTAGATCCCTTAATCGGGTAGGAAAATTAGAAAATTTAAAAAGGGAAATGGATAGTTTGAAGTTAGATATAGTGGGGATTAGTGAAGTTCGGTGGCAGGATGAACAGGATTTCTGGACAGGTGGGTACAGGATTATAAATACAAAATCAGGTGGGGGTATCACAGGAGTAGGACTAATAATGAATAAGAAAATAGGAATGCGGGTAAACTACTATGAGCAGCACAGTGATCGCATTATCATCGTCAAGATAGATACGAAGCCAACACCGACAACTGTAGTACAGGTTTATATGCCAACTAGCTCTGCCGATGAGGAGGAGATCGAAGAAATATATGAGGAGCTAAAGGAAATTATTCAGACAGTTAAGGGAGAGGAAAACTTAATTGTGATGGGAGACTGGAATTCGGTGGTAGGAAAAGGAAGAGAAGGAAAAATAGTAGGTGAATATGGACTGGGTAGAAGGAATGAAAGAGGAAGCCGCTTGGTAGAATTTTGCACGGAACATGATTTAATCGTAACAAACACGTGGTTTAAGAATCACAAAAGAAGGTTGTATACGTGGAAGAGACCAGGAGACACCGGAAGGTACCAGATAGATTTTATAATGGTAAAACATAGATTCCGGAACCAGGTTATAAACTGTAAGGCATACCCAGGGGCAGATATAGACTCTGACCATAACTTGTTAGTCATGAACTGTAGGCTGAAACTGAAAAAACTGCAGAAAGGTAGGAAAATAAGGAGATGGGACTTAGATAAATTGAAGGAAAGTGAGGTTCTGGAGAATTTCAGAGGGAGATTTAGGCAACAATTGACAGAAACAGGGAGAAATAAAACTGTAGAAGAGGAATGGGTAGCATTGAGAGATGAAATAGTGAAGGCAGCAGAGGACAAAATAGGTAGAAAGGCAAGACCTACAAAAAATCCTTGGATAACACAGGAAATACTAAACTTAATTGATGAAAGGAGAAATTATAAAAATGCAGTAAATGAAACAGGCAAAATGGAGTACAGACGACTAAAAAATGAGATCGACAGGAAGTGCAAAATGGCTAAGCTGGAGTGGCTAGAAGCCAAATGCAAATTTGTAGAAGAATGTATAAGAAGGGGAAAAGTAGATACCGCCTACAGGAAAATAAAAGAGACATTTGGGGACAAGAAAAGCAACTCTACGAATATCAAGAACTCGAATGGGAAGCCAGTTCTCAGCAAAGAAGGGAAAGCTGAAAGGTGGAAAGAGTACATAGAGCAGCTCTACAAAGGAAATGAACTTAGGGACGATGTTGTAGGAAGGGAAGAGGAAGTGGATCAAGATGAAATAGGAGATACCATACTGAGAGATGAATTTGACAGAGCCTTGAAAGACCTAGGTCGGAACAAGGCCCCAGGAGTAGATGACATACCCTCAGAGTTACTAAAGTCTCTGGGAGAGCCAGCCATGACAAGACTATTTGAACTTGTGTGTAGGATGTATGAGACAGGCGAAATGCCCTCAGACTTTAAGAAAAATGTTACAATCCCCATTCCAAAGAAAGCAGGCGCAGACAGGTGTGAAAACTACAGAACCATCAGTTTAATAAGTCATGGTTGCAAAATTTTAACACGAATTATCTACAGGAGAATGGAAAAGCTGGTAGAAGCTGACCTCGGGGAAGATCAGTTTGGATTCAGGAGGAACATAGGAACCCGGGAGGCAATACTCACTTTACGTCTTATCTTAGAAGATAGATTAAGGAAAGGCAAACCTACATTTCTAGCTTTTGTAGATTTGGAGAAAGCATTTGACAATGTTGACTGGAATAGACTCTTTCAAATTATGAAGTCAGCAGTGGTAAAATATAGGGAAAGGAGAGTTATTTACAACTTGTACAAAAGCCAGACCGCAGTTATTAGACTCGAAGGGCATGAAAGGGAAGCATCAGTTGGGAAGGGAGTAAGACAGGGTTGTAGTCTTTCTCCGATGTTATTCAATTTGTACATCGAGCAGGCGGTGAAGGAAAGCAAGGAAAAATTTGAAATAGGAATTAAAGTTCAAGGGGAAGAAATAAAAACATTGCGTTTTGCTGATGACATTGTAATACTGTCAGAGACAGCGAACGACCTGGAAGAGCAGTTGAATGGAACGGACAGTGTGTTGAAGAGAGCGTATAAAATGAACATTAACAAGAGTAAAACAAAAATAATGGAGTGCGGTCTTAGAAAATCGGGCGATGCTGAAGGAATTAGATTATTAACGAAACAATGAAGGTGGTAGATGAGTTTTGTTACTTGGGTAGTAAAATAACATGCGATGGTCGCAGTACAGAGGATATAAAGTGCAGAATGGCAATGGGAAGAAAAGCATTTTTGAAAAAGAGAAATTTGCTGACATCGAATATTAATTTAAGTGTAAGGAAATCTTTTCTGAAGGCATTTGTGTGGAGTGTTGCCTTGTACGGGAGTGAAACATGGACGATAAGCAGTGTGGACAGGAAGAGAATAGAGGCCTTTGAAATGTGGTGCTACAGAAGAATGCTGAAGATTAAGTGGGTAGATCGCATAACTAACGAAGAGGTACTGAACAGAATTGGTGAGAAAAGGAATTTTTGGCATACCCTGACCAAAAGAAGGGATCGCTTGGTAGGACACATTCTTAGACATCGAGGAATCGTAAATTTAGCATTGGAGGGAAGCGTGTGGGGTAAAAATCGCAGAGGGAGACCAAGAGACGCGTATAGTAAGCAGATTCAAATGGATGTGGGTTGCCGTTCTTATGAGGAGATGAAAAGGCTTGCTCAGGATAGAGTAGGGTGGAGAGCTGCATCAAACCAGTCTCTGGACTGAAGACCATAACAACAACAACAAACTATTTTACTCTATTTATGATAATTTATTCATCTGACCACATCCAATAAGGAACCAATTTTACAGAATAAACCTTATTCAAATAAATCTCTGAACTTGCGAACATTTTTTGTAAACGTTACAATGAAAACTTTTTTTAGTAATGAACCAGGTATTTTATGTAATATTTCTTATTTGTTTCGCAAACAACAGCCTATTCATAGTGTTTTCAACTACAGGTTCACAGATAAAAGATAAAATCTGCAACTAAGGTTTTTGCTTGTGCTTGAAAGCAAACGTTGGTTCGACCCTAAGATAACACCGAGCCAAACCTCTAAACGAGAACTGTACATAGCCCAATACGCAGTTTCTTACAGGGTATAGTCACAACTGTTGTAATCTTAGCTGCGCAATTCAAGTTTTTTTCCTGGAAAATGAATAACATTCCTTTCCAAAAAATGCTGTGTTTATGGTAACACATTACAATAACTTTGTGATCCACGTCTTGATATCTATTGAAAAATAGTCGGGTAGCGTGGGGGCTCTGAACATAAGTGTCCTACAACAGTTCTATGAGTGAGAATTGTATTTGTAGCTAGCTGTTGTGAGGTAGACCCGGACGTCAGGAAAGAAAAAGACGCTGCGAAGAAACGTGCTAAACTACAGCCACTAGCAACAAGTTGCTGTTTTTGTTGGCGGTAAGAGAATCGACGCTTATAACAACGGCAGTCTACGCACGTCATGGACACCGCATCAAATTCTACAACTTTGGCATCTGCGGCTACCACGCTATCAAGCAGTACAACAGCAGCTAGAATGACTGATAAGTACAAACGACAATAGTGTAACCATGTCTAAATTTGCAGGTTCATTGGCAATGTTATGACCCATTTAATGATAGAGAGAAATTAGGACGCAGTAGCGTCAACGGGGAAGCTAGGTATGAGGAAGGGCAGAGACTGAAACCAGAGAATGGAATTGATGTTCTAGGTGATTTTAATGACAGGTTGTGCTGTTTTTATAACAAATGCAATCAAATATAAGGTTGTAAAATTGAAAATATAATATCAGATGTTAGTAGTGTAAATACAAACTGTGATTTGAAAACTGAAAGAGTAAATGCAAATCTAAATGAATAAAATTGGAAGAGTAAATTCAATTTTTTGTGCAAAAACTGAAAAAACAATCATCCGAACTGCATAGTGTAAATTGACACGTGAACAGTACTAAAACTGAGATGGGAAAAATTTGAGGCAAAATAGTAGGGGTGGCTGAATCAAAATTAGAAATTCTAAGAATGGATATTGGTCAAGTTTCTGAAGAGGTTGTTCTTGTTAATATCAGTCGAAAAGGATTTAGGTGATTTCTTCGATAAAATGTCGGGAAAACAGTGTCAGCCTGGAGGATTGTGAACACAGGCAAAACACGTTTGAGCAAACAACCACAAAGGCGATTAATAATGCAGTAATACATTGTAAAAAAGAAGTAATTAAAAATAGACAGGAAAAGCAATCTGTAGTCAGCAATATAAACGCGCAGCTTGAACAGCAGGTTCGGGATGTATAGACATAATTAAACTCTATGAAATCATGTCCAGCTACGGCAGTAATAAGCGTTTCATATATGAATACGGAAAAACAAAGTGTTTTGCTAATGGTGGAAGGTACCGTCCAATGAATTTTACTGCTGCCTGTAAAGATGTGTCTGTACGAAGAATGTCAGACGAGTATAAAATTAAATTCGTGAAACGTTAGGAGCATACGTGGACAAATTTAATGAGGTAGTCCTTTAAAATCTATCAAATATATCAAAATTGTCTTGTAAATAAATTGTTGACTCAAGCAAATCAAATGCGACTCCTGAATGAGTTCCGAAACGGACCACTTTATAAAAACGGAAATTGGTCAATGCGTAATTTTTGAGTGCGTGAACTTGCTAAGTTGACGCATATAAATCGTCCACTGTGAGTGTTAATTGAAATCATGACGTAGCACAGGCGAATACCAGGATATTCACAGAGGGAGCTGGTTCGATGTCCGATTATCTCAATAGATAAATTTTTGCATTACATTGTCAAGTTCGAACAGGGGTTTAAATTCGAACCGCATGGTAGCAATCCTGACAATGTACATTATCGCGAGGAAAATGTAAATCAGAACTGTAATTAAAATTTGCACCATAGTAATTATCATCATCAAAACCATCACAAATTTAATGGTAATGGTAATAATTTTCATAAGGGAAATGGTTATATTAATTATCACAATGGATATCATGACAAAAAAATAAATCTGAGGGACAAGGGAATCACGAAATGTGTAATCAGGATAAAAAGTCTTGGAAACTATAATTTGTCGTATCTCGAGTCCGAGACATGGAGAATAAAACGGCTAGAAAAAATTCAGGATTTTATAAATTCAGTGGATACCGCAAATTGGCAAAACACACGAAAACTGGTAACGGAAAGTGCAATGAATGAGTGAGTTTGAAAATCAGGCGTTCAGAAAAGAAATTCAGGTTGATCGTATATCGTAGAACAACTGTATGGAGAATTCCAAGGAAGTATCAGTTAATAGCAACAACTATGGTAGAGTAAGTAGAATTAAAATATTATGTAAAAGTGAGTGAAAAGGCGAAGTAGCTGAGAGCGCGTCGACTGGAAATACTATTATTGATGAATCGGCGGAAGGAAGTGTTGAAGTTTGCAAAGTGGAGTAGGTGCGTTCTCGTCAGCTTTTAATGAATTATGTATCGGCCGATGTGGAAAATTTATTGTTGAAGGAAAAAGAGGTGAAACAATGGCTCTAAATGAAAACATAGATTACCAATGAAAGCGGAGTGGTGTAGTGTGCGTCAATGCGTAATTCTATGAAGGTGAAGAAAATGATTTTGTTAGCATAAATTTGGGAGACAAGCATCTGAAATCGAAGAGCAACGAACGTAATGAATTCATGCGTATTGCATTTGCACTTTATTGATAAAGGAGGAGAAGGGAGAAGGTTTAGGAAAGAAAGGAATGACTGTGGCTGCATTTGAGCATTGAAATGAAACTATGGCGACAAGTGAAAAGTGAGGCGGGCCGGGAATCGAATCCGGGTGTCCCGCTTCGGGCCAGCGGTCGCCTTAACCACTTGTCTACCTTTGCTCGCCTCCCGTCCCACTCGAATTCACACAAGTCGCACGCAATGGCTGTAGCACCCCTATCGTCCATGCTCTCTTACACTCGCCGCTACGGATTCTCGAGTGAGGTCTGCGGTGTAGTAATTGAAGTTAACGCCGTCTTCACATGCATATATCTATTATATTGGTGTGGTGTCTGTTCTTTCGGACGTGTCCGGCTTTAGTTTCAATTACTTCACGGATGATGTGGTCATACGTTCAATCTCGCACGAGAATCAAATTCAAAATTCAAATGTTTGTAAATCTATCTGAACAAACTGCATGATAATCAGTCCGTAGCTTAACACCTACTTAAACTAAGCTAAACTAACCCAAGGACAACAACAACAACAACACACACACACACAAACACACACACACACACACACACACACACACACTCACTCACATGCCATAGGGAGGACTCGAACCTCCGATGGCGAGCAATCGCGCGCTCCGCAGCGAGGCGCCTTAGACCGATCGGCTACTCCGCCGCGGCAAACGGAAATCCGTAACGGCAAGTGTGAAGAGGGCATGGATGATAGGGGCGCTACAGCCTTAGCGTGCGATTTGTGGGAATCTGAGATGGACGTAAGGGGAGCACGGGTAGCAATATGGTTAAGGCGACCGTTGGCCGGAAGCCGGAAGCAGGAAGCTGCTCATATTTTCACATGTCGTCATTGTTTCATTTCAGTGTCCAAATGTGGGTACTGTCATTGCTGTCTTTCCTAATCCTTCTTCCTTCCCCTCCTTTATCAATAATTTGTAAGCACTGAACATTCCAATGTAGTACGATACAGTAGCTGCGATTTACGTGTTGAGTCGACGAATATAAGTGAAGTTTTAAGTAATGACATTTTAAAGGTGTCGTATGATTTTGGTGAGGAGGTTTGTAGTGAGGGGTGTTGCGAATCTGCAGCACTGAGTGATGATTTGCTTAAGGAGAATTACGTTTTTAGTTGTTTCAGTTGTGTGGGTAATAGTGAGAAAGCTGCAGGGACTGGTGTCGTTACTACAGAGAAAGGGAACAGTTCATTTGATTATCATGAGGACAGGGAAACAACAGATGGTAAGGAAGATTGTTTTATATGAATGATGAGATAATGATAGCACAGGAGAAAACTTGTACAGAAGACGGGGAAAGTTTTGGATTAGGAAAGGACGTTTGTACGGAATGGTACACAAAAGACGAGATTGAATATTTTAAGACCGGAAACGGTATGAAAAACTACTGAAGTCGTAATAACCCTACTGGTGGGTGAAGGAATATTTTAAATTAGATAGCGGTTTAGAAATGAGAAAAAAGGATATAGGTGCAAAGAAAACCTTTGATGAGCTGATGACGATAATGAGATCGAGGGTTGGTCTGATTTTATGTTGGGTTCCATAAGTATAGAGGAAAAGGGAAGAGGTGTAGACGATGATCTTTCAAAATGTTCAAATGTTCAAATATTTGTTAAGCTTATGGGACTTAACTACGGGGTCATCAGTCCCTAAACTTACAAACTACTTATGAACTACTTACGAACTAGGACGGCACAAATATCCATGCCCGAGGGGGGATTCGAACCCCCGACCGTAGTGACCGTGCTGACCGTGACTGGAGCGCCTCAGTCACCTCGGCCACCGCGGCCGGCACGATGATCTTTTGAGGAAGCGCTGTTTAGAAAGAAAAGAGGTTATAAATGAACAGATTATTATATTTGAGTTGGATAATGAAGTAACAAATGCACTTCTCGATTCCGGAAGCAACGTGTCGTTTGTATCAGAGGATCATGTAAATACAATTAAGAACAGAAAATCAGTAATATTTCCTGCCAACAGTGTTAAAATTAAGGCTGTCGTAGGTGCAATAATTAAACCAGTAAGACATGAAATGATTCTAAATAATATGTGTAATGGTCATTGTTCGAATATGACATGATTTGTGATAAATGAGTTGGTAAAGGATATTTTATTAGGTACGGAGTCCTATGTAAATACTAAACTTCTCTTAATTGTGCGGAGCCGCTGTGGAGTAGCCGAGCGGTCTAAAGCGTCTTGCTGCGGAGCGCGGGGTTGCTCGCCGTGGAGGTTCGAGTCCTCCCTGGGGCATGGGTGTGTGTGTTGTCCTTAGGTTAGTTTATCTAGGTCTAAGTAGTTTGTAAGCTAGGAACTGATGACCACGCAGTTTGGTCGGATAGATTTACAAACATTTAATTGTGCGGATAAATGTCTCTAAGTTGAAATTGAAGGGAAGAGGAAAAACATTACATTTAAAGAGCTTTTAGCTGGAGATCAGCGTATTGCTCAAGCAGTAATTTATGACGATTGGGAGAAGGGTAGTCCCGTGTGTGACTAAATAAAGGAAATGTGTGTGTTGGACTTACATCATTAGTGCGTTGAGGTCAAGGTATTCCGTATGAAGGTAATCTGAGTTTGGAGGGAATTCCTAGTGGTTAATTATAATATCTTTTTTTGTTTGAATGGGCCACGCACAGGGGCGTAGGAAGTCGAGGGTTCTAATTCAATTGTTTGTGAGTAGGAGAACGCAGAATTGCACAAAGTATTCACTTAGTTTTGTCTACGACGCGATTGCAATTGTTTGTTATTTCGGACGATTTTTACATTCTTTAAAATTCGAGGAACAAATGGTTTATATATGAAGTTAGTTATTAATAATTTATTACTTTAAAAGCACAGTCGATCTGATGGTAAATTGAATCAGAGTGAAAGTGTATTAAAACATATCACGAATATATGAAATGACGAGAGGTTACGTAACTTGTGGGGACTAACGTATTTCATACCACGTGTGACATTTTCCTGAAAGTAACATTAGCAGTGTCTCAAGTTCTGTTGAATGAAATGGTACTTTGCAGATTGATTACATCTGTCTTCGCATTTTCACTCTATTATGAATGTATCGAATCAACTGGGTAAGGCGTTCAGGATCTGATTTGCGGGAGTTTCGATAAAACGCCACAACAAAAAAAGGATACACTATTGAACTATTGTTTAAAAATATATCTTTTTATTTATTATGTTAACTACATCAACAGGGTGTTACTTACTGTGCTAAATTCGCTAGCTACTTTACAAAGAAACTGGCGGTATTGTGACTTTACGGAAATAATGTCGCGCAATTAGTGATAGCAATGGCATTGGGTGAAGAAATAAAGAGCCGATACTGGACCGCTGCAGCTTCAGACAGACCAGGTATCGAGTATAGTCCAGCTTAAACTGGGGTTTGTCCAAATCGGAGGAAATCGGAGAAAGGCCAATGCATTGGACTCAAAACTAAAAGCGACTATTAGCCGAGCGGTTTGTGTGTCTGGAGGACATGTGTTAGTTCAAGACTCCGGTAATTCAGAATAAAATAGAATGCTCTGTAAATAATGGCTAATTGAACAGGTGACTTATTTCAGCTCACTGGACATGTAGCACAACAGTTCCAATCTGAAATCAGAAGGGTAGCCCAGCAAAATGTCACAACTACCGCGCAATACGCCTTCTATCACACAACACGAAATTATTTGAACGCATTATCGATAAAATGATCCGACAAATTATCAGTCTCTCCACTAATCAGTGCGGATTCGTTAAAGACTGTGGGATGACAAATGATATCCATACGGTTCGCCTGCTCATCTGAAAGCAACGTGAGAAGTCAAAGCTTCTTGCCAGAGGAAGGAGCGAAGGGATGTGCGGAAAGGATGTGTCGTCTTGGCCGAAAAAGTATGCGCCTGGGTGACAGGAGTGATTCCATCGCGCGAAGTATTAGGATTTGGGCAGCGAACGAACCCATTTGGGACTAAATTTGACGACAACATGTGTACGCAAGTGGAGCTGATATGTGTTTATGTTTTTACATACTAACGTACGAGTGTAGAATTGCTGTTAGAAAACTTAACCTGTTTTGAACTATTGGCAATTTCATATTGAGTGCATGCGAAATAAAAAAGGTCTATGCGTTTCTTAAAGTAATGATTACTTAGTTTTTGGAAAGTGCTATAAATTTCGTATCGCATACGATGCAACTGTTTAACCATTTTATTCTATTTATGAGCAATAATTCATCGTACCACTTCCAATAAGGAACCAATTTGTTTGAATAAACCTTATTCAACTAAATCTCTGACTTTGTGGACAACATTTGCAAACGGTAGATTAAAATCCTTTTTATTGACGAACCAGTTATTTTATGAAATATTTCTTATTTGTTTCGGAATGTATAGCCTATGCATAGATTGTTTTTAACTACAGGATCACAGGTAAATGATAGTATCTGCAACTAAGGTATTTGCCGGGCTTGAAAGGAGACATGTACGGTTCGACCCTAAGAAAACATCGATCCAAACTTCTAAATCAGAACAGTACGCAGCTCAACGCGGAGGTTCTTAGGGCGTATAGTCACACTTGCTGTAATCTTATCTGTGATCAATGCTGTGAAATAGAAAGCTTAAAGTCGCAAGTTGCGAGGTACGACGCGAATCTATTCTTTTCATATTTGCCTCTGGCTAGGACATATTACTATTTTGTAGTGCTGTTATAGCAAAAGTTTGGTCCAACTTTAGCTCGAAATGTAATTGGCAAATACGCCTTAACCGTTCATATCTGACGAAACCTGAATAAAAGGTCTCGGACAGGAGAAACAACCTTCCTTGGTAATGTTTCTTCCAATCTCGCACCGTTGCAGAGATATTTGCAAACATAATGGCGATTTCACACTGTGTGTGTGTGTGTGTGTGTGTGTGTGTGTGTGTGTGTGTGTGTGTGTGTGTGTGTGTGCACGCGCGCGCGCGCGATTGTGTTTGTATCTATCTGTGTTCCTACATTTTAGGTCGTAACATTCAACTAGTAGGCACAAAATTTTACAAACGTATTTGTTCGTCACCAGGAACCATTACGAACCTCTCTCGTGGTATAATCGCCGTTAGAAGAAGGGGAATAAAGAGATACCATCAAACTGCAGACCCATTTGACTTTTGCCAGCATTCTCAAAAATTCTAGAAAAGGTAATGTACAAGCTTCTTCTCAACCACCTGACCACGAATGACATATTGTACAAAACGCACTTTGGATTTCTGAAACGTTCCGATATCGAGAAGGCTATTTGCACTTACAGTGAGAATGTACTCAATTCATTATATAATAAATTGCAATCAGGAGGTATTTTCTGTGATTTGTCAAAGGCATTTGATTGTTTGAACCATAAGATCCCTTTAATTAAATTAGAATTCTATGGGGTCAGGGGAAATGCTGCAAAATGGTTCAAGTCGTACCTAACTAACAGGAAACAAAGGGTGTCCGTGCAAGTGACTACTGAATTAACACAACAGTCATCATCGGACTGGAAAGAAATTACATGTGCTGTCCCACAAGGATCCATCTTAGGGCCATTGCTTTTTTTTGTGTACATTAATGACCTCTCATCAGTTCCATTACTAGAAGCAGAGTTCGTTTTGTTTGCAGATGATACAAGTATTGCAATAAAAAGTACGTCAAGCATAGTTATAGAAAGGTCTACTAATGATATTTTCGTGAACATTAATAAATGATTTAAAGCCAACTCATTGTCATTAAACTTTGAAAAGACTCACTACATGCTCTTTAGAACATGTAAGAGATTTCCTGCCAGCATATGCATTAAGTATGAAGAAGAGCAGGTAGAAGAGATTGACAGTATTAAATACCTGGATTACAGCTTGATAATAAATTTAGTGGGGAAGAGCACACCACAGAACTTCAGAAACGACTCAACAATGCTGTAATTTCGATACGAGTGTTAACAGACATAGGAGACACAAAAATAACAAAGCTTGCATACTTTGCTTACTTTCATTCCATAATGTCATATGGAATAATATTTTGGGGTAACTATTCAAGTCAGTCAAAAGTCTTCAGTGTCCAAAAGCGTGTAATACGTATTATTTGTGGAGTAAATTCACGGACGTCCTGTAGAAGCCTCTTCAAAGAACTGGGTATATTAACTGCTGCCTCTCAGTATATTTATTCCTTAATGAAATTTGTCATAAATAATATATCCCTTTTCCCAACAAACAGCTCAGTTCATACATACAATTCTAGGAATAAAAATGATCTACACAAAGACTTAAAAGCACTTACTTTAGTTAAAAAATGGGTCCACTACTCAGGAACACACATTTTCAATAATTTACCATCAAGTATAAAAAATAGCTACAAATAAAGATCTGTTTAAGAGGAACCTAAAAGACTTTCTAGTGGCCAACTCCTTCTATTTCATTAGTGAATTTCTAAATTGTACCAAATGATGCATGTACTCATACTATATTAGTATTATTATATTATAAGATAAAAATGTCTGTATTTATATTATTAGTATTATTTATTATTCTGCTTGTAAATTTTGTTTCTTGACATGTTCCACATCCACGAGGATCTCCTCAATATGGATCTAAGGAACGAATAACTAATCTAATGTAATCATTATGTCCCATCTCGTCTATTATGCGCCCCAACTCGTCTATTATGCGCGGATCGGAGAAATTGTCAACTTAGGCTTACTCAAAATTTAACATAAGGTTTATACGTGTTTTTTAATTTAATTTTTATTTATTTATTTATTTATTTATTTATTTATTTATTTTATTTATTTTTTTTTTTTTTTTTTTTTTATTTTTTTTTTTTTTTTTTTTTTGTATTGCGGGACTCAGAATAGTTCCACACGTATAGAAACTTATTTCCTTACGTGGATTTACCATTCTATTCTTTTGCTGCAAGAGAATTACAGAATTAATAGAGGTTCGAAGAGTTGCGTCAAGTTAATATTTCGTTCATATCTACGAATGCTTATGTAGCTAGAAAATATCTTGTTATAAAGAAATGAATTTCTTTAAAATCTTTCGGAGGGAAAATAATATACATAATATAAATTAAAAATTATATAATGTTAATTGTGTGAAATGTTATATATAACATTATTATTTTTATATATTTAACTTTATATAGTTTTATTAAATATCATACATCATATTACTATTTTATATACAAAGTGAGATTGAAAAGATAGTTGAATGCTCCCATATTTCCCAAACCACGCTGGCGATGAAGTGCACCCACATACACATTGAGGGACATGTCGACAAGCGCCCCCTTTCGTTCAAAGCACTTAGTCAAGCAGTCCTACTCGCTGCGACCCAGCTATCAGGGTCAGTGTGAGACCTCGTGTCATTGAATTATGGAGTGCAAAATGGACCAATAGAGCAACGCGATAACATCAGGTTATTTTCAGATTAGGCGAAACGGCGACAGAGAACCATGCGATGTAAGTGTATGATATTGAAGTAGTGAGTAAAAGGTGTGTGTGTTTGATGGTGGTTGCGGAGATCCAAACACCGTATGACCTCAGTGCTTCGAATGACTCTGCAAGAAGCGTTTGCTGACAGTTAACAACAGCTGTAGAACCGATGTCAGAAGTGCATTTATTGTAGTCAGTGGCGATTGCTTTCATGGTCAGTAAAGGTATTTTGGGTGTAAATCTTGTTTCTAATTTTCTGAACTTTCCAGACGCACCTTGTATTTAATTTTTGTTACTTATATTATTATTATTATTTGCCAAAAATATTTGCAAAAATTAAAAAAAATAACCTACAGGAAAACCCAAGATGGACCCAAAACATGTCAATAGTGTTTTCTTTCTGGGTAAATAATGATTGTCACGGACTTTTCTCATCCTGGCTTTGCAATTATCACTGGTGTGGATTTTCGGGTTGTTGTGGCGTAAAGTCAGCGCCACACACCAGACGTAACAGAACGATCGTGGAGAAGACAGCAATCGACCGAAAGCCAATAGCAAGCAGGCGCCGCGCATCCTGGAGGGAGGAACCGAAGATGCACGCCCTCTACAAGCGGCTATATGTAGGCCAACATACGTCTGGACGCCTAGTAGTTACTATTCTGGAATATGAGGTAGTTACCAGTGAGAACTCGGTAGTTACGAGGCAGCTACGAAGACGGAAATAGGACAGTCTTATGTCAGAACGCGGCTATGAACTTAGCAGCAACTAGGTCACAGCGCAGCTAGTATCATACGGACGCCGCCGCAATTAGCAAGAAGAGGGAGGAAACAGACTTATGTTCTTAAATGGAGTATTATCAGTTTCAGTCAATAAAACTAGTATTATTAATCTGGATGGATGTTACAGTTTACTTCGATACCTACACCAGTGCCTTTATCGACTACTAGACCGGGACGAGTACTCAACAAAAGACGACGAGGTCACAACACGGGTCTGATAAATAATCTTTTACGTCTTTCCCATCACTCTTCCATGTACTTTGAGCGATCATCGCGTGACCTCACAACAGCACTTACTCGTAATATCCCATTGTTTTCATTTATATATTTAAGGGGAGTTAGAAATGATATTTTCACAGTTTCAGTTTTATATTACATTGTAAAATTTGCAACTGTCCTAATAAAATGATACATATCACTTATGAATTTACATGGATATTATTTTATTTTATTCTTAATATATATACAGGGTGTTACGGCCAAACTTTCGGGAAACATTCCTCACACACAAAGAAAGAAAATATGTTATGTGGACACGTGTCCGGAAACTCTTAATTTCCATGTTAGAGCTCATTTTATTACTTCTCTTCAAATCACATTAGTCATGTAATAGAAACACACAGCAACAGAACGTACCAGCGTGACGTCAAACACTTTTTTACAGGAAATTTTTGAATATGTCCTCCGTTAGCGAGGATACATGTATCCACCCTCCGTCGCATGGAATCCCTGATGAGCTAATGCAGCCCTGGAGAATGGCGTATTATATCACAGACGTCCACAATACGAGCTAGAAGAGTCTCTACATTTGGTACCAGGGTTGCGTAGACAAGAGCTTTCAAATGCCCCCATAAAGTCAAGAGGGTTGAGGTCAGGAGAGCGTGGAGGCCATGGAATTGGTCCGCATATATCCATCGGTCACGGAATCTGTTGTTGAGAAGCGTACGAACAAGTCGACTGAAATGTGCAAGAGCTCCATCGTGCATGAACCACATGTTGTGTCGTACTTGTAAAGGCACATGTTCTAGCAGCACAGGTGGAGTATCCCGTATGAAACCATGTTAACGGGCTACATTGAGCGTAGGTGGAAGAACATGAGGCACAATCAAGACATCGCCAACAATTCCTGCCCAAACGTTCACAGAAATTCTGTGTTGATGACGTGATTGCAGAATTGCGTGCGGATTCTCGTCAGCCCACACATATTGATTGTGGAAATTTACGATTTGATCACGTTGGAATGAAGCCTCATGCGTCACCACAAGCACGGAAGTCAACATTACCTTCCTTCAATTGGGACAACTGGCGGCGAATCGAGGACGTACAGTACATACTAACGAAACAATTGGGTATTTTGACAATTGTCTGCACGAATTATTTCAATTTAAAGAGAAATACTAAAATGAGCTCTAACATGGAAATTAAGCTTTTCTGGACACATGTCCACATAACATATTTTCTTTCTTTGTGTGTCAGAAATGTTTCCTGAAAGTTTGGCCGTACCTTTTTGTAGCACACTGTATATACAGGTTGTCCCAGCTATCTCGTCCCCCCAAAATATCTCTGGAACAGTAACAGCTATTGGAAAACGACTTTCGCCGGTATCAATGAACGGCTGGGGCCCATGACTGTACATATTTGGAAACATTCTAAAACGAAAGCAAATGTTTTTTTAACACAAGCTTATGTTTTTGTAACTGGATATCCTATATTTTTTCTTCAGCAATCCGTAGCATGACAAATCACATAAACAATGGCGTTGATTGCATCGCAATATTCCAATTACTTCCCGAGATATTGCGACGAGAAGTTGACGCTTGAAAAACCCGAAATACACTGCTAGCGCACGTCCTGAGGCTCAGGCGTGAACCCCATTCTGTCCGTAATCGCGATGTGATTGTGCGTAATCGCACTTCCATACTTATCAAGAGGTCCGAAACGAATAATACGGTCTGCTGCCATCAACTCTCATAAGCACATAATGGTTTCCCTCTTGCACGTTTTATGTGTCTACGTACACAATATGAACCAGTGCCGATCGGTCTTATTTAACCTGCACACCCAAAGTAAGGTTTATCGAATGCGTTAAATGACCCATTGTGCCTTTCGCGCACTCGCTCTTCCAGGGCCTAGCTCTACCTAGACACGTGTCCAACGTAGTTTCCACTACAGCCACAGTTACCACTTCTCCTTATTTGTGATTTGTGACCCATGCAAACTCCTGTACTCCACCACCCTCCAAGCATCCCATTCTTGTTGCTTTGGCGTGCAGTACACCGCTTGCCAGTGTAGTCGTGCGTCAGAGTAATCCAGTGACGGCACGGAGGTAGTACACATTGTGAATAAACGTTGTGTTGTGGAACTTATACTGTATTATGTACACACATGAATATATGGAGAATGTACGTTGACGGGAAATACGTTATTAGATTGCTTGTTTGTTTATAGTACTGTTAGAGAACATTACGATTATTACGTTAATATGTCTGTTTTCTACCCTACTCTACATACCTGTACTGTACTCTGTTGTAGGCAGGAGAAATTCTGTTCCGGCAGAACGACTGTACAGAAGACGATTCCCTGACAAGCCATCGCCTTCGCGCCGGCTGTTTGGTCGTCTCACAACTCGTCTACGTGAAACGGGAAGCTTAAATCCAAGACCTAGACATCGTCCTACAACACGCACAGATGAACGTGCTGAAGTTGCTGTGCTCGCTACCGTAGCTGTGAATCCTCACATCAGCACACGTCAAATTGAACGAGAAGTTGGTGTGTCGAAATCAAGTGCACAGCGTATTCTTCAACGTCATAAATTTCATCCTTACCATGTTCATTTACACCAGGAATTTCATGGAAATGACTTTGTCTGTGGGCTCAGAAAAAACTTCTAACTAATCCAAATTTTTTCGCAGATGTTTTTACCGACGAGGCATCATTCTCCAACAAAGGAATTGTGAATATGAGGAATACGCATTATTGGTCCGCAGACAATCCAAAATGGCTCCGTGAGGTAGAGCATCAACGTCCGTGGAAAGTGCATGTTTGGTGTGGGATTATTGGAGATACCATTATCGGACCTTTCTTTGTAAATGGCGTCCAAAATGGCAGACAGTACTCCAGATTTATACGACACAATCTTCCTGTTGTCTTGGACACCGTACCTCTGAACAGGAGAATGGTCATGTGGTATCAGCATGACGGATGCCCTGCACATAACGACTTAAGAGCACGACGACTTCTGAACCGAAGTTCCCTGGTAGGTGGATTGCACGTGGTGGCCCAGTTAGGTGACCTGCCCGATCTCCGGACCTTACACCGCTGGATTTTTTCCTTTGGGGAGCAGTGAAGGATGCTGTTTACCAACATGAACCAACAATACCAGAGGACATGACGCAACGCGTTATTGATGCTTGTACTGCCATCAAAGAGGAAACAGTAGCACGAAGTAGGGCATCCTTCATCTGCAGAGTGACCTTATGTATGCAAGCCAATGGTTTTAACTTTGAGCATGATATGTGAACGCTATCTTTAGTATGTAGTGCTGGTATCACAGTGCAAGTTTCTACAAAAGGCCATTTTACCCAGTGATGTTCAGAAACATTTGTTTGAAAGAATTTCTCATGTAACGCATTATATAAACATAACATTGATAATTATGTAATAATAAAACCAATTGGTTAAACATGTTTACATTCATCTTCTATGTCTTACGTGAACGTCCCAAATCAAATCATTTTTGCCTAAAGAACGGTAAAACCTTTAGTCCACTTGCTCGTTTTAATAAAACCATCAACGTGAATTTTACCATTATCAGTGAGTGATTCACTATCACTTGCGCTCGATATACAGTAAAGTTTTAACGTTGAATGGCATTACCTTTTTAGTAACGGATTAACGATAAGCGAAGTTAACTTTGTGACTAACGTTGCGGTACACAGATATGTTACAGAACCGCATCACCCCTAGCCTATGGGATAAATGCCTGCTGGAATGTACAACATTAATGCAGGATGGCGGCAGACCGTATTATTCGTTTCGGACCTCTTGATAAGTATGGAAGAGCGATTACGCATGTCAATCACATCGCGATTACTGGCAGCATGGGGTTCACGCCTGAGCCTCAGGACGTGCGCTAGCAGCGCATTTCAGGTTTTTCAAGCGTAAACTTCTCGTCGCAATATCTCGGGATGTAATTGGAATATTGCGATGCAATCAACGCCATTGTTTATGTGATTTGTCATGCTATGGATTGCTTAAGGAAAATATAGGGTGTCCACATACAAAAACATAAGTTTGTGTTAAAAAACACATTCGCTTTCGTTTTAAAATATTTCCAATTATGTACAGTCATGGGCCCCAGTCGTACATTGATACCAGTGAAAGTCGTTTTGTTCCAGAGATATTTTGGGTGGACAAGATAGCGGGGACACCCTGTATATAAGGCTGTGGATTGCTGTGTTATAAAGGTTAAATTACGTGTTTGTATTGGTAGCACCGTCAAAATCAGTATCGCATCGTTTCATAGTATAAACATACGTTGTTTGTCGAAGAGCTAATAGTTTTCCGAAGCAGGATGAGAGACAGAATGATTGATGAACTGCAGTGGTATTATCGGATGGCCATTAGGAATACTGACGATTTGTTGAAAATGAAACAGGCATTATGGCAGCTACCTCCTTCCAGAGACTGTCAACTAATCAAAATCCAGTACACTACCTTTGCCCTTCTGGGCCTAATTAATGGTACAATTATCGCAATGCCCGCTGCTTAAACAATTCATAGAACCATTAACATTCCGTCCCAGCAGCAGTCATGGCTATCATGAAACCTATTTACGGATTCTGGCAAATCCTGAATTACGGAATAATCAGACTCAAAGTTATTCAATAATCTTATATTCACTCGCTTACCAAAATATGTTTTTGTTGGAATGAAGACACTAAAGGGGGTCTTTTAATGATGGCGACATTGGTAGAATGAAAGTGCTACAGCGTATGGTATTTAATCAGCATCAGAGAACATCAACAGGTCGACAAGGTTCGCATTGGTAAAGGAGAGTATGCAGCACAGTTGGTCACTTAGGTGTCCTGAAAGGAAAAAGGAAGAAAAACTTGGTAAAATATCAAGAGGATGGTGCAAATATATAGAAGCCGTTCCTTAAAATTTACATTTTCTGTTGCATTTTTCCCGAGTGGACTGAACTAGAACAAGAACATAATACTAATTCTAATGGAAATTATCTAGGATAACATACAAAAATGTACATAAAACTTTAACCGTGTACTGAAACAATTGAACTTCCAAAATCAGTGACTGAATAATTCGTGCCTGAAAAGCAGGAAACCTGGGTTCGAGTCCCGACTGGGTACACGTTTTCAACATTACCCATTTGCTTTAATGTTATACATTCCGTGAATATGAATAGATAATCACTGCAGTATTAAAAATGTCGTCCATTCTTTCTGACGATATATATATATATATATATATATATATATATATATATATATATATATATATATATATATATAAAGTGGCGATGACAGGGTAAAAATTCTTTCTTTAGTGCGGAGACACTCCTAGGTCCTCACTCTTACGGATATTAGTTCACAATAACTACGAATTTGAGTTCTAGTAGACAGGGTAAAATTGAGAATTCGTATCTGAGGGCAGGCGTGCTTTAGTAATTCCGTGCATGTGCGATAATCGCCGTGTCCTCAGTGGTGTAGGGGTCAGCACATCTTCCTAGAAAGCAGGAGACCAGGGTTCGAGACCAGGCCGGCTACACATTTTCAACTTTACCCATTCGCAGGTAATGTCATACATTCCATGAATGTGAAATAAAATTATTGTTGCTCAGCAGACTCAGAACATCCAGTTTAGTTTAATGTCTTGCAAGAGTTTCATGACAATGGCTACAGTCGTTTCTGAAATACAGGGAACGCCAAGTCAGTAAATTTTGAGACAGGGCGTTCCAGCTGCACAGAAATCTGTCTCTTCTTCTACAACGTGTTCTTAGCGACGGGCGTATATAGGTATGAAAATTATTAAATCGATAATGTAGTAAGTCATTTTCTGCAAAATTCTAAATGAACTATTAACAGAAGAATGGAGAAAAAAAGAAAACAAGTAGAAGCCGACCTCAGGGGAGATCTGTTTGGATCCAAGAGAAATATAGGAAAACGCCAGGTAACACTGACCCTACAACTTACGTTGGGAGAGGCAAATTTACAGCTTTTGCAGATTTGAAGAAAACTCTTACCAACATTTCCGGCAATACACTACTTGAATTTCTGAAATCAGAAGAGGTAAATTAGTAACATATAGGAAAGGGAAAATTATCTTCCATAGCTTCCACTTGTGCAGAAAACATGGAACCATTGGTTGAGAAGGGAATAAGAAAGTGTTTTAGCGTTTCCGAAATGCTATTCGATCAGTACATTGAGTACGGTGAGAGAGTAGTAAGTAACTAATAATCTGTCATGGGAATTTATGTTCAGAAAGGACTAACAGAAAGCTTGTGGTTTGACGATGAGATTGTAAATCCGCCAGAGACAAAATTTTCAAATGTTTGTAATTCTATGGGACGAAACTACGTTGGTCATCAGTCCTTAGACTTAGAAACTTCTTAAACTAACCTCAAGACAACACACCCATCCATGCCAGAGGAAGGATTCGAGCCTCCGACACGGGAGCCACGCGATTCGCAACGTGGCGCTCCAGACCGCTCGGCTACTCCCTCGCACCTGTCAGATACAGAAAAAAGTATCTAGACGAGCAGCTGAATGGAATGTATATTGTCTTGAACGGAGGATATAAGATCAACAATAACGAAAGCAAAAGATGGTAACTGAATGTAGTCGCATTACATCAGAAGGTACTGACAATTAGGAAAGGAAGCTAGAAACGGGGTAGATGAGTTTTGGGACTTGAGCAGTAAAATAAAGGATAATAACTGATGCTAGTCACTGTACTGAAGATATAAAATGCAGAATGGCTATGAAAAGTAAAGCATATCTGAAGAGAAATTTACTAACAGTGAAATTTAATTAATTATTATGAATTCCTTGCTTAAGGCAATTGTCTGCCACGTAACTTGGTGTGGGTGTGAAACGTGAACCATAAACTGTTCGAGCAAGAAGAGACTAGACTTTTATAAATGTGTTGCTACAGATGAATGCTGAAGATTATATGGATACACATCGAAAAAGATGGGGAGAAGGCAAAATTCTGCATATTTTGACGAAAGAAGGTAAATTTTGGTAGGATACCTTCTGAGACATCAAATAATCTTCAATTTAGCATTGCAGGTAATGTTGAGGAGTAAAAATCGCAGACGGGGACTGAGAGGCGAATATAGTAAGGAGGTTCCGAGAGGCACATCAGACCAGTCTTTGGACTGAAGACAACGACAACATTAAGGATGTGTGGCCATTCCTTAACCTCTCTCATAAACGGGAGTCACCTGTTCTTTTTAACATGTGCTTGAAACTACACATTTGATCGAAGACCTATATCTATAAATGTGTATGCCTGTTCGGTGTACGTTTATCACGTCTGAACCACAAGACATAAAGAGCTAAATATTTGTACAGTTACTAATTTATACCTGAGGAAGGTTTTAGGCATATTTTATAGCGATCTGGTAGATATTTACTACTTTGAAGAATATAATGCAAAATGCGGAACAATAATTACTCTTTGAAAATTACATTTACTCTTTGAAAATGGTTTTATTGGTTGCATTGTTGCTTGAGGGTTGATAATGACAAAAGGGTGAAGTACATTGGGATGGAAAGTTATCGGCGTATATAAAATTCTACGTGTGTGTGCATTAATATTTCGCTCTGCAGCGAAACCTACAGAATGCAAACGAATGGTCTCTGTGTAATTGTTGTCCGAAGTCTCCCATTGTACACCATAGCAGTTCCATATCGATAGGTATAAGGGGGTGGAAGATATGGTGGTTGAAAGTCGTCAAATTTTAAAAAAATTCGTACTGAAGGCCAGCGATGACGTTTGCGACTCTATAGCAAGGAGGTTACATAGAGCGAAACGTGATGCTACGGACCATATCTTTGGTCTGTGCGTGCTGCAATGTCTTCAGCTCTTTCTCTGTAAGGATAAGCATACGAAAAGGAATAAAATAAATAAATAAAGCAGTAAAAAAGAAATTTCTTTTAATACATCACTTTAAAAAATTCGATTTGACGTTTCGCGCATTATCTATCAAAATCAACCAACACGCGAGCGGAGCCGCGGGTTTAAGCTAGTTAGTGATAATTACAAGCACAGTAAGAGGCCAATGGCGCAGAGCATTGTATCTGAAACCTATTTGGGATTCTATCAGGATCTGTCGACTAACTTCTTGTCAGCTTCACGGGAAGGATAAACTGTATCACTACTTGGCATTTCCGTTCCTATTACGCTCCCAAAGGGAAGGAGGGGAAAAAATAATGTTCATATGCTTCTGTACGAGCTCTAATTCTCTTATCATGTCTTTGTGATCATTACGCAAAATGTAACAGGCGGCAGCAAGATCCTTCTGTAGTCAGCTCCATACCTCGGTCCCCTAAATTTCCTCAAAAGAATTTCTCGGAAAGAATGACGTCTTTTTCCAGCGATTTCGATTTGATTTCCCAGAGAACCTCTGTGAGACTCGCGCTTTGGTCGAACCT
The DNA here is from genome assembly GCA_026315105.1 of Locusta migratoria. Classification (NCBI taxonomy): domain Eukaryota; kingdom Metazoa; phylum Arthropoda; class Insecta; order Orthoptera; family Acrididae; genus Locusta; species Locusta migratoria. Next base: position 221,107,225 of record CM048751.1, on the reverse strand, counting down.
ACCAGCAACGAACCAGGCCGCTCGACTCTGAGCTGCTTCCATGTCTTCCTTTAAACTGATTTGATGCGGGGCACAAACACTTGAGAAACACTCAAGACGTATTATAAGCGGTCCTCTTTTAAAGATGAAGTCTTTACAAAATTCTCCCAATAAACCGAAGTCCGCTGTCCGCCTTAGTCACTACTGTCCGTGCATGTTTGTTCAATTTCATATTGCTTTGCAGTGTTACGCATAGATATTTGAACGACGCGACTATATCAAGAAGCTCACTAATAATGCAATATTCGAACGCTGTAGGATTGTTTTTCCCTCTTATGTACATCACCTTACATTTTTCTACATGTAGAGTTAACTGCCATTCTTCACACGATCTAGTAATTTCTTCTAAGTATTCTTGGATGCTATTAAGGACAATTTAAGACGACACGCACCCATAGACCACAGCATCATCAGCAAACAGCCGCAAATTACAAGTTACTCTGTCCATCAGATCTTTTATATAGATAGAAATATAGTAGCGGACCTATCACACTCCCCTGGGACACGCCTGACGATACACTCGTCTCTGATGAGCATCCGTCGAGAACAACGTACAGCGTTCTATTATTTAGGAAGTCTTCCAGCCAGTCAAAAATCTGTGAACCTATTCCATATGCTCGTATTTATCGTTAGCATTCTGCAGTGTGGCACTGCGTTAAATGCCTTTCTGAAATCGAGGAAAACACAATATGCCTGTTGCCCTTCATCCATGGCTCGCATGGTATCATGTGAGAATAGGGCAAACATAGTTTCACACGAACGATGTTTCCTAAACTCGTGCTAATTCATAGAAAGAAGGTGATCGGTCAAAAGGAAATATTAGAGCTGAGAATATGCTTCAAAATTCTACAGGAAACTGATGTCCTATATCGACCTGTAATTAGGTGAGTCACTTCTCTTTCCTTTCTTATAAACAGGAGTCACCTGCACATTTTTTCAGTCACTAGGAACTTTGGGCTGAATTAAAAATTCGCGATAAATGTAACCTAAGTAAGGAACCAATGCCGCAGAATAATATTTGTAATACTTAAGTGGTATTCCATCCGGACCAGGAGACATTTTTGTATTTAGCTATCTCAGCTGCTTCTCTATGCCGGAAATACTATTACTATGTTGTCCATTTGGGAGTTAGTACATTGAACAAATGATGCTACGTTTGTACGGTCCTCCAGCGCGAATGATTTCTTTAAGCTTAAATTTAGAACTTCAGCTTTCCGTTTACTTTCTGCTATTACTGCCCCGGAATGATCAACGAGAGATTGGATAATGGCATTTGACCTATTTATCGATTTTACATAGTACTATAATTTTTTGGGGTTCTTGTAAAAATCTTTTGCTAAAGTATGTCTTTGGTAATTATTTTATGCTTCGTGCTTCAATCGTTTCGTAAATGCACGAATCTCTACTAACTTTTGCCTGTCTTGATTTGCGTGTTATTTTATGAGCCGATAGTGCAACAGCCTTTGTTTTCTCAGTTACTTTCTAATATTATTATTATATTACGGTGGATCTTTTCCACTGTTAATTGACTTATTGGCCTATTTATTACTTTTCATCCAGCCAGGTGGCGCAATGGTAACATGCTGTGTTCGCATTTCGGAGTACGATGGTTCAAATGCAGATTTCTTCGTCTACATATTTACAATGCTAAAATCATTTGCGTACCTGGTAGAGGATTATTCGAACTGCTTTCATGATACTTCTGTACTGTACCAAATTCTAACAGCGCGCTTCGGAAGAAATCTCCAGTTCTTACTGTTTTCGATCTGATTTCTCTTGTAGTATTATAATGATCACATCCCACTGTGTAGGTGAGTGGTAACAAAATATGTTCGTATTCTGCGGAGAAAGATGGTGAAACAAATTTCGCTAATAGATCTCGCCACAAATAATAACGCCTTTCTTCAAATGAATTCCACGCCAATTCGCGCATCATTGCCGTGACACTCTATACCCTATATTGCGATAACACAAAACGAACTGACCTACCCTGCATTCTGCGTCAGTTCCACTTCATGATAGTTAAAATATGCGCATCAATATTCTAAAATTGGATGGAGGAGGGTAGAGTAGGCAGTTTATTCGCATAACTGGTGTATCTTCTAAGTTTGTTATATCTTGGCGCCACAGTGTTTCTCATGTCGTAGATTGACGTAATTATACGAGACTAAACAAGAACAGTGTCATATCTGTTAATATTTCTACTTTATTCACGACATATTTGTGAGGTTCCTGTCTATCAGGAGTGAGCACTCACCCCTTCACAACTGCTTCCAGTATAATAATGAACCTCAAGTAATTAAACTCTGATACTGCTGGACGGCAATTTCACTGGAACATCATTTTAAGGGAATATTTGCCAGGCTTCTCTGTGAGTGCGAAGCGGGGGCCATCTGCGTGTTCCGGGAACTGTTCCCAGAGGTCGACGGGAATTCGTAAAATGTCCGCTCCACGCAGTCTCTTCGGTGGTGCCAGGGGGAAATTCCTTACGGAAACACAGGCATCTCGCCCAACCGCCAGAGAAACGGATGAATGAACTTACACAGAGCATTGTCCTGAGGAGATTTTGTTGCGAGCTATCATAGGCTGAATACTGCTGTTTCCTTGCAGCCCTCCGCGTAAGACATGGGGGTGGGGCTGGGGGGAGCGCCTTTTGTCAATGATATGCTTGCAGAATTTTAACACGAATTATTTACAGAAGGATGGAAAAGTTGGTAGAAGCCGACATTGGGGAGGATCAATTTGGATTCAGGAGAAATGTAGGAACTCGGGAGACAATCCTGACTTTACGGCTTATCTTAGAAGATAGATTAAGAAAAGGCAAACCTACATTTCTAGCTTTTGTAGATTTGGAGAAAGGTTTTGATAATGTTGATTGGAATACACTCTTTCAGATCTTGAAATCAGCAGGAGTAAAATATAGGGAATGGAAGGTTATTTACAACTTGTACAAAAACCAAATAGCAGTTATCAGATTTGAAGGGCACCAAAGAGATGATGAGGTTGGAAAGGGTGTAAGACAGGGTTGTAGCCTTCCTCCAATGTTGTTCAATTTGTACATTGAGCAAGCTATAAAGGGAAGCAAGGAGAAATTTGCAGAAGGAATTAAAGTTCAGGGTGAAGAAATAAAAACACTGCGTTTTGCCGATGACATTGTAATTCTGTCAGAGACAGCAATGGACCTGCATGAGCAATTGAATGGAGTGTACAGTGTGTTCAAAGGAGCATATAAGATGAACATTAACAAGAGAAAAACAAGGGTAATGGAGTGCAGCGTACGAAAATCAGGTGATGCTGAAGGAATTAGAATCGGTAACGAAACGAGAAAGGAGGTAGATGGGCAGTAAAATAACAAATGATGGTCGCAGTACAGAGGATATAAAATGCAGAATGGCAATGGGAAGAAAAGCATTTTTGAAAAAGAGAAATTTGTTAACATCGAACACTAATTTGAGCATGAGGAAGTCCCTTCTGAAGACATTTATGTGGAGTGTTTCTTTGTATGGGAGTGAAACATGGACGATAAACAGTGCGGACAGGAAGAGGATAGAGGCTTTTGAAATGTGGTGTTACATAAGAATTCTGAGGATTAGATGGGTGGATTGCGTAACTAATGACGAAGCACTAAACAGAATTGGGAATAAAAGGAATTTCTGGCATACCTTGACTAAAAGAAGGGATCGATTGGTAGGACACATTCTTAGACATCAAGGACTTGTGAAATTAGCGTTGGAGGAAAGTGTCTGGGGTAAAAGTCGCAGAGGGAGACCATGAGATGAATATAGTAAGCAAATTCAAATGGATGTAGGTTGCTGTTCTTATGAGGAGATGAAGAGGCTTGCTCAGGATAGATTAGGTTGGTGAGCTGCATCAAACCAGTATCCGGACTGAAGACCACAACAACAACAACTGGCTCCGTTTCTAAATGACTGTCAGTGATGTGCGCGCAGATTTGGAGGCCTTGGCGGGGCGTCCTATGTGTTCACTGGTTTATTGAATCCCGGAAAAAAACTCACTGTGACAAAGAGTAAATAAAAAAAATTAAAACTGTTTTTAATCTATCATTCTTCGTTTAGTTCTTCTATCAGATAATTTTATATACACATTCAAAATATTTTTATCGCATGATGCACGTTTTACGTCACGGAGACAGCACGTGTACGAGTCGTAGCGCGGCCACCTAATATAGGCGGTAGTGGCCGCAGCACAGCAATGCGCATGCGCGGCTGAAGTTTAAATTCTCTTCTGAACACCCTGGAGGCAGCAAATGGGTGCTCTTGCGGCAGGAAGGGGTGAGGGCAAACGCCGCTTTTAACATTGGCGTAGGAGCTGGTAGAGACACCAGTTCCTGGCTGCCCGAGCTGTGGCGATTACGCACGAACTGTCACGAAGTAAAAGCAATGAAGCTATTCCGCTCCTCGAATTGCGCATGAGCATATCCTCCATGAAGGCAACATCTGCCATATTTGTTTTAGCGCATTGAAGCTTCATCAAAACAGGTCATATTTGGTACAATATAACTATAAATTAAAGATGCATCAAGTGTAAAAGCTTTCAGAAGATCCGAACATAAATAAATGAAGTCGGAACTCCGCACCTAACAAGAATAGCCGTTTCGTTGGCGGCAATACGCTGCCGTGTCGATATCATTGGGTTAAAGAACGACTGAAACCAATATTTTTAAAACCCAATCTTCTTTTTAACAGATATAGGAACAAAAATGGCTTCTGTATTGTTACTTGCCGCATACCTTTAGAAAATTTTTCGAATGTGTCTTGATTTTGAGGATAAATAACATTTATACTCTTCGTTGTAACAGATATTTAACTATTTGTAAAATGCCGCGCGGGGTTACCCGAGCGGTCTCCCGCATCAGATGTTCGAATCCCCCCTCGGGCATGGATATGTATGTTATTCTTAGGTTAGCTGAACTTAATTTAAGTAGCTTGTATGATCAAAGTAGTTTGGTCCCATTAGAATTACAAACATTTGAACTTTTTTTTTTTTTAAATTTTTGTCACGTGACCCGAAGATAGCTTGTTTCTTCACAGTAACCGATTTATTTTTTGTTACAGTCACATAACAGATTGATCAGTTGCTGTGTTTTATTGTTTATGTGCATGGTGATATTCTTTATATTTATTATAAAAGAAAAATGAACAACGTTCAGTATGTGATTCTTGAGTTGCTCCCCGCGTATTTGATAATCAAAATATCCGTGGGTGTACTGCCGGTCTGTAGTGTCCAACGGGCAAAATATTTCGGCGATCATACATGTCGCCATCATCAGGACTGACCTCTTGGAAACGCGCCGGCACGGAGATCCGCACGCTACGGCGGCTCGAAGGGAACTCGGTTCTAGCCACTACCGCACAACCTGTTGGGACGGATGAAAACACGAGGGAGGAGGTAGGCACTGAGATTATTCCATATACCGGCGCACTCTCGGGGAAGGTCGCCCGCATTTTGTAGAAACACAAGGTTGGAACTGTCTTTTGTCCGCCGTATAAAATTCGTGCACTGGCGGGGAGCGCCAAAGATGATATCGGTTTGAGGAAGGCCGGCGTATACCAGATTCCGTGTCAGTGTGACAAGTCATGTATTGGACAGACGATGCGTACCGCCGAGGATGGATGCCTTGAACAGCAGAGGCACACCCGTTCGATGTATCCGAGCAAGTTGGCGGTCGCTGAACATTGTTTGTCGGAGAAACACGCGATGTAGTATGAACGCACTAGGATTCTGGTACAGACGTCGAGATACTGGTACTGCGTCGTTAGAGACGCCATTGAAATTCGCACTAGTGACGACCTCATAAACCGTGACTATGGCTATAATCGTATCAAATCTTGGGAGCCAGCGATTGAGTTAATTAAGAGTAAATCTAGCAAATGTAACGTAATGACGACCACGGTGGACAGAGCCCTCACATCGACGTCATCTCAGACGCTGTCGCAATCGGTTCCACTGCGCGACCGCGGCGCGGGGTGCGGACTACAGAGGGGGTGTTCCGCGGGCCGAGGGTATTTAAATCGCCCGCTACCGGGCTAGAACCCAGTTCCCTTCGAGCCGCGGTAGCGTGCGGATTACCGTGCCGGCGCGTTTCCAAGAGCTCAGTCCGTCAGTTCACCGGATGATGGCGACATGTATGATCGGCGAAATATTGTGCCCGTTGCACACTACAGATCGGCAGTACACCCGTGGATATTTTGATTAACGTTCAGTATCTTTTAGAACAAAATTTCTCAGCTTTAAGCTTGGAACAAAAGTGTGAAATAAAGAAGCTTAGTAGGCCGACGCCTCAGTTCGAACTGAAGCAAGCTCAGACAAGCCGAGGTAAGACATTCTGCAGATCTTTCAACGAAACTATATATCCAAATGTAGGGGTTGTGGGGTATTGCAAACCAATGCGCTTTCCTCCGTCACCAATTGCAGAGGTGCGGCAAATTGTCTCGTAAAACGCCGAGTGGAAAGGGATGAGGGGGGGGGGGGGGCTTCGAAACGTCGACGTGCCGAACGGAGAGGGGGAGGGTGGCCAGGGCCACTATCAAGATCCGACACTCAAAGAAGTGAATCCCCGGACATCTGAAGCACCAGCCGACACTGTTTGGAGAGATTTTTCGTACCTCGAGCTAGCTGCCGAAGGCAGTCGTTTGTCTGCCCTCCCTTGAGCAGTCCCTAGTAATCTACTCTCGAGATTTATTTATTTATTTATTTTAATGAGAAGTCTTCCGTCTGTTTATTTGTGCGTTTGGATCTTGGTAGCAAATTCAGATAGTGTCTATTTCATACCAAGTTCAGCCGACACGCAGGCGAAGCTGAATACTTCGTGCCGTTCCGCGATTACTTGCAATTTAGAGCAGTTTACGCTGAGTTTTTTTTCCCGCTAGTATAGTAAGCTTTCTTGCCTCGTTCACGTGAACGGCTACTTAATTATGCTCTCGTGCACTAGTCCATTGTGTGGAGAGTAATTTGCAGAATCGTCTGTACCGACAGTCGATACTCTAATTCACTTGTCAACAATCACAGTGAACAAGCAGCGCGCAGCTTCCTTGTTTATCAATCTCATGTTCAATGACCTGTCCATTAGTGTCTGTAGAAGAGCACAGACAAAGGCTGATCTCTTGGCAAGTGACAGCAGGAACTCACACGAGTTAGATAAACACCGATGGCTGAATGCGGAAGAGTCCACAATTTATTTCGCGTCTTCCTTGGCAACCGATTGCAACGCACAACAATGGCCGCCCACAGCATTGGGTATGGCGTATGGTAACGTACACTTGCGTACCGACATTGTAACTACTTTGTTGACTGTTTCCCCCAATACTGATTTAACATAACCATTTATCGTTCAGCAATCATTATCAGTCCCCAATTTTATACGCCCTCCAGTACAGAGTGAGAGTATTCATTATGTACCCAATCATTGCAGAAGCTTTGCAAACTGCATAGCCGTTATAGTTATTCTTTTTTGTTTGTTGACAGTTTATGGTTACCGTTTAAATTTATTTCTAGGCTAAATGCTGGTCTGACAGCATATAGAATCATAGGAAACCAACATTATTTTTGTACCTGTTTTGTGAAAAGTACCACCAGTTTCATTGAATATCAATTCGGCCTTCGCCTCTGTTTAACTTTCAAAATCTCCCCAGAAGATTAAAGATTTGCGTGTTTCTTCTACTTCTTTTCGCATCGTAATTTTTCTGAGAAAGAATCTGTTGGCAATCTTTAGAACTTAAATGATCCGATTTGTAACAGGGAATACACCTCCTATACGAATCGACGGCTCAGGGATCATAAATTTACTGTCGTACTTCGCCTCCCCATCACAATAGCTCCCCGACCTTCTTTTTAACTGAGAGGTGTAGTTCAATATATCTTTCAGTAGAAGAACCGTCTTGTTCTGCAAAAATATATTTTTCTTTAATATTTTGTAGTCTATTATTGTACAGATATAATTTACAACAGTATATTTATATGTGGTGTTGTACACGAGAGTCAACTACAACAATACAAATGTCTTTCTGACTTATGTATGCACTACACCATCAATAATTGTAATCTTGTAAATTGTATCTGTACTATACTAGATTACGTAACATTAAAGAGAAATATGTTTTTGGAAAATAAGACACTTGACAACGACTATTCTCCCAAAATATATGTCTCGTAAATAAGGAATAAATATCAACAGATATTACAGTGGTCCGGTGCTACCTCATATTATTATCAAACAACTTACGGGTATGCTGCCAAGACATGCAACAACCCCTGTTGGGGTCCGTTGTGAGTACATCATTGTGGGTTCGTATACCAACAAGGCAGTTCGTTGCTATTCTGCCTAAAGCGCTGTACTCAACAGTGAGGTGATTTGTTTGATTTTTATCTAAGGAAATTAAATATGTACTAGCAATTTTTATTCTGTCATAATGTAACAAAAAAGAAAACAAAGAAAACATATCAGAACAGAAGATCTGTTTCGCATGAAGAGGAAAATTTAAAATGGTATAGATGTTTGTAAATCTATCGGACTCAATTGAGTGGTCATTTGTCCGTAGCGTACAAATTACTTAAAATAAGTGAAACTAACCTAAGGACAACACACACATCCATGCTCGAGGATGGACTGGAAACTCCGACGCGGGAGGCCTTGGGATCCGCAACGGGGCGCTCCAGACCGCTCGGCTAATCCATCGCGGCACAAGGTACAGATAACTGCTGTACTTTATGAAGAAGTAAATGCATAATAATCACGTACAAGTAAAGAATCACAATGACACAAATCTTTGGTAAACAGCAGCAAATGTCTCTCGTGCAGGAAGTCGTCGTTGTAAACAGTGTTCTAGATAAAAAACTAAACAAATGTTTGTTAAGCTTATGGGTCTTAACTACGGGGTCATCAGTCCCTAAACTTACAAACTACTTATGAACTACCTTATACTAAAGACGGCACAAATATCCATGCCCGAGGGGAGATTCGAACCCCCGACCGTAGTGGCGGTGTAGACCGTGACTGAAGCGCCTCAGTCTCCTCGGCCACCACGGCCGGCTGTTCTAGATAAATTCGTTCTGATTCCCTCGCAACAGCATTTTCCTCGCCCTAAATTAAATGGATATCGCATAGTTCACCAGGCCGTAGTTGCCTACGATTCACGCACGCGGTGTCAATATGCGCAGCGTGCAGTATCAGAAATCGATTGCTTACGTACATACACCGCCAAGTATCTATTTTTCCAAAAGCATTATCCTGAGACGAACTTTTTTTTTCTGGGACAACCGTAGGAATTACACAAACATGTTAATAGCTTTATTTTATTTTATTTTATTTATTTATTTGCAAACACACCGACATGTAGCACCTGTAATAATTTGGCGGCTTATACCCTTTACACCTTTTATATATGTCCACAAAGCAAATTTGTTTAAGAAATCAGTCTACTCATGAACGTGTTCACTTCCAAAGACATTTAGCAATCGCACATAAAATTATGTCGTCTGTGCTTGAAGGAGAACGTATGTTCACTTCCAGATAAAGAGACAGCAGTTCACACATTTAAATATCTGGTGATATATATATATATATATATATATATATATATATATATATATATTAATCATATTATTGTCGAGAGAACCATGGTCCAGCTGTATGTAGGAGAGTAATGGATGTATGACATCGAATCGTCTCCGGAGAACGCCGAACTCAGTGGGTGCATCTTAGTACTGCTCAATCCCATTTGAAACAGGAGTTTGTTAAATCGATGGACCTGAAGCTACATGGCGATGTCTTCGGTCATTATAGCAAATCCCAGGAGTGTATGAGTAAGAAACGAATCTCAGATGCAAATAAATTCATTGACCGTCCTGAGCAAGATGGGACCTTGCTCTGATACCTGGGCTCTATATAAACGCTCCCAAAAGATTTATAGCCCTATCTTGCAGGAAACAACATGTGAATTTACACTCCATTAATACCTGAGTCTAGAAGAACTAATTAATGAAACTGACTTGATTGGTAGAGCCGTAAAAGAGGTAGTTTACAACGGTAAAATCTTAAATTAAGATATGTTATAAGATGCTAGAACATAATCATCTCTCTATTTGTCAGGTTACTGGTTGGAGAAAAAACTGAATGATACAGCCGTAGATTGGAAATGCATGTTAAAAATGTGTTTTTCTGTGTGAGCAGAAAAAGGAGTGTGTTGGTAGAGCATCACTGCTCCATTCTCATCAGGTATTGTATTTCTCATCAGATGGACCAAATCACAGTAAACCCTATGAGACGGCCATGACAATTCGTTTGTCTGACTAGGAGAATATGATCACACGGATATGTAGAATTCGAAGGTGGTACAACACAGCAAGATGCAAGCAGTGTAGTGAGCATCATACTTAGTTGTACCAGAGTCATTAATGGTTGATTTGGGATTAGCTACGGATGCAGCATTTGTCCATAACAATAAACCGATTCGGGTCACAGGTTTCAGCACGAGAGATCGTGCACATATGGAAAAGAACTTACTATTACCGAGCTCCTACGTGCTGAACAATTTTACTGCATGTCCTGACTGGAAGGCTCCAGCTTCCCTTCTATCTCCTTATAGTGCATGACATGTATTAAAATAGGTAGAAGGTGGTGAAATAACAAGATGAATTATTTACAGACGAATGGAAAATCTGCTAGAATGCAACCTCGGGAGGGAGGGAGGGAGCGGGAGAGGAGAATCGTTTGCATTTAGGAGAAAAGTAGGAACACGCGAGATATTGCTCGCATTACAACGTATCTTACAAAAAAGGTTATGGTAAACGTAAACCCACATTGAGAGATTTCAATAGCGCCACGTTGCTTTCCAACGGTAAATAAATATGTATTCTTGTTAATTTTGCTTCAATAAATTAAGGATTATCAAATTCCTTCAAAACTCGTGGCTGGAGGGAAAAATTGTCATACTTGTGTGAAGCCAGAGGAGGAGGGGAGAAAGTCGTCATCTTTGCAGAACACGCCGGAGGACACCCAAAAAGGCACTTTTTTACTATTGTAACGTTGCAAAGAGCAGCTGGTCCGGAATTCGATGGCCGGTCGTTAAAAAAGCACAACACTAAACGCTTAGAACACGTTTATTGCTAACACAAGCATACAGTTAGTACAGACTGCTCAAAAATGTTCAAATGTTTGTAGAGTCTATGGGACTTAACTACGGGGTCATCAGTCCCTAAACTTACAAACTACTTACGAACTACTTACAACTAAGGACGGCACAAATATCCATGCCCGAGGGGGGATTCGAACCCCCGACCGTAGTGGCCGTGCAGACCGTGACTGGAGCGCCTCAGTCCCCTCGGCCACCGCGGCCGACAGTACAGACTGCCTCCTGCTTTGAGTGCTCTACTATTTATACATAGGAAGAATTTTCTAGTAGTTCCAAGTACATCAGACATCAGAAAAACGTAGAACATGGCTCCCTACACTTCTGTCAGTGTTGTTTAAACAGCAACATATTTGCCTTTTTTGGGCTCCGAATGGAGCAATTTTGAGCCAGTAATTTTATGAACTAAATGTATAAAACGACAGTGAACAATTTATTATGTTTTACAGAAAAAATCCACCCACAGAAGAACTCTAATATGTATCGAAACATATATGAGGGGGGAAAAATCATTGGCCTTGAACGTCCCGTCGTCAGAGTAATAATTAGAAACGGAGCACAAATTCGGACTGTTTTTGTAAGGAGGGGACAGGACGTCAGCTGTGCCCTTTCAAAGGAAAGTTTACACAGAAGTTAAGTAAATCTAATTTTTTTCAACTGCGCCCTATATAAAGCTCTATCCGTTTTATCTACCCAGACATGTTTCACCCAGGTCTCGCACTTTTGAGGACGGTGATTTAAATCCGCCTCCGACCATCCAGTTGACTTTCCCGTCACTTTTCCAAATCGTTCCAGCCAAAGTGCGAGACCTGGGTGAAACATGTCTGGGTAGATAAAACGGATAGAGCTTTACATAGGGCGCAGTTGAAAAAAATTAGATTTACTTAACTTCTGTGTGAACTGTAACGTTTACCTCACCCGCCCTGATAACCGCGTGCGTTAGCACACCGCATCTGGGATTCATGGAGGTGCACAAGTCGTGGATCCAATCTGCCAGGCGGATTAACGACAATGGCCAGAGGGTCGTCCAACCTCGGTGTAATTTTCAAGTGTTTTTCCACATCCTACGTTGTGGATACTAGACTGCCACCTAAACCTTTCCACAGCTCCACTAGTCGCAAAAATTTCGCCAACATTTTAAAATTATTTTAACACAATGAAAAGTTATGCTGAATAGAGAATACCAAATAGCAAAAATATATTTCCATTAAAAGTACTTATCGATAAATATGTAAATATAGTAATAGAAAAACGTGTAAACAGATTCGTAACACTGAAACCGGAGTTATAACAAATAAATGTTAATGGGTAAATTTTAATCAAAATAAGAAATATAGAAACCCTGGTCTAATAAAAATCATCTGAAGATAAAAACCAACTGCAGAACGATCTGAATTAGATAATAGTATGGTGTAAAAATTGTCAATTGACTCTAAATAATGATAGGTGTGAAGTCGTCCACATGAGTACGAAAAGAAATCCGTTAAACTTTGTTTACAAGATAAATCAATTAAAAGTGAAGGCCGTAAACTCCAAAAAATACCTAGGAATTACTATTACTTCAGACTTAAATAGGAAAGAACACGTAGATAATGTCGTTGGAAAGGCGAACCAGAGACTGAGTTTTATTGGGAGAACCCTTAAAACGTGCAACAGAACTACAAAAGAAACTGCATACACTACGCCTGTCCCTCCATTTTTGGAGTATTGCTGCCCAGTGTGGGATCCTTATCAGGTGGGTTTGACACAGGACATCGAAAGAGTCCAAAGAAGGGCAGCTCGTTTCGTATTGTCACGATACAGGGGAGACAGAGTTACGGAAATGATACAGGATCTGGAATGGGAATCATTACATAAAGGAGCTTATCGCTGCGGCGCGGGCTACTTACGAAACTCAAATCGCCGACATTCTCCTCCGAATGCGAAAATATATTTTTGACTCCCACTTACACAGGTAGAAATGATCATCATAATAAAATAAGAGAAATTACAGCTCGAACAGAGAGATTCAGGTGCTCTTTCTTCCCGCGCGCTATTCGAGAATGGAATGGGAGATAAATAGTATAATGGTGGTTCGATGAATCCTCTGCCAGGCACATAAATGTGATGTGCAGAGTATCCCATGTAGATGTAGATGTCGATGTAGAACAAGAAAGGATACAAAGTAAAGAACTAAGAGTTACGAAAGCATTTATAAAAAGCAGACTAATATTGTTATGACTTTTCCTTAGTAGCCAAAATGTTCAAATGTCTGCAAACTGAAGGAACCAAAATGTTGAGTTCATCAGACCCTAAACTTACAAAGTACGTAACTAGGCTAAGGACAATACACACACCCATTCCCAAAGGAGGACTGGAACCTCTGCCGCGCATGGCGGCAGTTACCTTACAAAAAGTTTTCGCAATTTTTTAAATAACACAATGGACACGCCACATCCAACAGGCGAAAACCAATACAGAACTAAACCTTTCTGGTATATTAAAAATGTATGCCAGATTAGAATTCGAAACCGGAAACTTGCCCTTTATAGGGCAAGCGCTCTAGCCACTGTTTCTTATGGTCTCTTAGCCCTAAGTACGCGAATCACCTAAAATTTCGCATTTACCGTTGATGTGCAAGTACATGAAGTGACCATTTCTTTCCCTAGAAATGAACTGTTTTTTAATAAAACTAAAAATAACTAAACCTCTCTCCGCCTATTCGAGGTAATGTGAAACAAAATATATTTGTAAAAAACTAAAAAAGAAGGGTTTAAATAAAGCAGTAATAGATATATTTATAACAACAAACCTTTGATTTACAGGATGTATCTTTCTGGTATAATTTAATAAAATTAACCAACACAGAATTATTAAAAGTAAAATGACTGCAAGAAATACCGAACCCATTTAATAAAACTAAAATTCTTGGTCGCTGACTTCAGTGTTGCCCGGTCACAGGTACTTTAGCTAATCAAACTTTAAAAATCTACTAGATATTAGCCAGAATAAGAGAGATGTTTGCGTTATTGCATAAGTAAATGCACAATGTTTATTAATTTGGATAGATTTCCTTTTTCAGATAAATCAATATTCATATTTCATATCAAGGTAATATTTGTAGAAGAGGTGAATTTGAATAACGTTCCAGTCCATATATATATATATATATATATATATATATATATATATATATATATATATATATATATATATATATATATATATATATATATTTCAGTTGCTCACACTTCTTATTGAAAGTCAAAAGCATTAAGGATCTAGAGTCCTCTCTCGGTAGCGGTGGAATTCATAAACGTTTACACAGGATACTCTGTAAATCACATTTAAGTGCCTGACAGAGGGTTCATCGGACCACTTTCATATTATTTATCTCCCATTCCATTCTCGAATAGCGAGCAGAAGAAAGAACATCTGAATCTCTCGAGGTCTGAATGTTGACGATTGTAGTTTCGTAAGTAGCCCATGTCGGAGCGGTAAACGCCTTTGTTCCAATGATTCCCATACCAGATCCTGTATCATTTCCGTGACGCTGTCTCCCCTGTATCACGACAATACAAAACAAGCTGACCTTCTTTCGATGTCCTCCGACAAACCCACCTGGTAAGTATCGCACACTGGGCAGTAAGACCAGATAATACAGGAGGAATCTCACTGTATTATTGGTGCTGTCCTTTTTCTAGCTAAGCAGGGAAGTCCTTTTAACGGAACAAAATAAGACGGTGATTTTAGTGATCCACAAAGCGGCAAATTTCTAAATACAATTGATCTCATATCATAGTATAGTGCCCCCCATTCTTCTTCATATTGAACGCCACAAGAAAGGCCAGATTAGCTATTTTTACAAAAATATACAAGATGAGTTCCGTGACTTGTTTGCTGACAAAATAAAAAAAATATAATCAAAGATATTTTAGCTGCTAAATACTTTTCACTGATGTTTGACTGCGCTCCAGATATCAGCCACAATGCGCAGATGAAACAAGTAATTCTATATGTCAAGTCGAATGACTCAGAGGTTGTGGAAAGTTTTGTTGACTTTTTTACAGTTACAGACAATACAGGAGATCGCCTTAGACAAGACATACTGCAAAAATTGTAACAAGATGGGTTAAACATTAAGTACTGCAGGGGGCAGTCTCATGACAATGGGGCCAACGGGGCTGGAAAGTATAAAGGGTTCCAGTCAAGAGTACTTCAGAAGAACGAAGTGGCCTATTTCGTACCATGTGCTGCTCACTCTTTAAATTTAGTAGGAGCAAATTCAGGAGACATTCAGAAGACTAGGTGATCTGCAATAGTAGATGCGGTTGAAGCTGTTTACAAGCATTTTCATAAATTTTTGAAGGCCCTGGAAAAAACTGAAACTTATAAATTGTCAACACCAGAAACACAATCAGAGATAAAATCAATTTTAAAAAATATGAGAATACTCAAATTCATTACTTTAACTTGTTTCTGGCATGCAATATTAAAATAAATTGCTCATGTTAATCAGTTTCTGCGAAGTTAATACTTTACAATTGATAAAGCTGTTCGAAACATTCAAGGACTTTTGGGGGTTCTAAAACTTCCCGGGATTCTTGTACCTCTGAAGTTATTTCTGAGGCCAAAGTGCTAGCAGAAGATAATAAGGTATCAACGGTATTCTCCGAAAAAAAAAAAAAGAATTCGAAGAAAGAAGAAAATGGCCGATGAGCTTTGTGAGGATGAAGTATCCTACATTCACAGAAAAAAAAGGAATAATTGACAGAGCTTAGTACCAGGTTTACAGCACTTAAGAAAATTGGTGCAAAAATTATTGTGGTGTGCAAATTCGAGAAATGGAAGTGGAGGACTTGAAGGCCAAAGCAGTGGAACTGGCAGAAGATCTTACCGAGGAAGAACTTGAAGTTGAAAGTTTCAGACAACATGCGCTGGCAGTAGACAGAGCCTTGCAAGATTCCACTGGATCAACTACATTAAGTTTAATTTATAAAAATAAATTGGTAGAGGGTATCTCTACCTTACTACAGCGTTAAAATATATCTTACCATTCTAGTTTCTGTTTCTTCTGGAGAAAGAAGTTTCAGGAAGCTGAAACTGATTAAATACACTTGAGATGCACGACGGCTTAACAAATTTGAGTATAATATCCATAGAGCACAAACGGGAAGCTTCTCTACATTATGATGATATCAAAAACAGTTTTGCAGCAAAAAAAAGAAAAAAAAAAAGAAAAAAAGAAGAAGAAGCTCGAAAAGCGAAATTTTGAATTGCTTTTTGTGCGATGAGTAATCTTGTAATATTTTTGTATCTATTAAAATGTACTGTTTTCCTTTCATCTTAATTCAGTCAATAAAATAAGTTCATGTTGTGAGATTTATTTAGAAATATGTAACCCAATTAGCGTCAAAAAGTCGATTTTTATAGGGGCGTGAAAGAAGGGGCGGAAAATTAAAGTATACCCCCCTTGGCAAATTTCCTAGATCCGGCCCTAGTTGTATGCCACACATCCCTACGAATTATCATTCTTCTTTCTTCACTGTTTGGTTTGTTATTATGTTTGAGCTACCTCGCCCGGCGTGTCGTAACACATTTACTGCCGATTGTACCTCGTCTCTTATCATCCAAACTCGCCTGCGAAAAGTGAAGATACGGGACCGAATCTCAATCCGACTTACACTTTTGATCTCCCAGGAAGTTTGTATCAGCGCACACTCCGCTGCAGGGAGAAAATGTCTATGAGGAATACAACAGTGCGCTGCGCAAATAGATACAGTGAGCTGAACGCTAATCTTTCGATAAGGAAGTACTACAATAATTTTTGTATCCCAGCCTCGTCGCCACTTTTGTGTCCCAGCCTCGTCGCCGCTTTTGGGTCTCGTTTCCGTCGTAGGTGTCGGTGGCCGAGTAGAAACACCAACACAGGGGTAAAGAATGCACGCTTGTGCAGGTAGGAGGTGACGAGCCAGTGGGACAGCAGAAACTAGAAACACTAGAGTAAATTAGAACGAGATATATATTTCTTAGAGACTTAGTAATACTTAACTTTTACATAGCTCAGTACTGCAGAATGCTGATACTTAGTTGAGCTAGAGGCCTGCCTAGTGCCTATCCGATAGCCAAGTCTTCACTGGTGCCTATCTGATTCCGAAGTGTTAGCTGGTTCCTATCTCAGTCCCAAGTGAACGATGTCGTTCAGTGGTGGCCACGAGCGGAGTTGCAGCAGAGGGCGCTCGTGGCTGACGTCGTAATAACGCCGCGCCGTGCGTGCATGGCGGCGCGCGGCGAAAGTAGGTGGCGCGCACTTTAGACTTGTGCGACACCACAATAATAATTCCCAGACAACAGCAATAAGAAAGACTAAGGTTTCGATGAACGAGGCAGACGTTTCGTTGCTTTAATGGAAACTGCATTACCCCGCTTCAGCGACTTCGTAAACAAATTATCTGAAACGGCTACACACGAAGACAGGGGGTCTAGGGTTTGAAGGTTATTTGATAACGAGGTAATAGGAGTAGACAACGCTTTACGAGAACATCAGGTTGCTCGTGATACGCGAGATTCGAGCCCTGTTACTGTAGCATCAGAAGACGGCGACGATGAAATGCACACCGCTGCACGGCGGACTGCCCCCTTGTAGTCGAGTGCTCGCGATTCAATTAGCGACCGTTCTGAGGGGAATCTGCGCGTCGCGGCACACGTGTCTGTAGCAGACTGCACACAGCACGTGCCTCGCCGTCGCGCGTCCTTAATTAATGCTGCCGTCGCCTCGGGGAAGCAGCAGACAGCATGTGGACGTATGCGTGGAAGGCATCTTCTCCATACCGCGCCAGCTAGAATTACCGCGCTCCACGTAGAATTCTCCCAGAGTCCTCCCCCGCCCACGACGCGGAGCACACACACACACACACACACACACACACACACAGCAGCTAGATGGAAGAGCCGCCAGGTTCATTAGACCCACTCGCCGGACGCCAGTGTCTACGCGTGCTGCCACGAACAGCACGTTTCACGCAGTGTTTTACTTCGCAGTAATTGTTTCATCCGATTTGCGGATTTAATCTGTTTGCCGCTGACAAACACTCTCACTGCCGCGCTCCGGTTCTCACCCACTCGCCTGAACCTCTCTGGAATGGTAAAAGTTCCCGCCTGCTGAACACCAGGGCGTAAAGCAGTTTTTAAAAGCACATATTGACGATTCGGTCCATTACAAATGTTCAAATGTTTGTAGAGTCTATGGGACTTAACTACGGGGTCATCAGTCCCTAAACTTACAAACTACTTATCAACTACTTACGAAATAGGACGGCACAAATATCCATGCCCGAGGGGGGATTCGAACCCCCGACCGTAGTGGCCGTGCAGACCGTGACTGGAACGCCTCAGTCTCCTCGGCCACCGCGGCCGGCCGGTCCATTACACAGAAGAGTTTTAGCAACAATGACAACGGTTGCGGAACCCTTCGTTCACACTATGTAAAAATTGTTAGACTCTAAAATTCGAAATAGCAGCACCGCATGAGAAAATATTTATGAACTGTAAATAAAGATCGAAAATTGAGAATAAAATGTCACACATGTTGGATATTATGTTACTTTAAAAGTATATTAATAGTCCTACTCTGATCTAAAATTCAACCCTAGTTTCAGAATAACTGGCACCATGAGTCACATGATCTTAATCTTCCTTCATATCTTCCAAGTGTCCCGCATTGAGTTTCGAAACAGTTGGCCGTCTCACACCATATCCTATTGAGACAGTATGAATTACAGAAACAATCTAGTGTCAAACTGGTATGAATGGCGATCACTTTTACTAGCCCCTAACTCTACGAAACTCAACCATGGTAGAAGAAGACTGAACAACTATTTATATATTTTAAAAAGATCAATGTACGTAAATTACAATAGAAATATTGTTTCATTATTACACTAGTGCTCCTCGGTTGCACAGTGGTAGAATGCCAGACCACAAATCCATAGGTCGCGGTTCGATCCCCACTAAGTCTTGGATTTTTATCTGCCACTTTCCACTTCTTTCACCTCTGACAGTATTGCTCAAGTGAAAAATACCGAGTAGCACCGTGGTTCGGAACCCCCGTTAAACTATAGGTCCCCCTATAACTGGCTGGGTAAGTCAGTTCGAAGGTCGGAGGAAGGCAACGGCATACCACCTCCTAACAGGACCATGCCTAGTAAAGCACTGTGGTGTTCAAATCAATCTTCGGATTGTTGACTGCTTTACCTTTTACCTTATTACACTAAAGTGCGGATTGATAAGTCTGATAAAATTAGAAAAAAAATTGTTTTAAAGGCGAAAACTCACTTTATTCCTCGACTTAGTCTGCTTGCAAGGATATACACTTGGTCCAGTGAGTTTCCAATTTTTCAACCCATAAGTAAAGTAGACTTTGTCAAAATCTGCAAAATTGTCTGTAATAGCGGCGGACTCTCCCTCATCCGATGAAAATTTCTTCCCACCAAACCAAATTTTCAAGTTTGGCAATAAGGAGCCAAGACTGTTGAATAAGTTAGGTGAGGAACCAATTGGAATCCCAAGTCATGCTCTTTTGCCATTATGATAGCTGCTGTGGAACATTGTCCTGATGAAACAGCACTCTTCTCCGTGCCAATCTTGAAAGATTTTCAATTAGTTCCTGTTTCAAACGATCCAGCAGAGGAGCGTATTAGGGCCCATTATGAATCTGCCTTTTTCAAAAAATGTATCAGCATTATGTCCTGGGAATCCCAAAAGACCGGCTGGAGGCAGCTATCGAACACCAGAGGAATTCCATGAAAAGGGGCTCCGGTGTTCTATAATTGCAACGAGCGGTTTGGTGTCAACACTTTGTGCAAATAGCTGTCATTACATGACGCGCGACGTAAAATGAAATATTGTGTACACGCTGCAACTTCTGTAACCGGAAAACGCTACCAAAGATTTTCAGCATTAATGTAGGAGTTTGGTTTGATAAGACTGGCAAATTTGTATGAAAGAACGGATAATTTTCGGAATCTGCACTGTTATTGGCACGCCTGATATTTCCACGTTTCGAACGTCAGCTGTTATTAGTTGATTTTGAACTGACAGCTGCCGCGGTGGAGTAGCCGAGCGGTCTAAAGCGTCTCGCTGCGGAGCGCGCGGTTGCTCGCCGTGGAGGTTCGAGTCCTCTCTGGGGCATGGGTGTGTGTGTTTGTCCTTAGGTTAATTTACCTAGGTTTAAGTAGTTTGTAAGCTACGGACTGATGACCACGCAGTTTGGTCCGATAGATCTACAAACATTTGAACTTACAGTTGAAGTGGTAACTGCGTAGTTAGTTCCTAAGGATGGAGAAAACCGAATTTCGTGCGGTCATTTAACATTTTCATTAGTAGGGTTGAACATCTGCACAGATCCGAGCTGGATGAAGTCCATGTGGGTTCTGCGCACATATTGAAGACCACTTACTTTTCGGCCGTCCGCTGTGGCCCAGGGGACTGAGGCGCTCCAGTCACCGTCTGCACGGCCACTACGGTCGGGGGTTTGAATCCCCCCTCGAGCATGGATATTTGTGCCGTCCTTAGTGTTAGTTCATACGTAGTTTGTAAGTTTAGGGACTGATGACCACGTAGTTAAATCCCATAAGCTATACAAACATTTGAAACTTACTTTTGGATCAATATGTTTAAGCGTGGTCGGAGAAGTACGGAAGATGGAGCACGCTCCGGTCAGCCTGTTGAAGTCACCACACAGGAAACATCGATTAAGTGCTGGATATGGTAATGGGAAAGAAAGATTAAAATTTTGCGAGATAGCTAATGTTGTAAGCATCTCAAATGAACGAGTGCTTTACATCCTCCGTGAAAAACTGGCCATGAGGAAGCTCTGTGCGAGATGGGTGCAGCGCCTGCTCACTTGGGACAAAAAACTGAAACTGAAGAACACTTCCGCTAGAATCTCACGCTGTTGAGGCGCAATCCAAAGGACGTTTTGCGCAGATTCATAACTGGACTTTCATCCACCATTACATTCCAGAGACCAAACAACTTGGGACTTAACTACGTGGTAATCAGTCCCTAAACTTACAAACTACTTACGAACTAGGACAGCACAAATGTCCATGCCCGAGGGGGGATTCGAATCCCCGAACGTAGGGGCCGTGCAGACCGTGACTGGAACGCCTCAGTCCCCTCGGCCACCGCGGCCGGCAATTGAAAAACTTCCAAGATTGGCACGGAAGAGAGTGCTGTTTCATCAGGACAATGTTCCACAGCAGCTATCACAATGGCTGAAGAGCCAGACTTGGGATTCGAATTGGTTTCTCACCCAACCTATTCAACAGTCTTTGCTCCTAATTACTTCCCTTTATTGCCAAACTTGAAAATTTGGTTTGGTGGGAAGAAATTTTCATCGAATGAGGGAGAATCCGCCGCTATTACAGACTATTTTGCAGATATTGACAAAGTCTACTTTACTGATGGGTTGAAAAATTGGAAACTCGCTGGACCAAGTGTATATCCTTGCAAGCAGACTAAGTCGAGAAATAAAGTAAGTTTTCGCCTTTAAAACAATTTCTTATTCTAATTTTATCAGACTTATCAAACCACTCTCGTAATGACACATTAGTGTAATAATGAAACTATATTTCTATTGTAATCTATGTGCATTGACCTTTTTAAAATATATAAATAGTTGTTCATTCTTCTTCCTCTTCCATGGTTGAGTTTCGTAGAGTTAGGGGCTAGTAAATGTGATCGCCATTCTACCAGTTCAACACTAGATTGATTCTGTAATTCATACTGACTCAATGGGATATGGCGTGAGGCTGACAACTTTTTCAAAACTCAATGCGGGACACTTGGAGGATATGAAGGAAAATTACGATCACGTGACTCATTGTGCCAGTTATTCCGAAACTAGGATTGAATTTTAGGAGAGCGGAGTAGGACTATTAAAATATTTTTAAAGTAACATGAGCAACATGAGTGACATTTTACTCTCAATTTTCGACCTTTATTTACAGTTAATAAATATTTTCTCATGCGGTGTTCCTATTTCGAATTTTAGTGTCTAACAATTTTTGCATAGTGTAAAGGAAGGCTTCTTCTATCGTCAATATATCAAGTATTTCACCGACGTTTCGAACACTGTTGCAAGTGGCCATCTTCTGGGTGTTACGTTTACTGCTGGATGAGGAGAAGCTGGGGTGTTGAGTAGTAAATATTGCCAGTTATGATTGGTGGTTTCAGCTCTCTTATCATTGGTGGTTTTTTTATTTCTCCTTATTGATGGAAAAGGAAGTCCTGGATTGGTGTTTACATTAACGTTTGCCATTGGTTGAAACTGGCAAAGAGGAGCGGTGGTAGCAATGGCGTAGCACTGATGCCTGGCGGACCCCTATGGACTCCGCTGCGCGCGGTGTCGCCCAGCGGACGTCGTCCAGAGCACACCTCTCCAGTAGCGTAGCAGTAATTTATCAGTTGTAAGTGTAACCGGCTTCTCTCTAGAAGCTACATATTTTTACTTTTCAGTGCGTTTTCCCTTGAGTGCATTAAATTTATTGTGTGCTCGCGTTTTTGTTTGATTCATATTCGCGTTAAATATCTGGTTAGTGTATTATTCCGCCGTGTGAATCGCGTCGCGACAGTCGTCTGTCTTTGTTTTCTGACTAGAAGCGACATATAGTATTTTGATTTTCGTCTACACTTTCTCGTCTCAATTTGTAAAGTTATACTGAGCTGTCGTGCGTATTGGATTCACATCCGCGTTCTAACGAACAGTTTAGTTTTCCTTTGAACGCATCGCGACTGTAGTTTTTGTTTTTGTTGGCACTGTAATCATGAATAGGGACTGTGACTGCTGTGTGCGGATGCAGTCTGAGCTGGTGACACTTCGCTCCCAGCTTCAAGCTGTGTTAACCTCGGTTGCACAGTTGGAAGCTGCGATCGATGGGCGTCGTTGTTGTTGGCCGGCGGTGGGGACCGAACGGACTCCCGTCGTCTCCACCAATCGGCCTGCGGCAGCGACATGCCCTGAAACTGCTAGCAGTGAGGCAGACATCCCACCCGTGGTTGCGTGGGAGGTTGCTCCAGTGCGTGGCAGGAGGCGCAAGACATTCCGGGGGACCGATCGTGAGGCCTCCCCGGTTCGTCTTGCGAACAGGTTTGAGGCGCTGTCTGCTCAGGACGACGTTCCTTAGTCGGATGGTGTCTCTCACCCTGTCACCACCCAGCCTGCAAGATCCGGGCTTTCACAGAGGTTGGGTTTACTTGTAGTTGGGAGCTCCAACGTTAGGCGGGTGATGGAGCCCCTTAGAGAGATGGCTGCCAAGGAGGGGAAGAAGGCCAACGTGCACTCCGTGTGCATACCGGGTGGAGTCATTCCAGATGTGGAACGGGTCCTCCCGGATGCCATGAAGGGTACGGGGTGCAGCCAACTGCAGGTGGTGGCTCACGTCGGTACCAATGATGTGTGTCGTTTCGGATCTGAAGAGATCCTCTCAGGTTTCGAGCGGCTAACTGAAGTGGTAAAGACTGTCAGTCTTGCTTGCAAGATGAAAGCAGAGCTCACCATCTGCAGCATAGTTGACAGGACCGACTGTGGACCTCTGATACAGAGCCGAGTGGAGGGTCTGAATCAGAGGCTCAGACGGTTCTGCGACGGTGTAGGCTGCAGATTCCTTGACTTGCGCCATCGGGTGGTGGGTTTCCGGGTTCCGCTGAATAGGTCAGGAGTCCACTACACGCAGGAAGCGGCTACACGGGTAGCGGGGGCTGTGTGGCGTGGACTGGGCGGTTTTTTAGGATAAAGAGCTTCGGGGAAATAGAAAATGGGCAATCTCAAAGGGTCCAGGTGGATCACAGGAGAAATGTAGATCCGGAAACTATCGGTATAACAGTTGTAAATTGTCGTAGCTGTGTCGGGAAATTTCCAGAACTGCAAGCATTAATAGAAAGCACCGAAACACACATCATTATAGGCAGCGAAAGTTGGCTCAAGCCGGAAATAAGTTCAGAAGAAGTATTTTCAAAAGATCTAACGGTATTCAGAAAGGATAGATTAAACAAAATAGGTGGGGGCGTGTTTGTCGCCGTCAAAAGTAGTATTTCATGTAGCGAAGTTGAAGTTGATAGTTCGTGCGAGCTATTATGGGTAGAGGTTGTACCCGAAAATCGTAAGAAGTTAATAATCGGTTCCTTTTACCGGCCTCCCGACTCTGACGATACAATAGCAGAAAGGTTCAAAGAAAACCTGAGTCTAATTACAAAAACGTACCCGACTCACACGATAATAGTAGGTGGTGATTTTAATTTACCCTCGATCTGTTGGCGAAATTATATTTTCAAATCAGGAGGTAGGCATAAAACATCGTCCGAAATTGAACTCAACGCATTCTCTGAGAATTACTTCGAACAATTAGTTCATGAGCAAACTAGAATTGTAAATGGATGTGAAAACACACTTGATCTCTTAGCAACAAATAATCCTGAGCTCATAATGAGCATCAAAACGGATACAGGTATTAGTGAACACAGAGCTGTAGTAGCGAAATTGAATATCGAAAGTCCCAAAATTACCAAAAATAAACGCAAAGTATATTTGTTCAGGAAAGAAGATAGAAACAAAATACATTGCTTCTTGAAAGACAGCTTCCACTCGTTTCTAACACTAAACGTAGGTGTAGACCAGATGTGGCTCAAATTCAAAGAAGTGGTATCGACAGCAATTGAAAGTTTTATATCTAATAAATTAATAAAAGAAGGAGGTGATCCCCCTTGGTACACAAAACAGGTTAGGACACTGTTGCAAAAGCAAAGGAAAAGGCATACTAAATTTAAACGAACACGAAATACCCAGGATTTGCGATTGTACTCAGAAGCTCGAAATTTAGCGAGGATTTCAATGCGAGATGCCTACAACATTTATCACAACGAAACTCTTTCTCGTAATTTGACTGAAAACCCAAAGAGATTTTGGTCATATGTTAAATATACTCGGGGAAAGTCACAAACAATACCTTCACTACGTGATAGTAATGGCGATCCTGCCGATGACAGCGCTACTAAAGCAGAGTTACTAAACTTAGCTTTTAGAAACTCATTCACCAATATTCCAGATTTCGAATTACGAACAGATGCCGTAATGAGTAAAATAGAAGTAGATATCATCGGAGTAGTGCAGCAACTAAAATCACTTAATAAGAACAAGTCTTCTGGTCCGGATTGTATACCCATTAGATTTCTATCTGATTATGCTGAAGCGATAGCTCCTTACTTAACAGTCATATACAACCGCTCTCTCATAGAAGGATCTGTACCAAAAGATTGGAAAGTTGCACAGGTCACACCTATATTCAAGAAAGGCAGTAGGAGTAACCCACTAAACTACAGGCCTATTTCATTGACGTCAATTTGCAGCAGGGTTTTGGAACATATTCTGTATTCAAATATTATGAATTATCTCGAACAGAACGATCTATTGACCCAAGGTCAACACGGATTTAGAAAATATCGTTCATGCGAAACACAACTAGCTCTATATTCACACGAAGTGATGGGGGCTATCGACAAAGGTTCGCAAATCGATTCCGTATTTCTTGATTTCCAGAAAGCTTTCGACACCGTACCTCACAAACGGCCTTTAATCAAATTGCGTGGTTATGGTATATCGCCCCAAATTTGCAATTGGATAGGGGATTTCTTGTCAGAGAGACACAGTTCGTAGTAATCGATGGTAAGGCATCGACTAAAACAGAGGTGATATCGGGCGTTCCACAAGGTAGTGTTATTGGTCCTCTTCTATTCCTTATTTACATAAACGATTTAGGGGAAAATCTAAGTAGCCCTCTTAGGTTGTTTGCAGATGACGCCGTAATTTACCGTCTAGTAAAATCATCTGAAGATCAAAACCAACTGCAGAACGATCTGAATAAGATATCAGTATGGTGTAAAAATTGGCAATTGACTCTAAATAATGAGAAGTGTGAAGTCGTCCACATGAGTACGAAAAGAAATCCGTTAAACTTTGTTTACAACATAAATCAATCAAATGTGAACGCCGTAAACTCCACAAAATACCTAGGAATCACTATTACTTCAGACTTAAACTGGAAAGAACACGTAGATAATATCGTGGGAAAGGCGAACCAGAGACTGCGTTTTATTGGCAGAATCCTTATAAGATGCAACAGAACTACTAAAGAAACTGCATACACTGCGCTTGTCCGTCCATTTTTGGAGTATTGCAGCCCAGTGTGGGATCCTTATCAGGTGGGTTTGACGGAGGACATCGAAAGAGTCCAAAGAAGGGCAGCTCGTTTCGTATTGTCACGATACAGGGGAGACAGCGTTACGGAAATGATACAGGATCTGGGATGGGAATCATTACAACAACGGCGCTTATCGCTGAGGCGTGGGTTACTTGCGAAACTCCAATCGCCAACATTCTCCTCCGAATGCGAAAATATATTGTTGACTCCCACTTACGTAGGTAGAAATGATCATCAGAATAAAATAAGAGAAATCAGAGCTCGAACAGAGAGATTCAGTGTTCTTTCTTCCCGCGCGCTATTCGAGAATGGAATGGGAGATAAATAGTATAATTGTGGTTCGATGAACCCTCTGCCAGGCACTTAAATGTGATTTGCAGAGTATCCCATATAGATGTAGATGTAGATGTAGATGTCGTCGCGAAGCGCTGCTACTGCGGGCAGCAAAGACGCCGGAAGTCTATACCCGTCTTCTCTGTTCATATTTCCGGGTCGTTTATCTATTTCTATTGCTTCCCTGATTTGCCTCTTGAAAATGAAGGGTTGTTTTGGCAGTACAGTGACTTCCTGAAAATCTCTCTGTTTACCACACTTCCTGGTGTTCAGCTACTGCCGACTTCGTATGCTGTCCCAGACGAATGTACCTCTCGTGCTCGGCTATCCTTGTGTTAATCGGCCGCCCAGTTTCTCCGATGAACACCTGGCCGCATTCAAAGTCGATTTCATAGATCCGGCTGTGTGCAATTTATCAGTTTTGTCCTCAGTGAGCCTAGGACATCTCTTATTTTATTGTTGTTGCGAAATATAGGTTTGATGCCATCTCGACGAAGAATTTTGCCCACTCGTTCGGTGACTCCTTGTACATATGGCAATAGGACATGGTTTGTTCTTCATTTTGATCTTCCCTTTTATTTCCATCATTGGTTGTCATAGTTTGATCAATCATCCTCTTCCCATAACCGTTTGCTTCGAAGATGGATCTGATGGTTTGTAATTCTGCCTTCAGGTGTTGTTCATCGCTAATCCGATGGGCCCTCTTATTTAGAAAGTGAAGCACGGACTTCTTCTGCGTAGGATGATGGTGGGAAGTTGCATGAAAATACCTACATGTGCCGGTAGCTTTCATGTATACCCGATGGCCTAGTTTGCCTTCTGGCTTCCGGTAAACCTCTACATCGAGGAAAGGGAGCACCCCATTCTTTTCAATCTCCATGGTGAACTGAATCTTGTTGTGCTGTTGATTGAGCTGTTGATGGAAGTTCTACAGCTGCTCTTCTCAATGAAGCCAGATGACAAACGTGTCGTCTACATATCGAAGCCAGCAGTCTGGGCGTAGTGATGCAGACGGGAGAGGTGTTTTCTCGAGTGCCTCCATGAAAATATCGTCTGCAACGGGCGAGAGAGGCGAACCCATAGCAACTCCGTCCGTCTGTTCATAAAATTCGCCTTTCCTCCTGAATTGGGTGGTCGTTAAACAAAGTTGCAGCAGATCGCAAACGTCTGGTGGAACACATTCCTCTAGGATGTTTATCTTGTCCGACACAGGGACATTTGTAAATAAGGGCTTCACGTCGAAGCTGATCATCAAATCTGTTGTGGAGATTCGTCATTGCTAGCACCGCTCCTCATTCGCCAGTTTCAACCAATGGCAAACGTTAATGTAAACATAAATCCAGGACTTCCTTTTCCACCAATAGGAAGAAATAAAGCAAACACCAATGATAAGAGAGCTGAAGCCACCAATCATAATATTTACTATTTAAGACCCCAGCTTTCCATCATCCAGCA
Source organism: Locusta migratoria (assembly GCA_026315105.1). NCBI lineage: Eukaryota > Metazoa > Arthropoda > Insecta > Orthoptera > Acrididae > Locusta > Locusta migratoria. The sequence continues at coordinate 221,079,015 of CM048751.1, read as the reverse complement.
GCAAACGTAATACCCAGAAGAAAGCCACGTGCAACAGTGGCCGAAACGTCGGTGAAATACTTGATATATTGACGACGCGGTCCAATAACCAGAAGTGTTTTAGGATCAATTTTTACATATTCTTTCTCCCTTACGTTTTTCCGATATACCTTCGTTTTCTGTACTACGTTTATTTGTTCCAGCTCTTGCATCATGCTCCACACATTTTGATAAGTAGCTTACTCGCCCAAAGAATTATGTTTTGCAATAACCTCGAATTGAATTTATTGAAAACTATTTTTTAGAACCATTGGGCAATTCTATTATTCACGTTCATTTGATGAAGTGCAGACTTTAATTGTGCCTTTCTACATGCGACGCTCACTCACTTTCGTTATTGCATTTTGAGAATTTCATCACCTTTTTATTTCCGAAGAAAGTAAGATAAATGCTGATACTGTATTTCCATGTAATATTTTAAATACATTTATACAGACTGTGATGATATTACATAATGTTTGCCAACTTGCGCAGCGAAAATTATTACATTACACTTACTGAAATGTACTTCAAAAAGCAGAGAAAATATGCCAATAACGGAATTTTTTAATAAGTCATCCTATCAGCAAATGCAGTACCAGCTTAAAACAAACAAATTCCACTGCTAGTGAATTTGTTATTTTGGAATAGTTAGTTGATGCGTATCTTTAGTTTTCAATCTAAGAAGACTCATTTATTCATAGATGATGCATTGTGAAGTTGACTTGCAAGCAGTGTGACATAATGTGCCGTATAGAAATAATTTGCCGACCACGGTGGCCGAGCGGTCTGCGGCGTGCCAGTCACGCTCTGCATGACCGCTGCGGTCGGGGCTTCGAATGCCCCCTCGAGCATGGATGTTTGTGCCGTCTTTAGTGTAAGCTAGTTCATAAGTAGTTTGTCAGTTTAGGGACTGATGACCTTGTAGTTAAGTCCCATAAGCTCTACAAACATTTGAACATTTAGAAATAGTTTCGGCTTGTGCTCTTAGAACAACAATTTCAAAATTTCTGAAATGCGAGATTGCGGGCGGTTTTGCCATTTTGGGAGACATATTCAGTAATTATGCCAATGCGGAACAACGAGTCCAAATGCTGGACTGTCCTGTAGAATCCAGTACGGTTGGCCACCTTAGTATTCAATGTATGAGAAGTTCCAAGTATTTGAATAATACAGAGGTAAAATGTTCATCCTGGTTATAATTTACTAGCTAGGGACACATTTTCAGCGAAACAGTCATCGACGCTGAGAGAAGCTGCTGTCTACTACAGCATAGCTACCTCCGCTATTACGCGGCAAATTCAAATTCAGTAGTGACTTTAGTTAGGGCAAGGCTAGTGTTTTTAGATAGATCCATAATAACTTTCTCTTTCGGCATTCAAATACGGTGCTGCAGAGCAATTTACTTTATTAGCAGCACGAATTACTCCATGTATGTAGAATAATATTCAGAGAATGACTTTGCTAATATTCATTTGAATGTTACATATATAAGTACGAAAGTGACTGAATTTACAAATAGAATTTTAATATCAATCAGATTAGTTACCGTGGCAGATAATCTGCGTGCTGGAGCGCCGTGTTGCGGGATTCGAATCCCCCCTCGGGCATGGATGTTTGTGTCGTCTTTAGTATAAGCCAGTTCATAAGTATTTTGTAAGTTTAGCGACTGATGACCTCGTAGTTAAGTCCCTTAAGCTTTACAAAGATTTTTTTTTCAGATTAATTTCTCACGCGTATAAATGTTTATGGAAAAACTGTAATATATGTTATCTTAGAACTGTTGTAATCTGTGAACCCATCCAGGAAGCACTTCAAGATGTGCTTGAACAGTGGATAAAGGCTCTATAGGAAAAGGAATTGAGAATTAGCAGTTTGCAAACAGACTATATGTGTACAAAGGATGCGAAAGATGTATATATTAAACTGCAAGAAGAACAACTAACGCTGCTCAAGAAATTTAAATACCTGGGCTCTTACATGAAAAGTGATGGAGGACTGGAGGTCGAAATACTTCAAAGGATAGATAGTGGATGGATGAACTGGAGGAAATTGAGCGGAGTACTGTGTGATACGAAGGTTAGCTGTAGAATGAAAGGAAAGCTTTACAAGTCTGTGGTCAGGCCTGCGATGGTGTATAGTGCAGAAACTTGGTCAATTACAAAAGCCGAAGAGAAAAAGATAGAAGTGGCAGAAATGAGAATGTTAAGGTGGATGATTGGAGTGGCACGAAAGGATAGAATAAGAAATGAGTACATCAAGGAAACAATGAAAATGGGGCCCACTGGGAAGAAGATCCAAGAAAGTATGCTAAGATCGTATGGACGTGTGCAGAGAAGAGTGGAGTACTATGTGGGGAGAAGAGTTGAAGAGATGGAAATCGAAGGATCAAGGAGAAGAGAAAGACTGAAACTAAGATGGAAAGACGAGGCAGCAGGGGACCTACGGGAGAAATCGTGGCTCAGAGAAGAAACACAGGATACACATTTGTGGAAGAGCATGATCCAGCAAAGTAACGCCGACCCCACATGACCTGGGAAAAAGACTGAGATGATGATGAAGATTATATTTATCATAGAATTCATTTATACCGACATTAAATATATAGGGATTGATTTTCTTTCCTAATTATTCAGACTTTAATGTGATCAGGTGCGAGGGTTCCCGTCGTTTTTCGTTTACCTTATTTGAGTTTAGTAAGGAACCTGCGTCTGTTCCACAGTTAGTCTTCATTCTATTTGAATTTCAACTTCTACTTACATTTTATTTCCAACGTTATTGAAATCAGTATTTATTAGAATACAGTACAGCCTTTACTGTCACTTTTCTAATAACGTTGAGAACGAAAGCCCATGTGCAATATCTCAACCAAGATAAAAAACAATAAATAAACAAATCAATAAAAATTAAAATATGCTTTCATCTATTCAATATAAAATAGTATATTATCCAATTCTCCTAATACAGAAAGAAAACCACAATTGTTCAGTCATAATCATGTACCTTCACATCCTGCGAGAAATTTGTGTATCAATGAATAAATTCAATGAGTTTTTACCTGAACACCCCTTAGGGATAAAATAGATAGCGCCTACAGGAAAGTAAAAGATACAATCGGAGACAAGAAAAGCAACTGTATGAATATAAAGAACTCACATGGGAAAGTAGTTCTCAGCAAAGAAGGGAATGCTGACAGGTGGAAAGGATATATAGAGGTCCTCTGCAAAGGAGACGAACTGATAGACAATATTGTACGAAGGGAAGAGAAAGATGAAATAGGAGATACTATACTGAGAGGAGAATTTGACAGAGCACTTCAAGACCTAAGTCAAAAGAAGGCCCCTGGAGTAGACGACATTCCCTCAGAACTACTGTATTCTCTGAGAGAGCCAATCATGACAAAAGTATTTCACATAGTGCGTAAGATGTATGAGACACGGGAAAGACCCTCAGACTTTAAGAAAAATGTTATAAATTCCATGCCAAAGAGATCAGGTGCAGACAGATATGAAAATTACAGAACCATCAGTTCAATAACTCATTGTTGCAAAATTTTAAGACGAATTGGTTACAGAAGGTCGGAAAAGCTGGTAGAACCCGACCTCGGGGAAATCAGTTTGGATTCAAGACAAATGTTGGCACAGGCGAGGCAATTCTTACTTTACGACTTATCTTACGAGATAGATTAAGGAATGGCAAAACTACATTTATAGCTTTTGTAGATTTGGAAAAAGCTTAGGACAATGTAGGAATAGATTCCTTCAAATTCTGAAACAGAAGGTTACTTACAACTTGTACAAAAACTAGACAGCAGTTATCAGACTTGAAGGGCATAAAAGGGATGCAGAGGTTGGGAATGGAGTAAGACAGGTTTGTAGCCTTTCTCCAAAGTTATTCAATTTGTACACTGAGCAAGCTATAAAGGAAAGTAAGGAGAAATTTGTAGAAGAAATTAAAGTTCAGAGTGAAGAAATAAAAACATTACGTTTTGACGATGACATTGTAGGTTTGTCAAGGACAGCAAATGACCTGGAACAGCAGTTGAACGGGATGGACAGTGTGTTAAAAGGTGCATACCATTAACAACAGGAAAATAAGGGTAAAGGAGAGCAGTCTAAGAAAATCAGGTGATGCTGAAGGACTTAGATTAGGTAACGAAATCATAAAAGTGATAGATTAGTTTTGTTACTTGGGCAGTAAAATAACACACGATGGTCGCAGTACAGATGTTATAAAATGGAGAATGGCAATATGAAGAAAAGCGTTGTTGAAAAAGAGAAATTTGTTAACATCGAATATCAACTTAAGTGTAAGGAAGTCCTTTATGAAGGCATTTATGTGGAGTGTTGCCTTGTATGGGAGTGAAACAAGGACGATATACGGAGTGGACAGGAGGAGGATAGAGGATTTTGAAATGTGGTGTTACAGAAGAATGCTGAAGATTAGGTTGGTGGATAGCGTAACTAATGAGGGGGTACTGAACATAATTGGGGAGAAAAAGGAATATCTGACGTACCTTGACGAAAAGAAGGGATGGATTGGTAGGACACATTCTTAAACGTCAATGAATCATAAATTTAGCATTGGAAGTAAGTGTGTGTGGTAAAAATCGCAGAGGGAGAGCAAGAGATGAATACAGTAAGTAGATTCAGATGGATTAGGGTGGCAATGAAGAGGTTTGCTCAGGATAGAGTAGGGTGGAGAGCTGCACCAAGCCAGTCTCCGAACTGAAGACAATAACAACAACAACAACAACAACAGCATGGGTCGAGAAACGCATACTTGAGTATACAAATGGCTGCGCTACGCTTCGTTTTGGATATTAATACACAGTTTACATCCAAAATTTTATTTACTTTTGATCCAGTGTTCTCAGAGTTGTTGTTGTGAATTTCCATAACCAGCAAGCATGGGCAGATGTAAGTCCCCAAGCGGTTGAGGAAACAACACATCATCATCTAATGTCAGTCATCGTAAAGGAAGGTGTTTTTGGATATAGATTAGTAGTATGATACAGACGTTAAATGGGACAATTGTCTGGATTTCCTTACTAATGTATTTCCTACTCTGCTTGAGGTTGAATCATGACAGCATCGATTACAGATGTGGTTAATCGATGATGACGAACCACCACACTTGCAACACAACGTGCTCGAATATCTGACACAGAGATTGCAGGACCGTTGGATTGATCCTGGAAGATCCACATCTTGGCTGCTCGTTCAACAGACTGCAAACACCTAGACTTTCAGATATGGAGCCACCTGAAGAAAGTGATCTGCGTAACTCTGCTTAACAATAACCAGACACTCCAGGATTGCATCTTTAATGCGTATCAGCAAATAATACAACTACAACCGAGTGTATTTCAGACATTGCGTCACTCCATACACCAAAGAACAGGGGGATGCACCGGCATGAACGACTCCACGTGTAACACCTATAATATAAACACGTGTTCCTCTCAGAAACGATGCGTTTCAGGATTACTGCTTCTTGGAATTCATTTCCTTGTTCCTATGAGTACTATCACCTCTCAAAATAGCAACAAATTGTTTTTTGAACACCTAATTTTATCAATTCATCAAGCAGACCATAGGAAAATATAACATGATGTCACTATCACCCGTTGCAATTGTTGGATATCGTGCAGTTGAAGACAGATGTAAATGGACTGATAAGTTCTGCTAGGAGCATAATATGTAAACTCTGGATAGGTTACTACTGGAATGTGTGTGTGAGAGAGAGTCTTTGGTTTTCTCGACCATCGGTAGCGTGGCTCAGCTGTGCGTGGCAGTCAAGTCAGTAATGTAATCGCGAGAAGTGTATCTGAAATGATATGGCATAAGATGCACTAATTTGTAAGAGGCGTGGTTTTTGAGTAAGTACCGTTTTGAAATTCGAATAAAGACGTGCTAAGATATCTCTACAATTTTATTTTTACATGAAAGCCTGTACCTTAATCTACTTTTCTACATAATTTCCGTATTTTTTGAGGCACTTCTCATAACGTTATACCAGTTTTTGAATACCTTCCTCATAGAAGTCTGCCGCCTGACTTATTAACCACTGCATCACAACTGGTTTTGACTTCGTCACTGACTTGCTCGGTCGCAATTCCATGCAAAACACTACGAGGAACATTAGGAAAGTCATCCCGCAAGGAGTAAATCGTTAATCGACTGTTTTCTCTCACCTTTTTGTGCATTTTCTGCACCAAACTTTCATTAACGACCGAACGAAGCCCACTCCGTTATTCATCATGCACATTTGTGCGGCCATATTTAAATGCTCTCATCCACATTCTTACCATTTCATAACTAAACATGCTTTCTCCAGATCTGACGATGAATATCGATCTCTTTTACGCCTTTAGCACTAAGATATCTTATAACAGCGCGTACTTCACAGTCGGCGGAACTCAACGATTATCGGAGGCATGTTTAACACTCAGTACATAACGTAAACAAGGCAGAATCAGACTGTAACGGCGTCAGTGCGCAGACAACAGATATAAATGTGCATAAAATTATTGAGATATCTTAACACGACTTTTTTCTAAATTTCAAAACGGTACTTACTTTAAAAAACACGCCTCGTAACTCCAGATATGCAGAGGAATTTTTTTTTTTTTCATTTTTGATGTAACCTATATAGTGTCACCTTAACAGGATTTAATGATTAAGATGATTTTGGAGGAAAAGGTAAGGAAGTTTAGCTTCACTAGAAAAATGGAGGCGAACCATTTACTATGATATACAGCACATAATTATCGTAAATTACACTTACTGCGTTTTTGACATATTGAAATAATGAGGAAAGATTACCGTGGGGCCGGCCGCGGTGGCCGAGGAGACTGAGGCGCTGCAGTCACGGTCTGCACGGCCACTACGGTCGGGGGTTCGAATCCCCCATCGGGCATGGATATTTGTGCCGTCCTTAGTCTTAGTTAGTTCATAAGTAGTTTGTAAGTTTAGGGACTGATGACCCCATAGTTAAGCCCCATAGTCTATACAAACAAACATCACCGTGGTATGCCGAACTCATGAAAAAGAAAATTCATGAAACACTGGTTCAGATTTGCGTCGGCCATGAAAGTGCACTCTCTTAATCACATAAAAGAAGAATAAATACAACAAGTTTCACTGAAAATTTATTTTAACTAACGCAACAAAGAAAGAGACAGGGCAGAAACATTCTTTTTAAGTTCCCTAATCGCAGTTTCAGTGACACATTAACATACTCGTATCGGTGGTGGCTGTTATCATAATTGTGGCCGCTTGCAGCATGGCCCCTCTGTGGTTACAGACAACCATTGTCATCGTCTAAGTTACGATTTAAACGTGTCATATATTTAAATACTAGTCAAAAGAATGTGAACTATTAAAGTACGATAGTGTGCGTCTATAGTAAACAAATCTCTGGTAAATCATTTCACTGACAGAAAAGAACATTTTGAAGTTAATTTTTATGACTTTGATTTGCATTATCCATAGTGAGGCTAGTACCTTAGCAACACAGCGAGAGAAGATTCTTGTTTTTGAATCGAGAGACAAACGTCCTTCACATGCTCGATGAAATTGCACTATATTTGATATATAGAGACGCAAGTGTTTGTATCATAGCGACCGGAGAGAATTGAGGCATAACATGGTGTCCATAAGACGTACAGACATGGCAGAAATCAGCAATCGAATGAAAGCAGACGGTTTTCAGGTTTGTACTTCGGAGAGAGAAATAACTCTCCCCTCTCCGGTGCAAACAATGGGAACACTGCTGGCAATTACAGACCTCACAGTTTCAACACATGATATTTTTCATGTCAGTATTTTGAGGCACCCAATAGCCTACTTTAAACAAAACTTGACTGGGGGAGGAACATCATTGTTCCCCCTCTGATGATACACGCATCGTGACAGTCAGAAAATGCTGTTCGCGTGCTTTGAGCAGGTTCACTGACCTGAAACGAAGCCAGGGCAAGGGGAACGTCCGAGTCCTTGATGCATCCCGAGTGACTAGCCGTGCCGCATTGCGTATTCAACGGCCACCGACAGCCTAATTCTGCGAAAGAAGCCCTAACTTTGACGCCTCATTATATCTGCAGCGAGCCACAATGTCGGCTTCCGCCAACTTCTCATTGATGTATTCAACTGCCGAGACCGTCGCCTGACCTGCTCCATGACCTTGGAGACTCTGGTTGTAGCATCTGTGGGAATGCTCGCCTGGTTACACATTTGCAGAGAAAACGATTGACAGAATTCTGCCGATTAAGAAAATTTCCCCCGCCACCTGAAATGAAGTTACTACCTTGTACGAAGCTAACATTAATAACATTGGTAATTACATATTAAATCAGTGACAATACCAGAAGTGATTACCAATACTAATTGAGCTAAGTTAGAAAATAAATAAAGACTGCACATTCAAGGCCTGTAATACTCATTATTCACGAAGTTACACTTAAGTCGTATCCATTACGCTAACGTCACGCCGTCCTATCTTTCACTGGTGTTTATGATTTACATGAAAGTTTCGCGTAATTTAGTAACATCTTAATATCGCCATCTGTTGTCACTTTCTTCTAGGCAAGCTATTTCCGCACAGTGGATTTGTTTCAGCTGACAGCATTGCATGCATGGAAATCAGCCCTTAAAACACGACGAGTGGAAAAAACGACCCATTACACTTGCAAACTCTGTTCCGATACCAGGAATCAAAACCCCGTACAATGGATGAAAGCCATGTTTGGTGTGGAATGAATTAACATGACTTTATATTTAGAAATACCATATAATGCAATTATAAATTTTCGTACTGTTTCCCTACTTATTGACAAAATATATATTTCACTATATTACACATAGTCTGAGCTTGACAAGCTTGACAAGATCGTTCCAACAGATAGCATTATTACTATTAAATTACTAACACCCAAATCTAAATTAGATTCAAAGAGTTCCTTTTTGCTACAGGACATTCACAGAGTATTTACTTTGCAGATTCCTAATGTTTTATTTCACATTCTAACCAATATTTATACATCATTATGATTTAATACTGACTATGCCTTTCAAAGCAATCAGTCTGCAATGTATTACCCCTTATAAAATTTCTCCGTTACACCCTATTCAATACTTACATTGATGCATCGTCTCATGTTAAGACTGTTAGTTCAAAACCATACTTTTAAATTTCTTCATTGTGGATAATCTCCTGCCATTGTTCCCATTTCTTAATACCTAGTATCATCCTTACTACTTTCATATCTGTAACCTCACCCTTATTAATAAGGTACCCTGCATCCACTGACCATCACTGCCCTACAACAAAGTTGGTCAAAAGATTGAATAGTGCACTGCTCACTTAGTTTTTGTACTGATTTCCGTCTTCCAGAAGAGAGCAGATCATAGTTGAACATTTACTGAATTAGGTTTGCTACACACTGATTCCAGTTCTTTCACTATGTTGCCACCCAGTAATAAAATACATTTTAAGTACTTAAAACTGTCCAGCGGTTGTAACTTTGTTCCTCCTTTTTGAACTCAACCTGTTTAAATTTCTTTCCCGCAAACATTACTTTCCTTTTGGAAATGCTGATCTTCATTCCATAACAGTCTATGACCTAGCTCTGAAAAATTACACTGCAGACTTTCAGTTGTATCTGCCACTACCACTAAGTCGTCTTCATATGCGAAACTGCTTTTCTAATTTCGCGCTACCGGTATATGGTTTCCAAAACATGATCCATAAGTAATATGAACGACATAGATGAGAAGCTGCAGCCTTGTCTAACACGTGATACTACAGTGAACCATGAACTATATTTACTATATATACAACAGCATGTCAATCTACGCCGGCCGCGGTGGCCGAGGGGACTGAGGCGCTTCAGTCACGGTCGCACGGCCACTACAGTCGGGGGGTTCGAATCCCCCCCTCGGGCATGGATATTTGTGCCGTCCTAGTTCGTAAGTAGTTCATAAGTAGTTTGTAAGTTTAGGGACTGATGACCCCGTAGTTAAGTCCCATAGACTATACAAACATTTGAACATTTTTTTGACAATCTACCTGTTGTTTGTGTGTTGTGGTCTTCAGTCCGGAGACTGGTTTGATGCAGCTCTCTACCCTACTCTATCCTGAGCAAGCCTCTTCATCTCCTCATAAGAACGGCAACCTACATTCATTTTAATCTGTTTACTATATTTATCTCTTGGGCTCCCTCTGCGATTTTTACCCCACACACTTTCCTCCAACACAAAATTTACAATTCTTTGATGTCTATGAATCGAACCGTTGTTTTAGTCAAGGTATGCCAGAAATTCCTTTATCCCCAATTTTGTGCAGTACCTTCTTTTGTGTCCCGACTTCGTCGCCGCTTTTGTGTCCCAGCCTCGTCGTAGGTGTCGGTGGCCGAGTGGACTGAGACCGACACGCTGGTGCAGGTACGGAGGGGAGCAGCCAGAAACTATAAACACTCGAGTAAATTAGAAAGATATATATTGCACAGAATGTAACAATACTTAACTTTTACATAGTACTGCAGAATGTTGATACATAGTTGTTAGAGGCCTGCCTAGTGCCTGTACAATAGCAAAGTCTTCACTGGTGCCTATCTGATTACGAAGGTCCTCACTCGTTGCTATCTCAGTCCGAAGTGGCAAGTCCTTCAGTGGTGGCCACGAGCGGGGTTGTCCCAGAGGGCGCTCGTGGCTGTCGTCGTGAGAACGCCGCGCCGTGCGTGCCTGGCGGCGCGCGGCGAAAGTAAGTGGCGCGCACTTTGTACTTGTGCGACACCACACCCCTCCCCCCCAAACCGCCGCGCCGTCGTGGCGTAGGGCTGAGGGCCACGGCGACGGCACTGGGAGGAGGGCCTGAGCGGGGGCGTTACTGGTGGGACGGGCGTCGTAGCTGAGGCCGGGATCGAGACGCCGTCCGCGCCCCGGCATCCGCCTTGCGATCCTCCAGGGAACCCGCCGAAACCTGGGGAAGGGCGCCCGCCCCCGCCCAGAGGGAGCAGGTCATCTTCTGAGGTGCGTGGCCCAAGCTGGGGGGGCCCGCACGGTCCCGGAGTCCCTCTCGGTGACGCTGTCATCTGCGGCGGCGACAGCGGCGGCGACGACTGCATCGGAGGTGCGTCGACCTCCATGGGGACGATCTCGTAGTCCGGGGACGAACGATGTGGCTGTGCTCCCTGGCGGTGAACTGGGTCTGGAATCAAGAAACCGGAGACAGGATCGCGCGGCCTGTGCAGGCGTAATTGGTTTGCGTGGCGCCGCAGCTCCGACCCTGTGGAAGAACGTACAACAAACATATTGCGCCCGAGCACGCACTGAATGGTGCCCGGTAACCATTTCTTCTTGTTGCCAGCAAACACCCTGTACAGCACCGGCGTAGAAACCTGAAAACGCGTAGCGCCATACGAACCGACTCGGTGCGTGGGAGGCTGCAGCAGGTGAAGGAGAGTGCGGTGACGGCGGCCGTGTAGCAGCTAGGCAGGAGACGGGCCGTCACGTGGCATGCACCGATACGTAGACAGGAAAATTTGAAGAGCTTGCTGCCTGGAGTGCTGACCTTTTATCTTTTCCATGTGTGACTTGAATGTTCGAACGAAACGTTCTGCTTCACCATTGGACTGAGGGTGAAAAGGTGCAGTGGTAATATGCTGAATGCCATTCACACGACAAAACTGTTGAAATTCCGCACTAACAAACTGTGGTCCATTGTCACTGACGATAGTTTCAGGCAAACCTTCGATGCAAAACACTGATGTTAAGGCACTGATTGTACTAGACGCCGTCGTTGAGTTCATGGCAATCACAAAAGGAAACTTGCTGTAAGCGTCTACAACAATTAACCAGCGCGTGTTCCAGAAAGGTCCGGCAAAGTCAATATGTAAACGTTGCCATGGTCCCTTGGGGCGTGGCCAGTCTGAGAAACGCTGTGGAGGAGCCGCCTGATGCTCCGCACAAACAGTACACTGTGACGTCATGTTCTCTATCTGAGCGTCCATACCAACCCAGGTACAATGACGTCTGGCCAGTTGCTTTGTCCTAACAATGCCCCAATGTCCTTGATGCAGGAGGCGTAACACTTCACGTTGCAGGGAACGAGGAACAATCACTCGTGTTTGGTCGTTGTCGGTATGCAACAACAGTACACCCTGACTTAAAGATAATGCATGACGTTGTGCAAAATAACGTCGAACCAGAGGCCGATCAATGTCTTTGGCTCTGGCAGGCCAACCAAAGCGAACAAAACGTGCTACCACACTTAAGTCTGCATCCGCAGCTGTTTCCTGTGCGACCCGACGAGAGTTCAAAGGGAAATCTGCGACAGCGGTAGCATCTCTGGAATCTATCTGACAACATGCCATTTCCGAAGAATCAAACGACACATCCTGGCCAACCGGAAGTCGGGAAAGTGTGTCCGCGTTGGCGTGTTTAGTGGTAGGTCGGTACAAAATCTCATACTGATAATTAGACAATATCAAGGACCATCTCTGAAGCTTTTGTGCCGTTCGTGGCGGAATTGGCTTTGTGGGTGAGAACAACGACGTGAGAGGCTTGTGGTCTGTCAACAAATAGAATTTTCTGCCATAGAGATAATGATGAAACTTTGTGACGCCGTAAATGATTGCTAAGGCCTCCTTTTCTATCTGACTGTAATTCTGTTGCGTCGGCGTCAGTAGCTTGGATGCAAAGGCAATAGGACGATCGTGACATCCAATACGATGTGAGATTACAGCGCCTAGGCCGTACGATGAGGCGTCAACTGCTAACACTACAGGCTTCTGGGGGTCAAAGGGAATCAAACATGCATCACTCAGTAGTGCAGACTTTAAGTTGTCAAAGGCAACCTGGCAATCTATGGACCAAACAAAAGGAACATTCTTCCTACGTAAGTGATGCAGTGGAGCTGCAATCTGAGAGGCATTGGGAATAAATCTGAAATAATAGTTAAGCTTTCCCATTACTGCTTGCAATTCGTGCACATTCTTAGGAGGAGGCAAGTCTTTGATTGCTCTAAGATGTGACTGTAAGGGATGAATTCCTTGGGCATTAATCACATGGCCTAGGTACTCTATTTCAGTTTGAAAAAACGAACACTTTGCTTTATTGCAACGTAGACCTGCTGCAGTCAAAACTTTGAAAAGGCACTCCAGGTTTGCTAAATGTTCTTCAACTGTACGTCCGGATACCACAATATCATCTAAATAGTTCGAGCAACACGGTACAGAAACTGTCAGCTGTTCCAAGAAACGCTGAAAAATAGCGGGAGCGGAAGAACTGCCAAAGGGTAAGCGTTGAAATTGAAAAAGGCCCATGTGAGTATTAATGACGAAAAACTTTTTTGACTCGTCATCCAGTGGAATCTGTAAGTATGCCTCTGCTAAATCAATCTTGGAAAAGAAGCGAGACTGTCCTAATTTGTCCATCAGTTCCTCAGGTCTGGGCAGAGGGTAAGTGTCTACAATTGTTTGACTGTTCACCGTTGATTTGAAGTCCGCACAGAGACGAAGTTTTCCTGACGGCTTGGGTATAATTACTATAGGCGAGGCCCACTGACTCGCAGAAACAGGAGAAATCACCCCACTATCTTGCCAACGTTTAAGTTCTTCGGCAACTGAATCACGCAATGCGATAGGCACTGGTCTAGCTTTACGAAATTTTGGAACTGCAGATTCTTTTAAAGTTACATGTGCCACGAAGTCTTTTGCACAACCTAGTTCCGGCGAAAACAAGTCACTATATTTGTCACACAATGCATTGATTTTGTCCTGAGGCACTACTGACGAAATCTGAAGCACATCTCTTTGAATTGATAAACCAAACAAGTCAAAAGCATCTAGTCCAAAAATGTTCTGTGTCGATTTGGCCTGAAGAACAACAAAAGCAACCGTTTTTGTTACATCTTGGAAAGAGGCAGGCAAGCTACATGTTCCTAGCACGGGAATATTTTCACCTGTGTACGCTGTTAACACTTGCTGTGACGGCGACAATTTTGGCGAACCCAGAAGTCCATAAGTATCTTTATTTATTAATGTGACAGCGGAACCAGTATCAAGCTGAAATTGCACAGTCTTATTTTCTATGGAGAGATTCACAAACAGTTTTTGCTTGCGGCGCTCGACAGGCGCGCGAATGTGGGCAACGTCTGCTACGGTTTGTTTGCTGCACTTGCGCGGGCCGCGTATTGAAGGAAGCGGCTCAGACTCGGCACGCAGGGGATTAACAACACTGTCACTAGATGACACTACCACCGGATCGGCGTCCGCGCAATGCGAGGCTACTGCACTAAAATTACTGTCAGTATCTACAACAAGTCTACTGGCACTATCTACACAGTACTGGGCACTTTTACAATAAGAAGTTGCAGAAGGCACTAGGTTCACTACAGGAATGCACTGTTCATAGTCATTTTGCTTGTCCCGAACCCTTTTCCGTTGCACTGTTTTACGCGCTCGTCGGCGCTTGCTACGTTGTGCACTATATAGTTTTGCAATAGGTGCAGAAGAACTTTCTTGTAATTGAGATCCAAGGAAAGCACTGTTCAATTCCACAGCCCGTATAACATTTACAGAATGAACTGTTCTCGCACTCCGCGAAGCACTGATTCTAACGTGACTGTTCTTTGAGTTTTTAATTTGCATACACACAGACTGCACATGTCCCGATTTGCCACATTGATAACAGGTTGCGTTGCGACTAGGGCAATGAGCACGCTTGTGGCGAGACACACACTGGGGGCAAGATTTACGTACATTTTTCTGAAATGAGCGTTGGCGCCCGTTATTCAAATTACTGTGTCTAACACTACGGGGCGACCTTTGCGTCGCACTTTTACACTGGCTACTGTTCACTGTCTGTTCAGCACGGCCTGCAGAATTTAAAGAATCACAAGTGCTATGCCGAGAACTACGGCTAGAAAAGCGTCCGTTGCGGCGCACTGAATTTACACTGTGGCTTTGCATTTCTACATCTGCTAAGTCAAAAGTATCATGCGCTTCTATAAGCTGCAGTACACTGTCTAATGAGGGGTCAGACTGTTTCAGAATTGCTGCTCTAATTCTGGGGTCCTGAATATTCTGCGTAATCGCATCCCTCAACATCACGTCACTATACGAAAGTCCACAAGAGCAAGTAAATTTACATTGGCGGGTTAAACCCTTCAATTCCGTAATCCACTCTTGGTGTGACTGCTGCGGTAATTTTTTAAGTCTGAAAAATCGGTATCGTGCAGCGGCTACAAGAACTTTTCTCTCATAATGAGCATTCAGTGCATCTACTATTTGTTCAAAGTCTACATCACGAGGAGATGCGTGAGGGAATAGTTTTTGCAGTAACACGAAAGTTTTGGGGCCCACCACGGACAATAAAAGTTGCTTCACTTTCTGACCTGTAATTTGATGAGCCGCGACGAGTTCTTGAAACTGTGCGAAATAGTCGCTCCATTCTTCCTCACGTTCGTTGTATTGGCGAAACGTAGGAAGTGTTGCGGCGGCAGGTGTGGGCTGCTGATGCGACGGCTGTTGTTGAGTCGTCGTCAACTGCGCCACTGCGTTGAGAAGTTGTGAGATTTGCGCCGTCTGTAACTGAATAATTTCCATTAAGTTTGGGTTCGGGGTAGTGGCCATGCTGACCGATTAGGCGCCGCGTATACAAGTAAATTAGTACAAAACACAAATGCAATATGAATGAGGACGCTCTGCAACAAAAAAAGTCCACAAACACGTAACAGAATATGTGCCCCCAAAAATCTTATAATAAGGGTGGGTGGGCGGGAGCAATTTTTTTGCGTGCTCCGACTGCTGCTGTCTGGCTGCTGCGAGAGGGCTGGTCCAAGGTTCTATCACTCCTCGTCGCCACTTTTGTGTCCCGACTTCGTCGCCGCTTTTGTGTCCCAGCCTCGTCGTAGGTGTCGGTGGCCGAGTGGAATGAGACCGACACGCTGGTGCAGGTACGGAGGGGAGCAGCCAGAAACTATAAACACTCGAGTAAATTAGAAAGATATATATTGCACAGAATGTAACAATACTTAACTTTTACATAGTACTGCAGAATGTTGATACATAGTTGTTAGAGGCCTGCCTAGTGCCTGTACAATAGCAAAGTCTTCACTGGTGCCTATCTGATTACGAAGGTCCTCACTCGTTGCTATCTCAGTCCGAAGTGGCAAGTCCTTCAGTGGTGGCCACGAGCGGGGTTGTCCCAGAGGGCGCTCGTGGCTGTCGTCGTGAGAACGCCGCGCCGTGCGTGCCTGGCGGCGCGCGGCGAAAGTAAGTGGCGCGCACTTTGTACTTGTGCGACACCACACCTTCTCCTTAGTTACACTATCCGCCCACCTAATCTTCAGCATTCTTCTGTAACACCACATTTCAAAAGCCTCTATCCTCTTCCTGTCCACACTGTTTATCGTCCATGTTTCACTCCCACACAAGGCAACAGTCCACACAAATGCCTTCAGTAAGAACTTCCTTATGCTTAAATTAATATTTGGTGTTAAGAAAAATCTCTTTTTCAAAAACTCTTTTCTTCCCATTGCCATTCTCCATTTTATATCCCCTGTACTGCGACCATCATTTGTTATTTTACTACCCAAGTAACAAAACTCCTTTACCACCTTTATTGATTCGTTACCTAATTTAATTACTTCAGCATCGCCCGATTTTCTAAGACTGCATTCAATTTCCCTTGTTTTGCTCTTGTTAATGTTCATCTTATATCCTCCTTTTAACACACTGTCTATTCCGTTCAATTGCTCCTCAAGGTCCTTTGCTCTCTCTGATAGAATTAAGATGTCATCAGCAAAACGCCCGCTTTTTATTTCTTCACCTTGAACATTAATTCCTTCTTAAAATTTCTCCTTGCTTTCCCTTATAGCTTACCCCAACCTCTGCATCCGTTTCATGCCCTTCAACACTGATAAATGTTGTGTGGTTTTTGGTACAAGTTGTAAATTACCTTCCGTTCCCTATATTTTACACCTGCTTATTTCATAATTTGAAAAAAGTGTATTCCAGTCAACATTGTCAAAAGCTTTCTCCAAATCTACAAAAGCTACAAATCTACCTTCTAAGATAAGCCGTAAAGTGAGGATTGCCTGTCGTTTTCCTACATTTCTTCTGAATCCAAACTGGTCTACCCCAGGTCGGCTTCTACCAGCTTTTCCACCCTTCTGTAAACAATTCGTGTTAACATTTTGCAGCCATGACTTATCACACTGATAGTTCTGTAATTTTCACACCTGTCATCACCTGCTTTCTTTGGAATGGGAATTATTACATTTTTCTTAAAGTCTGAGGGTATTTCCCTGTCTCATACATCTTACGCACCAAGTGAAATAGTTTTGTCATGGTTGGCTCTCCCAGAGACTCCATTAGTTCTGAGGGAATGTCGTCCACTCCAGTGGACTTGTTTCGACTTAGGTCTTTCAGTGCTCTGTCAAATTCTTCTCTCAGTGTAATACCTCCTATTTCATCTTCATCAACATCCTCTTCTCTTCCTACAATATTATCTTTAAGTTCATTTCCCTTGTAGAGCCCATCTATATGTCTTTCCACCTTTCACCTTTCCCCTCTTTGCCTGAATTCTAGTATATAGCCATTATTGAAATGCCTCCTTTTTCCTGTACAGACTGCCTTGACCGTGTCATTTCACCAAGCTGTCTGCTTCTTCTTGCCTTTACACACTACCGTTCCGAGACATTCTCTAGCAACTTCTTGTAGAGTGTCCCTGTACCTTATCGATTCTTTCTCCAGTGTCTTAATGACAACATTGAAGTAACTATTACCTTTGTGATGGCATTTTTTGTGTATTTTTACCTGATGTACTTGTCCTGCAGTTTCTGCATATGGACTGACTTCCTGGACCAATATCTCTTAAATAATGATCAGTGTCATCAAATAATCCTCTGAATAAACGTGTGTCCCTGACTGCCTCCCTGAGTTCAATATGTTATTATATAGTCAATGACAGACCTATCTTCCAAAGCATACCGGCCATGTTCTTATGCTTATAGATGGAATTCTTAATAACTGAGCCCATAACGACACAGAATCCCACGAGCTGATACCTGGTCCCGTTGGCCTCCACATCCTCTGCAAACATCCCCCTAACCTTTTCACTTCACATACTTCTATTCGATTTCCTATTCTAGTGCTGAAATCGCCCATGAGCGAGTAACTGTCTTTGTTCTTTACTTCTCCAACTGCATCACTAAGAGAGTCATAGAATCTATCGCATCTTGATCCGTCCCTCCACAGGGCGAAAAAACTGGCACAATTACAATTTCTTGCCCGGAACTGCCAAATCTATCCATATCAGTCGTTCGATTATATACCTTACTGTCATTATGCTGGTTTCAATAGCTTTCTTGATGTAGGGCCCTGTTTTGACTCCTGACAGGTAAAACTTGTATTCTTGCATTTAGTATCCTTTCTCTACCCTTACAACAACGTCACGAACAGCTCAAACTTCTAACTCCGTCTTTATTGCAGGTTCTGCCAGCTGTAACTTTTTCCCCATTGATTTCATTCCAGATTGTTTGAAATGTTTTATCTGTGGCGTCCCTGGTCTGTCAATTGGAGGTAGGACGCCATCACCTCCATTTTGCTCCGATTTTGACAGCATTAGTTCGAAGTACCTTGGGGGCAGGTTGCTGGCCTTACTTGCTCAGTATCCCACTGAGTTTTACCCCTAATGGATGAGGAGCTAACTGGTGTATATGATATTATTTCGCGTCTAAGCACAAAGGTGGCCACGACTCTGATTATATTCAACATGACAAACCTCATTCTAAAGTAACTATTATCCCAATTGTCACGACAAGTTTTGGGCTACTCATGCATTACCTTTTGTGTCCCAGCCTCGTCGTAGGTGTCGGTGGCCGAGTGGAATGAGACCGACACGCTGGTGCAGGTACGGAGGGGAGCAGCCAG
The DNA here is from genome assembly GCA_026315105.1 of Locusta migratoria. NCBI lineage: Eukaryota > Metazoa > Arthropoda > Insecta > Orthoptera > Acrididae > Locusta > Locusta migratoria. Next base: position 221,060,060 of record CM048751.1, on the reverse strand, counting down.
AAACTATAAACACTCGAGTAAATTAGAAAGATATATATTGCACAGAATGTAACAATACTTAACTTTTACATAGTACTGCAGAATGTTGATACATAGTTGTTAGAGGCCTGCCTAGTGCCTGTACAATAGCAAAGTCTTCACTGGTGGCTATCTGATTACGAAGGTCCTAACTGGTTGCTATCTAAGTCCGAAGTGACCGGTGTCTTTCCGTGGTGGCCACGAGCGGGGTTGCAGCAGAGGGCGCTCGTGGCTGTCGTCGTGAGAACGCCGCGCCGTGCGTGCATGGCGGCGCGCGGCGAAAGTAAGTGGCGCGCACTTTGTACTTGAGCGACACCACACCCCTCCCCCCCAAACCGCCGCGCCGTCGTGGCGTAGGGCTGAGGGCCACGGCGACGGCACTGGGAGGAGGGCCTGGGCGGGGGCGTTACTGGTGGGACGGGCGTCGTAGCTGAGGCTGGGATCGAGACGCCGTCCGCGCCCCGGCATCCGCCTTGCGATCCTCCAGGGAACCCACCGAAACCTGGGGAAGGGCGCACCCCCCCCCCCCCCCCCCGCCCAGAGGGAGCAGGTCATCTTCTTCTGAGGTGCGTGGCCCAGGCGGCGGCGGCACGCACGGTCCCGGAGTCCCTCTCGGTGACGCTGTCATCTGCGGCGGCGACAGCGGCGGCGTCGCGTCGATCTCCATCGGGACGATCTTGTAGTCCGGGGACGCTGGACCCGTTGACGAACGATGTGTTTGTGCTCCCTGGCGGTGAACTGGGTCTGGAATCAAGAAACCGGAGACAGGATCGCGCGGCCTGTGCAGGCGCAATTGGTTTGCGTGGCGCCGCAGCTCCGACCCTGTGGAAGAACGTACAACAAACATATTGCGACCAAGCACGCGTTGAATGGTGCCCGGCAACCATGTCTTCTTGTTTCCAGCAAACACCCTGTACAGCACCGGCGTAGAAACCTGAAAACGCGTAGCGCCATACGAACCGACTCGGTGCGTGGGAGGCTGCAGCAGGTGAAGGAGAGTGCGGTGACGGCGGCCGTGTAGCAGCTCGGCAGGAGACGGGCCGTCACGTGGCATGCACCGATATGTAGACAGGAAAATTTGAAGAGCTTGCTGTCTGGAGTGCTGACCTTTCATCTTCTCCATGTGAGACTTGAATGTTCGAACGAAACGTTCTGCTTCACCATTGAACTGAGGGTGAAAAGGTGCGGTGGTGATATGCTGAATGCCATTCACGCGACAAAACTGTTGAAATTCCGCACTAACAAACTGAGGTCCATTGTCACTGACGATAGTTTCAGGCAAACCTTCGATGCAAAACACTGATGTTAAGGCACTGATTGTACTAGAAGCTGTCGTTGAGTTCATGGCAATCACAAAAGGAAACTTTCTGAAAGCGTCTACAACAATTAACCAGCGCGTATTCCAGAAAGGTCCGACAAAGTCAATATGTAAACGTTGCCATGGTCCCTTGGGGCGTGGCCAGTCTGAGAAACGCTGTGGAGGAGCCGCCTGATGCTCCGCACAAACTGTACACTGTGATGTCATGCTCTCTATCTGAGAGTCCATACCAACCCAGGTACAATGACGTCTGGCCAATTGCTTTGTCCTAACAATGCCCCAATATCCTTGATGCAGGAGGCGTAACACTTCTCGTTGCAGGGAACGAGGAACAATCACTCCTGCTTGGTCGTTGTCGGTATGCAACAACAGTACACCCTGACTTAAAGATAATGCATGACGTTGTGCAAAATAACGTCGAACCAGAGGCCGATCAATGTCTTTGGCTCTGGCAGGCCACCCTGAGCGAACAAAACGTGCTACCACACTTAGGTCTGCATCCGCAGCTGTGTCCTGTGCAACCCGACGAGAGTTCAAAGGAAAGTCTGCGACAGCGGAAGCATCTCTGGAGTCTATCTAACATCATGCCATTTCTGAAGAATCAAATGATACATCCTGGCCAACCGGAAGTCGGGAAAGTGTGTCCGCGTTGGCATGTTTAGTGGTAGGTCGGTACAAAATCTCATACTGATAATTTGACAATATCAAGGACCATCTCTGAAGCTTTTGTGCCGTACGTGGCGGAATTGGATTTGTGGGTGAGAACAACGACGTGAGAGGCTTGTGGTCAGTCAACAAATAGAATTTTCTGCCATACAGATAATGATGAAACTTTGTGACGCCGTAAATGATTGCTAAGGCCTCCTTTTCTATCTGACTGTAATTCTGTTGCGTTGGCGTCAGTAGCTTGGATGCAAAGGCAATAGGACGATCGTGAGATCCAATGCGATGTGAGATTACCGCGCCCAGACCGTACGACGAGGCGTCAACTGCTAACACTACAGGCTTCTGTGGGTCAAAGGGAATCAAACATGCATCACTGAGTAGTGCAGACTTGAAGTTGTCAAAGGCAACCTGGCAATCTTTGGACCAAACAAAAGGAACATTCTTCCTACGTAAGTGATGCAGTGGAGCTGCAATCTGAGAGGCATTGGGAATAAATCTGAAATAATAGTTAAGCTTTCCCATTACTGCTTGCAATTCATGCACATTCTTAGGAGGAGGCAAGTCTTTGATTGCTCGAAGATGTGACTGTAAAGGATGGATTCCTTGGGCATTAATCACATGGCCCAGGTACTCTATTTCAGTTTGAAAAAACGAACACTTTGCTTTATTACAACGTAGACCTGCTGCAGTCAACACTTTGAAAAGGCACTCCAGGTTTGCTAAATGTTCTTCAACTGTACGTCCGGATACCACAATATCATCTAAATAGTTCGAACAACACGGTACAGAAACTGTCAGCTGTTCCAAAAAACGCTGAAAAATAGCGGGAGCGGAAGAACTGCCAAAGGGTAGGCGTTGAAATTGAAAAAGGCCCATGTGAGTATTAATGACGAAAAACTTTTTTGACTCGTCATCAAGTGGAATCTGTAAGTATGCCTTTGCTAAATCAATCTTAGAAAAGAAACGAGACTGTCCCAATTTGTCCATTAGTTCGTCAGGTCTGGGCAGGGGATAAGTGTCTACAATTGTTTGACTGTTCACTGTTGATTTGAAGTCCGCACAGAGACGAAGTTTTCCTGACGGCTTGGGTATAATTACTATAGGCGAGGCCCACTGACTCGCAGAAACAGGAGAAATCACCCCACTATCTTGCCAACGTTTAAGTTCTTCGGCAACTGTATCACGCAATGCGATAGGCACTGGTCTAGCTTTACGAAATTTTGGAACTGCAGATTCTTTTAAAGTTACATGTGCCACGAAGTCTTTTGCACAACCTAGTTCCGGCGAAAACAAGTCACTATATTTGTCACACAATGCATTGATTTTATCCTGAGGCACTATTGACGAAATCTGAAGCACATCTCTTTGAATTGATAAACCAAACAAGTCAAAAGCATCTAGTCCAAAAATGTTCTGTGTCGATTTGGCCTGAAGAACTACAAAAGCAACTGTTTTTGTTACACCTTGAAAAGAGGCGGGCAGGCTACATGTTCCTAGCACGGGAATATTTTCACCTGTATAAGCTGTTAACACTTGCTGTGACGGCGACAATTTTGGCGAACCCAGAAGTTCATAAGTATCTTTATTAATTAATGTAACAGCGGAACCAGTATCAAGCTGAAATTGCACAGTCTTATTTTCTATGGAGAGATTTACAAAAAGTTTGTGCTTCTGGCGCACGACAGGTGCGCGAATGTGGGCAACGTCTGCTACGGTTTGTGTGCTGCGTATGCGCGGGCCGCGTAGTGAAGGAAGCGGCTCAGACTCGGCACGCAGGGGATTAACAACACTGTCACTAGATGGCACTACCGCCGGATCGGCGTTCGCGCAATGCGAGGCTACTGCTCTAAAATTACTTTCAGTATCTACAACAAGTCTACTGTCACTAGCTACACAGTACTGGGCACTATTACAAGGAGCAGTTGCAGAAGGCACTATTTTCACTACAGGAATGCACTGTTCATAGTCATTTTGCTTGTCCCGAACCCGTTTCCGTTGCACTGTTTTACGCGCTCGTTGGCGCTTGCTACGTGGTGCACTATATAGTTTTGCCATAGGCGCAGAACTACTTTCTTGAAATTGAGATCCAAGGAAAGCACTGTTCAATTCCACAGCCCGTATAACATTTACAGAATGAACTGTTCTCGCACTCCGCGAAGCACTGATTCTAACGTGACTGTTCTTTGAGTTTTTAATTTGCATACACACAGACTGCACATGTCCCGATTTGCCACATTGATAACAGGTTGCGTTGCGACTTGGGCACTGTGCACGTTTGTGGCGAGACACACACTGGGGGCAAGATTTACGTACATTTTTCTGAAATGAGCGTTGGCGCCCGTTATTCAAATTACTGTTTCTAACACGACGGGGCGACCTTTGCGTCGCACTTTTACACTGGCTACTGTTCACTGTCTGTTCAGCACGGGCTGTACTATTGTAAGAATCACTAGTGCTACACGGAGAACTACGGCTAGGAAAGCGTCCGTTGCGGCGCACTGAATTTACACTATGGCTTTGCATTTCTACATCAGCTAAGTCAAAAGTATCATGCGCTTCTATAAGCTGCAGTACACTGTCTAATGAGGGGTCAGACTGTTTCAGAATTGCTGCTCTAATTCTGGGGTCCTGAATATTCTGCGTAATCGCATCCCTCAACATCACGTCACTATACGAAAGTCCACAAGAGCAAGTAAATTTACATTGGCGGGTTAAACCCTTCAATTCCGTAATCCACTCTTGGTGTGACTGCTGCGGTAATTTTTTAAGTCTGAAAAATCGGTATCGTGCAGCGGCTACAAGAACTTTTCTCTCATAATGAGCATTCAGTGCATCTACTATTTGTTCAAAGTCTACATCACGAGGAGATGCGTGAGGGAATAGTTTTTGCAGTAACACGAAAGTTTTGGGGCCCACCACGGACAATAAAAGTTGCTTCACTTTCTGACCTGTAATTTGATGAGCCGCGACGAGTTCTTGAAACTGTGCGAAATAGTCGCTCCATTCTTCCTCACGTTCGTTGTACTGGCGAAACGTCGGAAGCGTTGCGGCGGCAGGTGTGGGCTGCTGATGCGACGGCTGTTGTTGAGTTGTCGTCAACTGTGCCACCGCCTGGAGAAGTTGTGTTATTTGCGCCGTCTGTAACTGAATAATTTCCATTAAGTTTGGGTTCGGGGTAGTGGCCATGCTGACCGATTAGGCGCCGCGCATACAAGTAAATTATAACAAAACAAATGCAATATGAAAGAGGACACTCTGCAACAAAAAAAAGTCCACAAAACACGCAACTGAAAATGTTCCCCCAAAATTCTTATAATAAGGGTGGGTGGGCGGGAGCAATTTATGCGTGCTCCGACTGCTGCTGTCTGGCTGCTGGTCCAAGGTTCGTCTATCACTCCTCGTCGCCACTTTTGTGTCCCGACTTCGTCGCCGCTTTTGTGTCCCAGCCTCGTCGTAGGTGTCGGTGGCCGAGTGGAATAAGAACGACACGCTGGTGCAGGTACGGAGGGGAGCAGCCAGAAACTATAAACACTCGAGTAAATTAGAAAGATATATATTGCACAGAATGTAACAATACTTAACTTTTACATAGTACTGCAGAATGTTGATACATAGTTGTTAGAGGCCTGCCTAGTGCCTGTACAATAGCAAAGTCTTCACTGGTGCCTATCTGATTGCGAAGGTCCTAACTGGTTGCTATCTCAGTCCGAAGTGACCGGTGTCTTTCCGTGGTGGCCACGAGCGGGGTTGCAGCAGAGGGCGCTCGTGGCTGTCGTCGTGAGAACGCCGCGCCGTGCGTGCATGGCGGCGCGCGGCGAAAGTAAGTGGCGCGCACTTTGTACTTGTGCGACACCACATTACCCATGGTTCATGGTTCACGAAGTAGGACATGACTACAGGAAACTACACCATGGACGACAGATACCAAAAAAGGACATTAAATGTCTGTCTCCTTTGACTGGCTTTAACCAGAGAGAGAGGAACAGTGGTTGGGGTCTTACTTTAATGACTGTAAAAATTTTAGTGGATAAACTCTATTTGCCAATACTAGCCATCAGCTTTGTACAATGATGTCATACTTAATCTGAAGATGCTACATACATCATGGCGCGGCAAAACATTGAAGTTTTTATTTAATGTAATGGGCCTACAGGCGGTTTTTGATTGAAACACTAAATTTAAAAATGGAAAAGAAAAAGCTTCAAATTCATTAATATGCTACAATATTAATGTATTGATACAAAATAGGAAATTTAAGGAAACGTGGAATAACTAGTATCAGCAACTAGAATTAACCTGCACGGTATAGTGCACGCAGGATAAATTGGCCAATAGATGCGCACACAGCTCGGCAAGAGTGGGGTTAGTGGTAGTGGTGGGGGTAGTGGCTGTAGCACTGAGCGACCGCTGGAGGAGAAGTGACAAGCTCACTGGCCGGCAGGCGGAAGTGGACTGATGTGGTGTCCCCTTCTGAACGAAGGAATGATCTCGCCCAGCGCTTCGGACGAAATCTCGTCTCTACGCATCGTCCACCTTATCCTGCGCGGATTCTACAGTCATCAAGTTCTCAGACTTGATGCCTGGAAGGTAGGCACCCATACGACTCTCTATGTTGCGCAGGTTGCTTGATTACACGGCATGCACCTAAATCAAATATCAAATGTTTGAAAAGCTATGGGACAAAACTGCAGTGGTGGTCAGCCCATAGACTTACAAATCACATAAAGTAATGTATGCTAAGGAGAACACACACCTGAAATGTGCTAGTAAAAATAAAGCAGCTAAATCGGTAAAAATCTTATTCAGGAGCAAGATCAGCGATAATCAAAAAATCAGTTAACACCACTTATCAGTTGCTGCTGATCACTACTGGGAAGTCAAAGAAGGTTGGGCCAAGGATAATTTCTCAATTTGCATAAGAAGATTTACTTAGCAACAAAACATCAGGCCTTTACAACTTGTCGCTGTAAACCAGATAAATAGACTGACCGAGTAGCACGAGTAGCCTGAAATTTACAACATATGAGGCCAACAAGGTTCGCAATGAAATGTGTCAATAATAAATTAACTAACACCTTAAATATCTTACTAAATGGCTTGCATTAAAATACATTAATCATAATCAAACATCGAATCATACATACAAACTAGAACAACATAAAGTATCAAAATCTAATAATTGCTCATAAGAACAATACTCAGGACAAACTGCTTAGCAACCAAAAGACTAAGAGCCACATATTCCTGGATAAATTTAAGAAAGAATGTTATCGGTGTCTAGAATTAATCTATATTGGTGATTTCTAGTAACCGATTCCAAACATTATTGCAGAAAATAGGAGAAGCTGTCATCGACCAATAATTCCTATATAAATTTCAGGAAAAGTGTTACCGGTTTCTAGAATTAACCTATACAGATCAGTTACAGAAACCGATACATACCAAATATTCGTTGAAAATACACTTAAAAATACCGGTATCTATAACTAGAATTAACCTGCTGAAAATACGAAAAAAAGGTATCGTTAACAAGTTCTAAGCAAATAACAATTCCCTACAGATAGTTAAGTTAGTGTATTTCACATGCAGATATAAAATACAAATATAAGTTACGAGTAATGAAAGTTACATGTCATCAACAGTTTATTAAAAGCATTTTTATCACCAACAGTTTATATTAATTAAAAACTATAGTCACGTTACACACATGAAACATATACATAGAGTCCAACAAAACATTGGTATAATCGGCTAAACACAGAATGACGTAAGATATTGAGAAATATCTTATGTTTTTTCTGTAATCAGAAATGTCAATTTCGCCATTGATTCCTCCGTGTCTGTAGAAATAATGATGTATGCTTCAATTAGTATCAATTCCTTCAAGATTCTTTGGTGCTGGGAATAAATATAATTAGGGCATTTTTCAGTTGGATCTCTGTGAAAGGCGAGATGGAGCTAACGGGACTTTGGCCCACGGCAAAGGACGCCTTGGCGGGCCACCAAGGAGTGTTTACAACAAAGCGCGGTTTCTGAGAATCTTATAGAACGGCGAGGGGAACGTACCTATCCACGCGAACTGATAATTCTAGCTGTAAACCGCTTTTCCCGCGGGAGAACGGTAGGGACGCATGTGATTTACTAGGCGTATGTATCCATGCGCGAAGTTCGTACAGAACAGTGCCTAAGAATCTTACTGACTCCCGTGCAAATTTGAGCCGCTGTAATTGGCCAGAAAGGTGAGAGGGTGGAAATTTTGTTCGAGAGAGGGCGTTTTCAGGAGTGTGTAAAAACACTTGTGCCTGGGAGCAGTGGTGGACTAAGGGGGGAGGGGGGCGGAGAGGGCGGATCACAACGGGCCTTCGATCTTGGTGGCCTCCAAATACCTCGAACACAATTTTATTTATTTATTTATTTATTTTAGCGCACTTGGTGTCTCGTTTTGCTGAGGCCTCCAAATCTCGAACGTTGTACCTTTTAGACTGCCCCATGCCTCTCGTCATGTGGGGGCCTCCAAATCTCAAAAGTTAATGTTTCATGGTAATACATTTCCAAGAGGACGGGTGGGGCCTCATTTGGGCTCATTTTGTTTCACCGCCGCCCCGGTCCTCAACAGCCTTAGTCGGCCACTGTCTGGGAGTTCGACACGGGACGCGCAAGGGTCCAATTGTGTCTGAGAACGCAAACGACCGCCGCAACGTGCAGTTGCGTCTAGGAGGGCTCCACATAGTGTGGAAGTCTTACGAACTTTATTTAATTTGCGAAAGAGCACAGCCAGGTATCTCTATTTGGTTTGGATGCTAGTTAGTGCAACGTTCGGAGATTCAGAAGAGCCTGTCTTGAGCCCTGGAAACGCACCGGCGACCAGCAGGTCTGTTTGATTTGACGAACACGTTTTTGTCACGCCAAGCTACTTTTCTGTGTCTAACGCCCACTCCGAGACATTCGTTGCATCCTCGGAGCATAACTGCTCAGGTGTGCGAACTGGTATAATGGTGTACGACAGAATTGCGAGGCCTTAATCTGATAACGAGATCTACCGGGACTCGTGGCTCTATTAACGTCAATATAGCAGCGTCCCTTCTGGATCTGCACCGGAGTTATTTCTGTTTTCGCGGCTGGTTCTTTTCAGCGCCAACACGACGCCTTTCCTGTGTTCAAAGCCAACAAGACGTACCTTCACATTCGTCGTCTACGTGGAATTCAGGCAAGAATTCTTTGCCACGAATTCATTGTCTGTTGTTCACAGAGTCCACGACGCCAGCAAATTGTTTTGGTAATGATTGTCAAGAGTTTTCAGAACTTGTTAATGTATGATCACGTTTGCTTGTATCATTATCCGAAGCTGTAGAATTATTCGTATCGTAACTGCTAAACCTCCCCCCCCCCCCCCCGCGCCCATTCCCGACCCCATAGACCTGGCTCTCGCAAAGCTTCAGGCATTCTGCAGTCTAACTGTTTTCTGTCACCCTCATACACTTTCTTATGAGAATAAAATAAGTTAATGGTATACAATATTTCAATTCAGTCACCATTTCATTACCCTTCTTAAACTCAAGTGTATTTTTTCGTCTCTTTGGAGATAACCGTTTATAAATAGGCAGGTAGCTAATCAAATGTCAAATTAATTCACTCCTTCATTCAGTGCTTAATTAAATGTCTCACATTACGAAGTATGATACCATATAAGATCTCGTCAATTCAGTCTATAAACAGGCCAATTTCTCATCAATTTAGTTTAATAAAAGAAAGAGTCAATTATTTACCGACTCTGTGGTAGTAAAACAACATCCCCCACTACGTTAAATAATAAACATTATAATGTATCGTCTTTGATTCGACTACGCATAGAATGGAGAAACATATGACGTCTTTGGTAAAGCGGACGGGTGAAGTCGTAAACTAGAGCTCAACTTTTTCCTTTACTGCGGCAGATAAAACTAAACGCATTCTTGCCATAGTTTAAATATTAGTGACTTCTCAAATATTACAAAATTTTAATGCTACTTCCAATTCAGCCTACATTTTTCATAGATATGTAATTTTGGCAGGATATCTGCATTTAACTATTAGATAGACCACCCACAATTCTCATATCTGTGCCCAGTCGTGGTGGAATATATACGAATAAATTCCTATCCCTTAACTATGCTACCGAGCAAATGTTTTGCTCATATTTTCTTGGATGAATTAGATAAGCACAAATATCAGTCGAATATTTGTAAATCTATCGGACCAAACTGCATGGTCATCAGTCCGTAGGTTACAAACTACTTAAACCTAGGTAAACTAACCTAAGGACAACACACACACCCATGCCCCAGGGAGGACTCGAACCTCCACGGCGAGCAACCGCGCGCTCCGCAGCGAGATGCTTGAGACCGCTCGGCTACTCCACTGCGGCAAGGTAATGATGAATTATAAAGAAATGTGATGCGAAGAAAAGTATATGAATGTTTTTTTTTCGTAACAAATGGTCAGCAATTGACGAGGTTCTTATTGTCATAAACTAATATGGAAATTTGGGCAATTTTAAGAAATCCAAATTTCATAGATTATGAAAAAAATAATTTCCAATATGTTCGACTTCTAATGTCACTGCTATGTAACAAAACACACAGCGAACTTACACCTGAAATGGCTGAGACGACACTGAGAGAGCGACCCAATTTGTTCACCCCTGGTCACGCGCCTCAGTGTGTTTACATTCCGTTTCTCGTTTCGATGAATGGAGCCGGCCGCGGTGGCCGAGGAGACTGAGGCGCTCCAGTCACGGTCTGCACGGCCACTACGGTCGGGGGTTCGAATCCCCCCTCGGGCATGGATATTTGTGCCGTCCTAGTTCGTAAGTAGTTGATAAGTAGTTTGTAAGTTTAGGGACTGATGACCCCGTAGTTAAGTCCCATAGACTTTACAAACATTTGAACTTTTTTTGATGAATGGAGTATAGAGACAAGGCCTCACAACAGGCCGTGCTACGTCACACTGACCAGGACGCACCCGCTAGCTTACTGGCTGTGCGCTAAGAGGCAGTGGGTGAGCCCCAGCGGCCAGCCAACACCACCTAGAAGACAAGGCCTTACAACAGGCCGTGGCTACGTCACACTTAGAGGCCGCGGCCGCAACCTCACTGGCTGGACGCTGGGGCACGCCTACCGCCGCGCAGCGGTCGGCCAGTCAGATGGCGGCCGGGGCCTCTAAGTGTGACGTAGCCACGGCCTGTTTTAAGGCCTTTTCTTCTAGGTGGTGTTGGCTGGCCGCTGGGGCTCACCCACTGCCTCTTAGCGCACAGCCAGTAAGCTAGCGGGTGCGTCCTGGTCAGTGTGACGTAGCACGGCCTGTTGTGAGGCCTTGTCTCTATACTCCATTCATCAAAAAAAGTTCAAATGTTTGTAAAGTCTATGGGACTTAACTACGGGGTCATCAGTCCCTAAACTTACAAACTACTTATGAACTAGCTTAAACTAAGGACGGCACAAATATGCATGCCCGAGGGGGGATTCGAACCCCCGACCGTAGTGGCCGTGCAGACCGTGACTGGAGCGCCTCAGTCCTCTCGGCCACCGCGGCCGGCACCGGCGAACTTACCGCTGCGCTGCCGTGGCTGTGGCCCACACAGCGGCTCTGTGTGTCCGCACGCTGTTGCTGCTTCTGTTATATTCCATCCACATGATATAACTACACCCGTATCATTTTATTTATGCAATATTCTTACATTCTAGCAGGGTTACAGTAAATAATACGAAACACGAAAGACTAAGCGAAAGAATATAAAATTTTATAATGTGGACGTTTATGGGAATGAAAAATTACATTTAGCATTCCGGCAAGAAGAGTGACACAATTTTAAAACTGGCGATTTTTAATTTATCATTGAAAAACATGTGTGACGAGCTCCTCCCTGGACCAAAAAAGGCATATCTTGTTATCGCTGTTTGTCCGCTTGAGGAGAATGGTATAATTTATGTTGTAACATAGTCCATAATATTTGTCACGGCAAAAAAAGTCGCACAAGTATCAAGTGCGCACCACGTACATTCGCCGCGCGCCGCCATACACGCACGGCGCGGCGTTCTTACGACGTCAGCCACGAGCGCCCTCTGCTGCAACTCCGGTCGTGGCTACGACTGCTGCATCGGCCACTTGGGAATCAGATAGGCTCCAGTTAAGACTTGGCAATCGTATAGGCACTAGGTATCATTAGTAGGCAGGCCTCTAACTAGTTAATGTATCAACGTTCTGCAGTCATGAAACTTATGAAAGACAAGTATTGTAATCTTTCTTCGAAATATATCTTATACTAATCTAACTTAGTGTTTCTAGTTTCTGCTGTCCCACTGGCTGGTCACCTCCGTACCTGCACACGCGTGCATCCTATTTCCCTGTGTCGGTCTCTCTCTACTCGGCCACCGACACCCACGACAGCCGGCGGAAACGAGACACAAAAAAAATAAAAAAAAAAAAATAAAAAATAAAATAAAATGCTAATGTCAAGTATTAGAGTTCTGAGTTACGTCACTGTTCAAGACGGCGTGCGATTTAAGTTTTTTTCCTAATATTATATATCTTATTGATACATAATTACAAACGTAACGAATAAAACTGTCTCAATATTATCCATTATTAGCATTATCATTACAAATAATGGTCAGGATATCATGAACCCGTTTTGGATCAAGTCTGCTTCTTTTGTCGGAGATAAGATTCCCTGCAGCACTAAAATATCTTTCACTAGCCGCGGCCGGCCGAGGTGGCCGAGGGGACTGCGGCGCGCTTTTTACGGTCTGCACGGCCACTACGGTCGGGGGTTCGAATCCCACATGCGGCATGGATATTTGTGTCGTCTTTAGTATAACCTAGTTTATAAGTAGCTTGTAAGTTTAGAAACTGATGACTCCGTAGTTAAGTCCCATAACCTATACAAACATTTGAAACACTAGCCGCGTTTGAGGCCGGAACGCAAAATACTCTTTTCGCTAAAACAGCTAGTTTCGGAAAGAGACTGGTGTTACTTTTCCACCACTCAAGAAGATCATCGTCGTCCCCAGCATCTATTCTATTTTAGTACAATGCCACCTCATCTGTTGACTGATCGTCAGCCGGCCCACAGTCTAGCGTCTAGCCACTCCGAAAACAAACGCTTCATCTTTTTCGCTGACAAGCGTGAGTGACAATCTCCACGCACCAGACCAAACCTTACGTAGATTATCTTCTAGTTTTGTAGATGAAGTGTGCAGCTTCATTGTAATCGTATGAACGATGTGAAGAGCATAAAATACGAAAAAACGTACAAACTTTCATTTTTATGTATTAGATTAAGAATGAAAATTTCGAATGATTACGCTATTTGATCTGTGAACTGCATACTTTTATGTGTCACATTCCTGGCAGTAGGCAATTTACAGAAGATCAAGTGGTATCTCACAATTAATAGGTACGTTGTTCAGTTTGGCACAATATGTTCAATAATTCAGAGCACGTTCTTACATAAATAGTCTAATATTATGAAATCTTTTACACTTACGCACGTCAATTCCGCTTCCACACGCAACTTCGAAACTATCTTACTCTTCTCTAAGTCAGGTAGCAGCAGAATTCGAATGTAAGCAGTATGCATCTCTATTACACTGAAAATACCCGATAACAGTGGCTCTGAGTATATTTAGAAGCAAAAGTGCTCTACTGTTCTATCCCTTCACGATTATAGCAATACTCGGTAACAGCCGTGTGCTTAAGTTTACTAATGAGGGCGTAGTTAGATACGCTACTCGATTATTTGTTCACTGAATGCAGTGGAAGAGGCGCGAATCGGCACAATGCTGCTAGAGGGCTTTACATGGTACTCTGTTCCTATTTTGTGAATGAATTTGTAAAGGAACAAAATAATTATGGAAATAAACTGAATACAAAGTAAGCCAGGCAGAAAGTACCCGACATCGCAGGCAACAGGCTCCTTGTTTTGTTGCACACAGGTCAATAGCAGGCGGTTCGCTCTGAGTTGAGCCCCCTTTGTCTGAGCCGCCTATTATCAGCGCTCGTTAGTGGAGCACCAGCTGCTCGTCGGATCAATGATGATGACTTTTGTGTCCCAACTTCGTCGTCGCTTTTGTGTCCCAGCCTCGTCGTAGGTGTCGGTGGCCGAGTGGAATGAGACCGACACGCTGGTGCAGGTACGGAGGGGAGCAGCCAGAAACTATAAACACTCGAGTAAATTAGAAAGAGATATATTGCACAGAATGTAACAATACTTAACTTTTACATAGTACTGCAGAATGTTGATACATAGTTGTTAGAGGCATGCCTAGTGCCTGTACAATAGCAAAGTCTTCACTAGTGCCTATCTGTTTACGAAGGTCCTAACTCGTTGCTATCTCAGTCCGAAGTCGAAGTGCGAAGTGGCCGATGTCCTTCAGTGGTGGCCACGAGCGGCGTTGTCGCAGAGGGCGCTCGTGGCTGTCGTCGTTAGAACGCCGCGCCGTGCGTGCCTGGCGGCGCGCGGCGAAAGTAAGTGGCGCGCACTTTGTACTTGTGCGACACCACACCCCTCCCCCCCAAACCGCCGCGCCGTCGTGGCGTAGGGCTGAGGGCCACGGCGACGGCACTGGGAGGAGGGCCTGAGCGGGGGCGTTACTGGTGGGACGGGCGTCGTAGCTGAGGCCGGGATCGAGACGCCGTCCGCGCCCCGGCATCCGCCTTGCGATCCTCCAGGGAACCCGCCGAAACCTGGGGAAGGGCGCCCGCCCCCGCCCAGAGGGAGCAGGTCATCTTCTGAGGTGCGTGGCCCAAGCTGGGGGGGCCCGCACGGTCCCGGAGTCCCTCTCGGTGACGCTGTCATCTGCGGCGGCGACAGCGGCGGCGACGACTGCATCGGAGGTGCGTCGACCTCCATGGGGACGATCTCGTAGTCCGGGGACGAACGATGTGGCTGTGCTCCCTGGCGGTGAACTGGGTCTGGAATCAAGAAACCGGAGACAGGATCGCGCGGCCTGTGCAGGCGTAATTGGTTTGCGTGGCGCCGCAGCTCCGACCCTGTGGAAGAACGTACAACAAACATATTGCGCCCGAGCACGCGCTGAATGGTGCCCGGTAACCATTTCTTCTTGTTGCCAGCAAACACCCTGCACAGCACCGGCGTAGAAACCTGAAAACGCGTAGCGCCATACGAACCGACTCGGTGCGTGGGAGGCTGCAGCAGGTGAAGGAGAGTGCGGTGACGGCGGCCGTGTAGCAGCTCGGCAGGAGACGGGCCGTCACGTGGCATGCACCGATACGTAAACAGGAAAATTTGAAGAGCTTGCTGCCTGGAGTGCTGACCTTTCATCTTTTCCATGTGTGACTTGAATGTTCGAACGAAACGTTCTGCTTCACCATTGGACTGAGGGTGAAAAGGTGCAGTGGTAATATGCTGAATGCCATTCACACGACAAAACTGTTGAAATTCCGCACTAACAAACTGAGGTCCATTGTCACTGACGATAGTTTCAGGCAAGCCTTCGATGCAAAACACTGATGTTAAGGCACTGATTGTACTAGACGCCGTCGTTGAGTTCATGGCAATCACAAAAGGAAACTTGCTGTAAGCGTCTACAACAATTAACCAGCGCGTGTTCCAGAAAGGACCGGCAAAGTCAATATGTAAACGTTGCCATGGTCCCTTGGGGCGTGGCCAATCTGAGAAACGTTGCGGAGGAGCCGCCTGATGCTCCGCACAAACAGTACACTGTGACGTCATGTTCTCTATCTGAGCGTCCATACCAACCCAGGTACAATGACGTCTGGCCAGTTGCTTTGTCCTAACAATGCCCCAATGTCCTTGATGCAGGAGGCGTAACACTTCACGTTGCAGGGAACGAGGAACAATCACTCGTGTTTGGTCGTTGTCGGTATGCAACAACAGTACACCCTGACTTAAAGACAATGCATGACGTTGTGCAAAATAACGTCGAACCAGAGGCCGATCAATGTCTTTGGCTCTGGCAGGCCACCCTGAGCGAACAAAACGTGCTACCACACTTAGGTCTGCATCCGCAGCTGTTTCCTGTGCAACCCGACGAGAGTTCAAAGGGAAATCTGCGACAGCGGTAGCATCTCTGGAATCTATCTGACAACATGCCATTTCCGAAGAATCAAACGACACATCCTGGCCAACCGGAAGTCGGGAAAGTGTGTCCGCGTTGGCGTGTTTAGTGGTAGGTCGGTACAAAATCTCATACTGATAATTAGACAATATCAAGGACCATCTCTGAAGCTTTTGTGCCGTTCGTGGCGGAATTGGCTTCGTGGGTGAGAACAACGACGTGAGAGGCTTGTGGTCTGTCAACAAATAGAATTTTCTGCCATAGAGATAATGATGAAACTTTGTGACGCCGTAAATGATTGCTAAGGCCTCCTTTTCTATCTGACTGTAATTCTGTTGCGTCGGCGTCAGTAGCTTGGATGCAAAGGCAATAGGACGATCGTGACATCCAATACGATGCGACAGAACAACACCCAGACCGTACGACGAGGCGTCAACTGCTAACACTACAGGCTTCTGTGGGTCAAAGGGAATCAAACATGCATCACTGAGTAGTGCAGACTTTAGTTTGTCAAAGGCAACCTGACAATCGTTAGACCATACAAAAGGAACATTCTTCCTACGTAAGTGATGCAGTGGAGCTGCAATCTGAGAGGCATTGGGAATAAACCTGAAATAATAGTTAAGCTTTCCCATTACTGCTTGCAATTCATGCACATTCTTAGGAGGAGGCAAGTCTTTGATTGCTCTAAGATGTGACTGTAAGGGATGAATTCCTTGGGCATTAATCACATGGCCTAGGTACTCTATTTCAGTTTGAAAAAACGAACACTTTGCTTTATTGCAACGTAGACCTGCTGCAGTCAAAACTTTGAAAAGGCACTCCAGGTTTGCTAAGTGTTCTTCAACTGTACGTCCGGATACCACAATATCATCTAAATAGTTCGAACAACACGGTACAGAAACTGTCAGCTGTTCCAAAAAACGCTGAAAAATAGCGGGGGCGGAAGAACTGCCAAAGGGTAGGCGTTGAAATTGAAAAAGGCCCATGTGAGTATTAATGACGAAAAATTTTTTTGACTCGTCATCAAGTGGAATCTGTAAGTATGCCTCTGCTAAATCAATCTTGGAAAAGAAGCGAGACTGTCCTAATTTGTCCATTAGTTCGTCAGGTCTGGGCAGGGGATAAGTGTCGACAATTGTTTGACTGTTCACTGTTGATTTGAAGTCTGCACAGAGACGAAGTTTTCCCGACGGCTTGGGTATAATTACTATAGGCGAGGCCCACTGACTCGCAGAAACAGGAGAAATCACCCCACTATCTTGCCAACGTTTAAGTTCTTCGGCAACTGTATCACGCAATGCGATAGGCACTGGTCTAGCTTTACGAAATTTGGGAACTGCAGATTCTTTTAAAGTCACATGTGCCACGAAGTCTTTTGCACAACCTAGTTCCGGCGAAAACAAGTCACTGTATTTGTCACACAATGCATTGATTTTATCCTGAGGCACTATTGACGAAATTTGAAGCACATCTCTTTGAATTGATAAACCAAACAAGTCAAAAGCATCTAGTCCAAAAATGTTCTGTGTCGATTTGGCCTGAAGAACTACAAAAGCAACTGTTTTTGTTACACCTTGAAAAGAGGCAGGCAGGCTACACGTTCCTAGCACGGGAATATTTTCACCTGTATAAGCTGTTAACACTTGCTGTGACGGCGACAATTTTGGCGAACCCAGAAGTTCATAAGTATCTTTATTTATTAATGTGACAGAGGAACCAGTATCAAGCTGAAATTGCACAGTCTCATTTTCTATAGAGAGAGTAACAAACAGCTTGTGCTTCTGGCGCACGACCGGTGCGCGAATGTGGGCAACGTCTGCTACGGTTTGTTTTCTGCGCTTGCGCGGGTTGCGTGCGGTAGGAAGCGGCGCATACTCGGCACACAGCGGATTAACCACACTGTCACTAGATGACACTACCGCCGGATCGGCGTCCGCGCAATGCGAGGCTACTGCACTAAAATTACTTTCAGTATCTACAACAAATCTACTGTCACTAGCTACACAATACTGGGCACTATTACAAGGAGCAGTTGCAGAAGGCACCATTTTCACTACAGGAATGCACTGTTCATAGTCATTTTGCTTGTCCCGAACCCTTTTCCGTTGCACTATTTTACGCGCTCGTCGGCGCTTGCCACGTGGCGCACTATATAGTTTTGCCATAGGCGCAGAACTACTTTCTTGCAATGGAGAACCAACTAAAGCACTGTTAGACTCCACAGCGTCTATGACATTGACTGTATGCACTGCTCTCGCACTATGCGAAGCACTGTTTCTAACGTTACTGTTCTTTGAGTTTTTAATTTGCATACACACAGACTGCACATGTCCCGATTTGCCACACTGATAACAGGTTGCGTTGCGACTAGGGCAATGAGCACGCTTGTGGCGAGACACACACCGGGGGCAAGATTTACGTACATTTTTCTGAAATGAGCGTTGGCGCCCGTTATGCAAATTACTGTGTCTAACACTACGGGGCGACCTTTGCGTCGCACTTTTACTCTGGCTACCGTTCACTGTCTGTTCAGCACGGCCGGTAGAAAAATAAGAATCACTAGTGCTACACTGAGAACTACGGCTAGGAAAGCGTCCGTTGCGGCGCACTGAATTAACACTGTGGCTTTGCATTTCTACATCTGCTAAGTCAAAAGTATCATGCGCTTCTATAAGCTGCAGTACACTGTCTAATGAGGGGTCAGACTGTTTCAGAATTGCTGCTCTAATTCTGGGGTCCTGAATATTCTGCGTAATCGCATCCCTCAACATCACGTCACTATACGAAAGTCCACAAGAGCAAGTAAATTTACATTGGCGGGTTAAGCCCTTCAATTCCGTGATCCATTCTTGGTGTGACTGCTGCGGTAATTTTTTAAGTCTGAAAAATCGGTAACGTGCAGCGGCTACAAGAACTTTTCTCTCATAATGAGCATTCAGTGCATCTACAATTTGTTCAAAGTCTACATCACGAGGAGATGCGTGCGGGAATAGTTTTTGCAGTAACACGAAAGTTTTGGGGCCCACCACAGACAATAAAAGATGCTTAACAGTCTGACCTGTAAGTTGATGAGCCGCGACGAGTTCTTGAAACTGCGCCAGATAATCACTCCATTCTTCCTCACGTTCGTTGTATTGGCGAAACGTAGGAAGTGTTGCGGCGGCAGGTGTGGGCTGCCGAAGCGGCGGCTGTTGTTGTTGGTTAGCTGCCCGCGCTGTCAGCTCGGCCACCGCCTGGAGCAACTGGGTGATTTGCGCCGTCTGTAACTGAATAATTTCCATTAAGTTTGGGTTCGGGGTAGTGGCCATGCTGACCGATTAGGCGCCGCGTATACAAAATAACTTATAACAAAACACAAATGCAATATGAAAGAGGACTCGCTCTGCAACAAAAAAGTCAACAAAACACGTAACAAAATATGTTCCCCCAAAAATCTTATAATAAGGGTGGGTGGGCGGGAGCAATTTCTGCGTGCTCCGACTGCTGCTGTCTGGCTGCTGCAAGAGGGCTGGTCCAAGGTTCTATCACTCCTCGTCGCCACTTTTGTGTCCCAACTTCGTCGTCGCTTTTGTGTCCCAGCCTCGTCGTAGGTGTCGGTGGCCGAGTGGAATGAGACCGACACGCTGGTGCAGGTACGGAGGGGAGCAGCCAGAAACTATAAACACTCGAGTAAATTAGAAAGAGATATATTGCACAGAATGTAACAATACTTAACTTTTACATAGTACTGCAGAATGTTGATACATAGTTGTTAGAGGCCTGCCTAGTGCCTGTACAATAGCAAAGTCTTCACTAGTGCCTATCTGTTTACGAAGGTCCTAACTCGTTGCTATCTCAGTCCGAAGTCGAAGTGCGAAGTGGCCGATGTCCTTCAGTGGTGGCCACGAGCGGCGTTGTCGCAGAGGGCGCTCGTGGCTGTCGTCGTTAGAACGCCGCGCCGTGCGTGCCTGGCGGCGCGCGGCGAAAGTAAGTGGCGCGCACTTTGTACTTGTGCGACACCACAATGACGATGACTCCGAGGGCGCGAGTGCCAGACGATTGCTCGCTCCCCACGTTCTGCCCTTTGTCTAGGTCGACCTCTTCGTTCTTGACTCTATGCCTATTTCCCACCGGTTCCTGCCAACTTTGTCGAATAATTACACGGTTTCTCTTCCAATCCCTTTCAAATCCGTAGACCATATTTTGGCTTCATACACACTGATAACGTTAAGGTTGGTCATGTTCTACCGTTACGTATTTGTTTTCTTTTCCGTTTATATAATAATGGAAGAGTAGTTGAAAGTAGGCAGCTATAGGCTGTTTATGAATTTTTCTGTGATATTTTTGTGAATCTGGACATGTGTTTACGGCTTTATTTTTCATGTAAAATTCATATATTATATGCTTCGATAATCTCAGTTGATGTTTGTAACCACTGCACACCATAATATTGTCACGTTGCAATGGAAGTAGGCTTGACTTCGAAGGCAACTAAACACAGCACTTATACTGAAAGCACGTTTATTACGAACTCATCATACACGCAGCACTGACTGCCTCTCAGGCAGAGTGCTCTGCTATTTATACACAGACAGAATGTACCAGAAATTAGAAGAACAGTTAACATAAGAAACAAGTAGAATTTACAAGTGAACATAAGAAAGATGTAGAACCTTCTGGAATTGTCAATTAGAAAGAAATGAATTTTTGCCGGTGGGCGGGATTGAACCGGCGACCTTCTGCTCCACAGACCGTGACGCTATCCCCTGCGCCACGCCGGCAGTCGGTGTTCGGCGTCTCTCGCGGCAATATCTTTGTAACTGCGATGTAGCATCTGAGCTACAGCAGGATCTTTGACCGTTAAGGCGGGCAGTGAACGATAGACTAGTTGACTCAGTCGAATGGAAGCTAGGCTAGTGCTTATTGCTATAGTTTACAATGCATTCTACTAGCAGCTAACCAGCCGGGCATCGGTGGTTGCTATCCTCTAGGAGTCAAGCCGTCTCTCTTCCATTTGTCTGGATTACGATTGCGTTTTTACCACCTATTTCAACATTCTCTGATACACAAGGATCCTTGTTTCACGTACTATTATACAACAGGCCAACCAACCAACCAACAATTTACATACACAAGAATGATATAATGTAATGCAAATTATGTTTAATAGTTATAAAAGAAGATCGAAATAGGAGCAACAAGTACTTTTTTTGAACAATCTGTTCTTCCCTTATAACTGATAAAACAGTCTGTAACACTTCAATGTTGGTACGTCTGCAACTGAAGAAGCGGACAACATCGGTAAGTGGCATAGCTCCTCCTCTCACTCAAGATGTTCGCGAGGGCTCCAGAAAGAGCGGGAGCCATGCCATGTGATTCTAGTTAAAAGGACAGACGCAAGATGGCACGAGAATACCGAAAAGGGTCAAATCTCAATATTTTTCATGTAATGTGGCATACAACCCTCTCTCACTAGACCCTCAATTATTAATAAATAAGAACCAAAAATCATTTTACTTACCCTTCAAATGTTTTTATGTGCAGAGAACCGGAAATCAGGCTTCTCGAACACAAAAGAGCAATCAACCGTAATGGCGGTCCTTACAGATCTTTGCCTACTTGTAGAGGGGTTAATTGCCGGCCGCGGTGGCCGAGGTGACTGAGGCGCCCCAGTCACGGTCAGCACGGCCACTACGGTCGGGGGTTCGAATACCCCCTCGGGCATGGATATTTGTGCCGTCCTAGTTCGTAAGTAGTTCATAAGTAGTTTGTAAGTTTAGGGACTGATGGCCCCGCAGTTAAGTCCCATAAGCTTTACAAACATTTGAACATTTGAGGGGTTAATTCATGATTTTCACAGGTGCACCACTGGATGGCCGTAGAAATTGGTATCCGACATTACTAGGGCTATTCGACAATCCTATCCCGTTGTTGTTGTTATTGTTGTGGTCTTCAGTCCACAGACTGGTATGATGCAGCTCTCCACGCTCTTTGTCCTGTGCAAGTCTCTTCATCTGACAATACGTTCAGCAACCTACACCTTTTTGAATCTGCTTACTGTATTCGGCCCTCGGTCTCCCTCTACGATTTTTACCCCATACACTTCCTTCTAATGCTAAGTTGACGATTTCTTCATGTCTCAGAATGTGTTTTGCCAATCTATCCCTTCTCTTAGACAGGATATGCCAAAAACTCCTTTTCCCCCCCATTCGGTTAATTACCTCCTCATTAGTTACAGGATCTACCCATCTAATTTTCATCATCGCATTTCGAAAGCTTGTATCATCTTTTTATCTGAAGTCATTATCGTCCACGTTTCACTCAAATACAATTCTACACTCCAGACATGCTTTCCGAAAGGACATCCAAACATTTACACAGGACAAGGTAGCGTGGAGAGCTGCATCAAACCAGTATGCAGACTGAAGACCACAACAACAGCCATTCTACATTTTATATCTTGTCTACTTCGGCCATCAGAAGTTATTTTACTACCCAAGTAACAAAACTCATCTACAATTTTAATTGTCTCGTTACCTAATCCAATTCCTTCAGCATTTTCTGAAATTGCACTCCATTACCCTTGTTTTACTCTTATTAATGTTCATCTTATATCTTCATTTCAAGACACTTTCCATTCCATTAAATTGCTCAGACAGATCCTTTTCAGTCTCTGACAAAGTTACTATGTCATCAGCAAACTACGAGATTTTTATTCCCTCCCCCTAAATTTTAATTGTCTCTCCATATTCCTCCTTGCATTCCTTCACATGTACAGAATGAACAACATCGGGGAAAGGCTACAACCCTGTCTTACTCCCTTCCAAATCCCTGCGTTCCTTTCTTGCCCTTCGACTCTAATAACCTAGCATTTTTTATGGCTGCCATTTTTGCCTTTGACTGAAGCATCTTGTAGCAATTACTACATTCTGTCCTCTCCTTTCGTCCTATTTTTCAGTTTGTGACTGCTAATAGGGCACAACATCAGAACTGATGGGGGGCTCAAGGTCGCTATCTTCTAATATATAAATCAGAGTGTCAGTACGTTCGTTTATCCGTGTTGCATACTACAGTTTGGTTCCAATCTTTATGAAATTTTGTACCTGTAAGCTTCAATCCAGAAGGAGATACATACATAGTGCACGAGATATGACGTCATAAACAATGACATGCGCGAAAAATTATTGCATTTAGTGACAATGCTGATCATTTTCTCTTAATCCACTGGACCGATTTCAACCAAATTTGGTACACATATTCCTTACCGTGAAGTAAATATTGCTGCAGGGTTTAGAATCAGATACGACTCATGTTTCACAAGATGTAACGTCATAAACAACACGAATCACAAGAAGCTGTCACATAACGCGGCGAGACTTTGTAAATACGCTGTATGAGAATGAGAGTACTTAGCCACTTGCAACAAACTTTAAACATAATTTCAAACCTTTGTTAAACTTTTCCTCTCGGACAACCATAGCAAAATGGTAAAAGGAAAAAATGTTCCTTGCTTACTACTTTTCCGCTGTTTAGGAGTAAAAGTACGGCATTCGGTACGACGTTACAATTTATAAGATATACACTACAAACTGTACCCGCAGAAAATTTTACAGGCAGTATTTATACATATAGTTGAATCGAAATTCAAAATTGTATCACAGTACGCCACGTAGTTCATGAGATATGAGCACATAAACAGTAACGTTCATGGAAAACCGTCCCATCCCGCACCCTCTTTTAAGTTATTACTTGTTTACTGCTAATTGTATTCCCAACAAAACCTTCCATTGCATCCAAAATATTATACCCACTTCCTATTCCCTTACATACAATACAGATAATATATCGATATGTTGCGTCTTCTTAGTAAACATATCTTGCAATAACATCGTTGACTTTATTGCTGTTACTTATTTTGACAGCCGCTGTCACATGTGTGAATTAACCCACGTTTATTCAGAACGTGTGTATCGGGCATGTTGTTTCAATGTGAGATTGTTTACTTACACATTTTAACATATCTCTTCATTTCAGCTGTGAGATATTACGTAAATCGATATAACAGGCTATTTCAAGAGTTGAATTGGATATATATTTGTGAGTTTACCTTCTTCTTTGATTCATTTGGGTTACTAGTTTTAACATCAATGCATAACGTAATTTCTTAGTACGTTTTCCCATATATCTTGCTTGAGAATCAATCCACTTACTACGTATCGCAGGTGGTTGCAATTGTACTGTTATTTTGTCTTTATTACTCTTATGTAATTATTATTATCACTAACCTGAACGAATATTTGAGTTACCGTTCAGTATCACTAAGCGTTTAATATTTTTAAAGAATTCAATCATTCCTTAAGTGCGGGTACCACATGTTCTAAAGCATAGATGAACTAAGATATACATTACCTATTGCACCTACTCCCAATATGATATATACAGCTCGAGTTTTACCCTATAACCTTATATCTTTGGTCACGCATCATGTTAGTCGACATATGTGCTTTTGTGTATGCACATATGGACAACTATACATAAAACAGTTTCATGACATCTATAAATCCATCTAATTGTTATACAACATAATTTAATGACCCTGACGTACACCATCTTTGCCCACTTCATACATTGTTGATTTTGACTGACACTTTATCCTATGTTCCATGGTTTTTGGACTTCGTCCACACATACTACATTTGATGAAGGCATCCTGCCTAGATATGGCTTTCTATATTATATGCTGAAGCGTACTTATATTCTAGACTTCACTATATTGAGAGAAATAAAATATTTGTTGCATGAAATCAACACCATAGCTTTTGGAAGTAATGTACTCATCACTATAAATTGATAACCGTACATCCGATTGGAATAAAATTTTGATCATTTGACGTTCAAAGAAAGATGAACGTTCTTATGAACAAAAATTTTTTGAAAGTTGTCAGGAAAAATTGAAAATTCGCGCGAAACTGAAAGCTTGTTTCAATGGGATATCAATATCATTCGTGTGATTCCGATAAAATTTTGCACATTCGACGTTCAAAGCAAGAGTACATACATATTAGCAATTGCAAAGCATTGCCGGGTCGAGTGGTTAACAGAAAAACCAATTTATTATTTTACATGTTTTAAATCAAAATTTTCCTCGCAATTTTTCCATATTTCATCACCGTTTAAACCCTCTCTTAACTTCCACGAATGGGACACGACCATTATCCTGGACATGTGTGCGTGATTTGCCCACTCTTTCCGTCCACTATCCAGCAGATACTTAGACTATTTGATGATGCATTTATAGAACTACTGATTCTAAAATACATATGATTTAAATTAATATGGTTTATATTAAGAGGTAAGTGATACGAAGTTCACCGGGTCATCTAGTTAAATATAAATAAGACGCAGGCACAACTACAAAACACGCCCCCTCCCTCCACCAGATGAAATTCTTGGAATCGCCAATACGGAGTCAGTAAATAGGTTTTATTGCCCCCCCCCCCACACACTTCCCTCCCACCTGTAAAGAAATAGTTGTTACGCCACTGCTCGCAACCAAAGCGAGCCACCACTGACAGAACAACTCTGTCTCGCCCGCCGTCCCAGTTCTTTTCAAAAGAAATCAAAGAGAGCCTCTGTCGTAGCACCAGAGACACACTCGTGAGTTAGACGCGTGATACCGACATTGCGGCACGCATCATTTAACACCAAACGAATGCCAGATTCAGTGCCTGTGTTGCCACCCGTGGTGACTACATCCAGAATTAATACTAAATGTTTCATCAAACGTCGGCTCCAGGTACCTTAGTGCTGTCAGGACTGTATACCAATTAGGTTCCTTTTACAGTATGCTGATACCAGAGCCCCATATCTAGCAATCATTCACAACCGCTAGCTTAGCGTTCCCAACACTAATACTGGAAAGTTGCATAGGTCATTCCAATATTCATGAAAGGCAATTGGAGTGACCCGCAAAATTACAGGCCTATATCATTGACGTCGTTTGCATCAGGATTTGGACCTCATATTTATTTCAAATTTTATGAACTACCTTGAGGAGATAGACCTATTGACCCATAGTCAAAAAGGATTTATAAAGTATGGTTCTTGTGAAACACATCTCTTTACTGACAGGATGTGATGAGTGCTATCGACAAGGGATGTCAAATAGAGTCCGTATTTCTAGATTTTCGGAAATCTTTTGACACTGGACCAAACAACCTTGTTTTAATCAAATTGCGTTCTTATGGAACATCGCCACAGTTGTACGATTGGTTTCGTGATTTCCTGTCAGAAACTATACTGTACGTTGAAGCTGACGGTAAGTCATCGAGTAGAACCGAAGTCACATGTGGCGTTCCCAGGAAGGTGTTATACGGCCGCTACTGTTCCTTATTTTTCTAAAACATTTAGGAGATAATCTGAGTAGCTCCGTTCGCGGATGATGCTGTCTTTTAGCGGTTAGTAAAGTTACCAGAAGAACAAAATCGAGTGCAAAATGATTTACATAATTCTTCTACATCGTGAAAATACTGGAAATTGAGCCTTAATAGTGGGAAACGTGACGTTATCCATATGACCATAAAAAGGAATCCGTTAAACTTAATAATACTATGGTTTTCTGTTCCGCAGGATCCAATTGAGGACTTTTAACACAAGTATGGTAATAGAAAAACTGTAATTAGTCGTCAGCATATGACCATCGTAAGCCTAAGTGAAGAGATCCAACAAAGGAAAAAGGGAGTTAGGTTAATTGCTTAACTTTTCCAGCAGATACCCGATAGAATAAAGGAAATGAACCATGAGGTAACTCTTCAATTTAGACTTGAAAGCGCGGGGGTTAGAACTAAGATTATTGAGTTCTTGTGGCAGCTTATTGAAAATGGTTGCTTCACATCACTGCACACCTTTCTGCACAAGTGTCAAGGTTGTGTGACGCAAATGTAGGTTCGACTTCTGTCTAGTTTTCACCGTGGGAATTATTAACAACAAACGACATTAAAGCAAATAGGTATTGTGACGCCAGTGTCAGAATTTTCGGACTACTGAAAAGTGGTCGACTTCAGTTACACGATAAATCAGTTAAATCTGCAGACCTTTTATTCAACTAAATTCGTAGGAATAACAATTACGAACAACATAAATTGGAAAGAACACATAAAAAATACTGTAGGGAAAGCGAAACAAAGACTACCTTTCAGTGGCAGAACATTTAGAAGATGCAACAGATCTAGTAAATAAACTGCCTACACTACTTTTGTGCGCCCTATTTTGGAGTATTGCTACCCATATGGATTCTACAAGAGGTGGGACTGACGGGCGATTAAGAGAAAATTCAGCGAAGGGCAGTTTCTTTTGTATTATCGCGATATAGGGGAGAGAGTGTCACCTGAGTGATGCACGACCTGGGGTGGAAATCATTTAAAAAAAGGAGTTATTCGTTACGGCGAGATGTATTCACGGAATTTCTTCCACCGACTTTTTGTTCCGAATGCAAATATGTTATGTTAACACCTGCCTACATAGGGAGACATAACCATCATAATAAAATAAGAGAAATCAGATAGAAAACCGAAAGATTCTGGAGTTCAGAGGCGCCGACTTTTGAAAATCAGTGTGGGTACTCTTATATCATGGTTCGAAACCAACCCTCCTGAAAATCATGTTCATGCATTTTTGAATGAGCACTACTTGATAATAGTAATTAGGCAGTTGTCTGGTCTTTTAAAGATAAAAGGTAGAAGGAGGAGAAAGAAAAGGAAAGCATGGCTGCATTAGGACACTACAATAAAGCTATCTAATTGGCCGAATTGGATATTTCGATATAAGTCACACCCCGAAACTTTTACACGACCAATGAAATAAGTTTTCACTGTACACTAATCTAACACTTTTTGTGCGAAGCTATTCTCTCTGACAAAAGCATTTGGTAGAACACCGTCACCAAGGTCTAAAGAAATCTTTGAAATCTTTTGAGATTTTGAAGTCCGACATCAATTTTTTTTTTTTTTTTTTTTTTTTTTTTTTTTTTTTTTTTTTTTTTTTTTTTTGTCAGTTCCGAGCGAGAGCTGTATACTTCATCGAAACTTTCATCTCTTCGAGATAACTTCATGACATCTCTGACAGTATTAATATAGTCCAAGGTTTTTTAAAGCCCGAGAGAAGAGCATTACAAATTTCAACCGAATCTATAATTTTAATAACAGGGGAAGTGACAAAGGTAAATGAGAAACGATTAACTCTAGCATTAACACCAGATTCTTCAAGCTAAATTCCTGAAAGAACACAATTTAATGCCGGCCGCGGTGGCCGAGGGGACTGAGGCGCTTCAGTCACGGTCTGCACGGCCACTACGGTCGGGGGTTCGAATCCCCCCTCGGGCATGGATATTTGTGTCGTCCTTAGTATTAGTTAGTTCGTAAGTAGTTTGTAAGTTTAGGGACTGATAACCCCGTAGTTAAGTCCCAAACATTTGAACATTTGAACAAAATTTAATGTTCATAAATACATACACCTGAAAGGTCAGAAGGACTGACATGTTTCAGGATGAATAAATGTTCAAATGTTTGTATAGTCTATGGGACTTAACTACGGGGTCATCAGTCCCTTAACTTACAAACTACTTACGAACTAGGACGGCACAAATATCCATGCCCGAGGGGGGGGGGAGGATTCGAACCCCCTACCGTAGTGGCCGTGCAGACCGTGACTGGAGCGCCTCAGTCCCCTCGGCCACCGCGGCCGGCTCAGGATGAATAAAGCTAGCATAGTGGGTAAAACACGGACACTCAGTACTACTCGCTTGGGAACCCGCGTACAAAACTGTTCATTTCTTTTACGTATGAAATATCGTCTCTCTCTATGGGCACGTTTTGCATTGCCTCTTGAGTCATAAGATAGGTTATGATTTTTCCCATTTTTTTTTTTTTTAATTTACACAATTTTATTTTCCACCTCAATTTTATCTGGGTTCTCAGCTCCCCCCCCCCACCATCCCCCAAAAAACAAAAATAAATAAAAAAATATATAAAAATATCTTGGGGGGTGCACGAGCCCCGGAGCACCCACGGAGTCGGCGCCCCTGCTGGAGTTCCTTTTTCTGGGCGCTATTAGAGAATGGGAATGTAGGGAAGCTATATGGTTATCTATTTCGTAAAGCAGTCATGTCCGTAGGAATTACATTCTTTATCGGATTGGGGTTGTTGACGGCTACAACCTGAGCTGTTCCGCGTTCCCTCTCATTTGCGGCACCACTGACTGTTTGTCACGCGCGGCTGCGGTGTCACCCGCAGGCTGGGACTGGCGCCTCCATTAATGCAGACGGCGGCAATCTTGAGCACGCCTCCGGCCTGCGACGGCTCCGCGGGGAAATCTGAACAGCCGGCGCGGCGGCCTCCTGCTGTGCTGCAGGCCGAGACGCGGACGCGACTAATTGCAGGCGACAGCCACTCGCCGTCCGCGCCCCGCATTGCTGATGGCTGACTGTGGCCGCACCTGCTCAGGGCCGCAGCCCCATCTACGCCTGCAGACACACTCCGCGACCGACCTCATCCGCGTGTCAGAGGGTGCCTCGCGTACAACTGGCACTTCTTCCTTTCAGTGTTCAGATGGCGTATTGTTAGCTGGAATGATCCATGCGAAAAACGACTAGCTACTCACACGAAGTGTTGAGTGCTTTCGACAAGGATTCTCAAATTGAATCCGTATTTCTTGATTTCCAAAGGGCTTTACACACCGTACCTCACAAACGGCTTTTAATCAAATTGCGTGGTTATGGTATATCGCCACAAATTTGCGACTGGACAGGGGATTTCCTGTCAGAGAGGACACAGTTTTTAGTAATCGATGGTAAGGCATCGACTAAAACAGAGGTGATATCGGGCGTTCCACAGGGTAGTGTTATTGGTCCTCTGCTGTTTCTTATTTACATAAACGATTTAGGGGAAAATCGAAGCAGCTCTGTTAGATTGTTTGCAAATGACGCCGCCATTTACCGTCTAATAAAATCATCTGAATATCAAAACCAACTGCAGAACGATCTAAACAAGGTATCACTAGGGTATAAAAATTGAGCCGGCCGCGGTGGCCGAGGGGACTGAGGCGCTCCAGTCACGGTCTGCACGGCCACTACGGTCGGCGGTTCGAATCCCTCCTCGGGCATGGATATTTGTGCCGTCCTAGTTCGTAAGTAGTTCATAAGTAGTTTGTAAGTTTAGGGACTGATGACCCCGTAGTTAAGTCCCATAAGCTTAACAAACATTTCATTTCATAAAAATTGACAATTGACTCTAAATAATGAGAAGTGTGAAGTAGTTCACATGAGTACGAAAAGAAATCCGTTAAACTTTGTTTACAACATAAATCAATCAAATGTGACGGCCGTAAACTCCACAAAATACCTAGGAATTACTATTACTTCAGACTTAAACTGGAAATAACACGTAGATAATGTCGTGGGAAAGGCGAACCAGAGACTGACTTGTATTGGCAGAACCCTTAAAAGACGCAACAGAACTACTAAAGAAACTGCTTAAACTATGCTTGTCCGTTCTTTCTAGGAAATATTGCTGCCCAGAGTAGGGTCCTTATCAAGTGAGTTTGACGTGGACATCCAAAGAGTCCAAAGAAGAGCAGCTCGATTCGTATTGTCACGATACAGGGGAGACAGCGTTACGAAAATGATACAGGATCTGGGATGGGAATCATTACAACAACGGCGCTTATCGCTACGTCGTGAGCTACTTACGAAACTCCAGTCGCCAACATTCTCCTCCGAATACGAAAATATATTGTTCACTCCCAGTTAGGTAGAAATAATTATCAGAATAAAATACGAGAAATCAGAGCTAAAACGGAGAGCTTCAGGTGTTCTTTCTTTCCGCGCGCTATTCGATTGTTGGTTGGTTTTTGGGAGGGGCTAAACGCGCTATTCGAGAAAGGAATGGGAGATAAATAGTATAAAGGTGGTTCGATGAACCCTCTGCCAGGCACTTAAATGCGATTTGCAGAGTATCCCACGTAGATGTAGAACCGATGTAACGTCTCCGCCAGACACCTGTTGTTTTCTATAGGCGTTAACGATTGCAGCGACGTCGTCTGAGCGTTTACATATGGGTATGCAGAGGCATTCATATACCAGTTCATTCAGGTCTTCCGTGTAAGTGCCGTGGGTGACAACTATCATCCATCACTTTTATCTCTTTTATGTTAGCAACGCTGAAACTAAACAGGCCATAACAGTAGGGGTTCATGTAATTACTAAGATCCGAGTTTTATGGGACTATATAACAGCATCAAATGATAAAATATTCGTTCATATATCTAAGGCACCACGCTGTTATGATAATCGGCTTCTAGACTTACGGAGTTATTTTTTTAAAAAAAGACACTCATACTCGAGGAAGGACTCGAACATACGACGAGAGTGGCCATATTATGCGTAATTTAGCGCCTCAGAAAGCGCGGCGATTGCCACGCGACTACAACACTGTCCACTATTATAATGTAAATAAATAAAAGTAAACATAAATTTTTGAGAAAATGAATAGTAAGTCAAATTTCTGAGCGATGCACTGTAATAGATGCATTAATGCCCCACACCAAATAAACCAATGTTTCCAAAGTTACTGCTTGGTACAAGCATTATTGTATTCAAAATCTTGGCCAGGGGCAGTCCACTTACCGCAGCTACCCCACAACTTCCTCTTTCTTCCTCCACGTGGCCTATTTACCGTTCCTTCCATTCCAGTCAATAAAGGATCACACCTCCTGATCGCCTTAGGGTTTTATGGTGCTTGGGATTTCCTTCTTATTTGGGTCCGTTCAGTAGCCACGCAAGATTAGCCAGGGAAGTACGAAGTTCTATTTACCGCTTAGACTTCCTTTCTCCTAAGAAAAAAATGTTAAAATAACAGTGAAATACTATTAATGCGGAATTAGAAGCTATGCAAAGTCTCAACTGTGTAAAACACATAAGGGCAAGAGTATAACGAAAAAGAAATCCTCGGGTGAATGTCACCCACGCGACTACTTGAGGGTTATTTTTATCTTCATCGTTTTTTAACGAGCTATGCGAGGGCTGTTCCAAAGATTCCGGAACTTTGCCCTCAGAATTCTTTTACGCTTACCTTTTAATGACTGTGCTTGGCATCTTTTGAAATAATCTCCTCTATTAACGATGCAACGCTGCCAAGGCCGTTTCCATTTCCGGAAGTAATCTCGGCACTTCTTGTAATGAATCCAGTCCTCATAAAAGTATTTGTACGGATTAATGAAGGACAACCGAGGTACAGTCGTGGGGTGGTCGAGCGTTCTAAGGCGCCTAGCTGCGGAACGCGCCTCTTCTCGCCGTCGGAGGTTCGAGTCCTCCCTCGGAAATGTGTGTATGTGTTGTCCTTAGCGTACGTTAGTTCATTTGTAAGCCTAGGGGCTCATGACCGTAATAGTTAAGTCCCACCGATTTACAAAAATTTCAACAATTTTTGAACAACCGAGCGAGGTGGCGTAGTGGTATCCCACTAGACTCGCATCCAGGAGGACAGTGGTGAAATCCACCACTGGGCATTCAAATTTAGATTTCCTACATCCATATCTACATGGGATACTCTGAAAATCACATTTAAGTGCATGGCAGAGGGTTCTTCGAACCACCTTTATACTCCAATTCCATTCTCGAATAGCACGCGGGAAGGAAGAATATCCGAATATGTCCGTTCGAGCTCTGATTTGCCGTATTTTATTCTGATGATCATTTCTACCAATGTAAGTGGGAGTCAACATTATATTTTCGCATTCGGAGGATAAAGTTGGCGATAGGAGTTTCGTAAGTAGACCACGCGGCAGCGATAAACACCGTTGTTTTAATGATTCCCATACCAGATCCAGTGTCATTTCCGTAACGCTGTCTTCCCTGTATCGAGACAATACAAAACGAGCTGCCCTTCATTTGACTCTCTCGATGTCCTCCGTCAAACCCACCTAATGAGGACCCCACAAGGGCAGCAATACTCCAAAAAACGGACGGATAAGCATAGTATATCCAATTTCTTTAGTAGTTTTGTTGCATCTTTTAAGGGTTCTGCCAATAAAACACAGTCTCTGGTTCACCTTTCCCACGACGTTATCTATGTGTTCTTTCCAGTTTAAGTTTGAAGTAATAGTAATTCTTAGGTATTTAGTAGAGTTTACGTCCTTCACCTTTGATTGATTTATCTTGTAAACAAAGTTTAACGGATTTCTTTGGACGACTTCACAATTCTCATTATATAGGGTCAATTGCCAGTTTTTACACCATAGTGATATCTTATTTAGATCGATCTGCAGCTGTTTTTGATCTTTTGTTGTACCTGATTTTCCTAAATCACTCCAGACAAAT
Source organism: Locusta migratoria (assembly GCA_026315105.1). Classification (NCBI taxonomy): domain Eukaryota; kingdom Metazoa; phylum Arthropoda; class Insecta; order Orthoptera; family Acrididae; genus Locusta; species Locusta migratoria. The sequence goes on along the minus strand of CM048751.1, from coordinate 221,026,627 downwards.
GCTGGGATGGTTCCTTCCCCACCCTTACCCAGAACTCAGAGCCTTAGCTCCGTCTCTAATGACAAAGCCGTCGACGGGACATTAAGCCCTACGCTTCCTCCTCCTTCCTCATGAAGGACAATATATTCTTCTTATCTATGTAGAATGTTCCGTTATTTATATATCTTCAAGCTACACATTTGTCAGTACTTTGGTTTCATTAAAATTTTCCATAGATATAGAGTGTAATATAGCAAATGTTCAAATGTTTGTATAGCTTATGGGACTTAACTACGGGGACATCAGTCCCTAAACTTAAAAACTACTTATGAACTAACTAATACTAAGGACGGCCCGTGGGGGGATTCGAAACCCCGACCGTAGTTGCCGTGCAGACCGTGACAGAAGCGCCTCAGTTCCCTCGGCCACCGCGACCGGCTGTAATATAGCAGTTAACCAGATAAGTAATGCAATATTAATGAAATAATTTTTTCGAAATACGTTGACCACAATCAACACTGCATAGTTATTTTGTAATACACATAATTTTATAGAAAATTTTTTTACCCCTTAAACTTCACCATGTGACCTATTTTGTAAATTTAATTTTGTTGAATTACAGTTTATAAAGATCTTGAAATAATAATGATGTTGTTGTCTGATAATATTATGGTATTTTTCATAAATTTACGAGAAATGATTACTACCATTTCCTGAAGTTGTGTAAGGCATCCTAAACAGTTTGACATCATCAGATTATAACGAAACATACGGCTACTTAATTATTTAACAAATTCAAGTATGTAAATAAATCCATGCTGAACTATTCAAATTTTTCATACTCGTCTGATATATAATTTCATCCGATTCACAACTACTCGCTGTTTGTGCTGAAAAAAATGTGTAATTTAATTACGGAAATGAAACAGGAATGTTGTTGTACCAATTATACTCTAGAACACTCTAGAACGTGGTATTATCTATATATAACGTGTGCGTTGTGGCACAAAGTGTCTAAGTCTGTCCAAGTATGTAGTTATTCATGCTTCTCGATAGGGCTTCTAGATTTGAAGTTTTTACCGATGCAAACTGAAGTAACATTTGTAGTTCCTATGAGTAATAAAAAAAGAGTCAGTTCATTACACAGATGTGGTAGTTTTCCTCTATTGTTAGTTTTTGTATTAAACTGTTGCTGGTTTTGAGAACTAACCAACAAATTACATTGTTTATGGATACTGTGATAAGTATCGTTCCTACAACATTACCTTGGTTCACTCTACAAATGTTTCTGACGTCGGAAAACCTCCCTGCGTTGAGAATGACATGGCGTGTTCGGGCGATCTAGTAGAGTATAGAGTGAAAAGCCGACGAAAACAGTCACTTCTTTGCGAACAAGCAACACAGCCGGTTTTAATATTGATCAGCTGTACAATTATGTAGAGTGACATGAGTCAACAGGGGATGCCTAGTGGAAAAAGCCTATTGATACAGCTGCTGAATGCATATCGGTTGCAATATTAATTGAGTCTTTCAAATGAAGCCAGTTTGTGGTAACAACCGAATGGTAACAGTTGCCACAGACCACAGATGCAGGGAAGGGACATTAGATCATTTTCTCATTGTTGAATCACATGTTGTAGCTTGTCGTCATTGTATTGAGTGACAAAATCTACTTTCTCTTCAGCTCATTGCAAATATTTATAAAATAGGGTTTCTTGGTAGTGAACTTATCGTCTGAAAACCAAATCTCTGAGTGGCGTGGGAAACATATTACAGGATTAAAAGCTATTTACAAATGCTGAAATATGTATAAAGATATAATAATAAAAAAGAAAAAAGTCAACAATCCACGGAAAACAAGTACATTAGACTCTTAAACCAACTAAGAGCGCTTATTTATTGCTATAAGTAAGGAAAATCACGTCAAATAACTTTCATAATATTTAATTTTTAGAAATATACACTTATTTTTATCACAACTTGTATCTAGGAAAATATGCTAATTTGTGTCTAAAAAAGTTATCTACCGTAGCCGCTATTCACATATAACCGAAAATTCTGAGACAGTAGGTGAATGGAAACTTCTAAAACAGGAAGTAGTTTAAACGTGCAAATCAGTCTGTTGTTTCAGATTAAATAAAACCATTCAAATAGGCAAACAGTTCACAGAGACAGGTTTAACTCGTTTGATCCATTCGACTCAAACCAATAAACATGGATAGACAGGAAATTAATCGACTGTGCAAAGCTGTCTGGTACGCCTTTACTAGCGTTGACAAGGCGAGTAAGTTTACACAATTGAATGGAGCACCTGTTGTAGGACAATTCAATCGGAGAAATTATACCACGAGAGAAAGGTACTTGGTCTATTTTGCTGCCATTAAAAGTCAGAGAACTACACATTGTACTTCGGTTATGCAACAGCAGAAACCCTACATCTTCAACTGTTATTTCCATCGTATTCGTTTCTCAATATTGTGCTAGCGAATTGACAGACTGAAGCCATAGCACTCACTTCCTTCTTTTAAACACACTGAGAGCGTCACCAAGCAAGTCGCCATACAAAATGGTGTGGAAGACCTAGCTATATACGAAGGACGATTCATTATGCTACATAACTATGCATATTCACATTTTTAAAATTCAAGAAATAAGAAAGAACCGACTAACGAATACATAAGGAAATATCAGATTTTTGTAGTAATTATTAATTAAAACCACCACATTATATGCCGATGGATTTTGTACATGTAGAGTTATATTGCTATCATCATTTTAAACGCTGGTTTTCGTATGTAACGTTGAAGAAAAAATCGGGACACGACGTTGTAAGATCGCTGTATTCTTTGAAGTACGTATACGATCTGTGTTTCACGCGGTTAACGTGATCTATGGCTCTGGCAAAGCGACAAAGGGCACCTGTTGGTCAGCTGCGAGAATGTTCGGCTGTTGGTAAGCAGGAATATTTTGTATACTTTATGATGAAACCGAATGGTGAAGTGTAATGAAATAGTAATTTTGGAAATTCGTATCTCATGATGACACAGAAAATAATATTTGAAGAAAGTAGCATTTGAGGTATGTGCTGGCGGTCTCATTGTAGCTTTAGTAAAACGCTTTCTCTTGTAAATTGTTGATTACTGTGCAATTTTATTTTAATGCCTTCAATAATTTCCGTAAAAATTTAAAAGTTTTCTGGTTTCCATTTTTATGACATTCCATCTGAATCTCAATACACATCACCTTATACTTTACAGCAGCGATTTCTTCCCATTTTTGTTTATTTTTGAATGAAGATGAGGGTAAGGATTTTCGCTGAATGTGGTGTACCGTCTGACACCTGCTGCTGATGGTGCGCTTATGATCTGTTTCTAGAGAGGCATTATCCACGAGTTAATTGCATATTTCGGAACTGTTAAACCTATCCGTTAGGAGGTTTTTTAGGAGAACGTAAAACACTCTTGTTAGATTTTGTTACATAGTTTTCAAATATTCAGTGACGTTGTGGTACCATATGCTTCCAAGTAGATGCTCATAATCAGGCTATACGTCACGACCAAAAAATGAGAAAAATAATTCATGAATGCTGTCTCATGATTTGTGGTTGGTATTTCTTTAAAAGATAAATTTAGTCTTAGTTCAATTCATATTTACGTAACATTCAAAGATCGAACTCGAGACAATAAAATCTTTAAAGACCTTTAATAATTTCTATTTAATTTGTTTTTATGTTTTTATTTACGGAGAGCTTTGAAACTTCCCTCGCCATATATCTTCCACACTGCCAGCTCAATGTTTATACCATCCTCATTCCAGATTACGTGTCTTACGTACTATGTGACTGCCAGACTTTTTATATCAAGCTTATGTCATATTCTATAAGAAAGAAACCGTTTGTGTCATTTTAAATTTGTAGTAATAAATCTGTCTTCTTCTCATTAGTATGACAGCCGAGCGGTCTGGAGCGCCACGTTACGGATAGCGCGGCTTCTCGCGTCGGAGGTTCGAATCCTCCCTCGCGCATGGATGTGTGTGTGTTGTCCTTAGGTTAGTTTAACTTAGTTTAAGTAGTTTGTAAGACTAGGGACTGATGACCGACGTAGTTTGGTCCCATAAGATTACAAACATTTGAACATCAATATGCCATATTATTGTATATTCATGACTGTAGCAAATAGCCTCACGGGTATGGGCTTGCAGTATGAAGCGTGACGTCACGGATTGTGCTTTTTAATGGGACCGGTATTCAATCGTTCGCTGTTTTCCTCATAAAGGTCGAAAATGTTCAAATGTTTGTATAGTCTATGGGACTTAACTACGGGGTCATCAGTCCCTAAACGTACAAACTACTTATGAACTACTTACGAACTAGGACGGCAAAATATCCATACGCGAGGGGTGATTCAATCCCCCGACCGTAGTGGCCGTGCAGACCGTGACTGCAGCGCCTTGGTCCCCTCGGCCACCGCGGCCGGCTCATAAAGCTCTTTTTTTTTTTTTTTTTTTTTTTTTTTTATGTGGTACGATCATGCCACAGGTTTATGCTGAGACAGGTTCTCCGTCAGCCAGATGATACTTGTGACTATCTTTGGTTCACCAAAGATCAGCACCATGAACTTGAAGACATTGTCTGCAATTGCGGACCGCGATTGACACTATTTTTAAGAAACGACAATGTAATTTTGGTTGTGGAATGTCTGATTTTTTTATTTCTTTTGTCTTATTTTTTATTTTATTTTAATTTAATTTTTTGGTATAGGTATACTCTATACGATAAGTGATTTGTATATATTTAAATAAAAAGTTTAAAAAAACAAAGAAGTGTTTTCAAGGCTTTTAAATATTTATTCAAGAAGTTTAATTGATTTTTCCTTAAGAGAGGATTTATTTAAAATGAACTTTGAATGTGTTCTGAACAATTGACAAGAATAATTAACCATCACTAAAGCTGCACGATTTCAGGAAACGCAATATCGATTGCAGTTATAGAACTGCTGTTGAAGTAAAATCTCGCGGGGAGGAACATCGTGAACCAGGCACCGTATTTTGACAGGAAACGAAATACTACTTGGGGTTAGCCAATTTTATGGAAGTTACTTGAATGAATTAATATACGTATATGAACCAGGTCCCTTACTATTACACAAAAATTTTTACACAAATAAGGATATTTCACCTATGGTGCATATAAACTGGTCAAAAGAATTAGGGGATCAGTTGAGGTGCCAAGTTATTTTAACCTGCAGAAACTGGGGGAAAGATCATCAGGATTGGAGTCGTAACGAATGGCGTCGGATTCTGTTCACAGATGAGTCAGGATTTTGTGTTCAGCCGAACAATCATAGTTCGCTCATCTGGAGTGAAAGTGGAACTCACAACAATCCTGCTTACGTGCAAGAAACATCACCATGTCGTGGTGTGGGCAGGAGTGAGTACTGGCAGACATACGAACCTCTACGTCGTTCAGAATGGCGCTTTGACTGCTCAGAACTATGGAGACGAGATCCTTGCACCATTTATTTTACTCTCCAGTGGTGCCACAGGAGACGGGTTCCTTTGGTGGATGATAACGCTCGGCCGCACAGAGCTGCACTGGTGGACAACATGTAGCTAATGGAGTTTAACGAATGGAGAGGTCAGCTTGTACACCGGACTTGAACCCGATTGAGCATGTCTGTGTGGCGGTGCGCTCCCTGAAGCTGCTACTCCGGCCGCCGCGTTCGTAATCAGCGCCGTCCGGCGGAAGCGAAAAGGATAGGATGTTTTGGGCGCACAACAGCAAGGTTTTTAGCGCGGAAGCGAAAAACCAGAGCTGGCGTCCCTGCTTGGCAGCGCCATCGACGTAGTCGTATGCAAAGAGCTTAACCTTTTCGCGACGGCGAACTTCTGCAGAAGTCGGGAGCGAACGTGCTCCACAGCCGGTGGACAGCTGCAGCAGTCGAGTGCTGCCTGTGCCGCCCAACCGGTGGACTGCTGTAGAAGTTCCGCCTCGCGTCATATTTCTCCGCTTCACTACGCTCGACGTGAGTGGAAGTTTGACTTATGCACAATCTAGCGGCTTTGTTGATAGTCTGCAGTTAGCTAGACGGCAGTTGCATTCAGTTTCAAAGCGTTGGTTTCGCTTGAGTTGTACTGCTTGTTTCCCTCCTTGTTTATATCTGATGTGTTGTTAACCTCAGTTTCTACTAGAAGTGATATGGCAGAGAAGAGATATACTGTGGAGGAAGCACTTTCCCCAATACTGGGTAGTGACCTTGAGGATGAAAGTGAATCATCGTCCGAATCTGACGATGAACATTAATCGATTATTGTAGCTGCTTCTACTTCACGTACATGTGCTACTCCTGCTGTTCTATTGACATCCACTGAGTTGGATTTGTACACATAAGACGAAATTACAGACAATGAGATAGACGAAGAGGCAGCAGAACCACCGAACAAGGAAAAAATAAAGTGGAAAAATTACAACTTGAATCCGAAGAAACACGCGCTTGACGCAGCTACCTCTGGACTGAAAGGTACCGTAGACATGACAGCATGCTAAGTGTTTTTCAGTTGTTCTTTAACACAGATTTCATAAACATTTTGTGTGAGGAAACTAGTAGATACTTCTCCCAAATGGTGGCTGGTGGTCGCGTTCCAGAAAGGATCCAAAGAGCATGGAGTGACGTGAATGAAAATGATATTTACATCTTTATTGCCACTATGTTTATCATGAGAAGAGCAAAAAAAGTGAGCCTGTCTGAATATTGGTCTGAGAATCCAGTTATTCATACACCAATATTTTCCAATCTGCTTCCTAGAGACCGATTTCAACATATCTTATGTTTCACCAATAACGAAGAGCCTCACGGCAGTAACTATTTGTGTAAGCTAAGGCCAGTAATTGACAACTTCAGAAAACAATATAAGGAAAATTTCTATCCTTATGAAAAATTATGCATAGATGAAAGTCTTGTTTTATTCAAAGGCAGGCTAAAAATCAAACAGTATATACCTGCTAAACGTAGCCGTTTTGCAATAAAGATAGTATTTGCGACGTTCAGACAAATTATATTTTAGATTTTATTGACTACTGTGGCTCACATGCAGATATTGAGAACATTGATCTCGGTATCTCTGGAAATGTAGCGACATTGGTAGAACCATATTTGCAGAAGGGACACATACTGTACTCTGACAATTGGTACACAAGTCCTGCCCTGTTTTGTTGGTTGTATGGCCGGGCAACTAATGTTTGTGGTACAGTGAGGCACACAAGAAAAGATATGCCTAACATGCCTGAGAAACTAAAGAAAGGATAACTTACTTTCCGTTCTGCATCGGAATATGTGTTGGCACTGAAATGGCGTGACAAAGAAGATGTATATATGCTTTCAACAGTCTACTCTGCAAAAATGGTGGAAACATCGAAGAAATGGTGGAAACATCGAAGAAAATCCACTAAATGGTATCGCAAGCTATTCGTTCACATCGTGGACATGTCGCTTTTGAACGTATACTGCCTGTATAAGAAATTTGTAAGAAACATTAGCTATGCCAACTTTCAAATGGGAGTCATACAGGAAATCCTGGAAAAATATAAAGGGGTAAAAAGAAGATCGAGCGGAGGAAAAAGATCAGAATATCCGTCGAGACTGACAGCAGGCAGCAGGGCCTCTCCTACCTGATGAGTGGAACAGCTACAGAAGTTCCGTTGTCTGTAGAGCGCGGAAGAAGCAGATGCAGACTAAAACGTGTTATAAGGAATGCAATACGACACTTTGCGCCTTTCCCTGATTCAAGATTTACCACACACAAAAATTTTTTTGATATGTAACACTGTGAAATGATATTCTCGTAATGCAATGCAATTATAAATAAAAACTATTTAACAAGCGAAATATGCGTTTATAATACTAAAGTCCACGCCCCACGAGAGCTGAATCCAAAACTAGGACCTTTTAGAATTTACGAAAAAAATATACGCGGATTATCTGAAAGAAGGAAGAAAACTGTTTCTATTCCAAATGAATTTTCCCTGATAAATATATAGTAAAAAGTCCAATAATTGCGATAACACTGAGAGTGTGAAAGCGGGACAGAGTAGCGCCGTGGGGAGTGCGGAAAATGCGCCGTACATCGGGCACGGCCGGGCGCGACTGGCGCTCGTCCACAGCGCACGGCGCAACAATCACGGCGCCGCGCCGAAGTGAAAGGGTTAAATTTCATAGAGCGATCAACGAGCTGAAACTCATAGTGGGGCTAAGACACGAGTTACAGCGATCTTTGCCGCAACCTTTGTAAACTCGACCGCCATATTTTTTATGGTTAGTACACTTGAGAGCATAGGTGTCTCGCCCTTGCCCCTGGCCAATTACTTACCTCCCAAAACTGCGACAACCCCCTCCCTCCACCTACACACACACACACACACACACACACACACACACACACACACAAAAGATATTAGGTCCTGTTTTTCCATTTAACATTGATATTAAATACCCTATACTTCGCGTTTTGTAAATTGTTTTGTACCCCCCCCCCCCCTCCAGGCTGGCCAAATGCACTAATTCTCCCCCCCCCCCACCAGAAATTTCAATGACAAAGTTCGCGTTATGACCCTCCCCCCACCCTCTGTGGGCATATCTGCTAGAGAGGAATCTGTCTTTCGTATATTGAGCCTAAAGTGATGCATTTAGAGTATATTGTATTTAGTGTGTATTGTCTGTACAAATCATGCTGTTGAAATAAGCCTAAAGTGTGTTCAGCATTGAAATGCACAAATCTAATTGATAAAACGATTTGTAGAAGGCGCTTTTTTTTAAGTACGTTCCACTTTGTTGTACATACTAGTAGCTCGTGCACATACGGCGACAAGCACGTGCGTCGTATACCGTCAAGCTTCGGGACCTCTGTGCTCATTTTCAGCTCTGTAGCTGACCTGCGCGTTTCTGTTCTGTGCTTTCAAGACTCTCCCGCCGCGTGTGAGGTTCGCTTAGTGACATGGTTGCTGTCACCAAGGAACCTGTCTGCTGCAGAAATTCATCGACAGATTTGCGAAGTGTACTGTGATACTGTTGTGAGTAGAGGCAAGGTGCGTAAGTTGGTACGAGAATTGAATGATGACTGTGACAACGTCCATGATTAGTACCGCTCCGGTCGTCCATCTTCGATTACAGACGATTTGGACGATTCAGCTGAAGCGAGGATTCGTGAGAACAGGAGCTTCACAACAACAGATCTCTCAAACGAATTTCCTGATGAGTCGAGATCAGTGTTTTACAAAACGGCAGTGAACTCTTGGTTATTCGAACAGGCGGCAAGATTGTATAAAGAGGGTATTTTACAATTGGTTGAGAGGCATGATACGCGTTTGAACTAACTTGGCAACTATGTCGAAAAATAAAGTATGTACTTACAATAAAATTACTTTTTTGAATAACCTTTCGTTGTGTATGTTAATCGGAACTTACTTAAAAAACGCGCTTCGTACTTTGTGCAGAACACCAAACGTTTTGCCTTGTTTGATTTCAGTCTATCTATACTCAAACAAAATACCTGACTAATCCTCCCTCGCGCATGGATGTGTGTATGTTGTCCTTAGGTTAGTTTAACTTAGTTTAAGTAGTTTGTAAGACTAGGGACTGATGACCGACGTAGTTTGGTCCCATAAGATTACAAACATTTGAACATCAATATGCCATATTATTGTATATTCATGACTGTAGCAAATAGCCTCACGGGTATGGGCTTGCAGTATGAAGCGTGACGTCACGGATTGTGCTTTTTAATGGGACCGGTATTCAATCGTTCGCTGTTTTCTCATAAAGGTCGAAAATGTTCAAATTAGCTGCCCCAACAGTGAAGTTTTAAGTGACCTACCTGCAATTCCCTTGAAATACACACTACAAAAAAGTTAAGTTTACAGCCTCGTGTTGGTGAGATTTTGAGATGTTTATTCTTCTGTTGCTGCTGTGGTTCATGAAAATACACCTTGAAAAATATTTACATTTGTTGTTGACCATACCTGATCGATCACGGTTGACATGTAACCAGTGCAAAGTGTGGAAGCAGTAGTAATAGCCAGAATTTTTAGACTCAGACATATCTTTTTTCTTTGTAACAAATACGCACTTATTTCAGCATGGCAACAAGGAAAGTTATTAACGACATTTTATTTCGATTTGGAATTCTTTTGCGGCAGCTGACCCAGGCGCATTTTTAACTGCAGTAATTTATTGTTACTTTTGACTTTGTACTTCGAGCTCCAAAGTTCATAACCAACCCTTTTACAGCAAATTGACAATTTTCTACACGATCAATAAAAACAAGATGAAAGTATATGAGACGTTATGAAAGCAGTTGTTACAACACATTAACAACAGATGCAAATCCATAATCATGATTGTTTTTCATAACAATTATATTTCACTGTACGTTCCGCAGCTCGTTTAGCCCATGTGCTTGCATTATAATAAACAGAAACAGTTTCACCGTGGCATTTTAGTTGTCATCAAAAACCTTAGGTAACGGATATACTTGGAATTGGAACCGTATTGCTGACAGGTTCGTGATATTTCATTTCCTCATTTTTAGGAAATCTACTACCAGGCTCGCAGTTTCGATAAAGCCTCTCGGAACATGATGCACATCCACATTCAATAGCCAATTCGCAGTTTCGATAAAGCCTCTCGGAACATGATGCACATCCACATTCAATAGTCAACCTGTATTTCAAACGAGGAACTGTAAATACGTATAACTCACTAGTGGGTGTGACATACCAGCTGTCATCTGATACCCCAAATAACATGCTGGATGCCAGTTCAATTGGCCACAAATATGCCGGACCTATCGCCACTCTATGAAATTTAAGCTCTTTGAGAAAGGTGACAGGTCCGCCATGTTTGAGACAAATTGAAATGGCGTCCGCCATGTTATTTGGAGTATCGGCTGACAGCTGGTATGCCACGCCTGTTACTGAATTTTAGCTATTTACAATTCCACGTTTTAAATAGAGAGTGACTATTGAATACTGATATGCGTCAGGTTCCGTCAGATTTTATCGGAGCTGCGAATTGTCGAGACTGCTAGTATATTCCCTAACAATGCGTTAATGAATTCTCATGAACTTGTCAGTAATACAGTTACAGTTCGAAGTATAACCACCAGCCGAAGTTTGCAATAACAACCAAAGTGCCTCTGTGAAAACATGCGTTGATTCAAATGCAAGTACATGGTCTAAACGAGCAGCGAAACAAATAGTGAACAGTAATTATTATGACAAACAGTCGTGACCATGGATTTGTATCGATTTTTAATGTGGTGTAATAACTTCTTTCATAAATTCTAGTATCATTTATCTAGTGATTACTGAACATATTAAGTCTACAAATGGGTAAAATTACTGTCAAAGGGTCTGGTTGTGTAATTTGGTGGACGAAGTTTGAGTACAAAGATGAAAGTGACAACAAAATACTGCAGTTAAAATGTACCTCGGTCAGCTGCCACAAGAAATGTCCAGGTAGAAATAAAAAGAAAATGTCGTTAATATCTTTCCTTGTTGCTATGCTGAAACAAGTAACGCTTGGAACGTGAAATGTGAGTGCAAAGACGGTAGTGACAACAGAAAAATGCAATAAAAATGCGCCTCGGTCAGCTGCTACAAAAGCATTCCACACCGAATAACGTATCATTAATAACTTTCGTTGTTACCACGCTGAAATAAATATTTATTTAAAAGAACACAGACATATACAAATGAAAAAATTCTGGCTGTCTCTACTGCTTCCACACTTTGCACTAGTTCCATGTCAACCATGCTCGATCAAGTACTGTCAGAAACAAATGAAAATATTTTTGAAGGTGTATTTTCATCGACCACAGCAGCAACAGAAGAAACAACATCTCAAAAACACACTAACACATGGTACAAAACGGAGCGTATCTTCAATTTTTAATATATTTTTAATTATTTGTGTTAACTTATTTTGTCTTGTACTTCAAGGAAATATCAGTATCGGTCACCTGGAGCTTTACCGTTTTCGCGATGCTAATTACCTGTGCATTAGTAAATGTCGCAATTAATTTTCGAGTCCCCACCTCAAGCTGCTAATTAAAAATTTTAGTTCGTCTGGGTTCCCTCCTATACTTATGATGTATAGGACCTGAATAATAGCCGCGTAATTCCATATTTTGGACACAAACCGATTAATAACGACAATTACTAATCTCTTTCATCTAAGTGGCATGTGTCATCTCTCACACAATCATTTAATATTCAATTCAAGATTCCTTACTTCGTTGTAGTTTGAAATGTCCAACTGGATGGTACCCTCCTTATGTCGTGGAGTCTAATGATTTGAGTACTGCAGCATGTGTAGCTGAAAAAAGTGTCTAAATACGGAGTTGGTTCTGCCTGCTTGAAATGGTGATAGTCGTTAGTAAGCCATGTTCGGTTTATTATATCTAAACGGCAGTCAAGTATGAAGTCAGATGCACAATCATCAGTTTACTTTCACGGTATCGACCAATGAACTTCGCTGAGCACCTTTGTATGAATGCAAAATATCAGTCTATGTCACGAAACGTTTCATAGGCGCGATGTTTTAAGTATCGGAAAATTTAGCTTGCACAATTTATCAAAATTCACGGAAAACCTGCTTACACCACACTTCTGAACTCTCGTTGCATTAATAGCTCTCAATTTATCATCACTAAATAATTAATTGAAGGACATTCACCTCCTTTTATAGATGTGCAATATGTACCACAAAATACGCATTACCTCTATTGCGACCCTCCAGCGACTGGTGGTAACTCAGGATTATAACTTGATGCTTGAATTCTGTAGCTAACACACCATTGTCTGATTTGTATTGCACAACCAGAATGTTTTTTCTATCTATTTCTTAATTTCTACAAAGTGACTTTCTGTTAAATATGTAGTGTCCTATAATTACTGCAGTCATGAATGTAGTCATCGGTAATGTTGGAGTTATTAATTACTCTGTTAAATAATAAACATTTGCACAAGAATATGTAGCAGATCCCGCCATATAAAAACAGTGATGCCCGCTCTCCGTACGCTGACCAGGAAGCGGCATCATTCCCACGATCGGCCGAGGCACCTGTTGTAACCGCTACAGACGAGCCCCAGGCCTGCAAACACGTGCCTCATGAAAGCTGATATGGGCGGCACATACCGATTTTTTTAATCTAGAAAAGTCTTAATTTAATAAAACAGAAAATATGTGGGGTAACGTCACCCTTCAGGCACACAAGTGCTCCGAAATTTTCTTTGAGTACAGACGGACTGAGATAAAAAGAAAAAAAAATCAATTTGGTTTTCTTGACTACACGATCTTGAGTCACCAAAGAGCCATTAGCCATGAATTTTGTCTGAGCACAGACAGTCTGAGATGAAACAAGACAAAACATTTGGTTTTCTTGAAGAAGTACTTGTCGTTTCATTACTTCGCTTTGTGCTTTTAAATACTGAACACACTTAAAGACATATTTAACAAAAAGAAATGTACCGACAATGCACATAAAATACGGTAGAGTAAATCAACTCAACAACATCATACGATAGACTCCTCTCAAGGTTACTCAAAAATGTTGAAATGTTTCTAAATCTACGGCACTTAACTACAAAGGTCATCAGTCCCTGGGCTTACAAACTACTAGACCCAACTTTAACTAACCTATGGACAACACACACATCCAAGCACAAGGGACGACTCGAACCTCCGACAGCGAGCAACCGTACGCTCCGCAGCAAGGCACCTTAGACCGATCGGCGTTTCCACCGCGGCTCAACTGTACTGATCATCGTAAATACGGCGGCAGAGCTTGCAAAGGTTGCCGCAAAGAGCCGCGTAAGTCGTGTGTTAGCCACTCTATGAAATGTAAGCTCGTTGGTCATATCCAAGTGGACAGCTGCGAGCAATATCGGGCTCTTTCATATTCCGACCGAGCTAGAGTTAGCTTCTCCTGCTGCTAGGACAGCCGTCTCCTCAAGCTAAATATTAAAGTTTATTTCCTGCACTAGGACTGGTCTATTTTAATTGTTGCTAATCTTCACAGGGCCGGCCCGAACAAATTCGGCGCCCTAAGCAAATTGTTTTAATGGCGCCCCATTTAATAAAGTCGCAATAAAACATCAATGTAAAATACACATTGCACTTTTTATTCAATATATAACCACGACATATACATTATATAAACATATTTCCTTATTAAAATGGAACACATCGTACACTTTAATACAATGTTAACCATGGAAAAACCGATAGGAATATCAATAATGGAGGATAGGTAATAACTCACCGTAAAGGGGTTCGCTGAGCTGCTGACAGACACGAAAATAGACAATGACATATACGCAACTTAAACTTTCGGCCATGCCCTTCGGCAGAAAAAGAAACACATATACAACGATACTTTTTCATCGCTTTTGCATTTTGTCTTAAAAAAAGGGTTTTGGTTGATAGTTTACAATAATAGATACAATTATAAGCTTCTTCATATAAAGACACACAAATTTCATTTCTCTTGCATTGGCTTTAGCAAAATCTGAGACGATCTCCGTTAAATCAATTTTCTGCTGGTTCTTGTTCAATTGACAAAGTTGCCAACCCCACAAGACTTTCTTGAGTGATTGTGGATCGCAAATATGTTTTTATGAGGTTTAATTTCGAGAAGCAGTGCTCACCACTGGTTCCAGACAAAGGAAGTGTATACAACGGTCTTAGTACAGTAACTAAATTAGATTCAATGTCTATAAGGCCATTTTTCCAAATATAACTCAGAACGTCCTGTGACTGAGTTATTGGGTACTCTTGTAGCATTATAGCAATGACTTATAATTCATTGCACAGATCAGTAGCATCAATATCTTTAGATCAAAATGTTCAAATGTTTGTAGAACTTATGGGACTTAACTACGGGGTCATCAGTCCCTAAGCTTACAAACTACTTATGAACTACCTAAGACTAAGGACGGCACAAATATCCATGCCCGAAGGGGGATTCGAACCCCCGACCGTAGTGGCCGTGCAGACCATGACTGGAGTGCCTCAGTCCCCTCGGCCACCGCGGCCGGCTCAATATCTTTAGAGTCATTGTGAGTTAGAGACACTTCCAAATTAACACATTCTTCAAGATCAGCTTTCGGAGTTTTGTATATCATGTATGTTGTACAGACAGCCAAATACTTGATTTAAGTTGTTAATCTGATAAATTTGAACTGGTGAGTAGGATGTATGAGACAGGCGAAATGCCCTCAGACTTTAAGAAAAAATGTAATAATCCCCATTCCAAAGAAATCAGGCGCAGACAGGTGTGAAAATTACAGAACCATCAGTCTGATAAGTCATGATTGCAAAATTTTAACACGAATTATCTACAGGAGAATGGAAAAGCTGGTAGAAGCTGACCTCGGGGAAGATCAGTTTGGATTCAGGAGGAACGTAGGAACCCGGGAGGCAATACTCACTTTACGTCTTATCTTAGAAGATAGATTAAGGAAAGGGAAACCTACATTTTTAGCTTTTGTAGATTTGGAGAAAGCGTTTGACAGTGTCGATTGGAATACACTATTTCAAATTCTGAAGTCAGAAGGGGTAAAATACAGGGAAAGGAGAGTTATTTACAACTTGTACAAAAGCCAGACCGCAGTTATTAGACTCGAAGGGATGAAAGGGAAGCATCAGTTGGGAAGGGAGTAAGACAGGGTTGTAGCCTTTCTCCGATGTTATTCAATTTGTACATCGAGCAGGCGGTGAAGGAAAGCAAGGAAAAATTTGGAATAGGGATTAAAGTTCAGGGGAAAGAAATAAAAACATTGCGTTTTGCTGGTGACATTGTAATTCTGTCAGAGACAGCAAAGGACCTGGAAGAGAAGTTGAATGGAATGGACAGCGTGTTGAAGAGAGCGTATAAAATGAACATTAACAAGAGCAAAACAAAAATAATGGAATGTGGTCTTAGAAAATCAGGCGATGCTGAAGGACTTAGATTAGGTAACGAAACAATGAAGGTGGTAGATGAGTTTTGCTACTTGGGTAGTAAAATAACATGCGATGGTCGCAGTACAGAGGATATAAAATGCAGAATGGCAACGGGAAGAAAAGCATTTTTGAAAATGACAAATTTGCTAACATCGAATATTAATTTAAAGGTAAGGAAGTCTTTTCTGAAGGCATTTGTGTGGAGTGTTGCCTTGTACGGGAGTGAAACATGGACGATAAGCAATGCGGACAGGAAAAGAATAGAGGCTTTTGAAATGTGGTGCTACAGAAGAATGCTTATGATTAGGTGGGTGGGTAGATCGCATAACTAATGAAGAGGTACTGAACAGAATTGATGAGAAAAGGAATTTTTGGCATACCCTGACCAAAAGAAGGGATCGCTTGGTAGGACACATTCTTAGACATCGGGGAATCGTAAATTTAGCATTGGAGGGAAGTGTGTGGGGTAAAAATCGCAGAGGGAGACCAAGGGACGCGTATAGTAAGCAGATTCAAGTGAATGTGGGTTGCCGTTCTTATGAGGAGATGCTCAGGATAGAGTAGGGTGGAGAGCTGCATCAAACCAGTCTCCGGACTGAAGACCATAACAACAACAACAATCTGATGAAATCTTCCATCAATTGAGATTATTGCAGTATCCAACATTGCAAAATAAAAATTACTTTTTCAATGATTTTGCTCGTCACGAATAGGTTCATCTTCTGCTTCATAACCGAACTGACTTTTCTTGAGTTTGGACGGACTGATTCCATTTCTGATGAGAATGATGTGGAAATGTTGGCTGTTTCTAAAATTTCTCTTGCTTCTACGAGAATTTTTTTTTTTTCCAATTCCTAGATCACTTCTACAATCTTCAAGAAAGGTTTTTATTTTTAGCAGAGCATTCGTAGCTGCTTAAAGATCAGTTTCAGTTAACCTGATAGCAGCAGTAATATACAGGAGGGCTTAAGTAAATATATATTTTGTATTTTCCCCTATCTTTACGTACAAATGTAAGGCACGCCCTGTGTTATCTGGCGCCCTAAATCTTCTACTCTTTCTTACCACTGATGATGTGTTTGGTCTTATGGCACGCTGCAGAAAGATCAATATGCCCCATCGTCTAATAAACAGATAGCAAAGCGGTGGACTGCGCTTGCGCTGGACCGTGAGGAGACCCCCAGCTGACATGATGGGCGGCACGCGGCTTTGATCACCGGATGATCAATTGCAATCTGTTACTCGTCTTTTCATTAAACGCTTACTAGCGAAATTCTGAAGAGTCAAAGAGAATGCATGTAACATTGATTTGCGTCTTGTCTGTTACCTTTTGCTCTGTGTGTAGTAACCGGGAATTCATCGCTCCTGGAACCGCAGCGCAGCAGCAAAGTTAAGCGCACCACGAGCTCACGAGGCTTCGTCGTGCACGACTAATTTCCCCCCCCCCCCCCCAAAATTCGAACACCCTAGGCAATTGCCTAGTTTGCCTATATGGACGGGCCGGCCCTGAATCTTCAGTGACTTGCTTGTGTATGCCGTGCGCGGGCGATATGATTCACAGACTTGCGTGTAAATAGAATTGTAAATAATACAGTCTGGGTACCATTTTTAGTTCCTTTTGTCCTTTTCCCACAGTTGCTATATTATAATATTATAGTGTAGGTATTTCAGTTATCTGTCTATGCAACTGATTTAATAAAATATTTTATTGCCATATGCATTTCGCCTTTTATTTAGAAGGCATCATAAGTGGCCTGTAATGTGTACATGATTATGTTTTACAATATTTTATATTTACATTTCTCAGTATCTTTAGGTTATGAACAGTTGTGATGCGTTATTTTGGTATAGTATTGATATCTGGATGTTGTAATTACAATATTTCATGGATATAGCTTTACATCTGGTGTTCAATGGTTGCTTCCAGCTGTTCTGCTTCAATTCTGTGCATTTTGCTGTGTTTGTTGTTCCAGCACTTCACAGATAGGACAAACACATACTCAACATTTGGCAACACCAGCGAAAACAAAAACATAACACAAACAAAAATGGCACGTGCTTAGTGGTGCTAACTGTGACATAATCGTGTATACATTACATTACATTTCCAAATAAAGGCGAAATGCATATGGCAATAAAATATTTTATTAAAACAGTTGCATAGACAGATAACTGGAATACCTACACTATAATATTATAATACAGTCTGGGATTCATTTGACAGACGCATTGCGGTTAGAGCAGCACCTCCCCCAACGGTTACAGGCCTGGCTATTGCACTCATCGAATAATGGCCAAATATCCATGAAGATTTCATACTGCCCCTGCCATGCAGGTTTGCAACTGTACTGGCCGTCCGATATGATCTGACACCATATTAGAGGACGACGAGGACGAATTTTGCACTGCTATGGTAGCCCCATGGTGCCACGCTGTAAGTAAACGCCATGTAAACCTCATGTAAAGAGTTGAGACAGCCAAATATCGTACTGTATCACACACAAGTTAACAATTGTAGCCAATATCTGAGTAAAATGCGTTAACATACGTATATTTCGTATATTTCATCTGATACCACAATCGCTTTGTGTAGAGTACAGCACCGGCAGAAATATATCCCTATTGGAGTACAAAACAGACCAATTTGTTGATATTTAAAAGACTCACGAAGATTTAAGGAACTAGCTGCCATGAATCATTATTTCGCCTTAGCTACAAATGTTTACATGCAAGTATATTCGCACTGTTTTCACAGAAAAAATTCCAAATCCCTTTTCCCAGACTCTCCTCCCAGTCATGTTTTCGGAAAAAATTACTGAGATTGAGATTCTGATGCCATAATAGATAATATGACGTAACCCTGTATTTTCAGAAGAAAAAGAAGAGTAAGAAGAATATCATTCTGTGTGTCTGCTTGTGACAAATACATGTATTTACAAAGAGGATGTTTCGCAATTGAGATCGGGAGAAAAATGTGTTTACTTTCCTCTTCTCCATTAAAAATGGTGATTCATAGCCAGAACGTATGAGAGCATTTACTAGTATACATTGAATGCTTTGTCTCCTTTGTCATTGCTTTTGTTATTAACGTTTCGTATAAAATGACTCCTATTTGATGTTACAAAAGAAAGTATGAAATGTCCAGCCCTCTTTTTGCCGTCAGGAATCTTTAGCATTACGTAAGAAGCTTTATAATTACACGACGGAGAAAATTAAAGTGGCCCAGAAGACAGAATTCCACTGCACAAAGAAATACGGCAGAGGAAAGTAAATACTGTACTTAACGAACTGTAGCAGATGTTGAACGTTACTCACAACTCATCTTCTGGCCCTGGTTGGAAATTCGCTGAAGGCAGGCAGAAGCTGAATTGCTGAAGATGCTACCATTTCATCGAACATGTTCTGCTGCAGCTCTTAAAGACTGCGAGTGTTCATTATTAGTTGAAACGTCCTGTATAAGATGCCGTGGTCGATCTCTAAAACTTCTTTCTCCCGACGTTTCGTTGCCTACTGTGCGCAATATCTTCAGAGGTGAGTCGACAAATGGCTGATAGGCGTTGGAGGTCTTGCTTATATACAGCGCATAGAGGGCGCTACAACTTGTCACGTGCTGCCTACTTACAAGAGAATGGTCGGACTTGTCATGTCGAAACCTGTCTTGCTATTTTTACCACTGTGAGTTAACATTGAAGTAAGTCTGTATGCAGACTGTTAGCTGCTGACATGACCTGGAAGCCTGTAAAAACTTTTATGAAGTATGACATTATTGTCGCATGGTTTCCGCGCTTATAACTGTCTGTTGTACACACCTGACCTCTCTCGCTACGTTATACCAACGCCATCTAGGAAGAAGGTGGCGTTAGCTACGCACCGCTTTCCTGCCACAGCAGTGGTAGAGCTGATTCGCCCAGTGAAAGCAATCGTACGGAAATTAATAAATACGATAATAATAAATTCGTTGACACATGTAGCTGATATGTTATTTACAACATTCTTTCCAAAAGGCTAAGGAAGTAGACACAAATACATATTCGGTTTAGAAACTTTTATTTCATGTAATTACCGCAAAAATGCGAAATATTAATACATTGTCCAAAACATAGGTTTCTTGTGCACCGAGAACATACAAGCAAAGACGACATACGACAGCCCTGCGAATCACAGACGTCCGTAGCCAGAACTCGGCGGGTGTTAGGAAGGAATCAGGCCTAATATCAGTATATTTCGGGGCGTGTCAAGCATATTTCCACTGGGGATAATGTACGACTGATTGCAACTTGAGAATATTGTCACAGTGATAGACATGAAACTGCAGTGATATGCACACAATAATTTTCTCTCTTAGTTTTCTGTAAAAAATTCTGTAAAATGCCTTTCACTGGCGGAAAAAATTCTCTGTCTAACGGTTGAATTAAGTTCGTCGTGCCGAGTGGAACCTGAAGTATCTCTACTACTGTGTCAGGGTGAGTTCGAAACACAGTTTTTAATGAATCAGTACTGTTATGACCTGACCACGAATCAAGGAGAAGAGATTTGTTCCCGCGGAACGGAAGAAAAAAATGTCGCATGAAAAGTGTAACGTTATCATTTCCCATTTTTCCAGACTTCGATGCGTCTACAACAAGATTGTCTGCGTAAAACATTGATTGTTTGACATGGGGTCCAAAACGTTCAGTTGGTTCTTGAAGACACTCATATAGTTTAGGCAGCAATGATCCATCCAGAATAATTATGGACATTACTATGCGCAATTGCCTCAATATGCTTTTCCCCTTTGAATGACAGTGTTCTTTTCGCAAGCATTTCTTTTTGAAACCTGACTGATCTGCATTGTAAACGCAAGATCCACTATAACTGGCGATCTTATTATTTGCAGTCGTAAGAAAAGCTTCTGTCATTTCCATTTGAGTCACTTCATTTTCCGACCTGTTTCTCGATACAAATTTTGTTATTTTTCGTGCCACAATTTTATGTGATCTTTTGAAGCGACTAAGCCAACTTTGAGAAGCTTTAAATTCTTTAGCGCCTATCGCGTTGGCAATCTCTAACGCCCAATCACGCAAAGTTGTGTCGCTGAAACTCAATGACTGTCGTCTGGCATTTATCTCCGTCGCAATTTCCAGTCAACTCTTACGTCGTCCAGCGACTTCCTTTTTCCATCTATACAATTCACGTTCAGAACGGACAAAGCGATATCTATTTTGAACAGTACTGACACGTAGGCGTTTCTTACCACTTTCGTTCAACCAATACTTCACCGCTTTTTCTTTGTCTGATAATGTAATTGTAGTTGCTGGTGTTACTTTTGGAGAGAATTGATGATGGTACTTGGCACTATCACTCGAAGAGTCTTCATGTGTGCAACTTTCTTCCGTTTCTTCGTAGATTCACAGTTTGCAATATCGAGTGTTTCAGTCGTTTCTAGCCACATGTCTGCGCTATTCACATGCTCGTCTAGAAGTTTACCTACCATGTCGCACATCACATAAGTTAGTCTTCACGCGTGTTTTCTGTTTATTGCTTCATTTGGCGTCTGTGGTTTATCTCCATGGCAAGCAGCAAAACATTTACAGGGTTTGCCATCACTTGTGAGGAGAGATTGAATGTTCACCGTAAAGTGGCTTGCGGAGTATAGATGTAGATTTACAGAATATGTTTCACATCTCTAACCAGTTTCAGGACGGTATGTTTCGAAATACATACCAGGAATAAAAAGAAAATGCATGGCACAGAAACGAATATTCGTTCTCCCTTTCCACCAAAACCGTGCAATGATATTCCTCTTAGTGAACGCCGCGATAAGACGGCCGCACCTCCCGACCATGCGCACAACGCTCACCATAACAACAGCTCGCGACTCGCCATTTTCAGGGGTGGCCAGCCGTCACCACAAGGACCAAGCAGGAAAAACAGTCATTTTCATGATTTGTTTTAGGTGACTTCCAGATCATGTCAGCAACTAACTTTCTGCATAAAGACTTCCTTCAATGTTAACTAACAGTGCTAAAAAATCCATCGGCTTGACAAGTCTGTCCATTCCCTTGTTAGAAGCTATCTGTTACCAGTGTCATCTCTCCCGATTACAGATAATCCATGGCCACATCGTTGGTGCAACGTCGACCGCCATATCTTATCTAATTTTAAACATTCTTCTTTTCTTTTTTCCTAATTGTTGGGCCTGCAGCACCATATATGTCGTAAAAAGACATTGTAATGAAGTTCCAGATTGCTGCTTATGTTTTATTTAATATTGCTACAGCTGTTTCGACAGTTTGTCATTCTCAAGCGCCTGCGTGTATAAGAATAATATTAATTATAAATCAAACAATAGGAAAATATACATAAATTTGTTTGTTATAAATTTTCTTAAGAAACTTACGTCTACCATGTTTGGACGTTAATTAATGTTGACATCTGGCGTAACTGTTGCTTTAACTGTTAGGTGTTACGCAGCTTTTTACATTAAAACTTTAAATTAAAGAAACTTTTATATTTTTTCGTAATTAGCAACAGCTTTGACAAAGATGTTTACATATACTGTAATCAACTAAGTTATGAGATACTTTTTTAACTTTAAAGGTTTATTTTGTTTTTACCTCTGTTCATTTAGTATATCTATGCTTTTCAGCCTTTTTCATCGATAAAGTCAATAAAATTAACCAGATAATTTTTATGTTTGAAATCAGTGTGTTCATTAAGTATTTCGTTCGGATAATTTTTAGTGTGAATATATATTTCAAATTCCTCCAAAATATTCATTTCTATTTCCTTTGGTATTTTATGCAAAATGGTAAGTGCGTTTTCGATGTTAAGTGCTGAATGGTTTTCGTTTCTGAGATGTAAATAGAAACTAGATTGGTTGTTTTCACTTATTCTTACGTGTTCACGATATCTTGTGAGGAAATTACGTCCAGTCTGACCAATGTAAAGCTGTTACAGTTGTCACATGTGATTTTGTAAATACCTGGCTCTAAGTATGAGGAATTACTGATGGATGTAAAGTGCAATTTTGTTCTTAGATTGTTAGTGCGAAAAGCAAATTTAATCCTGGTGTTTTTGAAAAGTTTGTTAATTTTGTTGGATATTTTACCGAAGTATGTGGCGGGTATGTATTTAAATTTGCTATGTATTCTGTCTTCTCTAGCTAGGTGGATGTCTTTGTGTGTTTGGTCTTCATTTGGTGTAATTTGTTTCTTATACAACTGAGTGACAATCTCTGGATTAAAGTTGTTTCTGAATGCTATGTACTGAAGAATTGAAATTTCTTTATCTATTTCTGCTTTCCGAAGAGGTAACTTGATCATCCTATTAATCATTGAGTTGAAAAGTGCTAGTTTATGTGACATGGGATGACATGAGTTAGCATTTATGATGCAATCTGTGGTGGTAGGCATCCTATAAATTTCGAAGTTGAGTTGGTTGTTAATTTTAGTAATTGTAAGTAGATAAAGAACTTTCAATTCTTCAGTACATAGCATTCAGAAACAACTTTAATCCAGAGATTGTCACTCAGTTGTATAAGAAACAAATTACACCAAATGAAGACCAAACACACAAAGACATCCACCTAGCTAGAGAAGACAGAATACATAGCAAATTTAAATACATACCCGCCACATACTTCGGTAAAATATCCAACAAAATTAACAAACTTTTCAAAAACACCAGGATTAAATTTGCTTTTCGCACTAACAATCTAAGAACAAAATTGCACTTTACATCCATCAGTAATTCCTCATACTTAGAGCTAGGTATTTACAAAATCACATATGACAACTGTAACAGCTTTACATTGGTCAGACTGGACGTAATTTCCTCACAAGATATCGTGAACACGTAAGAATAAGTGAAAACAACCAATCTAGTTTCTATTTACATCTCAGAAACGAAAACCATTCAGCACTTAACATCGAAAACGCACTTACCATTTTGCATAAAATACCAAAGGAAATAGAAATGAATATTTTGGAGGAATTTGAAATATACGTTCACACTAAAAATTATCCGAACGAAATACTTAATGAACACACTGATTTCAAACATAAAAATTATCTGGTTAATTTTATTGACTTTATCGATGAAAAAGGCTGAAAAGCAAAGATATACTAAATGAACAGAGGTAAAAACAAAATAAACCTTTCTGACCAATGTTAAAGTTAAAAAAGTATCTCATAACTCAGTTGATTACAGTATATGTAAACATCTTTGTCAAAGCTGTTGCTAATTACGAAAAAATATAAAAGTTTCTTTAATTTAAAGTTTTAATGTAAAAAGCTGCGTAACACCTAACAGTTAAAGCAACAGTTACGCCAGATGTCAACATTAATTAACGTCCAAACATGGTAGACGTAAGTTTCTTAAGAAAATTTATAACAAACAAATTTATGTATATTTTCCTATTGTTTGATTTATAATTAATATTATTCTTATACACGCAGGCGCTTGAGAATGACAAACTGTCGAAACAGCTGTAGCAATATTAAATAATACATAAGCAGCAATCTGGAACTTCATTACAATTCTTCTTTTCTATTGAAATGATTGTGGTGCGTCTGGATCTGTATACCTTGATTATATATGCATGTATAATAATGTGAGGTCTTGGCTAGCAGAGATAGCTTCATAACTGAAAGCACGTGGTGCCCTCTATACGCTCTATACAAGCAGGACCTGCAGCTCCTAGCAGCCAGACATCGATGTTGGCTGCAGTAGGCAACAAAACGTCAGGAGAAAGATGTATTACAGAAGGGGCACAATACCTTCTCCCTGTAGCTTAAAGTACTGAAGACGCCAGCCATGATTATTACGAGAGTTGTTGCTATACACTTAAGGACTCGAAGCTCCTATGCATTTGTGACCTCCACACACAAACCAATCGCACACTTACAGAACGCGAGATCCTGGTGGCCGCTAGGACTGCGATGGACTGACCTCTGCTAACAGCTCTGTGGGGCGTGAAGCTGGGAGATAACTGTGGGCCGTTCCCTCCTCCGATAATGCTTCCAAGAGTCGCATACATTCGTTCGGGCTACTTCTATTCACAAATAGTGTCCCGGATTTGCACTGGTAAATGACCTCTGGTGGATGGACGGACAAGATCTTGTGACCTTGTAAAATGTAAGTTATATATATAATATGTGGATTGGCAGAAACTGCTGGCAGGAAACGCTAAGTGTAAAGTGGTATGTGAATTAAATAGTAATGATAGACAGGTGCGGCTGACCTTGAATTAATAACTGTGAAATAAAATCAATGATTGATATTAAAATTGTTTGATTGATTGAATATGGCCTTGATTCAATCCTAATTGACAATCGCACTTCCACTTCCTGCAAGCAGCTATTAATATTAAAAAGACAGCCTTTCTTTTTAACAATAAGTTTATTATTACCGGTAAGTATTTCTGAATCAAAGACTCACAACAAAAAACAAATACAAAACAAAAACTAGATTGAATATCCAAGTTCACAAATACCATCAAATAAGAAAGATTAATCTAACAGACTAAGACGTTACGCTGATCACTATGAAACTTGAATTTAACAACGACTGATAAGTCAAAAACCCCTTTCACAAATTGATGCAATATTCGTAACGGAATAATTGAACCGGAATATCAGTGCGGGGTTGATTTTCCTAACAACACAATCTCACGATTATGCAGAACTGATGCAACGGCTATTTGTTGCTGGCGAGCGCTTTGCCATACATTACCAAACTGACGACTTGCGTGAGGAGCCTCTGCGGTGCAGTTGCGTGGGCGCTGGGCGGCTGTAAGCTGAAAATTACCGCGACCACGAAATTGAAACACGTTCCGTTACTCGGAAGCTGTACTCCCTCCTATCAGCCTCTGTGTGCTCGGCAGTACACAGTGCCTACGATCTCAAGCAGTTCTGCCAAGTCAGGGCCACTTCAGTTAGCGTAGACGAGTACGCACAAGTCCTTTAGGCTTAGATGACTGCCGGCCGCGGTGGCCGAGGGGAATGTGGCGCTCCAGTCACGGTCTGCACGGTCACTACGGTCGGGGGTTTGAATCCCCCCTTGGGCATGGATATTTGTGCCGTCCTTAGTCTTAGTTAGTTCATAAGTAGTTTGTAAGTTTAGGGACTGATAACCCCGTAGTTAAGTCCCATAGACTATACAAATATTTGAACATTTCCTAGATGACTCCAGAAGTTGAGTATATCGTAACTAGTGCCTCGATGTACTAATATTGACTGACTGACTTTATCCAAAGCGAAAACAAGGACTTTCAGCTCAAGTAAAAATCTCAGAGTGTACCCTGAAACTTACACAGCTTCTCCCGTCCAAGTATCGGTTCAATAAGCAAAATCTCCAAATCTGGGAGAACAGAGCGCGAGCTGTCACGTCCGCACTCCAGCGGAGCGAAACTCGGAGTCCCCATCCCGCGTCTATCGCGCAAGACCCCGCGAGAACCCCGTTTGTACGGAAGAGCAATCAGAATCGATTTCTAAAGCTGACGCTTTGAACATAAGCCAATCAGAGTCGGCTACCTCTTCCCTACACAAATTTTGGCGCGATTCTCAACGAACGGTCCAAACCGTCACCGTAAAAGCGAATACCAAGCTTCTAGAAAAAACAGACACAGACAAGATTCTGGGCGCTTGTCTCAACGAAGGGACCGGCTACCTTTCTCTAACATCGGAAAGAGCGGTTCTAAGAGTCCTGACAACACTTACAAGCTGGCGCCCGGTCAGAGACACCTTGCTATCGCGACCCCCACGGCGAGCCCCTGGACACAGGTAGAGAGGGCCGTAACGGCCGCCTTCACCGGAATTCCACTCTCCCCCGTCAAGACAGTCAGCTCCGTTTCTCACCTCTGCCGAAATCTTCCCTGCACTGTATTCCCGACAGCAATAGAAAAATACGCGTACTGGCCACTTTACGTCAATATACAGACGATAAAAACAGTTAAGAATGATAAGATGGGCTGCCATCTCTCATGACCTTTCAGCAATTAAATCCCTGAATTATCCTCTAACATTAACGTATGAACTGTTAACTACAGTGACCTTTCTGTCCTTAGAAATAGTCACCTCCCATAACCATGCCCCGCTAACGTGTGCAAAACATGTGACGGGAAATTGCGGAGTCTTTTCCTTTGGGAAGGTGTTCAAATGCCTAGTCAAGTTTCTTTGCATTTCGGGAATATCATCAAATCACTTTCCTTCCAAACGAGTTTGAGTTTGGAGCAGTGGCGGACTAAGGGTGTCGGAGGTCCGGGGTGGCGGCAAAACAAAATGAGTCCCCCTGTCGACTTGGAAGTCATGTATTACTATAAAAAAGTAACTTTTGAGACTTGGAGGCCCTCTAGGACAAGAGGCACAGGACAGCCTAAAAAAATAGTTTTCGAGATTTGAGTGACAATAGCAAACTCTATTGCCATTGTCACTCACTGTGATCATTATGTTTTATTATAATGACATAGCCGGCCGCGGTGGCCGAGGGGACTGAGGCGCTCCAGTCACAGTCTGCACGGCCACTACGGTCGGGGGTTCAAATACCCCCTCGGGCATGGATATTTGTGCCG
Source organism: Locusta migratoria (assembly GCA_026315105.1). NCBI lineage: Eukaryota > Metazoa > Arthropoda > Insecta > Orthoptera > Acrididae > Locusta > Locusta migratoria. Next base: position 220,999,099 of record CM048751.1, on the reverse strand, counting down.
TCCTAGTTCGTAAGTAGTTCATAAGTAGTTTGTAAGTTTAGGGACTGATGACCCCGTAGTTAAGTCCCATAGACTATACAAACATTTGCTTCTTATAATGACATAGTGCACCTATGCACTGTAAATTGTTATATAACAACTGATTGACATTACAAGATTATGGCCTTGTAAAATATTTTATTTGACCAGATGATGCTGACATAGTTCAGCGAAACCGGTCGTCGTAAATAAAAATTGATTATCAGAGATCTTGGCTTTTTTATATCTTTTTACAATAAAGCTATAAAGGAAGGCAAGGAGAATTTTGGAGAAGGCATTAAATTACAGGGTGAAGAAATAAAAACCTTGCGTTTTGCTGGTGACAGTGTAATTCTGTCAGAGACAGCAAAGGACCTCGAGGAGCAATTTAACGGAATGGAGAGTGTGTTGAAAGGAGCATATCATATGAACATTAACAAGAGCAAAACTAGGGTAATGGAATGCAGTCTTAGAAAATCAGGCGATGCTTAAGGAATTACAATAGGTAACGAATCAATAAAGATGGTAAATGAGTTATGTTATTTAGGCAGTAAAATAACATGTGATGGTCGCAGTCCAGAGGATATAAAATGAAGAATGACAATGGGAAGAAAAGCGTTTCTGAAAAATAGAAATTTTTTAATATCGAATATTAATTTAAGCATACGGAAGACGTTTCGGAGGGAGCTGTGTGAAGTGTTGCCTTGTATGGGAGTAAAACATGGACGATAAACAGTGCGGACAGAAAAATGATAGAGGCTTTTGAAATATAGTGCTACAGAAGAATGCTGAAGATCAGGTGGGTGGATCGCCTAACTAATGAGGAGGTACTGTTCAGAATTGGAGAGAAAAGGAATGTCTGGCATACCTTGACTAAAAGAAGGGATCGATTGGTAGGATACGTTCTTAAACATCAAGGAATTGTGAATTTAGCGTTGGAGGGAGAGTGTGGGTTATAAATCGCAGAGGGAGTCCAAGAGATGAATATAGTAAGCCAATTGAAATGGATGTAGTTTGCCGTTCTTATGAGGACATGAAGAGGCTTGCTCAGGATAGAGACAGCTGCATCAAACCAGTCTCCGGACTGATGACCACAACAACAACAACAACAACAACATTTTATTTTCTTGCTTAGGTTGCAAGTTGGCGTTTCTATGTGGATGAAATTCACTGGAGTTCTGATTGCGCAGTGTGTTCGCTGTCCAAGCATGGAAAAATGAATATAATGAGTTCCTCCTGAACACAAATTCATCCGGTTACACCACACTTCCCGCCTTAATTGATTATCTACGATACAATTACGATTCTCATACGGTGAATATATTTTTCCCCTTTATTGTTATTTCAATACCTTTACAAATACGTACAGGTAGGCTGGCAACAGCTTCCTACGCTGCTCTTCACCTTCATGAATTTACAGAAATAAGCAAGAAGTAATAAACAATGGTAACAAAGAAATTAAATTGGTGAACATGATAGTTGAACCTGGAGCATTGTTGAAGTTAAAATCCACATTGCAGTGAAGTACAGGTGAAGCCAGCCCCTCTCGTCCTTCCCCGAAGGCGAGCGAAAGTTGGTAGGAGGGCGAGACCCCCAAGAGCGTCTCTGCTCTGCATGGCCTGGACGTGCCCAATACGTAAAACCACTTTTTTAGCAGCCAAGCTGCGCTAATAAACATTAAAATCCCGAAATTTTCATATAAACATAGAATGTACTACAATCTCAGGAGCCCATCACCCCTGATGTGTCCCCAAATGCACAGAAATCAAAATAAATAAATATCTACAAAGAAAAATGTTACATATTTCAATAATTAGCATAAAGAGAAAGATACAGTAACACAATGTTAGTATGAAAAATAGACTAATTACAGCCCCCGTTTCACAACACCCCACACCTGTTGAAAATTTCGAGTGTGGAACATCATAGCTAGAAAGTTGCTATGATAATGAAGCAGGAGAAATTCTATAAGTATATAGGGATAGCCAGATATTTGTACATAAAAAATTAAAATTTTAACATCCCAACAGATAAATATGTAAGAAATAATAATACGATCAATGTCTTTCTTATTAATTTCATTCACACTAGGGCCCCAATCACTCTCCCTATCTTTTTAGTTGGTTATCTTTTCGTTGGGCTGATCTCTATGATCATTCCAAAACCCCAACCCGAAACAGAAACAAACTATCCCTTGTCCGAACATTCATACTATTAAGATGTCTTGGCCCTACCACATTCATGATTAATGACACAACAACAACATTCATTCATCAAAAAGAAATAAAGAAACGTAAAATTCTAAATATTATGTAAAAAATTGATTTTAAGTAAACAAGAGACTCAGATTTAAATAAACAAAGTACATGATATTCAGGTCTAGGCAATGAGTCAAGTGTTTAGAAACTTTGTAATTATTATTCTATTAATAAACAACTTTGAAAAACAAACAAACAATAGGAAAGAAACATCCTAACCAATAAATGCATAAAAATGAAATAATGAAATAAAGAGAATAATATGCAATAGAAATATTCAAATTGTGACTTAAAATTACTAACATATCATAGACAAACAAATAACATAAAATATCAAAATTGTTTTGAGAAGTATTATCACATTAAACAAAATAAAAAATGCACTTTGGGACAATGTTTTTCAGGACAGTGGTGTATGCATAAAAACAGTTTATGAGTCCTAATGGTGGTGTAGTGGGTGTGGGAGGAGCAACACTGGTAGTTCATGGTCGCTCAGTGCATCACATAGACATTGAGGGCTCACAGTCCGTTGCTGTGGCTGTCTCTTCAGAGACAGCCAGTTCCGCTGTAAACACACCGAGGCTGGGTCAGTGGGCTGCGCGGCACGCGCCAAGGTGCACGACCCTTCCCTCCGCTGCCACAGACACCCCCCACAGCGCAGGGATCGCCGGTGACGTAAGTGGCCCCAGGCACAGACATGTTACTCTGTGCCCCAGGTGGCGGGACACACGGCGAGTACCTTATGTATCTTTCGGCCTTGGGCAGCAGCCCCCAACTGATAGAGAACCAGTTTCCAGGTCAGCAGTAGGGGCGGGCCGAGGCCCAGCCAGACCTCGTGGCGAGCGCTGCGTTCCACATTCTTTCGTGCCTTACAACGGGCGCCCCATTGTATTCCCTCTGGGCGGCCGGCTTTGGGATCCAAGCCAGTGCTGCAGTCCTGGACATCGCGCGGGGATGAAGCCGTGGTCAGTAAACGGCGTTGGCCCGTCAGTGCGTTCCCCCGTTCACATCACCACCAACACCAGCAGACACTTTTATTAAGAATCATGTGTCTTCTTCCACATCACCAGCTGTCTGAAGTGGCCCCCATGTGCCGCGAGAATCTCTCGGGACATACATTCACATATAAGACAGGAATATAAAACAAATATAATACAAAATTATATAGATCCTATTGTTTTTTGAAAAGTTCCTTTAAATAATAACATTAAACCTTTATAAATAATACCATATTACATGGGTTGCTTATTTTTTAGTAACAAGTAAAATTAATCAAAATATTAACATAATTGTTTCAATAATAGTGTTATGATATTATTATTATTAATAGTTCGTTAGTACATGCTTTAGTGTCCATACAAACAAACATTATTTTGTTATTTACCAAGCTTACTGAAGTGCATGCTCAAGGAAATTATCTATCGAACTCGTACTACAGACATGCAAATGGAAAGTGTAGTAATCCTGGGTTATTGGGAACGTATACATATGTTTATACTCCCTGACCAGTTCCTTAAATAAAATTATCTTGTGTCATTTTGCTGCAGTCTTCTTTAGATTCTTCAGTTTTCTTACCATCATGCTGTTATGGGCTTAAGAGTACAATGCAGTTCAGTCATTCTAAAACTGTAGATTAATGTTAGTGTTTATGTTGTAGAAGTTTACCCTGAAAATAAACAATCATGGTTATAGCGAAGGAAAAAATGTTGCCCTATCCATGTATAATCGACCTGAACGTAACTTCCCCTCAATATTGTGGGAGCCACTATCGAACACAGCGAAAATATCGTGCAGTACACTATACAATACAAAAATGTCAACACGCGCGGACACCACGAAATCACAACGAAAATGACGCGTAACCCCACACCTATGTCAAAGTTACGGATCCCAAAGACTGACTAGGCAAATCACTCGTGGATAGCCGTTCCATCAAGTCTATTCACAACGAATTGCACTCACAGGCGCAACAAAAACACAGCGAAATCAAATACCCACAAAACAATCTGAGGAAAAAATTACGTCAACTGCGAGAATTACCCATCCATTTTCGCAGAGTCGCTACACAGAGAGACTCAGCCAACACAAAACGACATATACAATGGTATTCGCAGTCAGCAACGCTAATGCAGCCTAGAGATTAATAAATTACCTGGCAATTACAATTCAGATAAACAACGATAAACACAGAACAACACGACGGAGAAGTTGGACAGCTGACGACTCAGAAGAAAGCAGAAATTAAACAACAGAAAGCCTCCCTAAGGTATTCAAGGACACACGTTGAGATAATTCAATCCCTATCACAAAACCAAATTACATGCTGAAATACGACGATAAACAATCGTAAGGAAAACCTGTAAATGAGTCAATTGATTACACACAACTTATTTCTAACAACATAAGGAACACATTAACAATCAGCAAATTAAAGTACAAATACAAACTTATATTCACACAGGAAATATATATCTACAGTACATATAAAAACCAGGTCTATTTATTAAAAGGCTTAATTTGGCAGACGTGGTGCACCCCCAAAGACTTCTTCGTCTTTATTGCTTCCAGTAGAGCCAGACGACCACTGCTGAACTTGTTGTGACTGCCAATTACCATTATTCTTGTTCTGGAATCTGTGTGGACCGTTATTTTGCCATTGTATATTGTTTTGGCCCTGTCCTTAACTATTTTGCGGAGGATTTTCGACCCTGTTATGCTCCTCTGGTATCCTTCAGGGAGCTTGGTAAAGCAGTGCATCGTAATTTCCTTGTCCGAATATGGGTTATCAAGGACTCTGTTTTTCTTTATTAGTGAATCCAGAAACTTGATTGGGTTCTTAAAACCGGCGGACAACATGTCGCATCCCATAACAATTTCATCACGGATTCGCTCCTGTACTTGTGAAGGCCAATACGAAGCAAGAAACGTTTTCCTGAATTGCTCATATGACGTACAAGATTCCGCCACAGAGCGCATGTGTTCCGCCAAGCTCCCTTGTAGATGGCCGCAAATAAATTCAAATTTATACTGCAGTGGCCACTCTGGCGGGAGTATTCTATCAAACTGTGCAATGAACGACTTCGGGTGCAGTACATTGTTCGATTCACGATAGATATGAAAATTCTGTACAGACAGGAAAGGATTCAGATCGAATGGCTTATATGCTGTGGCTCCACCGCCGTATTGCGCGTGCCCTTCCGTTCTCATGCTCTGCTGAATATTGCCAGCTGCGGCATACCTCTCACAAACAGCTGATCCGTGTGCGTGGGAGTCTGTCCTACGTAGACGACAGCAATTATCATCTGCCTCGGATCGTGTGTGTACATTGTGGGAAATTCCCCCCGAGTGTTTGATTCGTCTATGACCTGCGAATGGTGACGGAAGACATGAGTTCTTTCGTCCTGTCGCGGTTCTGTGGGTCTATCTATTTCGCGTGGTACACGATCCGCCCTTTCTCCCGCATTTTCCGTACTTCTGGCCGCTGTCGACAATGTCGCAATTTTTTCTACATCGGGTTTTTATTATACCGCGACTCAATTTCTTCTGTTGTGAAGAAATGTTAGCTTGTGCGTCTTTGATTTCCGCTATTTCTGTCTGCTGATTTGTAATCTCAGCGATCGCTTTTGAATTTTCTGTGATTTCTTCTGTTGTCTGCTTCAGAATTTCCTTTCCTTGTTCGCGTAATGTGGCAACTACTTTCTTGACATTAGCGATGTCAACCCTTGACTTTACTGCGACTCTTTTGGCCAATTCGGCCGTCTTTCTTGCACCAGCTGCTTCGTAGCGAGCAACTCTGGCGTCTTTCTTTGCCACTATTGCCGTATGCTTTGCTTCAGTCGCTGTTTTACCGATAGAAACAAGTTCTTGCCTGACTACCGATAATTCCTCTTTGAGTTCACCCACACGGGCATCAATAACTCTCCCTAATTTGTCGGAAATTTCACTAACACGAGCATCTATAACTCTTTCTAATTTTTGTATTTCTTTCTTTCTTTATTGTTTATTATGAATTAAATATCTCATCAAATTCCCCAGCTGTATATTCTCATAATTTCCAGTTGGTGTGGACGACCTTGATACTGTTGGCTTGCGACTTTGTGCTTTTGTATAAGAAGTTCCCTCATAACTATGAGCATACATTTTCCTCTTATTGTGACTGTGAGGAATTTCAACCTCACTTTCACTTGAGTTGTTTACTGAACTCTGCCTATTTAATATTTCTCTAGAAGCTTTTCTTGACACATTACTCAAGTCGCGTTTACTACTTGATTCACGACGACTAGAAAAGTCAGAATCATCTGAATGGCACTCCGTGTCACTCATTGTGGCACTGTTTACAGAGACACCAGTAATTTCTAAAAGCCTAGCCCTACTCCTAGTAATCGTAAATTTTTAATACACAATTTACCTACATTTATATGCAAGTGTCTACCCAGCATTGGCCTGAGTATTTGAAATTAAAACACATCAAAATGCCCGTGACAATAGTAAATTTCTTACGCGAATAACTTTTAAAAACACGTACATAAATATTTGCCCACCAAATGACAGAAGCAAAACCACGCCGTCAATGTCAACGCCGTAAAAACAACGCCGTTGTGTGGTGCAGAAACCATATTACATGAATACTGCAAAGGAACACTTGATGACGCATTGCGCACATGTAAAATTTCTAAAAACTAACTACAACTAAGGGGTTTGGCCTACCTGCAACTGAACAACATATGACCACATCACAGAAAATCTGAACATTCGATAATCCTATGGCAGGAGTCGCCAAGTGTAAACTAGTCGATTGTTCTATGGCTGGAGTTGTAAGGTGTCAACTATGTCCTTGGTTAGGAATTAATATATATATATATATATATATATATATATACGACAGCAGTTAATTATCTTGGGTCGCCACCATATTTATCCAAAATATGGAAAATTAAAATGTTACTGATCAGCTATGATGTGATCATAGATTCAAACATATAATAAATATTCCTACTCTACTGCAATGTATCAGTTGTACCAAAAAAAAAAAAAAATGTACTTGAAAAATTATTGGTAAACTGTGCAATTTAACTATTCTGTTTGCCCTCCGAAATAGTGACAAGGGAACGTTCTTAAATGAAAGACGATCTGCTCAAAATCAATTTATTATAATTAACATAAAATCAGATGACATTTCCTATCATGTTAGACAAATAACGATATTCACACAATCTTTTACAAATGTTGAAACATTGAGACACAAAAATGGCTGAGTCAAAGGTCGGAGGTTTTGCAAAACAGAATGCTATTAAATTAGTTATACGGGGGGCTTTAAATTATCGTTAACCCTAAGTTCCCCAGAGTAAATAGGCAGATCTCAAAAGAATAAAACAAGGGACAGAATCCAATAAGTCTGATTCATATAACCCTCCAGCAAGTGCGTCACCTTACCCACACAGATGATCATTGACAGCAGCGTCTCAGGCTCGCAGTCAGCAGGCGGTGGGAGCGGATGAGCTGAAATTTTTTTCATCCGACCGTAATTGCTGCGACCTGTTAAGCAGGGTCGACATGTAACGTAATACAGCGTCACTGGCGTCGGCGTCGCTAGGCCGTTGCTGTGGGATTCTATCACGCTCGTAGACTAATCAATATTTAGCATAGGTGACACAAAGGCCACTTGGCACAAATCGATTAGTCTCTTGCGTAATAAGATCTGTAAAAACAATGCCCGATTCGCAAAGGCGCGAATGCTTAAACAGAGACTTCTAGCGAAACGAAAACTTAACTGTGGCCGCTCACAGCGTAACCACAGGACAATGTAACGTCCGCGAAGTAAACACAAGTTCTACAAGGTCCGAATCTTCGGAATCACACACAAGTCTAACCAGAGGACCGTTTAAGACGATGTCCTCCCCACGAATCTAAACGGAATATTCCGTGTCTCCCGAGGTCCGTACACTTCGGACGCTCATACAGGAGACTAGCGAGGTCCGTACACTTCGGACGCTCAGACACGAGAGACTGTCCCAAGGTCCTTACCCCTCGGACGCTCACACAGGAGTCTAGCGAGGTCCGTACACTTCGAACACTCAGACACGAGTCATCTCGCGAGTTCCGTGCACTTCGGACGCACAGACAGGAGTCTCGCGGGGTCCGTGCACTTCGGACGCTCACACACGAGTCTTCGTACGTCCTCGCGCTCTGCCGCAGCTCGCGGCAAGTGACGGCGGCCACACCCACGCGGGAAAAGACGCACCAATATCTGCTAACGGCTAATAGTCAAACCAATCAGATGGCGTAGCGCCGTTGACAAATTATTTAGCTGTCATACTTAAATACTCTGACGAATCAGGACACGTTCTCTGCTGCTGCTAAGAGGCTCCGCCCACGCCACCAACGCTTCCCGCGCATTTCACCGTTCCCAGGGTGAATGCTCTGTAAGGAATTTCACCTTGCTCCTAGTTACGGTCACACGACTTAAAAATGTTAAAGTAGTGCTATATATACAGCCACTGGAACCAAACTCGTGGGGCGCCAGATGGGCAGAAAGCTTTCTCTCAACCTAACCATTTGTCACACTAACTGTGTTCAAACTCTGCTGCTTTCTAGGAAATTTTTTTAGAAAACGCCTAAGGGCTATACGTCTCCATAAACCGCCTGGGGCCCAGAGCACTCTGCTATTGTTTGTATCCGGCAAATTCCTCTATTGCGAAACGGCCGAATGGCTAAAAAGGCAGTCCCCGCTATCGCCCACTGTAAACCGCGGGCCAGCATTGTAAAGCATTCCACACACTCTGCCGCCTGTAGCGTGGGCGTCATACAGGTCAAGCCAGCCCCTCTCGTCCTTCCCCGAAAGGCGAGCGAAAGTTGGTGGGAGGGCGAGACCCCCAAGAGCGTCTCTGCTCTGCATGGCCTGGACGTGCCCAATAGGTAAAACCACTTTTTTAGCAGCCAAGCTGCGCCAATAAACATTAAAATCCCGAAATTTTCATATAAACATAGAATGCACTGCAATCCCAGGAGCCCATCACCCCTGATGAGTCCCCAAAGGCACAGAAATCAAAATAAATAAAGATCTACAAAGAAAAATGTTACATATTTCAATAACTAGCGTAAAGAGAAAGACAGTAACACAAGGTTAGTATGAAAAATAGACTAATTACAGCCCCCGTCTCACACACGTACAACATAGCAACCAATTAGAGCATTTAATTATATCCATAATGGACGTGAGGTCGCGGTTGTATACTTAATTATTTTGTCAAGTAGGCTCAGCCACAGAGATCTAGTAAAAACACTGCATTATGAAGCGTTTCAAGGGTCAAGCACTCATCATCATTACCTTTTTATATATTTATTGTCTCAGGTTTCAAGATTCTTGTATAGTTTATCTGATTATGAGGGCTTGACCCTTGAAACGCTTCATAATTTAGTGTTTTTACACGATCTCTGTGGTTGAGCCAACTTGACAAAATAATTAGAGCATTTTCTGAAATGTGGTAGAGTTGAAAAGCGAAATAGTAAACGGATTTCGTAAAGAGCAACTATTGTTCCAAATTTCGAGTTATGTTCTTCACAGTAAAAAACTCTAGCATAATCTGAAGACAGCCATAACATTTAAGCAATATTGTTTCAGCCATCTTCAGTTACGTAGAAAGCATACAGGCACGGTGAGAAGGGGAGTGGCTGGCTGTGGGGACTATATGACGTAACTTAAATTTCTGAGCATGGACAGAAACTTAACAATCGCGTGTCAAATCGGTCAAATAGTTATTCTGCACGGCACACAAGTTATGCAGGCGATAAGTTGGCCTATGGTCACGATGTACTGTTGTGAGCGAGGACAGGGGAGTCGAGGAGGAATATATCTGCAAATTATTGATAAAGGAGGGGAAGGATGCAGGATTAGGAAGGAAACTACTGACAGTTACTGCATTAGGGCATCGAAGTTAAACAACGGCGACAAGTGAAAATGTGAGCAGGGCCGGAATTCGAACCCGGGTCTCCCCGTTTCGAGCCTGAGGTCGCCGTAACTACTTGACTACGCGTGCTCGCCTCCCGTTCATCTTAAATTCCAAGTCGCATTCTATGATTGTAGTGCCCCTATCGTCCATGACCTCTTACACTAGCCATTACGGATTCCCGCGCGTGATTGAACGTATGACTGCATCTGCTGTGAAATAAGTGAAGATAACGCAGTCTTCTCGTGTAAATACTTACTGCATTAGTGTGGTGTTTGTTCTTTCGGAAATGTCCGACAGAACAGACACCACACCAATACAATACAATCAGGGAAATATATTGTCGCTTGTGTTCCAATGCTGCCAAGGCAGCCTCCTACTCACCAAAATATAAATTAGAGAAAACAGTACTCATTTGTAGTAGGGAATACGGACTAAATTAAGTCAGTTATAATACAGACCAATGACTAGAAGGAAAATGTCATTTAAAATATTCAATGTACCTGTGGTTTGAGTGAATGATTAAAGAAGTTGCTGCTATGAACATCAGGCTAACGGAATATTTTGGAAAATCTGAGCGTAGAGCCAAGAACCCTCATAAGGAACCTGATTATGGTTGCGCTACAGAATCGGAGCCGCCACAGGCTTATGCATCTACAGTCTACAATTTCGACAACACGAAACAATTGGTAACAGTCATAACTTCTTAAGTATGTTAATGTTATTAGTAGGTATTAGTTAAATTCATTAAGATTAACGATATTGTATTTAATCGATAACAATGGCAAGAATAAGACAATATGAGAACGTTCAAAGTCAGGTCATTTTTTAAAGACGCCATTCATCTATAAGGAAGTCAAACATTTTTTACACGAACCAGCGTTGCTTGGTTAATTTTTATTGAAAAATATCACTTGTGGAATAAAAAGTGGGCTGATTAAAGTAAAAGACCTGGAATAGCGACTGAAGCTTTAACGAACTGTAACAAGCAGTTTTACCCAAATGTATATTTTGTACTTCAAATTTTTAGGACCATTCGTGTCACCAGAAATACTGTTGAATGAAGCTTTTCCACTTTCAGACGAATAAAGACGTCTTATTTATGTAGCAGAATGGAACAGAAGAGACAAAATGAACTAGCTCTTACAAGTCAGCATAAAGACGGAGATATGGTTAATGAAAATATCATTGAGATATTCAGTAAAAACAGAGACCAATGAAAATGACAGATTGTAGAAGACGAAAGTATGCAGTTATTATTGTAAAATATTTTTTCTTTCTTTTTTTTTTCTTTTTTTATACAGTCATATCAAATTCAAGTTTTTACATTCATGTCATCTTTTGTATGAAGAAAAACAATGAAAGGTTATACATTGTAAATGGACCTCTTTTGTGGTTTATGTATTTCGTAAAATATTGTTGTAAGATGACCTCTTTCATGGTTTATGTAGTTTTTAAAATATCCTATGTCAAAATAAGAGTTTTCTCTCCCCACCCACATTTTTTTTTTTTTTAATTTTTTCCCGAGCTCCAATGTAGTTACCAAAATCAAATACACCAAATTTTGTTAGTTTATAGGGGGAGGACCACAACTCCACTTTTGTTCGTTGAGGGATATTTCCATGCCCCCAACCCCCTTCTCCGCAATTAGCCTCCCCCCACATCGATTTCTTGAACTGTCCCTGGAAACATACATTCGTACACATATCGACTTTTATAGATACAGATTCGTCTCAGCTGCTGATATTTTGGGATGATGATATAAATGAACATATTTTACTTGAACCGATCAATAAATTGTGTACGCCACTATAGTGTTAGACGTCTGAGTTGGTTTCTTAAAAAAAAATTACTGTTTCTATTCCGAATGGCTGATCGTTGTAGAACTAGATGCACAGCGTTCCCTTCATTGCAGTACGAGAAAAGAAAAATTAAAACCTGTAAGGCACGAAAATTGCGAGAAAAGAATTTTAAACAATAGAGTCTGTACAATTAAGGTGCCTATGTATTTGCATGAGCTCATCTAGGAGCGAACAACTGCCGCTCGCCTTTTCCTAGATTGTGCAATTCGCGTAGATTACGGCGTCAGCCCTGCCCGAATACATATTTATAAAAAAAAGCGCCTCACGGATGCATAACTCGTTCAGATTTAATTAAAATCTCCGGCGCGTGGTTTCTGCTCCTCAAGTCCCCGCCTTCATCAGGCGGGGGTCCGCGGGACGCACAATTCATTATTCAACTTCACGAAAGAAAAACGCCGCCGCAACTTGGAGTAACGAGGCCGTAAACTCCGACCTACCCTCCCTCCCCCCTACTATGGATTCTCTTTTTTTTCCGTCCCCCCTCGTTTCCTGGTTTTGAGAAGTTTCGTCTTAACCTTCCTCTTTGGGACGGTTCAACGAAATGATTTAAGCCCCGAAACTAATAAAGGGCACCAGAAAGACAAATTCCATTTGCATACAGAATAAGGGATGGATGAGCGTGCCAAGTCACCTGCTGTGATGGTGCTCGACTGGCTGGGAGAGGACTTCCATATTTTTTCCCCTCCCCTTTTTATTCCGCTTCGGTTCGGTGCGAGGCGGAACACTTCCGGTTCCGCTTTTCACTTCCTCATTCTAATACGGGAAATTTAGTCATTAAGAGAGGTTAAATGAAGTTAGCGCGCTGATGAAGTGTCGCAGGGCTATCTGTGGCTGAGCGCGAGCCTCGACTTCTTGCAGCTGCTCCCTCGACAACTTGGCGCCGCCTCGGGCGACAGCGCCCGCCGTCTTCTCCCACCAACTGCCGTCGCGCTCCGCTCCGCTCCATTAGTAATTCCGATAATTAAGTTTTAATAATCTCTTGCGGGTTCATTAGACGCCGTGGGAAGTCTCCTGCCCGCGACCGCTAACGACGCTCTTTTGTTCCCACGAGCAAAAAAGGAGAAGGGAGTGGTTTAGGGGTGGGGGGAGAGCGGGGGTGGTGCAATCCAGTGGCACGGAAGTTATTGGCGCGTCAGATTCATTGTTGTCTTACGACCCAGCTGTCATGTATTCTATTATTTCGCTTGGTGGGCAGTAGTTGATTGCCAGGAGCTATTTCTCCTTGCCTTCATAATGTATGTAATATTTCTGTTCATTTTCGCGTAAGGGAGTGTTTTCAACATAGAGCAGTGGATTCCCAAATGTGGGTCGCCGGACGACTTTAGAAATATCTACGTAGTATATCTTACCAAATGGAGAAATGTGAAAGTTTATTTCTAGAAGCAAGTTATGTTATCTAAAAATTTAAGTACGAAACCCGTTCTAAACAAGAAACAAATGTGGCTAATAACGTGCTAATGCCGATACGAGAACAATTCGATCGTGATTGCGATGTTTGTGAAATCTTATGGGAGTTTACTGCTAAGGTCATCAGTCCCTAAGCCTACACACTAATCAACCAGCCGCACAGTCCATGACTGCAGCGCCTTAGATCGCTCTGCTAATCTCGCTCGGCATTTTTCAATGGTTGTGAGCAGATCATGTATTCAACGGAAAACAGTATACAGTAAATAAATGTTGGCAAAGTGATAATGTGCGAGTAGTATTTCAAACAAAAGTGCCGGTCAGAGTTTAATTGTTCATGCAGGTGGAGAGAGGTGTTTCATGGCTCAAAATCAAACGTCCAACTATTACTCAGAAACGGATAGCAAAAATTTTAAAAAATACGTCAAAATCCAACTTATGCCAGGCTTACTACCAATATCTTTATCCCTTGTAATTACTCGCGGCGTATTTACCCATTCGGAATACTTCTAGCCATAGCAGGTGTTGGAGAAATTTGACTATAGTAATGTTCAAGATTTTTTTCATAATACGGGAAGAATAAAACACTCGCAAACTGCTATTGAGCGAAACTTCCTGGCAGATTAAAATTGTGTGCCGGAACCGGGACTCGAACCTGGGACCTTTGCCTTTCGCGCGCAAGCGCACTACCGACTGTGCTATCCCGACACGGCTCACGATGCCGCCTCACAACTTCACTTCCGCCAGTACCTCGTCTCCTACTTTCCAAACTTCACAGAAGCTCTCCTGCAAACACGCAAGACTAGCACTCCTCTCTGCACTATCCTACATTGTACAAGTTCCTTTGTTGCTATTAGTTACTGTAATAGATTGTCTGTGATTCTAAACTTTAATTTTTACTTTAAATAAATAGTCAATTGCATGGTTTACATCCCAGTTACCTAATGTGCTATTTTGACAACACAAACTGTTGTTTGTTAATGAGGTACATTTTATCCACCGCATATGTCTTTACAAATAACAATCATTACTGAGATCGCAATAGATTCATGCTCAGTCTGTGTCACATTAGTAATCTAAACTCAGATTTTTAATTAAATAACGTCAAGGTAAAGGGACACACTACAGGAAGCAGCTAGAGAATGTCTTGGAACAGTAGTGTTTAAAGGCAGGTGTAAGCAGGCAGCTTGGTGGAATGGCACAGTCAAGGCAGCCTGTAATACGAAAAAGAAGACATTTCAAAAAAGGCTCCATACTAGAGATCAGGCAGACAGAGAAAGTTATGTTGAAGAAAGAAACAAAGCCAAACGGGTAATTGCAGACTCCAACAGAAACCATGGGAAGACTTTGGAAATAAGCTAGAAACTCTGGGTCAAGCCGCAGGAAAACCATTTTGGAGCGTAATTAGCAATCCTCGAAAGGGAGGGAAGACGGAATTAACAAGTGTTTTCGACAGGTCAGGAAAGCTGCTAGTCAATCCTGTGGATGCCTTGAGCAGTTGGAGGGAATATTTTGAAGAATTGCTCAATGTAGGTGAAACATTCAATGATTTATCAGATTTTCAGGTACAATGGGATAGGAACAAAGATGGAAACAGGATCTCATTTGAGGAAGTGGAGAAAATGGTCAGTAGATTACAGTGCAATAAAGCGGCTGGTGTGGATGAAATTAAGCCGGAACTCGTCAAATACAGTGAAATATCAGGTCTCAAATGGTTACACAGGATAAGTGAGAAGGCGTGGGAATCGGGACACGTTCCGTCTGACTGGACGAAAGCGGTAATCACGCCAATTTTCAAACTTGGAAACAGAAAAGATTGTTACAACTATCGGGTATCTCTTTAATTAGCGTTGTAGACAAAATATTCTCAGGTATTGTTGAAAGGAGAGTGCGACTATTAATAGAGGACAAGTTAGATGAAAATCAGTGTGGGTTTAGGCCTCTTAGAGGCTGTCAGGACCAGATCTTTAGCTTACGGCAGGTAATGGAAAAGTGCTATGAGTGGAACAGGAAATTGTATCTATGTTTCATAGATCTAGGAAAGGCTTATGACCGTGTTCCTAGTAGGAATTTACTGTAAGTGATACAAGATTATGGTATAGGAGGCAAACTTTTGCAGGCAATTAAAGGGCTTTATGTAGACTTTCAGGCAGCAGTTAGAGTAGATGGCAAATTAAGCTCATGGTTCAGGGTCGTTTCAGGGTAAGACAAGGCTGTAACCTGTCACGACTGTTGTTCATACTATTCATGGAACATATGTTAAAAACAGTATACTGGCAGGGCGGGATTAAAATAGGTGAAAACAAAATAAGCAGTCTTACATATGCAGATGACTTAGTTGTAATGGCCGATTCGATTGAAAGGTTGCAAACTAATACTTCAGAGCTCGATCAGAGGTGCAAGGATTATGATATGAAGATCAACATCTCCAAAACGAAAGTAATGTCTGTGGGAAAGAGATTTAAACAGATTGAGTGCCAAATAGGAGGAACGAAGTTAAAACAGGTAGACAGTTTAAAGAACCTGGGATGTATTTTATCACAGGATGGCAACATAGTGAAAGAACTGAAATCGAGGTGCAACAAAGCTAATGCAGTGAGTGCTCAGCTAAGATCTACTCTCCTCTACAAGAAGAAAGTAAGTACCAAGACTAAGTTAGTAGTGCACCGCTCTATCTTTCGAGGAACTTTGATGTATGGGAGTGAAAGTTGAGTGGATGCAGGTTACGTTATTCGTAAGGTACAGGTTACAGATATGAAAGTGGCAAGAATGATTGCAGGTATTAATATATGGGAACAATGGCAGGAGGGTGTCCATAATGAGGAAATCAAAGAAATACTGGAAATTATCACCATAGATGAAGCAGTTAGAGCGAACAGACTAAGATGGTGAGGTCATGTTACACGCATGGGAGAAGAAAGGTTACCTAAGAGACTCATGAGCTCGGCAGCGGAGGGTAAGAGGATTCGAGGTAGACCAAGAAGAAAGTACTTGGATTCGGTGCAGAATGATTTTGAAGTAAAAGGCATAACATCAGACGGGGCATCAATGTTAGCTTTGAATAGGGGATCATGGAGGAATTTTATTAGAGGTACTATGCTCTAGACTGAACTCTGAAAGACATAATCAGTCTCTAATGATGATGATGATGATGACGTATACATAATTGTGAAATTTAGCGTTTTCACTGTGCCATACCCTTCAATGTTATTCTGCTGCTATCACTCGCAGTTAGAAATTATCTGTTACTCCACTCTTAATCATATTTATTTTCATCATCACATTCGTGGTGAACATTGTTATGTACTTTGTTTAATTAATGAACTATCTCTCTGTCTAATTAAAGAATTCCACCATGATCTGCAACCAGACTTGTCATTCATTATTTAACCAGACTTACGTTCTAGATAGTTGAGCACTATCAGGGCCAACACACACAGAAGTTGCGTTTGTCGTGGTTCTACGATACCGAGCCCGTACGATCTCATGCGAGACACAATCGATTAAATAACATAAGAACAATGAACATGTAACATTAACAACAGCGATTCTTTTACATTTCTTTACAAAAAGTAATTTTTAAACAGTCTTTCTATTTGTTATAGGGCCCAATCAACACCACCTAGAAGACAAGGCCTTACAACAGGCCGTGCGTACGTCATACTTAGAGGCCCCGGGGGCCGCTGGGCACGCTGGGGCACGCCCACCGCCGCGCAGCGGCCGGCCAGTCAGATGGCGGTCGGGGCCTCTAAGTGTGACGTGGGCACGGCCTGTTGTAAGGCCTTGTCTTCTAGGTGGTGTTGGCCCAATGGTAGCGGGGTAAAGTGCTCGACCTGAATCCAAAGGTCACGGTTTCTAAACCCAGTCGGACCACGGATTTTTTCACTCTTCGTTTTAACCCAGCCTTCACCTCTCAAGGATGTGATGAGTCACCAGAAAGGACACGTGGTTCAGATTCTACTTTACGCTTCGGTCTCCTTTCCCTGGTTGGATAAGTGTGATAGGCTAGACATAAGTCGCCCTAGTGGCGTCCAGTTGATAGACTTGTAACAGGGCAATTATTATTGTTAAAAACCAACTAGTTATACAATGTAATCAAAATAAACGTCATCATATATTCTCCCTTCATTCGTAAAGAAAGATAATAAAAATAATACTAAATACCTGTAGTACACACTGGGATTTTTTAGAATATGTATAAAAAGAGGAACTTCTACCCATCATGCTGAATGTCGTTCAGAGATGGACAACAAGTACGCGGATGATGATTCCCCTTATCTTAACGTTTCATAATATTAGATCACTTTCAATCATTGTCAAATTCTGCAAACGTGGTTTCCTCTTCTCCGAAGAAAAATGTTTTTTCATTTTTATTCCACATCAAAGATTCGTCTGTTCAAAGCTGACACTGATATTTTGAAACTTAACTCCAACTACACAACACTCCGCCACTGATCACTCGCCGGAGGCGAGGCAACGAATCACACTAGCTGAAACGCGATGCAGCACATGCCAGAGTATCCTTGCGGAGACAAAGACATCAGTTGCAGACATTCAGCATCGCAGATTACAGATGTGACTGTCATCACGTACATTTCACACTCGTGGCGAAAGGAAGTCATTGTGAAATGGCTGACAGGAAAGGGAGTTGATGCCGATCCTAATGCAGTTTCAGTACAATTACTCAATCAAGCTAGTTATTGTTGTGGTCTTCAGTCCGCAGACTGGTTTCATGCAGCTCTCCATGCTACCGTGTCCTGTGCAAGCCACGTCATCCGAGAATACGTACGGCACCCTACATCTTTTTTCAATCTACTTACTGTATTCATCCCTCGGTCTCCCTCTACGATTTCTACCCCACACACTTCCTTCTAATGCTATATTGACGATTCCTTGATTTATCAGAATGTGTCCCGCCAAGCTACCCCTTGTATTAGTCAGGATAAGCCACAAACTCCTTTTCTTTCCAAATTTAATCACCTCTTCAGTAGTTACGTGATCTACCAGTTTCATTTTCACCATTCGCCTGTAGCACCACATTTCAAAAGCTTCTATCATCCTTTTGTCTGAACTCCTTATCGTCCACGTTTCACTCCCATAAATGCTACACTGCAGACAAATGCTTTCGGAAAGGACTTCCTAACATTTAAGCTAATATTGGATGTCAACAAATTTCGCTTCTTCAGAAACGCTATTCTTCTCATAGCTATTTACTTCGACCATCAGCAGTTAACCTGCTACCCAAATAACAATACTACTTTTATCGTCTTGTGACCTAATCTAATTCCTACAGCATTGCCTGATTTTCTGACACTACATTCCATTACCCTTGTTTTACTTTTGATAACGTTCATGTTATACCTTCCTTTCAAGACACTCTCTTCCATTTAATTGCTCTTGCTGTCTCAGTCCTGTCTTACTCCCTTCCAACCACTGCGAACCTTTTATGCCCTTAGACACTAATAATTAGTGTCTGGTTTTTGTACAAGTTGAACATAACTCTTCGCTCCCTATATTATACCCCTGCTATCTTCAGAATCTGAAAAAGTGTATTCCAGTCAATATTGTCAAAAGCTTTCTCCAGATGCACAACTGCTAAAAACGTAGGTTTCCGTTTCCTTAATCTATCTTTTAAGATAAGTCGTAATGTGAGTATTGCCTCCCGTGTTCCTACAGTTCTCCTAAATCCAAACGAATCTTCCCCAAGGTAGGATTCCACTAGTTTTTCCATTGGTCTGTGAATAATTCCTGTTAGTATTACACAACTATGACTTGTTAAAGTGATTATTCTGTAATTTTCATAGTCGTCTGTAGTTGCTTTCCTCGGCATTGGAATCACTATATTTTTCTTGAAATCTTAGGGTATTTGCTCTGTCTCATACATCTTGTATGCCAGGTGGAACAATTTCTTCACTACTGGCCCTTCTAACGATAATAACAGTTTAGACGGAACATCATCTACTCCAGGGGTCTTGTTTCTACTCACATATTTTAGTGCTCTCCCAAATTCTTGTCGCATTCCTATCGCATCTTCCTCTATTTCGTCTTCCATTTCTAGATTACTGGCTTCAAGTTTATTTCCTTTGTACAGGCTCTTTATATATACCTTCCAACTTTCAGCTTTACCTTCTTTGCTTACTACTGGTGTGCCATCTGAGTGCTTGATACTTCTTTGCTTTTCTTCAGATGTCTCCTTTATTTTCCTGTAGACGGTATCCTTCTTTCCCCTAGTTATACATTCTTCTGCGGTCTTTCATTTCTCCTCCAGCCACTCCTGCTTAGACAGTCTGTCACTCTCAATTTCAGACGTCTGTACTCCCTTTTGCCTGCTTCACTTGATGCATTTTTATATTTTCTCCTTTTATCAATTAAGTTCTGTATCTCCTGTTTTATCCAAAAATTTCTATTCGGCCTTCTCTTCTGCCTTTATGATCCTCTGCCGCCTCTATGTCTCAGAGCTACCCATTATTCTTCTACTGTATTACTTTCCTTCGTTTCAGCCAATCCTTTCATATTGCTACTTCTGAAACTCTCAACCACCTCTGGTTCCTCCAATTTGTTCAGGTTCCTACTCCTTAATTTTCTATCTTTTTGCCCACTCTTAAGTTTTAATCTACAGTTCATAACCAGTAAGTTATGGTCAGAGTCAATATGTGATCCTAGATTTGTCTTAACGTTACATAAAACAGCAGTACATAACTGACGAAACTTCTAAGGCTGTGAGTCACATTGTCGTCAGATTACCGCCACACCACTGCAGTATAAATCGTATTGAACTTAACTTGGAGCTACGTCCAGGATAAGGGACAAAAACCAACGAGACATTTAGAATAACTAACGTACGCGAAGGTCTGTGTGAAGTTGTTGCTGAACCCTAGTTAAATGCAGATTAACATGTAATAATGGATGAACATGCAATTTGGAGCTTGGAGTGTTCTCTTAATAGTGTTGTAGAACGGATCGTTATCGTGCAGCAGACGACAGTTCAGTGGTGAACTCTTTTGATCCGATTAATTTATGGAAGGATTTGAAAAATTACAGAATGACCAACTCGTGTAAGTAATGACTTCAATAGCTTCATTATTTAACTATTCAGTGACATCTCCGCAATAATCTTATATATCGTACAAAGATTAATTGTCTCAATTTAGCCATTACACGTATAGTGTATTTGTTTTCCTTTTTTTCTGTCCCAGCCTAGTCACCGCTTTTGTGTCCCAGCCTCGTCGTAGGTGTCGGTGGCCGAGTAGGAATGAGACCGACACAGGAATAAAGATAGCACGCTGGTGCAGGTACGGAGGGGAGCACCAAGAAACTAGAAACACTAGAGTAAATTAGAACGAGATATATATTGCACAGAATTTATACAATACTTAACTTTTACATGGTTCAGTACTGCAGAATGCTGATACATAGTTGAGCTAGAGGTCTGCCTAGTGCCTATCCGATAGTCAAGTCTTCACTGGTGCCTATCTGATCCCGAAGTGTTCGCTGGTTCCTATCTCAGTCCTAAGTGAACGATGTCGTTCAGTGGTGTCCACGAGCGGAGTTGTAGCAGAGGGCGCTCGTGGCTGACGTCGTAAGAACGCCGCGCCGTGCGTGCATGGCGGCGCGCGGCGAAAGTAGGTGGCGCGCACATTGGACTTGTGCGACACCACACCTTTACTGTGAAAAGGATTTTCTTCCCAGACGATTCGGGTATTTAGTGGAAGTTTCTTTACTTGTATGCACTGCTGCATTTCTGTTATGTTCCGACAAAGGAATTTTTTCATTTGCAGATGTTTGTTTTGTTTATTTTGATATGATGCGTGATTGGACAAGTTGAAAAAAAGAACAGGAGGTGACACCATCAATGCAGACAGATACTGGCAGACTTAGAAAAATCTTCGACGTACGATACAGAACAAAAGGAGAGGGAAGGTCAATAGAGGAACATTCCCGCTTTACGATAACTCTCGGCCACAATCTGAAGGTGACACCCAAACTCTTATTCATTACGTTTATGCCGCGGCAGATTAGGCGTGCGCGCTAGAGCGCCGTCCCCCTCGGGCATGGATATTTGTGCCGTCCTTAGTGTTAGCTAGTTCGTAAGTAGTTTGTAAGTTTAGGGACTGATGACCCCGTAGTTAAGTCCCTTAAGCTTAACAAAGATTTGAACATTTAGAGCACCGTGCTGCAGTGCGCGCAGCCGTTTGTCATCGGGGTTTCGAGTCCCCCCTCGGGCACAGGTGTTTGTGTTGTCCTTAGGTTACTTTACCTTACTTTAAGTATTTTGTAAGCTACCAACTAATGACCACGCTGTTGATTCCGATAGATTTATAAACATTTGAACTAAGTTTCCACGCGACACATCTTCAGGAAGACGAAAACCGGATGTCGTAAACCGTTTCTCGGTGTCGTATTTGCATGTTACAGTCTGAATCGAATTTCCGAGCCCACTAAATATGGCGGCTGAAAAACAGTTGACTTTATTCCTGATTTAATCAGCACAATCGCTATTTTTCTTTACTTAAATACAGATACATGCTAACCCTCAATATTAATACTTTCATTTGATGGTAGAACACATCGCTCTGTCCATTAACAAGAAAATATTACAAGCCAAGAACGCTTCAAAAACGGTTGCATTTACATGGGCACGAAAATCTATTCAAAAAATGTTTGAAGAGCTTATGGGACTTAATTACGGGGTCATCATCCCTAAACTTATAAACTACGTATGAACTAGCTAATACTAAAGACGCCAGAAATATCCATGCCCGAGGGGCGATTCGAATCCCCGACCGTAGCGGCCGTGCAGAACTCAGAGCGCTAGGCCACTGCGGCCGGCGAAAATCTATTGTGGAACTGGAAAACCGCTTTACAGAAATGGATTTCCATAATTGATTTTGGAGTGTTTACATGGCCAACCGAAAGCGGAATTGGAAAATCTGTTTACGAAATCCGGCTGTGGGAGCCCATGTAGAGGGGGTGATTCAGGAGTTTGGATGGGAGCAGTTCCACAACCAGCCGTACAAGCTTAACCTGTCGCCATTAGTCTATCAGTTTATCTTACACCAAAAGCGGGAGCTTAGCGGGTAAGATTTCCAAATTGACGACAAAGTGAAACTTGGTGTGCAGCAATGGTATCTTTTTATGGGATAAGTTGAGTGACCGCTACGACAAGTGCCTCAACAACGGTGGAAACTATTTGGAAAAGTCGTTGAAGATACTTTCTTTCTTGTGGCAATAACAATTTAATAAAATATGTTTGGTATTTTATTTCCAAACAATACTTACTTTCCGGATAAGCCTCGTATTGCTGAAATCGTTTGAATATGAGAGATTTTATCTGTAAATGCGCTGCTTTTAAGTTAAATAAAATATCAATTTAAGCAAACACACGCTGAAACAAATGAAGTTAATGGCTTCATACTTCAAATCCAGTAAAAAATTTAGCTTTTTATTGGTGGTAAGGTTTTTGTTTTGTGATGGCGAGCGTTATTACAGTGGATTTACGGGCGACCTATTAATTTACTTTTAATCACTGCTAGCATTCCGATGTTTTAATCCGCAATTAATTATTAGCCATGAATTTACTCTTTTCGAATGAGGCTATGACGTGGACGTCATTACTGTTAACAAGTTTCACAATCTGGGTAACAGCTTATTTCGAAACTACGGTAATGAGAATATTGTTATCCGAGATGCTAATATTTATAGCCGATACGGGACGCGTGTCACATACTTTTTATCAGCAAATGGAGTTTCATTACGGAAGTTATCTGCGACCTTAAAAGACACACAGAGCGTACCCTGAGAGACTGATTACGAGATTAAGCTGGTAATCGGTGCAGTTAACAAAAATAGAAATGGGCACTATGGCCACATTTTTTTAAGTGATTAGACAAAAAATAAATTTCTCACTTCTTATAGCTGGACTTAAAAGGAAACACTGATTAGGTGGTCGCATGGTGAACGATGAAGTTCTCGATCCTAAGAGTCCGGTTACGTTAACGCAAAGGGAATAGACTTTCACTGAACTACGTAAAATCTTCAGTGGGACTCGGTGATCAGGTTTTCTAATCAGACTAACGATGTGACACACAGTCGCTGATCACATAATTGCATTTATTTGTCGTTAAAAATCTATTTGCATCCTCAACGGCTGGATTAGTTATTAACCATACTATGGTGAAACTGTAAATTCTGTGCGTACTTCGTTAATAGGTTCGAACGAACTTATATTAAATACTACTTGGTTTATCATAGTTCAGTTGAGTATTATTTAAGGCCAAAATAACGGCATTATTTCAACAAAATCTAATCGAGGAAAATAAATTATCTTGATTAAATTTTTTAATGTGAGAGTCATGTCTGTCTGAGCACCCCACCCAATCTGTGTCAATACTGCGCGACTGTGCCTGCGATTTTTCACGTAATGTGATCGTAGCTTGGGGCAACTGATTGTCTCGTTTTAATCAAACTCGTATCAAGGAAAGGAAATACGCCATAATTTATCATTTTATATGTCTACTGTCGTTAGGAGTGCCACATAGTACTCACACACATACAAACAACGCACACACATACACACACACACACACACACACACACACACACACACACACACATGTAATGAACCCTAAAAATCAGTAGAATAGAAGCGCTCTTAGTTCACTTCCGTTGAAGTTTAATAGTGTTCAGGTCACAGTGGTACGGCATTATTAAAACTATAACATTGGCAGTTTTTCCAGTAAAACAGCTGTTCTTGCTTCAACATATTAAGTTTCTTTTCTTCTCGACATGTAGTCTATAACATCACAAATCCTAAGTTTACCTTTGGGCGGCAAAAGTGAGGCAATTGATTATAGTGCAGTACAAACGGTCACCGTTGTTGCAAACTCGATATTGCTGTTGGTGGACAAGATTAAACCGAAAGGTACGTAAATGGGCTGACACATAGCGGAATAGCCCAGCGCACTGAGGCGTCGTGCTGCAGTGCGCGTTGCCGTTCGCCGTCGGAGGTTCGAGTCCTCCTTCGGGCATGGCTGTATGTGCTGTCCTTGGATTAGTTTAACTTACTTTAAGTACTTTGTAAGCTAAGAACTAGTAACCAATCAGTTACGTTCCATAGATTTACAAACATTTCAACATGAGAAGTATGTGTCGTGATTGTGTTGGTTATGTCTTCTGCGACATGTAAAAGTTGTATTTGGTGTGATGGTTATTACAAACTAATATATATATATATATATATATATATATATATATATATATATATATATATATATATATATATATATTGTGTGTGTGTGTGTCGGCACAATATCGTGTCACTGTTTGTGTTAAGTGACAGTGCGCGATGAAATTGACAAATAAGTTTTTGTTGTGGGTTTGTCCAGAAAATAACTTGATAAGCAATGAGACTTAGTACCTTCCTGTGCCGCGTTAGAATAAATTACAACTGAAATGCAATGCAGTAATATTAGGTGTATGTGGTTTTTATTATGCGCAACGGATAACACTTTAAATTTTACAGTTGTTAATAAATCAATTGTAATTCAACTCGTAGTTTGTCTACACATTAATCTTGTGTGTGAGAAACAATGCGAGCAAATGAAATGTTCAGATTTGGTAATGTATACCATATACTAGTGACCAAACCGTAAATGCAAAATTCGATTGCGAGAGCCAATAAACCAGCCTGCTACAACTAACTTTTGTCACTTGAGTAAATATGATTTCAAATCAAGACATTTAGCATTAATGGTATACCAAAATCAATGCTCTTGACAACGTGCCCATCTGTACAACAATTACCTTACTGATTCCATTATATAAAAATATCCTTCAAATCTGGTAATGTTTTCAAAGTATCATACACTGCAAATATTTCTTCTCTCATTACATGATCTAACTATTTCTCTTCTAATCAGACAAATCACTTTAACTGTTGCTAACATTAAGTGACCTAATAATGTGAACTTTCATTAACACTGAGAAAATCCCTAACTATGAACTTCACTGTACTTCCGAACAAACTACTTCCTACTCTCATTGATAGAAAAATTGATCTTGCTAAAAATGCCTACACTGAACTGTTTTAATTAACACTTACAAAATTAATAACACTATTATTATGCAACACTGTCACAAGAAACAGTGATCTCAGTGATCCAATCTGATTGCAAATTAACTTTTAGATTGGTGAAAGGAAAGAGGAACTGGTAAAATGACTCTGGGCTAAATGATAAATGTAAACTGCAATTACGTATATTCATTATCAAAAAACAAACATCAGCTACAATACTTCAAATACAAGCCACCATTCATAACAATATAAACGTACAAGTTGTATATTTATTTGTGACAGTATTCATTAACATCAGCTTCCTTTCAAAAGTTATAATCTGCAGACTTGGTTACAACTTTTCCGATTTTTACTCTTCGAGTCTTACACACCGACTGACTTACTCGACAGTAAATACAGCGTCTTCAACTCATCGACTGAATTCTACTTCACTCACACAACGACTCTCTAAACGCCAATTGCGAGTGCAAGACACAATCCACAGATAAAACACACAGTCTTTGGTTTACGGCGGAAATAGACAAATGACTTCAGCATATTATATCGATTAAAAAAATGATATAAAACATTACATATATTTGTTTTCCACAGTATTACAGCATACGTTTCTATAAAAAATATGCTCAAGGATCAATTCCTGGTGAAATTAAGTGAAAATTATATTACGTACCTTTGACATGGTCGTAACAAGAAAAAGAGGGGGGGGGGGAGATTTCGTGAATCAGACCCCTTCCGAAAAATCGAGAAAGCTTACAAAAAGAATGAAATTTTTCTGTATCAGAATAAAGCTCCCCTACGTTTCGCCAAGGCTGGGAATCCGTTTGAGATTTTATACACAGTCCCAATTTCTTCCTTTGCAAGTCCCATATTCTGCGAGCCCTGAAGACAGACATTTGATGGCCATCGGTACGTTTCGGACGAAGACGTGCACACCTGTTTACAAATCGTGGAGCTGCAGACATTTGCGCATGGAGGAATCGTCTGTCTTGTTTCACAATGTGTTAAATGTATTGACTTTATGGTAATTGCTACTCAAAGAATGTTAGTTTGTGTAGTTTTTTTTTTCGGTACCTTTTTTTGTCTGTTCCTTATTGATGCGTGTGACTTGATTGTTTCCGAAACACTAGGAACAATTCTTTAGTCTAGGTAGCCACGGTAAATTAGGTTAAAAAACGGGGACTAAAGCTGGGCGGAGAATGTGTGCAGAAACTGTCAATGCCCCAGACGGGCCCTGGAGCTTCAGTGTGCGTTAGAGATTTGTGCGGTTTTTCAACACCACTATTAGTAATTGCAGTGTCAGACAACAATATTTCTTGATGTTCTCATGTAAACAAATCATAGTTGCTGTCTAGTCAAAGAGTACACCTACTTTTTGCCATTTACAGCTTTCAGGTACTACAAAAATTGAATTAAGAAGTGCTTATCTGTTAATGCTTAACCCGCGAGAACTAGCGCCTTTAAAAGTTACGCGATCGATCGCGTTATAGCATTTTTCTGACAGTCTTAATATGTCTAAATAAGTATTTCTAGTTGCGTTTACAAGAAAACACACGTATTTGACTATTTAAAATTGGTAAAATGCCGATTGTTTTAAAAATTACTATGAGCAAAATGCTCGGGGTTTAAGAAGTTATTGAAAGCTTAAGGCGCTACCTTTCCGATTACCATTCTTGTTGCGCTCAGCATTTCCCTTACTTTACGGTATGATTTCCCTTGTTACAATTTTGGCGAATATGTAGATTCTTAAAAGTTTACTAATTTTATTATATCTCGGGCCCACAGTGTTAGAAATGTCGTATATTGCCATAATGCAAAAGGTAGGTCCAAAACATTGTAATTAATTATTTTATTTATATTTCACACAAGATATCTTTCGGAATTAAATGCCATCGTCAGGTGTTTGGTATTTAGAGAATGTAAGTGCATCAACTTACTATTTATTAGGTGATGTTTTACATTTGATTCACGAATATATTCTTATACAAGTTTATTTTTTATATTACATTGTTTATACATTATATTTATATTATTCTTATAAGTTCTGAATCTAATGCCCCAAAGTGGTTTCTTCATCTTCGGAATCAATTTCGTAAATCAAATGTAAAACATCACCTAATAAATAGTAAGTTGAAGCACATACATCCTATAAATACCAAACATCTGACGATGGCATTTAATGCCGAAAGATACCTTGTGTGAAATATAAATAAAATAAATTACAGTGTTTTGGACCTACCTTTTGCATTTACTAATTTTGTTTCATACGATGGTGACACACTAGTGTGCAGTCCACAAATTCTGAATATTATGTACGATCTGATTTCTATACACATCTTGCAGGAGGGTGTAAGTGTTGTATAACGACCTTCTATTTTAACTTATAGAGGACGTCAGTATTATCAAAATAAAATAATACAAAGAAGATCGGAAACTGGAAGATTTAGGTGTTCCTTTATTCCGTGAGCTATTAGAGAATGGAACTATAAGCCGCGGTGGAGTAGCCGAGCGGCCTAAAGCGTCTCGCTGCGGAGCGCGCGGTTGCTCGCCGTGGAGGTTCGAGTCCTCACTAGGGCATGTGTGTGTGGATTGTCCTTAGGTTAGTTTACCTAGGTTTAAGTAGTTTGTAAGCTACGGACAGATGACCAGGCAGTTTGGTCCGATAGATTTACAAATATTTGAGCATTTGGAACTGTAAAGAATCATAATGAAGCGGTTCGATCAACCATCTGTCATGCGCTTCTATGTGACTTGCCGAGTATTTATGTAGGTGTCGATCATGGCTCTAACAGCCTAATAATTATCTTCTATATATTAGTACATGGGTTGGAACTAAAATATTGGCAGCTATTTATTCACGAAAGTTTGTACCTCTTACTGCCCTTCAAAGTAGTCACCAGCGTTGTGTAGAACCCCCGTTACCAGCGATGTAGAAGACGTAGTATACCGTTAGCAGAGCTTATTCTGTTGATTGTGCGAATGGAGCGGTCTACTGCCTGTCGAATATCTGGAACAGTTCTGAAGCGAATGCCCCAAAGTGGTTTCAACATATTCGGAATCAAATGAAACCCACGAGGACTTCAGTCTGGGGAGTATAGTGGATGGACAGTACTTCCCACTCCCATCGACCGAACACCTTGCACTGTATGCGCCGCGCATTGTCGTGCAAAATGAAGAGTGGGTTGCGTAGAAAGTGCTGACGCTTCTATCGCAAAGCTAGTTGCAGGTGATGTTCGATAAGCGTACTTGCGAAACGTATTGTTATGCAGTTTTTCACATCCTCGGGCGTTCCTTAAGGATGCGAAGAACAGTCGTATTCGCTAATCCGGTTTTGTGGGCGGCAACAGTATGCACTTCTTCTTCAGAGACGTTAGGACAACCAGCCCGATGCATTTCTGTCACAGTTTGCTAACCGTCGTTGAAGGCTTGTACCCAGCGTGCCCCTGTTCTGTACGGCAATGCCAATTCCCCACGAATCTCTTGAAGACCTTGATGACAATGTTGTGCTGCCCGACCTCTAGGACATTCAATTTTGATCCACCTCCGCTTTTATCTCTTGCAAAAACATAGTAACACCGTTATGTTAGATCGATCGCCCCCTCGATTGGGCGCTCACCGGTTACGTGTGACGGACGAGTCAATTTGCACGGAGGTAAGGTAGGTATGTCAACAAAGTTTGCTTTCAGCGACAATAGTAGATCCATTGCATAGTGTCTCCATGCAGTGTTAACACTATTTCAGTTCCAACTCTCGTTTATTGAAAGTTTATTATTTGGGAACATTTTTTACCGGTTCGACAACCATAAAGGGCGATTTAATCTGGGCTCTGTGGAAAGTACTGTACCACATCTTCTCCTTCGTTCGGTTTTGGCCTGCTGTGGACACCGTTATTTCAACTGCTTGCATCCTTCAACTTTAATTCTCCACCAGTATTCACACATTCTTATTCTATGAACCTCCTTTCCTTCATGAATCCACTTTTTGCCAGTTTACAACTTTGGTCTTTCTCGAAAGCACTTGTTCTCTCGAAGCTCGTTTCCAGGTGTCTACGAGTGTGTTTCTTATTGTTTAAAGGTCCTTATCAGCTATGAACCAGGGACCCTTGAATTTCTTTTAAGAAAGTGGTAAAGGTATTGTTGGTCCGTCAGCTGATGTTATCTAATAGATAAAAATTAACGTTTGTTTGCCTTTTTATTCGTATCTTAACCACGACCATACCGTACGTCCTATTACGATAAAACTTTGTCAGCTCATTGCTTGCACTCTCGTGAAGGTTATAGGCATACTAAAATTAGCTTCGCATGGTGCATGGCGGAGGGTGCTTTACTATTAATAAATTAGTTTCTTACGCCTTGACGCAGAAATGGCTGGACTGATATGAATGGAATTTTGAAAAGAGGTAGCTTACACATGGGTTACAATTCGTAAGCCTCCGTAGGTGCATGGCGAAGGGGACGTTAGGACAAACATCCAAATTTTTTGACTGGTTATCATGAAAGTCAGCACATAAGTGTGTATTTTCACGAAGGAGATTTTCATAATCTGCAAGCCAGTGGATTTAGCTTGGCGAAGGATACCATGCGAATTTGACACAGTCTGACCAGCGACCATAAAATTTGGCGTATGTATGCCTTCATATATAGGAGAGAGTGGAGTAGGTGGAAAAAGGGGAGGGAGGACAGAGAGAGGGTAGAGGAGAAGACGGACAGAGAGATGGGAGAGGTGGAGAATGTAAGAGGGGAGATGGTGAGAAGTGAAAGGAGATGAACTGAGAGATGGGAGGAGGAAATAGAAAGAGAAAGGGACAGGAGGAGACGAGGGGAAAAGCAGTGAACAAAGATAAGGGCAAGGAGGAGATAGACTAATGGAAGAGTGGAAACCTCATCTATATTTGTTTCTTTTTTCGCCTATTACGCGCTGCTATATAGTTTATCTGATTGCGATAAAATTTCGTCAACTTACATCCTGCTCTTACGCGAAGATTATGAACATGGTACACTTAACTTAACCGTAGATGGTGCGCGTATCGTACCGGCAAATGTATTTGAAAGCAGCAACGCACTGCGTACAAGCTAGAACGGCATAAAATTAATCCCCCTTTTCTTGATAATATCTGTTACCCTGCAGCATATCTATTATTATTTCGTAATTATTTACTGTGTAATATTCTTTTTTGACATGTTCTACATCCAAGAGGATCTCCTCACTATGGATGGCTTGGAACGAAAAGTACATCTATGCTAATCTAATCTCTATCATATCTAATGGGGGGAAAATTTAAATAGAAAAAAGCCTGATAACTAAATGTATAATTATTTCATTACTCTGCTAAAAGTTATGGCCAAATTAGAAAATAACACTCTCTCTATGCGTATAATATTTAACGGATTTTAAGAATAACTGCCTTGTGTAATTTCACGGTAGTTACATATTACTACAAGTTCAGATAAGCATGTAACATCCAGACAAAGACTGCGCAGCAGGTAACATCCGCGCGTGCGATAACTCGTGTCCGCTAATTCTGAGGAACAACGCATTTTTACCTGTAGCGCACTAATTCGCTCCTGCGCGAGGCGACATCAAGATAACACGGCCAGTAATTATCCTTCGTACAATAGTCCCGTTTTTTTCCACCAGTTTCCACGTCCCCGCAGCAAATTTCGCGGCACAGCCGCTAGTTTTGTTACCGTGTGTCTCTCCGTTAATGGCGGTGCCCGTGCGTCCTTATTACCCCAGAGAATACGCTCCTGATTCATGTGGCAGTTCTGCTCGGAAGCTTGAGTGGGATGGTGAATACTTAGCGACGGAGAATGAGGGTGTGAGTGAGAGGGATGTACGTTTAGGTCGAAGGGTTGTGGAGAGGAGAGGGATGTAGAACTGGGAGTAATCCCAACTGGAAAGACATAACACGAGTGTCGTAAGAACATTTTTAGCTTTAGTCCATGATGCCCCTCTTGTGACAATATCACGTCGTAACAAAGCTTTGTGGAACAGCATTAACCCCTGCGGCAACCAGTTTATTAGTTCTGGCTGTCACATTCGCTGTGTAATCAAAACGTTCATAGTGGTAGTTATTAGGATTTAGTAGAGCTCTTCTGAAATACTCCTTTGTCTGTTTTGCATTTTACAGCCACTGTTGCACTATCGGGACTGCTTGAAGAACTCTTGGTCTCGTCCGACTGCGAAGACACATGAAATAGTACAGCTGCCACCGAACACTAGCAAGTATTTGTTTGAATATTGGCTGAACTTAATATTTCAGTGGTAAAGCAGCAAGGAACTGTCGAATTCACAATTGGTATGCTATCCCTTTGAATATTATGGCTATTCAATAATTTAATATCATAATTTTTATTACAACATACGTTTACTCATTATTATATAAATACACTAAACTAAACTGAGGATACAGATTTCTAATCTTAATCATACAAGAAGGCCAATGAAACGTATATAATTCGAAAGGCGGTTTGTCATAAATGTTGCTAAAATAAAAATTATGTGTGCACGTCACCGTTGAGAGTGGTAAAAAGAAAAAGAAATTTTAGGACGATACTCCAAATTCTCCATAAGTTTTGCCACTATCTGAAGGTCCCAGGTTCGATTCCTGCTAGCACATTTTATTTTATTTCATTTTGTTTTTCAGTTCTTCGTAATGTTCAATTCTTAACTTTTAAATGTAGTTTTTAAGTTTTTAAATGTAATTAAACAACTGTTTGTGAACGCAGTATTTCAGTAAGTCTCAAGGCCAAACATTTGAAAAAGTTGTAATTGTATTAAGAAAACCAGTTTTCAGAGATGGTCTGCTATATGTAGAGTTCGATCCTTTGATGCTTTGAAATTTGACATTTGTTAACAAAGAGAACGTGGACATTTAGCAAGTGATGAAGAGATTTTCATAGAAAAAAATGTTGTTTTTACTGAAGTTTTGAAATGCTAAATTGTGAAATAAAGCAATTAATTTCTGCATTTGCGTCTTACATTCTCTCATGTTTCCTCTTTGCCCTTTCTCTCACCTGTTCTCATAGCATTCACATAAAACCTATAAATTTACAGTTCTGAATGAATTCAATTTTTTTTTTTTTTCACTTCGCAAACGGAAGTGGTCGAATTTCGACCATGGGCAATACTAGTCTTCATAATTTTGATGGTCCTTCTCAAAATAGTCTCCCATAAATGCGACGCATTTGTCTCAGCATTTCTGCCGGTCTTCAAATACACGTTCTTTGTTGGAAATCATTTCGCCACCGCAGCGATTTTGAATGATATTTAGCAAGAACATATTGGCAATATGCGGCCGGACAATATCGCAGGAAAGCATCCAGCCTACCACACGGATTTTTATTTATTTATTTATTTATTTATTTATTTATTTATTTATTTATTTATTTATTTATTTATTTTTTTTTTTTTTTTGCGCCTGATATTAACTTGTAATGTTTTCAGGACATCCCTATGCTATTGCACTGATGTGTCTGCAGGTACGATATTGTCATAAACCATTCCATGAATATCGAAGAATGAAAAGACCAAAACTGTTGCAGTAAAAGCTATCACTTTTCATTTTTGGGCGGTTCGTGATGAAGGAGATTTCTACATTGAGCTTTGCACTTTAATCTCAGGATAAAAATGATGTAGCCAGGTTTCATCACAAAGATTATATTTGAAATCAACAGTTTTGGAACCCATCTCACACAAACACATCTCACGTGTAATGCTTCTGGCACCAACGTGTAGGTGGGCACCCAATGAAAAGTTCGGGGTAATTCGTCAATCCTCTTCTACAACGACAGTACCAGTGTTGATTTTATCTTCCGTAAGGGGGTTAACTGGAACACCTGAAATTGTTTCCCCTCTTTAATTTTTTTAAACCACATTATAGCTGTGCTGTACGAAAGAACAGACTCTCCATATACCTCCTGTAACATTCTACATCTACATGGGATACTCTGCAAATCGCATTTAAGTGCCTGGCAGAGGGTTCATCGAACCACCATTATAGTATTTATCTCCCATTCCATTCTCGAATAGCGCGCGGGAAGAAAGAACACCTGAATCTCTCCGTTCGATCTCTGATTTCCCGTATTTTATTCTGATGGTGATTTAAACCTATGTAAGTGGTAGTCAACAATATATTTTCGAATTTGGAGCAGAATGTTGGCGATTGGAGTTTCGTAAGTAGCCCACGCCGCAGCGATAAGCGCCGTTGTTTTAATGATTCCCATCCCAGATCCTGTATCATTTCCGTAACGCTGTCTCCCCTGTATCGTGACAATACGGAACGAGCTGGCCTTCGTTGGACTCTTTCTCAGATCTTGTATAGGTCTCAGCTCAAGAGTTCTTGAGACGAAAGCAGAATTTCAAAGCCGCCCTTTTTTCCCTCGCATTTTACCTCCATTGCCGCGGTAAAGCGATCCTGAACATATCTGAACTTGCCTGCCTCTCACAGGCTTGAATGTTTGATAGTAATTTAATTCCCTGACTATTCCATCGGTTTTTGACAGAATAGTTTATTCATTTCAAATGATACAAATGAAACCCCGAGATAACTGTGTAATATATACTCGTGTGTTTCATTTAAAATGAATTTCACATTAAGCTAACATAATATCGTAATACTAAATTTTGGCACGGGAAATTACGACCGTAAAAAATAATGATCATTCTTTACTGAAAAAGTCCTCGTAGCTCCATCAAGCATATTTCTTTCGTAGGACTGTTAAAAAATTCACGTTATCCGATATACCGCAGTTCGTGAGTTGAATTGGGCAGTAGTTCATTCAATTTGACTCAGCCGGCAGCAGTAGAAGCAAATCAAATGTTCAAATCTTAATTAAGCTTATGGGTCGTCAGTCTCTAAACTTACCAACTACTTATGAAACAATTTATAGTAAAAAGACAACACAAACATCCATTCCAGAGAGAGGATTCGAACCCCCGATGGGGAACGGCCTCGCGCATCGATTTTCGATTATTTGTTCGCCTTGCAGTTTTCATTCCCAAATTATTTTTTTATTGTTGCATTTAGTAGACCCACTCCCGCGGTTATGAAATCCGTGTAGGCCCTATTACCCGTTTACTTTACAGCTGCCGTTTTAGATTATAGCGCTGCGAACTGCTGACGTTTTCTGCTATTGGTTGTTTCAAATGATGTACAAGCAGTATACCTACGCGCAATTAAAGCGTAGACGGTTCTTGAATTGAACTTTGTGTATGTGCATCAGATTAAATAAATTTACCTTTTAATATATTCATATGTAACAAAACAATGATCTGCACAGCTGTAGTGTCACTATCGAATAACTGAAGCGAACGTGTAATATATTTGCTGTTAAATTATAACTGTTGTTTTGCAACACCTGGAGTTGCAAAGTACACGTAAGTACCAATAATTAAATCAGTTGCAGCATCTATTAGTGTGACTCAGGTGTTAGCTTTGTGGTTTCACAACCGTGGAGTTGCTACCACTGTCATATTTTTTTCGTTTTGGAATTTAGTTATATAAAACATTTTGGGATTTCAAATTCCATGTGTTGTGTCAGTTCTTGTTTATGTGTATATAGACAAGCTAGAAACCTTACCGTCACGTAAAACGATGGTTGAGTGGGGTTAACTGATTGGAAAGCTATTCGTAGCTGAGCAGATAACTTTCCAAACACTGTGTTGTAGCTCTTCACAAACTGAACAATCAAAGACTACCGTCGTCGACTAATATTGAATCAAAAACTGTAAAAAAAAAGTATTTGTACAAAAAAAGGAAAATGATGTAAGTGCCACAAACCAAAATTTTTAATATTCAAATAAATGTGTCTGAAGTATTGGGTGATTATATTAATTTTATGAAAAATATACCTCTACAAAACATGGAAACGGTTTTTTAAAGTAAATGTATAAAGAGAACAAAACTTGTATTGAAAAACAAGTGCCATCCTTTCGTTTCCTGGAAAACGCTGTAAGTGCCTTATTAAGTTTTTGTGAAGGATGTAAGTCAAGGGTTTATGTTAAAGAAATATGGTAAGTCAATTGCAGTTCTGAGAACTTTTAATAACTTTACATATAATTTTACTCTTTCATTGCTTGGTGTAAAATAAAATGTTGGGTGATGTGTGGATGCAAAGTTGTTCGTCCTCAGTTAAGTCCGCTTCTGTTTTCGTCGGTAAGTATAAGCTGTTTTGGTTCACTGCTTATGTTTGTATACTTGTACTTACAGGAGCAGCTTGTCTGTTCTGCTGGTGGTTGTTGTTCAGGTATCTTTTTCCTATGACTGTTAATGTACGGCTGGCCCTTTTCTCTTGCTTCACGTCTCTTACGAACAATCACCTTCTTCCTAACACGCTTGTTCATTTTCTGGTTGGCACAAGAAACACACACTCGAAGCACACTATAAAAAATAACGTGATTGCACAGTGCTGCTATCTTCGAACTGCCCTGGAAACTAGTAGAAATTTTTCTGGCACATGCAAACTCTCTCGTTTCATTACGCTCAGCTTATACAACTCTTTCCACCAAGAAAGCCACGTTTAAAATTTCTGGCACTTCCATCCTTTTCCCTTTATTGTACTCAACTTATGTTTTTTTTACCGTTACCATCATTATAAACAACCTTCTACAATCTTCTATACAATATAGAAAATTACGAATAAAAAAAATACGTGTACTTTTCGTAAAAATTACCATTCGATATTAAATTTGTGTAAGTGTTCGAACACAACGAAGAAAAATAAAGAATCTGCCACGACAGAATTCGAACAGCCGACGCTACGGTTGTAAAGGCAGAAAGCTACCATCTTTAATTTTTTTTAAATTTTTATTGTATTTTTTTCTGTTTCATGGGCAGTCCTGTTCTTTGCGGTGACTGTTGTTCGTTGTTGTTCGATGTTTGTTGGCACAGCTTTTTTATTACAGAAAGGCTTTCCGCCCTCTGACCGGGCGCGCTGAGCCACGGCGCTTGGCTACATCAGCTACATCGACAGATGCTGCAATTCATGTAATGATTAGTTCTTACGATTACTTGCAAAACTTTGAAGTCGATTTTCTTGAGAATTTTTGAGAATTGCATTAAATGCCTTTGACTGCATTTTATTAGAGTTCTGAACTTCACGTACCATAAATATCAAAACATTCTAAAGTGCGACGCCCATGTGGTCTCCTTGTAAGACGAAAACGTCCCCACTGGGAGGATCGAAGGTGTAGGTTCGTCTTTCACTCTTAGGAGCCTCATTTATGAGTAATCGACGAAAAGACCGCATGGGAGTGGCCGTGCTCTCTAAGGCGGCTTGCTGCGGAGTACTTCTCCCTCTCATTCCCAGTGTAGATCCTAGACAACACCGTACTGAGTTCCAGTCCTTAAAGTCGCGTTGTTGTTGAGGATATACATTCTTATAGAACGACGTTTTGCTGCTTGGTGGAGCACGTATCAACGTAGTCATTAATCTATTCGACTTGTAAGTCGTGTTACGCTGCAGTTTGTGTTCGGCAATGAGTGTGAGTGTGCATATGGTTCGTGTTATTTTATTTCAGCAGCGAATTGCCTTGTCTTTGGTGCTGTGCTGAAGATTGTGATAGCGTTATTAATCTGTCAGTGCTAAAAATCAACAAAATAACTCCCGAAGTAGTAATATAACTCTAAATAGATGTGTGTTGAGCATGAAGACCATTACATAAATATTATAACTGTTCGGTCAAAAAACTGAAGATCATTGTTTTGTATTTAGGGCACTGTATTAAAACATTAAAAACTGAATTTTATTTTTTTCCGTAGCGGATTACATAATGTGGGACTGAAAGGGTTATCTGCTTCCCGTTGGAGGTTCGAATCCTCCCTGGGCATGGGTGCGTTTGTGTTATCCTTTGGATACGTTAATTTAAGTAGTACGTAAGTCCAGGTACCGATGGCCACTGCAGCTTGGTCCCACAGCCTCACAAACATTTGAATCGACGAAAACCTTGCATCAATCCCTGGAGCCTAGCAACACACATGACATTAAGATATAACTAATCTCCAAAAAACAAATTCTAAATTCCACTGATACGCTACACCATCGATATAGATTAACACTGATCTCAGTTGCTGTAGTGTAATGAAGTCTGCTTCTTGTCTTCACGTGTAAAGGTTCGAATCTCATGATCTGAGCAATACTTTTCACTTCCAAATCCTTGTCGAAATGACTGACTACTGTTTGAAAGCTACTGGCACGATAAATAAATATAAATCTTAACATGCGAGTGGAAGGTCAGGGATTAGATACCGCAGATCTTTGTCATTTTGAAATTTAAACAATTTCATTTTATTTCTAAAAGCAGAAATACAAATCTTCCAGTTATTTCATTCACAGAATCAGTACTTACCAAATTTAGATTACAATACCCTTGTTAATGAAATCGAATATACACAAAATAAATGATTCAAGCCAGGCACAACATACCCGCAATACAAACGCAATGGACCCGTGGAGATTCCAAATATTTTTAAAAGATGCTTACACTTAATAACAATCCCGGCTCAATATTTTAAGGCTTGAAATAGATTTAATAGGAAAGTATATTTTTCTTAGAGTTGAACCATTACGTAAAAACGTTTCTGGGGATAACACACAGTTCCCAATGAGTAGCTAGGATGCTATCATATTACAAACGGCTTCTCCTGTGCACAAGTTCTTAACAACAACGCCGACTCAAGATGGTTTTTAGGCTGTAAATAAATTTGAGAAAACAATATGGTTTGCCTAGAATGGAACCATGCATACAACGTTTACGCGGATCACACACTATTCCAAGGAGCAGTTGGAACGCTATCATATTACAAACAGCGTCTCGTCTACACGAGTGATCTGATCACATCAACATGTCTTGCTACCAAACCAATTATGCAGGTATTCACCTTATTGCACATAAGAAATAAACAGAAATTCGTACAGGACTTTCTTCCCTAGGAGCAATTGGTACGCTATCGTATTAAAAACAGTTTATACCGCACACGATTATTCTGATCACATCAAAACGTCTTTCTACGAAGCCTATTATGTGGGTATTCACCTTACTGCAAGCAAGAAACAAATAGAAAGTATACGTAACAGACGACAAGCATGCACAAGTTCAATAAAAATCAATATTTTCAGTAAGTTACAGGACATTTAAAGGACCACAACCTACCGCTCAACCTGGAGGTACACAACAAGAGAAGACACTCAGATTCGTAAAATCCCAATGCTGAGGCACGTAACGCCTCTAGTAGCACAACCCGACAACAGGCCCTCTTCAAACTACACCTGAGGCTTAAAATAACCTATAACAATACAGTGAAACACACAAATGTACAAAAACAAGGGAGGTTATGGAAGGAAGAGGGGTGTCTCACTTGAAAGCTTCCTACTACCCAGTAGTGTGTGTTCCTGCAGCCCAGCATTCCGTGACGTCATGCATCACCCCCGCTAAGAACAACAAACGAGCAAATTTGTTACCGCGGGAGTTACTAGCCACCACGACATGACAAAATTAATAAAGAAAGAAGAAAATGGTCAAGTGATTGTTAAGCTTATGGAAATTACTTGCGGGGTCATCAGCCACTAAAGTTACAAACTACTAATAAACTAACTTACACTAAAGACAACACAAACATCCAAACGCGAGGGAGAATTCGAACCCCCGACGATGTATAACCTCGCGCACCGGAGCATAGCGCCTCAATGCGCTCGGCCACTCCACCGCGGCAAGAAAAGAAAATTCTGTTTTTCGAACGCCAATCGTACGTGATAGAGGAAATAAAAGGGAGACAAGAAAACAATGCTTCCGTCTGCACATGCCCACGAACCGGGATAGCTGTGATAATGTGGACGACCTCAAGACAGAAGAAACCGCTTGATTCCTTTGATGTTCAAAGGCTAAAAAAAAAAAAAAAAAAAAAAAAAAAAAAAAGAAAGAAAAAAAAAGAAACAAACGCAAAAAGCGATAAACACTGCAGTTAAATTGCAAATAGCCATTCGGCATATTTAGGTGCCAAATACGTTAATGTTCAAATGTTTGTACATCTAAGGGGCTTAACTACATTGGTCGTCAATTCCTAGGCTTTCAAACTACTTACAATAACTTAAAGTAGCTTAAGATAAGGACAACACACTCACCTATTCCCGAGGGACGACTCGAACCCCCGACGGAGAACCCCATGCGCAGCGCTGCAGGGACCTTAGTGCGTACGGCTGTTCTGTCGCTGCTCAAATGCGTGAAAGCACATAACTGACTAACCCACTA
Organism: Locusta migratoria; assembly: GCA_026315105.1. Classification (NCBI taxonomy): domain Eukaryota; kingdom Metazoa; phylum Arthropoda; class Insecta; order Orthoptera; family Acrididae; genus Locusta; species Locusta migratoria. Next base: position 220,959,294 of record CM048751.1, on the reverse strand, counting down.
AGAGAGGCACTTTCTAAATCTGGAGGATTGCGATGTCAGATGGAACGTCTGTATCATACCTACTTTACTTATTCTTAGCGAATACTGAATAGGAAATATTCAAAACAAATTCAGTTGCCTTTAAATGCAATTTATATAGGAATTATTTGGACCTATTCAATATTAAATCATTTAATGTGTAGATGACAGACGGCATTAATACAGAGGAATGATTTACTTGAGTAATGTTCTAAAGAGATTCCACGAAGGTTTTTAATTGTGACAGGTTCAATATCAGATAGCGAAAATAAGTTCCGTTGCGCACTTAAACATCACATCCATAGATAGGGTTTACAGAGAGAGTCTTAGAACGTCACACGATACCGCCGAATCCTCTTTCGGTGGTGTTGGAATAACACACCGCGGCTTGTGGCTCAACAGCGGCATTTCCGATACCTGTGCGCTTGTCAATCACACGTCAAAAGCACCGGCATCGACTGTCAGACGTGTGAACTCTCCGGGTCCGTAGCACAGACCAGGGACTACGTAGAAACGAAACTCCGCAGCAACCTCTATATCAACATTTAGTGCTCATCAGTGAAGTGTTTCATATTTAAACAGAGTAAAGCACCGGGCTTGAAGCAAAAGAGAACTGGATATGTTTTATTTATTTTATTAAAACATATGTATTTTAGCTGCTGAGATAAATGGCGCTTGTATAAACAGTTGTTGATGTATGGTACCATAAAATTTAAAACTGCGAGGTAATATTTCAAAAACTTAGAAGAAAAGGCAGCCGAAGTTCTTCAACACTTAATTTCCGGAATAATTCAAATGTAAATAGTGATATGAGCTCTTTCATATTTCCAAGAGATGAAGAACGATAAGTGAACATCGCTTCACATAAATGAGATAGCATTTGTAGGTTACTAACAAGGCGAGGTCGTAACATAGATCTATCCGATTTGGCTCCGAATGTAGATAGAAACGAAGTAGAAATACAAACCTTTGAAATGCCTATACTATTTCTCATGAGTTCACCACGAGGAAAGAGGAAAACCCTTCCAAAATATTTTCGAATACAAAATATATTTTAATTTCAAATTATTAACGTAAAGTTAAGGTAAAGTTTACGTTGTTTTACTTTTACTGATGTTGGTGGTTACGTTAATAATTTTAAATATAAAATCTGACAGCCGCAGTTCCGGTTCCATTAAAACATGGAACTAGATCGACAGCATAAGTTTAGTGTAAGCGAGATTCAGTATCAGTGTGACCGGGAGCGGGTCGTGGTATTAGTCTCACCGCTTTGCTTCAAAATGTGTAAGAAGGGGAAGTTAGACGAACCTCATCAATTCGTAAAAATCACGCCTCCATAGGTCATAGGAATGAGAAAATTCTCATGAAATATTTACGATTATAGCATATGAGGCGATAAATTCCAAAATCAACATGTCCATGTGAAGGTACACGGAGAAAAGTGGAAAAAACTATTAGACCGCTTTATACTGAAATTAAAAGCCAGTAAGAAATAAATTAAATGCGGGATATTATTTAAAACAGATAAGTGGTAGTTGCTATAAAATACATTGCAAAATTTCATAAATAATTGCAAATGTTTAATGACATGTCGACTTTTGGAATGAACGAGAGAACTTGTTTAATTTTGTAACCAAGAAACATGGTCACACTGAGGTTTGGAACGAATATTAAGTCAAAACTAATTCATTGTTTCAAGGAGAACTAGGATTTAATCCGAAAAATCGGTGCCTATGCATAAACTACATGAAAACTTTGCAGGAATAAACATTAAAATGTTTCAGAACCATTCTTAGCTTGATCGGTTCTCTTCCCTGTAGCGACATCTCGTTTTCTTTTACTATTGCGTCCTAATTCAGTGGCAGTAAAAAAGAGCTTATTTGGTATCAATTTCGCTTTGCATCTTAACAGGCACTGCACTCAACTATACTGCATGTAGTCCATTGGGCGAAACCCAGCGCAGAAAAGCATAGTTGTTAAAGCGTTTGATATCTTTAAACGTATATATGAAACTGTGACATTCACATTGGACATGACGAATTTTCGGAACACAGCATGCAGTGGACATACAAAGTTTCGGAACAAAATGCAAAATTCAATGCATAATATACATGAAACAAGAGAAGTTTCGGAAGAAACTCTTATCGCATTACAAAGAATGATACAAAGATTCTGCAACAAGCAATATATCGAATTTCGAATTTTTGTACATGCTAGTTTAGGAACTGACTGCCTCATATGGAAGTTGAAGCTAGTGGGAATGGAACCTGCGTCGTAAACTTTTTAAACTGGGATGTTACCAACTGTGCTACGTGTACATGACAAATTGTGCTTCTAAATCGAGCTGACAATTCACTCGTATTGTAAGTGAAAATTTTTTACAAACATTATATTTTTCTACTGCCGACTCAGCTAAGATACTTTATGGATGTGAAAGGTTCGTGTATCGACTTCTCACACGGTTTGATCCAAACAGACGAGATTCATTACTCTACCGTAATTCAGGTACTGTGCAACATATCAGCTAGTTCTCATGATTCTTAAGTATACGTAACCAATTATTTATTAAATTCACAACCAGTAGTTGTTCTGCGTTAGATTTTGTAAGAAATGGTTGGGGAAATAGTTGAAAGACAACACATGGTATTAACCATTTATGTGTGGCAAGACTTTATTAATTACGTGAAATCCGATAGTACAGTGAACGCTGTTTCAATATCTGATGCACTTTAATCATTGTGTTAAATAAAAATTGGCACTTCTGAGTCTTTAGCCTATTAATTATTGATTTCAGTTCTAAAATGTTCAAATTTTTGCAATCCTATGGGACCATACACTGTGGTCATCACTCCCTGAATTTAGTAATTACTTATACTAACCTAAGGACAAAACACACACACACACACACACACACACACACACATATATATATATATATATATATATATATATATATATATATATATATATATATATATATGCAGTCAACGAGAAAACTCCTAGATGCGCGCGGCAACTCCCGGCCACAGCTTAAATTTTAATTTAATGCCTCTCCTTATGTTTAATACCTTTGGTTTACCGAGACAATGTTGTGTCAAGGAATTGTATTATTTGTTGTTCTTTATATCACCTCGGCCTGAGGAACAAGGCGGGATAGTTCCTATTCGCGTTCTTTGATAGGGTGCTATTCCAATGTAGGAGAGCCCTGGTGATTTGATACGCATTTCACAGGGAACATTAGGCAGAATTAAAGTATATGGTGTGGAGGGAGATGTGCTTTAAGACAGTCAGTGTTGTCGTTATGACCACAGCATAAATTTTAATTCAATTCCTCTCCCTATGTTTAATACCTTTGGTTTAACGAGACAATGTTGTCTCAAGGAATTGTATTATTTGTTGATATTTTTATCAATTTTCTGATTATTATTCTACACGATCTAAAAACCCGACGTTGCCTAGTTATATACTGTTGTAGTCCATGTTTCCTCCCGTCCTCTCCCTCTTTCTATCACTCTGATCCTCTCCCATCACTTTATTCATTACCACTTTCTCCTCTTTCGGCCCATTTCTTCTACTCGACATTCTTCCTCTCGCCTCATTGCTTCATCGTCTCTCCCCACACCTCCCAAAGTGTCAACTTTCCTGTCATCAGGGAAACAGTCAACATTTCTTGCAACGGTACTCTTTGTCAAGCAAAATTATGTAAATAGTAACTAACCTTCCTCTAGTTTTAAAGGTGAAGTGTGAAAACATTGATCAATCTGTGGCCAAAAGTATGGATTTTGTCAAAGTTTGTAAGTAAGCAACCGTGCACCATACGAAGTGTAATACAGACAGTGATTAATCTGCCGGCCGCAGTGGCCGTGCAGTCTGCGGCGCGCCAGTAACAGTCTGCGCGGGCGCTACGGTCTGGGGTTCGAATCCCCCCTCGGGCATGTATGTTTGTGTCGTCTTGAGTATCAGGTAGTTCATAAGTAGTTTGTAAGTTTAGGGACATGACCCCGCAGTTAAGTCCGTTAAGCTTAACAGACATTTGAACATTTGATTAATCTCTTCACAAGACAACATTTCCATGCGACAGAATTTTGACGCTCGGCTAGTCACACAGCCAGTCACCAAGCATTTTAGAGCTACTGCTAGCAAAAGGAAAGGCCGCTCCTGACATGGAGAAAAGACGCTGTAGAGATCTGAGGTTCGTTCTTCCACCTTCTTCGCCGTAAGGTCTCCAGACCTCGTCCGCCATAGAAGCTGTTGACTAACTTCGGAAAGCTGAATGAAGAAGAAAGACTCCGACTCGATGGATGACATATCGGGAAGATGGCAAGAGCCGTGACAGGCAAGAGAGGAAAAAAGATACATGAATCACTAGACCTCAGATGCCGTAATACCGTCGGGGTCAGAAATGAGCAAGAGTTGACCCAGGGTGGTCGACAAGGAAAGATAACATGAGGGGCCTGGCACAAGCAAGTGGAAGTAATGCCGGGCCCAGCTTGAGGAGCCTGTGCTCGCCACGCACGTCACAGAAGATGCATGCCTCTGGGGCACGTCACGCAAATTCCATGCCTCTGATCTGGGCATGTTCTACGGGCCGGTGATGATTCTATTGCCAAGACGGGTTACATACTTGAAGTCGGCGGCAGAAGTCCCAAAGGACGACCAAAGCGACGTTGCACTGCTGCGCTGCTTGAAGACCTGAAGAGCGCGAACATCCATCCAGATGCAGCCCGAGACAGAGTGAAATGGAGACAACGGGCCCATGTAGCGGTACAAACACTGAAGAAAAATAAGAGTGATTAATCTCTTGTTTTGAAGTCAAGTGTACTAAATTTAATCGAGATCGTAAAAGCTGTGTGTTGTTGTTTAAAGTTGAACCAATCATTAAATCAGACAACATTTTGTTCATTAACGCAGTAATTTGGTTTATTTAGGGCCCTGATATTGATGTATATACTGTTAAATAAGAAACAGTGCATTAAACTGATTATGTGCGCAACGGATCTTTTAACAAAACAGCTGTGACAAATAACCTGAAACACACACTAACTGTACTCAAAATTTTGACTGCGAGAAAGATATTAAAAAAACAACACTTTTTTAATGTTTGACTGCGAGAATTTTATGCAGATATGTACCTGATTATCAAAATTCAGTATCATAATAAATTACCGGCAGTGTTGCATAACAATCATTTACTACGGCACCAATAACGAAATCTGTTCAACAAGATTACCAAAGCTAATACTGCACTTTAAATCTACAAATAACTAGTTATCAAATAAAGGAAGTAGGTTAATCTTCTAACTACGTAAATGAAACAGGAAAGAAAGGTCAACTTTGTTACTTATTATTAATAATCACCATTACATTACCAACACAATACAAACTATTCATAATGATATGAATTGCAATTACCTTCATTCCAGCGGTGGTACAACGTTTTCATAGTAATAAAAAATACAATATATATATTTCAAATACAATCAAATCAACTTGCTGGCACAGCGGTCTCTGCTCTACATCGGAGCCATACATACAACTCAACTGCTCTCTAAGCGAGCTGAACAACAAGTCCCACTCTCTCTCTCTCTCTCTCTCTCTGCGCGAGCTACAATACTATGCGATACATAATCTTTCCCGAAGATGAAACTTCACAGACTTAAGTACACACAGTAGAAGCAATATTATACATTGTCTTACAAGCACGTTACTCGACGCAAAATATGAGGCGCAATATTAGACATTTTTTTACAAATTCAGAAATAAACATTTTCTATAGACACGTTTCAAATTTTGTCAAAATGCGTAAATGAAGTTCCCTGAGCCACACACCCAATGGCGCAGCCAGGATTTGGTTCTGGGGCGAGGGTCGGGGAAAATTTTTTTTATTAAGTAAAGCCTATTGAATTTATTAATCTGTGATTTATATTTACACTTTTTATAATTTAACCAATTATACTACGAAAACAATTGCACGAGAAATAAAATAAGTAAGCTCGTGTTAATTAGAACGTGGTGGAAATGGAGTGTATATAATCAGCTCATAAAATAATTAAACACCTTTTATGTTACTATCGAAAGAGAAAGGTGTTTACTGTTTAATTAACATGAGACTCTATATGTAAAATTTCATCTAAAATAACACTATTGTAGTTCATAAGATTCCACTCGGTGGCGCCGCTGACCTGCTATGCAGTGGGCCGCCGCATATGCGCGTCGGCTCGTAACTCCAGCATAGCTGTAATAATAGCGGCAGCATCAATGCTGATCGCGTCGGCATTAAAACCACTCACAGTAACAGCGGCAAACGTTCTCAGTGGCGTCATCACGCTGGCGAACAATTGTCACGGCACTTGTGCTTGGAAAATAATAGTTACGTTGTGGTTTATTACATGTGTACTATTTCAAATTTCCGGTGCCGGCATGTTTAAAAATGAAAACAATAAAAAATAAAAAAATAAAAAAATCTTTGGGAGGTGCTGGGGCGGTGGGGGGACTTCAGCCCCATTTGTCCCCCACCCCCCCCCCCTCCCCGTGACTGCGTCACTGCACACACCTAACGAAATTGTACAAGGGTTGGAACCTGAATAGTGGCAAATACCAGTGTTGGAACGTAAATAGTGAAAGCACTGCTGTGGAGATATATGCAATGAAATCTACCATTATCGCTGATACCAAACGTCGCTGACATACGTATCCTACCTTCCACGTCCCACGACATCGTCGTGCGCACGAATGAGGGAAATACGTAACGGTGTCTATATTTTCGAAACAGAAACAACGGACACCGTCAATGCACAATATTATACTTAGATTTTGGAGCATAATCTGCGACCAGCTTGGCAAAAGAAGCGGCAACATTTTTTGCGCCACACACTCATCGTTTTGCACGACAATACGACTGAACAGTGCGGTATGTACATATGAAAAACGCGATTAAATGGCGTAGCAAACAAAAAATGCACTTGAAAGTCAGAATCATTTTCTGAAACTCGACGTGCAAAATATAAACAAAACTAACATCCACACGATTTTCACCAACAGTTTCTAAAGGATGAAATGGAGTTTGGGACTAGTAAAATTGACACGTTCTCCATGTTTTGATTTTGTAGTCGTTGAATCAACAATTGCTGGTATTATTCGAGATACAAACACTTTCATGAGGCATATATGAAACCACCGACTATAGAAGAATGGAACAATATCAGCGACCAGAATGAGAAGACAGAAAACTTCTCTCATTGAATTATCGCAGAAGTTCTTTTATTTATTATTAATGTTCATAGCAGACAGCAGTTACTGTTCAGATGCCCAGGCGTATGGGCATTTGATCACAATGAGACTAATATATTCAAAGCAACAGCATTAGGTAATAAAATTACAAACGAACTTTAATTTTGTGAGAGGGAGTACCATTTCCGAATGATCCCTGTGTGCTGCGAATCATTTTCATGTTTCAGGCTGATGAGGGTTTTGCAGTGAGCATCAAGTATTCATCATGAACATCACCATTGTGTTTTGCCCAGAGGCAGGCTTTCCCATAACTCTTCAAGCTGTCCTGTCTTCCGGCATCTTCTTCAGGTCCCCGTATTTTCAACTCCCCTTCGTGTCGTATATCATCTTGTACCTCCTCCTTCCTTTCAATCTTCTCCCGTAAATTAGTCGTTGTAAAATTTCTGTTATTAAACACTCTCGTCTCAACAGATTTCCCATGCCGTTTTTCTTCCTTTCTCCTCTCACCAGTCCTTTGCAACACTCCTTCGTTGTTAATTACTTCCATCCAGCTTATCCTCTCCATTATTCTCCATATCCAGCTACATCTTAAATGTTTCTAGCGGTTTTCCATCCTCTCCTCTAAGTGACCATGATTCTGTTCCACAGAGTGCCACATTTGAACAAAAAAAGCAGAACCTTCTACGCCTTCTCCTCGGTTCCTTATCCTGTTTGCCGCAAAAACAAATATTGACCTTTTCAACCCCAAATTTTATTAATTTATGAAGAAAAGTATTTCTTTGGATATTTCTATACATAGTGATTGTAATAACGTATATTTGACCGAATTTATGTTTTTTTTTTTTTTTTTTTTTTTTTTTTTTTTTTTTTTTTTTTTTTTTTTTTTTGGAGGAAAATTTGGGATGTCTACATATGGCATCGTTGGGTAGAATATATTTCCTTTATCATAACATTTTTAAACTGATTACTACTAATTTAGACATTGAACCACTATTTAGTAATGAAATTTTTAAGTTACTTCCTTTCCTTTACCTTGATATAATTATTTGAAAATATTGCTGCATTTACTCCAACTTAGACATGGAGCAACAATACATAATTTGACAATGCACTGTAGCCTAATGCTCTCTGTTTCGATAGACAACCTAGTCACAATGAACTGTTGGAAGTCCTGCAGTATTGTTTACAATCTTTGGACAAATGGTTATACCTAGAGGAACAGATTAGGAAGACGTTGCCATATGGCAACGCTGGGAGGGAAAGGGTTAACTTGCATAAAATATAAAAGTAAGTAAATGGCATTTTCCTAACAAATCCAAACGTAATAAAGCACAGAATAACGTATTTACACTAAAATAAGCTTGGTGAAATTTATCTCTTGAGATTAGCGGGCGGGGGGAGGGGAGGAGGTGGTCGTGCGGAAAATCTCTCGATATCTCACTATAAAGGGTGTCGAAAAACGCCAAAATCATCGCATCAGGTAATTAATAGATGACTTCTTATAGCCTCGAGACCGGTGCTTTTCGAATGACCCTGGCAGATTCCAATCACGTTATTTGGGGGTCCTGTGACGTGTTCTGTGCTATGGCTTAAGCGTTTTATGCGGATCTGTGTGGGCGAGAGGCAGCGTAGAATCGATGGCGCATTAAGGGGCGTTGTAGCGGTTCCAATGACTGCAAGGGCGGCGGCGGACAGCTGGGCACTGCTGGTAGCGGGGACGTGGAGGGGAGGGGAGGGGGCGGGCATTAGCGGCCGGGGAGGCGGCCAGCGATTGATGGGGCCAAGACCCGGGGACGGGCGTCCACCCCAGCGCAGGCCATTAGTAACCTTAAGGGTTGGGAGGGGGTGAGAGCGCGGTGTCGAGTCCGTCTCTACTCTGCATTCCGTCTCACACTTACTCCCTTTCGTCACTGACTCCCTAACTCTCTGTAGACAATGAAAACATTCCGTTTACACGCCGATTAAAATTACTTTCAGAGATGGCAGTGGTGGGGAGCACGATTGGTAGCTTGTACATCACTTTCAATATGATCATGCACCTAACAGCTGTGTCCATGCACAGAAACGCATTCTCGAATTGTTTGCAGGCTGATATGATTCTTTAGTTTCTGAGGTGAAGGGAGAAGAAATAAAAACTTTACAATTGCCGATGACCTAGTAATTCTGTCAGAGACCGCAAAAGACCTGTAATTGCAATTGAATGTGATGGACAGTGTCTTGAAAGGAAGATATAAGATGAACATTAACAAGAGTAAAACGAAGGTAATGGAATGCAATGTCATAAAATCAGGCGATGCTGGAGGAATTAGGTTAGGTAATGAGACAATAAAAGTAGTAGATGAATTTTTTTATTTGGGTAGCAAGATAACTGCTGATGGCCGAAGTAAAGAAGATATAAAATGCACAATGGCTTTTGGAAGAAAAGCGTTTCTAAAGAAGCGAAACTTGTCAACATCGAATATGAACTTAAATGTTAGGAAGTCCAGTCTGAAAGCATTTGTCTGAAGTGTACCATTGTATGGACGATAAAGAGTTCAGATAAAAAGATGATAGAAGAAATTGGTACTAGAGATGAATGATGAAAATTAGATGGGTAGATTACGTAACTAGTGAGGAGGTGCTTAACCGAATCGGGGAGAAAAGGAGTTTCTGGCATATCCTGACTAATAGAAGGGATAGATTGGATGGAAACATTCTGAGACATCAAGGAATTGTCCACTTAGCATTAGAAGGAAGCGTGTGGGGTGAAAATCGTAGAGGGAGACCGAGGGACGAATACATTAAGCAGTTTCAAAAGGATGTAGGTTGCCGAAAGTATTCTCAGATATAGAGACTTGTACAGGACAGGGTAGACAGGGTAGCAGGGAGAGCTGCATCAAACCAGTCTGCGGACTGAAGACCACAACAACAACACAGTTTCTGAGGGTGGCCTGCTCAGTTGCACGTTGCCTGCTGGACTCTACACTTGGTCTGTTAGTCGGATGTGAATTGCGCTGACACCAGTAGACAGCACAAAACTGGGGCAGGCACTCCTCCGAAGCAAAGTAATGGACTTTCCCCTCGCACAAGTGAAGAAAGCATATCTGCCCATGGGCAACGACTTCTCGCATGAGCTCTACTCAAAGACTGTTGCCCCAGCGCTGGGACGGAAGCAGTAGCTGTGATAAGGCAAACGACCTATGGCAACACCTCCTAAAAGAAAGGCCTCATAACAGGCCGTGCAGACCGAGAGGCCACGAACGCAAGCTGACTGGCCGGCCGCTACCAGGAGGTGGACGAGCCCCAGCGGTGAAGCCAATTTCCTGACTCTGCCAGCCATTCGGTGTGACGTCTGCACGGCCTGTTGTGAGGCTTTATCCTCTATGGGGTGTTACCTCCATCAGGCATGGCCAACATTTCCACATGGCGTGCGCGACCGCGTCCCGCGGGCGGAGTTACTGTAGTTCACAGTCCCGGCCACGACAGTGTGTCGCTAGTGTCGGCAACGGAGTGAGAGAGAGACAGTTCCAGGGAGAGTGAGACGACACTGCTCTGCGCTGGACTGTCCCGCTGTCAGATCCAGCGTTAAGGGAGTAACAGAGAAAGAGAAGCTCTGTATTGTAGTCGATGAACGGAAAACAAGCAAACCATTTACTACTTAGGTAACAATTTGTGTTTGTATGGCAGAAACACTAAGCGAAGCTTTATAAAATATCCAAAACACGAACTGATGAAAAACTTAGTTATTTGTGACCCAAATTTGATTCTGATAGTATTGTATATACACTCCTCATATTTACAGTAGTTTCTTCTGAAACATATATGTTTCTTAAAGGAACTAGTATCATAAATATGCTATTTTAGAAATAGTTTTATTAAGGGCTATAGATTCCTATTCTTACAAGTAAAAATTTTTGGGGTAAAACACAAATAAGAAACTAACAAAAAAGATTGGTTTTAGGTGCATTTTCTCCCAGTTCCTCTGAAAAGATGCTAGCACACTTCGGGCGCAAGCCGTTTTGAAGGTCACAATACTTCCACCACTAACGATGCCTGCAGCATGTGTGGGAGTGAGACGGCTATTTGCCAAACGCTGCAAGGGGAGCATTTTTTGCAACACAGTGAGGCTACTAAGTGGAGATGATAATGTCGTAGAGTACTTTTATAATCGGGATTTTAGCAATAACATATATTTGTTAGCAGCGTCGGAGCGTCCGAGTGCATTGAGGCGCTATGCTACGATGCACGAGGCCGTTCCCCGTCGAGGGTTCGTATCCCCCCTCGGTTATGGATATTTGTGCCGTTTTTAGTATAAGCTAGTTCATAAGTAATTGTCAAGCTTAGAGACTGATAACCACGCAGTTAAGTCCCGTAAGCTTTACAAACATCTGAATTTTTTTATATTTGCTACCTTTTTTCATTCGCCAAGGCAGTAACTTTATTCTTTAATGAAGTAAGCACATTGTGCAGTACTCACGTGATTAGCAGAAATACATATCTTCCTTGAAAACAAAACCATTTGCATTAAGCTGTTTAACATATTTAGAAACCTTTATTGCATTTCTTAAACGGAAAGGATGATTTTCGATACCTCAAGCTGAAAACAACAGAGATATTACGTAACGTAAATTATATCACTGAGAAAAAAGGTGAAGTGTAGAATTATATGAACATTTTGTGTATAGCTAACACATACAAGAAAGAAATGCAAATTCTTTTTAAACAGATATATCAATGGTGTGAACTATGCTGTCAAAATGTAATAAGTGCAAATAATAAAGTGTACGAAACATAACATTTGAAAGTATTAAAAAGCATAAAACTTTGAAACAACTGCTGAAAAAAAAAACACACATACATAGTGTGAAAAAAAACGTAAATGTCTGTAGACTTATTTTAATAACTTAAAACTTGACAAATAACTATATTACTATGTACAAAACAGTGTATGTACTGAAAGTGACTTCAAAATGTCAAAATTAACATATTAATTAAAATAACTGTGTAGCCAAACAAAACAAATAACAGTGCGCGGGGCAGGGGCGCGGCAGAGGCGAGGGCCTGTGTCTGGCCATGCCTGACCTACATAAACAACATAGACTGGCTATGACGCCGACATCTTTGAAGCTAATTGAAAACTGAGTCGCCATGTTTCGCAACATCAAGGAAGAGACTACACGTCTGTAGGTTATGAATCTAATTTTTGTTTACTCTGAATGGTGTAAAAAAAATCTGTACTGACATTCTGATCTCACTACTGTAAAACAAAGGGAAGACAAAAGGAAGAAAACATATTTGTAACACATATACATTGAAGAATTATTACGAAATGTTACAATTCATTTCGCTGCATGTCACATGCTTTGTGTCAACAACAATTTCAGATAGTTAAATAGATACAAAACAGGTCAATTAACAGTACAGGACCTTTCATTGTCCTTTAAACGATATTAATTTTTTATATATCTGTTAAATATATTTCCCGCTTTCTTCCATTGACTTGGCTTTGCACAAACGGTACAACCTACAATTCGTATATTGTTTTAACAGCATCTTGACCAGACTAGAGTAATGCGACTCATCTCCAAAATCAGATGAAACCATTAGATGATGAAAATCAGCAAATAAATTCGACTTATTACCTAATGTCCTGAAAACAACCACATATAATTGTAAAAGAAAATTCGTCCAAATTAAGGTTTCAGCCACTGTTAACAATTTTATTACATTCTTAGTAAGAGTAAACAAAATATTTTGTATATCTTTTAGCGTAATTAAACCAGTTTTTTATCAATCTGAGCAGCAAGGGCAACTTTAAAACATTATAAAAACCAGTTTTTTTCTATAAAGTGCCTACCAAAAATATATTTTACTACTTTATCAGAATATAGTTTTAAACTTTCGTATTCTGGAATATAATCATGATCAAATTTTTCAACACGATATGAATTGTCTACATGATTTGTTATTGGTACCAAAAGTGTATCTAGATCTCCTCAAGTGCTATTACAACGTTTGAGGGTCGTACTTGCATTAAGCACTTTCTATCTACTGATCTAAACTACAAATCATTTGAGTTATTCCTGTTGTCCCCACTTCCCCGAACACTAGAAAATACGAGGCGCGTCCAGAAAGTAAGTTCCGTTTAGTAATAAAATGAAATTGTACATAGATACAGAAGAAATTTTTATTGCACAAAATTCTACAACTCTTAAACTACTTTTCCACATAACTGCCGAAATTTTGTAGGCACTTTTCATGTATCCTTCATAGAAGGTTGCCGCCTGTGTATTCAACCATGTGGTAACAGCTCTTCATCATCGTGAAGTTTTGACCACAAAGGACAGATTTTAGGTGTAAGAAGAGATGAAAGTCGCTAGGAGAGAGGTCCTAGCTGTATTGAGGATGATCAAACAGGTCCCATTGAAATTTCCGTAAGAATTGTTTGGTAACATTCGCTGTGTGAGGTCAGGCATTATCGTGAAAAAAAACTTTTGACAGTAATCCTCTTCTTACACCTAATATCTGTCCTTGGTGGACAACACTTCAACGATGACGAAGAGATGAAAGAACGTGTTACCACATGGTTGAATACACAGGCGGCAACATTCTATGAAAAAGGCACACAAACCCTTGTGCCATGCTATGACAATTGCCTACAAAATTTCGGAAGCTATGTAGTAAAGTAGTTTAACAGTTGTAGATTTTTGTACAATCAATATCTTTTTTTGTATCTGTACCCGTTCGTTCTATATAACCAAACGGACGCGCCTCGTAATTAGTCTACGTAATCTTGACTCATTCTTTTTGTTAAAATAAGCTTCAGCACTGGACATTCACTCGTCACACAGATTTCAGCAAATTGTATGAAACTTAACAGATCTGACATCATTCCGCAAACACCCATTTTTCTCAATGATCAATATACTAGATCACCATACAAAGTGTCAGATTCATAAAATACTTAATGGACTTTTCTATAATTTTACAAACTGTCATTTTATTACCCTTAAACACTGAAGTTTATCGGTCTTTGTTCATTAGAGTACATGAATTCAGTAAATTAAAAACAGTGTCTACCATTTTTATAGACTTAACAGTGCCCTCACAATTCACAGTCTGGTAAATGTAAGTCTATGCATGAGCAACAGAATTACTCAGAGTCCGGGCAGCCAATTACACCTTCATTTTCTTAAAATTCAGGCTGAATATGTGACATTCTTATTTTTGTTGCCACATGCCACCCTTCCTTTTCTTGTAATTCATCTAACCTATTACTGAAGCTTCCAACCTACCAAGTGTGAGAGGATTGGGCAATTTCACAAACTTACTAATGCAGTTGTATACTTCGGCACAGTAAAAATAGAGTGTCAGGGCCTACTGTCTTACTTCTTTGAAATATTGAGGAACTGAACATTTGTTTTGCATTGTAAAAAGTCACTGTGCTTCTCACTCCCTATCACGTTAGGTACAGAGTTTTATGACTCCTATTTAGGTCTGCAACTCCTGTTTTATATGTTACAGTTTGTTTCTTCTGTCTTGAAACATCTTGTTTTGCATGCTTCCTCAACTTCTCAGTTGTTTTCTGTAGTGCCTTATAAGTCTCTTTCAATTTTTTGGGACTCGGCAAACAGTATGAATGATCTGAATATTCATTCCGCCTCCCAATTTCACCTACACGAAATGAAGTATTATCACCGTTAAATTTTCTTTAGTAATGCAATTGATTAACAGTGAAACTCACATACAACCATACAATAATGAGATTTTAAACTCATACTGGAATGTGTACCGCAGAGATAGGTTGGACAGTGAAGGGGGAGGCGTGTTTATAGCGATAAAAAGTGCACTAGTATGGAAGGAAATAGACGGAGATCCGAAGTGTGAAATAATTTGGGTGAAGGTCACCGTTAAAGCAGGCTCGAACATGGTAATCGGATGCTTCTATAGGCCTCCTGGGTCATAAGCTGTTGTGGCAGAACACCTGAAGCATAATTTGGAAGATATTTCGAGTAGATTTCCTGATCATGCTATAGTTTTGGGAGGAGATTTTAATTTACCTGATATAGATTGGGAGACACAAACGTTTATTACTGGTGGCAGGGACAAAGTATCCAGTGAAATTGTTTTGAGTGCATTATTTGAAAACTACCTTGAGCAGTTAAACAGAGAACCAACTCGTGGTGACAACATATTAGACCGTCTGGTGACAAACAGACCCTAACTATTCGGAATAGTTAATGCGGAACAGGAAATCAGCGATTATAAATCGGTTACAGCATCGGTAATTTCAGTCGTAAATAGAAATATTAAAAAATGTAGGAAGATTTTTCTGTTCGGAAAAAGTGACAAAAAGGGGATTTCAGAGTACTTGACGGCTCAGCTCAGAAGTTTTATCTTGAGTACAGATGGTTTTGAGGAACAGTAGTCTCAGTTCAAAGCCATCGTACAATATGCATTATATGAGTATGTACCTAGTAAGGTCGTAAGAGATGGAAAGGAGCCACCGTGGTACAACAACCGAATTAGAAAGCTGCTACGGAAGCAAAGGGAACTTCACTGCAAACATAAACGTAGCCAAAGCCTTGTAGACAAACAGAAATTACACGAAGCGAAATGTAGCGTGAGGAGGGCTATGCGAGAGGCGTTCAACGAATTCGAAAGTAGAGTTCTTTTTACTGACTTGGCTGAAAATCCTAAAAAATTTTGGTCTTATGTCAAAGCGGTAGGTGGATCAAAACAAAGTGTCCAGACTCCCTGTGACGTAAATGGTATTGAAACAGAGGATGACACTCTAAAGGCAGAATTACTAAATGTATTTTTCCAAAGCTGTTTCACAGAGGAAGGTTGCACTGTAGTTCCTTCCCTAGATTGCCGCACAGATTACAAAATGGCAGATATCGAAATAACTGACAGAGGGATAGAAAAACAATTAAAATCGCTCAAAAGAGGAAAGGCCGCAGGGCCTGATGGGATACCAGTTCGATTTTACAAAGAGTACGCGAAGGAACCGGCCCCCCCTTCTCTCAGCGGTGTATCGTAGGTCTCTAGAACACCATATCGTTCCGAAAGATTGGAAAATGGCTCAGGTCATCCCCGTTTTCAAGAAGGGTCCTCGAACAGATGTGCAGAACTAGAGGCCTATATCTCTAACGTCGGTCAGTTGTAGAATTTTGGAACATGTATTACGTTCGAATATAATGACATTTCTCGAGACTAGGAATCTACTCTGTAGGAATCAGCATGGGTTTAGAAAAAGGCGTTCGTGTGAAACCCAGCTCGCGCTATTCGTCCACGAGACTCAGAGGGCCATAGACACGGGTTCTCAGGTAGATGCTGTGTTTCTCGGCTTCTGCAAGGCGTTTGATACAGTTCCCCACAAACGTTTAATGAACAAAGTAACAGCATATGGTCTATCAGACCAATTGTGTGATTGGATTGAGGAATTCCTAGATAACAGGAAGCAGCAGGTCATTCTCAATGGAGAGACGTTTTCTGAAGTAGGAGTTATGTCAGGTGTGCCACAGGGGAGTGTCGTGGGTTCGTTGCTATTCACGGTATATATAAATGACCTTGCGGATAACATCGGAAGTTCAATGAGGCTTTTTGCGGATGATGCTGTGGTGTATAGAGAGGTTGTAACAATGGAAAATTTTATTGATATGCAGGAGGATATGCATAGAATTGACGCATGGTGCAGGGAATGGCAATTAAATCTCAATGTAGACAAGTGTAATGTGCTGCGAATACACAGAAAGAAAGATCCTTTATCATTTAGCTACACTACAGCAGGGCAGCAACTGGAAGCAGTTAATTCCATAAAGTATCTGGGGGTAGTCATTAGGAGGGATTTAAAATGGAACGAGCATATAAAATCAATCGTCGGTAAAGCAGATGCCAGACTTAGATTCATTGGAAGAATACTAAGGAAATGCAGTCCGAAAACAAAGAAGTAGGTTACAGTACACTTGTTCGCCCACAGCTTGAATACTGCTCACCGGTGTGTGATCCGTACCAGGTGGGATTGATAGAGGAGGTAGAAAAGATCCAACGGAGAGCAGCGCGCTTCGTTACAGGATCATTTGGTAATCGTGAAAGCGTTACGGAGATGATCGATAAACTCCAGTGGAAGACTCTGCAGGAGAGACGCTCTGTCGCTCGGTACGGGCTTTTGTCGAAGTTTCGAGAACTTACCTTTACCGAGGAGTCTAGCAGTATATTGCTCCCTCCTACGTATATCTCGTGAAGAGACCGTGAGGATAAAATCAGAGAGATTAGAGCCCACACAGAGGCATACAGACAATCCTCCTTTCCGCGAACAATGCGTGACTGCAATAGGAGGGAAAATCGATAGTGGTACTCAAGGTACCCTCCGCCACACACCGTCAGGTGGCTTGCGCAGTATGGTTGTAGATGTAGATGTAGATGTACATCACAAATAAATATTTTACCTGTATCATTTGATGAGGAAGCTAATTTTTTTACTGACAGGCAGTTTTGTTAGTGCTCTTTCTCTTACAGCTTTTGGTTTCTGGAGGTACTCAGGAAATGTCAGAAATCGCCTTTTCTCATTAGCAGCATACATAACCTGTCTTCAAAATGAGACGAAAATGCTTAGTTATATTGAGTGGGCAGACTCTTATATCAGTTACCCACCGAGTTGTCAACTCTTTAGTTTTCAGAGAAAATCTAAATATAGAAAGAAAGTGTATATAGTAGCTTAATTTCATTTTGTAGAAAATTTAAACAATAATATGACGCACAAGATGCTTAGAAATAAGAAAAATCTGATACTCACATAAAGTATGATATTCCCACTGTTTTATCACACCGCTTAGTGCAATTGTACGCTGAACATACACTGAGCGTGATTCACGATTGATTAGTAAGTCTTTAAAATATAGTACTACAAGAGAATAGTTACTTTCCGACACCTGTTACATACGTCAAACATAAATATACTGACATGTAGACGTTGCAAAAGTGGAGTCAGGTGCTGATTTTTGCTGCCGCTGGGAGCGCTGTAATCTCACAGATTGCCACTCTATGCAGTTTGCATACCTCCTTGGACTTGGTTCCTACAGCCCGCCCGTATGCAATCCTCTCACGGGCCATGTAACCGCACGTTGAGCAGGTTGGTTGGTTAGTTGGATGGTTGGATGTTCAAGCGGGGGGGGGGGGGGGCGAAACAGCAATGGTCATCATTCCCCCCGTGGAGGAGGAAGTGGTGACGTCGCAACGTGTAATTTCACGTTCCACTGCCCTGCGAAGCGTGGAACGAAGAATCTGGCATGTTAGATTTTTGCTTCATGGAGAGGAACGTGGCCAATTAGAAGCAACCTACTATACACGTGACAAGCGGAACTTTTGAGCCACCATATTGCAAACTAAACTCCGTATTTCCTGTCTTCTTTCGTTGTAGCGTACGAACTATGAATATAATCTTTTTTAAAGTGCCAGAAAATATAGGAACTTTTGAAAACGTGTCATTTTAGGTATGATTTGTTACTATAAATTACCGGAAACTACATTTTCATGGCTTTAGTGGTCATCGTATCTAACGTGTGTCAGTGATATAATTTGTATACAGTGAAATAATATTGTTCCTTTGCTTCGGTATGACGCCATTCTATCAAATCAGCGTCTTTGTGATGCTATGACATAGATATATAACGTATTACAACATGTTTTACATGTGTAGGACCTGCAAACTGGATACACAGAGGATGTGCAGAAGTAGCGTAGTTGGTACCCTTGTAGGCTTTGGTGTAGAGGGTGCTAGTTGAACTGGTTCGCGTCCGGGTACTACCAAATACTTTCATTGTTTCCTTAACGTTTCTGGTTCTGTCTTGCTAATTTAAGTATATTCGTTGTTATTTCTTTTTAAGATGGCGTATTAACGTGGTGGTTAGCATCACGAGCTGTGGAGGAAAAGAGATGTAAATATCAGGTTTGCATCTACACTCTCTCAGACATTTAGGTGCTAGGTCACAGGAACCAATAAATTTCAAGGCGGTACCCTAACGTTGGTTTTCCCCACTGTATTTGAATTCTGTTGCAGTTCAGTACAGCGTGGTTACGGAAGCAGATACAGTGAAGGAGGAACAATGTTTACGTACAATAAAAGCAAAAATTATCACAACGAACAATGTCGAACAGAGGCGTTGTCCCGCGTGTATGAACAAGTAAAACATATCAGGCAGAACCTATTGATTCCGAAGGAATACCAAGGTCATCATTTGAATATGCAGAATATGCACAACGTGGAAAATGGGAATATAAGAGAGCAAGACACATGGAGCTTGTGCAGATGATGTATTTCGCCGCAGTGGATTATCCGTGGTACTGGGGCGCTGTGCAGCGGTGCGCGGGGCCGTTTGCCGTCGATTCTCCCCCCTCGGGCATCGTTGTTTGTGTTGTACTTAGGTTAGTTTACCATAGTTTAAGTAGTTTGTAAGCTACGGACTAATAACCACACAGTTGAGTCCAGTAGATTTAAAAACATTTGAATAATTTTTATACTTCTCTGTTGACAAATTCCTTTATGGTTTTTTTATATTTTATTTTATTTTATTTTTTTATTATTTTTAATATTTTTCCAAAATGATTTGGGCGTATAAATGTACCGTCTTTGTGTCTCTTGAACATAAAAATAAAGACAAAACTATTCTGGAAGACTATTGCATGCAATGGAAGCATAAGAAAGCTACATTTTTCAAATCTTTTTTCCTTTATTTCGACGATCGCTGCGCAGATATCGTCTAATTTTACGCACATCCATCTTTTTAAGCTCCGCAACGGGCGCTGAAAGGTGCTGCGGTCGTAAATCACGATTAGCAGCACGTTGCGTGGGATGTGGCGAGTCGTTTCAGAGCGAGCAGTCGCTGGATAGGCAGCAAGTCCCGTGCGAGGACGGCTTTAACCTGCCATCGCGCCGTTACCACCTATAGTCCGCGTCACGTAGGATGGCGCCCCAGTTTTCAGCCGTTTGGCGCCTTCCTCTATTTTACCACATCGGCACCCAATAATACAGCAACACATCTACATTTATATACATACTCCGCAATTCACCGTAAGGTGCGTGGCAGAGGGTACACTGTACCACTACTAGGCATTTCCTTTCCTATTCCACTCCCAAATACAACGAGAAAAAAAAAGAATGCCTATATGCCTCCATACGAGCCCTAATTTCTCTTATTTTGTCTTTGTGATCTTTCCGCGAAAAGTAAGTAGGCGGCAGCAACATCGTACTACACTCAGCTTCTGATTCCGGCCCTCTAAATTTCCTCAGCAGAAATTCACGAAAATAACGTCGTCTTTCCTCCAGCCATCCCCAATTGAGCTGCCGGAGCATTTCCGTGACACCCGCGCATTCGTCGAACCTACCAGTAACAAATCAAGCTTCTCGCCTCTGAACTGTTTCTATGTCTTCCTTTAAACTGATCTGCTGGGGGTCCCAAACACTTGAGCAATACTCAAGACGTGGTCGTACAAGCGTTTTATACGCGGTCTCCTTTACAGATGTACTTCATCTTCCCAAAATTCTTCCAATAAACCGAAGTCGGCTGTCCGCCTTACTCACAACTGTCCTTACATGTTCGTTCCATTTCATATCGCTCTGCAATGTTACGCCTAGATACTTGAACGACGCGACAGCATCAAAGAGCTCACTACTAATGCTGTATTCGAACATTATGGGATTGTTTTTCCTACTCATGCGCATCACCTACATTTTTCTACATTGAGAGCTAGCTGCCATTCCTCGCACCAACTAGAAATTTTGTCTAAGTCATCCTTATGCTATTACACTCAGTTACAGACGACACCCTCCCATACACCACAGCATCAACAGCAAAGAGCCGCAAATTACAACTTACTCTGTCCATCAGATCATTTATATAGATAGAAAATAATAGCGGTCCTATCACACTCCCCTGGAGCACGCCCGATGATACACTAGTCTCTGATGAACACACGCCGTTGAGAACAACGTACTGCGTTCTATCACATAGGAAGTCTTCCAGCCAGTCACAAATCTGTGAACCTATTCCATAAGCTCGTATCTTTGTTAGCAGTCTGCAGTGTAGCACCGCGTCGAACGCTTCTTTGAAGTCGAGAAATCCACAATCCGCCTGTTGCCCTTCATCCATGGCTCGCAAGATGCCATGTGAGAAAAGGGCAAGCTTAGTTTCACATGAACGATGTTTCCTAAGCCCGTGATGATTCATAGAAAGAAGCTTTTCCGTTTCAAGGAAATTTACTATATTCGAACTGAGACTATGCTCCAAAATTCTAAATGAAACTGATGTCAACAATATTGTCCTGTAATTGTGTGGGTCAGTTCTTTCCTTTCTTGTGAACGGGAGTCACCTGCGCTTTTTCCAATCACTAGGAACTTCGCGCTGAATTAAATATTCGCGATAAATGTAGGGGGCCAATGCCGCAGAATACTCTTTGTAAAACCGAACTGGTATTCCAGCCTGACCTGCAGACTTTTTCGTACTTAGATCTCAGCTGCTTCTCTACACCGGAAATATCTATTACTATGTCCCCCCAGTTCGGAATTAGTACGTTAATCAAATGATGGTACATATGTGCGCACCTCCTGCGTGAAAGATTTCCTAAAGGTTAAATTTAGAACTTCAGCTTTCCGTTTGCTTTCTTCTATTACTGCCCCGGAATGATCGAGTGACTGGACAGTGGGCTTTGACCCGCTTATCGATTTTACATAGGACCAGAAGTTTTTCGGGTTCTCGGAAAGATGGTTTGGTAATGTACAGCGGTGGTAATTATTGTATGCTTCGGGCATCGATCTTTTTATAGACATTTTTGCTACACTTAGCGTTACACATTACAAAATATAAACACTGAATTCAGTGTTTATATTTTGTAATGTGTAACGCTAAGTGTAGCAAAAATGTTCTCATGTGTTATAAAACGTAAGTGCCCAGTGCACATCTTGTTCAAAATGTTCAAATGTATGTATAGTCTATGGGACTTAACTACGGGGTCATCAGTCCCTAAACTTACAAACTACTTATGAACTACCTTATACTAAGGACGGCAGAAATATCCATGCCCGAGGAGGGATTCGAACCCCCGACCGTAGTGGCCGTGCACACCGTGACTGAAGTGCCTCAGTCCCCTAGGCCACCGCGGCCGGCGCACATCTTGGTTACACCTACAGTAAGAACACAAACCAACATGAGAGCATAACCTACAATTAGCGGAAATGTTCCTTTAAAGTTATCCACTGAAGATGAGCCTGCAGTGGTTGGAAAACTAGTTCTGGAGTAAATAAAAAACTTCCAAAAAGGCAGCTCGTTGCAATTCTTTTCGCGAAACTAAACCTTCAACTAAAACTGTTATGAAAAGCCTAAGTGCTAACACATAGTTAATGTTAAGGTTAACTTATTTAAAAACTGAGCTACGAGATAATGAGTGGATCCAAACGTTTTTGTGGTTGTGTGAATAATATCACTCAGTGTATTTGTCTAAAGTGTCTTACATGAGTGTTAAAATGGCATAATTGATGTTTACTATATATAGTGGAATGTAAAAGAAACAAATTAAATAACATTTTGTATTTAAAAAAAAAAAAAAAAAAAAAAAAAAAAAGGTAAAAGAAAGGTGGTAGCGTTCTGGTCTCGCAACTGTTGAGCCGGTCGCTCGAATCCCGGTGTGATAGATATTCTTTTTCGTTGTTTTCGAGTATTTACACCATTTAAATAGCTACTGGTACGTTTTATGTACAATGCACGTATTTTTGTTTATTCGTAATTTTTTATATTTTATAAGTGTTTCTCAATAATGATGATGTAAGATAAAGGGAAAAAATAGAACTACTGCACGAGGAGTAACTCCATGGAGGATGTGAACAAATTTAAATTTACTATCAATAAAATTCTTCTGGGTATGAGACCGCGACGTCGTTTCCATAAAATCTACCTACTTTTCGGCCCCTGTTGCAGACAGCCTATATCAGGGACTCTACTGACACAGAAGGATTTTATTGACAGTAACAACGGCCGTGAAAGCATACGCTTGCATTTATATCAATCTTATTTACATATAACATTTTGGAATCTCTAATTCCACGCCTTTTGTCACTACGTTATGTCTATGTAGACGAGCTGTCACCTGACACCTTGTTTGAGTATGTTAACTTCTTGGAAAGCCATTAGTAGCAATGGAGATGACTTTCAAAAACAGCGTCGTGGCTCTTCACAAACTGAACGATGAAAGACAACCGTCGACAGCTAATACTAAAGTCAGTACTATGAAAAATTATAAAGTTCTATGTTTCTTTGATTGAAAACCCCACTATTAATTACCTATTAAATTACACGAAATTATAAATAAACAAAAACATGTGCATTATTTATTTATTTATTTTTAATTATTTTTCTTTGTAAATACTACCATTATATATTAATTTTTAAGTATTCGAACACAAAGAAATAAACACCTTCACAGCAGGATTCAACCCTATGGTGTAATGCCAGAGCACTGCCACCTGAGCTACACTGACAGATGCTCCAATTATTGGTACTTATGTGTAATTTGCAAAACTTCAAAGTCGATTTCCTCGAGAATTTTTGAGAGTTGCATCGAGTGGCTTTGACTGATTGTTATTTGATTTATGAACTTCACGTACCATAAATATAAAAGATCCGATACCTATGTGGTGTCCCTGTCACTTCCGTTTTCTTGCATCTGTCGAATAGCCAATTTAGGCACTACGAAGTCTGGCTGAATGCGAATGCCTATGATATTCCTTGGTCAGTTGACAATTTTAGGATTAATTATATCAGTAGATATACGGTTAATTTTATTAGTTATTTGAGAGTTACATTTTCGGGATCGTTTTAACAGATCACTCAACATCTACTTGCACAATAGCAAAATTTCTAAAGGTATTCCAATTCAAGAGAGCTTTATGCAAATTACAAAGGATAATTAAGAAAGGTATATATAATGATCATACAAAATCGCCAACACGAGGACTGAAGCTCCTATTTTTAATATTTGTTACACAAAGAATCATAATAAACCTGTAGAATTCGAAAGGCTTTCTGCCGTAGATGTGCACCAAAGGAAAATCACGTATTTACGCAGCTTGAAGGAAGGAGAAGTGTCCATATACAAAGGGGATATTACATGACGATTCACAGCGAGAGTTACAGGCTTAGCACAAAAGCAAAACTGTTAGAATGGGTGGAAGTACGAAGTCGAGAAAGTTGTGAGCATTTGGAACAAAAATTCTGTAGTATAGAAATAACGTTATTCCTTGTCAAGAATCAAATATATGATTACGAAACCCGACGTAATACTTTTACACTGAATTATACGAGGTTAATGAAACTTACAGAGTTTAACAACAGAAATATCATATATCATATTGTTAAGAGGAAGCAGATGCTTTCACATCCTATCTAGGTTATTGGTCAATGATCCACATTAAAGGTACAGGACTAGTACGACAGTCATTTAGCGTTAAATGGGTGCAAAAAATGTTCAAATGTTTGTAAATCTATCGGACCAAACTCCGTGGTTATCAGTCCGTAGCTTACAAAGTACTTAAACCTAGGTAAACTAACCTAAGGACAAACACACACACTCATGCCCCAGGGAGGACTCGAACCTCCACGGCGAGCAACCGCCTGCTCCGTAGCAGGCTAAACCGCGGCTAAATGGGTGCAACTACAAGGTGTACCGTTGTAAGGAGAGAAGTTTCCTCACTGTCATTTCGTGCATATTCTGACCTGAATATCACATTATACTCGTCAATAAAAATCGATTGAATACAAACCTGATGGGTTTCAGACATTTTCAATAATAGTAATAACAGTTTGATATGCAAATTACGAGATCATGTCGCTAGTGCAAGAATATAGTCAAGGCTGACGCATACTAGTGAATCAAATCAAATGTTTGTAGAGGTTGTAGGAGTTAACTCGGGTTATCAGTCCCTAATTTTACAAACTAGCTTATTCTGAAGACGGCACAAACATCCATGTCCGAGGGGGGAATCGAACCCCCGATCGTAGCGGAAGTGCAGACCATGACTGGCACATGGCAGACCGCTCGGCCACTACAGCCGTCGCCGGCCATACTAGTGTACAAACACTTGATTTTCTAAAGTGAGACGAGGCGCCCGCGTGGCGTCGACCGGCGACATTAACATAGGCGGAAGGCTCCTCACCCCAACTCCCTCGCCCCAGGCAGTCTGCAGCCAGATAACCATCGCCTTCTATGGGAAATATGGACGCTTTACAGTCCTTGTAAAAGCCACAATACCGGTCTCAACAAAAGGTGTTTACTTGCAACTTTTACGATGCAGGTGAAACGCGAATTACAACTGGCATCGTCATGTCTGAGAGGGAATTTCTAAACGAAATGTTAGCTGACTCAATATTGGCTGGCGAGCCATATGGCGTTTTAAGACACCCTATCCAATTCATAGGCGAGCCACTGGTAGGCAAGCACCAGCGTCATCGGAATATATACCGGGTGATCAAAAATCAGCATAAATTTGAAAACGTAATAAATCACGGAATAATGTAGATAGAGAGGTAAAAATTCTCACACATGCTTGGAATGACGTGGGGTTTTATTAGAACCAAAATATAGAACAAAGTTCAAAAAATGTCCGACAGATGGCGCGTGATTTTGGTTTTGTAACTGCTACCGTGAAAGGTAAGAGGTACGCCTATTTGTTACAGAATCGCATCATCCCCAGCCTGGCTGATAGACACCTGCTGGAACATACGATTTTTACAAAGGATGGCGCTCCACCCCATACTCCGTGAAAGATCTCTTGCGCGCGTCGTTCGGTGATGATCGTGTGCTCAGCCACCACTTTCGTCATGCTTCCCCCCCCCCCCCCCCAAGGTCCCCACACCTGAGTCCATACGATTATTGGCTTTGGGGTTACCTGAAGTCGCAAGTGTATTGTGATCGACCGACTTCTCTAGGGATGTTAAAAGACCACATCCGACGCCAATGTCTCACCATAACTCCGAATATGCTTTAAGTGCTTTCACAACATTATTCCTAAACTACAGCTATTGTTGAGGAATGATGGTGAACATATTGAGAATTTCCTGTAAAGGAACATCATCTTGGCTTTGACTTAATTTGTTATGCTAATTATTTCTTTTCTGATCAGATAAAGCGCCAACTGTCGGACATTTTTGCACTTTTTTTTTCAAGTAAAATCCCATGTCATTCCAAGCATGTGTGTCAATTTTTACCTCTCTATCTACATTATTCCGTGATTTATTAAGTTTTCAAATTTATACTGACTTTTCGATCACCCGGTACACATGCATAACGACTCGCTCTCTCACCCATGCCGAGTGTGTGTTTCGGCACTAACGGTGCGACGCTCTAGCAGCGATTTTTGTGTGGAGAGGCGATAAAGACTCCTGTACAGTATTGCTGTGTAGCGAGTAACTGCTCATAGAGCGCTTCTTACCGAATCTCCAGTGGAGAGAACTAAGGATTGCAAGTGGTTCATAGTGTTGACCGAGATACCTATCCAGTGTGAACATAGTCATAGTGCATTATTCAACGCTTGCGAGCGCATTTTTTAGTGGCAATGGGGTGGGTTAGTCTGGGACTGATGTACCATGCCCATTTATAGGTCGTTCTTACTTCATCAATATGCAGGGAAAGTGTAGTCGGCAGTAGTTGATCAAGACAGACCATATTTAGTTTCGATTTCAGCGAAGATACTGCTAGCAGCCGTCGACACAGTTGATGGCATGTGTGCAAATACAATGAGAACCTTTTAGAAAACAAGATAAAAAATTCCAGAGGCGTTTTTTTATATATTCATTTATTTCAAATTCAGACAGATCAGTGCATTGCGGTCGTTTGTTCATGTTCGTTCAGGATTTTTCATTGATAATCTTACACAGTTTTTTTTTTTAAATTACAGATGCCCTTGAGCCCTCTTTCTTTTTCCCTCCTTTTATTTGTTCTACGGTTTGATCGGTCTCTCGAGGACGTTGGTTTATTTTTGTTTAAGTTTGGTCGTTTTGTCGTTGATCAGTTTTCTTGTTACGGAGGGCGTCGATTGCTCTGACCGAGCACGCTGAGCTACCACCCCGGCAACCCTCTGACCGAGCGCTGTGAGACACCGCTTCCGGCAAATTTCGAAACATCATCTAAGATGTTAGTGCATCACAAACTAATGCGCTGCCCTTCACGCTACGCCAAACAGCTGCAAGAGTAATCCGTAATTCTCGTACCATCGATGGCAGATGTTACCTGCTAACGTGGCATTTTTTGAAATGTCAATGCATGAGTTATAGTAAGACAATCATCAAACACAGAAAACAAGATGGCGTATACAAAAGAGAGTTTCAGGCAAGGGTTCGGGCGAGGGATGTCACGTGACTGATTTCCGAACGCCAAATGTTGAGCACCTCTATAAAACCAACCAAACATTTTCACTGTGGTGGTTATTATTTTATGTATATTTAACTATTTTAATTTTGACCAGCCATCCATTTTCTGGTATCAACCAACACAACATTTTCTTTGTAACTGTCATCGAGTACACCTACCACATTTTTTGTGGAGCACTATAATAAGCAGGCGAATGTCAATGAGACCAGATGATGATATCATAGAGCGGCCATGGCAAAAATTTCCGCCCGGCGGGCGCGCCCGCGCCCCACGGGCGGAGTACACTGTAGTTCACCGTACCGTCCGTGACTATGTCGAGTTCCCCCACACGTCACTGTGCACATTACGCGGGGCAGAGGGGCGGCAATGGCCGCCCAGACACGGCGAGGTTCCCGCGTCCGCGGGGAGATGTTTGGCCATGCCTGCCATTAAGTGTTCGAAACCGGTCCCCTTGAATAAATAAAATACAAAATTTCGAAATTGGCATCTATCTTATTTATACAGTAAGATTGTTCCTTAAGATGAGTAAATTAAACGATAATGAAAATGTGGGAGAGATGTTAAAATAATAGTTTAAAGACGTTTAAGTTCAAAAATGAACATGTTTGTCAAAGCTAAACTCAAATTTTAAATAATTTTGGCTGCTTGTTAAAATAGTCAGAAAGATTATTGCGTCTTGGGTGCATAAATATCATCACAATAGTAGAGTCGTAATCGTATCGTCCATAACTTTTTTTTTTTATTTGTATCCGAAATGTTTTCAAAAAATCATAAAACTACAGGCAAATCGAAAGTGGACCGTAAAACACGACAGTGCCATTTTTTTCTGTCTGTAAAGTACCTTGCATCCTTTCTACATAGTACGGACGAATATATGTATTCAGGTGAAGTTCTTGGAGGAGTGCTGTTTCCGCTCTCACCCAGTACCAATTATTTAAGTTTCCCCCACAGGAAAATCTGTGTATAACTGTATCAACAAGATTACATCATTGGCATAGCTCTGTTTGATTTATACCGATTCCAAGGAGTTGTTCGTTGGTGGAAATTATGTGATTGACGAATTTGTACCAAGCTGTTATTAAGTTCGAAGAGAGCTCTTTGAGATTAATATTTCGCCACACAGCATCGCAGTCCATATTTGTAAACTGATTTTCTATTTTATTCCTTCCTTCACATTTCTTTCTTTCGCTCATGATATCTCTTTCTGTCAGGTGTCTTGACCGCACAAGTGCTCTGCTGATATAGCTTCGACATAAAAGGATGTCACGTGTTGTAAGCAATTGGAAGTTGAAGATTTGGCGGTTTCTTTGTAATGCTCTCGGTTTTTTGCCGTATAATGTTCATCGTCCATTTGAAGAATTCCGATTTTTTGTTAGTTATGAGTCTTAATCCAGCATGATTGGTATCTAGGGTATTCACTTTGGCAGTGACTCTAAATACCAACTTGTTTAAATATAGGTATTTACATGTACTTGCAAAACGTCAAAGTCGATTTTCTCGGGAATTTTTTAGATCTGCGTCGCATGGCGTTGCCTGATTGTTATTTAAGATCTGAACTACACGTACCATAAATAAATAAAAATTTAAAAAATCCGATATCCATGTGTTCTCAGCGTGAGCCAGAAAAAGGGAAAATAAATATCACTAAGCACGTATTACACGACGAGACCGTAAACATCTGCATCGAAACATTTCGTATTTGCTTAAACAAGACAAAGAAAAATGATAATTTAGAAACCTAAAGGCAAACTATAAAGTTACTGACTGAAAATATCACAATTTCGTTACTATAAGGATAGAATAAGGTGGTTTTGACAGATATGTCAAAAGCAGTAGAGGAAAAGAACGAGCACATCAGAGATATTTCCAAATAAAAACATTCACTGGTGCAAGAAAATGAAGGGAAAGGGATAAGGTAAAAACAATTTACGGGTGGTGATGCATTGCTAGGACCACAGGTCGGTAAGGTGATCAACGGTCAAAGCCAAAGCTCAGTTCCTCTCCCTCTTGAATCACCTTTGCTCGAGGTCGTCGACTTCTGGTTGAAATTCAGCAGTCACCAGTCTACTTGCCTCAGTGGCGAGAGAGTCCATTCTGCTACAGAAATGCAGACTCATTTTGTGAGCACATTAAATGACGATTTTAATGGAACGAGGAGATAAATCCTTAGGCCAAACATAAAATTAGAGAAAAGACCTAAATATAATACGAAAAGATTACTGGAATGCACACTATAAAAGAAAAAATTCGGGTGTAATGAAAAGTAAGCATAATATTACAATCACCGGAAATGGGATGAACCGCACGACAGAAATCTAATAATGATCCAAGAAGTAGACGAGGCCCAGAATGAAACAAGAAGCGGAACAGCAACAGGAGCCGACAGCACTGAGGCAAGGTTACTTGTATACTGATCATTTTTTTAAAGGTTACACATCATTAAAATCGTTGGTTTACAGGTCAAATCATGAAACTTTATAGCTTTCCTAACTCTTTATAGAGTTAGCGAACCTGTATCAAGCTTTAAAAATGGCAGTTGCAGCAAAAGCAATAATTACTGCGAAGTAATGTCAGTGGAAACACTGGATAGCGTTTATGACAAAACAATAAATTATTGTGTACAAATTATTACTGAAGAGTTATTATCCAAAGAATAAAATCGTTTCGGAAAAGCGGGAGTCTATACTAATAATGATCAGATGCACGAGTTATTCTGAAAGAAATAGTTGAATAAGGTAGAGCACATTGCATTTATGGAGTGGGCGAAAGCCTTATATCATGCTGGTAGGAAAATGTTATGGAAAACGTGGAACAAGAGAGATTTTCTTAGTAAACAATAAGGGTCATAAAAATCGCATATAGTCCTCCAAAATAACTAACGATGATAACACATTAAAATGTTTACAAACAACTTGTTCCAACAAGAGTGTAGGTTAACACCCATACTTTTAATAAAAACCATCGTGTTACGTTTGAGACATAAGTATGAAATTGGTCTGTGCTCAAATTGTCCCATGACTGTTTTACAAATGTAAGGCTGTGAGCAGACCACCTTGCAGACTACAGTTTAAACAAATATCTGGAGAATAAGATTTCGAAGCGTCCGTTTCAGTATCCCAAAAATAAAAGTGATGGCTTTCAAAGAAACGAAAATGTAATGAGGACTATGATCGAAATAGGAAACAAAAAAATTGAACGAATTAGTAACTTCAATGATCAGAGTAATATTATAAGTTACCGTAATAAACTTCACGTTAACAATACACTGAAGAAGTATTATAATGCTACGTAGAAGAATCGATACAACACTGAGAAATAAACTAGTTAAGATACAAAACCTAACGTCTCCCTCTCATTGCTTTCTGGAATTACTTCGTTCTCAGTGTTTTTGGAAAATGTATTCCACATCTTCAAAATATTTACAATGACCACTTGATCTTCCACTAAAAATAATCTACATAACGATGTTGTGTTCTAAAACGAAATTCACGTGGCAGAAGGGAAATTTCTAAGATGAAGACAAGAGAGCAGGCCTTGGAATATAAGCTATAACAGAGAATATTCAATCCTATCGACAAAGTTTGCTGGTACTCTACCAAGATGAATTTAAAGTCCTTTACATACAAACTCTGTCTGTAGTCGAAGAAAAAGGTGGCTGGATCTTGTTAGAAGAAAATAAAAACAGTATCTAACTCCTAAAAACAAACATTAACTCTCAGATAGCCTTCATTATTAGTTGCACTTCATTTACTATATCCTTTGTGCTATTTCCATAAAAAGATAATGATACCCGAATATATTTCATAATTGTACTTCCTTTTATCTTGCCAACATAAGTTGCCAAACCCGTCACCTGATTGCCCTCCCCCCCCCCGCCCCCCACTGCGAGATATCCAGTTTTGGAAATATATATTTAAATAACCCATTCCTCAATTGTTCCCTCAATTTTAGTAACATATAATCCATATTTTCAATCTCATATAGAAAAAACTGCATCTTGCTAAGGATATGGTATCGAATGTTCCTTTTATTATCTGCTAACTGTACGAACTAGAACAATATATATACTACTGACCATTAAAATTGCTACACCATGAAGAAATGCTGATGATACACGGGACTGACATGTGATTACGTTTTTACGCAATTTGGGTGCATAGATCTTGAGAAATCAGTACACAGAACAACCACCTTTGGCCGCAATAACGGGCCGCGTTGGAGTAGCAGAGCGGTCTAAAGCGTCTCGCTGCGGAGCGCGCGGTTGCTCGCCGTGGAGGTTCGAGTCCTCCCTGGGGCATGGGTGTGTGTGTTGTCCTTAGGGTAGTTTACCTAGGTTTAAGTAGTTTGTAAGCTACGGACTGATGACCACGTAGTTTGGTCCTATAGATTTACAAACATATGAACGTAATAACGGCCTTGATACGCCTGGGGATTGTGTGTAACACAGCTTGGATGGCGTGTTCAGGTACAGATTCCCATGCAGCTTCAACACGATACCACAGCTCAACATGAGTAGTGACTGGCGTGTTGTCGCGAGCCAGTTGCTCGGCCACAATTGACCAGACATTTTCAACTGCTGAGAGATCTGGAGAATGTGCTGGTCAGGGCAGCAGTCGAACATTATCCGTATCCAGAAAGGCCCTTACGGACCTGAAACATGCGGTCGTGCATTATCCTGCTGAAACGTGGAATTTCACAGGGATCGAATGAAGGGTAGAGCCACGGGTCGTAACACATCTGAAATGTAACGGCCTCTGTTCAAAGCGCTGTCGATGCGAACAAAAGGTGACCAACACGTGTAACCAGTGGCGACCCATAACATCACGCCGGGTGATACGCCAGTATGGCGATGACGAATACACGCTTCCAATGTGC
Organism: Locusta migratoria; assembly: GCA_026315105.1. Lineage (NCBI taxonomy): Eukaryota > Metazoa > Arthropoda > Insecta > Orthoptera > Acrididae > Locusta > Locusta migratoria. The sequence continues at coordinate 220,926,774 of CM048751.1, read as the reverse complement.
GTTTACCGCGATGTCGCCAAACACGGATGCGACCACCGTGATGCTGTAAACGGAACCTGGATTCAGCCGAAAAAATGACGTTTTCCCGTTCGTGCACCCAGGTTCGTCGCAGGCGCTCCTGTCTGTGATGCAGCGTGAAGGGTAACCGCAGCCCTGGTCTCCGAGTTGATAGTCCATGCTGCTGCAAACGTCGTCGAACTGTTCGTGCAGAAGGTTGTTGTCTTGCAAACGTCCCCATCTGCTGGCTCAGGGATCGATACGTGGCTGCGCGATCTGTTACAGCCATGGCCTGTCATCTCGACTGCTAGTGATACGTGGCCGCTGGGATCCAGCACGGCGTTCCGTATTGACCGCCTGAACCCACCGATTCCATATTCTGCTAACAGTCATTAGATCGCTACCAACGCGACGAGCAATGTCGCGATACGAAAAACCTCTATCGCGAAAGGCTACAATCAGACCTTTATCAAAGTCTGAAACGTGATGGTGCGCATTTCTCCTCCTTACAAGAGGCATCATAACAACTTTTCACCAGGCCACGCCGGTCAACTGCTGTTTGTGTCTGAGAAATCGGTTGGAAACTTTCCTCATGTCAGCACTGTGTAGGTGTCAGCACCGGCGCCAGCCTTTTTTGAATGCTCTGAAAAGATAATCATTTACATGTCACAGCATTTTCTTCCTGTCGGTTAAAATTCACACACACACAAATACACACTTTTAAAGAAAAACATACTTAGCTAACAATATCCTAGAATTCGTTATACGGCTTTCGTTTGAAATGTCTCAGTTCTTTAAAATAACATGTTAAGTACCCTTTAATTGATGGAAAGGTTATTATAAAACTAATTGCTCCTCATTATAAGTAAATATTAAGAGCCAATTATATATGCCTTTTAAAGGAAAAACTGAGATACCAACACTAAAGCCTCAATAAGTAACCGTTTTCGATCTAATGATTTTGTTTCGTGTATAGTTAGTAGTAGTATTAGTAGTATTTTGTTAATGGGATATGTCTTCTCTTCCCCAAAATACTACTAATACTACTACTAACTACACATGAAACAAAATCATTAGATCCAAAACTGTTACTTATTGAGGCTTTAGTGTTGGTATCTCAGTTTTTCCTTTAAAAGGCATATATAATTGGCTCTTAATATTTACTTATAATGGGGAGCAATTAGTTTTATAATAATCTTCCCATCAATTAAAGGTACTTAACACATTGTCGGAAGATAAGACACGAGTAAATAATATAGTGTAACAGCGAATTTCTACGATTGCATTGTCTATTACAAGAACAGGAAAGATTGTATAGCAACATTTGTGAGATGCTGTCAGTTGTAACCTACAAGATGACACGCCCATGTATAACCAGTAGGTAACCCGAAGGTTTACCCTTGCGTAGAATTGTATTCGGTTACTCACAGTGAACTCAATCCCGTTCAAATTAAAGCCGCATTATATAAAGATTGTCAGCAGTCCACTCAATCAGAGAAATATAATGTAGTAAAAGTGCAGTTGATTTCTTCCGTCAGTTTTAAAGGACCGATGAGGTATTTTCAACTACCAAGCGATATTATAATTTGACTCCACACCATAAACATGAACCATTTCACACTACTGCTCAAATTGAAGAGCGTAGACACTAAACAGTACTTTGTTTCACTCTGCACCACACACTGTGGCTGTCCGAGAGCCTTTAAACGTCAGTAAAGCCATCCAACCTACACGCTTTGGTCCTCTTTGGCGTATTATCACGAAGACGAATAATGTGTTCCTGACCTCTCTCGCAGCAACGGTTCTTATTTTACTTATATTCAGAGTTCCTCCACTCAGCACTCAATATGGTCGACTTTCGACTGTCCATTGCCAGTCACTCTTTTAGTGCCTACGGAACTGCCTTCCCACGTGAAGTATCCGCCAGATGGTACGTTACATGACGAACTCCCACAAGGCGAAATCCTAATGTGTGGAACATCGGCACGCTGATTCCACGGGAAACAGTCTGGTCAAGCTTCCTCTTAATACACGTTAGAATATGCATAGAAGACTTTTTAACCCTTCAAGCGTGTGTGACGGCACATGCCGTCAGCTGCCGACAACTCGCTCAGCGTTTGAAATGTGCTATGCCGTCGTGCTTTGTGTATTCCGTTATTCATTTGCACCGATGCAGTATGAAGCGCGGTTGGTATATGGCAGTGTCATATATTCCCTATCTCCTTGTGGACGAAGTTTACATTAAGCTATTTGCATGGTGTATAGTTTTACGAACGTCTCTGCCTTTGTGTGCATGCCGATTTCCGAAGGTTGTGCACAACAACTAAACAAACTGAAGATGAAGAACTGCGAATTTATATGGATGGTTATAATGAGAGAGACGAGTTATTATTGTCTTCTGATAATTCTTCAGAAGACGGATTGACAGTGCTGTCTCACTTGACTAGAAGGAATGTAACAGTATTACTGGCACATCTGCATTTACATTTAACAATCCTAAAGGAAGGCTAGAACTGTTAAATCCAACTAATGCAGAGGCCATTAATTTATTTTGAATAGCGCTTTGAAAATATTCAAATCAAATGTTTGTAAATCTACGGGACTTAACTATGCTGGTCATCAGTCCCTAGTCTTACAAACTACTTAAATTAACTGATGCTAAGCACAACAAATACTCCCATGCCCGAGAAAGGACTCCAACTTCCGACAGCGAGCAGCGGCGCGTTCCGCAGCTAGGCGCCTTGGAACGCTCGGCCACTCCACCACGGCTTTAAAATGGAATAATAGAAATTATACACAAAAAATAGATACGTACAGTATTTAATATTCACAGAATGTATGACACCAGCTACGAATGGGCAAAGCTGAAGATGAGTACCCAGCAGCGATTCGAACATGGGTCTCCTGCATTCTAGGCAGTTGCGCTGACCACTACACCACTGGGGACACAGTTATCACCGCACCTGCAAGGACTACCTAAACACGCCTGCCGTTAGATACAAATTCCCAGCTCTACCCTGCCCACAGTACTCTAACTCGTAGTTTTTGAAACTAATTCCCGTAAGAGTAATAGTTAATATGAAAGAATAACGACTGTACAATCAGAAGTGACGTCTGTTCTTTGGAACAGACGCCACATGTATATACATACAGTATTGGTCGAATTTCCGCAGTAGGTGTCACGCTGTAGGTGCTGTGCATTATGCACTTCAACGAAAGTATGTTACGTAACGAAACTGTTTTATATTACAGTACACTGCCGGAAATTTAAAAAAAAGTACACGGTGTTATTCTTTTGCAATTAACTCAAGATTTATTGTTGAAACACTGTGAGGAGTACTGAGGCGCGATGTCTCGAACAATACAGTACACACGTATTGGGACATGCTGTGGTCAACACGAACGGATATGCAGATGACATGATTTCGTCGTACATATTACTCCATACCTGTTGGACCTCTTCACGTAGTTCTGCTTGAGTGTTAGGTGTTAGCTGTCGTCACATTATATCACAAAGGAGCTCAATTGGAGATAAGTTCGGTGGTCGTACCGGCGTGCTCAATTGCTGCACGTCTTTGTCCATTACCATGACTTTCACATGTGTGTGTGTGTGTGTGTGTGTGTGTGTGTGTGTGTGTGTGTATGAGAGAGAGAGAGAGAGAGAGATAATTTTTCTGTTAGAAAAATTCATCAGCTCCCTGCTGCTAGAAAGGCAAAAGAACGCGTCTTACAGAAGACTAGTCAGCGCTCCTTCCACAAGCAGGAAGGGTGAACGCTAGTTGTAATTAATCGTATCCCAGATCAAACGGAGTGGAATGGGCCCAGTGTGCCACAGACGAATGCCCTTTACGAGACCACTCTCGTCACGTTAACGTCATACGAGCAAACGAGCCTCATTTGCCTGCAGGCAGAACCTATTTACATCGCTGAAGAGCATGGCTCGCCATTCTATATTTCAAGTGATCCTCCGACGGCACTAATCGACCAGATGTTCACGTCCATCGTGTAGCGTAAGTGGAAGACGGGCTAGACGTGTGTGTGTGTGTGCCAGGTAGTCCCCTACTATTAACCGATTCCGATAGGTTCCTATTGGAACGTATGGACTCACGAACTCTCCGAACTTCAGTTGCCGTACGATCTGTTGCAGCTGCCCTTACAATACGACGATATTGACGGGCGTCTGTGCTGAGTGGCCGTCTAAAACCTCGTCTAGAGGTGTGCGAATGTTCAGGCGACCATTGACACCAACATTGTCGCACAACTGATGCTGTATGTCAATTATCCAAAACGAATTTATTTGTGGCACAGTCAGTAAGTTTTGAGGCATGACGCCTGCAGAATAGGCACCCTCATGACTCTGTATGCTGGCCATTGCATTTGAAATCGGACAGCAGGATAGATTGCATTTTTATGGGATTTCATTTTTCTGTCTTCGAACAATGTCGCAGCTGTGACATGCAAACGCTTACGGTTTTTTTAGGAGCGAAAGTACGGAACTTCATGCAATCAAGCGATTAAGACACTGCTAGAAAAGCCCTGTAGTCAACAGAATTGACTGCTGTTCTAGATATTATGACTCATGATTAAGAATATCTGTGCCAAGTTGTCTGCTAATTCAAACTGAATTACCCAGGGCAGGCGGCGAGGACGCCCCTTTGCTTACTGCCCCACGGGATTTCCCCTTTCTAGTTGCTAAACTGCTCAAAGTAGAGTGCAATGAGGAATCCATTTGTAACGCACTGAATTCCAGTAACGCTAAACAACACGTGGCAAAGCCACAGAATCTGTCAGACCAGTCCCCAGACAAAGGCTGATTCATTTAAAAATATAATACGTCAAATTTAATTACAAATTCCGAATTCTGATTAAATCCCGAGTTCATTGATTACACTCAGACCGGCTATTTTGTTAATTAATAATCAGTTGATCTTCATCGCACGATTATAGGCATAAAGCAAATTTTCCCAGACCCACAAACACTATTGACGTGTTGCCTGCATAGACGAGTATCGGCTGAAGGGGACAGTATAACTTTTGGCACTCCACACTTAATAATATTATTGCCGCGGCGGAGTGCTCTAGCTCATTGAAGCGGTATGCTACGATGCGTGAGGCCGCTCCCCGGGGGGGTTCGAATCCCCACTCGGGCACGGATGTTTGTGCCGTCTTTAGTATAAGGTAGTTCAGAAGTAGTTTGTAAGGTTAGGGGCTGATGAACCCGCAGTTAAGTCTCTTAAGCTGAACAAAGATGTTGAACCCTTCGGCCGTTATTTCAAACCGTCGCTGTAGCACATGGTGGCGGAGGGAGACGAGTTTTCGCGTTCTACGAATCCGCACCAGTACAGTACACCCAACACGACGGTTGGAATTCCAACACTGCCACAAGATAGTTAACGGTGAGTCCTCCCTCCTCTGTTGTCTACAGGATCCTTTTCGCCAAGCGCGAAGGTACACACGAATAATTGGTCACTTCTTTAAATAGCCTGGAGAGCAGCTCCCGAGCCCCATTCGGTTGTAGTTCCTGGTGGTATCGACATCGGGAGATCAGCTTCGTTTAGTGACACGTGCTTCCTAATTCCACGGGAGCAAGCAGCCTATCCCAGACTTCCGAGCCGGACTAGACATGATCACCGATACGCCATACTTCGCATCTTCCGTGGACGCGATCACCTTACTTCAGCATCTGTGCCGTCTTCTTGGAACTCTATTCCGGTATGCAGCATGTTAGATGCCTAGGTCCGACCGCTGTTCTTGTAATCGTGCGCGAACTCATGGCTAGTTTGTTACCTTCCGTCTTAAACTGTCTCTGATGACTGGTTCTTATTTATATTCTTACTTTTGTACGAATTTTGTGACTTAGCCTACAGCAAGTCTATTACACGCCCAGTGTGTGAGGGTTTATGGACATTTTTGACACGGCTACCTCGCCTCTATGCGATTTGTTTTCAATGTACACTGCTGGCCATTAAAATTGTTACACCTAGAAGAAATGCAGATGTTAATCGGGTATTGATTGGACGAATATATTATACTAGAAATAACACGTGATTAAATTTTCACGCAATTTGAGTGCGTAGATCTCGGAACAGAACAACCACCTTTGTCCGTAATAATGGCCTTGATACGCCTGGGCATTGAGTCATCCAGAGCTTGGATGGCGTGTACAGATGTCCATGCAGCTTCAACACGATACCACACTTCATCAAGAGTAGTGACTGGCGTATTGTGACGAGCCAGTTGGTCGGCCGCCATTGACCAGACGTTTTCAGTTGGTGAGAGATCTGGAGATCGTGCTGGCCAGGGCAGCAGTCGTACATTTTTCGTATCCAGAAAATGCTCGTACAGGACCTGCAACATTCGGGCGTGCATTATCCTGCTGAAATATAGGATTTCGCATGGATCGAATGAGGGGTAGAGCCACGGTTTTGAAATGTAACGGCCACAGTTCAAAGAGCCCTCGATGTGAACAAGAGGTGACCGACACGTGTAACCAATGGCACCACATACCATCACGCCGGGTGATACGCCAGTATGGCGATGACGAATACATGCTTCCAATGTGCGTTCACCGCATTGTCGCCAAACACGGATGCGACCACCGTGATGCTGTAAACAGAACCTGGATACATCCTAGAAAATGACGTTTTGCCATTTGGGCATCCAGGTTCGTCGTTGCGTTCACCAACGCATGCGCTCCTGTCTGTGATGAAGCGTCAAGGTTAACCGCAGCCCTGGTCTCCGAGCTGAAAGTCCATGCTGCTGTATACGTCGTCGAACTGTTCGTGCAGATGGTTGTTGTCTTGCAAATGTCCCCATCTCTTGACTCAGGGATCGAGATGTAGCTGCACGATCCGTTACAGCCATGCAGATAAGATGCCTGTAATCTCGACTGCTAGGGATTCAGCACGCGTTTCGTATTGCGCTCCTAAATCCACCGATTCCATATTATCGTGACAGTCATTGGATCGCGACCAACGCGAGCAGCAATGTCGCGACAGGATACACCGCAACCGCGATAGGCTACAATCCGACCTTTCTCAAAGTCGTTAACGTGATGGTACCATCAAGCAACGCCGGTCACCTGCTGTTTGTGTATGAGAAATCGGTTGGAAACTTTCCTCATTTCAGCACGTTGTTGGTGTCGCCACCGGCACCAAACTTGAGTTAATGTCATGAAAATATAATCATTCGCATATCATAGCATCCTCGTCCTGATGGTTAAATTTCGCGTTTGTAGCACGTCAAACGATATTACGTCATAACCAATGGAAATCGCAAAAAATGCCATATGATGCGGCGAGACTTTCGAAATACACTGTATGAGAATGACAGTACTTAACGACTTGCAACAAACTTTAAACATAATTTAAAACCTTTACTAAACTTTTTCTCGCTGACACCCGTAGCAAAATGATGAAAGGAAAAAAGTTTATCGCTTACTACTTTTCCGCTGTTTATGAAGTAAAACTACGGCATTGGGTATGACATTACAATTTATAATTTCTACACTACAAATTTTAGCCGTAGGAAATTTCACAGGCAGTATACGGACATAAAGTTGAATGTACTTTCTAAATTGTATCACAGTACGACACGTAGTTCAAGAAATATGAGCACATAAACAGTAACGTTCATGGAAAACCGCCCATCACGCAACAAGTTTTAATATATTACTTCTATACCACTAATTGTATTCCCAAGAGAATTGACAGACATACATATATACCTGAAAAGTGGCAAGAATAAATAAATAAATACATACGACACATGGTTCAGAAGATATGACGTGATAAACAATAGGAAACGCAAAAAAAAAAAAAAAAAAAACAAAAAAAAAAAAAAAAAAAAAAAAAACTGTCACATAATGCGGCCAGATTTTATAAACACGCTATATGAGAATGAGAGTACTTAGCGACTTGCAACAAACTTTAAAGATAATTTAAAACCTTTATTAAACTTTTCTCGCTGACAACTATAGCAAAATGAGGAAAGGGAAAAAGTTTATCGCTTACTACTTTTCCGCTGTTTATGAAGTAAAACTACGGCATTGGGTATGACATTACAATTTATAATTTCTACACTACAAATTGTAGCCGTAGGAAATTTTACAGGCAGTATACGCACATATTGTTGTATGTACTATCTAAATTTTATCACAGTACGACACGTAGTTGATGGGATATGAACACATATACAGTAACGTTTGTGGAAAACCGCCACATCACCGACCAAGTTTTAATGTATTACTTCTTTACTACGAATTGTATTTCCAAGAGATTTAACAGACACGCGGCCCTTATACAAAAATATGTATACCAGAAAAACAGCATCAATAAATAGATAAATACCCGGACAACGCCGGGTTTTCAGCTAGTTTCCTTATACAGTAAGTTGCTAACAATAAACTGCGTAACATCGGAGGCCTGGGACACGTTCTCACTGTGTTACGCCCACCGCTGCATTACTTCGGGAACGACCCTCGTACATGCAGGCATGTAGCCGGCAGGTGTGGACAGGCGCCGTGCAGCGCTGTCAGCTGTCCTACGGCCTCCGCCGCAGCAGCCGCAGACGTCACTACCGCCCCCACCCACCCTCCTGACCGCTAGCGTACCACGGGGCGCCAAACCCCTTCACACACCGCCACGCGCGCACGGCTGCCGGCAACCGCAGTCAACACATACCTAGGCGCCGCGACGGTCAGTTCACCTGCCTGCCTGCCTAACTGCCAGCGCATTGCTTACACGAAGCTTCCCTTTGGTTGCAGCCTCAGTGTCGGACGCCTGGGGGATAGGCAACCACGCGACTCTGTATGTCGTAAACGCTGCCGTATTACAAGGTATTATACGGCAGCGTGTGCAACTTGGGCTATTCCGATTGAAATCGGGCGGTAAAGAGAAAATTGCCGTCGTATCATTTTAATAATATTAGTAATTTCTACATGTGCCACATATTACTTGTCTCGGTCACCTCTTGATCTCATCGACGGCACTTTGAACAGTGGCCATTACATTTCAGAGCCGTGACTCTACCCTTCCTTCGACCCCTGCGAAATCCTAAATTTCATTGTCTGGTCAATGAAGGCCGAGCTACTGGCTCGTCACAATATGCCACTCACTACTCTTGATGAACTGTGGTATCGTGTTGAAGCTGCATGGGCATCTGTACCTGTACATGCCATCCAAACTCTAACACAATGCCCAGGCGTAAAAAGGCCGTTATTACGGCCGGAGGTGGTTGTTGTGGGTACTGATTCCTCAAGATCTATACATCCAAATTGCGTGAAAATGTAATGTATTTGTCCAATGAATACCCGTTCAACAACTGCATTTCTTCTTGGTGTAGCAATTTTAAAGGCCAGTAGTGTACATTAACAACAAAGCTCATAGACGCGAGGTAGCCCTGTCATAAATTTCCATAAACCCTCACACACCGAAGGCAGCCATTGGGCGCATAATAGACTTACTGTAGGCCAAGTCGCAATTTTCGTAAAAGAGTAAGAATATAAATAAGAACCAGTCATCAGAGAAAGAGATTAAAACGAAAGGTAGGAAACTAGCCATGAGTCTGAGCACGATTACAAGAGCAGGGGTCGGACCTATGCATCGAACATGCTACATACCGGAATAGCAGTTCCCGAAAAGAAGGCGCAAATGCAGAAGTAAGGCGATCGCGTCCGCGGAAGATGCAAAGTATGTCGTATTGGTGATCATGAGTCCGGTGCGGAAGTCTGGGACAGGCTACTTGCTCCTAAGGTAATGGAAAGCACGTGTCGCTAAACGACGGTAACTGCCGCACGCTGATCTGCCGATGTCGACAGCACCAGGAACTGCAACGGAATGGGGCTCGGGGGCTGCTCTCCAGGCTATTTAAAGAAGTGACCAATTATTCGTGTGTACCTCCGCGGTTGGCGAAAAGGTTCCTGTAGACAACAGAGGAGGGAGGACTCGCCGATACCTATCTTGTGGCCGCCGGCAGTGGCGGAGTTCCAACCGTCGTGTTGGGTGGTCTGAACTGGCGCGGATTCGCAGAAGGAGAAAACTAGTCTTTCTCCGCCACCACGTGCTACAGTGACGGTTTGAAATAACGGCCGAAGGGAAACTAAACAAGATTTGATTTCGCCATCTTGGCCATTTTGTGTAATAATTAAATGTTCAGTGCCAAAATTATGCGGCTCCCTCCAGCCGATATTCGTCTACGCAGGCAACACATGAGTAGTGTTTGTGGTTTTATGCCTATAATAGTGCGATGAAGTATTATTGATTACTAATTAACCAATCTGAGTGTGCAATCAATAAATTCGAGATTTAATGAGGATTCAGAATTTGTAATTAAATTTGTTGTATTATTTTTTTAAATCAGTCATCCTTTGTCTGAGGTCTGGCCCGGCAGATTCTGTGACTTTGCCGCGTGTCTTTTACCGTTATTGGAATTCTGTGCGTCACAAATAGTTTCCTCTATTGCACTCTACTTTGAGCAGTTTAGCAACTAGAAAAGGAAAAACCCGTGGGGCAGTAATCAAAGGGGCGTCCTCGCCGCCTGCCCCGGGTTATTCAATTTGAATTAGCAGACACTTTTGCACATATATTCTTAATCACAATTCATAATATCCAGAACAGCAGTTAATTCTGTCGACTGCCGGGTTTTTCTAGCAGAGTCTTATTCGCGTGATTTCACGAAATTCCGTTACTTTTGCTCCTAAAAAAAAAACAACCGGAAGCGTTTGCATATCACAGCTGCGACATTGTTCGAAGACAGAAAAGTGATGTCCCATAAAAATGCAAGCTATCCTGCTGTCCGATTTCAAATGTAATGTCCCGCTACAGAGTAATGAGAGTGCCTACTCTGCAGGCGTCAAGCCTGAAAACTTACTAACTATGCCACATATAAATGGGCATTACAGGCCCATCCTCAGCAACATAGCGGACCGAGAAACGATACGTGCGTTACTAAGCAATAAACAAAGACATATTCTCTAAAATTTTATGTTCCGTAACGCGACCATTCAACCCTCCTTCTCTCCTCCCTCTGGCACAAAATTGAAATAAAACTTACATTTAGTGTTTTTTTTTTTAAATACTGTTCTCAATATAAGGCTTCTAGACTATCAAAATAGCACAAGCTTCAGTATAAACAACACGTTCTACCGCCTGTCACCGTACCAGTGTCATTTTGCTTCATACGTGTTGCACAAGTCGGTAGTCTTGTTGATTATTACATCAAGTTTACAACTGCTGGCAGCCACAATGTTCGAACATTTTCTTTGTAGCTGCTCTGTTAAAAGGGATTCATGAAACCTGGTGAAAACATACGACGTACCGCCAGTGATGTAAGCTTCTTAAATAAAATTAATACCTTCTTTAGCATACTATGTATGATGGTGCGTATTCTGCTACTTTTACTTTGCTTAATTTCTGAAAACATAATTATATAATACCCTAACACGAACTGAGGGCACGTATTTTTAATATTAATCGTACAAGAAGACTAATGACACATACATAATTAGAAATGAGGTTTGTCATAGATGTTGCGAAAAAAAAGAAGATATCTGTTGCATGCAGCCGGTAAGAGTGGTAAAAAGAAAAAGGAATTTTAGAATAATACTCCAAATTCTCCGTAAGTTTTGCCACTTTATTATAACCTATTGTTGGTGGCGTACCTATACAGATAAAATAGCTCACTCAGTTAGCACGTGTAATTCCACTATTTAGGTTCTGGGTTCCTATTGCACCCATTTTTTTTTAATTCTTCGTAATGTTGAATTCTTAACTTTTAAATATGATTAAACAATTCAGTTTATGAACTCAGTATTAATATATTCAAATTCATTACAATAAATTCATTTAATGAGTTTAAAAAGCAATTATTCTAAATAATACATTTCAAGTGTCTCCGTTGATTGTCCATAAGAACATAGTTTTATTGAAAAATGGTAACCCCACAAGGATTTTCTAATAGTGAAATGAGAGTTGAAAATTTCGAATGAGCGGGAGTGCTTGCTTCGTAAAGAAATTGTAATTAAGGATAGAAGGTAGTGTACTGAGTACCCCACGCGCTTTCTCGTCAAAGGAAAAAAAATTTAAATATAAACAATCGACGCGCCCGGTCTAGAATAAAAAATACATCACCAGTGCTCTACATTATGATTCTTCAATTTATAAAGACAAAATAACGCTCAGCGTTAATCCTGCGACTATGTGTGTGAAACCGTTGCAGAGCTAGTTATTATAATTAACTGATGACGTTTTTATACAGTACAACGAACCCGAAGAAAAAGTCTTTATGAGGCGATATGTGGAGTTCCTCATTCTCTCTCTCTGTCTCTCTCTCTCTTTCGTTCTCTCCCTCACTCTCTCTCGGGCACTATTTTACCTTTCCACTTCCAAAGAACACAATTCCCAATTATTCATGCATTTGCAATTACTATTAATAAGTCTCAAGGAACACATTTGAAAATGTTGGATTCTATTCAGAAAATCAGTCTTGACACATGGTCAGCTGCATGTTGCAGCAAGCAGAGTTCAGTCGTTTGATGGTTTGAAATGTTATATTTGTTAACATAGAGAACAAGGGAATTTTGCCAATGATGAAAGGATTTTTACGAAAAGTGAAGTTTTTACTGAAGCTGTATAACGCTAAATTGTGAAACACAGCAATTAATTCCCTCATTTGTGTCTTTCATTCTCTCATGTTTCCTCTTTGCCCCTTCTTTCACCTGTTTTCATAGCATTCACATTAAACCTGTAAATTTGCCATGCTCAATAAATTGTAATAACGTTATGTTTTTTTTTTTATTTTCATGATTTTGCAAAAACAAATGGTGGAATTTCCTCCACAGGCAATACTAGTATGCTTCAATACACCAGTTCTGTTATTGTGTTAAAGGTTGTTTGTCCTTACGTATTAAGTTTATACACAGATACAAAATAATTTCACAAAGGTTGAATACTATGCGACGTCAAAAATTCAGCTACAGTGGAACTGTATATCGAATGCTTTATAATGTAAGGGCAGAAAAATTTTATTTCCTTAAACCAGCCACCATGAGTTAGGTTTCGCATGATTTCCCTAATTCATTTTCAAGAATGTTCCACCACCTGAACTTTCCTTTCATTGTAAGCAACTACATGTGACGCTTTGTGTCAGCTCTAACAAGGAAACCACATGGGTCTCGGATTTTAGAATTTATTTATATTTCCGCTACTTGAAGTTCAGAACTATATTAACAATCAGCCAAAGCCATTCGACGCAACTCTAAAAAATTCTCGTGAAAATCGACTTTGAACTTCTGCAAAGTTTACTTAAGTACCAATAATTAAGAGAGATACACGTTCTGTCGTTTTAGCTCAGGTGGTAGCGTTCTGCCCTCACAAGCATTGAGTACTTGGTTAGAATCCCACCGTGGCAGATATTTTTTTCGTTTTCGAATTCAGTTATATAAAACGTTTTGGGGTCTTTAATTCCACGTGTTGTGTCAGTTTGTTTATGTGTATGTAGACGAGCTGAAAACCTTGTCATCGCGAAAATCGATGGTTTAGAAGGTTAGCTGCTTAGAAAGCCTTTAGTAGCTATATAGATGATCCAAAAACAGTGTCATAGCTCTACACAAACACAACAATCAAAACTACCGTTTTCAACTAATAGTGAAGTGTAAAAAGTGTACCTTATATTTTATTGAAACCATTATTATTAACAACATCCCATAAAATATCAAAAACTACGAATAAACAAAATAAAAACATGCACTTTTTGTAAATATTTCTATTACATATGAAAATTGAGTAAGAAATGTAACACAAAGAAGAAAATAAAATAAATAAAGGATCTGTCAGTACAGGATTCGAACGACCGACCCCAATGTTGTAAGACCAGAACGCTACCACCTGACCTACAACTACATTTGCTGCTGTTCATTTAATGATTGGTACTTTCAAGTCGACTTTCTCGAAAATTTTTGAGAGTTTGACTGATTGTTACTTCAGTTCTGAATTTCACGTGCCATAAACATCAAAAAATTCTGAAATACGATGCCCATGTAGTCTCCTTGTAAGCCTCACAGAAATATTTGGAATGTAGAGCACCAAAATTGTGCCCATAATGCACAAGTTCGAGCCACTGTGGTGTGGAACATCGCGCGGGGTTTGTGGATAATAGCGCAGCAAAAGACCTGAAGTTAACGAGAAGATGGACCTCCTCGGAGGAGATTCAACTCAAAGTGGATTCTAAACTAATCGGAAGTTCAATACATCTCGCCAGTTCTCTTATATTAAAACACCAACAGATAACGAGAGTGCTCTCACCATACTGTAACACCCTTTACTATTAATAACAACCACATCTTTGCATCAAACAACTACTGTTAATCCAGAATGAAGACTGTAGCGTTCTCTGACATAACGAGCTTAATAATTCATGTTAACATGAAAAAAATTTTAGTGTATCACTTGGCCCAAAGATCCATTTCCAGTTTTTGTTTAATCGAAGAACAGTCCCTAGTAAATAAACGTGAATGACTTGGAGTCACCAATTCGTCATTAATCTTGCAGAACACGTCGATCAGCGTCCTTTGGTGACCTTTCCTTCATACCAGTTTTCTTATTGATAAACAGCCCTTTAACTCAGGTAACTGCTTGTGTAGTACCGTTTATCTAAGGATGAGATGTGTACAGGATGTCTTACACTATTCTCTGAAGGGGTCTTCGCCATCTCTGATAGAAAGCACTCTAGCTACATACTGATAAGTGCTGCGACCTTTCCTCGAGCGTTATACCCCGCAAACATCTGAGCTCCCAGAATTCCCCATGGCTGTAAACAGCCATCCAGTTCCATTCCAGCACTTTCCAGCCACCTGCTCTTCTCGTGGCTGACGTCTCTCTCACATACAAACACACCAACCCGCCCACAAACACACACACACACACACACACACACACACACACTTTGCTGCATTTCCGTCCCTCCCCGGGACATATCGAATCGAATTTCCTGCTGGAGGATAGCGGAAGTCTTGATAGACGACGTTAAGAAAATATTCCACCAGAGGTATTTTCACGCTGCCTTTTCTCGGCGTACGTCTTTTCGACAATATTCTCTATGTGTTACTGTTTGATCTGGCCGGAGGGACACAGTACTAGACTTGTTCTACAGTAAAATCAAATGCAGAAACCTACATGTACTCCGTCTCAAAATTTTATCCGTTCTTTACAGTAAAGGATATGCGTGAGATGGAAGTGAACCACACAATTTCTGTTTTGACGCCACGATATTTTTCTATTTAGTTTTCTCAAATACTTTCTTATACTTCTGTTCCATAAAATTTCATGGAGAGTTAAATGCATAACGATATAATAAGCAATAAACGCATAGATCCAGATTTATGTGCATTAGGATAAAATTTCAGTTCGGTTGGTATCCAGTTTTAAAATCCATCGTAAATTTTGTTTTCAGCAGAGAGATATAGTACATAATTATATCAAGGCATTTGAACGTGATTTAGCGTTCCCTACACACTCACGCTGTAATGTTAAGAGTCATATGTTTGAATGCTAATTTGTGGTTATGTGAAAGCGAAGTAGTACGTATTCTAACTTGTAAGATAAGCAACTACCGAATTTCTTCCGGAACTCATGCTGAACATTTTGAAGCGGATATTTGCAGAAAAGCAGTAAAACAAAGAATATATGTTATTTCTAGTGCGTATTCTACTGTTTTAGAATGTCTTCTTGTGCTTTTATACGTTTTACTCGTAGACGAGCATAGAAAGTCGTTTCACACAGTTAACTTTACATGACTACGTCAATTTGTCACTTTATCCCACGTTTCGTCTTTACGCATTGAAATGTATCACACCCATTTCTTTTGACTTCCGAAAACGTGGCAGAGTGTTGTATATTTGCTTCACTCAGCTTGCCGTACTCTCTGGGTTATTTTCTCTATTTGGTTTTCAGTGTAATCAAAGTGGTTTATTCATCATTGATTAATTACTTTGTCTGGCTTACGAGGCATTTAAAAATCAATAATAACGTATTGTATTAATTACAATAGGCATAACCTTACACTGAATTACAATACCCTTTACATACGCTGCAATAATAATATACATCATTGACACCTAATGTTTTTCGTAATGAGACACACAATCTTTCGGAAAATATTTTCACGGCACAAAATAAGCACTACCTGGATTTCACAGCAATCATTATCATTACGCAGCTTGAAAATGAAGTATTATATATACGAATGCTTAGCTCACTAACATTGTAAAAATGTCGTTGGAAAGATTAAAAATATTGTTCTGTTTTAAATTTATTTTACACAACTTAACCCTTTAATTGGCACACACAGGAATCACGCAAAGGAAATGTGTTATGTTAAATTAAATGCGTAGGGGCATATGAACAGATTTATACGATTTTTTTGATAATATAGTTTCTGGTTTTTAAGTAACATTGCCCAAAAACTTCGTATGGTGGTACAGTATCAATACTACAGTATTGTTTGTAGAAATTATTGTATATCTGACTACTTCATGTGAAACGTGTAGAAACAAGTCGTTTTTGGTGCAAAGTTCAGAACAATCGTACGATTTCAACATTTTACAATCGTGTACCCCTGAAGACAATACCTGCATATTCCTTGTGGCCCATAATCTGCCAAGTGACAACATATTGTCATACCTGTCATACAGTACATCATTTACCGGTACAGGAGATGCTGTTTCGTTCTTCTTTTGGACTTATTGCCCATTTTGTAGTGGTCTACCAGGCCTCCTCTTCACAGTAAATATAAGTCCATTTTCAGTCTCCCATGTAAGAACTCGACAACAATTTTCCATAATAAATGAACTTCAAGGCTTCCTATTTTCTTTTTATAAAAAGTTTTCTATGTATCACGAAAAATATCGTCACAAATTGAAACAGACATGTACCTCGGTAACTTAAGCTTGGAGTGTCCGCTAAAGATTCGGTTTATTGCTAAACTTTTCGAAAAAGACAAGGTGACATATCTTTATTGGAGAGCTTAAACGTTAGTTTCAAGCACCGTTGCCCAACCAAGGATGAAACTCGAAGCATGTTTCAGAAAACCACGCACATTTTCATGTTCCTAGAGAGCAAAATTGTCAAATAAAGGGTTAAATAGAAAACTCGATAATTATTTGTTGAATTGTTTAGTGTTGATACATTATACAAGGCGTATCCAGATAGAAAGAAGAAGAAGAAAAAAAGAAAGAAAGGCAATACAGGTAGATGAAAACCGTTACTGGCTACTGGTACAGCAATGATTGGACTATTTGTGACATGGTCGCCTAAAGAACTCAGACCACTTTGAACATGTTTGATGTACTGACACATGTCGCTGGACACTGATTCGATTTATCATTTTGTACTTATCATGTTGCGGGTTCGACTGTCGTATTAATCTGCCGCCTGCGAATTAACGTGCGACAGCCATCTTCAGCTCTTGCTGTTTGCCCAAACACTACCCAGAGGACAGGAATTTCTTGCGGTTTCGTTGAAAGGCAGGGAAGAAGGAGTTCACAGGTGTTTTGGACAGGTCAGGAAAGCTGCTAGTGAATCCTGTGGATGATCTGGGCAGACGGAGAGAATAGTTTGAAGAACTGCTCAATGTAGGTGAAACGTTCAATGATGTGTCTGATTTTGAGGTAGAATGAGATAGTAATGATGATGGCAACATAATCACATTTGAGGAATGGAGAGAATGGTCAATTTGTGGAAATTTTTCAGCAATCAGTCGTGAAACTATTTATTTATTTACAGATCTAGATTTCGATGACTATGTGGTCATTATCACTGCTTAAAAAAATTGAAATACTTAAGACATCTCGACCTCCATGTTGGAGGTTGCGTTCGTACTGACGCAGCTGTTACAATTCTTACACAGTTGACGTCAGGATGTGTCATTTGCAAGGTCGAGATGTTTTAAGCATTTTAATTGTTTTTAAGCACTGATAATGACCACACAGTGGTCGAAATCTAGATCAGCAAATAAACAAATATTTTTACGACTGATTTCTGAAAAAATTCCATAAGTCAAATACAGTCGTGGAGCTCAAATTCCACCATGGGATCAAGCCTGATAGAATAGTCAATAGATTGCAATGCAATAAAAAGGCCTTGGTGGATGAAATTAAGCCGTATCTCGTTAAATACAGTGAAACGTCAGGTATCTAATGGTTACACAGAATAACTGAAAACTATCAAGGTATCTCTTTAATCAGCGTTGTGGGGAAAATATTCTCAGGTATTGTTGAAAGGAGAGTGCGAGTATTAGTTGACGACAAGTTGGATGAAAATCAGTGTGGGTTTATACCTCATAGGGCCGGTTCGTCCATCTCTCGTTAATCTTCTCGTTAGTAAACAAGAAGATGCCTTTAATGTCCAGTTAAATGTGCTAGTTAAGTGCACTGCGTTTGTCATTGCCATTTACACTTCTTGTTTGTTAACCTGGAGAAAACGAGAAGGTGCGATATATTTCGGCTATGTTGCCAATAGAAACAAATGAAAGTGCCGTCTGAATAAACAGCTGTTCCCCATATTCGACATCACGAAAGAGGTTAGCAGACAGTTGTTATTTGGCGCTATGGCAAACAAACGCGAAAGAAGCTCGAATTTTACAATACGTTAGTGCGAGAGTCTTGAGTCCTTAATATAGAAATATAAGGACACATTAGAATTTAAAAAAAAACGACGGAAGGAAAAGGAAGCGACATTGTGGAAAATGAATTCAATGGAAGATGTAGAACAGCAAAATTGCTAAGTACGATACCATCCTGCCAAGTGCGTAGTACCTTAGTGCAAACAATAATTTGCACATAGTGGAAAGTGCACTGTTGCTGTAAATCGAAGGAAGAAATCGCATTTTAGGCCTTCCACTAGGTGCAACAGACATAAGTAAATACTGAAAAAATAAGCTTGCAGACATAAATAATGTATTTTGTTTTCTATTTCGATTGATAACTTACAAAATACGTAACTCTCTGTTGGACTCTTCAGATGGTCGTGGACTTTTTCATTCAGCGTTTCCAAAGTGGCTATTGAAAGACGAAATCGAGTAACAAATTCAGCATCATATCAGCATTCAAAATGATTTGAATGAACATAAATACGTCTAGGACGCCTTATAGGGGCAATGACCTCTACATCGTCTAAAATATTGACATCGTCGTAATTTTTAACCAAATTTCTTATTCCAGCCATTTTCATCATACCTATTCTCACTTAACTAGTCGTTACCTATCGTTCCTATTTTGATATCGCAACAATAATTTTAAGGTTATGTTGCATATCTGCAATGTATCAGAGTCATCTAATAGCTACTGACATGATTGAAGCGAGAAATATGACGATACAATTTTCCAATAAAACTGCTTTCCACGCTAGTTTTACATAAATGTAGTTCCTCTGTTATTTTGTTCGATAAATCGATCTTTATCTCGTGAATAGGCTATACTGCGGTATTTCAGCGCTTTGGAATCCTGCCATTTTCATACAGATTCTAACTTAACTGGTCGTTAGCCGTGTAACGAGCAGAATTTTACTCGTTAACTTAACAGCCAGTTTGAGGTCTTTTAACGTCAGGTTAACTCATAACGAAACATTGACAAACGCAGTTCTCCGTTAACGACAAGTTAAAATCTTAACTGGAACTTAATGAGACCTTTACAAACCGGCCCTTAGAGGCTGTCAGTACCAGGTATTTAGGTTACGGCAGATAATGGAGAAGTGCTATGAGTGGAACGGGGAATTGTATCTATGTTTCAAAGATTTAGAAAAGGCTGATGACCGTGTTCATAGGAGGAAGCTGGTGACAGTTCTAAAAGTTAAGAGAATAGGAGGCAAATTTCTCCAGGCAATTAAACGTCTTTACGTAGACTGTCAGGCATCAGAGTAGACGCCAAATTAAGTTCCTGGCTTAGGGTAGTTTCAGGGGTAAGACATGGCTGTAACCTGTTACCACTGTTGTTCATAATATTCATCGATCATATGTTGAAAATAGTAGACTGGAAGGGCAGATTTAAAATAGGTGAAAACAAAATAAGCAATCTAGTATATGCAGATGACCCAGTTGTGAGGCTGATTCGATTGTATGGCTGCAATCTAATATTTGGGAGCTCGATCAGAGGTGGAAGGGTGAAAATCAGTATCTCCAAAACGAAATTAATGTTTGTTGGAAAGAGATTTTAAACAGATTGAGTGCCAAACAGAAGGAACAAAGAACAGATAGTTTCAAGTACCTAGGATGTATTTTCACACAGGATGGCAACATAGTGAAAGAACTTGAATCAAGGTGCAGCAAAGCTAATGCAGTGAGTGCTCAGCTAAGATCTACTCTCTTCTGCAAGAAGAAAGTCAGTACCAAGACTAAGTTAGCAGTGCATCGCTCTACCTTTTACCAACTTTCTTGAATTGGAATGAAAGCTGGGTGGATACTGATTACCTTATTCATAATGTTGAAGTTACAGATATGAAAGTAGCAAGAATGATTGCAAGTACTGACAGATCTGAACAATGGCAAGAGGGTATCCATAATGAGTAAATCAAAGAAAAACTTGTAATAAACACCACGGATGAAGCAGAGAGAACAGGCTGAGATGGTGGGGTCATGTTAAACACATGGGAGAAGCAAGGTTACCTAAGAAACTCATGGAGTTGGCAGTGGAGGGTAAGAGAAGTCGAGGAGTACTTTGATTCTGTGAAGGGTTATTTTGAAGTAAAAAGTGTAACATTAGACGACGAATTAATGTGAAGGTTGAATAGGGGGTCATGGAGAAATTTTATAAGGGGGACTATGCTCCAGGCAGAAAACTGAAATTAGGCATAATTAGTATTTAATGATAATGAAGAGGAGGAAGAAAAGATGGAAACCGCAAGGGAACAAGTTCACGACTGTGAGCTGGACTATCAAACAGCTCCTCCCAGCCGAACTTCCTCCAAAAAAGTTTGTTATGTAGAGAGCCACGACGGGTTTCGTATTGGTACAGACCAGCCTAACTATTGCAGGCCCCTAGTTCTGAATGTCACGTCACGGTTACCGCATTGTTTCACACTGTTACACAGGCGGCAAAATGCTACGTTAGAGGTATACAAAACGTGATCCAATATATGATAAATGTGTCAGTTCTCTTGGTGACTATGTTGGAAAATGGCTGAAACCGTGGTGTACCTGTTGCTTATAATTTTTCATATAACCATGTTGTTTTACTTTGTGGATGCACCTCATATATATGCGTTGGATAATTTATTTATTTTTTATTTGTTTATTTTTTGCCTCCCTCTCTCCAGTTGCAGTTATACAGTTTACAGGTTAGGTTAACGACTCTTGAGACTGTACATTAATCTGTTTTTAACCAAACGCGTTTCACTTTCTTTTAAAGCATCTTATTCCCATACATGTTTCAGAATCTTTGTTCCATCACCAGTGGAATATTGGTTAAATCTGTAAGTATATAATATTTACAATGTACACTGTATTTTATGATTCGAAAAACAACATATTAAACTTGAAAGAAAATATGGTTTACCTGGCGAGTTTACATTTTTTGTTACAGAGTGAAACATTTATGAAATCAGTGATTTTTTTGTAACTAAAGAAGACGTCTTTAAGAGTTGCGCAAATATTTAGAAAATTTCATGTTGGTTACTCAGAGTTGTGCTTGGTGAATCTTGCTCTCTTCTGTGGTAAATGCGTCCATACTTATCACAAGACATTTTCGTCACTTAATGAACTTTTTACTTCACTTTTTACTGTTCTGGCGAGTTTTTGTGGTTTTTGTGTTCGCAGTTGTTCTCGCCTTCGTGTGGCTTCAAAAAGCAATAGCTGTTTCAGTTGTATTTGTATAATTCCCTTAATGGTGTTGAATATTGAACCATTGCATAGTGTATTCATTCATGACTTTTTTTACCTTGTGCTATTTTCTATTGTGTGTCTAAATTTTCTTCTGTTGTCAGTTTACAGTATTTTTAAATCTGCCTCTATTGTTGTTGGGTGATGTAGTATTTTGTTCCTGTACCTTTAAGTACAAGTTGGTTGAGAACGATTTATATTCCGCTCTTCTGTCTAGATATAATATATAAAGCGCAAGGATATATGCAATATTTTAAAATTTGGAAAGAAGATATAAATTGTATTATTTACACAAAATAATAATGAAAATAACATTAGTGATTTTACATACATACGTATAAGACAACTGATGGAAAACATTATACATCACTGTACGATGATACACAAATGAAAATAATGTACAACATTAAGATTTAAGCTCTATCACAGTTAAAATATGGAGGTGTCGTCTGCGAGTAGACATTTATAAACACATAACACCAGTCGATGCACTGAGTACGCAGCCAACAGTGAATGGCGGTGCACCGGAACACACACAATTAGATGCAAAGATGCAATGCCCCGTGAGGAGGGAGGGGGGAATGGCATGCGGGAGCGGTTGGGAGAACAGGGAGAGGGGGAGACAATAAGGGAGTAGGCAGTGGAAACTACACTAATGAGACATGAAAGGTGGATTGGAGGAGAGTCCAGAAGGACTGTCGACTGTCATAAAGAATGGTGTAGAAAAGAAACGGATGAGGAGAGATGGGATTGAGGGAGCACTGAAGGGAAGAGGGGAGAAATAGGAGAGGATTCAGAATTAGTAGGAGGCGAAAATGTCTTGACATAGGGCATCCTCCAGGATGGGAAGGTGTCGGTAGTCGTCACAGTCAGGATGCAAAGAGAGGAGAGGTGTTGGGTATGGGCTATGCAGTAATGGAGTTGATGCAGTAAGCCAGAGAAGAGGAGATGTGGTTGATGATGGGAGGGTCCATTTCGCAGGAAATTAACCGGAGGTGAGTATGTTAGGAAAAAGAGGAGGTTGGGCAAGGCGAAAAGGTCATATAGGATCTCCATGGGTTTGGAAAGCGCGGCAGAGCACATGGCGTTCAAGGTTTTGAAGGGGTTTTTAGAAATGCTCGGAGGCGGAGATCTAGGCAGCATTGTCAGAACAAAGGATGGGGCGGAAAAGGGATTTATACGTGTAGAAGACAGTGGCCTGAGAGGAGCTTGACCAGACAGTTGCAGGCCATGGATTTGTGTTGTGTATCCCAGGAAAAGTTACTGTCAGTTTTAAGTTTGGAGAAGTCACTGGGTATGGGCGAAGGAGGGGAACCAGGACAAGGGAGCCGGTGTCGTAATTACAGTGGAATAGGTGGAATATGGGGAATGCTGGTGCATTTCGAGGTGTAGAGGAGGTAGACAAGAGAAGAGAGGATGGACCCTTGAGGCCTGCCATTGGAGCTGTAGAAGGAGTGATAGTTGGAGAAATGAATGCTAACATAGGAGGGGCAGCCCAAGATAAATGAGGAATGACCTAGACATAGTTGATGTAATTGGGATAGGATATGAGAGCAGACTAGAATGTTTCATAGTCATATGCACGTTTAAGGTCGAGGTACAAGAAAACAGCAGAATGATGGAAGTGGGTGGGTGGGTGAGGTGGAAGAGTTGGTCATTGGTGGAGAAGGATGGTTAAAAGACACATTTGGTATTGGGAAGGAGGTGAATATGGGAGAAAAGGATGGTTTCAAATAACTTGATGAGCACTGCGGCAGGACCGATGGGATGGAAGGAAGAGGAGTAGGAGGTGTTTCTTTAATTTATGGAACTTGAAGATGCAGGACATATTTCACAGGTTGAAATAGTAATCGGTAAGGAGTAAGATACTGTAGAGGGAAGGAAGAACAATGACGAAAGGGAGGAGACACTCTTCGTCGTGGCAGTAAGTAAGAAAGTCGTGGTCAGGGCCTGTGGTGTGTCTAATGTGAAGTATCAGAAGGATATAATGTGCTGTGTTTCGTGTATTGAGTTCAGATGGAGGGATGTAGTCGAAGTATGAAAGCAGGAGGCGAGAGGAGAGAGAAAGGAAGTGATGTGCTCTTACTGAGGTTATCAGGGAAAGGGCACTTCAGTTGAAGGAATGCATACTGGGGCTTGTGTTTGTTCCTAGTAAAGGGAAAACACTCCACTACTTGGTGGAGTGTTAATCCGTGTACATGTATGTCACCAGTCTCAGAATTTCTTGGCAGTTGACATCTGCGCACATGTCACGGTAGGTGCCTGTGGCGAATTATTGTATCGGGATCAACGGTGAAGAGAGAGCAACAGTGAATATGGCAGTAATCTGGGAAGAGCTTGTAGATGGAGAGTTAGGTGGTAAGGTTGAATGTTTTTTGGGGATGTGAGCGGAGAAAGCGTCCATTGGAGAAAGGAGGCGGCATGGTTGGTCTTGCGGACTGTTGACAGGTTAAGTTTCGATCTGATAGCTTATGGATGCCCATTAGGCATTCCAGTTTTCAGTTTTGGTTGGGAAGCAGTGTGGGGAACACGGAGGAATGGATGTTATGAGAAATGGTGCAGATGGGGTCATGGTCACTGCCTTGGGTCAAGGGCATTTGTGGTGATGCACCCACGGAGATTAGGGGAGAAAATGCCATCTGGGTTGGTATTTGTGACAGCACAGGTATGGTGGGGCAGAGTGACGATGGGTGTGAGGAATGATTTGCACTGACAAGAGTTGGCTTTGAGTGTATATTAGGGTCGGTGGCTATCATATAGGTCATAAATGTGTGCCCTATGCGGGTTAGAAAGTCGTAGGGGCGGGGATTGATATAGTTGATGTAGACAGTAGCACAGAGTGTTGGAGGGAGGAAAAAGGCTGAGTATGGGTGTTTAAGGAGTGGCTGAGGGCAACCTGAGTGACATCTGAAATGGCCAATGGCGTGGCGGAAGGGAAGTGAGCCGAGCGGTCTAAGGCGCCTCCTTGCGGAGCGCGCGGTTGCTCGCCATCCCTAGAGTATGGGTGTGAGTGTTTGTCCTCAGGTTAATTTACCTTAGTTTAAGTAGTTAGTAAGCTACAGACATGACCACGCAGTTTGGCCCGATAGATTTACAAACATTTAAAGATTTAAAGGAAGTGATGGAGATTTTTCGAATGGAAAGTGGAATCTACAGGACCGACGGGAATGTTAACGGCATTGCAACTGGATGATTAAGTCAGCTGAGCCCAACCGCGGGTGTACAGGACGTCGCCACTGCGAGTTTATGTCATTTTTCGGTAATGTGGGAGCTTTATAATGGGGACAAATCGAAGGGTTTTTAAAGTTATGGGGTGAAATGAATATTATAGGTCAGATATTTCTGGCAACGATAGGACTGAGGAGGCCAATGTGACGGATCTACTTGGTGGAGGAGATGAAAAGGGAGGGTTCCATTGATTAGGAGCAAATTTGAGGTTGGTGCATCTTTGGGGAAGATACACATGACATAGGTGGGATGATGCGATGGAGAAAGCGGGTAGGTGGTAATGTGAAATGAGGTCAGTCAGCGACTCGATCTCGATGATCCTGGGACTCAAGTTTGTCATCAGAGCAGTAAGAGTCTGTGTTGGGGCTTTTTGGCTGGCAGGGAGCAGAGGATGATGTGAATGGTGTGAGGGAGGCACAGGCAACAAAGGGATCTATTGGAGGGGTAGGATTGCAAGTCAGGCATTGGGGACTTGATGACAGTAACACCCTGGGGAATGATGAGGGAGATGGGACATTGGTGATGTATTTGCAGATCTGGAGAATAAGGGTACAGGCTTCAAGGAATTCGGGGTCAGGTTTGCCAACGATAAAAGTTTATGTTAACTGGAAATGGGAATGGTTTGGGGTGGAGAAATAGATTGGAGGAGGTGTCCATTGGGGGGGGGGGGGGGTTGCAGAAATGGGGATTTTCTTGGGAGGGGTGTAGTGGGAAAGGTACTGCAGCATTTTAGTTACATCTACATACATACTCCGCAATCCACCGTAAAGTGTTTGGCGGAGGGTACACTGTACCACTACTAGGAATTTACTCTCCTATTTCACTCCCAAATAGAACGAGGAAAGAAAGAACGCGTACGAGCCCTAATTTCTCTTTTCTTTGTCGTCACTACGCGAAATGTAAGTAGGAGGCGGCAAGATCGTACTACACTCAGCTTCAAATTCCGGCCCTCTAAATTTCCTCAACAGAAATTCACGAAAATAACGTCGGCTTTCCTCCAGTTGCCGGAGCATTTCCATGACACTGGCGCATTGGTCGAACCTACCAGTAACAAATCGGCTGCTCGCCTCTGAATTGCTTCTATGTCTTCATTTAAACTGAGCTGCTGCGGGCCCCACACACTTGAGCAATACGTGGTCGTACAAGCGTTTTATACGCGGTCTCCTTTATAGATGAAGTACATTTTCCCAAAATTCTTCCAATAAACCGAAGTCGGCTGTTCGCCTTACTCACAACTGTCCTTACATGTTCCATTTTATATCGCTCTGCAATGTTACGGCTAGATATTTGAACGACGCTACAGCATAAAGAAGCTCAATACTAATGCTGTATTCGAACATTATGGTATTGTTTCTCCTACTCATGCGCATCACCTTACATTGTCCTACATTGAAAGCTAGCTACCATTCTTCGCACCAAGTAGAAATTTTGTCTAAGTCATCCTGTATGCTATTACAGTCAGTTAAAGACGACACCCTTCCATACACCACAGCATCATTAGCAAACAGACGCAAATTACAACTTACTCTGTCCATCACATCGTTTATATAGATATAAGATAATAGCGGTCCTATCACGCTCCCCTGGGGCACGCCTGACGATACACTCGTCTCTGATGAACACTCGCCGTCGAGAACAACGTACTGCATTCTATTATTTAGGAAGTTTTCAGCCAGGCACAAATCTGTGAACCTATTCCATAAGCTCGTATCTTCGTTAGCAATCTGCAGTGTGACACCGCGTCGAACGCCTTTTTGTAAGTCGAGAAAAACACTATCCGCCTGTTGCCCTTCATCGCAAGATGTCATGTGAGAAAAGGGCAAGCTGAGTTTCACATGAACGATGTTTCCTGAACCCGTGCTGATTCATAGAAAGAAGCTTTTCCGTTTCAAGGAAATTTACTATATTCGAACTGAGAATATGATCCAAAATTCTACATGAAACTGATGTGTGGGTCGGTTCTCTTTCCTTTCTCATAAACCGGAGTCACCTGCGCTTTTTTCTAATCACTAGTAACGTTGCGCTGAATTAAAGATTCGCGATAAATGCAAGCTAAGTAGGGGGCCAATTCCGCAGAATACTCTTTACAAAACCGAACTGGTATTCCATCCGGACCAGCAGACTTTTTCGTATTTAGCTCTCTCAGCTGCACCTCTACACCGGATATACCTATTACTATGGCATCCATTTCGGAATTAGTGCGTTATCAAATGATGGTATATGTGTGCGTCCCTCTTGCGTGAAAGATTTCTGAAAGGTTACATTTAGAACTTCAGCTTTCCGTTTGTTTTCTTCTATTACTGCCCCGGAATGATCAACGAGTGACTGGACAGCGGGCTTTGACCCGCTTATCGATCTTACATAGGACCAGAATTTTTTCGGCTTCTCGGAAAGATCTTTTGGTAAGGTATGGCTGTGGTAATTATTGTATGCTTCGCGCATCGATATTTTTATAGACGCTTGAATCTCTACTAACTTTTGCCTGTCATCACTTGTGTGTTCTTTTTTGAATCGAGAGTGCAACAGCCTTTGCTTTCTCAGCAGCTTTCTAACATTATTATTATACCACGGTGGATCTTTTTCATCCTTAATCGTCTTTACTGGCACATATTTCTCTAACCCTTTATTTAAAATGCACTTAAATTTAGTCCACAATTCCTCTACATCCGTCCTAATATTTGCTTATCGGCTCTTCCCAACAAAAACACGCTCCTAGCCTTCTTGATTACGAACTTTGGTCACTATCGACGCTATGATATCATGATCACTATTTCCTGTCTCTGCACAGACATCGTTAATAAGGTCAGGCCTGTTCGTGGCTATAAGGTCTAAAATATTTCCATTGCGCGTGGGGTGCTGGTTTAACTGCCTGTTACTGAAGGGCTGAGGAGCAGTTGAATCCTTATGTGACAGAGGACACACCCTCCAGGGGCAGTGGCGACGTCTAGTGGCTGCAATAACAGGTAAACTGTCTAAATGGTCACCTGGTGAGTGTGAACCCAGGTGGATAATGCCTGAATAGAGTGTATTCGGAGGTCGGGGGGGGGGGGGAGTGTGGGGGTACGAACCAGTAAGTGGTACTGCACTAGAGGATGCAATCTGGTGAGGCAGTGGAGTTGGTGAGGGTGACGCTGTGGGAGTTTCTGAAGGTGAGAAGGGATTTAATGATGGACAGGAGGAGAGGGGAGTAGGAATGAAATAGAAGTAGATGCTGGAGGAGGGGTGGTGTACATTATTGTGATGTTGAACGTGATGACTGGAAGCGACAAAATGATGCAATGACTTATACAGCTATGAGCGACATCACAACACTGAATGAAGACACAAATTGGACGACGGTGACACGAAACCAGGAGGTGGTATTGGCGTCGGCGTGAGGCTGGTTCAGCTGTCTCCGCCGACGAACCAGTGTGAGGACAGATGGGAGGTGGCGTTGAGACTTTTACTCCAGCAGTGCGGGCAGCATAAGGTTGAAAGAAGTCGAAAAACATCAGGGGCAATCCTGAGAGGTTGGCCCTGTATCTGTATGAGCTGACGGTGTTTGCAGCGAGCTGGAGCAGGAGGCCTTTCGGCAGCAGGCACGTCTCATTTACGGCGGTAACGACGATGACATCGTACCAGCAGTACTTGTACCAGCCAGGAACTGCACAGGGTGGGACGAGACCAGGAACACAGCGAAACGTAACCACCGGAGAAACTATAGCTGGAGTTTGAATAACGTGAATAGGCTTCCCACTGAGAAACCCAGGTGGTACATTCCACAGCTTCAAAATCACTGGAAAATGAAATAAAACCTTTATAAGTGAGAGTTACGTACTCTTTTGTTAAATCAATTTTGTCAAGTAATTTACCTTCAGAAATGGTAGCCACCATATTCTGAGTTTTGATTGTATCCGCGGTATCACTTTTCGTTTTGCACTGAACTGACAGAAGTAACAGGATACGACATAAGCTATGACGGAGCAGTGCAGAGCTATCATCCGTACGCAGGTGATTCATGGAAAAGGTTTCCTGCGTGATGTTGGTCGCACCATGGGACTTCAGGACAGACTTAGGGCAAGATAGTGAAAAAGTGCGTATTTTATTTTATTGTGTAATTTATTATGTTGACGTTTTAAGAATATCATCTCAAAGTTTCGTTATCAAAATACGCTTGGAAATATTTTTAAGAATGACATTTCTTCGATCGTCTGCGCATTGCACGTCCCTTTAGCTGTGCTATGGTAAACTCCTTGTTAACAGAAGATACGTTTTTATGTTTATTTGTCGGTCATACAATCGAAACGAATAGCAGACGTATTTAGAAGGTTGTGTTCTTTTATTTATAACGTGATTTGCTTTTAATAGTGTATAGTACGGTTTGTTATTTTGCAGTTTATTCGTTTGTTTTGCTTACAGTGGGTCTTAGCAATGGCCCTGAATTCTAAAGAGTGAGAAAGTCTCAAATTTCACGTGAAAATAAGAATATTTAAAAAGTTATTTCTACGTCTGAAGAACAATTTTCGATGAAATAGCCAAGTTTTTCGGAGAAGAAAATCAGCGAAGGAATTGATGACATAGTGTACGGTGT
Source organism: Locusta migratoria (assembly GCA_026315105.1). Classification (NCBI taxonomy): domain Eukaryota; kingdom Metazoa; phylum Arthropoda; class Insecta; order Orthoptera; family Acrididae; genus Locusta; species Locusta migratoria. The sequence goes on along the minus strand of CM048751.1, from coordinate 220,897,115 downwards.
CAAAGACAAAGTTTGTTGTGAATTTAGATTAATTGACTTAGAAATTCTTGCTCATATGTGCTTGTGGTAATTGTGGGTCCATTCACAGTATACGCATGTGTTGTCCCAAATCAGTGTTTGTGTCCTCAAACGTCGCGAAGATAGCTGCATGTGATGCCTGTCTAGTGTTTCACAATGGAAATGTAGGTAGGATTAAGTGTTTGCAGAGATTAGTCTTCCATCCAGGTGCATTCACACTGAAGATACTCCGAAGCATCGATGAAGCGGGGGTTGACACAGCGCTGGCAGCAATGAAAATATCCAAAAGATGACTAGGCAAAGGAAACAGGAAAAGAGAATACTCCAAGGAGACAAAGAAGAGAATGAAGACCATGGATATGGACAGCATTAATGTAAAGGTATGGCATTATTGTTTAAATTAAAATAAAAACTTTAAATGAGATTTCGCATAAAGTGATTTGTTTGAGATATAATGCACCTTATCTCAGAAACTATAAAAGATAACCTCCTGAAATTTTGCACAGTTCTTAAAATTCACTTTCTGTACAATCCTGTGCTGCACTTTATCTTGTGACTGAGAATAATTCTTCTTTCCTGTATGAGAAATGTAGATCGACCTAAGTTAACGTGAAACTGAAAAATTAATTTGAAGGAAGGAAGGAAGATTGGTGTTTAACGCCCCGTCGACAGCGTGGTCATTAGAAGCGAAATTAATTTGAAAGTTACCAAGGCCCTAAATAAAAATCTGTTACACACGTTTTAATAGCCTTGCATAACTCGTGGCCAGCCACGCGCCTACAGAATGTTAGTCTTAATGCTTGAATAGTTGATGCTGAATGGTACATTATATGCACACCTGTAATTAAAAATTCAAATCCTTATAATATTCCATTAACAAGATCAAACAAAAATTGCACAGTATATTGTGTATTATAGGCTACATAATAGTGCCAAGTTTTAAATTTGTAACTATAAAATTGTAGGAGATATCAAATTTTAGATGTCAGTATGCATTTTGGCCTACGTCTGTCCTTAACAGATCATGGAAACAGTAGTTGCAGCCTTATGCATGGTACCGTTCATTTCAGATATCGTTAGGGGATTCAGTAATCACATTCCAAATGATGTCGAAGTAGTAGGAGATATTGGCGTTTTGTTGAGACAGGTTCCCTGCTTCGGGAGTCTTTGCAGATGAGATAAGCCCATTTTGTGATGAAGAGGCACAGCGCAACTGCGTAGTAAGCAAAAGGACCCAGATTCAAATCCCAGTCACGACACAAATTTTCATACGCTGTATGTTTACAACGCCTAGTAGAAAACGAGACTGATATACCCCATTGAAAAATCTATATTTACAACTGCTGCAGCATCACACAGTGACGTCTGTTCTCCCTGACATTTACGAAAGAGCAGATGCCTCAATTCTTAATCAATAATCTGTTCTCAGCAGTGTCAAGAGTGCACCGAAAATACCGAATGTCAGACATTATCTCTCAGCCCAGAATACGCAGTTGCCGACGGCCTGGACCAAATGACCGGTGCTCGGTTCTAACAGAAAAGCACCTCTGCATGGAATAGCTTCAAAAATCAATATGGGACCTACGACGAGCCTCTCCGTTACGATAGTGTAGCATTATCTGGCGTTAACGGCTAATGGCGGCAGACGACAAGAAATGTCTTTCGTAACAGCACATTCGTTACATTGCCTCTCCTATACTCCAGGCCCTTGACCATTGGAAACAGTGACTTGGTCAGGTGATGCCCGAGTTCAGATTTTAACGTTCGAGTGTTTCACAGACTCAACGAAGACATGTGTCCAAGTTGTCAGCAAACTAATGGTACCTGCATTATTGCATGGTGAGTCTTACATGTAATGCAATGGGTCCTATAGCCCACAGTCATAATTACCAGGTACCAAATCACACACCTTGTATACCCCTCAAAAAAGTTTCAATGTTTGTAAAGATAATGGGATCGAACTACTGTGGTTATCGGTCACTAGACTTATATGCTATTTAAACTAACTTATGCTAAGGACAACACATAAACCCATTCCGGTGGAGGACTCGAACTTCCGGCGGGGAGCTGCCTAGAGCTCCGCAGCAACGCGCCTTGCAGCGCTCAGCCTTTTCCACGCGGCTGTATACCCCTGAGTCTCCAAAAATCTATTTTTCTTTTTTTTTTTTTTTTGCCCTGGAAACGTACAATAATTAAATTTTCCTCATGTACTGTTTGTTGTACCTGGTATTAGCATTTTTACGCCTACAACTCTGCACCTGGTAGTACCATTATTACATAGAAAAGTCTATTGAAAGTCAATAGGTACGGTAAGCGCCGCTTCAGGCTCTGATTTTTGCCAGTACTGATGATATTTTTCATTATTTAGGTAGAGACTTGTTTAGAATTAGAAGCCGGGATTCAAGATATTTTGATCTTGAATTAGTGACGCTAGACGCTGGCCCCAAGAACATTTCTGGAGCATATTAACAACGGCAGCGACTCAACAACCCGAAATGGGTAACAAGAAATAGTTGGCTACAAACAACAAGAAAAGTGACTCGTCGTGATATCAAATAAATCCACATCCACTGAGCAATATAAGCAACACTTTTGCAACGTTATTTCTAGAATAAGCCCACAATAAACTAAACAAGGATGTATTGTTGAAATGACAAAATATATGTACCCTACTCTCTCATTTTAGACACACACATACACACACACACAGACGCAAACACATACCATCAACAACGAAGTTTACAAATTGAGCAATTAAATAGATTATGGAAAGAAGGGGCTACTGTACCTAAAGAGAATGACTGTGGTACAAGCGGTACCGGTAACAGAAGTTCTGGGTGGAAAAGCCGCTTAACTCTGCAGCCAAAGCCATACACCCAGGTGACCACTATAGGTAAATCTAGGCGGAAGCGTCTAAAAAAGAAAATTAAAAAAGTTAAAACACATTTTTGAACGATTAATAATGTCATACAATACAACTTTGCAAAATATTATACAAATTTGATGCGTAGTTCACTTATCATCTTACACAGCGTACGATGGTGTAACGTCAATATTTAAACTAGTTCTATTAAAAATTATTTTCCATTGTTCTTTTGCCGAAAACTGACATTCTGAAAGCCGACCGCGGTGGCCGGGGGACTGCGGCGCGTCAGTCACAGTCCGCACGGCCGCTACGGTCGGGGGTTCGAATCCCCCCTCGGGCATGGATATTTGTGCCGTCGTTACTATTAGTTAGTTCATAAGTAGTTTGTAATTTTAGGGACTGATGAACCCGCAGTTAAGTCCCTTAATCTTAATAATCATTTGAACATTTTGACAATTTGAGAGCGTGTTTTTCTACAAAGTACATATTTATTCTTGCAAAGAAAACACAACCAGGTAATATTAGTATTGCTGTTTATTTACGAAATAGCGCCATTATTGGTTTCGAACCTGTAGGGTCATCATCAGTCGCCTGTGCACGTTCAAACACTTGTTAATGTCTACTTCTGGATTTTGTTCTTAACAGCAAAATTGAAGTTGTCTTACAGAATACTGAACCGGTTTTTATTTATTTATTTTTGCTTCGGTTGACGAAATAATGTTCACTTTGTGCGGAGTGTGAGGCACCACGCACTGAATATGACACAGGATTTACAATAGCAGCACCATCAGAAGAATTTTTCGTCACAAGCGGCCTTTATGATCCGTCTGATGATGAACCTTGGGGTTCGAACCGGAAAAAACCGCTATTTTTTAAACACATAGCATTATTGACACAGTTGGTTACTGTTCCCTTCTTTGGAAGAACAAACCTGTACATTTGCAACTGTTACTGCAAAACGGCTCTTTCTTGGCTCCATAAATGTTTAATGACGTAGTAGAGGTATACGACCATATTAACAGTAATTAAAAAATATAATTCCCGGCAGATTAAAATTGTGTGCCGGAACCGGGACTCGAGCCTGGGACCTTTGCCTTTCGTGGGCAAGCGCTCTACCAATGAGCTATCCCGATACCGACTCACGGTCCGTCCTCACAACTTCGATTCTGCCAGTAGTTCACCTCTCCAAACTTCACTGAAGTTCTCCTGCGAAACCTGTAGAACTAGTATCCCTGTAAGGGTATGGTGGAGAACGGCTAAGCCACAGCCTAAGGGATGTTTCCTGAATGAAACTTTCACTCTGCAGCGGAGTATGCACTGATATGAAACTTCCTGGCAGATTAAAATGGTGTGCCAGAACCGGGACTCGAAACGACGACTGCGGAGGAGGGGCCGAGAGCATTGTGACGCTATGCTCCGATACGCGAGACCGTCGAGGGTTTGAATGCCCCCTCGGGCATGGATGTTTGGGCCGTCTTTAGTATAAACTAGTTCATAAGAAGTTTGCAAGTTTAGGGACAGATGACCCCGAAGTTAAATCCCATAAGCTTAATAAACATTTGAACATTTTCGAAACTGGGACTTTTGCTTTTGACGGGCAGGTGCTCTAACAATGAGCTATCCCGACACGACTCACGAATCTGTCCTCACAACTTCGGTTCTGCCAGTTCCTCGGGCGATTCCTTTACAAATTTTATCTGCCAGGAAGTTTCATATCAGCGGACACTCCGCTACAGAGTGAAAGTTTCATTTTAGTAATTGCAAATGTGGAATCACTTTCACAATTTCTCTATCCTTCCGCAGACTACTTAATCACAATGGTTGTGGTTTGTGTTATATCGGTACCTTCTCAGCAACCCGAAATAATTTAGTCTTCGAAGAAGAGGTAATATAAAAAGAGACAAGTCCCTTTAGCAGGTCAGTCAAATGGAATGAATAATAAAGGGAAATACAACGTCGTTTAATGGGGACTAAAATCTTTTTTAATTGCACCGAAACTAAACTTGGACAATCCACGAGAGAAATCCCGTGAGTATAGAGTCGACAATGGCGCACAGTGAAAATTCGTTCTGCGGTATTTCGACCGACGTAAAGGACACTTTTGTATTAAAGTTTAAAGCGATACGAACTATTTTACGTCCCGCGTAGCACTACAAGTATCGACATAAAGTCCATTTGGCAGCTCGTTCTTTTCTGTCTTTGCACGACGACTGCTCCCTTTGTGAAGCGAACTGATTTTACTTCCAGTGAGCTATTACGCCGGAGGTCGACCGCCATTACTCTGCCCAACGAAGTCGCTTGAATACCGAAATTCTATTTTCCAGCCGCGTTTTACGATTCCGACGCAGCTAGGCGCCAGTCGCCCGTCACCGCGTACCTAAATTACTCGCGGAGCCGAGGACGGGCGCAGCGAAGAATTGAGGAATCGATAATCATTTAATGGATAAAAAGATTATGAGCTAAATTAAAAACGAGCCGTGATTCATTTACAGCCCGTCTCCTATTTTTATCTCGTTTATCACTTCATCCGAAACGATGATTTCCAGAATTTTTTGCAGCGTCCGCTTCAATTGGGTACCGATTTCATTCTTCCTGCGAGGAGGCCGCTCATAAATTCAATTTAAGCCTCATTTAAGGAAGGCGGATAAGTAATACACACACTTAAATTCCCATTCGTTTCTACGTAATAGACAGTATCACGTTGCGACCTTCCTATCGGTATTCACCAATACGAATTGGGGAATACATAACTCAGGGTAGTAAAAAGTTTATGGCTCGTTGTCTCTGTTCATAAGGGCGAGTTATGTATGTCAGTTTCTGTGCCCTAAACAGCTACCCAATCTGTTTAAACAAGATCAATAATTAATCTGTAGTTTAGCCAGTCTATCAATCTGCGTATGATGACGTGAAAATGTATCTGAACAAACATAAACTAAACCTCTGAATAACTTGAAACGTGTCCATAAAATTTTTTTTTAAAAAAATGTCTAATATTTACCTCCTGTTTTGTGTCGAGAAAATGTATAATATTGCTTCAACTGTGTGTATCGATATGTATACTTAAGTCTGTGAAGTTTCATCTTTGGCAAAGATCATGTATCGCATAGCATTGTAGCTTGCGCAGAGAGAGAGAGAGAGAGAGAGAGAGAGAGAGGGACTTGTGGTTTAGCTCGCTTAGAGAGCAGTTGAATTGTATGTATGTAGCTCCGATGTAGTGCAGAGGCTGCTGTGCCAGCAAGTTGATTTGATTGTATTTGGAATATATATATTGTATTTTCATTACTATGAAAACGTTGTACCACCGCTGGAATGAAGGTAATGTAATGGTGATTATTAATAATAAGTAACAAAGTTGACCTTTCTTTCCTGTTTCATTTACGTAGTTAGAAGATTAACCTACTTCCTTCATTTGATAATTAGTTATTTGTGGATTTAAAGTGCAGTATTTATTTTGTAATCTTGTTGAACAGATTTTGTATTGGTGCCATAGTAAATGATTGTCATGCAACACTACAGTTAATTGATTATGATACTAAATTTCAATAATCAGTTACTGATCTGCATAAAATTCTCGCAGTCAAACATTAACAAAGTGGTTTGTGGTTTTTAATATCTTTCTCGCAGTCAATTTTTTTAGTATAGTAAGTGTCTGTTTCATATGGTGACTGGCCACAGTTCTTTTGTTAAAATATCCGTTCCGCACATAATTAGTTTAATGCTGTGTTCCTTATTTAACAGTAAATACATCAATATCAGGGCCATAATTAAACCAAATTACAGTGTTAACGAACAATTTGTTGTCTGATTCAACGATAGGTTGAACATCAAACTATACACACACACACACACACACACAGCTTTTAAACTAACAAAACGGATTCTAAGATAAAGAAGTAATCCACTTACGAAGTAATTCCTTATAAATTATTACTTTTTTTGGACATGAAAATGCGGAAGTGTTCCAACTTTATACGTCGGTAAATAACTGACTATTTCCACAACTATTGTTCATGAGAGCCACAATAAGTATCACACGTCCTAGAGAGTAAAAGTTCCAAATTATCACCAGTAAATTAATGAAATCCATCGAACATTGCAGTTCCAAATTAATCCGTGATTAAAGTATTTGTTTTGCTGAATTATTACATTTCCACAACCCTACTACCGTGCATAGTTTATCACTTTTCACCAGTGACTAAGTTCTTCAGTCACAGTCCCGTAAATTTTCTAAGTCCACACATGCCTATCTCTTCAAATCACAAGTTCGTAACGCGGCTTCAGACCGCCCAGCGTCAGAACCTTTCACCACCACGTCCAAGTTACGAGTTCATTCCCAAGCGTTCGAAAAGCGTGCTCTCCCTGTTCCCAAAATTGTATCCTTCCGCGCATTTTAACGCCTCATCTTTAAAATACAATTTCCCTTCCAAAATATTATACATTTGAATATCACAGAATAAAATGCTTTGACCACCTCATTACAAATGTTGTTTACATTTCAGAAACAAATATGTATTTAACAATACTAAAAATCGTTTGAGACTGAAGCTTTTTTCACAGATAGCCATAAAGCGTGGTGCCTCACTGTTCAAATATACTGCCGCCATCGAAATATAGTAACACAATTAATATTTAATTTATCATGGCTTTTTATACAAATATATTCAGTTCTTGTCAACAAATATTTTCAATTGTTTATACATAAATTATCTGCCGCACATCTACTATTATTTATCGGCCATCAAATAGTTAAGTAGCAGTCTATAACATAAAAAACACAACTTACTGAGAATAATATTAAATATAACAAAATAAACATATAAATGTAATGCACTTTGCTGGGTTCATGATTTGTGTCTCTGAAACAAGAATATTATTACCTAATCGAATAGCAGAACAAGATAGTAAAACAAAGTTTATTGAAAGAATATGGAAATAACATGGTACGTCTTTTAAGATAGGTAGTGTGGTGCAATGCTGCCCATTTGCTTCTTAATCTGTTACTGATAAACACTATGTATCAATAATTGCAAATATAAGTCTTATAATATTATTACTATAATACTGAAATTTTTCGGATTTTTATCTGCAAGGTGATATTGAAATTGTAATGATGGCGTTTGATTCTCAAAAATCTCCTGAATCCATTCATATAATTATATTTGCTGTATGATCATTATCTGCTTTTATATGGATTTTTAGAATAATGTGTGTCGCTATATTGTATTTCAGTTGCTCATCCAAGACAATCGTTTACTGTTTCCGAGCGCATTAGGGAAACCCTGACTACCTGTATCCCATTCACTAGGTCCAAACTATTAGCCAGCCTGCTGGGGAATCCAACAACCTGGCAATACCTGCCTTTCACATGGAAACAATCAACTTCCTTCTGTATCTGTAATGTCACAACGTTTTGTAGTAGTAGCAATGCCACTTTTTTTTTATTTTCATTAATGTAGTTGCGCATCACTACATTGATTTTACCTTCCCCTTTCAATGCTTACTATCGGGTATATGACATTGTGATACAGTGGATCCACATTCATCAAGGTAGGATTCTAACCTCAGGTCATATACGATCTGCGCTTTCTGAAATTTCTCACAATCGTCTAAATCGGACACTAGGGCCCTTCACTCTGTAATGAAAAAACTCAATTCTTTTCGCATGTGTGTTCTCCACTGCTTCTGATAGCTTCGTCGTCGAAGAAACGTCAGCTATTTTTGCTGTCCTCTTGCGAAGAATTTTAGAGAGCATAACGATTTTCTGTCGCCGTTCTGTTCTGCAAAACGTCTTTCTAAGAGTTAGCGAATACAGGCGATTTTTTGCCGTCGTGACTCAAACGTTTTCGTCACTGTCACGACGCATATTCGATATGTAGCCTGTTCACGACCGATGACAATTTTTAAATATGTTTTGAAAGCAAATGTCTTGGGTGGCATATATTTCAAAGAAACGTAAAAGAAAATGTCGTCTTTGTGCTGCAATTTTTATTCAAAAACTTGTCATTCCATTGTTTCATTTTTTTTCTAAACGATATAAGACTTTTATATCAATATTTTCTAATGAGCGTTAAAAGTCATTGTTACTATCTGCATATTTTAAGTGAATAATATTTAGTAGGAGCTACTGGGCTGAAAGAGTTTGGAAAGTAGGAGGCGAGGTACTGGCGGAAGTAAAGTTGTGAGGCGGCATCGTGAGTCGTGTCGGGATAGCTCAGTCGGTTGAGCGCTTGCCCGTGAAAGGCAAAGGTCGCAGGTTCGAGTCCCGGTTCCGGCACACAATTTTAATCTGCCAGGAAGTTTCAGTAGATAAATAGTTTATTTCTGTATCGTAGGCTATATGGAAGTTCTTTCAAATGTCGTATTGGGAAGATTTACGAATTTTACTAATTCACTGGCAACAGTTTCATAAAAAGACTGACAGTCTTCACAAATGCTCTAGAATCAATAAATTTTATCCATGATGCGATAATACAACACATTTGTAAGTTATCTTCTGTTGCTTGCGGCCATGCACAGCCATATTCATGTATTTAGATTTTTGGAATGTAGCCATGATTTATTTGTCGTTGGGATTCCGTTTTGCTTGCTTTATGAGCTGCTGAATGCGCGGGAGTAGCCGAGCGTTCTGGAGCGCCACGTTGAGGATCACGCGGCCTCCCGCGTCGGAGGTTCGAATTTTCCGTCGGGCATGGATGTTTGTGTTGTCTTTAGTATAAGTTAGTTCCTAAGTATTTTTTAAGTTTGGGGACTGATGACCCCGCAGTTAAGTCCCATAAGTTTTAAAAACATTTTTGATCTGTTGTAATGTGCGTTTTGTGTTGTTAGTGTACGCATTGGTATGAACACACTAAATTATGTTGTCTCTAATACTCTCACAGCATATTACTGAACCACGGTGGATCTTGCCCACATCTCATAATTTTATCTCACATACTGCACGCTGCTCTTGAACCTCGTTCCCAGATTTTCAGTAGTGTCAGTGTTAGAGACGAAACTTACCTGATGAAGTTTTAAGTACTCTGAAAACTATCCGTTTTCGCTTTTGTTTAACAGGAACATCTTCCTAACTTTAATCATGTCTCTCTTTACAGATACATTCATTGATGCTTGAACGGTTTTATGAATGCTGATTCTCCGTTTTACGCTATCTAAATCGAAACTTTCTGGTTTGTTTGCCATCAGCAGGTTCATGAATCAGCTATCTGTTTAACTGGTCGATGTAATTTTCATATTTCCCTGCCACCCGTTTTAATTCGTTAGTCTTTATATGCGGTGAGTCATAACTTTATCTACACCATAACTAAGAAATTTACGGGAAATATTTTACGCAATTTTCTTCAGATGTTCCGCTTTGTCTGAGCCAGGTGGTCTATGAAAACATACAGTGTCCTTTCTTCCAGGAGTGCTAGTCTTGTATGGTTCGCAGGAGAGCTTCTGTGAAGTTTGGAAAGTAGGAGGCGAGCGGTACTGGCGGAAGTAAAGTTGAGGCGGCATCGTGAGTCGTGTCGGGATAGCACAGTCGGTAGTGCGCTTGCCCGCGAAAGGCAAAGGTCCCAGGTTCGAGTCCCGGTTCCGGCACACAATTTTAATCTACCAGGGAGTTTCATACAGTGACCATGTTTGAGCCACTTTTCACCCTGACTTTCGCCCAAATTATTTCACATTCCAAATCTACACTTATTTCACTCGATATGAATGTAAAAATATTTTGCTAGCACCCACCCTTTCTTCCCACTTGCTATTAGAGAATGGAACGGTAGGGTAAAGTTATGAAAGTGGTTAATGAACCCTCTCCATGTACTTAAATGTGGTTTGCAGAGTATCTACGTAGATGCAGATGTAGACAGAAGCGTATTCTTTATCGCTATAAGACACCTTGGTGTGTTAAGCCTCTTTCTAAGGTATACGTTCCAGCCTGACTTCAGGATTTCTTGCTTTTGGAGCCTGAGAGCATTCTAATGCCAGTTTCGATTTTGTGAGTACATCGTCAGTATGACGTGCCGTAGGTAAAAGCCTTTATATTCTCACTCGCTCTAGTGGTAGAAGTGACAGTGGAAACAGCTGTCAGGTCGTATGACTAATCGTTCTGTTCCTTCTATGCGGCGTACGCCGGACGTGGAATGAAATATTCAGCCTGCTGCTCAACGGACAGGAATGTGGAAGAGTTGTGTTCTCTCGTGACACAAACCACGTGGGGGTATACAACGAAACTCTTATTTTATTCCCTTTACTTCACATGGGGGAGAGATCATTCATTTTTATGTTATTAATCATTATAATATTTTCTACATTCATATACATCTACACTGCTATTTTGAGAATTACATAGTATCTACATGACAGAGTGTTCACCGGACCGCTTTTATAATAAATCTTTAATGGTGCGCGTGCAAAAGGAAAATCTAAGTTTTCTCTTTCTACCTGATCTATCAAATTATGATGACCATGTTTCCCTGTGTAGTTGTGCGCTAGCAAAATATGCTCGCGTTCGGAGGATAAAGTTCGTGAAAGCATTTCCACAAATAATCTCGCCGCAACGAATAATGCCTTCGTTTTAATGATTTTCACCCCAACTCTTGCATCATTTGGGAGACACTTTCTCATCTGTATCATTATAATTCAAGTCGAGCTGTCCTTTTTCTAAACATTCCTTACATCCTTCGTCAGTCCTACTTGGTGGGGGTCCTACAATACGCAGCAATACTTCAAATTGGGACGCACAATTGCAGTGTAGGCACTTCCTATAGTAGAACTGTTGCATCTTCTAAGTGTTAATATTTTCGCATTGGTGTAAACTTGCAACAAGAAATAGTTTACTGTATGGTGTTAATATTTATTTCTTGCATCCATGTATTTATTACGGTTGATGTGCACGGGTGATTTTTGTCACCATTTCTATGGATATATACAGAGATCCTAAACGTTACGACCTGACAAACTAGTGACACTTTTGTATGGTGACTTGCAAACAAGTCCATGACAAAACAGTCACTGTGTCAATAGGTTTTGATAGCTGCTCGCAAGCGAGGTACAAAATTGTCACTCGCCTTACATTATAAACTCCACATTTGATTATCAACTGTAAACACAGACACACGAAAACATTGCATAATCGTATTAGCATAATATGACTGTACACAAATCAGACACTAAAAATGACATCATTATTGATGAAGTTACAAAATAATTTTACAACGACTTCAGGAACCACTTTTCATAATTACTAATCATATTTGTAAATCACATTTTGACAAGGTGCCAAATGTTACCTCGAAGCTAAATAAAGAAATTTTTTATTCTAGCTAATTCGTAAAAACCCTTCGACAGTTATGTATCAAATACATATTACCAATGAAAGTCATGGAGAACTGTTTGAAAGTTTTCAACAATAACTTCGATACATATTTTGGGTTAAGGAACGTGAGTACCACACTAAGACATTTCGTCAGGCATTACGGTCTCTAGGAAACGGTAGTGGCACTCCCTGTGCTCTCAGAAACAAACAACATTTCATATTTAAAAAATCTGAGCTACTCTTGAGAAAGTGAAAGAAGTCACTTAACCATATAAATTATGAACACCAGTTAATGACAGAACAGCCTGAAGTTAGCAAGATAGGCACAATTGAAGCGTAATTTCGTGAATAATTATTAATACAGGCCTTCAATGTGCAGTCTTAATTTATTTTCTGTCTTCTAATGGCACAAGTGTGGTTAATTTTGCTGTTTCCAAAGACATGATTGTAGAGAGATCCTATTTCAAAAGGAAAGACAACTTGGGTCTCTCCGGATGGACACACCCGAAACTAAATTGATCATGTTCTTTTAGATCGGAGATGGCACTCTAGTATAGAAAATGTTAGTACTTTCAGGGTAGCTGATTGTTATTCTGATATTTTCTCGTATATACGAAAGTTTACCAATGGATGACAGCAAAAACATCTACATCTCACAATAGACACTGACAATCTAAATGATGAAAATTTTAGAAGAAGGTACATGATAAAAAATTCAAATAAGTTTAATGCTCTCAGCATACACGAAAATTAGGACTAGGATGTAAACAAACAGTCGTTCACTGTTAGTAATAATATCAAAGAGGCAGAGAGGGCTACAGTAGGTACAATTAAGAATAATATGTGGAAACCATCGTTTTACGAGGAATGAAAGAAATTGGTAGAGAAAAACGTGATTAGTTTGGGAGAAAATGGGAGACAGTAAAGGAGATGAGTTCTTGAATATTGAGAAAATATGTTGGTCGTAGGTTAAGGGCAAAGAAGAGGGATTGTTTGAACAATCAAATTAAAGAAATGGAAACTAACAGTAAAACAAAATATATTAGGGAACTCTACCTGGACATAAATGGGTACAGGTAGGGGATCAAGGACAAATGCTATTCGAGGGTATGGCGGGGGTATACTGGCAAACTCCAGTGCTATATTAAGTAAATGGAAGGTGTATTTTGAGGAACTATTAAATGTTCACCAGGAAGCAAGAAATGAGCAGGCGTTCGAAATACATACAGCAGAACTGCAGCTACTTGAGCCAACGCTAAAGGAAGTAAGACATGCAATCAAAAAATTGAAATACCATAAAGCACCGGGAGCAGACTGCATAACTGCGGGACAGAAATTGGCAGAAATAATTCACAAAGTAATAACTAAAGAATGAAACTCACAGATGATACCTAAAGAACGGCAGGAGTCAATTCTGATACCAATTATTAAGAAGTGCGACAAAATGGCATGTGGTAATTATAGGCGGCGGTTGAGGTATCACTATTACCCAAAATGTTTCAAAATTTTCTCGAATATTCTGCTAAGTAGGTGTACACCATATGCAGATGAAATTTTGTGGGATTGCCAAGCTGGCTTTTGGAGGAACAGGTCCACAATAGAACAAATATTCACCCTGCGTCAAATTTTGGAGAAGAAATGGGAATATAATAAACCGGTTCATAATCTTTTCACGGATTTTACAAAAGCTTATGATTCAGTATTGCAGACAAAATTGTACAGAATTCTTTTGGAACTTGGAATACGAAAGATGTATTTTAGGATTACAGAAACGAGATTGAAGAACACAAAAGGTATATAGCATGCATGGGGAAATTGGAGTCAGAATAATTAGAAATAAAGAACAGACTAAAGCAGGGAGATGCCCTGTTCCCGCTACTTTTAAATGTAGTCCTAGAATATGTTGTGTGAATGGCAACAGATAATTCAGAGGGTGTGGAGTTAAATGGAAATATTAGGATAATAGGGTATGCCGATGATCTGAACAACATTAGAGATAGGAAAGAATCTGTAACAGCAAATGCAGAGGCATTAATAAAGGCAAGTGAAAGAGTAGGTCTGAGGACAAGTGAAAACAAAACGAAATACTTGGTTACTGGAATGCCAACAGTAACAGATCAGAAAATGTTAAGTGTTGGTCACATGTAGTTTGTAAAAGTGAACGCGTTTTAGTATTTAGGTGTGGAGATTAAATCGAGAAATGAGATTGAATCCGAGCTGAGGAAGAGATTACAGGCTGGAAATGCTTGCTAATTCTCAATGAATGAATTACTCTCATCACGGTTCGTATCTAGAAATTTAAAGATCAGAATATAAAAAATCTAATAACGTAGTAATAACGACAGTTTACAACCCACAGCAAAGACGTGGCGACGAGCTGCGACAGGCGCATACAAAAGACTCACACGTTCAACACTTTCAGCTATCGGCCATGGCCTGCTTCAGAAAATAGAACATTCACAGAGTCACACAGGCACACAACACAGTCATACAACCGTCACCTCCGGATAACTAAACCTGGACTTTCCATTATTATAATATACAACACTATTATTCTTCCAGTTGTGCTGTATGGGTGTGAAACTTGGTTTGTCACTTTGCAATATGAAATACCGTTTGGAGAATTTGAAAACAGAATTTTTGAGTAACGTTTTCGGAGCCAAAAGGGGTGACATTAGCGGGGAGTGCCGAAAACTGCATAACGAAGAGGTTCACGAACTCTATTCAAGCCGTAACATAATAGGTGTCATTAAATCACGTAGGGGCAGAGTATTGACAGGGTAGACAGAGGAAAATTTCCGGTATGCAGACCGTGGCGTAAATGGAAGGACAATGTGAAGACCGATTTGAAGGGCCGTAGGTAATGAAGGCGATTGGAAGGAAATAGCACGAGACAGATGGCGAAAACATATTGCTACGGTAATGGTCTTTCAAGTCCGGTATGACCAGTGAGTAATTAAGTAAGTAAATAAGTAACTTCGTTGATTAAATCTTGATAATAATTGACATTACTGTCACTAATTTAATATTCAGTTTTCGGTAACAGTACCTGTGGTGTGTTCGCCGAATGACCAGTTTGCTTAGAAAGCCATAAGCAGAATTCTGCCGAGCAGGATAATTTTCCCTATCAACTGCAGTAAAATTATTACCTTCTAGAAAGCTAACATTAATAATACCGATAACTAAATATTTGTCTCTACGATTTTTGGGAATTCAGTATAGGCTACGAATATGGGGAAGTTTTGGACAGAGGGCACTACCATCGTAGTGTAATACAGGTTGATAATTTTGGTTGAGCAGGGAAGAACGTTTCGATTGACTTATTGGTTGCCGTGCGCCGTGGCTCAACGTACTCGGTGAGAGGGCTGGACGCCCTCTGTAATAATAATAATAAACCTGAGCCAAGGACACATCGAGCAGCAACGAACAAACACGATCAGCAACCGCAAGGTATATAACAACCCAAAGATAAATAAAATAAATTGGTTAACACTAGATCGGTCAAGGGTGTCATTCTGACCCGTGCTTGTCCTTGCATCGTTGCTCAAAGCGCTGTAACTGCGCAAATGCTTCCGTGACTTTTATTTATACTGAGAGATGAACATGTCCCTAAACAGATCGCCCCGATATCCCCTGTAAGTTTTAGAAAAAATGAAGGTACCCCTAGAACAGCCAAAGTGGGTCAAAATGACCCACAAGCGGTTTTTTCTGCATATCTTTGCCTTTCTTCGCTTTTCTTGGGCTGGGTCTCTTTGTTTAAGATATCTCAAAATTTTACAGTGTTCGGTGAGATGTTAAGATCTTAACCCTTTGGTACACTCTGCACTGCACTCGCCTGCTCCAACACCTTACGCCAAACGACCTGTGGAAGAAGATTCGCCGTTGTCAGCTTGGTGACTTTATTTCTCTGAGCCAATGATGAGGCTCATAAAAACTTGCATGACACAGATGCGCGGAGTAAGCTTGGAAACAATGAATGGTCTGTTAGTTTGGAAGAACGAGACGCTTTCATGGCTATTCTGTACGCTCGCGGTGTAAATGGGTATGAGAATATTCGAAGATATGTGGCGTGGAAAGTATGCAGCATCAGTGGTCAAAGATATTATGTCGAAGAAAAGATGAAAGAATTTATGTAATTTCTAAGATTTGATTTACGGGCAACCAGAGCACGTTTTGTCTGGCGTTCAAACTTTTGAAAAATTTCTGGTAGAATTTCATTGCGAATTACAAACCAACTGAAAATATGACGGTTGATGAACAACTTTACCGCTGCTAAGTTCGATGCCCGTTTATTCGGAATATACCTAGTAAGCCTGACAGTTATGGGATGGCATGTGATGCTAAAAATCGAGTCGTTCTAAAAATAATACCTGGCCCTGGTAAAGATGAAACACGGCCCGATAATTTTTCGCTTGGGAAGCATGATGTTATGAAACTGACCGCTCCGTTTCTTGGCAAGGGACATAATATCACCACAGACAACCTCTTTACCTCACTGAAACTCGCTGAAGTTCTGGCAAAGCAGAATACAATGAAGAGAAGCTTGAAGGAAGTGCCCTACTGCGTTCGGCCGAGAAACGACAACTTTTATGCAACCACCCTGTACATTAGTGGTACCGCTTTGCTTACTTCTTACAAAGGGGAGGTGAAGAAAGTCGTTTGGTCCTATGTTCCACGCATCCAGGATGTGACATCGACGAAACATTCATCAAGAAGCTACCTGAAACAGTTGCATTTTACAATAAAACAAAATCAGGGGTGGATTGCATCGACTAAATGTGTCGAAAGTGTAGTGTCAGAGCAGCAACTCGTGGATGCCCTTTCCACGTTCTGTACAAAATACTTGACCTGGCCACGATCAATGCACACACTATATACAAGCTACTTACCAAGAAGAACATTAAACACCTGAGATAAGATTGGCGAAGAAAACAAATGTAAGCACAAAAACGCCGTGTGCGTCATTTTGACCCATGTGGCTGTTCTAGGGAGTTAGCGTAGTCCGGCCGTTCTGGTGTTAAGGCAACCAATGGCCTGAAGCGAAAAATCCGAGTTTGAATCTCGGTCCAGCACAAATTTTTCAACGATGTCCGAAAAGAACAAAAACCCTGTCAATAACTTTTGCGTCTTTAGAACGAATATAGTACAATTTACTCGAACAAGTGAAGGGTGTCGGCTTTTTAGTTGAAAAACAGTTTTGAGCCTCATTCTAAATCACGGAAACGAAAGTTGTTTACTTCAAAGTTTTCTTTGCAGTCAATGAAATGAGTTTAGAGTGGGAGGTTTTCTTTGCTATGGATGCACGCCATAGTCCTTTATTACTTTAAATTCTTCTGAATAGGGGTTACGGGTAGATTTATTTCAGCATAGGGCAGGTTTAAATCGTTGCTTCGATGATTATCATGCTTATCTGTAACCACAGACTGGCCATGCTACCAGCTGATACAATAATGACATAAGCCACTGCTAATATGTCACTTCCACTTTGATTCGGAAACTTATAAGGAATGTTTCCCCTCTGTCTTTTTTGTGTTATTTAAAATCATTTTCAAGTTAAACTAGATGTGTTTTTTTCTCTTATTATACCTATTTAACAGAGTGCCCACATTCCGGTCGACGAAAATCGGAATCGCTATTTCATGAAGTAATGCCTTGGCAGAGAATCCTAAGAGATATGTGTCCTACGTGAAATCGGTAAACGGTTAGAAACCAGATATCGAGACACTCTGACGTTCAAATAGATAATGGCACACAGAAGGCATAAATACTAAATGTCTTTCACCAAACCTGTTTCACGGACGAAGATTCCGCTGTAGTTCTTCCTCTAAATGAATGCACAAACGGCAAAATGGCAGGTAGCCAAGTAAAAGAGGGATAGAAAAATAACTGAAATCGCTCAACAGTGGAGAAGCCGCTGGACCTAATGAGATACCAGTTCTATTTTACATGGAGTATCGGAAGACATTTTTCCCCTTTACTATCAGCAGTCTACCGACTGCCTCATAGCGACAATTTAAAGCTGGGTTTGTGCTGAGTATATTTACATGTACATCCAAATTTCTCAAGGAAATGTATGCTGTGTGGTGGAGATTAGCTAACTCACCGTAAGAATATGTAACTGGAATTAAATCATCATCACCAATCGTATACGCATGCTAAGCATACAGTGGTAGAATCAGTATCGAGGTTTCCTACTGTTTCACCTAATCAAACCAAAACACGCTACTGAAAATTATCCATCAAAATGAGTATGGCAATCATTTCTTTTGTTACTTTTATGTATTTAAATATTACGCAATATAAATCAACAACATAGGGTAGTGTGAAATATTAATACTTCTGAAACATAACTTCCAAATAAAAAGTGCTTTTTCGACTCCTAGTAGCTTGGTTTTGTATGTTTATAACTCACTACTCGTGATTTCAGCAACTGTAGTATATGTTGCAAACATCCACATTCCATAATTGGTTCTACCCGGTCATATAGGAATGTTACTGCCAGCCTTTTGTCTTACAAGATGTTGATGTTCTCACCTGTTAACTGCTATTTGAAACGAGCAATTTTATTCAGTTGATAATTTCCTCCTAGTTAATCCTTATTATAAACAAATATATAAACGAATATTTTTGTCCTATTCAAATCATTTATCTCCACTCAGATTTTACATACCACAATTTTGTATAATAAAATATTTTCTGGTCTACTAATGCATTTTGAGTAACAATACATCTACATACATACTCCGCAATTCAGCCTAAGATGCCGTCTCTAATCACCAAGCTGTCGATGGGACGTTAAACCCTAAGATTCTTCCTCCTTCCTCCTCAGCCTAAGATGCGTGGTGGAGGGTACACTGTACCACTACTAGGTATTTCCTTTCCTATTCCACTTCCAAATAGAACGAGGAAAAAAATAATGCCTATATGCTTCCGTACGAGACCTACTTTCTCTTATCTTGTCTTTATGATCTTTACACGAAATATACTTGATGTATATATTCACTGTTCGAGATGTTAGTCTTATTTTCACTATTTATGCGCATAATCTTCACCTACCTTACTCTGAATATCATACGTCAAACTTTTGTCTCTAGTCGCCTAATTATGTACCAGTCTAATAATATCCTATATAAGGAACTCATAGTTCACTGGGGCGATCTATAATTGTTTAATAATGATTATGCAGCCAAGATCGCATTTTTCATTTATTATGTTACCGGTTTCGGCGTACTCAACACCATCTTCAGACCTGTCGTAATTTGCTTGATTTCACGACATTTTTATATACTGGATGTACTCTTTTAGTATATAAAAATGTCGTGAAATTATGCAAATTACGACAGGTCTGAAGATGGCGTCGAGTACGCCGAAACCGGTAACATAATAAATGAAAAATGCGATCTTGGCTGCATAATCATTATTAAACTAATAATATCCATATAATATTTATTTCACATATCTAGGCCTATAACATTATTTCAAGTCAGTCACGCTTGTGAACATAAATGAATCACTAGGATAGTTCTCGATAATATAATCACCAAGTTGATGTTTCAGGTGCAAAGATACGAGATTTCTTTGAAAGTGAAAGATTAATTTCAGATATTAGTGTTGATTTATAATCGCTCTTGAGACAGAAAGTTCCTTCACATTCGGCAAACAAAGCATGAAGTGACAGCTACATCCAATTAATCAGACAAGAATAAGCGAGAATGAACGATGCCGTGAGATTTGTGCTCCCTCAGAAGCACAGCGACGGATTGTACGAAGTGCAACGTCATTTGTCAGGGGTCACGCGCACGTTCAGCCTACGGCAGCCGGCACGCGAACAATTCATTCAGGACGGCCGTGCACGTACGCCATTTGAATGAAGCTGGATGTTGGTGGGCAGTGCTCTGTAGTGGAGTTTGCCGCGAGCAAATCGTTCTCAGATCATAAAGTGCATATACAGGTTGTTTCACTAAGTGTGTTTGCCTCTGTAACTTATATAATAATAGGTGATGGGAAAATTTAATGCGGAAGGTCAACACAAGAAATGTTACACTTTCTGCGGAGCTATAAACATAGTTTATTGTATCATTTTCCAAAGAGTTACAGCACAAACATATGATTTTTTAAATGGAACAATAGTTTTCTTCTATCGTGCATTGGAATCGTTGAAACCAGCTGTGTCCGAATCAATTTACATTCCTATCACTGTTAGTTTGGAAGCTACAACCCTCCAAAGTTTCAGGGGCAGATACCACATGTTGTACATAATATATGGCTGTGTGGTGGGTGATCGATGTTATAGCGGTGGGAAGTTGATTTACATGAGATGTACAAATGTGTGTCCATGTTCCTCAATGCATAATGTAATGCGCCGTCGAAAGGATCTGCGAACGAGATGTAACATCGCCGGTGTGACGGAGCGACATGCGTCCTCGATGCGCCGTTTTGGATCATCTTGGGATGTGGGCTCAGTGACATAAACACGATCCTTTAGATATCCCCACAAAAAGAAATCTACTGTTGTTAAATCGGGCGACCTTGCGGGTCGTGTTTATGTTCAAATGTTTGTTAAGCTTATGGGACTTAACTACGGGGTCATCAGTCCCTAAACTTACAAACTACTTATGAACTACTTACGAACTAGGACGGCACAAATATCCATGCCCGAGGGGGGATTCGAACCCCCGACCGTAGTGGCCGTGCAGACCGTGACTGGAGCGCCTCAGTCCCCTAGGCCACCGCGGCCGTCGTGTTTATGTCACTAAGCCCACATCCCCAGATGATCTAAAACGGCGCATCGAGGACGCATGTCGGTCCGTCATACCGCCGATGTTACATCTCGTCTGCAAATCCTTTCGACGGCGCATTGCATTATGCATTGAGGAACATGGACACACATTTGAACATCTCGTGTAAATCAACTTCCCACCGCCATAACATCCATCACTCACCACACAGCCATGTATTATGTACAGCGTGAGGTATCTGCCCCTGAAATTTTGAAGGTTTGTAGCTCCCAAACTAACAATGATGGGAATGTAGTTTAAATTGATTTGGACGCAGCTGGTTTCAACGATTCCAATGGACGATAGAAAAAGCTATTTTCCATTTAAAAAATTATATCTTTGTGCTGTAACTCTTTGGAAAATGGTACAATAAACTATGCTCATAGCTCCGCAGAAAGTGTAACATTTCTTGTGTTGACCTACCGCATTAAAATTTCCCGTCACCTATTATTTTATAACTTACAGAGGCAAATACATTTAGTGAAACACCCTGTATATCGCGAATGTTGGTTAATGTCCCATAGAGAAGTCACAGCCTGTTTCGTAGCGATCATTATTCTACTATCGTTTATTTATTTATTTATAGTATGGCAATACAGATGAACTGCAACTAGCTATCATGAGTGTCTTTGATTTTACAAAATTTAAAACAACAATAAAGGGCATCAACTGCATAATTTTACAAACTATAAAAGAGGTAAATAACTAAATCTACAAATTACTGTCTAGGATTCCTATCGATTCAAGGGCTGTCTCTGTCACTTCAATGAAATCTTCTAGATTTCCTTGATAAGCTCTTCTGCAGCAGCTTGTAACCATGTGGTTGATTGTCTGGTGCTCGTTTCCACAGTCACACTGGGAGGGTGAAGCCTTTCCCCAACGGTGGAGGTTTTCAGCACAGACGCCATGGCCTATGCGGATCCTGTTAAGTGTTTTCCAGGCACGACGTGGCAATTCCATTACAGCTGGTCTTGCGTCAGGTCTTAGGAGGGTCTGATATTTCTCACAGGCAACATTGTTCCAGGTTTCTTTCCACTTTCTTTTAATGTTGGATCCAGTTGCCTGCAGTAATTCTGCCTATCAGATGGATGGTTGCCTAGATTTCAGACGGCTCATTCGGAGAGCAGGAACATCATAGTGGAGTGGAACTTCGGGGATTTTCAGTAATTTTTCGTATTCGTTGAGAAGGGCG
Source organism: Locusta migratoria (assembly GCA_026315105.1). Lineage (NCBI taxonomy): Eukaryota > Metazoa > Arthropoda > Insecta > Orthoptera > Acrididae > Locusta > Locusta migratoria. The sequence continues at coordinate 220,874,967 of CM048751.1, read as the reverse complement.
TTCTGTCTTCGTAGGAAAGGAGGCTAAATGTGACTTAGTCTTGGTAACCAGTGAACAGGAGTAGATCTGATGCAACCTATTATTGTCCTCACTGTTGCATTTAGATCTGCGTCTATTTTTCTCACATGTGAGGTAAAAAGCCACACTGGAGAACAGTACTCGGCATCAGAATAGACCAGACCCATGGAGGAGCATCGCAGAGATGTAGCTCTTGCACCCCATGAGGTACCACTCAGTTTCTGTACGATGTTATTACGAGATCTTAGTTTTGCTGCGGTGTTTTCCATGTGTTTCTTGTAGGAGAGAGATTTCTGTCTAGAGTCACTCCTAAAGATTTAGGATAGTCTAGGTGATGAAGGACCTGACAATTAAAGATAATATTTAACTTCGCATTGGCCATTCTATTGTTAAGTTGAAAGCAGCGGACTTCAGTCTTCATTGGGTTTGGTGTTATTCTCCACTTTTTTAAGTATTTATCCATTATGCCCAGCTCTGCAGAAAAGATCTCGTCACTAGCTTCAAGAGTTCTCTGTTAGGTGGCCAAAGCCAGATCATCTGCATAAATGAATTTCCTTGACTATTTCAGGAAGGTCAGACATGTAGAAGTTGAACAGTATTGATGCCTAAACTGAACCTCGAGGGAGACCACAATTAAGTTTCTACTGCCAGCTAATTTTCCATCAGATCAAGATTACCTGGATGACCGCCGTAGTTTCAGTGCTATTCTTACAGAACTCAACGTAGAGAGGGATGGTGTGTGACGTTTCGTCGTGCCCTCGCGTTACTCAACTTCCAGAAGAATTGACTCTTTCTCCTGTAGTGATATAGGCGATCATGAGGGCACTACAGCAGAAGGGTACGGAGAGAGGAAAGAAATGTCTCATTTTACCCGAGTAGCCGTGTGTCCTCTACAAAACCACTATGATATACATTTCTGAGATAAACCACCAATGTGCATACCATAACTTACAAATTTTAAGTTGAAAAAAGAAGTATTTTAGTTCTTACTGTAGAATTACATAGAGGCATAGGGCAACGATGGAACACACAATCTCTACCTTAAACAAGTGTTCGCATTCCCTTTCATGCTGATTATGTCACAGTGTGGAACTGATTGAATGAAGTTGAGAAATAAAAAAGAATTTTATGATCTTAGGAAACATTAATTTTCCAGTTCAGAGGGCAAGACGTTATTCTAACGAAAAATTAGCCTGTGCCCAACGTTACTAAACTGCGACCTTGCAACTAGGGAAGTGGTAGTGTGCTATGCGAAACTGGTGCAATTCATTGCCTCCAGATTTTATTAATTTCCTTGTTGGGAAGGTGGGCATGATTTGGGAGAACATGACCCTAGTAGGTAAATTGTTTCCCTTCTTGATGACGCATAGAATACTCAATAGTTTCTTGAGGACCCATCGTCACTCTCTAAACTTGTATGAAAAGGTGTACAGGGTAAGCCGCCTAAAATTTACACGGCGGATATTGCGAAAATGGAAAGTGCTTTTAGTCTATAGTTTTCACAAGATGAATTGATAATCAGTAGTTCGTATTGTTAGCCGATAAATGTAATTGAATAATACACGGAAGTGTACTTTTTGTACAAGCATACACTTTTAAATGGAAAATTACCTATTGACATTAACAGGAGGGCAAATGAGAATGACTGGAGTTTGTTGCACGACTGTAAAGATTGTAACTCCACATTTGTCTCCATTATGGTTCTTAAGAAGCCTGAGAAAGTATGAAGCGGTGCACTGCAAAACATATTATTTACGATTGTCTTGTGATCTACAGTTTTCCCCGAAGAATTTCATTTTATATTAAGAACTTAAAATTGCTAATAAGAAAAAGAAGACCTGACCTTTTGCCGATGGACTTAGCTTCTCCACTCAGAAACGTTACTAATTCCTGTGAAATGAGTGAGTGTGAGAAGTAAGATACTTACATGGACTGCAGTGCCTACATTATTTAACGTAGAAAATCAGCCATGACAACTGTAGCTGAAGGAAAAACCTCACAGACGTGATAATAAAACGTCAAAAGCAATAGAACCGATTCCAAACAAAACAGAAATCAATTTCAAAATTGCCGGGCGGAGTGGCCGAGCACTTTAAGGCACCATGCTGCGTAGCGCACAGTTGCTCACTCTCGGAGTTTTGAATCCTCCTTCGGGTATGGGTGTGTGTTTGTCCTTCTATTAGTTAGTTTAAATTGTTTGCAAGCGTAGGGGCTGATAACCGCAGTAGTTAAGAGCTATAGATTTACGAACATTTGAGTTACGCAATTGTTGTTACATGTAAAACTCAAATGGAAGTATCTTCAAGACATTCGTTTTATAAGCATACGTAATTACAGCCAAAAAGTATATCCGTTTATAACAAAGACGAATGAAGTGTGAAAATGATGAAATGATTAAGCCTCCATACAGAATTGTTAGATTCAAAGAAATTGCCTGCCATATAAGATCAGACCGTAAAAGGATCTTATGTTTCTCGTACGTTGATATTCCATTAAATTTCAGTGGAATAAGCTGCAAATACACATATTCGTATTTCCTCATGAATAAGTTGTTGTTTAAATCACTTATTGTATAATTGTTTTTTTTAATTTATTTCATGATTATTTATGTCTCTCTATAATTTACTAATGCTTGGTTAATTACGTAGAAAAATGATTAGAAACGAACGTGACTGACCGACCACTAACAGCGCTATGTCCATGCAACTGTCAGTTGCTAACAACTTTCACGGCACTGAGTGTGGGGACTATGTTGGAATGTGCTAATACGTCATTGCATATTATCGAATAGTTGGTACGTCGTTATAGACAATGTCTTTGAGCTTTCTGCACAGAAAAAAGTCTACAGGAGTCAAAGCTAGGGAACAGACCGGCCAAGGTACTGGTTTTCTGCGTCCGATCTGGAGAATATTTGCGAAGACAGTAGTAATCTGTACACCATGGGCTGGGCAGCCATCATGTTGGTACAGAAGGTTTCTTCTAGTCTGCAGAGAAAATTCTTCTAGTAACTGTGGTAGATGGTTTCAAATGTTCAAATGTTTGTAAAGCTTATGGGACTTAACCACGGGGTCATCAGTCCCTAAACTTACAAACTACTTATGAACTAATTTATACTAAAGGCAGCACAAACATCCATGTCTGAGGGGGGATTCGAACCCCCGACGGGGAACGGCCTTGCGCATCGGAGCATAGCGCCTCAATGCGCTCGATCGCTCCGCCGCGGCGGTAGATGGCTTGTTAGGAGACTGCCATAGTTGCACGCGTTCAATGTACCGTCTATGAAAAATGAGCCTATAAGCCTATGGTTAAATATTGAAAGGTGGTGGTTCTTTTTGACAATTTAAACCTCAATTGTATCGTATCTCCCATGCTTTATTTCTCATTAATGTCAGATGATAGGTGCTTATTGCATGTAATAATTTTATTATTCTTATTTTCTTACCTACATGCTTTAAGTGGTTCGGAAAGATGTGTCAGGAGTATTGTTCATTGTATAAAGTGCACTTACTTATGCCAATATCGCTAATTCATTTTATTTGCTGGTTTTTACCGGTTTCAATCATCATCTTCAGAAAAGTTACAATGAAAGATCGATCGTCACGTTGCTCTGAAGATCAATACACTAGGTTATTTGCTTCTGGTGATGTTTCTTCGACAAGTAAGAGCTGAAGACGTTTGACAGTCTGCGGTATCACGTGAGGCGGTCGGTTGATGGCCTGATCGCTCAATAAATTGCTTCTGCTTGTGGAGAGAGCGATGGACACCTTTCACCACTTGAATAGCCGGTGAGACAATGGCCATGCTGAATCTGCAGCGTTAGCTGGTCGACGCACTGTCGGAATGCAGTCGCATGTTTTTACTCGCCTCTACCTCTGAATTGAACTAAATTTCCATTTTTACGTTATGTATTACTGCATTTTATGTCACTAATTTATTTACACACTTTACTGTTCTCAACAGCAGCACTTTGAGACATCGTGTCGCTAGTATTCCTGCATTAGTCACTGGAATGTATCAGGCCGTTAAACATGGCAGCTCGATTTGTGATGTGCCCCTAGGACGAAATGAGAGCAGTGATTCGCTTTTTGTATGCGGACGGTGTGAAACACGCGAACGTTATTCGTCGAATGCCAGCACAGAATGATGACGGCTTTCAATGGTGAAGAAGGTACTATGGATAGATAGAACGCTTCGAACAAAGAACTTCTGTGTGTGACGAGGCAAGATCGGACAGAGCACAGAAGTCAACCGCTGAGGACGATGTGAATATCGTCGAAGGCGTGAGGGTGTGGCGAGGGAAATCTGATGAATCACAGAGGGCGAAATTGCCAGCACAAACACAAGTGTCATCCTGCCAAACACACGGCCTACACAATAAAGAAGTTCGAGGTGCTGGGACATCCACCATACAGTCCTGATATGGCTCCAAGTGATTTTCACGTGTTGCAGCCCTAGAAGGAAGCACTGTGGGGAAGATGATTTGAAAGTTGCGAAGAAATTTATGCGGTGCAAAATTGGCCTCAGATACTGTCTAAAAACGAATTAACAAACGTGATAAACGTTTGGAAACAAGCATTGAAGTCCAGGGAGGTAATGTGCAAAAATGAGGTACGTTTCAATTATCTTTCATTAGAGTTAGTAAAGCTTCTCTCAAATGTACCTTTGTCTTTTTGAAACACCCTCGTATTTATACAGTTCCCAATACTTATTAGATACCAAGACAAAATGCGACTATTACACCTGTAAAGAAAGATAGCTTAATCACACAATATGGGCGCCCACTAGAAGTATATATATTAGATGTATGATGAGCCGATGTGTTTCTCAAAGTGCCACCTGCCATAAGACTGAAACATGTCGGTACTCATATTTGTATTCAGTTAACAGATAAACGGGAAGCCGCGGTGGAGTAGCTGAGCGGTGTAAAGCGTCTCGCTGCGGAGCGCGCGGTTGCTAGCCGTGCAGGTTCGAGTCCTCCCTGTGGCATGGGTGTGTGTGTGTTGTCCTTAGGTTAGTTTACCTAGGTTTAAGTAGTTTGTAAGCTACGGACTGATGACCACGCAGTTTGGTCAGATAGATTTACAAACATTTGAACATTTGATAAATGGGAAAACTTTAACTTTTATCTGACTAGTCGTCCGAGAATTATGTCAGGCAGGAATGATGACGACGATGATGAGGAGGAGAAGGAAGAGGATGAGGAGACAACCCTTATTCAACTGTTCTTAGCGCCTGAAATAAGCGAGGATAATTTCCTAATCGTCGGTTCACAATGTATGAGGTTATGATGCGGCGTTGAAAATCCCCCAGCAGCAGCACCGTCTTCATCGCCTCCAGAGCGCGCGCACGCACAGTGAACACTTTGCCACCTGCCCCTCTGTTCGGAAGCCTCTCATTAGTCAGCGCGAGTAGCTAGCAAGTTTCCCAACAATTTGTCAGCCGCTGCCACCTGCGACGTGAGTTAGCGCGCCCGCAACTACCGAGCAGGTGAAACCATTTTGACGGCAGTTTTTATCTGCATTTGCATCTACATGACTGCTCTGTACATCAAATTACGTGCTTTGCAGAGGCTTCTGAGAAACACTTTTAGAATATCCCTCTGCAATTTCACTCCCGGTTAACACGACGGAAATCTGGCAATCTGAATATTTCTGTGGGAGATCTGAAGTTTCTTATTTTATTGCGATGTTTATTTCTCCCAATGTAGGGAGTAGTCATAAAAATATTTTTGCATACGGGGGAGAACGTTCGTGATTCAATTTTCACATAAAAATCGTAGTGTATCAATAAATTTAATTCTTTCAATAAAGAAACCCAACGTCACTATATTACTGTCCATACAATTTAGCACCACTACAAACAAGTTCTCTTTTTATTTGTTTAACGACTTTCGCAATTAAAATATTGTCCCAAATCAATGAAACAGAAAAGGACTTTATAAGATTGCGTTAATTTTGGCATAAAACAGTATAACCAGGTGCCGTAGAGCAGGAACCATGTAAAGGAATACAAAACGGCAACAATTTCAACAAATATAGGAGTACACAATAACGTTTTCTTTGGGTATTTTTATCAGATTTGCATATACATTACGACAACCGTATGTCCTCAGTATAGGGAGTGAACACCTATGGCAGCAAGAAAGGCACGACAACGTCGAGGAATGCTGCAAATGTTGTCATTGATCCCTTCTTGAGCCAACGACGCCAATTCTTCCTGCAGAGCTGCTCGGAAGTCTTGGAATGTGGTTGGTGGATGCTGGTGTCATGCAAGTCTTTTCCGTAACGCACCCCAGACATACTCTTATAGAATTCAATTCGGAAGATCGAACAGGTCACTCCGTGTATGCGATTCCTTCCGTTCCCATCAAGCCACGTATCTATGAATTCGACAATTATTATCGGTTATGAGCCCACAGAACCTCGTCACGACATTTGACTGCACTTAAAAATTCCCAATTTCATTAAGAGGTTTTTGAGTAGTTGATATATTCCCTGCCCACACCATTACAGATCCTTTAATTACATTTGATTGGATTACCTGTTTGTTACATAGATACGCAGTGAGAAGATACTCGTGGATGTGGAACATGTCAATTTTTTCAGGCTGAAATAATGATACTGATAGTGTGAATAGATACATCATTTCGTTATATTCAAAAATGTGTCAATGTAGTAGAAGGAGTTGGCCACTAGAAAATCTGGCAGGCTCATCTTAAACTGAGCTTAATCTGTAACTAAATTTTTATGGTTGCTAGCAGTTTATTAAAAAGGTGTATTCCTGAGCTGTATACCCATTTTTCAAATGAAGTAAGTGCTTTTAAGTCATTTTGTGAATCGTTTTTGTTCCTAGTATTGTTTGTAGAAACTGATCACTTTGTTGGAAGTAGGATATATTCTTTACTACAAATTTCATTAAGGAATAAATACGTTAAGATGCACTAGTCAATATGCCCCATTACTTTAAGAGGTTTCTACACGATTATACATGTTACAGACTTTTGTACGCTGAAAGTTTTGTTTCATTGGAAAAATTAGAATATTTCATATGTTTGTAAACCTATTAGACCAAACTGCTATGGTCATCAGTTACTTAAACTAACTTACCTTAAGGAAAACAAACACACCCATGCCCGAGGGCGGACTCGAAACCTCCGGCGGGAAATACTGCCCAGTCCGTAACATGATGCCGTAGACGACGCGCCTAGTCTCGCGTGGAACTAGAAGAGTTATCCCAAAATTTTATACCCTATGGCATTATGGTATGAAAGTAAGCAAAGAATGCAATCGTTTCTGTTTTTTTCTGTCGCCTACATCTGCTAACACTGGATTTGCAAATTCAGAGCTGGACGCGGTGGCCGAGGGGACTGAGGCGCTTCAGTCACGGTCTGCACGGCCACTACGGTCGGGGGTTCGAATCCCCCTTCGGGCATGGATATTTGTGCCGTCCTTAGTTGTAGCTAGTTCATAAGTAGTTTGTAAGTTTAGGGAGTTAAGTCCCATAGACTCTACAAGCATTTGAACAACATTGTTTGAACAAGCAAATTCAGATTTGTTACGGCGTTTCTGCAGTTCTGTTGTATGCTCCTCCTATCGTAATTTATTATTAAGTTGTATTGTCAGGAATTATGTACTCTCAACCTCCTCTATCTGCTCTTCTTCACACTTTATGCATATTCTAGATACAAACCTATTACATGCTCTGAACTACATGTAGTAGTCCTTTTTAAACTTTAAGCAATGGCAACAAGATGGATCCTTGTGGGACAACACATTTAATTCCTTCCCAGTCTGATGATGACTGATGGCTTAATTCACTAGTCCTATGCACTGACACCCTTTTCTTTTCTGTTAGTGAGTAATGACTTGAGTCATTTTGCAGCATTGCCAGAATTACTTAAATTTCTTTATTTAAACGCCCTCTTCTTACAGTCAAATATCGTTTATCTGTTTCTGAAGCCAGACGCTGTAGGTCCTTCTCTTGTCTCTGACATACAGTTTCGTTCTCCATTAACTGTCGTCACAGTAACCCCTCGGGTCAAATCAGATTGTTCTGCCCTCCACTGCAGAGAATCTGGTAGGCGTCTTCTCTGAGCCATTTGGTACCGTCTGTGAATATGTACACAGCAAACACTGTCCTGTTTGATAGGTGTACTGATCTCATCGCTTCAGTGGTTGAACGTTGGCCAGAAAGCAGTCTTCTTTACGAAACACGATTATGCTGACGTCAGACCATAGTATGATTATATCGTGAATTCGACAGCAAACTGGAAAACAGGTTTTTGCTTTACATTTGGACATCACTTCATATGCTCTCTTACAGTACAGTAATATGCAGAACAGGAAGGATAAGCATATTATAGGTTCCACTTTTGCGGGATGTCCAGATCTATCCTCCGTAAAGTACGTGGCGGAAAATAATCTGTATCACTACTAGGCATTTACTTTTCTAATCCACTCCCAAACAGAACGAGAGAAAAACTATTGTTTATACGCCTCTGTACGAGCCATAATTTCTCTTGTGATCTTTACGCGAAATGTGAGCTTCAAATTCCGGAACTCTAAATTTCCTCAAGAGAATTTCTCGAAAACAACGTAGTCCTTCCTCCAGCGATTCCCATTTGAATTCCCGGAGCATTTCTGTGACACTCGCGCATCGGTCGAAGCTACTAGTAACGAACCTAGCTGCTCACCTCTGAATTGCTTACAAGCCTTCCTTTATACTTACATGCTGCGGTTCCCAAAGCCTTGAGCAATACTCAAGATGTGGTCGTACAAGCTTTTTATATGCATTCTCCTTTACAGATAAAGTATGTTGTTGTTGTGGTCTTCAGTCCGGAGACTGGTTTGATGCAACTCTCCACAATACCCTATCCTGAGCAAGCCTCTTCATCTCCCGATAAGAACGGCAACCTACATCTGTCTGAATCTGCTTATTGTATCCATCTCTTGGTGTTCCTCTGCGATTTTTACCCCACACACTTCCCTCTAATGCTAAATTCACAATTCCTTGATGTCTAAGGACGTGTCCCACCAATCTATCCCTTCTTTTAGTCAAGGTATGCCAGAAATTTCTTTTCTCCCCAATTCTGTTCAGTACCTCCTAATTAGTTACGCGATCCACCCACCTACTCTTCAGCATTCTTCTGTAGCACCATATTTCAAAAGCCTCAATCCTCTTCCTGTCCGCACTGTTTATCGTCCATGTCTCACTCCCATACAAGGCAACACTCCATACAAATGCCCTCAGAAAGGACTTCCTTAGGCATAAATCAATGTTCGATGTTAACAAATTTCTCTTTTTCAAAAACGCTGTTCTACCCATTGCCATTCTGCCTTTTATATCCTCTGTACTGCGACCATCATTTGTTATTTTACTGCCCAAGTAACAAAACTCATCTACCTCCTTTATTGCTTCCTTACCCAATCTAATTCCTTCAGCATCACCCGATTTTCTTACACTGCACTCCATTACCCTAGTTTTGCTCTTGTTAATGTTCATCTTATATGCACCTTTCAGCACACTGTCCATTCCGTTCAATTGCTCTTCCAGGTCCTTTGCTGTATCTGACATAATTACTATGTCGTCGGCAAAACGCAATGTTTTTAATTCTTCCCCCTGAACTTTAATTCCTTCACCAAATTTCTCCTTGCTTTCCTTTATAGCTTGCTCAATGTAAAGTATATCTTCCCAAAATTCTTCCAATAAACCGACGTCGGCTGCCCGCCACTCAAAACTGTCCTTAAATGTCCGTTCCATTTCAATTTTAAGTGGCACGTATAAATGCAGTCTTTTGTTCTCCTTGCTCCCCTCCATATATGTGAATGTTCCACTTTCAGCTGTTCATAGCTAAGTATTTAATTGAATCGACAAACTTTACGTTTCTGAAATTTATCGTATGGCCGAAATTTCACGCACACTTAGGCATCCAGTTTGGAAACCTCTCACTTTGTATTGTTTAGATAGGTGGCCCCACCCTCATCAATCACAGATATTGCCGAAGTCGGGTGGCTTGCGATCCTCAACGGTGACGACAGACATACCGTAGGTGCAACCACAGTGGAGTGGTATTTGTGGAGAGGCCAGACAAACGTGTAGTACCTGAAGAGGGAAAGCAGCCTTTTCAGTAGTTACGGGGGCAACAGTCTGGATGATTCAGCTGGCGTTGTAACATCAGGTAACGTGGCTTTACCATACAGTTTCTGCGAAAGGCCGTTACTTTTCCCGAGAACATGCAGCTCTACTGTATGAATATATGATGATGACATCCCCTCGGGTAAAATATTCAGGAGGTAAAATAGTCCCCCATTCGGATATCTGGGCGGGTACTACTCACGACGATATCATCAATCTGCGAATGGGAGCTTGGAATGTTTTATCCCTTATTCGAGTAGGTAAGTTAGAAAATTTGAAAAGAGAAATGGATAAGTTAACGTTAGATAAGGGGGAATGAGTAGAGGTTGGTGGCAGGATGAACAGGACTTTTCGTCAGGTGAGTAAGTACAAAATCAGTTGGTGGTAATGCAGGAACAGTTCTGATAATGAATAAGAAAATAGGAATGTGGGTAAGTTACAATGAACAGCATAGTGAACGCATTATCGTGGCAACGTTAGACACATAGCCAACATGGAACAAGATGCCGATGAGCAGGGGATCGAAGAAATGTGTGAGGAGACAAAAGAAAATATTTAGACCATTAAAAGAGAGTAAAACTTAATAGTGGTGGCGGACTCGAACTCGGTAGTAGGTAAGGAAAGAGAAGGAAATGTAAGTGCATATGGACTTAGGAAAATGAATGAAAGAGGAGATCGCCTGGTAGAAATTTTGCAGAGCACAATTTAATCATAACATACACTTGGTTTAAACAACAAGGAAGAAGGTTACATACGTGGAGGAGCCTACGATACAATGGGAGATACCAGATTGACATTATAATGTTAAGGCAAACGTTTAGAAACCACGTTTTAAACTATAAGACATATCCAGGGGCAGATATAACTTATTGGTTATGAACTGTAGATTAAAACTTAAGAGACTTCAAAAGGTAGAAAATTAAAGAGATGGAATCTGGACAAAATGAAAGAACGAGATATGGTTGTAAAGATTGCAAAACGACATATAGACCATAGCTGTTTATATTTTTATCACAATGGTATTGGTTTCGGTTAGTTTACCCCTTTCAAGCGTTAGCAGGGTTTAGCTAATAGCTTAGCTTGAAAATGATAAACTAACCGAAACCGGTAGCATTGATATAAAAAATAGACAGCTGTGGTCAATATGTCGTTTTGCAATTATGTCAAAGCAGTTAAGCACCACCTGTACACCTTTCTGTTGTAAACATTATTTGCGAATATCCTAGTACGCCATAACGTCTCTGTCGGAAACGTTCCATGTTTTCTTGCTTAATTTGCAAGTATGGTATTAAAAAACCTGAGAAAACTGAGCAGTGGTCTATAACATTATAACTTTTAAATGTAACGATTAACATGTTTAAATTAACCACAATGTAACCGTCGATGTAAGTGCGTTGTGTATCCCGGAGAGAAATACAGAAGGCGTTTTTCATAATCACGAGGACGTATTTATACATCCATATTGAAATTGCCACAAAAATTTTGTTAACGGCTTGTGCATTTTTCAGACATTTCACATTCACTGACGTCTAACATGGAAAATTTCCACTAACCTGGCAAAGCATAGAAAAATACATATTGAAAACAATTGAATATGATGACGTAATCTAATATATAAAAATGAATGTTTGTGTTTTCGTATTTTATGCGCAGCAGTACCGTTCAACCGGTTGTGATGAAACTTTGTCAACATATTGCTTACACTTTCGCGATGGTCATAGGCACCATTAAATGAATGTACGAGAAATAGTTCAGGAGATATGAGATAATAAACAATGAAATGCGAAGAAAAGTTCTGCATCATGCGACGTTTGCTTCTAAACCACAGTACCGATTTTAACCAAATTTGGTGCACATATTCCTTCCATGAGGTAACAATTGACTTAGGGGTAAGAAGTGTTTACGACATATAGTTCAGGAGATATGACGTCATGAACAATTGTATGGTTGAAAACCTGTGACATCAAGCGACATGCGAACAAGGATACTTTATTCATCCTAAAATCATTATGACACTTGACCTTTAAAACAAGAGAAAGGTCACTGTCACATAAAATTTTGGATCGTGCATGACGGAGGATATTTTACAAATGAACTTCGTCAGATTCTACAGTTGTATTGCGATCCTGATGCAATATTTAAATATGATTGAACAGTTCAGTTTATCAGTGCAGTGTTAATATATTCAGATTACCTACAATCATTTCAATTAATTAACGTGACTAATCAGTTAATTTTCACATTTCGGCGAAGTTTTGAAAGAAATAAAATTTCTGAAAATTCTAGCAGCTGTCTCTGGGAGTTACGTTACATTTTTCAGGGTGATAATCATCAAAGAAACATTTGAAACACATATTCTTCATACCATGTGAATTTCATGTAAGCAATTTAAAGTAAGATTTTAAAAAATGCTTCAGTGGAAAGTATACTTCATTCAGATTTTTAAATGACGGTTTTTTGGCTGTCAGCTTTGATACATATCAAGCGTAGCGAATCACTGGGGTGAAAACCACCAGCAGAAGAAATTTATTGTTACCAACGTAAGGTTTTAATGCGAATTTGAAAATAAATACATAATAGTCCAGTCGTCGTAGACAAAAAAAATGGCCTTAGGTCCAAAAAAATTGCAGGAAGCTGAATTTTTGGTATGTTTTTAGGACATATTAGGGTAGTATTAAACCAAGTTTGCAGCTTCGAAATCCTTTAGCTTAACTTTTAAGAGCCAAAAAACCTCGAAATTTTCGGACTTTTTCCTGGTTTTAGCTTATAGCTCGTAAAGAATGGGTTTTTGACGAAACGTCACTCACACCTCTATTAATTTAGATAAAATATTCCAAAATTGAAGCCTAACCGCAGCTCTGTAAGTCCAATAGTTCCCGAGATACTGGACTTCAAAAATTGACTTATTTCTCCAAGAAGTTAAAATTTTCGATTTTAGTCATCTTTCGGCTAGAATATTGGCTCTAATGATAATCCCACGGGGTAAGTCATACAAAAAAGTAATAGAGCAGTTATTTAGCTTTAATCTAAGTACCGAACGAAGTCGATAGGCCCAATACATTTCTAGTTATCGTTAAAAAACGAAAAATCGGAATATTCAATAAATTGATCCAGAAGAATTGCAGTCCTATATATATATATATATGTGTGTGTGTGTGTGTGTGTGTGTGTGTGTGTGTGTGTGTGTGTGTGTGTTAAAGAAAAAGGAAGAGTTACTCATTTACGATGATTATTAACGCATTATATATAAATTGGATTTTTTCAACACTGTTTTCAGCAAATACTGAACTTAGAAGTTCCTTGAGTCACTTCCTGCCATTATGGCACCGACGGCCCCCATGAATGGCATTATGTGGTGAAAACCTCCAACCCTCGCCATTATGTTGACAAGTTGAGGATGCTGGTGGCTCTCCACAATGTCTCGGGCTTTCAAGTACAGTGGTTGATCGTAGGTCACAAAACATGTTTTCTCATCGTAAATGCTTGTTCTTTAACTGGCTTCCGAAAGTGCTGTTAAAAGTGTCGTAGTCGGTTCGGGGAGTGTGGATAAAATAGAGATATACAATCTTTGAACGTTTGTAAGGAAGATCTTCTGTCACTTGCTCCATGAATCCATTCCTTCCTGGGATGCCTGGCATGTTAATTGCAAGCAATCACAGCAGGTCTGGGGATTTTGGCAAAATGTCTTCGACGATTTTCACTTCGTTAATTGAAATGGCTGTCAAGCCAGATTTCTTTCTCATAGAAAAAATTTTAGCATGTGTGGCAGTGTTTGAACGATAGACTGCAGAAACAGACTTCAAACGTAGTTTTTTATGTCTGGGTGAACGGATGAGTGAGGGATCATGATCATTATACCACCCATTTCATGGAACGTATTTTCTCCATCAATTGTGTTAACGTTCACATCTGCATTGTCGAACACAAAATGCATGAAAGCTCCTTCGTCAGCTAGTTTGGTCATTTCTCCAAGGAGGATAGTGGAATTATCAAAATGCATAGCCTCCGTATATGTAAAAGAAATTCCCATACTGTGCCAAAGTTCAACAAGGTGCTTTGATCCAAATTTTCTATACAAATACGTTCCAAAGCTTATTTGGATTAAGGTTAGGAAAGATTTGGGCCTCGTTGCAGCCATCATTGCATGAGCAAATCCTATGCACTTCTTTTTCCACTGTTAGAGAGAAGGACGTTTGGTTTTCAGGACAATCTGTTCAAGCAACAGTTGCAGAGAATCAGGAACTGATGCCTCTGCGTCTTTTAAATACGCACCTGGCGGGGGATATTGAGTAGTGTCAAATGTTTGGGAACGAATGTCTTGCAGGATAATCTCTGCTGCAACTTAGACAACTCTAAGCTACCCATCAGTAGGATCGCTAAGTCTTTGATTGTACCACTTTTCATAAAGAATGTTTTCTCCAATGTCTGTGAACATCATGACTGGGCTGTGATACGGACCAACCTGCGCAAAAATAATTTTTTCTCCATACCGCTTTTTAAAATGAGCTTGAACACTTGCAACTGCTGGTTTCTAGTCACATGTGAATTCCTCTGCAATCAAGTCACTTATGGAAAATTGGTTTTCCTCTCTTGTTTCTGCAAGGTATGCATATATACGCTTCATACCTTCGATAAGGAAGGGATGTTCAGGACGCCCTCGTCTACCTCCTGCACCAGTAGATCGCGACAAGGAGTGCAATTTTACGTAGTAATGTTTGCGGTACTTATCCTCAGCAGCAACAAGTTCACTTATACATGAAAGACGTTAAAGAATGTGTTCTCCCCATTCACTAGCTTGTCTAGCTTTTTCCACTATCGATTCTTTCACTTCCAGTGTTTCCCCTTGATGGAGTTCATCCTGTAGATATTTGGGCAGTTTTATTTGCTTCTAGAAATATTCCTTGGAGAATTTTTCACCTCAAAGGAAACAACAACCTCCAATGATGTGACGCCTTGAATCCGACGCACTTCCCAGCCTTCCCCACGCGAAGACGATGGTTGAGCAGTTCTACAGTGTACCTCGTCCTGCATGCGTCATGTTCGGTCACTATGTTTAATCTGCACAAAAACATCATGTTCCTTTCAAGCCCACGTTTCTGACTGACTTTTATCAGTGTCTAAATTCCGCGTTTTTTCACTGTCACTGTTTCCTCTCCAAGAACTTGCCGACGACCCCGAAACAAACATGCGACGGGGGTAGCTCCGACATATTGTAAAACAGAAAGTACTTAAAACACTACCACGATCGAGATTCAGACGATTTTTGATTGAATCGTTCTTCACAGATCCCAATACGGCCGTTTCTAAGGGCAGACTGGGTGTAGTGGGGAAGACCTCGGAGACAAGAAGTTTGAGAAGGAGGGCAGAACACCCGCTAAGTCACCACTCTGAGTGAGGGGGGAGGGGGGCAGGGGTGCCTTCACACAACAAAAAGCCTCGCTACGAACGAAAGTCCCAATCCCTTAATGGCTGACCAATACCCACAAAAGGAGAGGCTTTCCTTGTGTTTACAGCAGTACAACCTTCACAAATATATTGGTATGCACTAACACATAATTACACCTATTTATATACAATGCGATAATAACCATCGTCAGTGAGTAATTCCTTCTTTTTCTTTAACATATATAGGATAAGAGGACTGTAATTCGTCTGGATCAATTCATTGAATGTAGGTAACTCGGGGGAAAAATAGTCTGATTTTTCCAATTTTTCGTTTTTTAACGATAACTAGAAATCTATTGGGTCTATGGACTTATTTCAGTACTTAGATTAAAGCTAAATATATGCTCTATAACTTTTTTGTACGAATTTCCCCGCCGCGATGGAGTAGTCGAGCGGTCTAAAGCGTCTCGCTGCGGAACGCGCGGTTGCTCGCCGTGGGGGTTCGAGTCCTCCCTGGGGCATGGGTGTGTGTGTTGTCCTTAGGTTAGTTTACCTAGGTTTAAGTAGTTTGTAAGCTACGGACTGATGACCACGCAGTTTGGTCCAATAGATTTACAAACATTTGAACATTTTTTGAATTTCCCCGTGGGATGATCATTAAAGCCAATATTCTAGCCGAAAGATGACTAAAATCGAAAATTTGAACTTTTTGGTGAAATAAGTCAACTTCTAAAAGTCAGTATCTCGGGAACTATTGGACTTACAGATCTGCGGTTGGGCTTAAATTTTAGAATATTTTATCTACATTAATAGAGGTGTGAGTGACTTTTCGTCAAAAAACCACTCTTTACGAGTTATAAGCCAAAACCAGAAAAAAGTCCGAAAATTTTGAGGTGTTTTGGCTCTTAAAAATTAAGCTAAAGTATTTCGAAGCTGCAAACTTGGTTTAATACTACTCTAATATGTCCTAACAACATACCAAAAATTCAGCTTCCTGCAATTTTTTGGACCTAAAAGTACCTGGCGACTGGCCTATAAATCTAATATATAAAAATTGATGTTTGTATTTGTATTTATTTTTGTATTTTATGCACGGCCATACTGTATATCCGATTACAATGAAACTTTGTCAACTCATTGCATGCACTCACGCGAAGGTTACAGGCGTACTAAAATTAACTTCATATGGTGCATGGCGTAGGTTGCTTTACAGTTAGTCAATTCGTTTCTTACGATTTCAGGATGAAAATGCTGGACGGATATGAATGAGATTTGGAATAGAGGTAGCTTACATCCTTATTAATAAATCGGCTTCTTTTCGTCAGCCACCGTACGGTGCGTGGCGGAATGTGCCTTACAATAGGTTAATGCGTTTTCCCTTCATCCTGAAACAGCTGGACCGATTTTAATGAATTTTGGAATACAGACAGCTTATACTCTGAATTAACGCATGAGCTACCCGTAGGAAGCCACCGTACGGTGTATGTCAAAGGGAACTTTGCAAAAACTTTGTTCAACTGACCACCACAAATGTTAATAATTGTTGTTTTTCTTGGGAGAGGGGGGAGGAGATCATCCAAGGAGATGGGAGGGTGGAGGGGGAGTGAAAGAAATGGGCCGAGAGAAGAGAAGGTGGAGATGAATAGGGAGATGCAAGAGAGAGATGGAGAGAGAGAGGACGGATGGGAAGATGGATTACACGAGTATGGATGAAATAAGATTAGGTAACGCAACAGTGAAAGTGGTAGATGAGTTTTGTTACTTTGGTAGTAAAATAACATGCGATGGTCGCAGTACAGAGGATATAAAATGCAGAATGGCAATGGGAAGAAAAGCATTTTTTAAAAAGAGAAATTTGCTAACATCGAATATTAATTTAAATGTAAGGAAGTCTTTTCTGGAGGCATTTGTGTGGAATGTTGCCTTGTACGGGAGTGAAACATGGACGATAAACAGTACGGACAGGAAGAGAATAGAGGCTTTTGAAATGTGGTGCTACTGAAGAATGCTGAAGATTAGGTGGGTAGATCGCACAACTAATGAAGAGGTACTGAACAGAATTGGTGAGGTACTGACTAAAAGAATGGATCGCTTGGTAGTACACATTCTTAGACATAGAGGAATCGTAAATTTAGCATTGGAGGGAAGTGCGTGGGTTAAAAATCGCAGAGGGAGACCAAGATACGCGTATAGTAAGCAGATACAAGTGGATGTGGGTTGCTGTTCGTATGAGGAGATGAAAAGGCTTGCTCAGGATAGAGTAGGGTGGAGAGCTGCATCAAACCAGTCTCCGGACTGAGGACCATAACAACAACGGATGAAGTAAATACCCGGGCAACGCCGGGTTCTCAGCTAGTAGCACATATAAATAGCTGAGATGAATGGAATAAATACAGCCGTTTCATCCACTTACGAGCTGTGCGTGGCGTGTTTACAGGCGTTATTCTTTCCTCTCTGCGCAGATTAAATTGGCCTCGCACTTTACCGAGCACCGTACATCTCGAATGTCAGAGATGTAAGCCCTCGCGAGTACAAATAACTGCCGTGCGAGCGCTGCCTGCTCCCATTAGCGCACCACCGGGCTCACGCCGGTCATTTTCTCACAGCTCCTGCTGTACTCGTTCAGCGCCCAAGTCAGAGATTAGTTACGCCCTGTTGGCTGCGGCCGCGTCTTACTGATAGGTGGGAGCCACTGCGCCCCATTCGTCTTCAGCACAAGTCGGCAATATTGAGAGCGTAACTTAGACTTAGCAGTGCGAGCACTCGAGAGCTGTTTAACTCAGCACTTTCTGTACTCAGTACATTCTTCTTTCAAACAGCAACGTTGAAACGTATTTCAGGTCCTCACTCAAAAAAGTTACAGACTCTGTCTGAGAGTAAATTATTTTTCCTCACCTCTTTTCATTTCTATTATTGTTAGTTCCTTACTCTTATAGTTATGTCCACGTACAAATCTATATCTATAAATGTGAATGTCTGTTCGGTGTACGTTTATCACGACTGAACCACAAGACATAAAGAGCTAAAAATTTGTACAGTTACCAATGTCTACCCGGGGAAGGCCTTAGGCACGGTTTTATGGCGATCTGAAAGCTATTTCAATCTCTCTCTCTCTCTCTCTCTTCCTCTCTCTCTAATATATATATATATATATATATATATATATATATATATATTAATGTGAATGTCTGGTATGTGTACGCTTATCACGTCCGAACGACAAGACACAGAGACTTAAATATTTGTACAGTTACTAATTTATACCTGAGGAATGTTTTAGGCACGGTTTTATAGCGATCTGATAGATATTTAGTAATTTCAAGAATATAACGCGAAATGTGGAATAGTAATTACTCTTTGAAAATTATATTTATTCTTTGAAAATGGTTTCATTCGTTGCATTATTGCTTGAGGGTTGATACTGATAAAAGGGTAGAGTATATTGGGATGGAAAGTTATCGTGTGTAAGTGTTAATATTTCGCTCTGCAGCGAAAACTACAGAATGCGTGCTACAATGTCTTCAGCTCTTTCTCTGTAAGGATAAGCATACGAATAAGGAAATACAAGAATAAACAAATACAGCAGTTTTAATACATTTCCTTAAAAATCTATTTGACGTTTCAGGCATTGTCTATCATGATCAACCAATACGCGAGCGGAGCCGAGGATTTAAGCTAGTCTATATCTATAAATGTGAATGTCTGTTCGGTGTACGTTTATTACGACTGAACCACAAGACATAAAGAGCTAAAAGTTTGTACAATTAATAATGTCTACCCGGGGAAGGCTTTAGGAACGGTTTTATGGCGATCGGATAGCTATTTATCTAGATATATATTAATGTGAATGTCTGTTCTGTGTACGCTTATCACGTCCGAACGACAAGACGCAGAGACTTAAATATTTGTACAGTCACTAATTTAAACCTGAGGAAGGTTTTATAGCGATCTGATAGATATTTAGTAATTTGAAGAATATAACGCGAAATAATAATTACTCTTTGAAAATTATATTTACTCTTTGAAAATGGTTTCATTGGTTGCATTGTTGCTTGAGGGTTGATAACGATAAAAGGGTAGAGTATATTGGGATGGAAAGTTATCGGAGTATATAAAATTCAACGTGTGTGAGTGTTAATATTTCGCGAAACCTACTGGACGCAAACGAATGGTGTGTGTGTAATTGTTGTCCAAAGTCTCCTGTTGTACACCATAGCAGTTTCATGCCGATAGCTATAATGAGGTGGAAGATATGGTGGTTGAAAGTCGTCAAATTATTTTAAAAAAAGTCGGACTGAAGGCCAGTGATGACGTTTGCGACTCTATAGCAAGGAGTTTACATACAGCGAAAAGTGATGCCACAGACCCTATATTTGGTCTATGCGTGCTTCAGCTCTTTCTCTGTAAGGATAAACATACGAATAAGGAAATATAAGAATAAATAAATGCAGCACTAAAAAAGAAATTTGTTTTAATACATTTCCTTAAAAAAATCGATATGAGGTTTCGCGCATTATCTATCATGATCAACCAACACGCGAGCGGAGCCGAGGGTTTAAGCTAGTATACCTATAAAAATTGGTGACGTTAACCTGAAATGGATAACCAACACTGAATTATGATGGTGGAAGACTCGCCACTCGAAAGTACGGATTTGGGAAGGAAAAGAACAAATCAGTTTAATAATCAATGAGCGTCACTCCAAAAGAAATGAACATTATTCTGAATGTTTAAAAGTCTTACAGTGTGTAGATACATCCTTCCCGCTTGTTTTCAAACTTAGTTCAACCTGTTCCCGTGAGTTGCGCCGTCATAGCATGTCTTCAAGATGGCTGCTACACTTGACGTTCGGCAGAAGTAACGTGCTGTCATGGAATTTCTGTGCTGTCGAAACGAGACAGTGGGAAACATCCATAAGAGGTTGAAAAATGTATATGGAGATTCTGCTGTCGATCGCAATACAGTTAGTCGGTTGGCAAACATGTTACGTGATGAAAGTGGGCACGGCAATATTGAGTATTGTCCTCACAGCCTATATACAAGAACTGGTTCCAAGATGGCGTAAGGCAGTTGAGAGGGTTGGAGATTATGTGGAGAAATGAAAATGTTGTTCCTAAAGGATGTATCTGCACGCTGTAAAACTTTCAAACATGTAGAATAAAAACTGTATTAAAAATAGCGTGCATTTCTTTTGGAGTGACTCTAAAACACACATTGGAGTTTTATGGCAGAGGGTTTATCGAACTGCTTGTACAATACTTCTCTACCGTTCGATTCTCTAATGGTGCGCGGAAAAGGGGGAACACGAATCTATCTCCGTTTTCATTCTGATTTGTTTAAATTTACTACAGTGGTCATGTCTCCCTCTGTAGAAGGATGCTAATAAAATATGTTCGCATTCGGAACAGAAAATTGCTGAAACATATTTCGCAAATTGCCTTTGTTTTAATGATTTCCATCCCAACACGTGGATCATTTCCGAGACACTCACTCTCAGCTATTTCGCGATATTACAAAATCGTCCGTCAGTACCATTTGGTGGGGAGCCCACAATGGGGAGTAGTAGTTTTGTGTCTCGTTTCCGTTGTAGGTGTCGGTGGCCGAGTGGAATGAGACCGACACAGGAATAAAGATAGCACGCTGGTGCAGGTACGGAGGGGAGCAGCCAGAAACTAGAAACACTAGAGTAAATTAGAACGAGATATATATTGAACAGAATTTATACAATACTTAACTTTTACAGAGATCAGTACTGCAGAATGCTGATACATAGTTGTTAGAGGCCTGCCTAGTGCCTGTACGATAGCAAAGTCTTCACTGGTGCCTATCAGATTCCGAAGGTCTCAACTGGTTCCTATCTCAGTCCCAAGTGAACGATGTCGTTCAGTGGTGGCCACGAGCGGAGTTGTAGCAGAGGGCGCTCGTGGCTGTCGTCGTAAGAACGCCGCGCCGTGCGTGCATGGCGGCGCGCGGCGAAAGTAGGTGGCGCGCACTTTGTACTTGTGCGACACCACAAGTAGTCCCAGATAGGGCGCACAGGAATAGAGTAGGCAGTTTATGTAGTAGAACTGTTGCATCTTCTAATTGTTCTGCCAGTGAAACATAGTGTTTGGTTCGCCTTCTCTACAATATTTTCTGTGTGTTCTTTCCGGTTTAAGTTGTTCGTAATTGTTATTCCTATATAGATGACTTCACACTTACAATTACTCAGTGTCAATTGCTGATTTGTGCACCATGTAGATATTTTGTCTAACTTATTTTGCTGTTTCTTTTGATCTTCAGGTGATCTCACTAACCAGTAAACGACAGCCTAATCCGCGAACAGTCTAGGAGAGCTGCTCACATTGATTACTAAATCGTTTATAAAGATAAGGAACATTAGATGCCCTACAACACTTCTGTGGGGAACGCCTGATATCACTTTTGTTGTACTCGATGACGTTTCGTCAGTTACAACATAGTGTGTACTTTCTGGCAGAAAATCACGAATCCAATCGCAAACTGCGACGATATTCCACAAGCGCTCAATTTGTCATGTTACTAATTTTGCTCTAAAATTATTTCATTAATGAATCAGTAAGTTTTCCATCTCTTCAGGTTTTTCTTGTGAACACTCTTTCTGTGGTTGGCACAAAGGCGTGACGGTGTCGTTTTATGAGAGGCCGATGTCAAACTCTTATGAACCTGCTAACTAGAGTAATTTTTACGGCAGTTAAAGTGAATGATTGATAAATGAAGGCCATAATGTTACTGACTAATCGCAATGTGTTCGGTCATTGAGCCTCCCGATTCGTCTTCACCTTAGCAACTCTATCGAATGCATTCAGATGAAATACATTATTATTGTATAGTATTCTGCGTAGAGGCAGGTCTAAGTCCTCGTACGATGCATTTATGATGCCATTGTTTAAGCATGTGTGCGATCCAGATGACCTTTCCCTGAATAATTGTGCTCATAGTAATTTTATTTTCTCCTACACTTCTCCAACATCGATATTTGTCACCCGAATTGTCCATTTGCTTGTGTTTATTTTCCTCCAGCACCATATTTCAAAATTTTCCAATTATTTTTCTCATTTTATGTCACGGTTCATGTCTCTGCTCAGTACAGAGCAATGCTCCAAAAGTAGCACTTCACCAGTTTCTCCTGGGCCGCGCGGGATTAGCCGAGAGGTCTGGAGCGTCCCGTTGCGGATCGCGCGGCCTCCCGCGTCGGAGGTTCGAATCCTCTTCAGTATAAGTTAGTTCATAGGTAGTTTGTTAGTTTAGGGACTGATGACCCCTCAGTTACGTCCCATAAGTTTCACAAACATTTCAACATCTTGTTGGTCAGCAGAGTCCTCTTCCTGTTTCAAGCGGCTTTGGCAGTAGCAAGGTTTGTTGGCATTTCAATTGTGCAGTTGGCATCCTATCTCAAAAGCTTGCCAAGTACTGCAACTGCTTCAAATCTCCAGTTCTCGACGTCGACCGTTATCTTCAACGGTTTTCCTGTTTTGATATCAGATTCACTTTACCTTTCCACTTTCCACCAGTCTTTAATAATATGTTGCAGATGTCTTTGATCAAATTGAAATGTTTGTATAGTCTATGGGACTTAACTACGGGGTAATCAGTCCCTAAACTTACAAACTACTTATGAACTACTTACGAACTAGGACGGCACAAATATCCATGCCCGAGGGGGGATTCGAACCCCCGACCGTAGTGGCCGTGCAGACCGTGACTGGAGCGCCTTAGTCTCCTCGGCCACCGCGGCCGGCGGATGTCTTTGATTCTCGGCAAACATTACCAGGTCATCTGCATATTTAGTGGTGTTGATGAGACGCCCTCCAATCCTGTAGTTTTTGCACCCCCTCTCACCAGCCATTGTGCGTAAAACGATGTGAAATTTAGAAAGGAATGAGTATCTTGTTACATAATACACAGAAGTTACTCATCAAACTCTCCTACTGAATCGTAAAGGCAAATTAATGTATGAAATAACAATAGCATAAACAGATTCTCCTAATCTCACACTAGCAGAGGAAACATAAGCAGGGAGCACAATGGGTTTCAGTTGACTAACAGAAGGAGAAAAAAACCAACTAACTTAATATCCGGTAATTTTGGTTTAGCGAGATATACAAGAAATTATATAGGACACCATATCTTCCGCCACCAGTTATTCGGTTTCTCACTCACTGCTCCAAAAGTAGGAAAATACAAAACCAAATAATACTTTTGTTTAAAAATAATAATGGAAAACCACTTTGAGAAGTGAGCAATAGTCCCATTTCCAAGCTGCGTATTCCACATTGAGAGTTTCATCTTAGAGGCTTCAATACAGTTATACATTTCTGAAGTCAACGTACTTTTGCCTTGCAGAGGCCAATTAAAAATATTCATATAGTATGTGATGTCACAGAGAAAGGCCAAATCCGCTGAACACTGTTCATTCTTCAAACGCGACATCTTTACCACAAATGTCTCTATTTTACTCCAAAGCTCAAAATATCTTTCAAGGACATTTCGTCGACTCTGCCTGTGGTGCAGTACATCACCATAACAGCATTAGAGAACTTCTAAAAAGTTTTTGAATCAGCGCAGACTGCGGATAAAATTCATCGTACGACTCACCGTGCCCATCACGCCCCTCTTAGCACAAAAATTCTCCTTGTGCAGAATACACTGAATAGCAGAAATCTGCTGTGAGACGTGTAATAATTTTAGCGTCACCTGTAAAAATGTTACAAAACAGATATTTCATCCAGCCAAAGCTGCTGCACCGTCTATTGCAACAGAAAAATATTATTCCATTGCTGACCCATATCATCATCACCTTCATCCACACACGCCAAAATACAGACTCCCTGTTGTAAGGTCTTTTATTAGATCCAAGTTCACTAGTGCGTCTGTGACTCCGGGATTATAAATCGCGAACTGAGCAGTATGAGAAACTTCTGTGTACTTATCCAGCCCCAAAATGTATGTGCTTATGTATGTCCCACATCTCCTGGATCGATTTCAGCCTAATTCTGGACACATGCTTCATCCAACATTAGGATCATCGCCATGTTATTCACAATCTTCCAGCTCACAGACGAACGGCAATACGGAAAAAACTCGTTTCTCACCTCTTATCATAAAGGTTACCTTGCACAGCCGATGTGTTTTATGGTAATAGTACCAGCCTGTCTTATCGACCTGCTATCCAGGTCAGTCTATACGTCAGGGGCATAAAACAGCGAGAGAAATTCAGTAAGAGTTGGACAGAAATAATAAGGAGAAGCAGTGACGCCAAGGTACCTGCCCAGCTCCACGATATCAATGGAGTTACAATCCTGAAGATGGACCGAAACTGGTTGATTAAAATTAAATCATTACACTCTAGTTTATTTTAATATATAATAGGGAGGAGTTGGGCAGCAGGAGATGCACAGAGAGATGAAGGCAGGAGAGGGGTATGAAGACATGGCGAGACTCGCAATGGGAGGAGGGACACAAAGGCCCTTGGTGAATTGGAGTGAGAAGGTCGGGGGGTGGGGGGGGGGGAGAGGAAGACGAGGATGGTAAGATAGAGACAGGGAGAAAGAGATGATGGGGTGGAAGGGATGAGCAGAGGGACGACGAGATGGACAAACAGGATGAGGTGGATAACATGAGAGAAAAAAGGAGATGGACATCAAGAGATGTATAAAAACCCGATTTGGTTGTAGGAGATGGACATAGCGGAATGAGGACATACAGTAGAAAGGAACACATAATCTATATCTATATAAAAGCAAAAGGACTCGCATTCATTCACTTACTCACTCACTGACTCAACACAAAATCTCAAAAACTACTTCACATGTGAAGCTGAAGTTTGGCAAGAATGTAGTTTATAGGTAGAGACGTCAGCTATGAAAGGAGTTTGCGACAGGGCCGATAGTTCAGGAGATATGACGTCATAAACAATAAATAGTTCCCCGTCTTGCTGCACATGACAGTGTCACTTTATCAGTCCACTATTTGAGAAGGTGAGCTCTTAGCGACTTGCAAAAACTTTAAACATAATTTAAAACCCTTAGGAAACTTTTCTCGCTGACAACCCCAGCAAAATGATGAAAGGAAAACAGTTTGTCGCTTACTACGTTTTTGGCGTTCGTGTAGAAAATTTCGGAATATGGCATGACTTTACAATTTATTACTCGTGCATTATTGATTTTATTCGCTTGAAAAGTTGCAGACAATACACAAATATACCATTTGAACGTACGTTAGAAATTTTATCATAGTACGACACACAATTCATGGGTTATGGAGTCAGTTTATGGAAAACCGCGTCATCAGGCATGACGTTTTGATTTATTATGTCTTACCTACTAATTCTATTCGCGACGTATTTTCCAGATACACCACAGGATATACCTCCGAAATAATATCGTATCGTTCAGGTGCCATGACGTCAAAGACAATGAAATGCATGAACATTCGCCCTAATGAGCATGAGGTTTTAATTTACTACGTCTATTCTACCAATTCCATTTAGTACACATTTCGCAGGTAGTTTCCCCGTAAATAATGTTTTTGTATGACACATAATTCAGGAGATATTACGTCATAAACGAGACATTCGTAAATACGTTCTTCATTATCTTTGACACTTTGTCTTTGCAGTACATACCGCAAACAGTATCCAAATATATCAATGAAAGGAGCTACAATATTATAGCACTGAACGACACATTGATCAGCAGATACGGCGTCAAAATATTATAAATGTGAAAGAAGCTATGTCACGCTTTCACGACTAAATCTCTTAACCCATATTAACCCTACAAGCACCAAGCACGGGCAAAAATTGCCCGTACATTTTTCTTTTATTAAAAAATCATAATTAATATCCTTCAATGTTTATGGGCTTTTTTCTATTTGTCTCTCACCTTATAAAGTACTACCCTACACATTTACACGGCTACAATTTTAAAAACTGATAAAAAATATAGCAATTTTATGCCAAAGGGCACATTTTGCCCTGGGTTGGTGGTCCATGCGACCATAATTCTTCATGCCCCCCACAACCTCCAAGCACGGGCAAAAAATGCCCCTACATTTTTCTTATAATAAATTTCGTTTGGGAATAATGATTGTGAGTTTTTCATGCCTTTTCTGATTGTTGTGTTTGATACTCATTGTTAAGACAGTTTGCCACAATAGAGCAAACGCCTTTCTTGTAAAGTACATTTTCTAAAATGAGTTGTAAAGGGTTGAACGATGCAGAAATTCTTGCTGAACTTTTAGTAGATGATGAGTTATCAGATTTCAGTGACTCTGAATCGGTTTATACAGAAGCAGAAGAGCTGAAATGAAGAATCAGAGGACGAAGAAGAAACAAACCACGCAGGTAACGCTCCCAATAAATATGTTACTAGTTCTCGTAGGGTGTACCTTGCGGAAGCTCCAAGGCATTGTAAAAGGTTTTTCCCAACATAGTTTGTGAACATCAGGGAGTAACTACTGCTCGGAAAGTAACAAGTATATGTGAATCATTCATGAAATTTTTCACATCCTAAATGGTACAGAAAATTGTTGAGCATACAAATGAAGAATTTGAAAGAAAAAATGTCTCCTGTTGATGAACTGAAATATATGCTTTGATGCGAATGGGAATTTACCAGGACACTAAGAAGCCTGCAGTAAAGGAAAAAGAAATCTATTGATGTTGTCAAGACAACATCATGATGCAGGAGTAGATTATGATACACCAAAGAAGAAAACCCATATAAACTTATACTATAATGGCCCTAAGGAGTGGATGCCATAGATCAAATGGCTAGGACGTACTCTACAAAAAGGGGTACGAGCAGATGGCCACTGTCCAAGTTCTACAGCCTACTTGATATAGCTGCAATAAACTCGTACACGCTGTTCAAGATGAATGTGCCTAAGTGGAATGAAGGAAATCAAATGCGAGGAAACTGTACCTCCTAGAATTAGGCCTTGAACTTTTGAAACCACATGTAGAAGATCGATCCAGGGACTTGAAAGGACTCCAGTTGCCCATTATTTGTGCGGTGAGAGACATCCTTGGAAAGAAGATAGACGTGACCAAAACTGCTGCAGATGAAGAACCAACTAGAAAAGCAAGATGCTACATATGCTTAAAGAATGCAAGTAACCAGAGAGCCAGGGACGTCATAAAAACCAAGTTAACATGTGCAAGCTGTGGTCTATACCTGTGTAAGAGACATTCAAAATCAACCATTTTGTGTGCAGGAGGTAAATGTCATCTTTAAATGTTAGTATTCTTTCCAAGTGAAGAGAGTTTTTTTGGAAAATTTTCAATGTACCTTAAAACATATTTGTACAAGTGTTTTTATTTGGGTTTTTAAACTTCCTGTCAGTAATTAAACAGACGTTAGATTGGAAACAGAATTACTTAAAATAAATACATTTTTACAGGATTTACAGATTTTTTGTAACACGGGCAAAATTTGCCCTTGGTTGGTGCTCCGTGTAACCTAAAATACCTTGGTGGTCCTAGGGTTAATGAAAGCGGGTATGGAGATAGCGTTAACGTTGAAGAAGATCTTTGGCTACTTTAGAAAGTGCGTAATGCAATATATTTGTTGATTTAAGTACATAACTAAACTTGAAAAATGGAACAGTCGAGCATAAATTTTTCTCTTGTAGCTTCTGGTATGCTTGAAGACTCCTTGGAAAAGCTTTTTATTCTTGACCGTTTGAAATTTAACACATTTAAAAATATTTACAATGCTCGATATGTTGTACGTAACACGTTTCAACATAATAAATTCAATGCTTACACAATATGTCAATGTCTTAAAACCTCCGAGCCGATTTCAATGACACATTTGAATCCTACATAATTTATACGTTGTACCACATATAGCGTCTTCAGTCAGCGTTTAACGTCTTTATTTTCATCTCGATAAAGAATGACAGCATTTACCATCATTCTATGCTCGGTTTATATTTAAACCGGGAGATAGGAAATTTTTCTTTTAATCTAATGATTCTGGTCATAATTTAAGTACAAACTGCGAAATTATTTTCTTTAGATTGTCTTTGACACGTATGCAAGAACATCAATGCAAGAGAAGCCGCGGGAAAAAGCTAGTCAGATATAAATGTGTGTATGAGACGCAACAGAGAGTTAGTTCTAAGAAGGAGATGGGCGGAGAAGTTGCAGAGGGAGACGTGGGTGGTACGGGTAAATGGACGGTTGGAGAAACAGACGGTCGAGATGGACATGAATGGTAAGAATGAGATATTGATTAAGGAAGGATGAAATGGATGAAGATATGGGGATGTAGAAATACGTACTAAAATATTCATGGTATGGCTGAGAATGGAGTAAGAGTGAAATAGTGGGAAGGATTCTGTTGACAGAGTAAGTGGGAGAAGGATATGTAAGGAAAGTGAGGTGGGACAGAAGATGTGTGCAGGAGGAAATGTAAGACTTACAAATGTATGTCTTGACAGTGCCAGGTTTCTAAGCTAGGATGCAATAAACTTTCTTCCAAGAATCATTTACATCTTCTTTAAAGTTGTTAGCCACACTTGAATTATATAGCAAACAGTTCAACGAAAGAGACTAACTGCATCACAGTCTTCGAAACTCTCAGGAGCTATATGCTTAACAGCAGATATTAAACAGTATATAAAATCACCTTCTGTGAAACTGGACAACACTGGAAATAAATATATATGTTAATAGTAAAAATGTTGGTGAAAATCTGTTCAGACCTTTCTTATTTTTAATTTTGTGTTACGTCAGTTGCATGACTTGGTAGTGTGTTCTTTAATCTTTAGACTTCCAGTTCCCGCTCTTCTCACTGCAAGGCTCATACTCTTTCGCACGTAATATACTGTAATGCCGTCGTAAATTGAATTGTTTCGTCTTGTTTAGAATTCGAAAACCCTCTAAGGATTTTGAGAAGCCATTGTATACATGAAACTTATGTGCTTCTTGCTTTGACATGTTGTACATTGATGTTGATGTGCCTGCTTTTTGCTTTGAAGCCATGGTACAAAATGACGATGAACTGAAAAAAACGAGATGCTCTGGACATTATGTTCAAAATGTTTAAATGTTTGTAAATCTATGGAACTTAAATACTCTGGACATGAGTCCCCAGGCTCACAAACTACTTAAACTAACTTATGCTAAGGACAACAAATACATCGAAACCCGAGGAAAGACTAGAAACACCGACGGAAAACAGCGGAGCGCTCCGCAGCTAGGCGCCTTGGAACGCTCGGCCATTCCACCGCAACCGTACGCAATGAATTGAGCGGTGGGTATATGCGTTCGCATACGAAGCTGAGTCAAACAGACGTGTAATTACTACTTAGTCGTGTGAAGACATTTCATGTTTGCATTTCCACTGCACTACAGTACACAACAACACACGAGCGGCGCGTTCAACGGTGTGCACTCAAGGCCTAGGTAGCGAGCGAGCGTGAGAAGTCGTGCTCGTCTCGTCACCTCCTAAACAGGCCTGTCGTAACTATGTTGTTAACATACTTGGCACCAGCATTCTGAAATGACACAGAAACAAATGTATGTTCTTTGTTTCTTATACTTAAGATATATATTCACCGTTTCTGGCATTTCGCCTACGTCAGTGTAGGAGATGCTATCAAACACTTATTTACTCCTATGGATTGTAACCAGCTGACGTCCATCGTCATTTAAACGACTACCACCGATGTATTCCACATGCGGCCGATATTGCGGATCTGTTACATCACCTCCTTCTAGAGAAGGTCTAACAGTAATCGACACAGCCACGAGATAGGACCCTCAGGATGCAGTCGTTTTTCGACATACATGCTTATTGACTTACAACTCTCAATACCCATAACGGTTGTAGCAATATGTGGTGTAAGTTCACGAACGTCAGGTCGACCCCTTTTCAGTAGTCTGGGAATTTTGACACTAACATCAAAATACGTTTAACTGTAATGTCTTTTGTTGTTAATAATATAAGCTTATTTCCACGAGTTAGTAGTTAGACAGAAGTCGAATCTACATGTGCATCAGACTATCTTGACACTTGTGCAGAAAGGTGTACAGTATTCCGCAGCATCCACTTTCAGTAAGCTGCCACAAGAACTAAGAATCTTAGCACTAACCCACACGCTTTCAAATGTAAATTGAAGAGTTACCTCATGGATCACTCCTGTTATTCCTTCGAGGAACTCCTAAAAAGTTAAACAATTAAGCTAATTCATTTGTCTTCTTTATTGATTCTTTTCACTTTATCTTAAGATTGTCGTGTGCATAGGACTACTTAAAAATTTTCTATTACCATTCTGGTGTTAAGCTTCATGTATTGACTTGTTCGATAACCGTGAAATCTCACTCCTCAATTGTATTATATTATATTATTATTTTTACTTGCAGCTGACGGCTCAGTTTGTAGCTCGAGCGCTGTTCTCTCTCACATCTTCTATGGTGTTAAATGGCCGTCTACATTTGTCTCTGAGACTCTAACGACACCACAACATAACTAGTGTCGAACAAGGATTCACTTAAAGGTCATTGCAATAATTTATTTAATGCTTTGAAGTTTCGGCCATTTAAATGGTCACCTTCAGGCCACAAGTATTAGTGTTGGCTACCGGCTCTTCTGAGCCTGAATGATAGGTCGAGATCTATCATTCACGCAGTTTCTGCTCAGAGGAACCGGTGACCAACACTATAGTTGCGATCTGAAGATGGCTATATAATTGGCCGAAACTGCTAATCGTTAAAAAAAATTGGGACCTTAACTAACTTTAAAGTGAGTTTAATTATTCTGATCCCTCATACTTCGAGGCATTTAAAAAAATCACTTTCTCTGCACTTAAAATTTTCCCCGTTATAAAGTGTTTGGCCAATATTTCATGTTCATGATGGACCACAAAGCTGTATTCAATGTCATAGCTGTATTACCACACGTACTGCACTGCAACTTCAATAGTGGGCTCGCACGATATTCGCTACCAGACTTTGGCACAACACGTAAAATCGGATCTGGGGTCCACCTACAGCTGATTGATGACCCAGAGTATGATTAAGATCCTGATGTGTGATTTAAACTAGACAGCAATGTGGCTTGCCGATCCCGTCGCTCATTTCCTGCTCATACGAAGCTAGTTGTGCATCATGCAGCAGGGAATGCTCGCTGCAGGTAGTCTTTAACTTCACCAGAATTGGTTGGCTTTGAGAGTGGCAGTTAGCCAGACGCAATGGTTTCATGGACACATACTATCCTCGCTACGCGGCACCCTTCTCCGGCTGCAGTGTGCGTCATCCACAAGTGCTCGTTCAATGGGCCCTCCATCAATGTATGATACAACCCTTACATTCTGGGCATTGGTATGTGGCTTGAACAAGATCTCGCTCAGAAGAACGCATTTTGTAGTGATACGGATGCAGCCATCACCACCTTAGTCTGATCCTGTCCGACATGCCAAAGCAAAAGGGGCTCCTCCCCCTCGCCTTTTTTCCCTTCACAAGACATTTCTGAACCATGGTATCACATACACACCGACTTTGCTGGATCCATCCTCGTCTCATCGTGCCTTGTCATGGTCGATACTGGAAGTGGTTACCCATATATTGGGTACATCCTTTAAGTGCACTATCCGTCCCCTCTGTCGCCACTTCGGCATTGAAGGATTTCCTACGACAGTTTCCGACAAACGTCCTCAATTTACCTCTGTCTTGTTTACACAATTCTGGAAACACACTAATCCAAACAACCCATTTTATTCGACTTCCAATGACTTCTGCTCGCCAGAAGAAAATTTACAAGACTCAAAGCAATGGGGCCGGCTCTCTCTGCGCTACGCAAATGCTACCCCAAACTTGGTTTCCCATTTATGCCTGTCTGTCTCGCGACCAACGCGAGCAGCAATGGCGCGATACGATAAACCGCAATCACGGTGGGCTACAATCCGACCTTTGTCAAAGTCGGAAACGCGATGTTAGGAATTTCTCCTCCTTACACGTGGCATCACAACAACGTTTCACCAGGCAAAGCCGGTCAACTGCTGATTGTGTATGAGTAATCGGTTGGTAACTTTCCTCATCTCAGCACGTTGTAGGTGTCGCCAATGGTGCCAATATTGTGTGAATTCTCTGAAAAGCTAATAATTTGCATATCATAGCATCATCTTCCTGTCGGTTAAATTTCGCGTCTGAGGCACGTCAGATTCGTGGTGTATAAATTTTAATGGGCAGGAATGTATATTACTCCAGATGGAAGGTATGCCGTTATCAGAGGCCGTCGCCCAGTGCTGCGACGATGCTTGACACACCTCGGGCATGTGTGTTGCTCACTCAGCGCCTGTATCAAACGAAGGACTGCGCTGCTATAAGGCTCCACGAGACGGCGGACATGGCGCCTGCACAGATCTGTACTTGGGACCTGTTCTCTCTGCATACCACGTGACAGGGAAACAGCGCCGACTCTGGCAACAACGTCTAGATCAGACTGTTCCAAGATGCTGATCCGTGAGCAGGAGCGCACACGAGCGCTCACTAACCCAGGTTGTTGCTGCGGTGGTGGGGCCGAGGCCAACGAAAGCGACAGGCCATGGCGTGCACGTCACGTCACGTGATCAAGTGAGGCCTGAGCCGGCGCGATCGCTAGCCGATTGGCCGGCCGCTGGGGCACAGCCCACTACCTCATAGCGGCGGGCCACTTAGCTAGCGATCGCGCCAGCTCAGGCCTACCTTGCGTACATCATTTGACAGACGCACCGCGGCCTGTCTTTCTCGTTGGCCTCAGGTGGGGCAAAGTGACGTCACACACGCCAGAATGTGGCGGGCTTAAGTAAACAGACGCGTTGGTTGAGTTCCCATAATTGGGTAGTTGTGACAATAGGAAAAATATCTAACCACCAAAGTCTAGTGCCTACTTTTTTAAAAGGACTGTATATCTTCCCTAACAGACCCTGACGTCCACAATGTGTAATGAATGGAGACTCTTACTGTACAGAAATATTCATTCTGCAGCACCTGTGTGTCTCGCATCCGTACAATTTTAATGTGGATGCTAATTGGGGCCGTATTTTCTTGCTCTGTCTTTCTAAACTGAAAACCTTTGGCTGCCAGTTCTTGTGATAAATTCTGGATCGACCGTTGTCACTTATTGTTACTCCGGTTTAGCGAGTTCTGAAACTTTTATGACAGGCGACTTTTGGTTACTCTACTTATTATCAATTAAGGTGGTTTGTTTCTCTTTTGTCTGAAGTAAGTTATTATGCATAAACGCAAATGTACAATTTCTTTGAAAAAAAAAAAAAAAACATAGCCTCCTTTTCTCGAAAACCGAAATCCTAGTTATGAAATGCACTGTAAATTTCCTATTGCCATATTTAGGATTAACAGGATGAAAACTAAGATATGGTTCAGCGTGATGTACTATAAATTTAAACTCAGACTTCTTTAGTAAAAAAATAATAATAACAAATGTTTGTAGAACTTATGGGACTTAACTACGGTGTCATCAGTCCCTAAGCTTACAAACTACTTATGAACTACCTAAGACTAAGGACGGCAAAAATATAAATGCCCGAGGGGGGCTTCGAACCCTAGACCGTAGTGGCCGTGCAGACCGTGACTGGAGCGCCTCTGTCCCCTCGGCCACCGCGGCCGGCATAACAAAAATAATAATAAACTAAACACGGTGAAATTCGTTGCACACATGTTGGTTCCATGAAACAGGCATTTATAATGTAAAATAATGCCACCATGAATATGCTTTATTAAAGCCCAGTCATCAAACCACATCATTGATATTCAGCTTCACGGAGCTAATTAATATAACAAAAAAATATTGGTATCTAGACGGTGTTGCTCTATTTTGTCGGCGACTTCTATTTACAACTGCGCCTGAGCAGAACAGATCTGTTTCGGTTCCGGTTCCGAGAACCACTCCTTGCCTCCGGTCGGGTGCTGCCCAACCATGTAAAAGTCATCGCTCTTGGAGTCCATCAGTAGACACAGTTCCCGCTGCCAGGCATCAGCGTCGTTTAGCTACAAGGTTCATTTCCAACTCTGTTAATATCTCGGGACTTTCGCCATTTAAGTGTTTTTTCTTGTCTCTGCATATGGTCAGTCTTGTACAAGAGCCATTTCTACTGTGAATTGGTTTGCTTCTGTAACAGTCAAAGAAGACGAGTTTTTTTGGTTAAATGATTTGCTTTCTGCTGCAAAGATGTTTCCTTGTGTCTCAAAGACGATCTCACAGAAACTCAATCATCTTTACCTGAGCCACACAGAATTGCCGCGTGGTCTAAGGCGCCATACTACAGACTGGGTGGCAGCTCCTGCCGAAGGTTCGATTCGTCCCTCTAGAATGTGTGTGTGTGTGTGTGTGTGTGTGTGTGTGTGTGTGTGAGTGTGTGTGTGTGTGTGTGTTGTCCTCATTGTAAGTTAAACTAATTCTTAAGTCTAGAGAGTGATGACAATAGCAGTAGTATCTAACAGGTTTACAAACGATTCTTTACTGGTTGTAATGGGACTTGGTCAAAATACTGCAAAAAGAAACTGATATGTTTTATGACTTTAATAGAAATTTCAGAAAGAAGGTCGTCATGTGAATATAACACTTTCCTGCGCTGGATACGTTCTTTTCTTAATCTATCCATATCTACGATATTGTCTAAAGAAGATCAGAGAAATGAGAGGCCGTGACTACGTGTTTCTTAACCTCTCAAATGTACGCCAGGACTTGTGATTCTAGATGTGCCCCTCAGGGGGCTCACTGTTCTTTCTTGAGTACGTGCGTGGCGAGCACGGGGCCCGGGCTAATGCAGTCTTCCTTCCTTCTTTACATCCCGGACTGCATTTCCTTTCCCCCTCACCTCCTTTCCTATCATTACTCATTCTTCTCCCCACTGGGGGACAGTTAACTTCAGTAGTTTACGCCCCCTGTCCCATCCAAATAGTCCAACCCCAACTCAAGATGTGTAATTACGAGTTTTAATACGTAATACAGTTTGACGAGTTGTACTTTCAGTTTAATTCTGCAACTGTTAAAACCAAATGTCATGGGAGTGTTCTCATTTACCTAAATTTCATTTCGTCATTTTTAAGGCTTTGTCGTCGAACTTTGAGTCACGGCAAGTGCGGGAGGCCCGATCACGTATTTTAACTTTTATCGATAACTTTTGCCGCGCTGGTGTTTCCACGACATCTTAAGGTGCCTCGTCACGGATTTCGCGGATTCTCTCCGTCAGTATTATCGTATTTATGATACCTTTTCTTGTCTCATTATAAAGTAGAACATCGAGAATTGTGATTAATATTCAATTAAGTTAATTACAAGTTTTATTTGTGATTAACAGTGCAAAAAAATAATATAAAATAAAAAATTTCTCAAGTATCTTATTACATAATTCTAATTACTGGCGGTCTTTTTGTATTTTGACGCAACCAGTAGGGCGAAACGTATTATAAAAGCAATCGAAACAAAATTATTTCAAGCACCGAGCACATCAAACGAACGACATATTGTCACATTCACATGTTACGCAAGGTACCGTTCGTGGAAAACTCCGAGGTATGAAATCTAATAGCATCTTCTCTATCATGAATTTATTAGCTCTCAGGAAGCCTTGAGATAAAATTAATTGATCTGTCGAAACAAGTAAAGGTCACAAGGATGACATAGGAAGGTCCATTTCGGTTGTAACAGTTTAACAGTTCAGATCGGTTGAACATCATCAAAAGTCCTATCGTAGCGGTCATATCGGTTTGGCCACAACATGAATCCCGTATCAAGCAAAATTTATTTTTGTGCACAAAAGGTTTCATAAGATTATTAATTTCGCACTGTGTGTCTGAAGTAAAACAGTTGTAAACAGATAATACACTTTATTGAATATTAATCACACTTTCCGATGCTCTACTTTAAAAATAGCCCAGAGAAGGTATTAAATATGAGATTATTAGTAAGTAATCGAAGAAATTAAGTAATAGAACTCGACGGCGAGTGTTCATCAGAGACGAGTGTGTCGTCAAGCGTGCCCCAGGGGAGTGTGATAGGACCGCTATTATTTTCTATCTATGATAATAACGTGATGGACATAGTAGCTTGTAATTTTCGGCTGTTCGCTGATGATGCTGTGGGATATGGATGTCGTTTTTAATTGATTGTAATAGCATACAGGATGTCTTGGACAAAATTTGTAGTTGGTGCGAAGAATGGCACCTAGTTCGCAATGTAGAAAAGTGTAAGTTGATGCGCTGTCCGCCTTACTCACAACTGTCCTTACATGTTCGTTCCATTTCATATCGCTCTGCAATGTTATGCCTAGATATTTGTATGACGCGACTGCATCCAGAAGCTCACTACTAATGCTGTATTCGAACATTATGGGATTAATGGAATAAATCACAATTTACGATCAGTGGGAAAAACAATCCCATAATTATATAATTTTGACGACGTTACAGCGTTCAAATTAATGAAATAAATAAATAACATTGCAGAGCGATGTAAGGACACTTGTGAGTAAGGCGGACAGCCGACTTCGGATTAGAGAGAGAATTTTGGTAAGATGTACATCATCTGTAAAGGAGACCGCGTATAAAACGCTTGTACGATCACGTCTTGAGTATTGCTCAGGTGTTTGGGACCCGAAGCACATCAGTTTAAAGGATGATATAGAAGCAGTTCAGAGGCGAGCAGCTAAGTTTGATACAGGTAGGTTCGAGGAACTGAAATGCTCTAGGAACTCAATGGGTGATCGCTGGAGGAAAGACGACGTTCTTTTGTTAATTTCTTTTGAGGAAATTTAGAGGGCCGGTATTTGAAGCTGAGTGTAGTACTAAAAAATAAATAAATAAATAAATAATAAATAAATAAATGTTTGTATAGCTTATGGGACTTAACTACAGGGTCATCAGTCCCTAAATTTACAAACTACTTAGGAACTAGCTACCACTAAGGACGGCACAAATATCCATGCCCGAGGGGGGGGATTCGAACCCCCGACCGTAGTGGCCGTGCAGACCGTGACTGGAGCGCCTCAGTCCCCTCGGCCACCGCGGCCGGCAGTGTAGTACTATCTTTCTGCCGCCTACTTACATTTCGCGTAGTGATCACAAAGATAAGCGAAATTAGGGCTCGTACGGAGGCATAGTGGCATTATATTTTTTCCTCTCTCTATTTGGGAGTGCAATAGGAAAGGAAATGCCTAGAATTGGTACAGTGTACCCTCCGCCACGCACCTTACGGTGGATTGCGGAGTATGTATGTAGTTGTAGATGTAAAAAAAAAAATCCAGTGATGGAGGTTTGAATCTGAATCTACTGTTCGACAGGCCAAGGCGTACAGTGCTGACCGGCTACGGCGCTCGAAAAGTCGATCATATTTGCGAGTACCCAAGCTACAGCATGAAAGCATTACCCGAACGTGATTAAAAATTGTCCCCACATATATTATTAAACAATTCTGCAGACGATCCTTCGATATATAGCATTAAAAACTCGATTTTCCGTCATCAACTTTGACCAACCTTTTTTTTTTTTTTTTTTTTTTTTTCCTACAATTCTGTCTGTGTAGCAAGAACCCGAAACATGTTTCTCTTTATATTCAATAGAACGTCCATGCAAAATTCGATCGAAGTCGGTCAACTACATACCAGACCTACATGCCTCACCTAGTCAAAGTAAAATTGTTTGTCGCGCGGGAGTAGTCGAGCGGTCTGGAGTGCCACGTTACGGATCGCGCGAACTCCCGAGTCGGAGGTTCGAATCCTCCCTCGGGTGTAGTTGTGTGTGTTTCCCTTAGGCTAGTTTAACTTAGTTTAAGTAGTTTGTAGCCTGGGACTGATGACCAAGCAGTTCAGTCCCAAAGATTAAAAAATATTCAGGTTACGGTAGGAACACTGAGAGTGGCCTTTGCGATCGCCCTTTGACAGCTAGAAATTTAAATGAATATAACGTCAGAACCGTATATCTGACACAACAATTGAATAAACGAATTTGCAGAGGAGATGTTTCAAATGTTCTAATGTTTGTATAGTTTATGGGACTTAACTACGGGGTCATCAGTCCCTAAACTTACAAACTACTTGTCAACTAGCTAATACTAAGCACGGCACAAATATCCATGCCCGAGGGGGGATTCGAACCCCCGACCGTAGTGGCCGTGCAGACCAAGGAGATGTTTCTTTACAACTTTTTTCTCTTATGGTTCTTTCATTTTTTTCATATCTTGCATCGTTTCAGAATTATTTGCAAAAATTACGGCGATTTGACGATGTATGTCTGTCTATCCGTAGCGTGTTCCCACTTTTTAGGTCGAACCGTTCAACCGATCGGCACCACATTTTATAGACGTAATGGCCGCCAGAAAGTAGAACCTCTCTTTTTTAATATTTCGGACAAAGAATACGTTAGTAATACTAAAAAAAATCCGTTTGTACTATAACTGTAATTGCAAATAAACCGTTCATCTGACACGAAACTTGAATAACCGAATTTGTAGAAAAGAAAAATTCTCTACAAAGTTCCCCTCTTTATTTTTTTTTTTCGTAACTCGCACCGTTACAGAGCTATTTGCAAAAATAACAGCGATTTGACACCGCCTCTTGGTTTTACGTAAACCAGTGGTTAGTAAATGTCACGTGACATTCATCACCCAGAACAGTCTCTGGCATAAGCCATCTTACTTCTTGTATTTTATGATTTTATTATTTTAACTTACGCATTGTCATTAGCAACCAGTGGCGCACTGAAGAATTAACAAAAGCACGTCGTACATAGTAGGTCTATTATAAATTATAATACAGTGTCTAAAATGTAATTTTAGCTGTTAGTAACTGCCACGAATAGTACTGGAAAAAAGTGCGATGTTTCAGTTCATCCCTGTGGTGCAGTGGGTAGTGTGTTGCATTGTGAAGCAGGTGGTCGGTAGTTCGAAACCCATCACTATTATAATTTTTTTCGCCTTGACTCCAGAAAGGGTTTCCGGCACTCTTATGAATTAAATAGAGTTACCTTCTGAAATGTTTAGAGTTGTGCATATGTGAGAGTGCTACCTGTAAATTGTGCGAAAGTTCTATTTCGTAAACGTACCGTGAAATACGTAACAACGAATTGAACACTGGTCTTCTGAAACATTTATACAATAACGGGGAGAATACTGTGATAATGAATATTCCATATGACGTGGTGATATTGGTAGTTTCATGGCGGCTGTCTTTCCTTAATGAAACTGGATGGAAGTGCAGACATTAAAACAAATTACCTTGTTTTGTTTTTGGGCCACTTTAGGTTACGGTAGAAACACTGAAACTGGCCCTTTGCGATCGCCTTTTGAAAGCTAAAAATTTAAATGAAAATAACGGCTTAAGCGTACATTACGTTACGCCGAACAGCTTGTTTCTGCAAAAATAACCCCGATCGATGCTTGCGGTCGTTTGTTCATGTTTGTTCTGGGTTGTTCGTTGAGAATTTTGTTGTTTTTTTTTATTGCAGATGTAGTTGAGCCCTCTTACCTTTTCTCTCTTTTTATTGGTTCTTCATTTTGACCGCTCCTTTGTGGACTTTGGTTTATTTTGTTTAATTTTGATCGTTTCGTTGTTGTCTCAGTTTTGTCGTAAGAGAGGGTGCATAGTATTCTGATCGAGCACGCTGAGCTACCACGCCGGCAACCCTCTGACTGAGCGCTCTGAGCCACAACGTCCGGAAAGTTTCGAACCCTCGTACATCACAAACTTATTCGCTGCTCATTACGCTACGCCGAACAACTGCAAGGGTAATTCGTACCATCGATGGCAGGTGTTATCTGCTAACATGGCATTGTAATTCATTGTCCTACAAATTATGTGTTTTTGATAATTTTCAGTGCGTTTTTGAAAATTTTTGCTTTGAAATGGCAACGATTGAGATATAATAAGGAAATCATGAAATATAGAAAGCAAGATGGTGCATATAAAAGAGAGTTTCGGGTAAGATTTCGTGCGAGTGATGTCACGTGACACATTCCGGACGCCAAATTTGAGCACCTCCATACAACCAACCAGACAAGTGCTCTATAGTGGTTATTATTTTATGTATATTTTAATGTTTCAATTGTGACCAGCCATTCATTTTATAAATGACTATCCACCAGCACATGATTTTCTATATAACTATCATCCAGTACACCAACCAGATTTTATGTGGAGCACTATAATAAGCAGTTGAATGTCAATGAGACCAGGTGATGACACCACAGAGTGTCGAAAGCGGTCGTCGTGAAAAAATAAAATGAAATTGATATCTGGGCATCTATCCTATTTATAGAATAAGATCGTTCCCTAAGATGAGTAAATTAAGTGATAATGAAAATGTGGGAGAGATATTTAAATAATAGTTTAAAGAGGTAAAAGTTCATAAAAGAGTACGTTTGTCAATGCTAAATTCAAATATCAAATAATTTTGGCTGTTTGTTCAATTATTTTCAGAAAGAGTATTACGTGTTGGGTGCATAGATATTATCACAATAGTAGAGTCATAATCGTATCGTCCATCATTTGTTATAATTTGTATTTTCATTGTTTGTGTCCGAAAAGTTTGCAAAAAATCATAAAACTACAGGCAAATCAAAACTGGGCCGTAAAACACGCCAGTGTGATTTTTTTTGTCTGAAACGTCATCTTCTAACCTACAAACCTACTGTCATGTACCACGCACCTCTCTCGACATTCGATAACATGGCGAACGGTTATTGAATTTGGTTCGGAAGTTCTCCTGCCAGCCTTGTTGTACTAGCACTCTTGGAAGAAAGAATAATGTGGACACTTAGCTTCACCACAGCCTGCTACAGTCGGTAGCACGCTTTCTCGCGAAAGGTAAAGGATCCGAGTTCTAGTCCCTCTCTATGGTAGTGTACTTGTTTGAATCTAATACCTTAATACTACACGACGTTTTACAGGAAGTAATGAAAGGTTTTTAAGAAAACTGTCAAGTTTCCCTGTCAACCTGACTCAACCACCATGGTACTGTCAGAAGGGGTGAAGTCGATCAGGTGGCGGGAAGTCGACCGGCAATAGAGCATTATAATTTATACTACATCCGGGGACTTCAGGCTATACATACTTGTTGGAAGCCAATAAGTTGCAGAGTAGAATTTTCTCCCTGAGTATCCCTTCAGCGGCATTGTGGGATATTAACAAATGCATTTTGGTGGCCTGTGAATGAAGCAAGACTAAACGTGTCACAATACGTCCTTATAGAATTCTGCTGTTTTTGGACTATTAGTCGGTAAGTGAACTCATTGCCATGTGATTTATGTATTTGTAAAAGCAGACGTTTGTTGTATGGACGAGTGTGATCTAAAAATTGAATTATAATTTTTAGGGTAAAGTCGATCATGCCGCGAACATACGTGAAGAAGGTGGGAAGAGAGGGAAAATGCCGTTCAGGAAGTGAAGAAACGGAAGTTGAGTATTCGTAAAGCATCTGAAGGTTACGGTGTTCCCTATACAACGTTAAATGAGCGGGTGAAGAGCAAACGTAGACATAAATATGGTGGGCAGGCTGTTCTTAGTTCAGTAGACGAAGAACGTTTAGTTCATGATTTGATCAAGTGTGCAGAGTGGGGTTTTTCTTATGAAACGACAAGATGTAGACAGCCGCGGTGGCCGAGGGGACTGAGGCACTCCAGTCCCAGTCTGCACGGCCACTACGGTCGGGGGTTCGAATCCCCCCTCGGGCATGGATATTTGTGCCGTCCTTAGTCTTAGTTAGTTCATAAGTAGTTCGTAAGTTTAGGGACTGATTACCCCGTTGTTAAGTCCCATAATCTATACAAATATTTGAACTTTTTTTTTTTTTTTTTTTTGACAAGATGTAAGAAATGTTGTTCTGGATATTCCTGATGTACAAAAGAATCCCTTCACACAGATTGTAACAAAAATGAAGCCTGAGGGCATTGGTCGTGGACGCTACAGTTTCCCAGATTTTGACATTTCAAACATTGAGTGAACATTCTGTATGATGCAATATAACTTTACGTACAGTGGTCATTTTTTAAGGAAAATACAATGTTCTAACCATAAAATAGTCTATTTGTTAATTTTAATAGATGTTTGGTCCCTGAGAAAGACCCTCCACTATTTTAAAACTTCATATAAACAAAGCCTACCATACCTTTGGAGATATTTCAATGTAAACGACGATCGGTTTCACCCCATTGCCCGGGTGAAGCCGTTATAGGTCTTCAAAAATGAGTGATCGGCTTCACCCCACCCAGTGGGGTGAAGCCGATCAACTTTTAAATTGAAAGAACTCCAAAAGTACAATAGGCTATTTTTGTATTCAGCATTATATATACTGTCGAAATGCTAAGGATTACACGTAATATTTTCGAAACGAATTCTTGCAGAGTTTCCCTCGAAAACAACAGAAAAAAAATCGCACTGACGTATTTTACGGCCTACTTTAGATTTGTAGTTTTACGAGTTCTTGAAAACATTTTGGACCAACATAATAAAAAATTAATTAACAAGTGTGTCTGAAATCCTTTTAAGAAAAAAAATTGGTACCAGCGGGTTCCGAAACACCGACCTTTAGCGTCAGAATCCAACGCCTTCCCACAACGCTACGGTTATCAACCGAAAGAAATGTTCTTAAATCGCATACTATTTATGGTCGTTGTTAACTGATGCTAATATGGTATTTGCAGACACTAGATTATCATTTATCGAACGAAGAACGATGTGTTTTTGTTAATTCTTCAGTGCGCCATTGCTTTGAAATGAGAAAGAGTAAGATACAAATATAAAATCGCCAAATACGCAACGCAAGGTGGCGTATGCCAGAGCGAGTTCTGGGCTAGGAATGTCACGTATCTCCGAACGGCTGGGTTTCGTTAATTCAATGGAGGGTGTCAAATCTCTGTTATTTTTGCAAATAAGTCTCAAAGTCTACGAGATATGAAAAAAACATAAGAGAGCAAAGTTGTAGGGAATTTTCTCCTCTTCAAATTCGGTTATTGAATTTTCATGTCAGATGAATAGTTAATCAGTTATTTTCATTTAAATTTCGAGCTTACAAAAAACGGTCGCAAAGGCCAACTTTTACTGTTACTACAGTAACCTAAAGTGGGCCAACTGAAGTTTGTGATCGGCTTCACCCGTTCTGACGGTATTCTGTCATCTGTTCTGTTGTGAGTACCTTTGTCAATATACGTGTCGATGTTGACTGTTTTGAAAGGTTCCCAAACGTACTCGCCAGTGCGGCGTAACAGAGTTGCCATTACGGGGGACCTTGATTGAAGAGGTACTACACGATGAAATTGCACCTGCCATGCCCCGTGTGCCCCTCGGGGCAGCGGGCGGAGCGCCGTGTGTTTCGGTTGGCGGCCGCTGCGACCCCGCGGCGCTGCCGTCACTCGCGGCTGTCTACCTATCGTGCGGGCGCTCGCTCGCCATGACGTTATCTCTGCAGCAGCAGCGATCCGCCTGGCGGTTTTGCCGGCGTCCGGCAGAGGATAACGTTTCCGGCGACCGGCCAACGTCACTGGCCACTGCGCACCCGTGTTCGCGCAGGACAGACGAATGACGCCTGAAAGCGGGCGGCAAACAGCGGGGAGCGGCGGCCCGTGACGCGGCAGTTCGCCTGACCCGCTCTCATTTGTTATCAAACAGGCTGCAGGAACCGCGGGTGGGGAAGTGGAGGCAGCTGGCCGCCGACGTGCGGGGCTCCCCGCTGTCGGCCTGAATCCACTTCCTCCGCCGCCGCCGCCGCCACAAAACCTCCGATAATTGGACGTCAGGGCCGGCGATTGTGGGAGGACGTCGGTCATAACGTCTGACACTTCGTGCCGACTCCCGATTTTCACGTGGAGGGAGGGGGGAGGGGGAGAGCAGTTTGACAGGGTGCGCTCCATTTATGTCTGGCCCATATCCCTCGACCGGTGTTTTATGTGGCAGAGAAGGTGCTAACCGCGGAAATAGGCGCGCTACGACGCGTTGATACTTCAGCAGACGGCGAAACATTATATAAATACGCTACCACGAAACTGAGGATACTGTTTTTTAATATTAATCATGCAAGAAGGCCCATGAAACATACAAATTGGAAGGTGGTTTGTTGCGGTCGGGGGTTCGAATCCCCCCTCGAACATGGATATTTGTGCCGTTCTTAGTATTAGCTAGTTCATGAGTAATAAGGACAATTACAAGTCTATTACCTTTTTGCCTTTCGTCGGGAATATTTCCTCGAAAATTTCCAGAATTTTAAGAGGAAGTGTTTTTACGCCCTCACCAAAGACTAGTGCCCTCCTTGGTTCAGTCAAAGATGATTTAGGACTGAGTAAACTAGGGGTTTATAGAATTCCATGTTATTGTGGTAAAACTTACATCGGTCAGACGATCCGCACAGTTCAGGATCTGTGTGTGGAACACCACCGTCATACTCGTTTGATTCAACCTGAAAAGTCAGCTGTTGCTGAACATTGTCTG
Source organism: Locusta migratoria (assembly GCA_026315105.1). Lineage (NCBI taxonomy): Eukaryota > Metazoa > Arthropoda > Insecta > Orthoptera > Acrididae > Locusta > Locusta migratoria. The sequence goes on along the minus strand of CM048751.1, from coordinate 220,829,985 downwards.
AATGAGGGACACAAGATGTTATATGATGAAACTAAACTGATTGCTCCTGCTTTCCGCTACTGGGAATGTGTTCTTAAAGAATCCATAGAAATTCGAAAAAAAAAAAAAATGTTCAAATGTTTGTTAAGCTTTTGGGACTTAACTACGGGGTCATCAGTCCCTAAACTTACAAACTACTTATGAACTACTTACGAACTAGGACGGCACAAATATCCATGCCCGAGGGGGGATTCGAACCCCCGACCGTAGTGGCCGTGCTGACCGTGACTGGAGCGCCGCAGTCACCTCGGCCACGTATGGCCGATAATATTATTAATAGGGACAAGGGCTTCCCTCTCAGTAAAACTTGGAACCCAATCTTATCTGATATTAAGCAACAACGGTATTCATTTCGACCTGCTGTGTCTTTTAACTAGTGTTGTTTCGACGCATCTTTTGCCGATTTTCTCCACTGGCGCGCTACTAGTTCTACTGCGCCTAGAGGGCCTCTACTTTGGTTTCGCGCACTCGCGGTGGGTTGTCAGTGGTGTATAAAGGGGCCGCTGTCTCTGTTCTGCCTCAGTTTTCGGCGTTTTAGTGTATCAGCGCACTCACCTGAAGATGGCAGCCAGTTGGTCTGCCGAAATATCGTGTTTAGTTGCAGACGGTATCCGGCTGCACACCCGAGATGAATATTATCAGTTACTACGCCGGGTAAGTCTACGCAACCCCTAGTTATTTAGTAGTTTGTATGTTTAGTGACTGATGACCCCATAGTTAAGTCGCATAATTTCTACAAACATCTGAACATTTTGAATTTGGTTTGTTGCGAATATAAAAATTATGTGTGCACGCCACTGTTAAGAGTGGTAAAAAGAAAAAGAAATTTTAGGATGATACTCCAAATTCTCCATACGTTTTGTCACTATATTATACCCCGTTGTAGGTGGAATTTTTGGTAAAGGTAAAATTAGCTCAGTAAGTCTGCGTCAGGAAGTGCAGAGGTGCAGACGGACTGTTTACGCCCGGCCGTCGAGTCTCCTCCTCGCGTGTGTTTACGTGACGTAGTCGCCTTCGCTCGCGTTGTTTACTTGGAACAAAAGTGGCCCACTCCTGGCGAAAATCAACGTTGAAAATCAGTTTTTCAAATGAATATGCAGGAGTGAAGGCACTTGAACAATTTAATACAGAAGAAGTGATGATTGATTGTAACTATCTTGTCGGCATCCATTTCTGTATAGTGAGGAGTGTAGTCTATGGAAACCAGCGACGCCATCTGTGAGAAGATTCTAAACAGATCTAAAAATGGACTCCAATTGTGACTCAAATGGAAATATGAGTGAAGTGACTATCGAACACGCAGGTCTTGGACTACGAACAATCATAGTGTTTGAACTTTCGTTCGAAGTACCTTCAGACATTGTTGTTTCTCCGTGCGTTACGTGGCCGAGAAATGGGCTCAATTTACCACACATCCGGTACTCAATGGGGTGCGGCAGATCTGCATTGAATTGACCAAACACGTGCCATCTTATATATATATACGAGGCGCGTCCAGAAAGTAAGTTCCGTTTGGTAATAAAATGAAATTGTACCCAGATACAGAAGAAATTCTTATTGCAAAAAATTCTACAACTCTTAAACTACTTTTCCACATAAATGCCGAAATTTTGCAGGCATTTGTCATAGCGTGGCACCAGGTTTTGTATACCTTCTTCATAGAAATCTGCCGCTTGTGTCTTCAACCAATTGGAAACAGTTCCTTTCAGCTCGTCGTCATTGGTGAAGACTTGAGTTGTCCTGGATCTTGTCATCAATCGCGTGAAGCAGTTCTTCTGTAACCAAATGTGGACGCCCACTTAGTTCTTCATCGTGCACATCACTACGCCCACCATTGAACTGTCGGACCCATCCTGTCACAATCGAATCACTCATCGCATTTGGTCAGTAAACATCGCAAATTTTCCGATAAATATCACTTGGTTTCACTTTCCTCGCATTCAGAAACCGAATCACCGACCTGATTTCACAGGCGGCGGGATTTTCAATCAACGCCGACATTTCAAACAAACACAACAAAGCTTATGTAACTGCAAGCGATCTCCAAATGGCGCATGTTCTTCTCCTTTATACACATCGTCTACAGCGCATGTGCGGAAGTGCAGCGGGGATAAATTGAAACGGAACTTACCTTCTGCACGCGCCTCTTATATATATATATATATATATATATATATATATATATATATGGAACTGTGGTAAACACGGTAGTACTTTAGGTCAGTGAAGTGTCTCCTATGGAGGGAACAGGTGCTGCCTCAGTGGTCGTGCTTACTGCCGCCTTTGTGTCAGAATACTCAGACTTCGTCAGATACTGCAGTACACGCGCAGAAACAACGGTCACCGAAGAGAAGCAAGAAGCGTTGCCATGCTCCGTCTGATACGTGCCGATCACAATCCAATGATGAATCCCAAGACCTGCCATCAGAAGACCCGACGGTGGAACTTCATGCCTGTCCCCATTCGGGTGCGGAGTCAACACTTGTATGTTTACGACTGCCTCTATGGATGAAGACGAGCAGCCATTACGGACGACACATCAATGAATATTGACCCACCAGGCAAGCAACGTTGCATGGCACGAAGATGTTGAAGATAAATTATCCACAGCTGACGTTGCTACTAAACTTAATGTCTACTAATCGACTGAGTGTTTGGGGGAGAATGTGCTACCTGCTCTTTGCGTTTCAATGAAATGATTCAATGATCCAAGAGCAGGCTTACAGAACTGGATCTAACAACCCCAACACAATCCAAACGCAGATCAAGTTTCAGTTATTCCGTGACATGCTGCGAGCGTCAGATGTCGATATTGCCCTTCTACAAGAAGTTCGTCTGGAGTCATTATCATATATTTGTGGTTATGATATCTAACGCCATCTTATTGCAAACGTAGTGGGACGGCCATACTTTTAAGAGAGAATATTGTGGTTAAAGACGTCGCTTACTTACCATCGGTCAGGAGCATTGCTGTGGCGTTTCATGGTGTCCGGACCATCAACGGTTATGCTCCCTCCGGCACAGACAAACGAAGGGAACGGTCGCACTTCTACTCAGAAGAGATAGCCCCGTTATTTGAAGGTCAATATGATCATATTATTCTTGGAGGAGACATCAACTGTGTACTCGCCATTAAGGACCAAATTTCACATTTTACCGCGTGCCCAAAATTTAAATCGCTAATTCAAGAACTGGACGTGATAGACACATGGTGATGACCTGGATATACTTATTTCACCAGCCACTCTGCGAGTCGATGTCTCCCATGGACTGACATCGTTGCCGAGCTGTGGCCTACAGCCTTCTCTTGTCACATCGCCTACATTTGTACTGTTTCTCTTCAACGGAAGAGTGTGTGGCATAGTCTAGGTACTTAGAAGTTGCACATATTAAGGATCCAGAGTGCAGACAGCATATAGATGCGACGTGGAACAACTGCCAGAGACGTCTTACGGCATATCCTTCAACACTTCGATAGTGGCTCGGATATGCTAAGTCCGTTTTGCGTCGCACTTTGATACAGTTCGGACGTGACAAAATGAGCTGGCATCGACTACTATGAAATTTTACTTTGCGCACTTCGTGAGCTTGCTAGCCAAGCACCGTCTTCAGAACTACAGATTGAAATTCAGCGGATTAAGGCCAAGATTACTTCACTTATGCACCCCCGTCTTGAAGGAACAGTGAGACGTACGAGATGTCAAGTTTGAGTTGATGGAGATCATTTTTCACGCAACATGAGGCATGCCGCCTAAATAACCACATTGACTACAATGTTATGTCGTTGTTAATGAGCTTCGTTTTTATACTATATATAAGTTTTATTTTTTGTACTCAATGTAGACATTGAGCTACTCCTGAATTCACCTAATTGTTGACTCATGAGATGAAAAGTGTTAAATAATTGTGACACCTTTTATATATGGGACGTTCTCTGGTAGTGAGAAATGTACCCGTGTTGTCTCGTTGTGACGCCACTGTCACCTGGTGGATGCCTATAGTAACACACCTATGGAATGTTTACCTGTTTCAGTCTCCTTGTTACTTGTGGCAAGAACCTACACAATTTTTAAGTGTGCCATGCAGATGACGATCCACTGTGGTGATGCAAGTATTAATAATGCGCATTTTAATAGTTTGACAATGTTCTGTTTCTTATATTACATTTTCACTAGTAACTCGTTATTTTACGTGAGTCCCAAAACTTTTTGTACACATGTTGTTAACTTTTATCATATTTGCATACAAAAAGGACTTTACAGATTTTAACCATCTTTGTACCTTTTTGCAGGAAGATAACTGTACAGTACAACGCGACAGCAGAAGACGACGACCACGAAAGCCTTCACCTCCAATTAGGTCTATCAAATAAACATCACAGTGAAGAAGATGCCGATATAGTTAGAGATAGTTAGAGAGTAGTATTGGCAGTAGCGGCGTTAGCAGCAGCAGCTGCAACAGCAGCAGGTGTTGGGTTCAAGTCATGATCAGCCACTGGTAGTGATAGTTGAAGATAGAAGACGGAATAAGCTAGTCGCCAGTAACAGCGTTCGGGAAGGAAATCAAGAACAACAGACGTACTCACTCAAGATGACTGACCAGAATGATGGGATGCGGATTGGTCATGAAAGTCACCTCTCATCTCCGTAAAAAGTTCTGTCACTCGAAGACGTGCAGCCCAATGGTCATCGATTGGACGCCAGGGCAATAACGCACCGCCTCCACGCCGGCCCGCTACCTCTAGTCGTAGTACAACACAACACTTTTGGACGAAGAAGATGGGAAAATCGCACAGCACCGCCACGAGGTAATTCCACAGGATTTACGGCCTGATAACGCACGGTACTAGCTTCGACGGCGAGCATTGTTCAACTGGCCCGCAAGAAGCAGATACTCCGCAAGCGTAGTCAGAGATCCACGGCCGATACTGCGAAAAGCCGCCGCGAGCTTTGCCGCCGCCGCCAAGACTCGCCGAGTCATCTAGTTCGCATTTAGAATATTGAACGGTTTAATTATTTAATAAATGTATTTTGTGTAAATGCATTTCATTTACGCCATACCCGAGCCACATCCCACATTTTTATAAGGTTCGTTTTAAAATCCTATCCTGACAATAAAATGTTAGCTTGTAGTTAAAGCTTGCCATCCTGACAACAGGGCATATTTACAGTTGTTGTTAGTGTTCATTATTTAGCAAGTGTCTTCAGAAGAGTTACTTCATTGGGTGTAAACTACACTTACTCAATGCTGCTTACTAGCAGTGTTACCAATCCCTGGAAAGAGGAATTGCAAATATGCCTCTTCCTTTTGAATTTCTATGGTACATTAGAAAAACAAATGACATGAGTAGTATCTTCAGAACAAAAGATGCAGGTAGCTAACAATAGTCATGAGGTACGTCTCAGTAGCGGTTTGGACCTCTTTTGGTCCCCGAAGACCAGCGGTTGGAGATGATCAACTCCGAAGAGGCAAAGAAACTTGTATCAGGATACGTATTCAAACACACGGATACGTAAAAAGTCAGAGGATTGCAGTGCGGCGTGGGGGAGGGGGGGGGGGGGGTAGGACAGAAGACAAAAGGTGCCTGCCGAAGGCTTGCTGTAACGGCAAGTTATCACGATTTAAGGAAGTTTCAAAGTGGTGTTATAGTCGGGGCAATAGAAGTAGTACACTGCATCTCCAAGGAAGCGAAAACGTGGGTATTTTCTCGTGAATACTGGAAAATAAATTTTTTGTAAACCTATAGGACCACATTGCTGTGATCATCAGTCCCTAAACTTACTTACGACTTAATCTCACTTACACCCATGCTGGATGAAGGATTCGAGCCTCCGGTAGAAACAGCCGGCCAGTCCATAAAATGACGCATTAGACCTCGCGGCCATTGCGCGCGATAATATGGGGTTTCAGGTGAAACATCACATATCTAACATGGCTGCATCCGGAAATAGATCCTGCAATACGGGACCAACGTCGTCCGAACAGTCGTTCAACGTGAAAAAAGTGCAACCTACCAGAAAAGTTCGGCGGATTTCGTTCTTGTGATATCAACAAGTGTTAGCGATCGAAACATTTCGCGAAACATCGTCAATATGGACTTTCGGAGCTTAAGTCTCTCTCGTGTACCCATGCTGACTGCACGACCCAACACTATACGCATTGCCTACGTCCATCAGCACCGAAATTAGACTGTTTATGACTGGAAACATAATTGCTTGGCGTACCTCGTTTCCAGTTGTATCGACCAGTGGACATGTTCCAGTATTGAATCAACGTCATGAATCCATGGAACCTGCATATTACCACATAACTGTTCAAGATTCATTTTGGTGAAGGCTCTGTAGTGATGAGGGAATTGTAGGTGGAGTGATTTGGGACTCCTGATATGTGTAGATGCGACTCTGAAGTGACAGGTACGTACGTATACGTTTATGTCCACAGTGCATTCAGACTGACTTGGGCATTGCAACAGGACAGTTAGACATCCCACACGTTCAGAATTGCTACAGAAGGGCTGCAGGAATAATGTAAACACTTCCGCTGGCCACCAAACGTCCACGACATGAACATTATGGAGCGTATCTGCAATGTCTTGCACAGTACTGTTCACAGACAACTCTTCCGGATTTAAGGACGGCCCATCAAGATACATGGTGCCAATTGCCTCCAGCACTTCGGACGTTAGTCTAGTCCAATACACGTCACGTTGCCGAGCTTCTGCATAATCAAATCAAATGTTTCTAGAGCTTATGGGACTAAACTTACAAACTACTTATGAACTAGCTTATACTAAAGACGACGTAAAGATCCATGCTCGAGAGGGGGGGGAGGAATCGAACCCCCGACGGGAAACGGCCTCGCGCATCGTAGCACAGCGCTTCAATGCGCTCAGTCGCTCCGCCGTCGCTCTGCGTAATCACGGGGACACTACACTGTATTACGAAGTTGCAGAAGTTTCTTTGTCTGTTCAGTGTAAATGCGGTTAGATAAGGTCTTTTCATCACAAGTCAATCATCGTATAATTTGTTAAAACATTTTTCAAAGGTGTAGTCATTTCTGAAATGAAATTTAGATGTGGGACACCTTTATCGCAGATTCCATCATTTTAGTGCGCATGCATGTTTGACAGTGAGCTAATATAGTGTAAAACGTGGAAGTTGGCCTGCCAACTGAACGCCTTGTGCCAGGTTCAAATATAATGTCGGCAACGAGAGTAAGTTTCTGTGTCGCGTGGGAGTAGCCGAGTGGTCTGGAGCGTCATGTTACGGATCGCGCTGCCTGCCGTGTCGGGGATTCGTATTGCCCCTCGGGCATGATGTGCGTGTTGGCCTTCGGTTAGCTTAACTTAGTTTAAGTAGTTTTTAAGTCTAGGGACTTATGACCAAACTAGTTTGGTCCCATAAAAATTACAAACATTTCAACATTTGACATTTTTTTTTTTTTTTTTTTTTTTTTTTCGTAACAGATATACGGATTACAAAAATTGCACTACCGCCATCCAAGTTTCTGTTAATTCTATTCCAATCCTAAAACTTTTTTGTATGTCACAGTGTCTGAATTTTGTGCTAAGGAGTTACCCAAGTACATGAATATGAACAAACTTTTTAATTATTGACATATTTCGAACCTGAATGGTTGTTTTGAAGTTAAATGTCAAACATTTCTGAATAGCAGTATGTCATTTTTTCTTGGCCACTAGGGAGAGCAGATTTTATGCACAATGGACTTCTTTTTGGTTGTTAAAATCTTCTATTATCTGATAATATATAGTTTCCAAAGTAAAGAATTCAGTCTTGCTAAAAGCGTATTTGCTATAAAAGGAAGTACGAAAAAAATTTTCAGACACATAAATTTGAAAACTGCTTTCGTCCATGTCATATTTGCTAAACATAAAATTCGAAAAATTGGCACTTACACTAACTATACACTTCTTAATTTCAAATATCTCAGAAAGTTTGCGAGTTAAAATTTATCACATGATCTAACATGAACTTTATTGATAAATAAAATTTTGTTGTTGCTGTGGTCTTCAGTCTGGTTTGATGCAGCTTTCCACTCTATCCTGAGCACGCCTCTTCTTCTCCCCATACGAACTAACATCTTCTTGCTATATTCGTCTCTTAGTCTCCCTCTGCGATTTTTTTCCCCTAAACACTTCCCTCCAATGCTAAATTTACGATTCCTTGATGTCTAACAATGTGCCCTACCGTTCGATCCCTTCTTTTAGTGAAAATATGCAACTATTTATCGGCCACGTTTCATTCCCGTACTAAGCAACACTCCAGACAGATGCCTTCAGAAAAGACTTCCTTACACTTAAATTAATATTCAATGTCAGTAGTAAATTTCTCTTTTTCACAAGCACTTTCCATTCCGTTGCAATTCTGTATTTTACATCTACTGTACCGCGACCATATCTTATTTTACTACTCAAGTACCAAAACTCATCTACCGCTTTCGTTACGTATCTATTACCTTCAGCATCGCCTGATTCTCTGCATTCCATTACCCTTATTTTGCGCGTGTTAATGTTTATCTTACACGCTCCTTTCACACAAAGTCAATTTCGTTCAAATGCTCTTCCAGGTTCTTTCCTGTCGCTGACAGAATTACAATCTCATCATCAAAACATTTATTTTCTTCATCGTGAACTCTCCTTCTCCGAATTTCTCTTTGATTTCCTTCACAGCTTCCTCAATGTACAAATAATTGAATAACGTAGAAGAACTGCTACAACCCAGTCTTATACACCTTCCCAACCGTTGCGTTCTTTTCATGCCCTTCAACTCTAAAAACATTCTGTTCAAAAAAAAAAAAAAGTTCAAATGTTTGTTAAGCTTATGGGACTTAACTACGGGGTCATCAGTCCCTAAACTTACAAACTACTTATCAACTACCTTATACTAAAGACGGCACAAATATCTATGCCCGAGGGGGGATTCGAATCCCCGACCGTAGTGGCCGTGCAGACCGTGACTGGAGAGCCTCAGTCTCCTCGGGCACCGCGGCCGGCAAAAAAAAAAAAAAAAAAAAAAAAAAAAAATATATATATATATATATATATATATATATATATATATATATTATCTTACCCGAGAGGATATCCATCATCATATATTCATACAGTAGAGCTGCATGTTGGGGAAAGTAACGGCTGTAGTTCCATTTACTTTTTTCTTTTTGAGATATCAATGTCGCAATGTCGGCCGTCGGCTATGGTGGGACAACAGGCTCCAAAACTTTAGAGATGTAAAGCTAGCTGGTTACTTGATTGTCAATGCGTACTGTGGAGAGCTGGCAGACGAAAGGGAAGAGAGAAATCCACCAACACACCAAACAGTACTATCCGGTGCACCTTCACCACGGCGATTCATGAGACAAGATTTGAACAATCTCCCACCCCGACGTCTCCAGTATGCAATGAGTCCATTAATGTGGTCCAGACAGAATTTGAACTGAAAGGTAGTGTCTGGCACACTTCAAGGTCACTGGTGTCACATTTGAGTTGACGTAATGCTGAATCATCATGCTTCACAAGTACGATACCGATGTGACAAGTGGAGGGTGTCCAATCAGGGCATGGGGAGAGGAGAGAGTTGTCAATTACACACTTAGACTACATCCAATCAAAGCACAATGACAAGATCATCAATATCTGCATGTCGAGGGCAGAGTATATATATATATATATGATTCCACATAGCGCTTTATATATATATATATATATATATATATATATAAAGCGCTATGTGGAATCAGAGCACGAGGTGGGGAGAGAGGTACTCCACATACAATAAAAGCACACAGACAAGGTCACCAGTCTCCACTTGTCAAGGAGAGGGGTATAATATTTTTATTAAAATTGTTTCGCATTTCCTTGGTTATTCTTTAAATAGCCTGAGATGTCTGCACTGAAAGTACATCCAGAAACATATGCGATGTATTTGTTGAGTGCCAAGATTTCCGCAGTATACACAATCGTTTTATTCTAAAGTAAATAGCATATTGAATGATTGCTGGTGAACGAAGTTCAATCTTTGCTTCTGTCGTTTTCCTTTTACAGTGGGCAACGCCCTACTATGAGCAGCATTTTCGTTCGGCAAAATTGTTAACAGAAAATCACCATGGTCACTCTACGGGTTCAGCAGGCGTGCCTATGGTGACGGCGCTGATTGAACTGCGCTCAGTTATTCCAACTGCATCGCTAGTCTTCGTGAAAGGGTTAGAGAAACGAAAATGGGTAAAGGACGTGTTACCAGGATACGGCGTGTACAATATTGAGGACAAAGGCTTCCCCTCGCTGCCGCTGCTGCGGGAGAAAATGGGTATTGGTAAATACGAGCCAGTGACTGGAAAGATAAATGTGAAGATATTGGAACAATGGTGGCGCGAATGCTATTTATACGATTTCCTGAACGACACCAATGAGCGAGACGTACGTTGTTCTTAAAAAAAGAAAGAAAAAACTCACTATGTTCATATACATGAATTTAATAAAAATTGTAATAAATTAAAATTTTATATGTGTGGAGTTTTACTCTCCTATAAATCACCTGTATACTAAAGTAAAATGGTTAGGAAGCAAAATAGCTGAGTGGAATAAACAACAACAGGGACTTGTAGTAACCGTCTGGTCCTTCTATGGTGCTGATGACCAGTCTAGAAAAAAAAACGGTGCATTACATCTTGAGAACAGACGTGCATTAATCATTAGATCATCTGACTGTGGAAAAACAAACGTAGTTCTTTCCCTGTTAACACATCCAGAGGGAGTTCCCTTCGAGCACGTCTATGTATTTTCTAAAACACTATTTCAGCCAAAATACTAGAAGTTGCAGGAAATTCTACCCAGCATTGATGGTGTTAGCTACCAGTCTTTCAGCGAAAGCAGTCATAATCCACCTCCAGAGAAGATAAAGCAAAAGAGTGTATTGATATTTAATGATGTTGCAGTGGAAAATCAGGATCAGGTTCACAAACATTTTTGTTTCGTCGGCAGATGAAAGTCGATGTATTTAACCTGACTCATATTCAAGATTTCCTTAACAACTAATAAGGGATAATGCTTACGTAATTATTGCTTTTAGGCAGAATAACGCCAATTTAAAACATTTTCACAGCTCATGTACGATCCAATATGACATTCAATCAATCTACAGCCATATGCGCAATTGCTGGAACCACACATAATTCGGGTTTCTGTTTATTGACAAAACAAAGAAACTCAATGGGGACGATATAGGTGAAATTTCCAGGATACACTACATCTTAAAAGGTAATGTTCCAGTGCATAAGTGTATCAGTACACTCCACGCAATGAACAGGTTTGCATGTACGACTTGTCACTATTTCAAAGAATCGAGAGTTATTTCACACGTAGCAGAATTAAACAGTCGTTTCCGAAACCTTGAATCTCAACTAGAAACACGTGCCAGAATTTCAGAAGTAACGGAATTACGTAGTCGTATTAGGATCTTTGAATTCCAGCATGAGAAACTTGACAGCTAACACGCGTCTAACAACCGAGATATCGTGCGTTGTCAGTGATTAAAGGCGTTTTAACTTTAAAAGGGCTAACTGGAAAAAATTTGCCAATATCTTAGATAAGGAAATCGTATATTTACCACCAAACGCTGAAAACTACGAAAAGTTCGTCGAAGCTGTTAAAAGATCAGGAAGACTCAGCATGCCCAGAGGCTGCAGAACACTCTACATTCCTGGAATTTCCAACAAGTTGAAACAATTATATAATGAATACATTGAGCAGTACAACCACGACCCTTTCACTGTAGAAACTATAAAACTTGTGGAACAGCTGACTGAAACTATAAGTAAAGACCGACAAGAGTCCTGGAAACATATGTTAGAGAGTCTTGATATGAAACATAGTAGCAGAAGAGCTTGGAATCTCTTAAAACGATTATCTAGCGACCCAGCAGCCCCTAAGGGTCAAGTTTCCGTAACCGCCAATCAGATTGCACGTCAGCTCCTTTTGAATGGCAAACCAACCAGAAACAGCAAGATTGTCACTTCGTATAAGAGGCCACAAGTGGATGAAATACCACCAGTGCCATATTTCACTTCAATAGAATTGGAAACAGCTATCAGTTCCTTGAAATCCAGGAAGGCCCCAGGTCCTGATGATGTCGTTAATGAATTTATACAGAACATAGGGCCCATAGCTAAGGAATGGCTCTTACAACTCTATAACTTCTGCTGGGCTAACAAGTCGGTCCCAAAGCTATGGCTAAAGGCCAAGGTAGTAGCAGTCCCACAGCCAGGGAAATCAAGACACGATGCCAAGAACTACCGTCCAATATCTCTGCTGTGCTGCCCTTTCAAACTATACGAACGTGTTATCTTGAATAAAGTAGGACCACAATTAGAAAGCCAAATCATTCCACAACAGGAAGGATTTAGACCCGGAAAGTCTTGTACTGGTCAGGTCCTCTGCCTAACACAATACATAGAGGACGGGTTTCAGAAGGGTGAAAAAACTGGTGTGGTGTTTGTCGATCTATCAGCAGCATATGATACGATAAACCATAAAATCCTACTAGAAAAATTTTTCAAAATGACAGGAAATTACCATCTCACTGAAGTTGTGAGATCTCTGATCTCCAACAGAAGATACTATGTGGAATTTCAAGAGCAAAGAAGCCGCTGGAGGAATCAGAAGAATGGGCTCCCACAAGGTAGTGTTTTGTCCCCTCTACTTTTCAACCTGTATACAAATGACCAACCAGCTGGACCAGATCCAAGAAGTTTTATCTATGCTGATGACGTAGCCATTGCCTGCCAATCGAGATCAATCAGTCACATCGAGAGAAACCTATCAGATGTCTTAGAAGTTCTTACTGAATATTACAACAGGAACCAGCTTCGACCAAATCCAACAAAGACACAGACTTGTTTATTTCACCTGAACAACCAGGAAGCAAAAAGGGAATTACAATTGGAATGGAACTCAGTTAAACTTAAAAATCGCCCAAACCCAGTTTATCTCGGAGTCACATTAGATCGAACACTATCCTACAAGAGTCATGTAGAAAAAACTAGAGCGAAAATCTACACACGGAACGGTATAATCCGCAAACTCACCAACTCACATTGGGGAGCAAATCCTGAAATTCTGCGTTCATCATCCCTGGCTTTGTGTTTTGCTCCAGCTGAATATGCTTGCCCTGTATGGAGAAGATCGACGCACGCCCACAAGCTAGATACAGTACTGAACGATTCATGTCGATTAATTACGGGATGCCTGAAGACTACAAACCGTGATCTCCTTTATATGTGTTCTGGAATAGCTCCCCCACAGATCAGACGACAAACTTTAGCGATGGCTGAAAGAAGCAGACAGTGCGAGGATAGAAGACATCCCCTGTTCGGACATCAGCCAGTGGTGTCAAGATTAAAATCGAGGAAAGATTTCATTCAATTTGAACATCCACTAAATGAAAGCCAAACTACAACCAGGAAATCAGTGTGGACACAGAAATCGGAAAAAAACAGCTTGCAATGTTGGAACATTAATGAAGAACTTCCGGCTGGATCTCAACTGGAATGGAGAGTCTGGAAGAGCCTAAATAGACTTAGGTGTCGAATGGGAAGATCAAAGGATAACCTGTTCAAGTGGGGATACGCAGAAAACGAGCTCTGCCAATGTGGAGAAAAACAAACAATGACACACCTGCTGAGCTGCCCATTCTTGCCGGCGCCATGCACTTTCCAAGACCTGTGGCTGGCCAACGACGTTGCAGTGAAGTGTGCCGAACACTGGAGAGAGATATGAGCCTGCTATGGACAATAATAACGTATTATGTGTGAAAATCATGATTTTAATTAGTACTTAGTTTTTATTTGTAATCTAGTATATGTAGCTTATTAATTAACTACAGATGTAGCTCAGACACGATTAAATAAATAAATAAGTGATTAAAAAAAGTGTCAACTAATCGGGGAGTTAGTGAGCACATATATATGGTATGTTACTGTATTGCAGTATGACGACCACAGGTAAAATTATCGAAGCCTGCAAAGATATTCGCTAGAAACTATGCTTTTTAAAATTTGACCAAAAGCACAAAGAAAAAATGCTCTCAGAAACGTTGAAAGACGGCCGTCTGCCATCTTCCATAGGTTCTTTTAAATTTGTAATTTATTTAAGATCACTAGATGGGCCTTTTATTGAACGAGAACCCCATTCTTTTCGAAGGATGAGGGATAGCTTTCATTTCATATTTTTAACGCTTTCATACTATGTTAGAGTTACGTCTATTTTTATTTTGTTTATGAATTGTTATTGTGTTTATGAATGTGGCAATATGAAGGCTTTTGTCCACTACGCCACTGTCCCTATAAGTGTGTGTGAGTGCTTTATTCATGTATCTACGAGTATGAGAATCTTCTGGAGTGCGTGTGTGTGTATGAGAAATTTTCGTTATTGGCTGCTTCCTGCATCTCTGACATGCTCTCTGGCTTGGCGTCGATAGGTAATCGTTACCAACTGCTGCTTTTTTGATGATACCAAAGAGGTTTCTGGGCTTTCCAGCTTTCGGCTGGCGAGTGGTGGTGACTCCAGTCTTAACTCTTCTCCTGGTAGTCGAACTGGTAAGTTGGTTTTACTCTCGTGTCCGTTGAGATGGTGTCGATTCTTAGTCTTATTTAGTTCAACTTAGATTCTAGAACTTAGCTTCACTTTTCGGTATATTTTCTCCGATCATGTGCGGAAGTGTTTTTGTTTTCGTCTCGGTGATTTCCTGCAGATAAACGCGGTGAAAATGTACCTAATTTCAATTTGGTAACGGTCTGGTATTCTCAAACCTTCAGTGTTATGTGTCAGTATATGAACTCAGTGTATATTTTTTCTACCTTTGCGGGACGCTATTATTATACGAGGGCGTGTTAAATTTGTGTGATGCATATTAAACATTTCTTACTTTTTCTCTTTCCGTGAGTGATATGTGCTCCACGTGGTGTGTTCGTAGAACAAAGCCTTCAGCTTGTTCCACGTCTGTTCCATGCCCTTCAGCCAAGTAATTATGCGTGTACCTTACTGATTTCTATTACTATTTAGCGATCATTTCTCTCCGTCTATATTAGTTTTGCTCATTCTTTTTCGAACTTGTAGTTCGCGCTAGCCTTTTACAACCTCCTTTATTAGCTTTCTTATGAAATCCTCCGTATTTCTAAGGCTTACATGTCGTAGTTCTTATTTTTCTACTCCAACTAGGCATTTTTTTCTTACTATTCCGGATTTTGGCGACTGTACTTCATCCGTCTGTGTAGACTATTCCAATCGCATGTAGGTGTCTTTAATTAGCTTCTTTATGAAAGTCTATGCATTTCTAAGTTTTGCATGCCATAATTAATTTTCTTTATTTTTCGGGAATTGGAATTTTTGTATTTTTACTGGCTTTCGGAACCACTTAATAGCTAGTCTTTTGAGTTCTCTTTCCTTCTAACAAACCAGTGCCCAATTTGTTATTATTTGATAGTAATTTCAAGTTTTCGTTTTGATTTCGCTGAAATGTACCCGACTTTTAACCACTCCGCCTTCAGTGGAGTGCCCTCATGCAAGGTACCAGCCACGTGCCGTGTACCTCCGTTAGCTTGTTTGCTCATCGTCTAGTCTAGATGCAAATTAGTTTCACTATTCTCTCGCACCAGCTCAAAACGGAAAAGACCGTCCAGAGCCACCTGCAAAGTTTATTTTACAATGTGTGTGTAATTCATTCCGGGTCGCTGAATCTTGTCCACGCCGGCGGCACGCGCTTTGGCTTCGCTTCAGCACGCTGATTTGGTGAGTGTCGCTATTGCATTGCGTGTGAAAGGGCGTGTGTTTGATGATTGTAAATCATCCCCAATTAGTGTTCAGATCAGTAGACTTTAAAGTAAAATTCAATGCTGGGCATCGTCTACGTAAGATAGGTGGATATGTGTAACTATTTCAGTGGGATGCATTTTTAACTGTGTGCTGAAATTAGTTACCTCCATTTACTTGTTTTGTGCGGAATAAATAATTTAAATTCTGTGAAATTTTGCCTTGCCTAAATATATAGTAGTTAATGAATATTTAATATTGTTTTTCACTAGTGCTGATAACATTTCTCAGATGCATTTATTAAGTTATATCCGTTGCGCCATAAATTTTCTTTCAGCCACCATTATGAAATGATTTTTCTTAAAGTGTATTACTTATTTATGATTGTTTGAATTTACTGTTATCTACTACGTGTGTTGGACACTTTTCCTTAGCTTCCCATTGCTAAATTAATTTATTTTAAATCAGTTTTCAGTTTGGGGCCAGTAGTTAACTTTTATCTGGCTTTGGCTACCAGAATTTATTAACACCAATCTTTTATCTGGCATTTGCTGCCAGGATGAATTAACAGTGTACTTTTATCTGGATTTTGCAACTAGGATTAATTCACAGTGGTCTTTTATCTGGCTCCCTTCTGCCAGGATTAGTTAACACATAATTTTATCTGGCTTCCACAGGGCTTCCACAGTGGCTTCCACAGCCAGAACACTTTAAGTGGCCTACTTTCAACTATTAAACCGATAACTAATAGTCTTCAGAGGCTTGTAAACGACAAATACAAACAGAAGAGCTGGACAAAAAGAAGTAGAAAAAAAACAGGATGACAATGACGATGATTACACTGCTATTAGTGCGTACATTAATATACACGGTGTTGCACAAATAGATATGGGGTGTGTAAAGATAAACCATATAATCTTGGTAAATTTCCTATACTTTTAACGCAAAATACGATACAGATCGGGACAATACCGTACCCACGAACACAGGGTTTATTGGAGTCAATATTTCTAAAGACATCGAATCCAGAGAACTTCAACTCGAAGGAACTGCAAAGATATGGTGAAATATTGCATATAACAAATGCACACAGAGAAAAACAACATCAAAAGGGGGCGTAAAAAGCAGAAGACAGTGATAAGTACAAGACTATTATTATGCATGCTTTAGCCGGTAAATTCAAAGATGACGAAGGTATTGATATTCAGAATAAGATATTGAGCAATCTACCCCTGCAGTATATATACCTCGATGATCTGAACGAAATACTATATCGTTTACTACTCCTTATTGCTTCATCAGCGGCAGGACTGAAATCGTATCAATCATTTCAGAACTACCAGAACGACATATCACTGAGTATGTATGAAGACAGTTGTTAATGAGCTTCATAAATCTGCACAAAAATCGTATCCATGCAGAAGTGTTATAATAAAAAGTCTTGGCGACTTATGATGAGCAGATCTTGTTGATTTGAGGTACTATTCACGCTACAATAAAGGTTTCAAATACATTCTAATGATAATTGATACGTATTTCAAGTTTGCATGGGCCCTAACCGATGAGGGAAAAAAATGAACAGGTAATGAGGTTGCTAGTGGTTTTTAACAGCTTTTGCAAACAGACAAATCGCTGTCCACACGATCTAGAAACCGATCACGGGGCTGAATGGTACAACAAGCATTTCCAGTCAGGAATGGAACGCTATGGAATAAACCACTATTCAACATTCACCGAGAAGAAAGCTTGAATTGTGGAACGATTGAACAGAACTATTAAAACAAAAATGTGGATACAGTGTACCCTTCGTGGCTCGTACAATTGGCTAGATAACCTACGACAAACAATTTAAAATTATAATATAACGATACATCGTACTATAAAAATTAGGTCGACAGATGTTGGAGACAATAGGCTGCTAAAGACCGTTTAAAGTCGTTTAGAAACGATCGAACTTACGCAAACATAAATTCAACGAGGGGTACCCCGCAACAGTTTTAAAATACAAGTCGACTTTCGAAAAATGTTATCTACCGAAATGGTTAGTGGATATATTCACAATCGCCAAAATCCTGAAGACAAATCCTAGAACGTACATCTTACGAGATAGTATAGGTGACATTATTACAGATAGTTTTTATACAAAAGAATTACAGAAAAGTTCATAACCGAGCGTGTATCTCGTGGAACGAATCTTCATACGTACGTAAAATGGCTTGATTTTTCAACAAAACAAAACATTTGGTATATAACAAGATGTGTAAACAACAGACAACTCAGTAGCTTGTCATACCTGTTAAGAAAAACATTTCTTCAAAATAATTAAGGTGGCTGCAGGCTTAATATTCAAAGAAGTTATTAAAGCAGCCCAAAGAAGCCTTAAGGAAAAGGGTAGACAGGTTATAAAGAATAGCATCCAGTCAGCAATTTCTGTAGCAAGAACTGTAATGGACTTGTAAAAACACCGAGAGTCCTTAGAATAACCAACGAATCTGGCGGTATAATTCCTCTTTTACTCCCCACATCTGCTGGCCTGTCGGCAGTCGGATCCTTAGCAGGGGGTGCAGCGGCTGTTGCACAGGCTGTTTGCAGAAAGACAACTGAATGAGACGATGGAAGCCAAAGCGATTGGTAAAGAACTGTATCGAAGCCTTACAGGAAGGGACTTTGGCTGTTCATAAGAGGAGGAGAAATATATATAAAAAAAGCACATAACCTATTTTTGCACAGATCTCTGACAAATATACTTCATCTTGTCAAACTCAAAATGCCCAAATTTCGTGGTGTGTTTAGGCGAGATGGCTTGATAGGTGTTGGTTACTTTTCCGACTTCCTGTGTCTGTCCTCTCTGTACTATTATGTTTTATACCTAATTGCATATCATTATATCTACCAGTATTTAATTTTATTGCTGTATATCGTCTTACTAGCTGAAAACCCGGCGTTGCCCGGGTATTTATTTATTTATTCCTGCCATTTTTCAGGTATCTATTCCTTTGTATAAGAGCTATTTGTCTGTAATATCTCTTGGGAATATTAGTAGCAAAAAAGTAATAGATTAAAATTTGGTGCGTGATGCGGTTTTCCATGAACTTTACTGTGTATGCGATCATATCTCATGCGCTACATGTCGTACTGTGATATAATTTAGAGGGTACATTCAACTATATGTTTGTATACTGTCTGTAAAATTTCCTGATGTTACAATTTGTAGTGCACAAATTATAAATTGTAACGTCATGCCGAATGCCGTAGTTTTACTCCATAAACAGCGGAAAAGTAGTAAGCGAGAAACTGTTTTCCTTTCATCATTTTGCTATGGTTGTCTCCGAGAAAAAGTTTAATGAAGGTTTGAAATTATGTTAAAAGTTTGTTGCAAGCCGCTAAGTATTCTCATTCTCATGCAGTGTATTTTTAAAGTCTCGCCGCATTATGTGGCATTTTTTGCGATTCCTATTGTTTATGACGCTGTATCTCCTGTACCATGCGTCGTATGTGATTCTTAAGCCTGCGGCAATTGTTAACTCATGGTAAGGAATGTGTGTACCAAATTTGGTTGAAATCGGTCCAGTGATTTAGGAGAAAATGAGTAGCATTGTCGCTAAATGCAGCGGTTTTTCGAGCATCTCATTGTTTATGACGTCATATCTCGTGAACTATGTATCGTACGTGATTCTTACACTTTCGGCGACCGTCCTCATGGATTGAAGCTTACGTGTTAAAAATTTCATAAAGATTGGAACAAAACTATAGATTTGTATGCAACACGTACAAACATACGGACACTGTGCTTGATATATTAGATCTCGTCAAGAAATTCAGAATGCTCAAGTTTCGTGGTGTGTTTATGCGAGATGGCTATATAGGTGTTGGTTATTTTTCCGACTTGCTGTGTCTCTCTTCTCTCCGTACTGTCATGTTTTATACTGAATTGCATATTATTATATCTATCAGTATTTAATTTTACTGCTGATATATCTTCTTATTACCTATACTTTTACCTCTGATAGGGGGAATGGGTGTTTTAGCTTTATTAAATTCAGTTCTTATAGAAACTAAATTTCATTTATTCTGTTGCCTGGCTTGCTGGCGAAACTTGACTGTGCACGTAAGGGACGCCGTCCACGTTACCGTTAATCGGTCAGCGTTGAGTCCTCGGCTTTCTTAAAAGGATGGCTGGGGGAGCTTGTCCACTGGCGACAGGTGTGGTCAGTGGCCGTGTTATATGCCGCGCTCCGCTCTTTACCTGCCTCGTCCGACAAAAGACGCTTTACAATGGGGGTTTCTAGCTGTACGCCTGCCACGGTGTGGCGCCTTCGGTTTAACGAAAAGCAGCGGGCGCTGAGGCGGTGACGCCGTTTGATCTTCACGGGAGCTCGGTATCTCCCGTCTCTTAACTTGGCGGAATACCGAGAATTTGGACATCAGTTATATTGCTGGGACCACCAGGCTGGGTGAGAAAGGAAAGCAGGGTGCGCCCCACACAGTGGGTGGGTCCCACGGAGAGCTGCATACAGCGGTGCCCTGATGGCGGCAGCTGACTACTTTATCGCAGATTTTCTAAGAATCTAGTTGGACTACGTGACCAAGCGTGCGTACTCCGGCAGGTTGGGGGAGGAATGTGCGTTTAGTTGGCGGGAAAGCGCGCCATTGGCTGTCGCTGTCCTCGCGGCTACCGTGTTTTTTGGCGAG
The DNA here is from genome assembly GCA_026315105.1 of Locusta migratoria. Lineage (NCBI taxonomy): Eukaryota > Metazoa > Arthropoda > Insecta > Orthoptera > Acrididae > Locusta > Locusta migratoria. The sequence goes on along the minus strand of CM048751.1, from coordinate 220,809,431 downwards.
GAGCAGCGTGAGGAGAAATGGTGGGCACTATTATGAGTACCGACGATCGGGAAGATCCTACGGCGGGGTGCTAACAAGGCATAGTGTCGCGAAATTTTTCTTAGTGTTAGGTTTGGACTTGTATTTTTCCACCACTTTGGTCGGTCGGGAACTTTGACCATTTTTCAGAGTGTTCGTCTGTTGGTCCACACTTTGAAGATTCATTTTATGTTGCATCGCCATCTGCGACCACAGTTAGTCTGCCTTACCGTTGACACTGTTATTTGCTTATCGCGTGTCGCTTCCGCAAGCGCATACGATAGAGGGTAGTATCGCCACTCCGCGTCTTTCGCGCAGTAGGTACTTCACGTTTAGCGCCGCCCGCCGCTGATCCTGCTGACTGCGGACACTGCTGCTGCGAGTTCTGCATGACTCCTATTTGGGTACAGTATATTGCTTGCGCAACCCCGACCCCTGAAAGGGCACTCGTCAGTAATCGTTTTATAATCCGTGACTTGTTTCAGCTGCAAACTAGATTGCTATCTATAGGTATAGCCAGTCATTTTTAGTATTGTTTAAGTAATTGTGTATTAAGTGTTCTATTAATTCATGTTCGAACTGTATATATGTTGACAGTGACCACTGGTACCAAGTTTTGATTTTTGTTAGGTTGTATTATCTTTATTTTTCAATATAATCATTTATTTCGGAACTGTTTTACCTCATGTGTATTAATATATCATTGTTAGATCTTGACTTGTCTTGATATAAAATACAGTGGCGACCCATGATAAAGATAAATTGCATAAAAAATAACTTGTTAGATATTAAAATAATTCTGCAGGTATGCAAATTACGGTGCAGGGTTTTCCTTTAATTTATCAGATGCCACGTTTAATGAGCAATGAGCAGTCACACCTAAACCCTTACACCACCATAACACACGCAACATACAAGTTTCAGGCTTACCTAAGAAAATGTGGAAATCTAAGGAATGTGGAGTAGTTAATCTGGACGTGTCAGGTGGTTCTGGTACACACTGGGTGGCGTATCTGAAGAAAAACATAAATGAAATATTCTACGATTCGTCTTGATACCCAAAGCCATCTACAGAATGTGAACGTTATTTTCTACACATGAATGTGACTTATATTACAACGCTAATCATTTCCAAGAATTTGGTAGACGTCTCTCTGGGCAACAATGTTTATTGTTTCTTCTGAAGAAATAATAATACAGACTGTATTTTTTTTTTTTAATTCACGCACTGTATACACCAAGATGTCTGTCAATAATAGTAAGGTGCATGTGTGCCTTCGTGTCAGTATTCCAATAATGCACGTTCGGTAATGACGTATACCTCCACGTTAAAGGCAAGATCTGTCATATTACGTGCAAATTATTTTCCACTGATTGATGTATCCAGTGGTGATTGGCTTGTCACTTTGATCAATTTGGAAGCATATAACAGCATTTATAACGCTACTAAATCGAACAAGCTGCAATTATGGAGTATTGAAATCGTCGAAATATCTGCTGGTGTATATGATGTCGTAGACCTAATTGCAGCCATAAAACGATCCGTGCAAGGCGTTGAGCTACGTGCAAACATTAACACATTAAATTCTAAAATTAAAACAACTGAACATTCCATTGATTTTAGACAAGAGTAATCTATTGGCCCGTTACTTAGATTCTCAAAAACGCAACATCTGGAAAAGAGTCCAGGTAATGTTTGTGAGACATCCAATCTGTAAGCGCTGTTCGCGTCGAATACAAAATTGCCAGAAACGCATATCTCAGTAGTAGCTTAAAACATATTATTTGATAATTTTTCCGCAAAGTCGTCCCAGGTTTTAAGATCATAAAGTTCCAACTACTCAGATATACTTTCCATGGATCGTTCAGACATTATACTACCTAATGTGTCGTATTGTGGAGCAAACGACAAACTTGTGGATTTTCATGGTGAAGAAATAGTTTTACGACTTCATTTGCTATAGGTATGGCTATAAGTAATAAATTATCAACTCGCAATCATAACTGCATCACTTCACAGCAGAAGGGCTACGAGATAACACGTGGCAATTACGATTTCCTCAAATCAATAGGATTTAAACCATTGGTTGGCATCGCCCCTCGAGATAACATCACCAGTTCAATTCTACGAACGTATAATGGGACAGGAATACATATCCCACAAGCCGTTTGCATCGCGACGTATTTGCGTGTATGTTTAACAAATCCCATTTGAACTGAACGGCGTTGTGGTTGACAAATGTAGGAACATCGGAATTACATCGTGTTTTAAAAATTATGTCTCAGCATCGTCTGCAGGCGCCAGTTGCCTTCAAAATGCAGGATATTTTAGAGACGGATATTAACAGCACATATAGTACATGCATGCCATTAACAGTGATTATGGGGTTCCCTGAAAATTACAAGAGGATTTCAATGAACGCCAATGTGCTAGTGACATTAACTCGTATATTCAAATATGAGAAGAAAATAACCAGGTAATGTTGCAGAAACTAATGTTGACTGTTCCGCATGTAACTGTTTCAGATGAAGAACGATTAAAATTGTTACGTTTGTTAAACTCTTTGATACAGGTTCCGTTCATGCGAACTCTATGAATTTCTTCTTTTATCACGTTTGACGCAACCTTGTTGGGCAATTAAAACGTCAGTTGAGCTTGAGACACCTAGATCCGTTGTATTGGCTTTTCAAACGAACATGCCTGTAATGAAAAAGTATTTCTAAACTCACAATACTTTTCGTATGACTACCTCCAAAGTGACAGGAAGAACAATAATACAAGTCTTCTCTTTCATGTATATGCAAGATTTCGCTCTTCCTACTACGATGACGAAGAGAATGAAAAAACTGGGTGATTGTTGAACCCTTAGAAACTCATAAACCTGTTCATCGACTGCACACACAAGAATGAACGCATAAAATCGGGAATAATAGATATTCGGAATGAATTTGAAAATGAGGGAATTATTCCAGATTTTACGACAGCCTATGCCTCATTACTCCATAATCGTCTCGTAAAATTTTCGCCACTTACAGAGATTGTACAACGTGTAATATATAAAAAAAAGACTTGATGCTATGTACTACCAATGTAATTTTTCTACTAATAAATAAAATTTTCTTTTCTATTTAGGAATATAGTTTTGTATTACTTCACTACCTCCTTATTTATTTTTCTCCTCACTTGCATTTACAGGTTCAGGTAAGTAATACAAAGCACCTACGTTATTTATTAAGAGCTGGATTGAGATTTTCCGATGATTCGGCGATTCGGCGTTTGAATCGGACGCGATATGCGGCAGCCAGTTGCCACAATAAGCTGTCTTGCGAATTTTTAGCTTCTGCTTCATTGCCTGAAATATACGTCGTTGCCTGAGGTGCAAAGCGTACTGGAAATTTTCTTTCCCGCCTAGGGAGCATGATACGTGCAGGTTATCACCTGCGTAAGGGGTAACCACTACAGACGATAAGGTACTGTCTAGCACACTTTAAGGTCGCCAACACACAAGCGCCCGCCGTCGTACACTGCTGACAGACTGGTAACTGCTACACAGCAACATGCAGAGAGAGGCGGAGAAGGGCGCTGTATAGAGGCTGCAATGTGGGCAGGATTTTGTTTTTCAGAATACGCTAAAATGATCACATAAGTACGTGAACCAGTCATTTCATGCCAATAAACGTTTTGCAGGAACTTCACATAATCCTGACTCTCAACATGGTTTCCTATCCTGTAACTGGTTTCTTTTTTAGGCCACAAGGAATAGGTTCCAAACTACAGCACAGCTTTACCTTGCATGTCTCCTTTTCAGCATACAAAAATTATAAGAGATTCATTACTAGGTTCATGATATTTTGTAGGAAAATTTGGTCGATCATAGATTCACGCCATATATAAGTGTGTGACGAGCTGTATCGTGCTCAGAAGAAGATTACGGTGGATATGCGAGGACGAGTTTTCATAATGAAATATGTAAGTATATCACTGTGTGTGTGTGTGTGTGTGTGTGTGTGTGTGTGTGTGTGTGACCACATTATGTAGTGAGGTGATTTTTCGTTATTGATATCGCGCCTGTCTTTCAAAAAGCATATGATATTTCAGAAAAATTCATTTTTTTTTCTTTATTCTTCACAGCACATTCATCCTGTGTTATGCTGACGTCTGATTCTTTCCCAAGCGCTACATGATATAAATACAAGAAACTGGTCTGTCTCTGAGTCATATCTGCAGTCATCAGCAGTCTCGCACGTTTCAGAGAGACTGTGGAAATGCTAAACGCTCTCGTGCAGTGGAACCACCCTTACTACTTTTTAGGTGTTTTTTTTTTTGTTTTTTTTTTAGATGGCGAGCACTTACAAATATTAACCAACCTGAACCCATCGTGGAATGGTGTGAAGTGTCTCCTTTTGCCAGTCAGAACACTTGCGGCATGGCAACAGTCATTGGTGATCGGATAAATGAGCTGCACTCATACTCCATGACCTCATCTCAAACAATTTACTTTTTTACACCCAGAGCTGTTTTGTGCTCTTAGTTGCTCTCGATGCTGATATTGCTCAAGACGTTGAGCAGGAATTAAAGGCAGGAATAGTTACACCTTCAGCAGTGAAGTATAATGATGATGACTGGATAAAATTACTGCTTCATCCTCAACGTAAATAGTTGAATAACAAGTGTGCATCTGCAAACATGGAAGGAGGATGTGATGGTAGCAATCGATTTCTCCCTTTTGTCTGTGCAGGATTATTGAAGCCCCACGTCATCATCAAAGTGATTCGCTGCGGCCCACAACTTGCACCGCTGTCGTTGCCATTGCGAGCTTATGGTGGTGAATCACAATGTAAGTATTATTCATCTTCTAATAGGGAAACAAATAACAATGTGCTTAATGTGTTTGTGTGTGTGTGTGTGTGTGTGTGTGTGTGTGTGTGTGTGTGTGTGTGTGTGTGTCAGTTCCGATACTTACCAAGCCTGCTCCATGTGTCTCTGCAGACGTATTGGAGCCACCGTCGTCACACATGCAACGACCATCGCCATTGGAGCTGGGACACCAAGCAGCTACATCATCACCACAACCCGGACCATCAGGCTGGTTTCCACCACCAACACAAGTAGCAGTAAAGCATACACGAGAGAAACATCTACAATTGCAGGACATAAAAATTGTATCCAAAAAATGGTATGTACAGGGCACATGAACAGTAGGACAGGTTTTAAAGAGCCCAAACATTTCTTGGAAGCATGTTTTCCCGTTTTTGTGAGCAAGGATCCTCAGATCAAACATCCACTAAATATTAATTGTGCACTGCTGTGCAACTTCGTCTTGCCAAAAACAAATTTATCAGAAGAAATGTACCTTACTAAAAAGAATGCCACTTTAATGCCATTAGAACTTAGTGATGATTGGTACCCAAAGAAATGTTATGAGTAAACTTTAAAAAAAGGCTGAAAATCTCCCTACAAGAGATTCAGGTTGTTCAAGGAAGTCATTCACTTGCACATTAACGTTAATCGTAACAACGGTTTCCACGCAGGATTAAAAGCAAGACTGCCCAAAGTGAAAGAAGATAAAAAGGAGCGGTTATCAGTGTTGTGTCAGATGATACTGCATGCTTCAAGTGGGAAATTATAGTAGAATTATATCATGTAAAAACGAATGCACAATGTGTGTCTAAATATCTGGAATATGAAGCCGAAGTGAACTTTGCAAGTGCACCCTTCCTGCAGAACTCAGACTTGTGCACGTTTTCTAAAAACAAAATGAAGACGTGTCTGTTACGGCATTAAGTATTCAGCTTATGAATGGATTTTTACAGCCGATAAGACGATGGACCAAGAATTCCGTATCGTGCAGCGGCATGTTACAGAATACCGACGCAATAGACATGTGAACTTATTAATGTGGCAAGTTGATAGCAAATCAGATATAGCCATTTCTACTACATTAAAAACTTCTCAAGGCTTGCTCGGAATACTATTACTCCTTCACAAACGTATGTTTTAGTATGTGAGCGATACCAGTGCTGTTTTTATAGCAAGAACAAGTTAGATGCGCATTTAGTTAACTGTGCACAGTTTAAACCAGTCTCCAGTGTCATGCCTACTGAAAATAATCAGTTCGTAAAATTTACGACATGTAATAACAAACTGAAACTGAGTTTCCTAATTTATGGTGATACACTACGCGTCTTGGAACTAGTTGCTAGTTGTGTTTACAGTACCGACTTTGGTTCGTAGTCTGGTCAAATGCATGTCTATAAACCATTCGGTATAGCATACGACATACAATGCAGCTATTATGCGAGGTATTCGCAGTTTAATTTGTACAGAGGCAGCGATTGCATCTATTGGTTTACCCAACAGTTCCATGCAATCATGGAGATTGTGCAACACTTACTAATTGAAAAAATACCTACAGTATTAATCCCTGCGGAAGAAATGCCGTTTCAAAGATCAGCAGTTTGTCATATTTGGGAGAAACCGTTTCAGGAAGTCAGTATTAAATCCAAAGATCATTGTCATTTCGCTGGTTCATTCCGAGGAGCAGGACATCCTAGCTGCAACGTAAATTACAGACCATACTTTACAGGTCCCGTTGTGTTTTACAATCTGAGCAGTCACGATGCTCATTTCTCGATACCAAACACTTGTAAACAAAATGTGACAGAAGAAGACGGAAACTACATCGAGCCGGCCGCGGTGGCCGAGGGGACTGCTGCGCTTCAGTCATGGTCTGCACGGCCACTACGGTCAGGGGCTCGAATCCCCCCTCGGGCATGAATATTTGTGCCGTCCTTAGTTGTAGCTAGTTCATAAGTAGTTTGTAAGTTTAGGGACTGATGACCCCGTAGTTCAGTCCCATAAGCTCTACAAACATTAGAACATTTGAACTACATTGAACACAGGTCGCGGTTCAATTATTCTTTCGAATTGGAAATATATTTAATCATTTACGAAAAGTATTCCGGTAATGCACAAAGGCCAAATCTGCAACATTAATTTCTGATTTATCGATTCAATTAATTTGCTGACGTCTTCACTCGAGAAATGCGCGTGATATTTATCACCAGACGAACTCGAGATAGTGAAGAAGTATTTTCCCGATGTTGACGGGAGAATCAGTAACAGAGGTTAAGTAACAAAGGGCAAGGAAGGTATGGAACGCATTCAACTGTAAGATGGTTGGAGATTACACCGATTTATATTGGATAATTGACGTTCTGCTCCATGCTGATGTTTTGGAAAACTTCTGTAGTCTTTGCCTTAGTGCATACGAATTTGATACTACGCATTACATTACCTCTCCCAGCTTAGCATGGAATGCTCTGCTCAAAATTAGTAATGCAGAGCTTCAGTTGATAACTGATATCTATCAGCTTCATTTTGTTGAATGGGGTGTCATAGGTGGGATCGTTCATTGTGCATGTAGACATGCAGTTGCCAACAAGATATTCATAACCAATTATGATGGAACGATCGATGAATCGTACATAATATATCTCGATGTGGTCAGCTATATAGCTGAGGTTATGATCCGTTGCCGTCTGTACGTGGCTGACAAGGGCACCACATGGGTATCGGGTTTCAGAATTTCTTTATAGTTATGGTACGTGAAGTTAAGAACACACATAACAATCACCCAAATCCATTCGACACAACTCTCAGAAATTTACGAAACAATCGACTTTGAAGTTTTACAAGTGCACGTAAGTAGAAATAACATAAGAGTTGCAGAAACTGTCGGTGGAGCTCAGGTGATAGCGTTCTGACATCACGACCGTGGTGCCAGTGGGTCGAATCCCCCTGTGACAGATATTTTTTCCTTTTCGAATTCAGTTATATTAAACATTTTGTGATTTCTAATTGCACGTGTTGTGTCAGTTTTTGTTTATGTGTATGTAGACGAACTGAAAACTTTATCGTCGCGTAAAACGATATTTAGTAGGTTAGCTGCATTAAAAGCCATTAGTAGCTTTGGAGATGACTTTCCAAAAAGAGCGTCTTAGCTCTTCACTAAGTGATTAATCAAAGACTGCCGTCGTTAACGAATACTGTAAAAAATGTAACTTATGTTCCTTTTTAATTGATACCATCATTATTAACAACAAATAAACACAAATGCGTGTGTTTTTCATATATATATTAAAACTGTGTAAGTATTCCGACGAAAGAGAATTTGAAAGACATATCATGGTAAGATTCGAACCACCGACCCTACGGTTGTAAGACCAGAACGTTAACACACAGTTTTTTTCTGCTCTTCATGCAGATCTATGATTTTCGGTGGTTTCCATTGTTCGTACTAGGTCGTCCGTTGAGCATTGGGCTCAGCTTTATATATGTGACGTTCGGCTTTCTGACCGGGCGCGCTGAGGCACGGCACCCGAAGATCTGAGCTACACCGACAGATTCTCCGCCTGCTTTAATTGTTTGCAATTATGTGTACTTTCAAAATGTCAAAGTTGATTTTCTCGAGAATATTTTTAGAGTTACGTCTAATAGCCTCGACTGATTATTATTTGAATTCTGAACTTCACTTACCGTAATTATGAAAAGATTCCAAAATTCGACATCCATGGGGTCTCCTTGTGAGAGTGTGATCGTGAGTGTGATTCCTTTTATTTTATTCCAGCAGTGAATTGTCTTGTCTTTGGCGCTGTGGCGATCTTGTAATGTTAACTATTAACAAAATATCCCCAAAGTAATAACATTTATCGATACAAATGTATGAAGTATATCAGATAAAAACTCAGTACTTAGACCAAAAATTTTAAAAGATATATTTTGATGTATACTGCACTGTATTAATACAGAAAAAACTGAATTTTACTTTTTCGAACGCTGATTTCATAGTGTGGGACTGAAATAGTAAACAGCATTCTTTTGAGTGCCCCGCCATGTCTATGCGTCGTCTACAGATGAGAGAGAGCCGGATGCCTACGCTGAAGCGATACACGACGAGCCCAAACTAGCAAGTAATTTTAATCGGTCTATAGTTTAACACATGTGCTTTCTTGTGTCAAAAAATATAAAACAAATGTATACGCAATAATTTTCACTAAACGGTACTTGCTTTGCGGATAAACCTTGCACTCAATTTTATTTCCGGCGGGGTATATCTTTTTTTCTTCAAGACAAAGGATGAAAAACCTTTAATTTTGTGAGTGTACTGGAAGTTATGATAGCTATCATCTCTTCCACTGCAGATCCACTGCTGTGTATTTACACTCCTGGTGCTAAAGACACGCAATTTAACCGACAGGAATAGCAGTTGACCGGCGTTGCCTGGTGAAACGTTTTTGTGAAGCCTCGTGTAAGGAGAAGAAATGCGTATCATCACTTTTCCGATTTTGATAAAGGTCGGATTGTAGCCTATCGCGATTGCGGTTTATCATACCACGACATTACTCTCGCGTTGGTCGCGATCCAATGACTGTTAGCAAAATATGGAATCGGTGGGTTGAGGAGGGCAATACGCAACGCCGTGCTGGATCCCAGCGACCTCGTATGACTAGCAATCGAGATGACAGGCATTTTATCCGCTTGGCTGTAATGGATCGTGCATCCACGTCTCGATCCCTGAGTCAACAGATGGGAACGTTTGCAAGTCAACCATCTGCACGAACAGTTGGACGATGTTTGCAGCAGCATGGACTATCAGCTCGCAGATCACGGCTGCGGTTACCCTTGACGCTGCACGATAAACAGAAGCGCATGCGATGGTGCACGCAACGACGTACCTGGGTGCACGACTGGCAAAACGTCTTATTTTCGGATGGATCCAGGTCCTGTTTACAGCATCATGATGTTCGCATCCGTGTTTGGCGACATCGCGGTGAACGCACCATTGGAAGCGTATATTCGTCATCGCCATACTGGCGTATCACTCGGCGTGATGGTACAGAGTGCCATTGGTTACACGCATCGGTCACCTCTTGTTTGCATCGACGGCACTTTGAACAGTGACCGTTACATTTCAGATGTGTTACGACCCGTGGCTCAACCCTTCATTCAATACCTGCGAAACCAGCAGGATAACACACGACTGCATGTTGCAGGGTCCTGTACGGGCGTTTCTGGATACGGAAAATGTTCGACTGCTGCCCTGACCAGCACATTCTCCATATCTCTCACCAATCGATAACGTCTGGTTAATGGTGGCCGAGCAACTGGCTCGTCACAATACGCCTGTCACTACTGTTGATGAAGGGTAGTATCATGTTGAAGCTCGGCATCTGTACCTGTACACGCCATCCAAGCTCTGTTTGACTCAATGACCAGGCGTATCAACGCCGTTATTACGGCTAGAGGTGGTTGCCCTGGGTACTGATTTCTCAGGATCTATGCCCCCAAACTGCGTGAAAATGCAATCACATGTCAGTTCCAGTATAATATATTTGTACAATGAATTCTCGTTAATAATCTGCATTTCTTCTTGGTGTAGCAATTTTAATGGCCAGTAGTTTACCTCCGCTTGGGGAACAGCAGCGGCGAGACCTGAACACGCAGAAGTGGCTCGCATGGAGCGCTCGGCTCCATTTCGAATCGCCTGGAGCGTCGCTAACTGAGCGGCTAAGCCCGCAGCCCGAGACGCTCCCAGCTCCGGCGGCAGGAAGCCGGCGACCGCAAGAAAGCGGGCCGCGACGCACAACTTCTCCGGCCGCGGGTCCCAGCAAAATCTGCGCTGCGAGCGAGTGCGACCTGCAGGGGAGCGGAAGGACAGGGAAGGCGGGTGCGGCGATGCGGGGATTAGGTACGGCTGTTTGCGGGGGCGCGCCTTCTGCCGAGGGAGGCGAGGCCCAGCACTCGATAGGTGAACGGCGAGTACAGTAGTGGGTGCGTCTGAACGAAGCCAGCACCACCTTCCCTTCTTTCACTCCTCTTTTTTGCTCGCCTTTGTAGAATTAGTGGCCAACGTGTCTTGAAAACGCAGGAACTCTAATGTAAGGAGAAGTACGGCATTTCTTATCCTCCACTTTGCACTTTTCATTTTGACCGACGCCAACGTTTTTTCGATACCACATCAAATTTTTAAAAGAATTCCCCTTTTCTCTCTCTCTCTCTCTCTCTCTCTCTCTTTATCAATCTATCTATTTTTCAAACAAACGCAGACACACACTCGCACACACACACACACATAATCTCACAAACACACAAAGGCACTTGATCCTTCTCGCTCTGTTTGTCTTCCTCTTTGACATAGGAAAGTATTGACGTAAATCATATCTGTTAAACAATAGCTACTTACTCATTTCTTTTGCATGATTCTTCTTTGTACTTTACTCTCCTTTATTCCGCGGTTACAGTTGTACAGTCTGCATATGACAAGTGGACGTCTTCTGCAACTACAAATAAGAGAAAAATGGTGATTCTCGAGTTTCTCCCGACGTATTTGATAATCAAAATATCCACGGGTGTACTGCTGGTATATAGTGTCCAACGGGCACAATATTTCGGCGATCATACATCACACATCAGGTGAACTGACGGACTGAGCTCTTGGAAACGCGCCGGCACGGAGATCCGCACGCTACGGCGGCTCGAAGGGAACTGGGTTCTAGCCCGGTAGCGGGCGATTTAAATACCCTCGGCCCGCGGAGCAACCCCTCCGTGGTCCGCGTCCCGCACCGCGGTCACGCAGTGGAACCGATTGCGACAACGTCTGAGATGACGTCGATGTGAGGGCTCTGTCCGCCGTGGTTATCACTCCGTTACGTTTGCTAGATTTACTCTTAATTAACCCGTCGCTGGTTCCCAAGCTTTACTAAGATTATAGCCACAGTCACTGTTTATGAGGTCGTCACTTGTCCGAAATGGCCTCTCTAACGACGCAGTCCCACTATCTCGACGTCTGTACCAGAATAATAGTGCGTTCATACTCCATTGCATAATTCCCCGACAAACAATATTCAGCGACCGCCGACTTGCTCGGATACATCAAACGTGTCTGCCTCTGGTGTTCAACGCATCGATCCTCGACGGTACGCATCGTCTGTCCAATATATGACTTGTCACACTGACACGGAATCTGGTACACGCCGGCCTTCCTCAAACCGAGATTATCCTTGTAAAATATTTTATTGGACCAGATGATGCTGACATAGTTCAGCGAAACCGGTCGTCGTTAATAAAAATTGATGATAAGCGATCTTGGCTATTTTATATCTTTTTACAATAATGGCATTACATTAAGCATTGTTCATAACAATTGAATATACTAATTTACAATTTTCAAACACACAAATAAAACATTTCATGTACACAAAAATAATCACAATATAAAATGAAAACTATACATACAATAATTTTAAATGACACATTTCTTTTTGAATTGAAATCTCCGATGTTGCTGTTTGACAACAAACCAAAATGTTAAATGTCAATTAATTTGTTAATGAGTACATCATATACGTTTCTAACATATATTGAACTGTCAAATATCTTGGCCAATCTGAAAATATACTCAAAATCTCACGTCAGTCAATATATACAAAGAATTCAAATTTTGATTATTACGTTAATTAACACAATTAGCTGGTCAACACAACTTATTTATGAGTCTGACATATATACAATGATATTTATTTTAATTTCTTATTGTTTCTCACAAAAGTTTTTACAATTCATCTGTTTAAGTCTTTAAATAACATACAATGACAAAACTATTGTTTATAGAACTGTCTGGCAAAGTCTTATACAAATCTCTTAGATTTCATTAATTATCACTTGTTTTAATCACAGTATCACCAAGACACTGCCCTAAACTGATTCCTAGGCTGGCTATTTCGTTTTTAACTAACTTCTCACGCAACTTGTATCACTATTGAACCACACGATTCCGGATCCGACACGGACGGTATCGTACGATAACATTGAGATGAGAGGGCCAGTAGTATTGTCACAATACCGCCCCCCCCCCCCCAATCAGCTCGACGATGCCCTCATAAGTCGAGGTGATGTAAGAATGAAGCACCTACTTTGGATGGCTTGGACCCGGTGGCTGGATTGGCTGCATCAGTACCTCACTTAGTCCTGTCTGGGGTTGGCACAGCACAGTCCACACACTCAGCATCACCAGATACTGAATGTTCCAAGATCAGTAAGTAGGTGACAAAGGTATGGCCGCCCAAGAGCAGAGCGCAGAATCGGGAACAGCTGACACTCAAGAATCTACAACACTGAAGTTGTTTGACCTTTTTAAGCATCAAAACGAAATACATAAGAAACATATGACAAAAAATATCCACATAACAATACTGTAAAATGTACTGTTCTCTTACTTTCTGAACTGAATTTTTTAAAACTCTGAGGACATTAAACTTTGTATCTTACAAAATTATTAAACACTAACATTAATTAATTGATTCTATCATGACCTCTATCAATATCTCGAATACTTTAGCTCTTTAATACTATGGCAACAATTTGAATTCAAATTTTTACTGTAATACAGTGAAAAGTCTAACGGAACAAACTATATTGAAATCGATATTCTTATTGACATAAAAAATTGCTTACACACATTTCATACCTTAACACTAAAGAAGAAAGATAGAATAATAGATATGAGATAATTTGAACAGGTTACAGAATGAGTAGGAGATGTGGCACCAGAATCCGAAATCAGAAGTATGCTACCACATAGCTAGAAACCCAGTGCTTGCCAACGCACTTAGCACACACAGAATGTGTACTTTCCTGAGATTACAAACGTTAATATCCAACATACTGAAAATACAAGTTCCAAGATATTTCATCAAAGAATACATATGTACAAAACTCATAGCTGCAATACATTTTACAAAAATAGCACCTGTACAAAGTCTTATTATTATTACCCACTACTGTCTGTATGGCTTGAGTTCCTTTTCACAGGCTCCATTGCTATCTTCAAAGTCACCCCCCACTGGCAAACGAGAGAGTGAATCAGCAACAAGGTTGACCTTGCCCTTAATGTATTCAACAGAGAAATCAAACTGTTGAAAGAACACTGCCCATCTGGTAATCCGGTTATGGTTAAGTTCGCACTCCTGAATGTAGGTCAAAGCCTTATGGTCTGTGAATACAATAGTTTTGTGGCCTAACAAGTAGTTTCTGAATTTTTTGAAAGCCCAAAAAATTGCTGAAAGTTCCTTTTCTGTCACGGTGTCTGCCTTATCGTGTTTCTGTAATGTCCTGCTTGCCAATGCAATGGTCCGGTGTTCTGGCTGGTTATCAATGGTTTTCACTTGAAACAAATGAGCACCAATTCCATAATCACTACTGTCAGTATTTAAACAAAACGGTAATGACAAGTCCGGTCTGTATAAAATATTGCTGTTACAAAGCTGCTTTTTTATCTCTTCAAAGGCTTGTATGCATTCTTCTGACCAATTCCAAACGGTATTTTTCTTCAGAAAGTTGTTCAAACATGGGGCATTCAAGACTTGAGTACTTATATATTTGCGGTAAAATCCACACATGCCAAAGATAGATTTCAGTTGTTTCTTGGTTTCGGGCACAGGAAACTTTGCTATTGCTTCTATTTTCTCATTGTCTGGGAGTATACCTTCCTCAGTTACAATGTGACCAAGAAATTTTAACTGTTCCACAGCAAATTTACATTTTTCTAGCTTAAGAGACATCCCTCCTGCTCTTAATCTTAGCACACTTCTTCCAGTAAGTTTATGTGTTCTTCCCAGGTTTGACCAGTGACAAGGATATCATCCACATACACAGTTAATTTTTCAAAAAGATCTTTGCCTAATACCAAATCCAAATCTCTGATAAATTCAGCTACAGAAACATTTAATCCGAATGGGACCACACAGTACTGATTGCTTCTCCCGTTATTCCAGAAAGCAGTGTACTTTCTTGAGTCTCTGGCAAGTGGCACCTGATGAAAACCAGAAGTCAAGTCCAGGCTAGTCACATATTTTATATTTTCAAATTTATACAATAGTTCGTCGAAGCTCTCTGGATGGTCAGTTTCCCTTTCTAAAAACTTGTTCAGATGTCTGGAGTCAAGTACAATTCTCACATCTCCATTCTTCTTGGATATCACGATGATCGGGTTGTTTTATTCACTAGTACTCCTCTCAATTATGTTCCAGTTTTCCATCTTTTCAAGTTCTTTCTCCGCAGCTTTCCTTTTTGCAATAGGGACACCGTATGGTTTGATGTAAAATGGTGCGTGTGGTTTGACCCGCAAGGTACATTGGTAGTTTTTCACTCTCCCGGTCTGTCATCGAACACATTATGATAGTTCCACAAGACTCTTTTCAGCTCTTCATTTTGTTCTTCATCTAATTTGTTGGCTTCCTGTACCTTGGTATTTACGAGTTCATGATAATTTATATCCTCCATAGCTTCTTCAGGCTCTTCATGCATGTCTTCGACATCTCTATTATGATCTAATAAATCTAATTCTACACTCTGCTTACTCAGGCTATTACCATTTTTCAGTACCATAGCAGTACAATGTAAAACACCAGTCTTCGGGTCCACAAACATAACTTTTCTTTCTCCCCAGTCAAATAGAGTATTCACTTTCATGATCCAGTCAGTTCCTAGCAAGATATCCTCAGACAGATTAGGTATTCCTTGACATAGATTAACATCATTTACACTGAAGTTCAACATGGCTTGCCGGTTAACTAACTTGCTGTGTCTGTGGTAGCATCCCTGATCTTGATTCCTACTACAGGCATCTCCACGTAGTCCGTTACATGTTTCACAAATCTCTAAATTGTTCAGAAATCCCACTGATTGGACTACCTGTATCAACTAATGCTTCCTTGCCCTTTCCCTCAAAAAACACAGTAATATATGGGCATCCAGTGACATCATATCGTGTATATTCCTCGTCTTCATGAGTAATATCTTCAATAATATCTTCATATTTCATAGTAAAGGAACGGTCATTAGTTTGTACATGATTCAGGGACACGTTACTTTCAACAGGTTGATGAGCCATATATCCATTAGCAACACAATTATCATCAGTAACACACTGCTCTAACTTAGGTACATTATCGTCTAGTTCATGATATTTACACAGAACTTATCTAGAACATTGACTTTCTCTTCATTTTCAATGATGCTTTGTATGACACAATTAAAGATGTCTTTCCCTCGCTCTTATTGTCTTTTTCTGCTTCGACAACTTTCAGTATTGCTCAATTTCACTGGTACGACTTGATTCTCACAAGACTTTACATCATCTACAATACACACTGTCTCACACTGGCCATCAGACATGATGCAACCTTCCTTGACTTCAACATATATCATCCCATCAAGTTCCTTCTCCAAATCTTCAGACTCCATGACCTCCACATCTTCTTCACTATCTTCAACACTGTCATCCTCAGACTTCTCTGAACTCACACTAGACAAAACATCAAAATCTTCATGATTCTCAGTCTTCACAGTTTCATGAGCAGTAACATTCAGTCTGTCTTCAGCATCTTCAGCCTTATCACTTACCAATTTACACAGTCCGAACACATCATGTTCTTCACTTATTTTGCGTTCTTCTACAGCCATATCTTCACTTGCATTATACATATTTACTACAGTATCATGATCTAGTACAACCTCTTCTAGTTCTATGCACTTGTCCTCTTCTTTCCAAGCATGCTTCTTAATGACTTCCCATAGTTCTTTGTCAAACTTGAGCCGATTTACCCTGTGTGTTACCTTCTGCCCCTGTCTATATTGCTCATTGTCCCATTTGTGTCCAAATCTGACCCTATTTGTGGTAGCCTGATTTCTTGTCCTATTTCTCACCCCAACCTGACAGGCTTCCATAGGGGCGACATTTAGTTTTCCTGTCCGTTTCCATAATACTTGTAGTAACCGTGGTTCCTATCGTTTCTTCCTTGTCTGTTCCTATAATCCATACTCCCACCTTGCTGTCTACTTCGGTTCTCACGACTATCTTCTTGGTGATCATCTGTCTCTTCCATGATGGTCTTCTTCGTACCGGTTTCTCTCTCTTTCTCTCTCATAACTTCTGTCTAATCTTCCAACAAATCTTAAGAAGTCCTCAACTGAATCGTCAGGTCCGCAATGTAATGCTTGCTGTATTCTACCTGGTAATCTTCTCCGTAGGGTGTCCACCAATGTGATTTCATCTAAAGGTGTGTCAAGATGCACTAATTTTCTGATTTCAGCCTCACAAAAGTCCCTCATATTGCCATAACTTTCCCTGTACTTTCCCCCATGCAAGAAATCACTTCTTAATCTAGCCTGCTTGCTTTTGGACCAGAATTTATTCAAAAAGCACCTCTCAAACTCACTATGTGACATGTCCTCTGTATCTAACTGATTGACCCAAGTATAAGCTTCATTGTCGAAAAATCTCTTTACAAATTTAATTTTCATTGCATCAGTCATTTCTACTGTGAAGTTGTCAGAGCAATGATGTAAAAAGTCTTTAGGATGGATTTTCCCTTCCCCAGGGTATGTCTTAAATTACTACATTTGCCCAATTAAAGCCACCACAGATCGACATTTTGCTATTTACAACACTTTCTTGCAATGCACTGACCCTTTGACTGAGGTTATACACATCCTTCTTAATAACACCTTCAGAATATGTCACACTTTCACAAATTTTATTTTCTAATGACACTTTAACTTCCTGAATTTCAGTTTTTCTAAGTTTATTTTCCTCATTAAAATACTTTTCTACAGTAATAATTTTGTTTTCAAGGTCAGACTCAACATTACTGATTTTACTCTCTACTACAGTCACTCGAGTGTCCAGCTGTTCATGTCCTAACTTCATCGCCATTTCAACATAACATGTTTGTTTCCTGACTTCGTTAACTGCCCTATTTGTTTCGCTCAACTAAGACTTTAAATCTGCTAAACCGCCATCTAACTTTTTGCTAACAGATTCTACTTGTTTACTCACTTCATGATTTCCCTTGTCAATACGTTCAGTTAATTGTTCTGTTAATCGATTTAACAACTTTATAAGACCTGGTGATGAAATAATTATTTCTTCACTATTTGACACATTGCTACGAGGTGCACTGGCTGTCACAATCTGTTCTGACATGTCTACTTTAGATTTTCTATTCTCTGTTGACATCGTCTTTTAGAGTGCCAAACAACCCAGACTACAAATACAAATGAATAAGCGCTGCTGTACTTATCTTGTTATTCAGTGTTCAGCGATGCGACGATCCGGGCCCATGCATCCAATTTCCACGTTAAGTGCTCCGTCTTTGTTTGCCGTATAATTCAAGATTCACGTCCTCCTTGGTTTTTCCAACATCGATTATATACATCCAAACAAACTTCTCCTGCAACATAAACACTCTGTAGACACTGTATATGACGCAATCCCTGCTATGCTCTACCAATTAAAACATTTTAATTGCTATTTAAGTAATTACACTTCCTGTCTACCACTTCCAAACGAGATACTCAGCTTTTCAAGATTACGATGTATGAAGGTTCTACTCGCTGTAACATTATTCTCCTGGGGCGTCGTGGTAGAAATAAATACTCGTAGGTATAATTTTTCACTTCTTCTTTACTTTGAAATCAAACTACGTCTCCACCAAAACATTACAAATTCAGAACATAAAAAAACCATTAGAACAGTAGTACTTCCATCTCAAAACAACAGACTGACATAGCTTCCAGTGCACTTTAGAAAAGCCAAAACTCGAACTCCCCCACGCAAAGCGGTGAGGCAAATATATATAACGTTCACAATAATGACATTACATTACGCATTGTTCATAACAATTGAATATGCTAATTTACAATTACCAAACACACAAATAAACACTTCATGTACACAAAAATAATCACAATATAAAATGAAAACTATACATACAATAATTTTAAATGACACATTTATTTTTGAATTGAAATCTCCGATGTTGCTGTTTGACAACAAACCAAAATGTTAAACGTCAATTAATTTGTTAATGAGTACATCATACACGTTCCTAACATATATTGAACTATCAAATATCTTGGCCAATCTGAAAATATACTCAAAATCTCACGTCAGTCAATATATACAAAGAATTACGATATTCAAATTTTGATTATTACGTTAATTAACACAATTAGCTGGTCAACACAACTTATTTATGAATCTGTCATATATACAATGCTATTTATTTTAATTTCTTATTGTTTCTCACAAAAGTTTTTACAATTCATCTGTTTAAGTCTTTAAATAACATACAATGACAAAACTATTGTTTATAGAACTGTCTGGCAACGTCTTATACAAATCTCTTAGATTTCATTAATTATCACTTGTTTTAATCACAGTATCACCAAGACACTGCCCTACACTGATTCCTAGGCTGGCTATTTCGTTTTTAACTAACTTCACACGCAACTTGTATCACTATTGAACCACACGATTCCGGATCCGAAACGGACGGTATCGTACGATAACATTGAGATGAGAGGGCTAGCAGTATTGTCACAGTATGCAACACGTACAAATATACGGACACACTGCTTTATATATTACATGACACAGTAGCGGCGACACGAACAACAAGAAGGCGTCACGGGATGCTGGGCAGCTAGGCGAACAATCCACGGGCCTCTACGAGGGCGCAGGCGGCGCAAGCAGCACACCCAGATGGCGCCGTAAAACGGGACCTACTCCCGTCCGCCGTACACGTGATCGCGGAGTTAGGGCAGGAAAATATCCTTCCACCAGCCAAAGGACCTGTCACGCCTCCGCCCTCGGACGACGCCGCCGCCGCTGCTCAGCCACCCAACCGCACCGCCAAGGACACTATCGGGTTCCACAGTACCACCGCCAACTGTGGGGACGAACGACTGTAGGTCGCCACACTAACGTCCGGAATTTATGAACTGTACTTATTGAAATATTAGAACTACAAACAAGTTGACATTAAAACTTTACTTGCGCCAGGACCTCGCCTCCTACTTTCCAAACTTCACAGAAGCTCTCCTGCGAAACGTGCAAGACTAGCACTCTCAAGTTGATAAACTTGCGCAGTTTTCCAGTCAGTAAAACCTTGGAAGCCACATTCAATTGTCAGTACTTCATTTCAGCTGCGATTATCAATAAATACTACTTTTCTTATCAATGGTCTGGCTTACTACATACTGCATTGATGATGTTTTATATATTTTACTATCCACTCAATTCCCATTAAATCCGTGTAGTAGAAACTGACATTTTCCAGTTTAACATGGAGGTGGTTTCAAATGATGAAGATTCACAAGTTTGTGGAAAAAAACGTAAAATACTTGATAAGTGCATAAAAAATGTGGCAATTAACAAACTTAAAGCTTCTGTCTTCTTACGACAGAATCTACGACAGAATCTACCATGCCATTTACTCCTTTTAAATGATATATTCTACGTCCGTCAGATTTCGGAATTCAGCTCTTATATTCAGAGTGAAAGAACAACAATATTCCTGAGAGGTGAAACACAGGGCCATAAGGGTGTTAATGAAGCTATTTCCTATCTAAACAGCTACATCACAAGTACATTATCACCCCGTGCTGACACAGATAACTTGTTATCCGACGTGTGCATTGGCTAGAAAAAAATTAACAACTTTAGTCGCTTCAGGAAGATCCAAGTACGTAAATCATTACTTTACTATGAAATGCCATAGATTACGTCCGTGTGAAACCAACTTTGCAAACATAGAAATACAAAGAATAGGTACAAACTCCTAGAGATTGGGAAGATATTGTGAAGCAAGAGGCAAATTTCAACGTGATACGGATGACAAGTGGCGATTTCCATGACTACAAATGACATTTAAGTATTACAAAATCTTCTGTTTCGAAAATATTTAAATACCCACTTAAATATCGGGAAAAAGTCGCAGTTGCAGAAACAATCGAAGGAACAGACCTCATAATATATCCCTTGGCGATAGATGCTTGCCAGCATGTCTCTTTTAGCACTCTGCCATTGTACAACACTACACTACTCATAACATCAGAAAAGCTGGAAAATCTGAAACGTCTGGTAAAGTACCTTTCACCAGTTGATGCACCGGAAGTAACAGCGATGGAATTAGGAGAAGAGGAAGAAACAACACAATGAAAGATATATAAGTTCCTATTCATTGTATAAAATGTTTAAAATATTTTTCTCATTTCCAAAGGTGGTGATGTATTGTATGCAATAAACGCTGTAGAGAGTTAAGAAATATAATTTATTCTTCCTCGAATGTCAAATTTTTTTACCATGCCTTGAATAACCTCCCAGTTCGGCGACTAATATTAGCCAATTTCTCTTAAGGTATTGCTTCCAAGTGTCTGAAACTTGCAGGGAATATAACCGTGAGCAAGTCATAAGCGATGACTAAATATTACTTCAATACACAAAGAACATTTCTAATTGTTTTGAAAAAAGTATGTTCACGGGACTTGGGATATTTTTCCCGTTCAGGTCTTCAATTAGAATATTTAATGACTTCCAGCAATCTTATACAGTATTTAAAACATTTACGAAACTTTAATCTCGCTTTAATCATTTTCGCTACTCATACAATTTCCATCAGCAGCTGTAACGTTTTTCTTTTTTACGACTTCGTTACCGTCTCTTTAGACATAGCCATGTATCAATGTGCTTGCAAATTTACATCATAGCTTGGAAGATATGGTGTCAAAGAGATGCTTCAAGTACAATGTTTAGCTTAAAATGTTGTTTGTTAAGCTTATGGGACTTAAATGCGTGGTCATCAGCCCCTAAACTTAAAAACTAATTATAAACTAACTAATACTAAAGACAACACAAACATCCATGCACTAGGGGCACGGTCTCGCGCATCGGAGCATAGAGCCTCAATGCACTCGGCCACTAACCGCGGCTGCTGAAAATGTAATACAAAATTCGTAGACTGTATACAACCAGTATCTCACAATGAAGGGAGTTAACGATTTCCCACATATTTCAACCACAAATACATGTCTTTCCTGAATTGTTCCCGCTTATGTATTTAAAGGAAAAGATTTAACAATTTAGTTGCAAAGTAAGCAGACGTTTTAAGCTGTTACATACTTGGGTTTCAGATTATCTAAAATGTCGGGTGTTTGCTAGTAACTTTCTGAATGGTTTAACCATAGCCACTTTCGTACAACCTGACCATCAAACATAGAGAAAGGAAAAAATGAGATATCACTAAGGAAAAATGAAAGAGAAACTATACAGATCATAGTAGTTTTGTGGCAAAAGCCAGAGGTGTTTCCACAGTTGGTTTCGCGTCGTCACATGTGGATTATTCCATTCTGCAGTGGGAATGTGGAACAGTGAACTGCCTCCTAGCATGGAGAAAGTTTACCTACATGCAAAACTGGTAACTGCATAAGAATTGGATGGATGTCCTAGTATGCAATGTATTTCAGAGCAGAAACTGACGCATTGTCATACATAAAACACTGTCACGGTTGAGCTGGCTAAGGGCGATATCTTCCGGGCTATGCAGTTTTTAAACAATGTTAAACGAAGCGCATAAGCCGTAAAAAGCCCCGCCGTACTTCACATTAAAACTGCAGCATCTAGGACGTGTAATAATTCATCCGGCGTGACGTCGTCTGTGTAGCCAACTGGCTTCGCGTTATTTGAGTCCGCAGCCGTTAGTGGAGACTGGTCATCCACTCACAAAAAGGAGGGAAAGAAATGCTGTAATCAGCTGCTAGTTCTAGAAAAAGGTTCCTTAGAGTTTCATTATACGCTTCGTAACAAAAGAGGGCTTCACCCGCAAGAGTATGCATCCCACTGATGTGTGATAAAATGATTACGTTTACACGGCTCTGTAAGATGTCTGACATAGGCAGTCCCGAAACTCTTCAGGAGAAAAAGTACAGCAGAAGCTAGCGCTCCAAGCGGCCAGTAGAATGTACCAAAAGGCGCATAAGACAAGCTGAGCAGCTGCTGTATTTAACGCTGTTCTTGTCATATTTAATAGTCTACATACGTGTTCGGGAATTTTCTAATACGTACCTGGAAGCGTCATTATCTTGTATAAATTCTTCCTTTTGTAAAAAGGAAACGAATTTTCTGTACCAGTCTGCGAACTTCATTTTCTTCGATAAGAATAAAAACACATATTTAGATCGCTAAAATTGTATTTCAAAGGATAAAAATGCAGCCCTCGGTCGCAAAAATTATTTAACCAGGTTTCAGTAATAATTACGATTGCCTTAGGAGCTGCTTTACAGCTAAGTTGTAACTTTTATTAAGTGCCTTCTTTCAATTTATAATTTCTGATGAAGTCAGTCGTAAATACTGCCGAAACCAGGTTAAATAATCTTATTTGCTACCGAGGGCTGCATTTTTATCCTTTGACGTTGTAACGGTCGCTGACAATAGCAACTATGTTCAAAATTATGTTTATTTATTACGACGTTTCGACATCTCTGATCGTAAGATCTGAAAACCTCAGAGTTTGTTATTGACGCTGAACTTTACTTTACATGTTCAGAGGTTTTTCAAATGTATCAAATGTTTGTATAGCTTATGGGACTTAACTACGGGGTCATCAGGCCCTAAACTTACAAACTAGATAAGACTAAGGACTGCACAAATATCCGTGCCCCAGGAGGGATTCGAAACCCCGACCGTAGTGGCCGTGCAGACCGTGACTGGAGCGCCTCAGTCCTCTCGGCCACCGCGGCCGGCTCAGAGGTTTTTAGATTTGATGTTGCCAGAGGCCAAAACGTTGTAAAAAATATATAATTTTAGCGAAAACTTATTTTTTTTAACCACCCAAATTATCTCAGGAATAAAAACAGCTATTGAAAAACAACTTTCAAAGGTATCAATGTAAGGCAGGGGCTCAGGAATGCAAATATTTTGCAACATTCTAAACCGAAAGCTAACGTGTTATTTACTACAAACTTTTGTTTTTTAAATGGACACCCTATATTATTTCATCAAAAATCTAAAGCATAACAAATTATGTAAACAATGTCATTGATTCCATCGCAATACGCCAATTACATCCCGAAATATGGGGAAGCGAAGTTTACGCTTGAAATAAGCGAAACGTGCGGCTAGCGCACGTCCTGAGTGACATAGGGTTCTCGCCTAAAGTTCAGGACGTATGCTATCCGGGCGTTACGCGTATTTAAAGCGTCAACTTCGCTTCGCGATATTTCGGGATGTAATTGGCGTATTGTGGTGGAATCAACGTCATTGTGTAACTTGTCATGCTATAGATTGCCGATGAAACAACATAGGTTGTATATTTAAAAACACAAAAGTTTCTATTGTAGAATATTTAAAAATATATACATTCATGAGCCACTGCCTCATAGTGATACCGGGGAAAGTCGTTTTATAACAGTTGTTGTTGTTCCGGGTGGCCAAGGTAAATGGGACATAGACCGTTCTCACCTTTTATGTCATGTTTGACTGATAGATTTTATCTAAGATGACCATAGTAATTTTTTACACTTTTAGTTGTACTGACTCTGTTTTATCTCAGTTGTATTATTTTATTTGATGTATTTTACCATTCTCTGTTAACACCTTTTTATCCTTGAAGATGGTCCATGACCGAAACTAGTAGATGAATAAGGTTTTTAATAAACAGCTGATGGTTTTTATAAAAATGCATTTTATGAAGTAAATGGGACACCCTGTATAATTACTTCGGTTAATGGCAGTCTGTAATATCAAAATGTCAGTGCAGAGTAATTCATACGAGTCACAATAGCAGAATCGTAATCGTATTGTCTAAAAACGTAGTGCTCGAGTTGAAAAGGAACTGATATCGATTATATCCGCGATTATGACGTCAGTAGTTGTGTGCCCTAAATCCACAAATATCTGCGTGCTCAATGGATTCTTTCACGTGGTACAATTTTTAGTGGATATTGAACGGTATAATGTATTCAGAACTACACACAAATTTTACATGCTTGGACACTAGGTGCTACATGTCCTTGTATTGGCTGCAATGCCCTCCGTGCACCTACCATGATTGTCTTATAGTTACTTTGAGTTATCAATCTGTAGATCTTCATGAATGTGACGTGCTAATATTGTCCCTTAATGAAAAGTATATACACTGACAGATTATTTACAAGAAAAGGCCTGATATGTTCGGTAAATTACCCATATTTTACAAACAGCGCTGGAGAGGATGAAGTGAACGCGCATAGAGGCTGAGGGAAATGTCAACAAGCGCTCCTATCGTGCAAAACACTGTGGTGAAACTGTGGTACACGCTGCGACCAAAGTGTGAGAACTCGTGACACTGCAACATGGAGCACAAAATAGAGGATCGCGTTAACTTCAAGTTTTATTTCAAATTAGGCAAACTGACGATGGAGATCCATGGGAAGTTATTGAAAGTGTATGGTGCTGAAGCAGTGAGTAAAATGTGGTCACGACAAAGCCCGTCGGCACACTGCGATCCGCGTGCTCAACTTTCTCGGTAGTCGCAAGGTCACTGTCTTTCCACACCGTCCTAATACTCCACATTTCGCTCCAGCAGACTTCTTACTTCTTTCACGCCTTAAATTAGCTCTGAAGGGCTTACGCTTCGCAACGGTTGCAGAGATCCAACAATGTGTGACTCTTTGCTTGAAGCGAGTCTACAAGAAACGTCTGACGACAGTTTCCAAGATCTGTACAACCGATGTCAGAGGTGTACTGTAGCCAATGGCGATTAGTTCGAAGGCCAGTAAAGACATTTTGTCTCTAACTCCTGTTTCCTATATTTTCTGAGAGCATTCACCGAGCCGCAGCGGAGCGGCCGTGCACATTGAGGCGCTATGCTACGATGAGGGATGCCGTTGCCCCGCCGGGGATTCGAATGCCCCCTCGGGTATGGGTGTTTATGTTGTCTTTACTATCAGGTAGTTCATAAGTAGTTTGTAAGTTTAGGGACTGATGACTCCGCAGTTCCTTAAGCTTAACAAACATTTGAACATTTTGAACCATTCACCGAACCCACCAGACTTACCTCGTAGCTACGCGTTGACTTTTTCAAAGTAGTAGGTAATCGGCAAAATATGTCGGTGTATAGGCCTGTAATTGTTTTTTTGAAACTGAAGTACGAAACTACGTTGGCTCTACTGAAACATTTGATGAACTGTAATCGGAGCGTTCAAACAATACTTTCATACAGCAATAATGACGTAGTGGTTAAACTTTTGCGTTTCTCATTCAGAACTGAAGTGTCTCAATTGTTAAACTTTTCTTTCATACCTGAAACTGTAAGCAACCACCGTAATTCAACACTTGTTATTCATAATATTATTGTCTAACTTCTCAGCCAACTTGCAAATCAAAATGAGAGATTTCCGACTCATTTATTTGACTGTTCCTACAATTTACAGCGCCACAAAAGCTCCGAAATACGGTTGCGTTTTGAATGTGCAGCTTGACTCCAAATATACGAGGGTGATCAGTAACTAAGTCGCTGAGTTAGATAAACTTATACTGCGTTTACAAGCCTGAAAATTGCTTTAATTTTCAGCTAAATTCACCTGTAAATTTTAACACTCGTCCTATCGACCGAGAAGGCTTTATAAATCTGAATCTTGGAATTTTTGTGGCAGCGTTTGCATCTTGTAAGTGACTCTCTTGAGCTGTAACTTTATTTGGTTCCTTAAACTGGTGCAACCCACAAGACGTATGCGTCGCAGTGGTAGAGAAATACCCCTACATAGCGCGCAGTAATGGCGTGTCTATCTCAGTTTGCGAGGTATTTGTTGACTCACTCACGTACGTTAAATACACAATGGTTTCGCGGAACGCTTAGGCGGTGTCGCTGCTGGGCGACGTCGCAGTTGCGAAGTTGGTGTAATTTCCTGCTAGTTTCGTGACTCTTGTGTGAGCCTCTGGTACAAACAGTCTACTGTGTGACTCAGACAGCGAGGAAAGACGTTTACAAGCAGTACTAAGAACCCGCGTTGCCTCGATGACGCATCAGACAGCCCCTCGATCAACGGAATTAACTTGACAGAGGCTGCATTGTGGGACTGCGTAAGTGGGATGGTCGTATCGTACAATTGCCGATGATGTGGGTCGATTCAGAATTAACGGTGGTCCGAAGCTGGAATTAGTGGTTCATGTTCGGGTTAACCAAGAAACACCACCTACCGCCAAGCAATGCAGTATCCATTGACCTAGGCACCCACCATGTACAAATATATACAGGCAAAGAAACGTGTACACTTACCCAATGTAGTTTAGGCTCCCCTCAAGCACGCAGAGGTCAGACAACCTGACATTTTATGGACTCTACTAACGTCTGATCGATTGCTGGAGGGAATTGTCACCATACTTCTGTTATACATGGCTGTACAGAAATCCGTAAGAGAACAAGATGGTGGAGTTTTCTTTTGAAAATAACGTCGCAAAGCATGGCAGTTAAGGTCAACAGTGTTTATATCTGGGGAGTTTGGTAGTCAGCAGATTAAACTCAGAAGAAGTTCCTGTAGTCATTAGTAGCAATTCTGAACGTGGGAAGCGTCGCATTGTCCTGCTGAAATTGTCTGTCGGAATGCACAATTAAGGTGGTGGTGATTATCCAGGATGAGTACGTACATGACACCAGTCCCATATCATTCCATACACACCATTACAATCTACCAGCGAGAAAAGTTCCATTCTGACATCAAGGATCCACGCATTTATTAGGTTGTCTCTTTAACGGCCATACACTTGATATAATTGGAATCGAATCTTTCCAGACCAGGAAACGTGTTTCCGGTCATCAAAAGTCCAATGTCAGACTGCCGAAGGGGAAGCGTAAAACTTTGTGTCGTGCGTTCAGCAGGGGTACAGCTCCGAAAGCCTATATCACTGATCGTTCAGTTATCCGCACGAAGACACTTGTCAATAGCACAGCATTGAAACTCGCAGCAATCTTCGGAAGAGTTGTGCTTCTGTCACGTCGGTGGGTGCCGTAGGTTTGTTTCTCTGGTCGCAGCAATGTCGGAGATTTGATGTTTCATCGGAGTGCCGCTATTTGCGATGCACTTGTGAAACGGTCGTATGGGAAAATCCTGCAAACTCGCTTAATACGTGATAATCTGCAACTTTAGCAGCAGTAACGAATCTAACGACTGCGCCAGAGACCTGTTTACACAAGCGTTCCTGGCCTCAGCGCCGTTGTAACTTATCTCTGTATCATGCAGTGAAGGCTTTCACGACCGGCTGAAGTAATAGTTGTTGTATCTTTCGGGTTATGTGGTCGTGGTCCACGAAACATATCCGTTCCTGACGTTTCGTCCGGAGCTGCGCCGGACATCTTCAGAGGTACTGGTAGCGGTGAGTCTTGCCGACTGACGAGTCGGGCGTCGGAGAGCGGTATAAATACTGTCCAAAAGGGGGCGTGGTCACTGTTCACGTGCGCAGCAGAGATAAGCCTTGTCAAAGATAAAACATAACTTTCGATAGTCGATGGTCAAAGATAAAAAACGTAACTACCTACTCTGAAGAGCCACAGTCCATATGTCATTAAGTTTCATTGTTTCTTCCTTTCTATTAAAATTATCCCTATGTTTGTATATTTCTATTGCTTCTCTGTGCAGTCGTGGATAATAGTTCGTCGCTGTAGATAAAATTTCTGTTTCGGAAAACTTTACTTCATGATTTCCTGATTGGAAAACATGTTCCGCTACAGCTGATTTCTCAATTCTACCTAGTCGGCAAAGACTTTTGTGTTCTTTCAGTCTTGTATTCACACTCCTTTTTGTAGTACCGATATACACTTTTCCGCAGGAACACGGAATTTTGTACACTCCACTAGATGATAGAGGAGGGCGTTTGTCCTTAACAGATCGGAGTGCCTGACTTATCTTTTTTGTTGGTTTAAAAACCGGTCTGATATCGTGTTTACGTAAAATCTTTCCTATCCGATCCGTAACTGTTTTAATGAAGGGGAGAGAAACGGTGTTCTTCCATCGTTGTGTTTTGTTGCTGTCCTTTTGTTTACCTCTCCTTGGTCGCAGAACTCTATTTACTTCTTTCCGTGTATATCCATTTTTCTCAAAAGCCTGCATCAGATGATGTAACTCGGCATCTAGGTGTTCTGGCGTACAAATTCGTTTAGCTCTGTCAATAAGACTTTTAATGACCCCTCTTTTTTGCTG
The DNA here is from genome assembly GCA_026315105.1 of Locusta migratoria. Classification (NCBI taxonomy): domain Eukaryota; kingdom Metazoa; phylum Arthropoda; class Insecta; order Orthoptera; family Acrididae; genus Locusta; species Locusta migratoria. The sequence goes on along the minus strand of CM048751.1, from coordinate 220,780,336 downwards.
AGGATGATGGTTGGAATCTTTGTGCAAGTATCTGTCCGTATGCGTGACTTTTCGGAAAACCTTATGCTTCAAACTTCCATCTGTCTGTCGCATAACTGAAACATCCAAGAAAGATATTTCATTGTCATTTTCCATCTCCATAGTGAATTGGATCTTTGGATTTACACTATTCAGATAATTAAAGAAGTCTTCCAATGCTTTTTTACCGTGTGACCAAACAACAATGTGTCATCCACATATCGAAACCAACGATTCGGTTTCTTATTTGCTTTTTCCAGAGCTGACTCTTCAAATTTTTCCATGTAAAAATTAGCGATTGCGGGACCTAATGGGTTACCCATTGCAACACCGTCAATTTGTTCATAAAACTCATCATTCCATTGAAACTGACTCGAAGTAAGGCAGTGTCGAAAGAGAGCGGTCAAATCTCCTGGGAAAAGATCCGTTATATAAACCATAACTTCGTTGATAGGAATCATAGTGAACAACGACACTATATCAAAACTTACAAGAATGTCTCCAGGAGCCAGGATTAGTCCTTCAATTTTCTCAATAAAATGACGTGAGTCTCTTATATAAGAGTCAGTCTTACCAATGTATGGTTGTAGACGAGTTGCCAGATATCTTGCTACTTCGTATGTTGGTGAATTGATAGCACTGACGATCGGTCTCAGAGGAAAATCAGTTTTATGTATCTTGGGTAGCCCATAAAGTCTTGGACACATTGCTTCAGATTTCAATAGGGCTTTCTTATCCTCTTTCTGAATCGAAGTGGATGACTTTATCAGTGCGTTTGTTTTCTTCAGTACGCTGGCTGTAGGGTCTTTCTTCAGTTTTTTATAGTGTCCTGAGGTTAAATGGATCAAAATTTTGCTACGATAATCCTCCATATTTAAAACAACAGTAGCGTTGCCCTTGTCAACGGGAAGAACTACTATCTCTTCATCTGTATTTAAATCTTTTAGAGCCTTTCTCTCTCCTTTCGTTAAATTACTGTTCAAGGGTTTACTGTGGCACAGAACTCTAGTGGTTTCGATTCGGATTGCATTAGCAGTTTCTTTGGGGAGGGTTCGAATCCCTGCTTCAACGTTTGCGATAATTTCCTCAACTGGTATTTTCATAGGTGCTATGGCATAGTTTCCTCCTTTTGCAAGGACTGAAATCTCGTCTTGAGATAAGGTTCTTGCTGACTTATTAACAACAGTGCTGGACATCACAATATTATTACTACATTGTACCTTAGATTGTAGTTTTTCGAACTTTTTCTTATGCCTGTTAGTAGTTGTTTCCATTATGGCTTCCATGGAGCTAAACGTGAGGTAATCTATTTTATTCCAGAGATCAATTTCTACAGTACTAGAAATGAGTAAATGAAGTTGCAACAACTTACGGTCAACAATATCCATTTCTCGTCTTGTAAAATGAATCCTTTCTCTGAGTAATGCTGATTCTGTATAATCATAAATCCTTTGAACTCGGGCAGTCTGGAATATTCTCTTCTGTTTTAGAAAGTTTGGTATACAAGACGAATCTCTGCAACGTAACAGAAATGTTAAAGTACAAATTAAGTGTGCTTTTTTCTTACGTAATTGTTCCAGACTTCTGACTGATTTTGAGACATCCTCCCCGTAGAGTCTTCTAATCATGCAGTGAAGGCTTTCACGACCGGCTGAAGTAATAGTTGTTGTATCTTTCGGGTTATGTGGTCGTGGTCCACGAAACATATCCGTTCCTGACGTTTCGTCCGGAGCTGCGCCGGACATCTTCAGAGGTACTGGTAGCGGTGAGTCTTGCCGACTGACGAGTCGGGCGTCGGAGAGCGGTATAAATACTGTCCAAAAGGGGGCGTGGTCAAGTGTTCACGTGCGCAGCAGCGATAAGCCTTGTCAAAGATAAAACATAACTTTCGATAGTCGATGGTCAAAGATAAAAAACGTAACTACCTACTCTGAAGAGCCACAGTCCATATGTCATTAAGTTTCATTGTTTCTTCCTTTCTATTAAAATTATCCCTATGTTTGTATATTTCTATTGCTTCTCTGTGCAGTCGTGGATAATAGTTCGTCGCTGTAGATAAAATTTCTGTTTCGGAAAACTTTACTTCATGATTTCCTGATTGGAAAACATGTTCCGCTACAGCTGATTTCTCAATTCTACCTAGTCGGCAAAGACTTTTGTGTTCTTTCAGTCTTGTATTCACACTCCTTTTTGTAGTACCGATATACACTTTTCCGCAGGAACACGGAATTTTGTACACTCCACTAGATGATAGAGGAGGGCGTTTGTCCTTAACAGATCGGAGTGCCTGACTTATCTTTTTTGTTGGTTTAAAAACCGGTCTGATATCGTGTTTACGTAAAATCTTTCCTATCCGATCCGTAACTGTTTTAATGAAGGGGAGAGAAACGGTGTTCTTCCATCGTTGTGTTTTGTTGCTGTCCTTTTGTTTACCTCTCCTTGGTCGCAGAACTCTATTTACTTCTTTCCGTGTATATCCATTTTTCTCAAAAGCCTGCATCAAATGATGTAACTCGGCATCTAGGTGTTCTGGCGTACAAATTCGTTTAGCTCTGTCAATAAGACTTTTAATGACCCCTCTTTTTTGCTGAGGATGATGGTTGGAATCTTTGTGCAAGTATCTGTCCGTATGCGTGACTTTTCGGAAAACCTTATGCTTCAAACTTCCATCTGTCTGTCGCATAACTGAAACATCCAAGAAAGATATTTCATTGTCATTTTCCATCTCCATAGTGAATTGGATCTTTGGATTTACACTATTCAGATAATTAAAGAAGTCTTCCAATGCTTTTTTACCGTGTGACCAAACAACAAATGTGTCATCCACATATCGAAACCAACGATTCGGTTTCTTATTTGCTTTTTCCAGAGCTGACTCTTCGAATTTTTCCATGTAAAAATTAGCGATTGCGGGACCTAATGGGTTACCCATTGCAACATTGTTTGGTCACACGGTAAAAAAGCATTGGAAGACTTCTTTAATTATCTGAATAGTGTAAATCCAAAGATCCAATTCACTATGGAGATGGAAAATGACAATGAAATATCTTTCTTGGATGTTTCAGTTATGCGACAGACAGATGGAAGTTTGAAGCATAAGGTTTTCCGAAAAGTCACGCATACGGACAGATACTTGCACAAAGATTCCAACCATCATCCTCAGCAAAAAAGAGGGGTCATTAAAAGTCTTATTGACAGAGCTAAACGAATTTGTACGCCAGAACACCTAGATGCCGAGTTACATCATCTGATGCAGGCTTTTGAGAAAAATGGATATACACGGAAAGAAGTAAATAGAGTTCTGCGACCAAGGAGAGGTAAACAAAAGGACAGCAACAAAACACAACGATGGAAGAACACCGTTTCTCTCCCCTTCATTAAAACAGTTACGGATCGGATAGGAAAGATTTTACGTAAACACGATATCAGACCGGTTTTTAAACCAACAAAAAAGATAAGTCAGGCACTCCGATCTGTTAAGGACAAACGCCCTCCTCTATCATCTAGTGGAGTGTACAAAATTCCGTGTTCCTGCGGAAAAGTGTATATCGGTACTACAAAAAGGAGTGTGAATACAAGACTGAAAGAACACAAAAGTCTTTGCCGACTAGGTAGAATTGAGAAATCAGCTGTAGCGGAACATGTTTTCCAATCAGGAAATCATGAAGTAAAGTTTTCCGAAACAGAAATTTTATCTACAGCGACGAACTATTATCCACGACTGCACAGAGAAGCAATAGAAATATACAAACATAGGGATAATTTTAATAGAAAGGAAGAAACAATGAAACTTAATGACATATGGACTGTGGCTCTTCAGAGTAGGTAGTTACGTTTTTTATCTTTGACCATCGACTATCGAAAGTTATGTTTTATCTTTGACAAGGCTTATCTCTGCTGCGCACGTGAACACTTGACCACGCCCCCTTTTGGACAGTATTTATACCGCTCTCCGACGCCCGACTCGTCAGTCGGCAAGACTCACCGCTACCAGTACCTCTGAAGATGTCCGGCGCAGCTCCGGACGAAACGTCAGGAACGGATATGTTTCGTGGACCACGACCACATAACCCGAAAGATACAACAACTATTATCTCTGTATGCCTGCACTAGTTTCTTTGTCTCTCTAGTGTATTTGGGTGATCGTAGCAATCTGTGAGTACTCTTACAGTGTCACGACGGCCCGCTTCTACCATTGATGTCAAAACTGCAAAGCTGGCGTTTGGAGTGCTGCCAAGCCCGGGAGGCATTGACAGAGACGAATGTCCTCACATCGCATTCAATAATGGCTCCGGTTTTCCAAAAACTTCGATGACCATCGCTTTCGGATCCGGCGGTGTCAATCGCCGAAGGAACATTCTGTGAATATTGTGGAGAGAAACACAAGCGTAACCGCTGGAATCATTATGTCGTGGAACCATTAGATATGGAACCAAGTCAGCGCTAGTCCAGGGGCGCGTTGGCAGACTTTGATGCCGTGGCGATATTTGACACATGGTCTGCACCCCACAAAAATAGTGCACGTCCACACACAAAACGTGTTTCTAAGGACTGCTTAAAGCACGTTGAAGTCTTCCCTGTGCAGCAAGCTCCTAGGACCTCTCCATCATTGTGACAATGGAATGGGCTTCCGTCCCAGTGGCAACAGGAAGGTCCGAGGGACAGCCGCAACAAAGGTGGTCAGACTTGTCTCGGTGGAGGATCCAAAGGCTGTTTAACGCCAGCCTGAATGAATTACGGCCAGAAGAGTTTCGACACAAACTGAAATGGCGCGAAGTTCCCTCCTGTAACTGCTAACCCCTTGTCTCTTTCTTCTGTGCTATGTTTCGGGATGTAAGGGGATCAGGAGGTAGACGGTGAGTAGCAACGATGTGGGCATGTGTCTGTTGATTAATCCACACATAATTGATTTACAAGATATGCTATGCTTGTGGTGGTACAAAATTCTTCCTGCATATTACACAGTTCTGCAAAGAAGACAAAGCATAAAAGTGCAGCCCTGGGTCGCACTGTTATCCTATGACGTTGTTTAAAATTTTAAGTATTACTAAGACTCTGGAAATAGTATACTGTTTCGGCTTGTGCTAAAGGTAGACTGTTGGCTCTCATAGATGGAACTGGATCGAATTGTCGAACTGTAGTGTTGCTGTGATGTGTCGGCATATGTAGGCGAGTCCCCTTTTTCCTAATGGCTGGCGCACGTAACAAGCAGAGACTGCGGGCGCCCCCAGCGGTCGAAGAACTAAAGAGCGCCTTAAACTAGCGCGGCGACTCGCGTGGACCGCTGGCGTTGTGGCGAATAGCAAAGCTACAAGAATCTCAAACTGTAACCATTCCAGTAAAGTCACATGCTCTTTCATTATATGCAGTTTTTTTTCTCTCATAACCATCCGTCCTGTATTTAGCACTTTTAGTAGCTGGCAGTGTATAATAAGTGTGTCTGAAATACAGAATCCAACACGCAAGCTCTACTTAGATTTTCTGTCCAGTACTAATAAGAATAATGCATAGGTAGGATGTATTTTGGATTCGTAATAAGGAAGTACATGATTCAGTGTCTCTTCGACGGAGCAGGCACTAAGAGTGGACGCACAGGGAAAGACCCGAAACTGGCGTAAAACAAATTTATTACAGAAAGTATGCTGACAAAAAATATCAAGTACGATCTTACATATCTACCTATATTGTAGTCACCACGCTTCTGGACACATTTCTACCAATTTCTCGCGAAGAGGATCGCCATCATATGGATGAGCCTTACAACATGAACAAGATATTTGTATGGTGTAAGAATTGGCAGTTGACTCTGAACAAAGAGAAGTGTGAAGTCGTCCACATGAGTACGAAAAGAAATCCGTTAAACTTTGGTTACATGATAAATCAATCAAATGTGAAGGCTATAAACTCCACAAAATACATAGGAATTACAATTACTTCTGACTTAAATTGGAAAGAACACGTGGATAATGTCGTGGGAAAGGCGAAACAGAGACTGCGTTTTATTGGCAGAACCCTTAAAACATACTTACCAAGAGGTCCGAAACGAATAATACGGTCTGCTGCATTAAAGTCGTACTTTCCAGCAGATATTAATCCCGTAGGCTAGGGGTGATGCGGTTCTGTAACATATCTGTGTACCGCAACGTTAGTCACAAAGTTAACTTCGCTTATCGTTAATCCGTTACTAAAAAGTTAATGCTGTTCAACGTTAAAACTTTACTGTAGATCTAGCGCAAGTGACAGTGAATCATTCACTCATAATAATAAAATTCATGTTGATGGTTTTAGTGAAACGAGCAAGTGGACTAAAGGTTTTACCATTGTTTAGGTAAAAATGTTTTGATTTGGGAAGTTCAGGTAAGACATAAAAGATGAATGTAAACATGTTTAACCAATTACTTTTATTATCACATAATTATCAATGTCATGTTTATCTAATGCGTTACATGACAAATTGTTTCAAACAAATGTTTCTGAACATCACTGGGTAAAATGGCCCTTTGTAGAAACTGTGATACCAGCACTACCAGCACGTTGGACACGTGTCTAGGTAGAGCTAGGCCCTGGATGAACGAGTGCGCGAAAGGCATAATGAGAGTTGATGGCAGCAGACCGTGTTTTACTTTTCGGACCTCTTGATAAGTATGGAAGTGCGATTACGCATGTCAATCACATCGCGATTACGGGCAGCATGGGGTTCACGCATGAGCCTCAGGACGTGCGCTAGCAGCGTATTTGGAGTTTCTCAAGCGTCAACTTCTCGTCGCAATATCTCGGGATGTAACTGGAATATTGCGATGCAATCAACGCCATTGTTTATGTGATTTGTCATGCTATGAATTGGATAGGGTGTCCATTTAAAGAAACATAAGTTCGTGTTAAAAACACATCTTCTTTCATTTTAGAATGTTTCCAAATATGTACATTTATGAGCCCCAGCCGTACATTGATACGGGTGAAAGTCTTTTTCCAATAGTTGTGACTGTTCCAGAGATATTTTGGGTGGACACGATAGCTGGGACACCCTGTATATACACTATCCACTGCTGTGAAGTCGCATAGCGTTCCATGGCGCGCAACTGAACGCCGTCGGAGGTTCGAGCCCTCGCTCGGGCTTGGGTGTATTAGTTGTCCTTAGAATAAGTTAGTTTAAGTAGTTTGTAAGACTTGGGATTGTTTCCAGTCTCCTTTAGTCCCATAGATTAACAAAGTTTTGAACATTTGAACAGAACTCGAGGTTGTGACAGCGCTTGAGTCTTGCACATCAGTGTGGGATCCGTACCAGGTGGAGTTGATAGAGACCATAGAGGGGATCCAGCGGAGAGCAGCGCGCGCGCGCTAGAAAGCGTCACGGAGGTGATTAGGAAACCGAGTAGCAGTCGTTGCAAGAAAGACGTTCTGTGTCGCAGTACAGAATTCTGTCAATCTTCTTAGAGCGTAAGTTTCATGCTCGTCACCAAACGACGCGCGCAAGAGATCTTTCACGCGTCTAGCAATATGGAGTGGAGCGCCATCCTGCATAAAAATCGTACGTTCCAGCAGGTGTTTATCAGCCTGGCTGGGGATGATGCGATTCTGTAACATATCGGCGTAGCTCTCACCAGTCACAATAGCAGTCACTGACGTTTTGCTGTCCAGCGCCATCTGTCGGACATTGTCTGACTTTATTTTTTTCTAATAAAACCTCATGCGAGTCTAACGGTAGAGTCTCGGACACCCGCTAGCAGGGCGCCTCATGTATTTCAAACGTCAACTTCGCTTCGCAATTTCTCCGGATGTTATTCACGCATCGCGATTCAACCGACGCCATTTTTTTTTAGCCTATCGATTCCTTACGAAATAATATGGGCTATCGATTAAAAAGAACATAAGTTTGTGTTGAAAATAATAACTCTTCACGTTTTAGTGTGTCTCATAGTAGCTACTTTCATAAGTCCTTTCCGTACGTTCATGACCGTGAAAGTGGTTTTTCAATATCTCCTGTAGTTTCAGAGATAACTGGGGTGAAACAGTTGAGTGGGACATCCTATATATACTGCTGGAAAATGAAAAAAGAACACCATGAATTTGTCGACTCAGCGGAGGGAAAATTTATTGACATTCTTATGTTGTGTAGAACACACGATCACACCGATCACACAGGCAGGGTCGTACGCACGTGAGTACAGTCACAAAAGCGTCCGCAATGTTGGCGGCAATACCGTGTATACCCTCATTTTTTAGCAACGCAAGCTGTAATTCTTTCATGGAAACAATCGTAAAGGCTCCGACTATGGTTATACGGAATGGCCTGCCATGCAATTTCCACCTGGTGCCTCAGCTGGGCCAGATTTCGTGCTGCACATGTAGAAAGCGACAAGATGACTTTTTATCCGGTCCCGGACGTGCTCAGTGGGGTGGGGGGGGAGATCTGGGGATAATGATACGCAGGGTAGTTGACGTACACTTAGAAGAGCACGTTGGGTTGTACGGGATACGTGTGGACGTGCATTGTCCTGTTGGAAAAGCACGTCGCCTTGTTGGTGCATGAGTGGTGGCAGGACGGGTCGAATGATGGTTTCAATGTACCGTGAATTGTTCAATGTTTTCTAGACGATCACAAGAGGAGAGTGGCGAGTGCAGAATATCGCTCCCCTCACAATGATGCACGATCGTGTGTGCCATAGTGTACTCCGCTCACGTCCCAACAATGTTCCGCCCTGTAGGTATAGGACGTCCAGAAAAGGACTCCCTATTTCAATATTAAATGTCTCGAAAACACAGATCGATAGAGGAATGCAGTAAACGGTATGTTTATTGTGAAAGCTGTAAGAAGTTTATATAGCAGTTTGAAATAAAAGTTACAAAAACTGCTAACAGATGGCGCTGTAATCGCCATACGTAATACCTAGTATAAATAGTGATCCGAAGCCCAGTGCGATCAGTTCCACTATTGGAACGTGAAAGGACGTTAGCGTACCGAAGGAAGAGATTAAAACCATGTACTCAATTGAACAACACGTTTTTCTGGTGCTAGAGTACCACAGGTTAGAAGAGTCCTACGGCAACAAGGCGAAGTTTTCAAGCACGATTTAAAGTGCCAAAAGGACCCGATGCGAAAACCATTCGTACGCCATTCGCAAAATTTCAACGAACAGACAGCGTAACTGATGATCTAGTGGGGCATGTTGGCCGCAAGCAAACCGCAGTTACACCTGAAAATATCGCCACAGTTTCTGGAATTATTCAGCGAAATCCAATGACATCCCTCCGTAGAATTGCATCTGACACTGGTTTGAAGCGTTCCAGCAGGCAGAAAATACTGATAAAGAGCCTACACATGTTTCCATTCCAAATTCAAACGCACCAGGCCATACTCGTACGAACTGTGCAACAAACGGTTGCCTTTGTTAATCAGATGCTAACAATGATTAAAACTGAAGCATTTGATGCTGGCTGCATCTGGTTTATAGATGAAGCACACTTCCACCTGAGTGGATACGTGAATAAGAAGAACTGGCGATTTTGGTGTTCCGAAAAGCCATATTGGTGTGAAGCGAAACCCCTAACGTTACTGTGTGGGCTGGAGTATGCAGCAGAGGCATTATTGGCCATTTTTCCATTCGAGAAACGGTCACTGGTCACGTTACGTTGCAATTTTGGAACAATTTGTCGCCACACAGCAAGCGTTAGAGGATCGACCAGGTACTGAATGGTTTATGCAAGATGGAGCCCGACCACATCGGACCGAACAAGTGTTTCGCTTTCTTGAGGAACACTTCCGGAATCAAGTCATTGCTTTGGAACATCCCAAATTTACTGGTGCAGACATGGATTGGCCTCCATATTCGCCGGATTTGACTCCCTGTGACTTTTTTTGTGAGGCACAGTGAAAGTCATGGTCTACCCGAAGCATCCCGCCACGCTGGATGAGCTTGAATCGGCAATCCCTGTGGCATGTGAATCCATTTCGGTTGAGACACTACGAAATGTGATGGCGAATTTGCGCCACCTCTGTTGAGCCAATGGTGAACATTTTGAAAACATTGTGATGTGATTGCAAAGAGTGTTTTCATACGATTATTTCACTTATGTATGCTGCTATGAGCTGCACATCGTTATGAGATTACCGCCCAATAGAAATACTGGTAAATTAATAGCATTTGGTAATTAAACTGTATGAAGTTCACTGCAAACATTCACCATGCCAATGCACTAAATGTTACACGATTTTAATCTTATTAATTATGGTAGCAATGTATGTACGCAGTTGGGTGACAACATTCATAGTTAGGCCATAGGTAGAAATTCTCCACGTTGAGATTTGCTGTGTGCTTATAGCTGACGGGAGGCCAGCGAGCTGGCCGACGTTGGTGGCTTGTTCCAGCTTAGGATTTTCCAGTTTTCGTTTCCGGTGAGGGGAGAGGGACAATGGCGAGTGCCAGGTGCAGTGCAGTGCACAGCGTGAAATAAAATATTCTAATACTACTTGCATTTGAAGGAATACGATGAAGTTAGGAACCTTTAAGGCCCTCATTACAAAATAGCCTGTTGATAAATAAACAATACATTAGCTGATATAGTCACATCTGGCGTAATATGTTTAATTGACAATAAAAGTAATAAATTACCAATGAATACAAGACAGTTACACAACTAGCATGGCAATGTTTGTTTATAAAAATAATATATTAACTATTTCTCATTTTATTTTCAATTAATCTTGTGTATTTTATCTTGAAGTATTCAGTTAAATCACTTATCTGTGACATAATAAACTGCACGATTATGATATATAGTACAAAGGATGTTTATACCAATATAAAAACCTAAGAAGACATTTATTTAATGTGTAGTGTAATTATTTTGATTTTAAGTAAAGTTTTAAAAATGTATTGGCTGAGCGCTGTACGTTGGCAAATCGGTTAGAACAGCTCACATGGGGAAGTTGATGACGTAGGGAAAAAACCCCAGCAGTTGAGCTTTCAGCACACGCGCGCGCGAGGGCAGGAAGTGACGAGTCGGGAGCACGTGGGGTAGCTGGCCAGGCGGCGTCGCTCTGCATTCAGTCGGCATGTGTATCTCCAGGTGGAGGTTATAGATTTGTGTGTGGCATTCGCCACGTGTGGTTGCTCGTCGTAAACTGCACCAAGTTGTATCGAGTGCTACTGTGTGTTGGTGAATATTTAGCTGGTGGAACAAGGTGTGCATCGCATTGAATTAAAGTGACGGTGATTTATTAATGTAACACGTGTCGTCGCATATGTCTGAACATAAACGGTGTTTGAGACAGCCACATGGTGTGAAAACAATTTGTGACAAATATTCATTTTGTCTGGGGGCTCACGAGCTATAACGTTATGTGATAAATGTGTCGACGTACAGACGTATCAGCCACAGGGTTTTAATATGGTGTAATAAACAACATAAAGTGAACTTTCACGTGTTTTCACAATTAGTAGTTAGTACACCGTTTTCTCTCATGAACTTACTTTATTATGAATTTGTTTTGTTAATTATATGCAGGGAAGGAAAGCATTCCGTTAACTAGAAGCGCCTAAATACTGGAATATAGTTGGTCTTACATCCCAAAGCTACTTTGGATCCTCTTTGTACTGCATTCTGAAACTTGTGAATGAATACCGCAAGTTGCGTTTCGCCTGATTTTCTGACATTGCATTCCATTACCTTAGTTTTACTCTTGTTGAAGTTCATCTTATATCTTCCTTTCAAGACACTGTCCATCCCATTCAATTGATTTTCCAGATCTTTTGCGGTCTCTGGCAGAATTACTATGTCATCAGCAAACCGCAATCTTTTTATTTCTTCTCCCTGCACTTTAATGTCCTCTCCAAATTTCTCCTTCCATTCCTTCACTGCCTGCTCAATGTACAGATTGAACAACATTGGGGAACGGCTACATCCCTGTCTTACTCCCTTCCCAACCTCCGTGTCCCTTTCTTGCCCTTCGACTCTAATAACCGCTGTCTGGTTCCTGTAGATGTTGAATTAACTCTTCGCTCCCTATATTTTACCCCTGATACCTTCAGAATTTGGAAGAGTGTATTCCAGTCGACATTGTCAAAAGCATTCTACAAATCGACAAACGCTAAAAACGTAGGTTTCCCTTTCCTTATCCTATGTTCGAAGATAAGTCGTAATGTGAGTATTGCCTCCCGTGTTCCCACATTTCTCCTGAATCCAAACTGATCTTCCCCGAGGTCGGATTCCACAAGTTTTTCCATTCGTCTATAAATAATTCGTTTTAGTGTGGTTTTCGTAGGTTTTCCCGGCGAATATGCTGAGTGAAGATCTCTCGGGCGTGCAGCCGAATGGATTGATCGTTGTGTAACGTATTCCGACAGCGTAACGTGCCATCATCATCAGGTTACTCCCGCTGACTGAGGCGCTGGACTCAAAACTGACGTCAACGCCAACATACCAAATCGAGAAGCACTTGACGTCTGTTCTGAGTCCGCAGGTTGGCAAATGTGAGCACCATATCAAAAACTCGGCTCAGTTCTTGGAACGGGTACAACTCAGACTGTCCAAATCAGATCTCATGGTCTGTTTCGATGTTGTTTCCCTTTTCACCCGGGTACCACTGAAGGAGTCGCTGGAACTCATAGAGAAGAAATTTGGGCCCTCCTTCACAAAAGTATTTAATTTCGTGCTCATGTCGACATTTTTGTTTTTGCCGGAGAGTACGACGAACAGACGGCGTGCCGATGGGCAGTCCCCTGTCATCTGTGATTGCCAACATTTACATGGAGGAATTTGAAGATAAGGCACTAGACACAGCGCCACTAAAACCGACGATTTTCTACAGATATGTCGACGACACATTCGTAATTTGGCCTCACTGAGGAGATGAACTTCAGGTGTTCTTGCAACACCTGAATTCCATACACAGCCAGATTCAGTTCACAATGGAAGTTGAACAAAACGGTCAGCTACATTTCTTGGATATTCTGGTTCACAGAAAACCGGACGGAACGTTAGGACACAGTGTCTATCGGAAGAAAACCCACACGGACCAGTACCTCCATGCCTCTAGTTGTCACCACCCGTCCCAAAGGGAAGGGGTTATGAATACGCTGGTCCACAGAGCTCGTGTGATCTCCGACGAAGAAAGCCCGAAACCAGAACTTGACCATCTCAAGGAAGTATTCCAGGAAAACGGGTATAGCGATCCACAAATCCGACGTGCTTTCAAACATAAGAGCACACCACAGCCAACACCCAAGGAGGATCCGCCGGCAAAAATAGCCTACATTCCATACGCAGGCAACGTATCTGGAAAAATCGGCAGAATCTTACGACACAACATCAAATGCGTGTACCGCCCGCCAGCAAAGATTTAATCTCTTCTGGGGACAGTGAAGGACGATCTGGGACTCCGGAGATCGGGAGTTTATCAAATTCCATTCGCACAATTGAAGAAAAGTGCACTGAGCATAAGCGCCATACCGAACTCCAACAGCCCACAAAATCAGCAATTGCTGAACATTGCTTGGAAACAAAACACAAGATGAAATACGAAGACACAGAGAAAAGTGCACTGAGCATAAGCGCCATACCGAACTCCAACAGCCCACAAAATCAGCAATTGCTGAACATTGCTTGGAAACAAAACACAAGATGAAATACGAAGACACAGAGGTGCTACACAATACATCGCGGTACTGGGACTGTCTGTATAAGGAGGCCATCGAAATCCAGCTACGCGAGAATCTCATAAACAAGGACAAGCGTGGAATCCGGCACTAAAATTTCTTCGAACGCAGCGCAAGCAGAACACCGAGCACGGCGAAGGCAGAGCGCAAACTGAGGTCCGCCACTCGAGTCCACCGCAGCATCCCGCTGCCCGCACAGGAGGTCAGTGGAGGGGGGTGACCGCAGGGGGGTGACCGCCGGTCCAGCGGGAGTAACCTGATGATGATGGCACGTTACGCTGTCGAAAATTCGTTCCACAACGATCAGTCCATCCGGTTGCACGCCCGAGAGATCTTCACTCAATTCGTGTTAGTATTTTGCACCCATGACTTATTAAACTGGTACCTATTAATCTGTAAGGTCAGCGTCCTGCATACTTACTATTTCAACAATAAATCTCGACTGAATTGGGAAGTTTCAAGAGGGTGTACCAAAATTCATTTCCAGCAGCGCACGCACCCCTACGGCTACAGCCACACATATTTCTGGCTTTCATTCGGCGCCCTTCCACTGCCCTTCCGTCCGTCTGAGCCACCGCAGCCCCATATACACTGGACGGCACATCAAAGGCTGGACTGCTCCGCGGTCCAGAAAGTGCTGTCAGCCCAGTGCGGCTTTGCTTGGCGATAACATTGCCGCAGTGCAGCATAAAAGCCGCAGCTCGGTGGAACGACCTCACTTTGGCCAGAGATAGCATCGCGGGGGGTCTTGTAATGAAATTCTCACTGGAATGTCGCGAACGTTTCAAACCTCGCTGCTCACTTTGTCTCTCTCTTACGGAGTGTTGCGTTTAAGAATGAGACGTACAGTTGGGGAGAGAGAGGGAGAGAGAGAGAGAGAAGAGGGGGGGGGGAGGAAAACGGAGAACACTGGCCCTATATAGGGAGAGAGATGTAGTCCCGCTGGCTCGCGCAATAGAAATTCTGGACCTTAAGTTTCTGCAATGAGGAAATGAGAGTGTTCACTTTATTGCAATGAATAAAAAGAAGATCTTCACAGGGTAATTTTTAGCAATTTAGAACTATAAGATATAATTAATAGTAGCTCTTATTGTTCCCAACTTCATAATAATGCATCTTTTGAAATAAGCTGTTCCGCAACTTCTTTTTTTCCCTTTTGCTTGAAAATATGAAGACACTATTCTTTTCCAAGAAGTTAAAATAAAAATTAATGCTTTATATTATTGTTATTAATAACATAATTGTTATTAGACCCATATTAGCCGCTTACTGACTGAAATAATATGTACGGCAAGGGGAAAAATTTAAGAAATCATCTTTTCAATATTCACGCAATGTATGACATTAATTGCAAATGGGTAAAACTAAAATGTATACCAAGCCGGGATTCGAACCCAGGTCCACTGCTTTCTAGGCAGTTGCGGTGACCTGTAAACTACTGGGAACACAGCAATCATTCACTGCGAATGGGTAAAGTTGAAAATGTGTACCCATCCGGCACTTTAACCTGGGTCTCCTTTCTAGGCAGTAGCGCTGACCTCTACACCACTATGAACACAGCGATCACCACATTTGCCTCGCTCAGAAATATATTCTCAACTTTACCTCTGCCCACTAGAACTCACACTCGTAGTTATTGTAATCTAATTCCCGTAACAGTAAGTATTACATCATTTTTGATCAAGCATTTATTATATTCAAGGAATATATGACATAAACTGCGAATGGGTAAAGTTGAAAATGTGTACGCAGCCGGGAATCGAACCCGCGTCTCTTGCATTTTAGGCTGTTGCGCTGACCTCTACCTAGGAGTGCCTCCGCACTGAAGAAATGATCATTACCCGTCTTCGGCACTCATATAAGTTCTATATATATGTGTGGCGTCCGTTCTTTCGGACATGTTCGACAGAACAGACATCATGTTTGATGCATTTATTATATTCTCGGAATATATGACTTTAACTGCGAATGGGTAAAGTTGAAAATGTCTACGCAGCCGGGAATCGAAGCCGCGTCTCCAGCTTTTTAGGCAGTTACACTGAACTCTACACCACTGGGGGGACAGCGATCACCACACCTGCTCGGAATTACTCAAGCACGCCTCCCATCACATATTTTTACTCAGTATATCTGGAGCACCCGCTAGGTTAGCCGTGTGGTCTAACGCAGCGCTTTCCGAGACGGGGAGGCGTACTGCAACGGACTCCGCCCGGCGGATTAACGAAGGGGGTCGGAGTGCCGGCCAGCCTGGATGTGGTTTTTAGGCGGATTTCCACATCCCCCTAGGTGAATGTCGAGCTGGTACACAAGTCCCGCCTCAGGTACATGATTCGAATACATTTCGTACCACTTAACACTTTCACACATATAACACTACACGCAGTCCCATGTTGTACGCATTTCCTCCATGGGATTACGACAGGAAGGGCATCCGGCCACCTCGTCAATATTAACACGCCAAATCAATTTGACAAGGCCGACCCTGCGTGTGTGGGAACATGGGCAAAGAGAAACAGAAGAAAGAACGTATGTCTGCACCATTTATAAAAAAAAAAGTTCAAATGTTTGTATAGTCTATGGGACTTAACTACGAGGCCATCAGTCCCTAAACTTACAAACCAATTATGAACTACTTACGAACTAAGACGGCACAAATATCCATGCCCGAGGGGGGATTCGAACCCCCGACCGTAGTGGCCGTGCAGACCGTAACTGGAGCGCCTTAGTCTCCTCGGCCACCGCGGCCGGCCACCATTTATAATGTCAAACATAAGAAAAGTTATATTCTGCTGCTATACTTAAGTACGTATCAAATTTACGGCAAGAGTAATTTGAGACATAAAAGGCTTACAACTCTTCCTGAAGGGAATATTTTTATTGAACTTACTTGTAAACAGCCGCGGCGGAGAGGCCGAGTGCATTGAGGTGCTGTGTTCCGATACGCGAGACCGCTCCACGTCGAGGGTTCGAATCCCCCCTCGGACATGTATGTTTCTGCTGTCTTTAGTATAAGGTAGTTCATAAGTAGTTTGTAAGTTTAGGGACTGATGACCCCGCAGTTAAGTCCCATAAGATTAACAAACATTTGAATTTTTTTACCTATAAATAAAAACTGACATACATGGGTTTGAATTAGACAAGCATTTACGCCGAAGCCTAATGCATGAAGTTAAGATTACCTGACTCCTGCAATTGCTTCAGAAAGTTTGAGATTGTGCTTAGGCAAAGACGAAGCTTTCATTTCGTACACATAATATCAATAAAAGAAGTCATGAGAACTTGCATAGCACGCCACTAGTCAAGTGTAGTCAAAAAAACTCTTATTGAAACATATTTACCACATAAATACGGTGATCAATATCATAAATAAAACTGCAAAAACGTCAGTCACCAACAAAATCTGGAAATGAAGCGTGTTAGTGACAAGGCTGAACGGAAATTATCATATATTCTACATTTTACTTCTTTCTTGTAATAAATGCGACAATTGGCATTTAGGAGTTACTGCAGCCAAATTCAAGGCAATTTATTTTTGGTTGGTAGGGCATGGATGTTTATGTTGCCCTTAGGTTAGTTTACCTTAGTTTGAGTAGTTTGTAAGCTACGTACTGGTGACCACGCAGTTGAGTCCGATATAAACATTTGAACAATCTGTACGACATCAGCTGATTTGCTCCAATCAGCATTTCCGGATTCTACTTCAGTAGCGGCACCAGTGTAGACAGTTTAATTCAGTATGTAATTGGTGTGTATGTCACAAAGCACGTAAATTTTAATCCCAAAACGGCTACATTTGGTTGGAAGATAATGATTGAACCGAAGCCTTCCTCTGAAAAGTAGTTCGTCAGTTATTCAGTTCTCAAATGGAACTACAGCCTTTCGGAATTTCTTTTTCATAAGTTCCACAATCATGCACATTTTCACAAGAATATCTTGCGGTGTGGACGAATTGCCACTAAAGTGTAATAAACGCAGTGTCACACTGTACCTGTCCCTGGCCATTATGTCAGAAAATATTGGTGTATGGAGCAAAGAATCTTTTGACCAATATTCCTTCACTGCTAAGTTTATAGACCTTGGCATAAGCAGGGAATAAACCAAAAAGCATTGAAATTCTGAAGATTCTATAGGTTTCCATCTTGTTAATCTGCTGGGCATTGGGTATTGTCATTTTTTCGGTGAGAAATGGATAATACTTGTTCATCTCTGTACAAATCGCAGAAACAAACTGAATGAGTTGCTGATTCATCGAACTCTACCTTTAACCCACTAAAAGTGTTCACGAAATGGTGGCTTTTCATCGCAGTTCGATTATCCGACCAGCCATACACTATTTTTCGTGTCGAAATTTCGCTTACCACATCATCTACTTTTTCCTCTTCAGAAGAGGAATCTTCTGGTGAAATTCTTCGTTGTGATGAGTAAATAACGTTGATTCCAGGCACATCCAGCTCTTCATCTGAAGAAAGGTCTGAAGTAGAACTATCGTCTTCATCACTACTATTCATGAGTATGTCCATTAGTTCCTTCTTGGATAAACTACGTACCGACATTGCAACGACGGTATACTCTCTCGCCAAACAAAAATCCATGACTGATTTTATGGAGAGCTCGTGAGCAGGAGGACTGTAGTGCAGCCGGCCGCGGTGGCCGAGGGGACTGAGGCGCTCCAGTCACGGTATGCACGGCCACTACGGTCGGGGGTTCGAATCCCCCCTCGGGCATGGATATTTTTGCCGTCCTTAGTCTTAAGTAGGTCATAAGTAGTTTGTAAGCTTAGGAACTGATGACCCCGTAGTTAAGTCCCATAAGTTCTACAAACATTTGAACATTTTGACTGTAGTGCTTACTGACAAAACAGAGAAGGCCTGTTAATGGCAGTGCCACGAGGAATGCTGAGCCGTGTATAAAACAGAGTCGCCGCCGCTCCAGTGTGCACCAGGGCCCCGGTCTTCCACGAATGCCCTTAGCCTTCAGGCCGCTCTACCTGTTGGACATATATGAATGCCGATAGTCGCCTGCGACTCCTGCCTGCTGGGCGTACATATACGCCCGTAGCCGTCTGTGCCCTTTAACTGCCAGGCATACAATTTCTTTTTGAATAACTGACATTTCATTTAGGAATTTTTGTCCATTAATTATTGTTCATACTAATCACAACTACTCACGCATGCACTATTCCGTGTCCGAACGCAGCGACAACTAAGAGTGCGATACTGCTGCTAACATTACTAACCCTATCTGTATGACGCGAAGTAAAAATTCCCCCAACACCGTCTCTGAGCACAGGTGATCAATATTTCATTCCTATAGATCATTATACTGTCGATACTACTACTACAAAGATTTACACTTCGTAATATCATAGTAGATACTAAAATACGCACAACCCATATATACATGTCTCACGAATGACGCCTGCCAGGTGTCCGCGGATCGCGCGGTTCGGCTCCCAGCCGCCGCCACTGCATCCGCCGGCCACGGCAGCGTCCGATTCTCGGACGCTATTCTGCCACGGGCGCATACACTGAGTTAAAGTCTAAAAACCATTGCCATCTGAGTAACATAAGCTTACCTTTATTTACAGTAGATGTTGAAAATGATGTCCCTCTATGGAAAGACCGGCCTGGCATCTCTTGAAAACATTTGCGAACACTCCACGAATTTCGGCTGCCGAAATCTCAGCTTCAAACATGTAGTCCACAGTACAGCTCTGTTGTGACGAGCGCTATTGTAAACCAGAATGAAACTCTATTTTCTATGTCACCAGCGTAGATCAGAAGAATAGTCTTAGGATCTGGTCTCCATTCCTCTGAGCAGTCAAAGCGTATTCTGAATGACAGGTCCGTACCTCCGCCAATACTGACTGCTGCTCAAACCATTCGTCGACCACCATGAGAAGGTGATGTTGCCGGCACAAAATGAGGACGGTTACGAATTCCAATATCTCTGCAGACGAGGGAACGACGATTATCCGGATGAACACAAAATCTTAACTCGTGTGTGAACAGAAGCCGGCGCCACTCGTAAAACCTCCAATCGTTCCTCCGCCCAGTATCTGCGGAATAAACGGTGTCGCGGGTTTAATGGGACATAAAGCATGGGTCTCTGTGCGTAGTGGCGACATTCCTGAATGAGATTTCGGACTACTTCTGTTGACATTCCGCGTCCTGTTGCTGCCTGGATGATGCGTTACAACACTTGCATTCAGCCTCCTATCTCGACGGGCTGTTAACCGGAGACAACGGTTGTCTCTTGATGATTTTACCCGTGGACGACTTTAGCCTTGCCTTATTTTAACCCCTTACTGTTGCTTGATATCGCGTCCATTTCCTGCATATCACACTTTGGAACACTCCAAAATCTGCAGACACCTTCCTTCCGCTTACAACCTTCCTATGGCTCTCCATGACATAGCTTCGCTTAAGTCATGTTGTTGCTCATCGAACTACAAAATGTTCTTATGTTTGTAGAGCTTATGGGATTCAACTATTGGGTTATCAATTCCTAAACATACAAACTACTTATTAACTAGCTTATATTAAAGACGGCACAAACATCCATGCCTGAGTGGTGATTCGAACCCTGAACCGCAGCGGCCGTGCAGACCTTGACTGGTACGCCGCAGACTGCTCGGCCACCGCGGCAGGCCATCGAAGTACCTGAACTCAGCTGCTTGTGTCAGTCATTTGTTACAGTAAACACAAGTCAACTCCAACTTCTTCTGTAGCAACTTTCTGTTATCACCACTATCTCGGTTGCAGTAATGTTGTTGCCTCCACTCTGTAGAACCGACAGAAAGACAGTACTTCGGAACGTGGATATCTCAAGTAATCTCAGTGTACATGTCTATACGAGAGTAGGAACTTAAATAGTGGCAACGCTGCTGTGGAATCTACTATTGCCGCTGATAGCAAACGTTTACATACCTACCTTACATCCGGGCAAATGGACTTGCCCGTCCCACGTCAACGGCGGACGCACAGTCGAGGGAAACACATTCACTAGTGAACGAGCGGTCTAACGTAACGGTGTCATTGGATGAGACACGGGCCACATCGTACCTGGCAAATCTGACACGCCAATCCAAATAATGGCGTCATTTCGGGTCGCCGCGAAAGTAGAAAGTGCGTTATAGTGATTTTCGTGTACGGCTCTGATGGTATAATATTAACACATTACGTTCCTCCACGGCAGAACGTCATTGTACAGTATTACTGTTCGCTTTTGGAGCATCACCTGCGACCAGCTTTGCGAATGAAGCGGCAACAATTTGTGCGCAACCCACTAATCCTTTCGCGTGGGCAAGCTGAGGGTGCTGTGTTCGGTCGATGGGACTGGGAAGTACTGTACCATCCACCATACTCCTTGGACTTTAGTTCTTGCTATTTTGATTTAATTCCAAAAAGGGACGGACCACTTCGAAGCATTCTCTTCAGAAATGTTCCAGAGATTCGACAGGCAGTAGGGGCCGCTCCATTCGCACCATCAACAGAACAGGCTCTGCTAACGGTATACTACGCCCTCCACATCGCCGACAACGGGTTCTACACAACACTGGTGACTACTTTGAAAGTAACGCTTTTGTATCCGTAGTGACTAAGTAGTTACCACTATTTAAGCTCCAGCTCTTGTACATTTTGGTGGTGAATGTTTTTTCATACATAATTTCGACGTTGTACGGGAATCCGAAATGTCGAATATGAGGGCATTTACGGAGGCGGCGTTACGGCCGTCGTTTGTGACATTTTGAAATTGAGAATGATGGAGACGAAAGCGGGTAGTCAAGAGGTTAAAGCGACCGCTGTACTTAAGCTGGAGACGTGGTCTCCAATTCCGGAACCACTTGTCGACACGGGATAATTTTAATGCCATACTACAGATAAAGTCATTCCTGTCCTTCTTCACCGTTCTTTCTTCCTCTCCTTAACTGATAAAATGCAAATCCATGATTCACCCCTTATATTCCTATATACTAATAATTAAAATTACTTTGAGGTTACACTTCCTGCAACCGGTGGGAACTGTGCGAGTATGGTGTTCAATGAGATTCTTTGTTCAGAGATTTGAAACCTATGTACACGAAACGGATTATATAACGTTGTCTCCACTTGTTTGATGATTTTGTGTCTCGTGCCTCCACTTATTTGAAGGTATTCTATCAGCAGGGGGATGGGTAGTTACGTAGCACAAGAAACAGCGTGTCCCTGGAATGTTTGCCTGGTCGAAGGCGCAGGGTTGAGCTTATCTCGCTTGCATTGGGCACGCCTCCCTGCTCGGTCATCACACAGGCACGACCCCCGCGAGAAATCCACCGCGGCGGTCGGCTGGTGGTGGTGGTGGGGGTGGTGTGGGTGAGCCTTCCTAAGTCCCCTGCTGCGAGCCTTGATCCAGTACAGCCGCGTCGACTGCCTTGCAGAAACATGGTCTCTTGAATCAATATACACTACAAGTTGCCACGATTGAAACAATATAGCTACACTCATTGCAGCTGAATTCCAATTTCTTTCAGAGAACCACTCCAGCGGAACTACACTCCTGGAAAATGAAAAAAGAACATCACGAAATCGTCGACCCAGCAGAGTGAAATTTTATTGGCTCATTTTTGATGCTGTATACGACTCACGATCACACAGGCAGAGCCGTACGCACGTCAGTACTATTCAACCCATCATTGGTGGTGGAAACGGGACAGCAGTTGGTCAAGAGTCTGAAGGAACTGAGATACCAACATCTGTATGTATAATAAAATATTTACTCTATCCCAAACAGTTTCGGCATTCCACCATGCCATCTTCAGGTACCTACATCGGAGCATAATATCCAAAAAGTAGGGATACTAAAAATGGATTCGTGGACATCTGTCTCTTAGTGGGAAACAACAACAGCAACAGGAAAACAACAACAGCAACAGTTGCTGTTGTTGTTTCCCACTACTTTTGGATATTATGCTCCGATGTAGGTACCTGAAGATGGCTTAGTGGAATGCTGAAACTGGTTGTGATAGAGTAAATATTTTATTATACATACGGATGTTGGTATCTCAGTTCCTTCAGGGACGTCAGTACAGTCACCAAAGCGTGCCGTTAGTTACCGTTAGTACCGTATATACCCTCCTTTTGCAACAATGCAAGCTGTAATTCTTCCTTGGAAACGATCATAGAGGTTCCGAATGTGGTTATGTGGAATGGCCTGCCATGAAATTTCTACCTGGTGCCTCATTTGGGCCAGATTTATTGCCGCTAATGCAGACCACCCAAAATGACATTCCATGCGGTCCCAAATATGCTCAATGGGAAAGATATGTGGGGATCGTGCTGGACAGGATAGTTGACGTATACTTTCAAGAGCGCATTGGGTGGTACGGGATATGTGTGGATATGCATTGTGCTGTTGAAAAAGCATACCACCTTGTTGGTACATGAGTGGCAGCAAGACCGGTTAAATTATGGTTTCAGTGAACCGTTCCCTGTTCAATGTTCTCTAGACGATGACTAGAGGAAAATGGCGAGTGCTGATTATCGGTCGCGACACAATAATGCACGGTCATATGTGCCGCAGTGTCCTCCGCTCACGTCCAAACAATGTTCATCCCGGTAGGTAGGCACTTATGAAGGGACGAATAGAGACGTGTCGTTTTCAGTGATGAGAGTCGTCGCTGTCTCGGTGCCAATGATGCTCGTAAGCGTGTGAGGTGTCGTGCATGGGAGTGCGAGTCTGGAGTCTTCATCAGAAAAGCAACTCACATCTATTTGAACCTGCTTACTGTATTCGTCTCTTGGTCCCCCTCTGCGAATTTTACCCCACACACTTCGCTCGAATGCTAGTCTCACGGTTCCTCGATGTCCAAGAATGTGTCGTATCAATAAATTCCTTCTTTTAGTCGAGGAATGCCAGAGTTTACATTTCTTCCGAATTCTTTTCAGTACCTCTATTTCTTTTTTGCTGATGATACAAGTATAGCTATCACACCTGACAAACAGGAATTAACTGATGAAATTGTAAATGCTATCTTTCAGAAAGTTATTAAGTGGTTCTCAACAAATGGACTCTCATTACACTTTGATAAAACCCAGTATATACAGTTTCATACAGTAAATAGCATGATACCTTTAAGAAATTTAGACTTTCAACATATATCTGTAGCTAAGGTAGAATATTCAAAATTTTTAGGTGTTGAGTGATTGAATTGGAAGTAACATATTGAAGATCTCCTGAAACGTCTGAGTTCAGCTACTTATGCTATCAGAGTCATTGAAAAATTTAGTGATATACATCTCAGTAAATTAGCTTACTACGCCTATTTTCATTCACTGTTTTCATATGGGATCATATTCTGGGGCAATTCAACATTGAGTAAAAAAGTATTCATTGCACAAAAGCATGTGATCAGAGTAATTGCTGGAGCCCACCCAAGAACATCCTGCAGACATTTATTTAGGGATCTATGGATCTTCACTGTAGCTTCACAATACATATATTCACTCACGAAATTCATTATTAACAATCCGATCCAACTCAAAGGTAATAGCAGTGTGCAAAGCTACTGATATTCACTATTCAAGGATAAATCTAACTTTGGCTCAGAAAGGGGTGAATTATGCTGCCACAAAAGTCTTTGGTCACTTACCAAGTAGCATCAAAAGTCTGACAGATAGCCAACTAGTATTTAAAAGGAAATTAAAGGTATTTCTGAATGGCAACTCGTTTTATAATGTAAATGAATCTTTAGATAAAACTTAAAAAAATTAAAAAAGGAAAAAAAGAAGCAATTACTGAAGAAAAACTTAAAATATTGATTGTCGTGTAACGACAACATTTACTAAACTGACACGTTGCACATCATTACGAAATGTATATTTGATCCATGTAACAAGTATTAATCTAATCTAACCTCATCATTAGTTACGCCATCCAATCACCATTTGTCTGTAGCAAAACATTTCAAAAGCTTCTCTCCCATTCTGGTCTGAACTAGTTATCGTTCATGTTTCACAACCCTACAAGGGAACTCTCCACATCTGTGCCTCCAGTAAAGACTTCCTAATACTTGAATTAATATTCTATATTTGTATATTTCTGTTATTCAGAAACGCTTTCCTTCCTATTGCCATCCCGGATTTTATATCATCTGTGCTTCTGCTATCATAAGTTACCAGAATGAAACTATCACTCTGCAGTGGAGTGTGCACCAATATGAAACTTCTTGGCAGATTAAAATTGTGTGCCGCAACCGGGACCCGAACCTGGCACCTTTGCCTTTCGCGGGCAAGCGCTCTATCACTGAGCTATCCCGACGCGACTCACGGTCTGTCCTCACAATTTCAATTCTGCTGGTACCTCGCCTCCTACTTTATTGCCAAAGTAAGAAAACGTATTTACAACCTGTATAATTCCATCAGCATCGCCTGATTTTCTTACACTAAATTTCATTTCCCTTGTTTGGCTCTTGTTAATGTTCACCTTATACACTCCTTTGAAGACACTGTCTATACAGTTCAACTGGTGTTGAAGGTCTTATGCTTTCTGTGATATTAATATCAAACAAAATCATATGCTCCGACTTTCATTCAATATCACTGACATATTGAGACAACATATGTATCTTAAATTTAATTATTGCTAGACATTAATTTCATCTTCTTTGAGGTACAAGGATCATTATTCCAATTTACCATCAATACTAGGATGCCATTGGAAAGACTCTCAGTTACATAGGGGAATATCGAGAAAGAATCGAGCTTGGTTTTGTGGAGGGAGGTGAGCTTGGGATATGTCTCTCGAAAATGATTATTATTAGTCTTGAATGAAAAACAGGAATAAATGTGTAATATGCTGTACATTTATTGTTCGTACTAAGTGGTATTCGGCTGCTATGCCATCATCAAGTAAACACAACTGATATACAGTAATGCAGCAGGGATTTTGCATTCGGAGATCTTCAGTTGCTGTATAGATGTATATTAATTTTCAAAGATTACTAGTATGACAATTAACATTGATAAAATAAGACAAGATATATAGTACAACATTTCTTCAAGAAACTAAATTGGACAACAGAAATAGGCTGAACAAATTATTTTAAGTGTAACAAGTCAAACATCTGGAATATAGAAGGATGAAAATGAAAGTGAAACATCTGTGAATCATTAGTGAATATATAGGTTAAAATTTTAAATGGTTTAATTATATTGGATATTTTAGCCAGTAGCTATTATTTAACTAAAATTTCAACCTATATATTAACAGATATTTCACTCAACTTAATCTCAACTTTCTACAATCCAAATGTTTGACCTCTTAAAAAATTTGTACATCCGATATCTCTTGTTCAATCTATTTTCTTAGAAAAAATCTTGTTCTTTATATCTTGTCATATTTCCTCAAAGTTAGTCTTATTATATTTTGTCAATTTTAGTTGTCATACTAATCTTTTTTGAAAATTAATGTGTATGTATTATCTATACAGGAGCTTAAGATTTTTGAATGTAAACCTCCACCTGCATTGCTAAATCACTGTAATGTTTACCTGATGATGGCTTAACAGCCAGAAATGATTAGTAGAACAATAAATTTGCAGCATATTACACATTTATTTATGTGTTTCATTTTAAATGAATGAAACATTCTGTCAAGAATTCAGTCAGTGAATTCCATTATTATTTGATATTTATTCTAAATAGGTATTGGTATATATGTGAAATACCAGAAATTCCTTTGCCCTGCCTTCCAACATGAACACGGCGCCTACAATTTTACTCGCTGATTAGTGAAGTTAAAAACTGGATAAATAAAGTAAAAAAATATATATTATTTTAACTATGCGATCATTTTCAAGGATCTAACTAAAAGAGTGAAACGATCCACTTGTCAAACAAATGTGTAATTTATGTAGATGCCGTCTTTTATGTACCTACAATATGTAAATTATTCATATTTCAATAACTATGAGATCACATGGCTGATACTGACATGTAGCGACTTTTCTCATAATACTTGTTTTGTTGAATCTGAGATGAATCCCCTCTCCCCCCCCCCCCCCCCCCAAAAAAAATGTAATTTCTTTGATTCTGATTTAAATATTTCCCAGGTGTTATCGAACATGGTTACCATTTTGGAACGTAAATTACATTTTACATCACAAAACCGAAAATCTCACTGCCCTTGTCTTCGGTTGGCACTTCAGTTTATAACCTCAGTAAATCTAGGTGACAGTTTCTGATAACAGATTCGACGTAATTACATAGAGAACAAGTCGCTTAATTAACATTGCCATTATAAATCAAGAAGATATATAATAGTTTTATTTTATTTATTTATTTATTTATTTCAAACCAGTCGTTCACATTGTAGTAGTCAAATGTTTTTATAGCTATCTCTGTATTGTAATAAAACTAACATACCTAACTGAGTTTTTAAATATGTTGCGTTACTGTGTTATCCCTATTATGAAATGTTAGAAGCAGTAACATTTACACTGCGACGAAGATTTACAAATGAAATAAAATGATATATGACAGCTGACATTTCGTATTGTGATTCGGGTAAGCAGTTACTGTTTATTTTCGATCTACCCTTCTCTAATGTTCAGCTGAAAGAATATGAATACCATGCAGCGCGAATAAATATCTATGCACTTGCCTTCTATGTGGGAACAGGCCCGGCGTTTAATATTTTTTTAAGAGTGGGTAGTTGCCCAGTGCCCTCCGCCCCAATTCTCCTACCGTCTCCCCGCTGTAGGTGATCTCTACACATTAAAATAATCATTTGGTTCCTGTATAGCGGTTAATCTCCTAAATTGACCGATTGTTTTGCAATTTTTACACTAATCTGCAGTGTATTAACAGGAAGGGTTCAAGGTAGATATTTCTTGAATATATTGTATAAATCCTATAATACTTTTGCGATTTATCATATCAACGTTTGTCCATTATAAAATTAATAGATTCATATATTACTGAACAATTAGATACATGAAACATGCATATATTCCAGTAGAACTTCGTGTTCAAATTTGGAAACATTCAGTCAAGAATTTTCGGAAATAAAAGATTTAAACATTAAATCAAACATGCTCTAGATTAGATATAGTTCTAAGAGCAGTTAGAGAAGATAAATTCGTGTAGTGAGGGGGAAGGGGACGACATTCGTTTGAAAAACTTTTCTGTAGTTTTAGTTCTACTTCACTCGCCGTAATGTACAGTCTAAAATGCATCAAACATAAAGCTACCCGTTATCGAACGTTTGCAATAAATTACGTGTACATACTTGAGAAAGGGTGTCATTTTAAAACGACTGTTACAAATTAGGAAAAGATTTTTATTAAAAAGCTAAGATGCTGTACTACCTTGTGTCAAAAAATCTTATCTTTAAACCTTAATCTTTCTTCAAAATAGAGGGAGAAGCGTTATTAATCTAAAACCTTGCACAGAATGAAAATTACGCGTTTTCTATTTTCACAAGCAATGGAAAACAAGTACGGAAAAAATAAGTTAAAACAACGATGTGGGTTGGCCCTATATACCGTCAACAGTTTTACAACGTGAACATCGGAAAAGTGATTTCCATCTTTTTTCCCGACCCGGCCCGACAGCGAGTGGCCATCCCCGCGCGGCTCAATATAAACAAATATTCCTTCCAATGGCGAGTGGGTATTTTACTCACTCTCAATTTCTTGAGTGCTTGCTGGTACCGCAAAACGATTCCCGCTTCAACTGCCGGGCCTGTGAGTGGATAACCGTATTCAAACACGTAGAGGACCTCAGTGCTAGGAGGGCACACAGGAACAACGCCCATATTAAATTCGTGTACAAAAAAATATCGTAATTAACATTCTCATGGACAAAAGCGGTGCGCTAAATATAGAGCAAGTATTATTTGGGGACCTCATTCGCGAACGGCAATTGAGTTTTGTGTGTGTGTGTGTGTGTGTGTGTGTGTGTGTGTGTGTGTCAGCTCGTGCACTGGTGCTCCACGAAAATTTTCTATGTGAGCTTTTAACCCTTGCGGCATTGCTGAAACTGAAGCAGTGTAGCAAAAACTGCAGTGGCGAAATTTCTTCAGCGGACAGAGGAGTGACTGTCCTATGTATTCATTCTGCTTGCAGTTAACTTTTTCAAAATAGCGCAGAGTTTCGTGCTGGTGTAAATTACAACTCCAATGATTTAAAAATCCACTGATGAACATGAAACCAATTGAAAAAAATTATTCGGGTATTAAATTCAGATACCTCAGTCGTAAGAAACAACTGTTTCTTGTATGAAGTTTGAATCCTATGATCAGTGAGATAATCGATTTTAATAGAATTTAAATAGTTTCCCATTATTCGGTGTGTATTAAAATGCCTAATTTTCATGAAAGCAATGAAATTAGTACCTGTATAAGTTAAAAATTAAAAGATCTAACAAGAAATACCTATTTTACGATGTGCTCTGTTAAGGAAGAAATGCGAATGTGTTTCAAACATGCTTGCGTGTCTGTAGGACATGTGCACTAGTTACAGCGTTAAACACGGCCAGTGCGCATCATGTTGAGGGGAAAACAAGGCGTTGAACATTTGTTGGGTGAATCTAGGATGCGTGCTTGGATAGCGTAATAGTTATCGCAACCGCTCGTGAAATGTCAGAATTTTTAGTTCATACCCTGTCTGGCGAAAATTTACATACATCGCCATTAAATTCTAAAGCTTACGCTGATTTATATTCTCAGTTCAGATGCATTTGTTAATGATTAATCTGGAGTTAAAATAACCAGGGTCAGATTACCAATGACATTGATGAGTAGCTTCAGTCAGCTGAGATCAACTACACGTAGGATAGAAAAGGTAAACAAGCAGCCGCGAGGAGACAGTAACGGATATTACTTACAGGTATTAATTCAATACTTATGATTATGGTAATTTTTTAAAACAAATTAGATTTTAAAGGGGAAGTGTCGTGTCCTACATAGGAAAGAGGGAAGAGGTAGCAAGGTCAGTCTGCATATCTCGAGTGGAAAGGAGTGACTGCAGAGAGACAGTACAGGCATCTACTAGAGATGCGGATTTCGGGACTCGAGGGGATACTTGTTTAGGAAACTTTATGGAACTCCTAGGTACCTTGCATTGAATTTATTGCATCTACTACACTGGGGTTAGTTATTTAAAAAAAAAAGTATAAATCGTTTGCCACAAGAGAAGCCAGTAATTACGTTCCCTAGCAGCATCCCTAGGCAGACGCACTCCCCGCGAGAAACAGACTGTCATGGAGCACCCCGAGGCCGACGGCGATAGTCACGGGCTGGCGCCCGACTCGTCTGACTGAGAACTCCCCTCTTGATACAAAGGTGTGGGCGCACCTCTTTTCCCCACTTTCTGACAGTTAGCAATTTCCTGATGGCCGCTGCTTGGTTCAACCTATCTAAATTGTTCCTTGCCCTCTCTCTCTGAGTCCTCTAGCGAACCACGTTTCAGCCCTGTCCTTTCTGCCATTCCCCGGGTGGGGAGGTGGCTTGTTTGTGCACTAACAAAATCCATACTTGTTAGCAACATCGTTCAGCTGAAAGTAAAACGTCACGACGCTACCCAATATGGGCAACAACAACAATGTTTTACGTCAGTTTGCCACACCTTAGGCTCCGCCTTAGGCCACGCCTCAGGGGAGCTGCTAACTTGCAGTTTGTCTTCCTTACCCTCTCACTCTAGCCTCGTGGAACCACTGACGTTGCTGTTCCCAAGTGACTGGTATCAACTTTGCTACGTACATTAAAACGTGCCTGTTGGCCACCAAGTACTAATGTAACGTCTTACAACAGCGTCTAGACGCTATATGAAGTTACGCCCATCTTCTCCGAAAGGTAACCTTCACCCTGGGACGAGGGCATCAGCAGTTCGCTAGGAGATTTCTTTAGTGCCTACTTCTCGTACGCTATACGTGTCTGTTTTAGCCTGTTATCTGCAATGGTCTCTATTTCTCAGCCTGGAGTGCGTCTCTGTGGCTCACACAGCCTCTCAACAATTCCAACAGTAAAATCAATATATGACAGAAGGAAAATTTCAAAAGTTTATTATATCAGGATAGATTTAACACGCGTGCATGCAAAAGGGAACTCACACCTAAATAAAATAAAATTTGAGCCGAAGGTTGATTGCATTAAATAATAGGAGCGTCAAAGTACTGCTTTTAAAAGCGGTCTTGGCAGTACCTCGGGCATGTTGTGATGTTGATTTCCATAGAGAACTTAAACAATTGAAATAAGCATTAATCGAACTAGACAACATATACCTTAATTAAATTTCTTTAAAGATTGCCTTAAACAACAAGGCTTGTTCGTGAATCACATATAGACGTTTCAGAATCTGTAAGAAAAGGTATTCATCGCTCCCCTTCTTCGCCGCTCCGTGGTAAGGTCTCCACAAAGCGAAGAGATAATGGCAACAAACGTACTGACTCAGAAAACACGAATTTGTAACCATGAAAGATTCCCTATATTTAGCATAGGAATTCTTTCTTTTTCTGATTGGATCTTGGGAAGTTCCATATGTTCCCCTACTATTTCTTTTCCTGTTAATTTACTATCACCAGACCAATGGCCGCCTTAATGTTTTATTTCTTATGAATAACGGCTTTATTCCTTTAATACTCGCGATGTAGTAATTTGTAATTTCCAAGGATGTTCTCTTTGGTTGCGTGTGAGAAAGCAAGGGTTGAAGGAAAAGAAAAGCAGCAGAAAGCTCCTCCATGGATTACTCTAATTATCATGTAAGTATCACATCTGCTCACTCCAACCGTAATCAACTGGAGGAGGTTTCTCTGTTAAGCTCACTCGAGCAGCTAAGTTCCTTCTTCTGACGGATTTTTGTTTGTTTCTTTGTAAATCTATCGGACCAAACTGCGTGGTCATCAGTCCGTAGCTTACAAACTACGTAAACCTAGGTAAACTAACCTAAGGACAACACACACACCCATGCCCTAGGGAGGACTCGAACCTCGAAGGTGACCAACCGCGCGCTCCGCAGCGAGGCGCCTTAGATCGCTCGGCTACTCCACCGCGGCTCTGGTGGGCTGCGGGATATCCCATTGCTGTGGTAAGGTAAAGCAGTAAACAAACAAACCGGAGATTGGTTTGAACACCACAGTACTTTACTAGACATGGTCCTGTTTGGAGGTGGTATGCCGCTGCCTTCCTCCGACCATAGAAGGGCCGCCAGATTTTTGTTACGATACAGGGGATACAGCGTTATGGAAATGATACAGGATCTGGGATGGGAATAAATAGCCAACATTCTCCTACGAATGCGATAACATATTGTTGACTCCCACTTACATAGGTAGAAATGATCATCAGAATAAAATACGAGAAATCAGTGCTCGAACGGAGAGATTCAGGTGTTCTTTCTTCCCGCGCGCTATTCGAGAATGGAATGGAAATAGTATAACGGTGGATCGATGAACCCTCTGCCAGGCACTTAAATGTGATTTGCAAGTTATCCCATGTATATGTAGTTGGATGTAGGGCTTTCTTCTGCCTTGCGTCCGTTGTCACCATTTATCTGGACGCTCCTAAAGTCAGGCTGGTTTCGCCAGGCTGTCCCCAGGCGAGCGGAGAGGCGGCCAGTACTGAAGGTGAAAGCTGGGCCGCTTCCTACTGGCTGCCCCAGTCTGTCCCTCTCCACCTCTTGATGGCAGGGACGCTGGCGTGGCGTGGCCGAAATATTACAAGCTAAGACTCTGTACTAAATAAAAATTGTGATCATGTTATATGAAATTTATAATGCGATTCCTCTATAATATCACCTTCTAAAATAATTACGTCTGCTCTACACTGAGTCGATAAACTACGTTCCTCTGAGCAAAAGACAAGTACACATTTTTAAAACAAACTTGCGAATTGCTTTCGTTCGTCAGCTGCGTTCCGCACTCGGTCGTCTGCGCATGCGCGAAGCACTTCCATACGCGTGAGAATAGCATCCATCTTATTCCGTCTATTAGCGATCGTAAGTGCAAGCGGACGCGTCTACACGTTACGCGACCGGCGTGACTGGTGCATTGTGGGTAATCTCAGCTCTCACTTCCCGTGTAGAAACCAAAAAGTAAAAGTAACTATAGTTCCCGACGGAGCTGCAGTCGCGAGATAATTTGAACCTTCGCCCGGCCGCCATGGTAGTGGCAAGCGTCAGATACATACTGTGGTGTCGCACAAGTCCAAAGTGCGCGCCACGTACTTTCGCCGCGCGCCGCCATGCACGCACGGCGCGGCGTTCTTACGACGTCAGCCAAGAGCGCCCTCTGCTGCAACTCCGCTCGTGGCCACGACTCATGCATCGGCCACTTCGGAATCAGATAGAAACCAGTTAAGACTTGGCTATCGGATAGGCACGAGGAATCATCAGTAGGCAGGCATCTATCTAAACTATGTATCAACATTCTACTAGTCTGCTGCTCTGCAAGATAAGTATTGTACCATTTCTATGAAATATATATCTCGTTCTAATTTACTCTAGTGTTCCTAGTTTCTGCCGTCCCACTGTCTGGTTACCTCCGTACATGCACACGCGTGCATCTTTTATTCCTCTGTCGGTCTCTCTCTACTCGGCCACCGACACCCACGACAACCGGCGGAAACGGGACACAAAACATACAAGTGTTATTAGCAGGTAAATCGTGTATTAAATAGCTACTGCAGGGTATATACTGTTTGACTATCGCAGTGTACATGAAGCACGAAGTTGAAGAGCTTCTCAGCGTTTAAATACGTATATTAATTGAAATGAATAAAAAGATCGAATACTGTATTCCCATTTATATTTCTCAGGAATACAAGCAGCCCTACTACTTGTGTTCAGAGATAGTTACTCTTCCTTAACAGACTGTTTGTCAACACAATATAGGAGTGAATGAAATAAATAACACGCTTTAATAATACTGGTAGCTCTTAAAAAGAAGCTATTTTAAGCAGTACTGGTGCACACGAAGTTCAAAAAGTTTCATTTTATGATTGTGTAAAATAACTATTGGGTTGCCTCACTGCAAATCTAATTTTTGTTTATGAAATTAATATTAGCAACTTGTAACGCAGAATTGAAAGGTAATCTGCTTGACATATAGGTATCACAACTGAAATGGGTTTACAGACCTGTGAATAGTTCCATATATGAACGGCTCATAGCCACAGTGGATGCTCATTGTGAAGTTCAACACTATGACGAAAGTTGCTGACCTTTGAGCAACTCACTCAACTATAAGGTATTTGGCTTACAACATTGAAAATGGTAATTTTCTTGCTAGATACCCTATTGCTAATGTTAGATGCCTTAGTTAAGAAAAAGATATGCCATACTTTGTGTTCTTAAAAGAATTTCATAGTGGCTGATTGATGTATTCACAACGTAAGAATATATTTTTCAGTTATGTATCTGATGGCATATTTCACTTTCACAATCGATTTTTAACATTAGCTGTTCCAGTCAGCCCTGTTTTGATATTTAAATATTGGAGAATACAGCATTAAAGCAGAGACGTTCAAATGTTTGTAGAGTCTATGGGACTTAACTACGGGGTCATCAGTCCCTAAACTTACAAACTACTTATGAACTACATAAGACTAAGGACGGCACAAATATCCATGCCCGAGAGGGGATTCGAACCCCCGACCGTAGTGGCCGTGCAGACCGTGACTGGAGCGCCTCAGTCCCCTCGGCCACCGCGGCCGGCAGCAGAGACGTAAAGTGTGAAACCCTTCTGAAATGAATGTTTGTACAAAAGTTTCACAATCGTAGAATATACTGTGAAAGTGCCAAAACATCATGTCTGAAGGGTAAATTCCTTTCATACGCTGCAAGTAGAACGCAAAAGATCTACATCTATATCTATAAATGTGAATGTCTGTTCGGTGTTCGTGTATCACGTCTGAACCACAAGACATAAAGAGTTAAAAATTTGTACAGTTACTAATGTCTACCCGGGGAAGGTTTTAGGCACGGTTTTATGGCGATCGGATAGCTATTTATCTGTATATATTAATATGAATGTCTGTTTGGTGTACGCTTATCACGTCCGAACGACAAGACGAAGAGACCTACATATTTGTACAGTTACTAATTTATACCTGAGGAAGGTTTTAGGCGCGGTTTTATAGCGATCTGATGGATATTTAGTAATTTGAAGAATATAACGTGAAATGCGGGACAATAATTACTCTTTGAAAATGGTTTTATTGGTTGCATTGTTGCTTGAGGGTTGATAATGACAAAAGGGTGGAATATATTGGGATCGAAAGTTATCGGTGTATATAAAATTCTACGTGTCTGTGTGTGTGTGTTAGTATTTCGCTATGCAGCAAAAACTACAAAACGTAAAGAAATGGTCTGTGTGTAATTGTTGTCCGAAGTCTCCCGTTGTACATCATAGCAGTTCTATGCCGATAGCTATAAAGGGGTTAAAGATATGGTGGTTGAAAGTCGTCAAATCATAAAAAAATTCGGACTTAAGACCAGCGATGACGTTTGCGACTCTATAGCAAGGAGGTTACATACAGCGAAACGTGATGGCACAGACCATATCTTTGGTCCATGCGTGCTACTATGTCAATGTAAGGATAAGCATACGAATAAGGGAATATAAGAATAAATAAATAAAGCAGTAAAAAAGAATTTTCTTTTAATACATCTCTTTAAAAAAATTGATTAGACGTGTCGCGCGATCGATCTGTAATATCATTACAATCATTATTGTTGAATTTCGTGATCGGATTGTTCGAAACGAGTGCATTTTTACATGTGATTTGATCTACAATACTTATTTTCCAGATAATGTTGATTAAAAATTGTTGTTCCTAAAGAAGGTATTTTATTTCATTTCATCCTTAAAAACGAGTCTCATAGCACACTACTGAATGGTAGCTTATCTATCATAATCAACCAACACGCGAGCGGATCTGCGGGCTTAAGCTAGTATTATATAGTTCGGTTTCGTTAGGAAGAAGAAACGCTGTTGGCCAATTTCTACACCGTATGTGTAATAAATTTACACACAACTGATAGTTGCAGTATATTCAAGCGGTCTGAAGCTGTTTTGTAGTTATATATTTCAATTAGACATAGTTTTCGCGACTTATATCAAATGAATACTCTCTCTAATCAAAAGAATATTACGCACATTTAAAGTTCGTGCGGAAGTTTGCCACTACAATGTCCGCCGAGGCGCTCTTCAATTTGTCCGGTGTTCGCAGTTGGCCACTTACGCGATCGTTGGGGCTCGGTAGAAACGGCTTTAGACGGTGGTAACAGCGATCTACGTTCGGGCGGCAGGTGAGCGGTGGCCCCTGCGGCGCTCGCTACCCGCGGCACACAACCCGCGCTCGGGCCGTGCGCTTAGCTCGCAGTGTATAGGGCACCGGCGGGACCGCCGAGGTGTGCGAGGTCGCACGTGGCTGGCGAAGCTGCTCCGTCAGAGAACCCGGGCCTGCTGCGTGACCCAGATACACGCGCCACAGGCAGAGTGGGGCCCGGGGAGACGCCCTCGTAAACCTGCCTCTCCCTGGGGATCACAGGCCTGGCAGAGGAACACTGTGTCTTGGTTCGCTCTCGGATCATCCTTTCTCCTTTCTTCACAGCAACGCTCTATTCACTCTAAACAGTACTGTCGTCTTTCTTCTGCAAACCCTCTTACACCAGAGCAGTGATCTTACGGGAAGGAGA
This sequence comes from Locusta migratoria, assembly GCA_026315105.1. Lineage (NCBI taxonomy): Eukaryota > Metazoa > Arthropoda > Insecta > Orthoptera > Acrididae > Locusta > Locusta migratoria. The sequence goes on along the minus strand of CM048751.1, from coordinate 220,743,988 downwards.
TCGGGTGTACATTACACTGTAGGCAGAGTACAGTGTAATTATTGCGTCTCGACCGACACAGGAATAAAGGGTGCACGCGTGTGCAGGTACGGAGGTGACCAGCCAGTGGGACAGCAGAAACTAGAAACACTAGAGTAAATTAGAACGAGATATATATTTCAAAGAGAGATTACAATATTTATCTTTCATAAGTTTCATAACTGCAGAACGCTGATACATTGATAGTGGCCTGCTTAATGATGATTCCTAGTGCCGATCCGATAGCCAAGTCTTCACTGGTGCCTATCTGATTCCTAAGTGTTAACTGGTTCCTATCTCAGTCCCAAGTGAATGCAGTCCAGTAGTGGCCACGAGCGGAGTTGCAGCAGAGGGCGCTCGTGGCTGACGTCGTAAGAACGCCGCGCCGTGTGTCTATGGCGGCGCGCGACGTAAGTACGTGGCGCGCACTTCATACTTGTGCGACACCACAGTAATAACAAGATGGGGAGAGAGCTGTACTACAACGAAGCCCAGATACAGGATGTCCAGGAAAGGGCTCCCTAATTTCAAAATTAAATATCTCGGAAACAAAGATCGATAGAAGAATGCAGTAAACGGTATGTTTATTGTGAAAGCTGTAAGAAATTTATACAGCAGTTTGAAATAATAGTTACAAAAGCTGCTAACAGATGGCGCTGTACGCTGTACAGCTCATATCAGCATACATAACTGAAATAATCGTATGAAAACACTCTTTGCATACAATCACATCACAATGTTTTCAAAATGTACACCATTGGCACTGCAGAGGTGGTGCAAACGAAGAATAAAATTCGCCATCACATTTCGTAGTGTCTCATCCGAAATGGATTCACATGCTACAGAGATCGCCGATTCAAGCTCGTCCAGCATGGCGGGATGCTTCGGGTAGACCATGTCTTTCACTGTGCCCCACAAAAAAAAAAAAAAAAAAAAAAAAAAAAAAAAAAAAAAAAAAAAAATACGTCACAGAGAGTCAAATCCGGCGAATATGGAGGACAATCCATGTCTGCAACAGTAAATTTGGAATATTCCAAAGCAATTCCGAAAGTAGTCCTCAAGAAAGCAAAACACTTGTTCGATCCGATGTGGTCGGTCTCCATCTAGCATAAACCATTCAGTACCTGGTAGATCCTCTAACGCCTGCTATGTGGCGACAAATTGTTCCGAAATTGCAATGTAACGTGCACCAGTGACCGTTTCTCGAATGAAAATAGGGCCAGTAATGCATCTGCTGCATACTGCAGCCCACACGGTAACTTTAGGATAATACAGGGGTTTCGCTTCACACCAATATGGCTTTTCGGAACCTCAAAATCGCTAGTTCTCCTTATTTAAGTATCCATTCAGGTGGGAGTGTACTTCATCTGTAAACCAGATGCAGCCAACATCAAATCCTTCACTATCAATCAATCATTGTGAGCATCTGATTAGCAAAGGCAACCCTTTGTTGCACAGCTCGTACGGGTATGGCCTGGAGCGTTTGAATTTTGAATGGAAACATGTGTAGGCTCTTTCTCAGTATTTTCTGCGTGTTGGAACGCTTCAAACCAGTCTCAGATGCAATTCTACGGACGGATCACATTGGATTTCGCTGAATAATTCCAGAAACTGGCGATATTTTCAGGCATAACTGCGGTTTGCTTGCGGCCAGCATGCCCCACTAGATCATCAGTTACGCTGCCTGTTCGTTGAAATTTTTCGAAGAGCGTACGAATGGTTTTCGCATCGGGTCCTTTTGGAACATTAAATCGTGCTCGAAAACTTCGCCTTTTTGCCGTAGGACTCTCTTCTAATCTGTGTTACTCTAGCACCAGAAAAACGCGTTGTGCAATGGAGTGCATGGTTTTAATCTATTCCTTCGGTACGCTAATCTCCTTTCTCGTTTCATTAGTGGAACTGATCACTCTGGGCTTCGGATCACTATTTATACTAGGCATTACGTATGGCGATTACAGCGCCAACTGTTAGCAGCTTTTATAACTATTATGTCAAACTGCAGTATAAAATTCTTAAAACTTTCACAATAAAAATACCGTTTACTGCATTCCTCTATCGATCTTTGTTTTCGAGATATTTAATTTTGAAACAGGAAGTCCTTTACTGGACACATTTTAGGATAATTGAAATTTACGATACACCAATACACACATCAAAGAAGTGTTGCATCAGCACGATTCTACAGCTCTATAGCTATTTACATTAAAATGGAATAGAGATATAAGAGAACAACAGTTCAGTCCACTTTAGTGCTCATGGAAACAGAAACTGACAAATTGTACAACAGTAACATAGACATTCTGAGTTTATGTTCGAGATTTCTGCATACACCACTGATTATTATAGACAAGGTATTGCACAGGTACTAGTTACATTTCACACAGTTCTGACGGAATGTCAAACAAGTCAACCGAAACTTCACATGCGATTGCCAAATGTATGAACTTCTAACCATTGATATTCACAGTTCTCACAGTTGGATGTTTGAACTATTTCGCATTGTTTTTGTCTCTGTCACAGTGATACGGTCTATTTAATTTCTATTTCTGTAATTTACAATTGTTCAAAATGTTCAAATCTATGGGACCAAACTGCGTGGTCATCAGTCCGTAGCTTACAAACTACTTAAACCTAGGTAAACTAACCTATGGACCAACACACACACGCCTATGCTCCAGGGAGGACTCGAACCTCCACGGCAAGCAACCGCGCGCTCCGCAGCGAGACGCTTTAGACCGCTCGGCTACTCTACCGCAGCTTTACAATTGTGAAGAGTATGATGTTTTGCAGATAATTTATTTGATTGATTATTTTAGTAATTTGCATTCACTAAGTAGGTGGACATGAACTGCTATTCATAAATCTTCGGAAACTGAGTCGTTCACCATCAGCGGTCTTCACCTGAGGATCGACGGACCACGGAGCAGCCTCAGCAGCTACGGCATCAGCACACCCACCGTCTGCCGACGCCTTCCCTGACTCTGCACGAAACCGCGAAGAACAGCCGCCAGCAAAGATTCCAAAGGAGAGTTAACATCTTCAAGCCTACTTTTCAATCATACTTCGTCAATTCATTTGTAAATAGTATTCAGTTCACATGAAGAGTATTCTGTTTATTGTTTCCAGACCATCGAGAAGCCCGTTGTGTTTGATACTTTAATTATCCCTCGAGAAGTTTTTTGGTTGACATTAAATTGAAATTTAATGGAAGATCTTTTAAGTAACATCAGAAGGAGGACTTTTATTTAAAGAGTTGTATAAACCCATACGGCGCTCTGCACGCGTAGTTCCACGAATAAATTGCTATACGAGAATTGTGTGTGTGAAATGTTTAATAACAATCCGAAAATTCTGAGAATCGAAACGCACTTACACTGTCGGTTCAAAAAAGAACAAACAAGATAGACAAATGTTAGTAGAGATCCACGCATATATAAAAAGAACGATGTGCAAAGCATACGATAACTACCACTCTCACGCCGTAGCAAAGATCTTTGAGAGAACCGGGAAAATTCTGGTTTTACGAAAAATCGATAAGCGGGTGGAAGGGCTCAGGTCATACAAACATACCGTTGCGACTCTATCAAAAGAACTCCCGAATGGAGCACATGGTAATACACATCCTTGGTAGGAGAAGCAACGAAGACAACTGGAAACAAATAAGTCGCAATTAAATGATGGACTCGCAATTCGGATTTTCGATGACTGCTTTACCGCATTGTATTTGAGGCTAATTTTCCGTTTTGCACAAAGCCCACAGCGACTCGAAAAATGTCTGGATAACTTCTATTCTTGAACATATTCTCAGTTCTAATATAGTAAATTTGAGACGGTGGATCTTCTGTCGATGCATCATCACGGCCTTAGGAAAAATTGATAGTGCGAAACTCAACTTGTCCTTTTCTCTCATAACATCCTGTAAGCGTTGGATGAAGTTCAACGGATAGATTGCGTATTACTTGATCTCCGAAAGGCGTCCGGCACTGTACCGCACTGCAAACTCAGAAGGAAGTTACGAGCTTATATAATAGCTTTACAGAGACGTGAGTGGATCGAAGACTTCTTGAGTGTTAAAATCCAGTACGTTGCCCTCGACGGTGAATGTTCATGAGAGTCAAATGTTCAAATGTTTGTAGAACTTATGGGACTGAACTACGGGGTCGTCAGTCCCTAAGCTTACAAACTACTTATGAGCTAGCTAAGACTTAGTACGGAACAAATATCCATGCCCGAGGGGGGATTCGAACTCCCGACCGTAGTGACCGTGCACACCGTGACTGGAGCACCTCAGTCCCCGCGGCCACCGCGGCCGCCTCATGAGAGTCAGAAGCTACCCACGGAAGTGTGATACGACTGATATTCTAGCTACATAAATGAGCTGATGAACATAGTGAAAGTAGCTTGTTAAATTTTGCATGAATGATCTCGGGCAGTAGAGTTCAGGAAATGGAAGGTAAAACGCTCACTGCTACTATAAATTATTTCTCGAGTGGCCACAGTTCTTGTGCAACGGAAATTTATCAAACTGCTCACTCCTTAAGGGAAAAGCCAACGTTTTAACAAACACACACACACACATATATATATATATATATATATATATATATATATATATATATATATATATAAAAGAATAGATAATTAAACATGGAAAGGGGAGCATGAAATTATAAGGCAGAGGTTTGATACTTTAAATTATTTTCTATTCAATAAAATGAACGAGCAAGATGTGGGGAGACAATGAAGCAGACAGCTTGTACAACAGTGAATTAAATTATAAAGTTACTGCCCATAATAAAATACATATAATAAGGAATACAAGTGTATTATAAGCCACAGTGGCTTCTTAAAAAAAGAATTTTTTTAATACTTCATGTGGAATGCACAACCAGTTTCGATGCACTATGGCATCGTTTCAAGTGCTCCACAGTTAAGAAATTGTAATGTATCTTACTTTTCGTCTTTACTTTGTCCTTTTATAAAACATTTCTTTGCTGTGGAGCACTTGAAAATGATGCCACAGTGCATCGAAACTGGTTGTGCATTATACATGACGTATTAAAATACTTCCTTTTTTAAGAAGCAACTGTGGCTTATAATACACTTGTATTCCTTATTATATGAATTATTCCGGTTGCGCTCCTAACTGACATTATGTCAAATTGCATAATAAAATAGTTTCTGCCCTCTATGTTCAGAAAGGTAACATGAGAGGATATTTGCAGATACGCAGGGGATTAAGTAAGCACACTCATTCATTCACAGACACGCGCATAATGCTTGCGACACTCACTCACGCGGGAACACTTCATAGCAGTGGCGTTGTCATTGGAGCCCACGCTAGGGTTATTTGGGTTACAACGGGGAACGAAATCGGCCGTGATTGATTTGATTTGATTTGATTTTCTCAGGGAAGTCAAAACATTCTTGGTCCAACCCGCCACTGCCCGCACCGAAACTAAGTTTATTGTGCGGTATCGCTCCCTGTGTATCTAGTATATCCAACCAATGCCCTTGAAAAGTGCAAGGAGTCCCTTTACCAGTTCTTTATTAGACAAAATTTCTTCGGATTTGGTTGTTGGTTTGAGTTCCAGTTTTTGCCAGTTTTGAGTCTGTATGCACCAGCCGCTGCCTCCATCTTGACCCAAAGGTGTAATGTGGGCATATCCAACACGGTTTCCATCGCAGCAGTTGGTGTGCTGCTAATTCCGCCTGTTATGGCTAAGCAGGCTAATCTCTGCACCTTACCAAGCTCCTTAGCAGCAACCTGCTGTTCTACCTTCTTCCACCACACCACCGCCCCATAGGTGATCCTGGGTCTAATCACCGTGGTGTATATCCAGTGCATACCCTTGATGCTAAGGCCCCAATCGGCCGTGAACATTCAAAGCAATCTTCACGGCTCTAATCAGTCAGCGCTTGCTATGCCGCCCCGAGCACGTTACACGTTACACCGCGTACTAATATGGGTTTTTCAGCGGGGATCGAGATCTGGAATCTCAATACCTTTTGACCTATTGATCTGTAAATGTAATCATTTCATGTGCCCCATGTGCACTGTTTCAACAATAAATCGTGAGTCAATTTGAATACTCATTTAGAGATGGAATGTGCATTTCAGATTTCCACCTGCAACATCTATGTCAATTATCGAAATATACAATAAATACACCACATATGCTGAAGTTTTTAGTCGCTAATGAATTACCTGCATTGTTGGAAGATGTTTCCTTGCATTCGAGGTGTCGTATGTACATGCAGCACGATGGTGCGCCAATACATTACACAAGACCCGTTATACAACATTTAAATGCAGTGTACCCCAACCGGTGGATTGGTAGACGTAGCCTCATTCGTTGGCCAGCACGACACCGCCGAAAAACAGGAGACCGTTTAGTATTCTACACCGAAGATACAAATGTTTCTCAGAGTGAATATGATTCCTTTGTAGTCGTTCTCGTTGAACTTCGATGTTCCCAGTGATGTACATCTGCAGCGTTCCCTTTTGTCTTTTCCGCTTTAACAGCTCTTTTGTGATGCAGTCTGCTTCGCAGGCAGGTCACGAATTTGCGTCGGAGCACGTACGGAGGGAATCTCATTACGTACCACTTGTTCCTTCTCATACACTATGCAGCTGGTCCAGGGGCACCGAGACACATCTGGGAAACGAGCTGTAGATCGATACCAGCGGCCTTCACTGTCTGCCTTGTGATCCCATTAACACGGCAGACCGCAATAGTGACGACATTGGGCACCGAGTCTGGGGCGCTTGCATAATTTTATACGAATTAACATGTGGAGGGTTAGTAATCTTATTTCGATACCAGCGTTAGTTCTCAGCCTTTTCTAGTTACTTATTTATTCCATTCTTTTGTTAGTCCAACTCTTTCTTCACACTGTTCCAGTGCCTCCTGCCTCATTTTCTGTCCATAACATCTTCATTTTCAGGAGGTTCAATAATTATGACGTAACATTTCTTGAGCAATATGTAGTAAAATAATATAATTTTCGAGGATCGTAGTCTGAAATATTACGAAACATCTACGACATGCGTAAAGAATAGAATTAGTAGTAATAATTTACAAACTAATTCCTTATGCATAGGTTTTTCATGTATCTAATTGTTTCTGACGACATATATCCTGAAATGTGTGTCGTATTACTCTATTGTTTCGAATGTACATTCAATGGTATAAGTCCATATCATCTGAAAAATATATCACGAATGGAGACAGTAGAGTCGAAAGCTTATGCGTCATTGGTGATTTTTATGAACCTTATAGTTTATGACCTCGTATCTCATAATATTCAATCGTATACGTAAGTAATGTTTAAAATGTATCGCGAATGCAGTTAGTAATGTGGTGGTAATAAATTGTGACGGTATGTCTAATGACGTTTTAATGTGTGACTAGCGCTAAAATAGTAAGCGTAAACCTGCTTCGTTTTATGATTTTCTTGGTGTTGTCAGCAATTAAATGTTTCGCACCTGTTTGGAATGATATTTAAAGTTTTTTACAACTTACCAGGTGCTGTTATTCACAAATAGTGTGTGAGTAAAGTCTCGTTATGTCATACGATACAGCACTTTCTTATGGCTCTTAATTTATGACATATCTCCTGGAGTATATGTCGTAGATGTTTGTTACCTACACAACTATAATTATCTCACGGTAAAGAATCTTCATACTAAGATTGGTTGATATCGACCCATCAGTTTAGGAGAAGATGTGAAACAGTGTCATCTGATTGGCGGTTTTTCGGTGCTAAGAATGTTAATAACAGAAATATTATTGTACATGTGAATTCGTAAAGAAAATACATGAATCTTTTACATTTAACTAGTTTACTGACTGGTGGAGCTGTAACAGAGAAAAATCAGATGGTAAAAACTCATTATAAATTGGGTTACTCTCGAGATGTACACATGAAATTCGAGAAATGAGAGTAGTTTAAGAAGAATATAATTATTCCAATTCAAATGTTTGTTAAGCTTATGGGACTTAACTACGGGGTCATCAGTCCATAAACTTACAAACTACTTACGAACTACTTACGAACTAGGACGGCACAAATATCCATGCCCGTGGGGGGATTCGAACCCCCGACCGTAGTGGCCGTGCTGGCCGTGACTAGAGCGCCTCGGTCACCTTGGCCACCACGGCCGGCATAATTATTCCAATTGCAAAGAATACAAGTGGGAAAATTACACATCAGTTTAATAAGTCATGGTTGCAAAATACTAAAACTAATTATTTCAGAGGAATGCAAAAACTGGTAGAATCCGAACTCAGGAAGATCAGTTTGGATTTAGGAAAAATGTAGGCACACTTGAGGCAATGCTCATACTACGACGTATCTTAGATGAAAGGTTAAGAAGAAGGCAACTTACTTTATAGCAATTTTAAATTATTGACTGGAATTCACTCTTTCAAAATATGAAGGTAGCAGTATTAAAATATAGGGACTCAAAATTTACATTCAACTTGTAGTGAAACCAGACAGCAATTATAAGAGTCGAAGAGAATGAAAGAGACACAGGGGTTTGGCAAAGGAGTAAGGGTTGTAACTTTTCTTCATTTTTTTTTTTTTCTGTGCGTTGAGCAAGTTCCACGTGTTCAAAGGAGAGTATAAGATGAACAATCACAAGAGCAAATTAAGGGTAATGGAATGTAAGAAAATCGAGCGATATTGAAGGAATTAGCCTAGGTAATGAGAAAATAAAAGTAGTTGATGTGTTTTGTTATTACGGTAACAAAAGAACTTCTGATGGCCGAAGTAAAGAAGATATAAAATGCGAAATGGTCATGGAAAAAACGTCGTTACTGTAGAAGAGAAATTTAAATGTTAGGAAGTATTTCCATGAACCATTTGCCTGGAGTGGAGGATTGTACGGGAATGAATTGGAGAAAAACGAAATTTCTCGCATACACTGACGAAATTTTGGGATCGACTGGTGGGGCACAGTCTGAGATTTCAAGGATTCGTCAGTTCAGGATTGTTGAGAGATGTGTGCTGTGAAAATAGCAGACGTTCATGGAGAGAAAAAATACAGTAGGCAGGAACGAAAGGCTATAGGTTGTGGTCATTATTCAGAGACGAAGATGCTTACATAGGATCTGCTAACTTGGAGAGCAGCATGAAACCAGTTTTTGAAGACCAACACATTAACGACAACAGTAGACGCATGTGATATTTTGAAATTACAACTCCACCCACTCTTACGGAGGGTGTGAATGACTTTCAAGTGACATTAAATTATAAGATATTTTTCCACATTAGAATCTGAAATAATAGTGAGCTCTGACCGCATTGCATAGCCTTGTAAATGACAGTTATAGTTCGTTACATCGCTACACTGGCGCGTCGAGCAGTTCTCTTTCCGTTTTGTCGATGATATGCAACGTTGATGGTGTTTCCTATTGCAGCTTATGAAATGAAGACCTTTTCCATCTACGGTGCGTGGGATTTAAGTTTAATTCAAAACATTATATACGTACACTTTTATTTCTCAGATTTCACGTAGCCTAAATTTCACGAAATATCCCCACATTACGTCGATAAAATGTTCAAATGTTTGTAAATATATCGGACTTGAACTAAGGTAAACTAACCTAAGGACAACATGCACACACATGCTCTAGGGAGAACTCGAACATCCGACGGCGAGCAACCGCGCCCTCCGCAGCGAGGCGCCTTAGACCGCTCGGCTACTCCACCGCGGCCACTTCACGAGGGTTTGTAAACAATTACAATTTTGTTGTTCACAAGGCCACTTGTCATGAATATAAAAGTAAAAAAAATTAATTAAAATAATTAACTAAAATTTTCGTTTTATTTCCTCGAGACTCCAAATCAGCACTAAATTTGGTGGGTTGCATAAAAAAATTATCCCCCATTCCCACATCTTGAGAGAGTTACGGCTGGGTGGTGGAGTTCAACATCATTGGATATATCCTTCGAGACGAATATCTTTTAATTCTACTTTTCCATACTACATTCGCACCACAAAGAATTTCTGCAGATTTTTTTACAAATCAATAACGTGGAATGAGGTTTTATTGATTAACACAAACACTTTGAAGAAGGCTTTATAATTTATAAAAAGAAGAAATTCTCAGTTTCCGAATGTAACCCCACGATTTCTATTTGTAAGGTGGCGGCACAGACTCTCAGTGTCTCATCGCCTGGGTGCTGCACGTACAAACGTATCGATATCGCAGTTTTTCATTAAAAACTATGGGGAGTTCATTTGAAAAATTTCAGAAGCATAAATATCTTTAAGCATGCTACATATGAAAGGTGGCAGAAGAAAATAATAGTCGATGCCTTGTTTCTAATTATAAACTCAAAACATTTCATACAGTAACGTTTATATTGTTTGAAGGATGTCGTTGATCATGAGTATGGGGTTTCTTTGAAGAATGATCTGACTCTTCCCCAGACCTAGGATTTTACTAACTTTGAAATTTTTGTATTACTTTCAATATTTATACAATGTTGCAACGATGACTATTTCTTTTTCTTTTACTTTCGGCGGTATGCCAAAACACTAAACAAAGCTTAAGTAATAGGTGGTTAACAAAATATAACAATTGTTCCAGAAGGTCGTATAATCTTACGTTCGACTCCTGAAATTTTTAACATATAGTATGGTACGGTAAGTAGGCCTGAAATTGAAATTTTGAAGAAAAAAAATGTGGATTCAGGAATTTCTTTCCACAAATGAGGGGAAATATATTTCCAAAGCTTTGCCAAATGTTCTGAGTACATTTTTCCACTTGCTCTGTTTAAAAAAATTGTTGGTAGAAAAGTCAGAAGAGTTTATAAATTTATAAATCACCTTCCAGGCAAGACTGCGCATTTTCACTTCTGACATGTAACAAAAAGTAGTATTTTAAACAGCGAGTAAGCCAATAGGCACGTAAACCTAAGGCATGCCTTCGGATCCGAAACTTGTAATCTGTCAGTGAGCTGTTTTGTAGATTATATTCGGCTGAACTGGCAAACGCTCCTATATAATTTACTCTTGTGGTTAGTGATGCATGTCCTTCTTGGTTTGTTATAGTATAATATTGACCCATCTTCTCTAAATAATAATAAAAAAATAAAAATAAAAACCTTTCCCTTTAGTTCATACAGAGATTAAGACCGAAAGTCATTGCTTCTCAACATACGTAAATATTCAGACCGAAATTAGTGTGTGTGATCCACCTCGGCGGAAAGACAATGTGCTATCTCCATGGTAGATGGCACCCATACGTTAGTGGAAGTTGCAGGGATTCATTACTCCTGTGAAGGAACTAAAGGGTTCCAATTTTTATCCAGCTGAAAGCCGTTGTCACGATTTATTTTTTGCAACCGTCGAAATCAGCAGTAGCAGAACACTGCATTTCCATGGGACATTCCATGGAATACAACAAAACTACAATTTTAGCTCCAGTTTCCGGCTTTTGGAATTCAGTCATCAAAGAAGCGGTTGATAATCGTGACAATGGCTTTCAGCTGGATACAAATTGGAACCCTGTAATTAAAGCTATCGAGGCACAGCGGAATCGATGGAATCATTCGATTCTCAATTATTAGAGGAGTGTTCACTTTCACCACCGAGGGCAGCACACATAGCTCCGCCGTACCACGCATGTCACCATCTAACACATGCGCAGTAAGACTCGAGCGTATTTCGCATGCGCAATACTCGGCATAAATACCGCGAACGTACCTGCGCTATTGAGTAGTTACCTACTCACCTGAAGATGGCCGGACGTCTCTGGGCCGAAATATCGTTGCAGAATGCCAATGGGATCCGACTGCAAATCCTCAAATAACTGGAAGAAGAAATACGCCGGGGAAAAAATATTGGCCGTCTGTTTGTCAGAGTTCTTATTGCCAGTAGAGTGAAACTTATCATAAAAACATTCAAAAAGCAAATGTCTCACACCATGCACAACACACGAACGACATATTGCCAAATTCTCATGATGTATAGTGATGAATTCCAAGACTGTAAAAGCATATCGTGAAAGACTGGCGCAAACAACAGATTATAGACCAAGCCAACAACTTAATAGCATCTGCTCTGTCATGAATTTCTCTGCCCTCCTGTAAGGTGGCATGATTTTGAACTCTCACGAAAACATTATTGACCTGTAGAAACGAGTAAAAGTCACAAGGTTTACAAAGAAAGTTGCATTTCGGTGGTATTACTTTAATATTGTTTGTCGGTTAAGCATCGTCAACGACAAAAGTCCTGCCGCAGCGCGTCATATCGGTTTGACCACTCCATAAATACATACCAAGAAAAATTTATTTTTCTGCATAAGGGGCTTCAGAACATGTTCTAAATGTAATTGATACAGTTTCCAGCTTTCAAGATTTTGAGCACCTGACGAAAACATGACCACATTCTCTGCGGAGATCGTCAAGTTCTTGCGAGACACATGGACCGATATTTTCATTGGGTCCCTGCAGACACAAAGACACTGTGGATAGCAGCTTAGCCTTTGCAGTGATAGATACGGTGCAGTGTACCAGAGTGTAACTTTGTTCATATTAGCAACTAGAACTAACGTGGTCTTCTCAGTTCGATGTGTCAATGCAAGTTTTATATTAACACCATATTCACTCCCTGTTTCGTCAGTGTATATGACAAATCTTCCGTCAGGTGTTGCAATCAAGGCTTTGGTCAGTCGTTGAAAGAACTCTGCAGAGTCAAGTGTTTTTTCAGTTGATTTCAATTCCGCTTCGGAAATGTATTTGGTGAATTTGCGTTGGAGTATTCTGTGTTTCGGTTTGAACCTCTGGCGCAACCGTGAACAAAAATTAACTCTTACCTATACTACACATTTGCTGCTAAGGCCCATTGCTGAAGAGCTGTTACGTTTCCTGGCTTCAAAAAACCTGTCAATGGTCCATTAATGTATAGCACCAAATTTATAAACTCTGAATACTCCAGTTTTGATCCTCCGTTTCCCATTTCGTTAATAGATTGCCCTTGTTCGTTGCTTCGGGTTCATACGCTGAATCTTCACCCTTTTCTTCCCCATTTCATATGTGAGGATGTTGGTGCTCTGGGATACACCGCAATACTTGTATTTTCGACAAAATCTGAAAACCCGTCTGTTTTATCTTCATGGACTTCTACAAACTTCATTTCTTGTTGCACAGTACAAAATCGTTGATACAATTAGTTGACGATTAAATGAGAACTTTCCAAAATCGTTGTGTTCACAGCTAGTAATGTAAAGCCATTCTCTCACAATGAATTCAAGAAAACGTGAGAATTCGTGTTTTCCTTAGTCGGCCACGTTTTCGTCGTTGGACTTGAGAACTTCAAATTCCACTGGCGAACTTGAAGAAGGTTGAAATTTCCTGGCAGATTAAAATTGTGTGCAGGAAATCAAATTTTAAAACTCGAAAGAGTATAGCCCAAATCAGTCACATGACGTAAACAGATTAACTTAGACAAACAGTGACGAATTCATCAGCAATTAACTCGACAGGTTTACAATTATCAAATATTACTGGAACAGAAATGGTACCAATAGATAAACTTATATTGGTTAATGAGCACAACTACGAACAGAAGGTAATAAAGGGAACGGATAATCTGTAATCAGAGGGTAAACTGCACAAATGCATCCACGGGCGGCAGTAACTCCTCGTGGAATGAATATGCCCTACCGATATAGAACGCCTGCTCCCCGCGAAAGGAAACGGAGTAACAAACAGCCACTCGGCAAATAAAGGCCCTAGACGCAATTAGCAATCTAATGCAAAGTTCAAATATACTAATTCAAGAAAATTTCCGTCGAAAACTGAAATTTCATGGTCAATCATACATATAACACAAGAACATTACACCTACGTACCCGCTGGGGTTCGATTACGAGGATTAGTCAAACCGATGAAGACACATATACTAAGATCAAATCATCAAGGGAAAGATGAAACAAACCGGTCACTCTACACCACAACCGAATCGTATCATTAACCGGCTGCAGGGAAACAGTACCTAGACCTCACACTAAGAGGAGTGGGTATGCACACATCAAAATGGTAATAACATTCTAAGTCATCGACGCCACAACGCGGCGTACTGTACTGTATAACGTATTAATAGATTTAAAGTAATTACATTTCATTCTACCGATACTCAGCTTTTTAAGATCACGATGAATGGGGGTTCTGTTCGCTGCAACATTATTCTCCTGGGGCGTCGTGGTAGAAATAAATACTCGATATGTATAATTTTTCACTTCTTCTTTAATTTGAACTTAGCTTCTGCTCCACCAAAATATAACAATAACGTACACAAATTACCAAAACAACACAGACTGACAGATTCCAAAGTACTCGACAAAAGACAAATCTGGAACCCCCCACGCAAGGCGGTGAGGCAAATATATAACATCGGCAATAATGATGTTACATTATCCATTGTTCATAACAATTGAATATAGTAATTTACAATTAACGAACACAACAGTAAAACATTTCATGTATACAAAAATAATCACAATATAAAATGAAAACTATGCATACAATAATTTTAGATGGCACATGTATTTTTAAGACGAAATTTCCGATCTTTCTGTTGACAACAAAGTGCGATGTTAAATATCAATTAATTTGTTAATGAATACATCATACATGTTCCTAACATATATTGAACTATCAAATGTCATGGCCATTCACAAAATATATTCAAAATTTCACGTCTGTCAATATATACAAAGAATTAAATATTGATAATTAATGTAATAATCGAAATAACACGACTTGTTTATGAGCCTAACATACATACAATGCTATTAATTTTCATTTCTTATTTTTTTTTACAAAAGATTTTACAATTCGTCTGTTTAAGTCTTGAAATGACATACAATGACACAACTATTGTTTATAGAACTGTCTGCAAAGAAAATATATGAATCTCTTAATTAATGAACTCTATCACTTGTTTTAATCACAGTATCACCGAGGCACTGTCCTACACTGATTCCTAGGCTGGCTTTATCGTTTTTAACTAACTTCACACGCAACTTTTATTACTATTGAACCAGATGATTCCGGATCCGAAGCAGACGATATCGTAGGATAACATTGAGATGAGGGGGGTCAGCAGTATCGTTACAACTGCAATAACAGAAATGACGCATTGAGTCTTCCGATGAAGAAAGTTAGTGGGATGTCACCATGATGTACTCCATAGGACAAGATGAAGAAGGAGAGGTACACTCGGAGTAATACCAGAACGGGCGCAATGCAACCCGACTGTTTCCAAAGCGAGCTTCCCTTTGTAACCTGCATCGGTCCGCATAGAAACGTTGTCAATACGACCGCTCGTCGGTGGAGACTCCAATAAACCAGCAAGCCGCGGCCTCCTTGCGGCTGCAGATCAACTCGCTGTTTCCTCGCCGGCAGGAACTGCCAAATCCATTCTCCGCACCAATACAAGCAAATCGAACCGGCACGGCTCAGTCATGCTGAGAGGCCGCAAGCGAATCTTGGTGGCATTTTCTCTCTACTTTAGCTGATTATGAGGAGAGTGTCGTCGGAGTTTCATAGTTTCGTACTTTGTCTGGACTCTACCATAAAATTATGGGCTAGACGTGTTAAGGTGTTGCAGATGCCTCATGCTGTGTTCAACCAGCCTTCCCTTTCTGCTAAGTCGTACCACTTTTTCATATATAGACCGATGTGTCATGCAACAGCCTATTAGTGATCCAGTTTTTCCACTCGTGTTAATATATACGTGTGGGCGTTAAAGACAAAGCTGTCGTGCGCCAAAATAACTTAATAATCACCCCATCTGTGACGGAAGGAAATACTGTCTTCAGGTTTTGGATTTAGCTATTTACGATACCTTCGCGCAATTTACTTATTGCACCTCTGAATAGTGTGGTATCGACCCCACAAGCAGGGGACCTAATGCCCTGCTATTCGGTAAAAGTTAAAAATTTGGAAGTATTTGTGTGTGACGTTAACAGAAATATATTAATGGTAACTGTTTCTCATTGACGAAATACCTTTTCATAATGGCGGCCATTAGTGTGAGTTCACGCTGCATTTGCTGCCAATAAATTGTTTACTGTTCATCCAATGTTACTTCGTCTATCTGGAAGCCCATTTAAAGCTCGGTGAGTGCTCGTATTGGGAAAATTGTTATTGCCACTATACAGTAAATGAGAGTGTTAGAGCAAATTATTTGCTGGGTGTCGTTGGTTGTACGTATGTTAATTGAATTTTACTGCTCTGCTCCGGGAAATCTGTAGTCACGCGATCTCTGTTCTATTTGTGGATTTAGTGACCCTGGCATGTCTATTGATTACATGCATTTTAGATTTCGTTTAAAAAAAATCACATATGCTGTTTAGACACTGGGGTTGTGATCAGACTTTGACTAAGCGGAACACTCTAGATTTACTTCTTTTTTATCATTCTTGTATTTCTTACAGTTCAAGTCCTCTCCCTTTTTACTACTTTCAAGTTTTAAATTTGAAACAATAGTTGTATTTGAATAGCGTCAATTATCACATTGCGTAAGATATGATATGAATTTCATATCGCTGTAACATCTTATAATATAAAACGTTATTGCTGATACACTAGAATTCTACTGCTGCATAAATTGAAAGTTTTGTCTTTAGCAGTGGAGGTGCGTCCTGTGTGTTCGCTGGTTCAGTGAACCCCCGGAAAAAAGCTCGTCGTGCAAAAAATTAAATACAAAAATAAAATAAAAAGTAAATAGAAATATATAATCCCTGAGACTGATTTTCATCTCAAATATGTGAAAACCATTAAAGATAAATCTGAAGCGTTGAATTAAAATTTGTGATGCTACCGAGAATCAAACCCGAAAACTGTCTTGAGCAGTTAAACCGGCAACCCACGCGCAATGGAAATATTCTAGACCTTATAGCCACAAACAGGCCTGACCTTATTAACGATGTCTGTGTAGAGACAGGAATTAGTGATCATGATATCATCATAGCGTCGATGGTGACCAAAGTTCATAAACCAGTCAAGAAGGCTAGGAGCGTGTTTTTGTTGGGAAAAGCCGACAAGCAAATGTTACGATCGCACTTAGAAAATGAATGGGCATCGTTTAATTCTGGGACTATGGATGTAGAGGACTTGTGGACTAAATTTAAATGCATTGTTAATGAAGGGTTAGAGAAATATGTGCCAGTAAAGACGATTAAGGATGGAAAAGATCCACCGTGGTATAATAATAATGTTAGAAAGCTGCTGAGAAAGCAAAGGCTGTTGCACTCTCGATTCAAAAAAGAACACGCAAATGATGACAGGCAAAAGTTAGTAGAGATTCGTGCGTCTATAAAAAGATCGATGCGTGAAGCATACAATAATTATCACAGCCATACCTTAGCAAAAGATCTTTCCGAGAACCCGAAAAAATTCTGGTCCTATGTAAAATCGATAAGCGGGTCAAAGCCCACTGTCCAGTCACTAGTTGATCATTCCGGGGCAGTAATAGAAGAAAGCAAACGGAAAGCTGAAGTTCTAAATTTAACCTTTAAGAAATCTTTCACGCAGGAGGACCGCACAAATATACCATCATTTGATCAACGTACTAATTCCGAAATGGGGGACATAACAATAGGTATTTCCGGTGTAGAGAAGCAGCTGAGAGAGCTAAATACGAAAAAGTCTGCTGGTCCGGATGGAATACCAGTTCGGTTTTACAAAGACTATACTGCGGCATTGGCCCCCTACTTAGCTTGCATTTATAGCGAGTCTTTAATTCAGCGCAAAGTTCCTAGTGATTGGAAAAAAGCGCAGGTGACTCCCGTGTATAAGAAAGGAAAGAGAACTGACCCATACAATTACAGGCCAATATCGTTGACATCAGTTTCATGTAGAATTTTAGAGCATATTCTCAGTTCGAACATAGTAAATTTCCTTGAAACGGAAAAGCTTCTTTCCATGAATCAGCACGGGTTTAGGAAACATCGTTCATGTGAAACTCAGCTTGCCCTTTTCTCACATGACATCTTGCGAGTCATGGACGAAGGGCAACAGGCGGATTGTGTTTTTCTCGACTTCAAAAAGGCGTTCGACACGGTGCCACACTGCAGACTGCTAACGAAGATACGAGCTTATGGAATAGGTTCACAGATTTGTGACTGGCTGGAAGACTTCCTAAGTAATAGAACGCAGTACGTTGTTCTCGACGGCGAGTGTTCATCAGAGACGAGTGTATCGTCAGGCGTGCCCCAGGGGAGTGTGATAGGACCGCTATTATTTTCTATCTATATAAATGATCTGATGGACAGAGTAAGTTGTAATTTGCGGCTGTTTGCTGATGATGCTGTGGTGTATGGAAGGGTGTCGTCTGTAACTGACTGTAATAGCATACAGGTTGACTTAGACAAAATTTCTAGTTGGTGCGAAGAATGGCAGCTAGCTCTCAATGTAGAAAAATGTAAGGTGATGCGCATGAGTAGAAAAAACAATCCTATAATGTTCGAATACAGCATCAGTAGTGAGCTTCTTGATGCGGTCGCGTCGTTCAAATATCTAGGCGTAACATTGCAGAGCGATATGAAATGGAACGAGCATGTAAGGACAGTTGTGAGTAAGGCGGACAGCAGACTTCGGTTTATTGGGAGAATTTTGGGAAGATGTACTTCACCTGTAAAGGAGACCGCGTATAAAACGCTTGTACGACCACGTCTTGAGTATTGCTCAAGTATTTGGGACCCGCAGCAGATCGGTTTGAAGGAAGACATAGAGGCGGTTCAGAGGCGAGCAGCTAGATTTGTTACCGGTAGGTTCGACCAATGCGCGAGTGTCACGGAAATGCTCCGGCAACTCAATTGGGGATCGCTGGAAGAAAGACGACGTTCTTTTCGTGAATTTCTGTTAAGTAAATTTAGAGGGCCGGAATTTGAAGCTGAGTGTAGTACGATCTTGCTGCCGCCTACTTACATTTCGCGTAAAGATCACAAAGACAAGATAAGAGAAATTAGGGCTCGTACGGAGGCATATAGGCAATCTATTTTTCCTCGTTCAATTTGGGAGTGGAATAGGAAAGGAAATGCCTAGTAGTGGTACAGTGTACCCTCCGCCACGCACCTTACGGTGAATTGCGGAGTATGTATGTAGATGTAGATGTAGACCTCCATGCTTACTAGGCAGACGTCTTACCGCTAGATCACCGCATCACTAGCGATTAAGGCGCCTCGAAATAATGTAAGCACGATTTCCTTCACATCACAAACTTTAATTCAGCTTCTGTGTTCCATAAAATGTTGCCACTACTGCCAGGGCTCTCCATGCAGCGGAATAGGACCTCAGCGATGGACATATAGGAACATTGCTGTCTAAGGTGATATAAATATCAATGTAAATAGAAATATATAATCCCTGAGATACTATATATGGAGGTCCGGATTCGATTCTCGGTCGCATCACAAATTTTAATTCAATGCTTCAGATTTATATTTAATGTCTTTGACATAGTTGAGACGAAAAAGTGTTTCTAAATTCTTCGTTTCGGTCTCTCATCAGGTCTTTTGATAGTGTTAGATATATCGTTGCCCACACGTCAAGTCACGTAGGCCTTAGCAATACTAGGAAATTCTCTGCAAAGTATCTCTAGCCGGCATCTTGGCGCCTATTTTTACATCTGCTGGCGACAGTGTCCCGCTGGACCAGACAGATTTCCCTTTGCTGAGACGCAGGCGTGGAGCGTCCAGCCATGTATTAGATTGTAAACTCTGCTACCTACTACTGACAGTTTTGAGATGGAAACATTACATTTTCTCAACTAATGTTTACAATTTTATGCTTGCAATGATGTAATGTTTATATCAGAACACATCAGAACATGCCGATTATAATGTTTTGGAATGTTAAATATGACACGCTCATTTTTCTTGTGTTGCCATTGGTCGCCAAAAGTTTTAAATTCTCTGAGTTCTATTGCTTTAATTACTTGACGTTGCTTTCTCTACGGCATAACGTAAGTTTCCTTCTGCTTGTGTACAGTACCTTTTTATATATGTAACATTCTATCTTGTACCATGTAATTTTTGTAAACTTATTGCTACACATTATATGCAGGTTTGTCACACTTGAAAATGGCCTAACATAGATGCCGAAACCGGTAGTGTGGGCTTAAATAAAGCACCAATAAATGCAACTGGAGCTGGACTTTCGTTAAATTTCAACACATCGTCCATCTCTTTCAACTGTTCTTTCAGGTCCTATGCAGTCTCTGACAAAATTACAGTGTCATCGACAAAACGCAATGTTTTTATTTCTTCACCCTGAACATCAATTCCTTCTCCAAATTTCTTCTTGCTTTCCTTTATAGTTTGCTCAATGTACAAACTAAATGACATTGGAGAAAGGCTACAACCCTTTCTTATTCCCTTCGCAACCTCTGCATCCCTTTCATGCCCTTCAACCCTGATAACCGGTGTATGCTTTTTGTACTAGTTGCAAATAACCCTCCGTTCTCCATATTTTACTCCTGCTGATTTCTGAATTTGAAACAGTCTATTCCAATCAACATTGTCAAAAGCTTTTTCCAAATCTACAAAAGTTAGAAATGTAGGTTTGCCTTTCCTTAATTTATCTTCTAAGATAAGCCTAAAGTGATTATTTCCTCCTGTGGTCCAATATTTCTGCTGAATCCCAGCTGATCTTCTCCGAGGTCGACTTCTACCATCTTTCTTTTACTGTTACATGAATACTAAAGTAATCATCTCCTTAAGCCACCAACCTTGGCACATGTGTTCGCTGAAAATTAAAATAAATTGCTATTATAGTGAAAAAATCTATTCCCTGATTCTATCTCCTCTTTCGCTTCCACAAACTTGTCAGGGTAACCTAAAATCATTTAAATTTCGAGGTCCCAATTTCAAAGTCATCTTCAGTCCACGCTTAAGCAGGAATCATCGGAAGTACGATGGTCCACTGAACATCGCACTTGAAACTTTCCCTTCTCCAGCATATTCTTGTCTTTCTAATGGTAGTAATTGGTTGCCATGAAATAAAAGCAATCTAGATGTTTTTTTTTTCGGTTAATTCATTTTAATCCTTCTATGCAGTCGCAGACTTGAGGTCTGAATTTGGGGGCTATTTTACCTCCGAAATATTTTACCCAAAATGAAACCATCACTATATTTTTATACACCACTTTTGACGACGAATTCTTCCTGATTAGCCCTCGAATACGTGACTTTTTTTTCCTGGGAAATATTTTACCCAAGGAGACCCCATCATCGCAACAAAACACATTAGAGCTGGACGTCCTCGGGAAAAATAACGACTGTAGTTTCCTCTTACTTTCAGCTGCTCACAGCAACTGCGTGGCAAAGTCACGTTAGCTGATGTTACGACACAGCTTAATGAATCATCCAGACTGATGGTTCTGAGGTACTGAAAAGTCTGCTGTCCCTCTTTGTAATGTCTACTGTAGTATATGATACCTCTCTTTACTGAAGCCCAGGATACCCTTCTTTCCTTGTAGTAAGGTTTATGATACCACCTTTCCCTGTAGTAAAGTTTACAATACCACCTTTATTCATTTCTACGTTATAACAACTACATTGTTTCTGTCACTAAGTATTTACCTCATTTCATTCCCATAAATAAAATCCCATTTATTACGTAGTAATTACCGCTTTTATGCCCATTACTAAATTCCTATAACTTCGTAATACTTATTTCCTTATATTCCCATTATTAAACCTCAATAATTTAGTAATACTCATTTACCTTTGTTCCCATTATTAAACCCCAGTAATTTCATAGTATTTATTTCGTCTCATTTCCTTTATTAAAACTAGATTAATTTCGTAGTCTTTTTGGCCTGACCATATGTCAGCACAGATTGTAATTTAAAGCCGTTGTTACATCTAATTGTCATTGTATCTAATTGTCAATCATTTCATATCATTGTAGAGTGAATTATTTAACATTAACTCAACAATAAGAATTCTCAATATTATAATAAGACAAAACTATTGAATCTTGTATTTGTTATTCTAGTTCCTTCAGATTGAAAATTACAAAGACTTATTGCGTATAAAAGAATCCATTCGCATAATTACATTGTGATAAATAAGTAATACATCATATTGTCAACGATTGTTAATAAAGTAATAAATATAAGTTATGAGCGGGTTTTGTAGCTCAGAGTATCTCAGTGTAAGTCAGTGTTAGATCAGTATCATCTCAGTGTCATCTTGATGCTATTGGAAATAAAGGTGGAACATAGCTGGAAGAAGATGTATAATTTAAAACACCCCTTCACAAATTTAGCTTAACTTCGAGTTTACTTTAACAAGAAATTTATAATAAAATGTGGTGATCATCCAGTTCAAATAGCGATCGTTGTATATTCAGGAACACACGTTTGTCTTACCTCTCCGATCTAGAGTCCGGTTATCTGTATCGTTGAGAGAAGAAAGCCACTCCACCAGGGCTATTGTTGATGAGGTTGGCGGTACTTTTGTTGTGTCGCACAAGTCTAAAGTGAGCGCCACCTACTGGCGCGGCGTTCTTACGACGTCAGCCACGAGCGCCCTCTGCTGCGATCCCGATCGTGGCCACCACGACTGAACGACATCGTTCACTTGGGACTGAGATAGGAACCAGTTAACACGTCGGAATCAGATAGGCACCAGTGAAGACATGCCTATCGGATAGGCACTAGGCAGGCCTCTAGCTCAACTATGTTGTTCAAATGTTTGTTAAGCTTATGGGACTTAACTACGGGGTCATCACTCCCTAAACTTACAAACTACTTATGAACTACTTACGAACTAGGACGGCACAAATATCCATGCCTGAGGGGGGATTCGAACCGCCGACCGTAGTGGCCGTGCTGACCGTGACTGGAGCGCCTCAGTCACCTCGGCCACCGCGGTCGGCAGCCCAACTATGTATCAGCTTTCTGCAGTATTGAGCTATGTAAAAGTTAAGTATTACTAAGTCTCTAAAAAATATAAATCTCGTTCTAATTTACTCTAGTGTTCCTAGTTCCTGCTGTCCCTCTGGCTGGTCACCTCCTACCTGCACAAGCGTGCATCCTTTATTCCTGTGTCGGTCATTCTACTCGGCCACCGACACCTACGACGAAAACGAGACGCAAAAGCGGCGACGAGGCTGGGACACAAAACTATTTGGTACGACAAACAGTGTTTCAGTGAACTTCTTCGATATTATCAACACTTCATCCGCAGCAGAGTGATCCCGTGGTGTTTTGTGGCACAGAGCACATACCGCCACTCTGTCGGCTATAATGGTTCTCGGCCGTCCTCTGCGTGTGAGCGCCATCCCGAGGCATCAGTCGGCGCGCTCAGCTCGCGGCGGATGATGGATTGCGGCTGCTAGCGGAAGTGCGCCTGCGGGGCCGAGCCGTCGTCCCGCTGGCGTGCCAGTGCGAGGTTCCTGGCGCCAGCACCGCACCGACAGCCGCTCTGTCACCTCCTGCACTGGGCGACGTAACCTGTTAGGGTGCCGAGGTGTTACTGGGAACGGAGTCTGCGTCACATGCCACCTGCGGTGTACGTCTGTGTAGCTACACCGCGAGCCGACATACGATGTGTGCCGGAGAGTAACTCTGCCAGTCCCCGTCTTCCCCTTTCTACATCTACATCTACATCTACATACATACTCCGCAATTCACCGTAAGGTGCGTGGCGGAAGGTACACTGTACCAATACTAGGCATTTCCTTTC
Source organism: Locusta migratoria (assembly GCA_026315105.1). Classification (NCBI taxonomy): domain Eukaryota; kingdom Metazoa; phylum Arthropoda; class Insecta; order Orthoptera; family Acrididae; genus Locusta; species Locusta migratoria. Next base: position 220,720,250 of record CM048751.1, on the reverse strand, counting down.
CTATTCCACTCCCAAATTGAACGAGGAAAAAAAGAATGCCCATATGCCTCCGTACGAGCCCTAATTTCTCTTATCTTGTCTTTGTGATCTTTACGCGAAATGTAAGTAGGCGGCAACAAGATCGTACTACACTCAGCTTCAAATTCCGGCCCTCTAAATTTACTTAACAGAAATTCACGAAAAGAACGTCGTGTTTCCTCCAACGATCCCCAATTGAGTTGCCGGAGCATTTCCGTGACACGCATTGGTCGAACCTACCAGTAACAAATCTAGCTGCTCGCCTCTGAACCGCCTCTATGTCCTCCTTCAAACTGATCTGCTGCGGGTCCCAAACACTTGAGCAATACTCAAGACGTGGTCGTACAAGCGTTTGATACGCGGTCTCCTTTACAGGTGAAGTACATCTTCCCAAAATTCTCCCAATAAACCGAAGTCGGCTGTCCGCCTTACTCACAACTCTCCTTTCATGCTCGTTCCATTTCATATCGCTCTGCAATGTTACGTCTAGATATTTGAACGACGCGACAGCACCAAGAAGCTCACTACTAATGCTGTATTCGAACATTATGGGATAAAGACGAAATACCGCGATCTTGGCATTTCATTATTCACAAAAAGCTATTTATAAGATCGCTCTCTGCCATGAGCAAATCATAAGTGGAGGGTGGGGAAAGTGAGTGTATGGAGATGTCTTTACGACCCCTCACTTTACTGTCTTCCGACTTATTCTGCCGTGCCCGAAGAGATTTATACTTCCTCTAATGTACAAAATGACCTTGTGCATATCGTAGGAACATGATGGTGCCCTACATCTACATACATACTCAGAACGTCACCTCACACTGGGTTGTGGTAATTATATTGCGTCCTATTGTCGCCTATTCCAGTCTCGTATGCTTCGCGGGAAAAATGATTGCCCATATGCTTTCCTGTGGGCCATAATATCTCTGGTCTCACCCTTGTGGTCGCTTCGCGAGATGGCGTAGGAGGAAGCAATATTCTGGTAGATTCATCATGAAATGTAGGCGCTGCGACCTTTGACAGAAGCCCGTACCGCGATATAGAACCTCTATTGCAGAGTCTGCCAATGGAGTTTCCTAATCTGAGGCGCTTTCGGGCTTACTATATGAGCCCTTAACTATGTGTGCTCCTCTACGTTGGATCTTCTCTGTGCTTTCTCTTAACCCTGCCTGGTACGGATCTCACACTGATGAGTAACACTTAAGCGACAGTTGGACGAGAGTTTTGTAATTTACTTCATTTGTTGACGGACTTCTCTTCGTTAGAAATCTTCCAATGAATCTAGTCTATCTACCTTCCCCAATATTGATTTTATATCATCGTTCCATTACAAGTCGCCGCTAATGTCTAAGATATTTTACGGAAGTAAGTACTTACAGCTTTTGTCCTGCTCTTGCGTAGTTATCTAATAAAGGACCTTTCTATCTATGTAAACGCAGAAGTTTACACTTGGTATGGTTCAGGCTCAATTGCGTTTCACTGCACCATGCGGCATTACATTGCACAACACGCTGCATTTTACTACCCTTCTCCAGTGTTGTCACTTCTCGATAAACTACAGCATCATCTGTAAAAAAGCCTCATTAAACTACAGATTTTATCTAGAAGGTCACACACACACACACATACACACTATATATATATATATATATATATATATATATATATATATATATATATATATATATATAGGGTGACACATACATGAGGAAAAATATTATGTGCAAATTGTTACACATTGAGCTACAAACATAAATTCGTTTTCCACTTGTCTCTATGTCAATATATGACAATACAAGTGGGCTTTTGAGTGTTACAGTGCACTGACATTGGCCAAAGGGACAGATTGGCAACAGGGCACAACTTGCAAGTGTTGTAGGTAGTCTAGCCACTTACGAGAAGGCGAAGCACGCGGCGTCAAGCGACGGTCTGCGTGACACTGTGTGCAATGACAGCGCTCATATCCGTCTCGTAGCTTTTTCGCTGGCCTGTATTATGTATTTTGAGCGCCTAGACTACCTACAACATTCCCATGTTGTGCCTTTTTGCCAATCTGTCCCTTCGGTCTGCGCACACTAACACCGAAAAGTGCACTTCATATTTCCATGTTTTACATTTAGTTGCATTATTATTTACTGACGTGTGTAGCTCAGTGTGTAACAATTTGTACGAAATACTTTTTCTCATTTATGACTCAATATATATATATATATATATATATATATATATATATATATATATATATCCTGTCCACCCAATATATCTCTGGAACAATAACAGCTATTGGAAAACGACTTTCACCGGTATCAATGTACGGCTGGGGGCCCATGATTGTACATAATTGGAAACATTTTAAAACGAAAGCAAATGTGTTTTTTTTTAATGGACATCCTATATTTTTTTCTTCGGCAATCCATAGCGTGACAAATCACATAAACAATGGGTTGACAGCATCGCAATATTCCAATTACATCCCGAGATACTGCGACGCGAGGCTGACGCTTGAAAAACCCGAAATGCGCTGTTGGCACACGTCCTGAGGCGTGAACCCCATGCTGCCCGTAATCGCGATGTGATTGACGTGCGTAATCGCACTTCCATACTTATGAAGAGGGTGGACAAGATAGCTGGGACATATATATATGGGGTGTGTTACAAAAAGGTACGCCCAAACTTTCAGTAAACATTCCTCACACACAAAGAAAGAAAATGTGTTATGTGGACATGTGTCCGGAAATGCTTAATTTCCATATTAGGGCTGATTTTATTACTTCTCTTCAAATCACATGAATCGTGGAATGGAAACACACAGAAACAGAACGTACCAGCGTGACTGCAAACACTTTGTTACAGGAAATGCTCAAAATGTCCTCCGTTCCCCCGTTAGCGAGGATACATGCATCCACCCTCCGTCGCATGGAATCCTTATGCGCTGATGCAGCCCTGGAGAATGGAGTATTGTCACAGCCGTCCACAATACGAGCACGAAGAGTCTTTACATTTGGTACCGGGGTTTCGTAGACCAGCGCTTTCAAATGCCCCCATAAATGAAAGTTAATAGGGTTGACGTCAGGAGAGCGTGGAGGCGATGGAATTGGTCCGCCTCTACCAATCCATCGGTCACCCAATCTGTTGTTGAGAAGCGTACGAACACGTCGACTGAAATGTGCAGGAGCTCCATCGTGCATGAACCACATGTTGTGTCGTACTTGTAAAGGCACATGTTCTAACAGCACAGGTAATCCCGTATGAAATCATGATAACGTGCTCCAGTGAGCGTAGGTGGAAGAACATGAGGCCCAATCAAGACATCACCAACAACTCCTGCCCAAACGTTCACAGAAAATCTGTGTTGATGACGTGAATCGAGGAAGTACAATACATACGAAACAATTGGGTATTTTGACAATTGTCTGCACGAATTATTTCAATATACATTTAAAGATAAATACTAAAGTGAGCTCTAACATGGAAGCGTTTCCGGACACATGTCCACATAACATATTTTCTTTCTTTCTGTGTGAGGAATGTTTCCTGAAAGTTTGGCCGTACCTTTTTGTAAAACCCTGAATATATATATTGTGGAAAGCAACTGTTGTGTAACACACCTCCCCCCATACGTATGAAATCACTTATCACGTCGCGGCGGAGCGGCCGATCACATTGAGGCGCTATGCTACGATGCTCGAGGCCGTTCTCCGTCGGAGGTTCGAATCCCCCCTCGGGGAATGGACGATTGTGCTGTCTTTAGTATAAAGTAGTTCATAAGTAATTTGCACGTTTAGGGACTGATGAGCCCGCGATTAAGTCCATTAAGTTTTAAAAACATTTGAACATTTTTCACGTATAACTTTTACGTCTGAGGGTTCGCTCCGTTTAGAATGGCATGTTTTCTGTTACCTAGCAACGCCTCCATCCAGTCACACTGGTCTGATATTCCACATGCTCGCACTTCGTCTATCAATCGAGGGTGCGGATCCGATTGGTATCGAACGCCTTACAGAATTCCTGTATCTAACTTCCTGTGGATATCTTGAATGAACTGCTAGACTTGTGTTTCACATGATCGCTGCTTTAGGAAACCATGCTGATTTCTACAAAGAATATTTCTGGACTCCAGGATTGACATATTATTCGAATATAAAATGTGTTCGAAAATTCTGCAACTGACTAATGTCAGAGGTGAAGGCCCATTGTTTTGCTCACCTAATTGACGACCCTTTTGTGTACGGGAAAGAACTGCGCTGTTTTCCAATCTTTGCTAACACTTCGGTCCTCTAGAGACCTTCCGTACACTGCTGCTAGTAAGACACTGGACTCGCATTCGGAAGGATGGTGGTTCAAATCCACCTCCGGCCACCCAGATGCAGGTTTTCCGTGAGTTCCCTAAATCAATTCTGGCAAATTCCGGGATGGTTCCTTTGAAAAGGCACGGCAGATTTCCTCCTACATCCTTACCCAAACACTACGAGCGTAAGCTCCGTCTCTAGTGACCACGCTGTCGATGGGAAAAATTCCATGCTTCCTGCCTTCAACTGCTGCTAGAAGCAGGCAGGTTCCTTCGCATACTCCCTGTGAAATTCTAACGGATAACCCGTCACGTTCCGCTGCCTCTCTTGAGCGATTTCAGTTACCTTTCTACCCCTCTTACAGTTATTTCAATATTTAACTTTTTGTCATTCGTGCAGTGGTTCAGAGGAACTACCGAAAAGCAGGTCGCGGGGGCCGAGGGAACTGAGGCGCTCCAGTCACAGTCTGCACGGCCACTGCGGTCGGGGGTTCGAATCCCCCCTCAGGCATGGATATTTGTGCCGTCCTTAGTCTTAGGTATTTCATAAGTAGTTTCTAATCTTAGGGACTGATGACCCCGTAGTTAAGTCCCATAAGTTCTACAACATTTGAACATTTGAACTACCGAAAAACTTCTTTGGAAAAAGAAATTTAATATTTCGTCCTTTTGGGTGTCATCCTCAATTACAGAGGAATTATAACGGCGACAAACTTTAGCAATTAAGGAGGATGTGCAGCGTATCGACGATTGGTTCAATAAAAGGCAATTAACTATCATCATCAAATTTAGCCCACGCAAAGACACAAAAAGAAAGATCAGGTACCTCAATACCCGACCGGCAACTCAAAATGTTTGTATAGCTTATGGGACTTAACTACTTGGGCATCAGTCCCTAAACTTACAAATTACTTACGATCTACCTAAAACTAAGGACGGCACAAATATCCATGCCAGAAGGGGTCATTCGAACCCCCGACAGTAGTGGTTGTGCAGACCGTGACTGGAGCGCCGCAGTCCCCTCGGCCACCGCGGCCGGTGACCGGCAACTGGTACTGTAGCAACATGCTTCTTTGGCACCTCCGTTTGCTATACTCGCACACCATTGGTCCAATGTTCTCGACCAATGACAAAGCTGTTTCTATTTGGTGGACAATACTAATTAATACTGCATTTTAACTGGCTCTGAGATTATGAATAATTTCTGTCACCCTGAATGCATTCAATAGCAATGTTGGAGTTATAGAAAAGTGACTATAAATAATTAAAATAAACATTTATAGTATCGTAGTTCCCGCCACATATAAACGGGGAAACACTGAGCTGTCTACGTACGCCGCACGGAACCCCCCCCCCCTCGGGCATGGATATTTGTGCCGTCCTTAGGATTAGCTAGTTCATAAGTAGTTTGTAAGTTTGATAACCCCGTAGTTATGTCCCATAAGCTATACAAACATTTGAACATTTGAACTTATGAAGTAGCTTAAGACTAATAACGACACAAATATCTACGCCCGAGGAGGGATTTGAACTCCGGACCGCAGTCGCCGTGTAGACTGTGACTGACGCGCCGCAGACCTCTCGGCCAACGCAGCCGGCAGGAAGCAACAACCGCGCGTGTGCCATGTAGCTGCCGACCGCGTCGCGTCAAACGTATCTCACGTATTTTCTCGAAAATGGAGTATGTCTCTCCTTCCCCGGTTAAAAACAATTTCGATGTGTTAACTACATTTCGTACGCAATAATGTTTGGTGTAAAACGAACCAAACGCAAACTGGGCAGCAACTACATTTTTCAGTGCAAACTTGTTGTTCAGAGGGGACTAGACTGCTTGGTCATGAGTACCCCAGTGCAAACGCTTCAATCTTTTTAGTTTTTATTATAACAATAACAATGGACAAGAATACAAATGGTAGCCTTTCGCTATAAAATACAGAAAAATAATTTTTTTCTACCGTATAGTTACTGCAAAATCGATTGAGGAAGCTGCGATAGCCCGTAACACGCACAAATCCGAAAATAGTGCTTTAATTTTTTTACGCACAAAGTAAAAGTGTTACATAGAAACTAAATACAGAGAAGGATGAAGCTTATATTCGTCCACATAAAACAATATTTTCCGAAACATATCAGATGACATGAAATTTGACTTTGCGGCAGAGGCGCTGGAAAACTGTGCGCCTCGGACAACCGTACAGAGGCCTGGCCGAGAAAACGGCTGCCCTCCGCCTTGGCTGCGCTAAGTGTGCAGCAGGCTGTCACATCGGAAAGCACGGTTTACAGACGGCTGGCCGCCTATCCTCTGTCCCTACTCTGCCTATACTGCGTCAAGTGTGCGCCGGGCCTAAAGAAGGTGTGCGTCATCCAAGGAAATAGGTTACAAAACACTCGTCCGGCAAGCACTTGAGTAATGTGCATCAGCATGAGACCCGTACCAGCTAGGGTTAACGGAAGACATAGACAAGATCAAAAAGAGACCAACACGCTTCGTTGCGGGGTTAGGAAACGCCAGTGCCAGACTTTATGTATCGCGGTACAGGCTTCTATAAGAGTTCCGAGAGCATACATTTCTCTGATAGTCGACCAAGATATAGCTTCTTTCTACATTATCTCGCGGAACTGTGGCAAACATAAAATTAAAGAATTAGGTTCCGCGCGGAGGCTTCCAGCAATCTGAATGTTTTGCGAAGCATATACGACTGGAAGAGGTGGAAGTTACAATGATTCCCAAAGCACCCTCCGCCACAGATCTTGAGGTGGCTTCTGGGATATGGATGTGGGTGTAGATGTAGATGAACGCCACAGCAGGCGTCAGGTATCTGTTGGTTTCTCGCGGTGCTCTTATATGTCGCGACGTTCCGCTTGGTTTGAAATGTCAGAAATATTACTCACATGTAACAGTATAAACTGTCGTGCAGTGGAAATAGCACGCAAAACGGTGGCCATCGAAAATGCGTCCTGTATGTTGGTTCACACAAAATATAATCAAAGGGGATCACAAAACTAATTAATTGAGCAGTAAAATGTATTACAACGTTATCTACCCACAGATTCATTAGCTTTGGGCTAATTACAGCATTATACCGGAATCGATACTACTCAGGGAAAACAGAAGTTAGCGTTTGCATAAATTTCTTCAAATTCAATGTGACAGATGAAAAATATGTCAAATTGCACGTGGAGTTGGTGAATAGAATGCCCGAGTGAGAAGAGCAGTAAGGCTTATTTGCTTCGATAGTCAGTTAATGCAATCAATGCTCTAAGAACGAATGGAAATTCAGTATTGTGCAAATGTGTGAAAAACACATTAGTTTTCAGTTAGTTGTATTTTCAGAAAACGGTAGGTATTTTTGCGTTTTCAACTAACTAAGATAAATTCACCTTATTTTTTACACCATCGTCTATTGATGTCCTAAAAAATCTAGGTTGCATAACTTTTACAAAAAATGTTCAAATGCTTGTATAGCTTACGGGACTTGACTACGGGATCATCAGTCTCTAAACTTACAAACTACTTATCAACTAGCGTATCCTTATGACGGCACAAATATCCATGCCCGAGGGGGGATTCGAGCCCCCGACCGTAGTGGCCGTGCAGACCGTGACTGGAGCGCCTCAGTCCCCTCGGCCACCGCGGTCGGCATATAACTTTTACAGATAATTGTTAATACGAACGCTGTTAATTAAGTTCCAAAGAATCTTACCGGCAGAATTTTTTCCTGAAAAAATGGAAACAATGGGATTGTTAATTCGGCTGACGACATCTACAAAGCCATCATCTCATTTTATGGAATAAATAACGTATAAATACACACGATCCTGGTAAAACATTTTGAATGAAAATATTTTATTGAAATTTTTGAAACTAGTTTGACCTAAATGAAGAAGGAAGTTTAAATTTTATTTAATGAAATTGGTTTATACGTCCACAGCCTGTCCCCTTTCGCCATAAATTTCTTAAGTGTATTATACAAAATAATTTTCAAGTTTTTAATGATGAACTATGTACGAGTTAGAGTGCCATATAGTTTGATTAATGTATCACCGATAACGTCCAACAATCGCTGCAGAGAAAGTAAAATCGACGTACCACGATACAGTGCAGAAAATATCGCATCGCTGATGTCATCTACAAGTACAGTGTCCGAACAGATTTCGTACCCAAACAAGATATATCCAGTACCGTCGAAATACGCGCTGTCGTCCACTATTCTCGGTTATGTATAAGTATGAATCTGTTAATGGATAGAAACGAAATAAAATCCACTGGCTCTGTAACGAATCAACAGAGACTGTCAGCGCCCTAAGCCAAAAAACCACCTGAATATGTTCCTAAATCTGTATCTTACTTTTATAAAATCTGTCTAGTGCCTTCCGGTGTTTCCTGGTCTTTCATGGTTGTTAAACCAAGTGTTTATTAAGACTAAACGGTATTTCGTGCAAAATTCTACTAGGAGGCTTCCTCGTTGATTCCTTTTCATCTATTATTTTTCCTTCTCTTCCTTTTCCTGCTACAGCAGCCCAGTCCCGCATGACAATGAAGTCTTCCTCTGCCTTAACTGTCTGAATAATGTCTTTTACTTCATAATCCTTGTTTCTCCAATCTCCTCTTTACCAGCAGAGCTAGTTGGCATATAAACTGTGGTCAGTGGTGGCTTGGCATATAAACAAGTAGTACTGTGGTTAGTGGGGGATCTGTGTCTATCTTTGCTACGATATTAGGTTGAGTATGCCGCTCATAGGTATCGCTATTTTGTCATTCATTGTTAGACCTACTCCTGCTTCCTCCCAAACAGATTTGGTGGATACTGCCACCAGAGACCTACTATGACCTTGTAGCTTTCATGCCAAGACATATCGTTGCTGTTATATGTGCCAAAGATGGACGCACCTGCTATTATGTATGTGCTCATAATGTTCTTGCCGATCAGTGGGAGTGCACAGCTGCTGAATTCAGCAACGACCTGTATCTTTAATTATGGCCTTGTGGAGTACAGAGAATCGAGCTTAAGCCATCACGGCGGATTTCGTAAATAACGCGGGCGGTGAACACGGCTCCGCACTGTCGGCTAATGAACAAATTACCATCCCACGGACTGTCAGGGTGAACGAGTAGCTGGACTGATTACTACCAAACAGAACACGGCATGCCATTCTGAATTCAGAGAAGTGTTCCGATGTGCAAGTAATTTTCAAAATATACAGGGTGAAGCACTTTCAGCATTATGGAAACATACAAATCGGATTAGGAATCACTTGGAAAAAAAGTTTTTCACCTCCAAGACGGAATCCATTAAACTTGACCCCTTGCACCATCCTCAAGAGAGAGGGAAAGACGTGAGGGTGACATTGAAATCTTAAATAGGAACCTTAGTGCAGATTTGGATTCTTCATGAAAGAAAAATGTAACTATTGTCTGAAACATTTTTCGTTCCGTGATAGCTGGTGCTGTAATGGACAAAAACGAGTAAACTATATTGGAAAACATACACATAAGATTGAGAAAATATTTTTGACATCACGTGAAACCTCGCACAACCGAATGAAACACATGCATAGTTAACCAAATTTTTAGGATTTTAATTTGGTTTGTTATTTACTACTACGGCTTATGATTTACTAGCTAATAAAACTGACAATTTTGGGCATTACTATTAAAAGTAATTGTTTACTCCTCTGATGACCGAATGCTGCGTCAGCTGACTGCCAGGTATATATATTAGGATTTATTGGACGAGTAAGGAAAGGATATCCCTCCTCAAAGACGCACTCGCACATCAACCACTCTTACTCTGCATCTGCATCCACTAACCACGCAATATTTAGCTAGCAGATATATAAGAAAATGGTTCAGCAAAGAGGGTGCCCGTTATTAAATTGCTGACCTTAATGCAAGACATGTGCCACACACACACACACACACACACACACACACACACACCACATAAAAACATTATAAAAGCACTCTACACGGGGGGATTAGTCACACAACAACCATAACTGGCGCTCCTTCCTTATCTCTATATATAAAAGAAAGTGTCCCGATTGACTGACTGACTGACTGACAGACTCATCATCGCCCAGACCAAACCACTGAAGATAGAAACTTCAAATTTGTGTAGGGTGTTGATCTTACTCTGTAGGCGTCATTTAAGAAGCGATTTATCGATATTCCGTCCGTAAGGGGGGTGAAATAGGGGATGAAATGGTTTTTGAAAATACGTAGCTATTTATGCAATTTTGAAGATAGAACAAGAAAATTTCGGTTTTTAATTCAGGATTCGAATTTAAAAGACACGTGTTTCGGTATTTTTAGAAATTCAACAACTAAGGGGGTTAAAGAGGGGATCAAAAATTCTTTTCAAAAACACTTTACTGTCAAGGCAATTTTGAAGCTATAGCTATAAATTTGGTATTTGTATTGTTCGTTAGAATTTGAAAAAAAATACGTGTTTCGGTATTTTTGGAAATTCGACCAATAAGAGGGGGAAATACGAGATGCAAAAATTGATTTTCAAAAATATGGTGCTGTTAACTCAAATTTCAACCTATAACTACGAAACTGAACATATGGATTCTTCATCAGGATTAAAAAGAAACAACTGGTGCAGACCAACCAGCCTACGCATGCGAAGCAGCTAGTCATACATAAATACTAAACCACGCCACCAGAAATACGATGGAAGCACATAGCTCCGCGATTTATACAAAATTAAGTACCCTCCAAAAAGAAAAGCTAATATTATCCGAAATTTCATCTAACTGTTCCTAGAATTACTTAGTACGGTAAGACGCCGCTCTACCCCACTCTCCTCAATTACAAGCATGCCCCGCCACGAGGCCTTCCGCGGCTCATTCTGCCTTGGTCCAATTACAAAATCAATGAAATACCTGGCAACCAGCGGTTGAACATGAGATGTTGCTTGTTGCCATGGCTGCTATCGACTACTAAAGGTTCATTTTTACTTTGAAATTGCCCAACTGTAGGCCTATTGTGTAATGGCGTGAAAATTTGTCTATGTCCCATTACACAAAGAAAACTCCGTAAATTTTCAAAACGATTTTCTCCGCACAAAATTTAAAATGAGGGTTCCAGAATGAAACTTTCACTCTGCAGCGGAGTGTGCGCTGATATGAAACTTCCTGGCAAATTAAAATTGTGTGCCGGAACCGGGACTCGAACCTGGGACCTTTGCCTTTCGCAGACAAGCGCACTACCGACTGTGAGTCGTGAGTCGTGAGTCGTGTCGGGATAGCACAGTCGGTAATGCGCTTGCCCGCGAAAGGCAAAGGTCCCAGGTTCGAGTCCCGGTTCAGGCACACAATTTCTGCCAGGAAGTTTCATATCAGCGCACACTCCGCTGCCGAGTGAAAGTTTCATTCTGGAAACATCCCTTAGGCTGTGGCTAAGCCATGTCTCCACCATACCCTTTCTTCCAGGAGTGCTAGTCTTGCGTGTTTGCAGGAGAGCTTCTGTGAAGTTTGGAAAGTAGGAGGCGAGGTACTGGCGGAAGTAAAGTTGTGGGGCGGCATCGTGAGTCGTGTCGGGATAGCACAGTCAGTAGTGCGCTTGCCCGCGAAAGGCAAAGGTCCCAGGTTCGAGTCCCAATTTTAATCTGCCAGGAAGTTTTAAAATGAGGGTTTTTAAAATCTCTACTAAATAAGACAATCAAACATAGTGGAGTCTCAAAGGGTGAGGTAGCAAACAGATACTAAGTACCTATTGTTACCGTTGGCATCAAACTATTGGATGTACTGAAATTGACCAAAAAAACAACCGAAATGTTTTAACTTTCTGCCACATTAAGATAATTGTGCTTCAACTATTGCGTTGCGAGTCTGATTCAGTATAATAAGACAAGTATTTGCAAACTTGGTTACCACATTTGCAGCAGTCGAGCACGGCACGTCTGTCCTCTCGGGCCTCGAAGTGAACTCTGCCAAATATGGCGTCTCCAGAGCCTAACGAACCTCTACTTTTTATACCTGGCGTTGGCAGGTTCCTGCCTCCCCTCATGACAAGCGACTCCCGAGAAGGCTACTCACCTAAGCCAAAGATTCCACAAGTACTCCACCACCTCGAAATTCTTACGTTAGTAATTATAAAAAATAACTTACAAAAAAAAATACCATCACACTCGCTCTTTTTCATGTTGGGGGAACAGAGGAACAAGGATATGTGACAATCAAATTAGAGCTACAGTTCGTAATTATTCTCCATAAAACTGTCATTGTGGTTTGATTTACTATGAAACTTGCCCATGGGGCTTAAATGAAGCGTACTGCAGTACCGCTTCACGCATTCCTTGATCACGCTCTCAGTCCGTGGTCAGACTAATTTTACTTCGGTGATTCCGACTGTACACTCTACGCAGTTTCACAATGTTAATGAGTGCAGAGTGAGTAGATATTATTTCCGCCTGCTTTTACACTTGTTTGTATACTTGCTTGTTTGGGACAGGAGGACCAAACTGCTAAGCTCCCGGTGGGGAGCGTAAGGAGTGAGGATAGAAAGGAAGGGAAGGGAAGGGAAGGGAAAGGAAATGCATTACAGGGAGGAAAAAAGGAAGAAAGATAGCATTAGCGCGGGGCCCCGCGCTGGCCACGCACGTACTCGGGAAAGAACCGTGAGGCCCATGAGTACGGGTGGGAGGTTCATAGAAATGGTGAAGGAGTTGGCAGATGTAAGCTGATGCGTTCCCGGATAGGAATGTTCCTTCCGCTACGACTTCTCACAGTACATCCAACTGTTTTCTGAAACTGGAAGTGTTAAACCTAGAGAAGGAGTCCCATGCCTATTTCTTCGAGAGAATACCGTTTCTCAACAATTTTCAACATTTACTTTTTGCTGATTAAAGTGCCATGTATCATACGAAAAAAATGTTTCTTACAAAATTATTTATTTTTTCACGGATATTCAAAATATTAAAAAAATGGGGTTCTACCTAAGATTTCAAAGTCGCAATTTCCACAACCGGGACTGGAATAGCTTTTGGTGAGGCGTCAGTGCACCTGTGGCCTCGTGTCGTGGCCTGTTACACGAAGCGTAGGATAAGGCGGACGATGCGCAGACGAGTTTTCGTCTGAAGCGCTGGGCAAGTTCATTCCTTCATTCGGCAGTGAGGCCGCGTCGGTCCACTTCTGCCTGCCGGCCTGTGAGCTGGGCACTTCCCCTCCAACTCGCTCACTGATCCGGCCATTACCCCCATCACTACCGCTCTCTCCATGCTTGGCCAGCTGTCTGCGCACCTACCGGCCAATTTATCCTGCGTACACTCTATGCAAGTGCAGTGTGCAAGACTCGTCTGTACCTGGTCATACAGCAGTTCCTCATTGTCGTCGCCAAAAATCGTGGATTATGGATGGATAGGAAGTTATCAGCGCGCGACAACTAGGTCTTCAGAGCCCATACAAGATAATTAGGCGATACATGTCACCTGAGTAAAATGCAAATTAACAAACAGGGAACAGAAAGGTAAGTAATAAAACTGGACAATCGATAAGGGGAACGAAGCAAACACACAAATGTGGCAAGGTCATAATATAAGATGGTCCTCTAAGTTACACAGTCGTAGACGTCCACGAGATGCTGTACCAGAGTATCATGAACAGTTAATCCCTGATATAAACGTGGTGGGTGAACCAATCGTTAATACCGCAAAACCTCCAGCATAAAAACTTAGACCCGAGTCCAGCAAGTTCACAGAAATTTTAAAACTTTCGTCACACTCGCCTAGTTATCACCTAAAACAGAGGGCAGGTCATCGCTAAAAGTCACCGCTGTCCTAGCAGCAAGGTATGAAACACATTCAAGTAAAATGTGGAGTACAGTGATCTGCGTACCACAAGCATCTCAAAACGGGGTATTCTCCCGATGGAGTAAATAACCATGTGTCAGAAGACGATGCCCGATTCTGAGACGTGTCAAGGCCACTTCATGCTGCCTCAATGACTGACAGGAGGTTCCCCACGGCCGGACAGTTGGCTTAACCAACCGCAGTTTATTGCTCGTCACTGCCTGCCACGCTTCCTCCCACAAACGAAGGGACTTCCGCCGCACCACAGAGAGGATGTCCGCCAGGCAAATGGCACAATGTGTGGTATCATAGCCTTCGCAGGCCTCCTTGGCAGCCCGATCAGCTATTTCGTTGCCACGAATTCCGACATGTCCTGGTACCCAACAGATCATCACTTGCCTCCCCCGCTGCTGGAGAGTGTACATTCTGTCATGAATGAGCTGTACTATCTTCTCAGATGGATACAAATTGCGGAAAGATTGCAGTGCACTGAGAGAATCGGACCACAGAGAAACTGTGTGCCACGAACCCGCTGCATGTGCTCCAGCGCCCGCAGTATCGCGTAGAGCTCCGCTGAGGGGGGATGCGAATGGTGATTGTGGTATTTGGGAACACTATGGAGCAACCTAGCAAGTCCCACTGTTTGGACCCATCCGATCTTAACCACGGTAAAATCACGATGCCCATCTAAAATGTTAAAAAACACAGATTGAAATGTAAAATCGGAAGTAGAATCCTTATTAAATTGTGTCAAATCAGAAGTAAGCTGGGCCTATGCCTGCACGTAGCCTGGTTCGAAAAAGCCGTTCCATAGGAGGGTGAGCAACGACTGAATAGGCTGGTGTATTCGGCGGGGATATCGCTTGGCGTGCCACGAGGAACTGTCGCCGCATGTGAAGTGGCGGTTCACCAGCCTGGGCGCAGAGACTTGGGACTGGTGCAGAATGCCCCAGTCACGAGCCGAATCCCCTCATGATGCACCACGTCCAGCATCTTTAAATACGAGGGTGTCACTGACCCAAAAATGCTCTATAAAACCAGAGCAGACAAGTCCTGTCCGCTCCCCATGAAGGGTGGCACCGTTTCTTCAAATCTTTAAGATGTGGCAACCAGGTAAATTTAGAGTCAAATGTGAGATCCAGAAAACGCAGTGTCTTTAAAATTCAGAACAGTGTCCCTCAGCCGTAGTTCAAGTAAGTTAAAAATAGAACGTGAACGGTTAAAAAGAGCCGAAAATCGCTTGTTTTGGGAATGATGCTCTGAATCTAATGATGACCGACTAAATGTGATGAAAGTAGCCATTTTAATAGATGAGTTATCTTGTGATCATCACTGTTTGTACTAGTGGAGTATCAAGATTCGAGTGTTGTTACTTCCATCTCACGTCATTTAAAACTTTCAACCAAAGACGGCGCAAGGCGTGGGTGAAGTGGGAGAATGCCTACAGCCTCGAACACCTAGGGGCCTCAAGCCTTCAAGGTTTTATCCAGTTTTATTTAACTCATGAAAAAAAATTGAGATGTTTGTGCCTATATTTAATTCAACGAATAGTATTTGTATTTGGTAGTCGGTATCAATCTCCCCTTGTGCACTATCGTGGCCGGCCGCGGTGGCCGAGGGGACTGAAGCGCTCCAGTCACGGTCTGCACGGCCACTACGGTCGGGGGTTCGAATCCCCCCTCGGGCATGGATATTTGTGCCGTCCTAGTTCGTAAGTAGTTCATAAGCAGTTTGTAAGATTAGGGACTGATGACCCCGTAGTTAAGTCCCATAGACTATACAAATATTTGAACATTTTTTTAGCACTATCGTGGTAGAGGGTTGATAACGACAAGGGCGAGGAACATATGGGAGTTGAAAGTTACCGACTTATCTAAAATTCTACGTGTGGATGTCAATATTTTGCTCTTCAACAGTAACTAAACAACGATCTTTCTGTGTTGTTGTAGTAGCACAAAGGGTCCCTTTGTACACCGTAGCAGTTTAGTGTTGATAGCTATAAGAGGATGGAAGATATAGTGGTTCAAAGTCGTCAGCTTGTATAAAATTCGGACTGAAGACCAGCAGTGAATTTTGACATTACAATAGCAAAGTGGTTATATACAACGAAACGTGATGCACATTCTTGTTTTCCTGCAACAAGTGTACGAATAAAGAAAATAAGTACACATTGCAGTTTGAAAAGTAAAACAACTAAGAAAGATCACAAAGCGTAAGAAAGAAATTTCGTGTTCTACATCCGTTTCTGAAAGACAGTAAACGACGCTGAATAGTGAATCTACAGACGATAGAAACTTGAAATTTGTAGACGTTATTTATGTTACACTGTAGTCATCAGCGATTTTTCGATATTCCCATGCCTACCAAAGGAGGTGAAATAGGTTATGAACGGTTATTTGAAAATACCTTGCTATTAAGGCAATTTTGAAGCAAGAATTACATAACTTAGGATTTAGATTTTAGAGTGGTATTTTAGAAACACGTGTTTCGATGTTTTTGGAAATTCAACCATTAAGCGAGTGAAATAAGGTAAAATCTTTTAAGGGTGCTACTAAGATTATTTTGATGCTAGAAATATGAAAATTTGGATTTGGAACCATGGTTAGAATTTAAAAAAGAAAGGTGTTTCTGGATGTTTGACTTCTGCCATTAATGGTGCAATAAGGAGTGGCAATTTGTATCAAAATACTTGATTAGAGAATCATTATTAAAGCTAAATCTATGAAAATTTATATTCAGAAGTGGAAACAATCAATGCAGACCATCCAGTCTACTCGCGTGCGAAGCAGCGGGAATGAAGTTCGTGATCATCATAATAAAATAAGAGACATCAGATCGAAAACAGAAAAACTTAGGTGTTCCTTTTTCCCGCGAGCTATTACAGAATGGAACAATAGGAAAATATCATAAAAGTGGTCGATGATCCCTCTACCATTCACTTCATTTTTACTTGCGGAGTATCCATGCAGATGTAGATACATTTCAAATTTCTTTCACATCCGTCCGGCTGTTTCAGCGTGAAGAGAAAGAAGAGTATTAACCCATTGTAACGTACCTTCCGCACGGTACGGTGGCTTACAAAGGTAGTACATACATATATATTCATTCAGGGTAAAGCTACCTCTGTTCCAAATGTCATTCCTATCCGTCCAGCAATTTCAGCGTGAACTAGTAAGAGACGAGTTAATTAATTGTAAAGCATCCTCCGAAGTTAAATTTAGTATGTCTATAAGCTTCATGCGAGTGCAAGCAATGAGTTGACAAAGTTTTATGGCAATCGAAAGTCCGATACATCCATCCATAAAATATGAACAAGAAATAAAGGAACTAACATTATTTTTTATGTTAGATAACCTCTTTGTCCACCATGGGGCCTCGTAAACTTCATCTTGCCCAAATTGTATTTTGATTTTGCCCCGCCTCAGGTTTTAACAGAAAAAAACCAATTTGTTGCCTGTATCTACATTATATGCCTGAATCTGTTTGTAGCCCTAGAAATGGCCAACTTAACACGAAAGACAGAATTCGCCAGACACAGTGTATAAGCTTTAGTATTGACTATTCGAAATTCTGATGTAATCCTTTACAACAACATGGTATTTCAGCAGATATTCCAAATCAGTAGGAGAAAACTTGTAAATTCTATAGTATTCAACCTCGCATTACTTTTTCGGTAAAAGCAACGGACGGTAGACTGACTAAAGTACGATTAAAATTACTTTCTAGCCCACTTTTGTCACGTGGCTCTACAGTGTAGTCACATAGACCAACTTTCGGCAGTAGGCGACACAAACAAAACGGACAATTTTCCAAATGCTGTAAATATTATATTATACCGTGGAGCAGTATCGTAAGAAGACGAAAATAATAAATGTCGCCAATCTGTCAAGTTACTTTTTAGTCGTCAGTGATTGAACTGCAGCAGAAGACGCGTTTTGCAGTTGTCAGTTTAATCCTATATTGTAACCATCTCCAGCAGCACTGAAATCCTGATTTCTTCATTTACGGCGATTAACGCTTACCTCTATGAGCAAACTCTAACCAGAAAATTTCAAATACAGAGCTAAAAGCAAATATTAATTTCTCGCTATCATTGATTTGCCTACGTGAAAATTCCTTTCTTTGGTTACACGATTTGTCGTCTTACGAACCAATTAGCAGTCCTGCTTGGCACATAATTACGGGTTATTAACGTCACAAGCTAATTCCAATCGAAAAAAAGGATCACAGTATGAAAATTAAGAGCGAATAACTGTTTTGAAACGTACGTAACAAGATATTAGTACTAAAATAGTGCAAATTTGGTTTTAGTAATAAAAGCAATGGTATACGACGGTGTTCTGACCAACTCACTTCCTACGACATTACCAGTACTGCCGGCCGCGGTGGCCGAGGGGACTGAGGCGCTCCAGTTACGGTCTGCACGGCCACTACGTTCGGGGGTTCGAATCCCCCATCGGGCATGGATATTTCTGCCGTCCTTAGTATTAGCTAGTTCGTAAGTAGTTTGCAAGTTTAGGGACTGATGACCCTGTAGTTGAGTCCCATAAGCTATACAAACATTTGAACATTTGAATTACCAGTACTCGCGCAAACAAGCACTTCATTTCTTCTGATTCAGAGAATACCGCCAGTAACAACCCTGAATCGCAGCCATCGGAGAGTTCGCTTTCACGTCAATAATATCAACCTTCTCTAAGTATAAGATTACACCAGTGATATGATATTTGTATATGTGACATTAAATCTGGTCGTATGGAAGGATTCCGTTACATCTGCTTAGTGCGGTGCATGAGTACCTATCTACACCTACATCTATAGGGGGTACTCTGCAAATCACATTTAAGTGCCTGGAATAGGGTTCATTGAACGACCTTTATACTATTCATCTACCATCCCATTCTGGAATAGCGAGCGGGAAGAAAGAACATCTGAATCTCTCCGTTCGAACTCTGAATTCTCGTATTTAATTCTGATTATCATTTCTACCTATATAGGTGGGAGTCAACAATATGTATTAGCATTCGGAGGAGAATGTTGACGATAGGAGTTTCGTAAATAGACCGAGCCTCTGGCGATTGGAGTTTCGTAAATAGACCGAGCCTCAGCGATAAACGCCGTTGTTGTAGTGACTCCCATCCCAGGTGCTGCATCATTTCCGTGACGCTGTCTCCCCTGTATTCAATACAAAACGGGCTGCCCTTCTTTGGACTCTTTCGATGTCCTCTGTCAAACCCACCTGATAAGGATCCCACACTGGGCAGCAATATTCCAAATGAGGTCGGATAGGCGTTGTGTATGCAGTCTCTTAGTAGTTCTGTAGCATCTATTAAGTATTCTGCCAGTAAAACGCAGTCTATGGTTCGCCCTTCCTACGACACTATGTGTTCTTTCAAGTTTCACCCTCGCATGGTATCAGCTCTAGAAAAACGTATTGTATGCCTGGGGTCTTCTTTGACCCCAGAGTGATTCAAGCGACTTTATTGAGATAAAAACTGGAATATGTCTATAAGAAGTAAATATAATTTATTTAGAAACATATACAGAAAGTTGGTATTACAACTTCACTATTTTTTCATATAATGAAGTTACATATAAGTAATGATTACTTACTACATTTGTTTCCAATATGAATACATGTTTTGTTTAGTTCTTTTGATTCCAAAAATTATTTAACACAAAATATTCATAACCCACAGACTATGTACTAATACTGTAATTTATTAGTATCATGTGTAACAGCATTTACATAGAATTTCTCTCGCTCTCAATGTCAATATATTTCAATACAGCGTTCAAGAGTTGGGTACATAATATTATTATCTGTAGCAATGATTATTGGTATCCATTACTATTACACTCTGCACGTGATTGGTGATAAAAAGTCTCAAACAGTCTGCCTTTGTAATTGTGGTCTGAAGTGACGTGGAATTTGCGCAGTTTCACGTATTATATTCCTTGAAACCTACTAGCGCACATCATAGGGTATTGTGTTATATGTTATATGTTCATTTTTAGACACAAAAAGTTGATGCACTACTTACCTGAATGCCCTTATCATCTTCTCCATAATCACACAGATTCATTTCACTTCCGACCTTTACATCTTCCTCTATCATTTCTCCATCAGCATCACTATAATCTTCTTTTCCAAAAATTGATTCATTATCACTGTCAGTCTTTTGTAAATCTGCCAAAGCCTGTTTGTAGCCCCTCGCAAAAAGTATATCACCATCCATTATGACAAAACTATGACACCACGTCTTCTTTGCACAGAGCTAAATTCCAAAGTGTGAATTTGTCGTAACACTGTACGTAATTGTATTTCATGTTCATTGTTTACAAAAATGTACAAATGAATGTCGCTTTATAAGGTACACTGTTGTCAAGGTTTATTTTCGCAACAAAACCTATATATGACACTAAAAATCACGTATTGTATACCTGGGGTATTTTCCAACCCCACTGCAAACGTTCAAACGTTTGTTAAGCTTATGGGACTTAACTACGGGGTCATCAGTCCCTAAACTTACAAACTACTTATCAACTACCTTATACTAAGGACGGCACAAATATCCATGCCCGAGGGGGAATTCGAACCCCCTATCGTAGTGGCCGTGCAGACCGTGACTGGAGCGCCTCAGTCCCCTCGGTCACCGCGGTCGGCACCCCACTGCAAAAATGTCGAATTGTTGTACTGCAAAATGAGATATAACCATAGATATTTTATCCAATTATAGTAAAAAGTTCATGGATAGCATATCTGAAGAACGAATTGTCTACACCCACATTAGTTTTGTGTCCCAGCCTCGTCGCCACTTTTGTGTCCCAGCCTCGTCGCCGCTTTTGTGTGTTTCCGTCGTAGGTGTCGGTGGCCGAGTGGAATGAGGCCGACAAAGGAATAAAGATAGCACGCTGGTGCAGGTACGTAGGGGAGCAGCCAGAAACTAGAAACACTAGAGTAAATTAGAACGAGATATATATGCACAGAATGTATACAATACTTAACTTTTACATAGATCAGTACTGCATAATACTGATACATAGTTGAGCTAAAGGTCTGCCTAGTGCCTGTCCGATAGCAAAGTCTTCACTGGTGCCTATCTGATTCCGAAGGTCTTTACTGGTTCCTATCTCAGTCCCAAGTGAACGATGTCGTTCAGTGGTGGCCACGAGCGGAGTTGTAGCAGAGGGCGCTCGTGGCTGACGTCGTAAGAACGCCGCGCCGTGCGTGCATGGCGGCGCGCGGCGAAAGTAGGTGGCGCGCACTTTGGACTTGTGCGACACCACAATTAGAACTGTTTATTTGTAGTTAAATGAGCCTTGGGGTCTAAAAAGACCCCAGGCATTATGCGAGGGTTAAGTCTTATGTAATAGGAACTCCTAGGTATTTAGTGGAGCTTACGACCTTCAGATTTCGTTGGCTTATCTTTTAAATAAAGTTTAACGGATTTCTCTAAGTACTCATGTGGACGATTTCACACGAGCCTGGCGGTGCAGGATGACGTGGCGCCGGCAGCGGCAGCGGTAGCAGCAGTGTGCCGTGCGCAGCACACGTTTATTAAGGGGCGGACGGCACTGGCCGGGGCCCATTACCGCCCACCCCCGCTGCTTGGGAGGGCGGCCAAGGCCGCGTGTCGTGTGGGTGTCGGTGAGTGGGTGGGGGCAGACACTGTGCCACCGCCGCCGCTGAGAATCGATGGTCGACGACGCGTCACGCGACCCGCGGCTGCCGGCCGCGTTAACGCTCTGGGCTGGAGGGTGGGCAGGGATGGAGGGGGGAGGGTGTCCGGTAATGTCTTTCCGATGTCGTACGTCAGCTTCCGTGTAGCTGGAGATCGGCCGCCTCCCTTCACTTGTCGACGTCTGTTTTTCTTCGCGTTGGAACAAGCAGGCAGCCCGTGTCTCGATGGTAACAGAGACTGGCGCTTTCACTGGAAGAAACCTCTTGAGTGCGAGGTTCAAACTTCAGTCTTTTGAGAGGCTCACTTGAAGGTGTTTATTGCTTTAACTGACTGTTCCGTCGGTTCTTAGTAGAATATTTTGAATGAAACAAAAGACAAATTGTGTAATCTTGTATATACAGGTTGAGTCACCTAATTTTACCGCTGGATATATTTCGTAAACCACATCAAATACTGACGAACAGATTCCACAGACCGAACGTGAGGAGAGGGGCTAGTGTAATTTGTTAATTGGTTAATACAAACCATAAAAAATGCACGGAAGTATGTTTTTTAGCCCAAACCTACGTTTTTTTAATGGAACCCATTAGTTTTGTTAGCACGTCTGAACATATAAACAAATACGTAATCAGTGCCGTTTGTTGCATTGTAAAATGTTAATTACATCCGGAGATATTGTAACCTAAAGTTGACGCTTAAGTACCACTCCTCCGCTGTTCGATCGTGTGTATCGGAGAGCACCGAATTAAGTAGGGATCCAAAGTGAACGGTGATATACCTTAGGTACAGAAGAGACAAGAACAGCACATTACGTCCACATGCTAACACCTTTATTGGTCTTTTTCACTGACGCACATGTGCATTACCATGAGGGGTGAGGTACATGTACACACTTGGTTTCCGTTTTCAATTACGGAGTGGAATAGAGTGTATCCCGACTTGTCAGGCCAATAGATGTTCAAAGTGGTGGCCATCATTTGCTGCACACAATTGCAATGTCGGAACACACTCTATTCCACTCCGTAATTGGAAACGGAAACAACGTGTGTACGGCCGGCCGCGGTGGCCGAGGGGACTGAGGCGCTTCAGTCACGGTCTGCACGGCCACTATGGTCGGGGATTCGAATCCCCCCTCGGGCATGGATATTTGTGCCGTCCTAGTTCGTAAGTAGTTCATAAGCAGTTTGTAAGTTTAGGGACTGATGGCCCCGTAGTTAAGTCCCATAGACTATACAAACATTTTTATTAACGTGTGTACGTGTGTACATGTGCGTCAGTGAAAAAGACCAACAAAGGTGTTAGCATGTGGACGTAATGTGTTGTTCTACTCTCTTCTGTACCTAAGGTACATCACCGTTCCCTTTGGATCCCAACTTAATTCGGTGCTCTCCAATACACACGATCGAAAAGCTGAGGGCTGGTACTCAAGCGTCATTTTTAGGTTACAATATCTCTGGATGTAATTAACATTTTACAATGCAACAAACGGCACTGATTACGTATTTGTTTATATGTTCAGATATGCTAACAAAACTAACGGGGTTCCATTTTAAAAAAACGTAGGTTTGTGTTAAGAAATATACTTCCGTGCATTTTATATGTTTTGTATTAGCCAATTACACTAGCCCCTCTCCTCACGTTCGGTCTGTGGAATCGGATCGTCAGTATTTGATGTGGTTTACGAAATATATCCAGCGCTAATGTTAGGTGACTGACCCTGTATATAAGCGCCCTAAGTGTGTGTCACTTTGTCGCCGATAGAACTGTGTATGCCTAGATTTGCAGCTAACGTGTGTGTTAGTTGATTTTGTCCATTTTATGTATGGATGTTGGGGCCTCAGCTGAACAATGAATAACACCATAGCCAGCTGCATTTTCATATTATCATTTACTGGCAACCAGTTTAGAAAGCCCACGCCATCATCATCAGGCCTTTAAAATAGGGCAAACTGCATGTTGCTGCATTAGAAAACAACAAAAACAACGGGAAGGAGAATCCACAATTTAATGTCCTGATGATGGTGGCATGGGCTATCGAAACTGGTTGCCATTAAATGACAATATGAAAATACAGCTGGCGGTGGTGACATTCATTGTTTTAATTGCTGTGTGTCAGTTTGTTGCCTATAGCTATTATAAACATTTTACCTCGAAGTAACTGCGACAGAGTAATTCTCTGTGCTAGAGATGATCGATACGCCTCCATTGCAATCTACTTTGAGAAATGCAGCAAGTAGGAGGGGGAGACCCCGTAGGGCAGTAAGCAAAGGGGCTTCCTCGGCGCCTCCCCCGGGTAATTCAGTTTGACTTATCAGATATTTTAAATCACAATTCATTTATCTATAATAGCAGCCAATTCTGGTTTTCCTAGTATTCTATAACTGTGCTGCGGTTAGACCCACAACTCTTATTTCGCCTTTTTCAAATTCTTCTGGCAACACACTTAAACAGATCCCGTGACCACAGTTTGGGAACAATTGTTGTAAAATATATTGATTAACAGATGAACTGGTTTTCGGCTGCCGCGGCGGAGCGGCCGAGCACATTGAGGCGCTACGCTAGGATGCGCGAAGCCGTTCCCCGTAGTGGGTTCTAATCCTCCCTCGGGAATGGATATTTGTGCCGTCTTTAGTGTAAGGTAGTCCATAAGTAGTTTGTATGTTTAGGGACTGATGACCCCGCAGTTAAGTCCCTTAAGCCCTACAAACAGTTGAACAGCTGGTTTTCAGCTGTTACGCCAACTTCAAAAATAAAAATATTTGGCTTTGAAAGTTCATAGGTCAAAGGTCTGAAGCCGATGTGTGCACAGTATCTCAGTTGATTTTTAACAATGGTAAAAGTTACGGATTTAAAAGTAAACTAAAAGGAATTATTGCATTAAATTTGCAGCATAAAACCAGTGAAAATAGATAAAAAAATATAACAAGTCAAATATAGCTAATTGCAGCACTTGTCCTAAGATGAAATATAAATTAAAACATTAAGTTTTTTGTCAAGTTTTATGATATTATCTTTATTAGGTTAAATATTTGTAGCATATGACAGTAAGATTAAGCTAAATCAAGCAGCTGTGATTATTTCAGTAGTAATACAAATAAAATAACCTATTTAGAGAAATCAGTTACAATTGGCATTAAGCAGGTGACAGAAAGCTACCATTAAACAAAGTAATTTTGTAACCAGACTGGGAAACTGTAGGGATCCCTTTTAAACTAGCCTGCTGGGCACATGAACATTGGAAAAGTGCGCTGAGTGGGGGACGGGGGTGGGGGAGGGGGGAGGAAGCCGGCAAGGGAGTAGGTCCCGTGGTATGGATGTGGTTGTGCTTAGATTCTGCTGACAGAAGTATCGAGTATAGGAGTCGTCTGTCATCATTCAATATCACTATTGGGGACGTGTGTTTATTTTTTTTTAATTATATATATATATATATATATATATATATATATATATATATATATATATTTATTTTTTTTTATTTTTTTTTTTTTAGCTGGAGTTACTACCATACTCTTCTTAAAGTCTGAGGGTATTTTCCCAGTCTCTTATATCTGACATAAAAGGTGGAACACTTTATTTTCATATATGGCTATCCCAACGATGTCAGTAGTTCAGATGGTACATCATCTAGTCCTGGGGCGTTGCTTAGACTCATATCTTTGAGTGCTCTGCCAAATTCTTCACGCAGTGTCTTATCTCCTACATCAGCTTCATGTACTTCTTCTACCGTTTCTACAATATTGTCTTGAAGTTTATTTTACGTGACTAGGCCCTCAATATATTACTTCAACCTTTTAGCTTTTCCTTCTTCTACAATTTTAGAAAACACTTCTGGAGAAACAGTGATCATTAATGATATTACAATTTTAAATACACAGTCTCAATCGCAATAGAATTTTTTAGTTTTGTTAGGCAACAGGTTTCAGTCTGCATGTGAGGCACTTTTCAGGTCGACCATGCAGCCGATTGTGGGCGATTGTGACCCGTCACAATCGGCTGTCATGGTCGATCTGAAAAGGGTCTCACATGCCGACTGAAACCGGTTGTTTAACAACAATGAAAATTCTCTTGCGATCGAGACTGTGTTTTTAAAATTATTTTTTCCTTCTTTGCTTTGTACTGGTTTTCCATCTGAGTTTTTTTGTATAGATTCAGTTTCTTTTCTTGTCTCCAATCATCTCATTCATTTTCCTGTAGGCGGTATGTACCTTTCTCCTGGTTACACATTCTACTATGGTGATCATCTGGTAGTGGTGCAACTCTTGTATCTTCCTTGCTTCCTGTATTGGAGTTGTGATTAAATCCACCTTACGCAAAACACCTTGTTTTAACACGCAGACATGTTTCGGCACTTATTATGCCATCTTCTGTGGGCTTTTGACTTTTTTTATTTTCTAGAGCTTCATGTTACAGATTTGGGTTATACAGTCATTTGGACGAGTTTTTTGATTGAACAATTTTGTTAGATATAATAGGCTTTAGTTATTTACAATAATTACATTATGCATTCGCCGGATTTGCATTTGTTTCAATTGAGGAATGACAGGTTTTCACAGCTTGTCATCTACAAACAAAACGTTTTCATTAACCAAAACTAATTCCTTTATTGTACTGGCACATTTCATAACAAAAAGCGCACAAAACATCATGAAACATAATAACACGCCACAAACAAACAAGCTGCAACACCACGATTCGAATATAAGCAATCCACTTAATAGCCATATAGAACTATTTTTGAGCATAACTTCCAGGTGAACGTACAATAAATGTACTAATCGTACTAACGTTATAATACTGACCATAACTGTTTTGACTACCAGTTGAAATATCAAAATTACCAGATCAGCTTCTACGAGCTATATATTTTGTCACTTTTAGTATCTGATTCCTCTACATTACTTCCGGATATGACAAATAATGGAACGCTAAAATGAGTACGATAAAACACAAAAATATTAACTGTGTGAGAGCCGACTGGACAGCACACTTCGATACAGAGTTTCACCACTGATAACAACACAGATAGACAGCCCAATAATAACATTACCGCTAATGTGATGGATGTCAAAGATAATGTTCTGGTAATACTGGTTCTGAACCTAGCGGCGTCTGGCGCCGTTTGATCTCCCGGCAGCAAATCACTTTCTTATTGACCCGTTATGATTACAGAGACAATTTATCCACACGAGATACCCTCATCTACAGCGTCTCTCTGCAAATGACACTGAAATGCTTAGCGGATGGTTCATCAAATCACTTACATAGTATTTACCTACAATTCCATTCTCGAATAGCACGCTCGAGGAAAGATAACGCCAGCCTCTCTATTCGAGCTTTGCCCTCTATAATTTTGTTTTGGTGGTCTTTCCTCTATGTACGTGGGAGTCAGCAACTTACACTGTACGAAACAATTAGGGCATTGGGTGACATACCGTACACAACGTACTTATGGGATAATATTTTATTCAGTTATTGGCTACAGCTTTAATTTTTATTACAATACTATATTTCGCTGTCTCAACTCTGTACTTAAAGTGTAATTACGTTTTAACCATTGGCCACCATAATAGTGAAAAAGTTGTTGTCCTCCAATATGGTGTGTGATCACCTCGGACTGCCACTATAGTTGCATACCTGCGTGGCAGTATCAGTATGAGATTATCAGTCGCTCGTGTGGGACATCTGGCTATTCTTCCATTAGTGCAATATCCAGATCTCGATGTATAGCACTGCACTCCACCACTACAGGTTCATAGGTTTATGCAATACTAATTTTCTGATATTTAATCGCATTATTTCTTATGATGTTAATGGTTTCTTTTACTGGGATATTTGTATATAGATTGACTATGTCCAGTGATGCAAATTTAGCCTTGCATGGAATCTGAATGTTTTCAGTAACATTTGTGAGTACATAGGTGTTATGGATGGTGTAGCTGTTTTCAAAAGTGTAGTATTTGGCAATAAGGTCTTTAGATTCCTGCTTATGAAGTATGCAGGGCTATTTTTTGGGTTGACTATAGCTCGAAACGGGCAGTTTTCTTTATGAATCTTTGGCTGTTCATGTATTTTTGGTGCTGAGGGATTCATTGCTATACTGCTGCGTACTTCATATTTGTTCTGTAAAAAATTCATTAATTCTGTGGGTATTGTTTGTTTTTAACTGTTTCATTATTAATTTGTTTGATTTAAAATCCAGTGCAATTTCTCACATGTATCTATCTTAGCTGTGTCACGTGCAAGTTTTGTACAGGCTATGAGGTTTTTGACCCTGTGGTTATTGAGTTTTGTTGTGTTTTAGGCCTTTCTTTAAAAGGATAATTTCACTGTCATTGACTGGATATTAGTGGTATTAATTACTCTGTCAAAGAATTTAAGTTGGTTTGCGTGTTTATTTATGTCCCATGCACATTTATTAATAGTTTTTAGCACTTCCAATTTATTTTTGTGTTCAGGTAAGATTATTTGTTGTTCATTGTTTACTTTATTGTCTATATGTTGGATAACATATGAGAATACACACACACACAAACACACACACACACACTTGAGTGTTTAAATTGAAAACACCGCTCAGAAACTATGGAAAACACAGTTACTTTTCTTTAAACAAAAGAAAAACAAAGGATACTCCTAGAGTATTGTAAAAGAATTACGAAAATATGAAAAACCGTTAGATAGATGCTTAAACCGAATTCTAGCTCATGAAATTCGGATCTTAATACCAAACTGTCTATAGTTCGTTAATTCCGATTACTCGCAATGGCGCAGTACAGGCGTGAATTTTGTTCAGTGAAGTTTATGCTGGTCTGCGCAATTTGTTTTCTCGTAAGTCGTAGCTCGTAAGCACATAAATGAAAGAAGAAAACCTCATTGTATGACTGACCATAAAAACCTAAGCAAGAACTACTAGTGGACCAAAGTTGAATAAATACTCTCCAGAGATCTTTTATTTGTATTTAATAGGTGCCACCAAAATTTGTCCGGAAAATATACACTTAATACAATGTACCCTAAATGCAGCACTTCACGATGGACGACAGGCAGGCTCCTGCCGAGCGGGAGTAGCTGCGTGGTCTAAGTCATCATGCTACGAACTGGGCGGTCGCTCCCTCCAGAGGTTCGAGTTCTCCCCCGGACATAGGTTGGTGTTTCGTCCTTAGTGTAAGTTAGTTTAGGTAGTTCGTAAGTTTAGGGACTGCTAACCATAGCTGTTTGGTACAACAGCTGTACAAACATTTGTATATCTGAAAGCAGAACGAACATACCCGCCAACAATGCTGCGAAGACGTACTAACAGAAAGAAAACGACGTTTGTAATTAAACTGGATTTAAACTGGAAAAGAACACGAAGATAATATCGTAGGAAAGGCGAACCAAAGACTGCGTTTTATTGGCAGAACCCTTAAAAGATGCAGCAGAACTACTAAAGAGGCTGCAAACACTACGCTTGTCCGTTCTTCTTTCGAATATTGCTTCCCAGTGTGGGATCCTTATCAGGTGGGTTTGACGGAGGACATCGAAAGTGTCCAAAGAAGAGCAGCTCGTTTCGTATTGTCACGATGCAGGGGAGACAGCGTTACGGAAATGATACAAGATCTGGGAGAGGAATCATTACAACAACGGAGCTTATCGCTGCGGCGTGGGCTACTTGCGAAACTCAAATCGCCAACATTCTCCTCCGAATCCGAAAATAGTTGACTCCCACTTACATAGGTAGAAATGATCATCAGAGTAAAATACAAGAAATCACAGCTCGAACGGAGAGATTCAGGTGTTCTTTCTTCCCGCGCGCTATTCGAGAATGGAATGGGAGATAAATAGTATAACGGTGGTTCGATGAACCCTCTGCCATGCACATAAATGTGATTTGCAGAGTATCCCATGTAGATGTAGATATCTACCTGCTCATCGGTCTGGAGACTTACAAACTACTTAAACTAAATTCATCTGACTTACTCTAGGGTCAACTCCGACACACACACACACACACACACACACATACACTCATTCCCAACGCGACGAGATCGGCCGCGCAACCTGAGTTGACGCTCCAATCTCCACCGCCATTTCCGTGCGGATCTATGTATTTTTCCCCTACTAACTGTGTAGAGTATATAAATTACATAGCACACTGAGGCTTTTAAGGCACCATTGTCCCATTTCCCCACACACATGTGGAAAAACTAAATACATGCGGAAACTCCCTCCGACAGAAAATTCACACTGATTTGCGCAAAATAGAAGCAGATATCGATACAGGTGCAGATTTGTAATCAATTGGGCGGTTACGCTTTCCAAATGAGGACAAATTGTTTTCCGTGTAGCGCCGTGATCTAATCTGGTTTACACGACTGAGTGGTTGGAAACGGCGTCTGATGCACCTATTGCGTGACAGAAGCAATTACACGAGTGGCGAGATTACCCCCACGGCACTCTTCGCCCTCAAATGAAGGCCATCGATCACATGGCTGCTCGTATATTTGCTTTAAAGAGACCGACGCTGGGGATAGGCTATGATCCCGCTCCAGAAACGCGCGACTCAATAAGGCAACTTTCAGAAAAATTGTCGGGTAACCTCGAGAAGTCGTTGAAAAAGCTGCACTCTCTAGAGGTTGCGCTAAACTACTGTACATCGAATCGTACAACTACTCTATCAAATAACGACCATAACCAACTATATCTGACTACATCCTCACTGACGGAGTATTTCTATCTTGCTAAACAATGATTTTCTTTGACAATAACAACGTAAATGATTCATATTGCAATAAAAGGTTTACCAGAAAAATAATATTACAACTTAAATATATAACGTGCTTGAGTGCACATAGTTTACATACAAAAATGTACATATTTATAATACAAAGTTCTGAATACGCGAAATAGTAATTTGCTGATAATATATGCTGTATGAATGCAATTAACTTATTAATGAGTAAAAGACGCAAGTGCTAACATAATTACAGAGTTATAATGAACGAAGCTGTACTTCAGTGACATTAAGGTTTCATTAAAATAACTCTTTTATGAAAATACGAAAATATGTTTATGTTGTTTTGTAATTCAAATTTTTAATATTTTCTTATTCATTAGTGAATATTCCAATCTAAAGTGCTTTTTGATGGTTCCTTATTTTCAGTAACTATAGTTTTCCTTGGGTAGATGTTTTTAAAACATATATTAAAAAACTATTTTCTGGTTTACAATAATGTCGAAACTTCTAGAATAGATAAGAATTGCCTGTTTTAATACACACAATATAGTTTTTATGTCATCGTTGAAATATTTAAAATGAGTTAATCAGATATAGATGCAATTCGTGTTACTGTTAAACATACATGCGAAGTCTTACACGAAACATTCAGTTGTAAAGAGTAATTTCAAATGTACTGTCTGCAACTGAAGGAGGCGTTTCCAAGATTATAAATGGGAACTAGTCTGTTCTGTTCCATTATAACTGGTAACATGCCTTGGTTATTTGTGTCCTTAGTATATGGCTGCAACCTATCTACTGTGATATGTAAATTGTAATACAACAAAAACAAGGCACATTATGATTACCCTGACAATTTAGTATGCAAAACAATGTCCGTTTTTATTCAAATTATCTGATTAATCGTTATGATAAAATGGGTCACTACTATGTTTTCCGAAACGTAGAAAAGTTAATCTTGATCTATCTGACCAGAGGCATACACTATACTACGATCAAGACTCGATTAGTTGCTCTATATGCCCTACTTCTATTAGTAATTTTATTTTCTCCAATTTGATTTTATAAGCAAAAATTTATATTCCACTCCAAAATAACGATTTGGGTTGTTAAATGATGGTATTCAATAACTGCAAAAAATTTATATTATATTTCAAAAGAAATTTAACAATCTAACCATTTAGAATATTAGGTGACCAAGTATCGCAATACTATAACATGAAAATATGAAATAAGCTACCGTATAAGTTTACAAAAATGACAGAATTTTATACAAAAGGAAATGAATGGCTAGCTATATTGTCTGAGATCCTACCATTCAAACAAAGTGAATAAGAAACGGACTCTCTATCCCAATCTAATTGGAGAAGATAGAAGGCAAACACAAACAGGTTCCCAACCTGAAATGAGTGATTGAACCCTAATAAGGCAGTGGGGTAGCTTAGCTGATTACCACAAACACACAGAATTGTTGATTTCGTAGCAGCAGCGTTTGTGTTGGCAGGCTGGAGCAGGAAGTCTGTGGATCCCATCCGCGAAATCAAATAACTTCGTCCTCCATAGGAGACCTCCTAAGAGAAATGTACAAGACGGTACAAGAGTCTTCTAAGTGAACCGTACTCTGCGATATCTCCTGCAGAAGACTTCTAAGTCAACTGTCGAATACGGTATCTCCTACTCGGCACCAAGTCAACTGTCCATGATGGTATCTCCTACTCTTCTCTCTTCCACACTACCAAGTTACCCACGCCTGTTACTGCCGGCCACGTCCTTCACACCTCTCCAAACTTATGATGGACTGTCATCGACAACAGTCGACCGGATTACTGATCACTCGACCTGTCATATAGCAAAAGAGACAGCCAATCGCAGACCGAGTTGCTGTCTGCACCCTAGACTCGGCCTGCGACAGCAAATTTCTCACCCAAAGTCACGTAGCCCAGACTTTTCCACGAAAAGTCTGCGAAACTATCACTCGCCGTCATCTTGGCGCCGACTTTTATTAACGGGGGGAGGGGGGCGGAGACAAGCTGAGCCAGAAATCCACGCTAGGAACTGCACGTGCGGCATCCTGCCGTTTACAATTTCGTAAACCAAGCTACCCTCTGCGGACACTTTGGGATGCAGAGATAGCAAGGAGTTTTCCCTTATCGTAAAACGTGTGCCCGACCGTCGCCACTCACCTAAAGCAATTCGCAGACTGGCCCAACCGGCGTCATCCGTTTTACTCGGTAGAGCACTGTGTTCTACAGAAACGCCGGGTACTCATACCTGGCCAGGTAGCTGCCTGTCTGCGGAAAAGGTGCCTCCCCCCCCCCTTTTGCACCAGACACCACGGGATGACGCAGAGGGCTTCGCTACGGTACTGCTTTGAGACCTTTCGGCGATAATACTATTGGCCGACTCATGCAACAACAAATTCCTACGCAGTGGCGGACGCTCAGGGATTCTCCTCCTGGGAGGCCTCCAAATCTCGAAAGTTACTTTTTTATAGAAATACATGTATTTACAAGTGGACGGGAGGCCTCGTTTTGTTTTGCCGCAACCCCGGGTCTCCGACAGCTTTAGTCCGCCACTGTTCCTACGTTCCCCCCTGCGTGTGAAACCAGTCTCGATTCAAGTAGCCACTTCAAGACTCACACATATCTCCCAAACGTTTATTGAATGTATAAATCAGGAAATAATTTTAAAAATATTAGACATATGAGAGACGAGATAAATGAGAAATAAGATGTCAAAAAGAACCACCACCTTTCAATCTTTCGTCCATTTTAATTTCATAGTATAATTTGATTAAGTAGTTGGCATTTATGTCTCTTTGTTCGTTTGTAAGTACAGTTATGGAAAATATTCTCTTACTGGAAATGTCGCAGGTATTGCGAGGTGTTTTTGTTCATGTTCTTATATTTCTTCCAAAACTATTTGGGATTGTCCTAGATATCGATGACCTTCAGTTTCACTCCATCACGGCAAGTCTTCATTTGATTTTTATTGAAAACTTTTTCATCGAAAGAAGCACATTACGAACTACAGGCGTACTGTTCGAAATGATAGTTGTAGATGGTGTCGTTTGCGGACGATTTGATGGATTTTGATCACATTATCCCGTTCCGTGCACTCTCCGGTTAGTAAAGTATCTACATTTTCAGAATGAATGGGGTTCTCAAATGACAACGGTTTGAATCTTGAACCGAGCACTGCAGCAGGTTCATATATTCTGTTGCTGATAATTCTGGCCTATCTGTGAGGTGTGCAGTTGGTGCGGTACCTCTCATACAGTCGTCCTAGCCTATTTTTCTTCCCTACTTTTACCATTAAATTACTGATTATTGGAATCATTTTTCAAAGATACGTACAGTTTTCAATCAAGATATCACTCGTTACCAATTCAAATAGCTACAGTACATTTAAACGTTAGGTCAAATCCCGTCAGTCGTAGCTGTGAGTTCTGAACACCTTAAAACAAATATAATAAACAGGCTGCTATGCATTACTTTCGCTCCTGTAAGCTGTGTAGTGTGGAAGCATATAAAAATTACTGTTCCGTCTGGATTCGTTTCCCTAAATCAGCTTTTATCAGAAGCTTAAGTATCTCATGGAGATTTTTATTGAATTGTGACTACATTGTGTATGAGGAGTGCGACTAGAAAAGTTTTTTTTTTTTTTAATTTATTTATCTTATGGCCTTCATTGGACCACTTTAGTCAATATTACAAAGATTATTAAAATTTGTTGTTATGCATTAACAATTTAGTTCAAAAATAATTAAACATGACAAGTCAATAATACATAGGTTATTACAATTTTTTGTTATGCGTTAATACAATTTCGTTCAAAAATAATTAAACATGACAATTTAATAATACAGAGATTATTTTTTTTATCGGCCCAATACTTTTGTATTCCTTCATATCGTGCCCTTCTCTCCTCATCCGAAATCACCCTTCCCAGTCTCTGTTTGTTAATCTTTATTGGTAGTGTGACGTGTTTGTCCTGAAGTATCTTGAGTGTGTATATCTTGTCTTTCAAATCTTCCATCGTTATCTATAGTTTCATCATGTCTTTTTTTAATGAAGGCATTTAAAAAATGTACTTATGTTCCACAGTCGCTATATTACTTATAACATTATTTTGGAGAACTAGTTTTAGTGAAGCTATGACACTATTTTCAAGTACTTCTGTGACACCAGGGACATTTTTTATCCTCTACAAAAGGAACAAAACTTATAATAATTCAGCCCAGACCCGTTCTCTTATAACAAGAATGATGTAGGAATCCATTATTTTAGAAAGGATATTTTATTTTTATATTTTGTAATCACTCGTATTAGTACAGATTCAGTACTTTAGTTTATTTTTGTGTAGAGGGATTTTTTTATTTATTTATTATTATTATTATTATTTTGTAGGGGATATAAAATTTCTTTGGTGATATAGAAGTACTTGATAATGGTGACATAGCTTCACTGAAATTAGTTGTACAAAATAAAGAAATGTTATAAGTAATGTAGCGATTTTGTCACATAAGTACATTGTTTAAATTTCTTCATTTAATATTTTTCATTAAAAGTGGAACTACTTTAAAAAATTATTATTCGGATTATTTCCTGCGTAATGCAATACACATCCCACCTGTTTCGAAGAACTTTTCGAAACTATATTAATGGTGTCTGCTAAACAAGAAACCTGTTTCATACAGGAATGAGCTGTACGGTTGCCGTCGTGTTACTGGCATTCTCAGTTGTGATGTCTGCAACATTGTTTTCGATGATCTATTTCTAAATAACGTTATCTAACGCCTTACTAATATATAACGCTGTGTGTTAAGGAAATGGCTAGTTGTCGCCATACCAGCTTTACAATTCGAGGAAATAATAAAATACAGTCTTGGTTATAATAATTTACTTTTATTAAAGCGTTTCTCCTTTATGAGGCATCATCAGAATTCCGAAATAAGTTCAGGGAAGCTTTAGATGCCAAGTCTTATCATGCACAGTGACAATGAGAAAATAGATTATTATTGACCTGATAATAATGCTTACATCCGTCAGCGGTTAATGGATTTCGCGCCAAAGCCTGGCAGTGTCAATATCAGACATCGTCAACATTATTATACATAAATGAGTATCTTATCACGAAATGGTTAAGTACTTTTAAAATAATTTTGTTCAAGAGTGTTAACAAAAAATATCAGCTAACAAATCAGGAAGACAGATTCCCCATTGTTAATCAGTCATTCCGTTTGAAGAACTGATTGTAAAAATAAAAATGCATATGTTGATTCTGTTTACAATCGTAATAGTATCTTTAACCGGACTGTATGGCCGGCCGCAGTAGCCGAGCTGTCTCCGGCGCGCCAGTCACGTTCTGCACGGCCGCTGCGGTCGGGGGTTCGAATCCCCCCCCCCCGTCGGGCATGGATATTTGTGCCGTCATTAGTATTAGCTAGTTCATAAGTAGTTTGTAAGCTTAGGGACTGATGACCCCGTAGTTAAGTCTCGTTGTTGTTATGGTCTTCAGTCCGGAGACTGGTTTGATGCAGCTCTCCACCCTACTCTATCCTGAGCAAGCCTTTTCATCTCCTCATAAGAACGGCAACCCACATCCACTTGAATCTGTTTACTGTACGCGTCTCTTGGTCTCCCTCTGCGACTTTTACCCCACACAATTCCCTCCAATGCTAAATTTACGATTCCCCGATGTCTAAGAATGTGTCCTACCAAGCGATCCCTTCTTTTAGTCAGGGTATGCCAAAAATTCCCTTTCTCACCAATTCTGTTCAGTACCTCTTCATTAGTTATGCGATCTACCCACCTAATCTTCAGTATTCTTCTGTAGCACCACATTTCAAAAGCCTCTATTCTCTTCCTGTCCGCACTGCTTATCGTCCATGTTTCACTCCCGTACAAGGCAACACTCCACACAAATACCTTCAGAAAAGATTTCCTTACACTTAAATTAATATTCGATGTTAGCAGATTTCTCTTTTTCAAAAATGCTTTTATTCCAATTGCCATTCTGCATTTTATATTCTCTGTACTACGACCATCGCATGTTATTTTACTACCCAAGTAACAAAACTCATCTACCACCTTCATTGTTTCGTTACCTAATCTTATTCCTTCAGCATCGCCTGATTTTCTAAGACCGCATTCCATTATTTTTGTTCTGCTCAGTTAAGTCTCATAAGCTCTAAAAACATTTGAATATTTGAACAGACTGTATGATTTGTTGAAAATGATTTTCGATAGCCCTGACATCGATATCCCAGCATTAGTAGCTGAATTTAATGTTTTAAATCATATTCTGTCGTTTACACAAATTGTGGACCGTGATGGATAGGTTACTACTTAAATCTGAAGCTGCAGCACCACGACAATGACATTCGGTTTATCTTTCGTAAGCCAACTACCAGTAGTGCCATTATTCACGCTTCTTAGTGCCACGCACTTCAGTATGAAGTGAGCTTCTTCCGATCAATGATGGATCGCCGGTGCAACGTTCCCCTTAGCACTTTCTCCAGTTTTTAAAATGTTCATTATACTATAGTATTGTTATGTGAGATTTTCTGTCATTCTCATCCAATTTGTTAATTGTTAATTGTTTTTTTAGTTGTTCAGTAGTTATCTCAGCCTGGATATTTATGTGCTAATAGTCTTCTTTATGGACTCGGTTTCTCCAACGGCAATGCTAGTTTTAAGATTTTATTTTATATATATATATATATATATATATATATATATATATATATATATATATATATATCAACTCCTGTAGCGCTCTTAGATTTTAAAATTTTAAGTGTAACGGTTGTCTCCTGTTGGTAAACTATGCTTCCTTAGAATGTCACTGCCGCAGTGTAGTATCCGAGCATTCTGAGGCGCCACGCTGTGGATTCCATGATTGTTCGCCGTCGGACTTTCGAGTCCTCCCACGGGCAGTGGTGAGTATGTTGCCGTTAGTGTACGACAGTGTAAGTAGTTTGTAAGTCTAGCAACTGATGACCATAGCAGTTGGGTACAACAGGTTTACCAGCCATTAGAACGCCACGTACGTAAGAAATCAATTGTATTATATACCACCTGCTGGTTTAAAATGCAGTCGTGTAACGGTGGCGACTTCGTATTTGTACATTTCCTCCCGTCGTAAGTTTGTTAAACTGTGCTTCATGGCTATTGTAATTGTTTGAAATTTCTGCTAAGTTCTGACTGTCAAGATTGTGCAGCAAGCATCTCATTGTAATCTCTCTTGTAATTTGATGTTTACGTCGGTTTTAGACGGGAACCCTGTACTCAGTGCTACTTTTCAATACCGACAGTGCAAGGCTTAAGCGCGAAATCCTTTAACCCATTGAGGGCCAAGGAACCAAACTGACTTTCAAAACAATTTGATTTTGTATAATTACATACACATCTAATATATAAAGTGAGAAGAGTATTGGAATATTTAATTTTTTTTTAGAACAAATGCTTACGTAGTGAAAACACTGTGGTCCAGTACATAAATATCTACTAGACATGGATCAAACTAAAATATTAGTTTAGTCTACAATGCATAACCTTTAGTTACTTACCAGAACTGTGCCAACTCATAAGATAACGCATCGGAAAACACAATATATGTAACCTCACGATCCTCAGCAACAGCTAACATGACGCACACACACCGCGCAGCTGAATGTTTTCGTTGCTTTCCCGACCCTGCAGCGAGTTGATTTTCTTGACGACAAAGGGTAAAACACTCCAGTGCCGTGGTGGTTTTACAGATTAACTACTGATCTGCTTTTGAGACATTAAAATATAGATGGTTATGCGTGGCGACGTTGGTTCCAGTTTGATCTTTGGTTATCGGTTATCGATCTCCCTGGCTTGCTTATCTTTGGTCAAACGTCGCTGATTTAAGGGGGTAGTTGGCTTTTGGCGGAGAAAGCGTTAGTTTGAGTAGAAGCGAGTCTTCGGTGGGCTTTCCTTGCTCACATGTGGCAGTGCTCGGGCACCGGTGTGACGGTTTGGCGGCCGAGATGCAATTCGTGTTATTGTGGAGGCCGTGGTTTCCGCGATATCAAAGAAGCGGACTGGTTAAGCTGATATTATCGCTTTGCAAGCCTGAAGGTGCTGACTAAAACAATGTTGTGTTTAACAACTGGTTTTTTGTTCTCAGGAGAAGCGCCTACTTGTCTAGCTTATTTGGAAGGCTGTATAGTGTGTGTGGACCTGTTAAAACTGGGTTGTGGCTGATTCAATAACCTGGTTCGATGTTCGGAAGTGCCAACATGTGTAAAGAGCCCCCGAGCCATGATACGGATTTGCATACTCCAGTGGTAAACGGGAAGCCGTACTTAGAGATGGTATAAAGATTTTCTGCCGTTTGTTGTTAGTTGAACTTTATACATTTGCGTGTTGTTTTGCATTAACATGTTCTATATTCTAAGTTATTATAAAGAAGAGGGTATAGGAGCACTGGATGAGGTTCCGGAATTGTGGTTCTTATCAAAATATGTACTTACAATCCTGTACGACTCATCGAAATCTGCAATAGGAATGTCAGAAATCCCTTTATACTTCAAAAATATAAAGCCCAGCTCCTTCCGAATGTTCACTAGAGTCTGGGGTAAGATTTTGTAGTAAATACGTCAAAAACGTTTGGGGAATTGTGGTAAAAACTTTTACACCTTGAGACGTGTCCATAGAAAAGGTATATTGCTGCATTTGTAAGAAAATGTCTAATATTGTGCCTCCTGTTTTGTGTCGAGTAACGTGCTTGCAAGAAAATGTATAATATTGTTTCTACTGTGTGTAGCGATATGTGTACATAAATCTGTGGGAAGTCTCATCTTTGGCAAAGATTATGTATCGCATAACATTGTAGCTCCTGCAGAGAGACAGAGAATCCGACTTGTGGTTCAGCTCGCTTAGAGAGCAGTTGTGTTGTGTATATGGCTCCGATGTAGAGCAGTGACAGCAAATATATATTGTATTTCATATAATTGTGAGACAGGTTGTACCACCCCTGGAATGAAGGTAATAGCATTTCTTGTAATTATGAAAAGGTTGTATCATTTAGGTAATGTGATGGTGATTATTAATAATAAGTAACAAAGTTGACCTTTGTTTCCTGTTTCATTTACGTAGTTAGAAGATTAAACTACTTCATTTAAGTTAGTTATTTGTGGATTTAAAGTGCAGTATTGATTTTGGTAATATTGTTGAACAGATTTCTTTATTGGTACCGTAGTAAATGATTGTTATGGAACACTGCAGTTAATTGAGTATGATACTGAGTTTTGATAATCAGGTACTGATCTACATAAAATTCTCACAATCAAACATAAAGAAAGTGGTTTGTGTTTTTAATATCTTTCTCGCAGTAAAATTTTTTGAGTATACTCAGTGTGTGTTTCATGCAGGTTACATGTCACAGTTGTTTTGTTAAAAGATCTGTTGCGCACATAATCAGTTTAATGCACTGTTTATTATTTAACAGTATATACATCAATATCAGGGCCACAATTAAACCAAATTACTGTGTTAATGAACAATGTACGTGTTCAGCTAAATTTTGATGAAGTTATCTGATGACTTTGTGATCTTGACTGTTAAACATCAATATAAGACAACTATTTGGACTACAACTAACACGAGATCAGGTTATCAATGAGTAACTTTGAAATAAACTACTTTTGTTGTCTGATTAAACGATAGATTCAACATCAAACATCAGGTACAGCTTTTAACCTTATAAATTACGCCTACGTATATACATTAATGTCTTTTATATAACAGTGAAACGTACGCTTTTTTTTTTTTTTTTTTTTTTTTTTTTTTTTTTTTTTTTTTTTTTGTGAAAAATGTGACAGCAGATGTATCAAACAAAAAACGGGCAGGTTTTAACGTTACAGAAGGATTTGGTCTCTTATTTTCTTTTTAATGACGGGGCAGCATTTAGGCTTGCGCCGGCCCTGCTCCACTCTGCGTAATCAGAGATACCGCGCTATCAGCCATTAAACTATAAGCGCCACAAGTGGCGAAAATGGAAGACAAGCTCTCAAAAGTATCGTCTCAAGCAACTGGAAAACGAACGTAGCCGGCGCTGCGAGCTTTTTTTTTTTTTTTTTTTTTTTTTTTTTTTTTTTTTTTTTTTTTTTGCAGGGTTATGCCTTCAAAGGGTATGACGACTGACCTTCAAGTGATATGTTTCAGTGGCTCTGCTATACGGCTGTTGAGTAAATACAGACGTGTATTGCCCTCCTTGGTTGATATTTATTTACATCGTAGACGCTTTCAAGTGCTGATTCGTGTGGCCGCAGCGGAAAGCAGTACGGGAAGAGTCTAAATAAGTGCTGTGGAAAGGAGGCGCAAAGACTCGCAAACGAGAGGTGGGGGCGTACGGTGTCTCTGCGGTGAGTGAGCACCTCGACGGCCTCCTGTTGAGGCGAGTTTATTGGCCGGGCCGTGGCGGCTCGCTTTAATAAGCGCGCCATTAAAAGAGCCGTCCGGCTGCAGACGACGCCTGCCGGGGGGCTGGTCGGCGGGTCGTTCGCTTTGTGGCGCGCGCATATCTCGCCCAACCGCTCTGCCAGAGCGCCGCTCGTAATCTACCTGCCCGTGTTTTGCCGGATTCCGGAGAGTCTGTGTGAGTGTGTGTGTGTGTGTGTGTGTGTGTGTGTGTTGTCGAGGAAGGCCGTAGGGTGTCTGCGCCGGCCGGCAAGTCTCCGGGTCCCCTCATTCTCCGGCTCGTAGTTCCGCTTCGTGCCGCTGCGCCCGCGCGGCGCTGCCGGCGCGTCGGTCCTTTCTGGCCGTCCTTATTTAGGCGGCCCGCCGGCACGACCCGGCCCGGTCCGAGGTCTCCTTATTAAGCCTCGCTCGTATGACATTCTGCCCGCGTAGTCCTGCAAAGCTGTGAGCGTAATTTATGAGCGGCTGCGGCGGGCTCCTGCCTTCTGCGTGGCAGTGTGTGTGTGTCTGTGTGTGTGCAGCGCGCAAGCGCATGCGCACCTCCTGCGAGCGGACGGATGGCGAACGCGCAGCCACTGCCAGAATTTGGACGGGCGGGAGAGTGGGGGGAGACGCGCCGTTTGTGTTGGTCGTCGCAGACCGCTCCTCCGTCAGTAATCCTATCTCCCCCTCCCCCTCCATCTCACCCCCACCCCTCCCCGCGGACCCCCTAATGAGCGGCGGCATTAGTCGCTGGGCTGGCCAGTCCCGACGACATGTCACCGCAGAACGCCCCGTCCCCACCGCACCGATTACTCCAACTCTGCTGAATAAACATCGCCAAAATTGTGGCCTGTCTAAATGCGCAAACATGCTGACAGGTTTGTGCAATGTCTAATATCTAAAGCAGAGTGTCCCTATGTTTGTACATGTTGCATGCAAATCCACAGTTTTGTTCCAATCTTTATGGAACTTTGTCCACGTAAATTTCAATGCATGAGGACGGTCGCCGTAAGTGTACGAATCACATACGATAAATAGTTCACGAGATACTTAGCGACTTGCAACAAACTTTAAACACAATTTCAAACCTTTCTTAAACTCTTTCTCTCTGGCAACCATAGTAAAACGATGAAAGGACCTTACATGCTACTT
This sequence comes from Locusta migratoria, assembly GCA_026315105.1. Taxonomy (NCBI): domain Eukaryota; kingdom Metazoa; phylum Arthropoda; class Insecta; order Orthoptera; family Acrididae; genus Locusta; species Locusta migratoria. The sequence continues at coordinate 220,678,152 of CM048751.1, read as the reverse complement.
TAATTAAATTACGGTAAGGAATACACACACACAAAACTACATATGCCCGAGGAAGGAGTCGAACCTCTGGCTGGCGCGACCGCAACTCGACGACAAGACGCCTCAGACCGCGAGGACAAGAAATTACTGTTACGTAGACAGATACCACTGAACTATTTTAGTTCTCGTACCATGTGTTCTACACTCCGTTTTGACAAAAAAACATTATACTACCACATCTGAAAATCGTTACATGGTCGGGCTGATGCCATCTTGTAATGGCTACGATATGGTTTGATTCCTGCTGGGGAAACAGTTTTTAACAATCACAAACATCCTTCTCTCCACCCCCAATAGCACAAAGTTGGATTAGTTTTCGTTGTTTCTTCAAAAAGCCAAACCCCTGCATGTCTCTACGAACGCCGCGATCCTAATTACAAGTGAACGAGAATGCGAGAGTTATTACCTTGTCGTCTGAGGTCAAGGGTGACGATAGGCGCGGTGTTGCAGTCCCAAGCAGCACAAAGTTGTTTATTTCGCTACTTCTAGCCGAACATGTGCACATCCCGCTAATGGTGAGAAAACAGTAAATATTTTATCATTGTGCGCATATATATACAATAGCGAATAGTTTCGGGTTTGAGTACCTGCTAAGAAAGAAGTCTACTGTATCGTCGTTTCAAGTTCAAATATAGCGCTATTTGTGAATTTATTTAATATTGCTATTGTCACTCACTGTGATAATTATGTTTTATTATAATGACATAGTGCACCTATGCACTGTAAATTGTTATATAACAACAGATTGACATTACAAGATTATGGCCTTGTAAAGTATTTTATTTGACCAGATGATACTCACATAGTTCAGCAAAACCGGTCGTCGTAAATAAAATTGATGATCAGCGATCTTGGCTTTTTTATATCTTTTTACAATATTTAATATCTGACGCGTGACTATGGTTAGTTAACGACTCATGTAGCTTCTGTGCTATATTCCAAAATGTTATGACGTTTGTCACTTGTGAGTTGCACTGTATTATATACCTTTAGTGGTTACCTCTCAGCAACAATTTGAATTTCATGCAATTACTGTTGCAATGCTAAGGTTAACTAAATGGTTCAAATGGTTGTAGAGCGTATGGGACTTAACTACGGGGTCATCAGTCCCTAAACTTACAAACTACTTATGAACTAGCTAACACTAAGAAGGGCACAAATATCCATGCCCGAGAGGGGATTCGAACCCCCGACCGTAGTGTCCGTGCAGACCGTGACTGGCGCGCCTCAGTCCCCTCGGCCACCGCGACCGGCGCTAAGGTTAACCATACATTTATGGGTTCGGACATTGGCCTTGTAATGAAAACGTCAATGTTTTACGTCGCTTTATGCCTAATCGAGTATCGAACAGAAACACAAGCTTTTTTTGAGTTAACAGTGCGTTCAGATTCAGAGCACGAGCAAAAGCGCATCATGTCATTGAATGAGTTTGATAAGGTATCCGATTTGTCACTTATTGTAATGAAATTGAATTTACGTTGCTCCCTCGTCTGTAACAACTTGTATTCTAATTTACTTATTTTTTATGATAGTATTGAATTACAGGTGGACTGACTGCCATAAGGAGCAATGTTCTCTACTGCTTCTGATGGTACCCCTTGTGAATAGTCGAACGACTGTAAACCACAGGGGTTTTGAGCATAGAGTACCCACAAGACAGCTACGTTAGTTGGGTGGCATTCAGCAGTGATCCACTTTTTTTACTGTCAAGTGTACCCTAGAGGACTTATCTTTGAAGACAGATTAAGTAAAAGCAAACCTACATTACTAGGTGCTGTAAATTTGAAGAAAGCCTTTGACAATGTGGATTGAAATACACTCTTTCAAATTCTGAAATTGAAGGGCTTGAAAGGGACACAGTGGTTGAGAAGTGAATAAGACAATGTTATTCCATTTGTACGTTGAGCAAGCTGTGAAAGGAATGCAAGGAGAAATTAGGAGAAGGAATAAAAACATTGCGTTTTGATAAATTACATTGTAATTTCGTCAAAGTTAGCAAAGGACCTAGAAGAGCAATTGAACGGGATGTACAGTGCGTTGAAAGGAGCGAGTTAGAAGAACATTAACAAGAGCAAAATATGGGTAATGGAATTAAGTCTTAAAAAATCAGGCGAAGCTGGAGTAATTTCATTAGGTAACGACATAATGAAGGTGGTAGATGAGTGTGGTTACTTGGGCACTAAAATAACATGTGATGATCGGAGCAGATAGGATATAAAATGCGTAATGGCAATGAGAAGAAAATAATTCTGGAAAAAAGAGAAATATACTGATATCGAATATTAATTGAAGTGTAAGGAAGTCTTTTCTGAAGGAGTGTTGCCTTGTACGCGAGTTAAACTTGGACGATAAATAGTATACACAGGAAGATGATACAAGCTTCTGAAATGTGGTGCTACTGAAGAATGCTGAATGAAGAGGCACTAAGCAGAATTGGAGAGAAAAGAAATTTTTTGGAAACCTTGACAAAAAGAAGGGATCGACTGGTAGCATACACTCTTAGACATCTAGGACTTCTAAATTTATCATGGAAGTGATGTGTGTGGGGAGACTAAGAGACGAATATAGTAAGCAAATTCAGTTGGATGAGGATTGCCATTCTTATGAGGAAATGAAGATCCTTGTTCAGGATAGAGCAGGCACCAGTCCCCGTACTGTAGACCACAACAACAATAGTACCATGTGCCTACGATCTTACGGTCGAACACTCTATGTATAGGCTCTCATTTGCGAAACAATAATTAAATACAAATTAAAGATAAATAAATAATTAATAAAAGAAGATTTTATTCTAAGGTTAGCAAATGATGTAATCAGTGCCATGTAATTCCGTTGAATAACGTTTATTCCAGGACACATATTGATCTATAGGAAGTTGTCATACAGAAACAAAACTCGTACATTAGAAACATATCTTACAAAATTTTCAGAATAGATGCGTGAATTGCGTTATGAGAATAGAAATCCTCAAGTAAGTAATGTTCGACGATGCTCAGACTTCATTTCAGGATCGCACAACACGAAATAATTGTCAGACCAAAAAAGTCCAAATCTTGCTCCCACGAATAACATATCAACACTCTAAAATTATCGTATAGAATCACAGACTCTCTTCAGTTACAGTTCCACAATGGAATCGCAGAAAGTTATATTCTTAAATTGGCACTCGATAGCCAAGTTATAGTCTCGACAAAGTTCCTCCTATAGTTGCAAGGAGTTCTCTTTGGGAACCGTCCAAGTATCTTACCGCAGTTTTCTTCTCTAGCTACTCTCTCACTGTCATATCTTCATCCCCTCCAAAAGTAATATTCTTATCATAAAATATTTGACTTAACCACTTTCACAAAAGGTTAACATTTTGACATTATTAAATAGAAGCCGGCCGCGGTGGCCGACGGGACTGCGGCGCGCCAGTCACGGTCTGCACGGTCACTACGGTCGGGGGTTCGAATCCCCCCTCGGGCCTAGATATTTGTGCTGTCATTAGTGTTAGCTAGTTCATAAGTACCTTGTAAGTTTAGGGACTGATGACCCCGTAGTTAAGGCCCATAAACTATACAAACATTTGAACATGTGAATTAAATAGAAAAGTTATATATTAACAATATCCAAACGGCCAAAGTTGCAATTTTTTTAAATTTCTATTATTGACGACTAGTCTCGAGCTTGCCTGAGCTCAGAGAAGCATAAAACTAGTCATCAATAATAAAAAAACACCAATTTGAAAGTTCGGCTGTTATCAAATTGTTAATATAAATAGCAAAGAAGTTGCTGTTCCCGAACCACCCAGCATGATGGATTTTTCAGAGAAGTTACAAACATTCAGTCAGCTTTGGACTATTTATCAGCAGCACAAATAATGTATTAAGTAAATAAATTAGTAAGCCAGCCTTCATGACGACCAGATGAGCATATCACGGTGTTCTAAACTGCTGAGTTCTGTGGAGCATACGATTTATTTCCATCATAAATTGATACAACTATTGTAATAAATCTTGAAATAAGTAAATACACGTATTTAGATTTCATGCCGATAGCTGGAGGTAATAAGCTATCATCTAAGGTATAATGTGTTCCCATCGCAAGACGCATTCAATAATCGGTAATGTTAAGTTCAATTTTGCTATATTCACATATTGCGAACATTAACTTTTGTAACCTTCAAAGACTTTTTCTGAAATATTTAGGATGCCTTCCGAATTGATGGCAACCTAACACTGTGCTCTATTATTTATTCCTAAGTTCAGAGAGTACCGATCTTCCTAAGTATCCGCCAGAGCGTCCATTAAGATACTCCCTGCCTTTCGCCTCAGATCTCTCGGGATGGGTTTACCGGCGGTTCGCTACTTTCCTACAGGGTCTTACACACTCTTACGCGGTTACTGGGCGAAACTCGGCTCCTGGTCGCTCGTCTTTCCCTCCTAAACGGAAACTGCACGCCTCGGCCTCCCCACAGTACTTTATTTTGCAGTCTCAACTCTTTTACATGGCGTTTACATAGAGCGAGGCAAAATGGGGCTCTCATAATAGTGAAGAGTCATTCTCGTTACCCTCCAAAATGATTCATCTCGGACGGCCAGTACAGTTGCACACCTACCTGGCATCGACACTATGGGGTTATCAGTCAGCTCTTGATTGATATGCGTGAATTGCGTTATGAGAATAGAAATCCTCAAGTAGGTAATGTTCGACGATGCTCAGACTTCATTTCAGGATCGCACAACACGAAATAATTGTCAGACCAAAATAGTCCAAATCTTGCTCACACGAATAACATATCAACACTCGAAAATTATCGTATAGAATCACAGACTCTCTTCAGTTACATTTCCACAATGGAATCGGAGAAAGTTATATTCTTAAATTGGCACTCGATAGCCAAGTTATAGCCTCGACAAAGTTCCTCCTATAGTTGCTTCTGATTCGCCAAGAACCCGTATCATTCACTGGACCATAGTTTTTCCTAAGTATATTCGTCTCCCTTCTCTGCAGTAACTCCTGGTCATTTTGCGTCATAGTCCAGGTCTCACCACAGGTTTCACTACTGTACGGTACGCAATCGACTTCAGATTTCTACTATGGCTTCTTGCTTTAAATACTTTAATCAGTGCAAAGTACTGGTAACTTCTATTACCAGCTGCAATCCTCGAACATGTTTCTTCTCTCATATCATTACTCTCAGTTACCAATAGCCAAAATATTTAAGGCTCTCATAGCCTTCACATTCTTTCCCGTTGAATCATGCTTCTTTCTCCTTCACCGTACCTTTTCCTAGATGTTAACTTATACTTCTTTTTTTCACTGATTAATTTTCAGAACCACCTCCGACCCATATCTTTCTAATTTTTGAAAGTTTCCTTCCGGCTCCTGTTTCCTCCTAGATAACAAATCAATATCGTGTGCATATGAAAGCTCTTGCGTCACTTTATTAAACAGTGTTCCCTCGGGAATGTTGCTTTGTGTCTTTCGCTTTACGCTATCTAATGCGACATTAAACAGGAACGTGGACTGCAGCAGTCCTCAGTTAATTCAGATGTCTTTGATAAAGTGCATTGTTGATAAAGTGCACATTAAAACTTCCTGGAAGATTAAAATTGTGTGCCGGAACCGGGACTGGAACATGGGACCTTTGCCTTCATATCAGCGCACACTCCGCTGCAGACTGAAAGTTTCATTCTGGAAGGTGCACATTGTTCTTCTCAAAGTCATATGAAACAGTCCTGCCTCTTGCATTGCCTTCCACAGTTGATCTCTTTTGATGCCGTCATAAACTTGTTTGAAATTTATGAACTGCTGATGGACATCGATGATATAACATTTTTCAAGGATTTGTCTGAGACTGAAAATCTGATCGTATTGATCTATTACCTCTGAAACCACACTGGTAGTCTTCTAAATACTCTTCTACATACGAGGGTTGGAACTTAAATAGTATTAACTATTTATTCAAAACCGTTACAAAAGCATTGAATGTTTGAACCAGTTACTGTTCTTCAAAGTAGTCACCAGCATTGTGTAGAACCCGTTGCCAGCGATGCGGAAGGCGTAGTATACCGTTACCAGAGCCTGTTCTGTTGATGGTGCGAATGGAGCGGTCTACTGCCTGTCAACTCTCTCGAACAGTTCTGAAGCAAATGCCACGAAGCGGTTCCTTCATCTTCGGAATTAAATCAAAGTCACAAGGACTTATGTCAGGGTTGTATGTTGGATGGTACAGTACTTTCCAGTCCCATGGACCGAACAGAGCAGCCACAGCTTGCGCTTTATGCGCCCGAGCATTGTCGTGCATTGCTACGGTTGGGCAGCGCAGAAAGTGTTGTAGCTTCTTTCGCAAAGGTGGTTGCAGGCGATGCTCCGAAAACGAACAGCATTGACTGTCTGCAGTGGAGGAACGTAATGCGTTAGAATGACATCATCACAATCGCACACGAGAATCGCCATATTTTTCACCATACGCTCTTGAAGACCTTGATGACACTGTCGTGGTGCACGACCACTGACACATTCAATTTTAATACCACTCTGTTTTTACTGTTTATAAAACTTAGTGACACCGTTAATTTAGGACGCTCGCTCACAAGTGACTGTGTTTCCCTCGATTGTGAGCACGCCGGTGACGTGTGACGGGCGAGTCTATTTGCTCGCGAGTAATGTAGGTATGTCAACAACGTGTGTTATCTGCTGCAATAATAAATTCCATTCTATTGTGTCTCCACAGCAGTGTTGCCACTATTTAAGTTCCAACCCACGTATGTTCTCAGTCCTCAGCTATGGTTGTACTTAATATTTGATATACTATACAGGACAGCGCAATTCCAACAGTCGGCTTTGCATGTTTCTTATGAATAGGTCAGAGTATTGTCGTATTCCATTTTTCTGGCATATTTCTTTCTGACATATTTCCACTGTTTTTATCCGCCGTATTTGATCATTTCTTCTATTATATGATTTTTCCCGGGGCTTTGTAATTTTTAAGAGTCTTAATACTTGCTTCAACTTCTTCTATTGTAGGTTACATGTCTTATTCCTGCTGCCTTTCTTCTCTATTTTCGTCCTGCTCCATGTCTTCTGCCATACCAACCTCAACCCAGCTTTAATTTTCCAATTCTATGTTCAATAGTTCACTACAATTTTCCACCCACATGTTTAATATCTGATCTTTTTCCTCCAATAAGGTTTCCCTACTTGTCTTTACAGAAGACTGATTTGGGTTAGTACTGTTTCTTTATATCTCTCTCATATAGAATTTCTGTTTTCTCACACATCAATCCACCGTTTTTCAATTTCTCTCCTTTTACCTCTACATTCGTTATCAACGTCATCCCTTCTCCTGGTATTTCTCTACGGTAATTCTTGTTTTTCTCTTAAGTATTCTTTTCCTTCCCTCATTCCTTTCTCCTCTCTTCCTCCCACAATCTTCATCAAACCGAATCTGGGTTCTCTGCTGCTTCTTTCTGCCCAGTATATTTTCAACTGTCTCTTGTATTATACCTTTCAAAATTTCCCATTTTTCTTCAATACCTTCTGCTGACAGATCTTCGGCCTCATTAATTCTCATTAACGCGCGGCTAGCGCACTCAGGCGAGAACCCCATGCTGCTCAGGACGTGCTCTAGCCGCGCATTTCGCGTATTTCAGGCAACTTCACGTCGCAATATCGGGATGTAACTGGCGTATTGCGATGCAATCAACGCCTTTGTTTATGTGATTTGTCATGCTATGGATTGCTGAAGAAAAAATATAGGGTGTCTCCTTAAAAAACATAAGTTTGTGTTACAAAAAATAAAAAACCACACATTTGCTTTCGTTTTAGAATGTTTCCAAATATGTACATTCATGGGACCCAGCCGTACATTGATACCGGTGAAAGTCGTGGACAAGATAGCTGGGATACCCTGTATATGAATCATGTCGTCTATCTATGAATACGTGATCAGTCTTCCTTTGTATCCATGTGCTTTTAATAATCATGTTATTGCCCAAGGGAAAATGTACCTCTGCACTAACGGAAGTTGCAGATTCGGTGGAAAAAGATACAGTCTATGAGCAACTAGAACAGGAAATATCAAGGACGACAAAACGTGATGTTAAGGCTATTAGGAACTACAATGCTCAAGAAGGAAGAGAAATTTCATACAGGAAAAAATTGCTGGTAAGGAGAGCCTGCATAAGACTTCTAATGATAATGGGGCCGGCCGCGGTGGCCGAGGGGACTGCGGCGTGCCAGTCACAGTCTGCACGGCCGCTACGGTTGGGGGTTCGAATCCCCCCTCTGGCATAGATGTTTGTGTAGTTTTTAGTAAAAGGTAGTTCGTAAGTAGTTTGTAAGTTTAGAGACTGATGACCTCGCAGTTAAGTCCCTTATGCTTAACAAACATTTGAACATTTGAATGATAATGGTATTAGACTAATTGATTTTGCCGTGGGGAATAATATGATTATTCAAAGCACATGGATGCCAAGGAAGACTGATCACATATTCATAGAGAATGCCATTATCATTGAGAAGTTGTATCTGACGGAAGGAGTACTTGAGTAATTCCGTGCAAGTGTCATAATCGATGTGTACATCAGTGGCGTAGAGGTCAGTACAACTACCTAGAATTCGTAGATAAAATCATACATTCCGTGAATATGAAACAAATATTAATTTTTATATATTACAGGAAGTAATGGAAACCCCTGCTAGAAGAGAGACGGTTCAATGCTACTTAAGGTCACAGCAACGGACGTTTATCAGGTGAGTTGCCTGTTAATTGGGAAAAGGTTTACATATCTTCTAATGCTCTGATATTTGTCACAAGACTGCAAGAAATCTGTTACGATAGTGGCGTGCTATATATAATTTTGAAATATTTTACTGCATGTACTTGAATGTGATTTGTGGAGTATTTATGTAGCTATAGATTTGTGTAGAAGTAAAAGTGTTCAGAACTAGTAATCCATTTACCGTAAGTTAACGATTTCTAAAGTGCCAGGAAAATATAAAAAGTTTAATATATCGTCTGTAGTGCACTGCTGTTGTCTTTGTTGTATAGCAGCTGACATTTGTACAACATCTCTTTTATTTATAGCTGTTCTATTATTTACCGTATCATAGGTTTTATACTTTCACAAATCCAACCGCTGCATTTAAGTTATGCGGAGCGTATAACTGCATTGATGAAAACGTAGATTTTCTTCGCTTGCTGCCTACTATTTATTAGAATTTCAGTCGAGTCAGATTGCTTTGAATCTGAATCGCAACAAAATTAAAAGTACCAGATGAAAAATGGACTATTAATAGAAAATAAATTGCGATTTGAAACCTCTGGAAACCATTTATTCTCGAAAGCGTATCAGTTACGTTCCATCTAATGGATTTTCAATGCCTTCAGGGACACATTGCGCTCCGCTCCGGACGAAAGATTTTAACTAGAAACGAATAAAACTGGGAATTCATTCGCCGTCCTTTATATACCAGTAGCAATTTTACAGCGAGAGAGACGGTAGTATCTTTCTATTAATTGTGCGAAGCTACTGCAATTCTGAAGAGAAAATGTGTAAAAATTCAGCTACGCATGTCTGTCATCGCAAACTCGAAAAGTTGATTGACTTGCAATTTCGTCACAACGGTGTATATTTTATGGAGAAAATTTTCATGTTATTAACGTTGCTGCACGATCAAAGAAAAAAAGAGTGGGGCTTTAGCCCACGAGGCTCGAATACTCTGAATTTATTTTTGAAGTAGGTCCCGTAGTCACTTGAAACAAACTTGTCACATATTTTGCAAAATTAGCGAAACATTTTGACATTGTAACACTGTACAAAATCCAGAATGACACTTCACTTTGCAGCGGAGTGTGCGCTGATATGAAACTTCCTAGCAGATTAAAATTGTGTGCCTAAGGGCTTAGGCTGTGGCTAAGCCATGTCTCCACCATATCCTTTCTTCCAGGAGTGGTAGTCTTGCGTGTTTCCAGGAGAGCTTCTGTGAAGTTTGGAAAGTAGGAGGCGAGGTACTGGCAGAAGTACAGTTGTGAGGCGGCATCGTGAGTCGTGTCGGGATAGCTCAGTCGGTAGAGCGCTTGCCCGCGAAAGGCAAAGGTCCCAGGTTCGAGTCCCGGTTCCGGCACACAATTTTAATCTGCCAGGAAGTTTCACTGTACAAAATGTTTATAGCTCCATACCGTTAGCTGCTGGTGTAGCCAGGGTGTGTATTTATTTCTTCTTTGCACTGTGTCCGTCTCCTTCTACACTAATGTTAAAATACTTGTCAGTCTATTACACTTAACTACTGTGATTATCAGTCCCAAGGCTTAAAAACTACTTAAACTAACCTAAGAACAACTCACACATCCCTGGCCGAGGGAGGACTTCAACCTCCAACTGGGAGCAAACGCGTGCTCTCCGGCAAGCGGCCTTCTACCCTACTCTACGTCCATTTCAGTTTTGTTTACATTGAAACTCAGTCCTTATGTCGCATCTATTCAAATGTTTGTAAATCAATCGGACCAAACTGCGTGGTTATCGGTCCGTAGCTTAAACTACTTAAACTAAGGTAAACTAACCTAAGGATTACACACACACACACCCATGCCCCAGGGAGGACTCGAACATCCGGCGGCGAGCAACCTCGTGCTGCCCAGCGAGGTGCCTTAGACCGCTCGACTAATTCACAGCGGCTATCCTACAATAACATAATTTTCTTGGTACGTAGAGTCATTATTAGGAAACTGCATGTGAAACGTATTAGGAATGGAGTATTTTTTAAAGAGTAATGAAGTAAAAACTCATGTGCGAGGGGTCGGATTTTCATGCGTTGTATTGTTTTTGATGTCATAAAAAATGTTCAAATGTTTGTATAGCTTATGGGACTTAACTACGGGGCCATCAATCCCTAAGCTTATAAACTTTTTATGAACTAGCTAAAACTAAGGACGGCACAAATATCCATGACCGATGGGGATTCGAACCCCCGACCGTAGTGCCCGTGTAGACCGTGACTGGAGCGCCGCATGTCATATCTTCTGAACTATGTGTCCTACCACGATGTTATTTCGAAGGTAAGTTCTGTGTTACTAGGTTGCGCTTGAGAAGTTGGGAAGAGAATCAGCTTCCAGCGCATACACAATGAGGTATATGTCAACAAGCGCACCCTGTTGTGCAAAGCATTCCAGTGAAGCAGTGGTACAAGCTGCGACCCAACTAATAGGGTCAGTGTGAGAACTCGTGTCATTTGAACATGGAGCTCAAAATTATACAACTCGTTGACATTAGGTTTTGTTTCAAATTAGGGAAACCGGTGACAGAGAACCATGAGATGCTGGCGCAAGTGTATGGTTTTGAAATGAACAGTGGAATTTCCTGCACGACAATGCACACTGCGATTCGGGACTTTCTCGCTCGACGCAAGTTCCACACCCTCCTTATTCACTAGATTTGGCGCCGGTACTTTCTGGTTCTCCGCCTTAAATCAGCTTGATAGACTGTTGCCTCACAAATGTTGCGGAGATTCAACAACGCGTGAAATAAGTACTTCGAGCGATTCCACAAAAAGCGTTTGCTGACAGTTCACAACAGCTGTACAACCGATGTGAGAAGTGTATTGTAGCCAGTGACAGTTGCTTTGATGCCCAGTAATGATACTTTCTTTGTATCTCTTTTTTCCTATATTTCCTGAGACCATTTACCGAATTTTTCATATGCACTTCGGATATTTGCCAGCTGTCTCCAAATCATGTCGTAAATGGAATTAATAAAGAGGTAATAAATCGACATGGGCGTGATGGGACGGATTCATGAACCTAACTGTTTATGACTTAATATTCCAGCTGTCTCGTACTATGACATAATTTCAAAGGTAAATTCAGAAGTATGTGTGTTTACTGTCTTTAAAATACCCTTTTGTATACCAATGACAGTGTTGAAGTTCTAAACTGTAACGTCATGCCGAATGCCACAGTTTTACTGTCGTAAAGTTGGAAAGGTGGAAATCAATAAACATTTTTCCTTGAAGGTTTGAAATTGTGTCTAAAGTTTGTTGCAATCGCTAAGGCTCTCATTCTTATATAGTGCACGAAAAAATTTATGTAATGATGAAGTTTTTTGTAGCTCTCATTCTTTATGGCCATTAATCTCCTGAAGAATGTATCGCAGGTAGACTTTAACTTCATAGCGATTGTTTACTTACGGTAAAGGATATTTCTACCTACCAAATTTGCTTACAGTCGATCCATTAGTTTAGGAAAATTGTTTTCATTAAAAAAAAAAGAAAGCAGGTAAATCAGTCAACAATCCGACGATTGGTATGGACACCTCTGTGCTTTTCTAGGCATGGTCATGTTTGGAGGTGGTATGCCGTTGCCTTCCTACAACTTTCGAAATGACTTACCCAGCCAGTTATACGTGGACCTACAGCTTAACGTGGGTTCCGAACCACGGTATTACTCGATATTTTTCACATATACAACTCTGCCAGAGTTGAAGCAAGTGGAGTGTGACACATAAAAATCGTTAGAGCTGGCGAGGATCGAACCCGCAACCTTTCGGATTTGTAGTCTAGCACTGTGCTACGGAGCCACACCATTTTTTGTTATTCTTTCATTATCTTAGTTAATTGCATTACCTAATGATTGTAATTGTCAGGTATGTTGAGGTTGAAAATACACAACAGGCTAGATCGAAATATTTTTGTAAATATTACTTTTGTAAAATGTAAACTTTCACGGCCGGAAAGGTCAAAATTACTTAACATTTCCGGGCTATTATGCCGTGGTCTGGTGGATTTATTATTCAGACCCAATGTTTCGTCCGAAACTGCGGAGAACATTCGTATGTCCGAGCCAGGGTGTGCATCGGACATACAAAAGAGCCACGATCCCCCTTGAAAATGTCGTCCGCAGTTGGGGACGAAACGTTGGGTTTGAATTATAAACCCATCATACCATGGCATAATAGCCCGGAAATTTTTAGTAATTGGGAAATAGTACTTTTGTTAATATGTTTCTTGGAAAAATCTGAATGTAATTATATATAATCAGTAATTATGGCTATTATTCAAAACAAATAGCACCTGGTAAAACACAGAGTGAACAACACTGCAACATAAGCTGTTGCATTTGCATTATGTAATGGCTCGCGAATCGATTAATGCAGTTAATGTTTTTGTCGGTTTTCCTAGAGAAGGGGGCTGGCTTTGTCAATTTTTGCACAGTGATCTTCCTATTGGTTTCAAGGTTCAGTGCACAGAATTTCATCAATATTCAATCACAAGTGTAGATTTATGTGCAATACAAATACTGAAATCCGCGTGCAGTATATACAAAGAAAAAGAACAAGGAGCGATGGGCCTCGTATTTTTGAGAACTCACTTTGACTGTAGCTCTTGCTCTGCAGATGAACATCGTGTACTGCCTTAGCAACCACGTAATTTTCTGGTTCTTCTTCGCCAACAACATGAGCATATTTATCCAGAGTAACGACATGTAGTTCTGTGTCATCGCCTCTATGTTTCTGACTACTGAGTTCCTTAATGTAGGACGAAGTCTTTACCTTCGATCCCGATTTCTGTTACGTATTCGGTACTTTGTCCGCAATCATTGGATCTCATACATAGGATTAATGCTCTTCATTACACTGTACGCAGTTTACACAACAACACACATCCGATCGCTCCACACATTCGTAATGCAACTATACAATTCAAGCAACTCAAGTACATGTTGATACAGGCAACACATTCTACCGTCTGATGATGATTCCGTGTGATACTTTTAGCTGTTGGCCCCAGCTGGGGTCGTGTTCTGCCTGCCTGCTACAACTCTTTAAGTGACGCAATTTGGGCAACATGCGCGTCGATGATGTAATTTGATGACGTCAACACAATACCGAGTGGAGAAAATCCCCAACCCGAACGGGAATCGAACCCATACGTGGTAACCCACCACTCTGTCCACCGGAATTCGGACGCGGACACCTCATGTTGATACTCGTAGATAAGTGCGGAGTTTTCCATAGAAATCACAGACCATAGTCGTTTGTATGATCGAGTGTTATTCTACGCCTGGGTTTCGTCCGGTACCGAGCAATCTATTCATATTTGTCCCTTGTTAGTTCGGAAGATATGACGTCATAAACATAGAGCTTCATAAAGAATCATCCCCAGAACAAAATTCGCTAGCAATCCATACGGCTGTACACCAAGTTACATTGGACACTCTGGAATCGTATGTCGTAAAGCAGCTGAGAAACGTATATTTTTCAGTGCATGTCACTTGCACGTATCCGAGATAGCAGCTATGAGAGTGTTTATCGTAAATTTTTATCTGTTTATTCAAAATCGGTTTTAACTTCTGTGTAGCTATCTTCAGTGGTATGTTAACACACTCACTCACTCCACCGACTAAATACGAAATCTCAAAAACTACTTCACCTATTAAACCGAATTTTGGCAGGAATGCATTTTACAGATTGAAGACGTTAGCTAAGGCAGGATTTTGCGCTAGGGTCGATAGTTCAGGAATTATAATGTCATAAACAATGAACACTTCACCGTTTTGCGGCATGTCATAGTGTGACTTCATCGGTGCACTATTTGAGGAGGAGAGAACTTAGCGCCTTGAAACAATAAACATAAATTAAACCTTTAGGAAAGTTTTTCTCCCTGACAACTTCAGAGAAATGATGAAAGGAGAAAAGTTTGACGCTTACTACTTTTTCGGCGTTCATGCAGTAAAATTACTGCATTTGGCATGATGTTAAATTTATTGCTCTTATACTATTTTAGTATTCGCGAGAATGTTGCAGACAGTATACACACATACCACGGAACGTACAGTCTTAGACAAAAAAATTGATCGCCAGCCGGCCGACGCAGAGGCAAAGTCCGAGTCGGTCGCGCAGTGTGGACAATAAATTCGATCTCCCCTCAGAATGCTAAGTCCGACGATGTGCACGATCTGGCAACACTGTAGAATGCGGTACTGCCAGGAGGAAGTGTTATGTCCTTCTCGAGACAGTTCTCTGGTATATGAGCTCGTGGTCTCGTGGTAAGAGTCGCATTTACCAGAGTCTAATTAAGAAGTCGTGAGATCAAATCCCACCACCATCAACTTTTTTTTTTTTTTTTTTTTTTTTTTTTTTACCGCAAATCTGCTGTCTTCGTTATCAGCGTGGAAGAACCTCAAATGTAACAGCGAAAAGTCCCAGAAATAATTACACAAAAGGGCTCGCTGCTGCATCAAAAGTGAACTGTTTACTCTCGGGAGTATTGGGCACCGGCTACGGCGACGCGCAAGTGGCCGCATCGCGGCTGTCGCCTGCGGACTCGGTGACAGCGGCGCGCCGCTGTGAGTCTATTTACCGGCTGTTATATCCTTACTTCAAGTTCTAGTACTTATATTAGAGACACGTATTGAATTTTTCTGACATATGAACATAATCTAAACATCGTAAAGAAGAATCGGTATAAAGGGTCATAGGGGTGACTATTACCACATTTTTCTTGAACGTCATCAGGCCGCTCAATCAGGATTCCTAGTCACGATTGTTACTAGTGACGAGTTATGATGCTCTTATGCTGACATCTTAAGAAGAAATAAATGACTGAGTATTAAAATTATTTATACTCAGCAAAGTGCAACCACAATGCCAGGGTCCGCCCATTTTTTGCAAACAACTGAGACATCATTTAGTCGCACTGTAAGGACAAACGACCTAAAAATTACATCATGTGTTAGTACTACACTATAATAATGCTAGTTGATTTCACAAACAAAACATCGAATAGTGTGCTTTGCAAGTCACCCATTCCGCACCTACTCTTTCGATCACATGTCCTCAAATGTTTATGTTTCCCGCCCCTACTCGAATAACCTACGACAAAAATTATTTCCACAAAAAATACACGTCGAACATCGATTGGCGTCATGATTAGCTTGCTAAGGGGACAGATCTGGTAAACTACCAGAACGTTGTCAGACTTTCCCATTATCAGAGAGAATATAGCAAGTAACCACAAGAGGTTTCTTGTTGTTTTCGATGTGGATTCGTGCAATTCCTGTCACAAAAAATTAAAGAGTTTTACTCCAATGGGACCCGAACCGTTGGCCAAAGCCACCTCTCCGTTGCAGGCGACTACTTTACCGCAGAGCTAGCGAGGAGCTTGCACGCCTGGTCTTTCCTACTGCCACATACGTCAATAGAACATATAACTCGCAACGTAAGAGACGAGATTAGTTGGAATTTCGCCGTGTAAACAATTTTATGGACCCAAAAGCATGAACAAATAGCCTTCTGTCGCCTCTCGACTGAGAAACCAGTCAGATTATTCAATGGAAATTAGAGGAAACATCAAGTGAATTTATGAGCATAGTTCTGTGCTAACCAGGAAGTAAGACCTCGGTAACAGTGTTGACAGACTTACACTGCGATGTTGCCAAGCTTTATTCATACTATCAACAGAAAGAATAAGAGCCTAGGTGATTACCAAGCGAGCTCGACAGAGACTTAGCTCGCAGGTTGCGCGCCTGCTGGGGGTCCGAACACCTAAAGTATATGTCAATGAACCCTGCTCGCAATTCCGTAACTAACTTTAATGAGCCGATCGTTGTCAGTAATAAAAATATACAGATGCACCGACCGCTAACATAGTAATAAATGTCTCAATTATTTGGGTATTCTGTCAAAAGTCTTTCACCAGTGCTGTTACACATTTCTTCGAGCATTTCCATTGATTACACTGAAAACATTATCTGTAAGCGTTAGTTTTCTTTACAATTATAGACTCAGAAAATATCTTTCTTGATATCGCTATCAGTGGCACAAACGAACGAAAAGAAATCAATGCAGCATTGTTTTCAAGATGTGAACATTTCTGGGAAGGTTTCGTAACATGGAGTGCAAAATAAGAAGAGCTTCTGTTATCTAAACATAGAATTATGGACAGTAATGTATAGATTAATTTATCTTTAACCCAAACTGTCATCCAGTCTACAAATATTGCAAAAATGATAGGTATCACCTGTTGATTAGAGTCCCATAACATCCCCTAACAAAAACGATCAGCAGATATACTGAAAACCTTTTGATGATTGTGCAGAACATTCAGGGCAGAAAGAATCCTAAATTCAAAATAACTATGGGTTAACGAAGCAGAGCATAGTGCTGATATTGTTTTCAGCTGTCGCACAGTGTTTATTACTTTTTTTTTTTTTTTTTTTTTTTTTTTTTTTTTTTTTTTTTTTTTTACCTCAACCGTTTTCATATGAATACAAGCTCCAATCTCCCACATTATTCATATGACAACCAATAGGCCGTAATATGATGACACAGTTGATCAGATGGTTTTAGAAATTGCAGTGGCTGTTTTTATGCTGCCAATGGATAACGTCAAATTGTCACTATTTCGGAATATATCACAGATTAAGTTCTGTCTGTGAAAGAATTGTTCAACAGTTAGTGAACAGTATCGACATCTCTGCACGTAACACGAACCCATCAGTTGCCAATTATAGGCAGCTAATTTTATAATTTGATATTCCTACGAACGATTTAATTTCTTTCACAACAGTGTTATTACATACTGAAAGAGTTCAATAAGTATGTGTGTATCACCTCTCGTTAACGTCCACTTCCTGTTCTCATCCCTACACCACTGCAGAGGTCTAATAAATGACACAAAGTACAGGTTTATACCTACATTGAGGGGTATTGATGTCAGTTTTCCCGCCGGTATTCTGCTATTGTTCTGAAGATGAATACTCAACGTAAATAGTAATATTCAGTTGAATGAATATCTGAGGTGTCGACTTCAGTTCCACAAACCAAAAAAATGGTTGAACTAAGCGAATAAAAAGAGTCTATATGCCAATAAATAAAAATGAAATAACAGTTAATGGAAGTTTACAAACTCCATCGGAAAAATGAAAAATACTTTCTTGACCTACAGACTACTGCAATAAAAATTCTTGGATTTCACAGAAATGAATTACTTAGGCCCTACTTTTGTTTTGGTGCGTTTCACTTGCACTAGAGAAGGGATAAAACATGCGAATATTTCATTAGTATTACAGGTCCTGGACCTCTGTCGATTACTACCGAGTTGACAATCACTTCCCGTATGATATTCGTTGTTTGAGACTGATTAAAGGGACCTTACGACATCCTTTTATTAATCGAATTCTTTAAACTTCTCGGTAGTTGCAGGAAAGTGAATTCAGGTAGACAGCGGTAATATTGAAAATTTATGCCACAGCGGTTCTGGAACCCTGATTTCTTTTTCCTAATAGAGCTTGGCAGTCGTTGGATAGTTTTTGTTCTATGTTGACTGGTAAGATTGATCTCAGTTTCCCTCCCTTAAAAAAGACAACACAAAAAATTACAGATGCGGTGACTACTCTGGCCGAGCGAGCTGGAAGAATCGCCTCGGCTATTTATGCAAATAATATTCAATATGCTTCAAGTTTTTCAAAGCTTGTTGTCACTGGGTCTCATATAGGTATGACAGCAGTGGAGATAACTAGAAACGTATGTATGGTGCGATTACTTTTGTGCAAATCACCTCAAAAAAGAGATTTCCCGTTTGAAGAAAGATCTTTCCGTTACTCATGATTTTACACCTGAAGGAAGACTCGATAACTCACGTAAGTGCCAGTAATCGCAGTGAAATGCAATATGACCGTGTCTTTCTGGCAGCGACTATCTTTTCGGTTTTTCTATTTTGCAGCAGTCTGCCACCTCGTTTTGGAAGTGAAAAACGATTTTTGCAGTCCACCACACCTTAATTCACACACACTCCCTTCCCGGACAATGACAATTGCAACCGGAGATGTTAAATAAAATATGACACTGAATGTTATTCCATACCTACCCAATATGATTCTCGTTGTCAGATTTTTTTGAGAGGTTATTGTACTTCTATTCTGAAGACATAAACGCCTCCATTCTTACAGCTCCACCAATCAAAATGCAGTTCAATGACTGACATAAATTCCTTTCTGACAGATAAACAATATTATAGTAGTAACTGGCAAGTGTGGCGAATTCTATAAGTCATCTGTCGAACTCAGGTGTTTCGTAGGATTCGTGTAGTTGATGTTGCAGTCGTACCCATTTAAAATATAGGATTAATAAAAGCTTCCGGCTTTAAACATACTTTTGTGGTGGGATTTAACTGTATGGTTACAGTTGCAGCAGTACACAGGTGGTGATATATTGTCGAGTCTGTGAAGAGTCTCTCATTTCTTTAGTACAGGCTAAGTTAGAAAGATGCTGTTAGAATTATTGAAATGAAATGATCACATGGCATTATGGTCCGAGACATCCCAGGCGGGATTGTTCGGCCGAATTACTATTTAATTTATCTCGAATTTAACATTCTGCAATAATAATAACAGAAGATAGGAAACACCTCGCCGTAAAGACGAACTCTGAGTCGCAGGCAGACACAAATAAAAGACATTCACATTCAGACAATTTAAATTTTAAGCCGCGCCCTTCTTCAGAAAGAGAAACATTCAAACACAGAGTCACTCAGGCATAACTCATTCCCAAACGTCAGCCATCGCTGGCAGCGCAGCACGCCCTGACATATTACAACATATTTCAAGCTCGTTTTGATCATCATCAGGCGTTTATGCGTTCTGATCCGTTAGTTAAAGGAATTGTCATAGCATCGGTTTTGTTCACTCTCCGCTCTAGCGAGGCTATTTTAGTCTCAGACGGAAAGCGGTGCTAGTGAGTGAACATTGAGGCGCTATGCTACAATGCGCGAGGCCGTTCTCCGTCGGGGGCTCGAATCCTCCATCGGGCATGTATGTTTGTGCCGTCTTTAGTATAAGGTAGTTCATATGTAGTTTGTAAGTTTACGGACTCATGACCCGCAGTTAAGTTCAAAAATGTTCAAATGTTTGTATAGCTTATGGAACTTAACTACGGGGTCATCAGTCCCTAAACTTACAAACTACTTATGATCTACCTTATACTAAAGACGGCATAAACATCCATGCCCAAGTGGGGATTCGAACCCCCGACCTCACGCAGTTAAGTCCCACAGGCTTTACAAAAAGAAAAAAGTGAGTGAACAGAAATCGATGCCCAGCAGTGCCTTCCGCTAGCGTAAAGAAATGTCCCATCATATGTCCTGCCAAATCATGCCCTATATGGATAGCGGATAATGTTACTTCCTTCGTTTTCGCGTGACATCGTTTAACACACATTTTATAAGCCACTTGATCAATCATGATTACTACATCCCACACTTCATCTTCATCCATGGCATAACAAATAATTATGAAAATAGGTTTTCCTTGCTGTAAATTACGAGAGACATTGTAATTTACTCTTCAGATGAGCTCGTTGTAGACGAAGACGTAAATTTCCTATGATTATTGCTTATTACACACGAATTATATTTAACTGTTTGTCAGACAATAAACGTAATGGCACT
This sequence comes from Locusta migratoria, assembly GCA_026315105.1. Lineage (NCBI taxonomy): Eukaryota > Metazoa > Arthropoda > Insecta > Orthoptera > Acrididae > Locusta > Locusta migratoria. Next base: position 220,657,686 of record CM048751.1, on the reverse strand, counting down.
TCAACGGTATTCATTCGTCAGGCATTGTTTATGAAGAAGCCAAAACATGTCCAATACTTGTGTCTCGGAGTGGGAAGTGTATTTATTCAAATAACTAATGGGTCATGCATTTCCTAACAGTGGAAATACTGCAGCAAACTGATTACTTAATTGTAACATATAAACTTGTGTAATGGCTGTCATTGCGTAGCAGACGGTAATTTGCCTAAGCAATTATTTGCAGAATTCGTTATTTACCGTACGATTTAACTTTGTCTCTTCTTATTCCTATTTAGACAGGTGTATCGTATATTGGACTGGAGCAGACAAACGAATGTTTTCTTTCAAATATTAAGGGTTCTTGGTTCCATTCTCTACATGTTCTTGATGGTCTGCGCTGGTCATAAGAAGAGAAGACGCCACCGACACTTACGTCAGCGATAAATTAAGCCCACCAGGACTACCATGTTGTAAAGCCGGTAGACAGCGTGACGCCGTGTCACTCTCTAGGCATCCCTACTATTCTAATATAGATATTCTACTGTCCAACATTGGCGATGTTTACAATATAACTGCTGCTGATGCATTGTCGCGAAACGTGAGAAGCACCTTACAGATTAGAATTTTTGTTTCAGCATGCATCGATTCTTGTTCTAAACAAATTCCAGGCAGCTCCACACTTACGAACATTTTCAGCTATCAAAATAAACGCATAGGAATTATCCAAGTGTAACTGCTGGATCTGTTGTAAGTAATATTCAATTTTTGGATGAATATGGCTCGGAAAGCAACGTCAATTTTATTACAGTCCATCTCCTGTCTCTGAATGATTTGACAATTGCGTTAATTCTGTAAAGCGTTGTGACAACTGTGAGTCAGTGATGAATGAACACATGCAAAGCGATATTCACCGATGAGAGGAGGGGGAGGGTGTACTTCCCTCCTTATGTCCCCACGTCTATATATAAAAATGTTAGGTGTATAGCTGTTAATCTCCGAAATTTCTTGACCCATTGCTTTGAAATTCTGACTCGGCGTTGCATTCTAGCCCAGGAAGGTTTTTAGGTACACATTTCTTGAATATATTATATATAACCTATAAGTTCGTTACTTTGCGATATTTAGTATAAGCCTTTTTCCAATGATAAAGTTTATATAAATTCATATATGACACATACTGAAAAATCTGGGATATGAAAACATGCACATATTTTATTAGAACGTTGTGTCAACATCTCAAAGCTTTCGGAAATATACGATTTTGAACATAACACTAAACATGGCTCTATGTTAGAAACAGTTCTAAGAGGAAATAGAAGTGAGGAGGACACGAACAGGGAAAGCGTAATGATGAGACGGAGGAGGTGCAGATGCACAGAAAGAGGGGGGAGGAGGATCGGATAGACAAAGAGAGAGGGAAGAAGATGGGGAGGAGAAAATTGACAAGGAGTGGGGAAGGAGGAAGTTTGGACAAAGAGAGGGGAACGAGGAAAGGTACAGAGAGAGGGGACAGAGATAAGGGGAGCACAGAATGTAGGACGTAAGTCCAGTTCCCATCCACAAGGCAGTAGGAAATTACGTATATAAGAAATTTATGGTTCCTCTTATCTTTCTTTTCCATTTAATCTGTATCAAGCCACAGCAACGCATGGACAGGTATAGCGAGTGCCATAGTAAGTAAAGTAACACATCTTTCATTCACAAGAAAAATTTGATGTCCGCAATTACATAAATAAAGGGTTGTGAGGAATAGTTATGTAGAAAGGAAAGTCCTGGAGTTTATGATGTTTACGATCCGGACTATTATTACGCATAGGCATCATATCAGACTTCGGAACCCCAGCATATTTATCACTTCACACTGACACGAGGGCTGTGATACGAGAGAAGGAAATTTATTATATGCTACTCACAAAAGGTTATTACTTGTATACCACTACAGAGTGCCGGAAAGCTCCTCAATTATTTTCGTGTGTGTTGCATGAATTTCGGTCTCACCTAGGTTGTCTTCCTGTGCGGGTAAGAAGAAAGTCATCGGAATAGAGTCTGATTTTAGTTACGAGAAACCTGTGCAGATAGTGTCGGCACACTGCGTTCAGAACCAAGACGACGTCTTCCTCTTTGTGTCTTGGCGTGTGCTGGAGTGGGGCGCTGTTTACAGATGCACTTGTTGCGAGTCTCTACACCTGGAATGCACTGCCTTTGCCAACTACTTTAAAAACGTAATACATCCTCCATTATTGGATTTTATGTAATTTACAGGAAATTGTTTGGGTAATCTTGAATTTTGTAGCTTTAGAAGTCATAAAAACATTCCACATTGATATTATAGGCATTTTTATTGTTGCTTGTCTTTTACATACTCGCACACACGCACACACACATACACACTGCTTGATTTTTTGAGAAGGGACTATTCCTATAGCCTACTCATCCAGCAACATTTCGTAATATTTTTTTTTTATTTTTTTTTATTTTTTTAAAGCTTATGGGACTTAACTACGGGGTCATCAGTCCCTAAGCTTACAAACTACTTATGAACTACCTACAACTAAGGACGGCACAAATATTCATGCCCGAGGGGGGATTCGAACCCCCGACCGTAGTGGCCGTGCTGACCGTGACTGGAGCGCCTCAGTCCCCTCGGCCACCGCGGCCGGCAATATTTTTCTAACGCGTCTTGGAACTGACTCTACTAACTGCCTTGATAATGTTTCATAGTGGTTTATTTGCCACCATGTATGTTCTATATTTTTCCAATAGTCGCTTGCGTTTTCTTGATCCAACTGGCAACGACCTCGTTACTTCCGCCCACATATTCTCAATAGAATCCGGTCCGGTGACCGTGGAACGAACTCAATCAGCTTTATGCGATCTCCTCTGTGAAACTATTCTTGAACGGCGCAGCTTTCATGGATGTGGCTGTGGTCCTGTAAATAAATAGGTATCAAGTTATTTCATCTATTTATATTTGAAGAACGTATTTGTAATTTACGCACTGTATTAATGTTTTGTATACGATGTCTAACAAGTTGGGTTCAAATATCGCTAAGAGGCCTTTGTCAGTTAAACATTTCCGTGTCCATCATGTCAGATTGAGCATGACTGGCTGAATCATACCAAACGATGCAGTTTGGTGCTGATAAGAAGACCATCGCACCAGTTACTCAACCACGAGGAACCTCTACTCAATACCAGGCTTCTAACTGAAGTATTTTGCGTACCATCTATACCACTAACGTGATACCTATATTAACCAACTAACAGAAGTGCAGCGGCTATACTCCGAAGTTATCATGCCGATAGTACACGTCAGAATCTGCATAAATATATGAGTAGCTTCTTATCTGTCTTTTACAAATAATAGAGGTAAACGCCATTTTAATTACGAAACGTGTATTTTCATGCTGCTTTGGTGATCATTTGCAACTAAGTGATGACCAAACTAACAGGCATACGTTTTAACTGCACGTTTCGTAATAAAATGGTTTATCTCAGTTATTTGCAAACGATATATGCCCGCCTTTGATAACAAGCTACTCATATCGTCGTACAGGAAAACCGCAGGGTAGTATACAATTTGTGCAAACGCCAGTCATCTTTTGTGAGAGCCGAAGAGCATGAAAGGGATGCAGTAGTTGGGAAGGGAGTAACACAGGCCTGTAGCTTTTTCCCCAATGATGTTCAATCTGTTCATTCAGCAGGCTGTGAAGAAGAGAAAGGAGAAATTTGCAGATATGATTAATGTTCAGGGACAAGAAGTAAAGATTTTGCGAATCGCCGATGATGTAGTAATTCTGTCAGAGACTGCAATGCACCTCTAAGAGCAATTCTATGGAATGGACAGTGTTTTGAAAAAAGGGGAATGAAATAAACAATAACAACAGCATAAAAAGAGTAATGAAATTTAGTCTAAGAATATCAGGTTATGTGGAAGGTAATAGATTAGAAAACGAGACATTAAAAGCAGTAGATGAGATTTGTTGGTTGTGTGGGGGGAGGGGGGGGGGGGGTTTGGAGGCTTGGGCTGTGGTTTGGAGGCACTAGACAGGTCATCAATTTCTATTTCGGATAAGGATGGGAAAGTAAATCAAGCGTGCCCTTTTGAAAGGAAGCTTCCTGCCTTTCGCCTGCAGTGATGTAGGGAAATCATAGAAAACGTAAATCAGGATGGCCGGAGGTGGATTTGAACCAACATCCTCCCGAATGCGGGTCCAGTGTGCTAACCACTGCCCTACCTCGCTGCGCTGAGTTTTGTTATTTGGATTGTAAAATAACTTCTGATGCACGGAGTAGTGAAGACATAAAATCTAGAATGCAATGGGAGGAAAAGTATTTCTGTAGAAGAGAAGGCAATTGTCCGAAGTGTGGCCTTGTACGGCAGTGAGGCGTGGACGATAAAGTAGTTCAGACAAGAAGAGGATAACTTTCTAAATTTCTTGCAACAGGAGAATACTGAAGAGTAGATGGGTAGATCGTGTGACTAATGAGGACGTTCTGAATAGAATTGGGGAGAAAAGTAATTTCTTGCATATCTTATCTAAAAGACGGGATCGATTGATAGGGCACATTCTGAGACACCAACGAATCGTCAATTTAGTTTCGGAGGGGAGCGGGTGGGGTAAAAATCGCAGGGGTAGACGACGAGATGGATACAGCAAGCAGATTCAAAGGGATGCGGACTGTCTTTCTTACTCAGAGACGAAGAGTTTTGCGCAAGATAGGGTAGCGTGGAGGTGGAGAACTGCATCAAACCAGTCTACGGACTGAAGACTAAAACTACAACAACAACACACCACATCATTAAGTAGTGTATGTCGTGTAAGATTATTCAGAAATAGTCATTTTAGACACAGTAATTTCATTAATAAAGCACCATCATTACAGCAGACTTTATTGAAATGTGTAGTCCGTTTGTCACGGAATGAATTGCAGTATCCTCTTACGCATTATAGTTTGCTGTACCAGAAAAGAATTAAGAACAGAATTTGTCGCACAGGTAACTGAAACACCAATTCTTGGAGAACTGTCCATATTTCATGGATTATGCAGCTGATACCCGAAAACATAGTTTATTTAAATTCCAAAAATTATTATTATTTGATTAATGATGGAAATTCTACATACACACACACAATTGTGTGTGTGTGTGTGTGTGTGTGTGTGTGCACGTGAATGTGTGTGTGTGTGTGTGTGTGTGTGTGTGTGTGTACTGCTTGGGCTTTCCTCTTTCGTTATTATATCCTCTCTGAATTGGTTCAGTACTATAATACAGTATCTCTAACTTCCACACTCCGTAACACCATCCTCATGACCTAGGGCGGAAATTACCTTTCCTTTCCGTTCCCATCCTTTTATCTTCCCTTCTTCCCTTCTGAAAAAGGAACTGTGTTCCGAAAGCTAGTCCTTTTCGTCCGTTTTCTTTTTTTCTCCATTTGTGTCATTATCGGCGGTACAGCACAAAGGTAAGTATTGGTCAGCCAATCTATCGCTTTGAAGAATAATTTAAAAATTATTATTACTGCGATCAATTTTGACGTTAACCGCGCATATCTGATCATTAGTGTGAAAGCAGGCACGTTAAACAGATGCAGAACAGACTGTTGTATTTCTATAGAAACTTCCCTTTGAAATATTTTCTCCATTAGGCTTATGCATTGTCTGCTTTATACATTATCAGTGAAACCTTCAACCTGCCTGCAAAAAGAAACTCACAGGTTCAGTAAAGTGGAGTACCTGTTCGTGGTACAATTTTACAACGTAAAAACCTACGTTTCTTCTCTCTACAGAGTTTTGATGGAAAAGTGCCTGAGACTAACTACCTACCAGAAATATAATTCATGTTTGAAGAAAGTTTGTTTATTATTGCAACTACTACGACAAAAGCACTTGTCTGAATAATTTTCCATGGCATATTACAACGATGATCTGTACACGACCGCATGATAACCGCAAACCATAGCCACAGCACCACTCCCTCTATCTCAGAACAATACGCACGTTAATACTACAGGAGATGCACAAAGACAACATCTATTTCGTCGGAAAAGCCACGTACTGATTTATGGGTCTAACGTTCTCCTTCGGAGGTATAAAAACACTGGACAGTTTGATATTCTGTGTTTGCAAGAATACTGAGCACATAACTCCCATCGATGTCCTTACAGGTAACGACCGCACAAAAGATGTTGAAAATTATAAATAGTGCCAGCTTTGTATAAATTCTTATACATTTTGATTATGTGATGCTAATACTAGAATGAATATTAAATATTAGTTTTAGTGTTGCAAATATACACCTTATCAAATGTGCAGACGACACAAAAAGAATAATAGACGGATTATAAGAAAGAAAATGGGTCCAAGAGAAAATACGGCTGTTTGGAAAATCCATAGTAATGAGACCTACAAAAATATGGAAAAAAATATCAGTTGGAGTGGTTAAGTGAGGGTTAACTTTTGTTGGACATATGTATTGAATGAATGATAAAAGGCTAAAGAAACAATTATTCTTATACTTCTGGAAGAATTAATCAACAATAGCATGAGCAAAATAGAAAATAAGTACTTAGAAAGAAACATCATCAAATTATCTTAACTAACCACAATAAAGAACATAATAAAGTTAGAAGCTATTGAAAGAGGATGAAATAAGAAATTGGAAACAACCTGAAAAAAAGAAGTAAAATACAACATGGAAGATTATGAAGGATAAATTAATCTATACATTACTGTCCATAATTCTATGTTTAGATAACAGAAGCTCTTCTTATTTTGCACTCCATGTTACGAAGACTTCCCAGAAATGTTCACATCTTGAAAACAATGCTGCATTGATTTCTTTTCGTTCGTTTGTGCCACCGACAGCGATATCAAGAAAGATATTTTCTGAGTCTATAATTGTAAAGAAAACTAACGCTTGCAGCTAATGTTGTCAGTATAATCAATGGAAATGCTCGAAGAAATGTGAAACAGCACTGGTGAAAGGCTTTTGACAGAATACCCAACTAATTGAGACATTTATTACTATGTTAGAGGTCAGTGCATCTGTATATTTTTATTACTGACAACGTTCGGCTCATTAAAGTTAGTTACGGAATTGCGAGCAGGGTTCATTGACATATACTTTAGGTGTTCGAACCCCCAGCAGGCGCACGACCTGCGAGCTAAGTCTCTGTCGACCTCGCTTGGCAATCACCTCGGCTCTTATTCTTTCTGTTGATAGTATGAATAAATCTTGGCAACATCGCAGTGTAAGTCTGTCAACGCTGTTACCGAGGTCTTACTTCCTGGTTAGCACAGAACTGTGCTCATAAATTCACTTGATATTTCCTCTAATTTACATTGAATAATCTGACTGGTTTCTCAGTCGAGAGGTGACAGAAGGATATTTGTTCATGCTTTTGGTTCATAAAATTGTTTACACGGCGAAATTCCAACTAATCTCGTCTCTTACGTTGTGAGTTATATGTTCTATTGACGTATGTGGCAGTAGGAAAGACCAGGCGTGCAAGCTCCTCGCTAGCTCTGCAGTGAAGTAGTCGCCTGCCACGGAGAGGTGGCTTTGGCCAACGGTTCGGGTCCCATTGGAGTAAAACTCTTTAATTTTTTGTGACAGGAATTGCACGAATCCACATCGAAAACAACAAGAAACCTCTTGTGGTTACTTGCTATATTCTCTCTGATACTTGGAAAGTCTGACAACGTTCTGGTAAATGTAAACGAAGGCTTCCGCGGCCGTTGTCATTGTTAATAAAACTCTTCTGGGTATTGGACCGCATCGCCAATATATCAAGTATTTCACCAACGTTTCGGCCGCTATTGGCCGAAACGTTGGTGAAATACTTGATATATTGACGATGCGGTCCAATACCCAGAAGAGTTTTATTAACAACGTTCTGGTAGTTTACCAAATCTGTCCCCTTAGAATCGAACTGATTGCAAGCTAATTATGACGCCAATCGATGTTCGACGTGTATTTTTTCTGGAAATAATTTTTGTCGTAGGTTATTCGAGTAGGGGCGGGAAACATAAACATTTGAGGACATGTGATCGAAAGAGTAGGTGCGGAATGGGCGACTTCCAAAGCACACTATTCGATGTTTTGTTTGTGAAATCAACTGGCATTATTATAGTGTAGAACTAACACATGATGTAATTTTTTAGGTCCTTTGTCCTTACAGTGCGACTAAATGGTGTTTCCAAAAATTGGGCGCACCCTGGCGTTGTGGTTGCACTTTGCTGAGTAGAAATATATTTTAATACTCAGTCATTTATTTCTTCTTAAGATGTCAGCATAAGAGCATCATAACTCGTCACTAGTAACAATCGTGACTAGGAATCCTGATTGAGCGGCCTGATGACGTTCAAGAAAAATGTGGTAATAGTCACCCCTATGACCCTTTATACCGATTCTTCTTTACGATGTTTAGATTATGTTCATATGTCAGAAAAATTCAATACGTGTCTCTAATATAAGTACTAGAACTTGAAGTAAGGGTATAACAGCCGGTAAATAGACTCACAGCGGCGCGCCGCTGTCACCGAGTCCGCAGGCGGCAGCCGCGATGCGGCCGCTGGCGCGTCGCGTAGCCGATGCCCAATACTTCCGAGATTAAACAGTTCAGTTTTGATGCAGCAGCGAGCCCTTTTGTGTAATTATTTCTGGGACTTTTCGCTGTTACATTTGAGGTTCTTCCACGCTGATAACGAAGACAGCAGATTTGCGGTAAAAAAAAAAGTTGTTGGTGGTGGGATTTGATCTCACGACTTCTTAATTAGACACTGGTAAATGCGACTCTTACCACGAGACCACGAGCTCATATACCAGTGAACTAACTCGAGAAGGACATAAGAGTTTCTCCTGACAATACCACATTCTACAGTGTTGCCAGATCGTGCACATCGACGGACTTAGTATTCTGAAGGTCGATCGAATTTATTGTCCAACTTGCGCGACCGACTCGGACTTTGCCTCTGCGTCGGCCGGCTGGCGATCAATTTTTTTGTCTAAGACTGTACGTTACTAATTTTATCATTGTACCCACACAGTTCATGAGATATGGAGTCATAAACAGGTTCATGAGAAAGGGCCTCATCACACACGACGTTATGATTTATTACGTCTATCCCAAGAACTTTATTCGCGACGTATTTTGCAGACATTTTATACATACACCACTGATTTTACCTTAGAAATAATATCGTATAACGACGTAATTTATAGTTGCGGTGCTATGACTTCAAATACAATGAAATTCATGGAAATTCTTCCTAATAAGCATGAGATTGTAATTTACTTCGTCTTTACTACCAACTCCATGTACAACACATTTCGCAGGTATTGTCCTAATATTCTACTCTACGAACCTGGTAAACAGTTTTTTACGACACATTGTCAAAAGATATTACGTCATATACTTGACATCCGTAAATAGGTACTGCTTATGTTTGACACTTTATTAAGTCTTTATTACTCTGTTCGTAGCACATTCCGCAAACAATTTCCAAACATAACACTGAAAAGAGTTACAGTATTATATCAACGATACATTGATCAGCACATACGACGTCATAACTACTAAGTTGTTTGAAAACGAAACCACAGGGCGAATCCGCTGTAGATTCAAGCGAAACTTGTGTTGAATAAAATTGGTAGACATCTTCATTATGGCTATGGTGGTGCTATGATGATTCTCTACTACCCGAGTGACTTTATTGGCTGCAGCGTCGCAGGAGGCTTCATCTTATGTGAGCCTCTACAACGCTCATTTTAACGGGTTTAATGAAGTATGCAGTACAAAGTAAATAAACACGAAATATTAATAGAAACCTAGTAACGTAGAGTTTTTTTAAATGTAAAAGAAGCCGACACGAATAGTTACATGTTTCACAAATTGGCATGATTTGTGGATTTGCAACTGACAACCGTTGTAACGATTATTTCTTTCATGCTTTGAATGATTTACGGACACACGAATGTTTTGTAAATATCAGGAGTTAATTTCCAGCTGATTCGTGGCGAAAGATCTTATTGGTTGATAATAACACCATCCTGATTGATTCACGGAACTTCCGGGATTTATCTTGGAAATGAGCTGTATTTTTGGTCGTGTTCTGAAGGTAGAGTAGAAATATCTCTGGAATGAGCATTGGGTTCTGCACATGTTGTCAACATTAAGCTGGGATTATCACGAGCTCTCGGTATAAACCTACTGATTGCACAATTTTAGTTGGCCCCTGAGTGGAGGAAGCAGGGAATGAAAGCTTACGACCGGCGTTAGCTGCTGAAAGTTTCCCAGAGTAGCCAACTTACATCTTTAATGAACGAATATCGAAAGGTATAATGCGTCACAGAAATAGTATTAACAGTCAGTATGCACAACACCGCATACAGATCAACATTATATTCCCAACTTATTGCTTTTTTCATACTTGGCTACATTTGGCAACTAGCGTAAAGACCCCGGAGGTGCACAAAGTCATCCTACATCACAGAAGGGCCAAAATAAAGTGTGCTGACAGTAGATTCATTCCGAGATCACGTGACGATTCTAATTTTATGTTGACAACAACAAAATGTGTTGCGCATCTGAAAAAAAAAACCACTCCATAGAAATTTCTAATCTATGGTTGCCTACAGACTACCACTCGCAGCTCGCATCGCATGTGTCAAGACGTTTCGCTACCTAATAGTGGACATCATCACAATACAACCAACATTCTAAATTCTCCTTTTTAAACATCACTTCACAAATGCTTTTTTTTGTCAGGTTCATCGTAACTACTAATATGCGATTGCGCATAGTGACACTTTCGTTATTAACCAGAGAAATCATGTACCGATTCAAAGACGAATAAAGTGTTTTCAATACATCAATAATTTATTCCAAAAATTGTTTCAATGTGATAGCTGTTTATTATTATCGAAAAGATGTTCAAAACTAAAAGTGTCACTTCAATCTCAATGACAATTGTTATGAAAAATCTTCAAACTGAACGATGATTGTTTTTAGAACGTCAGCAAGTTCATTGCAAAGAAATCCAAAATTAAGGGTGATTCGTTTAGTATGTCAATGATTTATTGTTATAGAAATGTGAAAAATGAAGGTTAAATAAATTCTCTGTTAAAAAATAAAAGGCTTGTATTTATTATTGATTGTTAAATAATATTTCATTTCGTCATGCGAACGAGGTCGCAGGTAGTTGCTAGTTACTAATATATGTTCAAATGTTTGTAAATCTAATTCAAGTTAAAATTACTTCATCTTATAAAACGTAAAGTTACTTACAATTATACGAAAATTATGATGACTCATCGCACACATAATACCGCATAACAATAAAGGGACCGAGCGAGGTGGCGCAGTGGTAAGACACTCTACTCATATTCGGGAGCGCGGTGGTTCAAATCCATCTCAGGCCATCCAGATTTAGGTTTTTCGTGATTTCCCTAAATCACTCCATGCAAATGCCAGGGTGGTTCCTTTCACAGGAAAAGGCCGATTTCCTGCCACTTTCTTACTCACACACCTCGAGCGTAAGCTCCGTCTCTAATGACCATACTGTCGACGGGGTGCTAAACCCTTAGCTTCCTTCCTAAGCTTCCTTAACAATAAAGGAAACAGCTATTAGTTAAAATATCAAGGAGACGACGCTTACTCGCTATCGCCGAATTCGTCAAAATTTATGGTATCTGCTGGGCGGCCAAGGGTTCAGAAAATAAATGATCAAAATCAAATGTTTGTAGAGCTTATGGGACTTAACTACGGGGTCATCAGTCCCTAAACTTACAAACTACTTATGAACTACCTAATACTAAGGACGGCACAAATATCCATGCCCGAGGAGGGATTCGAACCCCCGACAGTAGTGGCCGTGCAGACCGTGACTGGAGCGCCTCAGTCCCCTCGGGCACCGCGGACAGCATGCTCCATGGTAATGGGTACATTACTGCCGTCACAACAAACCGCAACATAGTATATGTTATTATTTATTTATTTACATATTTTACGCCCACATTGGAGCACTTCAATCAATCCATACACATTTAAGTCTTAATCCAAGTTTTAGATTTGGCTTTCCTCTTCGTTCACAAAACTTTTTCATCCTTTCCGACCTGGCTGCCCTTTCTTCATCTGTTATGGTGTATTTTTTGCGTGTCAATGTCCTTAATTTAAATCTCGTGTCACTGAGTTTCAGGATCTTCTTCTCTTCACTGTCGTCAATTTGTTGCATTTGCAAGCCTAACTCATCTAAATCATCTTGAACTTCTTTGAACCAGCTGTTCTTGGTCTTACTTTTCCAAAAGTAGCTGAACAGTTGTTTCAGTAGCCTGGGTTCTGGTAGTCTGGAAATGTGGCAGAAAAAAGCAACTCTCCTTTTCCGGATTGTGTCAATTATTGACTCAGTTTCTTAGTATACAACTTGGTTAGGTAATAGTCGCCACTGTCCCTCTACTTGGTATTTTTTTGTTTATTATAGTTCTAAAAATTCTTCTGTCTGCTTTCTGTAGTTTGTCTGGTGTTGATTTGGTGTTCATCTTGAACAGTGTTTCACTAGCATAGGTTGCTTCAGGTTTAATAACGGAGTGATAGTGATTGATTTTTGCATTTATCGAGAGACATTTCTTCTAGTAAGTTGGCCAGGTGATGCGTTGCGCTTGTTTCAGTTTAGTTGTTCTGCTTTATATTGACATTTTCTCATTTGAATTCCAACTTATAACCTCTCCAAGATATTTGAATTTATTTACAATTTTAATTTGTTTATTATAATTCAGTGTAATGGCTGGTGTTTCAACCTTGAAGGATGGCATCATTTCTGTCTTTTCAAACGAGATCTGTAGTCCGACTTTGGCTGCTATTTTTTCGAGTTCTTCAATTTGGTGTTTAGCCTCCTCCACGCTATTTGCGAGAAGCGCTAGATTATCGGCGAAGGCCAGACAATTTAGTTTGATGTTATTTGCCAATCTTGATGTTTGGTTGGCATTTCTTATTCCACTCTCGCATGACTTTCTCCAGTGCACAGTTAAATACTAGTGGTGAGAGACCATCCCTCTGTCGAAGTCCTGTCCGGATTTCAAATGATTCAGATAGTTCCCCTCTGAATTTAACTTTCGATTTAGTGTTCTTAAGGGTGAGTCCAATAACATTAATGAGTTTCAGGTGTAATCCAAATTCCGCAAGGATTTTAAGTAATGACTCACGATGGATACTGTCATACGCTTTCTTGAAATCCACAAAGGTGGTACCAACTTTGATGTCATGCTTTGTGCCTTTTCTGTATTGCTTTATCACATTCCTCATTCCACAAGGAATGTTTCTTTCTTCTTCTAACAGAGGCAATCTCCTCGGCAATGTTTTTCAGTTTATCAATAATCGTTCCCAGTTCGTCACTTGGAAGTGTTTTGGATCGTTCTGAATAGAAAACATTGTTGATTAAATAGCTGGGGTCATATTTTCTTTCTTCAGGTTAACTTAATTTTTATCTTTGAAATGTAATGATCTGAATCGATGTCCACCCCACGAAGCACTTTGACGTTATAGATTTCCTTGTGGTAATTTTTATCCATTGCGACATGGTCTATTTGACACTCCCCCATTTTAACATTAGGGCATTTCCAGGTCATTAACTTGTGCGGCCTTCTCTTAAATCTTGTAGTTTTGAGAATAAGTCCATGATCTATACATAGTTCAATTAGTCTTTGACCAATCCTGTTTTCTTTCTTTTCCAATTTTCCATTGAAATCTCCAAGCAAGATTTTAATATGGGTGTCAGGGATGTTTGATATCAGTTGATCCAGTTCTTCCCAAAATGTTTCCGTTCCTTAGATCTCGTGTTTTTGTCATTTGTTGAGGCATGCACATTAATCAGCGTATATATTTTGTTCTGTACTTTGATTGTTCAGGTTGCTGTTCTTGGGGAGTTCGACGAGAAGTCTTCCATAGAGTCTAATATGCTATTACGAACCAGAAATCCCATTCCAAATTGCGGGACACTTTTATTGCTCTTTTTCCTGGGGGTCCTTTGTAGATTCAAATGGGTCCTGATCTACATTCCGTATTTCCTGAAGGGCTGTTATTAGAATTTTGTGTTGATACATTACGTCTGTTAAGTGTTTCAGTTTACCAGTTTTTTATTATTGAATTTATATTTAATGTTGCAAAGAAAGAGAATTTTACGGGTTGGCTGACTTTCGTCTGTTGGGCTGCTAGGTGCTCCGACTCACCACAATCTTCTAAGTGACACCCCACCGTATCCGAGTGGTGTCTTTTGTTGGACCCAAGATTCTGTGTATCCAAGACAGTGGATTCTCTCGTTATAAGACTTTCCATGATGGGATGATTGTGTGATCAATGATCAGTGTTCTGACTTTAGTCAGGATTTACGATTCCAGATGTGATCTGAAAAGTGATACATGAAATATGGTGGGATGATGAAACAAATGACATTGTGGATTGTGTTTGGTCCGCGAGAGCTATTTTATTTCGCTCAAGTCCGCCAGCAAGGCTGGTGAGGACCCTCCTATCCGCCACCTGGGCCGCGCCACGTCGGAGTATCACCTCTCCGCCTGCTACGACAACGTTGTAAGTTCGTGGCGAATATGTTATTATATCAATTAATATAAGCAAAAAAGTATAGGCATGGGATGCATCTTTTGGATCGTTCACAACCTCAAGTTTGGAAGATAATATACTTATTTAAAATTATGACGTCCCATGCTGATGGCTATAGTAATTCGATGAAATAGGAATAGGTGATAGCCAATAGCGCTACCGATACTTCGATAGTTTAATACTATCGACGGCCTTACTGAGTAAATATAGTGTGTTTACCCTTTGGATGGTTTGATTGAGAATCAAAATATCTTTCAGTTTCACTACAAGGCACGTGAGTCGTGTGTATTTAGGTGATAGGGTCCGAACCACTCGGACCCCTTCCCCTGCCCCAAACACCGCACACCCCGATTTTGCTATGTCCTCTTGTGCCTCCAGACTATCCAACCATCACGATTGTGCAGGCACAAAGATTCGGAAAGATGGTGGTTAAAATCCACCTCCGGCCTTCCAGATTTAGGTTTCCAGTGATTTTCGTAAATCTTTCCAGGTAAATGTCGGGATGGTTCCTCTTCAAAGGGCACGGTCGATTTCCTTCCCCATCCTTACCCACACAACCGGAGCGTAAGCTCCGCCTCTAATGATCACGCTGTCGACGGGGCATTAAACACTAATCTTCCTTCCTTCCTTCCTTGCTTGCTTTCAGGCCGAATGGAGTTTTGTCGGTAAGAACTATACCTCCCATTCGTTTGTCCACGTTTGTCGTTGATTGGGCTACTACCTGAGGAATCGACTGTGTCGCTGACTCAAAAGGACAGGACACAACACTCGAAGCACGGATTTTCTTCAAACTTTGTACCCTTTTTAGCAGACTATTAGGACAACATAATGTGCAATGACTAACACCCAAAACTTCAGATGTCAGACACTCAGATCGGTACCAAACGTTGAGGATCGATAATCAGCCGAAACTTCTATACAATTCGTGCTTTGTGCTGCCGTCCAGGAGAACGTGCGTAAATAATAAATAACACCTAACCTACGGAGTAAAGGGAATGCATAATTGTGAGGGGTTATTACGTTGCGCTACCGTGAGCTAGTTGGTAGAGCGTTAGTTCATCGAACAGAGGGTCGTCGGTTGAAGTCTCGCCTAAAGCCACTCTCCAGTACGTTGAAAATTGTTAAAAGAGAATGTCTATAACGTTCCACGGCTTCATTTCGCAAAACAGCACTATCAGCTGCAGCAGTAGCAGTAGCGTGCGGACTGGACAGCAACGTCAGCCCCACTTGATGGTGTGGGAAAACACACGGCACTATAGCCACAACACGCACATCCGCTGAAAGGCAGTGCTGCGTATCGAGCAGTCATTTTTTATTATTATTGCTATTATTATTACTATCACTTAAATACTTGCGCACGTATGATGCAACTTTTTCTTTCTTTTGCGAATATACTCTACAGGTTTGCTATAAAATCCGAACAGTCCCTTTACTTTCACATTTCAGGACCACGTTGTCCCATGTAACAGTCGGTGTACATTTGTCGACGTAGAAAAATTTGCATCGTCATACAGGAAAAAAAAAATCGCGCCACCGAGGTTTGAACCGAGGACTCTCGTAACGACAGACATTCGCTCCATCAACTACCACACGCGAGTTCAGCGCGACAGGCCCGTACAGATACGCTTTTCCTGTGCTCCGTAGGACAGGTGTTTCGTATTATTTCCTGTTTACGCACGTTCTCCTGGACGGCAGCACATAGCGCGAATTATATAGAAGTTTCGGTTGATACTCTATCGATATACAACGTTTCGTACCGATCTGAGTGTTTGAGATCTGAAGGTTTGAGTGTAAGGCGCAATACTTAAACGATTTAGAGAAATTCACAGTAGTAGTTTTACGCGTCGAACATGTGGCCATGTGTTTCAGCAGCTAAAAGTAAGCCACAAGCCAGGAAAAGCGGTGCACCAAGGGCGCCGAGCGGGGTGGTTGAGACAAATACTCGACGACAACCGAGAACCAACATCAACAAACGGCCGCAAAACATCCATCTACCAAAAGAACAAAGAAAAGCGGTTAGTATTCTGGTTGCAATCGGTTGATTGCCATTTCAATCCTAGCTCATACTGTCGTTTGTTTTTATTTATTGTTTTTCGTAAACACTGGTCATATTGTAGAAAGAACATTATATCAAGGTAAAAAATAGCAAACGACGCGTGAATGTGCAAGACTCTCAGAGTAACTGACGTTTCGAAACAGCGTTTTGCACATGGAAGTCAATATCCGCATTAGTTGGAGAACTGGGAGTCACCTCCATTTTTGCAGGAAAATACAAATCTTCTCATAGTGAAAACGTCGTACATACACTGATTGTTGTTGCACATACACTGGCAGCATCTCACCGCTACGCTGCGCAGGTACACTGCCGAATGGGGTCTGCCCGTCCCCTTATTGCTGACAGGTGCAACCTGTGTCTGTCTGCAGGTCGAAGCGTCTAGTGCAGTCCCGAATGCACGTGTAAGGGATTTCCTGAATCACAACCAGTACACAGTTTCCGGAAAACCTTATGCGTTTCCTCGTTCACTTGTCGAAAATTATAAATATGATACGACCAGCGTTTAAGGAAAAAAACATAAAAACAAACTGTGGTATGAGCTATGATTGAAATTGCGATCCATCAATTGAAAAGCCAGTATGCTAACAATTTTTTTCTCTTCATCCCGCTCTCGCTCTCGCCAGTTTGTGCATTCTTCAGCCATCTTATTTTACTATAGTGTAGGGGAAAGTGGGGTAATGGCGATCACTTAAGTTATTCTCGTCAGTAAAAGTGAAATGCTGTTTTAGTTCTATTGCGTAAAACTGGTTACAAATATATTAAACATTATTGTAACATAGTTAAAATTCGTTAACTCTAATGTCTTTAAGAAACTGTTTAAATAAAAATGTGGCTTTGACCGGCATTTCCCCTACCCTGGGTCATGGCAGTCAGCATTTAAATCCACTCGTATTTTTGTATTCTTTGCCACTTGTAATCACTCTAGCAGTGACAATGATATTACAATACCGTTTTATTATATCTACAGGTGTATGCAGATATGCCTGAAAATTTGTGCTTGTGAAGACTGTGTTAATTTGTAATATCTCCCTTAATATTTCTAATCCTTAAACGAGAAATATGGAGCACCTGCATTACATAACTGAATTACGAATAGTTCACCGAAGTCACTAAATATTTTATTGCACTACAAGTGATTTGAATTGTTGTGTATTTATTCGAAACATCTACTTCCTACAACCATCTATTCCGTGCACCCCATGGATTTCATTTTAAATTGTAAAAGTATGGGTCGGAGCTATTTAAAATACACAAGCACATATTTTTATATGTGGGTTAGGAATTTATATTGGATTAGTAGTAATTATTTTATACTTTTATTCTGTTCTATAAAGCACGTTATATTTAAAAACATTGCACCAACCTTGCACCCCCCCCCCCCCCCCGGCCACCCAATCTGCAACACCTGCAGTGATCCCCATCCCAAGTATTCCTATAGCTCCAACCACATTCCCGCCCTTTCACACCCCAACTAATGATCCCCATGTTCACAACAACAATTTTCTCTCACCCCCCCATGCTTCATTACAACTACCCTCCAAAACATCCATCACTTTGAACGTCCCCCAAGCCCGTGTTGCATGCTCTGTTTTCCAACTGGATAGATATGCAACCTTCTCCTGAAAGCACTTCCATTTCACCTTTACCAATTTGGAAAGCCTTGTAGAAAGTACACATGTCCCTTTCCTTTTCCCAACCATGGTACACCCATTCTACAATCTTCTTGATCACAATATCTGCTGCGTTCCTGCCAAAAACACCGTTTCCTGCAAAACTTCTCCCATCGCCATTTAGA
Source organism: Locusta migratoria (assembly GCA_026315105.1). Lineage (NCBI taxonomy): Eukaryota > Metazoa > Arthropoda > Insecta > Orthoptera > Acrididae > Locusta > Locusta migratoria. The sequence continues at coordinate 220,639,241 of CM048751.1, read as the reverse complement.
TGCCATCTTCCTAAACTTCCTCCAACCCTGCCATTCCATCAATACCACTTCACACCTCGTTCACCGAACCAATGGCCCTCCTCCCTTGGTGTGAGGCAAGCTTTGCATAAGCCAACTCAGGCAACACTGTGTCTGGCTCCACACAATCCTGATGATCCCAGAGAACACCTACTGCTCAGCCTCATTCTCCACCACCACCTTTGCCGCAATCTACACTCCAGATTTACTATTGCTTTAAGACCTATATGGTTGCCATTGACCTCAGTATATCACCCTGCTCCCCCACCAAACTCTAGCCTTGGCATAGTTCCTTCAAACCCTCCAGGGTGAAGGCCTCCTCGTCCTCCCCCAACCCCGAGAGCAACACTGCACACAATGCCATCCTTACACCCCCAAACCTACTGGGACACAAATGGCAGACGACCTTGGCCTTATATGCAGTGCCCATGCCTGTCTTCCTCACCCTCAAAAACAGTATTCAACAATGCCTTCTCCATTAGTGAAATTTACACAAATTAAATGAAAAGCTCACCTATATGTCTGAAATTATTACATGTTGGTATTGATCATAGTTTCATGTTTAGATTGTATAACGTTTACCACGCAAAGTTTTTTCCATGTACATATATATTTGTGGGCGGGGGGGGGGCGTGAAACATATATCAAAAATAAAACAAATTGCGATAGCTAATGGTTTTGCAGTAAATGTTGTTATGCGCCCATACAACAGAACAAAGAAACAAAAGAATAATAACAACAGGCACAGGAACGTAGGCCCAGTAGGCGAAAGAAGGAATGAAAACCATTCCAATGAAATTTCGTGGTCAGGTGTACCAACATATAGAAAAACGTTTTAGAAAATCTAAAGTTACATGTAGTTTTCAAGTCGACAACACCCTTAGACTTCGCGTGAAGCATGAATTAAGAAGCACACGTGACAAATCTGTTAGTTGTGGAGTGTATAAAATTGTTTGTAATAATTGTGATAAATATTAGATCTACATCTACATCTACATACATACTCCGCAATTCACTGTAAGGTGCGTGGCGGAGGGTACACTGTACCACTACTAGGCATTTCCTTTTCTATTCCACTCCCAAATTGAACGAGGAAAAAAAGAATGCCTATATGCCTCCGTACGAGCCCTAATTTCTCTTATCTTGTCTTTGTGATCTGTACGCGAAATGTATGTAGGCGGCAGCAAGATCGTACTACACTCAGCTTCAAATTCCGGCCCTCTAAATCTACTTAACAGAAATTCCCGAAAAGATCGTCGTCTTTCTTCCAGCGATCCCCAATTGAGTTGCCGCAGTATTTCCGTGACACTCGTGCATTGGTCGAACCTACCGGTAACAAATATAGCTGCTCGCCTCTGAACCGCCTCTATGTCTTCCTTCAAACCGATCTGCTGCGGGTCCCAAATACTTGAGCAATACTCAAGACGTGGTCGTACAAGCGTTTTATACGCGGTCTCCTTTACAGGTGAAGTACATCTTCCCAAAATTCTCCCAATAAACCGAAGTCGGCTGTCTGCCTTACTCACATCTGTCCTTACATGCTCGTTCCATTTCATATCGCTCTGCAAGGTTACGCCTAGATATTTGAACGACGCGACAGCATCAAGAAGCTCACTACTAATGCTGTATTCGAACATCATAGGATTGTTTTTTCTACTCATGCGCATTACCTTACATTTTTCTACATTGGGAGCCAGCTGCCATTCTTCGCACCAACTAGAAATTTTGTCTAAGTCAACCTGAATGCTATTACAGTCAGTTACAGACGACACCCTCCCGTACACCACAGCATCATCAGCAAACACCCGCAAATTACAACATCGGTCAAACCGGCCGTTCATTCAGTATCCGCTTTCAGGAGCATCTACAGCCCGGCAACAAAACTGCTCTAGGATTGCATTTAGCAAAGACTGGTAATACTATAGGGAGAATTGAGAATAGCATGTATATTCTGCACCAAGCAGAAAAACCCGGTACTCTCGACCTTCTTGCAAGAGCGCCGGCCGCAGTAGCTGAGCGTTCTGCGGCGTGCCAGTCACGGTCTGCATCGCCCCTGCGGTCGGGGGTTCGAATCTCCCTTCGGGCATGGATGTTTGTGCCGTCTTTAGAATAAGCTGTTTCATAAGTAGTTTGTAAGTTTTGGGACTGATGACCCCATAGTTAAGTCCCATAAGCTCCACGAACATTTGAATTGTTTCAAGAGCTTGCAATTTATGAAGCCAGACAAATTGCTCAATGAACAAGGCGATTGTACCCAATGCCTACTTTGCTTTGTTTGACAAGGTCCTGATTTAAGCACAAGATGCCTCGCTGATGTACAACTGGCCTTGTCGTGATCAAGATCTTTAATTATCAGATGTAACTGAGGGCACTCTCACATCTGACTAAACCTCCTCTGTTTGTACGATGTTTTGTTGCCTGTGTTTGCACTTTAAAAAGGTGCCTCATGTAAGCATGTAGTATCCGTTTTTGATTCAGCGTATCCTGTTAAAATTTCTGACATTACACATATTTCTCGCAAAATATTTTTATCTTTGGTATAATTAAATTAAAGCTGAATATGTTAAGGACACAGCAAGGACACCTAGCGGTTGTACGGCCAAATTACTAGTAAACAGCTACTGAACTTAATTTTTTTCTGCACAGTAGTGTAGCAAAATGTTGCCACCAACTCTGTGGCCCATTTAAACTTACATCACGACGTATTAATGAAAATACACTTATGCTGTTTTGAGGCACTCTGTAGTTGAGTCATTGAGTCCTTAAAACATCTAAATCACAACAATATTGTTACGAAATGCATCTGTCTACTAATGCTTAAAGTATGATGAATTATTACACTAATCCTCAAAAGCATTTATAGCAGTAAATAAATTAAGACTATGCTATTCAATTAACTGGGATCTGATGAAGTGGTGTGTTATTACTTGGCTGTTTCCTTCGTCTCGAATACCAGAAAACTGAACAAAGCAGTTGTATTGAAGGTGTAATGGTGTTGTACACAATTTCCGTACTTTTAGTAAATGGCATAGTTTTTTCATCAAATCACCAACAATTTGAGATCCCTGGTCCGTGATAATAGCTTCAGGTACGCCAAATTTTAGGATACAGTTGTTAATGAAAGCCTGAGCAACTGTACTTGCTTTCTGATCGCGAATAGTCACCATAGCTAAGTAGCGGGAAAAGTTATCTATAATGGTTAGAACATACATGTTTCCCGCTGTTGTTTTGTGATATGGCCTGTATAAATTTAATCCAGATGTAAAACGTGAGAGTGGCTTCTGGGACCTTTTACACTGGTATATTTTGATGAAGGTGATTTTCTCTCAGCCCGCACGCAAGACAGTTACGAATGCACTGTGCGACATGCTGTTTCTTCGTTTCCCACAAAACCTTCTTGCCACGCTTCATTCAGTTGTTCTCTGTCCACCGTGCCCTGCCAAAATATGATCATGCGCTTCTTGCATAACGTCTTGCCTAAGTTGTTCAGGAACCACGTTTCTGGGTCAGTCTTGTTTTACGGCATAATATCCCATCTTCAAAACAAAATTGTTTTGCGTAGCATAATTTTTGCATTTTGCATCCCCAGCTTGTGTCCTCTGAATCACGACCTACTGCTTGTAAAAGTGCTGTTTTTCTGCTTAGACCATCTGCATTCGTGTGTTTCTTACCTGGTTTGTGGATAACCTCAAAATCCATTTCGGAAAGACATAGAGCCAAGCGGGTGAGACAACTAATGGATCCTTCAACCCAAATATCCATTTTAGAGCTACTAGGTCTGTAATAACCTTAATTTTTTTCTATACCGGTAGAATTTGAAATATTTGATACCATAGATAACACTTAGCAATTCTTTCTCGGTTGTAAAATAATTTCTTTCCCTTGTTGTTAGTTGTCTTGAAGCTTAAGCTATGGGTGTTCTGCACCGTCTATAATCTTAAAACAACTCCTACAGCATTACCACTTGCGTCACTGGATAAAATAAATTCTTTCTTATAATTTGGGTAGGCACATACTGGACTGTGTGTTATTTTATCTTTCAGAGTTTGAAATGCTGATTCACAATCTTCAGACCACTGAAACTTCGCAGCTTTTTTCAATAGTTGGATTATATGTCGCGCAATTCAGCAAAATTTTGCACAAATTTACGATCATACGAAGCGAACCCGAGAAATGATTGTATTTCTTTAACGCGTTGTGGTGTTGGAAAGTCCTTAACTGCGAAGACAGTCAGAGATCGGTTTTAATTCCATGTTCACTAATGACATACCCTGTACATGTGACTTCCTTCAATGCAAAATTACATTTCTCCAAATAAAATGTTATTTTAGCTTTTATAAGTTTTTTAAAAACGGTATGCAGACGCACTGCATGTTCGTAAATGTGTTTTGAGAAAACTATATCGTCAAGATACACGCAACATTGCTGAGTTTTTAGACATCGCAATACTCCAGCAAGTAATGTTTGAAAGATTGCGGAGGCGTTTTTCAAACCAGAGGGCATTCTGTTAAACTGCCAATGGCCTCCATGGATAGAAAATGCTGTTTTGTGCCTATCTTCAGGTGCAACTTCCAATTGGTGGTACCCGCTGCGCAAATCTATTGTGGAAAAGTATTTACTGTTTCCTAAACTGTCAATGATATCTGTAATGTTTAGAAGTGGGTAAACCTCTGAAATAGATTATTTAGGTGTCTGTAATCGCAACAAAATCTATAACGTTTGGTACCATCTGGGGATTTCTTTGGAATAATTACAATATTGGCAGAATATACTGAGTCAGAATGTTCTATAATTCCGTCTTTTAAGCATTCTAAGAATTCATCTAGTACTGGTTTTAAGTGGTGCGGAACTCTGTAATGTTTCTTATAAAGTGGTGCTGTGTTATCTGTAGGGTTTCTATGCTGCGTGCTATCTGTTGCTGGTAGAAGACTTTCTGCATTAAATAAATCTTGAAACTCGACTAATACAGCTTCTATTTATCTTCAACCATCCCTTTTAAATGTGCAATTTCCTGGTGCAATGCGGTTTTGCAGACGGCTGGTCTCTGACCGTCAGTAGTATCTGGCCAAATAAATTCCTCTTCCTTAAACTGTGCCTACTAGTATTCCCTGACGTAACTCTTAATCCTCCATCCCGAAATTATCCATCCTCATTTTGAACTCGTACCACACGTCTGAGTACAAAACAGTGCGATGCATCATACACTTCATTGTCTTCTAATGGCTCTATTAGACACACAGCATCTTCAGGTAAGGCGGAGTGAACGTCTATCCAAAGTAGTTTCCCTTTACCAAATGGTATTCTATCCCGCGAATCTACCTTCAAGCACATTGCTCGCAGTTCAGTTAATTTCTCCTTCCGGATAGGGAAATGTTGCGGCAGCGTGACCTTTGCAGCTGTGTTACCTAGTTGGAACAATGTTCCGCTAAGTTCCACCGTTTGCTGTCTGAGGTCAATTCTGGTGTGATGTTTAAGCAGGAAGTGTTGCCCTATGATCGCGTGATACCCGTAAGTTACCTTTGTGGCCACTTCTAGAACTTCTTCAAATTGTAAACGTCTTTATAAAAAATCAGTGAGGTACAACCTACTGACTTCGCTATACCTCCTCCTACACCACTCAATCTATACCTTGGATTGTCTATCTGTAATTTGCAATGCATTCACTAGACACTATTGATACGTTCGCGCTTGTATCTACGAATATCCTTACATTTTTATCTTGTATGTTAGAGAACTACCATTCCGCCTTCATATTCGCCTTAATAGATTGTAATTTTATTGCGAACACCTGGCGGCGATTCCGGAATTCCTATTTGCGTTTAACTGATTCTTATTGCCAAAAAATTTCTTAGATCAGCCGTCCCTAAACATGAGACCTCTTCTTTGACAGTTACTACATTAAGGTTGCCTATAGTGTTTTTCTATACGACCCTGTTGGTCGCATTTAAAACATCGCGCCCCTGTCGAAACTACATTTCACCTTTCCTTCTATCTTGTGACCATGTCTATTTCTTCAAACGCTGTAGCAGCAGCTACGGCTTCAGCTAAAGTTTTGGGAAATTCTTACCTGAGACGACGGGATGTTTCAGGAGGAAGGCCGCTCAGAAATGTATCTAAAGCCCTAGCTTCTGCTTCTTGTAGGAAAACTTTATTTGCTTTATAATTATTTGTTAACTGATGATTGTTAATATTTATCTTCTTAATTCTGTCGATGAAGCTTTCCAGTGTCTCATTTTGCCTCTGTATGAATGTGTTTACGTTTTCTCTGTAAAATCTACAACTATTCTGTTTTTGGAACCGTTTAAGTAACCCTTTTTCAACTCTTCGAATGTTGGAGCGTTTCGCAATTCTTCATGATGTAATATGTGAGCTTTAGATTCTCCTGTCAATCGTAATTTTGTCATCCGTAACAACTGCTCATCAGTCCAGTCCAAAGTACTAATTTGGCGGCTTCAGAAAATGTAACTATAACCTCACCTGGTTTACCTGAGAAAGGAGTTATAAGAGAGGCTGCAGAGGAATCTAGAGTAGGAGGTACCGTACCAGTTTGCCCAACCTCACTAAATTGTTTAAGCAATGCGTTATTATCATTTTTAAGTTCTGAATTGACACACTCCCGACAATGTACTGCCTTCTTTCTCCATTTTTAGAATTTATTTACTTCCGCAATTTTATCAAATGAAATAAGTAAAATATGTTTCTCCTACTATTGATAAACAACCACAACTCAAAGAATAACAATGAAGGAAACATTTAAGGGACACCCTTGTGACATCAAAAAAAGAGGCGTTCTTTCATCAAATAGAAAGGGGTTTCGTCATTTAATGCAGTAACCTTACGCTTTGCTAAATATTGAACTCTTAACAACAACTGTAAATGTATTGCCCAATTGCCAGGATGTCAAGCTTTAACTTAAAATTATCGTTTTACTGTCAGGGTAGCATTTACAAGGATTCTTATAAACATGTTGGATGTGGGATTTTTACCTTGGCTCGGGCATGAAGCGTAAATGAAACAGCATTTACACAGAATACATTTATTAAACAGTTGAACCATGCATTATTCTTACTGTGAACAAGTGGCTCAACGAGTGTCGGTGGCGGAAAGGCGCGCGGTGGCGAAGAGACGATTCGCAGCGTCTGCCGTCTATCTCCATCTGGGCTCGTCAATTAAACAGCGCACGCCGGCGAAGGGAGTACTGTGCGTTAAAAGGCCGTAAATTCTGCTGAATTACCTCGTGGCGCTGCGGTGTGATTTACCCATCTTCTAAAAAGCGTCATGTTATGCTACGATCACAGGTATCGGCCCGACGTGGAGGTTTACCGCCCTTGCCCTGGAGTCGAACCGACGGTCTTCAGGCTGCCCGTCTTCGATTTACAGAACCTTGGACGGAGATCACAGGTGACTGTCGCGACCAGACCGCATCCTATCGTTATGGCCAGTCATCCTCGGGTGAATACCTCTGTTATTGCTGATCTTCCCGAATGTTGTACTGGCGACCAGATTCTTCCATCTTCATTCTTCTACATTCAACTGTCATTGCCGGTGACCGATCATCACTGAAACTCCACTTCTGCTGCTGCTGCTACTAACGCCGCTAATGCGTGGGGGAAGGGAGGCGGAGGCGGATGCGGTGAGCGAGGCGGAGGGCATGGCGTTCTAGTATTTGGAGGGATTTATACTAGGTGAGGGAGGCGGGTATCAAAGTGGGATGGGAACTGCAAAGGACAGGGCGCATCAAGGAACGATATGTGTATCGGACAGTGGAGGAGTAGATTATATTAGATTAGATTAATACTTGTTCCATAGATCATATATACGACATTTCGTAATGATGTGGAACGTGTCGGTTTAATAAATGTTGTCTATACTTGGCAATCAATATTTTAAGGATTTTTTTTTTTTTTTTTTTTTTTTTTTAATTTTCATTTTTTTAAGTTTTATCTAAAAATTCATCTACATTGTGGAAGGAGTTGCCATTCAGAAATTCCTTTAATTTCTTTTTAAATACTAGTTGGATATCTGTCAGACTTTTGATGCTACTTGGTAAGTGACCAAAGACTTTTGTGGCAGCATAATTCACCCCTTTCTGAGCCAAAGTTAGATTTAACCTTGAATGGTGAATATCATCCTTTCTCCTAGTGTTGTACCTATACACACTGCTATTACTTTTGAATTGGGTCGGATTGTTAATAACAAATTTCGTGAAGCTACAGTGAGGATCCCTACATCCCTAAATAAATGTCTGCAGGATGCTCTTGGGTGGGCTCCAGCAATTATTCTGATAACACGCTTTTGTGCAATGAATACTTTTTTACTCAATGTTGAATTGCCCCAGAATATGATCTCTTATGAAAGGAATGAATGAAAATAGGCGTAGTAAGCTAATTTACTGAGATGTATATCACCAAATTTTTCAATGACAGTGATAGCATAAGTAGCTGAACTCAATCGTTTCAGGAGATCTTCAATATGTTTCTTCCAATTCAGTCCCTCGTCAATGCAAACACCTAAAAATTTTGAATATTCTACCTTAGCTACAGATTAATGTTCAAAGTCTAAATTTATTAATGGTGACATACCATTTACTGTATGAAACTGTATATACTGGGTTTTATCAAAGTTTAAAGAGAGTCTATTTGTAGAGAACCACTTAATAACTTTCTGGAAGATATCATTTACAATTTCATCAGTTAATTCCTGTTTGTCAGGTGTGGAAGCTATACTCGTATCATCTGCCAAAAGTACTAGCTTAGCATCTTCGTGAATGTAGAATGCCAAGTCATTAGTATATATTAAGAACAGCAGAGGACCGAAGACCGAACCTTGTGGGACCCCATTTTTGATAACTCCTCAGTTAGAGCAAATAATTGTTTTATCTATATCTTGTTAACTGCTTATTTCAACTTTCTGCACTCTTCCAGTTAAGTATGATTTAAACCGTTTGTGCACTGTCCCACTGTCCCCATGTCCAGCTGGAAAGGAGATTGAGGAGGTTGAGACGGGAGATGGCTTTCTGATACACTGTTTCAATGTGAGGGTTCCAGGAAAGGGAGACGTAGTGACTTATAAATCACTATGTTTTAGGCACCCTACGCTACTGCTTATAATGAGTAATTACTTAGGTATCATCATACGACTTTAAAATCCGTTTCCCAAATTGTGACTGTCTCCGCATTAGCAATAAATCAGGAGTCACGAAACTGCGTTGAACTGACTGGCGGACAACTTAGGAGAGAGACTGGAACGGAAAGGAGCGCGCTGTGTCTCAAACAAAAGGCGTAATTAGTTGCGCGGCGCGGCCGGTGTATTGTGCCCTGGTGCCGCGGCTTTTGCCCACCACTGGGTCGACGCAAGTCTGCGCCACGGCTGCCGGTTGTTTGCGGATAGTTGGCGGCCCTGCGCGCCACCTGCTATTTACACTCAGCGGCGCCAGCTGCGCGAGCTGTTTGCTCTTGGGCGCGGGTAACCACAGCGCTGCCGCCCTCGCGCCTCTGTTTCCTGTTCTCGCGCTTCTGCATGCAACACTCACAGTGGAGCGGCCGAGGACGGAATATTTTTTCTTTCGCCCCGATCCCATATGTTACTCTTTTGTAAAATCTGTATCGTTGGACTACTGTTTAACATCCACAAAGATACTCTGAAAGTCATATTGAAATGCATGGCAGAGGGTTTTTATTGGTATTTATTTATTGGTTTTTTCTGTTCCATAGGACCCAATTGAGGAGTGAGACTCCATGGTCATGGAACAAGTCAATACATTACACACGAATGGTAATAGAAAATTTTTAAGTAGTCCTTTGCAAACGACAATCTTAAGACAAAGTGAAAGGAATCAATAAAGAAAAAAAATGAAATAGCTTAATTGCTTAACTTTTCTAGGATTTCCTCGACAGAATAAAAGGAGTGAGCCATGAGGTAACTCTTCAATTTAGATTTGAAACCGTGTGGATTAGTGCTAAGATTCTTTAGTTCTTGTGGCAGCTTATTGAAAATGGATGCCGCAGAATACTGTACCCCTTTCTGCACAAGTATTAAGGTGCTGTGATGCAAATGTAGATTCGACTTCTTTCTAGTACTCACCGTGTGAAAGCTATCGTGGGAATAAGCTGATATTATTAACAACAAACGACATTAAAGAAAAAACGAATTGTGACGCCAGAGTCAAAATTCCCAGACTACTGAAAAGGGTCGACATGACGTTCGCGAACTTACACCAGATATTCCTCGAACCACCCGTGAGCCAGAAAGATCCTGTTTGCATCAGGTGAGTTACCCCAAAAAACAATGCCGTATGTAATAAGTAAGTGAAAGTAAGCGTAATAGACTACTTTTCGTGTTGAAAAATCACTTATCTCACATATTGTTCTAATGGTAAATGTAGCAGAATTTAGTTTTGGAACAAGATCCTGAACATGGGCTTTCCGTGACAGCTTACTGTCTATATGAACACCTAGAAATTTGAACTGTTCAGTCTCACTTATCACATACCCATTATGTGTAATCATAATGTCAGTTTTTGTCAAATTATGTATTAGAAATCGTAAAAACTGAGTTTTACTGTGATTTAACATAAACTTGTTTTCTACAAGCCATGAACTTATCTCTTGAAACTGCATTATTTGATACTGTGACAATATTACGAGCAACATCCTTCACTACCAAGCTGCTATCATCAGCAAACAAAAAATATTTTACAGTCACCTGTTATACTCGAAGGCATATAATTTATATAAATAAGATACAGCAATGGTCCCAAAACAAACCCCTGGGGCACCCCATAATTAATTGTGCCCCATTTGGATTGCACGTCCTAGCCATTTTCTACACTGCGGAGAATTACCTTATGTTGTCTATTATTAAAGTAAGAGGTGAACCAGTTGTGGGCTACTCCCCGTATTCCATAATGTTCCAACTTCTGCAACAATATTTTGTGATCAACACAATCAAACGCTTTTGTTAAATCAAAGAAGACGCCTAATGTCCATAGCCTCTCATTTAACCCATCAAGTGCCTCACAGAGAAACGAAAATATAGCATTTTCAGTCGTTAAACCACTTCTAAAACCAAACTGTACGTTTGAAAATAAATTATGTGAACTGAAATGATCAATTAATCTTGAATATACAGCCTTTTCAATAACTTTAGAAAAAACTGATGGCATAGAAATAGGTCTATAGTTGTCTACATTATCCTTCTCTCCTTTCTATAAAGTGGTTTCATTACTGAGTACTTTAATCTGTTAGGAAACTGACCATTCTGAAAGGAAAAATTAGAAATATGGCTTAATACTGGGCTACCATATGGAGAACAGTATTTTAGATTTCTGCTTGATACCCCATCATATCTACAAGCGTCCTTAGTCTTTAGTGATTTAATTATTGACTCAATCTCACCTATGGAAGTATCATGAAGGACCATTTCATGTAACAGCCTCGGAAAGGCATTTTCTAAAAACGTTATATGATTACCTGTAGAAACTAGAGTTTTGTTTAATTCCCCTACTATATTCAGAAAGTGATTATTGAATATTGCACATATATCTAACTTGTCAGTAACAGAAACATTCCTACTAAGCACTGACGTTATATCTTCTACCTGCTGCTTCTGACCAGACACTTCATTCACGACTGACCAGATAGTTTTAATTTTATCCCGAGAATTTGTTATTCTTTTTGCATACTACATACTTTTTGCATTCTTAATGACATTTTTCAGAACCTTACCTCGGTATTTGAGCTGTACATTCACATGTTCCATTTCTATGTGTTATTCTGATTTCATTTTGAAAGCACTTGTTAGTATGGAGAAGTCGATAATCTGTGCCATAACTTGACTTGTGTAGTAGTGAGCAACGCAGTATTCATTATCTCTGACCTGTGTAGTAGTGTGCAAGTGGCGAGCAGTCTGCCAGTGGCTAGACTCGTAGAGTGAAGCTTTGACGCAGACGTAGTCTGCCACTTAGTTTTGTAGCTTAAGGTACTATTTGGCTGCGAGTGCCCGCCATAGTGGCCGGCAGTAGCTGCCAACCATTACCGCCAACCGCCGCTGCCCGCGTATTTCTCGAGGCCTACGAGAAAGACAGGCCCCAGCGGCCAGCGCAGTCGTCATGACACGTAAGCAAGGTAGTTCCGAGCCGGCGTGATCGCCAGCCGATTGGCCGGCCGCTGGGGCACTGTCCACTGCGTCATAGCGGGCAGCCACTGAGCTAGCGATCGCGCCGGCACGTAACTACCATGCTTACGTGGCATGATGAATGCGCTGGGGCCTGTCTTTCTCGTAGGCCACGGTATTTCTCAGCAACTGCTGACCGCAGCGGTGACGCCACTCAAGTGTGTCGCCTCTGTGAAAGAAGCACACATGCGAGTACGCAACGTAGACACTAACATTATTGTAGCTTTGTTACTGGACGAAGAAGAGGAGGAAGAGGACATTATAGCAATGCTTACAAGATATCGCCCTCACAGCATATTCCAAACACGGAAAATTGAAAGAAGATATAACTAATATCTACCAGTCAGTAAAAAAAATCCAATTGCAGCTAATAAAAAAAAATATCTATGAGTTTACGGTAAGTAGCTGTATAAAAAACATATGTATACACCAACATTGGTTTCAAAGGAGTAATTTCGTATGGATATGAAATAATATAAATTTGTGTGAACATAATAGGTTTATACGAAAATGACTCAATGCTCGTTTTTAATTACTTTACTTCGTGTTTACATTATTATTAGTAATTATTTGCAAAAGTAGTAATAGTAGCATCTCCCTGTGGTTCGTGATTTATTAATCTGTTGAAAGATGATCACGAACGGAGATGTGTTTTCAGCAGATTAAGAGTTTCCATTGACTCAGATCTAGATGCCATTTGTCATAGCGACGAGGCATTCCGCTTGGGAAAGCTTTTCATTAAGCCCTGCACCTGCACGGCTGCAAACAAGATAAATCAGAAGCTACCTTCAGCAATAAATTGTCACTAGCTCGACGAGTTTCAGAAAATGCTTTTGGACATTTGTGTCAGGTATTTCAGATGCATTACACAAATGTGAATTTAAAACCTAACACTTGTGATAGGTACGAGCCCTAATTTCTCTTGTCTTTGTGATCACTACGTGAAATGTAAGTAGTCTGCAAGACGACCATACTACACTTACAACCATACCCGTCCTACACCACTGGTCAGTATACGATAATTACAAAAATTGACCCGTGTGCCTAATTATCTTAATTGGGTGGAAAAGCTATCGGTAATGAAGCCGATGATGTAGCGGAGGCTATAACCGGAACTTGCTGTACCTCTTTGGTAGACAACAATGATCGATAGGAACAAAGAAAGTGTAAAGTAAAATTTAGAATAAAATGATTACTGTTTGAATGAAAAATGCGGAACAAACGGGACACAGGGATTAGTTTGGAAAAAGTGAATAAGTTATTGATTTGCGGTCGCCAGCTCATTGTACAACGAAAAAATGTAGTGGGGTCTCAATAATAGCAATTTAATTAACAACGTGAAAGATTACGTAAAATTTGGGTGGGCAGGGATCAGAGTATGTGCGTCAAATCCGGTACAAAAGAAACTGACAATATACTAATTACTGAGAAATAGGTGATGAGGAAGGAACCTGTCTGGACAATAACTATGGGAATTGATTTTTAAACAAAGCTTCTCAAATAACAGTGTTCACCATTGAACAAATATCACTAATATGCTGGTTAGCTGTACACGCTATGACAAGCTGGACAGATCTTACGGATTTTGGTGTGCGACGTGGTGCTGCTGATCGGAGACTATTGGTCTTTAACAATAGGTAAACACAGGCTCTTCTTGGCGACGAATATTAATTATAATTTTGGACCCACAGCATTCCTCTTGGTGAATTTATTAATTATTTGAGCTGTGCCCGTATGAATAAATAATATTGCCTGTTGGCCGTCTCCTCCACTAGTGCCAATCCAACACGCATTCTCTTTCACTTAGATTAGAGATTAGATTAGATTAATACTTGTTCCTTAGATCATCTATACGAGATACCGTAATGATGTGGAACGTGTCGGTTTAGTAAATTTTGTCTATACTTGACAACCTATATTTTAAGATTTTTTTTTGTTTATTTTTTTATTTTTTTAAGTTTTATCTAAAAATTCATCTACATTGTAGAAGGAGTTGCCATTCAGAAATTCCTTTAATCTTTTTAAATACTAGTTGGCTATCTGTCAGACTTTTGATGCTTCTTGGTAAGTGACCAAAGACTTTTGTGGCAGCATAATTCACCTCTTTTTGAGCCAAAGTTAGTTTAACCTTGAATAGTGAATATCATCCTTTCTCCTAGTGTTGTAGCTATGCACACTGCTATTACTCTTGAATTGGGTCGGATTGTTAATAACGCATTTCATGAGTGAATAATATATATATTGTGAAGCTACAGTGAGTGTCCCTAGATCCCTAAATAAATGTCTGCAGGATGCTCTTGGGTGTGCTCCAGCAATTATTCTGATTACACGCTTTTGTGCAATGAATACTTTTTTTACTCAATGTTGAATTGCCCCAGAATATGATCCCATATGAAAGCAGTGAATGAAAATAGGCGCAGTAAGCTAATTTACTGAGATTTATATCACCAAATTTTGCAATGACTCTGATAGCATAAGTAGCTGAACTCAGGCGTTTCAGGAGATCTTCAATATGTTTCTTCCAATTCAGTCCCTCTTCAATGCAAACACCTAAAAATTTTGAATATTCTACCTTAGCTACAAATTTATGTTCAAAGCCTAAATTTATTAATGGTGTCATGCCATTTACTGTATGAAACTGTATATACTGGGTTTTATCAAAGTTTAATGAGAGTCCATTTGTAGAGAACTACTTAATGACTTTCTGGAAGATATCATTTACAATTTCATCAGTTAATTCCTGTTTTTCAGATGTGATAGCTATACTTGTATCATCAGCAAAAGGTACTAGCTTAGCATCTTCGTGTATGTAGAATGGCAAGTCATTAATATATTTTAAGAACAGCAAAGGACCCAAGACCGTACCTTGTGGGACCCATGTTTGATAACTCCCCAGTTAGAAGAATTAATTGTCTCATCATGTGAACTGCTTATTTCAACTTTCTGCACTCTTCCAGTTAAGTATGATTTAAACCATTTGTGCACTGTCTCACTCATACCACAATACTTAAGCGTATCTAAAAGAATCCCACGATTTACACAATCAAAAGCCTTTGAAAGATCACAAAAAATCCCTACTGGTGATGTCCGGTTATTCAAAACATTTAATATTTCATCAGTGAAGGTATATATAGCATTTTCAGTTGTAAAGCTTTTTTGGAAACCAAACTGACATTTTGTTAGAACTTTATTTATACTAATATGTGAAGCAACTCGAGAATACATAACTTTTTCAAAAATCTTTGATAAAGCTGTCAGAAGTGAGATGGGCTGGTAGTTGTTGACATCGTATGTATCCCCTTTTTTATGCAAAGGTTTAACGATAGCATATTTCAGTCTATCAGGGAAAATACCCTGCTTTAATGAGCTATTACAAATATGACTGAGAATCCTACTTATCTCCTGGGAACAAGTTTTTAATACCCTGCTGGAAATGCCATCAATTCCATATGACCGTTTACTCTTGAGAGAGTTTATTATTTTCCTAATTTCTGAAGGTGAGGTGGGTGGAATTTCAATTGTATCAAATTTTGTGGGTATGGCCTCTTCCATTAATTTCCTTTCTCCTTCTAATGAACATTTAGATCCTATTTTCTCCACAACATTCAAAAAGTAATCATTAAAAATGTTTTCAACTTCTGACTTTTTGTTAATAAAGTTTTCATTTGTTTTGATGGTAATACCCACTTCTTCTGCTCTTGGTTGCCCTGTCTCCCTTTTAATAAAATTCCAAATTGTTTTAATTTTATTATCAGAGGAGCTAATCTCAGACATGATGCACATGCTTCTTGATTTTTTAATAACTTTTCTTAGTGTAGCACAGTAGCTTTTATAATATTTTACTGTTTCTGGGTTATTACTCTTTCTTGCGGACAGATATAGTTCCCTTTTTCGGTTACACGTTATTTTTATTCCTTTAGTAAGCCATGGTTTTTTGCATTGTTTCTTAGAATTAAATTTTACTAATTTCTTGAGGAAACAGTTATCAAATACCGTTACAAATGCATCGTGAAATAAATTACATTTTAAATTAACATCAGGTTCCTTGTTAACCTCATCCCAGTCTAACTGCTGTAGACTTTCTTTGAAATTTTTAATGGTTAAGTCATTAATCGAGCACACAATTCTGGTGGACTGTTTCGAATTACTGAACGGAGCTATTTCATATACTGTTACTAGCTGTGCACCATGATCCGAAAGACCATTCTCAATGGGACAAGCATTTATGTTGTTAAACTTATCTTGGTCTATAAAAAAGTTATCTATCAATGTACTGCTGTCCTTTACTACCCGAGTAGGAAAATCAATAACGGATGTAAGATTGAATGAGCCAAGTAAGACTTCCAGGTCTTTCTTCCTATTACACTCTTTCTGTGAATCTAGATTGAAATCATCACAAATAATAATTTGCTTCCCCCTATCTGACAGATAGCACAACAAGGCATCCAAGTCTTCCAGAAATAACTGAAAGTTCCCTGAAGGGGACCTATATACTGTTACAATTATAAGATAATCATCGTTAAGTTCAAGCTGGCAGGCACATGCTTCAATATGCTGCTCTACCCAAAACTTTTTTGTTTCTAAATTTTTTACACTGTGATAGCTTTTGGCATATATGGCAACTCCTCCTCTTATCTTATTATCTCTACTTACATTTGAGACTAATTTATATCCACTGGCATTCACATTTTCCATACCGGTGACAATGTGATGCATAGTATATCCATTACATTATCAGTTTCTATACCATCTAAACAAACTAAAAGCTCATCTGTTTTATTCTTTAGTCCCCCAATATTCTGGCGAAAATTTCTAACACTATTTTTTACTTTACTTTTCTGAGAAATATTTGATTTTTCAACATTTTTAGCACCTGCCTGCCTGAGCTTCTCAGTGGACACTGATCTTAGCCTAAAAAAGAAGTACCTTCATGAATTGCAGTGTCCCCCCTTAAGGATTTTGCCATCAACCCAGCTAGTTCCCCCTTCCCTTTCCTATTGAGATGCAGGCCATGTCTAGTGAAATCCCACCTATCAATAGCATCTACAGGAACCAAACCTATGTCCGGCAGAGTGGCCGCCATAAGCAGTTGATCAATCTCCATATTGACTCTCCTGACAGAGAGGTTCAATTGTGGTTGATCATGCCGCATGAAAGCAGGCAACAGTCCAACATTTGTCTGGGTCGTTGCAGAAGCTATTTTAACCAGGTCACACTCAATATTGTAGCCCTGATCCCTATCAATGCTGTTTCCCACCCCACCCACTATAACAACATGATCCTATTTTGTGAAACCCTTACACAAGGAACCTATATCCTCTACCACCTGGCTTGGATCTGCAATGGGCTTGAAAAAGTTTGTGACCTGGTACCTGTCACCTAGTTTTTCCTGCAAAATCTGGCCCACACTTCTTACTTATGCCGTACACCATTGCGCGCACCGTCTCACTAATACGTCTGTCCGCTACTACGTCAGAACAACGATTCTCTCTCGCTGTGCGCCTCTGCGCTACCAGCGATAAAAACTCCCTACTCAAAGATGATTCTTAATAGCAAAGCCCTCGCTAAACCAGCGTGTCTACTACATCGATATAAATATCATTTCGTTCATAATATTAAAAAGAACATACAAAATTAACATCAATTACATAATAAATTACAAAAAATACTATTAAAAAGGAAAAATACATAAAGCATCGTTTTATATTACTGTACGCACACATGACTGTAAAGCACCGTTGGTCACTGTGTTGTTGTGTCACACACTCAGCTTCAAATTCCGGCCCTCTAAACTTCCTCAACAGAAATTCACGTCATCTTTCCTCCAGCGATCCTCAGTTGGGTTCCCGGAGCATTTCCGTAACACTCGCGCATCGGTCGAACCTACCAGTAACAAACCTAGCTGCTCGCCTCTGAACTGCTTCTCAGTGACGGCCGGCCGCGGTGGCCGAGGGGAATGAGGCACTTTAGTCACGGTCTGCACGGCCACTACGGTCGGGGGTTCGATTCTCCCCTCGGCCATGGATATTTGTGCCGTCCTTAGTCTTAGCTAGTTCATAAGCTTAGGGACTGATGACCCCGTAGTTAAGTCCGCGAGACCGTCCGTTGTCCTCGTCACTGCGCTCGAGGTGAAGTACTTTGTCACGTAATCTTCTCTATATCACTATCGGCAAACTAACTGTTAATTCAGTTTTCTTTGGTGGCTCTATAAATACTTCAAGGTTCGCCCTAATTCTGTAAAGAAGATTATTGGATATTTCTTCTACACTAACCATCTCTTTTCCCTAGCTACAAACAAATGTTTCTCTCAAGGAAAAGCTAAAAATCTCTCTACAAAGTAACACATGGATACCTACTAAAGATCTACTGTCAACACAGGTTAATGATGTGGCTAACGGGTGTGTTGTAGAACTTAATTTAATTGATTTGAAAATGGGCTAAAAGATCCAAAGCTGGTAAGCCTACAAAATGGAGTGTGTGTTTCCACGCGCAGACTCCTGTAATGGGCACTGAACTCCCACTGACAAGAAACTTTTATCCTCCTAATACATGTGAAAGTATTCGCCAGACTTTATTCAGAATACTTATTGCTATGAAATCTCTGGAGGCACATAAATTTTACTGAGTGGCGCTGGCGCTGGCACAGCTACTGTAATATTTTGATAAAAAAAAGTCTTCGTTGCACTAAATTGATGTTTTATTTATTTATACATGACCTATTTCGCCTCTTCTGGGCCTCATCAGAAATTAAAAGAGGGAAAAAAATTTACAAACTTTTTTAAAAACAGAACTAAAAGAATGTTAAATCTTTCCTCGCAAGAAATATTAGAAATAGGAAAGGTGCAGACATTGACGTTTTGGCGTCGGGGGTATAAAGATTGAACTAATAAATACCACTACAGAGCATAGATCAACAAATAAAATTACTTATCTCTGAGGTTGCAGAACATCAAATTATTAAACTCAATAAAAAAGCACCTGTACAACAGATGTAACTGTTCCTCAAGAATGGAGGCAACAAAGTCAATGGTAAAACCTAATTTAGTCGCGCGAAGCTTTCTTTACTCACCTGCCACAACCGCGGACCAACATCTGTTGTAAGGGTTCTACTGTATTGAATTTAATACTTTTACGCACTGATGCCTCAGTGATAAGTAATTTTATTTGTTAGTAGTATTTATTAGTTCAATCTTCATGTCCCCCCCCCCCCACCCACATCAAATCGAGAATATGGTCATGTGGCCTGCAGCTTAGCGGTATGCACCTTCTCTATTTCTAATATTTCTTGCTTTGGAAAGACTTAACATACTCTTAGTTCTGTTTCTAAACAAGTTTGTAAATTTTTTCCCTCTTTCAACTTCTGATGATGCCAAGAAGAGACGAGACCGTACCTCACAACATAACTGCTAAAGAATCTGCATACACTACGCTTGTCCGTCCTTTTATGGAGTATTGCTGCCTAGTGTGGAATACTTATCAGGTGGGTTTGACGGAGGACATCGAAAGAGTCCAAAGAAGGGCAGAAGGACAGCTCGTTTCGTATTGTCACGATACAGGAGAGACAGCGTTACGGAAATGATACAGCATCTGGGATGGGAATCATTAAAAATGTTCAAATGTTTGTACAGCTTATGGGACTTAACTACGGGGTCATCAGTCCCTAAACTTACAAACTACTTATGAACTAGCTAATCCTAAGGACGGCACAAATATCCATGCCCGAGTGGGGATTCGAACCCCCGACCGTATTGCCCGGGAATCATTACAACGACGGCGCTTATCGCTGCGGCGTGGGCTACTTACGAAACTACAATCGCCAACATTCTACTCCGAATGCGAAAATATGTTGTTGACTCCCACTTAGGTGGAAATGATCATCAGAATAAAATACGAGAAATCAGAGCCCGAACGGAGACATTCGAGTGTTCATTCTTCCCGGGCGCTATCCGAGAATGGAATGGGAGATAAAATAGTATAACGGTAGTTCAATGAACCCTCTGCCAGGCACTTAAATGTGATTTGCAGAGTATCCCATGTAGATGTAGAAACGCGTCATGTATCAATAAATGAAACATCAATTTTGTGCAATCAAAACTGTTTTTGCTATCATAAATTTTATGTTACAATGTGTTTACTTCTCAGTGCAAGACTTGTTTTTAGTTAAAACTATCTTAAATTTATGAAGGTTTTGTTTGCTGTTACAGACACCTCAGACAAACAAGTCGCGTAAATAATCTTCAAATAGCATTTGCTGAACATAATGTAAAAAATAGAAGAAACAAAAATTATTTAAGGGAAATAAATTGCTTATGGCCAAAGTTTCAATTTTTGTTGTTGTTCAGTTCCGAAAATGCAATGGGAGAAAGGCGGCAAAATGGGGGCCGGCACCAGGTGGCAGAAATCCACTCTACGCCACTGCTACTTCCATGTCTTCCTTTAAACTGATCTGCTGCGGGTCCCAAACACTTGATCAATACTTAAGACGTGGTCGTACAAGCGTTTTATACGCGGTCTCCTTTACGGGTGAAGTACATCTTCCCAAAAATCTCCCAATAAACCGAAGACGGCTGTCCACCTTCCTCACAACTGCCTTACATGTTCGTTCCATTTCATATCGCTCTGCAATGTTACACCTAGATATTTGAACGACGCGACAGCATCAAGAAGCTCACTACTAATGCTGTATTCGAACATTATAGGATTGTTTTTCCTACTCATGCGCATCATCTTACATTTTTCTACATTGAGAGCTAGCTGCCATTCCTCGCAAGAACCAGAAATTTTTGTCTAAGTCATCCTGTATGCTATTACAGTCAATCAAAGACGACATCCTCCCATACACCACAGCATCTTCAGCAACAAGCCACAAATTATAATTTACTCTGTCCATCAGATCATTTATATAGATAGCAAATATTAGCGTTCCTATCACACTCCCCTGGGGCACGCCTGACGATACACTCCTCTCTCATGCACACTTGCCGTCGAGTACAACGTACTGCGTTCTATTACTTAGGAAGTCA
Organism: Locusta migratoria; assembly: GCA_026315105.1. Taxonomy (NCBI): domain Eukaryota; kingdom Metazoa; phylum Arthropoda; class Insecta; order Orthoptera; family Acrididae; genus Locusta; species Locusta migratoria. The sequence continues at coordinate 220,618,026 of CM048751.1, read as the reverse complement.
CAAATCTGTGAACCTATTCCATAAGATCGTATATTATTTAGCAGTCTGCAGTGTGTCACCGCGTCAAACGTCGTTTTGGAGTCGACAAAAACACAATCCGCCTGTTGCCCTTCATCCATGGCTCGCAAGATGTCATGTGAGAAAAGAGCAAGCTGAGTTACACATGAACGATGTTTCCTAAACACGTGCTGATTCATAGAAAGAAGCTATTCCGTCTCAAGGAAATTTACTATATTCGAACTAAGAATATGCTCCAAAATTCTACAGGAAACCTTCTTCGATGGTTCTTTCACCTGGTGGGAGTTGTGCGGTGGATGATAATTCCAGCGCTCTTGCCACTTGGAAGTCACATCGGAGGACAGTTAAGTCAGCACCAAGATCAACTACAGTGACGGCAACTTCCACTCAACGGTAATTCTTCTTCCAATACCTTCCTAGACTAGCGATCAGCTCAGCATAAGAAGTCCTCCCTAGTCGTGTGTGTTACTGTGGGCATAGAACAGCAATGTGCGTACGCCGACAAAATTAGCGATTTCCAGCCAACCTCTCCAAAGGAACCGTGGACCTTGTATGCGGCCCGTACGTCTTGGTTTAATTCTTCTCAGGTTGCTGTCCTGTAGTGAGGACAAGCAGCTGAAGTGGGGGCGGTCTAGCGGTGGCCCTCCGCCGGGAGGACGCCGTGTCCTACGATTAGTGTTGTCGTTGTCATCAATGCACATTACGAGTGTAGAGCAAAGCATCTTTTCGTCAGAACACATTTGCCTGTGGCACTCCTCATAATTCCTTTGTTTCTGGGAGAGAGAGATGAAGGAAACGCCTAGGAAATGACCACTAATTCCTATCTCTACACAGACATCGTTAATAAGGTCAGGCCTGTTCGTGGCTATAAGGTCTAAAATATTTCCACTGCGTGTGAGTTGCCGGTTTAACTGCTCAAGACAGTTTTAAGGCACGGACACTACGGTCGGGGTTTCGAATCCCTCCTCGGGCATGGATATTTGTGCCGTCCTTAGTCGTAGCTAGTTCATAAGTAGTTTGTAAGCTTAGGGACTGATGACCCCGTAGTTAAGTCCCATAAGTTCTACAAACATTTGATTTGACAGTTTTCGGATAATGTGTCCAAAAGTAGCTCGCAAGACTACTTTGCATCAAAATGGAGTATGTTTGTCACAGCTAAACTCAAATATCAAATAATTGTCGCTGTTTGTTAAAAACAGTGTGAAACAGTATTACGTGTTGTGTGCATTGGTAATACCACAATAGTTGAGTCGTAATCGTATTGTCCATAAATTTTTATTATTTATAATTTCATTATATATTTATATAAGGTGCCCCAGCTATGTTGTCCACCCAAAATATCTCTGGAACAATAACAGCTATTGGAAAACGACTTTCACCGGTGTCAATGTACGGCTGGGGACCATGACTGTACATATTTGGAAACATTCTAAAACAAAAGCAAATGTGTTTTTTAACACAAACTTATGTTTTTTTTTAATTGACACCCTTTTTTTATTCAGCAATCCATAGCATGACAAATTACATAAACAATGGCGTTGATCGAATCGCAATATTCCAATTACATCCCGAGATATTGAGACGCGACGTTGACGCTTGAAATACGCGAAACGCGCGGCTTGCGCTCGTCCTGAGACTGAGGCGGGAACCCCATGCTGCTCAGGACGAGCGCAAGCCGCGCGTTTCGCGTATTTCAAGCGTCAATTTCGCCTCGCAATATCTCGGGATGTAATTGGAATATTGCGATGCAATCAACGCCATTGTTTATGTGATTTGTTATGCTATGGATTGCTGAAGAAAAATATAGGGTGTCCATTTAAAAAAACATAGTTTGTGTTAAAAAACAAATTTGCTTTCGTTTTAGAATGTTTCCAAATATGTACATTCATGGGCCCCAGTCGTACATTGATACCGGTGAAAGTCGTTTTCCAATAGCTGCCATTGTTCTAGAGATATTTTCAGTGGACAAGATAGCTGGGACACCCTGTATATGAATCATGTCGTCTATCTATGAATACGTGATCAGTCTTCCTTTGCATCCATGTGCTTTTAATAATCATGTTATTGCCCACGGCAAACTGTACCTCTGCACTACTGTTATTGTTACAGAGCTTTTTTTGGTGGCAAGATAGCTGGGACACCACGTATATATATGCTCTTATTTGAATCTTTACACTGATTGTTTTGAAGGGTGGAAATAAAACAAATGTTGAGGAACTTTGGAGTAAAGATAGTACTCTTATGATGAGCCTTGGAGTAAAGATAGTACTGGTATGATTAGCCTTGGAGCTTGCATGTCATACAGACGGTTCTTATTTCTCCTCAGAAGCGTGAGACTTGACGACAAATTGATAGGAACACAAAGATGCGAAAGAGGCCAGTTAGGATTCTTTAATTAGATTTTGTAACTGTATCTTTAGAAATAATCAAGGTCAAATATTAATTTCTTTACTTATATTAACTAAGAAATTAATATAAACTTATTATTTTGGCCCACTTTAGGTTACGGTAGTAACACTAAAAGTGGGCTTTTGCGATCGTCTTTTGATAGCTCGAAATTTAAATGAAAATATCGACTTAACCGTTCACCTGACACGAAAATTGAATAGCCTAATTTGTAGAGCAGAAAATTCTCGACAACTTTCTCTGTTATGTTTTATATATATATATATATATATATATATATATATATATATATATATATATATATATATATATATTTCGTATCGTTTCAGAGATATTTGCAAAAATAACGGCGAATTTGGGATGTCTGTCTGTCCGTAACGTGTTCCCTGTTTTTAAGACGAACCTTTCAACCGAATAGCACCAAATTTTACAGACATAATTGTAGGCCGTCAGAGACCAGAACCTCACTTTTACAAATTTTTCGAAAAAAAAATACCGTAGTAATACCAAAAGAAAAGCTGTTTGAATATAATTGTAATTGCAAACGAACCGTTCATCTGACACGAAAATTGAATAGCCTAATTGGTAGAGGGGAAAGTTCTCTACAACTTCGCTCTATTATGTTATATATATATATATATATATCGTTGCAGAGATATTTGCAAAAATAACGGCGATCTGACGATGTCTGTCTGTCTGTAACGTGTTCCCACTATTTAGGTCGAACCGTTCAACCGATCGACATCAAATTTAACAGACATAATTTTTGGCTACCAGAGACCAGAACCTCGCTTTTTTAAATATTTCGGACTAGAAATACGTTATTTATACCAAAAAAGCCGTTTGTAATGTAATTTTAATTGCAAATAAATCGTCCATCTGAGGCGAAAATTTAAGAAACGAATTTGTAGAGGAGAAAATTCTGTTCAACTTTGTTGCCTTATATTTTTTTCATATCTCGTTCCGTTTGAAAGATATTTGCAAAAATAACGGAGTTTTGATACCTACCATTGAATTAACGAAAACCAGCCGTTCGCAGATGTCACGTGACATATCTCACCCAGAACTCTCTGTGGCATACGCCATCTTCCGTTGCGTATTTGATGATTTTCTTATTGTAACCTACACTTTGTCATTTTAAAGCAATGGCGCACAGAATAATTAACAAAAACACGTCGTTCTTCGTACGATAAATGAGAATCTAGTGTCTACAAATGCCATATTGGCATCAGTTAACAACAGCCATCAATATTATGAGATTCAAGAACACAACTCCTAATTGTTACCATAGTGGGCTATGTGTAGGACTGTGACACTGAAGGTCAGTGGTTCGGAGCCCGCCACTACCTATTTTTTCCTATAAGGGTTATTAATTAATTTTTTTATTATTTAGATTATTATTTGGTCCAAAATGTTTGAAAAAACTTATAAAGCTACGAATCTAAAGTGGACCGTAAAATACGTCAATGCGACTTTTTTTAGTAGCAAACGTATTATGGTAGAACGTTTCACATCATTAATGAAAATGATGGCTGCTTGACACAGCCAACCACGCCAACACTGGTGTTACTTACATTGAAGCGATCACTCGAGGGTTAACTGTGAATTCTTCACAGTCGCAGTATTCCACGTAAACGATGAATGAAAGTTTTACTCTCACGTGCATGAATGAATCGTTTATAATTTACCAGCATTCCCTTACGACAAGACATTAACTGAAATTATTATTTCTACTTGCACTTCTTCAGTCAAACCAATTAAAATTGTTGTGCAGTACTTACTTAGGTAGGATTGCAGCCAAAAGAGAGTCTCGACCCTTTACTGTCGCTGACCCCTCTCGTCTTTCGTCGTCCTGTCCTGGGCGGGAGACAGTCATTAGGGCCGTCTCCTCTTGCATGGGTAATTATTCCAGCAGTGTTGAGTATCACTATGATTACAATCAAGCTACCAACAGACGTTTGCGACGGTTGGGAGATTATAGGACTACACAAAACACGTTACGGACAGACAGACAGACATCCCAAAATCGCCGCTATTTTTGCTAATATCTCTGAAAAGATACGAGGTGTGAAAAAAACATAAGAGAGCAAAGTTGTAGATAATTTTCTCCTCTACAAATTCAGTTATTCAATTTTCGTGTCAGGTGAATGGTTATGCCGTTATTTTCATTTCGAGCTGTCAAAAGACGATCGCAAAGGCCCACTTTTAGAGTTACTACCGTAACCTAAAGTGGGCCAATAGAGTATATACTGTAGGGAGAGGTACACAAATTCAACGTATGTTAAACGAAATGAACAAATCTCCTGTAATGTGTATTTTGCGAGCTTAAACACGAATTTTCCAATCACAAACTAGGAAAAAACACACTATTCTGTGCACGGTGACACAATTTCCTTCAGCTGCCTCGATCCCCCAGGGTCACAGCACAAAAAAAGCAATAAAAATAAAACACAAATAAATTATCCGTTCACAGCCTGTTATTGCACGAGGCTCCGTGAAATACGGCTGTAGGCCATATTTTATTATACAAACTGGGTGTGTCCTGTCTAGGAGCCAGCCACACCTGCTACAATATCCCCAAAATGTTTAGCTTTTAATAAATACAGGCAGGAACAAACGACACATTCACTTTTCAATAAATTGATGTTTATTCCACCTAACATCGTTAGTGAATATTGGTTACACCTGACTTCAGAACAATGCCGAGTTGTTTAAGGCTGCCATACCAAAAAATGGAAACTTGACTGAATAATTTGTCACAGCTTCTAAATGAAAATTAAAGTAAAGCAACAATCCAGAAAAGAATTTAGTTAGAGTCCACAGAGCACCACTGAAGACTTCTTCTAAGCCCCACAGACGCAAAATAAAATCAATGTTCTCGAAGCACCACAGAACAAAATTTATATGTTCCACACTAGAACACTTCGCTGAAATTTTACAAGTCCTCAAGCGACTCCACAGTAACCCAGCATAACTACACGTCTTTTGTGTCAAACCGAAACCAACAGACTGCCCCTAACAAGCCAAAATGGTCGCCTTAAGTACCCTCGCTGGCTTACTCTGAAACCAAATCAGTATATTATGTTCACAAAATTACATCTTTTACGTGAAATAAATACATGTGATGATTGTATTTAACGGACAGTTTTCGCTGAAACAGAATATGACATTAAAAACTTTGTACATATCGTAGATTTTGGATTATCAAAAATTTTAACATTTCTACATTTGTTTTTTCAGTATTTAAACACAGGTTATGCACTTACCTTTGATCCTGTGGGTTCATTAACTATTTACATAAGTCTAATTTACCGTACCGCCTCTAATACTACAGTTATTATTGTTTATTTATTAAAATCCTGCTTTTATACCTGGAAACCACGTTACTGGCCTCTAAATCAAATTTACTGAACTTGCTTAGTACCAACCATTAAATTACATGATAAAAATCAGCTGCGCGAATAAAACCTAAAACACGATCAATAGCATGAAAGAAAGCGCATCTGGCAGGTTAAAAGACTGCCGAAAGGCAACAAAAAGTATACAGTCCGACAGAATGTGGGCCACAAGGAGGCGCCACAGCGACCCTGTGGCGGGTCCTCCCGACGAAGAAGGTGGCCGTCATCCGCGTGTGACAAATTCGCAGGCGACATAGAACAACCGACTCACTACGAGATGTCCTCAGTGAAGACTTCCATGTGGCCGTAGAGAGCTTCACTGCTCGGAGCTTGTTTGGTTGAGCTACGTTAGCCCACTCGGAATTCCAAAGATCTAGTATCCTCCAATGTAACTCCAGTCGGAGATCCCTCTTCGGCAGACCTATGTCCAAGGGACTTGAGGTGGTTGCCTACTTAGCCAGCTGATCCACAAATTCGTTTCTAGGAATGCCAATGTGACCCGGAGTCTAAACAAAGACCACAGAGCGACCAGACTGAACAAGACAGGCAACAGACTCCTTGATTGACCGCACTAAAGGGTGTTTTCGAAAATACTGATCGAGGGTTTGTAAGCCACTCAGAGAGTCAGTACAGAGAACTATAGACTCCGCTGGGCAGACTCTGAGATTTTCAAGTGCGCGATAAATTGCGATCAATTCTGCAGTAAAGTCACTGCTCCCACAGGGCAGTGAATGATGTTCAATATGCTCACCATGAGCATAAGCATACCCAGCGCGGTCATCGACTAGGGAACCACGCGTGTACACAAATTCCGTGCCACAGAGCGACTCCAAAACTGCCTGAAACTGGCGATGGAGATTCAGCGGTGCAACAAATGCTTTCGATTCATTTTACAAGTTCAACCGAAGCTTCATACGTGGAAGTTGCGGTAAGGGAAGCACAGTGCAAAGTGGGATGGATGGGAAGGGACCCAAGCGATGACACAAGGGAATGAACACGAACCGTGATATGGAGACCCGACCTCGGCCGTCGTCGTGGGGATGGGAGTGCAGTAGCTTGGAAAAGAAGCCTGAGATTTGAGTGGTGAAGTGAGGCATCAACATAGGCAAAATATGAAGATAACTGCTGCCGGCGAAATCGCAGGAGGAGGACTAGTTTCAGCAAGGAGGCTTGCCACTGGACTTGTCCGAAATGCCCCAGTCGCTAAACGGACGCCATTATGGAGGATTGGGTTCAAGGCCCGCTATGCAAATGGGGGCTGAGGAATCGTACACACAGCTCCCATAATCTAGGCGTGATTGAATGAGAAACTTATATAGCTGTAAAAGACTTGGACGGGTGGCTGAGGGAGCGTAAAATAAGTGTCGCCAACACTTTTGCTTGAGATGACGAAGATGTGGCACCCATGTGAGCCGACTGTCGAAGAGCATGCCGAGAAATCGGTGAGTCTCTTTGACACAAAGTCAAGTAGAGCTCTAGATCTAAGTGGACAGCTCGACGGCGGCAGAAGTACATAACCTAAGTTTTCGACGGAGAAAACTGGAACCCGTAGGTGGAGGACCATGACTGCACATTTCAGATGGCTCCATGCAGGCGTCTTTCAGCTACACCATTGCTAGCGGAGCTGAAGTATACGCAAAAGTCATCGTCAATCAAGAAGAAAGAAACCAATGATCCCACTGCCTCCGCAAGAACATTTATAGCAGTTAAAAAGAGAGGTACCCTGGATGACACCGTACAGGGGAGTTGAGGGAGGTACCAACCCATACCTGAAAAGAGCGGAAGGAAACAAAGTTTTGAAAAAAAAAAGTGTAAGGGGACCCCAAAAGTCCCAGTCGTGTAGAGTAGCCTGAATATGGCGGCGCCAGGTGGTGTCACATGCCTTCCTGAGGTCAAAAATATACGGCAACAAGCTGCTCACGCTTGCTAAACGTAGTACGAATGGTAGACTCTAGAGCCACTATCAACAGTGGAGCGGCCTTGGCTGTGGGGACAACAGAAACCGATGTTCAAATATTCAGATGAGCAGCTGACTCACCATGCGTTCAAATAGCTTGTAGAGAAGGTGAGGTAGATCGGGCGATAACTATCACCCACCTGTGGATCGTCGCATTATTCACCGGAATAATAATGCTTTCCCGCCATTGTAAGGGGGAAACCCCCTCTGCCCATAGATGGTTGAACAGGGCGAGAAGCTGCTGTTGGAACTCTGCTGAAAGGTGACAGATGAACTGGCTGTGGATCCTGTCTGGTCCCAGAGAGGTATCAGAGCATGCGGCAGAGGCATTTCGGAATTCCCATTCACTGAATGCGGAAGTCTACGCTTCTTCTCGGTTTGTTTGAAAAGACAGCCGTCGCCTTTCAAGCCACTCTTTCAGTGCACGGAAGACGGCACTGTATGCTGCAGTTGCAGAGTTGTGAGCATAATGCTCCGCCTTGTGTTCAGCGATAGAATTCGGGTCTGTGTATAGGGTACCCTAGATGTGTAAGCTGGGGATCGCTGTTTGTGGGCGGTACCCAAAAAAGGAGTCTAATCTGAGACCACACCGGAGACGCAGAGACGCGAGAGCCGATGCTGGCGACATACTTCTCCCAACTATCCTGCTTGCTCTGCCAGATGAGCTGTCGAGCTCCGGCCCAGAGCCGTTTGAAGGCTATCACGTTTTCTACAGTGGGGCGGTGACGATGGCCTCAGCGATTTCTGACGTCTATCAGGGCACTGACTCATGATGTGGAGAGCCAGAGGTGGTGGAACAGTTGCCTCAGCAGCAGAAACTATGGCACCAGTGACCTGGTTAACCGCCATGACCACATCAGCTGGCAATGGGAGAGGAACCCTAGCAGCTGAAGCGTAACATTGCCAATCAGCTCTACGAAGAGAAGATTGAGGCGGGCTTCCAACACGTTGAAAGTCAAGGAGCGACACAATGATAGGAAAATGGTCGCTGTTACAAAGGTTATCATGGACCCTCCACTGCAAATGCGGGAGCAGGCTTTGGGTACAAACAGAAAGATCTAACGCCGAATACGTTCTCGTGCCATGAAAAACTGCGTGTGAGCACCAATGTTTAACCGCATTAAAAGCGTCTCTATATCCTGACCACGGCATGTCTGCTTTCCACTCCACAACGGATGGTGGGCATTGTAGTCCCCCAGAAGCAGAAATGGTGAATGAAGTTGTGCCACCAGGGCAGCAAGGTCAGTAAGCGAGACCACCTCCTCCGGAGGAAGGTAAATGGAACAGATTGTCAGTTCAAACATAGCCCGTATTCTAACAGCCACCACCTCGAGAGTCTTGTAGAGAGGCACAGCCGCACTGGGGACAGTAGCATGGACATAGATACACCTCCTGATACCCTGTCATACAAGTGACGATTTTTGTAATAGCCCCGATAGTGAAGAAGGGCAGGGGTTTTCTGAGCAGGAAACCAAGTTTCCTGCAGGGCTACACAAAACACTGGGAAGCGGCAAAACAATTGCTGCAACTCTGGCAAAGGGCGGAAAAAATCGTCACTATTCCATTGCAGGATCAGAGAGACTTCTGGTCGCTGGGACATGCTGATTTCGCAGAATCGTCTGCTGTCGCCGATTTCTGAGGCAAACGTCTATGTCTTCCAAAGCCTCGGCAATTGCTAAGTTCTTATGGGACATGAGGGTCTCTAACTCGTCCTCAGAAGCAGAGGAGTGTTGTGGTGGCACGGTAGCCATCATGGATTCTTTCTTTTTTCTTCTCTCGCGGTTCCTTAGGCTTCTCGTGCTGGAAGGGCTTTGTCGACCCGTCCTCAGCAACTGATGACGCCCGTAAGGCCCTGCGACCAGTATTTGGTGGCTCTTTCAGCCACTTACTAGTATCCATAGGAGAAGCCTTGGGAGGAAGGGTTCCAAGGGAGCCGTTCCTCATGAGTGGAACCAGAGATGGCTGTTATGTCTCTGGCTTGGGGGTGGGGACTGGAGGCCCTACAGGTGGAAGTGCTGTTGCTCCCAAGGGAAGTTTCGGTACCCCCAACCGCCAAGGAGGCAGGTGGTAGCGGTTGGGATGGGGGCCCTATGGAAGACGAAGCAGTAGGGAGTCTTGGCATGGATGACAGAGGTGATGATGACGCAGCTGTGGCATAAGATGTTTTCTTGCACACAGAGTGGAGTTTTGTATACTTTTTCTTTGCCTCCGAGTATGACAACCGGTGAATGGTCTTATATTCCATGATTTTTCGTTCCTTATGAAGAACCGTGTAGTCTGGCAAGCAAGGAGAGTCGTGCTGCTTCCAGTTAACACATACTGGAGGAGGTACACACTGGAAGTCTGGGTGTGATGCACATCCGCACTCCCGAGATGTAGGATTGGCATCTAATCTGGAGGACATGTGCCCAAACCTCCAGAATTTGAATCAACGCAAAGGTAGATCATGACCTTGACTTTCTCAGGCAATGAATCGCTTTTGTAAGCCAAGATAAACGCACCTGTGGCTACCCCATTGTCCTTCGGACTCCTATAACCGCGCCGGATCAAACTGTACTCCTCGTCTCTCTAGGTTCTTCCATAACTCTTCTTCAGACTGCAATAAAAGGTCCTTGTGAAATATAATTCCCTGGACAATGTTCAAGCTGTTATGGGGATATTGTCACAGGCTGACGTCATTATCAGTACAGATCCAGATCTCAGTTTAGACATTCCTTCTACCTGTCCGAACTTATTTTCAAGGTGTTCCACCAAGAGCATAGGATTCGTGATCATGAACGACTCGCAATCTCGCAATCTGTTCGAGTACACACTACGGGGGGGTGGGGGGGGGAGGGCATATGCCTCACCTTATTGACATGCCCTGCGTTCTTCCCATAGTGTGGCCTTGGATGCTGCAGCATTAAATTCGATTGCTCCAAGCGTAGAGACACAGGTTCTACGTCCGGCAACGCTATGATTTGCTTGTTTCATCGTGGTCCCATGAGCAGCTAGGGAACTATACGTCCACCCAGGCAGAGCCCCGCTTGCCAGGGTAAGCCTTATACAACTGGGGTGCGGCAGGTTCCCCAGATGTTGCTTGCTAACGACTGTTCAACCTCAACAGCCATGCGTCTCCTCGGCACGTAGCACACCTATATATAGAGAGGTTCGTACGGTCCTCGCGACCCGTCGCACCGAACAATGGTCGTTGAAGCACGCCAGAGCTTACGGTGTGGCGGACTGCTGGAGCGACAGTCCACAGCTTGGGAACCTGCCCAAGCCCATACTCAGCAAATTAACGCTGAGCCCCTGAGGGGCCATCTTGAAGTCACTAATTTACATTACGTGAACGTAAAGGAAAAATAAAACATTATTTCCTGGTGTTGTATTTTTAATTTATACATACAAATGACGGATGGTGCAGCTAACAGTAGTTCAATGTTTTACGATACGAAACATCCATTTATCTGATATAATGTTAATCAAGGACGTTGTCGCTCTATTAGAATTGGTTGCTCGCCCATTATAGTAGCTTTTCGTGTTGTCTGTGATGTCTTTTTTGAGATACTGTAGACAAACGTATCCGGAAACTCATTAGTGTTCATAAATATGATTTGTGTCCACCCTTCGCCTCTATTGTGACTATAGTTATTACACACAACAACATCGAATATCACTACTCCTTTTTCTTCCGGCAGGTTATAGCTACGAACTTATCGGTCTTAACATACTGTTTTCAACACATCGTAAACTTAATAAAAACAATTTTTTTTCTCCAACACTAGCATCAAAATGTCAGAATGAAAATATAACGATTGCCAGATTTTGCCATTATACTGTTGGAGCATTAGTCACGTCAAATCAACTCTTATCATGAGTTATGAAATGCGGAACTTAATAGCGGTTGTCAGTTGTTGAAATTAAGGGAGATGGAGCAATAAACCGTGCCATAAGGTGGAGGGGGTCGTATCAGAAAAGTATACGCTGGGGAAGGGAGAGTGTGGTGCGCACATCAAACAAAAATACCCTTCTGAGGACCAGTATAAGGCATCAGTTGAACAGCATGCCTCCACGGTATCTTCAGATTACTTCGACCATCGTGCTAGTGAAGGCAGTATCAGTACTCGTCGGCAAAAACAATGTCGTTCCATTCGGTTGTCCGTGTTAAGTCGTTCATCGCACTGTTGCCAGCGTAAACAACTGTGTCCCAGATTCAGAGGTACACGCACCTATGGACGCCTTGCGGACAATAGCGACGGGCAAAGGTGGCCAGCCCCTCTAGATCAATGACTCATCCCCCCACCCACCAAACAGCGACCAACCCCCCCCCCACCCCCCCCCCCCCACACACACACACACAAACCCGAGATATTAGGTCCTGTTTTGGCATTTAACATTGAAATTAAATATTTTTTATTTCACGTTTTGTAAATTGTTTTATAAAGCCTCCTTCAACAGGCTGGCCAAAAGTACTAATTTTTCAATGACGCAATTTGTGGAGACGGGACTGTGAGGCGCGGCGACTCGAGCCTACCGATAATTTCTCGAGCTGCCGGTGCTGGAGCGGTTATCGAGAAGCTCACGAAAAGCGACGCTGTGCTCCAGTTGCCTGGGGCAGCACGCCGCGCCACGCGCTGTGGTTATTTGAACTGCCTGCAGACGCTGACGGGCAACGCTCGCAACTCGCTGTGACTGTTATTGACCGAGCGGTCTAAAGCGTCTCGCTGCGGAGCACGCGGTTGCTCGCCGTGGAGGTTCGAGTCCTCCCTGGGGCATGGGTGTGTGTGTGTGTTTGTCCTTAGGTTAGTTCACCTAGGTTTAAGTAGTTTGTAAGCTACTGAACGATGACCACGCAGTTTGGTCCGATAGATTTACAGACATTGGATCAGACATTTGAACTGTTATTGAAATATGGGTACACGGAAACGAAAGTTGTGAAGCTTGCAGTACGTTACGACTGTTGCAACAGACGTTTTAAAAAACTCCGATATGCAGCAAAATGCACAACAGGCACCATAAGACATTTAGAGTTGCACAATACATAGTGGCGGCGCGTCCCATGTCTTCACTGGTTCAGCGAACACCCGAAAAAAAGCCCGTCGTGTAAAAAAGTAAATAAATGCTTTTAAAGTACTTTATCCATTTCAGCAACTGTTCAGGTTATAAATTAATAAAATTCAGTAACCAGTTGCTTGATATTTATTTTAGATGACCGGTTTCGGGCGCTTGAGTGCCCTTCTTCTGGTCTCTATACAGACAAACAAATGGATAAGGCTATAAAACGTACAAAAGTCGGTTACAGAAATTTGTAGCTACATTCATTAAGCAACAATACTTAAACGTAAGTGTTAATTTTATCCCATTATATGAACATATCTTTTATTACAATCGATTTGGTTCCAAACTGCTTCAAATTTCTGCAACCGACTTTTGTACGTTTTATAGCCTTTACTGTACACCAGTCCATTTGTTTGTCTGTATAGAGTTCAGAAGAAGGGCACTCAAGCGCCCGAAACCGGTCGTCTAAAATAAATAATCAAGCAACTGGTTGCTGAATTTTATTAATTTATTTTTTATTATTCGTTTCGTTATTCTATCAGATCATTTTATACACACATTCAAAGTATTTTTATGTCATGAGAAACTATTACGTCGCGGAGACAGCACGCATACGAGTCGTAGCGCGGTCGCTTAATGTAGGAGGCAGTGGCCGCAGCGTTCAAAGAGGATCCGCGACTGAGGTTCAAATTCTCTTCTGAACCCCCTGATCACAAGGTCGCTCCCGCTGCAGGGAGGGGCGAGGGGAAACGACGCTTTTAACATTGGCGGGGGAGCTGATAGAGACGCAAGCTCCTGGCCCCTCAAACTTTGGCGGTTACGTATGAATGGTCCCAAAACCAAGACAATGGAACTATTGCGAAACTCGCCTTGCGCATCGGCAAATCCTCCATTAAGACAACATTCGCGCTTCATATTTGTTATTGGTGCATTGAAAATTAATCAGAAACATGTCATATTTGGTGAAATACGTTACAACTATAAATTTAAGATGCATGAAAGCATGAACGCATATGATGAAGTCATCATTTACACCTAGCAAGAACAGCCGTGTGGTTAGCGGCATTGTTTTGCGCAGGCGAACGTAGTGGGTTCGAGACTGACTGCAAGTATTTTTTTGCGGGAACAACAATGATTTTTGTAACATGCCACATATATTTGGACGTTTTGGCAAATGTGTCACGATTTTTAGGGTATGTGACATTTATACTCTTCGTTCTAAGCAAAGACTGGAAAGCTGAACTGTGGAAGGAATATATGGAGGACCTATACAAATGAAATAAACTTCAAGGCAGCATTCTATAAATGGATGAAGATGAGATTGGAGATAGGATACTGCGAGAAGAATTTGACAGAGCGCTGAAGGCCCTTACATGATATTCCGTCTGAACTGCTGTAATGTTAGGAGAGCCAATCACGAAAAAATTGTTCCACCCCGTATGCAAGATGTATGACACAAGGGAAATACACTCCAACTTCAAAAAGAATATCGTAATTCCAATTCCAAAGAAAGCAAGTGCATACAAATGTGAAAATTACAGAACTATCAGTTTAATACGCCCTGGTTGCCAAATACTAACACAATGTATTTACAGAATAATGGAAAAACTTGTGGAATCCAACCTCGGGGAAGATCAGTTTGGATTTAGAGGAAATGTAGGAACACAGGACGTAATACTCACATTACGACTTATCTTAGAAGATAGGATAAGGAAAAGCAAACATACGTTTTTAGAGTTTGTAGATTTGGAGAAAGCTTTTGACAATGTCGTCTGCAATACACTCTTTCAAATTCTGAAGGGATCAGGGGTAAAATATAGGGAGAGAAGACTTGTATTCAACCTTTACAAAAATCAGACAGCAATTATTAGAGTCGAAGGGCAAGACAGGGACGCAGAGGTGGGGAAAGGAGTAAGACAAAAGTTGTAGCGTTTGCCCAATGTTGTTCAATCTGTACATTAAGCTAGTACTGAAGGAATGCAAGGAGAAATTTGGAGAGGCAATTAAAGTTCATGGAGAAGAAATATAAACTTTTCAGTTTGCCGATGACAGTAAGTTTGTCAAAGAGAGCAAAGGATCTGGAAGAGCAATTGAATGGAAAGGACAGTGTCTTAAAAGAAAGGTATAAGATGAACATTAACAAGAGTAAAACGATGGTAATGGATTGTCAGAAAAATCAGGCGATGCTGAAGGAATAGGAGTAGGTAATGAAACAATAAAAATAGTAGATGCATTTTTTTATTTGGGTAGCAAGATAACTTCTGATGGCCGATGTAAAGAAGATATCTAAAGCAGAATGGCTATGGAAAGTAAAGCATTTCTAAAGATGCAACACTTGTTAATATCCAATATTAATTTAAATGAAGGAAGTCCTTTCTGAAAGTATTTGTCTGGAGTGTTGCATTGTATGGGAGTGAAACGTGGACGATAAGGAGTTCGGACATAGATGTGATAGAAGCTTTTGAAATGTGGTGCTACGGACGAATGATAAAAATTAGATGGGTAGATCATGTAACTAATGAGGAGATGCTTAACCAAATTGGGGAGAAATGGAAGTTCTGGCACAACCTGACTAGGAGAAGAGATAGATTTGTGGGACACACTCTGAGACATCAAGAAATTGTCAACTTAGCACTGGAGGGAAGTGTATGGGGTAAAAATCGTAGAGGGAGATCGAGGGACGAATACAGTAAGCAGATTCAAAAGGATATAGGTTGTCGTTCGTATTCGCATATGAAGAAGCTTGCACAGGACAGGGTAGCGTGGAAAGCTGCATCAAACCAGTCTGCGTTCTGAAGACTACAACAAGAATAACACTTCGTTCTAACAAAATATTTAACTGTTTGAAAAGATATAGGGGAGAGTAGCCTTTGCGCATGCGTAAGGTTAGGAGGTGGTACTGCTTACAGTGTCAGGTGACCCGAAGGTTGCATGTCTCTTCATCGAAACATATTCACTTTGTTACAATCACTTAACAGTATAATCAGTTACTTACTGTGTTTTAGAGTTCATGTGGATATTCAGATGTTCATGGTGTTTATTATCAAAGAAAAATGGACAACTTTCAGTATCTTCTAGAAACACATTACTCAGCTTTAAGCGTGGAACAAGCAAGTACAAACAAGCCGAGGTAAGAGAGTCTGCAGACGTTTTAATGAAAATATGTCCAAGAGGGGGGGGGGGGGGTGAGCGGGGTGCTTTCCCCCGGCGATACTCGTAGATGTGTGCCAAATTTGGACGCCGAGAGCAAGCGGGGGAGGGGGGGGGGGGCAGAGCCGAATCATCGACGCGTCGAACGTGAGGGGGATCTAGGAGACGTCACTATAAAGATTCGAAACTCAAAGAAGTGAACCCCCAGACATCTCAAGCACCAGCGGCCACATATACAGGAGCGTATTCTTCTACTAATGCATGTTCGACAAAATGCCCAAGTATATCTATTATCCATTCCGAAAAAAGGTAGTTGCTGAAAAGGTTGGATAGTGCCGGAAACAGACCACATGTATTGGGAAACTTTAATTTTTGGGTGAGATATCATAGAGCACGCGTCAATATTAACAGTATCCAAAATTTTGAGCAGTTTTTTGATAGAGTAAAGAACAGTCATTAGTTTAGTTGTAACTTGTGGTAGCTGTGTTCAGAAGGTACCAGAGCTTTAAGCTGGAATCTTCGCTTGTACTAAAGCGTTGGCAAAAACCAAACATACTGCAATATCAGTCGATTTTTCTCCCTACAATAAATGCATATAAGTAGTTTCTGGTATACTTTGTTGTAGCATTTCTCTCTCATTTAACAGTAAATGCACGCAGAATGTATATTGGTTTCATGTGAGAGGCTTGTCTTAATGATAATCCTATGGCTTTTGTATTCTGATAAACATTATATTACTACTAATTCAGTGTAAACAACAGAAAGTCGTGTACTTGAAACCAGTGTGCAAAGTACAAACTCTTCCTTGGACGTACGGAAGACAGTGATTACGACTGCTCTGACTAAAACCTTCCTGCTGGAATAGTTTCGCTCAGCCTCCGCAGATCGCAGCACAGTAGACAACTTCTAGAGTACTCGAGAAATTCTCGAGATTTTGCCTTAGCGTCGTGCGTTTCTCGAGCGCGCCCATAGCCCAACCCCAGCGGATAGACCACTCCGCTGCAAATGACGTCGAATGGTCTGCGTGGGTACTGCTTTTTTTGCGATATGGTACGTGATGTGGCAGAGAGACTCTCCACTGTCATGTGCACAGTATGGCTGTCATCACGTGTACTGCTTCAACGAAGTGGGTGCAATCGCTCCCATCAGTGCGTCGTTCCCTCCTGCATCTAGTGATTACAGACCCGCCACACTGTTGCTTGGTTACATCCGACGGGTTCACCGATTTCTCAGAAGGATAATATGCAATCCCTATACACAAGTATTCCTCCTCGGTTGAACTCCGAAAGATGCTCGAAAGAAACTCGCTTTCTTCCAAGAGTCGTCCTGAAGCTCGTTTCGCAAAACAGCCAAACGACAGAAACGTCTGTTTCTCATTTATAGCAGGTGCCGCGACTGGAGACCGAGACGTTCGTCTGCGCTGTGATGTGCATCTCTCCTTGTCACAATCACAAGCTGAAAATTTCAAAATTTGAAATGTTTAAAGTTTGGTGAAACTGATGGACCAAACTGCTATGGTCATCAGTCTCTAGGATTACAAATTTTGCGACATAAAGTAACTTCCGCTGAGGACAACACACGCACCCATGCCTAAGGTAGTAGTCTGACCTCCGACGGAGAGCGGCTACACAATACGTACACCACGCCGCCATTCCCGCGTGGCTAATTACGTTGCTCCCTTCAGGGTGTTGCATCTTGACTGGCCAGCAGAGTACAAACCGATAAAATTATATGAAAGAGAAAAAAAGTTTATCAAGTGACGGAAGAGTTAAGACGAATCGCTGCTTCTTCGTATTTTTTCTCATCTCCTGATTTTTATCTTCAGGCGTGGCGTAATATTAATGTAATATCATACATATTTGTTTCAAAATTCTGCTGCACATCAAAAGCTAAAACAAAGCCTTCGCTCTAAAAATAACTTTCGCAAGACCTGGAATTTTGCTGCAACAACAAGAACCGCTGTCCTGTAAGTGCCTGTTGTACAGCGCTGCATAGCGGCGTGTGCTGCCTCCTATACTGGTGCGTCCGTAGTCCAGAGAAGGTATTTTTGGATCGAACGGCCATGTTCCAGCTCGCAGAGTGGGTAATTTATTGTGATCAGCGGGCACGAGGGGCATTTTCGCGGCACTGCTGTGTACTGGGGTCTCGGCGCAACCAGTTACCAACTTCTGACGGCCGGTTTGCCATTTGGTCCGAAGGAGGATGGGGGCAAGCGGGATGCTGAAAGCTCGCTGAGAGGGACACAGCTGAGGAAACAGGGCTCTTTCACCGCGTAGCGGTTACTCATATATTGATAGTGAGGTGCTTGTTCTTCCGGACATATCCAAATACACAGCCTACGACGAGCATTTTAACACTTTTCACCAGATTGCATTTCACCCTGCATTGTCAGTACCCTCGTCCTGTTTGTACACAAAATACCCTCTATTACGTATCATGAAATTATACCATTGTGCAGTGAAGTAACAATGAAATAGATGCACCTGCCGAATACGATAAGCAATTATTCAGTTAATGATGGCATTATGTACACAAGACTTTCTTCCGAAGGAAAGAAAGTTTAGTTAATAGCGAAACGTCTGCCACACATGTCATCTGCATTCGTTCCAAACGCAAAGATCTTCAGCACTGATCAGATAGTAACAGTACGAACATGACCCGCTCGGTTAGCCGTGTGGTCTAACGCACCGTTTTCCGAGACGGTAAGGCGTATCGGCTCCGTCTCGAATCCGTCCGGCGGATTAACGAAGGGGTTCGGAGTGCCGACAAGTCTGGATGTGTTTTCAGGCGGTTTTACACATCCCCCTAGGTGAATACCGGGCTGGTGTCCAAGTCCCGCCTCAATTATATGATTTGCAAACATTTAGAACACTTTCCACTTTCATACCTGTAACACTACTAGCTTAAACCCCCGGCGTTGCCCGGGTATTTATTTATTTATTGCTGCCATTTTTCCCTAGGTATATATTCATTTTTATAAGGGCTATAGGTAAAAATTTTTGGGAATACAATTAGTAGTAAAGACGTAATAGATTAAAACTTAGTGCGTGATGGGAAGATTTTCCATTAACGTTACTGTTTATGTGGTCATATCTCATGAGCTACGCTTCACACTGTGATACAATTTAGAAGGTACATTCAGTTATACGTTTGTATACTGTCTGTAAAATTTCCTGCTGCTATAATCAAAACTGTACAAATTACAAATTGTAACGTCGTACCAAATGCCGTAGTTTTACTCCATAAACAGCGGAAAAGTAATAAGCGAGAAACTTTTTTCCTTTCATCATTTTACTATGGTTGCCAGCGAGAAAAAGTTTAATAAAGGTTTAAAATTATGTTTAAAGTTTGTTGCAAGTCGATAAGTACTATCATTCTCATACATTGTGTGAATAAAGTCTCGTCGCATTATGTAACTGTTTCTTGCAACTTTATTGTTTATGACTTGTATCTCCTGAATCATGTGTTGTAAGTGGTTCTTAACTCGACAGCATTGTTACCTCACGGTAAGGAACATGTGTACCAAATTTGGTTGAAATCGGTCCAATGGTGTAGGAGAAAATGAGCAGCATTGTCGCAAAATGCAGCAGTTTTTCGCGCATTTCATTGTTTATGTCTTCATATCTTGTGAACTGTATATCATATGTGATTCTTACACTTATGGCGAACGTCCTCGTGGATTGAAGCTTACGTGAACAAAATTTCATAAAGATTGGAACAAAATTGTAGATTTGTATGCAACACGTACAAATATACGGACACTCTGCTTTATATATTAGATACGGAGATATTTTGGGTACACATTTCCTCCCGGAGGGCATGGCGTGGTGACAGGATGGGCATCCGGCCGCCCCGTAAATATTAACACGACAAATCTGGATTTAACAAAGCCGACACTGGATGTGTAAGAGCCTGGCTAAAGAGAAAGAAGAAAGTAACATAACGAACGTCTGTTGGCAAAACCGAAAGTCACACTTTATGCAACCGATATTCGAGCAACTTTGGTGGTGTGAAAGCGGACGGAGGTCATTAGTGAGTGAGCTGTAAAATCGTGATTCGGTGGTAATCATAATTGATACCCTTGTATCAGTTTACTACAGGCTTTAAAAAGAAATCGAATTTTTTTCAACTAAAAGTACAGTGTTGGCGTAACATAAATTCTGTGTGTGTTTTTGTTTGATGTTAAAATATCTTTGGAGTTTTTACTTACATGCATTGCGGAGGAAATTATTGTTTTCGTAAAATTCAAATGTATGAGATAATATGTTACTGCAGTAAAAAATGCAAGGCACAAACCAATTCTTTTAAGATGGGTTGAAATATCTGTAAAATTTGGTAAGTTAAATATTGATGATGATGGTAACACTGTTGAGTTTATTCGATGCCTAACAGCTACAAATGCGCCAACAGAACAAGTATTGTTTTGTAATGAATAATATATGGACCCACGAAAAATTCAGAAATAATGGAGTAAGTTTTGATTATTACGAAATATAATGTTAGTCAAAACTGTGTAGAATTCTACGATTATGAGAAACTTTAAAATGTTGAAAGCACTTCATTCAATTAAAAAATACTCGATTATGTTTCACCATGCTCAGATCACATTATTCAACATAATTACTATAATTATATTTCACCATTGTGATTTATTTCACTATATTTATAGTGAAGACGTTGAGTGGATGACTGTTGTAGTCGTTGCATATTCCGTTAATCAGTTACAAAAATAAAATAACGCAGGTGACATACATTTGGTATTATTATGTTGCATCACCGGTAGATCCTGCTTTTGTGATTGAAAATGTAGGAACCCTAATTGTACAGTTTCCAAGTTCTGCAATACGACATGGTCTGGACTCGACTAATGTCTCAAGTAGTGCTGTAGGGAACTGACACCACACATCCTGCAAGGCTTTCGATAAATCTGTAAGAGTACGAAGGGGTCATCCCAGATATTTAAAATTAAAATTAGAAATGGTCCAAAATGCAGATTTGTTGTTTTTATTTCATTACCGGTATCAGTCTATTGTAGACCATCATCAGATGGATACCACTGTAAAGCAATATACAAGTAATAATAGTAAATGTGTGGTAGAGGGACATCTAAAATAACAATAAATATACAAAAGATTATATCCATGATGGTGGGAAGTGGCAGTGGACAAAGCAAACCACACAGACGTGAACTGCTGGCGAGAACGAGGGGCTATGATTTAAATAGTAGATGCTCTTCCCAACACCCATCATGTTTTATCAGCATTAAAGGATCAGAGATACAGTACGTAACAATATTAATTAGAATTAATGCAGTGGATAAAAATACGTGAATAGTTTCCCGAAGCTATATTACTACATGACAACTTCACACAAATGATCTTATGTATTTTGATTGCAATTTTAGGTGTAGACTATCATATGTTTACTGTTATTGTATACGTTCTATAAACTTTTATATTGCTTTACAGTGGTATTCATCTGGAGACGGGGTACAATAGACTGAAATCGGAAATGAAGTGAAAACAAAATACTCTCCACTTCATTATGGGCCGGCTGGAACAGTAACCAATAAAATTGTTTAGCAATGAAAGACAGATGTGGTTCCAACTTTTTTATTTATTTTTTACGTGTTTCACCCTTGTGGAGCATCTTAAGAAAGTATTAAAATATCACAGCGAATGAGTAGAAGTAAAACGATTGCTAGCCACAATCTGGCAGCGTCAAATCATTACAATTAGGATTTGGTTGACAAAACCCCCTCAGAATCATATAAATAACACAGGAAATACAGAGGATATTAAGATGCTCTCCTATCCTGCACGATCGTTAAGATATCTTTATAACGTACGTGCAGGATAGTACCGCATCTTAATATCCTCTGTATTTCCTGTGTTATTTATACGATTCTGAGGGGGTTTTGTCAACCAAATCCTAATCTTAATGATTGACGCTGCCAGATTGTACCTAGTAAAATGTCCTTCCATGAACTTTAGCCTACCCATATGATCATCACTGAGTGAAATAACAGAATAACTGACTCCCCATTTCAAATTTTTTATGCCAACAGATATATTCTTAGTTACACGAGTCCGTAAGAGGTTGTTAAGGCTCATTTTGATTCAGGGTACAACCATGAAGACATTTTCTCAGAAGATCAGGATGTCCAAAGTCTATGTATATTGGTTTAACTGCTTCCGTCACATTAGTAGTGTGAAGATTTATCTGTGTCAACATCGCAAGTTGGGTAATTTCCCAGGGCGCACATATAATTTTTAAAAATGAAATAAAAATATTTCCTATTAGAATTTCTTACCAAATTTAGCACCATTTTAAGCAGAAAACTGCAAATTATAACTTTATAAGCTTAAAAATGTAAATATGAATTTTTACCATTTTGCGGCAATGTAACTCCCCTTAAGATCTTACGTCACCGTGCTTACTGTAACTAAAGAGAAGTCCAAAGAAAATTTACCATTGGGAGTAAATTTGTTTATTTATTATTACACATCGATTTCCGCTATTAAGTAGCCATCTCCAGTGCAATAGCCGAAATAAATCTGTAATAATAAATAAACTAATTTACGACCAATGCTGGAATGAACATTTATGATTTTATGGACGTGGTGCACACTGCTCCTAACAGAGTCTTCATTTCATAAAGAGAAGTTGTCAGCAGAATATAGGTTTCAAGTGGATAACGCTATCCGCAGTGTTCGCATGATCGTTCGTAAACGCATACCAGTTTACATTTTCGTGAACTGGCACCGAGCATTTGTCACATACAGTGGTCAGCCACAAACTTGTTCTTTCTGCAGAGGCACAGGACATTTTCGTACTGATCGTCCGAAACGTAAACGCTCTGCTCAGCAGCCGCGGGACGGCAGTCAGGGTGACGTGACGTAGCTTTGCCCCCCCCCCCCCTCCACCGCACAGTGCCTTTAGTATCGCAAACAGCGGCGCCGTGGACATATAGTAGTTCGCCTGTAGATGTAATGTCTGCTTCCGTCGATGTCCCGTCGATGTAGATAATAATGTAGTACGCGATACGGACCCTCTCCCTCAATCTGTAAATGAGACGGGATCAGAACCCAGTGCCACCGAGCCGACATCGGCGGATGCAGAGCTCGCTTCCCCCGTAGTGCTACCGACTGTGACCGGCTTAACAGCGAGACCGAAAGTGACGTTAATCAATTAGCACCCAAACCGCAGCGTGGAAGCGGAACGCTACAGTACCTTAAGTCGTCGGCACACAGAACGTGTGTCTCAACGTGTGTGGTCATTGTGCCGATACCGAGCGAGATGGCGCAGTGGTAACACACTGGACTCGTAATCGGAAGGACGGTGGTTCAAATCCACCTCCGGCCATCCAGATTTAGGTTTTCCGTGATTTTCCTAAATCACTCCAGGCAAATGCCGGAATGGTTCCTTTCAAAGGGCACGGCCGATTTCTTTCCACATTCTTACTCAAACACTCCGAGCATAAGCTCCGTCTCTAATGACCAAGCCGTCGACGGGACGTTAAACTCCAAGCTTCCTACCTTCATTGTGCCGAGTCCAACGAGCGGCTGAACTCTCTGATTCGGCGCGACTTGCGCATACGAGATGCGTGGCTCAATGTGTTACACGCGACGGTAGCGCGCTCCATTGGCAGTTATCGGCGGCATCAAGTTCTGGAAACACACTGTTTACGAAATCAAAAGAGTAAAACTCCTTCTTTTTCTTCTATTAAACAGTATATTTCTGCACTTGTTCATATGTTCATTATGTTCTGTGCGGTGTCCGAGGGGACTGAGGCGCTCCAGTCGCGATCTGCACGGCCACTACGGTCGGGAGTTCGAATCCCCCCCCCCGGACATGGATATTTGTGCCGTCCTTAGTGTTACCTAGTTAGTAAGTTTAGGGACTGATGATCCTGTAGTTAAGTCCCATAAGCTATACAAATATTTGAACATTTGATACTGGCGTAAATAAGTAACGACAAAATATCTGTGAACATAAGGCTGTTATAAAAGTTGCATGTTATGTCAATAAGTGTAGCGAATTATAAAAGTTTCATGACAAACGTGAACAATACGTGAAACAACGAAGTGCTTATTTTTCTCTATGTAAGGTGCAAACCGTCCTTTTCATAAAACGAATCCAACAAGCTCACTCCTCAGAGGATGTCCACTTATGTTTATATAGCATCGAATATTATGCACTAGAATGAAATTTATGGGTATGTCTTCGAGACTATCAGAAAACCCGAATATAAGACGAAAAAGTATTTGTGTCCGTATCTGTGGATCATAGACGAAGGTATTAGACGTTTTGTATGCACTGCTGGTAGCTATGTCGGTTGCTGACATGTAATTACAACAAATGATCTAAGGAACAATTGAAACGGCAGAGTACTATAACACGGAAATCTTGTAATCACATTTAAGACGTTTCCAGTCATTCATTCCAAAAAATAGTGCCTTTAATGACCGGTTTTCGAGAGATTCTCAATATACTCAATTACTGTTACTGGCTTTGAAATGTCTTACATTCATAAGACCTAAGATATATACATAAAACCCATGAAATACGATAGCCAATATGGCGTCTTCGTCTCTCTACCGTAAAGAGCTGTCCCTCTCCCCGGATAGCCACGTGATGTGACGTCGGTGGCGTTCTCTCACCTTTTATTGGTGACCGTACACAGGAAAGTTGAGAATATCTCGGAATGCTCGATACTGCCCTACACGTTGGGAAAGCCTCGCCAACGTGTGGTTCGCACATTGTGACGTCAGAAACTCGCCACGTTGGCCACACTCATTCTGCTGTGGTTTTAGGTTGGCTGCACATACGCCGATTCTGGGCGGCCGGTAAAATATCGGCCTGTGTTTTATCGATGGAGCGCTCCTTGCACACACGTCGGCATTTTACAGGTCAAACGAACAGTAGTTTGGTTGTCGTCCTCGAGTGAAGTTCATTCGAAAAAGTAAATAAATCATCCGACACGAAATATTGCAAAGTGATTGCTGTATCGTCGTACAATTAAGTGGATTTGATGGATTCATCTAATTAACTAAAGTAGGGAATATATCGCAACATTCTTGAAGAACTTCTGCGTGACAAGTCTATTTCATATATTTCTTCAGAATGCCGGCAGCATCCTTTGATAAACTTCATGAGAAGCTTAAAAACGAAATGCAGTGCCAGAAATTCTACTCCATCACAACAAAGACTCACTCTTACGTCAAGTAAAGACAACTGATCGTTCTTAAAAATGGAAGATATAACTAATATGAAAGATGGTTAATTTGTATAATTACAGTATCACATTCATATCTTTCACTTTAAAAGTACCTACGGTAATTGTTTATAAAATTTGTTTTGGTACACTACGATTATCAGACATACACATCAAGACTCAAAAGAAACTGTATTTTATTAGTCAAAAATTATAATGATTATACAAATTTTCTGTTTGCGTGCCCTTAAATTATTTTTAACATGACCTGAAAGAAATATTTTCTTTTGCATAATATTGTACGGCATGTATTGTAGACATAAAGAACTAATAAAGTATGAAACGCAGTACACCACTTACCGAACGCATTTTCTTTCTTTGTCCTCCATTTCCCCAAAACACTCATTAGTTCGCTAAAAACTAGTCTTCATGTATCTATAGTCGCATTTGTGTCTTTAAATGTGTGTAAAGATTTGTAGCACAAAACTGAAAAGAATATTCATATGTTTGTGAAGCTTTTGGGACTTGACTGCGGTGTCATCAGTTCCTAAACTTACAAACTACTTATGAACTAACTTACACTACAGACAACACAAACATCCATGTCCGAGGGAAGATTCGAACCCGCGACGAGGAACGGCCTCGCGCATCGGAGCATAGCGCCTCAATGCGTTCGGCCACTTTTACATCATCGATTATCGATTTAGCGGGGTTCTACCATCTCAGCGGTAAATGTCTTGTGCGCCACAGGGCACCCAAGGTTACTTCTTGCGCACGCTCTGTGGGTCTTTTGCGACGTATAAAGGATCCGCCTATAGCACGGGGAACTCAGTTCCCACGAGATCGTGTACCAGCAAGCTCACTTGAGGATGGGGGGCAGTTGAGCCGCTGACATATCGTGTCTAGTTGACTTCAGTACAAGCCTGCAAAACCGAGAAGATTATGGTCAGTAATTACGCCGGGAAAACCCTTCGTACTCACCTACTTATATATTTGTTATTTTATACTGCATAACGCCCCTTCCTCCAGAGGTACCGAATTTCTCCAGCGTTTTTCATCGGCTGGATAAGAAAAGTCCACAATCCTCCAACAAATTTAATTTTTACAGACTGACTGACATGCAGCTTCTAAATGTAGTAACTGTCACTCTCATTTTCCTACAAACACTAGCTGAAAACCCTGCGTTGCCCGGGTATTTATTTAATTATTCCTACCATTTTTCAGGCTGTATGTAAAATCTCTTGGGAATACAGTTAGTGGTAAAGAAGCAATAGATTACAACTTGGTGTGGGAAGGGACGATTTTCCATGAACGTTACTGTTTCTCATGAACTACGTGTCGTAATGTGATACAATTTGGAAGCTACATTCAACTATATATGTGTAACTGTCTGTAAAATTTCCTGTCGCTAAAATTTGTAGTGTTCAAATTATAAATTCATACCGAGAGCCGTAGTTTTACTCCATAAACAGCGGAAAAGTAGTAAGCGGGAAACTTTTTTCCTTTCATTATTTTACTATGGTTGCCAGCGAGAAAAAGTTTCATAAAGGTTTGAAATTATGTTTGCAAGTCGCTAAGTACTGTCATTCTCATACAGTGTATTTCGAAAATCTCGCCGCATTATATGGCATTTTTTGCGATTTCTATTGGTTATAGCATAATATCTTGAACCATGTGCCGTATGTGATTCTTAACCTGGCCGCAATTGTTACCTCACGGTAAGGAATGTGTGTACCAAATTTGGTTGAAATCGGTCCAATGGTTAGGGAGAAAATGAGCAGTATTGTCGCAAAATGCAGCAGTTTTTCGCGCATCTCATTGTTTATGACGTCATATCTCGTGAACTATATATCGTACGTTATTCTTACACTTACGGCGATCGTCTACATGGTTTGAAGCTCACTTGTACAAAATTTCATAAAGATTGGAAGAGAACTGTAGATTTGTATTGAACACGTAAACACATACGGACACATATAAAGATTGTCTACTGTGTGTCGCAATTTTATTTCCCTATTAGTGATAATCATTTTTCACTTTCTTCCTTACTTTTATTGAATTTCCTGTGATAAGGGTAAAGTGCTACGATTTTATTTAATACACTATATTGATCCTCCATGTCAATACTAGTTGTTAGACTGTAATTGTTTAGAGAAGCATTTTTTATCTATCATATTTTAGGGTCGTTTTATTTTTTGCCGTTACAGGTTTGAAAATCACTGAAAAGTGGAAACTATTCACCAGTCTATAAGATTTTAAGTTTTTCTCTGCTCTAGTCCTTTTTAATAATTTTGTAAAATAGTTACCTGACATTATTATTCTGGTATAGGAGAAGATCTAAAAATTGGTGATGATTCTCCTGTGAGATTTCTTCATTTGCCCAGATCCCTTATTTACATAAATGCTTGATGACTAGTTTCAACTCATTAAAGAGCCATTTTCGAATATACTTGTCCAGGCAGAATGACTAACATTTTCACTGCCTGGCCTGGACAATTAAGATTCGAAAATGGTTCTTTAATGAGTTGAAACTAGTCATCAAGCAATTATGTAAATACGCCATCTGGGCAAATAAAGAAATCTAACAGGAGAATCATCAGCAATTTTGTAGAAGGTTTAACCATTTATAAAATACCGCCTTCTCCTCTTCTGATATAATAAAAATCACATACATTAGTAAACACATAGTAATCATAATTACAACGTGGGAAACAAAACCGACGAACTTAATAAGACCGTGTGTCGAGAGCACTTCACTGCAGCCTTTTTCGGATAGCGCATTGACATTTGCATGTGTGCTATTACAAGGCATTGTCCCTTTTCTCGAACTCTAAATAATATTCCATTTTTGTCGACGTGACCCAGTACCTCGCTTGCAACGTGAAAAGGGAAGTGGCAAGTTCGCTGCTAGTTCTCAGTGCAGCCGTCATCGGCGAACGGGAGAAAGTATCTCGGAAACAGATGCCGGGAGAAAACTTTTCGGCAACAAAATAAAAAAAAGAGGGGAGGTAGCGAGCGGCGTGGAGGAATAAAAGCGGCAGCGAAATAGAGAGCGAGCAGCGGGGAGTAGTGGCACTCTCAGATACAGAAGCGAGTAAGAAATTGTTGGCAATATCTGTAAGAGGAGAGCCCGAGTAGCGGGCAAGGGGGGACTCTCGAACAAAGCCTGCGTCTGCAGCGGGCCCGCTCCGCCCCACCGCTGCCACCGCACCCGGCTCTGCCAATTGTTTTCGGCAAGCTCGGAATGGGGGCGCCTGCGACGGCCGCTACCCGCGACGCGCTCGGCGCAGCACGGCGAACCAATCGCCGTATCCCCTTGTGGCAGGCAGCCTGGTGGCGCAAAACAAGCAAAAGTATGGGCGCGCTTGCCGACTTGTCGTCCGGCCGAAATTGGAACCGAAGCTTTCCGCGCCGACATTGAGATATAAAATCCCGTCAGTGAACTTAATTTTAACATACGAAAAGAGTTGGTATTGGCAAACGGGCCAAAAGATTTTCCACGTTGCCTTGCAGTAAACGAAGTATGAGGTACGTCCAGAAAGTAAGTTCCGTTTGGTTATATAAAACAAACGTGCACAGATACAGAAAAAAAAATATTTATTGTACAAAAATCTACAACTGTTAAACAACTTTTCTACATAGCTGCAGAAATTTTGTAGGCACTTGTCATAGCTTGGCACAATTCCCTAAATTTTCCCAGGCAAATCCAGGAGGAATTCCTTTCAAAGAACGGCCGAATTCCTTTCCCCTCCGTACCCAACAACCGGAATAGACCTACGCCTCTATGGCCATACTGTCAACAGGAAGTTAAACCAAGTTTCCTTCCTTGTTGCATCCATTGTACTGGTACACTGTATTTAACACCATCTGTCGATGGGAATCTGTAGAAGCTCACTGAAAAAGGTAAGCTCACTGAAAAAAAAAGTCTGGCAGTGAAAATGTCTGTCATTCTAGTTTCTCAGAGTTCTTTTACTGCTAAGGAACACGTGAAGAAATACGAGGTACGTCCACAAAGTAAGTTCCGTTTGGTTATATAAAACAAACGTGTACAGATACAGGAAGAAATATTTATTGTACAAAAATCTACAACTGTTAAACTACTTTTCTACATAGCCGCAGAAATTTTGTAGGCACTTGTCATAGCTTGGCATACGTTTCTGTATGTCTTCTTCATAGAAGGTTGCCGCCTGTGTATTCAGCCATGTGGTAGCATGTTGTGAGGGGGCTGACAAAATGTTCAAATGTTTGTAAAGTCTATGGGACTTAACTACGGGGTCATCAGTCCCTAAACTTACAAACTACTTATGAACTACTTACGAACTAAGACGGCACAAATATCCATGCCCGTGGGGGGATTCGAACCCCCGACCGTAGTGGCCGTGCAGACCGTGACTGGAGCGCCTTAGTCTCCTCGGCCACCGCGGCCGGCAGGGGGCTGACATGGAGCCGTTTATTTCGCATATAAATATATTAGGTGTTAAAGAAATGTGTGGAGAAATGTGTTACGTAAAACATAGAGTGAGAGAGACAGTATATGAGCTTGTATCCCGTTGGAAAACTCCCGCCTATACTAGTTGTCCGCCAAAACTTTAAGCTTCTTTCATTAATATTTAACTTTCCTATGTCTATTAAAAATTATCTGTATACTTTCTGCAATGCTTTTGTGCTAAGCTATATTCCGGTTAATTCAAAGATTTAATTATTTGTATATTTTTAATAAGTTGAACAATGTTAGTCTAGAAGTTTCGCTAGGCGCCAAAACGGTGGCTTGTGGCGCGCAGCGAGAGGCTGCGGCAGTCAGTCGAGCGCCGACCGCGATACCTTGCACATTCATGTTAGTTCAGTGCGGGCTATGGACAGTTTATACGTTATGTATCGTTTATATGTTTAATATTACTCAGTCTGTATGTTTGTGCTTGAATATACACTGGCATTTCTTCAATAAAAACAAGCACTGGCATCCTACAAAAGCTACAGTTAATCGTAGTGCAGTACTTCCTAGCCACATTTCAACACCTCTTTAAGCATCACTTCATGTACAACGGATGCGCGACCTGTGTGCTTCATCTGCGCAAAGGGACATCAACTACGACAGAAGATACAAGGTTAGTAAAAGAGTGAGTTTAGATATGCACTGGAGTTGCATGTCGATATGGCACCTCGCGTGCAGTGCTGGCCTGTTTACAAACCAGGGCACCGGCACGAAGTGCGTTGGTAACATCGCCGAGGGAAGGCATGAAAGAGGGGAGGTGTTTTAGGAACTTTGTCAACTATGCACTGACCGCCCCTTCCTGTTTTTTTAAAAAGAAGCGCCCCCCCCCCCCCCCCCGTAATGTTCTTTCAGCTTGTCATCGTTGAAGTGTCGACAGGACAAATTTTAGGTGTAAGAAGATTATTTCCATCAAAAGGTGGTGTTTTTTTCCACAATAGGGCCCGACCTCATATGGCGAATGTGACCAAACAACTCTTACGGGAATTTCACTGAGACGTGTTTGATCATCATCCGTACAGCCCGGGCCTCTCTCCTAGCCAAGTTCACATCTTCTTACGCCTAAAAATCTGTCCTTGATGGTCAACATTTCAACGATGATGACGAGCTGAAAGAACATGTTACCATATGAATACACAGGCGGCAACCTTCTATGACGAAGGCATACAGAAACTTGTGCCACACTATGACAAATGCCTACAAAATTTCGGCAGCTATGTAGAAAAGTAGTTTAACAGTTGTAGATTTTTGTACAATAAATATTTTTTTTTTGTATCTGTACACCTTTTTATATAACCAAACGGAACTTACTTTCTGGACGTACCTCGTATTTCTTGACGTGTTCTTTAGCAGTAAAAGAACTTAGAGAAACTAGAATGACTAACATTTTCACTGCCAGATTTTTTCTTTTTAAGTGAGCTTACCGAGCCAAACACTTCTACATGCTCCCATCGACAGACGGTGTTAAATGAATTGTACCAGTACAATGGATGCAACAAGGAAGGAAGCTTGGTTTAACTTCCCGTTGACAGTATGGCCATAGAAGTGTAGGTCACGTTTCGGTTGTTGGGTACGGATAGGAAAGGAAATCGACCGTTCTTTGAAAGGAATTCTTCCTGGATTTGAATTTAGGGAAATCACTCTCTAACGTCAGTCATCCCTTTTGGGAAATGACTCAAACTGAGCCCTAATATTTTCTTAAATCACGGAAAGTTTTATTAGTTCACAGCCTCTATAACAAAGTCATTCCACTGTAGCTGAAGTTG
Source organism: Locusta migratoria (assembly GCA_026315105.1). Taxonomy (NCBI): domain Eukaryota; kingdom Metazoa; phylum Arthropoda; class Insecta; order Orthoptera; family Acrididae; genus Locusta; species Locusta migratoria. The sequence goes on along the minus strand of CM048751.1, from coordinate 220,586,585 downwards.
ATATAAAAAGAACTTATATGCTGGCTGAAGTCCACTGCGTTGTGAGCTGTCTTCAGCATTCACTAAAATATTTGATGTTTCAGGATATTTCCGGAAATTATAAACATGTCAGTTGATATTGAAACTGATTGTATTTCCATTTAAATGAAGTTTCAACCAATCACATAGTTACATAATGTCCAAAATAACATAAATGCAGCAGCAAGACAACAGAGCTGCTTACAGGTTTGTGACTACGATAAGAATGACAAAATATGGTTTCTTTCAAACATCTTTCATCGTAACTACGTAATAAGATTGATGACAAAGTTCGTCAGTTAACAAATAAATAATATAACGATACTTGAATATGCCAAAATACACAAATTAATATATTATATTTATGCTTTAACTATTTATCTCAGTGGACGTATGTGTTTTATGAAATTTGTATTTAATAGTGTACACAAATTAAAAGTAGTGTTTTAATTTATTTAGATTATTTGTGTTTTTGAAATGCACACTCATCTGTTTTGGCAATATTATGTAGGCGTACAATTATTTAGACATGGAATTTCAATGTATTTCAGTTTGCGGTCTAATTTTGTATAAATACGGATTTGTGTAAATTTGTAGTAGTTTCGTCTATTTCGAAGATAGTTTCTTAGTACCAAATGGACTACTAATTTTAGTATATGAAAAATGATTAGTATTTAATTGAGGATCCAGTCATATATAAAACATGGTCTGCCCGAATTTATTTAAACAAAAGTTACATATGTAATCATGTTGTGCAATAGTTATAACATGTAGTATTGTTGTTTTTATACAAATTAGTATCTATATAGGTTCAGCAATTTCCAAAAATAAGTGTAATGCATTTTTAGTGTTTGCAGCTATTATTTACGAAAGTATTAAAAATTGAAAATTACGCAAAATGACAGCCAAAGTTATGTTTAAATCAACGTACTGTTTCTTAAATGCATTTTACTAATAGTGTTAATAGTATGTTAAACTGAACGCGAAAATGTGATGTTTTACACGTCCGGTAGCGAAGTTTCATTTTAGGTGTCCGATATTTCGTGTTTGTAATGTTATCAATTGATTTTGTAAAAAGCTTGCAGCATAGGAGAAACGTTGAAACTCACAAACAGTGAAAAGGAGGTGAATCGAAAGACAGTGAAGAGCCAAAGAAACTGATATACTCATGCGTATGCATACAGAGTAAGGTATAATAAAAATTACCAATTACTTTATGACTTTAATATGAGCCACTTCAAAATTTTCCAATGAATATATGGTTCCTACAAAACTTTCATTCCCAACAAATAATTAACAGGGTAATTGAATTTTCCGCTACCAGTCAAAATGTATATAGCAGTTAAAATTATTTATTTAAGCTACATTTTTCGCGACACGTGCCTCAACTTCAGACTATTTGGCATATACAAAACTAGTTCTACGGTATATTCTATTACATTCTTGCGGTCTGATGCAGTGGACCTGTGAAAACACAAGTAAGAATTTTTGAGATAATGTCTCTGTGTCCTGAAATTTAGTTTGATTCCGAAATTTAATATTATTAACGCACGATCTTTAAGTGAAGTAGCATTCTTCCTCTGCTGCTGCTTAGAGGCATAATTGTAGCATTTCTTGGCTTTAAAATGCCCAACAGACAAGTCTCAAGTGTTTTCGATGACATAGAAAGAAGCAAGTGGAATAAATCTTTATGAAGTTGTACAGTCGTGGTGTAGTTAAGGCAATGGTTTATTAACAGGAATAAGTGCTTAACCATATTGTCGCGTTGAAATTGAAGTAGACAAGCCGGCTTCCAGTTCAACGTGACATTGTTTGTTGGAGGCGCTGGGTATCCTGTGCAACAGCTGCATCACCGTGGCTCCTATTAGACAACGTAAAACCAGTCGCTTACACGGACTAGAACCGGAATACAAGGGATATACCATCCGTCCGAAAGTCCGTATTATCAGAAGAACCATGGCCACGAAACCAGCGGTAAGCCAGCTGCACATCAGACACCCTTCGGTGTTCTCTGGGGACGCTGGACAGGACCCCAACAAATGGCTAAAAGGGTTCGACCGAGTGGCAAAGTACAACAGGTGGGATCATACATTGTGCTCGGCCAACGTTTATTTGTATCTGACGGAACAGCCCAGCAATGGTTTGAAAACAACGAAGAGAAGCTGAATGACTGGGAAATGTTCCAGACAGAACTCAAGAAGACGTTTAGAGACCGCCAGCAACAAATCCACTCGGCGGAAGAACAACTGAAAAATCGGACCCAACGACATGGTGAGCCGAAACAGTCGTACATACGGAATGTTTTGGCCCTGAGGCCGACAAAATCACGCACCTGATAAAGGGTATAGCAGAAGACATGTGCCAAGCCCTTCTGATAAAAGACGTTGCTACGACAGAAAAGTTCATTAATTGGTGCCAGCGTATGGAAGAGATGCAACAAAGGAGGGTTGGACGCAAGAAGTATGACCGACTCCCCAATGTACTCCCTAAGGCCGTTGTGGAAGACCAGCATGACTTTGCTTCTCTCATACGACAAATTGAGAGAGAAGAATTACAACAGCGCATGACAGCTGGAACTATTAGACCGAGCGAGCATCAGATTATGGCCATGGATGTAAGCCATTTAAGTCACGAGGGAGCCGACGCCGCCGAGGAAGAGGTATTTCAGACATTAGCTCCTGTATGCCCCGCAAATCGCACCCGACGTGAAGAATGGTGCCGCCCTGCTATGACACGCTGGAGCCGCCAACGGCAGCCCATGAACCGATCGACGCGACCACAATCAACTTCCCTGGCAACTATGACGCCCCGCAGAAGAACAGACGTTTGGAGGACAGAAGACAACACACCACTGTGTTTGCACTGTGGGCGCCCTGGACATGTCGTACGCTACTGCAGAGAGAGAAGGTGAGTATTCGACGATTATTTTGCCGCAAGACGTCAGCCATCGGAGTAGTTCTATCCCAGGCAGTCATCTGCTGCTGAGTTCAGTCGACCTAGGGGAAGGAGCCCATCGCCGTACCCTAGACGAGGTCGCTCCCCGACGCGCCGCAGCCGTTCATCGTCGCTGAAGAGAGGTACCAGCCACTCCCCTAGCCGACGCGCCCAGGAAAACTAAGGGAGGCGACCATCTACGGAAGTGAGGCCGCCGCATATGAAAATCCTCCGTGGACGACAGTCGCTCAGATGTCGGGAAATCTCATCGACGTCATAATCGATGGCCAACCTGTCCGAACACTTGTTGACTAAGGAGCTTCATTCTCTGTATTGTTGGATAATTACCGCCGCACAATAAGGAAGACAATGTTCTGTGATACGGGGACAACTGTTCTGGAGGTCGCAAATGGAAGGTACGTCCAGCCAACAGGAATTTGTGTCGCAAGAATAAGTATCAACAACAGAACCCAGCCGTTTGAATTTGCAGTTTTAACAGAATGTTGTTATAATGTCATTCTCGGATGGGACTTCCTTGAGGTATCCCAAGATATTATTGATTGTGGAAGATCAGAGCTTCAAATTGAGCAAGTCGTTCTGACGGGTACACGTAATACAGAATTTTCTGGGAAGTTATTTGTCGTTGACAATTTGACTATCCCGCCGTTGACAATGGGAAGAGTTCCAGACACAAACACAGATGACCGGTTAAACTCTGAAGTGCTTGTTGATAGTAAAAAATTTAATAGGCTTACAAAAGAAATTTACATACCAGCTGCTACCATTATCATTTCCGGTCGTCGAGGAGAGCTTTGAATCACTAATTGTCACGAGCAATCACAACTTATCACCAGAGGAATGTGTAGTGGGACAGATGAACCAATCCAGAATGGTGACTCAACGTCATCAACGAAGACCCATGCTCTGCTGTTAGTACAGACAACACGCTGGAGTAAATAACCGTGGAAATGCCAATAGGGCCCCGACTGACCAAGGAACAACGCCAGCGCTTGTTAGCTATTCTACGCCAATTTTTGGGTGCATTCACACCCCAGCAGGAGAAAAGTCAGACGAAACGGCCCACGATACGGCACCGTATCAATACTGGGGATCATTCACCAATTAGCCAGCGTTCGTAAAGAGTGTCGCCAGCTGAAAGGAAGTGGAGAAGATGTTGCACGATGATATTATTCAACCTTCGAAGAGTCCGTGGTCCTCTCCGGTGGTCCTCGTAAGGAAGAAGGATGGCACGTAGCGATTCTGTGTCGACTATCGGCAGCTGAAAAAAATCACAAAGAAAGATGTCTATCAATTGCCGCGCATTGACGACATATTAGACTGCTTGAAAGGAGCAACATAGTTTTCGGCTATGGACATGCAGACAGGTTACTGCCAAATCGAGGTTGACGAAGCTGACAGGGAGAAGACGGCTTTTATTACACCTGATGCCCTCTATGAATTCAAAGTAATGCCATTTGGATTATGTAATGCTCCGGCCACATTCGAACGCATGATGGACAACTTGCTTCGACACCTTAAGTGGACGACGTGTGTTTTCTATTTAGATGACATTGTCGTTTTCTAGAAAACATTTGAAGAACACCTGAGTCGCCTGTCAAGTGTGGTGAAGTGTGTTCAGGCTGCAGGACTCCGACTGAATCAAAAGAGGTGCCTCTTCGTCGCCTAAGAGATAAAAATCCTAGGACACCTACATGGTGTTCATACTGATGCACATAAAGTAAGGGCAGACACCGAATTTCGAACTCCTCAGCACATTCGTGATGTGAGAAGTTTCCTCGGGCTGTGGTCATACTACTGAGGTTTCATAAAAGGATTTCGTAACCAGGCACATCCATTACAAGAACTTCTGCAGGGAGACGCATGTTTTACTGGGATGAGACAAAAAAAAGCTCGTTGCGGGCACTTAAGGAAGCTCTAACTTCAGCACTAGTTCTAGTCTTATACGGTGAGAATGCAGAAACTGAACTTCACACAGACGCCAGTAGTTATGAGTTAGGTGCAGTGCTAATACAAGTTCAAGAAGGTGCTGAAAAGGTGATAGCCTAGGCATCATGAGTACTCTCAAAGTCCGAGATAAACTACTCTACAACTGAGAAACAATGTCTCGCAGTTATCTGGGCTATCAACAAGTTACGGCCGTGTTTATTCGGCAAACCATTCACCGTTGTGACAGACCACCATTCTTTGTGTTGGCTGACGAACTTGAATTGACCATCAGGTCGACTAGCAAGATGGGCACTAAGACTCCAAGAGTACGACGTCACAATGGTATTCAAGAACGGGCGGAAACACAAGGATGCTGACTGCCTTTCGAGGAATCCATTAGTGGAACACTACAGCACGATTGAAATTTCAGCCCTCACTGAATTAGGTGATGTTACAGCTGAACAGTGGGAAGATCCAGCACTATTAAAAACCATAGAAGTCTTGGAGAAAGGAGAACCGACCAATAGAGAGTTCCAACTTATACACGGGACATTGTATAAGAGCAACTATGATCCACTGGGCCCCAAATGGCTACTGGTCGTTCCAGCTCATCTCCAGCCAGCTATTCTCACGATACTCCAATATTCGGTCATCTGGGATTCGTGAAGAGCCTAGACAGAATTAGACGCAGATATTGCTGGAAAGGTCTCTAACGATCTGTCAAGCACTATGTGAGTCACTGTAACGGGTGACAGCGACGGAAGCATGTGCCGCAATTACCTCCATGACATCTAGTACCGAATCCACCTGCAGCAGCTTCATTCCACCGAGTTAGGATCGATCTTTTATGGAGGTTTCCGAAGTCGACAACTGGTAACCGAAGGATAATATTCTGCACTGACTACCTCACACGCTACGCTGTCAACAAACCTGTGCCGACTGAAGAAACTCCGGAGATCGCAAAATTCCTTGTAGAAGACATTATTTTGAAGCATGGAGCACCATGTGTGATGATATCTGATCGTGGAAAAGTATTCCAGTCAAACCTAGTATAAGAGGTAATGTCACGGTGCAACATTGTCCACAGAATGACAACTGCATACCATCCTCAGACAAATGGTCTTACAGAACGTTTTGACAAGTCGTTAGTTGATATGCTGTCGATGTACGTCGATGTTGAGCAGAAGGATTGGGATACAATACTGCCAGTCGTGACATTTGCTTATAATACCGCAAGACAAGACACCACAGGCTTCACGCCGTTTTTCCTGCTCCATGGCCGTGAAGCTGAGACGACAATAGATACGCTGTTTCCGTTCCAACCGGACTACAGTCAGGATGACTATGTTAAACAGCTCATCACCAGGCTCGAAGATGCAAGACAGCTGGACACTGGACGCCCAGTAGAAGGACCGTCAGCGGTATAACGACAAGCACCGACCCGTTGTGTACAGCCCAGGAGATCTGGTATGGACGTTTACCCCAGTACGGAAAGTTGGATTATCAGAAAAGTTATTGAAGCGATACTTTGGTCCGCATTGTGTCTTACGCCGCCTGTCAGACGTCACATACGAGATTGAGGATTATGAGCCGTCGTCGAAACGACAAAAACGAAGAGACATTGATCACGTCCTCCGCATGAAGCCTTACTACGATCCTGAAGAGCAGAGAGGCGAAAATGGCTTCTTGTTCAAGGACTCTAACGAAGATAATGATACTGAAGAAGCCACGACAGGAACGCCTGTCGTCGGTAATCGTGCAAAAGGAAAGGATTCTCCAGAACTGCCATACAGAGGACCCATGACAAGGTCAAGATCCAGGACATTACAGCAGGATGCAAAGGAAACCTAACAGCGGGTCGCGAGACTTTAACTTAATCAACTGCCGGCGTGGCGCAATGGATTACTAATGTATCAATACATTAAAAATCAGATTCTGGCTGACTATAATCTGCTGGTACCACCAATTTGTACCGCGGAGCATGTGCTGGAGCGCTTTGGGTTACGAGACGCCGAAACGGATGGCAATAATCCACTAATCGACGACAAGACAATCGAATTGATTGTGGAATGCAACGGAAAGCAATTCACGAGAAGACCAACTCAGAGCCGACTCTACTTTGATATTTACTATGGAGCGATAGAAGCGTTCTAACGAATAAAAAAAACTCATAATAATAAGGATAAAAAATGGATAGCATCACCGATTGCGGCAAAAATTTATTTTTTGTAATTATCATTACCAGAATATTCTACAAGTTTCTTATGTTCACCTGTAATTTCTACATGTTTCTCATGTTCACTATTCTTCTAATTTCTGGTACATTCTGTCTGTGTATAAATAGCAGAGCACTCTGCCCGAGAGGCAGTCAGTGCTGCGTGTATGTTAAGTTCGTAATAAACGTGCTTTCAGTATAAGTGCTGTGTTCAGTTGACAACCCTGCCTTCGAAGTCAAGCCTGCTTCCAGTTCAACGCGACAATATGATACCATTTAAACAGAAATGGGAGTATCAGTTCTTCCTTGTGCAGAGTAATGACATTGTAAAATGTTTAATATGTGGCCGTATACTTGTTGGTCAGTGAAAGTTTGGTATAGAACGCCATTATAACATATTACATAGGGATGAGTACAGCTTACTTTCAGATTCTGAGCGGATGGCAAAATGAAGTGAGAATAAAAATAGTTGTCTGACAGCAGCTTTTTTTTGACGAGAATTTTACAACTTTCTTCCGGTTCGTCTGTCATCTACGTAACGTATCAGTTCATACAGCATTGTTTTCAGATTTTTCAGGACGTCAGCAATGACAGCCCAGCACTACGACCAAGTTACGAGATTGCACTTACAATAGTAAGAGCAGGAAAACCGTTGGCTGACTGTGAGTTCATAAAGGAGTGCATCAATGACGCTGAAGATCTTTGGTGCCCACTGAATTGGAATCAGTTTGAAGCATCAGCATTTCTCGCCGGACTATTTGTCGCCACATAAGTGGCATGGCTGGTAACGTTTAGCGGCAGTTAATAAATAAAGTGCTGAATTTCGTCGTATTTTCTGTCGCACTTGATGAGTCCACAGACATTTCAGATACTACGCAATTAGTGATTTTCGTTCGATGCGTGTACTTTGATCTGCACATACCTGAGAATTTTTTGGACATGATATCTTTAAAGAGTACCAGCATTGATGCGGACATTTCGAAATCCGTCGAAGAAACTTTGGATTCAGTTGGTTTAGACTGAGAATGTTTGGTGTCGGTGACAAAAGACGGAGTTTCTACAATGAAACGGGAACAAATGGGATGTGTATCCTTGCTGAGAAAGAATCTGCAGCGTACAGAAGATTCAGTGTACAGCATTCACTGAACTTTGCACCAAGAGGTTCTGTGTGCAAACGTAGAAAATTAGGGGACGTGTGATTATTCGGACAGCCAATTATTTGAAATCCCATGGTCTGACACAGAATACCAAACATTTTAGCTGAAATTTGAGATGTATACGGTGACATACCCTACAATAGTGAAGTAGCACGGTAATGTGCTGAGAAGATTATCTGAATTGGGAATGCCAATAAATCAGTTTTTGAAGGACAGATTAGATTACATTAGATTAATATAAGTTCCATAGATCATATATACGACATTTGGTAATGATGTGGACGTGTCAGTTTAGTAATTTTAATTTTCATTATTTTTGTATTTAGTTATTTATTTTTAATAAGTTTTACCTAAAAATTCATCTGAAGTATAGAAGTAATGGCGATTCAGAAATTCCTTGAATTTCTTTATAAATAACTGTTGCTATGTCAGATTGTTTGATGCTACTTGGTAAGTAACCGAAGACTTTTGTGGCAGCATAACGCACCCCTTTCCGTGTCAAAGTTGGATTTAACCTTGAATAGTGAATATCACTCTTTCTCCTAGTGTTGTAACTATGCACACTGATATTACTTTTCAATTGGGTCGGGTTGTTAATAACAAACTTCGTGAGTGAATATATACGTTGTGTAGCTACGGTGTAGATCCCTAGATAATTAAATAAATGTCTGCAGGATTATCTTGGGTGGGCTCTAGCAATTGTTCTGATGATACGCTTTTGTGCAATGACTACTTTTTTACTCAACGCTGAATTGCCCCAGAACATGATTTCATATGAAAGCAGTGAATGAATACTGGGTTGTATATCACCAAATTTTGTAATGACCCTGATAGCGTATGTAGTGAACTCAAACGTTTCAGCAGATCTACAAAGTGTTTTTTTTTTTTTTTTTTTTTTTTCAATTCAATCCCTCGTCAATGCAAAAGAAAGCATGATACTAAATTAGAAGATCCCGAGCACGTTGCCGATCTTGCGTTTTTAGTTAATATATGAGCCATATGAATGATGCGAACAGAAGCTTGCAAAGTGAAAAACAAGTGATTTGTGAATTTTCGCTGTGGAAGAACAGCTTTCATTAGAAATCGCTGTTCATTTCCCTACACTCTCTTCCTTTCAAGAGAAAAATTGCGAAGGGTACATACCTGTTATTAATACAATAAAGCAGGGATTTATCAAGCGATTTGGGGATGTTCCAGATCTATCTACCACTTTCGAACATTTCTCGAGACCGTTTGCTGCTTCCGTAAATAATATTTCTCACAGTTTGCAGCTGGAATTAATAGTCCTTCAATGTATCTCTCATCTGAGAGTGTGTTACAATTTCATCAAAACTTTACGTGCCAAGAGATTCCTCGCATTCATAGCGAAGCTGCAAAAATAGTGTCAATATTTGGCTCGACATGCTTGTGTGAAAGATTTTTTTCTGTGATGAAACTTAATAAATCTCGATTGAGAGCAAACATCTGTAATGAAAATTTGCGTAAATGTTTGCGTTTGTCAGTATGCTGTAATTTTGTGCCGGATATTAAATCTTACGGTAAATTCTAATGGTGGCCCTTAAATAAAATGAATCAAAAGTATCATTCGTGAAAACCCTTGTTTCTTTCCAGCTATCCTATTCAAATTGAATCCTGTTCCCTTTCTTAACAATGAAAGCGAGGAGGTATGGTGTTTTATTGAGGCAGAAAGCGCGCAGATGGCGTTGGCACTTTTGTGGGGTTGGCGCGGTGAGGGGGAGGGGAACGATGTAAAGCTTTGTATACGGAAAGTATGGCCAGACTGCCAGCGTCGGCCATATTAGACCTACTCCGCTGCTGCTTACACACTGAAAGCCACAACGTCTCGAGCACTTACAATATTTATCAACCGATTTTGAGAAAACTATACGATGAATAAATTTAATTTTTCCCCATCTTACAGTGTGACATTTATGTTCGATAATGATCTGACTATCTATTCGTTATTTCATGTAGTTGCTGTGCTATATCGAATTAAGTAAACTACTGCGCAAACTTTTGAAGAGTTCGCAGAACGAAAAATCACATTGTTTAAACTTTGCATATGGTTGACTTTAGCACATACAAAGTGACCTACGAAATGTAGGTAACATATCTAAATTTTATTTAAGGTTGAGATCGAAACGAAAAATCATTTCATTCACGAGATATAGGGCGTTAGGTCCGAAGGACAGAGGTAATTACATGTACTCACGCAGTAACAGCATGCGTTCTAATAATGTATAAAATACATGTATCACTTTGGAACAACCGAAATAAAGTTCAAACGTACCTACGTTCTGTGTTTTAATTTAAAAAACCTACCTGTTACCCACTGTTCGTCTAAAATTGTGAGCAATATGTTTGTGAATATTACAGCGCCATCTATCACAAATCGGAAAAGTGTTCCAATAAAACTTTCATATTTATTTACGTTTTAGACGAGTATGTAATAAAATTGGGTGTCCCTATTTAAAAATGCAGTTGATATCTGTTTGACCTATGGCAGCGCCATCTAGCGGGCCAACCATAGCTCCATCTGCTTTCCACCTTCAAGCTAGAAAAGTTTTGTTCTTTGTAGTTTTTTCGTTTGATGCTTATTTCGTGAGATATTTAGCCCGGTCACTATCAGTGGACCACCCTGTAGTCTGGATGGTACACAGTGTACATCTTGCTTTCGGAAATCAGACACGTGACATCCCTCACCCGAAACTCTCTTTTGCATACACCACTAGCCTTCGGTATTTGATGATTTTCTTATAACTCAAGCGTTGCCATTTCAAAGAAATGGCGTTCTCAAAATTATGAAAAATACTTAGTTCTTAGGAGACTGAAATATAATCTAATGTCTAATGTCTTAGTTTGTGATGTACGAATATGTCACACGGTTGTTCGAAACTTGCTAGGGGGCGGTGGCTCAGCGAGCTCAAGTAGAGGGTTGTAGGCATGGTAGCTCAAAGCCCTCTTGTAACGAAAAAACTGAGTCAACGACGAAACGATCAAAATAGAACCATAGAAACCAACGTCCAAAAAGTACCGATCAAACTGAAGAACCATTGAAAAGAGAGAAAGAAAGAGGTTTCATCGTCCTGTAACATAAAACTGAGCAAAATTCTCAACGAACAACACAGAACGGACGTGAACAAACGACCGCAAAGCATCGACCTCCATGAATAAAATAAAAGACTTACCACCAATGATATTTTTCCCCTCTTGATTCCTAAAAGGTTTTCGCACATTCTTGTTAACTGAGCACAATTATATTCTGAAAGATTCTGAGTTGTTCAAAGGTAACAGCGCTTTCTCTGAAAAGTTCATTTGTTCTGTTTCAAGAAGCTATTATGAAATACGTAGCAACGAATTGTAAACATAGACTTCTTTATCACATGTACATAAACTGGGGAGGTACTGTTACAATGACGTAGTAACTTTCTATCTAGATTAAGTACTAGATTTATGTGGACTCCGTTATTACCACATTTATTCCGTTTGTTAATTTAGCTGTAAAGGAAAACCTAATCACGGTTTGAAACACAATATTTGCTCCTGATTTTAGCGCAGAACAAAGTATCATGAAGAAAGTCATATCTGAATTACAGAAAACGTACTACAATCTACATTAAAAGCGTCCATAGAAATAATGTCAAAGACAAACATTTTAATATAACATGTGGCGTCTGTTCCGAAAGAACAACCGCGAATGAGCAAAGCCGAAAATGTATACCCAGCCGGAGTTCGAACCCGGATCTACTGTTTTCTTGGCAGTTGCGCTGACCAGTACACCACTGGGGACACAGTGATCATTGCACCTGCAGGGACTGACGGGAGGCGTTCTTAGACAGTCCTTGTAGGTGCGGTGATCACTGAGTCCTCAGTGGTGTAGTGGTAACCGCAACTGCCTAGGAAGCAGAAGACCCGGGTTCGGATCTCAGCTGGGAACATATTTTCGGCTTTGTCTATTTGCATTTGTTGTCATATATTCTGTGAATATGAAACACTTTAGTAGACGGATTGATCCTAATTAATGACTTTCAATATATTCCATTAATAGTGGATAATTTCTTAGATAAAGAAATAAACAAGGTAATTAGTTGCAATGTATGCACTTCCCTTACGCTTCACTAAGGAACAACATTTGTCACAGAAATCTAGGACTTCATTTATATATGAACATACCAGTATCAGCACATTGTTCAGAATATTCATTATGACAGAATCCTCCCAGTTTACATGCATATGCTTCAGAAGACCATATTCAATTCGTTGTTACGTTCAAATGTCAGTAAACCTATCGGACTCAACTGCTTGGCCATTAGTCCGTAGCTTACAAACTACTTAAACTAAGGTAAAATAACCTAAGGACAACACAAGCACCCATTCCCGAGAGGGGACTCGAACACCCGACGGCGAACAGCCGCGCGTACCGCAGTACGGCGCCCCAGTGAGCACGGCTAATCCGCCGCGGCGGTTGTTACGTATTTCACAGCATGTTCACGAAAGAGAACAAACGTGCGTTTTAGAGGGAGCATTCATACATATGCACAACCCTAACTATTGCAGAATGTAACTGTATTAATTAATAAGAGTGCCTGAAACCTTTCTAGGAAAAAATGCGGAAAATTGTGGTAGTGGTGGGTTTGTAACAATCAACCACCTGCCTTACAGTTACAATCTAACGTGCTGCACACTAAATTACGGCGAAAAATTGCGGAATTGTCCCCTGTTTCTCTTACTATTGATGGCAGTTGTTAACTGGTGGTAATATGGCATTTTTAGACACTACATTATCATTTATCGTACGAAGAACGACGTGTTTATGTTAATTCTTCAGTGTGCGATTGCTCTGAAATGACAACGCATAAGTTATAATAAGGAAATCATAAAATACAGGAAGCAAGAAGACTTATGCCAGAGTTCTGGGCGAGGAATGTCACGTGACATTTCCAGACTCCTGGTTTATGTAAAATCACGTAAAGTCACAATAGTTGCAAATGTTTCCGTAACTATATGAGTTACGAAAAATATAAGAAAGCTGTAGATGACTTTCTCCTCTACAAATCGTTTGTTAAATTTTTGTGTGATGAATTGTTTATATGCAATTTCCTCCTGCCTAAAGGTCATCACAAACTGCCTTTTTTTTTCTTTAGTGTTACTAACCTATTTTTGTCCGAAATCTTTCAAAAAACGGAGAATTTGGTTACTGCGGCCAACATAGACTGACAGACGTCGTCAAATCGCCGTTATTTTTGCGAATATCTCAGAAACGATGCGAAATATGAAAAAACGTAAGAGAGCAAAGTTGTTGGTAATTTTGTCCTCTGCAAATTCGTTTGTTCAGGTTTCGTGTCAGATGTACGGTGAAGTCGTTATTTTCTTTTAAAATTCGAGCTGTCTAAAGACCCACGCAAAGGCCCACTTTTAGCGTTACTACCTTAAGCTAAATTGGGCCAATGTAATAACTCCAATTTCAAAGGAAGCAATTGCAGACAAGTGTTAAAATTACAGAACTATCAGTTTTATGAGTCTTAGTCGCAAAATACTAACTCTAATTATTTACAGGGGAATGGGAAAACTGATAGAATCCGACCTCGGGGAAAATTAGATTGTATTTAGCAGATACTAGCTTAAACCCGCGGCTCCGCTCGCGTGTTGGTTGATTATAATATTATGATAGATAATGTGCGAAAAGTCAATTTTTTTAAGCGATGTATTAAAAGAAATTTCTTTTTTACTGCTTTATTTATTTATTCTTATATTTCCTTATTCCTATACTTATCCTTACAGAGAAAGAGCTGAAGACATTGTAGCACGCATAGACCAAAGGTATGGTCTGTAGCATCACGTTTCGCTGCATGTAACATCCTTGCTATCGAGTCGCAGACGTCATCGTTGGCCTTCAGTCCGAATGTTTTTATAATTCGACTACTTTCAGCCTGCATATAGCTATCGGCATGGAACTGCTATGGTGTACATCGGGAGGCTTCGGACAACAATTACATATAGACCATTCGTTTGCGTTTTGTAGTTTTCGCTGCAGAGCGAAATATTAACACACACACACGTAGAATTTCATATACACCAATATCTTTCCATCCCAATATACTCCACCCTTTTATCACTATCAACCCTCAAGCAACAATGGAACCAATAAAACCATTTTCAAAGAGTAAATATAATTTTCAAAGAGTAATTATTGTTCCGCATTCCGCGTTATATGCTTCAAATTACTAAATATCTACCAGATCGCTATAAAACCGCGCATAAAACCTTCGTCACGTATAAATTAGTAACTGTACAAATATTTAAGTCTCTGCGTCTTGTAGTTCGGACGTGATAAGTGTACACCGAACAGACATTCACATTTATAGATATAGATGAGGAACACGGAAAGCAATTTTCACATTATGACCTAACCTAGAAGATAAATTTAGGAAAGGCAAACTTACATTTATAGCTTTCGTAGTTTTATAGAAAGCTTTTGATAGCGTTGACTGGTATGTACTCTTGCAAATTCCGAAGATAGCAGGTGTAAAATATAGCAGATGAAAAGTTATATTTAAGTGACATATTACGCCTATGGAGAGCGATCGAAAATGTATATAAAACACACTTACTTCCACCAAGATCGCCGCCCACGGTGGCCGAGGGGACTGCGGCGAGCCAGTCACGGTCTGCTCTGCCTCTACGGTCGGGGCTTTGAATCTCCCCCTCGGGCATGGATATTTGTGCCGTTCTTAGTATAAAGTAGTTCATAAGTAGTTTGTAAGTTTACGGACTGATGGCCCCGTAGTTAAGTCCCATAAGCTATACAAGCATTTGAACATTTTTGATCCGCCAAGATCGCTTGTTTATTTGATTATTTTTTAACCGGTTTCTATGAATATGTCATCATCATCAGAATTGGTGAAAATCATTTGACAATGTTCTTTTTCTTAATTTAAACTTTCACAAGTAACTCTTTATTTTATTGAAAATAGGAGAACTTTGTAAAAAATGAATTCTGATACTAATGACATAGTTCATCGAAACCGTTTAAAAAAACAGCAAATAAACTAGCGATCTTGGCGTAAATAAGTGTGATTTATTGAACAGTTATAGGCCACTTTTACAAAAACAAAACAGCACTTATATGATTCGACGGGCGTGAAAGGGATGCACTAATTTGTAAGGGAGTAATACAGAATTGTAACATTTCGCCAATTTTATTCAATCTGTACATTGGGCAAGCTGTGAAGGAATGCAATGAGAAATCTGGAGAACGAATTAAAGTTCAGGGAGAAGAAACAAATCTTTGCCGTTTGCCGATGAGCAGCAATTCTGTCTTCAACAGCAAAAGATCTAGAAGAGCTAAAAATGTTCAAGTGTATGTAAATCTAAGGAACTTAACTGCGTTGTTCATCAGTCCCTAGGCTTACAAACTACTTACAGGAACTTAAAAGTAAGTCATGTTAAGGACAACACTAACACCCATGTCCGACGGACGATTCGAACCCCCGACGGAGAAAGGCAGTGAGCACCGCTGCAGGGCGCCTCAGTGCGCACGGATATTCTGTCGCGGCTGTAGAAGAGCAATTTCACAGTGTTTTGAAAATAGTTTATAACATTAACTAGTGCAAAACAAGGGTCACAGAATGCCGTGTAAAAAAATTAGGTAATGCTGAAAAAATCAGATTAAGCTATGAGACAATAAAATTTGTAGACGAGTTTTGTTGTTTGGATAGCAAAATAACTTCTGTTAGCCGAAATAAAATGGATACAAAGTGTAGAATGCTTATGGAAAGAAAAACATTTCCGAATAAGCGAAATTTGTTGACATCCAAAATTAATTTCGCTGTTAGGAAGTCCTTTCTGAAAGCATTTGAAGCGTTTGTCTGGAGTGTAGTTCAGAAAAAAAAGATGACATAAGTTTTAGGAATGAGGTGCTACAGACTAATGCTGAAGAATAGATGGGTAGATCGCGTGACTGAGGATATGCTGAACAGAATAGTGGAGGAGAGATGTTTCTAGCATATCTTGACTAACAAGGAAAGTACTTAGGCTCGAACAAACATAAATACACCAAAATCGTATGACAGATAATGTAAAGGTCCCTTATTGCACTAGTGATATTCCCGCATCTGCAAAACTCTGCAGTCGCCCATTATAGGCCTCTGCGTGTGCCATGCCGCATTGCACTTTGACCTGCAGGTACGCCAGTAGTAACGGTGCAGTGTGCCTCTCAAGTTGCGCTTTGTGACGGTATTTGTGTAGTGAAGCGTCAGATGGGTCGGCGATTGGTAATCAATCCTGCTAATATTCAAATGTTTCTAGAACTTGTGGGACTTAACTACGGGGTCAGCAGTCCCTAAACTTATAAACTACTTAAGAACTAGCTAATACTAAGGACGGCACAAATATCCATGCCCGAGGGGGGATTCGAACCCCTGACCCTAGTGGCCGTGCAGACTGTGACTGACGCGCCTGCTAATGTATTGCAATTGGTTGAGATGAAATTCCGAAGAGCGAAGAGCCCTTCTTCGTGAATACGGTCTTGGAGTAGAAGAAAAATCATTCGCATTTTTTTTTTCTGGTATCTATTATAGTGCAGAAATATGAGCATAGATTAGAAACACTATAATAGATAATAGGTAACATGCGAATGATTCATCTTCTACACCAATACCATCTACACGAAGAAGGTTTCTTCGTTACTACACCTCAATCAGTCACACTATATTAGCAGGATTGATTACCAATCGCCGACCTATCCGACACTTCACCACATATATAAAGTCACAAAACGCAACTTCAGAGGCACACTCCATCGTCACTACTGGCGTACCGACGGGTCAAAGTGCAATGCGGCATGGCACACGCAGAGGCCTTCAATGGGCGACTGCAGAGTTTTGAAGATACGGGAGTATCACTAGTGCAATAAGAGATCTGTACATTATCCATCGTACGATTTTGGTGTATTTCTGTTTGTTCCAGACTAAGTACTTTCCTTGTAAGAGAAGGGATTGGTGAATCATATTCCCAGACTTACAGGAAACAATTTAGTATTAGAGGGAAGAGTGTGGGATAAAAATCGTAGAGAGAGACTGGGAGACGAATACAGGAAGCAAATTCAAATAGTTTACATCTACATATACACTCCGCAATCCATCGGAAGGTGCGTGGTGGAGGGTACTGCTAGCTGTGGATTGCACAATGTAGAGTGGAGAGCTGCATCTAACCAGCTCTGGACTGAAGACTACTGTTAAATTATTTCATTACCCTAATGCAATCCTCTCCATCCTTTTCCAGTTCCTCCCCGTCTCCCCCCACGCTTCCATAAACCGATCAATATCACTTAATTGTAATCGTATACTGAGTTCCCCAAAATTTACCACCCGCTCTATTTATTGATTGGCATCATATTACAGAAATGCTCCAGCGCATGAAGCGACTAAGCGAACATCTGCAAAGTCAATTTCATAAACTTCGACCACGCGTCGCCTGTATCTCCGTTGGAACAAACACCGGATAGCCTCATTCATAATGGAAAGTAGCGCTAAATATTGGTTTCAGTGTTTCCACAGAAGAATATGATGGACGTGCCATTTATTTGTGTTCATTGTACTAGTTGATGAGAATTCCGCCAGCGCAAATATAAACTGATGCAATGCGGCATATTGCATGAGATACGAATGGCCGCAGGGCATCATATTGACAACGCCGATCGGAAATGTGTTGTATTTTTCTACCGTATACTATGGTTCTAAGTCTTACATATTGAAGCTGCAAAACACCAACCATTTACTCATTTTGCACCGTCTACTATTACTTCTTCATCTTCTGTGCTTCAAGGTGTAGGCATTTGAGCCTGCTCGGTTTTGAGTAATCACTGCCATCGAACTTAGTCTTCCATCGCTCCTTCTTCCTCTTGGGTGGTACAGTATAGACTTCTTAAATGTTTTTTTTTAATATTATAGATATGTACTTCATTTAGCCTATCTCCGTTTCTCATACCGCCTACCCTAGTGATTACTGATATTTTCGTAGAAAATCTCATTTCTACTGCTTGCATCTTACATTTATAGCAATAGGAGTAATCATGATTTGTTCCGG
Source organism: Locusta migratoria (assembly GCA_026315105.1). Lineage (NCBI taxonomy): Eukaryota > Metazoa > Arthropoda > Insecta > Orthoptera > Acrididae > Locusta > Locusta migratoria. The sequence continues at coordinate 220,568,228 of CM048751.1, read as the reverse complement.
AATATTTCTTTAACATTCCATGTACCACTTGTTATTTGTTAAACCTATTACGTATTAATTATAAGAGGTCTTCTGTCCTATGCCTACTGCAATTATAATTTTTTTCGTTACAGATAGCCACGATTCGCTTTTTGTTTATAGAACATCTGTCACAGTAAATGTAAATACACAGGTTTATAAATTATTTTCGTATATAAAGATTAAAAATAGTTCTCACTTTTCGTGCACATTGTGTGTTTTTTTAAGTTGTTACATAATTTACTTTATGTGCTAATGTCTCTTCTTTACATCCCTCTGCTGTTTCCTCCGTCTTGCCGGCTGATGTTAGTCGATTTACGATGTACGTTTCTGTTAACACTCGGCAAATTTTACCTAGTTTTGTAGCATTTATTTCGTTTCATTAGTGTTTTGACATCACCCACTTTTTCCTATTGGAATAAAAATTGCACAACACCTTAAGTCTTGCTCGTGGGATCAATTTTCTACTGTGTTTTCTACTTCATCATACTTTCACAGTGGGACTGATGACCTCGTTGTTTGGTCCCTCATGTCCACCACCACCATACTTTCATAGTGTTGTGTATGTCTGTTCAATTGTTTTTCGTGTAGGTTTGTAAATGTTGCCAACCTTTGCTTTTCTCTGTAATTATACTGGTCCATGTCATGCATTACCTCACATCCCAAAAGTAAATAGTGTCGGGTACTTCGTCAAGGTGCCTTTTTTCTATAATTATCATTGAGTAGCTGTGTATTTACCAAGAAGAGCAAATATTTTGGATTCGTTGTTGCTTATGAAAGTTTATGTTCGGTTCTCCGTAATTGATGGCTTTGATACATGTATTTTATAGGCCGTCTTCATTTTCGTCCAAAATTTTAACATCATTGTAATATATATACCTTTTTACTAAAGAAAAAGGAATTGAATTACATCTATGGGGTTAGCTGGTGCACCGAGCGAGGTGGCGCAGTGGTAACACACTGGACTCGTATTCGGAAGGATGGTGGTTCAAATCCACCTCCGGCCATTCAGATTTAGGTTTTCCGTGATTTTCCTAAATCACTCCAGGCAAATGCCGGAATGGTTCCTTTCAAAGGGCACGGCCGATTTCCTTCCCCTATCCTCACCCAAAAATCCTAGCGTAAGCTCCATCTCTAATGACCACGCTGTCGACGGGACGTTAAAACCTAAGATTCCTTCCTTCCCCGTTAGCTTGTGACCGGCCACTTTGATATACCCAGTTCTCCTGCTGGTTAGATAGTCCCGCTGCTCACTACGCCAGTACGAACGACTCCAGCCAACACCACCTAGAGACAAGGCCTTACAACAGGCCGTGCCTACGTCACACTTAGAGGCCGCAGCCGCCATCTGACTGGCCGGCCGCTGCGCGGCGGTGGGCGTGCCCCATCCAACAGCCAGTGAGATGTCGGCCACGGCCTCTAAGTGTGACGTAGGCACGGCCTGTTGTAAGGCCTTGTCTCTAGGTGGTGTTGCTCCAGCACGCCTACTGGCAGAGTCATATTTTTGGCTTATACGGAGACTACTGGGTGAATGCCCCTGTCCATTATCGTAGGAGTTCGAATGTTGTGTGTATTTCCAGTGAATAGTTTTCACCTTCTTCTATATAATACACCGCTCAAAACAATCAGGAAATCAATTGCGATATATCGCTTCTAAAGTACTGCTATCGGCAGAATGGGCTAAAATGGGTCGACGTCTTTCTGTCGGTTCTGCGAAGTGGAGACAGCCACATTACGGCAACAGAGTTAGTTGTAATAACAGAAGTTGCTGCAAATGCTGTTGGCGTTGTGTTTATAAAACGAATTACACAAGCAGTTCAGTTCAGATAGCGGCTTGAGAATGTAGTGCAGTGCAACAAGGTAACTTCCCTGAAGCTATGGGAGGGAGCCACAGGAAGGTTGGAAGCTGGATAGACGCATCGGGAGGCGGCTGCAGCTACTTAAGTGTCCCAAAGTGTAATTTCAAGGTTGTGGACGCAATCTGAGACAACAGAAACCATTAAAAGAAGACAAAGCAAAGGACGTACACTGGTAACGATTTAGGAGACAATCTGAATAGCTCCATTAGACCGTTCGCGAATGATGCTGTCGTTTATCGGTTAGTGAAGTCAACAGAGGATCAAACGCAACTGCAAAGCGATTTAGACAAAATTTCTATATGGTGCGAAAATTGGCAATTGTCACTAAATAAAGAAAAGTGTGACGTAATACACATGGCCACTAAAAGAAATCCGCTGAACCTCAATTACGCGATAAATCAGGCAAACCTTAAGGTCGTAAATTCTGCCAAATACCTAGGAGTTACAATTACGAACATAGACTGGAGAGAACACATAGAAAATATTGAGGGGAAGGCGAACCAAAGGTTACGTTTCATTGGCAGAACGCTTCGAAGTTGCACCAGCTCCACCAAAGAGACTGCCTACATCAAACTTGTGCGTCCTCTCCTGGAGTACTGTTGACCCTTGTGGGACCCCTCACCAGGTGGGACTGACGGAAGACATTGAGAAGGTTCAGAGAAGGGCAGCTCGTTTTGTTTTATCACGTTACGGAGGGGGGGGGGGGGGGAAGCGTCACAAAAATGTTGCACGAATTGGGTTGGAAATCATTAAAAGAAAGACGTTATTCATTGCGGCTATATATGTTTGCGAAATTTCAATCACCGGCTTTTATTTCTGAATGTGAAAATATTTTGCTAGCACACACTTACTTAGGGAGACATGACCATCCCAATAAAATAAGAGAAATCAGATCAAAACGGAACGATTTAGGTGTTCTTTCTTCCCTCGCGCAATTAGAGAATGGAACGGTAGAGAAAAGTTATGAAAGTGGTTAATGAACCCTCTGCCAGGCACTTAAATGCGATTTGCAGAGTATCTATGTAGATGTAGATGTAACATCATCAATAGATGACCTTTATCTCCGGTTAACAGCCCGTCGAGACAGACTGCAACTCAGCTGCAGTGCAACCTCCAGGCAGAAACAGGGTGCCCAATATCAACACCAACAGTCCGCTTTCGTGAATGTGGCCTCTACGCACGGAGGCCAATGGTACGTGTTCCTTTAAAACCACGACACCGCAGAAACTGGGTGGAGGATCTTCACGACTGGAGTCGTAACGAATAGCACCGCATTCTGTTCACAGATGAGTCAAGATTTTGTTTTCAGCCGGACAATCGTCGTTCCGTTATAAGGAGAGAACGAGAACTCGGAAAGATCCTGCTTATGTGCAGGAAACGTCAGTATATCATGGTGGTGGAGGATAGTGCGCACAGGGATCAGTAGCGGCGGACGTTCGGCCCTCTAAGTCGTTCAGAATGGCGCTTTGATTGCTGAGAAGTATAAGGTCGAGATCCTTGGACCTTCTATTGTCCCCTACGCTGGTCTCATAGGAGATGGGTTCCTTGTAGTAGGCGACAACGCTCGTCCCCACAGAGCTGCACTGATGGACAAAATGCTTGAAGCTTAAGGAATTGAACGAATGGAGTGACCAGCCCGTTCACCGAATTTGAGCCCGATTGAGCACTTCGCAGACTCAAAGCAGTCAGACCAGCTCTTCCCACGACGATTGCAGACGTGGATATTGCACTCACGGAAAATGGCTAAATATCACTAAAGAGCACATTGATAACGTCGTAATGTCCGTTCCAGGCAGGTATGCAACTGTACTGGCCGTCTAAAGTGACCACATACTATAATGGCAACGAGAATAACTTTTATTATCACAATAACCAATTGTGTCTCGCTCTAACACCATGTAAACCGGAAGTAAAGATTTTAGACAGCAAAATATCGTACTTCATCGCACCCAAAACATAATTGTAACAAATATCTGGATTGAATACCTTACCTTACCCTCTGACTTTAAGAAAAATGTAATAATCCCCATTCCAAAGAAAGCAGGCCCAGACAGGTGTGAAAACTACACAACCATCTGTTTAATAAGTCATGGTTGCGAAACATTAACACGAATTATTTACAGAAGGATGGAAAAGCTGGTAGAAGCCGACCTCGGGAAAGATCAGTTTGGGTTCAGGAGAAATGTAGGAACACGGGAGGCAATACTCACTTTACGGCTTATCCTAGAAGATAGATTAAGAAAAGGCAAACCTACATATCTAGCTTTTGTAGATTTGGACAAGGCTTTTGACAATGTTGATTGGAATAAACTCTTTCAAGTTCTGAAGCAAGCAGGAGTAAAATATAGGGAGCGTAAGGTTATTTACAACTTTTCCGAAAACCAGTTAGCAGTTATCAGAGTTGAAGGGCATGAAAGGGATGCTGTGGTTGGGAAGGGAGTAAGACAGGGTTGTAGGCTTTCTCCAATGTTATTCAATTTGTATATTGAGCAAGCTATGAAGGAAAGCAAGGAGAAATTTGGAATAGGAATTAAAGTTCAGGGTGAAGAATTAAAAACATTGCGTTTTGCCGACGACGTAGTAATTCTGTCAGCAAAGGACTTGGAAGAACAGTTGAACGGAATGGACAGTGTGCTGAAAGGTGTATATGAGATGAAGATTAACAAGAGCAAAACTAGGGTCGTGGAGTGTAGTCTAAGAAAATCAGGTGATGCTGAAGGAAATAGATTAGGTAACGAAATAATAAAGGAGGTCAGTTTTGTTACTTGGGCAGTAAAATAACAAATGATGGTCGCAGTACAGAGGATATTAAATGCAGAATGGCAATGGGTAGAAAAGCATTCTTCAAAAAGAGAAATTTGTTAACATCAAATATTGATTTAAGCCTAAGGACGTCCATTCTGAAGGCATTTGTGTGGAGTTTTGCCTTGTATGGGAGTGAAACATGGACGATAAACAGTGTGGACATGAAGAGGATTGAGGCTTTTGAAATGTGGTGCTACAGAAGTATGCTGAAGATTAGGTGGGTGGATCACGTAACTAATGAGGAGATACGGAAGAGAATTGGGGAGAAAAGGAATTTTTGGCATACCTTGACTAAACGAAGGGATCGATTGGTAGGACAAATTCTTGAACATCAAGGAATTGGGAATTTAGCGTTGGAGGGAAGTGTATGGGGTAAAAACCGCAGAGGAATACCAAGAGATGTATACAGTAAGCAGATGCAAATAGATGTAGGTTGCCGTTCTTATGTGGAGTTGAAGAGACTTGCTCATCATAGGATATTGTGGAGAGCTGCATCAAACCAGTTTCCGAAGATCACAACAACAGCAACCATAAGTTTATTGTGGTTGCTATCTCACCTGATCCCCTAAATGTTTTGAGCACTGTATATACTTTGCGTGTGTTTGTATTGGATACAAATCTACAGTTGTACGAAGATCTTAATTAAATTTTGCACACTTGACCTTCAAACCAAGATGTATGTCACTGTGGTTGTAGGGATCACGTGCAACACATAGTTCAGGAGTTATGACGTCATAATCTGAAGCGTGAAATCCATTATCGGTGAAATGGTAACTGATAGTTATTAAACATCCCGCTTAACGCCTGGGAGCTAGTACTTTATGTACTGTGGTTTTTCTCCTTCGAACATAACCTAAGCAACAGACACCATAAGGACACATTGCCTTATCCCGCAGTATTTAGGCTTTTCATTTATTTCTTTGTTGCATCTGAAGAGGTACAGTCTGGAGGAAACTGTTGTTTATTTTGTTCATTATATCGCTGTTGTGTTACGGAGTAAAGGCACTTCCCGGGAGTGGCCGCGAGCTCGAAGGCGCCTGGCAGTGCAGTTCGCGGCTGCTGCATATCGGATGTTCGAGTTCTCCCTTCCTCGGGCTTGGATATTGGTTTCATTAGTTTGTAAGTCTAGGGACCTATTGCCACTGCAGTTTGGTTCCATAACTTTACAAATAACTGATTTTCAGGTAGGTACACACGTCAAGTCAATTACTAAGTTATTTAATGAACTCTCTTTTATCACAGTCATCAAAATTCTTCTTGGGACATCATTTATACAGTCCTGGCCATTAAAACTGCTACACCACGAGGATGTGCTACAGACGCGAGATTTATCCGACAGGAAGAATATGCTGTATATGCAAATGATTAGCCTTTCAGAGCTTTCACACAAGGTTGGCGCCGGTGGTGACATCTACAACGAGCTGACATGAGGACATTTTCCAATAGATTTATCATACACAAACAACAGTTGATGGGCGTGGCCTAGTGAAACATTGTTGTGATTCCTCGTGTAAGGAGGAGAAATGTGTACCATCACGTTTCCGACTTTTCTAGAGGTCAGATTGTAGCCTATCGCGACATAGTTGCTCGCGGTGGTCGCGATCCAATGAATATGGAGTCAGTGGGTTCAAGAGGGCAATACGGAACACCATGCTGGAACCCAACGGCCTCGTATCACTAGTAGTCGAGATGACAGGCATCTTATCCGCATGGCTGTAACGGATCGTGCAGCCACGTCTCGATCCCTGAGTCAACAGATGGGGACGTTTGCAAGACAAGAACCATCGGCACGAACATTTCGACGACGTCTGCAGCAGCATGTACTATTAGCTCGGAGACCATGGCTGCGGTTACCCTTGACGCTGCATCACAGACAGGAGCGCCTGCGATGGTATGGGGTGCCACTGGTTACACGTCTCGGCCACCTCTTGTTCGTATCGACGGCAATTTGAACAGTGGCCGTTACATTTCAGATGTGTTACAACGCATGGTTCTACCCTTCATTCGATCCCTGAGAAACCCTACATTTCAGCAGGATAATGTACAACCGCATGTTGCAGGTCCTGTACGGGTCTTTCTGGGTACAGGAAATGTTCGACTGCTGCCCTGGCCACCACTGACTGAAAACGTGGTCAATGGTGCCGAGCAACTGGCTCGTTACAATACGCCAGTCACTACTCTTAATGAACTGTGGTATCGTGTTGAAGATCTATGGGCATCTGTACCTTACGCGTCATCCAACCTCCGTCTGACGCAATGCCCAGGCGGGTCAAGGCCGTTATTACGGCCAGAGGTGGGTGTTCTGGATACTGATTTCTCAGCATCTATGCACCCAAATTGCGTGAAAATGTAATCACGTCATTTCTAGTCCAATGAATACCGGTTTATGACCTGCATTTCTTCTTGGTGTAGCAATTGTACTGACCAGTAGCGTAGATCGCAACAGTGAATTCGTCTCCTTAATTGTTCCGCGTAAACTTGATCACTTTTCCACAGTTACGCTACTTTGCTTTTTCAATAGCTACCGTTTCTGTGCTTCTACAGCTACCACACAGAGCTACACAAGTAAGTTGCATAATTTCCGAGTGTATTTCATGAACGTAGAGTTGAATAATTATTTTATGTTCTCCCACAATGCAGAACTGCAGCCATTTCCGTGCAAAGTCGACATTGCTTCTAAAAATCCTCACATCATATGAAATGCCAGATCACCGAGCTGATTACAGTTGGAAGTAATTCTGCTTCTACGTTAACTAATCAATGTCGTACTTGAAACCCAAGTCGCTTCAGCAATTCTGCCCCTTTTTTATCCTTTTTTCCCTGCTCTCTTTCCCTACTCCAGTTCCCTTTCTCCCACCCTCTCACTCCTTCCCCATCTTTCTTCTCACACTTTCTGTTGCGCAGAAGCCGTTCCGACTAACGGCGGTCCTACCGCTCTTTCACATCAGCTGCTCCCGCTACCGAGAATGTGTTGATTATTCACTGGATTCGCAAGCTCACACCGCCCCCGCATTAACTCTTCCGCCCTTTATTGTTCTTTTCCGTTGGTTCAGACGCGGGCGCGGTGAAGTGGGCGGGCATCTGGCGGCCTGTGGCTGCGGTGCTCTGAGGGTTGGGCTGGAGTAGTGTGGGGGTGGCGGCCCCGGCCAGAGCCACCCCGCCTGCCGCAATCAGCGGCGCTCGTCAGCTGTCAGGCTTCAGAGGGCCGGTCGCCGCCACGACCGCCACGACCGGCGGGCCGGCCTCCCGCCACCGTCCGCCACCACCACCGCGTCCCCCTTTCTCCCTGACGCATCCTAACAGCCCTTCCACCCTTGGAGCCCCACACTGCATACACTGCGACGTCAGAGAAGCTTGGACGGAAGCATAAACGCCACAGTTCCTCAGTGCACAGTAATGACTGCTTTGCCGGAAATTTACACGATATTCTGCATCCACGTACAGAGTGTGCAACGTCATTACAGCCTTATATGAAATATCTAGAACAATCTGTATTGCTTCACAATTGAAAAATGCGCTTGAGATATTGATATACATCCTACACTAATTCCGTACGATTCTCTGCCCAAAACTTCACGCATTTCTATGCCTATTTGTTACCTTCCTCTGAGTCCTCTTTGGCTTGTTCCAGTATTAGGTAATTGAAAACCTGGCATTCCTTGCATATGTATTTTTCCAACACTGGCTGCGAAACCTGGCATTGCCCGTGTATTCATTATTCCAGTCTTACATTTCCTCTGGGACACATCTCCTGTTCCAATTTATCATTCCGTCCATCTCCTCTTCCATCTTTCTCTAAGTTCATTCTCGGCACCACTCTCTTCCAACATAAGCATTCACTCTCTCGCCCTCCCTCCCATCTTCCCCTCGTCTCTATGCTTAGCATGCCCATTTACACGTGTAACTCATGTATATATTCTGTACACTTTTTGTACGCATTTGCTCTTCCCCATCTCTTCATCCATTTCATCCTCACCCCTTGTCTCCAAATCACCCGTATCTCTCTCCCTCCCTCCCTCTCTCTCTCTCTCTCTCTCTCTCTCTCTCTCTCTCTCTCTCTCTCTCTCTCTCTCTCTCTCTCTCTGCATCTCCTATTCCTATTCCTCCCCATGTCGAATCTCAGCCTATCATTTATACCTTTCTCTTCGTTTCTTCTCAATCTCATCCACCGAAATCTATGTGCACATTTATTTGCATCCATCTCTTTCTATTGTTCCTTTCATTCTATCCCCCCCTCTTGTTTATCCATATATTAGTCCACCTCTCTCTGTCCACACTTCCTCCCCCTCTACTTTTCTCCCCCCCCCCCCCTTCTTTCTTTGACCTTCCTGTCCTTCAGCCCAACTTCTGAGACCAATTCCCGTTCGCCGTTCTGTATATCTCCTCTCTTCGCCTGTCTCTGGCAATTTTTCCATTCACCCTCTCTTCCTTTTCTCTTTTCATCTCTTGCCCCTCCCTTCCTGGCTGTGCAACTCCTTGCATGCACCTTTCTCTTTGTCCATCTTGTCCTTATTGTCTATTGCCTCTGGCCGGCCACGGTGGCCGAGGGGCTGAGGCGCTCCAGTCACGGTCTGCACGGCCACTACGATCGGGAGTTCGAATCCCCCGTCGAGCATGGATATTTGTGCCGTCCTTAGGATTAGCTAGTTCATAAGTAGTTCGTAAGTTTAGGGACTGATGACCCCATAGTTAAGTCCCATAGACTTTACAAACATTTGAACATTTTTGAATTTGATCTATTGCCTCTGAAATGTAGACTGACCTGGATAGCAAGTAGGTAAGGCAAGCTGATACTATTCCCAAACAACACACCGATTGTGCAAGGAAGTCTAAATGTCAGGGTAGAAAACACATTCTTACCCATATCTCCGCTCTTCTGGGAGCTAAAGGTTGTGAAACCCATGGAGCTCATTGTAGTTTTACAAGCAATATGTGTACCAAATTAATTGAAATCGATGCAGCAGTTTCAGAAGAAATGTGAACCATACCTCTCCATATACAGCCATTTTATAGATTAAGTTAGTTCATCTATCCCTCCTTCCTGTCCATCTCCTCCTCCCTCCCTGTCTACTTTCCTCTGCCTCCTCCTCCTCCCCCACCCTACTCCCTATATCTGTTCATTCATCCCACACACTCTGCCAACCTCCTCCTGTCCGTTCTCTCTGTTCATCCACCCAACCACTGCACATGAAAAACAGCAATACTTGCCAAACTCAAGGTGTTTACTCAAATGGCATCAATGTCTGTAGTAAGGTACACTAGATTACACATCATGCCAAATGTTATGTAGATAATGATATTTCTGTTGTTTTGAGAGTGCGAATATAGGAATATATCTGTAAAGATTAATATATAATTGTAGCACCCTCCAGCGGGTGTTTTTCAACTGTGGGAAGTCAGAGAGTGCTTAAAACATCAATGTAGGCCAGAGCTTCTAATAGTGACCGCAAAGCAACAACGGGTGCAAGACCCCTTACCTTTAGTAAGCTAGATGGCATGTTTGTGTGACATGCTGGCGTGTATGACTGTCGTGCCGGTTCCCCACCGCTGGTGCTGTATGTGTTATGTGATCTTTGCCAAGAGCTTCGCGATCGGCCGGTACTGGTGTGGTGAGTGGACACTCGGCTGGACAGTGGGACGGCCGGCGTGCGTTGGCTGCAAAGGCATTCCTGTTTGATTATCTTCACCACGGTCTCGGCAGTGTACGTAGCCTACGACCTGTCTCGCACTTGGATAACAAGTAAACCTCGTCGCCGACTAGTTGCTGAACATGACCTGGAAGGTTGAACTCATGCGCTACCTTGCTGCCACTGCTCGTTACATCTGAAGCAGTATTTCCCCGGGAGCGTGCTCCATCGAATTTTACTGTCCCGAGCGACTACAATTTGGTGCCATCCGTAGTGATGGAAGAGTGAGCCGTTCATTGCCGTTGCGGAGTTCCTGTGCTGTTAATTGCTTACAAATGGAGCTACCACTGTGCCCTAATGCTCAAGGCTTGTCCATCTAGATACTGCCTGTGATCATTTGTATTTATGCATTGCCCTACCATTGAACCCCAGTGGTACGTGGCTTGCTGCCCTGGTCTTCTGTGTAGTATTTATTGTGTCATGCGTGTGTTCATGACTTTTCCTGAGCACGTTTACTGAAGTAAACCTGAATTCAAATTATTCGGCATCCTGACGTAATAGTGGTAGGTCAGGATTTAAAATATTTGATTGTATTAGGTTTGTTAATCTGGGGGTTTGTCTGGCTAGGTGCCCCTCTGTAGTCCGTTATCTGCCCGGTCACGGTTGTATTGTAGGCAGTGTGTTTTTCCAGTCACGAGTACATCTTACCAGTACCGGTGGCTGTTGTTAGGCTGTAAAAATCTGCTGCTAATTTGTGTGTCCAATCTGTGCCATAGCCTAACCCCCTTCCTTTCTTCCTTGCCTGCTGTTGTTTCTCACAATGCCTAATGTTATATTTTAGCACCCGAGCTTGGTTCAACAAATCATTTGAGTTTCGTAAAAGTGTTATGTTAAGTGTTGCCAAGCGATTTCTACACAGTTTGTAATGTCTCCTTTAAATTTTAAGCAGATCTACTGTTGAGTGGCTTTCTGTATACCTTGTAACATCTCCATTAAATCTCGAACAGGCCGACTGTTGAATTATTTCTTAATCTAGCATTTCTATTAATTTGTATTACCCTTTCATGCAGACCTCTTAAGAACAATGTTTCTGTAAGCATTTACGCAAGCCTTCCTGTAATTTTTCATGTACATTTACTTTAAATTTTTAAGCTGGGCATTTTCTTGAATTACCTGTTATTTGTATTTGCATTTATTAGAGCCTTGTCTTCTTAAGCAACAGTTAATACTACTGTTATGTTACAATTTAGCGGGAGCATTTGGTAATATCAATTATAACGTCGCCCTCTTGATTTTCAAGCAGGCCTACTGTTATATCACCTGTTATTCAAGTGTCTGTTAGCTTGTATTTGGTACTTGTGCAACTGTCTTGATTGTGTCATTATCCCAATAACGATTTCAAGGGCAGTGTCATAAACTGTGTTAGTGTGCCTTTTAAATGGAATGCAGGCCTGCCTTTGCCAAATTAATCAAATATTGAACACAGCCTGAAAAGTTGTTGTAAGCATTTCCTTTCCGATAAACATATAGATATATAATATCAGGTTAATATTCTTTTCCAACATGTTAAGAACTTTGTCTGTTTAACTGCTTAAATACCCAACAGCTGTTTCTTGTCTCGAAATCTGAATGATTAATTGATTGATTTGGGGAGCGTTCATCTTATATACCTTGTCCTTATTACATTCCTAACTAAAATAAAGTGTGATTCTGGAGCAGTGACTGTGTGGTTTACCCTCCCAGCGCTTCCCTGCTTTGGTCCTTGAGTCAGTTCAATTTATTAATTATCTATATTTAAAAAATTGTTGTTGTTAAATAGTACTGTTAGTTACCACTCTCTGACTCACAACCAGTCTTCAGATAGCCACTATGTGTAGTGTGATTCGATGCTCCCTACAACGTTTTTCCCCTGTTCAGTCGTCCTATATTTACGTCCTTACACCATGGAAAGCGTCGTTTAGCATTGCTGCTTCATGTGTGGCCTATGGGCAGCCACTCGATCACGAAACACAACTTTTGTCACCTCCCACCTAACCGTCATAGGATTTAGAGTGGATCTTGCTGCAGTTTGGAATTCATGTGTGATGCTTGCCTGTTCCACTGTATGACCCTCTTGAACTGTCGGCGGTCGCTATGTCAACAGACGATGTCGGTCTGTACGCTGTCGTGGTTTACGTGTCTCTTCACGTTTCCACTTCACTATTAGATTGGAAACAGTGGACCTAAGGATGTTTGGAAGTGTGGAAATCTCGCGTACAGACTTCTGATACAAGTGACACCCAGTCACCTGACCACGTTCGAAGTCCGTACCGTAAGTTCTGTGGAGCACCACATTCTGCTCTCTCACGATGTCTAATGCCTACTGAGGGCTCTGATATGGAGTACATGGCAGTAGGTGGCAGTACGATGTACCTAATGTGAAAAATTTCCGTTCTCTGGGGCCCGCAGTGTAGAGTATGTCTTTGAGCGACATGTTCAATACGAGTAATATAGAGTAGTTGTCACATTCTTATTAACATAATTACATAAAATTTTTTACAAAGTTTTACTTACATTACTTATAATATTGTTGTCGTTTATTTGCTACCTATTGCTTATATATTGCTGCTTATCTGTATGTGCAGCAGAACTAGTTATATTATTAGATTTTTTATCAGTTTTTTATAGTGGCAGCCTAGCAGACTGTAGTGGCAGCATCCAACGATATTATAAGATTACATGGTTACCAGTAATTTATACATTCAAATCTTTGGTTTATTTATTGGTTTTGTATTGGAGTTTTACTATGGATTTGGAATCTTTGGTGTTTATCCATTCTCTTGTCTGTTTATAATGTGAATAAAATTTTCGATGTATTTTTTATGTTTGAGTTCGGTTTGTTCATTTATTACATCGTTCTGGTTGTTGTGTATATGGGAGTATAGTTAGATTTCCTCGAGAATCTTCATTTTTGGCCCTTTTTGTACAATGTGTAAAAAATTTTAAGGCTGTCTCTATAGGTTTTACATCGCGCTTTTCCGTGATTAAATGTTGATAGAATTTAGATGGATTATTTTCACTGTCTCTTGTGTGTTCTTTATATCTAGCTTGGAAATTTTTGTCAGTTTGGGGAATATATGATTTTTTTGGCCTATATATGACTTTTTGACAGGTGTTAAAGTTATCTAAAGCCTTAAAAGCATTTTCAGTCGGGGTTGTTGTTAAGAACTTGTCTACAAGAAAATCTGTTTGTAATATAGTAACATACCGACTGCTCGTTGGAAACTGCAAACTGTTTACGTAATAGGTAACCTTCAGGACAGATATATTTTCCTCTTAAATTTATCTCAAGCCTTAAAATTTTGAGTCGGGGATGTTAGTAACTCTGCATGTATTTAAAAAAAATTAGATTCTTCTGCGATTCACTGCGATTGTATTGCGGCATGTTTTGTCTGGTCTTAGTCCTTTCATTTTCTTATTTTGAATTTGAAAATTAAAATTCGTTAACTATCATGAAATAATTGAGTCTCCTAATTAAGTTACAACATGATAATGAGGTTATTGTAATAAAAGGAATTCTAATCGGATGGTATTGTCCTTTTAAAAATAAAATGGGATTGTGAAAACTTCAAAATGACAAAGACGTTTGTTATCTCTTCCCAGCCCTTCCAGTGACGTATTACACTCATTTGTCTTGTTGCATACTTATACGAAATTAGAAATCAAATATATACACAAATGTAGCGTCAAGGAAACGTCCTAAATCGAATGTCATGATAATTTCGCGTGAGTCAGTTGCATGGTGGAAGTCTCTCGATTGGCCCCCACTTCAGCGCTTAAAATGTGCCTAACATACGCAGTTACCCATCAGGAAAAGAGAACCTACAGTTTAAAGCGGAATCCGAACCCTCTGTTTTTACTGACGAATCCTCACATCGTTAAGAGGTGAAGGCTAGGTTAATACTCAAAGTGAAAACCTACTGCATAACATTTCGCTGTTTTTCACACTTTTTGGTGGTACACCTTGCTACCAACGTTAGACCACATGAAAATGAAATAACTGCCTTAACTGCACATTTTATTGCATTATTTGACGCCTTTAGGGTCTCTCTGTTGACATGAATAAGTACTTTTTTCAAATTGCATAAGAAAACCTGTAGCAATAATTAGCTTTAAAATGTAGATACTGCACGTTTTACTAACACTGCAGTTTCATGTTTCTTACTTCCGACACCTAAGTATTTTGATTATTTTTCAAGAAAGCAGATACCATAAACGCAACAATGTTTGGAAGGATTTCACAATCTCTCTTCACAAAATTACTTTCCTTGGTTGTGCATAAATTGTAAATGCATTTTGCAACACAAGAAACTGTACGTTACACAGAGATAGTAAGGGAAGTTCTGGTAACATTCGCTAACATGATATAATACTTTACAGCTTCCGTATTCGTCATGTGATGTTATGACTCCAGAGCTTCAACCAATACCAAAGCGTTTTCAGTCACGTGATCTGATCTTGAAATGTAATGATTCTTAAGCTTCAAATGCACAACCTATCCTACCTTTTGTGTTGAAGAAAATCACACATGTTTTGTAAAATTTCATAAGGATCAGTTAAGTAGTTTTGGAGTTGATCGCAGACGAACAACGTGACACACGATTTATCTATATTTTTGGCTCCCTTCGTTAATCTGGCGGTAGATAAACCTCCTGAGATGGCGTTGCTACAAATGTGACACGTACACAAAATAGAAATAAATGCTAACGACCTGTCAGCCCGTTGTGAGGATGTAGTCGCTCCTATAAATCATATACCCATTTATATTTTCAAATAATACGGTTTATTAATGTTTAGATACTAATCAGTAGACTGGTGATCAAGTCCCTTATCTGGATTAATAGTAGCTCGACACCATAAAATAGGAATGCCAGTAGCTATATTGAACAAATAAGTTAACTTACAAACACCTCATTGTGTTCACAATTTTCAACGAAGTCCCTAACCCTCTACAAGAGAGTACGTTCAACACTGCCAGAAAATATTTAAAGTCCAAACTGTACTCGAATATTTCTCAGAGACGCTAGATACGAAATATTTCAAACGCTTATCTAACTGCAACAGATCTTTCGCTGCCCACCTCAGACGTCTTCCTAAACCTTCTATACAGAAATCCCACCAAAGACAGATGCCAAGAGTGTGCCCTAACTCAAGAGTCCGACCTCATATAACACTGACCTCCCCCCATCCAAAATCCTCATCCCATCTCCAAATCTTATAACCCTTTGCAAATAAAGCGTGAATTGACATCGAGTAATGGCTTTAAGCGATCACCATTTCGCATTTACAACTTTTTATTCTTAGATTTTATAGAAAATCGCTTTTCCTGATAATTTGAGCGCTAAAATGTTACATTGGAAACATAGATAACAATAATTGTAACCGCAAAAAGGAACTGTGTCTAACAGCAAAAACGTGTACGGACCCAGAAAGAGTCAAATGTAAAAACAACTGTGCGATTTTATTAAAGTTATTAAAAAGTTCAGAAACATGTGTATTGCGGTTGAAATTAGTGTTCCTGATAATAAAATTTAAACAACTGCGAATTTAACTGCAAGAAAAACAGGGCTACCAAGAGCACAGGAAGACTCTATTACCATTAAAATGAATGAAAAGTTTAATAACAAAAACTGAGAAGTTGAATATATTTTAATAATCATTTTTAAATGTTGTGGAGAAAATAGGATCTTAATGTTGAAAAGAGGAGGAAAAGCTATTAATGAAGGAGGCCATACCTATACCATCTGATACAAATAAAAATTTATTATTAAGAAAATAATAAACTCGTTTTCCAATCCATGGTGTACAACAGCAATTAGTTAGAATAAATATTCCTTCAAACCGTCTTGATTGCAAATTTTTTGTTAGTTAATGACGCGTTTCGCCCATTAGCAGGGCATCTTCAGATTATCTGCGTAACAGAATTTACACAAAATTACAAGGCGGAATTACAAGCGGTTATTACAAACATGGGCTTATTTTGTGTTGAGAAGACAGTATAAATGGTAAACAAAGCTTACAATGCGCTCTCCGTGGTGTGACACCGTAAGTTGTTCCTGGAATGTTTTCAAAATTCAAATGTTTCATAGTCTATGGGACTTAACTACGGGGTCATCAGTCCCCAAACTTACAAACAACTTATGAACTACTTACGAACTAGGACGGCACAAATATCCATGCCCGAGAGGGGATTCGAACCCCCGACCATAGTGGCCGTGAAGACCGTGACTGAAGCGCCTTAGTCCCCTCGGCCACAGCGGCCGGCCCTGGAATGTTTTTTGGTTTTCCTTGTGGCCCTACAAATGTTCGGGAAACAACGAATTACAATTGGAACATACTCGGTAAAGATGTGAGAAACATAAAACCGATTTTTAAGATTACCTTAATCGAAGCGGTGGTTTCTGATGCCACAAGATAAGCCCATGTTTACAATTGCTCTCACGGGCGGTGGGCGGGCGTGGTGTGCTGCTCCGCCCACTTGTACAGACTAAGGGAATGTGGGTAGGGAGTGACATAGGAAGCCGATGTATAAGACGGGACGGATGAAATCTAGCTATCTGAATACAAATTTAACGAAAGGGAGGTTATTAAGCAGGACAGAAGTTTATAATTTATTGATAGAGCTGAAGCATTGAATTAAAATTTGTGGTGCGGCCGGGAATCGAACCCGGACCTCCATGCTTACTAGGCAGACGTCTTAACCGTTAAACTACCACACCACTAACGATTAAGGCACCTCTGAATAGTCTATGTACGATTTCCCTCCACAACACAAACTTTAATTCAGCTTCTTTGTTCCAAAGATAATTGCCACTACTGCCAAGGCTCTCCATGCAGCGGAATAGCACCTCAGCAATGGCCATGGTGGAACAATCCTGTTATTGTGATATAAATATCAATTAAATACAATGAAAGAATCCCTGAGACCGATTTTCGTCTCAAATATGTCAAAGACATTAATGATAGAGCCGAAGCATTGAATTAAAATTTCTGGTGCGACCGGGAATCGAACCCGGACCTCCATGCCGTCTAGGCAGACGTCTTAACCGTTAGACTACCACAACACTAACGATTAAGGCGCCTCGGAATAGTCTATGTACGATTTCCCTCCACAACATGGAGGTCCGGGTTCGATTCCCGGCCGCACCACAAATTTTAATTCAATGCTTCAGCTCTATCAATAATGTCTTTGCCATATTTGAGACGAAAATCCGTCTCAGGGGTTCTTTCATTGATATTTATATCACCATAACAGGATTGTTCCACCATGTCCATTGCTGAGGTGCTATTCCGCTGCATGGAGAGCCTTGGCAGTAGTGGCAATTATCTTTGGAACAAAGAAGCTGAATTAAAGTTTGTGTTGTGGAGGGAAATCGTACATAGACTATTCCGAGGCACTTTAAGCGTTAGTGGTGTGGTAGTCTAACGGGTAAGACGTCTGCCTAGTAAGCATGGAGGTCCAGGTTCGATTCCCGGCCGCACCACAAATTTTAATTCAATGCTTCAGCTCTATCAATAATGTCTTTGACATATTTGAGACGAAAATCCGTCTCAGGGATTCTTTCATTGTATTTATAATTTATGTTGGTATTTGTAAATGAGAGGAATTTTATTTGAACAGAGACATCATAATATCTAGGAATGTTTCATCTTTGCATGCCAACTGATCGTTTAGAAGGTGTGGGTGTCCAAAGTAAGCGCGCTTCGCTATCTGAAACTCTTCCAGTAAATTTAGCTTACGCCCCTTCTGCGCTACATGTAAGATTTGCATGTTGTCAATGCATGTTGATGATCGGATGCTTTAGTGTGTTCTGCAAAAGGGGAATGTTTTTTGAGTTGGCCTTTTTTTGAAAGAAGGTGCTCAGTAAAACGTACTTTAAAGGTCCGGCCTGTCTGTCCTATATATTCAGCTGGGAATTCGGGACATTGTAGTTTGTAGACTCCTGAGGAAAGGTATCTGTACTTATTGGTTTGCTCGTTGTGTGGGAGAGTCAAAGGGCTACTAAATACGACTTGTACATTTGAGCCACGGAAGAGTTTAGCCAGGTCATAAGAAAAATATCCCATGAAAGGAATGGGGATACGTATAAGTTCATCGTCAGGTGTTACCGAGTGAAGCTGTGGTGCATCTTTAGAACGTTTTTTATTGTACATTTTGCGAACCAAGGACGGGTTGTAACCATTCATTTCGGCGATGTATTCCAGATTATTTATTTCTTTATTGACGGTAGTTTCAGAAAGGGGAATCTCAAAAATTCTGTTAATCATTGACTTAAAAAAGCTCATTTTGTATTGTCATGGATTGCATGAAGATGCATGTATGACTGAGTCACTTGTGGTCGGTTTCCTGTAGATTTGGAATACCACTTTGTTTTTAGCTAACTGTAACTGTAGGTCCAAAAAATTTAAGACACTGTAGGAGTTCATTATTTCATGTGTAAAGGTTAGTTTCGGGTGTAAGTTGAATTCATAAACTAGTACTGTTACATCAGCTAGGGTGTCATTGAAAATAATCAGGATGTCATCGACATATCTCTTGTAGAAGAGTATTTTTCTATTTACTGGAGTTTTTTGTTGGAAGTATTGAGATTCAATGTGATTGACAAATATATCGGCAAGGAAACCTGACAGACAACTACCCATGTCTAAATCGTCGTTTTGTTTATAAAAAGGAGTTGTTAAAAGAAAAGTAGTTGTATCTGGTAAGTAGTCGCAATAGTGACACAATTTCAGCAGTTTCGTCTGGAAGAAGGTTTTCTTTCATGGAGAGGTTTAGCTGGATGATGTCGATGGTTTGTTCAAGAGGTACATTGGTATGTAAATTTTTTATGTCCAGTGACAAGAGGTAGCAACCATCCGGAAACATTTGGTTATGCAATAAATCCATTAATTGTTTTCTATTGCGCAAAGTAAACTTTCTTCAGGGAGTAATAGCTTCTTCAACAAACGTAACAGAAATTTAGAGGCAGGTTCTCCCGGATTTCGGATTCCATTAATGACAGCTCGTATAGGGTAGTTTATTTTGTGGGTCTTAATTTGGGCTCTTAATGTAGGAGCTCTAGGGTTCATAACCTTTAGTTTGAAGAGTTCTTCAGGGAGGATGATGTAGAGGCACGATTCGACGTAATTTTTTAGTTCTTTCGAGCAGTTTGCAGCTAACGATGTGATCAACCTCTCCTGCGTACGTGGTTGTTCACTGTACTTCATGCCCTTCTCTAGTACAGCGCTTTGCCTAGCATTGAAACTAATATCTGTCAAATTTATCAGACGATCGGCGAATTCAAATGTGTCATCGTAACGGTTATTGACAGTTTGGGCAGGACGAGAATAAATATCTCTTAATTTGTTCAACTTATTGTTGTGAGTTCTGCTAATCAGTTGGCTGCTTTCCCACGTATTTACATTTATTATTCTCATGAGATCATCTAAATTATCAACGTCAAGGATCCTGACAGCGTTGAAATAAGTCTTGAAATCTTGAAACCGTCTTGATTGCAAATTTTTTATTAGTTAATGACGCGTTTCGCCCTTTAGCAGGGCATCTTCAGATTATCTGCGTGACAGAATTTACACAAAATTACAAGGCGGAATTAAAAACGGTTATAATGGTTTTGTGTTAAGAATACAGTATAAATGGTAAACAAAGCTTACAATGCGCTCTCCGTGGTGTGACACCGTAAGTTGTTCCTGCAATGTTTTTTGGTTTTCCTTGTGGCGACTTATATCAATGCTGTCAGGATCCTTGACGTTGATAATTTAGATGATCTCATGAGAATAATAAATGTCAATACGTGGGAAAGCAGCCAACTGATTAGCAGAACTCACAACAATAAGTTGAACAAATTGAAAGAGATTTATTCTCGTTCTGCCCGAACTGTCAATAACCGTTACGATGGCACATTTGAATCGCCGATCGTCTGATAAATTTGACGGATATTAGTTTCAATGTTAGGCAAAGCGCTGTACTAGAAAAGGGCATGAAGTACAGTGTACAACCACGTACGCAGGAGAGGTTGATCACATCGTTAGCTGCAGATGTTAAAATCGCACTAGACAGTTCCAATTGTTCAAAACAATCCAAACTCAAATTATCGTGTAAGGCTAGTGACATCATCCAGAAGGCGTTAATATAACGTCAACCGTACTCTGATTCAATCATTTTAAAATCAATTACGGAAAAACTCAGAGACGAAAACGCAATAATCGTGCGGGTTGATAAAGGCAACACAGGAGTCGTAATACACAAAGCAGATTATATTAATAAGACCTTGGCTTTCTTTGAAAAGAATGGCATAGAACTGATAGATTCTGACCCCACTGCAAACTACTCGAAAGAACTAAAAATTACGTCGAATCGTGCCTCTACATCATCCTCCCTGAAGAACTCTTCAAACTAAAGGTTATGAACCCTAGAGCTCCTACATTAAGAGCCCAAATTAAGACCCACAAAATAAACTACCCTATACGAGCTGTCATTAATGGAATCCGAAATCCGGGAGAACCTGCCTCTAAATTTCTGTTACGTTTGTTGAAGAAGCTATTACTCCCTGAAGAAAGTTTTACTTTGCGCAATAGAAAACAATTAATGGATTTATTGCATAACCAAATGTTTCCGGATGGTTGCTACCTCTTGTCACTGGACATAAAAAATTTACATACCAATGTACCTCTTGAACAAACCATCGACATCATCCAGCTAAACCTCTCCATGAAAGAAAACCTTCTTCCAGACGAAATTGCTGAAATTGTGTCACTATTACGACTACTTACCAGATACAACTACTTTTCTTTTAACAATTCCTTTTATAAACAAAATGACGGTTTAGGCATGGGTAGTTGTCTGTCAGGTTTCCTTGCCGATATATTTGTCAATCACATTGAATCTCAATACTTCCAACAAAAAACTCCAGTAAATAGAAAAATACTCTTCTACAAGAGATATGTCGCTGACATCCTGATTATTTTCAGTGGCACCCTAGCTGATGTAACAGTACTAGTTTATGAATTGAACTTACACCCGAAACTAACCTTTACACATGAAATAATAAACTCCTCCAGTGTCTTAAATTTTTTGGACCTACAGGTACAGTTAGCTGAAAACAAAGTGGTATTCCAAATCTACAGGAAACCAACCACAAGTGACTCAGTCATACATGCATCTTCATGCCATCCATGGCAATACACAATAAGCTTTCTTAAATCAATGATTAACAGAATTTTTGAGATTCCCCTTTCTGAAACTACCGTCAATAAAGAAATAAATAATCTGGAATACATCGCCGAAATGAATGGTTACAACCCGTCCTTGGTTCGCAAAATGTACAATAAAAAACGTTCTAAAGATGCACCACAGCTTCACTCGGTAACACCTGACGATGAAGTTATACGTATCCCCATTCCTTTCATGGGATATTTTTCTTATGACCTGGCTAAACTCTTTCGTGGCACAAATGTACAAGTCGTATTTAGTACCTCTTTGAGCATACAGCAAATTCTCCCACACAACGAACAAACCAATAAGGACAGATACCTTTCCTCAGGAGTCTACAAACTACAATGTCCCGAATGCCCAGCTGAATATATAGGACAGACATGCCGGATCTTTAAAGTACGTTTTACTGAGCACCTTCTTACAAAAAAAAGGCCAACTCAAAAAACATTCCCCTTTTGCAGAACACACTAAAGCATCTAATCATCAACATGCATTGACAACATGCAAATCTTACATATAGCGCAGAAGGGGCGTAAGCTAAATTTACTGGAAGAGTTTCAGATAGCGAAGCGCGCTTACTTTGGACACCCACACCTCCTAAACGATCAGTTGGCATGAAACATCAAACATTCCTAGATATTATGATGTCTCTGTTCAAATAAAATTCCTCTCATTTACAAATACCAACATAAATTATAAACTTCTGTCCTGCTTATTAACCGCCCTTTCGTTAAATTTGTATTCAGATAGCTAGATTTCATCCGTCCCGTCTTATACATCGGCTTCCTATGTCACTCCCTACCCACATTCCCTCAGTCTGTACAAGTCGGCGGAGCAGCACACCACGCCCGCCCACCGCCCGTGAGCGCAATTGTAAACATGGGCTTACCTTGTGGCATCAGAGACCACCGTTTCGATGACGGTAATCTTAAAAATCGGTTTTATGTTTCTCACATCTTTACCGAGTATGTTCCAATTGTAATTCGTTGTTACCGAACATTTGTAGGGCCACAAGGAAAACCAAAAAACATTCCAGGAACAACTTACAGTGTCACACCACGGAGAGCGCATTGTAAGCTTTGTTTACCATTTATACTGTCTTCTTAACACAAACTAAGCCCATTTACCATTATAACCGTTTGTAATTCCGCCTTGTAATTTTGTGTAGATTCTGTCACGCAGATAATCTAAAGATGCCCTGCTAAAGGGCGAAACGCGTCATTAACTAATAAAAAATTTGGAATGAAGACGGTTTGAAGGAATAATAATAAACTCATTCAAAAGTAAAAGCTCATATGGAATTGATGGTATTTCCAACAGAGTTCTAGAAGCTTGTTCTCAACAAATTAGATTCTCAGACACATATGTAATAGCTCTAAAAAGTAGGGTATTTTCGCCGATAGAGTGACATGTGCTGTCATTAAACCCTGGCATAAGGAAGGAGATACGTCTGATGTCAACCACCCCAATGATGTCAACCACCCCATCTCGCTTCTAACAGCCTTATCCAAAGTTCTTGAGAAAGTAATGAATTCAGAAGTAGCTTCCCATATTTGTAAAAATATCGTACTAACAAAATGTCAGTTCGGTTTTGAGCAAGTCTATTCTACTGAAAATGTTATATATGCTTTCACTGATCAAATATTAAATGCTCTGAATAACCAAGCATCAACTGTTGGAATTTTTTCGTGTTATCTCAAAGGTTTTGATATTGTAGAAATCACGGGACCCTTCTAGTGAAGCTTAAGAAATATGGTATAATGTGCCGTGCCCAAATTGTTTAATTAATGCATAACTGGAACAGTGCAGAAAGCTGAAATAAGTGTTTCAGATAAACTGCAATAATCAGCTGATTCCTCTAACTGGGGAACTATCGACGATGAGATATTGTAGTCACATCCAAAGAACAACAATTTACTGATGAAATTATATAAATAATGTCCCTGAGAAAATTATTAAGTGGTTCTTTACAAATGGACAATTATTACATTTTGATCAAACACAGTATTCTACATACAGTTCCAACCTTAAAGGGCATGGCACCAATAATAAATACAGTCTTTAACTATAGGTAGACTACTCAAGGCTTTCAGGTGCGTGGATTGATGATACATTGAATTTGAAGTGACGCATTGATGATTTACTGAAACGTTTGAATTGAGCAACTTATGCTATTACGGTTATTGCTAATTTTTATGATAAACAAATCAGTAAATTGCCGTTATGTGACTATTTTCATGCTTTCATATGGAATTATATAATGGGGTAATTCATCACTGAGCAATTAAAAAAGTATCCATTGCAGAATAGATCAGAATCATTTTTAGAGCTCACCCAAGATCATGCTGCTGACACTTATTTAAGGCTATGTATACATATATCGAGAGAGAGAGAGAGAGACAGATAGAGAGAGAGAGAGAGAGAGAGAGAAGCTACTGTGAAGATCCGTAGGTCCATATATATATATATATATATATATATATATATATATATATATATATATATATATATATATATGTATGTATGTATGTATGTATGTGTGTGTGTGTGTGTATTTATCACTTCTCAAATTTGTTATTAATAATCCAACCCAATTCCAAAGTCGTAGCAGCGTACTTAGCTACAACATAAGAGAAAGTATGATCTACACCATTCAAGCTTGAAGCTAACTTTGTCACAGGAGGTAAACTATGCTGACACAAAAGTCTTTGGTCACTTAGCAAGTAACAAGAAATATCCGACAGATTGCCAAACACGATTTAAAAACAAATTGAAAGAATTTCTTAATGACAACTCCTTCTATGCAGTAATGAATTTCTACATTGAAATTAGTGTATTTTCACAAAAAAAGGTAAAAAAATATGTCATATAACCTTATCTTTTACTAACTTGACATGTTCCACATAATTGCGAAATCTCGTAGTCATGATCTATGTAACAAGTGTTAATATAATCTAATTTCTGCACTGCATAGTTTGCCTACAAATAAAGTATTAAACTATTCAGTTTAGTGAATGGAGAGCTTCGATAGACTGTAACATTTAGCTGTGCAGCAGAAGGGAGAACACTGAAGGTCACACTGATATTCGTTTCAACAAAATATTTCTTACCATACTGGACGTAAAAGTGAAGGGACACCTAATAACTTTACAGGACGGGTAGATTTGGGAAATGGCTTTGACCCAGAAAATGAACCAATGATTTCAATAGTGAAAAATAACTTATAAGAAACCTCCTGCAGTATCCAGACATCGCACCGACGCCACCAATGAGGACATGATGCAGAGCATTTATGTTTCACCAGCATTCTGAAAAAAATAGAAATATCTCTATCACCTTTTACACATATGTAGGAAATTTTCTTAATCGTCCCACCAGTGACTAAATATGAGAATTTCTAATCTTATCTATTACCAATATTTTGTTACAATTTGAGGTACTGACCCGTTTCGTGACGAGGGAAACTTGCCGCTCAGTTTGGGAGAATTGCTTGTCTTCATTTGTTTGAATTCTTCATTAAGAAAACTATGGGTCAAAATGCGTCCTTTCATACCGACAATATTTTCAGCAATGTTTTCCTTTTAAACTCCCACACAGTGCAATAAAGAAGCCATTACAATCATATGCCTCCGAAATTCAAGCATTTATTTTCACGTTTTTACTCCCAGTGTCGAAGTATTACTATCACTAAAAAATTTATTTCGTAAAAGAAAATACGTAAGGAACAATGGAAGCTTAATACTGACGTGATCTCTAAAAAAATTGTAAAGCTACCTATATTTTGATTTCATTCAGAAACACTGTAAATACGTACCTACTATGAATTTTATAACTGTATGCGTCTTTTTTAGTCCACAGAACTTAGGCAGCGCACCTTGTACCTCAGGCGAACCAGTGAAGTTATAAAGTTTCACCCCCCAACAAACTTCACCTTCCGGCAACCAAGTTAAAACTTATAAAGGGCTGCATCTCCCTCGTTCCTAAACACTTCCAGGCTATCTAACATTTAACGTCATTCCAGAAAAAAGTATAAGTATAAAAAGTTTAGGAAATAAAAAAAGTAAGAACGTCGCGCCGACAAGAACGTCTTCGCAGACGAAACACTAAGATTGAACACTAAGATCGTTGTTGGGTAAGGACAGGGAAGGAAATCGATAGTGCATCTGAAGCAGCAAGATGGCGTTGAGCTTAAGCGCTTTAAGGGCGGACGTGGAGCAACCTCAATAAGCATCCATTGTCATGGCAGTGCGTCATCTCGGTCGGTAAAGAACGGAAAAGCAGGATTCTGTATAGAACTTACATAGTTTGCTACTTTTAAATTTCTATCACACCCATATTCTGGAAGAGAACAAAATTTGTTCTGCGTGTATCGTATGAATCGAGTCTTCAACGAAACTAGCCATTAAACTGAGATTGCGTTATCGATGCTCAATAATTTACAGCACAACTAAATTCCCGTAAAAATGAGTCACGAGCAGCACAGGAAAAGATTGGTTTCATTCTAAAATATATCACCGACGATAAGAACTTCAGTGTTGCAGCGAGAAGTATTGTATAATCCTTTCAGACCCGACACACACTGTCATTCTTGATTAGGAGATTTCGTCATCAATATTTTTTCTTGAAGTACATAAATTTGTTTTGTTTGTAGATCATACAAATATTAAAATAAACGTAATATCAATGATATTTTTGGAAGGTTATCGCAGATAGCGCGTGCTCTATTATCCTTTGTTGTCATACACACAAAAACTAATGTCTCACGATTACAGCACCTCTAGATGTACACGTATACTTGTGGCGATTATGAAAATTCAGTTAAACTGTAAGTGCTCTTACGGGTATGATGCGGTATCTAGTATGCTAAAGTATTGTTTTCCCCTGTTAGCACAGAACGTAGGCTTACTTTGAATTTTTCTTTTTGGAATGGTCTGTTTTCTGACAGATTGAATTGTTCAGTAGTAACACCACTTTATAAATAGGATTAAGGGATTATGTTGACAACTTTAGACCTATTTCTTTGCAATCGGTAGTTACCAGAGTTTAATGGATCACTTCAGTTCCCATAATTCCCATAATCTGCTGTCACATATTGTTTGTTTTCAGAAGTGGTTTAAGAACCGAAAAGATTTTTTTTTTTTTTTTTTTTTTTTTTTTTTTTTTTTTTTTTTAGGCACTACATGGGCTTAATAAAAGGCTGCGAACGCTAGCAGTCGTTTTCAGTTTAATAAATTGGTTTGTGTTGATCACAAAATATTATAGCAAACGTTGGAATATAAAGAATAAAGAGAGTATCTGAGAATTAGTTTTACCTCGTACTTTAATAAATGACTGCAGAACGTAATTCTCTGCAGTGCTGAAAATGGCTATGAAGTGCACTCAGAGTAAAGACGCGAGGGGGGGGGGGGGGAGCGAGGTTACCCAGGGGTCTGTTCTGGGGCCACTGTGGTGTCTTATTTATATAAAGAATATTCCTTGTAGTATAACAGGTAATTCTAAAATATTTCCTTTTGCTGATGACACCAGCTTGGTAGTAAAGGATGTTGCTTGCAATACTGATAATATATTAAATAATGCAGTTAAAGAAATTAGTTAATTACTTGTACATAATAAACTGATGCTAAAGCACAGTAACATAAAGTTCTTGCAGTTTTTAAGGAATAATTCAACAAAAAATGACATTTTGAATACACAGAATTGACATATCTTAAGTGAGTAAGAACAGTTAACATTTCTGGGCGTTCAGATTGGTAGTAAGCTGTCGTGGAAAGCTCATTTCATGATCCTGTTCAGAAAGTAAATGCTTCGTTGTTTACCGTTCGAACAGTTTCAGAAATGTTCAAATGTTTGTATAGCTTATGGGACTTAACTACGGGGTCATCAGCCCCTAAACTTACAAACTACTTATGAAGTAGCTAACACTAAGGACGGCACAAATATCCATTCCCCAGGGGGGATTCGAACCCCCGATTGTAGTGGCCATGCAGACGCGCCTCAGTCCCCTCAGCCAACGCGGCCGGCCCAGTTTCAGACATGAATGATAGTTCAACACGAAGAGTAGTCTCCTTTGCTGATTCTCATTCGTTTATGACGAATGGTGTTATTTTTTGTGGTAACTCCTCTGAATTGAAAATGGTATTTATTGCTCAGAGGACAGGGGGTTCGTGCATTTTGAGGTGTAAGTTGGGTACCTGTTCAGTAGCCTAGGTATTCTGTCAGTAGCTATTTCCTTCAGTATCTTTGTTGTTAACAACATCTGCTTATTCCGAAGAGTTAGTACCAGACAGACTAGCCAGTTAATACTAGACAGAAATTTCCAGTTGGATTTCACTTCCTTGATCCCTGTACAGAGAGGCGTGCAGTATTCAGCCGCATCCATTTTTAATAAGCCTCCACAAGAATTCAGAAAGCTTAGCAGTAATCCACGCGCTTTCGACTCTAAACTGAATAGTTTCCCAATGGGTCACTCCTACTATACTGCTACTGAATTCCTGGAAGATTAAAAAATTAGCTGATTTCTGAATTACGTTTGTTGATTGTTTCTACTCATTCTTCTGGCTGTAGTGACACAAGATTACTCTTACACGTGTCATTTTATCTACTAGTACTCCTTAGTTATAATTTGATATACTGATTCGTTCGATAACCATTGAGACTTACTCCTCAATTTGGTCCAAAAGTACGTGATAAGAAAAAGCAAAATAAATGACTCAGCGCACCGCCACTGCAGTGTATTTCATGTTATGCTGTTAGCGGTTTACAAGTGTCCAAGTCATCGAAGTCTAAAACCATTCACTTTCCAACTTCTGTTTCAAGAATTAAAACATCGATTGAGAAAAATAATGCTGAATATAAAACAATGCAATGGAGATAAAACTGAAGAATTACAAGAATACATAAAGAACAGTAAAACACATGTGCTGAGTTGTAAAATTTCCATTGCGGTTAAAACAGACATATATACAGTGTTAAAACTTTCGGAGAACATCCAGTTTACGCGTGCGAAGCAGTGGGAATTAAGCTTCTATCGTCAATAGATTCACTTTTCAGCGCCGTTTTCTGTCTTTTAGAAACGGATCGAAAACGTGAAATTTCTCTCTTACGCTTTGGCATCTTTGTCGGTAGTTTTACTTTTCAAACTGCAATATGCACTTATTTTTCTTTATTCGTATGCTTGTTGCATGAAAATAACTGAAGAATGTGTATTACGTTTCGCTGTATATAACCTCTTTGCCATTATAGTCTCAAAAGTCATCGCTGGTCTTCAGTCCATATTTTATGTAAGCTGACGATTTTCAATCACTATATCTTCCACCCTCTTATAGCTGTCGACACGGAACTGCTCTGGTGTACAGCGAGAGACTTTGTACTACAACAACACAGAGAAGTCGTTGGTCTCCATTGTGTAGTTTTTGCTGAAGAGCAAAATATTGACACCCACAGGTAGAATTTTATATAAGTCGGTAAGTTTCAACTCCCATATCTTCCACCTCCTTATCGTTATCAACCATATATATATATATATATATATATATATATATATATATATATATATATATATATATATGAGAGAGAGAGAGAGAGAGAGAGAAGAGAGAGAGAGAGAGAGAGAGAGAGAGGGGAAGAGAGAGAGAGAGAGAGAGAGAGAGACTCTCACTCAAAAAAAAAAAAAAAAAAATAAATAAATAAATAAATAAAAAGGGTCTCTCTTCCCCCCCCCCCCCCCGTCTCTCTTCCCCCCTCTATATATATATTCGGATAGTATTCGTATTCCGAAATGGGGGACATAGTAATAGGTACTTCCGGTGTAGAGAAGCAGCTGAGGGACCTAAGTACGAAAAAGTCTGCTGGTCTGGATGCAATACCAGTTCGGTTTTAGCTTGCATTTATCGCGATTCTTTAATTCAGCGCAAAATTCCTAGTGATTGGAAAAAACCGCAGGTAACTCCCGTTTATAAGAAATGAAAGAGAACTGACCCACACAATTACAGGCCAATATCGTTGACATCAGTTTCTTGTAGAATTTTGGAGCATATTCTCAGTTCGAATATAGTAAATTTCCTTGAAACGGAAAAGCTTCTTTCTATGAATCAGTACGGGTTTAGGAAACATCGTTCATGTGAAACTCAGCTTGCCCTTTTCTCACATGACATCTTGCCAGCGTTGGATGTAGGGCAACAAGCGGATTGTGTTTTTCTCGACTTCAAAAAGACGTTCGACGCGGTACCACACTGCAGGCTGCTGACGAAGATACGAGCTTACGGAATAGGTTCACAGATTTGTGACTGGCTGGAAGACTTCTTAAGTAATAGGACACAGTACGTTGTTCTCGACGGCGAGTGTTCATCAGAGACGAGTGTATCGTTAGGCGTGCCCCAGGGGAGTGTGATAGGACCGCTATTTTCTATCTATATAAATGATCTGATGGACAGAGTAGGTTGTAATTTGCGGCTGTTTGCTGATGATGCTGTGGTGTATGGGAGGGTGTCGTATTTCACTGACTAT
Organism: Locusta migratoria; assembly: GCA_026315105.1. Lineage (NCBI taxonomy): Eukaryota > Metazoa > Arthropoda > Insecta > Orthoptera > Acrididae > Locusta > Locusta migratoria. The sequence goes on along the minus strand of CM048751.1, from coordinate 220,538,163 downwards.
AATAGCATACAGGCTGACGTAGACAAAATTTCTAGTTGGTGCGAAGAATGGCAGCTAGCTCTCAATGTACAAAAATGTAATATGATGTGCATGAGTAGGAAAAACAATCCCATAATGTTCGAATACAGCATTAGTAGTGTACTTCTTGATGCAGTTTCATCGTTCAAATATCTAGGCGTAACACTGCAGAGCGATATAAAGTGGAACTAACATGTAATGACATGTGTGAGTAAGGCGGACAGCTGACTTCGGTTTATTGGGAGAGTTTTGGGAAGATGTACTTCACCTGTAAAGGAGACCGCGTATAAAAAGCTTGTACGGCCACGTCTTGAGTATTGCTCAAGTGTTTGGGACCCGCAGCAGATCAGTTTAAAGGAAGAACATAGAAGCAGTTCAGAGGCGAGCAGCTAGATTTGTTACTGGTAGGTTCGATCAATGCGTGTCACGGAAATGCTCCGGCAACTCAATTGGGGATCGCTGGAAGAAAGACGACGTTCTTTTCGTGAATTTCTGTTGAGTAAATTTAGAGGTCCGGAATTTGAAGCTGAGTGTAGTACGATCTTGCTGCCGCCTACTTACATTTCGCGTAAATATCACAAAGACAATATAAAAGAAATTAGGGCTCGTATGGAGGCATATAGGCATTCTTTTTTTCCTCGTTGTATTTGGGAGTGGAACAGGAAAGGAAGTGCCTAGTAGTGGTACAGTGTACCCTCCGCCACGCACCTTACGGTGAATTGCGGAGTATGTATGTAGATGTAGCTGTATTACCACTTCTCTAAAATGATCCCATGTTAGTTAACAAGTACCTGTAGCTACGTATTTTAAATATTTCACTAAATGTCACTGTGCATCACGTACTGTATATCACGGACACAGAAGAAGCTGATCGGATCTAAAAGAGGGCAGAAAGAAAAAAAAGGAAGAGCAGCCAGCGGATAGCGGTTACAGCAGATATCCGGCGCTTTGACTGAGCCATCATCAAAATTGGTAAGGGCGACATCGGGGTTCTCCCGAGTTGGAAAACAGGCTCGAGACCGCGGATATTTCCCGCGGGGGCTGCGCCGGGAGGTTGCTGGCCGATTACTCGAGAAAAACGGGAATCGTTCGATCAAACAGCGGCGAACGTGGTGGTTGGAAAGGAGGGGTGAGGGGGGTGTAAGGCGACGTCCCCTGAGGTGAGGCCGGCCTGCGTCCATTCCTCTAGGGCGGCGTCACCTCACCCTCCATGCGTTTCCAGATTAACTCCTCCCACTCGAAGCGTCACCGACAAAGAGTGACTAAGCCATCAGAATCGTCTTCACGTATAAACAGTAAGTATGCTAATATAGACACGGCCAGAAATAAAATTAGAACACCCGTTTAAGGTTTTACGATTTGCTCAAGATTTATGTTGAAACAGTGTATATGGATTACATCAAATGATTACATTTACATGTGAATATCTCGAGCGGTAGGGCACAGTCTTGCAGTATCGGCCGGGTTAAGTTTTTTTACTTTACTGTTAAACTTTAAAAGGTAAACATGAATGTTACTAGTTTATTATTATACCTCAATTCATGTTCCATGAATATCATAGTGTAATGATTTTTAATCTTTATTTGTAAACCTTAGAAACATCGAAAGTAAAAGAACTTAAATTTCAACGATTTTAGAAATACTATTTTTTTTTTTTTTTTTTTTTTTTTTTTTTTGCCCAAAGCTGTTTTACAGAGGGAGATTGCGCTGTAGTTTCTCTTCTAGATTCTCACACAGATGACAAAATGGCAGATATCGAAATAATTGACAGACGGATAGAAAAACATTTAAAATCGCTCAAAAGAGGAAAGGTCGCAAGGACCTGATGGGACAGCAGTCCGATTTTACACAGAGTACGCGAAGGAACTTTCCCCCATTACTTAAAGCTTCCGGGCTGAGATGCCGTGGACCATACATAAAACTTTTCCCTGACATTTCGCCCTCATCTGTGGAAGGCATCATCGGAGGTAAGGCGGCGTACTGCTACGAGAGCGAGTGTAAGCGTCGTATATATAGGCAAAACAGAGGGCGCCGCTGTCACGTGGTGTCGGCTGTGCTGTGGTCTCTGCTACTGCCAACCTCCTCGATTGAAATTAATCGATTGTCATGCTGTTGCTGCAGTGTTGACATCCATATCTTGTCAAGTTTGAGACCTTCCTCTTTCTTGTTTAAACTATTTCGATGTTTAAAAATCTCAATGGCCTCTCTGTACAAACGCGCATAATAATGCGACGTCTTTGCTGTGACGGACGCCTCGTTAAATTTTATTTCGTGCTCACCTTCTTGATACACGTGTTCCGCTACAGCCGATTTATCAGTATGTCCGAGGCGGCAGTTCCTTTTGTGTTCGCCCAGACGAGTATTGACACTTCTTTTAGTTGTACCTATATAAACTTGTCCACAACTGCACGGCATCTCAGCCCGGAAGCTTTAAATAATGACGATACCTACCGTGAAACCTTCATACTATGAACTTCCCCCTTCTTGCAGTGGTGTACCGTAGGTCTCTAGAAGAGCGTAGCGTTCCAAAAGATTGGAAAACGGCGCAGGTCATCCCCGTTTTCAAGAGGGGACGTCGAACATGTGTTTGGAACTATAGACCTATATCTCTAACTTCGGTCAGCTGTAGAATTTTGGAACACGTATTATGTTCGACTATAATGACTTTTCTGGAGATTAGAAATCTGCTGTGTAGGAATCAGCATGGGTTTCGAAAAAGGCGATCGTCTGAAACCCAGCTCGCACTATTCGTCCACGAGACTCAGAGGGCCGTAGACACGGGTTCTCAGGTGGATGCCGTGTTTCTAACTTCCTCAAGGCGTTTGATTCGGTTCCTCACAGTCGTGTAATGAACAAAGTAAGAGCATGTGGTCTATCAGAATAAATGTGTGACTGGATTGAGGAGTTCCTGTAAGCACGATGTCAGGTGTGCCACATGGGGAGTGTCGTGGGATCCTCGTTATTAACAATATATATAAATGAGCTTGTGGATAACATCGGAGGTTCACTGAGGATTTTTGCGGATGATGCTCTGGTATATAGAAAGGATGTAACAATGAAAAATGGAAAATGCAGGAGCATTTACAACGAATTGACGCAAGGGCTACGAAGAGACGAATACAGTAGACTGATCAAATCGATGTGGGTTGCCATCCTTATGAATGGATGAAGAAGTTTGCACAGGATAGAGTAGGGTGGAGAGCTGCATCATACCAGTATCCGTACTGAAGGCCGCAACAAAAACAACCACCTTCTATCGCCAACCTAGACTGATCAACGAGTTATTTATTAGTGGCCTTAAACCCAATCATCCATTTTACATACGACAGGTATTTTATCGGGTTCTTGGCACGATCTTTTGCTCAGATATGGCGAGGGTTGTTGTTGTATGCTCCACGAATCGATCTTTTACATAGACGCGCGAATCTGTACTGACTTTTACGCGTCTTCATTTGCTTGTGCAGAATTGATCGCCAACTGATCATGGAGGGCAAGCAACTGATGATTTCCCGCTGCCGGTTAAAAACGTGTGCGAACCGAAGGGACTGGAAATTGCGGGCGGTCGTTGCCCCTAAGTTCTTTCAGGAGAGAGAAAACTTACAGAAAATTTTAGCTACTTCTGCGCAGCGTTGTACAGGGCCAATCAGCGGAATCGATTTTAACAACGGCGGTAAGTTCGCTTCTGACTTTGAGACTTGGCTGCCGCTGGCAACGCATAAAGAATGTTAACAAATTCTACCACGTTTCCCAGAGGAAGAATGAAAAGAACTTCTTGTAACTTGAAGCCAAGCTGGCATATGACTACACTAGGACTTACTGTAGTATGTGAAAAGTAATGACCTTATTCATAACGGTAACCAAATGTATAATAAAATGAAATCAAATCCCCAGAAAAAATATTCATGCATTGAAATGTGACAGACACATGTATACCTGACAGAAATATAGAATAATGCAGTAATAAGCCATGAAACTACACTCCTATCACTACCACGAAAAGGCAGTACAATTTATTCTTATTCATCAATGATTCAATGTGGATTACTTTTGGAATGCCTATTATCTCATTAGATGTATATGGGACACCATCTGACGACTACACCTTTTTCAACCGAAGCACTTCGTGCATATTTTACCGACTTGTCTATAGCACATATTCTACATTACTCGCGTTACCAAGTAGCCTACTTCTATTTCCTCAGTATTTCTAACTACCGTCGAAGGCATTTTATAAATCCATAAAAACCCTCATAGAATTTAAAATGTTATGTAATAAGTCATTTCTATATATTGTGAAAGTAACATTTCCTTAGGGTCACTCACGATTCAGAACACTTGCCGTTCGGTGCCAACGGCCTTGCCATAGTGGGTACACCGCTTCCCGCTAGATCACCGAAGTGAAGCATTGGAGGGCTTGAGTAGCACTTAGATGGGTAACCGTCCGGGTCTGTCGAGTGCTGTTGGCAATCAGGGTTGCACTCAGCCCTCGTGAGGCCAACTGAGGAGCTACTTGACTGAGAAGTAGCGGCTCCGGTCACGAAAACTGACTTTAACGGCCGGGAGTGCGGGGCGCTGACCACGCCCCCCCTCACACCGCATCCGGTGACGCTGTGAGATGGGGGCTGTAATTAATTTTCCATATTAATCTGGTGTTACTGTATCTTTCTCTTTACGCTAATTATTGAAATATGAAACATTTTTCTCTGTAGATCTTTCTTTATTTCGATTTCTGTGCCATTGGAGACACGTCAGGCGTGATGAGCTCCTGGAATTGTAGTGCATTCTATGTTTATATTAAAATTCCGGGATTTTAATCTATATTGACGCAGCTTGGTTGCTAAAAAGTGGTTTTCCGTGTTGGGTACGGTCAGGTCGCGCAGATCAGAGACGCTCTTGGAGGTCTCCCCCTCCCACCAACTTTCGCTCGCCTTCAGGGAAGGACGAGAGGGGCTAGTTTTACCTGTTCGGTGCCACGGTACGTCCGGGGTGGCGGAGTATACCTGGCAGAATTTTTTAGTGGGGGTGGGACGCTTTACACAATGCTGGACCGCGGTTTACTGTGGGCGATAGCGGGGACTGCCTTTTTAGTCATTCAACAATTTCGCAAGAGAGGAATTTGCCGGATACAAAAAATAACAGAGTGCTCTGGGCACCGGGCTGTTTATGGAGACATATTGCCCTTAGGCGTTATCTAAAAAACTTCCTTGAAAGCAGCAGAGTTTGAACATAGTTAGTGTAAGAAATGGTTAGGTTGAGAGGAAAGCTTTCTGCCCGTCTGGCATCCCAGGGGTTTGGCTCCAGCGGCTGTATATATAGCACAACGTTAACATTTTTAGGTCGTATGATTGTAGCTAGGAGCAAGATGAAATTCCTTGCAGGGCATTCACCCTGGGAACGGTGAAATCCGCGGGAAGCTTTAGTGGTGTGGGCAGAGCCTCTTGGCAACTGCAGAGAACGCGTCCTGATTCGGCAGAGTATTTTTGTATGACAAAATGTTCAAATGTTTGTATATCTTATGGGACTTAACTACGGGGTCATCAGTCCCTAAACTTAAAAACTACTTATCCTTATCCTAAGAACGGCACAAATATCCATGCCGAGGGGAGGTTCGAACCCCCAACCGTAGTGGCCGGAGAGACGTGACTGGAGCGCCTCAGTCCCCTCGGCCACCGCGGCCGGCTTAGTATGACAGCTAAACAATTTGTCAACGGCTGTACGCCATCCGATTGGTTTGACTCTTAGCCGTTAGCAAAGATTGGTGCGTCTTTTGGCGTGTGGGTGTGGCCGCCCGTGACTTGCCGTGAGCTGCGGCAGAGCGCGAGGAGGTACGAGGACTCCTGTCTGAGCGTTCGAAGTGTACGGACCTCGGGAGACTCCGGTTTGAGCGTCCGAAGTGTACGGAGCTCGAGAGACTCCTTTGTGAGCGTCCGAAGTGTACGGACCTCGGGAGACACGCAAGACACCGTTTAGATTCGCGGGGAGGACATCGTCTTAAACGGTCCTCTGGTTAGACTTGTATTTGATTCCAAAGATTCGGACCTTGTAGAACTTGTGTTTACTTCACGGACGTTACATTGTCCGGTGGTTACACTGTGAGCGGCCACAGTTTAGTTTTCGTTTTGCTAGAAGTCTCTATTTGAGCATTGGCGCCTTTGCGAATCGGGCACCGTTTTTTTACAGATCTTAATACGCAAGTGACTGATCGATTTGTGCCAAGTGGCCTTTGTGTCACCTATGCAAAATATTGATTAGTCTACTAGCGTGATAGAATCGCACAGCAACTACCTAGCGACGACGACGCCGACGCCAGTGACGCTGTGTTAAGTTACATGTCGACCCTGCTAAACAGGTCGCAGCAGTTACGGTCGGACGGTTCTGACGTGAAAAACCCCGTGAATGAATCAGTAATACTGGACATATCGTTACAATAAAGAAATGGCTCAAACATTCGCCTACACAATGAACACAATAAGATATCCAATTATATCAACACCATCCTTACAATATTTACCGATTGAACTTGTCCACGCTGTTCTACAACACTATTCCCCTGATTTCCCACTAATCGTTTACAGTGAGAGACATAGACAGAAGGGTACTTTGTCTCGTGGCTGGCTCCAGGTTTTCTTGCTATTACTTATACATCTCACAACAAGCATTCCTATTTCCACATAATGGGCGTAATGAACATGAAGATTTTGAAAAAAATACGGAAAACAGATTACCAACAACACTGTAATTAAATGATTTGATCAAATAAATCTATTGGTAACTGGAAAGAGCATGAAACGGTACAATAAAGTACCATTGCAACTTTATATACTGTGTATCAGATAATTTAATTTTTAGATTTTCTATACCATCACGTCTAAAACGCCTGGAATTTCTTCTTTTCTAGTTTTTTTTAATTCTCAGAATTTTTTATTTACTTAAAGATTACTGATACACTTACCCCAAAGGTTCTTTTACACAAAATGAATTGCGTTAATAGTGATAATGTAATGCTATGATTTTCTTACTTCACTGCCTGTTTGACGTCCCTAGGAAACGCAAGACTTTGGGTACTTGCCACTTATAGAAATTTATGCGACCATTCGACATTTTAACGGCACGTTCATGTCATAAAAAACCGTAAAAAGGTAGAACATTGTAAAATAAATACCAATCTTCTAGGTTAGTTTAACATATTTATCTTATTCCTTTCATGCAGTAACGATGACACAAAGTATATTCATTCTTAAAAACTCAGGGGAAGTGAAAAGAGCCAATAGGGAGTTCTGGCGCAACATCGAAATCTTCAGCAGTTTGCGGAATGGATGCATTTCTGTCATGTCGTCGTTTGTCCCGTTTTTGCAGAATATTTTTTCGGCTATAGCGATTCGCAAGTTAGATGTTTCGCCGGATTCCCGATATTCACGGTGCACTCGAGAAATGGTCGTATGGGAAAATTCCCACGCCATCGCCACCTCGTAGAAGCTGTGTCCAATCTGTCTTGTGCGGACTAAAACAAGACGTTCAAACTTACTCAAATCCTGACAATCTACTTTTGTAGCAGCAGAATATAGTTTTATATGACTTCATCGAAGGGGGAAGAATCTTCCTTATTCGGGGGATATCGATGAAACATAGTTCTATAATGATGTTGGCACTAAAGAATGTCATCATGGCAAAGCAATTTCTAAGGGGCTTGTTTTCGAAAATTTATCTCCAGTTATACCAAACAGGTACATTTGTATGCGATTACTAAATAAACAAAAAAGTTTGTCCCGAGGTTCGTTCATTGACATTTAAATTCGAGAAATACAATTCAAATAAAAGTCATAGTAGAAAATATTTGACAGGAAAATTCGAACTTCTGTCATCTCGATATGTCATCTACAATGCTACCAATTTAGCAACAGGCGGCGTTACAAGAAACTGTGGGAATTATTTACTCATACCCGTACTCAGAAATTATCGAAGTCCAATATTTTCCTTCCGAGGCAGAAAAATCTAGAGTTGGTGCCCTGCAGACTGGAACAGTCTGTCACGGCGAATTATTAAACAACTGAGATCGTTTTAGAATGAATACTATTGAAATAACCAATTACAAGTCCTCACAACTATATGTGCTAATTACTGGCAGATTTAAACTACGTTACGGAGCAAAACATTCGATCAAAGAATATTTGTCTTTCGCAGGCACGCCCTCTACCAACTGAGCTATCCTGGCATGCCCCACGGCCAGTCCTCACACCTTTACTGCCGCCAGTACCTCACCTCCCACTTTTCAAACTTCACAGATGTTATCCTGCAAACCAGCATTTAATGTTAGAAACTATTTCAAAACTTGATATGATAACTCTTCAGAAACCCAAATGTACTTTGAGGAACTCTTAGAATTTGACTGAAAAGCCAACAATATTTTGGTCGTATGTTAAATATGTTAGGGGCAAAACACAAACAATACCCTCCCTACGTGATCCTGCCGATGATAGCGCTACTAAAAGCAGAGTTACTAAACACAGCTTTTCGAAACTCTTCCACCACAGAAGACGAAACCAATATTCCAGATTTCGAATTATAAACAGAGAACAGAATGAGTAACGTAGAAGTAGATATCTTCGGAATAGTGAAGCAACGTAACTCACTTAACAAGAAAAAGTCGTCTGATCCGGACTGTATACACATTAGATTTCTATCTGATTATGCTGAAGCGGTAACTCCATACTTGACAGCCATATACAACATCTTCCTTAAAGAAAGGTCTGTATCAAAAGACTGGAAAGGTGCACAGGTCACACCTATATTTAAGAATGGCAGTAAGAGTAACCCACTAAACTACAGGCCTATTTCATTGACGTCAATATGCAGCAGGGTTTTGGAACATATCTTGTATTCAAGTATTATGAATTATCTCTAACAAATTTAATTATTAACCCAAGGTCAACATGTATTTAGAAAATATCGTTCATTGAAACACAACTAGCTCTTTACTCACACGAAGCGATGAGTACCATCGACATGAGTTCTCAAATTGATTCCGTATTTCTTGATTTCCAAAAGGCTTTTGACACCGTGCTTCACAAACGGCTTTTAATCAAATTGCGTGGTTATGCTATATCGCCCCAAATTTGCCATTGGATATGGGATTTCCTGTAAGAGAGGACACAGTTTGTAGTAATCAATGGTAAGGCAGCGACTAAAACGGAGGTGATATCGGGCGTTGTCAGGTTGGTGATATAGGTCTTTTGCTGTTCCTTATTCGAAGAAAATCTAAGCAGCACTTTTAGGTTGTTTGCAGATGACGCCGTCATTTACCGTCTAGTAAAATCATCTGATGATCAAAACCAACTGCAGAATGATCTGCTTAAAATATCACTATGGAGAAAAAATTGGCAATCGACTATAAATATTGAGAAGTGTGAAGTCGTCCACATGAGTACGAAAAGAAATCCGTTAAACATTGTCTGCAAGATAAATCAATAAAAATTGAAGGCCGTAAACTAAACTAAATACCTAGGAATTACTATTACTTCAGACTTAAACTGGGAAGAAAACTTAGATAATGTCGTGGGAAAGGGTAACCAGAGATTGCTTTTTTTTTTTTTTTTTTTTTTTTTTTTTTTTTTTTTTTTTTTTTTTTTTTTTTTTTTTTTTTTTTTGGCAGAATCCTTAAAAGATGCAACAGAAGTTCTAAAGAAACTGCATACACTACGCTTGTCCATCCTTTTTTTTAGTATTGCTGCCTAGTGTGGGATCCATATCAGGTGAGTTTGACGGAGGAAATCGAAGGAGTCCAACGAAAGGCAGCTCATTTTGTATTGTCACGATAGAGGGGAGACAGGGTTACGGAAATGATACAGGACCTGGGATGGGAATCATTACAACAACGGCTCTTATCGCTGCGGCGCGGTCTACTTACGAAACTACTATCGCAACATTCTCCTCCGAATGCGAAAATGTATTGTTGACTCCCACATATATAGACATAAATGACCATCAGAATAAAATACGAGAAATCAGAGCTCGAACGGAGAGATTCAGATGTTCTTTCTTCCCGCGCGCTATTCGAGAATGGAATGGGAGATAAATTGTATAATGGTGGTTCGATGATCCCTCTGCCAGGCAATTAAATGTGATTTGCAGAGTATCCCATGTAGATGTAAATGTAGATGTAGGGATCAGGTATTAGATCAAAGAACTTAGGAAGTTAATTGAAACTCTATGTGGAATCTAAAACACGAACTGGATCGAAAGATCTTCATTGGAGCGAGCTAGTTTGGGAAGTATAGTAATTTTCAGGCTTCTTTTACTTAGGTATTTTGTTAGGACAGGAGTTTATCATAAGATTAGACGTTCACCTTATGGTGTATGAAATAAAAATATAGCGACCCGACGTTTAACTTTTTGAAGGGTTTTAAGACAAGAATGATGGGAATTTTGGGTAGCCAAAAGAAATTGTATAACCCGTTTATACGTATGAAAAGAACTGTTGTGCTTCATCCAGATTCACCTGAAGACGAACCAGTAATGATGTCAAACCTGTTGTATTTCTTAATGGAGGTGTCTGCATACAGCTGATGTAGCACCGGAATTTTCATTGTTGTCCAACTTTTTTTTTTTTTTAATTGATAGATTTGAAAGCATTTTTAGTCAAATATCTTCTACTCCACCAGGTCTTCTTGTACAGTAACGAATGAAATATAACTTTAATAAAACACAGTCTTGGTCCCAATGATTTCTTTTCTTTGACGCGTTTCGCGTCTGTGGGACATCATCAGAATCTGGAAAACATGTTTCGGAAAACTTTACTGGCCAAATCTTATCATGAACAGTGATAATAAGAATTAGATTACTACTGATCAAATAATCATGTTTTGCGTGATCAGCTGTGACAAGGATTTCGCGCTGAAGCCTGGCAGTGTCACCGTTTAAAGGTAGCACTGGCACCCGTCAAAAACTTATGTAAACAGCAAAATGCAAGTTAACTTAAAATGCGGTCTATTCTGCACGAGCCAGACAGTAAGAACTTAAAAGAAATTTTAAATAATTTCAAACTTTTCACTCTCCCTGTGCAGCGTATTATAATTAGCTGGTTGCCGAAACAAGATATTCTGTGATAACTAGCAAAAAAGAATAACCGGAGAAAGATGTGAAACTGAACGTATAAAGTAGATACATTTACTTGTAGTAATGTTACAGCATCAGTTAAGATAGCATAGAGATAGGCGCACTTGAATAAATTAGGACAGGCCGTGCAGTTGCATATCTGCCCTTCAGACTAGCCGCTGGTTAGTGATACTATTGGCCTCTTACATCTCTACATATAAAAGACAATAGCCCGACTGACTCATCATCGCCCAGCCCAAACCACTGAAGATATAAACTTGAAATTTGTAGAGGGTGTTCATCTTACTCTGTAGGCGTCGTTTAAGAAGCTATTTTTCGATATTCCGTTCGTAAGCGGGTGAAATAGGGGAAGAAACGTTATTTGAAAATACGTTGTTGTTTTGGCAATTTTGAAGCTAGGAACTACAAATTTTCGTATTTGGATTCGGGGTTCGAATTTAAAACAAACGTGTTTCGGTATTTTTGGAAACTCGACCAATAAGAGGGTGAAATAGGGGATGAAAAAATTGATTTTCAAAAATATGTTGCTGTTAACTCAAATTTCAAGCTATAAATACGAAAGTTAGTATATCGACTCTTGATCAGGATTAAAAAGACACGAGTTTTGGTATTTTTGGTAATTCAACAACTAAGGGGTAAAATAGGGGATCAAAAATTATTTTCGAAAACACATTGTTGTCAAGACAATTTTGAAGCTAGAGTTGCAAAAATTGGTATTTGTATTATTCGTTAGAATTTAAAAAATACATGTTTCAGTATTTTTGGAAATTCAACTAACAAGGGGATGAAATTGGAGAGAGGATGTTTTTCGAAAATCTTTTGCCATTAAGGCAATTTTGAAACTACAATCGCTTAAATTGGTATATGTTTTCTTGGTCAGAATTAAAAGGACACGTGATTCAGTATTTTCAGAAAATTAATCATTTAGGGGGTGAAATACGGGATGCGACATTTTTTTGAAAATACGTTGCTACTCAGCCAATTTTTAACCCAGAATTACAAAAAATACTTGCACACTTGGTTGGAATTTGCAAGACTCATGTTGGGGTACTTTCGAAATTCAACTATTAAGGGGTGCTATAGGGGGTCACAAGTAGTAAAATCTAATGTTCGCAAATCTTAAGAGACTTAACTACGGGGACATCAGTCCCTAAGGCTTACAAACTAATTAAACTAACATACTGAGGACAACACAACCACCCATGCCCTAGGGACGAATCGAACACCAGACGGCGAACAGCAGCGCGCACGGCAGTATGGTGCCTCTATACGCACGGCCATTCTGCCGCGGCTACAAGTAATATCACAACATTTCATTATGATAGTACTTAAGTTATATCTATGAAAATTTATGTTAAGAGGGAGAAATAACTGGTGCAGACCCACCAGCCTAAGCATGCGAAGCAGCGGGCGCTAAGCTAGTTCTTAATGTGGCAAGAGCCCGTTAGAGGCGCTTGACGTCAGGACGCATAGTCGAACAACCGTTACACTTAAGTTTTAAAATCATATAGCTCAGCAGGCGTTATTTCCGTTAATACCTAAGAAAATTTAAACACCGACTCTTATTCTTCACAGGATTGACGTAGATGAAATATCCTAAAACTAGCACTGGTCTTGCTATACAGAAGAGTATTGGCACATAAACCTCTAACATAAACATACTAAAATTATTTTAATTTTTGCGTTGACAAAGATGACAAATCTTACATAACAATTGTAATGTACCAGTCGTTTATTTTTATTATTAAATTAAACTTTAACCTTGTTTTTGGTGTATTTACATTCTATCTGCCTATTTTCTCGGTCACTTGTCCACAGAAGGTGCCTACCGCGAGCTACTGCAATGCAGCATGGCTCCCACACATTTGTATGTGGAATTACTTTTCTACGCAGGATTTACCCAATTTGAGAACACATATAGATTCCCGCCACGTGCGCCATAATCACGCCCGACAGCACTAATGAAATTTGAGAGTCATAAGATCTACCCGCCTAACGGATAACGTTACAAACGCATCTGAACTAATTAATCAGATCCAGTATCTCTATCAAATGGAACGGATACGTCACTCTGCTCTTTATGGTCCAGTGCACCATTGCAGACCACAGCAAGAACTTTAAGAGCTGAATTGAGTCATATGAAAATTCAGAAATTGTGTTGACACGCGTGTGGGGTAAAATCATTATTTATTAACAAATACTTTTAAATACTTGCCTTATCATGTCAATTTAAATGAGATTTTAGTATAAATGAGAATTTAAATACAACTTTAGTTTCAGTCATCTGTTAATACAACTGTATGAGCCTTGTAGCATGTTTTCGAAAAAAAAAAAAAAAAAGGTCAATCTCGCCACTTGCAAGGATACGGTAGCAAGGAATATTCTCAGTTTGCCGGCAATCATTTATCACATTCAAAGAAGGCATGCAAAGGAGGAATTAGTAAGCAAGCCAACTACACTGCTGGCTACACCAAGAAGAAATGGAGATGATAAACGGGTATTCATTGGACAAATATATTTTACTAGAACTGACATGTGATTTGATTTTCACGCAATTTTGGTGCATAGATCCTGAGAAATCGCCGCAGTGGAGTAGCCGAGCGGTCTAAAGCGTCTCGTTGCGGAGTGCGCGGTTGCTCGCCGTGGAGGTTCGAGTCCTCCCTGGGGCATGGGTGTGTGTTTTGTCCTTAGGTTAGTTTACCTAGGTTTAAGTAGTTCGTAAGCTACGGACTGATGACTACGCATTTTGGTCCAATAGATTTACAAACATTTGAACATTTTTCCTGACAAATCAGTACCCAGAACAACCACATCCGGCCGTAATAACGTCCTTTATCGCCTGGGCATTGAGTCAAACAGAGTTTGGATGGCGTGTAGAGGAACAGATGCCCATGCAGCAACAACACGATACCACAGTTCATCAAGAGTAGTGACTGGCGTATTGTGACGAGCCAGTTGCTCGGCCACCATTGACCAGATGTTTTCATTTGGTGAGAGATCTGGAGAATGTGCTGGCCAGGGCAGCAGTCGAACATTTTCCGTATCTAGAAAAGCCCGTAAAGGACCTGCAACATGGTCGGGCATTATCCTGCTGAAATATAGAGTTTCGCAGGGATCGAATGAAGGGTAGAGCCACGGATCGTAACACATCTGAAATGTAACGGCCACTGTTCGAAATGCCGTCGATGCGAAAAAGAAGTGACCGAGATATGTAACCAATGTCACCCATACCATCACGCTGGGTGATGCGCCAGTATGGCGATGACGAATACACGCTTCCAGTGGTTGTTCACCGCGATGTCGCCAAACACGGATGCGATCTTCTTAAAGCTTTAAACAGAACCTGAATTCATCCGAAAAAATGACGTTTTCGTGCAGCCAGGTTCGTCGTTGCTTACACCAACGCAGGCGTTCCTGTCTGTGATGCAGCGCCAAGGATAACTGCAGCCATGGTCTCTGACCTGATAGTCCATTCTGCTGCAAACGCCGTCGAACTGTTCATGCAGATGGTTGTTGTCTTGCAAACTTCCCCATCTGTTGACTCAGGCATCGAGACGTGGCTGCACGATCCGTTACAGCCATGAGGATAAGATGCCTGTCATCTGGACTGCTACTGATACGATTCCGTTGGGATCCAGCACGGCGTTCCGTATTGCCTACCTGAACCCATCGATTTCATATTCTGCTAACAGTCAATGGATCGCGACCAACGCGAGCAGCAATGTCGCGATACGATAAAATACAATCGCGATAGGCTACAATCTGACCTTTATCAAGTGATGGTATGCATTTCTCCTCCTTACACGACGCATCACAACAACGTTTCAGCAGGCAACGCCGGTAATTGCTGATTGTGTATGAGAAATCGGTTGGAAACTTTCCTCATGTCAGCACGTTGCAGGTGTCGCCACCAGCGCCAACCTTGTGTGAATGTTCTGAAAAGCTAATCATTTATTTGCATATCACAGCATCTTCTTCCTATTCGCGTCTGTAGCACGTCATCTTCGTGGTGTAGCAATTTTAATGCCCAAGAATGTAATTTGGATCGGCTTGGCCTTTGCGAGCCAGGGGACAGCAAATTGTTGTGGACGGACGCATTGGTTAAATACACAAAATATTACTCGAGTATGGGATTTGCATTACCGACCTACTGATTACTACGAGAATATGTCAGTGGATCACACAACATTACAATGCCCGTCGAAATGGTGGACATACGCGATCAGCGTGGCCCTAAACAAAAACCAAGTTAATTTTTCTTTTTTTTTTTTTTAATTTTGAACATAGCTGCTAACCAAGTTACTGAGATTTAAAAGACCACCACGCTGAATCTACACTAACTTCTACGGAATTTGGGTATCGTTATTTGAATACATCTCGTCTGGCAACATTATTACTAACCCGTGAGCCTATCATCATAGCACACAATCATTACAAAGCAAACCCAACAAAATTTAAGAATATCTACCAGGTGACACCTAATTGCTCGTAATTACTGTAACACTATTGCATGAGGAGGGTAATCAATGGCAACAGACCCTCCGTTAGCAGACTTACTTTGTGCTGGCCACCACGTGGCACAATACATCCTGATCACATTGCACAAAGACAACAGGCATAATTCAGAAATTAATCTTTCACATTTATGCATGAAACAAATCAAAAACACATAAGGAACAAATTATGACAAATAAACGACTTTCACTGCATCAACTGTACTCATAAACCGACATTTACCCGTTTCGCGCGCGAAGTCCTAGTTACAAAGAAAAATCACTGTAAATTTGAATAAAACACCTCAAAACAAATATTTACCGGAAACAACTGTAAAAACCCGTTCTATTAACTAATACTCCCCATTGTAATTCAATAAATACCCGACTTAGCAGCAACTTTGACCGGCGACAAAGCACACACCATCCCCTCGATCTATCTCAAAAAAAGTTAAAACTGATACCAGTTGATTACGCCCCCAACAGCCGGTAGTGAGAGCGTCAACATCAGCAACATTGTTGAAGATCTTCATCAAATAGTTACTAAAATTAAAATCTCCATGACACCGGCGAACAGCTCTCCTCTCGTCCGCACTCCATCGGGTCAGGAACCGATCTCTTTCTTCCGCTAGGCGCCACCACGGTCAACCGTCCCCTCTTCAAATTCGCGGAGGCGGAGTGCCATGATTGGCTGGACACAGGGAGTCCGTTACTCCACCACCTTCTCAACCCAGTGGCTTCACCAGATCGATCCTCTACTTCAAACAAAACCTCTGCTGCTAGGTAGTCCTTGTCGCCACTAACTACATTGCCACAACCAAAGATTACAATATTTCCCATGTTACCGACACCCAAAGAAATATTATTGCACTCGCACTACATAACACACAAGGATTGGGGAAATTTCGCCATCTCTGTTTCTACTATTGCATTTATAGTTTACAACACCTACCACAAAGTGTTGCTGGCCTTTCTCAAGTGAATAAATTCAAATTTCATGAAGGCAAGAATGATTCTTTATCGTTGACATAATGAGACAGCAGAGCAACGAAACGAAATGACAGTCTAGTTTCACAATCTTAAAGTCAAATGAACCTTTTAAAAACTGGCATCATGGTATCATTGTACTATTCGTTTCGAGTAATAAACTGATCACTAAGCACTCGTTTACTTAACAATTTCATGTTCCTCCAACAAATAAAGTTTTCACCCTTTCTGGCACAATGTAAGATAGAGAAGTCGTCTATAGTCGGCACCACCTACGAAGGCGGTCCAATTTTCAGGCTTTCTGCGCATCCCCCTCCATTACCGCAGTGACAGCCAATAATGTTCATTCTGCGGACGCGTGGCTGGCCGCGAGTTACGCAATGCTCCTCTCGCAGGTGCAGCTGTTGGCGCTCGGCCGCAGATTCTCCGCTCCACACTTCCCCTAACGCTCCGCCTCAATGCGCAGAAGCGCCCTCTTACAAGCTATACTATTTGACTGGTGCCCGGTGGCCTTTAAATGCTCGGCGAAGGTGTAATGCTGCTCTATTTGCCCCCCACCCTTTTAGCTACCCGGGTATCCATGTTTATAAATAGGTTTGCCATTTTGTAAGACAACTTACTCACAAACGGAAGCTTTACATTGAGGAGACTGCAACCCATTTCGTTGTGAAGTATTCTTACTAAGTCCTTTTTATACATTCCATCGACAATCCGTGATTTCACCAGATGTAATTAGCAGCATTGGCCGTTAATGTTTTATTTTAAAAAACCACAGATCGATTTCGATCACATAATGATCATCTTCAGTGTCCTTCCAACTACAGAACAATATCAAAGATCAGTATGGAATACACACAAATACAAATTGAACTGGAATACCACATTAAATATAATATACAGACACCATACATACCGACACCATACATACCGACACCATACATACCGAATCAAACCTCAAAAAAATCCGTGATTTATAACATAGCAGTAATGAACGTCAGGTTTTTAAGGCCATTATTAATGAGTGAAATACTAAGGGGGACATTGCAGAAGATGATCAATCATTGATCGGGAATGGCTCATTTTATGCTTATGTGCTTGGCATTAAGAGGCGTGAATAATAGCATGACTAGGATTTGACTTGCGGAAGATTCCAAACCAAATGGCACTGTATTGAAATTGCAGCTGTAGATCTAAGTAGTTAAGGCGTCAATCACAGACCATAACTTCATGTGTAAACGACAGATTAGGACGCAAGGATGTTGAGATATCGGTGTCAGGCCCATTAAACACCATGACTATGCAAAGTCAAGAAAAAAAAATTTAAAACATCGGTAGATTTTAAATTTATAGCTCCTATTTCCTATCTTATGTTGATATCTAGGAAATTAATGGTGAGATCTCCTAATTTCATGCTAACCTTTGTGGTTTGAATGCCACTGGTGCATATTTTCCATGAATTTCTGAACTTGTCTAGTGGAACCTTTCTACGTGTAAAGGATATCATCAATTCATCTGAACAGGTTGTGCCAGTAGGTCACTCATAACAGATTCTGTCTCCCACTTATTTCTGAATATTTCTGCTAGCAAGTGGCACAAGAGCCCATTGCCAAGCCATCTACCTGCTTGTAATACCTCCCTTGAAAGCATTAAGCAAGAGCGCCATGAGACAACCAAAGATGACAAATGTCAGAAGAATAGATAGTAAATACATGTGAGCGACGAGTAAGACGACATTAAATATACCACTGTGTGCAGGATTCAACGCATAGTCTAAGCAAAATTCTCCATCTCTATCATTCATATGGATGCAGATTTTAGCTTAAATCGTGCTTGGAATCCTGTTCTTGCTCTTGTCAAAAATAGAGGGATACATTTAATGTCATCTTACTCACTGACACTGATATTCACTGTGTATAATTCAGACAGTTATCATCTTTGCTTGTGTAATTGCGCTGTTAATTACTTGTACGTTGTGTGATATATTTCCTATTTTCATTTACAAAATTAACATTTTCATTTTTAAATTTCCATTCACCGTGCTTCCTGTCTGCACCTGCCTTGAAAGCCGGTTTTGAGCTTCAGACGAAATATTAAAAGTAGGCCACTGTACGAAATAAAAGCTTAATTCTGGTAGGAGGTATCCAGAAGAGAATTTACTGTTATAAAAACGCTTAATTTTAACGTTAAATTAGCAAATGATCCGTGTGACCTACCGGCTACTCCCTGCTGTGAAATCTTGTTCCCTGGCCCAAATTGAGATCTGACTTGGTTCAAATTACTCTAATAACAGGAAGTTAACGATACAGTGGCCAATATACGTAGCAGCTGACACGAAATTACACAAAGGCATTAACAAACAAGCCACCACAATTAAAGTTATTTCATAAAGGTGGCTAAGAAAAACATTTATGATGCAACGGAACTTATCATAAAAAATTGCATCTGAACTTGTTCTCAGCACTGGTGAAAAACAATATTAAAGAAAAGGGGGAAGGTGCTCGAAAACTACAATTTATAGGCAAGTCAAAATTATACTGAACTTAACTTGTTTATTCAGGTCGAACAGAAGCAAAATGGAGAACCAATTTTGTTAATACAATTAATGTGCATCCCATGTACATGAGTTAATACTGACGATGCCCAGCATTGAATTTAACATAAATTACACAAAACTTAATGCTACTGGGCGGAAGGATTTACAAACAACACTCACTCGCTCACACACAAGCAATGCAACAGCGAAACTCACCAAAACCATCGTGCTGAAGCGAGGCAGAAGCAGGCGCCGCTATCGTATGAGAAATTCAGCAAACCCGGAGGTAACACACAACAAAATATACAATAAAACTGCGAAGATAACTCTGGTTTGTCGTGCCTGATTGGAGATGGTGCGTGAGTATAGCTAAGTTAAGTTGCATCTAGATTAGACCACGAGCAAACACGCTAACGGCGACACACAACTACGTTACATGATCGCACTCCACTGAAGGTGAAGTGGTTAAAAATCGGATACATTACACAAAATCACGGCGGACTCTTAAGTTGCAATCTGAGGGTAAACTATCTAGGCACTGGTGAATTCAGTGGCGTGAATTCAGGTCACTAGCAACAAAACTCTGAAGTCGGAGTTCGTACCCATGTGGTTTCGAGAACCATAAAAATGTATAAAAATCAATTTCCGAAAAATAAAGAAATTAACTATGGCATGCAACCCCTAGAACTGCGTAGAATTTCATAAGGAAGCTACTGAAATGCAACAACAAGCAATTGGGAGCGTTCACAGAGACGGAAAAAGTGCAGTCTCAAAACCCGGAAAAGGGGAATAATTACAAAGTCGGAAAAATAAAAATAAAAACTACGACATGCAAGCCGTAGAAATACATAGAGTTTCATAAGCAAGCTACTGAAGGAGGTAGTACAAGGCTCGGAGAGAATTACTGATAAATGAATAAGTGCATACTACAAGTTCGGAGAAGAAATAGCAAAATTAAAATGGGCGGGGAGAGAAGGTCGCGAAATGTTTGTGGAAATCAGAAGGATATACGCATAGTTATATGCCTGATGGGCGTGGAACAAACAATAGTGGAAGCTGAAGGCTTTGTTCTAAGAACCGACCACGTGGAACACATATCACTCACGGAAGGAAACGATAAAAGAAATTTAAATGCACTGTACAAAAATGAACATATCGTCTGTTAGAAACCGGGTCCCACAATTCTAAAAGGAATTTACACATAGTTCGTACACCGCCACATAATCATAAAAGGTTTGAATATACCAGGCCATTATCAAACTGCAACTAGTAACACAGACACCGCATTTATCTGTTGGAAATCACTGGATTAAAATACTGGAACACATTTCCGCACACGATCGGAAGTAATATTCCAGAAAATGAATCTAAGTTCAAGAGTCTAAGTTAAACATGCTAGACCACGAATAGCTACTATCTCTGCGGGCACAAGAGCAGAACCAACCTTACCTCACCATGATCCCAGCACAAAGTGAAGGCCTAACAGCCAGGAGGCGCGAAAAAGCTACCAGAAACTGGGGAACGCAAGACACAGCGGTGGTGGGGACGTGAGACTCGCCCTGGAGAGGGCTCGTCAACTAGCTTGTAACCAAAGGGTGTAGAAACCTCTTTGTTCGCATCAGCAGCAGAGGTTGGTAACGACTAACTATCGACTCTGAGCCAGAGAGAACCATGCAAAGTGAGCTATCACTACCCACATGCAGACAGCTATTATATTCTCGCACATCCACTTAAAAGTAAAACACATTCTCACAGGGACAATAATGAATTATTAAAATAACAAAACCCTAGCAATATTAACTAACATTTTAGAAAAAAAAAATATTTTTAAAAAATGAATTAAAAATGCTATTCCTCATCCCTTGAAAAGAGTGGGGTTCTAGTTTTAACAAAATGCTAATCTAGCGACATCAAATAAATTACAATTATATAAAAAATATATGGAAGACGACAACGGTCGTCTTTTAATATTGGTACTCGTTGGTGCTCTCACACAGCTGCAACTTTTTCGAATACTCAGTACGCCGGAAAAAGCTCTGGTTTTACATTGTTTAATTCTAGAGATATATTTTCATTTAAAAACTATCTAAAACCGGGAAGAAGCAGTTTTTCTTGGGGTAGAAAATGAATTACATTGCAGTCAGTAAGTGGTTGCTTTGTTAGTAAAAACACCACGTGTGCTTTTTCGCGTCATGAATGACGTGAAGAGTCAGTATTTTTAAATTACGACGCACTGTGCAGGGTGGTGGCATTCCCAGGTGAGCAGCAGTATGAAAGTCAGCGTGACAACTAGCGGGCCGTGCGAGGCTGGCGTTGACTGGTGGCCCACGTCAGGCCGCGGCGAGGAGTGGACTGCCTCCGCCACAGGCACGTAGCTCTCCGGGAGAGCTTTCGGTCATAAAACAGGGCGGGGCTCCCTGAAGCGTCCATGGCTTCCATCTGTCGCTCTCGGGGCAGAAGGAAGTCGGGCCTATGGAGGAGAGCTTCGGTCCTACTGCAACAGTTCAGCAATGCTGTAAAGCAGTCTACCACATCAACAGCAAAGGAAATTGAAAGCATACATATCTAATAATCTACTCGTAGAGGCGTATTAGTGTTTGATTACAACTCAACTCTGAACTTTATTCATAAGTCTAACTATTTCGGAGATTATTCCTCGTATTCGGCTGTAAATAATATCAGAACTTTTGCTGCACAGTTAAGAATCACATACGACACATGCTTCAGAAGATATGATGTCATAAACAGTAGGAATTGTAAAAAGACTGCTATGTAATGCGGAGAGACTTTATAAAAACGCTATATGAGAATGAGAGTACTAAGCAACTTGAAACATACTTTAAACATTATTTCACACCTGTATTAAACTTTTTCTCGTTAACAACCGAAGCAAAATTATGAAAGGAAAAATTTTTCTCGTTTACAATTGTTCTGCTGTTTATGGAGTAAAACTACGGCGTTCGGTGTGACGTTACAATTTATAATTTTTACCCTACAAATTGTAGCCACAGGAAATTTTACTGACAGTATACACGTATATAGTTGAGTGTGCCTTCTAAATTAATTCACAGTGCAACACGTAGTTCATGAGATATGAGCACATAAACAGTAAATTTCCGCTGTTCATGGACTAAAACTATGGAATTCGGTATGAAGTCAAAATTTATAATTTCTACACTACAAAGTGTAGCCACAGGCAATTTTACTGACAGTGTACACGCATATAGTTGAGTGTACCTTCTAAATTGTATCACAGTACGTTGTTCGTGAGATATGAACGCATAAACAGTAACGTTCATGGAAAACCGCCCCATCACGCACCAAGTTTTAATCTATTACTTCTTTACTACTAATTTTATTCTTAAGAGATTTTACATACATACAGCCCTAATACAAATGAATATATACCTGAAAATGGCAGAAATAAATATATAAATATCCGGACAACGCCGGGTGTTCAGTTACTGGTCAATACACTGCATCGTGAGCGACTTAAATTTACTATACAATAAATTTATAGAAACCTTATACTAAATAGCAAGCTGGAGTTCTTGTGGTTTTGCTAGTGTCAAATTTACGTCCTGTAATATTCGACAAGTAACCATACTTACCACGCGAAGTTTGTCAATTGTGAATATTTTCTGTGGTAAAAGGTACATTGGGCATTCTTTTTGTATTTTGGCCCTTTTCTTTCGCCGAAGTATTCCGACTTCCTCGTGGCCCCAGCCCTGCCATCTCGTTGTTGGTGCCCTCACGTCTATTCTACCCAATAATCAAATCAAATAGCAAGACAAATATACCGCAACTTGCTGTAGCGAATAATTGACCAACAGAAAGCTCCAACCCTAGGGCCAATCCTCCACAATGCCGTAAGCTGCCGACTGCGAACAGCGGGAAAATTCAGGAAAGCTTCGGCGGCCATTGTAGTGGCAAACTTCCGCGCGAACTTTAAACTCTTTTAATTACACTGTGTATTCATTCGAGTTACATCGCAAAAAACTACGTTACATTAAAACATAACACTACGAAAAGAGCTTCAGCCTCTTTGAATGTGCAGCAACAATCAGTTGAGTCCAAAATTATCTCTCATACAGTCGCCCAAGAGCGTTTCTACTTCCTAATTAAATCGAATTATTCCTTTTAGTCTTTTAGTGTCCTAAGTACACGATATCAATTTACCGTCAGACACGACTTTTTTGGCACTTTCTTAGTATATTCAGCGATTGTGAAACTTTTATACAGACATTAATTTGCGAAGAATTTCACTACACTTGACGTCATTGTCTTTAATTTCTGTATTACAAATTTGTGATATTAATTTCATAAAAACAATTCGAAATGCAGTGAGGCAAATGATCTCGTGACCCCAATAGTTCTTTTACACCATCACAAAATGAAACTTTGTTTTTTCTTTTCTTAAACAGATCTGTGCAGTTAAACGCTGTGCAGCTTATCGCCATCGTGCTTTATGTATACTGCAATAGTCAAAGTGTACAGCCGTGACTACCAACTGAGTATACAGGGTGTCCTATTTGTCTTCATCACGCAAAACTATCTCTGCAACAACATCTATTGTAAAATGACTTTTACCGTTATCACTGTAAGGTAGGCACTCATGTATATAAATATTTTGAAACATTCTAAAACGAAATCATATGTATTTTTTAATACAAACTTCTGTGTTTTCCAATAAACGCCCTATATTATTTCATCAACGATCTGTAGCATGACAAAAATCATATAAACAATGGCGTTGATTGTATCGCAATAGGTCAATTACATCTCGAGATATTTCGAAAAAATGTTGACGCTTGATTACGCGAAATGCGAAGCTAGCGCACGTCCTTAGCAGCATGGGGTGCACGCCTGAGTCTCGGGACGTGCGATAGGCACGCGTCTCGCCTATGGCAAGCTTCAACTTCGCTTCGCTATATCTCAGGATATAATTGACGTATTGCGATTAAATTAACGCATTTGTTCATGTTATTTTTCATGCTGTAGATCGTTGATGAATCAATACAGAGCGTTCATTTAAAAACAGCGTCTAAGCTTATCATAAACTCCTCCCATAACAAAATACCTAAGTAAAAGAAGCCTGAAAATTTCTGTACCTCCAAAACTAGGTGGCTCCAATGAAGATCTTCATTCGATCCTGTGTTTTAGATTTCACAAAGAGTTTCAATTAACTTCGTACGTACATTGACCTAATACTCGATTCGTACATCAACATAGAATCATTTCAATTTATTGATATTGTACGATGTTTTAGATTTAATTATTTTTAATTGAAAAACTACACATAAAACTTCTACTTTCTTTATTCTCTATCTTGACATACCTGAATGATATTAAATATTCACTCTACATCCACATAGCATACTCTGCAAATCACATTTAAGTGCCTGACAGAGGGTAATCGAACCGCCTTCATACTATATATCTCACATTCCAGTCTCGAATAGCGCGCCGGATAAAAGAACAACTGAATCTCTCCGTTCGAGCTCTGATATCTCGTATTTTATTCTGATGATAATTTCTGTCTATATAAGTGGGAATCAACTATATATTTTCGCATTCGGAGGAGGATGTTGGTGATTGGAGTATCGTAAGTAGACCACGCTGCAACGATAAACGCCGTTGTTGTAATGATTCCCATCCCAGATCCTGTATCATTTCCGTGACGCTGTCTCTCATGTATCGTGACAATACAAAACCTACTGCCCTTCTGTGGACTCTTTCTTCCGCGGTGGCCGAGGGGACTGAGACGCTCCAGTCACGGTCTGCACGGCCACTACGGTCGGGGGTTCGAATCCCCCCTCGGGCATGGATATTTGTGCCGTCCTTAGTGTTAGCTAGTTCATAAGTAGTTTGTAAGTTTAGGGACTGATGACCCCGTAGTTAAGTCCCATAAGCGATACAAACATTTGAACATTTGATTTTTTGACTCTTTCTTTTTCCTCCGTCAAACCCACCTGATACGGATACCACACTAGGCAGCAATACTCGCAAAAAGGACGGACAAGCGTAGTGTATGCAGTTTCTTTAGTACATCTGTTGCATCTTTTAAGGATTCTGCCAAAAAACGCAGTCCCATAAGCTTACAAACATTTGAATATTTCGTGAAAAACATAAAAACAGGAAATATTTACCACCTTCACCTGCTAAACTGAAAAAAGGAAAAATACAATTTAAGTCTTGTGGAACACTGTTGGCACTGAAATGGATTGAGACAGTAACCAAGTCTGGATGCTTTCCTCTGTAAATGGACCAGAGTTTGTTCAGACGGAAAAAAAGAATTATAAATTGGGAGAAAATAAAGTGAAACCCACTTGCATAGTTAATTAGAATAATTCAATGGTTTCTGTTGATAGGAATGACATGAAGTTCTGTACAGTGCATACGGAAGACCATGAAATGCTACAAGAAAGTATTCTTTCATTTAATTGACTTGTATGTGCTCAATCCAAAAACTATGTTTGATATGCAAAACAAACAGAATATATTAGCGGAATTCCACTTGGAACTAATAAGTCAGTTGCTCGAGAAGTTTCATTCAGAAACATCTAAAACCCAGATGCCACGCCACCAAAAGAGGACTGGAAAATAAAGAAGGACTTATCCTGGATTATTCGAACCAACAGAGAAAAAGGAGGCACCGCAGAGACACTGTGTAGTGTGTACTGATCGTTCAATAGAGAAAATGACACGCATCAGACGCAAAAGGAAGTATTAGCTTCCTCAAGTACATTGAATGTTTAAGGGAAAAAAGAAGAAGAAGAATAGAAAAAAAAAAGAAAAGAAAATGAAAACAATAAAAGTAACAAAAAAAGTTTTTAACTCAGCCAGTGACAGTCTACAGCCTGCGTCAAAAATTAGGATGGGGAAGCACTAAGTCAAACTGTATTACTCCGTGAACAACTGGAAAAAAATCCATGAGCAGAAATCATGTAGACGCTTATTATCGGAATAGTGAATTGAATTTAGGCTTTAATTTCAAACGAAGCAGTAGGCCTATCAATATGTGTATTTTATTATTTCCATTTCCTTTTTATATCATTATTTTTCTCGTTTAATTCTTCATTAGGCAATGTGGCAGAACATAGACTTAAAGTTCAATAAATATTTTTATTTCCGATTACAGCTAGTTTTGCAGGTTTTCTCCAAGAACATCTCACTTTAAAACGAAATGTTGCGAAACATACTCGTGTGATGTTAATGAAACCATAATTCGTTGTAGTAATATTTATTGTTTACGTACATCTCAAGTTATAGTTTTTTTTTTTTTTCAATCCCAAATAAAAAAATTATTATAATTAAATCTTTTCGTTCTCAGCCGAGGTTAATCTTACTACAGACAGTGTAGTTTGCATTTGAAAGACTCTTTTGTGCCACAGACTGCAACTACAGTTGCAGAGCAGTGTGATGCTGGTTTTATAAACAGTGTTACTGGGGGCAGACGTGTGGCACTGCTACGCGCGACTAGCGTGCAGCGGCCGCAGCCCACAGCGGCGGTGAGGCCGAGCCAGTCGCAGCAACACCACCTAGAAACAAGGCCTTACAACAGGCCGTGCTACGTCACACTGACCAGGCCGCGGCCGCCAGCTCAATGGCTCACTGCCTAGTAGCGGCCAGCTAGTAAGCTGGCGGCTGCGGCCTGGTCAGTGTGACGTAGCAAGGCCTGTTGTAAGGCCTTGTTTCTAGGTGGTGTTGGTCGCAGCCGCTCAGGCCCAGAGCTGGTCTCGCACCGTCAGGCAGCCAGGAAGGCAGGTCGCCGCAAAACAGTTAAATTGACGTGCTACGACACACCTCACTATTTGGAAACGCAGCGGTCTACCATACGCATTACACTTTTCGTTGGGATGGAGCTTGGTGGGGTGGGTCAGACCAATACCACCTAGAGACAAGCCCTCACAACAGCCCGTGCTTCATCACACTGACCATGCCGCTGCCGCCAGCTGAATGGCTGGCCGGTGTGGCGCGCCCACTACCTCGTAGCAGCCAGCCATTCAGCTGGTGGCCATGGTATGGTCAGTGTGACGAAGCACGGGCTGTTGTGAGGGCTTGTCTCTAGATGGTTTTGGTCAGACTGAATGGCTGGCCGTTGGGGCATGCCCACTGCCTCATAGCAACCAGCCATTCAGCTGTCGGCCGCGGCCTTGTCAGTGTGACTTAACACGGGCTGTTGTGAGGCCTTGTCTCTAGGTGGGGTTGGTCAGACACGGTGCTCCTCTTGAGGCGCGTATCTACCGCTCGCCGGTTGAAAGAATGCATTGTTGCCGCTGGATACGAAACGCTTCTGCCTTGTCCTTTGAGGTCTGCCACAGTGATTGTTGTCTGGTAGCCGATCTGCGTGCTGGCTCCACCAACTCCGTCCGTCCGACGTTTCTGAAATGTCGAATTGTCTTAATTTCTCGCTGTATACGCTTTGACACACAGCATACTCAAATATCTAAGCGCATTTACTGTGTGCAGTCCTTGGTGACGCTCTAACTATGGAGCATTTA
Source organism: Locusta migratoria (assembly GCA_026315105.1). Lineage (NCBI taxonomy): Eukaryota > Metazoa > Arthropoda > Insecta > Orthoptera > Acrididae > Locusta > Locusta migratoria. The sequence continues at coordinate 220,510,516 of CM048751.1, read as the reverse complement.
CATTACCTGATAATTGTCAAGCTTGTCACATTACTCAATCTACAATTCATTATAATATTACATACTTAAATCCAAACGACATAAATTGATGTACAAAGATGAACATCCTATGTTAACTAATTGGCTTTACTATTGACTTTCATGATATTTTTTTACAGAAATAAAATTCAGTAACATCGGTAATATGGTTTTTGGTCAGTTATGTAACGTAATCTCACTTTTTTGCCTGTTTTTGCTGAATCCAACTCATATACATTAGGATGCTTTGTATTTTTTATTCTGTAAGGTCCAGTATAATACTTGTAAAACTTCTTCCACTCATCATCGTCTCAATTTCCAAAATTTTCAACATAGTTACTATTGTCAGCGACCGTTAAAACGTCAAAGTATAAAAATGCAGCCCTCGGTCGCAAAATTAAAATTATTTAACTTCTTTTAATTTATAATTTCTGACGAAGGCAATCGTAGTTATTGCCGAAACCAGTTTAAATAATTTTAATTTTGCGGCCGAGGGCTTCATTCTATTCTTTGTTTTTTATTGCTCATACACGCTAAGTCTCCCACGCGGAATCTTCTTTCCTTATGCAACGTATTATATAGTTTATTTCTCATTTCTGCTTGGTGCTTTAAATTCTTCAGAGCTTCATTGTATATTTGTCTTCTGTTCATTGCGCCCTTCCTCCTGGAATCCTTATGTTCTCCCAAAGGTTTTTTTTTAGGTTCCCTATTGTAGCTGTACAGGTGCGTATCTCCTTGATGTATGTACTAAGTTATACATCGTATCTTCAAATGGTTTGAAATATACATCCCACATTCTTAGATGCCATTAGGAATCGTCATTCCCACGTTATTCTCTCAGCTGGGTTCGTCTGAGGCCTGTACTTGCTTATAAAAATGTTTCATTTTGCATTTCTGCAACATAATTCGCCATCTTTCTGATCGGTACTGATAACTATTGTCACTCAGTATATGACAAACATTACGATACTTCGGTAGTACATATCTGTTGCTTTTACGCGACATGATTAGTGGTCCATATAAATCTGTGGCCAAACTTTCCTTTTCTCGATTAGGAATGATTGCATACCGCTTTGATTCTTGTGATGTCGTGCTCGGTTTCATTTACTGATATGCCTTACAAAATTTTAAAACTTGTGCACCCTTTTCTTGCATTTGAGGAATACAATAATATTGATAGAGCTTTGCCTTACATTTCATCATTCCACAATGTCCAAATCTGCCACTTATGCACCAAATTAATTTATATATCAATTTGTCCGGTATCCATATTTTCCACTGTTCCTTGTCACTGAAATTCTTAAAATGGAGAGCTCCTTTAGTTACTTTTTAATGCTGTTGGAATTTTTGGTTCTGCCTATCCAACAATTTACGTTTCATTTCGCTGATACGCAAATCTTTCTTTTCTTGTTCTAAAATATCTTTTAGCTGCTCTTTGATATAATTTTCAAATGGCGCTCCCTCAATCAACATTACTATGACTTTGTCCTTGTTCCACTCCTCAGTCTCTTTCCTTATTTCCTTCACTGGTATTCTCGACAAACAATTGATCACTACATTTTCTCTTCCTGGTACGTAGATTATCTCTGACTCATATTGTTGCAAATATAAGATCCAGCTATTCAATCTTCCAGAAATAAGTTTTCCTTGTATTAGAAATTTTAATGCACAGTGGTCGTAAAATATTTTTGTTTTTCTTCCGCCCAGATAAATGTGATACTTTTTGAAGGCCCACATCACTGCGAAACACTTCTGTCCCGTTACCATATACTTTAATTCCGCTGCACTTAAAACTCTACTTCCGAATGCAATGATACGATGTTTTCTGTCATTATCAGTTTGCGTCCACACTCAAACAGAATTGTTCAAAAAATGTTCAGATGTTTGTAAATCTATCGTACCAAACTGCGTGGTCATCAGTCCGTAGCTTACAAACTACTTAAACCTAAGTAAACTAACCTAAGGACAACACACACACACACCCATGCCCCAGGGAGGACTCGAACCTCCACGGCGAGCAACCGCGCGCTCCACAGCGAGACGCTTTATACCGCTCGGCTACCCCACCGCGGCAAACAGAATTGCAATGAAGTATCGGGATGACATAATATTTGCGCCTCAAGTAGACTTTCTTTAATAATATCAAATTCCTTTTGACGTTTTGCAGTCCACTCCCATACTTCTACTTTTTCAGTAATTCATGTAAATGAGGTGCCGTCAGTGCATTTGCTATTATGTATTTACGATAAAACCCGATTATACTGAGAAATGATGTAGTTTTCTTGATGTTCTTCGACTGATTACACCTTCTCAGGGTCCGGTGCTACACCCTCTTTAGTAATTACATGCTCTAAAAACTAGATGTCACACTTACAGAACTGTGATTTGTCCAGATTGGTTGTCATCCCATTGTTCTCGAATTTTATTAACACTTGTTCCAAAAGTTCGAAATACTCATTCCAGCCTCGACTTCCAATAATCACATCGTCTACGTACACTATGTTATTTTTGTATGAGTCATTCTCCTAACACATGGTCCAAATCTCTTACGAATGCAGCAGTACTGATTTTTAGTCCAAATGGTGACCGACAAAACTAATAACACTTCCATTTATCAGAAACGCAGAGTACGGCCTCCTATTTCTACTAAATTTCATTTTCCAGAATGTGCTTAGCAGATCTAGTCCTGCCAAAATTTTCAGATTATGAAGATTTGCCAACAATTTGTCAGTTCTTAAGGGACGATCGTTTTATGATTAATGTTGTCGAGATGTCACGCATCCAGCACAAGTCTTATTTCTCCGTTACGTTTAATGATGGGTACTACCGGGTCATTGAATCTGGGAGTACTGCGGCGTGATCTGCTTGCGAAGTTTCAATCACCGACTTTTAGTTCTGAATGTGAAAATACTTTGTTAGCACCCACCTACTTAGGGAGACATGACCATCCCAATAAAATAAGAGAAAACATATTGAAAACGGAACGATTTAGGTGTTCTTTCTTCCCGCGCGCTATTAGAGAATGGAACGGTAGAGAAAAGTTATGAAAGTGGTTAATGAACCCTCTGCCAGGCACGTGAATGTGATTTGCATTGTAGATGTAGATGAAGTACTACTTTCAGTCACATTATTTCTCAACATTCTCCGTATTTCTCTGTCAACTTGTTCTTTTAATGCGAAAGGAACTTTTTTTAATGTTTCATTATTTTTTACGTGAAATCCATATTCTTAACCTTTGATACAACCATTGATACTTCATCAACATATCGCCTAACTGCACAAGCCGATTTTCTGGAACATTCTCAGTATTTACCATATTCTGTCGTATTCCGGTGATGACGTTCTTAACCTATTTACTATCAATCTTGGATTCTTCTTCCTCCATATTTAAGTCTGCTTTCACGCTCTCCGTATTAATGATGTTAATTAGTCCTTTTTACAAGATTTTTTGCTATTCTGCTCCCATATCTTTATCTGCTCATTTTGCCTCCATACGATGTACTTCTGTTTGTAACTTATAATCATTTTCAGTTTGGACATGACTTTAGATCCTTTCATAATATCAGTCTTTCGTTCTTTCAGAACCACGTACAGTTCACTCAAAACCTCTCTATTAATCTTGCTTTCTAGTGCTATCTCTTTTCACACCTCCGTCTTTTGTCCTGGTATAATTGAGGTTGTTAAGGTATCACACTCTCGTTGTTCAGTTATCCGTATTTCTCTCTTACAAATGTTATACAAGTATTCGTCAATCGCATTAACCTCACTTCTTGTGTCGGCAACTACTGATACTACTTTCTCACCAATTAGTGCCGTCATCATTGGGTACATACTGGGCTCTTGAGTTTCTACGTCCTCTTCCAAAAGGAAATGTACTTTATTTACATAAGCAAACGCCACACGCTTACGATTCTCCTCCACATGTTTTTGTTTCATGTTTGACACTTCCGCATCAAAATCTTCTCTGTCTGGTCGGTTAATTTCATTATAACTGCCGGTGTTTCTAAAGCTTCTCCTTTTAAATTTGCTATATTTCGCGTGCCCTTCATGTATGTCTTCTCTGACATCTGCTCTTCCATCGTTAGTGTCATTTTTTACTCTTACTTTGTGCCTTTGGCGTACAAAGGTTGCCACCTTTGGTCGGTTTCCTTTGTTGTACCTTTGGCGTCGTGGTTTCCCAATGCTTCCGTCGTTACATCTCCATTGTTGTATTCGTTTTTTTTCTCCTTAAATTTCTGGTGCTCTGGTTCTTCAATGTCTGGTGGCATTATGCTTCCTATTCTATGGTATTTTTCTGCACCCTCTATTATTTTTTAATGATCCCTCTTCGTCATTCAGTTTCATATTTGGTGACTATTTCATTTTGACCTTATGCTCCTTGCGATGCTGCATGAAGTTTACAATTGCCTAATTACGTCGTACATCTTTCTCGTCGGACATTGTGTCGCTGCTTCCTTCAGAATCCGTAAAATCCATATCAGTCCACTCTTTATAGTCATTTTCTGTTGCAAATCTTCTTCCACTGAATTTTGTTGTTCAGACACTTCAGTACATTTGACATTGAAAATATTGTGTTCATATTCCTTTTGTTTGAGCAGTTTCGTTATATACTCCGTTCCTTTGCCTCCAAATACTAATTGGTTGTTTTCAAAACCCACAATAGTTCTGTTTCTGTAACCAATCAGATCCAGTCATAAATGGTACGTTTATATTCCCCATAATTTTAAATTATTGATGAAACAGGTGGTCAGTTTCATTTATTTTGAAGGGTAAGAAGATTCTCACGTGTGCTTCCACATGTTCGGTAGAAAATGTTCCAAATACTTTCAATCTTTCTGATCGCAACTCTTCAATCCAATCTACTTGTCTCCTAAAGTATTCGTATAGTTTCCTTAACATTATTGAAATTACAGATTCCGTGTCTAGTAGCGCTTCTTATCTTTTGTGCTCTACTGCTTTCTCTTGAACCATGCTCCTGCAAATGCAGAGTCGATTTTCTTAAATACGGATTTGGCTTGTGTTAATATTGACGGGGTGGCCAGATGCCCTTCCTCAAAATGTTCAAATGTTTGTATAGCTTATGGGACTTAACTACGGGGTTATCAAGTCCCTAAACTTACAAACTACTTAAGAACTAGCTAATACTAAGGACGGCACAAATATCCATGCCCGAGGGGGGATTCGAACCCCCGACCGTAGTGGCCGTGTAGACCGTGACTGACGCGCCTCAGTCTCCTCGGCCACCGCGGCCGATGCCCTTCCTGTTCCCACCCCTTGCCCCCAGGCGGAAATGTGTACCGCAAATGTCTGCATATAGTGTTATATGTGGGTGAAAGTGTAAAGTGTTACGAAATGTTTGCGAATCATGTATCTTGGGGGGGGGGGCGCTTGGCGACCAGCCCGGTATTCACCTAGGGGGATGTGAAAAACCGCCTAAAACCCACATCCAGGCTGGTCGGCTCTGCGACCACTCTCGTTTATCCGCCGGGCGGATTCGAACCGGGGCCGGTGCGACTCCCCGACTCGGAAAGCGGTGCTTTAGACAACACAGCTAACCAAGCAAGTCCCACGGATATCTAATACCAAATTATCTATGCTGACAGCTATTATGGATTCCAGTTCTGGAGTATTTGCTTCTTTTTTGTTGAAGGAATTTCGGAAAGCAGTGTTTAGCAATTCTGCACTGTCCAGTAGTCATACTGCATATGAACGTGTAACTGAACAGTCTGTGGATGAATTACTCAGTCGGTAGAACGTAGTGCTGGCGCAAGTACGCGTAGAATTTCTGCACATATTGGTTTTTCCTTCATATAAGAGTAGGGCGGCCATTACATAGGCACGGGTTCCATCCGTATCACTTTCTGGTCATTCAACACAGGCGGTCAGAAGACGACGATAGACGATTGGAATTTTGTCGCTTGATACTTGAAAATCGCTAATAATATTTTTTTTAAATCTTCCTTATTGTAGTTCATTTTAGCAATGCTGAGCACTTCAGTATGACTACATAGTACGTCGAAAAAAGTTGTGCAGTAAATGTTAGGACATTAAAAGATTTCAGCAAGCAACTGTAGCTTGGAACGCATTAAACCTTTTTTACTACTGGATCAAAGTAGATTGAAGCTGATTTCTCTTATTTTATTGGGATGGTCATGTCTCCCTATGTAGGTGGGTGCTAGAAAAATAAAAGTCGGTGATTGAAATTTTGCTAATAGATCTCGCCGCAACGAATAACGTCGTTCATTTAATGATTTCCACCTCAAATCGTGCAACATTTCCGTTACGCTTTCTCTCCTGTAACGTGATAAAATAAAACGAGCCGCCCTTCTCTGAACCTTCTCAATGTCGTCCGTCAGTCCCACCTGGTGAGGATCCCACACTGAACAACAGTACTCCAGGAGAGGACGCACAAGTGTGAGGTAGGCAGTCTCTTTGTGGGAGCTGTTGCATATTCGAAGCGTTCTGCTAATGAAACGTAACCTTTGGTTCACCTTCGCCAAATATTTTATATGTATTCTTTCCAGTCTAAGTTGTTCGTAACTCCTAGGTATTTGTAGAATCTACGACCTTAAGGTTTGACTGATCTATCGTGTAATTGAAGTTCAGCGGATTTCTTTTAGTGGTCATGTGTATTACTTCACACGTTTCATTATTTAGTGTTGTCAATTTTCGCTCCATGCAGAAATTTAATCTAAATCGCTTTGCTTTTGATCGTCTGTTGACTTCACTAACCGATAAAGGACAGCATCATCCGCGAGCAGTCTAAGATATTCAGATTGTCTCCCAAATCATTTATGAACACAAGGAAAGTGGGCGACCTACGACGCTTCCCTGGGGAACGCCAGATATCACTTCTGTTTTACTCGATGACTTACCGCCAATTACTACGAACTGTGTTGTTTCTGATAGGAAATCGTGAATCCAATCGCACAATTGGGGCGATATTCCATAAGCACGCAATATCACTAGAAGCCGCTTGTGAGGTACAATTTGAATTTTAATCAACTTATAACATTACTGGATCATTGTAGTTTTTTGCTGGTTAAGGGTTTGCAGTAGCCTTTCGCAGATATCCAAAGTTTATGAGCCACACTGAAATAAGAAATGATGCATAAGCTTTTATGGTTTCATAGTCGCACATAACACGTCGCCACAAATTACATACTGAGATTTATTATTCATAACTGCAATTTTACATCGATCAGGCGGTGAAGAAAAGCAAGGAAAAATTTGGAATAGGGATTAAAGTTCAGGGTGAAGAAATAAAAACATTGCGTTTTTCTGATGACATTGTAATTCTGTCAGATACAGCAAAGGAATTGGAAGATCAGTTTAATGGAATGGACCGTGTGTGGAAGATAGCGTATAAAATGAACATTAACAAGAGCAAAACAAAGATAATGGAATGCAGTCTTAGAAAATCAGGCGATGCTGAAGGAATTAGATTAGGTAACGAAACAATAAAGGAGGTAGATGAGTTTTGTTACTAGGGTAGTAAAATAACATATGACGGTCGCAGTAAAGAGGATATAAAATGCAGAATGGCAATGGGAAGAAAAGCATTTTTGAAAAAGAGAAATTTGCTAACATCGAATATTAATTTAAGTGTAAGGAAGTCTTTTCTGAAGGCATCTGTGTGGAGTGTTGCCTTGTACGGGAGTGAAACATGGACGATAAGCACTGCGGACAGGAAGAGAATATGGGCTTTCGAAATGTGATGTTATAGAAGAATGCTGAAGATTAGGTGGGTAGATCGCATAACTAATGAAGAGGTACTGAACAGAATTGGTGAGAAAAGGAATTTTTGGCATACCCTGACTAAAAGAAGGGATCGCTTGGTAGGACACATTCTTAGACATCTAGGAATCGTAAATTTAGCATTGGAGGGAAGTGTGTGGGGTAAAAATCGCAGAGGGAGACCAAGAGACGCGTATTGTAAGCAGAGTCAAGTGGATGTGGGTTGCCGTTCTTATGAGATGAAAATGCTTGCTCAGGATATAGCAGGGTGGAGATCTGCATCAAACCAGTCTCCGGACTGAAGACCATAACATCAACAACTGCAAAACCATACATCAAATACTTGTAGTCATAAATTACTTTTTTTCCGTTTTAATTCGTTTCACAGACTGGAATGGCTTCTCAGATCTTAGAATATTAAATACTTTGCCATTGACATCAGTGCCATAGTTTTATTGCGGACCTGGAGAGTCGCCGGACATTTTACTCGGAAAGGGGATCGCGTGTTCAAAAACGTTTAAAGGACACTGGTATATTTAACACATCACATTCGTTGACGCGAATGGCTGCGTCGAAATGGATCTCTCAGAGGACGTCTGTGAATGGAACTACTGCACACATTCACTACTGACACTCGCATTTGCTACATGCTACCTCCCTCAGATCCTGATTCCATTCGGCGAAAGACGAATCTACAGTGCTGGCAGTCAGAGTTACTGAATGTGTCACACAGGACACGCAATTCATTCAGAGCCGCTCTGTTTCCTCTTTTCTAGTCCGCCGGCTCTCTGCTGTAAAGTGCCTCTATGACGTCAGCCAGTGCTGTTAGAGGGAAAATAACAGAGGTGTCCTTTATACCGTAGATGCGCTGTCCTCTGCAGGGCTACTTTTTTCCTGCACTGCGCTCGTTTGTACGAGCAGGGCTGTGCTATCACAGACAACATCCCCTCTGGAAATAGCACAAAGCACGTTTGCGCCACGGCGACCAACTGCCCCGTATTATTACGGGTTCTCACGTATTTAAGCACTTTTTTTCTAAATTCTCCCGTTTCTCTTATTGTCCGCCTGTTTCTCCAGTTCATTTCGTCACTGATTGCAGTAATAAACCGAAACCCATGAAGTACTATCGGTAGTTGAAACTCCGTCATCGAAATGTCTCGAAAATTTTCATTATAATTTCAGAAAGAAAGATTATTATATATGTTGCTCTAACGCCGTTTTTTTATATGCTGACTACTTTCGAGATTTGGCGCTTTTCTTAAGCTGCCGACTACAGAGAAGAATGTTCATTTTTATTGAAGAATATATAGATACAATTATTTTACTTGGTTTGTTTATGTCACAATTACTTAAATTCATTTATATTTCGATACTTCTTACGTCCCACTGTTTATTTCAGATATTCGTGAAGTTCTGGAGAATTTAAGAGGGAGATTTAGGCAACAATTGACAGAAACAGGGAGAAATAAAACAGTAGAAGAGGAATGGGTAGCATTGAGAGATGAAATAGTGAAGGCAGCAGAGGACAAAATAGGTAGAAAGGCAAGACCTACAAAAAATCCTTGGATATCACAGGAAATACTAAATTTAATTGATGAAAGGAGAAAATATAAAAATGCAGTAAATGAAACAGGCAAAATGGAGTACAGACGACTAAGAAATAAGATTGACAGGAAGTGCAAAATGGCTACGCAGGAGTGGCTAGAAGCCAAATGCAAATCTGTAGAAGAATGTATAAGAAGGGGAAAAGTAGATACCGCCTACAGGAAAATAAAAGAAACATTTGGGGACAAGAAAAGCAATTCTACGAATATCAAGAACTCAGATGGGAAACCAGTTCTCAGCAAAGAAGGGAAAGCTGAAAGGTGGAAAGAATACATAGAGCAACTCTACAAAGGAAATGAACTTAGAGACGATGTTGTAGGAAGGGAAGAGGAAGTAGATCAAGATGAAATAGGAGATACTATACTGAGAGATGAATTTGACAGAGCCTTGAAAGACCTAGGTCGGAACAAGGCCCCAGGAGTAGATGACATACCCTCAGAACTACTAAAGTCTCTGGGAGAGCCAGCCATGACAAGACTATTTGAACTGGTGAGTAGGATGTATGAGACAGGCGAAATGCCCTCAGACTTTAAGAAAAATGTAATAATCCCCATTCCAAAGAAATCAGGCGCAGACAGGTGTGAAAATTACAGAACCATCAGTTTGATAAGTCATGGTTGCAAAATTTTAACACGAATTATCCACAGGAGAATGGAAAAACTGGTAGAAGCTGACCTCGGGGAAGATCAGTTTGGATTCAGGAGGAACGTAGGAACCCGGGAGGCAATACTCACTTTACGTCTTATCTTAGAAGATAGATTAAGGAAAGGCAAACCTACATTTTTAGCTTTTGTAGATTTGGAGAAAGCGTTTGACAATGTTGACTGGAATACACTATTTCAAAATCTGAAGTCGGCAGGGGTAAAATACAGGGAAAGGAGAGTTATTTACAACTTGTACAAAAGCCAGACCGCAGTTATTAGACTCGAAGGGCATGAAAGGGAAGCTTCAGTTGGGAAGGGAGTAAGACAGGGCTGTAGCCTTTCTCCGATGCTATTCAATTTGTACATAGAGCAGGCGATGAAGTAAAGCAAGGAAAAATTTGGAATAGGGATTAAAGTTCAGGGGGAAGAAATAAAAACATTGCGTTTTGCTGACGACATTGTAATTCTGTCAGAGACAGCAAAGGACCTGGAAGAGCAGTTGAATGGAATGGACAGCGTGTTGAAGAGAGCGTATAAAATGAACATTAACAAGAGCAAAACAAAAATAATGGAATGCGGTCTTAGAAAGTCAGGCGATGCTGAAGGAATTAGATTAGGTAACGAAACAATGAAGGTGGTAGATGAGTTTTGTTACTTGGGTAGTAAAATAACATGCGATGGTCGCAGTACAGAGGATATAAAATACAGAATGGCAATGGGAAGAAAAGCATTTTTGAAAAAGAGAAATTTGTTAACATCTAATATTAATTTAAGGGTAAGGAAGTCTTTTCTGAAGGCATTTGTGTGGAGTGTTGCCTTGTACGGGAGTGAAACATGGACGATAAGCAATGCGGACAGGAAAAGAATAGAGGCTTTTGAAATGTGGTGCTACAGAAGAATGCTGAAGATTAGGTGGGTAGATCGCATAACTAATGAAGAGGTACTGGACAGAATTGGTGAGAAAAGGAATTTTTGGCATACCCTGACTAAAAGAAGGGATCGCTTGGTAGGACACATTCTTAGACATCGGGGAATCGTAAATTTAGCATTGGAGGGAAGTGTGTGGGGTAAAAATCGCAGAGGGAGACCAAGAGACGCGTATAGTAAGCAGATTCAAGTGGATGTGGGTTGCCGTTCTTATGAGGAGATGAAAAGGCTTGCTCAGGATAGGGTATTATGGAGAGCTGCATCAAACCAGTCTCCGGACTGAAGACCATAATAATATAATATATATAATTCTAGTGTAACTGTACAAGCTGTTGATCCAAAGAATTTTATTGTGAGATCGAAAACATAAATACGATTTGCTCATGGCAGGGAGCGCTCTTATGAATGTAATTTGTGAAAAATGAAAAGTCAAGATCGTGGTATTTCGTCTTTATTTATAACAGACGAGCGGTTTCGATGTACACAGACATCATCTTCTGGTCTCTGCACTAAATATTAACATTAATACATAAATGCATATTGTAGCCAGTTGGATTGTACTTGTGGGTTGTCACACATTAAAATATGCCTTTGGTTGTCAGATGTAAAACTCGTATAGTCATATATAAATAAAGAACTACCATATTGTACAGCTCAGTTTTACATGTGAGAAGTACAAGTACAATCCAACTGGCTACAATATGCATTTATGTAATAATGTTACTATTTAGTGCAGGGACCAGAAGATGATGTCTGTGTACATCGAAACCGGTTGTCTGTTATAACTAAAGACGAAATACCGCGACCTTGGCATTTCATTATTCACAAAATTCTTTGCATTATTTCGTTTATTTAAAATTTGTGGTAAAATTATTGATGATGCAGCGTGACCTACTCAGTTCCATTACATGGTAGTTGTACAGTAAATTTCAATTTACATTCAGAACTATTTTAGAGCAAATAGAAATCCGTATTCACACAACAAAACACCCAGAAAAAATATTAAATGAACAAACGAAAATGCGCAACAAAAGATTCATATAAAATTTCTATAGCACCCTGACCAACATACAAAATGTACCCCCACCTATCGTAATCACCCTCCAAACATGCAACCACGATCAATAAATTGTAATAGCACCACAGCGCTAACGTATACAAAGTACGCTATACACAAAAAGAATATATAACAACGAAAATAGTTCGGAATTTAAACTGAAAATTTATTGTACAACTGCAGTGTAATGGAATTGAATATTTAACGTCGCTTAACCATAAATATTATCACAAATGGTAAGTTAATGTAAAAATACAAAGAATATTTAAATCCTTTCAATGAACTTCTTTGGATCAACAGCTTATAAAATTAGACCAAGCCATTTGAAATAAACAGCGTGACATAAGCAGTGTTGAAATATAAACGAATGTTATTAATTAGGACATAAACATGCCAAATACAATTATCGTATCCGTGCCTCATCCACTAAAAATGAACATTGTTCTCTGTAACAGGTGGCTTAAGAAAATGGGCAAAGCCCAGAACTAGTCAGCATATCAATAACAAAAAATCAGATTCGGTGCAACATATATAAAAACTCTTTTATGGAATATTTATTAAAAACTTTTCTTATAATAATTGATACTATTTTCAAGTACTGCTCATGTTTGTACGGCCTTTGGAATACGTGTGTCTGTGAGTAGAATGTTTCTTTCTTCGTCAGAACTACCAACTAAAGGATGCGTTCGCGTAGTACTGATCACCAGTTAACCGTTTTATACCAGAACAACAAATGGAAGTAATGATTTCCGAAAGTTGATTATAGGGACCTTGATGTTTAAACTATAGGGATTCATTAGTTATACCTCAGTTGACTCAAACACAATATTTCGCAATGCTTCGAAAGAACCAATACTGATACATCGTTTGTCAGCAATGGAAATCTGAGGAAATTTTGCGCTAAATCTTTCGATTCATGCTGTCTTCTTTGTTCTTCCGTAAAACTCACTGTGAAGTGTTTCTTTCTACTTTCATTTGGTTTTAATTTGAACTAATCTCTATTAAGCGAGTCATTATGGAGAACATACAGTTGGCCAATAAAATTTGTTTCAAACAATTTTTTAAACTGTGCTATTTCAAAACTTACGCTCTTAATGGCTACTGGAAACATATTGATAATATGACTTTCTGAATATTACACCCATTTTTGACTAAGTTAAGTTATTTCATGTTCGTTGTAGATTGTTTTTATTCCTAGTATTGATGTGTAGACTGGGATCCTATTTGGAAAAGAGATAATTAAAGAATAAATACGCTGTGGAGCAGCAGTTAGTATATCAGTTTCATTGAATAGGCTTTGGCACACTATTCTTGAACCTACTCGGCCAATGACTCTTATTGCATAATATCACATATGAATAAAAGTAAACGAAGTATGTCAGTTTTTTTTTATGTTTACAGCTCTTTTGTCATCCATTCCAACGAAATGTAGTAGTGCATTTGAAACTTACTTTAAACTAACGCCCTTAGTTTCCTTTATGATCAGATTTTTGTCATCACCCTTAAGACCGTGAACAAAAGTTGGTCGCTCTGCTTCACGGAAACACACAAAAGTTCGCTGCGTCCTTCATCTGATAATGCATGTTGAGTCACAAAAACTCAGGAGAAACTGGCAAACGTGAATATTGGTATCGCTGTGGTGTACTATCTTTCCCAATATGTACCAAACATGACCGCCATCTTGAAATCAGACATCTTTACTTCCTTTTTTGAGAAAGGGAGTCGTGTAATAAATAACATTTGCATTTTCTGACAGTTTCATTCCTGTGAACATATTCGCCGTAGCAGCTATGGCTCGAAAGTAACAACACATTTTGTTTGGAGTAACAGGCTTGACAGTTCTCAATAAATAACAGCCATTAAATGTGTTCAGCATGCTCTCCCTCTTGAGCAGCGAACATTTGAATGCGCTGAATCTAATAGTCGGAAAATCACAGGATTTCTTCAGAAACGCTGGCACACACTTCTGCAAGAAGCTCGATATGGTGTCTATTTCTTATTTTCTTTCACATACTATTTACTTTAGATGGCTCCACAGATGAAATTCGAGTTGTGTGAGATCAGGTGATAGGAGTAGCCATTCCACGGAACTACGTCAGCCAACCCAATCACAAATTGACCATATCCAAAATTCCCCTACCCTCAGTGCGTATGACAGAGTAAAGATTTTTCATATGAAGAAGGACTGCAAACGCACTAAATTCCTCTCTGGCGATGCCAGCGGTAAAGTAACGCATCTTGATATACTTTATATTGCCGAGACAAAAGGTCATCAGCGTTTGGGAATAATTAGTACCCACCGGTCGTCCTTACTCAGAAGATCTTTCATATTGCTGCACATGTCTACGAAGTACTTACGAAAGTTAGTGTGTATCATCAACATAATTCGAAATTCAATACTTTCCTCTACACAGTCATCAAAATGTGGAAGATCTTCTTGAAGACTGGATAAAATATTAGCTAACATTTTATCAGAACCTTTGATATGTATTATTTCAAAGTCAAATTCTTGTAAGAACATTGCCCATTGGGCAAGGTAATTGTGCAGCAGTTTGCATGACGTCAGAAACAAGGCTTGATAGTTGCAATAAACTTTTACATGATTTCCGATATGCCTGCTTCGAGCTCCGTAGTTCTATAATGTCTCTCACATTACGTGAGAGTACCACTTGCAAAACATAATTTTGATATTTTCTGGATATGTTTCATTGTCAGATGCTAGGAAAAGAATTGCACCGAGACCTGTATTTGCGCGTCGGTCAAAAGGCAGAAATCTTTCAGTAGGTCTGGATGATTAAGATTATCAGGATTTACCAAATCGTGTTTTATATAGTCAAAGTCACACTGGCAGTCATCTGACCAGTATCATCTAGCACCCTTTTGCAACAATGATAGAAGATTAGGACAGTCTAAGAGATGTTGTGGTGCATACCTTTGGAAGAAAGAACAAAGGCCCATGAAACTTTTGAGTTGTTTTTTGTTACGATGTGCGGGGAAACACTGTATTTCTCTGAGCTTATCTGGATCCAGAGTGGCGCCTGAGGAAGAGATCGTATGGCTCAAAAACTTAATTTTTTATTTTGTGAACTTGGGTTTCAGAAGATTTACCCTCAGCCCACTGGCTTTTGGTACTGAATGTTATATCAACACAGGATGCCGTTGCCAAGTATTTGTTACGATTAAGATGTCATCAACATAAACTGTAACTTGACCTAGTAAACCTGGTCCAAGAACAGTGTCTAACACCATGATAAATATCCTAGAACTCTCGTTTAATCGGAGTGGAAGAAGGGAAAATTGATACGATCTACCATTGAAAATAAATGCTGTGTATTTCCTTGAGTCCTCAGAGGGACCTGCCAGTAAGAGGACCGCAGATTGAGACTAGACAGAAAACGTACTCAAAAAAAACTTCTGGAGCTGTTCGAACTGGTACAGTGATGTGATTGATAGCCCAAGCGTCTAGTACTAATCGGAATGATCCTTTCAGGATTGAAAACAGCAGGAAGTGGACTTGAATAGCATGATGCTAACAGCTTAATAATGCCCCACTTAAACATACGGTTAATTTCTTTGGTGGATTCATGTTTAGACCAAGATACAGAATAGGTGAGTTTCACAAAGGTTTTATGAGGCTTAACCTCCATATTGTAAACAAAAGTGTTGATTAAGCAATGTTTTTTAATCAAAAACATATATGTAATTCATTAAGAATTGCATGAACTGAAACGTCTGGACTACAGAAATATGTGTAGATGCATAGACGTTTTCTCTAATAGATTTAGAACTCTCTGTTTCTAAATGTGATATGTGTGATACATACGCTCATGTACTTGGTTTAACAGGATAACACTTGAAAGTAGCTTGTTATGTTTTCTAAGCAAGATCTCGGGCAGTTGAGATCTGTGAATATAAGTTAAAACGCTCACTGCTGCACTAAATTAGTTTAATAGTGGCCACAGTATTTGCGGAATGGAAATTTATCTAACGGCTCACTCCTTAAGGGAGCAGCTAACGTTTTAACAAACACAAAATTAATATTAACAAATAACTGAATAGATATTTAAACATGGGACAGGAGCATGAAATCATAAAGCAGAAATTTGATACTTTAAAATCATAATGTATTCAGTAAAATGAACACGCAAATAAATGTGGGGAGACCAAATTAAGCACACACCTTGTACAAAAGTGAATTAAATCATAAAATTACTACCTGTAATAAAATTGTTTCTGCCCTTTATGAATATGGAGGTAACGTGGGAGGAAATTTGCAAATACACAATAAGTATATTCATTCATTCACAGACACATGGCCACGGTGGAGTAGCCAGGCAGTCTAAAGCACCTCGCTGTGGAGCGCGCGATTGCTCGCCACGGAGGTTCGAGTCCTCCCTGGGGCATGGGTGTGTGTGTTTGTCCGTAGGTTAATTTACCTAGGTTTAAGTAGTTTGTAAGCTACGGACTGATGACCACGCAGTTTGGTCCGATAGATTTACAAACATTTGAACATTTTTGAACTACCTTATACAAAAGACGACACAAACATCCATGCCCGAGGAAGGATTCGAACCGCCGACAGAGAATCTCATCATAATCCTGTTGTGAAATGTCAACAGAACCTTCAGAAGCCATCCAAAGAACGACAACACAAATGTCCAGCCGATTAACTAAATAGCCTGTTCTCTGCTTATGTTAGCAGTGAATGAATATTGGTAAAAAGATTCCTTGCTGCAAACACCGATATTTTCTGACATAATGGCATGCGACAGGTACAAGGTGATATTGCGTTTATTACACTTTAGTGGCAATTCGTCCGCATCACAAATTTAAGAACACTATGCACCAAACGAAATCATGTGTGGGGAGGCAGAGGTATATTGTTCTTAAGTACCACATGGTGTGCGACCATGCTGAAATACATAGCATTTATAAACAGAAATTAATTTAGAATGAGCAAGTAAATCACATGTGAGAATTCGTATAAAAGAAAGCTAGTATCAATAAAAGCATGGCTGAAGGCCGAAGTAACGACCGTTATGGAAGCCCGTGGTGCAATCGGCCATACAAGACAGGAAAGACAGAATCAAACTAGAAAATCTGTGAAATATTTAGCATATTCGCGAATATAGACGCATCATGAAACGTTAGCTAAAAACAGAAAGGAAATTCAAACAAACTACATTTACACGAAAGCTGAATGCTACACACGTGTATTCTAACTTGAGCAATCCCGGACACAAAATCTTCACCGGAATGAAAATGCAAATACTAAATTCACACTGTATTACTCCAGTTCTGTAAATTAAGAAACACATCGCCTCGCATAGAGTAATAACTGAATAACCAAGACTGCCTGATCATAATGAACCCAATGTCCTAACAGGATGCCTTCCCCTCAGAATGATTCGGTGAAGTACTTACTGAAGTTCTAAGGCCTCGGAAAACCTTCCCCATCATACACCGGATATACAGCGCGCTGAAAACGATGCAGAGTGCGTTCAGAGCCTACTGTTTACCAACCTCGCAATCTGGCGAAGACAATTCCCTCTACAGCCGCCCCCAGAGTGGTCTCCTGTCACCTCTTTCGTCCATGATTAGGTTGATACGACACTAAGAACACGGCCACCTCGCCATCTTACCAAGTAAGCTTGTCTCTGACCAGCCAGCAGACCCCTGCACAGACGACAAACGAAGCCATGCGTTCTTATCTACAGCAAAACGAGGCCTAAAGCGCGAGGTGGCGACTGTAAGTCATTGCGCGGCAGTCAGTCAATATTAAAAGCAACCTTCCACATTCATACGAACACACAAGTTCAATCACACGGGTGGAAACATATATAAACATGGTGCATTGAACAACAATAAAAAGAATAAAATAATTGACACACAAATAGATAACATTAATGATGCAGAAACACTTCAGGTTAATGAATAAGTCAAAATTCAGTGTACGTGTTTCACACTAATTCTTAAAGTAACGCTGTACTTACCATGTAAATTTTTTGTTTTAATAAGATCAATTGCACTCAGTTTGTTACCGATTGTTAAGTAACATTTACCTATTTTGAAATCTATACATGCCTCTCGTTTTCGGATGTACTCAACACCAAGGATACAATTCTCTAATAAACCTTCCACAAGACATGTGCACATATCAGTTAGATCATCATATGTTACAATTAACTGTTTGTAGCCTTTCGCTTCTAGATTTGGAACCCATAGCCCCAATAATTTTGCAGTTTTGAAATGGATAGGTAAGTGGGTTATTCAATACTCTAATTCTGTCAAACAGTGTCTGTGATATTACATTAACTGCTGCACCTGTATCAAGTAAAACAATTGTGGGTATACTTCCAACTATTGCCCTAATGTTTGCTTGAAATACATCAGTTACAACATTTTTACATTGAGTATTTTCATGTAATAACTCCTCTCGACTCTCCACTCTTTCATTGTATCTAACTGAATATACTGTTCTGTCAACAATCGCTCCGCTGCTGCAAGGTAGGACCGAAGCCGTGGGACTTGGCCCGCACACTTTTAGTTTGACGTGTTAGTAGTGGTATTATTTGACTCCTTGTTGTGTCGATTGTCCCCAAGACCTGTCTGGTAGGTTTTGTTGATTTTTATTGGCAACTGGAATGTTGTGCATTGGATGTGGTGTCTGATTTTTGTGTTTGGTTAGTGTTTCGGAAACTGTTTGAAAACTATTTGGCAGCTGCTGCCTATCCGTGTTATTGTTTACATTAGTGTTTTGATTAGTGCTCTGCCGTGTTTTGTTGCCAATACTCTGGCTGCTGTGAATTTCACACCAAATTCGGGTTATTCTAAGTGTTGTTGTTTCCTGGTGTCCAACTATTCCGTTTTTGCCCCCTGTTCGGTGGCGCTTGATTTTGAAATTTATTTTATCTTTTTTCTTTGATATAAGGGTTGGTATCGGTTGTCTTCTCTCTTTGTGCAAATAATGTTATTGTTTTGAAATTAGCGGGGACCGCCTTTGCCTCCTGTCATAGCAGTGCCAGTCTGTTGCGGCGATGAGCGTGACGGTGAAGAACCAATTGGATGACGGAAGCTCCCCATTGTCTCCTGTTCGCCCTGTGACCAATACGTAGACAAGAATTCCTCTTCAAATTCTGCAAGAGTATTAGAGTATTCTAAATCCTCTGACGACGTCAATGGTGCTTCTCTTTGGATAAAGTCCGCAATGAATCTCAACTCCCGTTTATCAGACCACGATTCTGACACCACCTCTCGAAATGATCTTGTGAAAATTATTGGGGGAAAACCTGAAACTGATGGTATTTGATTTGGCTTTCTTCCAAAAGCAGTGAAGCAGTATTTTGTTCGGATGTAGCCGACAATAGTGCAGGTAAATTTTGATTTTCATTATTCTACCTATTTGTTCTAATTCCAGTACTAAATTGCTGCTCAGGTTTGCTATGTCGTGAGTACTGTGCCAGGTAAGATTGTCGCGGATCTCCTGTCACGTGTATTATTTCGCTCACTGTGTAAATCTGACAATTGTGCCGTGACATTTCTCTGCCAGGCAGGGACATTCTCACGCAGAATCGATCTAACAGAGGATATCTGCTTCTGGAGAGAGCGCACTGTACTGTTTTGGTTTTCGGTTACTTTATTAGTTACTGTTTGCATAATATTATTAATCTCAGCATGTAATCTCTGTCACATGCGAACCTGTTCACTCATAATGAACTCCCTAAACTTTTCCTGATTTTTGGTTGCATTATTAGTAACTTGTGTCCGCAGTTTGGTAACAGAAGTCTTTAAATTTCATTGGTCCATTTTTAAATAGTTTACATCTCGAGGTAGGTAGTCTACTGTGTCTGGTAATGCATTTACTGCCTGCTTAATGTTGTTAATTTCAGAAGATACTAAAGTTAACGTTTCATTTACTTTTCCCATGACTTCGGCATCTAGTCTTTTCAACTTCATGAAATTGCGTATTTCATGATTCCTCAAGCTACCAAACTGGTTTCTCTAATTATTGTGACATTTCTAGACTGATTTGTACTTTCAAATTGCTTTCCGATTCATTTAACTGCTTGAAACGTTCCTACAGTTGATCCTTAGTGACAATATTGTTACTTATATCAACTTAACCACGGCGGAGCGGCCGAGCGCATTGAGACACTATGCTACGATGCGCGAGGCCGTCCCCGTCGGGCATGGATATATGTGCTGTCTGCAGTACAAGGTAGTTCATAAGTAGTTTGTAAGTTTAGGGACTGATTTCGCCGCAGTTAAGTCCCATAAGGTTTACAAACATTTGAACATTTAGATTAACTTGCCTATTCTCTCTGATACTCAATCGTTGTCCAAAAATCACATGAAACATTATTAGTCTTTCCTTCTAACAAAGTAAATATTCGATCTATTTCTTTTCTATTCAAAATGTTTTGAGCTTCAAACGGACTAATGCTATGGCTGATTTGTGTATTCTGTGCATTGCTCTAAGCTTGTAAAGAAATCATTCTGGTATCTATATTGGTTTCAGGTGGACTATTTGCCGATGTTTTGGACATGTTCACGTCAGAAGCAATTGTATATACTGGAATAATTTCAATATTAAGTGTTGAGATATCTGTAGTTTCACTACCGGTGGCACTATTTATCTGTGATGTAATGTTGTCTGATTCCATTATTCTCGTCTGATTTCTCGTTTTAACCATATTCAAGTCACAAAAAATAGTGAATATGTAGTTCTGTGCTAACCTGAATGAACCTCTCTCGTAATTGATGTGAAGTACACTGCATTTAACTGAAGGATTTGAAGTGGAGCAAAAACAATCGACTATTGCACTGCGGCTACTAACACGAAATTGGCCATTTGCCGTACTTTCAGTTTCGTTTCAAGGATTTTTGTTCAATTGAATCAAATTACCAACACTACTAAAACAAACGGAAAATGTCAAATTTTGTTACTATAGCCAGCGATAGACATAAAGATGAATAACAAGCGGCAAAATTTGTAATGGTGAATTCATCTGGTCTTACCTTAACTAAAGTATCTTCCGTTTCCAGTTCAACAATGCGTTCCTTTTCCTATGGGTATTTGATTTTATTATTTGGTATATATTTCTTCTTTCTTTGTGGCATTATTACTAATATCCATGGCCGACAGATCGCTAAAAATTCTAGAAAAATATGTGTTTTTAAACTAATATTTAACATTATTTATCGGTAACAGAATTCTGACACTTGGTCGCCAATATATTTATAATGCTGCTGCCTGTTTGAGTCCGTTTGCTTTAAGGAACTTTTGTAGGTCGAAAACTTTATAAAAGATCGAGGAAAAAATTTGATAAAAATATTGTTGAACTATAAATAAAGCCTAAAACTGATAACTGATTACAGTTTGGTACATAATTTTAACATGTAGGTCATGAAAAGGTCTGCTAGTAGCACTATAAAAATTAGCAATCAAGTTACCTCATTGTTCTAGACGATACTACATCTGCCACATTTTACCGTCGATTATGCTGTAAATTTAATATCCTTTTATTGGAAACATCTTTCTATAGTGATCCAGACCAGTTATTAGTATTGTATAATGCACAATAAGACCGCGTAGAATGTTCGTGATCAATTTGTAACAATAGAAATTAGAAAAAAACTATTTGTTATGAATAGCTATCGGACTACGACAAAAATCAAATTGCAGCAGAAAAAAATGACTGCAGGTTCTACCAG
This sequence comes from Locusta migratoria, assembly GCA_026315105.1. NCBI lineage: Eukaryota > Metazoa > Arthropoda > Insecta > Orthoptera > Acrididae > Locusta > Locusta migratoria. Next base: position 220,488,814 of record CM048751.1, on the reverse strand, counting down.
TATAGTAAATAAGTAATATGGAATTGCTGCATTATTCACAAAATACCGGGTGATCAAATGGTAGTATAAATTTGAAAACTTAATAAATCACGGAATAATGTAGATAGAGAGGTAAATATTGACACACGTGCTTGAAATGACATGGTGTTTATTAGGGGAAAATTTTCGAAAGATGGCACTTCATCTGATCAGAAACGCAATAATTAGCATAACAAATTAAAACAAAGCAAAGATGATGTTCTTTACAGGAAATGCTCAATAAGTTCACCATCATTCCTCAACAGTAGCTGTAGTCGAGGAATAATGTTGTGAACAGCACTGCGAAGCATATCCGGAGTTATGGTGAGGAATTAGCGTCGGATGTTGTCTTTCAGCATCCCTAGAGATGTCGGTCGATCATGATTTACTTGTGACTTCAGGTAGCCCCAAAGCCAATAATCGCACGAACTGAGGTCGGGTACCTGGGACGCCAAGCATGACGAAAGTGGCGGCTTAGCACACGATCATCACCAAACGACGCGCGCATGAGATCTTCCACGCGTCTAGCAATATGGCGTGGAGCGCCATCCTGCATAAAAATCGTACGTCCCAGCAGGTTTTTATCAGTCAGGCTGGGGATGATGCGATTCTGTAACATATCGACGTACCTTTCACCCGTCACGGTAGCAGTTACAAAACCAGAATCACCCAGATCCCCGAAGAAAAAAGGCTCGATAACGGTATATGTGGTAAATCCAACCCATACCGTGACTTTCTCTTCGTGCAATGGAGTTTCCACGACAGTTCTAGGATTCTCGGTAGCCCAATATTCTGCAGTTGTGGGCGGTGACAGACTCTCGGTGCGTGAAACTAGCGTAGTCGGTTCACAACACGATACTCAACCAATCGTCATCTTCCGCCATCTTTTGAAACGCCCACACCGCAAAAATCACTAAACAGGTAACAGTTCATGATGCCGATAGATTTTGTAAGGATAGCGTCGGAGGGTGGCCTAAGTGCCAACCAAATAGTAGTGTAGGGAATGCCAGTGCGACTTGCGACTGCACTAAGGCGCTCCAGTCACGGTCCGCGCGGCCACTACGGTCGGGGGTTCGAATCCTCCCTCGGGCATGGATATTTGTGCCGTCCTAGTTCGTAAGTAGTTCATAAGTAGTTTGTAAGTTTAGGGACTGATAGCCCCGTAGTTAAGTCCCATAGACTTTACAAACATTTGAACACAGTATCCATTTCTTCCTGAAATGTCTCAGCAGCATTACGCCTTGTGCTCGGTCGGCCACTACGGTCTAAACAACCCGTGGCTAAGAACTTCGAAATCATTCTCGCAACAGCTGCATTTATCAACGGACGTTTACCCGTTCGAATCGCCTTCCTATGGCGATTTGATGGTAACGCATTTCCCATTCTGATAATACAGCTTCACTAAAAGCACCTTTTCAAGTAACGTCAACATACTGAAACTGCTGGTGCATCTGATTCTCTCTCATTACACCTCCTTTTATACACAATTTTCATGCGCAGTCGCTGGCGTTTTGCTGTCCGCTATTTCTGAGAATATTGTTTTTGGAAATGAAATGGATTTAAACAGGGGGGATAATATAGACATAAAGAAGAGGGAGGGGGAGAGAAATAGACATGGTGTTGGATAAGAGGGAGTGATGTGAAGATAGGGAGAGGAGGAGATGGAGAAATAGAAGAGGGAGGGAGGTATAGACATAGCAGAAGAAGAGAAGAGATTACGGTATATATCTCATACAAAATCGCTACTGTGAAGCTGATGTTTTGGCTCTTACTAATTCATGATATCTTTGGCTTTCTGTCTTGATTCACATTACCAGGGGTGGTTCTGATCACTGATTTCGGTGGGTAGTTTTAGCTTAAGGGGAGTAGGTTAGCCATGCCAGTGTCGTATTGCAGAGCGCAATCCTATCTTATTTTTGATATCTCCTGTTGCCGCTGCGCCCGATTGTGCTTCCCACTTGTATACTTTGGCTATCTTCGCTGCTCGCGAGAGGAAGTGCGAGAAGAGAGACAGTCGGTTTTCAGCTGCAAAGTGGTATGTGTTCAGCGACAATACTCCGAACCAGAGATGGGCAATCCGCTCTTGAACTGATTCAAAGAGCCAGATCCTTCTAAGGAGTGAGTGATGGATGAATCCGAAAAAAACAGTGGTAGCTCATCTGATCCGGAAAGTCTCTCTGGTGAAAGCAATGAGCTACACCAGAACCCCATGCTACTTGCTTAAGAAGTTTCCCAAGTTGCAAAATAAATGCGGTACAGAGCATGTTCAAGTATAAAACTGGAAAAAAGGAGCGCCTAACATGTGCAGTGCCACTGCGCTGCGAGACGATAATCGTTGAGTCTAGAGTTGGCGAGTCACACAAGCAGCAGGATTTGACGAGCGCGCGATTCCCAAATCGGCAATGGCTCGCTGCTCCTCACGACTCTGGTGATCGAGCCGATCGGATAGCCAGCTGACTCGCTGAGTTACCAGTTCACTGATTTGCCTCTCCCCACCACGACAAACAAGAATAAAGTGATGTTTTATTTCTTCTTTGCAAACGATCGACGAGATGCAATAGAGAAGGCGCAGCCAGGTTCATAGCCCCACAGCCGGCGGTTGTTTATCGACAGTGACCAGAAACAGCAATGTTGGCTGCGGCAGTGACGACGCTGCCCTTCTTCATTCTGGCACCTCGATCGTACATGAAAAAGAAAATTAACAAAAATCATTTTTAGTATCACATCATGACATTACAACATTTATACACAAATAAATATATACAAATTCATAGTATTTACATAAAAGAAATTGTTTATTCGTATCCTGCAAAACATGGCTGATGTAGGAAAGTGAGGTTCATTTATATTTGTTCCACTACATTCCCCACCCACAAGTACTCTTTTGTAGGATTTATGTCCTTTAGTGGTCATGCTTTGAATTCAATATTTACATCAATATTTACTCCTCGTATTAGCAGGGTTAATCCAATCAAGATTTTCGTTTTGCTTTTTCTCATACGATAAAAGTTCTGCTTACTTCAAAATGTTCAAATGTTAGTAAATTTATTGGACCAAACACCATGGTCATCAGTCTGTAGCTTACAAACTACTTGAACTAAGTTAAACTAAGCTAAAGGACAACACACACACACACACACACACACACACACATGCCCCAGGGAGGACTCGAACCTCCGATGGCGAGCAAACGCGTGCTCCGCAGCGAAGGGCTGTAGACCGCTCGGCTACTCCACCGCAGCCCTCTTTACACACATAGATAATAATTATTAGACTTTATTTTATTTTTCTTTCTTATTTAGGAGTGTTATTTTCCTCAGCAAGGCATTGTCACATATAGGGACTATCTACTTTCATTGAAACAACATTATCTGTTTTAATTGGTACCTGTTACAATAGGCTAGCATTTGCTTAACTTTGAAAAGTATTTTTGCCTTTTATTAATTTATAACTATGCCAGTTCTAGCAAATAATGGAAGTAGCATCCTTTGCTTTCCGTTACAAAAGCATTATACGATGACTTAACAACTAATATGTTCATCCACGAGGATTTTTCATCTTAAGATTAAACTCAGTTACTACTTACAGCAGTATTGCTGTGTTTTATTCTTCTTGTAGGTTTCTTAAAGGCTATTTAGGGAAGAATATTGCTTAGTGGACAACTCCACGCCATCATTTACCATTCAACACTCATATTATTGTCTGCAGCCACAAAAACAGTGCGAATATCATCTCTGGCGGAGGTATGCGCCTGATTTTCAACGTCAATATTGGTAGTTATCTGAGATAACGCCTTTGTCAACTCTTGTATTGGCATCCCTGTCTGCGATAGTCTACTTATTAACTGAGGATTACTATCTTTGTCACAAGATGCAGACTCAGCCTTTCGTCCATTCATAGAACCTCTGACAGCTTCAAAATAGTCTCCAACTCGGTGACTAACACCTTAACGTGTCGACTTCAGATTCAGTTTTATCAGCTTATTGAGACAAAGATATTAACTCAGGGTTTTCTTTCAAATAAATTTGTACAGTTTTCGTAGAAATTTCTTTGACATATTCTGAACGTTTCTCTAACTCAGCGTTTGTCTCTTTATTGAACTGTTATAGTTCCTCATTAGCTAATCTTATACAATCATCAGTCCTTTTACATTGCATGAGATACAATGAAAATCACGTTTAAGTGCCTGACAGAGAGTTTATCTAACCGCCAAATCCATTCTCTAAAGTGCGCGGGAAGAAAGAACACCTGAATCTGTCTCGTATTTTATTCTGATGGTCATTTCTACCTATGTAAGTGGCAGTCAACAATATATTTTCGCTTTCGGAGGAGAATGTTGGCGATTGGAGTTTCGTAAGTACCCCACGCCTCAGCGATAAGTATCATTTCCGTAACGCAAACTCCCCTGCATCGTGACAATACAATACGAGGTGCCCTTCTCTGCACTCTTTCGATGTCCTCCGTCAAACCCACCTGATTAGGATCCTACACTGGGCAACAAAACTCCAAAAAGGACGGACAGGCGTAGTGTATGCAGTTTCTTTAGTAGTTCTGTTGCATCTTTTAAGGGTTCTGCCAATAAAACGCAATCTCCGGTTAGCCTTTCCCACGACATTATCTACGTCTTCTTTCCAGATTAAGTCTGAAGTAATAGGAATTCCTAGGTATTTTGTGGAGTTTACGGCCTTCACCTTTGATTGCTTTACCCCGTGAAAAAAGTATAACAGATTTCTTTACGTGCTCTTGTGTACGACTTCACACTTCTCATTATTTAAACTCAGTTGCCAATTTTTACACCACAGTGATATATTATTTAGATCGTTCTGCAGTTGGTCTTGATTTTCAGATGATTTTACTAGACGGTAAGTGACGGTGTCATCTGCAAACAACCAAAGAGAGATTCTTAGATTTTCTCCCAAATCGTTTATGTAAATAAGGAACGACAGAGGACGAATAACACCACCCTGTGGAACACCCGTTATCACCTCTGTTTTAGTCGATGCTTTACCATCGATTACTAAAACCTGTGTCCTCTCTGAGAGAAAATCACCTATTCAGTCGCAAATTTGGAGCGATATACCATATCCATGCAATTTTATTAAAAGCCGTTTGTGAGGTACGGTGTCAAAAGTGTTCTGTAAATCGAGAAATGCGGAATCTATTTGGGATCTCTTGTTGATAGCACTAATCGCTTCGTGTGATTAAAGAGGTAGTTGTGTTTCGCATAAACGATATTTTCTAAAACCGTGTGGACCTTGAGTCAATAGATCATTCACTTCGAGATAATTCATAAGATTTGAATACAGGATATGTTCCAAAACCATGCTGCAAATTGACGTCAATGAAATAGGCCTGTAGTTTAATGGGTTACTCCTACTGCATTTCTTGACTATAGGTATGACCTGTGCAACTTTCCAATATTTTTGTACAGATCCTTCTTTGAGAGAGCGGTCATCAGTCCAGTATATGATGATGATGTCCTCCTCGCTGTGTTTTAACTGTTACTATACAGGGAGTCCCACTCAACAGTTTCACCCAAGATATCTCTGAAACTACAACAGATATTGAAAAACAACTTTTACGGTCATGAACCTACGGAAGGGGCTTATGAATGTAGGTACTATGAGACAATCTAAAACGTGAAGTTTGTGTTGAAAATAATACTTCTTCACGTTTTAGAGTGTCTAATAGTACCTACATTCATAAGCCCCTGCCGTACGTTCATGATCGTAAAAGTTGTTTTTCAATATCTCTTGTAGTTACAGAGATATCTTGGGTGAAACTGTTGAGTGGGACACCCTGTATGTTCACTCTCAAAAATCAATCACAGGCAACGTAAACTAATATCGATTTTTTTAAATTCTCATAACGAAGTACAATGCCTGCTAAACGTGAACTTTGTATTAACAGTTAACATACTTCAGCTTGCCACATCTGAAACTAAGTAAATGTTAAATTCCATAAACCATTCAATTTTCCTCTTAACGGAGTTCAGTACTTCAATAAATCAAAATCATCTTCATCCAATAATAATACACATATTAAATAAATGTTATAATAAATTCGAAATAACTTACAAAATACCACATTAACATTTATTGCCGTCTGATATGATACAAGTCAGCTAGACCATTGCTCGTTTAAATGTTAGCTCGTGCTGGCAGACAAGAACAAAGTGAATTTTTATTTCTCCTTTGCAGACGATTGACTCCCGGATTCGTACCCCGTAGCCGTCGGTTGTTTATCGATAGTGATCAGATACAGCAATGTTGGCTGCGGCGGCAACGACGCTGCTCTTGTTCATTGCGGCACCTCGATCGCACATGAAACAGGAGGAAAACAAACAAAAAACATTTTAAGTATAACACCATGACATTACACAAATAAATATATACAAATTAATATTATTTCCATACAACAAATTGTTCATACGTATCCTGCAAAACAGGGCTGAAGTAGGAAAGTGGGGCTCAACCATGTTTCTCCCACTACAAACACTGATTTAGAAAGTATCATTCTTGTGAAACACAACTGTCTCTTTACTCACCAGAAGTGATGAGTGCCATCAACAACAGATCTCAAATCGATTCTAGATTTTGAAACTTTACTGCCCTATGCTTGTATTACTAGTTAGTGGATGAAATGACTTGCTCTACACGTTCCGAAGTGGAACAACGAAATCAATTAACCCTTCTGGCAACACAGTTTAGGAACAGCATATCTGCAGAGACTTCAAGGTTCAAGCGCAACGAAAAACTTCACCACTCCCTGACGGGGAGAGCCAAATCTGACTAATATTTAAATTAAACTTGAGAGGGGTGCTAAGGAATAGAAAATATGTTTAACAAGTATGTATTCTGAAAACGCTTATGAAATGGGGAGACCAAATTAAAACATTAAAAGAACACACCTCACATAAAATTCAATATTGAACTTGATAAACGGCCCATTTGATTGCCCACCTATCAATAAAGCTAATAATTCAGAAAATGGGGTATAATTGTGGGCGAGTAGGCATACATTCATTCACACACACTCATCAAAGTTCTCGCGACACTTACTCAACAGCGACCAGCGTCTGCAGCAGAGAATGAGGGGAAGAGCTAGCTTGAAGCACGCGCACATATTAATGTAATACTCGACTGTTATTCCGTTATCGGGACACGTGGTTGTTCACAGGCTACTGGACTGGTTCACAACTCAGTTCGCAAACTTGAAATACATGGAACTAAAACACAAGGAAGAATTGAATAAATAGAAGCAAATTATTAACCTGTATCGCCTGAGGGGCCTTAAAGCAATTTGATGATCGGTATTGGATTCATAATAGCTAACACACGTGGCATGACTAACAGACAAAGGAACTTCTTCAAAATTTGAATAAATCACAGGAAAATTACCGCGGAAACAATATAATAGAGTAGCACTGTTTAATTTTAATCTCGAACCAAACTGAACATTTTCAAGGACTGAAATCCTAACATTGACAAAGGCACACGCGGTTCGGTTATCATAGCCACACGTTAGATAGCAAAAGTTTTAACACTAAACTCGTTAGTTCTAACCGAAATATCCACCACGTATTACGAACGAAATCTTGAAGCAGTTTAAGACTGCTGCTAACATTTCGACTCAAAACCTAACACCATTAAATCATTCAGCAATGCTCTTCAGAGCACCAGTCCAGTAAAATCCGCTTACCTCTAGCGCGCCCGACGGAAGAGTGCCTTGGCCGCCGCGTGTCCTGAGCGATTCATCGTTTGCGAGTCTTTAGCGGGAGGGGTGGGGGTTGTGACCAGCTAGCGAGCCCTTCAGTAACGGCCGGAAGCAGTATCGTAGCATCTCTGCAGCTCACCGGACAGGAGATACTTTGGTGTCAAAGAAAGCGTTGCTTCAGAGAGGGGACTGTAGTAGACGATTAGATGAATACAGAGATGTAACCAGCTCGTCTGCAGAGCGCAGATGCAGCACTCCACATTGATATTGCAACAGGCAAGATAGCGACACATTCCGCACACACACACACACACACACACACACACACACACACACACACACACAAACACAATCATTCAGTGGCGATGTTAGTCAGGGCAACATACAATATAACACACAAAATATTACGAGATAATTAAAAGAATAAGACGCAATGTTGGGGCGTCATAAAATAGTTGCATAAGCGAGTTTACAGAATCGGCTACCAACAAAACAAATATAATTGCTTCATTAAATAATATGGAACAGGTTCACATCATTATGTGGACGTGTTTCAATTTTTAGAACGTTTTTGACACTGTACCTCACAATCGGATTCTGATTACAGTGCGTACTGGTGGAATATCGCCACAATTGTGCCATTGGATTATTGATATCCTGTCAGAAAGGATACAGTACGAACTAACTGACGCGATGTTCTTGAGTAAAAAAGAAGTGATATCTGGCATTCCCCAGGAAACGTTATAGGTCCCCTACTGTTCCTTATTTTTATAGACGATTTAGGAGACAATCTGAGTCTCCTAGATTGTTCGCTGATGGTGTCATGTATCGGTTATTAAAGTTACCAGAAGATAAAAAGCAATTCCAAAAGGGGAACAATACGGGAAACGATACCGACAGAGCCGGCACGGTGGCCGAGGGGACTGAGGCGCTTCAGTCACGGTCTGCACGGCTACTACGGTCGGGGGTTCGAATCCCCCTCGGACATGGATATTTGTGTCGTCTTTAGTGTAAGTTAGTTCATAAGTAGTTTGTAAGTTTAGGGACTGATGACCCAGTAGTTAAGTCCCATAAGCTATACAAACATTTGAACATTTTGAAAACGACAGAAAATCGATTACGTTGGCGCACTGTGGCCGATGTAATGCATTTGCGCCGCACTAAACTGGATGCAGCTGTAGCTCAGATCGTCCACAGTAGAGGTCTGTCCTCTGGTTGGTAAAGCTCTGTATAAGGAAAATATGGCCGTCCTTTTCCGCGCCGCTTGCCGCCGTCTGCGACTCGTGATTGGCTGAAATCGAGTCACGTGGTTCTTTCCGCCATCTTGGTCCTATACGTTGCTTGGCTCCCATGAGAAGTCTTGTGAATTTCGTATGTTTTGGTTTGAATAATGCCACAGTTGGCATTGGGGATGGAAAGTTATCGGTGTAGGGCCTATATAAAATTCTACGTGTGTGTGTCTGAGTGTGTGTGTGTTAAAATTTCGCTCTGCAGCGAAAACTACAGAACGCAAACGAATAGTCTGTATGTAATTGTTGTCCGAATTCTCCCGTTGTACACCATAGCAGTTCCATGCCGGTAGCTATAAGGGGGTGGAAGATATGGTGGTTGAAAGTCGTAAAATTATTAAAAAAAATTGGGACTGAAGTCTAGCGATGACGTTAGCGACACTATAGCAAGGAGGTTACATCAAGGAGGTTAGAAACTCTGGAGATGCCCTAACACTGAAAAAGTGAAGCCAGCAAACTGCGCATTTCGGCATTTGTTTGTGCCCAAAACATTGGTTGTATTATGTGGTAAAGTAGTTCTAGTCCTTGAAAAGTGTGTGATATCTAAGCAAATACTCTGATGTGACTATCAATTTAGTAGAAGTACGTAAAGACGGCAATATTCACACAGGATTTTAAGCTAAAAATTCTTGTTTTGGGCACAACAGCATGGCGCCCTGGCTTCAACCAATGTCTGTTCCCAGCACAGATAATGCCATCTCCCCTTATTCTAACCCCCTTGGGTTACATACAGCGAAACGTGATTCCACAGACCATATCTTTGTTCTATGCGTGTTACAATGTCTTCAGCTCTTTCTCTGTAAGGATAAGCGTAGTAATTACGGAATATAAGAATAAATAAATAAAGCAGTAAAAAAGAAATTTCTTTTAATACAGCGCTAAAAAAAAAAGATTTGACATTTCGCGCATTACATAAAGTGATCGATCTGTGATATTATTACAATCATTATTGTTGAATTTCGTGATTGGATTCTTCAAAAAGAGTGCATTTTTACGTGTGATTTGATCAACACTACTTAGTATTCAATGCTTTGGTGAGGCGAGTGTCAACAGCCGTAATATATTTCATAAAATGCATTTTTTGTAATCATCAGCTGTTTATTAAAAACCTTATACATTTACCAGTTTCGGTCATAGACCATCTTCATGGATAAAAAGGTGTTAAAACAGAATGGTAAAATGCATCAAATAAAATACGTCCAACTGAGATAAACAGGAGTCAGTATAACTAAAAGTGTAAAAATTACTGTGGTCATCTTAGATAAAACCTATCAGTCAAACATGACATAAAAGGTGAGAACAGACTATGAATAAAATTGGAGGAGTGCCTGGTGTGGTCATCTTAGATAAAACCATGACATAAAAGGTGAGAACAGACTATGAATAAAAATGGAGGAGTGGCTGGTGTGGTCATCTTAGATAAAACCATGACATAAAAGGTGAGAACAGACTATGAATAAAAATGGAGGAGTGGCTGGTGTGGTCATCTTAGATAAAACCATGACATAAAAGGTGAGAACAGACTATGAATAAAAATGGAGGAGTGCCTGGTGTGGTCATCTTAGATAAAACCGTGACATAAAAGGTGAGAACAGACTATGAATAAAAATGGAGGAGTGCCTGGTGTGGTCATCTTAGATAAAACCATGACATAAAAGGTGAGAACAGACTATGAATAAAAATGGAGGGAGTGCCTGGTGCCAGGCACTCCCTCCATTTTTATTCATAGTCTGCTCTCACCTTTTATGTCATATTTGACTGATAGGTTTTATCTAAGATGACCACAGTAATTTTTACACTTTTAATAATACTGACTCCTGTTTATCTCTGTTGGATGTATTTTATTTGATGCATTTTACCATTCTGTTCAAATGTTTGTATAGTCTATGGGACGTAACTACGGGGTCATCAGTCCCTAACCTTACAAACTACTTATGAACTACTTACGAACTAGGACGGCACAAATATCCAAGCTCGAGGGGGGATTTGAACCCCCGACCTAGTGGCCGTGCAGACCGTGACTGGAGCGCCTTAGTCTCCTCGGCCACCGCGGCCGGCTGTCATTCTGTTTTAACACCTTTTTAGCCATGAAGATGGTCTATGACCGAAACTGGTAGATGTATAAGGTTTTTAATAAACAGCTGATGGTTTTTAAAAAATGCATTTTATGAAACTTACTATTCAGTCTCAGAGCACACTACTGAAAGATAGCTTATCTATCATAATGAACCAACACGCGAGCGGAGGCGCGGGTTTAAGCCAGTTCCCTATACAGAGCTTTACTGGTCGGGTCTGGGACTATAGTGGGCCGCACACGACGGCCGCAGCAGCTGCCAGGGCGCCGCCCGCTGGCGAACAAGTGGTTCCTAAATCCGGCAGGGCTCTGACAGCGCGGGGCCCGGATGCGATAACGCAGCGCGGGCGCCCGCTTTATCGGCCGACACACGAATCAACGGCGTCGGCTGCGGCTGCGGCTGCGGCGGCCCAGGCAGCCCTTTGAGCCGCACCAATACCGGCCTCGCGGGGGGGGGGGGGCGGGGGAGGGGGGGGGGGTAGGACGGCCATCAAGATCCCTTCAGCCTTCTGCCGTTTCGTCCGCCGGCTATTGTTCTGCCCTGCCCGGGCAGGGATTTTCTGTGCGCCAACGTCTCTCCGTCTGTCTGCCTCTCTCTCTCTCTCTCTCTCTCTCTCTCTCTCTCTCTCTCTCTCTCTTTATCTAAATCAACAACTTCGCCCCGGTGGAGTAGCCGAGCGGTCTAAAGCACCTCGCTGCGGAGCGCGCGGTTGCTCGCCGTGGAGGTTCGATTACTCCCTGGGGCATGGGTGTGTGTGTGTGTGTGTGTGTCAGTAGAATAGTTTACCTAGGTTTAAGTAGTTTGTCAGCTACGGACTGATGATCACGCAGTTTGGTCCAATAGATTTACAGACATTTGAACATTCAACAACACTCAATCAATCTCTCTCTCTCTCTCTCTCTCTACCTACCAACCTCTTCTTATTTTCTTTACCATTCCGCCCATGGCCTTGGTAACTCTCTGTTACAACTGTGTCTAGGTAGCATAGTGTGCCGCGGTGGAGTAGCCGAGCGGTCTAAAGCACCTCGCTGCGGAGCGCGCGTTTGCTCGCTTTGGAGGTTCGGATCCTCGCTGGGGGATGGCTGTGTATGTTTGTCCGTAGGTTAGTTTACCTAGGTTTAAGTAGTTTGTAAGCTACGGAATGATGACCACGCAGTTTGGTCCGATAGATTTACAGACATTTGAACATTCAACAACTCTCAATCAATCTCTCTCTCTCTCTCTCTCTCTCTCTCTCTCTCTACCTACCTACCAACCAACCTCTTCTTACTTTCTTTACCCTTCCGTCTCTGGCCTTGGTAACAACCACTAATCTAATCATATTCTGCCAATGGCGTGATTAGGTACATTTTTCAAAATAAGTGTAACAGTTTTAACTGTGAAATTTTTGTTACATCCATGTAACATAGTAGCCGGCCGCGGTGGCCGAGGGGATTGAGGCGCTTCTGTCACGGTCTGTACGGCCACTACGGTCGGGGGTTCGAATCCCCCCTCGGGCATGGATATTTGTGTCGTCCTCCGTATAAGGTAGTTCGTAAGTACTTTGTAAGTTTATGGACTGATGACCCATTAGTTAAGTCCCATAAGCTTAACAAACATTTGAACATTTTGTAACATAGTATTATTTACTTCAGTTTACAAGTAAAACGAACCAAATAGCCCTTATGGATTCCAAACGATTTTTTAATTTGATTTTTAACTGGTAAATATTTTTTTAAACAAACTAGTGAGCAGGAAACAGTTTCTTTTGGGTTGCTGGTCCTCAACGTTCTTGCAATAACTTATTACTATCATGAGTACAAATTGACCGATTTTTATATATCTAAGCCGTTCAGTTCATACAACAATGGCAGCTGAAAATGAAATAAAATGTTTTGAGAAAAATTTAAAGTTTAATATTGCAAATTTAGTATAATAAATTATGAGAATTACCTACAGCCAATACTTTGATATCATCTGATTAGTACTGACCTTTTTTTCTCTTGGTGCCTCATCTGTCTAGTTGTTTTGTGTATGTAAATGAACAGCTTCTGCTTCAGAGATTCTCTTATCTATTTGACCCGAAAATGTTGTAGTATTTCCTCTATATTCTATTCTGAATGCTTCCAGACATCCAGTTTCCTTGTCATACCATCACTGGTACATAAAATTGTATGTGATCAACAATTATAGATTTGTAATCTGAACAAAACACAGTTTTTGACAAAAACACAAATAAAATAACTTGTATAATCATTTCCTCACCATCATCATTATTAGAGATTGATTATGCCTTTCAGCGTTCAGTCTGGAGCATAGTACCTCTAATAAAATTTCTCCATGATCCCCTGTTCAATGCTAACATTGATGCCTCGTCTGATGTTATGCCTTTTACTTCAAAATCATTCTGTACCGTTTCTAAGTACTTTCTTCTTGGTCTACCGTGACTCCTCTTACCCTCCGCTGCCGAGCTCATGAGTCTCTTCGGTAACCTTGCATGATGGCAAAAATCCGCAATGAAACCGATCTTTCAGAACAGTTTCTAGTGACATGCGGTGTAAAACAAGACTGTGTACTGGCTCCCACACTCTTCTCACTTTATTTCGTAGCTGTTATGACAGACGAGGCCAAAGCCCGCAGTCATCAAATAGGTGTTGACTCGAGAACAGACATGACGGCTGATTCTCCTGAATCTCTCCAAACATACATTCACCTGCTAAATAACTATTGCAGAAGATTTAGTTTAGGTACAAGCATCACCAAGGCGCAAGTCCTTCAACAACCAATTAGGGGTTCCAATACAGACGACTGGAGTATTAAGTTGGACAACAAAGTTTTGGAAAACGTGTAACACTTAAAATATCTAGGTAGCCCAATTAGAAACGACAACAGCCTGACCACAGAAATTGCAGCCCGTATAGCCAATGCAGCGTAAGTTTTCGGCTAACTAAATCACCGAGTATGGAAATCACATGATCTTAGACTGCTAACTAAAATTTAGGTCTACAAAGCAATAATATTACCAAATTTACGCTTACGTAACCTGGAGATGTTGTAAATCTAACATTAGGGTGCTAGACACCTTTCATCTTCGCTGTCTGAGATCAATTCGTTGCATAAAATGATAAGACCGTGTTTCCAACACGGAGATTTTGCGTCGCGTGAAACTGCCTGGCTCTTAATGAAACACCAACTGAGATTGGAGTGGCCATATCATACGCATGGATGACAGTAGACTTCTCAAATCGGTGTTCTACTCGGAGCCCTCATGTAGAAATCAGTGGCAAGGTGTCCAACAACTGCGATATAAAGACACCATCAAACGCCACCTAAGATCCTGTGGCATTCCGAGCAAACGTTGGGAGGAGCTCGTCGCATTGCACTGATCAGAGTGCCGCTCAGCTGTACGCAAGAGTGTCCACCTACATAACCTGGATGAAAAACGAGAGCACCGCAAATTTAAGTAGAAGCCTAATTACATCTATACCTATAACTCCACTGGGCAACTGTATTGCACTTCGTGCGACCGGATCTTCAAAGCAAAGATCGGTTTTGCAAGCCACATCCGAGCCCACCACAATACGATCGACTGACGGAGTCGCTGTCGCCCAACATGGTGAGGAGGACGACATCATCATCATCATATACTGGACTGATGACCGCTCTCTCAAAGAAGGATCTGTACCAAAAGATTGGAAAGTTGCACAAGTCATACCTATATTCAAGAAAGGATTATTTCATTGACGTCAATTTGCAGCAGGGTTTTGGAACATATCGTTTATTAAAATATAATAAATTATCTCGAACTGAATGATCTACTGACCCAAGGTCAACACGGATTTAGAAAATATCGTTCATGCGAAACACAATTAGCTCTTTACTCACACGAAGTGATGGTTGCTATCGACAAGGGTTCGCAAATACATACCGTATTTCTTGATTTCCAGAATGATTTTGACACCGTACCTCACAAACGGCTTTTAATAAAATTGCGTGGTTATGGTATATCGCTCCAAATTTGTGACTGAATGGCTGATTTCCTGTCAGAGAGGACACAATTTGTAGTAATCGATGGTAAATCATCGACTAAAACAGAGGTGATACCGGGCGTTCCACAGGGTGGTGTTATTGGTCCTCTGCCGTTCCTTATTTACATAAACGATTTGGGAGAAAATCTAAGCAATTCTCTTTGGTTGTTTGCAGATGACACCGTCACTTATCGTCTAGTAAAATCATCTGAAAATCAATACCAACTGCAGAACGATCTACATAAGATATCACTATGGTGTACAAATTGGCAATTGAGTCTAAATAATGAGAAGTGTGAAGTCGTACACATGAGTATGTAAAGAAATCTGTTATACTTTGTTTACGAAATAAAGCAATCAAAGGTGAAGGCCATAAACTCCACAAAATACCTAGGAATTACTATTACTTCAGACTTAAACTGGAAAGAACACGTAGATAATGTCGTGGGAAAGGCGAACCGGAGACTGTGTTTTATTGGCAGAACCCTTAAGATGTAACAGAACTACTAAAGAAACTGCATACACTACGCTTGTCCGTCCTTTTTTGGAGTACTGCTGCCCAGTGTGGGATCCTAATCAGATGGGTCTGAAGGAGGACATCTAAAGAGTCCAAAGAAGGGCAGCTCGTTTTGTATTGCCACGATGCAGGGGAGTCTGCATTACGGAAATGATACAGGATCTGGGACAGGAATAATTACAAAACGGTGCTTACCGCTGCGGCGTGGGTCTATTTACGAAACTCCAATCGCCAACATTCTCCTCCGAATGCGAAAATACATTGTTGGCTCCCACTTACATAGGTAGAAAAGATCACCAGAATAAAATACGAGACAGATTCAGGTGTTCTTTCTTCCCGCGCACTTTAGAGAATGGATTTGGCGGTTAGATAAACTCTCTGTCAGGCACTTAAACGTGATTTTCATTGTATCTCATGTAGATGTAGAGTGGATATTTAATATCATTTAGGTATGTCAAGACAGAGAATAAATAAAGTAGATTTTTATGTGTAGTTTTTCAATTAAAAATAATTAAATCTAAAACATTGTAAAATATCAATAAATTGAAATGATTCTTTAGGTTTTGTGAGGGTAGGTGAGTACCCAATTGCTTATTATGAATGAACAAGCTTTATATTTATTAGTAAAAGTAATTAAATGTAGTTATCACAGTGTAAAGTAATTTATTTATACTAGAGTTGATTTGTTTGTTTTATCATGTCCACGGTATTCCACATTGCTTTCATTGGCAAAGTAGGCGGCAAAGATATTATTGAAACAATGGACCATGGAATACCGCGGCCAAGGAGTTATATATATATATATGAACACACCAGATGTATTTCACAGCATTGGCCGTTAATGTTTTATTTTAAAAAACCACAGATCGATTTCAATCACTTAGTGACCATCTTCAGTGTCCTTCAAACAAGCATTTTGAATGCCCTGAATGTAACTGCAACGGCAAACATAAAACTTGACTGCAATATTATGTTTGCCGTTGCAGTTACATTCAGGGCATTCAAAATGCTTGTTTGAAGGACACTGAAGATGGTCACTAGGTGATTGAAATCGATCTGTGGTTTTTTGAAATAAAACATTAACGGCCAATGCTGTGAAATACATCTGGTGTGTTCATCATTGTGTGGTAGTTGAGCACCTCCAGGAAGTGGAATCAAAACTATATATATATTCTGAAGTCGTGATTATTGTTGGTGGTGATTTTCGAAATAAATGAGACTGAACTTGGAAACATCGAATTTATTTTGAAGATGCAATAAAAAAGGAAATTAAGAACATAATATTCCTTTATTTATTACTTTATTACTATTTCTGCGTCGTTTACCAGTCATGACTGGACAGACTGCGTCAAGATTATATACATTCATACATACATACATACATATACATATATAAAAGAAGAAGAAAAGAGAAAAAAGTTTACAATTTGGACATATACAACACAAATATTATCATTTTGTCCAGTCACTTTCATCACTGTTGAAAAATTCACCAATTTAGTATAGTGGGTGCTCATTCAGGTCCTGTGCAATTTTCCTTTTGAATGGTTCTGGTGGCAGGGATTGCACTTCTTTTGGCAGCGAGTTAAACATTTTCAGTGCAACCATTGGAAAACTGTCTTGTGTTCCAGTCAGACGACAGCTTGGTATTTCAATGCTCCTCTTGTTACGGGTGTCATGGTTATGTATATATGTATATCTTGCCTCATGCTGAACTCCCCTTGGTTTTCTTTTATGCTCATGAGGCATAAAAACACATACTGGCTGAAGATCGTCATAATACCTAACCGTTTGAATATTGGCTTGCAGTGGTCCAATCTTTTGCTTGATGTAATTATTCTGACAGCCTTTTTTGTAGCATTAACACATCTTTACAACCTACAGCATGTCCCCATAGCAGTAGGCCATAATTAATATGGCTATGAAATAGCGCATAATACACTGTTACAAGGTATTGGTCAGTTAATGTACCTTTAAGCCTTCTCAGAAGGAATATTACACGGGAAAGCTTGGAGCATACATACACTGTGTGTTCATTCATTGTAAGTTTGCTGTCAATCATGAAGCCTAGAAGTCTAACAGCTTCCATATTCTCGTGACAGCCAATTTTGCTAAGGCTGCATATAAGATGTTGTGTTTTTCCTTCATTCAGTTTCATTTTATTTTTGATGAACCATTCTTTTGTGTATTCGAAGAGGTCGTCTGTTGCTTGAAGAGCTTGTGCTGCAGTTTTTCCTTTGGCAAAAAGAGTGGTGTCATCAGCAAACTGTAACATGTGGTTGTTACAGCCCATATCATTAACATATATTAGGAACATGAGAGGACCTATGACTGACCCTTGGGGTACGCCATGTTCCAACTTTTGTTCTTGTGATAAGGCTCCATGTACTGACACCACCTGCTTTCGGTATTCCAGATAAGATTGGAGAGTTGCCAGAACAGCACCTCCAACACCATAACAGTTTAATTTATTGAGGAGTATCTTGTGTGAGATGCAGTCAAATGCCTTGTTCAGGTCACTTTCTCTATCTTCAAATACCTGTCTTATCTTTCTAGTCAAGTGCTGCCGTAAATGTCGATTTTCTCTTGCGAAAACCATGCTGTGTGTCCTGGAAGAGCCTATTTTCTTCAAAATAATTTTGCAACTGATGTTTCATTACATACTCCATAACTTTAGCTAGGATGGGGATTATTGAAATGGGTCTGTAGCTGGACCCTTCACATGGATCACCTTTTTTGTAGACTGGTACTGTCCTTGCCAATTTTAGGAATTCTGGAAAGACACCATAGGATAAACATCTGTTAATTACTATGGCTAGTGGTTGGGCAAGCTCTGGAATTATTTTCTTTAGCACTGCGTAAGACATGCCATAGATATCTGCACTCTCTGAATGCTTATTGATCTCACTAATCCAATTTGGTACGTAAAACTTTCCACAGGAGAAGAAAGAAGACTGTGGAAACGACGAGGGTTCCAGATTTGACAAGAAAACAAACTACGGGGAACCCTCGCAGTTTTTTTATATGAAGGTTGAGATTTTGTAGTAATTTTGTTAGTAATTGGTGCCTTAGTGAATCACGAGTTCACAAAAATAAAAACTTTTAAAAAAATTCAATGAAACTGTCTAATCAAGTTAATAATTTTGTCAGGGCAGCCGGTTTTCTTTACATAATACAGAGAGCTTCCCGTGGGACTCTGTCAAATGCTTTTTCCAGGTCTACAAAGCACACGAACAAAGGGTGATGTTGCTCTAAGCTTTTGTCTTGCATTCGTTTGACGACAAATATGGCCTCCACTGTGCATCTGTTCGGGCGAAAGACACACTGGAAACGAAGTTCCTGAATAATGAAAACGGTAGTTCTGACAATATGCATTTTAAAGTTAACAACTGATATGTTGCTTGTTGGGCCGGCCGCGGTGGCCGAGGGTACTGAGGTGCTCCAGTCACGATCTGCACGGCCACTACGGTCGGGGGTTCGAATGCTCCCTCGGGCATGGATATTTGTGCCGTCCTTAGTGTTAGGTAGTTTGTAAGTAGTTCCTAAGTTTAGGGTCTGATGACCCCGTAGTTAAGTCCCATAAGCTATACTAACATTTGAACGTTTTGCTTGTTGGAATAAGGTAAGGCTGTTGATAGGAAAAACTGGTTCGCTACAGGGATTTGGCAATTGTGAGCCAACTAAAGGAGGTCTGCTTCAAAGCTACTCGTTCCAAACTGATCTGATTTTAAATGCAGCACTAATAATTATTATCACCTGGTAGTTAACACTCACGACAACTAACTTTTCAATCAAACTGATTAAAGATTAGTTGAATACATTTATTATTCATTAATATTATAATTCTGTTTGGTTATGGCCCTAATATTAATACCTGCACATTTAATTCAGAAACAGTGCGTTTAAACTGATTGAAAGTGCAACGGATATTTTGAACAAAGCAAGAACATACGCAGTCTGCATAAGGCTCACTGACTACACTATAAATTTGATTGCGAGAGAAATCTGAAAAAAAAGAAAGAAAAAAAAACACAAATCACTTTCTAAAAATGCAACTGCGAGAATTTATCCCGCTAACTGACTAATTGCAGAAACTTAGTATCTTGTTCACCTGTGTAGTATTGCACAACAATCAGTATTATCATTAAACATCAGGCCAATAAAGAAATCTATTAATCAAACTCAGCTTAGTCAATACTATGCTTTGACTTTAATAGTCAATAACTTTCAATGAAAGAAAGACGGTTAGCTTTCTAACTACAAAAGTGAAACAGGTAAAGAAGTTTAACTTTCTCAATTATTATTAGCAATAATCATTACATTACCTTATGATTAAAGAACAACAAAAATCTTCTCAGACTGTTACATATATGAATGATACTTGGCTCGCACTCTGTTAGTTTGAAATGTTCAAATGTTTGTAAAGCTTATGGGACTTAACTACGGGGTCATCAGTCCCTAAACTTACAAGCTACTAATGAACTAGCTTATACTAAGGACGGCACAAATATCCATGCCCGAGGGGGGATTCGAACCCCCGACCGTAGTGGTCGTGCAGACCGTGACTGGCGCGCCGCAGTCCCCTCGGCCACCGCGGCCGGCCAAAATCTTATAAAGACAGAACTGTGTCTATGAAAAACAGATTACAAAATTATTCCATCAACTCGTACAGAACTTGCTGCCTCAACAGCCAACCAAAGCACGTCCGTTCAATACCAGAGCTACACACCAACTCTCTCTGTTCAGGTACTACTCACATACATAGTCTTTGACAGAGATGTTACACAACAGAGTAAACCATACACGTAGTTACTCAGAGAAGTTCATATAACATTTTACATACAAATATCGATACAAGACAGGCGAAGCAGTATTATTGAATTTGTACAGACATGTTTCAAGTTAAGCATGCTTTTTCATTTCCATTCCCACCTTCAAATCTCCAGATCTGTAATGAATATCTTCATTTCCTCCAAGACTTCTCTTCTTGGTTCTTCTGTCTTGTTTGCTCTGCAAGATCTTCAATGGTTATTGGCTGCATGTTGCGTATCAATCCCCATGAAGATGTCGCAAGTGAAAACTCCGGGCTTAAAGCCCATTTTCTACAAAACTCTTATCTTCTCTGAACTACCTCCATTAAAGACAATGACTGCATCATACACTGCAATATTAACTACCTTGGAAGAGAAAAATGTAGTTATGTGGCAACGTTTTCAGATGAGGGCCTTCAGAGACTAATTAGGATTCTGCGTTTTGCCATGGACATATTTCTTCGGAGTACTGTTATTTCACAGCCTTCTTGACGTGGTATACAGACATTCCCTGCATTCTGACTGCACAACATTGAAAAGACAACGCCACATAAACAGTTAATACGAAATAATTAAGAACAAGGAAGAAGGCGTGGCCCTGTGCAAGGTATTACGATATTTTTTTCGCATTTAGAAACGGAATTGGAAAGTAATATTTGGTAATTTAAATTTCAATACTATGTAGTAAATGAAGAGCCATTAAAAATTTTTTCACAATTTTGGTCATTTTCGTGTACGTCTCCCCTTAAGCCAGGTTCCAATGAACACATAATTACACATCTACCAGTTTTAATTTAAATATTAATGTTTTGTTGATACATTTTGTTATCCCGATTATGATATGTTAATCTAACATAAAAATTAATGTTTGTGTTTTGTTCATCTTTTATGCGAGGCTATAACATACATTCGATTGCGATAAAACTTTGTGATTTCATTGCTTGTACTCGCGCGAAGGTTATTGGCATTTTAAATGAAACTTCTTATGGTGCATGGCGGAGGGTGCTTCACAATTACTTAATTTGTTTCTTACACCTTCACGCTGAAAGGGGTTGAAAGATATGAATGAAATTTGGAACAGAGGTAGCTTATACCCTGATTAATACATGGGCTATATTTCGCAAGCCACTGTGTGGTGCTTGGCGCGGGTGCCTTACAATGGGTTAACACGTTTGTTACTCTTCACAACAACAGGCTGGAGGCAATTGAATGAAATGTGCAATGAAGATGGCTTATACCTCGAATTAATACATGGGCTACCTTTCGTAACCACCCTTAGGTTCATCGAGGAAGGTACGTTATAACAAACATAATGTTTCTTTGTTTGTATGTTTGTTTGTTCGTATTTTATGCGCTGCTTTACCGCTCATCAGATTGCCACAAAACTTTGTGTACATATTGCTTGAACTTTCGCGAAGGTTATAGGCATGATTATATTTCTGTACGACACATATTTTAGATATGACGCCTGGACACTGACATTCGTGAAAAACAGCCGGATTATGAATGAGGTTTAAATTTATTATTTATTTGCAACTAAACGTATTCGCAACGTATTTTGCAAGCAGTGTCCATTTAAATCAATGAAAATACCTACAAAATTATTTCATTCTACGATTTACAATTTAGTATATATGACTTAATAAACACTGAGACACGTGCGAAATTGCGGCAATAAGTTAGTTCCTGTTTCATGTGCTGCCGTGCCGTTCATCAGAATGCATTGACATCCAGCACACTTGATCTTCAAAACAAGAGAGATATCATCGTCTAAGATTTCATACGGTGCATGGCGGACGGAACCTTGAAATAAAATTGGACACCATTTCACTGACCACCATGATAGTTACTTTTTCACAGATTGGAGGCAATGGATTGAGGAGGTGGAAGAAGATAAGGCTGAGTATGAGGCGATCAACTTGCTGAGATATTTTCTACAAAAGTGACATAATACTTATTAACTTCTTCTTTAAAACTCTTTTTCGCTGACTGTTACTTCTGCTCTTTTAAGGACAGATTTAACATTAAGAGAAATTAGCTGCTTTTCTCTTCTCTTGGTAAGTTTCCAGAGTATTTTACACTTTTCGTGCTTCACTTAATTTCCTTTATCCCGTGTCTTTATAAACCACCAAAGTTTGCGTTGCTATTCTCTCTACAAAATGCCACCCATTTACCTTAAGGTCAAACTTTTCGACACTATTCATACAAAATCTTAATGTCATCAGATATTTCATTAGGAGGAGAACTCGCCTTCAAAATTTCGGTCTGAATTTCTTGATTAATATCGAAAAACTGAACAACAAACGGAAAGATTTTAGCAACTTTGATTGCTGGCATCAGTGGGTATCCCGATGTAAGAAGTATCTTTATGTATTCAAGGGTTTCCTTTAAACTCTGGAGCGCAATAACTCCTTTCACTAAGGCTGACACTTTTTAGTTGTCGCTGAGCTAAACTTTTTTTTTTTTTTTTTTTTCAATGAAGAATCATCAGACTTAATTTCATTAAATTTATTAGTACAATTACTAGATCTAAGAGTTTGGTGATCTTTCAGCGTGTGGTAGGCCAGTATAAGGTCGGCTGCTCCAACTTTCGTCTCTTCACTGAACTGATGTTTCACAAAATGATTACGTAGAGTTTTACTGAAGCTCGGTGCACTGAACTGAGTGTTAATTTATTTCTTTGACCCGATGTGATCAACTATGTTGGAACGCCAACAAAGGCATACACTAATAAAGCAGTTACACACGGAACAAACATAGTGACATCAGATTTTTACATTTATGAAGATATAAGATTATAAATATATTTGAAATTAGAGTTACCTACCTCACGCAAGTATCTTATAGATGTCGAATAACCATATGGTAGAAACTGTTTCCTGCGCTATTCCTTTCATTTCAACCTCCAATGCTCCATTTACGTCAGTTTAACAATGTCGTACTAATTTCCTGTAAGATACAAGAGTTTACGAATGATTTGTATTTCTAACTTATTCTTACACTTCTTCACTTTCGCTAGGATTTCACTGTCCTGTTAATTCATCATTTTGCATATAAATGCAAATCAATTACCTCATGTATATAAGAACATAACTTGAGGACGACTCGACCGTTTCTTCTGATACTTTCTGTGTTCGTAATTCTCAGTACAACGTCTGTATGAAATAATTTTTGGAAAATATTCTGGAAAATAGGGAAATTTGAGAAATACTGAAAGTGCATTTTTCAATGTAGTTTAGAATGAACTCAACATTATAATTCTGGAAATGTTACCAGAAAAAAGTTATAAAGGAAAGTCGGAAAAATTAGAAGTACAAAAAACAATTTTATGGCCTCTTTATTATAGGAATAATATATTTGGTTTGAACGATCAGCATCACATTTGAAACATATCTATATTTTTTTCATTGGGAAGGTGGTTATACTACGGAATCCACCGTTCAGATTTTTCATGCGTGTTTAATGATATTACCATGATAGTTGGGAATGATGTTACTGGTTGTCTCGTAGCATCTGGTACAGCGTGGTTACAGATTTGTCTGTAAATTCATTAAAAAACATACTACAAGAGCAATACGAAGCAAGTTTTTTATTTATAATTACTTCGACACATAGTAAAACTTCACAAAGAACAATGTTCAGAGAGTCATAATGACGGCCTGGAAAGTTGCTACAACAATGCGAGAGGCATAGTGACCACTTCGAAAGTTAATTGCAGAGTAAAAGAAAGGGTGCTCCGGCGAGCTTCCTTATACACTGTTCGTGACGTTTGATTTTGTGTGTGTTGTGGTCTTCAGTCCGGAGTCTGATTTCATGCACCTCTCTCCAGTCTACTCTATTTGAATCTGCTTACTGTATTAGTCTCTTGGTCTCCCTCTGCGATTTTCCCCCAAACAATTCTCTCCAATGCCAAATTTATGCTTCTTTGATGTCTAAGAATGTGTCCCCCCAATAGCTCCCTTCTTTTTTTCTTCCCATGGCCATACTGCATTTTATATCCCGTGTACTGCGACCGTCATATATTATTTTTCTGCCCAAATAACAAAACTTATTTTCCACCTTTATTGTCTCGTTGTCTACTCTAATTCCTTCAGAATCGCCTGATTTTCTTAGACTAGATTCCATTACCCTTCTTTTGCTCTTGTTGATGTTCATCATATGCGGTCCTTCCAACACACTGTCCATATCGTTCAGTTGCTCTTCCAGAGTTTTTGCTGTCTCTTAAAGAATTACAATGTCATCGGCAAACCGAAAAGTTACTTCTCCAAATTTCTCCTTAATTTCCTTCACAACTTGTTCAATGTACATATTGATAGACATTACAGAAAGGCTACAACCCTGACTTACTCCCTTCCCAAAAACTGCGTCCCTTCTTGCTCTTGAACTCTAATAAATGCTATCTGTAAATAACCTTCTGTTTTTTATATTTCACCCCTTTTTGATTTCATAATGTGAAAGACTGTATTCCAACAAATACAGTCAAAAGCTTTCTCCAAATTTACAAATGCTAATAATGTACGTTTTTAAGAGATCTAACGTTCCGTAGAATGCCAGTGTTGTCTTTTCTGTAAACGACATCCTACTGAGTTGTCCCGTCTCGGAGTTCCGAATGGGTACTATTTTACCTCCGGAATATTTAGCCCGAGAGACCGCCACATCATATATACACAGTAGAGCTGCATGTCCTCTGCAAAATTAACTACTGTAGTTTCCCCTTGCTTTCAGCCGTTGGCAGTAACTTTATAGCAAAGCTATATTAGATAATGTTAGAAGGCCAGCTCATTCATCCAGACTGTTGCCCCTATAACTACTGAAAAGGCTGCTGGCCCTCTTCAAGAACCATACGTTTGTATGGCCTGTCCACAGATGGTTGCTGTGGTTGCTGTGGCTGCAGCTACTGTACGGTTATCTGTATCATTGAGGCATGGAAGCCACTCCACCTCGGCAATGTCTATGATTCACGGGGTGGACTGTTGATATTATCAAATATTAAATTTACAATGAATAAAATAAGCATTATTGAAATGGGATTGGTATAACAAAAATAAATTGGGACATCAATCTCCGTATGTGAAATTTTGTCTAATATTAATATAAGAATTTGAAAACTTAAAAATACAATTGTACACTAAGTATGTCAATGCCAAATATATTTCGCACATTGAAAAGATAAATATTATATAGACAATGACACCATAATTTGTGTGATCAAAATTAATGATTGCTTTAGTTTAGCGACTTTAACCTGTACAGGATCAACAGCCAGTCTACAATAGTTGGAGGCAATAATTCATAAATTTTATTTCAAGTGTTCTCTCACTGCAACATACGCCTTGGCAACGTAACCAAGGCTGTCCACATTGCAGGACAGAACCGGCCATGGGCGAGGAGACTAAGGCGCTCCAGTCACGGTCTGCACGGCCACTACGGTCGGGGATTCGAATCCCCGCTCGGGCATGGATATTTGTGCCGTCCTAGTTCGTAAGTAGTTCATAAGTAGTTTGTACGTTTAGGGACTGATGACCCCGTAGTTAAGTCCCATAGACTATACAAACATTTGAACATTTAGAACCGGCCAGAATCGGTATTGACTGTTGATTCTAAAATCACGCCACCCTTCTGGCGTCCGTGCTGAAACTACTGACGTTTCCATGCTACCGTGGAACCAATAGCAGACACCCACGTTTGATCACGTGTGCTACTGCATGAAAACTCAGAGTTGCGAGAATCAGGTTCCTTAGCTCTCTTCCGTTTCAGTTCTCATGGAGAACAGACGTACACGAGAGGCCCAGCTCCTGTGCGGGGCGAACGGCCACCAATAATGTGAACCGTAACCGTTAACTTTTCCGATTTCTAATCCGCTAACTTAGACTGGCACTCATTCATTGCATCCGACCCCAGGGCCAGTCCCGCAATGTATTCCGTACTTTATAATGTGTTAACTTAAAGCCTATCTTTCATTTATCAATCACCCACACTTTCCTAGGGCGCCCACAAGCCTTCAGCGCTTCGCCTTCCATCCTGACAACACCTCCAACCCAACTTATTCGTACAGCACTGGGATGGGTTGTATAATTTTCGTATCATCCGTGGGATAAAGTGCTGTACAAACTATTTACTACAATACTTCTAAATGATGGATATGGACGTTTCTGTTCATTACAATACTCCAGACTCTTACATATAGCTCCGTTGTGTGTGTTTTGTGATGTTTTCCTGTACTATCTCATTCCTTAGATGTGCTTTTACATTTCCCTATATTACGAATAAATTATTGAATATTTCGGGTTTCTACCAATGCATGGGCTATTCGAAATCATATAAAGTTATTTGAACTATTTAGTGCTTGAACTTTGTTCTCGTATATTACATTTGTTTATATCAGAAAGGTGTATGGCATCAGAAAAGTGTCAACTGCGTTTAGGTATTGTCTGTTGCATTTCAAGGAAGAGGGGGAGATGGATAGGGAGATGGGGAGAACAGCGAGATTAGAGTGCATATATGATTGTCATATATATCAGCAACTGGGATCTGCTAGTAATTCAAAAATATAACGGCAACGTTTTACTGTATGAGAATAGCACTTTCGGACAATTTAGGAGAAAAAATCGCCTTTAAAACGGCTATTTTATTGGAGAGCTTTACCGCGATGTATCAGTAGAGAATTACTTCGTAATATTGTAGTATAATTACGAAATTTGTGAAATACGGCGAGAGAGGCTGGTGAAGTGTGAAAGTGATGTAACAGTTTGCGACGTTCTTTTGTCAACCAATGGAAGACTAGGAAACGGCATCCCCTTCGCTAATCAGAAAGCAGAGTACCAGTACAGCATGTCGGCTGTAGTTAATCAGAACACAGCGTAATTATTTCTGTATTTGTTTGAAAAAAAGAAATATAATAAAAATTAAAAAGTAAAACTCACGGGACAGTGACAGATTTTTAATTTTGCTCTCACAGGTGCTCAGATCAATAGTTATTATTATCAATTAAAAAAAAACGCACGAAAACACCCAAATATGCCACTATAGCATATGATGGCAAAACTTTGCCTCTTACTATATAGGATAAGACTTCTTAATTTTGTACTCCAGCCATTCCTATATTCATGTTGCCGCGGCAAGGAAGTGTACCACTGGCTGACTAATGCAATGACAGTGTGCTGCGGTTGGCTGGTCAGATCACGTGCTCTGTGCTCAGGTAGCGTAACAAAGGAACATCGCCCGGCTTAAGCTTGGTTTCAGGGTGATGTGGCATATTTGACGGATTTCGTATTTACTCTTCCGTACAACGAAAGATTGGGGGTTAAATGAAACATTTCATTACATATATTTCGAAGACACGCACTTTAAGAAAATGTACTGGGAGGCAAAGTGGTTCGCACGCAGCGCGGTGGTGGCGCCGCTGCCGAATGTTCAGTGGCGCAACCAACGAGCTTGAATTTCATAGAGTGGTGATAGGTCCGCCATGTTTGCGGCAAATTGAACTGGCGTCCGCCATGTTTATTGGGGTATCAGCTGACAGCTGGTATGCAACACCCACTCGAGAATTTTACCTGTTTACAGTTCCACGTTTTAATTAAAGATTGACTATTGAATACGGATGTGCATCAATTTCCGTCAGACTTATCGAAGCTGTGAATTGACGCGCCTGGTAGAATATTCCTTAAAAATTCGATAATGAAATTTCACGAACCTGTCAGTAATTCAATTCCAGTACGAAGTATACCGGTTAGCACTACGAAAGTGCCGCTGTGAAAATATTTGTGTTAATTTTAATGTAAGTATATGGTCCAAACGAGCTGCGAAACATACAGTGAACAGTAATTGTTATGACGAACAATCATGACCATAGACTTGCATCTGCTCAAAATGTTCAAATGTCTGTAAATCTATCGGACCAAACTGCGTGGTCATCAGTCCGTAGCTTACAAACTACTTAAACCTAGGTAAACTAACCTACGGACAAACACACACACGTGTCCCAGGGAGGACTCGAACCTCCACGGCGAGCAACCGCACGCTCCGCAGCGAGACGCTTTAGACCGCTCGGCTACTCCACCGCGGCCTTGCATCTGTTGTTAATGTGTTGTAAAAACTACTTTCATAAATTCTACTATACATTTACATTGTGTTTACTAAACGTATTAAGTCTACAAACTTGTAAAATTGCTGTCAAAGGGTTTGGTTGTGAACTTTGATGGACGAAATTTGAGTACAAAGACGAAAGTGACCATAAAGTAATGCAGTTAAAAATGTGCCTAGGTTATCTGCCACAAAAGCATTCCACGTCAAAATAAGGTATCGTTAATCATTTTCATTGTTGACGTTTGGTACGTGAAATTTCAGTACAAAGTCGAAAGTGATAACAGAATACTGCAATTAAAATGTGCCTGAGTCAGCTGCCACAAAATCATTCCATACCGTAATAACGTATCATTAATAACTTTCATTGTTACCACGCTGGAATAAGTACATATTTGTTGCAAAGACCATAGATATATACAAGTGAAAAAATTCTGGTTGTTACTACTACTTCCACACTTTGCACTGGTTACATGTCAACGTAGTTCGATCAACTACTATCAACAACAAATGAAAACATGTTTAAAGAAAGTGTAGAAACTCAAAGATATGGTTTCATCAACCATAGGAGCCACAGAAGAAGAAATATCTCGGAAACAAACCAACACTAGGTAGAAAACCGAATATTTTTTATAGCGTATACTTCAAGGGAATAGCAGAATAGGTTATCTGAAGCTCCACTCTTAGGGCAGCTAAGTGCCGTTAGTCAGGAATTTTGTTGGTTTATAGACAGACTGAGATCAAACAAGGCAAAACATTAGGTGTTTCTGAACGAAGTACTTGTCATTTAATTACTTTGATTCGTGTATTTAAATGGTGAACACACTTTAGGCGTATTTCAGCAGCAAAAAGGGCTGCAATGCAATGAGATGATTTTTTAAAATTATTTCATTATGTCGAAAATTTCGTTTGAAGAACAATTGAATGATTCTAAGAAAAGTCTGGCCATTCCATCAGAATA
The DNA here is from genome assembly GCA_026315105.1 of Locusta migratoria. Classification (NCBI taxonomy): domain Eukaryota; kingdom Metazoa; phylum Arthropoda; class Insecta; order Orthoptera; family Acrididae; genus Locusta; species Locusta migratoria. The sequence continues at coordinate 220,459,338 of CM048751.1, read as the reverse complement.
CAAACCAGCTTCGACACTGAGGTTAGTAAAAATTTAAAATATGATATGTCTCACTATTGTTAAGCGCAAAGAAAATAACTAAGACACGCTAACAGGTAGTGACTCACAGCGTGCCGCGCGCCGGTACGCCCTCCGTCGCTGCCTAGTAGTCCAAGCATTCTGACGGTGTAATGTTAAATTTGCGAAAATTATTACCTGAAAACAACACAAAAAATATGAGCGTATAGGAAATTAAACTTTAGAGTTTCCATTTCATGAACCCGAGCCGAAATGGCGATATTCGCCAGAAAAATTCGCAGAATTACAAAAAGCGTTTTCTTTCTTACATAAACGAAAAACGATAAATCCGATGCGAAAATGTTGAATTAAGAAGCATAGGCCTTAACATAATCTGTCGATTGCTTTTTTGTACGTGTCGATTGCTTTGTTACGTTTCGACATATATCAAAATAACACTAAAAAAACCTTTAAAAACTAGATTCCTTATAACTCGTCAACATCCACGTTCCCAAACTTATTATTTGCCTTAAGTAACTAAAAAAAGTACTTGTCCGAAAAACTTAAAAATATTTAGAATTTTTCGAGATATATCGATTTTTCAAAACAGAAGTCTGTCTTGAAAAGTGGCTAGAGTTGCTCAGGTTCTCGACCTAGAGTAACGATCATTTGGTATGTTTCCTTCGTTGAAGAATTGTAAAATCATGCTATAAATAATAGTTTAGTTTTTTTAATTATAAGTATCAAACAATGATTTTGAAAATCTGGCCTACTTTCTGTAAGTGACTTTTTCTATTTTTATATGATAGGATGTGTTAATTAAATAAATATATTGGTGACATTGTTTCACTGATTTTAAAATAAATAATGTTGTTCCACGACCTTCTGGAGCCGAGATAAATGTCTTTATTAGAAGAAAATCTGATGGACGTAATTAACATTTAGATCGATGTGCTTAATGGAGTGTAATATTAATTACTTATACTAGTAAGAAAAATATTTGGATATGTTGCATTGTTATCCAGTATTACTATAGTCGGCGTCACGTAGGAAGGCGGCCTAGTTTTCAGCCGTTCTGCGCATCCCCGTCCACTATCGCACTGGCAGCCAATAATATTAGTTCCCTAGGCGCGTGGCTGGCCACCAGTTTCGCAAAGTTTCTTCTGAAGGCTCAAACTGTTGACGCTCGGTCGTAGCTCCAACCATTACAGCTTCCCCTATCGCTCCGCCTCTATGCGCGGAAGCACCTTCCTATATGTCTCCAACTAGTTCATGTAGAATTTTAGAGCATATTCTCAGTTCAAATATAGTAAATTTCCTTGAAACGAAAAAGATTCTTTCTATGAATCAGCATGGGTTTAAGGAATCATCGTTAATGTGAAACTTAGCTTGCCCTTTTCTCACTGGACATCTTGCGAGCCATGGATGAAGGGCAACAGGCGGATTGTGTTTTTCTCGACTTCAAAAAGGCGTTCGTCGCGATGCCACACTGCAGACTGCTAACAAAGATACGAGCTTATGGAATAGGTTCACAGATTTGTGACTGGCTGGAAGACTTCCTAAGTAATAGCACGCAGTACGTTGTTCTCGACGGCGAGTGTTCATCAGAGACGAGTGTATCGTCAGGCGTGCCCCAGGGGAGTGTGATAGAACCGCTATTATTTTCTATCTATGTAATTGCCGGCAGCGGTGGCCGAGGAGACTGAGGCGCTCCAGTCACGGTCTGCACGGTCACTACGGTCGGGGTTTCGAACCCCCCCTCGGGCAGGGATATTTGTGCCGTCCTAGTTCGTAAGTAGTTCATAAGTAGTTTGTAAGTTGAGGGACTGATGACCCCGCAGTTAAGTCCCATAAGCTATACAAACATTCTATGTAAATGATCTGATGGACAGAGTAAGTTGTAATTTGCGGCTGTTTGCTGATGATGCTGTGGTGTATGGGAGAGTGTCGTCTTTATCTGAGTGTAATAGCATACAGGATGACTTAGACAAAATTTCTAGTTTGTGCGAAGAATGGCAGCTAGTTCTCAATGTAGAAAAATGGAAGGTGATGGGCATGAGTAGGAAAAACAATCCCATAATGTTAGAATACAGCATTAGTAGTGAGCTTCTTGATGCTGTCGCGTGGTTCAAATATCTAGGCGTAACATTGCAGAGCGATATGAGATGTAACGAACATGTAAGGACAGTTGTGAGTTAAGCGGACAGCCGACTTCGGTTTATTGGGAGAATTTTGAGAAGATGTACTTCACCTGTAAAGGAGACCGCGTATAAAACGCTTGTACGAGCACCTCTTGAGTATTGCTCAAGTGTTTGGGACCCGCAGCAGATCAGTTTAAAGGAAGACATAGAGGCAGTTCAGAGGCGAGCAGCTAGATTTGTTACTGGTAGGTTCGACCAATGTGCGAGTGTCACGGAAATGCCTCGGCAACTCAATTGGGGGACCGCTGGTGGAAAGACGGCGTTCTTTTCGTGAATTTCTGTTGAGTAAATTTAGAGGGCCGGAATTTGAAGCTGAGTATAGTACGATCTTGCTGCCGCCTACTTACATTTCACGTAAAGATCACAAAGACAAGATAAGAGAAATTAGGGCTCGTACGGAGGCATATAGGCATTCTTTTTTTCCTCGTTCTATTTGGGAGTGGAATAGGAAAGTAAATGCCTAGTAGTGGAACAGTGTACCCTCCGCCACGCGCCTTACGGTGAACTGCGGACTTTGTATGTAGAACTATGACCGATTGATAAAGCGTGCAAGCGCGTAGTGCCTTGCGCTAGAGCACGTGAGCGGGCGAGCGGCCGTAGGAAATGTGGTATGTGGTATGGGGGAGGCGTTGGGAGAGACTAGCGGGTATTTTCTTTGAGAACATTTTAAACGGTCCGCATTAGCAAAGTTTTTGATATATTTTTTTGAAATATATTTGTTTCCTTTGGCAAACTTCGCCGTTTTCACATATCTTAAGTCTAGAGCCTTTTGCTTGCAAACAAACGAAGTAGAACATTTTTTTAATTTTGTGTGTATGGTTGAGAGTAAATAGAAGGCAAATTTTCGTCCTTCGAAACTCCCTGGACAACATTTTGTGGCCAAAAAAAGTGCGAAATTGGGCCCTTTCTACAGAATTTTCGCTTATTACTCGGAAACTATGCATCCCGCTCAAGATGTTATCATTGCTAAAATAAAAGACCATTGATTTTACGCCGAATGTCCTATTGAAATGTCAAAATCTGCACAGCCATTTGGCCGAAATCATTTTTCAAACTTCGGTCTTTTTATGGCTGAAAAGTCGACTTCAACGTCTATTACTCAGAAACTGTTACTCCAAATGAAAAATGTGAAGTTTTGAAAATTGTAAAGCATGAGATATTATGGTAGAAAAGTACCTAGTTTGTTAGTTTTAGGCAATATTAAGCGTTCCTTCATCAGAAAAACAAATTCAATTTTCATCACACATATTTTTATATCAGTCAAATGTAAATAGATATTGGTACATGGGTTCCCTTTTAGCACTCGAATCTTACCATTTCAGGCATGAATAAAAATACACGCGAAAGAAAAAATTTGAAAACATATACTTAAAAAAACACACACATGTCGTGGTCTCAGTGCTGTCGTCCTGCAAGAAATTTCATTTCACTGAAAATGACTAAATTTTTTTTAATAAAAAAATGAAGGAAATGGAATTACTTTGGTTTTAAAGTGTGTGAACGATTAATAATGCCTAAAAATAAAATCTAGATACTTTTCTAACATGAAATGTCATGGTTTACAATTTTCATAACTTGACAATTTTAATTTGGAGTAGACTTTTTTGAGTTCTAGACATTGGAGCCGATTTGTTGGGTGAAGTTGATGAAAAAGATCGAACTCTGATTGCGATCAAATGGCTGTACTGATTTTAACATTTGAACAGGTCATTCCATCCAAAAATAACGTTCCTTTCCGTTTATAGGATAATATCTTCAGTACGACGCATAGTTTTCGAGTAATGGCCGTAAATCTGTAGAAACTGCCAAATTTTGCCGTTTTTGGCCACAAAGTTGGTTTCGAAGGACGAAAAGTTGAATTCTATATACCGCCAACTATATACAGAAGATAAAAAATTAAATGTTCTACGTCAGTTTTTGCAAGCGTAAGGCCTTCTTTCTTAAGCCGCTATTGGACTATTCATTTCTCTCTAGACTTTTTATATAAAACAAAATAGAATGGCGGTGTTTGCCAAAGGAAAGAAATGTCTCAAAAAAAATCAAATTTTTGCAAGTGCGGGGCCAAGATTGAAAAAATCAGTTGAAGGAAACAGGCTCAAAAAGTTCAAGTTTTTCAAAGTCATTCTTTGATGCTTATAATTAACAAAATCTAAAAAATTATTTCAAATGTTTGTACTCCGATAGATATACAGATATACAAACATTTGAACCTTTGAAATAATCGATCTCCTGAGCAAACTAGCCAATTTTCGAGAAGGCCTTTTTTTTTCACAAAATCGATACATCTCGAAAAATAATTATATATTTCGAACAACATAGTGCCATAGTGCAATACATGTGGTAAATGAGTATTGAAACGTGGATGTTTACGAGTTATAAGGAATCTTGTTGTTAAAAGTTTTTACGTTTTTTTCGATATATCTCCGAACATAGCAAAGCAATCGATACGTTCCAAAAAGGCAATCGACAGATAATCTTACGGCCTATGACTTTCTAAGTTAACTTTTTCGTATCGAAGTTATCGTTTTTCGTTGATTGAAGGAAAACCGCGTTTTGGAATTTTGCGAATTTTTGGGCAAATTTCGCCATCTCACCTTGAGTTTCATTAAATAGAAACCCTTTTTAAAATTTAACTTCCTATATGCTCAGATTTTTGTTTTTTTTGTTTTCAGGTAACAATTTATGGAGCCACATCTCCGTAATGGTTAGACTATACGATAGCCGCAGTCGCAGCCGCGGCATAGGTACCACACCTTTATTGAGCGTGGTTGGTGTGTACGGAAAGCTGCTTGCAGCTGCGAGCGTTCGAATTAATCCTCACGCCAAGAAACGCGTGTGCGTTCGATCGGTGGGGTAGGAGGTGCGACCGTTCGCCACACACATCCCACAAGTCACCCGCGCCCTGAGACTTTGGGGCGCATCGCTTACTAACGAGCTCTCGGCCACGTTAATCAGCGCTAGGATTACCTCGCCACCCGCTCTCTCTGTGCTTGTAATACCGGAAGTCCTGGCCACGGAACCTAATGTGACTCCTACAGGCTGTTAGGAAGATTCATTTTCTTGCAGCAGATGAATATTTTGAGAGCCGCACGATAACAGGAGGATACTGTTATGATGTTTCTGATACTCACCTTTTTTAAGGGAACTAAACAGTAAGTTCATCAGTAGAGTACACACAGGATAAATTGGCCGGTAGATGTGCAGACGGCTGGGAAAGCATAATAAGAGCGGCAGTGGTGGCGGTAGTGGCCGGATCAGTGAGGAAAAGCAGCGCTGGAGAGAAACTGAAGCGCCACTCTAAACTGAAACCTACACTCCACCACCTGCCAGAGTTTTATAAATTCTTTCTTTTGTACCTTACCATACCAGCAAAAATACCGTTTTCTAATTACTTAACTCAGTGTTATTAATATTTCATTATTTTTGTCATTTTATTAACATTACCTTTCTTACTTTGAAATACATGTTACTTAAAGCATTAGTTATGTACCATTTGTGATACAGGATATTGACTGACTTGTTAGTATTACTGGTATGCATGCAGGAAGTATGGTGTTTCTGTTTAACTGGCAAAAAGAAAAAAATGTCATTACTCTTCCATTTACTGCACTCATCTGGATAGATTTTAAACAATCAGTCAGAAACAATACTAAATCTAACATCCACAATACAAAACACTTTGATACAATCGATAGTATTTCTGTTGATGCATTAGACGACGTATTTCAATTTAAAAGGAATGTTCACTTTCTCCTGTTCTACAGTATTGTAGACCAGAAAATGTAAAACTTTTCTTTAGCATTTCAAAAAATGTTCAAATGTTTGTTAAGCTTATGGGACTTAACTGTGGGGTCATCAGTCGCTAAACTTAGAAACTACTTATGAACTAACTTATACTAAAGACAAACATCCATACCAGAGGGAGTCGAACCCCCGATGGGGTACAGCCTCGCGCATCACAGCATAGCGTGACACATCGTCTGCTGAACTACTTCTCATTATCAGTTATCTGCATGTACTGTGAGACATTGCCCTTTTGAAAGTGGCGCCTTTGCTTCATTACGTGATCCAGCTGTCCACTAATTGGTGTAATAAAGGAAGTGCGAATGTATGCCACGGTGGAGTAGCCGAGCGGTCTAAGGAGCCTCACTGCGGACCGCGCAGTTGCTCGCCGTCGGAGGTTCGAGTCCTCCCTGGGGCTTGTGTGTGTGTGTGTGTGTGTTTTGTTCTTGGGTTAGTTTACCTTAGTTTAAGTAGTTCGTAAGCTACGGACTGGTGACCACGCAGTTTGGTCCGATAGATTTCCAAACTTTTTATTATTATTATTATTATTATTATTATTATTATTATTATTATTATTATTTGCGCCATCATGTAAATATTAAGCGTGTTAATTAAAAAAAATGTTCAAATTTTTGTATAGCTTATGGGACTTAACTACGGGGTCATCAGTCCCTAAGCATACAAACTACTTATGAACTAGCTAATACTAAGGACGGCACAAATATTCATGCCCGAAGGAGGATTCGAACCCCCGACCGTAGTGGCCGTACAGAGCGTTACTGGCGCGTCGCAGACCGTTTGGCTACCGCGGCCGGCAGCGTGTTAATTGCACGAAAAATAAAGCATGTAAGTATTACACTGAAATTATAACTAATCTACCTAAACCCTAACTTTTGAAATAGGAATCACAATGAAGAAATACTTCCCTTGAAACACGTATTTTCCATTATCGGGAAACAGAGATTTTATTGTAGGGTACTGTTTGTTTGTCATGTGGAAATTATCAGTCTCCGCAGAATTTGTTCATGAAAATCATCTAAATTTAATGCCTTTTTCTCTTTATTCCACTCTCTCCCAGATTAGAGAAACCTTCAAAGCTACCGGCAACTAATGTTTCCCTCTCTTTTTTTCTTTATAGCCGAAGTGAAACACCAGTAGCAGCCTGCACTCTTTCAAAGACTTAATAGGATTTATATGCCCTGTTTTGCCTCTTCGGACAACAATTTCATTACACTGAAACTCGTCCCTGGCTGTGCAGAATTCTTTCTGCTCCTCTAGCGCTTGGGGACTGTGCCGCCACGCCGTTTACAGCGGTGCGCTCACTGGATGTGCACTGGCCGGCAGGCGGAAGTGGACTTACTTGGCGTCCCCTTCCGAACGAAGGAATGAACTCGTCCGGCGCTTCAGACGAAAACCCGTATCTGCACATCGTCCACCGTATCCTGCGCAGGCCCTAACACACTGGACTCGAATTCGGGATATCGTTGGTTCAGCTTCACCTCCAGCCATCCAAATTTAGGTTTTCCGTCATATCCCTAAATCTCTCCACATAAATTCCGGGACAGCTTATATGAAAGTGGACGGCAGATTTCCTTCCCCACCCTTACCCAAAACGCCTAGTCTTAGCTCCATCTCTAATGATCAAATTATTCAAATGTTTGTAAAGCTATCGGTCCAAACTGCGTGGTCATCAGTCCATAGCTTACAAATTACTTAAACTAAGGTAAACTAACCTAAGGACAAGGACACCCACGCCCCAGGGAGGGCTTGCACCTCCGATGGCGAGCAACCGCGCGCTCCGCAACAAGGCGCCTTAGACTGCTCGCTCTAATGATCACGCTGTCAATGGGAGCGTGTAACTGAACGAGTATGGCAAATGTGGCGAGTTTCTGACGTCACAACATACGAACTGTGGACAACGAGAAAGACAGGCTGCGGCGCACACCACGTCATGTCACGTGATCTAGAGGGGCCTGCGTCAAACGCGATATTTAACTCATTGGCTGGCCACTGAGGCACAGCCCACTGTGTCACAGCGGACAGCCAGTCAGCTAGCTCATCTCGTTGACGCAGGCCCCTCTTGATCACGTGACGTGACGTGCGCGCCGCGACCTGTCTTTCTCGTTGGCCTCGGTAAGAACCGCACGTTGATGAGGCTTGCCCACCGTGTCTGGCAGTATCAAGCATGCTAGATATTCTCAACACGCATCTGAATGATCACCAATCAGGTGGGAAAGCGCCACCGATGTCACCATGTGGCTATCCCGGGAGGGGGAACTCTTTTTCAGTAGAGAGATGAAGACGCCATATTGGCCGTCGTATTTCATGGATTTTATTTATATTACTTAGTTCTTATGAATGTATGACATTTCAAAGCAAGTAAAAGTAGCTAGTTAAATAGAGAATCTCTCGAAAACCGGCCATTATAGGTACTATTTGTTGGAATAAATAATTGGAAACTTCTTATATGTGGTTAAAAATTTCCTTATTACAGTAATCTGCCCTTTCAAGGCAAGGCAGAATGAAAATCTGTCAACACGAATTGTTCTTTACATCAATTGTTGTAATTACATGTCAGCAAACGACATATTTACCAGCAGTGTATACAATGTGGCTATTACCTTCGTCGGTGATAGCAATGTATGGTAGTAGTTATAGTGTAGGCAGCAAAGTTGCGACCTGTGAAATGGAAAATGTCCCTAGGCGCTGGTTCAAGGCTCCTCGGAGCCAAATATCTTTTCTTCTTATATGCGGGTTTTCCGATAGACTCAAGGAACTTCCTACGAATTTCATGGAATTATTCTGCATAATATTCCAAGCTATGTACACGTAAGTGCACATCCTCTGAGGAGTGTGTTTGTTGGATTCGTTTTATGAACAGGACTGTTTGCAACGTAATTAGAGTAACATACGCACTTTATTGTTTCACTTATTGCATTTTACATGTGTTTAACATTATTCGCTTGAATAGTAACATTGACTGTGGTAGAATGACCTTTGTTTTACTAAAAGGCGAGACTGTTGGAATAATTGTTGCCTCATGTAATTAAGTGCAGTCTAAGAATATCAGGCGATGCTGAAGGAATTAGATTCGGTAGTGAAGCAATAAAGGAGGTAGATGAGTTTTGTTACTTGGGCAGTAAAATAACAAATGATGGTCGCAGTACAGAGGATATAAAATGCAGAATGGCAATGGGTAGAAAAGCGTTCTTGAAAAAGAGAAATATGTTAACATCGAATATTGATTTCAGCCTAAGGAAGTCCTTTCTGAAGGCATTTGTATGGAGTGTTGCCTTGCATGGGAGTGAAACATGGACGATAAACAGTGCGGACAGGAAGAGGATTGAGGCTTTTGAAATGTGGTGCTACAGAAGAATGCTGAAGATTAGGTGGGTGGATCGCGTAACTAACGAGGAGGTACTGAACAGAATTGGGGAGAAAAGAAATTTCTGGCAAACCTTGACTAAAAGAAGGGATAGATTGGTAGGACACATTCGTAGACATCAAGGAATTGTGAATTTAGCGTTGGAGGGAAGTGTGTGGGGTATAAACCGCAGAGGAAGACCAAGAGATGGTTACAGTAAGCAGATTCAGACAGATGTAGGTTGCCGTTCTTATGTGGAGATGAAGAGACTTGCTCAGGATAGGGTATTGTGGAGATGTGCATCTAACCAGTCTCCGGACTGAAGACCCCAACAACAACAACACATGTGGAGGCCTTTCCTAATTTTATATATTTTATATCTTATGTTCATAGATATTTTGCTGTTACTTACATAGGCCTGTAACACAGAACTAACATCTGCACAAGCGCGGAAATAAGCGATTTAACACGTTGGCTGCCGCGTGGCCGCCGGCGGATAGAGCAGACGGATCTGGTGCGCCTCTGGCGTCATCGCGGCCGACATCGAGTTAATAGAGGTAAAGCAGTCATGGCACTCATTTGATTTCGTAAACAATGTGATTAAAGAACCTGATGCCACCGCCAACTGTCACTGGAGCGCACTGCGGTCGTGTGTAGCTCGTTGAGGCACACGTCTCGTATGCACAAGTCGCGCCGACTTAGAGCGTCCAGCCACACGTTGACCACACACGTTCAAACACACGCTCCTTGTGCCAACGGCTTATGCTTCCTTCCTTCTGTTTCGCTTCTGAATGTGCCCATTTACCTCTGGCATTTGATAAGCAAAGCTGCTAAGTGGCTGTGACTGAAGAAACCCAAAGTACCAAGAAGTGCTTCAGCCAAACAGTAAAATTTAACCGCCGGCCGCGGTGGCCGAGTGGACTGCGGCGCACCAGTTACGGTCTACACGGCCACTACGGTCGGAGGTTCGAATCCCCCCTCGGGCATGGATATTTGTGCCGTCCTTAGTCTTAGCTAGTTCATAAGTATTTTGTAAGTTTAGGAGCAGATGACCCCGTAGTTAAGTCCCATAAGCTATACAAACATTTGAATTTAAAATTTAACCAATTAGCGCCTCCTAAACTGCTGCCACCCTTTTCAAAAAATGTTCAAATGTTTTTAGAGCTTCTGGGACTTAACTACGGGGTCATCAGTCCCTAAACGTACAAACTACTTATGAACTAGCTAAGACTAAGGACTGCACAAATATCCATGCCCCAGGGGGGATTCGAACCCCCGGCCGTAGTGGCCGTGCAGACCGTCAGACCGTGACTGGAGCGCCTCAGTCCCCTCGGCCACCGCGGCCGGCCACCCATTTCGTTGGTTCGGCGCGGCACTAGAGAACATTTCCTGCGTGAAAACAGGAACCAATGGAGAGTACAAACAAAACGCTAAAAAGTAATTGTTACAGAATGAAATTTTCACTTTACAGCGGAGATTGCCCTAATATGAAACTTCCTGGTTGGACTCGAACCTGGGACCTTTGCCTGTCGCAGGCAATTAGGAAAGTAGGAGGCGAGGTACTGGCGCAAGTAGAACGGATTGACCGTAAAGCATGCCCAAAGGTCCCAGGTTCGAGTCCCAGTTTCGGCACACAGTTTTAATCTGCCAGGAAGTTTCAAGTATTTAATTTGCTAATGAAACGTCATATCTACCGTTGCTGGGCTGGTGTGCTCTTTCTTACAGACGAATGCCTCCAACAAGTGGTGTAGCGTAGTTAGGGGATCACAGAACGAGTACACTCGAGCGCAGTGGCGGGAGAGAGCTGTAAACGTCGGCGCCACTGTCATTGTCACTCACGAAAAAGTGAGAGGGTGGGGGTTGTGTTGGGCAGGGCGGCGGCCTTTGAAGCGCCGCCTTTTGATCCGCCTCGCTAATTAAAACGAGTCAGGTGGCGCCACTCGGCGCCGCTGAAATGCCATAAAGCTGTCCGCCACGCCGGCGATAGCGGTGCTAAAAGCCCCGCCGCCGACTCCCCAGAGGACTTGTCAAAAGGCGCGAACGTTCAGCCCGCCGGGAATTTATCTCCGAACGCGGCTGTTCTGGGCAATGGAGTGGTTTGCTCGAAATTTGTCTGAATAGCAGTCCACGGCACTGCACTAACGACTGACTGACTGGAACAGGGCTCCCACTTCTCACTAAAAGGAACTTTCTGCTTCATACCTCTCGGTATTTGGTCTAGTCTACGTAAACTAATTTTCTGTGAACTTACCTACTATCGATGAATGCGATACTAGAGTACTGTTGGTAGTATTTGCTCTCTCGGTACTGAAGGCCTGGTTTCATCATCTGTGAGACGTCTTTGGTTTAAAGATCAAAGAAATATTGCTGACATTATCTGCATGCTTTGATCAAAGAACTGTAAAACTGTTTCCAACGGCTCTTTCAGTGTATTTTGAACTTACTTATTTATATTATCTGATTTTCTGGTATCCTGACAAACGACGCAATAGTAATCAGAAAATAAAAAAAAGATAAAAATTTATTAAATCTTAACAAACGTGAGATAGTATGAAAACAAATTAAACATGTTGAATTATTGCGGAAACGGAAAGTCCGATGGATCTGCGGTTTTCACAGAATGGATTGGTAGTCAAGGACCCGTATTGTTAGCCAATAAACAGATTGTAAAAATACCTAGCAAGTGTATTTTTATGCAAACATACAATTTCTCAAATGCAACAAAGTTTGTTCCTATCATGCACTGGAATTACATTTTTATCACGCTTAGTTTGGCAGCTACAACCATTTAAAGTTTTGGGAGCGGAGGCTACACAGCGTAGCTCGCTGGCAGGTGATCATGAGACAGTGGGCCGTGACAACACCGTCTAGATACAAGTCCGTGTCACGTCGTACAGATAGCCAACCATCGCAAGCTCACGGGATGGCGCTACGAGGCAGTGGGCTGTGCCCCAGCGCACAGCCACTCTGCTAGCGACGGCAGCCTATTGATGTGATGTAATACGTACTTGTTGTGAGGCCTTGCGTCTAGACGGTGTTGGCCGTGCCCCAGGGCGAAGCCACTCGATCAGTCAGCTATGCTATTGCAGCCTCCGCTCCCGAAACTAAAGATGATAAAAATGTCATTGAAAATTATTTGTACACAGCTGGCGTCAAAAATTTTTGTGCATGATGGAAACAACTATTCTTCTATATAAAAAACTGTATTTTGCATAAAAAATACACTTTCTAAGTAATATTACAATCTGTTTCTTGGCTAAAAATACGAGCCCCTGACGACAACCAATCCATTCTGTGAAAACCTCACATCAATGGCACTTCCCGTTTTCGCAATATTTCGGGTGCAGGGTTAGGTGTTTCACCCTGTATATTCTACAGGAGAGTGCCAAATGTGTATAATTCCAGAGACTGGTTCGCTGAAGCTTTTCACCCTGTTCTATCCTGTGAAAGCCTCATGATCTCTGATTAAGAACAAGAACCCACATCCATTCAAACCTGCTTACTGTATTCATTTGTCGGCCTGTCTCAGCTAACACTCTTACTTCCAATGCTTAATTTACGATTCATTGAGGTCTCAGAATGTATCCCAGAAATCGAGCCCTTCTCTTGCTCTAGATACGCCAGACACTTCTTTTCTCCCCAATTCTGTTCAACATTAGTTACGTGATATACCCATCTAATGTTCACCATTCGCCTGTAGCACCACATTTCAAAAGCCTCTATCATCCTTTTTCCTGAACTGCTTATCGTCCACGTTTCACTCTCATACAGTGCTACACACCAGACAAATGCCTTCAGAAAGGACTTCCTAACATTTAATTTAATTTTGTATGTCAAATGTTCAAATGTCTGTACATCTATCGGACCAAACTGCGTGGTCATCAGTCCGTAGCTTACAAACTACTTAAACCTAGATAAACTAACCTAAGGACAACACACACACACACACACACACACACACACACACACACACACACACACACACACACACATGCCCCAGGGAGGACTCGAACCTCCACGGCGAGCAAACGCGCGATCCGCAGCGAGGCGTTTTAGACCGGTCGCCTACCCCATCGCGGCTTGGATGTCAACAAATTTCGGTCAGTCATCAATGCTTTTCTTCCCATAGCCATTCTGTATTTTATATCTTCCTTACTTGGAACACTAAAAGTTATTTTGCTACCGAAATAACAAAACTCATCTACTACAGTTATTGTCTCCTTACTTAAACTAATTCCTTCAATAACACCTAATTTCTTGGAATGCATTTTGCTATTGTTAATGTTCATCTGATAATCTTCTTTCAAGACACTGCCCATTGCATTCAATTGCTCTTCCAGGTTCTGTGCTGTCCCTGACAGAATCACAATGTCATTGGTAAACCGCAAAGTATTTATTTCTTCTCACATAACTTTAATTCCTTCTCCAAATTTCTCCTTGCATTCATTCACAGCACAAACTGAATTGTTGTTGTTGTTGTGGTCTTCAGTCCGGAGACTGGTTTGATGCAGCTCTCCACAATACCCTATCCTGAGCCAGCCTCTTCATCTCCACATAAGAACGGCAACCTACATCTGTCTGAATCTGCTTACTGTATCCATCTCTTGGTCTTCCTCTTCGGTTTTTACCCCACACACTTCCCTCCAACGCTAAATTCACGATTCCTTGATGTTTAAGAATGTGTCCTACCAATCTATCCCTTCTTTTAGTCAAGGTATGCCAGAGATTTCTTTTCTCCCCAATTTTGTTCAGTACCTCCTCATTAGTTACGCGATCCACCCACCTAACCTTCAGCATTCTTCTGTAGCACCATATTTCAAAAGCCTCAATCCTCTTCCTGTCCGCATTGTTTATCGTCCATGTTTCACTCCCATATAAGGCAACACTCCATACAAATGCCTTCAGAAAGGACTTCCTTAGGCTTAAATCAATATTCGATGTAAACAAATTTCTCTTTTTCAATAACGCTTTTCTACCCATTGCCATTCTGCATTTTATATCCTCTGTACTGCGGCCATCATTTGTTATTTTACTGCCCAAGTAACAAAACTCATCTACCTCCTTTATTGCTTCGTTACCCAATCTAATTCCTTCAGCATCACCTGCTTTTCTTACACTGCACTCCATTACCCTAGTTTTGCTCTTGTTAATCTTCATCTTATATACACCTTTCAGCACACTGTCCATTCCGTTTAACTGCTCTTCCAGGTCCTTTGCTGTATCTAACAGAATTACTATGTCGTCGGCAAAACGCAAAGGTTTTAATTCTTCACCCTGAACTTTAATTCCTTCTCCAAATTTCTCCTTGCTTTCCTTTATAGCTTCCTCAATGTACAAATTGAATAACATTGGAGAAAGGCTACAACCCTGTCTTACTCCCTTCCCAACCACTACATCCCTTTCATGCTCTTCAACTCTGACAACCGCTGTCTGATTTTTGTACAAGTTGTAAATAACCTTACGCTCCCTATATTTTACTCTTGCTTGCTTCAGAACTTGAAAGAGATTATTCCAATCAACATTGTCAAATGCCTTCTCCAAATCTACAAAAGCTAGAAATGTAGGTTTGCCTTTTCTTAATCTATCTTCTAGGATAAGCCGTAAAGTGAGTATTGCCTCCCGTGTTCCTACATTTCTCCTGAACCCAAACTGATCTTCCCCGAGGTCGGCTTCTACCAGCTTTTCCATTCTTCTGTAATTAATTCGTGTTAATATTTTGCAACCATGACTTATTAAACTGGTGGTTCTGTAGTTTTCACACCTGTCTGCACCTGCTTTCTTTGGAATGGGGATTATAACATTTTTGCTAAAGTCTGACGGTACTTCACCTGTCTCATACATCTTACACTGCCGGCCGCGGTGGCCGAGGAGACTGAGGCGCTTCAGTCACGGTCTGCACGGCTACTACGGTCGGGGGTTCGAATCCCCCCTCGGGCATGGATATTTGTGCCGTCCTAGTTCGTAAGTAGTTCATAAGTAGTTTGTAAGTTTAGGGACTGATGACCCCGTAGTTAAGTCCCATAAGCTTTACAAACATTTCATTTCATCTTACACACCAGGTGAAACAATTTTGTCATGGCTGGTTCTCCCAGAGACTTCAGTAGCTCTGGGGGAATATCATCTACTCCAGGGGCCTTGTTTCGACTTAGATCTTTCAGGGCTCCATCAAATTCCTCTCTCAGTACAGCATCTCCAATTTCATCCTCATCCACATCCTCTTCCCTTCCTACAATATTGTCCTTCTTAGCCATTTTTCACTTCCTGTCGATCTCATTTCTAAGTCGTCTGTACTTCATTTTGCCCCTTTCATTTACTGCATTTTCATCGATTAAATTTAGTATCTCCTGTGATATCCAAGGATTTTTTATAGGTCTTGCCTTCCTACCTATTTCGTCCTCTGCTGCCTTCACTATTTCATCTCTCAATTTTACCCATTCCTCCTCTACTGTTTTATTTTCCCCTGTTTCTGTCAATTGTTGCCTAAAGCTCCCTCTGAACTTCAGGTTCCTTCAATTTATCCAGGTCCCATCTCCTTATTTTCCTAACTTTTTGTAGTTTCTTCTGTTTCAGCCTACAGTTCATAACCAACAAGTTATGGTTAGAGTCTATATCTGCCCCTTTGTTATGTCCTACACTTTAATACCTGGTTCCGAAATCTATCTGGTATCTCCCGGTGTCTTCTGGTCTCTTCCACGTATACAACCTTCTTTTTGTGATTTTTAAACCAAGTGTTTGTAATAACTAAATTATGTTCTGTGCAAAATTCTACCAGGTGGCTTCCTCTTTCATTCCTTTTGCCCAGACCATAGTAACCTACTATCTTCCCTTCCCTTCCTTGTCCTACTACCGAATTCCAGTCTCCCATAACAATTACGTTTTCCTCTCCCTTAATTGTCTGAATAATTCCCTTTAGCTCCTCATATATTTCTTCGATCTCCTCATCATCCGCAGAGCTAGTTGGCATATAAACCTGTACTACTGTTATCGGTGTTGGCTTCGTATCTATCTTGACAATGATAATGCGATCACTTTTCTGCTCATAGTACTTTACCCGCATTCCTATTTTCTTATTCATTATCAGTCTTACTCCTGTGATTCCCCCAACTGATTTTGTATTTATAATCCTGTACTCACCTGACCAGAAATCCTGTTCATCCTGCCACCGAACTTCACTAATCCCCACTATATCTAACTTCAACCTATCCATTTCCCTTTTTAAATTTTCTAATTTTCCTACCAGATTAAGGGATCTAACATTCCAAGCTCCGATCCGTAGAATGCTAGTATTGTCTTTCCTGATGACAACATCCTCCTGAGTAGTCCCCGCCCGGAGATCCGAATGGGGGACTATTTTACCTCCGGAATATTTTACCCGAGAGGATGCCATCATCATATGTTCATACAGTAGAGCTGCAGGTCCTCGGGAAAAATAACGGCTGTAGTTTCCCCTTGCTTTCAGCCGTTCGCAGTAACTGTGTGGCAATCATCCAGACTGTTTCCCCTGTAACTACTGAAAAGGCTGCTGCCTCTCTTCAGGAACCACACGTTTGTCTGGCCTCTCCACAGATACCCCTCCGCTGTGGTTGCACCTACGGTACGGCTATGTATCGTTGAGGCACGCAAGCCACCCCACCTCGGCAATGTCTGTGGTTCATGGGAGTGGCAAATTGAATTACATTGGCAAAATGCTATAGCCCTGTCTTAGTCCCTTCCCATCAGTCCCTCCCTTTCGAGCCCTTCGACTCTCATAATTGCTGTCTGGTTATTGTACAAGTTGGATATAAATTTATGTTCCTTACGTTTCTCTCCTGCTAGCTTTTGAATTTAAAACAGGGTATTCCAGTTAAGGTTGTCGAAAGCTTTCCCTAAATCTACAAAAGCTGAAGGTGAATGTTTGTCTTTCCTTAACCATCCTAATGCTGACTATCCTATAGCCTGTCTTAAAAGTCTGTATTCTGCGCAAGGATTGATCTGCAATATTTTTGTACCCTGAAACGGTGGCCTAGAGGTGAAACAAATCAAGGGTGACATGCAGCCTTATACATCAGAAAGCAGTGCACGTTTCAATCCAAGACAGGTAAGAGGTCTTTACTGTCCTCAGAGCGAACCGAACAACTACTCCTGTAAACAGAAAAAAAAATAATAACTGCTAAGGTACCTCACTGGAATGTGATGAAGCAGGGGGTGCAAGGGTTGCCGGGCACCCGGCGCCGGTAACCAGGAGGCGCCACACGGGGTTGGCCGCGTGGTCTAAGGCGCCTTATCGTCGTGTAGGGCGCGGTCTCCCTCGCCGGAGGTTCGAGTCTTTTCTCGGATTGAAGCTGGTTTCAGTGTTGTGTAGGACTAGGCGCCTATGACCTTAGCAGTTCGATTTCGTAAGTATTCACACACATTTTGCCTGGCAAGTCCTTACACCATGTGCAATCTGCCAGTTAATGATGCATGTAAAATTAGGTACCGATATTGTTTACCAATACGCCTCATGAAGCTTTCGACACAGCTTCGACATTGATAGCCAACTGTATGTGTAAATAAAAAAAAAATTAAATAACTACGCTTCTGCGCTTGAGTGTCATCGTGCAAAAGGAAGACCTGTGACATGAAATGTTAACACAATACACACTCGGTGCTACCGACAGAAAATGCAATGCTTAAATTAGCCACGCAATAATAATACATAATATTAATGCAAATTCTAATCATTGGTTGTGAAATGTTGTTGAAACGGACCTTATTCTGGTACTTCCTAATACAGACTTTCTGCAGTTGAATGTTATTTGGGAACAAATGGTAGATTACAACCGTACTTTTATCCCTTTCTACTGTGTGACAGATTTCTCATTATAACAGTCACGTACTTTAAGACTATACTTTACATCACAAAAATACCAGAAACTAAAAAGCAAAAAACGACAACACTACCCTGCTGCTGGAGAGAATTGGACAGAGAGTAAAGAAAAACACAATGCCTCAGTCGTGAAATAAAGTTAACACATGAAAATAGATCAGGTATTGGTGGTGAAGAGATGTTTAATGAGTTGCAATTGCTTCCTTTACTTTTATTTTATTTATTTATTTTAAGAAAAACACAACTTAACTTGTGTTAAATTTCATTTACCACAATAATTTATCGTATGTGTTCCCAGAATAATTTAACACATCGTGTGACAGTAGCAGAAGGCAAAAGGTCTTTACCAAACTGAAAATAATAAAAAGCAATTTAGGATCAACCATGACCCAAGGAAGGAAGCTTGGAGTTTAACGTCCTGTCGACATCGTGGTCATTAGAGACGAATCTTGCGCTCAGAGTTTTGGGCTAGGATGTGGAAAGAAATCGGCCGTGCCCTTTGAAAGGAACCATCCGGGCATTTGCTTGGAGTGATTTAGGGAAATCACAGAAAAGCTAAATCTTGATGGCCGGAGGTGGATATGAACCACCATCGTTCCGAATGCTAGTCCAGTGTGTTACCACTGTGCCACCTCGCTCGGTCATGACCCAAGATAGACTGACAAATTTGCCATCATAAGAATCGAATCAAAAGTAGATTCCAAGAAAGATGATACGATAAAGTTTGCCGATTTAAAAGTCAGAGAAATAGAATGCAATGTCTGAAAGTTCTGTATTTTTATGTAAGTATTAAATAAATGAAATAGAACTTTTTCTGTGGCAAGAGGGGGGGGGGACGACAGCCGATTTTTCGCATCCCGGCGGGGTGTGCTGTTAGCTGTGCCTCAGTAAAATGAAATGCTTTTCTACTGAGAAACAAAATGTAATTTATTAACTTTAAGCAAAGTGGAAAACCGAAGACAATAGTTAAAAATAAAGAAATCACCAGAAAAAGGATAGGATAAGATTAAATCATTTACTTTGATATGGGAAACCACAAGTAATAATTAACAATATAAGAAAAGAAAGGAATATCTATAAGAGGATGACTGAGTTTGCACCTGCACTTGAATTTACTACTGAGAAACTGGACTAACAGAGACTGTGAGGCTGTGGCAGTAAATGCAGCAAGTATGATGCGGTTCTGCTGTTCGTGTCGTTGCATGGAAGAGACTTGGCAGAGACAAAAACTAGCTTCGCATTAGCGTGCAGTTTACCGTTCGCTGCATCATTGGCTGCTGCATCTGCGACTCTGAAATTCTATTAAAAATTGCCAGTTCAAATCTGAAACTGAACTGAAACAGCCAAAAACTTCTTAAAAATCTTGACGTCAAGATCCACTAACTTCCCTAGTCTAAATTTCTGTGGCATGGTACGCTACTTCAGCAAATTAGCCGACCATTGTGCCCTCGCTCTCGTTCACATACATTACCGTAAAGCGGTAGACACCGGCCTTACGCTAATCGAGATCATCCTAAACGAATCCCAACAGCGCCTTAAATTTTGAAGGTGGACGAAACACACATTTTACATTATTTTTACGCAAATTGCGACCAATCTTATTAGAAGTGCTGCCAACGTATGGCAGAAAGTCCATTCACTAGCCCGTTGCACATGTGGTCGATAGCGCAACGCTCTTTTAACCTGCCCTTCACCATAGCCATTCTTTCGAAAAGTTACCTCCAGATGAGACAGCTCAACGGGCAAACTTTCTAGGTCAGAAATTACATGAGCCCTATGCACTAAGGTTCGAAGAACTCCTTCACGTTGAGCTGGGAGGTGACAACTATCAGCTTGCAAATACAAATCAGTATGCGTTGGCTTCCTATAAACAGAATGTCCCAACGTACCATCTGCCTTCCTCCTGACCAACACATCAAGGAAGGGAAGGCAACCATTCTTTCCACTTCCATTGTAAAGCGGATGTTGCGGTGGACTGAATTTAAATGTTCCAAAAAAATGATTCAAGTTCTCACTACCATGAGGCCAAACAACAAACGTGTCGTCTACATATGTGACAAAACAAGCAGGTTTCTTTGTCACAGGAAACTATCAAGAGTCTTAATTCGTATTGTGCTGTACCTCCCAGATTATATGGCCTCCCTAAGGTCCATAAAGATGGGTGCCCTCTTAGGCTTATCGTGTCAAACATTGGGGCTCCCACCTATCGTGTTACAAAACAACTTGCTGGTTTGTTGAGCCCACTGCTAGGCCGTAGGGTGTCTACCGTAACCCATGTAGCTGTGGCAAATCATATGTTGGTCAAACTCTTAGGACTGTTAAGGACCGTTGTATTGAGCATAAATGTCACACACGTTTACAACAGCCAAATAAATCTGCTGTGACCGAACACTGTGTTGACACAGGTCACCCTATGGAATATGACAAAACGGAAATTCTGACATGCCCTTCCAACTACTGGGACTATTTTATCAAAGAAGCGATAGAAATAAAACTAGGTGACAACCTTATGAATAGGGATAGAGGCTTCTGCTTAAATTCCGCTTGGGATCCTGCTCTCTCACTTGTCAAAAAACAGAGGGAGAAAACTAATCCGACCTCATCTGTCGAGAACTGATGTTTATTATCAATATTCTGACCGGTTTCATCTTTGGTCGTGTCGGCGCTGTGTGCTTGCTTGCTCGGTGTGTTGTCTTTCCTGTTTACTAATTGAAAACCGAGGTTTTAAAGATCATTGCACATTGCTTTCTTGCTGCAGTTTCGCCTTGAAAATGACAGGGTGGTCTCCTGCCGAAATATGGGCCGTCGTCGATTTTGGTACCTGGCAGCATACCCGTGAGTTTTTTGAAGACATTGTTTGTTTTTTGCCGCTAGTATACGTTACATACGACCACTGTTTCTTAGGATTGTCTACCAAATTACGTGACAGGGTTTCGTTGTGGTAACTATTGTAGGTTTTTGTCATTGAAATTCGACCTAAGTTTCTAGTTTCAGTAAAACATTGCCATTCTTGGGGATTTTTTGTGCGTTTCTAATTTTCCATGCTTTTTTCTTTGATTTTGTAACAGTGATCTAACCTGTTTCGGGTACCACGACGGGTCAGCCCCCTCTTTTTTTAACTTGTTTGGTATGAATCTGTCAATGTCTGTCGATTTTATTTCTTTGAATGTAAGCCACATCTGATCCACATTCACATTCTTAGTTTCGAAAGATTGGAAAATTTCACTCAGGAAAGCGTTAATCATATTTCTATCTGCATTTTGAATAAATATAATTTCCTTTTAATTTTGGTGGATTCGGAAAGTCCGATATTCAGTCTCACTAATCCCTGCATCTATTTGATGCTCTTTATTAGCTATGGCCGCGGTGGAGTAGCCGAGCGGTCTAAAGCGTCTCGCTGCGGACACCAATTTTATGCTTTGGGTACGTTTTTGAAATTTGATGCAAGCTTTCTTTGAACATTTCTGCAGGGGGTTCATAAAAAGAATCAATTATTAATTTATTTTGGTTGTCAGGTGTAACCTCTACCCATACCAACTCACAGGAGCAATCTACTTCAATTTCGCTACAGGATAAACTGCCAGTGACAGCAATAAATACGCCACCGACAATTTGATTCAAACAATATTTTCTGAACACCATAATGATTTGAGATTCAGTACTTTCTATTAGTGCCTGGTGCTCTGGTATTTCCCCACACAGCTACGACAATTTACAACTGTTACGCCAATGGTTTTTAGATCTGGGTTCGTCCTATCTTTGACCTGTATCCCTTGAGATTTACACCCTTTCTGTGTGTTCCCGAGACCCTCTAACGAACAAACAGCCCAGTCCACCCCACACAGCCCCCGCTACCCGTGTAGCCGTTTCCTGCGTGTAGTAGACTCCTGACCTATTCAGCGGAACCCGGAACCGCACCATCCGATGGCACAGGTCGAGGAATCTCCAGCCCACACGGTCGCAGAACCGTCTGAGCCTCTGATTCAGACCCTCGACTCGGCTGTATACCAGAGGTACAAAGTCAGTCCTGTCAACTATGCTGCAGATGGTGAGCACTGCTTTCATCTAGCAAGCAAGGCTGACAGTCTTTACCCCTTCAGATAGTCGCTCTAAGCCTGAGAGAATCTCTTCAGATCCATACCGACACACATCATTGGTACCGACGTGAGCCACCTCCTGCCCGTACCCTTCATGGAATCCGGAAGGATCCGTTCCACATCTTTAATGACTCCACGGAGCGCACGTTGGCCTTATTCCCCTCCTTGGCAGCTGTGTCTCTAAGAGGCTCCATTACCCGTCTGACGTTGGAGTTCCCAACTACGAGGAAACCCACCCTCTGTGAAAGCCCGCATCTAGCATGCTGACTGGTAACTTCAGGATGAACAACACAGTTCGGTTCAAGTTGTTGTTCGGTTGTCCTGAACAGACAGCACCTCAAACGTGTTCGCAAGACGTACCGGAGAGGCTTCACGATCGGTCTCCCGGAATGTCTTGCGTCGCCTGCCACGCACTGGAACAATCTTCCACGCAACTACGGATGGGGTGCCTGCCACATTGCTGGCAGTATCAGGGCTTGTCGCTGCCGCAGGCCTATCGGTGGAGACAACGGGAGTCGGTTCGGTCCCCACGACCGGCCAACAACTACGCCCCTCGATCGCAGCCTCCAGCTGTGCTACCGCGATTAACACAGCTTGAAGCTGGGAGCGAAGTATCACCAGCTCAGACTGCATCCGCACACAACAGTCGCAGTCCCTATTCACGATTACAATACCGAGAAAACAAAACAAACTACTGTCGTGATGCGCTCATAGGAAGACTACACTGAATCTAACATGTACGAGAGCACACTATAAATTTACAAACTGAAACGAAAACGCGCAGACAAAAATCAGAAGCCGGTTTCTCTTACGAAATATGAAGGCGGCGTCTGCTGCGTATCAGCCAGCGGCTTAATAGGCACTGGATCCAGCCTGCATCCATCAATATGGTGAACTCTCCATTATGCCACGTATGCTAGGTTCTAGACGACGATGCTCACGGTCTAATGTGCGGGCCCTCTGCGGAAGTGTGGCGGCTAGTGACGCAAATGATTGGCTTTCTACTGCGCGTCGGACAGCAAAATATCGACCCCACGATTTTCCTTTATCCAGAAAGAACGTTTTACCAAGAGCCAAAACAAGCGCGGTTACATGGCTTCGAGCCCAGGCGGTGTATATTTGCCTCGCAACAACGCGAAGCATGTGCCGGAGTTTTGGAACCATTTACAAGAACAACAAATGGCGCTGGTACGGGCGCGAAATATCACCAATATTTTTGTAATTTTCTGTGTGTAGTGCGTTACGGCATCCTCCACACAGTTGGAACGTCCCGGGTATGAGAAGCTGACTTGATAAGTATGAAGAGGCATTTGATGAACGTGATGTAACGGTTACCTCTTACAAACAAGAAGACGCGCTTGGCGGAGGAAGAGCTGGAGTAGACTGCCCGAACCTCCCCCCCCCCCCCTCCCACACACACAGAGTTTACTTCACATCCATTAGTAAAGAGCGCATGGAGGTTAATATCGTTATCTTAAAGTGAAGCACAACCATTATCATTTAGATAATAAAAAGAGAGAGAGAGAGAGAGAGAGAGCGAAAAACCTAAACGGGGTCGACATATAAGTGGAAATTGATAAAGAAGCTTCAGTGGGATCCTCCAGCGTACTATTATCTTCTTTTTCAATATGTTTGATGCCTGCCAGGAAAAGGCTGTTTTATTTTTGATGAAATTAAAATAATAAAATAAACACAAACTATCGAATACAAGCATCCCAATGACCACTCCATCCTTAAAATAAATAATAAATAATAAAAAAATAGTGAATAAGCTTACGGCTTATGAACACAACAGGCGCGTGTTCGAATCCCACTGGAGTCAATTTATTTCTTTTATTTTTTTATTTTTTAGACTTGTTGCTGGTAACACCTTAAGTATTAATTAGCTGAAAACTGTGTAGTTGCAGGCTTTTATAGGTTTTTAGAAAATTCTATTTTATAATAATCTAATCTTTAATCAGATACGTGTTCATAGTAATAATATTGGAACTGGATGTATTATATTAGAGGTCAGTTGAATAACACCCTCCAAGGATGTGTATTTCTTTGTTATGGTAGGTCAAATAAGTATTACTTTCCAAGGAAGACTATTTTTATGGGAGTTCAGATGAAAAATACCCTCCAAGAATGTTTATTTTTTTGTTATGGGTGGTGAAATAAATATTACCTTCCATGGAAGATTATTTTTAGATATCAAATTGACAAACTGTAATTAGTTATTTACTAAAGAGAATACTGAAAAAAGTAAATCATTATAATTTAATAACAAAGTAATTAAAGGAAGAAACATTTGCACAGCGATAAAAGAAGAAATAAAATAGAAAAGTAAAGGCTTTGGTGACATCCGAGCCAATGCACACCACTTAACCTGGAAGGCCGACTCTCCATCAATGAGGTACCTGTCCTTTCTCGTTAGTGTAACGGTCGAAAAGTCCTACCGAAGTTGAAGAACGAATATTAAACTGGAAACAACAGATAATGGAAGGCACAGCCATTCATTCGCGTTAACCGCGAGTAAGGACTTTTGAAAATTATCTGCTGATACATTTGTCTTAGCTTAACGTTATAGAATTACCATGTGGCAGTCGAAGTAATTACAAATACATGCATCCATTTTCAACATTTTTACTATATCATTTGTCTCGTTGTTTGAAGATTAGGATATTACAAATTGGAATATGTTCAATAATGTGGAATCTAGACACCATATAACTGCAAATTCGTGCCGAATTAATGTAAAAATTATTACCTGCATATATCTAAATAAATAAATAAAGGTTGACTCCACTGGTACTCGAACTCGTGCTCTCTTGTGTTCGTAAACCGTCGGCTTATCCACTTTATTTTATTTTATTTTTTTATTGATTCCAACTTGGGTCCTCTGCTTTTAGTGGGTAAGCAATCTACCGTCTTTTTTTATGCTTTTAAGCCCAGAACGCTAACATTCCCCTCACCCGATTTTTTTCTCTGAATAACAATGAAAAAAATTTAAAAAAAATAAGTGAATGGAAACAGGCGTTCATTTATTAGGCGAAGTGAGGGCTAGTTTATTAAACAGGTTTGACATTTATCCATTGTAGACAAAATAATTCTTCTTATACAGGTATTTTTAAAGTACATCTGTTCACCGTGCGCTAAACTCATACATAAACTTAACTGCCTTCTCGCATAAATAAATATACTATCCACTTTCGTCGCCGTTCCAGCGCCTGGGTACGTCTTCTCGTATATTAGGGTTAGTTACCGTTTCATACCTTCCGTTCGTTACTTCGTCGTTTTTAACTTCTCCTACCCGGGTCGTTGAAGCTGTGCTGCGGGCCCTGAAACGCACTCCATAAAAATTAGAAAAATATTGTCTGTACTTATGAGTACGTACATTCTTCCCATGTCGTTCCTGTAACTAAATCCAAAAGTCTTATACATTTTTGTGGGTTTCTCTACACAAATAGAGCACCAGTTGCCCTCGAATCCATGTTACCGCATTCGTTTTAGTACGTGGGTAGTACGTCTCGTCAGGGAATAACACGGAACGTCGTCCAATGTCTTATTGTCCCATTCAAAAAAAGGCAGCTATTATCTGTTTCCTTATAAGCCAGACTTCTGCTGCTGGCCACGAGTTATTGGATCGTGTGGCTTGTTTACTATTTACTGTCAGGTACCACATGCCACGTGTTTCTCTATCCAAAAGATCGTGGTCTATCGATCGCCATAACACCGACCAGTTCTAACATCGCCAGTTCTTGTGGACGTTAATATTTGATGTATGTCGTGAGCCGTCGCAGATCTGGTTTCCGGCAGTGCCATCTGAACGTAACTGGATTCTATAAAAAGGCACTTAGCCAGCCGCGGTGGCCGAGGAGACTAAGGCGCCCCAGTCACGGTCTGCACGGCCACTACGGTCGGGGGTTCGAATCCCCCCTCGGGCATGGATATTTGTGCCGTCCTAGTTCGTAAGTAGTTGATAAGTAGTTTGTAAGTTTAGGGACTGATGACCCCGTAGTTAAGTCCCATAGACTATACAAATATTTGAACATTTGAATTGCTGCACCGCTACCGGTGCTATTTGAGACCTTGGTGCTAGTTCTTCTATTAAGATTCCTGTCAGAGATGTCTGATGACGTCTCCACAACTTTACCACTGTGCCGATGTAAAAAAATGTTCAAACGTTTGTAATTATATGGGACCAAACTACGTTGGTCATCAGTCCCTTGTCTTACAAACTACTTAAACTAAGTTAAACTAATCTACGGACAACACACACACACACACACACATATCCATGCCTGAGGGAGGATTCGAACGTCCGACGCGGGAGGCCACGCGATCTGTAACGTGCCGCTCCAGACCGGTGCTGCTGTAAAGCGACACTACTCGATCTGAACATGTGCAAGATCAATTGTTTGTAGAGCTTATGGAACGTAACTACGGGGTCATCAGTCCCTAAACTCACAAACTACTTACGAACTAGCTATTACTACGGACGGCACAAATATCAATTCCCGAGGGGGGATTCGAATCCCCGACCGTAGTGGCCGTGCAGACCGTGACTGGCGCGCCGCAAACCGCTTGGCCACCGCGGCCGGCCACGTGAAAGACCTAGACCTCCCCTAAAGTGAAGGAGGATGAGGGTTCATATCTACCTTTGAAGAGTAGTCCGGCACCGACGAGCTCTGTGCTATCATCGTCAGCATCGGAAGGACTTGTGTAAGGTGGGAAATTCGAGACGACATTTATGAGTTAACATAAGTGACACGCTTGACCATGTCTAAACCCCGTGTAGCATTCCCTCTGATCTGTCCTGATTGACTGTAGAAGTCTCTTGTACGCTGCTGTAAACGCACGTCGTTGGTAAAGACAACGCCTAAGCATTTCAAGGCAGCCTTGACTTGTAAGGGCGCAACATATTCTTCTGTTACTCCCACACTGATATTAATAGTCACTGACTTGTCCACACTGATGGCTGCCTGCAGCCATTCCATCTTGCTGATCCAAGCTAAGGCCTCTTGCATGTCGTTTTTAGTACGTACCATGAGCACCTGGTCCTTCGACGACAGCACAGAATTGAAATCGCTGCCAAGGATGCAATGTCGTCCTAGAAAGAGCAGAGCTATTTCTTCCGCAAAGAAGTGGGATCGTTCTTTTCGTTTTCCCATGCCGAACGCTGCGTAGATGTTGATAAAGCGCACACCAAGTAATATTATAGCCATTTCTCGTGTCGATGGTATGTATATCCTCCACTACAACGCCTTCCTATTCCACTGTTCTGAAGCTGGTGACATTAAGCTATTGTAGCTGTAGAATGGTGGGAATTCGTCTACGTATACTTCTTGTAAAAGAACGATATCTATATCTGCTGTGCGAAGCATATACTTGAGGAGGGTAGTCTTGATTCGCGATGTTATTGGTGTTCTTGGATGCGACGTGGTAGGCGCGCCCTAGACTCCGCGGCGAGACGTAAACACGTCCACCGCATTGCTGCTCTGCCTAAAGCAGACTGGCGACTCGCTCAATGCAACATGTGTGAGTAGCGGTTCTTTGTAATAAATGACCCACGTAGAATTCTTATACATCACCCGTTTCTACGTGGTCAAATAATGTTTTTCAAAAGGAATGATAGGTGAGTTAAAGTGCAATGAACCGCGACATATACTGTATCTTATTTTATTGCTTATGAGGATGTAAACAGCAATCTGAAACTGCACAAACGTTGGAGTTGCCAACACTCGCCTTCATGAGTTATGGCACGCGCAATGCTCTGTTCCTTGACTTAAAAAATTATTCGGGCCAGGTGATATTTATGTCCACCACTGTACATATGGTCGAGGATGGGGTTAGGGTGCTATTGGGTACAAAAACAAATCACAGAATTGGTTTTGTGACGAGTTTGACTAACGTGAATGATTTGACAAATGAAAAACCTTCAGCCGTTATTTTTTTGAGTTTTAATTACATGTTTTGAGAATTAAAAATAACGGTTGAAGGTTTTTCATTTGTCAAATTAATACATTGCCGTCGTCCCATCATCCGTCTAACCAAGATGGATACACAGAAACGTGAATGATATTCTGCGACCCACAGTCACACCCTTTCTTTTAATTATTTCCACCCCAACACGCAACTTTTGCACCTTCTCTGAAGTTTCTCTAAATCGTCCGTCAGTCCAATCTGGTGTGGATCCCACATTGCGTAGCAGAAAAGACGACCGTCTTTTCAATTAACGAAAGGGTGATGAAAGACGACCGTCTGTCTTCTTCCATATATTTTTTTTATATAATTGTAATTTATATAATGTCGCTAGATTTGCATTTTGTTAAAACTAGAACCCCCTCTTTTCAAGGCATGAGGAATAGCATTATTCACGTTATTTCACGTTTTAAAATATTAGTTTCTGAAATGTTGGTTACTATTGCTGGGATTTTTTTTATTTTAGTAATTTATTACTGTATTTATGAATGTGGCCATAAGTACGGCTTCTCCGCTACGCCACTGTCCCTGTGAGAATGTGTACTTGTTTTACTGTTAAGTGGATGTGCGAGAATGTAATGGCTGTCTGAATGTGGGAAGTCATAGCTCACTTTGCATGGTTCTCTCTAGTTCAGAGTCGCTAGTTAATTGTTAGCAACCCCTGCTGCTGATGCGACCAAAGACGATTCTACACCCTTTGTCACAAGCTAGTTGACGAGCCCTTTCCAAGGCGAGTCTAACGTTCCCCCCACACCATTGTGTCTTGGGTAAGGTTGGTTCTGCTCTTGTGTCTGCGTCGATGGTAGCGATTCATTGTCTAGCATGTTTAACGTAGGCCCTTGAACTTAGATTCATATTTCGGAATATTTTCTCCGATCGTGCGCGGAAATGTGTTCTAGTTTTTCAATCCATTGATTTCCAACAGATAAACGCGGTGTATGTGTTACTAGTTGCAGTTTGATAACGGCCTGGTATATTCAAACCTTTTGTGATTATGTGACGGTGTACGAACTCTGTGTAAATTCTTTCTAGATTTGTGGGGCCCTGTTTCTAACAGTGCATGTAAAATTTTTCTTATCGTTTCCTTCTGTGAGTGGTATGTGTTCCACGTGGCCGGTTCTTAGGACAAAGCCTTCAGCTTCCACTATTGTTTGTTCCATGCCCATCAGGCAAGTAACTATCCGTGTATCCTTCTAATTTCCACTAACATTTCGTGATCTTCTCTCATCGCCTATTTTTAATTTTGCTGTTTCTTCTCCAAACTTGTAGTATACACTCAGTCATTGTCAGTAATTCTCTCCGAGCCTTGTACAACCTCCCTCAATAGCTTGCTTATTAAATTCTAAACTTTTCTATGGGTTGCATGCCGTAGTTTTATTTATATTTTTCCAACTTTGTAATTATTTCATTTTTACAGGTTTTGATGCTGGACTTTTTCCGTCTCTGTGAACGCTCCCAATCGCATTTTGCTGCATTTCAGTAGTTTCCTTATGAAATTCTACGCAGTTCTAGGGGTTGCATGCCGTAGTTAATTTTCTTTATTTTTCGGAAATTGAACTTATACATTTTTAACGGTTTTCGGAATCACGTGGGTCCGAGCTCCGACTTCAGGGTTTGCATATAGTCACCTGAATTCACGCCACTTCTCATAAAACCAGTGCCTACATTCTTTACTTTCAGATTGCAACTTAAGAGTCCGCCGTGCTTTTGTGTGATGAATCCGATTTTTTACCACTTCGCCTTCAGTGGAGTGCGATCATGTAACGTAGCCGTGTGTCGCTGTTAGCGTGTTTTCTTGCGGTCTAATCTAAATCCAACTTAACCTTGCTAGATTCGCGCACCATATCAAATCAGGCATGACAGACCAGAGCCATCTTCGCAGTTTTATTATATATTGTGTTGTGTGGTACCTCCGGGTTTGCTGAATTTCGCCTACGATAGCGGCGCCTGTTTCTGCCTCGTTTCAGCACGCTGATTTTGGTGAATTTCGCTGTTGCATTGCGTGTGTGTGAGCGAGTAATTGTTGTTTGTAAATCCTCCCCCCTCTCCCAGAAGCGTTAAATTCTGTGTAATTTATGTTATATTCCATGCTGGGCATCGTCAGTATTAGCTCATGTAAGAAGATGCACTTTTATTGTATTAACAAAATTGGTTCCCCAGTGTGATTGTGTTCGACTTGCATAAACGAGTTAAGTTCAGAATAATTTTAATTTGCCTATAAGTGGTAGTTTTCGAGAACCTTCCCGCTTTTTACTTAACTTTGTTTTTCACCGGTGTTGAGAACAAGCTAAGATGCCATTTTTTTATGTTTAACTTCTGTTGCACCATAAATGTTTTTCTTAGCCATCTTTATGAAATAACATTAATTGTGGTGGCTTTATTATTATTGCCTGTGTGTAATTTCGACTGAGCTACTAGGTGTATCGGCCACTGTATCCCTAACTTCCTGTTATTAGAGTAATTTGAACCAAGTAAGTTCTTAATTTGGGCCAGGGAACAAGGTTTTTGCAGCATGGAGTAGCCGGTACTTCACATGAAGCTTTTGCTAATTTTATTGGTAAAATTAAACTTTTTCATATCAGTAAACTCTTATCTGGCAACCTCCTACCAGAATTAAGCTTTTATTGTGTACAGTGCCCTACTTTTAAGCAAAACTCCAAAATTGGATGCACAAATGTAGGCGGTATCTTTGGTAGAACTGTTGCATCTTGTACCACTCTGCCAATGAAACGTAGTCTTTGGTTCGCCTTCCCTACTATATTTTCTGTGTGTTCTTTCCTGTTGTGGCGTAAAGTCAGCGCCACACGCCAGAGGTAAGAGAACGATCGTGGAGAAGGCAGCGATCGACCGAAAGCCAATTACAAGCAGGTGCCGCACATCCTGGAGGGAGTAACTGAAGATGCGCGCCATCTACAAGTGGCTATATCTAGGCCGACAAAAGTCTGGACAGAAAGTCAGATACTATTCAGAACCCCATCAGTTACTAGTGAGAACCCATCAGTTACTATTCAGAACTCTGGCAGTTACTAGTGATAACTCGGATAGTTACTACCTAGAAGTCAGGCAGTTACTAGCTAGATCAGAACAAATGGCGACGAAGACAACGAAGAACCAGACTGCGACGAAATATTAATGTCTGAAAGTACACTGCGCTATTAATTTTTCTTTATTACAGGTATCGGCGGATCCAGTAAATAATCTTTTGATTCTATTGAATGATTATGAATAAATTTCTATATTTTTGCACTATTTGTTTATAATTGTTTTTTTTACTATGGTTAAGGCAACTAACCCTGCCACTGCCACTATGCCGTAACTTCCTGCAGTCGATGCACAGCAGCTAATGCAAATGTTTCAGTTTCAGAGCAAATCAAAATGTTTGTATAGCTAATGGGGCTTAACTACAGGGTCATCAGTCCCTAAACTTACAAACTAGCTAATACTAAGGATGGCACAAATATCCATGCCCGAGGGGGTATTCGAACCCCCGACCGTAGTGGCCGTGCAGACCGTGACTGGAGCGCCTCAGTCCCCTCGGCCACCGCGGCCGGCAGTTTCAGAGCCAATAAATTGCATCTCAACTGCAAACCTTGCAACAACTTCTTGCCGAACCTGCGTCTCAGAATACGTAAGTTCCACTGTAACAGCAACCAGCTCCAGTAATTCCACCATTCCGACAATATGACGAGAAAGAAGAGGACTGGTCGTACTGGCTACAACAGTATAAAGCCTACGCTACAGTGTGTAGGCCTCCCAGTGTTCCGTTTTGTGAAAAAAGTGCTCCCACTGCAGAACCTTCAGAACTTTCTTACGATTCAGTGATAGGAGCCCTCACAGCATATTATGAATAGCAAATCGATGTAGTGGCTGCAAGGTATCAGTTCTTCAGATGTAGGAAAAATCCGAACCAAACATACAGGCAGTAAATAACAGATCTCAAATATTCAAATGTCTGTAAATCTAACGGACCAAACTGCATGGTCATCAGTCCGTACTTACAAACTACTTAAAACTAGGTAAACTAACCTAAGGACAAACACACACACCCATGCCCCAGGGAGCACTCGAACCTCCACGGCGAGCAACCGCGCGCTCCACAACGAGACGCATTAGACCGTACGGCTACTCCACCGTGGCTTATAAGAGATTGCAAGGTCTCACTAGGAAGTGTAAATTTCAATGTTCATGAGGAGCTTTGTATTTAGATGATGATGATTGGTGTTTTAGGGCGCTCAACAGCGAGGTTATCAGCGCCCGTATGCTAACGTAAGGAGATGAGAAGAAAATGGGTCCAGTCGTATGGACATTTAACTTCAATTGTACATTAAAAATTTAAAAGACGGTTCAAAGGAAAGGACTGCATAAAAGGGATAAAAGTTTGATAGATGTATGGGGCCCGGTGACTACTTAAAGAGTGACCGAGCCACACTGTCACACATTAAAATCGAACACCCAATATTTTGGGAAGAAGTCCAGATGCTGCACAAAATCTTAGGACACAATCCACGGACGCTTCATCGTCTCCTAAAATAGATTTCAGGTCCTGTGAGAGACCTAAATTTGTCCTCACACCAGCGTATAAATAGCATTCTGTGAAAATATGTCGTATCGACAATTGTGTCCGACATCTGTTACACTCTGGCGGTTCCTCACGACGCAAAAGAAAGCCATGCGTTAGCGGGCAGTGTCCAATTCTAAGGCGAGTAAGGGCGACTTCCTCAGCTCTTCGAGAGCGGAAGGAAGTACGCCATGGACGTACTGAAGATTTTAGGGCGCGTAACTTGTTATCCGCCACATCCAACCACTGATCCTCCCATTTGTATTTAGATGTCATTTTACGTGATGCTCTTGTCTATAATATTCCTGACGGTAGGCTTATGGAACAGATTCTAAAAATGTCAGATCCATCGTTCCACCAAGTAGAACAGATTTTAGAACAGTATGACACAAGTGCTGCAGCAGCAGAACACTTTGATTCAATTCCACTGTGTAGCATCACGTCATGCACCAGCGAGCACCGGGTCAACCGCCATGTACTTCCGCCTGCCCACTCAAGTGCAAATGCAAGTGTAAACAAGTTGCTAGACATGGAACCTTGCCTAATAAGGAAGTGAAGTCTTGCCCGCTATGTTTCTCCTGGCACAAACGGCAGGACCGTCCATCCCGATCAGCAAAATGCTGTGCATGGGGGAAGAATGGTCATATACAAACAGTTTTCTTGCAGCAAAAGAAACAGAATTTGCCCTCCCAGCCGAAACAGCGACATGAGAGCGCTTAGTCCATAAATGCAGTATTTTCTAAACCAGTGGCTGCCCCTCATAACATAATGGACACAGAAGTAGCACAAGTTGTACGTCAGGCCAAAAAAATATATGTCAGTTTTTGTGTGAATGACATTTCTGTAAAGTTTCTACTAGACAAAGGTGCCTCAGTCACATTGCTCGATTGCAATACTTATGAACATTTAGGATCGCTGCACCTTTCTCGTGCAAAGACAAAGTTAACAGCATACAATGGCAATGAAATTCCTGTACTAGGGCAGTGTTCACTACTGCAGTATCCTGCTCGCAAATATGCACACTGATATTTGAAGTGCTTCAGTCTTAAGAAGTAGAGAATATTTTTAGTTTACATTCATTTGATCTTTTTGGTTTTACTGAGCATGACAATGTTGCAGTTGTGAACAATTTTGATGCTAAAGACAGTGTAGACAAGTTGTTGAAAGACTTCCCAGATTTATTTACTGCAGCACTAGGGAAAGCTAAAGATGTTGCGGCATACATTACTCTCAAGGAAAATGGCTAACCAAAATTTTGCAAAGCTCGTGATGTACCTCTCGCTTTACGCCGACAAAGTAGCACAAGAACTTTGCACATTGCAAGAAAATGGTGCAGTTTAACCTATACAAGCTATCCAGTGGGCGAGTCCGCTTGTAATTTTGCCAAAGCTGTCAGGTAGCATTCGCATTTGTGTTGATTTCAAGGCTGCAGTGAATCCACAAACAGTTGTAGACAGTTATCCTTTGCTGAGACCAGAAGATTTAATGGACAGATTACGTGCAGGAAAATATTTTTCAAAAATAGATTTGAGCAATGCCTACATTCAGCTGCCACTTGACGACGAATCACAGAAAATTTGTGTTGTCAATACTCATCTGGGCTTGTTTAATTATTTGCGTTGACTGTTTGGCAGTGCATCCACACCAGCAATTTTTCAAAGATATTTGGAACAGCTTAGAGCTAGAGTGCCTTGTTCAAACTACTTGGACGACATAGTTGTTTCAGGCCGTACCCCAGAAGGACACGTTGCAAATCTGAGGAAATTATTTCAAGTTCTGTCAGATGAAGGTCTAAAGTGTCGTTTAGATAAGTGTGACATTTTCAAACCAGAACTGCAGTATATAGGACACATGATAAAGTCAAGATGTGCACCCCATGCAATCACATTTGCTTGCCATTCGCGACCTGCCAGCAACAAAAGATGTGAAAAAATTGCAGTCAGTCTTGGGAAAATTAACGTACTATATAAGGTTTTTACCAAACGCTGCACAAATTGCAGCCCCTTTGCATTGGCTACACCATAAAAATGTTCGTTTTGTTTGGACAGACGAATGCCAACGCACATTTCAGCAGTTAAAAGATGTTTTTCTCAGTGATTGATGTTTGGTGCACTTCGATCCAGAAAAACCAGTTCATTTGCAAGTGGACGCATCATCATTTGGTCTAGGAGCAGTATTGTTACAAAGACATGGGAATACGGACCGTCAGATAGCGTTTGCGTCAAAACTTTTGACAGAGACACAGTTCCACTATTCTCAGATTGAAAAGGAAGCTTCAGCATTAGTGTATGGTGTTACAAAATTCCATCACTACTTGTATGGGAGAAAATTCTATTTAGTAACTGAGCACTAGCCTTTGCAGTCATTGTTTCATCCTACCAAGCCCATTCCTACGCGCACGGTGTACAAACGGCAACGCTGGGCTTTGCTCTTATCACAGTACCAGTACGACATTGTGTACAGACCCACAACTCGCCATGGAAATGCCGACGCACGTTCCTGTCTTCCGGTTGGCCATGACGAAGACTATGATGGTTCTGAGATGTCGTGTTGTCAGACAGATGCACAGGTAGATAGTTTGTTGCAATACTTCCCGTTGTACTATAGGAAAATTACTCGGGACACATAAACAGATCCAGATTTACAAATTTTGCTGCGCTACAATCGCACAGTATGGCCTCGTTCACAACGTGATATTCAAAATTCACTGCTGCGTCGCTCTTTTGCTAGGAGGAATGAACTTTTAGTACATAGAGGTGTGATTCTAGTTTCAAATTGCAGTGGACAATCGTGTGTGTTGATTCCGCGACATTTGCAGAACGAAGTATTGAACTTACTTCACAAAGAACATTGGGGTATGGTTCACACTAAGCAAGTGTCATGACGACACTGTACTTGGCAGGGTATAGACGCCCAAATAAAAAATGATGTCACAGTGTTCAGTGTGCGCTACCACTCAGTCAGCCCCACCTCAGAAATTTTTTGCATGGCCAAAAGCAGATTCACCATGGCAACAAGTGCGTATTTACTATGCTGGTCCGTTCTGGAACACTAAGTGCCTTATTGTGGTTGATGCTTTTAGTGGTTACCCGTTTGCAGTGCCAATGTCCTCTACGACTTCCAGTAGCACGATCAGGGCGTTGTCTTCAATATTTTGTATGGAAGGTCTCCCTAAACTGATAGTCTCTGACAACGGCCCTCAGTTCACATTCCAAGAATTTCGCTCCTTGGTGAACGCACTAACCAGTGCACCGTTTCACCTGCAGTCAAACGGCTCTGTGGAACGCTTCGTCCGGATATTTAAGCAGCAGATATTCAAACTTCGGAGCACTCACGGGAGGCAGTTCTGCAACTGTTCTTTGCCTCCTATCGCTCGCATGCTGGACGCGGTGGCCGAGAGGACTGGGGTGCGTCAGTCACGGTCTGCACGGCCACTACGGTCGGGGGTTCGAATCCCCCCTCTGGAATGGATATTTGTGCCGTCCTTAGTCTTAGTTAGTTCATAAGTAGTTTGTAAGTTTAGGGACTGATGACCCCGTAGTTAAGTCCCATAAGCTATACAAACTAACATACCGCTCGCATCCACGAGAAGGGTCATCGCCGGCCCGACTTCTACACGGCCGCCGCCACCGCACCCTGCTCCATCTGCTCCACCCACCGCGCAGTCCGGAGCAGCAGCCGCCGACACGCAAGTATCGCTTCGCTCCGTGTAACCCAGTGTTTTACAGAGTTTTCAGCGGTCGCAGACAATAGGAGGGGGGCAGGATCATCGAACATTGTGGTGCTCACATGTTTGATATTTCAGGTCCTGATGGCATCGTATGCAGGCACCACAACCAAATTCGTTCTTGTCATGTACCCTGTGATCCTTCTGCGTTTCTCTCGGCAGATTCACACCACACGCAGACCGTACGGCCTTCCACGCCCGCGCAACCTCAGCAGTCGCCCCCGCCACAGATTTTCATGGCATCGCGACCTGACGTCATGGAGACGGACCCTCGCCGTCTCCACCTGACCTGGGCATCCCAATGGACATCGACCGGCAGGAGCAGCACGCCATGCAGCATCCGACACCGAAGTCACCACCTACGTGGCCGGCTACATCATCACCTGGGCCACAGTCATGGACGTGGGCCCTTCGGAGGTTTTCGCAGAGGACTTTCCCTTGCGAGCTCAGGCCGGATGGCGGGGCCCGGCCGGTAGTAAGCCGTCGTCTGAAGCTACGAACTCCGGTCCATCAGTAAGTCCACGAACCTGCCTCCTCCCCCATTGTCGACCTCAATACACGACAACGGTTCGGCATTTTGGGGGGAGGGGGGTGGAGGGAGGGATGTTGTGGCGTAAAGTTAGCGGCACACGCCAGACATAAGAGAACGATCGTGGAGAAGGCAGCGATCGACCGAAAGCCAATCACAAGCAGGTGCCGCGCATCCTGGAGGGAGTAATGGAAGATGCGCGTCCTCTGCAAGTGGCTATATCTAGGCTGACATACGTCTGGACGCAACGTCAGTTACTATTCAGAACTCCTTCAGTTACCAGTGAGAACCCGTCAGTTACTATTCAGGACTAAGACAGTTAGTAGTGACAACACGGACAGTTACTAGCTAGAATTTATGTTGTTGTTTTGGGGTTTGGAGGGGACTAAACTGCATGGTTATCAGTCCCCTGTTCCTATTGAAGACAAGACATCCAAGTAGGAAAAAGATAAAATATAGCTCAACACCCAGAAGAGAGGCATAAGGGGCACACAGTGTCAATGAACTTGATACTCTCAACACCACTGAAGATGACAGGAACAGGAGAGACCAAGTGTTGAACTAAGCTAAAATAGAGCAGGGAACAGTGGCTGGTTGATCACAAACAAATACAAGATGAGCCAGTCACTCTGCACAGACTAAAATCCTAGAGGTAAAAATAAATGAAATAAAAAATACAGGGTAGAAGTAAAAGATCGGGACCTGAGACATCAGTCACGAGCCCACCAGTAAATAAAACGATAAAATCCAGCTGCGCGTATAAAACCTAAAACTCGGTCAGCCACTGACGCATTGTCAGCTAAAATTAAGGCAGGTGCAGTAAGTAGAGTAAAATTCTGCCGCAAGGGGGCTAAAAGCAGACAGTCCGACAGGATGTGGACCACTGTCAACAAATTCCCCCAAATGGCAATTCGGTGGGTCCTGACACAAAAGGTAGCCATGCGTCAACCATGTATGGCCAGTACGTAAGTGACACAGGACAACAGAGCCCCTACGGGAAGGCCTGAAAGACGACTTCCAGATGGCCATAGAGGACTTGATCGCACGGAGCTTGTTGGGAGTGCTCAGTGCGGCCCATTGTGTGTACCAAGCCCCAAAAACCTTTTGGCGCAAATCCAATCAGATCCCGTTCTGGGATTCCAATATCCAGGGGAGGAGCGTTGGTGGCCAGTTGATCGACACGCTCGTTCCCCGGGATGCCAATGTGGCCGGGGTCCAAATAAAGTCCACCGAACAGCCAGACTTGTCGAGTGAAGCGATGGCGTTTTGAATGGATTGCACCAACGGATGGGAAGAGATATACTCGTCAAGGGCTTGCAGGCAACTAAGGATGTCGCTGCACACAACATACGACTTCCGGAGGCATGTTTGTAGGTGATCAAGAGCACGAAATATGGCCATCAGTTCAGCTGTAAAAATACTACAGCCAGGTGGCAGTGGCCGTTGTTCTGGTGGTCGCCATGAACAAAAGCGTAACTGGCTCTGCCATTTACCAGGGAGCCATCAGTGTACAGTACTTCTGCATCACAGTGAGTAACAAGGAGCGCCAGAAACTTGGTAAAATTAACGCCTTTGGATCGCAGGACAATTGCAGGTGGAGCTTTAAACGGGGGATGCACCAAGGAGGAATACGGGGTGGACAGGAAAAAGCGTCAGGGAGAGGTAGGGACTGAAGTGAGGAAAGGAGTGTACGAACCCGGATCGCGATTGGAAGACCTGATCTAGCTCGACGTGGTGGGGAGAGGTAACAGTCGGAAACAAAAGCCTGCGATTCGGATGGTGTGGCATGGCATGGACGCAACATAGCTGCTGCCAGTGAAAGTGTAAAGGAGTAATCCCTACTTTCGCTTGGCACAGGGCTGCTGCGGAAAGCCCCAGTCACCAGCCAGATACCACTATGGTGAATGGGATCAAAGATCCTCAAGGCGGATGGTGCTGCTGAGTCATATACCAGGCTCCCTTAATCAAGCCTTGATTGTATCAAGGACTTGTACAGCTGCAGGAGGGTGGAACGAGCAGTGCCCCAAGCAGTATGGCTCAAGCAGTGAAGAATATTGAGATGTCACCAGCATTTTTGTCGCACCTGGCCTCCAAGTAAGCTTGTTGTCGAAGACCATCCCGAGAAACCGATGCGTCTCTTCAATTCAGGGGCAATTCACCACCCAGTTATAGCTTGGGATCCATGTGAACTGAACGGCGGCGACAGAAGTGCATCACGCGGGTTTTCTGCGCTGAAAACTCAAAACCATGGGTAGAGGCCCATGATTCGACTTTTCAGATAGCTCCCTGTAGCCGCCGCTCAGCGACGCTAATACTAGCAGAGCTAAAATAAAGACAGAAGTTATCAGCAAAAAAGCAAGCTCGAACAGACAGACGATCCCACAGCCGTGGCAAGCCCGTTTATGGCGACTAAAAATAGAGGCACACTGAGGACGGAGCCCTGTGGGATACCGTTCTCTTGAATGTTTGGTGAACTAAGGGTGGCACCCACCCTAACCCTAAAGAAAGCGGTGGGAGAGAAAATTCCTGATAAAGACCGGAAGTGAGCCCCGTAAGCCCAGGTTGTGTCGTACGCTTTCCGAAGATCGAAAAAATACAGCTACAAGGTGTTCACGTCGGGTAAAAGCTGTACGTATAGCCGACTCCAACGACACAAAATTGTCAATGGTGGAGCGCCCTTGACAGAAACCCCCCCCTTTTTGTACAAGCCGCCGACTCGCCATACGTTCAACGAGCTTGCTTAGAACGTTCGTGAGGCTGATCGGACGGTAACTGTCAGGCGCCTGTGGGTCGCCAGGTTTTATCACTGGAGTGATGGTGCTTTCACGCCATTGTGAGGGAAAAACACCTTTTACCCAGAGACGGTTAAACAAGGAGAGCGGTTGGTTCTGAGCGTCCACAGGAAGAAACTGGCTATGGATACGATCTCGTCCTGGACAAGTATCATGGCATGCAGAAAGGGCACATTGAAACTCCCACCAGCTAAAGAGTGCATTGTACGGCTCCTGGCGATGCGTGTGAAATGACAGTGGCTTCGTTCAACTCGGTCTTTTATGGTGCGGAAGATTGCACTGTAAGCTTCAGTCGAACTGATGCCTGCATGAAAATGTGCCATGTGCTCGGCGACAGCAAGCGGGTCTGTGCAGACAGTACCCGTAAGCGAAAACAGGGGTACCCGAAAAGACGTCAAACCTGGGTCCACACCCGAGAAGGTGAGGCACGAGATCCAATAGAGGCGATGTAACTCTCCCAACAATCTTGTTTACTTTGCTGGATAAGCCGTCGAGCTCGGTCCCGGACCCGTTTAAAGGCAATTAGGTAATCTATGGTGGGATGACGTCGGTGGCGCTGGAATGCCCTATGACGATCCCGAATGGCTTCAGCTATCTCTTGTGACCACCAAGGCACATATGTGAGCCGAGGGTAACCTATGGTGGTTGGAACAGTGGCCTCAGCGGCGGAAACTATTGCAGCAGTGGCCTGTTGGACCGCCACATCCACATCGGCTGGAAGGTGGACAGGAATGACAACAGTGGAGGTCTAACACTGCCAATCAGCCAATCACCATCGTGGCAGGCGTTCTGCAAGACGAGTCTGTGGGAGCGACAAAATGATAGGAAAATGGTCGTTCCCGCAAAGGTCATCATGGGTCCTCCAAGTGAGGTGTGGAAGAAGAGTCGGGCTACAGACCGATAGGTCTATGGCTGAGAAAGTGTCATGTGCAACATTGAAGTGTGTAGGGGTACCATTATTGATTAGGCAGATCTGTTGTGCAAGAAGAGTGTCAACATCCCTACCATGTCGATTCGTCTCTGTTCCTCCCGATAAAGGGTGACTGGCGTTAAAGTCCCCCAAAAGAAGAAACGGCGGGGGAAGCTGTGTGATCAGGGCAGCAAGATCAGCAGGCGATACATCCCTGTCTGGAGGAAGGTATAAGGAACAGACAGTGAAATCTTGCGTGGCCCGAAAGCGAACAGCAACTGCCTCAAGAGATGTGTGGAGGGGCACAGCAGCACTGGGGACAGCGGCAAGGACATAGATACAAACACCTCCAGAGATTCTGTCATATATGGTACGATTATTATAGTAGCCCCGATAGCCACGAAGGACTGGGGTCCTAAGAGCAGGAAACCGCTGGGAAGCGGCACAACAATTGCTGTAACTCTGGCAAATGGCGGCAAAAGCCGCCACAGGTCCACTGGAGGATCAGAGAGTCTTCTGGTCGCTGGACATACTGATTTCGACGGCGCAGTAGGGGTCACAGTATCTTCTGCCATCGCCAATTTTTGAGGCAGAGCCTCAACGTCCATGGCTTCCAAAGACTCGGCAATTCCCAAGTCTATGGGGGACGCGAGGATGTTTCGTCCTCAGAGCCGGCCGCGGTGGCCGAGCGGACTGAGGCGCTCCAGTCACGTTCTGCACGGTCACTACGGTCGGGGGTTCGAATACCCCCTCGGGCATGGACATTTGTACCGTCCTTAGTATAAGGTAGTTGATAATTTGTTTGTAAGTTTAGGGACTGGTGACTCCATAGTTAAGTCCCATAAGGTTAACAAACATTTGAACATTTCGTCCTCAGAACAAGAGGTGGAGAGGGGTGGTGACACGGTGGCCACTGGGGTGTCCTTCTGCTTGGGTGGTTTCTTATCTTTTTTCTTTCGTGTTTCGCGCTTCTCTTCAGGTTTCTCATGCTGTGAGGGTCCTGCCAGCTCAGTCCCTGGGACTGAGGAGTGGCGTGAAGCTCTACGACCAGCTGGCGGTACTTTCCGCCATCCACTGGCATCCGCTGATTCAGCAGGAGAAACCTTAGAGGGAAGGGATCCAAGCGACCCCTTCCTAGTTCGAGGAGCCAGAGCAGGCTGTTGTGACTCTGGCTCTGGGGCAGGGACCGATGTCCCCATTGGTTGGTGGGTTACTGCTCCCAAAGCAGGGTCTTTGGGGGCGATGGAAGTTGAGGTGTCCCCATCGGTCAAGGGGGCAGATGTGGATGTTTGGGCCTGGGAGCCCACTAAGACTGTCTGTACAGGTGGTATGACTTTAGATGAAGATGCGGCTGCAGCAAAGGTTGACTTCATGCTGATGGGATACAGTTTTTCATACTTCCTCTTTGCCTCCGAATAAGACAGCCTATCCAGGCTTTTATATTCCATGATCTTTCTTTCATTATGCAGAACAGAGCAGATGGGTGAGCAAGGTGAGTGGTGTTGTCCACAGTTCACACAGAAGGGAGGAGGTGGACAAGGGATGTCAGGGTGTTCCGCACGTCCACACTCTCGACAGGTGGAGTTGGCAGTACACCTGGAGGACATGTGCCAAAACCTCCAGCACTTAAAACAGCGCATATGGGGAGGAACGTAGAGCTTGACATCGCAACGGTATTTTACCACCTTGACCTTCTCAGGCAAGGAATCGCCCTCGAAGGCGAAGATCCTTCGGACCCCCATGGGCTCGCTGTATAAAGTGGACTCTCCGCTCCAAGTTCTTACGAAGCTCATCATCAGTCTGCAACAAAAGATCTTCATGGAATATAATACCCTGTACCATGTTGATGCTCTTATGAGGAGAGATCGTTATGGGAGCATCACCCAGTTTGTCACATGTAAGCAATGCTCGTGACTGTGCTGGTGATGACTTCGTAATAAGGACAGAGCCGGATCGCATATTCGACATGCCCTCCACCTCGCCGAATTTATCTTCAACGTCTCGACAAAAAGCAGAGGTTTCGTGTTGGTTAACGATTCACCGTCTATCCATGAACATACTAAATATCGGGGGGCATATGCCTCACCTCGATTTCTCGCCCTATGTTCCTCCCATAGCGTTGCCAAGGAAGGGAACGATTGAGGGTCATACTTCTCGGCATTAAATTCGACCTTGCCATGCTTTGAGACACCGGTTATACGTCCGACAACGCTATTATTGGCTCGTTTCATTCTGGTCCCACGAGCAGCTAGGGAACTAAAGGTCCATCCAGGCA
Source organism: Locusta migratoria (assembly GCA_026315105.1). Classification (NCBI taxonomy): domain Eukaryota; kingdom Metazoa; phylum Arthropoda; class Insecta; order Orthoptera; family Acrididae; genus Locusta; species Locusta migratoria. The sequence goes on along the minus strand of CM048751.1, from coordinate 220,416,293 downwards.
GAGCCCCGCTTGCCTGAGTAAGCCTTATACAACTGAGGTGCGGCAGATTCCTCAGAGGTTGCTCGCTACCTACTGTTCAACCTCAACAACCATGCATCTCCTCGTCACGTAGCACACGTTGAGATTGAGGTTTTTTTTTTTTATAGAGGTTTTTACCGTCCTCGCGAACCGGGCGATTAAGCCAAGATCCCCGGGCTCTGAAACGTACAACATTCCACCGTCGCGCCGAACGATGGTCGTTGAAGCACGCACAGAGCTTACGGTGTAGCGGACTGTTGGCGAGACACAGCCCACGGCTCAGGACCACGGGTTCGCCAAGCCACGGGCTCAGCAAATTAATGCTGAGCCCCTGAGGGGTACTAGCTAGAACTCAGGCAGTTACTAGCCAGCTACGAAGTCAGAAATAGGGCAGCTACTAAGTCAGAACGCGGCTACGAACTTAGCAGTAACTAGGTTTAACGCATCTAGCATCATATGGACGACGCCACGAGAAGCAAGAAGAGAGAAGAAACAGACTACTATCGTAGTTTTCAGTCAATAAATCTTGTATAATTACTCTAATAGTTGTTACAGTTGACATCAATTCCTGCACCAGTACCTTCATTGACAACCAGGCCGGGACGAGAAACAACAAAAGGCGACGAGGTCACAACATTTCCAATATAAGTTGTTCGTAGTTTTTACTCCTACATATTTAGCTGAATTTTAGCCTGTAGATTTCTTTGATTCATCGTTTAATTGAAGTTTAGCGAATTCGTTATAGCGGTCATGTGAATGACCTCACACTTATTGTCAATTGCCAATTTTTGCACAATGCAGATAAATTATCTAAATTATCTTGTAGTTGCTTTTCATCTCCTGGTGACTTTAATAACCGACAAATGACAGTATCATCCACGAACAATCTAATAGAGCTACTCAGATTGTCTCTTAATCGTATATTAAAATAAGGAACAGTAGGGGCGCTATTATGTTCCCTAGAGATCGCCAGATATCACATTTGTTCTACTCGGTGACTTACCGTCACTTACAGCGTACTGTGTCCTTTGTGACAGGAAATCCCGAATCCAATCGCAGAACTGTGGCAATATTCCATAAGCACGAAATTTTATTAGAAGACCCTTTTGAGCTACAGCAATAAATACAAAGAATAATAACACCGTCAGCTGTACTTCCATTTTGTTATTTACTGGCAACCAGTTTCGATGGACCACGCCATCATCATAAGGCCCTGTACAATGAACAAATACATAAGTGTTATACCACCAATGTTGTGCGGAAATGAACACCTCCAAGCAGTACAACATAAATGCACTAAAGACTTTCTTTCTATATTAATTTAAATAATCTATATTTTACAAAACTTGTGTACAAAGATATAAGTATTTTGTTCAAGCAAGATATGGCTTGGACTTTATTATACAGATGACGATGTTATTATTGATTGTATTCATTGCTATATATTTACGGCTGTAGCTCCAGTGTCCATTCATAATATGGAGAAAGTCAACCATTGAGGTGCAGTGTTTAAAGCCTTACAAATATCTAGAAATATGAAATCTATTTGACATCCCTTATCACTCATCATATCATGTGAATACATAGATACTTTCAGAATCTATGTTGACTGTGGGTAAATATGTCGTTCTCTTCAAGGTAGTTCATAATATCTGAAGAAAGTATATCTTCTAGAATCCTGCTGCAAACCGACGTCAGTGACATAAGCCAGTAATCTTGCGGATCACTCCTATTGCCTTTCGTTAATAGTGGAGTCATCTGTGGAGCTTTCGAATCTTTCGGTTCCAAGCCTTCGCTGAGCTAGCGGTTGTATATGATAGCTAGGTATGGAGATTTTGCATCAACATCCTCTGAAAAGACCCTAATTGGTATACAATCGGGACCCGGTCACTTGCCATTGTTAAGTGATTTAAGTTGCTTTAGTACTCAAGGGGTATGTACCTCTAAATTACGCTTGCCAGCAACTGTTCTCGTTACGAATTCTGGAGTATTTGCTTCGTCTTCTGTAGTGAAGGATTTTCGGAAAGCTGTGTTTAGCAATTTTTTCTTAGCATAACTGTCATAAGTAGAATTACCATTTCTATCATGTAATGAAGGTATTGATTGTGTTTTGCCGCTAGTATGCTTTACATACGACCAGGATCAAAGTAGCAGTAGTCGATTTAGGGTGTTTTAAAAGGGTTACAATGTCTGTGTATTACTACACTTTCGAAGTAGTTACTACCCCTAATGAACTTAGTATGCAGTCGCTGTTTCTGCGCTGACCTCACAGTACTCTCCTTGTTGACTGGTGCACCCACCTCTCTCACCATCTTTGATGCCAGTGCCGCATTAAACAATATTGCCCGGTTATTTTTGATCGGGTGTTATACTTCCAGCCTCATTTCATATGCCCAGCGATATAAAAGCTCATAATGTTGATGGACTTTTTAATAAAATTCTGTGAGTTAGCGCTGGAAGCGAAAAACCTAACCTATTTTTACCTTTATTAGAGCGGGTCTGGAAAATAAAGCTGTTTCCGCTCTCACGTGCATATTGAACTGCGCTACTGATTGGAAAAAAGCTGCATATTTTACGTCGAGGTACAGAATGGAACACAATTTTTTTTTATTTATTGAAAAAATTCGGATACGTATTATTCGACACAATGACATTTCATGAAAAGACCAATAACTAGTGATTGTAGTTGTTCACGGCAAAAAGAAGTTATCGATGAAAGCAATCTCTCTGCATGCGAATGAATAAAGATGAAATGTAACAGCAAACGGGTTTTGATTCCATACTACTACAAATGCGAGTGACAAAATAGCTGTTCAATTCAATTGGACATTGAATTCCGTAATCAGTAAGCACTAGGTGTCCGCGGATGACGTAAATAATTCCGAGACCCTTATTCCGTGTTATATATAGTTTGTGTGACGAGTGGTACAACAGACAAGTATGAGTGTGTGTTTAACACCCTCGCGAAAATTAATGTCAGACACATCATTATAGTTTGATACACGATCAAAACAAATTAGGGGATGAGATATCTAGGTTCTAAAGTATTGTCATCGTCAGAATGAAGTAATTTCGTTTGACATGTATCTGTGGACCCTACGCTTTTAAATCAAATTGCGTGGTTATGGTATATCGCCCCAAATTTGCGATTGGATAGGGGATTTCCTGTCAGAGAGGACAAAGTTCGTAGTAATCGACGGTAAGGCATCGACTAAAACAGAGAGGATATCGGGCGTTCCACAGGGTAGTGTTATTGGTCCTCTGCTGTTTCTTATTTACATAAACGATTTAGGGGAAAATCTAAGTAGCTCTCTTAGGTTGTTTGCAGATGACGCCGTCATTTACCGTCTAGTAAAATCATCTGAAGATCAAAACCAACTGCAGAATGATCTGAATAAGGTATCAGTATGGTGTAAAAATTGACAATTCACTCTAAATAATGAGAAGTGTGAAGTCGTCCACATGAATACGAAAAGAAATCCGTTAAACTTTGTTTACAAGATAAATCAATCAAAAGTGAAGGCCGTAAACTCCACAAAATACCTAGCAATTACTATTACTTCAGACATTAACTGGAAAGAACACGTAGATAATGTCGTGGGAAAGGCGAACCAGAGACTGCGTTTTATTGGCAGAACCCTTAAAATATGCAACAGAACTACAAAAGAAACTGCATACACTACGCTTGTCCGTCCATTTTTGGAGTATTACTGCCCAGTGTGGGATCCTTATCAGGTGGGTTTGACGGAGGACATCGAAAGAGTCCAAAGAAGGGCAGCTCGTATCGTATTGTCATGATACAGGGGAGACAGCGTAACGGAAATGATACAGGATCTGGGATGGGAATCATTACAACAACGGCGCTTATCGCTGTGGCATGGGCTACTTACGAAACTCCAATCGCCAACATTCTTTTCCGAATGCGAATATATATTGTTGACTCTCACTTAGATAGGTAGAAATGATCATCAGAATAAAATACGAGAAATCAGAGCTCGAACAGAGAAATTCAGGTGTTCTTTCTTCCCGCGCGCCATTCGAGAATGGAATGGGAGATAAATAGTATAATGGTGGTTCGATGAACCCTCTGCCAGGCACTTAAATGTGATTGCAGGGTATTCCATGTAGATGTAGATAACATTACTGTAACCGACATAATGGTAATAACAGAAAGTCGCTGCAGTGGAGGTTGGTGGTGACTTGTGTTAACTCTGCGAAACGAATTAGGCCAGCAATTGGCTTAAGATAGCGTAGTGAGCAGGTAGTACAATGCAACAACAACGTAACTTACGTGGCATGGAGAACCATAGGAGGGTTGGAAGTGGGGCAGACACAGAGAGAGGTGGCTGCAGCTACTGGAGTGTCCCAAAGCCTAATTTGCAGGACTAGGATGCGATTACAGGCAAGAGGAACTGTTAAAAGAAGCCAAGGCCAAAGTCCTCCTCCGGTAACATCAGCAAGAGATGACCTTTATCTTCGGTTAAAAGCCCGTCGAGGCCAAATGCAACTCAGCTGCAATGCACCCTCAACGCACCAACAGGAAGCGCAGTATCAACACAAAGAGTCCGAAATCGCCATCAGGAATGTGGCCTCTATGCACGTGATCCTTTGACACTTTGTTGTGAGCTACGCTGTGATGGGTTTCTTCTGGTGGACGGTAACGCTCGTCCCCACAGAGCTGCACTGGTGGACACCATGCTTAAAGCTGAGAAAACTGAACGAATGGTGTGGTCACCTCGTTCACAGGACCCGATTGAGCACGTCTGGGATGCACTTGGCAGACACATTGCAGCCAGACCAGAAGCTTCCACAATGGTTGCAGAGCTGGATCTTATACTCACGGAAGAAAGGCCGCGGTGGCCGATGGGACTGAGGCGCTCCAGTCACGGTCTGTACGGCCACTACCGTCGGGGTTTCGAATCCCCCCTCGGACATGGATATTTGTGTCGTCGTTAGTATTAGCTAGTTCATAAGTAGTTTGTAAGCTACGGACTGATGACCACGCAGTTTGGTCCGATAGAATTACAAACGTTTGAACATTTTTGAAGAATGGTGAAATATCCCTCAAAAGCTGATTGAAGATCTCCTATTGTACATGCCGCGCCGGTGTGCAACTGCACTGGTCGCCCGAGGTGATCACACACCATATTAGATGGCAACGAAAGTGACTTTTTCACTATTATAGCAGTAGCCTCGCTGTAAGTAAACGCCGTGTAAACCTCGAGTAAAGAAGTGAGACAGCAAAATATCGTACTGTATCACACAGAAATTACTATTGTAACCAATACCTGAATAAAATACGTTACCGTACGTATATTGTGTATATCACCTGTCGCCTTAATTGTCTTAAACAATGTACTTCTGATGACAGAATGTATTTTCCGAAATCAGCAATGAATACTTTGATTGATGAATATGAATAAATTAGACTGCGAGAGATCTTCAAATTTCTCTTCTTTGCAACTAACAAGGAAAGTACTTGGGCTCGAACAAACACAGATACACCAAAATCGTATGAGAGCTAATGTAAAGGTCCCTTATTGCACTAGTGATGCTCCCGCATCTGTAAAACTCTGCAGTCGTCCGTTAGAGGCCTCTGCGTGTGCCTTGCCACATTGCACCTTGACCTGTCGGTTCGCCAGTAGGGACGGTGCAGTGTGCCTCCGAATCTGCGTTTTGTGACGTTATATGTGTGGTGAAGCGTCAGATGGGGCGGCGATTGGTAATCAATCCTGCTAATGTATTGCGATTGGTTGAGATGAAGTTACGAATAACCCTTCTTCGTGAAGATGGTATTAGTATAGAAGATGAATCATTTGCATGCTTTCTCGTATCTGTTATGGTACAGAAATGTGAGTATAAGTTAGATACTGTTGAACACTAACACATAATTATGATAATAGGGATGATAATGACGAACAACTCATTGCAAGCGCTAGTGCTCCGGTAAATGCGGGAAGAGGCGATGGAAGCAGTGGCATGAATACCAACAGTCTTCCGAGAAGAAGGTACAAGTTGCAACTATCATCACGGCTTCTGATGACAATTCTCTAGGGAACATGTACGATGATTATTATATAAGTTATAGTTAAGATATCTGCATTGCGTATGGAGTCTACAATTACATCTACAATGCTATTTAGATCATGATTGCAGAGTTTTGCATAAAAGCGACACCCACCAGCACACTGAGGTGTACGTAGAGATTCTGTAAGCAAACGTTCATACAGATATGTTTGTTCGAGCCCATGTACTTTCCTTGTAAGTATATTCAGAACACTACTTGAAAACTGTATCCACTTATACCAATGAATCTACCTACAGAATTACTTCATTTTTAGTACAACGTAGTTCATAAGTAGTTTGTAAGTTTAGGGACTGATGACCCCGCAGTTAAGTGCCATCAGCTTGACAAACATTTGAACATTGCAAACAGCCTAACCATGTTTGTTCGTATTTTATGTGCTGCCTTTCCTTTCATCCGATTGCGTGAAACTTTGTTAACTTATTGCTCCCACTTACGCAGATGTTACAGGCAAAATTATATTACTGTAGGACACACAGTTCCAGAGATACGACGTCATAAACAATGAAATATACGAAAAACTGACGCATAGAGCAGGTCGTTTTAATACATTTCGTCTATTCACAGCAGCTTTCAGAGACATCCAAATTTACCACCGAAAGTTACTGAGATAACTGTTCCTAACGATAAACTGAATGGAGAAGATGTGCTTGATTCACGATTTCTCACCATTCCCACCGAAAAGCCTTGTGATTTCACACGATTGCTGTTCCTCTTTCGACTTTCTCTATGACCATCGAGAAGGAACAAGTTCAGTTACTTCAAGTGAGCGAACTTGACCTCGAAACTCCATGTTGGATGCTCACGATTCGAACGGCCAAGAAATTTATTTGCTTTTGCTGAAGTCGAGAAGCATAAAGTAATGTCTAATCTAAAGCTTTTCAATAATGAAAATTGAAAAATACTTTTTGCACTTCTCCTTTATATATCACTAGATGAATACCCGACGTAGCCCGGGTATTTATTTATGTACTTATTTATTCAAGCCCTGAGTTAGTGCTTCTCCTACCCCTTCTCTGTCTGTCCATCTCCTTTTTTTCTAATAACATGTTGTGTTTATCAGAGAATATGAAAGAAGTAAGGCTGTCTTCCTTAATGTTCAAAATTAGAAGTCCAGTGTCCAAACAATGAAAGATGGTAATCAAAATAGAAATGATATGTAACATTCATACATTCATTAAATCACAAGTTTACTATAAACAATATATCGTGTTTTGTCCAGGATCTAATATGAATAATTTCTTTGGTGAACCCACCCCTGAGAAAGTGACATAAAGTTATCCGTGTGAGAAACATGGGCATGTTAAACCCAATCCATAGAGATTGCCCTGTGGTTTATTAACCGTAATAAAAAATGCAAGTCTCACTGGAAACTGCAGTCTCTGGAAGTTAAAAGCCAGATCTGTCGGAAATAATGGGCCGCGGTGGCCGAGGGGACTGAGGCGCTCCAGTCACGGTCTGCACGGCCACTACGGTCGGGGGTTCGAATCCCCCCTCGGGCATGGATATTTGTGCCGTCCTAAGGATAAGCTAGTTGATAAGTAGTTTGTATGTTTAGGGACTGATGACCCCGTAGTTAAGTCCCATAAGCTATACAAACATTTGAACATTTTTTTCGCAGTGCGTGATGTGATAGGTTTCTACACATCGCAGTATACATGATTTCATATTTAATGAATTATCTGTTCTGCAACTGTATAATTTTTTCAGTTATATATTCATTTGTATAGGTGTTGTATGTCGTTAAATGTTCAAATGTTTGTAAAGCTTATGGGACTTAACTAGGGGTCATCAGTCCCTAAACTTACAGCTACTTATGAACTACTTACGAACTAGGACGGCACAAATATCCATGTCCGAGGGGGGATTCGAACCCCCGACCGTAGTGGCCGTGCTGACCGTGACTGAAGCGCCTCAGTCCCCTCGGCCACCGCGGCCGGCAAGAGTTAGTTGTAAAGAAGTAATAGATTAAAACGCGAGGCGTGATGGGGCGGTTTTCCATGAACGTTGCTGTTAATTACCTTATATTTCATGACCTACGCATCGTACTGTGATACAATTTAGAAATTACTTTCAGCTTTACGTGTGTACACTATCCGTAAAATTTCCTGCGATCACAATTTGTGGTGTAGAAATTATAAACTGTAACGTCATACCTAATGCTGTAGTTTTGCTCCATAAACAGCAGCAGAGTAGTAAGTGAGAAACCGTTTTCCTTTCATTATTTTGATGTGACTGACAGCGACAAAAAGTTTAATAAAAGAGTTCGAAATTATGTTTAAATTTGGTTGCAAGTCGCCAAGTATTGTCATTCCCATATAGTGTGTGAATAAAGTCTCGTCGCATTATTTGGCAGTTTCTTGAACTCCTATTGTTTGTGACGGCTCCTGACCCATGTGTCGCATATCTTTCTTACCCAAACAGCATTGTTACCTCACGGCAAGGAATATGAGCACTAAATTTGGTTAAAATCGGTCAAGTGGTTTATGAGGAAATGTGCAACATTGTCGTTTGATGCGGCAGTTTTTGCACATCTCATTGTTTATGACATCATATCTAGTGAATAATATGTCGTACGTGATACTTACACTTACGGCGACCTTCCTCATGGATTGAAGCTTACGTGCGCAAAATTTCATTATGATACGAATGAAACTGTTGATTTATATGCAATACGTACTACATATAAATTAACACAAAAACATACGGACACTCTCCTTACATCTACATATATAGTCCGCAATCCACCGCAAAGCGCGTGGCGGAAGGTAAACTTAGCAACCCATCACGTCTCTAGAAAGATGCGAAACATAATTCGCACCTAAGTGCTGGCTGGCTCAGGCAGACATGAGATAATCCGTCACCGGCGCCACACACAGACACACACACACACACACACACACACACACACACTTCCCACTCTACTGGCACGGCCCCACTTGTCACAGCCATTCAACTACCTCTCCGTTGCAGGATCCCCCGCTTATCTCCGCGCGTTCATGTGGACAAGACATGCCCACAGATGGCGACAAGTGTGCTTTCAGTGATATCAAGTAGAGACATAATCGACAGTACGGACTAGAAAACTCACTTGTACCAAAATAATGACAGAATGCACTGTAAAATAGATCGTTGGAGGAAAAATGGCAACGTGACAGAAAGGCAATATGAATAGGAGATAATGATCAGCCAAGTAAAAATTGTAAGAAAGGAATTCATGTAAACAAACTAAGAAGTCACAAATTAGAAAACAACGAGATCGCATGAAAAGCGACTCAAGAGCCGCCACAGCTCAACCTTTGACACAAAAACTGTCAAGAAATTTTGACTGTGAGCTGCTGCACCACTACGACTGCACAGGTTGCCAAAGGTCCACAAGGACAACACCTCTATGCAACCGATTGTTAACAACGTAGGATCGGCAACATATAAACTGACCAAACACATGGTCTCGCAGTTCCGTCCACTTTGACCAACATATACAAGACCTTCAGCTTATAATGTATTTAGCCAGGAGGGTCCCGTTTGTTTGTAATATTGAAATATACGATACCACATTTGATCGTAGTATTGTAACCAAATATTCCATATTTATATTGTATAAGCATCTTATGGCGCTTCTGTCAAGTCACATTATCATTTGCATTACTAAGGTCTTCTAACAAACTAAATTAATTAATTACTGTAGCTTAATATTAAACAATAATGTAAACATATATTAATACTGCGCTAATTGTTGTTTATTTATGATCTTTTCTATTGTATATTTTGATGTAAAAAACTTATTATTACATTTGTCATAATATTGTGTATCTCCACGTAAAGCAAAATATGTGTATGTTTCATGAACAAATTGTTAAATATTTAAATATTGTACTTCCGTGTTCTAGAAAGACTATAACAGATATTAATACGCACGAATTGGCGCGAACAGTGTAGGAGTATGAAGTCTGTTAGAAGTCAGTATGGAGTCAGTATAATGTTAGTAATGAGTCAGTCTTAAAGTAGTAATCAGTCAGTAGTTAGCATTGTTGACAGTCAGTCTAAGTGTTGTCATGCAGTCTTACTTTTGTATTACTTCTGTGCTTCATCAAGAATGGATAAATAAATAAATACGTGAAAAATGAAACGTGTCAAATTGAAAGTTTCCATGCCTTGGAAGAACTCGACGTCTTATTATTTTGTGATGTATTATTGGCAGGCGAGCTACGAGATCTGCGAGCATTCTACCACTGAACATAAACAGGTGATGTATTAAAAAATGTGGCTTTAATGTTTATGTCAAACAAAGCGCCACAAGCTTCACGATAGTGAATAGTGTGAGCTTCGATGTAGTGTCCCTCTTCACCAGGGTACCTCGAAACTAACTTAACAAGGCTCTTCGAGTTTCTGCTTACTTCAACGTAGCCTATTTTCTGCTCGAGGGAAATTATTATAAACAGGCAGATGGTGTAGCCATGAGGTGACCGCTATCAACAGTTGTGGCGAATTTCTTTATGAAGAATTTCGAGTATAATTCCATGGAACAAGCCCATGTAATACCAAACTGTTATTCCGATATGTGGATCACACGGTCGTCGTTTGGCCACATGGACGGGACAGCCTAAACAAGTTTCTGGAACATCTCAGTTCGCTGCACCTTATCATTCAGTTCACGATGGAGGTAGAGCAGGATGGTGAAAAGGAAACCTAGGGGAAAGCTGTGACACAGTTTGCACCGAAAACCTACACATACTGATCTGTACCTGAATACCTCTAGTGAAAGGGTTCTACGTACACTTATGTGTGTGTTGTCCTTAGGTTAGTTTACCTTAGTTTAAGTAGTTTGTAAGCTACGGACTGATGACCACGTAGTTTGGTCCGATAGATGTACAAACATTTGAACTTTTTTTTTTTTAACTCTAGATAAACGTAGCCTTCGCCAGGAGCGTCGCCTGCTCTGTACAATAGGCCGGTGAATAGCTGTCTGGCGGGTTGCCCGCGTGTCGATCTGTAGGCGCTTCCAATTCTGCAGACCACGTAGCAGCTGCATTGGCGCTACACTGGTGGCTCCCTCTGGTTGCTGTCACAGGTAACACATATAGAGAGGGGAACTTCCCGCTAAACCAGTCGCCAGGGTTTTACTCGTAGTTACGTTTAGACGACAGCAGGTATCAATTGGTTGCCCTGTATAGTTCTGGTAGAATATCGTAAAGCGCTTCTGCAATCACTCATAAGTTAGGGGGTAACTCGGTGGGGAGGCTAAGAAGTGATAAAAGGAATTAGTAGAGGACTAGGCCTTCAGTTAAATATCATATGGTCTTTATTTCGGAAGAGAGAGATATGCAGTGAATGACAGTTGCTATACAGCAGTGATTTTCAACCTTTCTGAAGTCGCGACTCCCTTTCCGAGTAAAAGTGTCCGGCGACCCCCAGACCAGTAAAAAACTATGTCCGTGATACCAAAGGAAAAGTACGTTTCTTTCTTAGATGTATCTAAGATCTGCGCAGCGATTTAGGTCTGTGAAACGAATGAAAACGGAAGAAAAACCTTTATAACTACAAGTATTTGATGTATGGTTTTGCTGTCATGAATAATAAATCTCAATGTATAATTTGTGGCGACGTGTTATGTCAGAGTATAAAACCATTAAAGCTGATGTATAACTTCTTAATATTTCTAGAATCTTTACAAACTCTGGATTTCTTCGAAAGGATACTGAAAACCCTTAACAAGCACCAAACTACTATGATCTAGTAATAAAATGGTATTGTTATTAGTTAATAAAAAAAACTGTATCGAAATTCGTTGCCATCTGCAACTTATGATCCAGTAGCGAAAAGGTACGGCTATTTATTGATTAAAAATAATATTAAGTTCATGATTATTTGTTTTTCTGACATAACAGTATTCGAACATGTGACAAAATCATACAAGAAGATTGAGACTGTTGCACGACCCATAATCAGAAATCAAAAGTGCCATGCACACATCTTATACCTATAACACTTTTGATGTCCGATCAAGGGCCACACGAAACGAGTCACAACAGTCATTTTTCCAAGTGCGGGTAATTTTCAGTAAATTTCTTCAGGGTATTAGACCGCATCGTCATAGTGTAAAGCCAACAGACGTTTCGGCCACTATTGCAAATCGCCTTCTTCAGGGTATTCGTCTGACTGACTCAGACTGCAGTCAGACGAATACCCTGAAGAAGGCGACTTGCAGCAGTGTCCGAAAAGTCGCTTGGTTTTACACGCTGACGATGTGGTCTAATACCCTCAAGAACTTCACTGAAAGTGACAATGGTCGCGGAAGCCTACGCTTACATTTACGAATAATTTGTTAACGCGACTTTCACGAATCGCTGGCACTTGCGTATAGTCATTTCTGCCATAGTACCTGAACGTCACAAAACACAGATTTAGAATGGAACGCTGGCCGCGGTGGCCGAGAGGACTGAGGCGCTTCAGTCACGGTCTGCACGGCCACTACGGTCGGGGGTTCGAATCCCCCCTCGGGCATGGATATTTGTGCCGTCCTTAGTTGTAGCTAGTTCATAAGTAGTTTGTAAGATTAGGGACTGATGACCCCGTAGTTAAGTCCCATAATCTCTGCAAACATTTGAATATTTTTTAGAATGGAGCGCGCCGCTACTGCAGTCTTCTGCGACCGTGATCCCCCGAGCAAGACTTCGCGACCTCCAGTGGGTCGCGACCCACAGGTTGGAAAACACTGCTATAGTGCATATACAGGGTGTTTCACTAAGTTTGTTTGCCTCTGTAACTTATAAAATAATAGGTGACGGGAAATTTTAATGCGGTAGGTCAACACAAGAAATGTTACACTTTCTGCGGAGCTATGAACATAGTTTATTGTATCATTTTCCAAAGAGTTACAGCACAAAGGTATAATTTTTGAAATGGAAAAATAATTTTTTCTATCGTGCATTGGATTCGTTGAAACCAGCTGCGTCCAAATCAATTTAAACTACATTCCTATCACTGTTGGTTTGGGAACTACAACCCTTCAAATTTAGGGGGCGAAGGCTACGACAGCGTATCTGACTGGCTGGTGGTCATGAGACAGTGGTCCGTGCCCCAGGGGATAGCCACTCGGCCAGTCAGCTACGCTACCGCAGCCTCCGCCCCCGGAACTTTGAAGGGTTGCAGCTCCCAAACTAAAAGTGATAGGAATGTAGTTTAAATTGATTTGCACGCAGCTGGTTTAAACGAATCCAATACACGATAGAAAAAACTATTGTTCCATTTTAAAAAATTATATCTTTGTGGTGTAACTCTTTGGAAAATGATACAATAAACTATGTTCATAGCTCCGCAGAAAGGGTAACATTTCTTGTGTTGACTACCGCATTAAAATTTCCCGTCACCTATTATTTTATAAGTTACAGAGGTAAACACACTTAGTGAAACACCCTGTATATGCATGTTATACTTAACTATGCACTACCGCAAAGGAAGTAATTTCGGAAATATCGTATGACAGAGTCATCTTGCTTAATTGCGAATGCTGGAACGAATGATGTATACACTGGTCAAAAAATATTAGATTAGTTGAGATATCCAGATTCTGAAGTATTGTCATCGACAGAAGGAACTAAAATGGTTCGACGTCTTTCTATCGGTTCTAATGGTAAGGCATCGACTAAAACAGAGGTGATATCGGGCGTTCCACAGGGTAGTGTTATTGGTCCTCTGCTGTTCCTTATTTACATAAACGATTTAGGGGAAAATCTAAGTAGCTCTCTTAGGTTGTTTGCAGATGACGCCGTCATTTACCGTCTAGTAAAATCATCTGAAGATCAAAACCAACTGCAGAACGATCTGAATAAGATATCAGTATGGTGTAAAAATTGGCAATTGACTCTAAATCATGAGAAGTGCGAAGTAGTCAACAAGAGTACGAAAAGAAATCCGTTAAACTTTGTTTACAAGATAAATCAATCAAATGTGAAGGCCGTAAACTCCACAAAATACCTAGGAATTACTATTACTTCAGACTATAACTGGAAAGAACACGTAGATAATGTCGTGGGAAAGGCGAACCAGAGACTGCGTTTTATTGGCAGAACCCTTAAAACATGCAACAGAACTAAAAAAGAAACTGCATACACTACGCTTGTCCGTCCATTTTTGGAGTATTACTGCCCAGTGTGGGATCCTTATCAGGTGGGTTTGACGGAGGACATCGAAAGAGTCCAAAGAAGGGCAGCTCGTATCGTATTGTCATGATACAGGGGAGACAGCGTAACGGAAATGATACAGGATCTGGGATGGGAATCATTACAACAACGGCGCTTATCGCTGCGGCATGGGCTACTTACGAAACTCCAATCGCCAACATTCTTTTCCGAATGCGAATATATATTGTTGACTCTCACTTACATAGGTAGAAATGATCATCAGAATAAAATACGAGAAATCAGAGCTCGAACAGAGAAATTCAGGTGTTCTTTCTTCCCGCGCGCTATTCGAGAATGGAATGGGAGATAAATAGTATAATTGTGGTTTGAAGAACCATCTGCCAGGCACTATAATGTGATTTGCAGAGTATCCCATGTAGATGTAGATGTACGGAGTGGAGACAGCTATTTTACTGATAGTGGTAATAACAGAAAGCTGCTGTGGAAGGGGTTGGTGTTGATTTGTGTTTACCAAACAAATTTCTCAAGCAGTTGGAGTCAGGCACAGTTTATTGAGCAGGTAGTTCAATGCAACAACTAAGCGACTGGATATGCGATCTGAAGTATTCCCGTCGTATTTCAATGTTGTTTTCCTCTACCCTACCGGGTTGCATCGAAACTCCTGCACGATATTTCGGCAATCGTATACGCTGCCATCTACAGGTGGTTGCCGGTGAATGCTGTGCTGCTTCTCTCGGCGCCCTATATCCGCTTGCCGCTACCCCGTCCACCGCTCCTCTCGTTGCGGCTGCTGCTAGTGGTGAGGGAAGCAGCGGGTTCGATCCCTGGCGTTCAGTATGCGCGCTGCCGTCGTCGGGCGCGGAAATTAATCCCTGGAGGCGATTCTTCCTCACCAGCCACAGTGCAGGGTTCCGAGACTGACTGAGTTGGAGGCCGCTATCTTTATTAATCACACCATCATTTGATTTCGATGCCCTCGTTCGTAACGAGGAGGGTAGCCTGAGACGGGCACGGCAGATATTTAGTGAGTGGTCTTGCGTACTTGAGTGTGGCGATCTTCTATCGTGCGGCCTGTTTCCCTGACGTTTGATCTCTGCACTGGCGGCAAATATCATAACCTTTTTGCGGAGACACAGATGACCTTCAACTGAGCCTAGGAGAGTCAATGTTTTTGCGGGAGGTACAAATACACATTGTATCTCGCCAGAATACTGCCGATTTTTCTCGAAGTATTTCCTTAAATAATGTCTTCTCTAAAAAAAAAAAAAAAAAAAATAAAAAAAATAAAAAAAAAAGAAACCGCCCTCGTTCAGCTTTGTGGGAGTAGCCTAAAGGCGCTAATTTAGGACTGTAACATCAAAAATATTAATGCTTATTCCTCTAATTGATGCTAATGTCTACCTTAATAGAACCGCAGTCCACACGTTTGTTTATGGGGAAACGTGCACTATTTCTACGAATCCGGTAAAATTAAATTTTGGCACAACTATTGCAGGAGGACTATATCCGTACTCATAGTATTAATATTTAATGTTATAATTGAATAAGCCTGTGCCATTATAACAAAAATAATTAATTGTAAGGGAAGGGATTAGACTTCATTAATGTTTGAGTCCTTCACTCCAATCCATTTTCGTATCGTCCTTCTGTTGCTTGTCCCTGTTCTTCATCGTATTCTTGCGGACAGCATTTACGTTCGGTTGAGCTTTGTTCCGTCGGCGACTGCTGCTGAACACTGAAGACAGAGACGATTGACGGTGACGTCAAGCTGCATCTCTTCTGGCACCGCCAGTGCTGGAGCTGCTCGCGTCTTCCCCGCCTAAAGGCGCTAATTTAGGACTGTAACATCAAAAATATTAATGCTTATTCCTCTAATTGATGCTAATGTCTACCTTAATAGAACCGCAGTCCACACGTTTGTTTATGGGGAAACGTGCACTATTTCTACGAATCCGGTAAAATTAAATTTTGGCACAACTATTGCAGGAGGACTATATCCGTACTCATAGTATTAATATTTAATGTTATAATTGAATAAGCCTGTGCCATTATAACAAAAATAACTAATTGTAAGGGAAGGGATTAGACTTCATTAATGTTTGAGTCCTTCACTCCAATCCATTTTCGTATCGTCCTTCTGTTGCTTGTCCCTGTTCTTCATCGTATTCTTGCGGACAGCATTTACGTTCGGTTGAGCTTTGTTCCGTCGGCGACTGCTGCTGAACACTGAAGACAGAGACGATTGACGGTGACGTCAAGCTGCATCTCTTCTGGCACCGCCAGTGCTGGAGCTGCTCGCGTCTTCCCCGCCGGTAGCAATTCAGCAATTACTTCCAAAGGTTGTTTATAGTTTCCTTCAGTCGCGCAAAGCTATGTTTGCAGCTCTTCCTCAAACTGTTTATTTCCATGTTGTTGTGTGTCTTCCTTCCGGGAAGCCGGGCTGTTTGCCAGACTCGCCGAGAGGCGTGGTCTGTTTACCATCAACACTTGTAGCTTATTGTCTGTCGTCATTTGGTGTTTACGTCTTCTGCTGAAGGAGTGGCTTGCATGTCACAACGAACGTCACTCTGTTTACTTTCTTGCGCTTCCTCAGCCAGCAGATTCGTTGCTTCGTGTCTTTTGTGTCCCTGCCTCGTCGCCGCTTTTGTGTCTCGTTTCCGTCGTAGGTGTCGGTGGCCGAGCAGACAGACCGACACAGGAATAAAGGAAGCACGCTTGTGCGGGTACGAAGGTAAGCAGCCAGTGGGACAGCAGAAACTAGAAACACTAGAGTAAATTAGAACGAGATATATATTGCACAGAAGTTATACAATACTTAACTTTTACATAGCTCAGTACTGCAGAATGCTGATACATAGTTGAGATAGAGGCCTGCCTAGTGCCTGTCCGATAGCCAAGTCTTCACTGGTGCCTATCTGATTCCGAAGTGTTAACCTGGTTCCTATCTCAGTCCCAAGTGAGTGGTGGCCACGAGCGGAGTTGTAGCAGAGGGCGCTCGTGGCTGACGTCGTAAGAACGCCGCGCCTTGCGTGCATGGCGGCGCGCGGCGAAAGTAGGTGGCGCGCACTTTATACTTGCGTTACACCACAGTGTCTACAATCCCTACCGCACGACGCGGTTTCTGTACTATCACGGCTATCCTCGCTTTGTTGATTTCCTGATGCATCTTGCGACTTTTTGTGTTTTTCTGCATCCTCTACTTCTCGAGGGGAGTGAGATGATGAAGATTCTTCGTCACACTGTAGCTGCATAGTATCTACTAAAGAACCGGCTTTTTTCGGAAGAATGTGGCCGCCAACACTTATCAAAATATTTGCTTCCGACAAAGCTTCACGCTCTTCTTCTTTCAGTGGTTCTTTCGCAGCGTTGGGGTCTTCATCGGAACGACTGCCATCGAAATTCCAACGCCTTTTAATTGTCGTGATATCTGTTTGAACAGGCGGTGGCGCTACTCGGTCTTTACTAACAAGAACCGGGAATTTTTCTAGGCGAACTACTTTATCCTGTTCCAAATTTGCACGACTAATGAGATTTTCTTGCACAGTGTTGTTACTAACTACATTGGCCAGTGTCAATCTCTTGCGCTGTTGCAACGTACTTTTTAATGCAACCTCGCGATTGGGTCAGACCTGCCTTAAATGTCAGCTCTGATTAGAAACGTGACAATAGGAAATTGTCCACTGTAGGTAACATGAAGACTTGTAGTCGCATACCAAAATATGAGACGGGATATTCTGTTTGATATGGATTTCGACTGATCTGACACTACTGTAACAATGCAACTTGTGCTGGCTAGACCAGCGCTCATTACGAATCTGACTCACTTCCACATATTTTGCTAGCATCTCTTTTAAATAAGCTTTATCAACCTTAGGTGGTAAATTAAAGACGTGGACATTGATATACACGACTTCTGCACTGGAAATAAATACTGTAGTTGCGTGGTTGTCACGGTGTCGAAACGTTGCTTTCCCACTGTGCTTCATCATTATTTTATCCAGTACCACGGGATCCAGAAACTTCACGAAGAACCAGTATTCCTCCGTATGATAATAGACAGTGTGTGGTCTGGTGTAATACCAATGACTTCTACTATTCAGACATGAATCTCAACAGATCTTGGCTGCACGTAACGAGTGCACTTTTTGAATTCCAACCTGAGCGCAGACTTCCTTGGAAATAACCTAGACGTGATTGCCGTTACCTAGCGGAAAAATCGCTAGTAATAAACACTCACAACATTAAACAACACAAATTACAAAGCACGTGTATTAACTAATCACTTCCAGACGGAAAATTGTGACAATGACGCGACAAACGGCTTGTAAACAACACACTGCTTAACGGATCTCTCGACTAGGACGGTACGATGCGAAGTCTCAAGCGCAACTGCTTCGGGCCATTGGTCGCCTTAATCACTTGGGTACCCGTCCTCGCCCCCCTGCCCCCCCCCCCCCGTTCACTTCTACAAGTCGCACGATATGGCTGTAGCGCCCCTATTGTTAAATCCTGCGATCTGCAGGAAAGATAACAACGCCTTCCGGGCGTACAACAACACAACGTCAAGAAAACAGATAGTCACGTAGGGCAAAAAACAACGAGTATAATAGTAGTGGAACCAATAAACAGACAATAAGCTATTACACGTGGCGCTACGCCAAGGCAAAACAACTACACTACAGAGAAAACCAGGCTGAGTGCGGCGGCAGCTGGATCCGGCGTAAGAGCGGCCGGTGGCCGAGCATGCACTGCACTTCACACTCCGTCGGTGCTTACCAAACATTGCAGTAGATACATTTCATTATCTGAAATAAGTGCATACTGAAAGAAGCTGCCTTTATGTGGGTCCAAAACTTGACAAGCACATACCAAGAGTGTAATAGCTATAACGAGAATCTTCGAATACTATTATCTCGATAGAGGCTGATAATTGTCCCTTATGTGTTTGTTTTGTATACCATCCTCGTCGCCACTTTTGTGTCTCGTTTCCGCCGGTGGTCCTGGATGTCGGTGGCCGAGTAGAAAGAGACCGACACAGAAATAAAGGATGCACACGTGTGCAGGTACGGAGCTGACCAGCCAGTGGGACACCAGAAACTAGAAACACTAAGCTAGATTAGTATAAGAGATATATTTCATAGAGAATACATTACTTAACTTGGAGAGCAGCAGACTAGTAGAATGTTGATACACAGTTTAGATAGAGGCCTATCTACTGATGATTCCTAGTGCCTATCCGATATCCAAGTCTTAACTGGTGCCTATCTGATTCTCAAGTGAACGATGCAGCAGTCGTGGCCACTAGCGGATTTGCAGCAGAGGGCGCTCATGGCTGACGTCGTAAGAACGCCGCGCCGTGCGTGCATGGCGGCGCGCGGCGAAAGTACGTGGCGGACACTTCATACTTGTGCGACACCACAATTTGAGTGTTGAAAATCACAACGATAGAAACAGCTGGATGGGTCTCACCTACTTGCCCCAAACTGTGCGAGAAGAAACACGAATATGAACCTTTTAAATTCCTACAATATCTCCCCTGTGTAGGCCACAGGAAAAGAGAAAACGCTCGCCAAAATTTTCCAACAACAGATTGGCGCAATATCAGCTAATCTTGAGGATCTGCATTGCTATTGTCGTTGTTGCGTAGCGGATAAGCGATTAGTTGTCAAATAAAATAGCACGGGTTCCAAACCCATGTCTTCCCAAATATTTTCCTTATATTACATTAAGCCTTACAGTTTTAAATATTAATTATGGGTTGCGGTAGAGTAGCCGAGCAGTCTAAAGCGCCTCGCTGCGGACCGCGCGGTTGCTGGCCGTCGGAGGGTCGAGTCCTCCCTGGGGCATGGGTGTGTGTGTTTGTCCTTTGGTTAGATTACCTAGGTTTAAGTAGTTTGTAAGCTATGGAGCGATGACCACGCAGTTTCGTCCGATAGATTTACAGACATTTGAACATTTATTTTTATTAATTATGAAATTTCAGAGCACAATTAATATTTTCGGTTTCGTTATAACTAATTTAATTAATTAATATACCCTATTTAATAATTTATTTTTCTTAATTCGATGAAGTTTTAAATGAAAAAGTATTTCCAAAAATTGTTGCTGGTATTTATACGCCGACGCTATATTACGGCACATTCTTTAGGGTGTTCATTATCAAATAAACATGAACGTCACACTATACAGACTTTATCAAAGTATTGCATCAAAGTATTTTAAGCAAGAAATTTCACCCTAACACTGCGCGGGAGTAGCCGAGCGGTCTGGATCGCGCGGCCTCCCGCGACGAAGGTTCGAAGCTTCCCTCCGACATGGAAATGTGTGTGTTACTTAGGTTAGTTTAACTCAGTTTAAGTAGTTTGTAGTACTAGGGCCTGATGACCAACGTAGTTTGCTCGCATAGAATTACAAACATTTCAACAGTTTTTTAATCCGAAATATGCTTCGGTGCATAGCATACTTCACACAAGTTTGTAAGTAAATGACAACTGTTGATTTTGGTGCATCGAATCACTGGGGTGGAAACAGGGGCACTGAACTAACTGATGCCGTACGGTTAAATGTGTTTTAATCGAGTCTCCCCTTGACATCAACTTTCGTTGAACACTGAAATGTAAATTTAAATTTCATAATTGCGAGGGGTGATATATAATGAACAAGAATCTAAGAAGTACCGGGAATCGAACTGGGCCGCAAAATTCGCAATTCCAGCGCTTGTCTACTATACTACTTACACTCGTCGAAGACCGGGACTCAATAAGCAGCTTATATAGCATCTATTTCTATGTGGAAAACTTTCGCGACCGTATTCGCTTTCCCTATGGCCAACTCTGGCGAGATATTTTGGGAATTTGAAACGCTCGTCTGCTTCCTTCTTCTCGCAGGCTTTGAACGAAATTGGCGAAACCCATTCCGCGATTACTCTGGTCGGTCATAAACATTATACACTATAAACTGATTAATGTCGAATTGTTGAGGGAAAGTTCGCACCCTTCTTATGAGTGAAAATTCCAGGAGAGAGAACATCCTCGCCCATGGTCCACGAACTGAGACGAGTTATGAATGCGACATTCAAGGCCCTCTTACAGCTACATTCTTAAAAATTATGGGAATAAAGTAAATGACGTCGTTTATCTCTTTATATTCATAAAGAAACTTTCCGCTGTGGCTACGAATCACAGAGCCCCGATACAGCATGAATCTAAATTATTAATAGCAACGTGTTCATCACGGTATTTTGACTCTTCAGTGTTCTATAGTTGATAGGCATATCCAGTAACAGGAGAATAAATTTACCAAAATTTTAGGACAATAAGTGTGGGATACGTGTGTTGACCACTCATGCACGTGCGCTTCTCAACCAGATTGGTGAACATTATTCTGCTACGCTGTAGACAAGGTCCAGTGCTCGCTCCATATCCCCATGTCGTGCTAGTTAGGTTAGAGAGGATATAAAATCAAATGTTCAAATGTTTGTAAATCTATCGGACCAAACTGCTTGGTCATCAGTGCGTAGCTTACAAACTACTTAAACCTATGACATAAAAGTTTTCTGGGTATTGCACCGCGTCATGATGTAAGGCTGTTACTTAAATAAATACCTAGATGAAGGCCACTGTAACGTTGGCCGAAACGCTGGTTATTTAAGTAATAGCCTTACATCATGACGCGGTACAATACCCAGAAAACTTTTATGTCATCTGACTCTGGCCGCGGAAGCCTACGTAATTATACTTAAAACCTAGGTAAACTAACCTAAGGACAAACACACACACCCATGCCCCAGGGAGGACTCGAACCTCCACGGCGATCAACCGCATGCTCCGCAGCGAGACGCTTTAGACCGCTTTAGACCACGGCTACTCCACCACGGCTAGAGAGGATATAATTGTGGAATTTTAGTAAGAGAGCGATCTAATCTTACTCCGAGGTACTTAGGCTTATCCACATATCTAATGTGTTGTCCATTCATAGAAATCTTTAATTTTCCATTGACATCTCTGCTATTTAGGTGGTGATTATATTGATGAGTACTACCAGCTCTCAAAGTATTTAACACTTTTTAACACACTGTGTAGATGGAGATGAGGAATAATGAGACAGTACAATCGTTACGCCTATCTGCATTACGGTGATTGGAATTGGGACATTTCCATCTAGCATTATGGCGAACTCGAGTTTAGAACAGAAAGATGGAATGCCGTTGTCAGGTAACAAGTCAAAGGGTGTATTAATCGAGATGTTTCTAATGGTCTGCGGACTTCCGTTTTCACGCGGCAATTTCGCAACTGCGTCACGAAAATATCGCCGCATTGGGCGTGCATTCTGAAGTTGGGACGAAGCGCGGATTGCGGCGGCGTCTGGCAGCAATTTGCGACGCACGCGGCTGCGATTAATCAACGGCACCCCGGGGTGCTTGCGTCGCCCCGCAGCCGCTGCCTTAAACGAAGCCTGCCGCACATAATGGCTGCTGCGTGTTGCATTAGCGGACACGTGTTAGCGCCGCCGAGCGTGCTCCCGCTGAGCTGACAGCCGCGGCGAGCAGCCAATCCCTAAGTTAATTGCTCGCCCGCTCAAGTAATTTGCCGAATGCACAGCCTTGTGCTTCGCAGAAGTGAATCCGACGCAATGTCTCTCTAATCTGAACTCCACGGTACAATAGTACTAAGTGACGATTTTATACACGCGGTGGCAATAAAGTCTCGGTCCATTGCTACGCATTAATGGATGCACTTCGTCATGGCATCGGTGCAGTCATCGTTGGATAGCTGACGCGAAGGCAACAATGTGACAAAAAAGTCGTGGGAAAGCGCTATGCACAAATAGAGAGCTGTAGTACATGGTGTCCAGAAAAGGACTCCGTGATTTCAAAATTAAATATCTCGAAAGCAAAGATAGATAGAGGAATGCAGTAAACGGTATGTTTATTGCGAAAGCTGTGAGACGTTTATACAGCAGTTTGAAATAATAGTTACAAAAGCTGCTAACAAAATCAAATGTTTGTAAATCTATCGGACCAAACTGCGTGGTCATCAGTCCGTAGCTTACAAACTACTTAAACCTAGGTAAACTAACCTAAGGACAATCACACACACCCATGCCCCAGGGAGGACTCGAACCTCCACGGCGAGCAACCGCGCGCTCCGCAGAGAGACGCTTTAGGCCACTCGGCTATTCCACCGCGGCAGCTGCTAACAGCTGGCGCTGTAATCGCCATTCGTAATGCCTAGTATAAATAGTGATCCGAAGCCCAGAGCGATCAGTTCCACTATTGAAACGTGAAAGTAGGTTAGCGTACCGAAGGAAGAGATTAAAACCATGTACTCCATTGAACAACGCGTTTTTCTGGTGCTACAGTTCCACAGGTTAGAAGAGAGTCCTACGGCAACAAGGCGAAGTTTTCAAGCACAATTTAATGTTCCAAAAGGACCCGATGCGAAAATGATTTTACGCTCTTCGCAAAATTTCTACGAACAGGCAGCGTAACTGATGATCTAGTGGGACATGTTGGCTGTAAGCAAACCGCAGTTACGCCTGAAAATATCGCCACAGTTTCTGGAATTATTCAGCGAAATCCAATGTCATCCGTCCGTAGAATTGCATCTGATACTGGTTTGAAGCGTTCCAGCACGCAGAAAATACTGAGACAGTGCCCACACATTTTTCCATTCAAAATTCAAGCGCACCAGGCCATACCCGTACGAGCTGTGTAACAAAGGGTTGCCTTTGCTAATCAGATGCTCACAATGATTGATAGTGAAGGATTTGATGTTGGCTGCATCTGGTTTACAGATGAAGCACACTTCCACCTGAATGGATACGCGAATAAGGACAACTGGGGTTCCGAAAAGCCATATTGGTGTGAAGCGAAACCCCTTTATTCTCCTAAAGTTACTGTGTGAGCTGCAGTATGCAGCAGAGGCATTATTGGCCCTTTTACGTTGCAGGTTTGGAGCAATTTGTCGCCACGTAGCAAGCGTTAGAGGATCGACCAGGTACTGAATGGTTTATGCAAGATGGAGCCCGAGCACATCGGACCGAACAAGTGTTTCGCTTTCTTGAGGAATAATTCGGGAATCGAGTCATTGCTTTGGAATACCCCAAAATTACTGGTGCAGGCATGGATTGGTCTCCATATTTGCCGGGTTTGACTCCCTGTTACTTTTTTTTTCTTTTTTTTTTTTTTTTTTGTGGGGCACAGTGAAAGACATGGTCTACCCGAAGCATCCCGCCACGCTGGACGAACTTCAATCTTCGATCTCTGTGGCATGAGAATCCATTTCGGTTGAGACACTATGAAATGTGATGGCGAATTCCATTCTTCGTTTGCGCCAACTCTGTAGTGCCAATGGTGAACATTTTGAAAACATTGTGATGTGATTGTTTGCAAAGAGTGTTTTATTTCACTTATGTATGCTGACATGAGCTGTACAACGTACAGCGCCATCTGTTAGCAGCTTTTGTAACCATTATTTCAAACTGCTTTATAAACTTCTTACAGCTTTCACAAAATATACCGTTTACTGCATTCCCCTATCGATCTTTGTTTCCGAGATATTTAATCTTGAAATCAGGGAGCCCTTTTCTGGACACCCTGTATGTAATCCTGTGCCACAAGTGACTCTGGCGGTAATCAGTTGATTTTAAACGTTAAAAACGAGCCAACAACCAGTATAATTAGCTTTGTAGCTACATTTCCTACATTCATTTCGGTCGGAAGTTTCTGTTACAATGAAATTTAATTACGCTAGTAACTGAAACAGAGTTCATATTTCGCCTTAACCGAAATTCGTGCTAACCGATAAGACATACCATAAAAATTATGTATTCCTGGCGGGAACAATATTTTTCTCGCATTAACCGCGAGATCGTCTTATGCGAGTTCTCACTAACGAGGATATACTGTATATGCGCGAGAAACTGCTGCATCCCGTGACAATGTTGCACATTTCCTCGTAAGCCAATGGAGCAATTTCAGTCAAATCTAGTATACATGTTCCTTACCGTGAGGTACTAATTGCTTTAGGTGTAAGAACTGACCACGACACACTGTTCAGGAGACAAAATGTCTTAACAACAGGATATGCAAAATACTGCCACATCAAACACCGTAGGAGAATTAGAGCTTTAAACATAACTTCTAATTTTTATCACACTTTTTCTCGCTGATTACCACAGCGAAATGATGAAAGGAAACTTATTTCTCGTTTACTACTTTTCCACTGTTAATACAGCTAAGCTACGGCACTCGATATGACGTTAAAACATCTAATTTCTACACTACAAACTGTACTTACATGAAATTTCACATCCAATATACACGGGTAAAGCTAAATGTACTTTCGAAATTGTATCACAGTACGACACGTAGTTCATGAGATATGAGGATATAAACAGTAACTTTCATGGAAAACCGCCACACACCCATCACATTTTAATTGATTACTACTTTACTATTAATTGTATTCCAAACAGATTTTACCGACATACAGCACTTATACAAATGAATATATACCTACAAAATTATATATTGTACATCACATAATTCAATAAACACAGCTTATATAATGCGTTAGTTAAAATCTGTAACATCATGGGCCACATTTTAATGAATTTCTTATTTGCTACAAAGACCCTTCTGTATTCCATTAAGTGTAAGGAAATTCCTGAAAGCTGTTAGTGTTGTTGACAGCTTTGAACTGAGACACATACATTACTGCTGGCGAACGCAATAGACTTCTATACAGAAAAAGGGAAAAGAAGAGAATTAAACAGTTTACATCTAACGAATACCCATTATTCGCGCCACATCTACTATGTAAGTAGAAGAGATTGCGGATTTCACTGAGACTTGACTTATCTGTTACGGTTAATAATTCACAGGATAATATGTACAATACTGATGAGTGGATATGATACCTCCATGTTTCTCATAAGGACAACTTCATGTCATTTAGTGACATAAATGTAATTGACGTTTATACCTTTTACACTGCTAGTATAATGCTTTATTTACTTATTTACAATGAGCTCATTTCGGCTTTCATTGCCATCATCATGTTTTCTGTAATACAAATGAGGTAATTTATAATTAGTAATTACAGTTAGATAAGCTGACATATATAAATGTTTATGGCTATTAGGAACTTAGATTTAATGTCGTTCTTATTGCTGACCGTTCTGCTTAAGATTACTAATTTTATGCAATTATGATAGGCTTATATGCCTGTAACACACTTTTTATTTTCTGCCTCAGTTAAAACTACAGTTATGGATAAAGTATTACAACAACATTATATGTTTACATAGTTTCCCAGAGATCATTGTAGTTATCAGCTAATTTACTTTCCCTGACATTATAACTTTGGTGGGCGATGTTTAAGTTGTTGCTATGGATTGAATATCTATGGCAATTTTACCCAGTTTAATATAAATAAAATACTCACTGTATTTTTTGTGTTTTACCTCTGTTTGCTCATTGAATAAATTTAGAGGATCTATGTAGGCATGTGAATACCTTTCAATTACTTCAAGGATTTTCATGATTGGTCCCTTTTCCTAATGTGAAGAGTTTACAATGTTTCATATATGGCCTTTATTTCGTGTTTCTCGCTATTTAGGTGCTTATAAAATATAGATGGATTTTTTTCGGTGTTTCACGTAATAAGGGGCATAAATAAAACACTGAAAATGTTACAGTGGGACTGCTTTTGGAAAAGGGCGAATATCTTCTGGGGTCACAATTCGGAAAGATGTTGGTGTGCTTTGAGTAGGTAAGTCAGTGGAAGGTGAGATGGAAAGACTGTACCGAGGAAGAGGATCAGTTACAACGTCGGCGTTCACAGTTGGGACACTATCAGGAAGCGGAAGATCCGTGACCGATGATAGGAAAAAGTCGAATTAAAAAAGAACGAAATATATCAGAAAGAAACGTCAGAAATTAAGTATGTGCAAAAAATGCGATTCAGGGATCAGTTGGCACACGCCACGGGCTGTGTACCAACAGGCCTCTGAGCTAAGATGCCGGCTTCCCCCAACAACACATCTTAGACAAGACAACGGCCTGTTATATAAAAACAAGTAGTGCAGCACAACTGTTAAAAACGCCCAGACATTTTCTAGAAGTACACGGAATAACAATAACTTGGAATAAAAAAAACCTAGAAACATGGTATCGTACCTCTTTGATATGCTCAGCAGACTGAAACAACAAAGGAAGGTACAACGTCTTTAGAGTGTTTGACTGTTGCGATACCAGCAGTGGGAAAGAAAAGCAGTGTGTCAACTTACCCTGTACGCCGAGTAGCCACTGTCTCCGCAAACGGATAATCTAGTGAGGAGAGCTGTGAATTGTTTTGGTGCAATCCCTACCATGCACAAATATTTTTAGATGTTACTCAGTAGCACGAGAACAGTAATAACCTATGAAAAAAGCAATAAATCTGGTTCAAAATCTTACATCTTACTACACATTTACTCACCGTTGTGGAGGACCTTGTTAGTAGGTCATTATAAAAGTGACAATATTCTCCTGGTATAATTATATGTATGACTGCCATTTCTTTGTCAACTACTTTATTCTCATTTACTTTCACAAAGCCCTGTGTAGAACAGGAGCACATGACAACAACGAGCATCTGGAGAGATCTAACGACATCTATTTTTGTGGATATTCAAGACATTAGTGGTGAACGGCTCGTAGTTGATTTCTTCCTAAACTGGAAAATCCGGTGGTAGTATATTCTGCATATAGTCTACACATATTACAGCACTTCTCCAGGAGAACAGTCATTTCTGCACTAAACGGAAAATTAACGCTCTGTCTGTAGACCAGGGATATGTAGCCGATGTATTCTTTATACATAAAAATGTTGCTATTGCCCCTGTTAATAACTCATATAGTGTCAAGAAGCGGAGAAGTGCTGCTTCTGCAACACACAATTTAATTGTGTCGACTGAAAAACATTGCTTCCTTACACGGACAAAAATAATTGATTTTTAAATATTCACTGTTGTAATAAATAAATTGATCGTTCAGTAATTAACAACAACAACAATATTGAATTATACAGCGGAATATAACTAGCTCAACACTTGCATGTAGTCATAATCAGCTGTACAATGTAAGATTCTCTTGTGATCAACAACAGGTGGCAGTACTTGCCCACCATAAGGAAGATTCAAACCCAGAGTCCTGTCAATGTGGTTTTCATTAAGAGGAAATACTTGTGTTGCGGATGAAACACAGTACAGGTTAGTTACTCAGCTGTAGACAGTGTGTTTGACAGTGTTAACATTGCGAAACCAGATGAAACTGACGGTTTGCTCGACTTGCACATCATCTACATTTGCTATGCAAATTACAAACCCGCGACTTGCACATGGATTTCATTTGACATGCAAATAACGAAATGTTCAAATGTTTGTTAAGCTTATGGGACTTAACTACGGGGTCATCAGTCCCTAAACTTACAAACTACTTATCAACTACCTTACACTAAGGACGGCACAAATCACAAATATCCATGCCCGAGGGGGGATTCGAACCCCCGACCGTAGTGGCCGTGCGGACCGTGACTGGAGCGCCTCAATCCCCTCGGCCATCGCGGCCGGCTGCAAATAACGTATTGCATCATTTTATTAGAGATTACCCAATAATCTTTTCATTTAATTGTGTCACGGACAGTGATAGAACTACAGACACCTGTGGCATTTTTATTTTACTGAGAGCGGCTGAACTGGGAGTGCGAGAGCCAAACAGAGCACAGCCGGATGAAGACCCAATTGGTGTTGGAGGGAAGTAACTTCAGGTGAAACGTAGCAGTCGCCGCCAGCCTGTTGTATGTCGCTGAGGAGCACAAGTCCACTTGTTGTACAAGGACTGTGACCCTTCGGCAGGGTTGCTGTGTCCTCTATAGTCCATTCGAAATTACTATATGACGGACAACTACCACAGAGTTCCGCTTGAGACGCGGTAGCGTGAGGACGTCCGGGAGTGTGCTCACAGTTTAAAGCGTTCACAAGTTGCGAACAGCTCTTTCTTTCGTGTTAAGTGTTAACGTGTTGTGAAGTATCGCCATTTAGTGTTCTGGTGCGTGTGTTGTGTAAATGTTAGCGGTCTCGGCCGCTAAAACAACCGTAAATACTGAAAAGAGGGTCCCCAGGAAGTGCACTCTGCGTTTCGAGTTTGATAAGGCAACCAGGAATAAACAACCGAGTTCGCTATAAATTCATGATTGGATCACCAGTGTCTTTGGAATCGTCTCTGAACAAGTACATACCGCTTATTACGATTTGGATGAATACTGCTTTTACGTCAAGTTACTGGAACCCGTTATATTGGACAAAATCCTGATGAAACACGGAACAGCTGCTCAATTTCGACATCGAGACTCAACGGTGAGTACAGTTTCCATATCTAATGGCGGCATTGAATATAAGAATGTTCGCGTTTTCAATTTGCCGCCAGAAGTAGAAAACTGTTATCTTAGAGAGGTGTTATCATGTTATGGCGATATTAAACAAATTAGAAACGAGCGCTGGTCAAATCAACATAAACTTCAGTGTTTCAGTGGTATAAGATCAATAAAAATGCACGTTAAAACTAATATTCCCTCTCATATCACTGTCTGTGGGTACAGGGCTTATGTGACATATAATGGTCAGGAAGAAACGTGTTACATCTGAACCAAAGCGGACATATGCGCCAGGATTGCCCGAAAAAAACCGGTTGTATTAAGAAATAACTTACAACTACGCAACAAACTGACGTTAGCTGAATTAGTAGCACCCACTCGGGAAGTTGATGAACCAACACCCAGTGGCAGTTTTTTGAGCAACCACCTCTGGTCCCGGCAGACTTCCCACCACTGCCACCAAAAGCAAACTTAGATCAGGTGTACACTAATGTTATTATCCCAGTTGTAATTCCGACCACAACTAATAAACGTAGAAGAACCTCTGACGAAAGTAGTTCGGATGACAAATTCGAACACTCGTCACCGGATAGCAGGGAAAAACACCGTGTTAGAAACTAAAGGTCCTACACCCGGTACTGATACAATAATTGAAAGAAATCCCACAGAGATTGCTAACAGTCCATCGGATCCGAACCGCAGCAACGGGAAGAAATTCGATCACCCGTGCTGCAAACATCAGTAGAGGAAGTACAACACGTAGACCTAGAGACACCAGGCAAACCCGACACTGTTGTTAGTGGAGGGCAACAAACCGAACCTCTGATAGTAAACAACCCGGACTGTTGTCAATACACAAACCGCGCCAAGTCAGAGCAGCGTCCAAAACAGAGCGGACGTAAACATAAACAGTGACGCGGAAATGGAAAGCGAAGCAGGAAGTGGCGAGCCGGCGGGGCCGCAGCCTGCCGCCGCGGTGGCCCGCAAACTGTCGCACTCTGATATGGAGCTGGACGTCTGCAGCGAGCCGCCCACCTCGCCTTCCGCTGTGGGTTTCACCAGCAGTGGCAGGCGTAGGAGTAAAGTACAGCCGAAACTGAACGCTGCGCGAAAGAAAAAGAAAAACTCTGACTCTCAATACAAGACTGATACTAAGAAAACAAGTGGCCAAGCATCAAAGGACTGGAACGCGGACGCGGAAGGGAGGAAAGTAAAAAAGTAGTGTTTTTCTGGACCAGATAGATGCAGGCATATAAAGTTGTAACCCTGAACATCAGTAGAATCACTTCTGATCTGAAACTCGCGGCCTTCAAACAGTTTGTTTACGAATCTGATGCCGATATTTTGCTATTACAAGAGGTGTTAACAACGAAACTCCGTATATCGGGCTTCAACACCCTAGAAAACATAGCTCTGGAGAACAGTACCGGTACTGCAGTTTTAATTAAAGACGGTATTCGATTGCAAGAGATTGAAAAATTGGAATCTGGTCGAGGTATAAGTTTTAAGTTGTATAATGTCACTGTGGTTAATTTATACGCTCCGTCGGGGAATTCTAATAAATCAGAACGTTCCAAATACTTTAAGGAGGAGATTATCTACTTTTTAAGGAAAAACCCGCCATCCATATTGTTAAATGGCGACTTTAATTGCGTTTTACATGCGAAAGATCAGCATCCTCATTTCAATTACTGT
Source organism: Locusta migratoria (assembly GCA_026315105.1). Lineage (NCBI taxonomy): Eukaryota > Metazoa > Arthropoda > Insecta > Orthoptera > Acrididae > Locusta > Locusta migratoria. The sequence goes on along the minus strand of CM048751.1, from coordinate 220,384,932 downwards.
AAAGAGCTGCACGAACTTGTAATAGCTGCAGGACACGTGGGAGTTGAAGTACTCAACACTGGTGAGATTCACCTACTTCACCGCCCACTCATGCAGCCGCCTTGACCGCCTATATGTGACGGATAACATTAGTGACAGGGTTCGCTCCGCGGAAGTAATCCCTGCAGTATTCTCTGACCATTGTGCGCTTGCTGTAACACTTGATCTCGATAAACAGCCCACCAAATTATATAGATCACAATGGATGCTTAATATCTCGCTGTTACAAGACAGAGTATTAGAAGACGACGTTAGGGACGCGTGGAACGTTTGTCTCAGATCCCTCAGCCGCTATCAATCCAAAGTAGACTGGTGGACAAATCACGCAAAACGAAAACTTCGTCAGTGTGTGATGAACTACGGCAAACAAAAAGCTAGGGAAATAAACAACACCACACAATTTTATTATTCTATATTAAGAGAGCTCTATGATAAATCTGACAACAATGGATCGCACTAGCCGGCCGCGGTGGCCGAGGTGACTGAGGCGCTCCAGTCACGGTCAGCACGGCCACTACGGTCGGGGGTTCGAATCCCCCCTCGGGCATGGATATTTGTGCCGTCCTAGTTCGTAAGTAGTTCATAAGTAGTTTGTAAGTTTAGGGACTGATGACCCCGTAGTTAAGTCCCATAAGCTTAACAAACATTTGAACATTTTTGGATCGCACTTCCAACAGATCAAGAGCATCAAAGCAATTACTTAGTATCAAGCACAAACAGTTAGAGGGTCTGAAAATAAAGTCAAAATCACGCTCTCTGGTAGTTGAAGAGATGACGTCTATGTTCCATTTAATTAAACATAATACCAACCGACGACGGACGTTCATTGATGAGTTACTGACGTCAAATTGTAGACTACTAGTAACACAAAACGAAATAGTCCAGGAAATACAACATTATACAGAATTGTATTCTCGAGAACACGTTGAGGAGGATGCAGTAGGTGAATTTCTTCAAGTACTTACTCCGGAAATTAATTCTGACGATAACAGTGACATATTAACTGAGTTTACAGAACGTGAAGTTTTAGATCTCATCTCAAGGTAGCCGCCCAATAAATCCCCTGGACCTGATGGGTTGCCAAAAGAATTTTATTGTAAATTTTGGCACCTTATAGGACCAACTTTTACGGATATTTTAAATGAAATATTAAAAGGTGACGTAGTTCCTAAAGAGTTTAAGGAAGGGAAAATTGTTTTAGTTCCAAACAACAGGGGACGAAAATGCATCGACAACTTCACGCTTATTACTCTGTTAAATTTTGACTATAAAACCTTCGCCCCAGCAGTTACCAGCAGACTGAGTTTTCCCATAAGCAAAATTATTGGAAAACACCAATCCTGTTTCCCTATACGAACTGTAATGGATACAATTTCTGCCTACAGAGATATCATATCCATAGCCTCTGTTACAAATATAAAGTGTGCACTATTTTTTACAGATTTTCACAAACCGTTTGATAGGGTAAATCACCAATACCTGGAAAAAGTAATGAAGCAAGAAAGAGTTTTAAAATTGGTACGAAATTTGATTACAGGGATAACGACTAAAATAGCTGTCAATGGGCAATTAACTCGGGCTATAAACATTGAAAGAGGGGTCCCACAGGGCAGTCCTCTCTCTATGCTGCTGTATGTGCTCTCCTTGGAGCCAATACTCAAAAGGGTTACCACGAAACTCTCTGGGTTACAACTTTCGGGTGTTAAATTCACTACAGGGGCGTATGCTGATGACGTGGGAGTGCTACTAAGAACAGTAAATGAGGTCACAAGCCTAAAAGAGGACTTTGACACCTACTGTGCAGTTTCAGGTGCAAAAATTAACACGGGAAAGTGTAAATTAGTAAATATCAGAGGGTTCGACGACGTAGCCGTGCCATGGGCACAAACCGTCGAACAACACAAAACCTTAGGGATCATCGTTGATAAATGTCCATTAAAAATGGCGGCCCTGAACTGGAGAGCGACAGTTAACAAAATGCAAGGGACTATCTTAGAAGCAACCTGGCGATCACTAAACCTTATTGAAGCCGTGAGGATTGTCAACACCTATCTTTGTCCAAGGCATACTATTTGGCTCAGATTTTTCCGATTCCAAAAGTACAGGCAAATAAAGTAATGCAGTTAACAGCCAGGTACGTGTGGAGAGGAAACATTTTTAAGCTCACACCCGAAACATTAACAAAACCAAGATTGACTGGAGGACTCGCACTCACTGATATTCATAGGAAGGCAACTGCAATATACCTCAGACGAACAGAAAGATTATTATATGGCAACCATAGTAATTACAGAAAAACTCTTTAAAATACTGCGGCCAAAGAGCATGAATCCGCCGATAGATATCAGCAATCATAACTTCCGCCTGAAACATATCAGTCTGTTTTACCTGGAGTATAGTTACTTAAAAGAAAGTCGTGTACCATCTAAGACTATAACTACAACCCAAATCTTACAGATATGGCAACAGAAAGACAAACCAAACAGTATTATGCTAAAGTTTCCACACAGAAACTGGTTGATAGTGTGGAAAAACATCAGCCTTGAAATCCGCACGACAGAGGTTGCATCCACCTGGTACAAAGTCGTAAACCAGACGATAGTGACAAACAAAAAGCTCCATCGCATCGGAAAAGGTGATACAGACAAGTGCAGAAAATGTGGACTGCTGGACACCATAATCCATAGATTCACTTGTAGCGGACATGTAGATAACTGGAAGTGGCTGAAGAAAAGAATAGCATTACTGTCAAGAACCTCCGAAACTAGTTACACTTCGGAAATTATGATGTGGCCGGAAAAACATTTTTACCCGAAAACAAAGAACAACACAATTGTGTGGCTTCTCGGGAATTATGTACACTACATATTCCACGGACCTGCAGAAGACGACCTCATAAGTTTTGAATCGTACATGAACACTGCGAGATGGAGAATCATACGCAGCATTGATGAGGAAAAACAGTTTAGCAACATGCTTAATATAGCTTTTGAAAAAGTTGGAATAGGATAAAAAAACTTTCTTGTCTTAGAACTGCAATTACTGCTATTTTCACAATTTTAAGAAGCAACAGTTTTACTTTTATTTTTAAAAGAAGAATGTTTAGTTTTTGTTTTGCAATGGATGTTGCTGTTTATTACTGGTTTTAATAGAAAAAGGTTGTTTTTAACAAAAAGAAAAAAAACAAGTCTACTGCATATGGTAACGGTGGGCTGTGGCGGCGGCCAGACGCTGCCGCCGGCCACCTGTAGCCGCGGCCGAGCGCAGCTCCCTCCTCTCTAGAAGTTTGCTTTAGTTTTGTTAAACTGTGGTAGTGTCGTGTGCACTGCTTTAAACGCGCTCACGCGTTAGTTCCCCAAAAGAAAAAAAAGAAAAAGAAAAAAAAGAAGAAAAAAAAACCTACAAGTCCGAAGATTGCGTGTTCGATCCCCGCCAGATTGTAGGATTTTTTATTCGTCACTTTCCACTTCTTTCACCTCTGCTCGTGTAAAAAAATACCGAGTAGCAAAACAAAACAAAACAAAAAAAACACAAAAAAAAACAAAAAAAACACGGAAGTAGTAAAAGAGGAACCGCGGAATACAGTCCATCACTCCCGCAGTGAGCACACCAAGTTCCTGTACCTTCGCCCAACACCACGACACTTACCGCTCGCACCGTATTGGAGTTTCAGGCAGATTGTTGTCCTGCGTCATCGATGTACGATTGTGTCTTTCGTCGTTTCCAGGGTTGCGATTATTTCATTTCCTGCTGTTTCATGTGCTCTACTGATGAACATCAGATTGAGGTTTCTGGAATATTATGAGCGAAAAGCATCCGCTCGTTGTGTTAGCCAGTGGATTCCCGTAAAGCGACAGTCGACAGAAATAGTTTGCACGTTTCGTGTTACTTGGCCCACTGGTGTCCACTAATTATGTACGAGGATTCGAACTTAAACAGTGGCAACTATTTATTCACAACAGATACAAAATCGTTACATGTTTGCACCTATTACTGTCCTTCAAAGTAGTCACCAGCGTTGTGTAGAACCCGTCGACAGCGATGTGGAAGGCGTAGTATACCATCAGCAGAGCCTGTCCTGTTGAAGGTGCGAATGGTGCGGTCTACTGCCTGTCGAATCTCTGGAACAGTTCTGAAGCGAATTCCACGAAGTGGTTGGTTCCTTCGGCTTCGAAATCAAAAGGATTTATTTCCTTGGAGTATGGTGGATGGTACAGTATTTCCCAATCCCATCGACCGAACGAAGCAGCCACAGCTTGTGCTGTATGTGCCCGCGCTTTGTCGCGCAAAATGATGGGTAGGTTGCGCAGAAAGTGTTGCCTCTTCTTTCGCAAAGCTGGTCGCAGGTGATGCTCCAAAAACGAACAGTAATACTGTGCACTGACTGCCGTGGAGGAACGTAATGCGTTAGGGTAACACAATCACAACCGCACACGAGAATCACTAAAACTTCCACGATACTGCGGCTCTGACGCACTTTCGCGGCGACCCATAATGACGCCATTTGTAGCATTGGCGTTTCAGTTTTATCCTATGCATGTCTGCCAGTTTTCCGACCTTCGTTGAAGGCCTTTACCCAACGTGCAGCTGTTCTGTACGGCCGATTCCCTGCACGTCTCTTCAAGACTGATGACACTGTCGTACTGTACGACCTCTCGCACATTCTATCTTCATCGAACTTCGTTGTTCCTTTTTTTCCGAAAACATTGTTACACCATTACGTTAGAACCGCTCGCTCACAAGTGACTGTGTTTCCCTTGATTGTGCACACGCCGGTGACATGGGACGGACGAGTCCATTTGCTCGAACGTAACGTAGGTATGTCAACAACGTGACAATAGTAGATTTCATTGCACAGTGTCTCCGCAGCAGTGTTGCCGCTTTTTCAGTTCCAACGCTCGTATTTGATTTAAATGCTACAACTCTTAACGTGAACAAAAACATTATTGCCGGTATTCTAGAAATAAAACGTCGAAATATGTCAGTCTTGTGGAAAAAGGTAGGCATAAGTAATTTACCACATACAAAGAAAAAATGGTCGTATTTATTATAACTGTCTCTTGTAACTGTATACAACATTTGCCTGCTTTGGATACTAAGTATGTAACTTAAACATTGGGCAACAATGGAACTCACTGGCAGATTAAATTCGTGTGCCGCAACCGGGACTCGTACCTGGCACCTTTTACTTTCGCGAGCCAGCGCTCTACAACTGAGCTATCCCGACACGACCCACGGTGTCGCGCTACATCTTCACTTCTGCCATTACCTCGCCTCTTACTTTCCGAACTTCACAGAAGTTTTCCTGAAAAACTTGCAAGACTGACAGTCCTGGAAGAAAGGATATGGTGGAGACATGGCTTAGCCTCAGCCTAAGAGAAGTTTCCAGAATGAAACTTTCACTCGGCAGTGAAGTGTGCGCTGATATGAAACTTGCCAGCTGATTAAAATTTTAATCTGCCAGGAAGTTTCGTATCACCGCACACTTCGATGCACAATGAGTTTTATTCTGGAAGTATCCCTTTGGATTTGGCTAAACCATGTGTGCACCATATCCTTTATTCCGGGAGTGCTAGTCTTGCAAGTTTTGCAGGAGAACTATTGTGAAGTTTGGAAAGTAGGAGGCGTGGTACTGGTAGAATTATTTGAGTTGTGGGGTGGCACCGTGAGTCGTGGCCGGATAGCTCAGTGGTAGAACGCTTGCCAGCGAAAGTCAAAGGTCCCAAGTTCGATGCCCGGTTCCGGCACACAATTATATCTGCCAGGAAGTTTCATATCAGTGCACACTCCGCTGCAGAGTGAAAGTTTCATATTGGGCCACAATGTTCTTAGTTGGTCATGTTCTACAATTTTAATTGCATGACCTGTATTTTGTGACACCCAGTAATTTTTTTAATCGGTAAACTGGCTGTATGTTGAAATACATGTTGATTGTCTAATTTTAAATGTTATTATCATTGTATATGTACACAATCATTGTTATCAGGCCAGTGTGATTCTCATATGTTGTAACATCTGTTACCAATTTGTGAGTTGGACGGCTGATTTAGTCAGTTTTAATTTAGTGGCCAAATTACAGTATAAGATGAGGCTTTTGATGTTTTATTTATATGAGGACAATCCAACAATAATATTGGCAAATAAGTGTTTTTAAAAGTTTTTATTTGTGACGACCTGAGGAACAAATCAAAAGGCAGGTTTGGAAAGTGGATATATTTAAAGATATATATTTATGTAATTTGTGTTATTGTAGCATCTTCAGTATTATTTTGCATGTGTGCTTGCAGATCCGAAGATGGCTGTTACAATGCCGACACCAGTAAACTGAATTTAAAAAATCATAGCGATTTTGGCTGTTGTGCTTAACAAACTGACTGAAATGCTCGCCCCCCCCTCCCACCGAAATATATAACTTTCATAAATTAAATTACCGCCATATAAAATAAGTACAAACGGATTCAGTTGCATGTTTACGTGCGTAATTTATAGTGCTAAATAGCAACAAAATAAAGTCATATATTCGAAATTTTAGATATTTAATAATAAAGTCTTAATAGCAGCTAACTCAACATGTTGGTTGTTTCAGTAATTTAGTCTACATCATAAAAATAATTATTATTTTTACAATATAATTTATGTAATAATGAATCACTTTTATCCCACCTTTCATTAATGAAAATGTTTTCTCATTACGACAATGACGCACATTGTTATATTTGTTGTTTCTGAAATAATCAGCAGAATCAGAAAAAAATAAAAACATATTACTTATAAATATAGCAATCCCTTTCTCTTAACGAAGCCGTATGTGCAACACGCGAGTGGGCCATAGAGTGTCATATTAAACTGAAACTGTTTGGTATTGCAAAACTTGGACAGAGTTCCTGTTTGGAGTAGAAGAAAATGTATCCTTAACATTTCATTCGCTTAATTTGCTCACCTTACTTCAATAACAAAACAGTTTTCCGCAGGTCGAAAAATCGTTATGATCAATAGAAATTGCGTTTTCGTAAACTGTAAGTACAGTGTCTTAACAATCTGCCAGCTCAAATGAAACTAAATGAAAATGTAGTGTAGTTTCTACAAAATACATGGTTGCAAGTTCCATCTACATAGATCTACATCTACATAGGTACTCTGCAAATCACATTTAAGTGCCTGGCAGAGGGTTCATTAACCACTTTCATAACTTGTCTCTACCGTTCCATTCTAAATTGCGCGCGGGAAGAAAGAACACATAAATCGTTTCGTTTTCGATCTGATGTCTGTTATTTTATTGGGATGGTCATGTCTCCCTAAGTAGGTGGGTGCTAGCATTTATTTTCACATTTAGAAGTAAAAGTCGGTGATTGAAACTTCGCAAACAGATCACGCTGCAATGAATAACGTCTTTCTTTTAATGATTTCCACCCCAATTCGTGCAACATTTCCGTGACGCTTCCCCCCCCCCCCCCCCGTAACGCGAAGAAAACAAAACGAGCTGCCCTTCTCTGAACCTTCTCAATGTCTTTTGTCAGTCCCACCTGGTGAGGGTCCCACGTCCCACAAGGGGCAACAGTATTCCAGGAGAGGACGCACAAGTATAATGTAGGCAGTCTATTTGGTGGAACTGGTGCATCTTCGAAGCATTCTGCCAATGAAACGTAACCTTTGATTCGCCTTCCCCACAATATTTTCTTTGTGTTCTCTCCAGTCTCAGTTGTTCGTAATTGTAACTCCTAGGTATTTGGTAGAATTTACGACCTTAAGGTTTGACTGATTTATCGCGTAATTGAAGTTCAGCGGATTTCTTTTACTGGTCATGTGTATTACTTCACACTTTTTCTTTATTTAGTGTCAATTGCCAATTTTCGCACCATGCAGAAATTTTGTCTAAATCGCTTTGCAGTTGCTTTTGATCCTCTGTTGACTTCACTAACCAATAAACGACAGCATCATCCGCGAACAGTCTAAGAGAGCTATTCAGATTGTCTCCTAAATCGTTTATAAACACAAGGAAGAGTAGGGGACCATATTTATAGAGGGAATAATTCGCGTGTTCGAGCGAGTTTAATGAAACGTGAAATGGCGCGATATTCAATGCTGGTTCTGCCTGCATCTACTCCAGCAGAACTGTCAACTGGCTCTGCGAAAAAAAATTGAAGAGGGTGGCACTGCAGCAGTCAGTCAACAGATAAAAATGGACAGCAGGAGACCGCTGTCTGTGTGAAGGCAGCCACCCTGGGATGGACAGCTAGGCATTGTTATGACCCCATGCTCGTGGCGTAATACCGCCAGAAGAGAGGGAGGGAGGTCAATGCGCAAACAGAATTTAAAAACAAACTGACAGTGCAAATAATAGGCTTTCCCGGCGTAACGTCATATGATATTCTTTTCGTGTTGTCTGACGGATGAGGACGTCATCTGGGCACAATATTTGGCAAGCCATTCTCGAATATGTGTTGTGTTTCACCACCCCGTCGGAACTGAGTTCAACTTTCCAGCGACGGTTCCTTTATACGACACTGATAGCTATCAGCACGTGCGCGACGATCCGTAGGCCTCTCTCTAACCGCACAGCGCCCCACTTACGGAAGCCGACGTAAGTGATAAACTACTATTGAGTACTGTTATTTCCTGGTCGAGTGGTCTCTATGAAACTCGGTGCCTCGATCTTGTATGGTTCTGTATGACCGATGTAAACTTTCCCACAATGACAAGGAATTTTGTATACACTGGGCCTCCTCAGTCCTAAACCATCCTTCACTGAGCCCAGGAACGCTCTAACCTCGACTGGCGAACAAAAAATACATCTGATATCATATCTTTGTAAAAGTCTGCCTATTTTTGGCGATATGCTTCCAGCAGAAGATAGTAAATCCAACGATTTCCCGAAGGCTCTTGACACCGTACCTCACAAACGGCTTTTAATCACGTTGCTTGCAGCGGCTTTTAATCAAATTGTGTGGTTACAACATGACAACCGAGGTGATGATGATCGTGTGGCATTTATAGCCGTTGGACCCCAACCGGGGTCGAGTTCAGCCGGCCTGGTCAAGTCTTTTAAACTGACGCCACTTCGGCGACTTGCGTGTCACTGATTATGGAAGGATGATGAGAACGCCATAACACCGACTCCCCGAGAGGAGAAAATCTCCAACCCAACCGGATATCGAACCCGGGCCCCCTTAGTGGCAACACACCACGGTCTCCACTAGACTTCGGAGGCGGACCAAAACCGAAATACGAGGGGCGTTTGAAACGTCCGTGCAAAGTCCGAGAGATGGCACCACCGGCGCGTAGTATCGATGTCATGCTTAGTTAGTAGCATCTTTGGAAAGACTGCATACAAAGTTTCAGCAACCCCGCCTAGAAGACACGGCCTCACAACTTCCCGTGTCTACGTCACACCAAGAGGCGGTGGCTGACAGTTGACTGGCTGCCTGCTGGGTCACGCCCACCGCCTCGTAGCAGCAGGTCGTCAACCTGCGTTCGCGGCCTCTCTGTGTGACTAGATACGGCCAGTTGTAGGGCCTTGTCTTCTAGGTGGTGTTGGTTTCAGCCATATTGGTCTATTTCTTTGTGTTTGGTATTCGTGTGAATCATGGAATTCGAGTGATTGTCAAAGAATGGACGAAAAAGAATATCGCATAGAGATTGAATATTACCTTATAAAAGGTAAAACGCGTCAGGAGACTAAAGAGAAGCTTGATGAACATTAAGGTGACTCTGCACCTTCAATTAGAACAGTTTATAAGTGGTTCCAAAATTTTCGGTGTGGCCATATGGGCACAAGTGACACTGGATGTTCTGCACGACCTGTGGAAGTTACGACTCCAGAAATCATTGATAAAATCCAAGGTAGGGTGGTGGATAACAGAAGAGTTAAGGTGCGTGACATTGCTAGTGCTGTGGGCATCTCGAATGTATGTGTACATAATATTTTGAATAAACATTTGGACATTAGAAAGCTATCTGCAAGATGGGTGACGCGACTGCGCACGCTTGACCAAAATCGGAATCGTGTGAAGTGTTGCAAGAAAGGTTTGAGCTGTTCAAGAAGAATCGGAAGGACTTTAAGCGTCGTTTCGTCATTGTGGCTCAAACATGGATACATACTATACTGCTGCGACAAAAGAACAAGCTAAACAATGGATTACCAAGGGAAAAATCTACACCAAAACAGGCGAAGACCGGTCCTTCGGCCGAAAAGGTTAAGGCGACGGTCTTTTGGTATTCGCAAGGAATAATCCTCATAGACTATCTGGAACAGCAGGAAAATGCACCAGCACACGCCTCAACAGTTGTGGTCGCAAAAGTATTGGAAATAGGATTCCAACTCGTTTCACATTCCCCCCTATCTCCAAACTTGGCTCCTTATTACTACTATTTCTTCCCCAATTTGAATAAATGGCCGGCGGGATGAAGATTTCATTCAAACAAGGAGGTGATTGCAGAAACTAATAGCTATTTTGCAGGCTTGGACAATTCCTATTATTCGAAAAGGATCAACAAAGTAAAACAGCGTTGGACGAAGTGAATAAGTGTAAAAGGAGACTATGTCGAAAAATAAAAAGGATTTTCCCCAAACACGTTAGTAGTTTTATTTTTACATGGACTTTTCAAACGCCCCTCGTATTAAACGTCCTATCTGTGCTTCTTCCTGCAGTTCTGCTTTGAAACTGACTAGTTGTTCCGCCGTTGAAATAACGGCATACTTCGATTGCTTTCAACTCGATGCATACCAGTAAGTTATTCGAATTAATTTGCCATTATTTTTTTTATTTGAATATTTTAAGCATCTAGATAAGTCCAGTAGCTAATTCTCCTATTTTGCATCTTTGGCCAGGAGATATTACCGTTTTGTTATGCTTTGAAATTGCTTTCCTGCCTTCTGGTATAATATAAAGACCAACTTGCATTCAATATAAACTTGCTAATATAGCAAATGTTGATTGTCAGTCGTGTTTTCTTTGGTGTTCTGACAGACAGTTTTTGCTATATGTGTCTAATGGAATCATTCCTAACATATTGTGTTCATCCAGCGCCCAAGGGCGACGGAACCGTAAGTTGGTTTCCCGTTTCACACAAGAAACAGGTGTTTTGAAATGAAATTATTTCTGCCAATCTGATAGCACAGCCTAAACTTAGTGCTATATACATATATATACATATATATATATATATATATATATATATATATATATATATATATATATATATATATATATATATATTCTGTTGATTCATTTATACAAAACCAATATTTCACTAATTTTGATTTACTGGATGAGCACGAAAAATTTTGCCTTACAAATGACTTAGTTTGTAAAGGCAAGTAAAAGTAAGCTTCCTGCGGATGCTGGGCGTTGTACTAACGATGTGAAGAGTAGAATATGTTTGGTTCGGCATCAGCTACAAATTGCAAAAATATAAACTGCGAATATCTGTCGCAACACTATAGAACATCCACCTGACGATTCTAAAAAGGAACACCTTCTGTATAAACTAAACTACAGAGCAGGTGCCAAAATGTAGAAACCTGAACATCAGAGAAATGCCTACAGGTTTTCGCTAAGCCCTGAAGTAGACTCCGATGGCAGACAACTGTTGCCTGCATCGAACAGCGGTCGGCCAAATTCCTACAACTGCTCGCCGCAGAGCTGGAACGATGCCACACACAAGTTTCCACGCAAACGGTTCTGGAACATTGCCACAAACCGACTTATACCGGAACATTATTGTGAACTGCCCACTACCACTAAAAGCCAGCGGATTAAGGCCTCGCTGTTTAATATCTCTGAGGAAAGCAGGGACAAGGACGAGAGGCAAGACGCTGTTCTGCTCTCCACGCCTGTCACCATTAATGAACGGTGAGAATTTCCGTAATTGGCCAGAGCGGATAAAGATATAATCTTTTGTTATCTACGAAATGTCTATAGTATAGTGGGGGCCAGGGCCGGATCTAGGGGTGGGAGAGTGGACAAATGGGGCAGTTACCCCAGGCGGCAGAATTTAGAGGGCGGCAAATTTTTACCGCCTTTCTTTTTACAGAATGTATCTTTCTGGTATAATTTAATAAAATTAACTGACACAGAATTATTAAAAGAAAATTGACTGCAAGAAATATCGAAATCATTTACTAAAACTATAATTCCTGGTTGCTGACTTCAGTGTTGCCCTGTCACAGGTACTTCAGCTAATCAAACTTTAAAAACCTATTAGATATTAGCAAGAATGAGGGAGATGTTTGCGTTATTGCATAAGTAAATACACAATGTTTATTAATTTGCATAAATTTCCTTTTTCAGATAAATGAATATTCATATTTGATATCAAGGTAATATTTGTAGAACAGGTGAATCTGAATAACGTTCCAGTCCTTATATATAAAAAAATAATAATAAATAAATAAAAATTAAAAAAAAAAGTATTTCATGTGCGCACACTTCTTATTGAAAGTCAAAAGCTTTAATGATCTACAGTCCTCTCTCGGTAGCGGTGGAATTGATAGACATCTACAAGGGATACTCTGTAAGTCACATTTAACTGCCTGACAGAGGGTTCATCGAATCACTTTTGTACTATTTATCTCCCATTCCATTGTCGAATAGCGCGCGGGAAGAAAGAGCATCTGAGGTACTGGCAGAATTGAAGTTGTGGGGCTGCACCGTGAGTCGTGTCGGGGTAGCTCAGTAGTAGAGCGCTTGCCCGCGAAAGGCAGGTTCGAGTCCCGGTTCCGGCACACAATTTTAACCTGCCAGGAAGTTTTATATCAGCGCACATTCCGCTGCAGAGTGAAAGTTTCATTCTGAACAGTGATCCGTTCTTTTTTTTCATTTTGTGTCTTGGTGCAGACGTTTCTTTTGAGGAAGCTAAGGATTTAGTAGGCAACATCTTGAAATTAATACCAGTTTCATCAGCATTGTAAATTTGATCCTTAGGTAGCCTTGGGTGTAATCTTCAAACTCTGTTTTGAAAACTTCAACCGCATCTGGATCTGCAGATAGCTTTTCTCCACATACATTCAGTTGTCAGATACCGTATCTGATTTTAAACCTATCTAATCACCCATAGCTTCCCACAAAATCTTTTCCTTCCTCACCTAATAACTCATCCAGCAGTTTAGCTTTTTCTTGCAGTATAGAACCTGTCAAAGGCATGTCTTTTTCTCGTTGTTGGATGAACCATAGGTGAAGAGCTTCACCCTACTTTTTCAAAAGTCGGATGTTTTCAAAGTTTTTCTGTAAGGAATTTTCACTGCTTGTTCTAGAAGTTTAGATTTCGATTGCATCCAATCTGAAACTGTAGACAAACCAACCCCGTAATTAGCTGCAAAACTTTTCAATGAACTGCCTTCTTCCACTTCCTTGATAGCAGCTAATTTATCAACGAAACTAATCACAACACGCTTCCATTTAGTCTCCATGGCACAAAATATGTACACAAGAGGCGTAAATAAATGATAACTTGAATGCATGTTCGTATCGCAGATGCGCACAAATGTGTTCACAGCTACTAACTGGAGTTGGCGTTAAGCTACGTACAGACCAAAACAAACCATTGATGTGGTTATTGATTTTTTTTTTCTGTCCGCAGTAGTTGATCCGGGTTCGGTTAACCGGGGTTTTACTGTACTTTTATTTTCAACTAGCTGAAAACCCCCGGCGTTGCCCGGGTATTTCTTTATTTGTTCCTACCTTGAGTTAGTACTTCTCCTATGCTTTCTATTGGTCCATTTCCTTCTTTGTGAAAACATTATTGGAGAATATATAAGGAACGAAGTTTAAATATCAATTAAATTAACACTCATTTTTGAGGAAATTTCGCTGATAAAGCGAAACTGAAAAATATTCCTATCAGACTGCAGAAGTCTATGCATTTACCGTTTATCAGGAAAGTAACTAGTGTAGATCAAATCATACAGTCGTTTCGAAGAATCCAATCACGAAATTCAACAATAATGATTGTAATAACACAACAGATTGATCACTTGATGTAATGCTCGAAACGTCAAATCGATTTTTTCAAAGAGATCTATTAAAATAAATTTCTTTTTTACTGCTTTATTTATGTATTCTTATATTTCCTTATTCGTATGCTTATTCTTACAGAGAAAGAGCTGAAGACATTGTAGCACGCATAGACCAAAGATATGGTCTGTGGCATCACGTTTCGCTGTATGTAACCTCCTTGTTATAGACTCGCTGATGTCATCGCTGGCCTTCAGTCTGAATTTGTCGACTTTCAAGCACCATATCTTCCACCTCCTTATAGCTATCGGCATGGAACTGCTATGGTGTACAATGGGAGATTTCGGACAACAATTACACACAGACCATTCGTTTGCGTTCTGCAGTTTTCGCTGCAATATTAATATTAACACACACACACACACACACACACACACACACACACACATACACGTAGAATTTTGTATACACCGATAACTTTCTATCCCAATATTCTCCACCCTTTTATCATTACCAACCCTCAAGCAACAATGCAACCAATGATACCATTTTCAAAGAGTAATTATTGTTCCGCATTTCGCGTTATATTTTTCAAATTACTAAATATCTATCAGATCGCCATAAAACCGTGCTTAAAGCCTTCCCCGGGTAGACATTAGTAACTGTACAAATTTTTATCTGTTTATGTCCTGTGGTTCAGACGTGATAAACATACACCGAACAGACATTCACATTTATAGATATAGATATTATTTTCCTGGATGAGTTTACTGTTTTGCTGCTACAGCCTGTGCTTCTCTGGAATCGCTGGAGAGCAAAACACAGCGGTGGACACGCAGGGCAGGTAAAAAGCTTAGCAGGTGGTCACTCACATCCTCGGCCGCAATTCTCAGAAGGCAGCGTGGCAAAAGCAGGATGGGGCCTGGCCAGTGTCTCGTTGGATGGCGGCCGACAGGCTCTACCTCAGGGAAGTGGTGTGAGGTCGGCTGGATGCAGGAAATGTTTTTTTCGGGAACGTGCGGGATGTACAATACAATTCTCGTAGGCGGACTCCGGTACACACTAGCCCAGTGCTGTTTTCGAAACAATCGACCATTCCGCATGACAGAAAATTTGCCGATAAACGTCAATAGCAGGTGCCTCTGGTCGCCGGGTCATTTATGGTGACGAATGTGCTGGCTGTTATACGTAGAATTTCCCCGAAAGCAGCAGAGCAGGAAACGTTTTAGTGTAATGAATGTTGGAACGTTCTGGGCGCTTTCCATCCATCTGGGAGAGCGGGAGGTAGGCTCCAGAGGCCATAAATGGCGTAACTTTGTGGTCGAGGGACCAGGTGTGGAAGTGCCCTACAATTTTTAAGAGGTCAATCACCTTGGCGACGGTAAATTTTGTGGGAACATTGCTGGAGTGGACGGAGCCTCTTGGCGGCCGCGGAAAACGCGTTCTGATTCGCCAGAATTTTGTAGGGTGACAGTTAGTTGCAGAACGACATATTAACCATAGCTGGTTATTTTTTTCTCAATGCTACCGGTTTCGGTCAATTTACCATTATCAAGCGATAGCAGAGATTAGCTAATAGCTTAACATGTCGTAACACAAAAATTCAAAATTGTAACATAAGTATTTGTTGTCATTGCTCTAATCATTGATATTACCACAGTCGCTGACTGCTACAGACTGAAGCATACATTTATGAGTGTGCAATAAAATTGTTTTAAAAACCAAAGATAACGAATATGCTGACATTAAATCTCATTGCGCAAGATAATAGGGCATACAGTTATGCTATGTCTATGACCTCTTTGGTCTTCATTAGGATCTATGATTGATGTAAATAATGTCATTGCTATGTTTATAAACACGTGCTATACAATATGATGAAGTGAAAGTATGATACGTATATATGCACTTCAATGGAGCTGTGATGGTAATATACACTACAATTTGTAGCTATGCATTACATCAATAAATAAAAATCGAGTGACTTATTTAGGTTATGAGACGTAATTTCAGATACTAAAGTAAAGAATAACGTAATTACGAAAACCTTTTGAGTTAATTGTCAAGCAGTACAGAGTATGAAACTAAAAGTAACATCGTAGTGTTATTTCTATTAATCTGAACATAAAAATCTGTAGTGAAAATCTTTATATCAGATGAGATGTGGTGAGTGTAAACATGGCATAGTTATAGCATATTAATTTAATTGCCCAACAGTAAAAATAAAACGTGTGAACCAAAGTAACATTCTTGTGCGTTTTTAAACTATTGACCGAAACCGCTAGCACTGAGAAAAAAAAACAGCTATGGTCAATATGTCGTTCTGCAATTATGTCAAAGCTGTTATGCCCCACCTGTTCACCTTCATTGATAGCTAGTTAATTTGTCAACAGTGCTATGCCATCCTATTGGGTAGGCAGTTAGCCGTTCTTGCAGATTGGTGTGCCTGAAGTGCGTGGGTGCGGCCTCTGGAGCACTGGCCGTGAGCGAGGAGCAGTAAGGTGGGAGGGGAGTTAGGCGGAGGCTTGCGTACCGTACGGAACGCTTGATAGTTGAGTTACATGTCGATTCTGTCTAACAGATCGCAGTGAGAATACGGTCGCGATTATTTTCCAGCTCACCTGTTGCATCGCTTGTTGCTGCCGAGCATGCTACGGTGCCATCACCTGTAATTTGGATTGGGTAAAGGACTGCAAACACCATCGCCAGGACTTGTGAAATTCCGCTGTCTAGGGTTTTTCTTAAAGCATTATTTTATTTAGGTTCGTCTTTTCATTTTTGCGATCTTAGTTGCTATAGATAACTTCAGACTTCTGTGTAGCTAATCCGTTAACATCCTGTTTGTTGAGTTCCCCGATCCCATGACTCAGTCATTTATTTTATCTTACAAAAATTGTAAAATCAATATAAACTATTTCATTGCTTATGCATACTACTGTCAGCTTAGTATGGTACGGAATGTCATCTGCTTTAAAGTAGAGAGCAGTAAAAATGTTTATTGGATTTGTGATGAGTGAGAATGTTCGATTTGTGGTTGCAATAAATTAGTTTCGAGCAGATCATCTTTCCTTTAAAATATCCCTCATCATTATTTTCGAATGGTAAGTAGATAAGTCAATTAATATTCAAATAATTTCTCTCGTGCTACACGTCATAACTTGCTCAGAGTAGGAATTAATATTTTATTTATTTGTTTGAAAGATACCTATGACCACATCAAAAGCATGAAGGCTATATGATCAATGGTTTCCATGTTTTGTGAAACATGGTGCTAGCCCAGATCTATTGATTGCTATTCAATTAACTTGTTATAAAATATATATATATGTGGAGAATATATTGAAAGGTGGTACTTCACTTTGAAGGTATACACAGAACAGCTGATAAAAAATCTCACAAAGAAAGACAATTTACAACAGTGGTATTCAAAAACTGGCGCAAATACGAAGACACCGACCGCCTTTCGAGGAATCCATAAGTCGAACACAGCAACCTGGTTGAAATTTTAGGCCTCACTGAGTTAGATGACATTACAGCTGAACAGAGGGACGATCTAACATTATTACAAACCATAGAGGCCTTGGAGAAAGTAGAACCGACCACAGGAGAGTTTCAAACAATAAACGGGACATTGTATAAGAGCAACTACGATCAAAATGGCTACTGATTGTTCCAGCTAATTTCCGGCCAGCTATTCTCAAGTATTTCTACGATTCTTCAATATCCAGTCATTTAGGATTCATTAAGACCTTAGAATCAGACGCAGGTATTACTGGCAAGGTCTCTAACGATCTGTCAAGCACTATGGGAGTCACTGTAAGGAGTGCCAGAGACAGAAGTATGTGCCACAATTACCTTCAGGAGATCTGGTACCACTTCCACCTAGAGCAGCTCCATTCCACCACATTGGACTCGATCTTTTAGGTAGGTCCTCGAAGTCGACAACTGATAACCGATGGATGGTAACCGATGGTAGTCTGCACTGACAACCTCACCCGCTAAGCTGTCACCAAACCTCTGCCGACTACAGAAGCTCCATAGATCCCTATATTCCTAGTAGAAGACATTATTTTGAAGCATGATGCACAACGTGTGATGATATCTGATCGATAAAAAGTATTCATGCCACTTTGCGACATTGTCCACAGAATAACAACTGCCTACCATCCTCAGACAAATGGTCTTACGGAACGTTTTTACAAGATGATGTACGTCGATGATGAGCTGAAGGATTGGGATAAAATACTGCCAATCGTGACATTTGCTTATAATACAGCGAGGCAAGACACCACAGGCTTCACGCTGTTTTTCCTGCAACATGGGCGTGATGCAGAGATGACAGTAGATAGCTGTTCCGGACGACACTCAGGATTATGTGGAACAGCTCATCACCAGGGTCGAAGAAGCAAGACAGCTGGCTCGCCGACGAACACGCCCAGGGGAAGGACCGTCAGCGGTATAACGACAAGCAGCGACCTGTTGTGAACAGCCCAGGATATCTGGTATGGATTTTTACTCTTGTACGACAAAAATAAAGATACATTGTTCATGTCCTCCGTATGAAGCCTTACCACAATACCAAAGAAAAGATAGACAAAAACAGTATCTTTATCAAGGACTCTGCAGACCGTTATGATAATCTTGAAGCCTGGACAGGAGGGTCTGGCGCCAGTCATCGTCACCGTAATGAAGGCGTCCAGGCAGATTGGAAGGATTCCCCGGAACTGCCATACAGAGGACCCATCACAAGATCCAGGACACTGCAGATGGCTCCAAAGGGAACCTAACAGCGGGTCGCTGTTCATTCTGGAACGAAAGCAATGCTGCAAGTCTTCAGACGAAACGCGTGGAACAGTGGTTAGCATCGCAAATCGCTATGCTTCCGGTCCCCATTTCAAATACCGTCAAAGGCAGGAAAAAATATTTCTTTGTATTTACTATTTCTAGAATGTTCTGCATGTTTCTTATGTTTGATGTATTTGTAAGCTCCAGAAAATTGTTTCTCTGTGTAAACAGTGGAGCACTCCAAGCAAGAGACAGTCTGGATGAGAGTACGCTTGTGTAAGCTATAAACCTGTTCTAAGTGTAAAGTGTGTTGCGCTATTAACGACCTGCCTTCGAATTCCGGACCACCTACAGTTTTCAACGTGACAATATAATGTTAATCACTTTTTCGGATTTAACAAATAATCCACAAACAGGAAGTGATCAAATGCGGCTTCATAGGAAAATAAATTCACTTTCTTCTTAGTCTGGTAAAGATGGGCAATCTATTGTAGCAGAGTCAAACATAAGTTTTTGGAAAATGGTGATACACTGGCAGAATATACGGCAATAGATCCTCCACGTTATTTTTCTCGTTTTTGTTATGTATTATTTATTACTTGTTGTAAAGAGGATACTGCTTGATATTACATAACAAGTCATGGGATGGCCTCTATTCTTTCTTAAATCAAATTTATCAAGCTGAACATCAGGGTTCAGAGTCTATTTAAAAATCAGGGTAAAAGGAGATTTTTTTAATGTAGCCATCTCATAGCCAATTTATGCCATAATCATCAACTGATTTTGTCTGTTTATTACTAACTAAATATATGGCATACAATAAATCTGAAAATTTCATTCATTAGCCTTCAATCTGTGAGCCGTTTTCTATGCTTGCTTAGCAACGTTAATTCAATCATTTGGTGTGTAAATTTGCGAAAGTTTCCTTATCGTTTTCCCCACTAATCGAAAATCTCTGTATTTTATAAGTAAGAATGCGCAGATACAAAACATTTGTTATTAATGGCTGATACATTAATGCTCGGATCTCGGCAAAGCTTCATGAGAGAAATGAGAACTTTAATGTTCCTGTTCTGGCTGTGACAACAGTACGAATATAAAATTTGAGGTGCCGTGTGCTCTCCTGCATTGAAAAACAAATGTGGTAATGAAACAAGGACTATGAAAGTTTCATGTAATACAGAATCGTCTTATGTTTGAGTTACAAACTGTTCAAATGTTTGTTAATGTATGAGACTTAGATACTGAGGTTATCAGTCACTAGGCCTACAAACTACTTAAACTAATCTCAGGACCACACACACACACACACACACACACACACACACACACACACATATTCCCGAAGAAGGACTCGAACTTCCAACGAGGAGCAATCGCGCGCTCCGCAGCAACGTGCCGTAGAGCGCGACATTCCACCGCGGATTTTAGTTACAAAACACTAAAATATAAAAGCTCCGGCATCATAGATTTGTCCACAAAAGTGATATTTGTTATTAAAGCGTTATTATATTCTCACTTATCAAATTTACATAGTAATTAGTATCTTACCTGAGATTGATATTTCGATGCGTTGTCTTTAGACGACTCACTCATAACAAGCAGTACAGTTTATTCAGAACTCATACACAGTGGCGTAGCTGTGTCACCAAGGGCCCCGGGGCAAAAATGACATTGGGGCCCTCTCTAAACTAAAACTTTACCACAGGCGCCAACTTTTGAAAATCTTGGGGTGTGCTCAGTGGCGTTTCCAATAGGGGGAGGTGGTTGCCGGCCTGCAGCCCCCCCCCCCCCCCCCGGCAGATATTTCTATAAAAAAAAAAAAAAAAAAAAAAAAAAAAAAAAAAAAATCTTTATTATATTTTTCCAATACTATGTACAACAGTAAAGTAATAATTTTGTTTTATTTTAGTAGTATTTCTTCTTTTTTGCTTTATCTGGTGTTAATTTAGGACCATTTTAATCTCTGAAAGGAGAAAAGTAATTTTTAATACACAGTAAAGAAATTAACAGCCATTGACTTCAATTTCACGTTTCAGAACTACTGGGCGGGTTTTGCGACCATTTGAACCTGTTTTCGCGTTGTAGTAACTACTACAATCATTTTCAGAGTTTTCGTCTTCTGAGACATGCGTATCAAATAATGATGTGCCTCTATTATGAATACTGTGTTCACTAACGCAAACACTTACATCGGATCGTCTTCTTACCTTCATTCTTCTGCAAATTTATTTTCTATTCAGCATTATCAAAATAGTCCATAAACACTTCTGCTGTCATACCATGTCTGTCGATACCAATAGGTTGACAGTCCATTGTTGCATCACACAACAATTCAGTAAACAGGATGAAAAACATCACGACTTACACTAACACGATTCCTTGAAGACAATTGACTTCTAAGAGAATGCATAAACGTCAAATTAGTAGTATACACATTTTCACCGTATCGTACCAAACCCACTTCATTTCTAGTTATTTAATACATCTATTAAAGGTTACCGCCTTCAGTTTACGATAATGAAGTTAATAGCAGCATTCCATTAACATTCGGACTATTTAGTACATGGTCACTTCACTCACATGTCAACATGAATTTTAATGTCTACGAATTCAATTACCTGTTTGTTTTAGATAATCTCTTTACAGTGGTGTATTACAAAAGCCAGCCACCCATCAATGGAATGAGAGAGTCGAATTGAATTACAATCAAGAAATATGACGTAAAGAAAAAAAATAATTCCAGAATTTTCAATGGGGCTCAAATTTTGGGGTATGCTTGAGCGGCCTAGCATACACGTAATCGGCGTCTATGAACTAGATGCAATACTACTTCATCAGGTCCTTACCGCTTGCTGGAAGACATAATAAGGCAAACCTAAATACTCTTAAGTAAATTACTGTGTGTCACGCAGCATAAAATATTTAATCGTACTCTCTAATATAATCATACCTATGAAAGTTAACTATGCTTTCAAGCAGAAACTACTGGTTCGATTTGGATGAAATTTTGAAAAGGTATAGAGTTGTACCTGGGTAGGACATACAGATAAAACTACCATGGAATAGTTTTTTGCTCCATACTAGGTGAATGAAGTCGCAGGCAGATGCTAGTAAAAATGAAAAATGAAGTTTTACTTAACAACGAAAATATGGCCCCCTACCGCGAATCAAACCATAAACAGTATTGTCACACACTGCTAGTACGTCTTAGCGGACAAGCAATACCTTGTTATGTTTATATTCTGAGATGGGAATAATTTTTGGATCTCACTTCGTGCGTTTGAAGTGTGTTGTCGGTGTTCAAAAAGTTAAAAATCGAAAATCCTTCATTCAGCTAAAATATTACATACAGTAGAACGTCGATTATCCGAAGTGTAATTGGGGGACATGGATATTCGGAAGACCGATTATTCGTATAATCGAACTGTACACTTCTACCTACCAATAAGAAGTACTGTACAGTAAATTTATTTATACTGTATTTGGAGGAGCGCGATCCTTCACATTGCGCCGAGAGGCACGCCGCAACACTTGGAAGGCGCAGCTGTTGCTGTGAGCAACTTTGATGCTGCCGATACTGTACTTCTGCCGACTGGAGTGTGCCGACTGTTGTACTCAGCGACTGTCGGCTTGGCCTGTCAGCAGGCCCCACTAGAAGCAATGTTCCGTCACCCTATGACCCAGTGCGGCTACTGTGGGTAGCTTAGTTTGACGGGAGGGGGAATTGATGGACGGTAGGGTGGGAAGCTAAAAAAAATAAATAAATAAATAAAATAAAAAAAATAAAAAAATTAAAAAAAAATTAAATTAAATTAAAAAACGACGTTTTACTGTAACTTTTTCCGAACTTTTCTCACGGAGGCCGAGGGGCCCCTGGAGTTCGGGGGCCCCGGGGCACTGCCCCGCCTAGCCCTATGATAGCTACGCCACTGCTCATACACCAACAAAATCAGCGATACAAACTATGACAATGGACTTGTTCCCACAGTGAAAAAAAGACGGCTTCCTACAGTGCGCTACAATATTGTCACCATTATAACTGCACTTTATAATATTTGGACATGTAACTTTCAAGCACTGAAAGGAGCTTTTTAATTAGTATCTGAAGATGGAATAAGTTCAAAATTATAAAAGATGGACTTGACTCTCTCGTGCTCTGATCGCCTTATTAGTCTGTCAGCGATGATAACGCTACGCAAACGCCGCTGCTCTCGCTCATTATATGTCCGGGGGACGAATCATTGGTTTTGACATCTCAGTAGCGTCGTTTCGTTGCCTAGCGACTACAGGCGCCCAGCCAATGAGGGACGGAGCTTGAGCAGGCCAAACAAAACACGGCACGTGTGTTGATCTTCAAATGTTTGTAAAGCTTACGGGACTTAACTGCGGGGTCATCAGTCCTTAAACTTACAAACTACTTACGAGCGAACTTATACTAAAGACAACACAAACATCCATGCCCGAGGGAGGATTCGAACCTACGACGCGGGAGGCCGCACGATCCTCAACGTGGCGTTCTACATCGCTAGGCTACACCCGTGCGGCACGGGTGTTGATGTAGCAGTGCGTTTTTCACCTCTGACTGGTCCACGGAAAAAGCAAGTGACAGACATGGATGACTTCCAGAAGGATACAGCTTGTCGTCATATATATATCATCAGAGAAAGCAACATCCAATGCTTCCGAAATTACTCCTGTCTCTTTATAAAGATAGTCTTTTCGAAGGTAATAAATTTTCATTCCGTGCAATGCTGAAAGAAATAGGCTTCAGTGATTCCATTACCAATGGAAGAAAACTATTAATGGAAAGAACAGATATTGTTGCATGATGATGTAGAGTTCTGTGAAAGATGATGAAAGTTAACTTTGCTGAAATTGTGCCAAACTGCCTTTTAATGTTTCGTTCCAAAAAGCCAAGCGATTATCACGAAGAAATGAACAGCACAATTTTCGGGAAGTGGTTCGAAACATGCCTTATGGCAATCTCGCAGAGGCATCTGTCATCAACATGGATAATGGGCCATATCGTTCTGTTCTTCATGATATATTGACAACTTTGGCAACAAGTAAAGATGACATAAGTGAGTGGTTAAAAAGACAGGATTTACAGTTCAGCAATGATTGCAGCTGAACTGCTGGAAACTGTGGCACAAAAGAAACCACAATTTCCAACTTACGTTATTGATGAAATCGCGAAAAGATATGCTCATAAAGTCGTTCGTTTCCCGCCATATCAATGGCATTTTAATGCCATTGAAGGTTTATGAACACATATAAAACAATATGTGGCTGCAAACAACAAGAAATTCTCTTTTTCTGGAGAAACTTCTTGTGGAAGCTGTGCACCGTGTAACTTCCGAGACATGGAGAAAAATTGTGAACAAAAATTTGGGGCCTTGCTTACGGGCAATATCATGATGCACGGGCCCAAGAAAGGAATCCTTCTCTCGTCTAGATCCAATATCAGTAAATAACAGGAATTTCACCGAGATCTGGGCACAAAAGATAAGAATCCACCGACTGGATGGCACTACAAGGTTCCTCGTTCTGCTCAAACACGCATTTCGTGTTGCAGAAACTCTACACGTGCCTAACCGGTGGATCAGATTTCCGTAAGACAGGACTCAATGTGACTGCCTGCCTGTCACCAAAATGTATCAGATTATATATATATATATATATATATATATATATATATATATATATATATATATATATATAATGTATCGTGTCTCCATCTAGAGATGGTATTCAACACAGAATGCATGTTACAGTGTAGGAAAGATAGAAATAATCATCTCACGCACATCCAAATAAGCCCTCGTCTGCAACTACTTTTTTCGCAAAATTTCTGTGACTGATGTTCAAAAATGTGGGACTTAACTACTCTGGCTATCAGTCCCTAGGCTTACAAACTACTTAAACTTATGCTAAGGACAACAAATACATCCATGCCCGAGGGAGGACGCGAACCTCCGACGGTGAGCATCGGTACGCTCCGCAGCTAGGCGCCTTGGAACGCTCGGCGACTCCACGGCGGCGATTGAATTTACTGGTATATGTTCGGTGCACACCATAAACGCTGCTTACGTTAATACTGAAATGTCTCTCTGAGAGGCTCTTTGGATTTGTGGCCCATTGCTGATGCGAACTAGCTATTCTCAGCAGTTGCAGTCGAAAATCACAGCGATTAATGTATTTGATTTCCAAATGAGATGGGACTAGGGAGGGAGACGATGATGAAACATTTTTAACACCATTACAAGAAACTGATTGAAAACGGTCGCGAAGCAATGTTTATAAGACGAAAAAGTTTTGGAGTAGAGGTAAGAAATTTTTTTATTAATTTGTAGCGCATATAGATTTTTCTTAGGCGGTCATTTTTAGGGTATTTTCATAACACAGTGTGCTTTTCAAAATTACTACTCATTTCCGGGAGTAGTATCCGTAGTCTTGTGGACTTATTATGGAAACCAAACGTTTCGTCCCCGACTGCGGACGACATTTTCAAGGGGGATCGTGGCACTTTCGAATGTCCGATGCACACCTTGCCTCGCTGCTGACTGAAGCCAAACTCGGTTTACGAGGGCTCGCCCGCAGAGGTGTGACATCATATGCTTTTGATATACGCGCGCAATTCGTCGTTGCCGATTGCCGTCGTCCGTTAATATTGTCTCATGGTGGAAGATTGTTACATTTCTTCTTCAAAACAGGAATCCAGATTTCATTTAGTTTCAAGCCCTCCTCCATCCTATTTAAATTATTGGGGTGTTTTACAATTTCTATAGCCTCTCTGTACATCCTTTCGTGGTATCCATTTGTGACTGCTAAAACCTGAGTCTTATCAAATTGAATAAGGTGGTCCCCTGGTTGAAAAACATGTTCAGCAACAGCTGATCTGTCATTCTCTCCCCTTCTACAGCTCCCCTTGTGCTCACTACTCGTTTTTCTACTGTTCTTTTTGTGGTACCCACGTATACGTCTCCACAACTACATGGAATCCTATAAATTCCTGCTTTTTCCAACGGTTTTCGCACATCCTTCGCCGATTTCAGGTGATCTTGTATCTTCCGAGTAGGTTTGTAAATAAAGGCAACATTCCGTTTCGTCAAAATTTTACCGTTGCGGTCGGTGACATCCTTAATGAAAGGCAGGAAAACTTTCGCTTTTTTTGTGTCTCGTTGCCTCCGGTTGTCCTAGGTGTCGGTGGCCGAGTATAGAGAGACCGACACAGGATAATAGGATGCACGCGTGTGCGGGTCCGGAAGTGACCAGCCATTGGGACAGCTGAAACTAGAAACACTAAGCTAGATATATATTTAGTAGATAGAGTGCAACAGGTAACTTGGAGGGGTATGCAGATACATAGTTTAACTAGGTAGAGGCCTGCCTACAATGAGAGACTTTCCTAGTGCCTGTCCTACTCCCAAGTGACCGATGCAGTTCAGTGGTGGCCACGAGCGGAGTTGCAGCAGAGGGCGCTCGTGGCTGACGTCCTAAGAACGCCGCGCAGTGCTTGCATGGCGGCGCGTGGCGGAAGTACGTGGCGCGCATTTCCGAATTGTGCGACACCCCTCCCCTCCAAACCGCCACGCCGTCGTGGCGTAGGGCTGAGGGCCACGCCGACGGCACTGGGAGGAGGGCCTGGGTGGGGGCGTCACTGGTGAGACGGGCGTCTTAGCAGAGGCTGGGATCGAGACGCCGTCCGCGCCCCGGTATCCACCTTGCGATCCCCCGAAAACCCCACCAAAACGAGGGGAATGGCGCACACCTCTGCCCAGAGGGAGCAGGTCATCTTCTTCTGAGGTGCGTGGCCCAGGCAAGGGGGGCACACACGGTCCCGGAATTCATCTCGGTGATGCTGTCATTTGCGGCTGCGACAGCGACGGGGACGACAGCGTCGGAGGCGCGTAGATCTCCATGGGGACGATCTCGTAGTCCGGGGACGCTGGACCCGTCTGCGAGCCATGTGACTGTGCTCCCTGGCGATGAACTGGGTCAGGAATCAAGAAACAAGAGACAGGCTCGCGCGGCCTGTGCAGGCGCAATTAGGTTGCGTGGCGCCGTAGCTCCGACCCTGTGGACGAACGTACAACATACATATTGCGACCGAGCACACGCTGAATGGTGCCCGGAATCCATTTCTTCTTTCCAGCAACAGCACCGGCATAGAAACCTGAAAACGCGAAGCGCCATACGAACCGACTCGGTGCGTGGGAGGCTGCAGGAGGTGAAGGAGAGTGCGGTGACGGCGGCCGTGGACCATCTCGGCCGGAGACGGGCCGTCACGTGGCATGCACTGATCTACATCTACATGGGATACTCTGCAAATCACATTTAAGTGCCTGGCAGAGAGTTTATCGACCCACCATTATACTATTTATCTCCCATTCCATTCTCGAATAGCGCGCGGGAAGAAAGAACACCTGAATCTCTCTGTTCGAGCTCCGATTTCTCGTATTTTATTCTGATGATCATTTCTACCTATGTAAGTGGGAGTCAACAATATATTTTCGCATTCGGAGGAAAATGTTGGCGATTGGAGTTTCGCAAGTAGCCCACGCCACAGCGATAAGCGCCGTTGTTGTAATGATTCCCATCCCAGATCCTGTATCATTTCCGTAACGCTGTCACCCCCGTATCGTGACAATACGAAACGAGCTGAAATTCTTTGAACTCTTTCGATGTCCTCCGTTAAACCCACCTGATAAGGATCCCACACTGGGCTGCAATACTCCAAAAATGGTCGGACAAGCGTAGACAGGAAAATTTGCAGAGCTTGCTGCCTGGAGTGCTGACCTTTCATATTTTCCATGTGAGACTTGAATGTTCAAACGAAACGTTCTGCTTCACCATTGGACTGAGGGTGATAAGGGGAGGTGGTGATATGCTGAATGCCATTCACTCGACATAACTGTTGAAATTCCGCACTAACAAACTGAGGTCCATTGTCACTGACGATAGTTTCAGGCAAAACACTGATGTTACGGCACTGATTGAACTAGACGCCATCGTTGAGTTCATGGCAATCAGAAAAGGAAACTTGCTGAAAGCGTCTACAACGATCAACCAGCGCGTATTCCAGAAAGGTCCGACAAAGTCAATGTCTAAACGTTGCCACGGTGCTTTGGGGCGTGACCAGTCCGAGAAAGTTTGCGGAGGAGCTGCCTGATGCTCCGTACAAACCAAAAAAATGTTCAAATGTTTGTAAAGCTTATGGGACTTAACTACGGGGTCATCAGTCCCTAAACTTACTTATGAACTAGCTAACACTAAGGACGGCACAAATATCCATGCCCGAGGGGGGATTCGAACCCCCGACCGTAGTGGCCGTGCTGACCGTGACTGGAGCGCCTCAGTCCCCTCGGCCACCGCGACCGGCTCCGTACAAACCTACACTGTGACATCATGCTCTCTCTCTGGGCGTCCATACCAACCCAGGTACAATGACGTCTGGCCATTTGCTTTGTCCGAACAATACCCCAATGTCCTTGATGCAAAAGGCGTAACACTCTTGTTTGGTCGTTGTCGGTATGTAACAACAGAACACCCTGACTTAAAGACAATGCATGACTTTGTGCAAAATAACGTCGAACCAGAGGTTGCTCAATGTCTTTGGCTCTGGCAGGCCACCCATAGCGAACAAATCGTGCTACCACACTTAAGTCTGCATCCGCAGCTGTTTCCTGTGCAACCCGACAAGAGTTCAAAGTGAAGTCTGCGACAGCAGAAGCATCTCTGGAGTCTATCTGACAACACGCCATTTATGAAGAATCAAATGACACATCCTGGCCAACCGGAAGTCAGGAAATTGTGTCCGCATTGGCATGTTGAGTGGTAGGTCGGTACAAAATCTCATACTGATAATTAGACAGTATCAAGGACCATCTCTGAAGCTTTTGTGCCGTTCGTGGCGGAATTGGTTTTGTGGGTGAGAACAACGACGTTAGAGGCTTGTGGTCTGTCAACAAATAGAATTTTCTGCCATAGATATAATAACGAAACTTTGAACGCCGTAAATGATTGCTAAGGCCTCCTTTTTTTCTAACTGTAATTCTGTTGCGTTGGTGTCAGTAGCTTGGACGCAAAGGCAATAGGACGATCGTGAGATCCAATACTATGCGACATTACTGCGCCCAGACCATAAGACGAGGCATCCACTGCTAGCACTACAGGCTTCTGTGGGTCAAAGGGAATCCAACATGCATCACTGAGTAGTGCAGACTTTAATTTGTCAAAGGCAACCTGGCAATCTTTAGACCATACAAAAGGAACATTCTTCCTACGTAAGCGATGCAGTGGAGCTGCAATCTGAGAGGCATTGGGAATAAACCTAAAATAGTAGTTAAGCTTTCCCATTACTGCTTGCAATTCGTGCACATTCTTAGAAGGAGGCAAGTCTTTGATTCCTCGAAGATATGATTGTAAGGGATGGATTCCTTGGGCATTAATCACATAGCCTAGATACTCTATTTCAGTCTGGAAAAACGAACACTTTGCTTTATTGCAACGTAGACCTGCTGCAGTCAACACCTTGAAACGGCACTCCAGGTTTGATAAATGTTCTTCAACTGTGCGTCCCTAGACCACAATATCATCTAAATAGTTCGAGCAGCATGATACAGAAACTGTCAGCTGTTCCAAAAAAAACGATGAAAAATAGCGAGGGCGGAAGAATTGCCAAAGGATAGGCGTTGAAATTTAAAAAGGCCTATGTGAGTATTAATGACGAAAACCTTTTATGACTCGTCATCGAGCGGAATCTGTAAGTATGCCTCTGCTAAAACAATCTTAGAAAAGAAGCGAGACTGTCCTAATTTGTCCATTAGTTCCTCAGGTCAGGGCAGGGGGTAAGTGTAAATGTTTGACTGTTCACTGTTGATTTGAAGTCCACACAGAGACGAAGTTTTCCCATTGACTTGGTTAGAATCACTAAAGGTGAGGCCCACTGACTCGCAGAAACAGGCGAAATCACACCACTATCCTGCCAACGTTTAAGTTCTTCCGCAACTTTATCATGAAGGACGATAGGCACTGGCCTAGTTCTACGAAATTTTGGTACTGCAGATTCTTTTAAAGTTACATGTGCCACAAAGTGTTTTGCACAACCTAGTTCTGGCGAAAACAAGTCACTGTATTTTTCACACAATGCATTGATTTTGTCCTGAGGCACTACTGACGAAATTTGAAGCACATCTCTTTGAACTGATAAGCCAAACAAGTCGAATGCATCTAGTCCAAAAATGTTATGTGTAGATTTGGCCTGAAGAACTACAAAAGCAACTCTTTTTGTTACACCTTGAAAAGACGCGGGCAGGCTACACGTTCCAAGCACGGGAATATTTTGTCCTGTATATGCTGTTAGCACGTGTTGAGGCTGCGACAACTTTGGCGAGCCCAGAAGTTCATAAGTTTCTTTATTCAATAATGTAACAGCGGAACCAGTGTCGAGCTGAAATTGCACAGTTTTATTTTCTATGGAGAGTAACAAAAAGTTTTTGCTTGTGGCGTTCGACAGGTGCGCGAATGTGGGCAATGTCTGATACAGTTTGTTTACTGCACATGCACATGCGCAGGCTGCGTATGGAAGGAGGCGGCACAGAATCGGCACACAGCAGATTAATAACACTGTCCCTAGCTGACACTACCACCGGGATAGCCTCCATGCAAGCGTGCAAAGCTACCACAGATTCACCAGCTACTGCACTAAAATCACTTTGAGTAGCTACACCAAGTCTACTGTCACTAGCTACACAGTACTGAGCACTATTACAATGAGAAGTTGCAGAAGGCACTAGGTTCACTACAGGATTGCACTGTACATAGTCATTTTGCTTGTCCCGAACCCTTTTCCACTGCGAAGTGTGACGCGTTCGGTGGCGCCTGCGACGTGGCTCACTACATAGTTTCGCCATAGGTGCAGAAGAACCCCGCTCCCAGGTTTTGTCCAGTCCCACCTCACCGAGTTCTCCTCGTGGTGTAACCGGTGGCTCCTATCCGTAAATCCAGACAAATCCCAGGCAATCGTCATAGGTCGTACCACCTGCTCCTTCCACGATTTCTATCTTACCCTCCACAACCGCCCAATCCGTCACACCCCCACCCTCAAATACCTTGGCCTTACCGTTGACCGCAAACTTTCCTGGACCCTGTACCTCAAATCGCTGCATGAGAAAGCTCTGTCCTGCTTCAACCTCCTTAAACTCCTTACCGGCCGGACGTGGGGCCTCCACCCTTCCATTGTCCTTCACACCTATAAATTCATCATGCGCCCCGTCCTCTGTTCCTTCCACCCCGCCTGGATATCGGCACCTCCTACCTTCTACAAATCCTTACAGATCCTGGAACGCCACGCCCTCCGCCTCGTGTACCGTATCTGACTCCCTTCCCCCACACGGATCCTCTATGACCTAATCCCCTTCCCTCCTCTCCTACGTCACCTCGAACATCTCCGACTCCTTTACACTACCCGAAAAATAGAGTCCCAAAACCCTCTGGTGTACCCTATTCTCACCAATCCCAGGCCTCTGCCACGCCTCCACCACGCTATCCCTTCCGGCCTTCACCTACATATACTCCGTGTCCTTTCCCAGGGCAACTTCCACACCCTTCCCTTACCGGATCACGAACTTCGTCCCGATATCTACTCATCCTACCAACTCTGATCCCTTCTGTGTAGCGTCAGCGCCCCTCCCTCTCCCCCATCCCCTCCTTTCCCCCGCTAGACTGGCCCTGTCCCGCCCCCAGGGTCTCGCCCAGCCCCCCTTCCCCCTTCCTCCCTTCCCTTCACTCCCCTCCCCCCTCCCCCGCGCTTCCACCATCCCTATTCCACCCGTTCCCCCTCCCCCGCCACGCGGGGGCGTCTCGACATTTTAATTGGTGCTCCAGAGTGTTCGTGACTAGTGATCTTTTGGTGTGTTTTTAACCTGTGCCTCACCGACAACGTCCGAAAAACTTTTTTACCGTGTGCACCGTCCACCTGTCTTCGTTTTGTGTGTGTGTGTCCATCAATGTACTTTTAATCGTCACCGAAGTTCTCAATAGTTTTATGAATATAATGTGTGTATTTTATCATCCCCTTCTTGCTTTGTCTGTAAGTTTGTCTTTTTACTGTTCAATTTTATCCTTGTCTGTTATTTTAATTCTGGAAATTTTATTCTGTGTTTCATGTTTCATTTTCCACTTGTCATTTTCTGTATATCTCAGGGCTGAAGAGCAGCCACCGAAGCTGCTGCCAGCCTGCTGCTTGAAGTTACAGGTAGCATCAAAACATCAATAAAGGGAAAAAAAGCAGAACAACTTTCTTGCATTTGAGAATCAAGAGAAACACTGTCCAAATCCTGAGCGTGTGTAACATTGACAACAAGAGACCATTCTCTCACTCCGTAAAGCACTGTTCCTAACGGCACCATTCTTAGAATTTTTATGCTGCATACACACTGCCTGTACATGTCCTGATTTGCCACATTGATAACAGAAGGCGTTACACCTAGGGCAATGCGCACGCTTGTGGCGAGATACACACCAGGGGAAAGATTTACAGAACATTTTTCTGATAAGAGCGTTGACGCCCGTTATTCACATTACTGTTTCTAACACGACGGGGCGACTTTTGTGTCGCACTTTTACACTGGCTACTGTTCACTGTCTGTTCAGCACGGCCGGTAGAATCATAAGAATCATTTGGGCTATACTGAGAACTGTGACTAGGAAAGCGTCCGTTGCGGCGCACTGAATTAACACTGTGGCTTTGCATTTCTACATCTGCTAAATCAAAGGTATCATGCGCTTCAATAAGCTGCAGTACACTGTCTAATGAAGGGTCAGACTGTTTTAGAATTGCTGTCCTAATTCTGGGGTCCTGAATGTTCTGCGTAATTGCATCTCTCAACATCACGTCACTATAAGAACGTCCACAAGAGCAAGTAAAATTACATTTGCGGGTTAAGCCCTTCAACTCAGTAATCCATTGCTGGTGTGACTGTACCGGTGATTTTTTTAGTCTGAAAAATCGGTACCGCATCTACGAGAACTTTTCTCTCATAATGAGCATTCAGTGCATCTATTATTCGATCGAATTCTAGATCACGAGGAGATGCGTGGGGGAAATGTTTCTGCAGTAATGTGACGGTCTTAGTGCCCACCACTGATAGAAAACATATGTTTAACTGTCTGACTTGTAAGTTGATGAGCCGCGACGAGTTCTTGAAATTGCGCCAAGTAATCGCTTCATTCTTCCTCACCTTCGTCGTACTGGCCAAACGTAGGAAGCGGTGCGACGGCAGATGTGGGCGGCTGAAGCGACGGCTATTGTTTGTGCGTTGCCTGCGCCATCAACTGGGACACCGCTTGCAGTAGTTGCGTGATTTGCGCCGTCTGTAACTGAATAATTTCCATTAAGTTTGGGTTCGGGGTAGTGGCCATGCTGACCGATTAGGCGCCGCGCATACAAAAAAATTAGAACAAAATACAGATGCAATGGGAAAGAAGATTCTCTGCAACAAAAAAGTCCACAAAACACGTAACAGAATATCGTCCCCCAAAATTCTTATAATAAGGGTGGGTGGGCTGGAGCAATTTCTGTATGCTCCGGCTGCTCCTGTCTGGCTGCTGCAAGCGCGCTGATCCAAGATTCTTCTATCGCTCCTCGTCGCCACTTTTGTATTCCATCCTCGTCACCACTTTTGTGTCTCGTTGCCGCCGGTTGTCCAAGGTGTCAGTGGCCGAGTATAGAGAGCCCGACACAGGAAAATAGAATGCACGCGTGTGCGGGTACGGACAGCAGCCAGTGGGACAGCAGAAACTAGAAACACTAAGCTAGATTAGAACAAGATATATATTTCGTAGAGAGAGTGCAATACTTAACTTGGAGGCCAGCAGACTAGTGGTATGCAGATACATAGTTTAACTAGGTAGAGGCCTGCCTACAGATGAGAGACTTTCTAGTGCCTGTCCTAATCCCAAGTGGCCGTTGCAGTTCAGTGGTGACCACGAGCAAGGTTACAGATTAGGGCGCTCGTGGCTGACGTCCTAAGAACGCTGCGCCGTAATTGCATGGCCCGCGCGGCGAAATTACGTGGCGCGCACTTCAGACTTGTGTGACACCACAGCTTTCACAGGAACCTTTTCATCGGTTTCAATTTTACGTGTCGGTCTCATCACTCTCCTTATCTCTGTGGACGACTAGCCATTCTTAAATAAAGCATTACTCAGGAGTTTCAATTCCGCATCGAGTAATTCCGGTTAGCAGATGTTCCTTGCTCTGTCCGCCAACGTCTTTATAATGCCCCGCTTTTGCTGTGGGTGGTGGTTTGAATTCCGGTGCAGATAATGGTCTGTGTGTGTGGGCTTCCGATAAACTGCATGGCCCAATCTGCCATTCCCCTTTTTGAAAACTGACACGTCAAGAAAATTCAGTTGTCAGTCTGCCTCCTTCTCCATGGTAAACTGAATTCTAGAATTAATCCCGTTGAAGTGTTGGAGAAAACGCTCTAGTTCCTCTCTACCATGTCTCCATACAACAAACGTATCGTCTACATAGCGGAACCAAATAACAGTTTTTTTTTTTTTTTTTTTTTTTTTTTTTTTTTTTTTTTTTGCTGTTTTCAATGCCTGTTACACGAGTTTTTCCATATAGAAATTTGCTATAACCGGGCTTAATTGGCTCCCCATAGCTACACCATCTGTCTGTTCATAGAAATCATTTTTCCATTTGAAATAGGTAGTCGTGAGGCAATATTGGAACAGATCTGTAATGTCGGGTCGAAAGAGGAGATACAGCTGTTCAGCACCTCATTGACTGGAACCATGTCCTCCGCAGTCGGGGACGGAATGTTGGGTTTCAATAATAAATCCACAAGACCACGGCATAATAGCCCGGAAATTTTTAGTAATTTTGACCTTTCTGGCCGTGAAAGTTTACATTTTACAACACAGTGTGCTTTTCTCATGATCAGTCTTTTATCCTGTAACTTACTTTTGTGTGATTAAAAAAAAAGCAAGTGACATGTTTTATTCCTGTTCTTCCCATAATGGCAATCAATGTTTTTAAAAACAGAATATGTTACAGTGTGTAAGATATTGTTAACGTTCATGCTACTGCAGCATAATACACAGAAAATCGTAAAATGAACTTTCTTGTGTCAGTGTCGTTATTCCTACCTGCCCACGAAAATTTATGTATAAGAAAAATCAGGTTCGCAACTTGCATCGTTTTTCACAAACAGAATTATTTGAAGCTTTAAGATTTTCTCAACAGAGTCGCAGCTCCAGCAGTTTCAGCAGTTTTTAACAGTGAATTCAGAGATCCTCCCCTCCCCGATGTAAATCCTGGATTCGACACTGGTTTTTATTTATGTAATCAAATCAAATTTAGTTATGAAAGTATGTTATCAGAGGTTCAGTTCACACGCAGCAAATACTATCTCAGTTTTCCAACAGTCACCAAATGTCTGGGCGAACATTAATGCAAATAGTTTCAACATCTATTATTCAAATGAAATTTTGGAAATTTATCTGGTGATCAGTTCATACATAGTTTTATCTTTGTTCTGTAACAGTCAGTAATTATCAAGGCCAGCACATTTCAAATATTCAAATGTTTGTAGAGCTTATGGGAGTTAACTACGGGGTCATCAGTCCCTAAACTTACAAACTACCTATGAATTAGCTAATACTAAAGACGGCACAAATATCAATGCCCGAGGGGGGATTCGAACCCCCGACCGAAGTGGCCGTGCAGACCGTGACTGGCGCGCCGCAATCCGCTCGTCCACCGCGGCCGGCCAACACATTTCCAGGAAAGTAATTTTAACTTTATTTGTTTCACTTTTAACTGCTTAGAAATTCTTTCGATTAGGTGTAGTTACAGGTACGCGATATTAACTTAGCCAGACTACATTGTAGGACAATTTTATTGCGTAGATGTACCAACAATTTATTTTATCGTTTCAGACTGCCAGCTCATCATTGTTCTTTCATGCAAGCGGTAAGTTGCAAAAACACACTAAAAGGGATTTTGATTTAACAGCGCGGTGAAATGGCCGAGCGCACTAAGGTGCCTTGCTGTGGAGTGCGCCGCTGCTCGCCGTCGAAGGTTCGAGTCCTTCCGCGGGTATGTCTGTGTGTGTGTGTGTGTGTGTGTGTGTGTGTGTGTGTGTGTGTGTGTGAGTGAGTGTTTGCTTGTTTGTTGTCCTAGCGTAAGTTACTTTAAGTAGTTTGTAAGCCTAGGACTGATGATCAAAGTAGTTAAGTCCCTTAGATTTACGAACATTTAAACAGTGGAATTTTCATTTAACAACATCACGTTTTTATAGAAAACTTTCAAAGTGTGATGACATGTATATAATATATCTTCATTACCTCTGACTAAACAACACAATGAAATCAGTAATTGTTGATTTCGAACATACATAATTAGTTTCCAACTTTTACAATCTTCATTAAAGGAATATCAAATGTTCAAATGTTTGTAGAGCTTATGGGACTTAACTACGGGGTCATCAGTCCCTAAACTTACAAACTACTTATGAACTAGCTAATACTAAGGACGGCACACATATCCATGCCCGAGGGGGGATTCGAACACCCAACCGTAGTAGCCGTGCAGACCGTGACTGGCGCGCCGCAGTCACCGCGGCCACCGCGGCCGGCGAAGGAATATCCTTCTGATTTTGTTCTTCGAACTTCAGTAACAATACAATAATCTATTATTGCCTGTGGAATTTCCAATACGTATACAGCGAAATATTGGGATCGGATTTCGTAAGTCTGACATTCTACCGTCGAGTTTCCAGTCTCTTACCGACGCAACGCGCCAGTGATGCGGGACGACGCATTTTCTACACACTTCGCTAGGTACGTCGATACCCTCACCGGAGAGATAACATACAATTCGGCTCTCGCTCACAAAGCCATAAGGTGCCCCAGATGAAAAACCGTATCGTAAAACCGCAGAGCCGGCGCAGCAAGAGAGAAAAAAAAACTCCGCTCTTCCGATAAAAATAAAATACTAATCGCGTTAGTTTAATCGGAGATACAGATGACGAGCTGCACGGGAAACGGCGCGGACAGGTTAAATTATTCACCGCTGTCCAGTTGTACGCGCACGTCCCGGCTAGCCGATTCGTCGAGTTAAAAATATACCGGATGAGGGACGGGTTTCATCTCAATATCGAGCGAAATCGTGTAACGAAGTTTGTTGCGCAAACATTATGATACACGTCCGCGAAACAAATATTTTATCAGCACAATAGGGTTTCGGGCAGTGAAAGAGAGAGAGAGAGAGGAGGGAGGGAGGGAGGGAGAGGTAGGGGACCGGTGAAGAACAAAAACAAAAGCAGCAAAGCGCGGAGGGTCCGGAAGCGCTACGGGCTTCTGCGAGTGCAGTTATGTGTCGCAATGGCGGCCGAATGTTATGCGGCAAAACATAAACCGGATAGGGTCCAATAGAAGGTTCGCGGAGTTGTGCAGGACGGAATTACAGCGAAAGCGGCTTAGCGGGCCGGCAGAATGATTATTCACCGGAAATGGATTGAGCAAGTAATCGCGGCTTCTGTATTGCTCCGCGGAGCAGAGGTCGGCCTCTGTGCAATATCCTAACGGGCGGTTCCAGGCGTGCCTTGTTGCTCCAAGGAGCTTTTCCAGCGGAGGGCGGCAGTTGAGTGGCAGAGTGCTCTACAGCACTTTGATGCAGAGCGCGCGGTTGCACGCTGCCGGAGGTTCGAGTCCTCAAAAAAATGTTCAAATCTTTGTATAGCTTATGGGACTTAACTTTGTAGCTTTAAGATTTTCTCAACAGAGTCGCAGCTCCAGCAGTTTCAGCAGTTTTTATCAGTGAATTCAGAGATCCCCCACACCCCGATGTAAATCCTGGATTCGCCACTGGTTTTTATTTGTGTAATCAAATTAAATTTAATTATGAAAGTATGTTATTAGATGTTCAGTTCACACGCAGCAAATACTATCTCATTTTTCCAACAGTCACCAAATGTCTGGGCGAACATTAATGCAAATAATTTCAACAGCTATCATTCAAATGAAATTTAATTTTGGAAATTTATCTGGTGATCAGCTCATATATAGCTAGTTTTATCTTTGTTGTGTAACAGTCAGTAATTGTCAAGGCCAACACATTTCAAATATTCAAATGTTTGTAGAGCTTATGGGAGTTAACTACGGGGTCATCAGTCCCTAAACTTACAAACTACTTATCAACTAGCTAATACTAAGGGCGGCACAAATATCCAAGCCCGAGGGGGGATTCGAACCCGCGGCCGTAGTGGCCGTGCAGACAGTGACTGGAGCGCTTCAGTCTCGTCGGCCACCGAGGCCGGCTCGAGTCCTCCCTCGGGTGCGTATGTTGTCCTTAAAATAAGTTAGTTTAAGTAGTTTCTAAGCAGCACATAAAATGACTGAAAATCGAAAAATATTTTTTGCCTCTATCGGAAAGACAAATTTCTCCCGTTTCCAAAAATGTATAGTTACTTTTAAATACACTTTTGCCCATTAAAATGGGTACACCACGAAGGTGACGTGCTACAGACGCGAAATTTAACCGACAGGAAGAAGATGCTATGATATGCAAATGATTAGCTTTTCAGAGCATACACACAAGGTTGGCACCGGTGGCGACGTCTACAACTTGTCGACATGAGGAAAGATTCGAACCGATTTCTCACACACAAACAGCTGTTGACCGGCGTTGCCTGATGAAACGTTGTGGTGATGCCTCGTGTATGGAGGAGAAATTCGTACTATCACGTTTCCGCCGTTGATGAAGGTCGGGTTGTAGCCTATCGCGATTGCGGTTTATCGTATCGCGACATTGCGGCTCGCGTTGGTCGCTATATCCTAACGGGAGGTTCCAGACGTGCCTTGTCGCTTCAAGGAGGGCGGCAGTTGAGGGGCAGAGTGCTCTACGGCACCTTGCTGCATAGCACGCGGTTGCTCGCCGTCGGAGGTTCGAGTCCTCCCTCGGGCATGGGTGCGTATGTTGTCCTTAGAATGTTAGTTTAAGTAGTTTGTAAGTGGCACTCAAGGGGACCTGCACGTGAAAATGACTGAAAAATAGAAAAATATTTTTTGCCTCTATCAGAAAGACAAGTTTCTCCCGTTTCCAAAAATGCATAGTTACTTTTAAATACACGCCTGCCCATTAAAATT
Source organism: Locusta migratoria (assembly GCA_026315105.1). Classification (NCBI taxonomy): domain Eukaryota; kingdom Metazoa; phylum Arthropoda; class Insecta; order Orthoptera; family Acrididae; genus Locusta; species Locusta migratoria. The sequence continues at coordinate 220,345,990 of CM048751.1, read as the reverse complement.
GGTACAACACGAAGATGACGTGCTACAATCGCGAAATTTAACCGACAGAAGGAAGGTGCTGTGATATGCAAATGATTAGCTTTTCAGAGCATTCACACGAGGTTGGCACCGGTGACGACACCTACAACGTGTCGACATGAGGAAAAATTCCAACCGATTTCTCATACACAAACAGCAGTTGACCGGCGTTGCCTGGTGAAAAGTTGTTGTGATGCCTCGTGTAAGGAGGAGAAATGCGTACTATCACGTTTCCGACTTTGATAAAGGTCGGATTGTAGCCTGCCGCGACATTGCTGCTCGCGTTGATCGCGACCCAATGACTTTTAGCAGAATCTGGAATCGGTGGGTTTACGAGGGCAATACAGAACGCCGTGCTGGATCTCAACGGCCTCGTATCACCAGCAGTTGAGGTGACAGGTATCTTATCCGCATGGTTGTAAAGGATCGTGCAGCTACGTCTCCATCCCTCAGTCAACAGATGGGGACGTTTGCGAAGACAACAACCATCTTAAAAGTCGACGGAAACGACGTCCGTGTGAACTACTGGCTACACCCTGCTACAAAGCCTTGTTCCCTGGCCCAAACTGAGAACTGACTCGTTTTAAATTACTTCAATAATACGAGACGATGCGGAAGCAGGCTCCGATATCGTAAGCGAAATTCAGCAAGTCGGAGGTTGCACAAAACACAATATACGAAAACACTTTGGTCTGTCGTGGCTCTGGTCTGTCGTGCCTGTTTTGGGATGGTGCGTGTGTATAGCCAAGTTAAATTACTGAATTGGACCGCGAGCAAAGACGCTAACGACGACACACGGCTACGTTACATGAACGCACCCCACTGAAGGTGAAGTGGTTGAAAGTCAGATTCATTATACAAAATCACGGTGGATTCTTAAGTTGCAGTCGGTTAGAAATCGATCTAGATACTGGTTTTATATGAGAAGTGGCGTGAATTCGGGCGACTAGCTGCAAACCCCGGAAGTCGGAACTCAGACCCATGTGGTTCCGAAAACCGGTAAAAATGAATAAATTCAACTTCCGAAAAATAAAAGAAATTAACTACTACATGCAACCCATAGAAATGCTTAGAATTACATAAGGAAGCAAATGAAATACACCTACACAGGACAGGCTTGCGATTACAGAGATGGATGAAGTCCAGTCTCAGAAAGACCACAAAAATGAAATAATTACAAAGTCGGAAAAATAAAATAAGAATCACGGCATGCAACCCATAGAAATGTTTAGAATTACACGAGGAAGCTATTGAAGGAGGTCGTACAAGGCTCAGAGAGAATTACTGACAAAGGCATAGTTCGTACTACAAATCGGTGAAGAAACGGCAACATTAAAATAAGCGGGAAGAGAAGATCGCCAAATATTAGTGGAGATCAGAAGGATACCCGCGTAGTTACTTGCCTGATGGCCATGGAACAAACAAGAGTGGAAGATGAACCAACCACGTGGAACACATATCACTCACGGAAGGAAACAATGAGAAGATTTTTACATGCACTGTACAAAAATGTACAGATCACCTATTAGAAATCGGGCCCTACAAAGCTAGAAAGTACTTACACAGAGTTCATACACCGCCACACCATCTCAAAAGGTTTTAACATATCAGGTCGTTATCAAACTGCAACTAGAATCACACACACCACGTATATCTATTGGAAATCACTGAATTGAAAAACGAGAACACATTTCCGCACACGATCGGAGAAAATATTCAAAAAAAAAAAAAAAAAAAAAATGAATCTAAGTTCACGAATCTAAGTTAAAAGTGCTAGTCAATGAAACACTACCATCTCACGGACTCACGGATACCAGAGAAGAACCATCCTTACCTCGCCAGACGCCCAGGATAGAATGAAGATCCAGCGGTCATGAGGCGGGAAACTGATACTGGCCCTGGGAAGCCACCGGAAGCCGTAAAATGCAGGAAAACAGTGGTATTGGGGACGGACAGCGAGATTCACGCTAGAGGGAAGGTTCGCTAACTAGCTCGCAACCAAAGGGTTTGGAAACCTCTGTGGTAGCATGAGTAGCTATCGATACTGACCCAGACAGAACGATGCAAAGCGAGCTATCACTCCCCACATTCAAACAACCATAGATTCTCGCACACACTTAAAAGTACAACTGCACATCTTACAGGGACAGTGGCGTAGCGGAGAAGCCGTACTTATGCCATATTAATTAATACAATCATAAATGATTAACACAACAAAGTAAGAAAACCCAGCAATATTAACTAAAATTTTAACACATGAAATAAAAATGCTATTCCCCCAGCCTTGAAAAGATTGGGGTTCAAGTTTTAATAAAATGATAATCTAACGACATTAAATACATTGTAACTGTACAGAAATATACAAAAAATATATGGAAGACGACAGACGGTCGTCTTTTAATCTGCACGAACAGTTCGATGACGTTTGCAGCAGCATGGATTATCAGCTCAGGGACCATGGCTGCGGTTACCCTTGACGCTGCATCACAGACAGGAGCGCCTGCGATGGTGTACGCAACGACGTAGCTGGATGCACGAATGGCAAAACGTCATTTTTTTTCGGATGAATCCAGGTTCTGTTTACAGCATCATTATGGTGCATCCGTGTTTGGCGGTGAACGCACAATGGAAACGTGTATTCGTCAGCGCCAGACTAGCGTATCACCGGCGTAATGGTATGGAATGCCGTTGGTTACGCGTCTCGGTTACCTCTTGTTTGCGTCGACGGCGCTTTGTACAGTGGCCGCTACATTTCTGAGCTGTAACGACCCGTGGCTCTACCCTTCATTCGATCCCTGTGAAACCCTACATTTCAGCAATATAATGCACGACCGCATGTTGCAGGTCCTGTACGGGCCTTTCTGGATACGGAAAAAGTTCGACTGCTGCCCTGGACAGCACATTCTCCAGATCTCTCACCAACTGGTGCCCGAGCAACTGGCTCGCCACAATACGCCAGTCACTACTCTTGATGAACTGTGGTATCGTGTTGTAGCTTCATGGGAATCTGTACCCGCACACGCCATCCAAGCTCTGTTTGACCCAATGCCCAGGTGTATCAAGGTCGTTATTATGGCCAGAGGTGGTTGTTCTGGGTACTGATTTCTCAGCATCTATGCACCCAAATCGCGTGAAAATGTAATCACATGTCAGTTCTAATATAATATATTTGTCCAATGAATCCCCGTTTGTCATCTGCATTTCTTCTTGGTGTAGCAATTTTCATGACCAGTAGTGTACTTATTATAGTATTAAACGCTCTTTCAACAAATGTCTGCAAGCTCATGCTTCAGGCAAGGAATATCACCATAAACATTCCATGCCTGCCACAGTCATGGAAACAATAAACCCAATACAAAGGGATCTTGCATATAAAAAAATTACTTAGCAAATGTCTACATGACCGTACACAAAATCCTAATTAGAGTGTCAACAGATGCGTGTGGGTACGAGTACGGAAACAGTATTTGTTGGATGGACAATACTCAAAGTAGGTGTGATGGATGCTGTTATCTGTTTGAATTATGCTGTAATTAGCAGGACAAATTAGGCATCCAAGCAGGATATGATAGCTTCTCTGACTACCATAGATCGTCAGCGACTAGTTGAAGCTGAAAGGACTGTGGCAGCCACCACTAAAGAGTCCAGAGTAAGGAAAAGTCTCCTGAAAAGGAAGCATTTGGCCAGCAAGATTATGCCACTGGAATGTTCTGAAAGAGGCATACGGTCAGTCAAAAACGCTGTGACCAGTCTTTTCTCATTTTGTCGAAACTACATTTTCAGACCATTCGGTACATTTATCTTCATAATGGTTTTATCTATTCAAAATGTTCAAATGTTTGTTAAGCGTATGGGACTGAACTGCGGGGTCATCATTCCCTAAACTTACAAACTACTTATAATCTAACTTATACTAAGGACAGCACAAACATCCATGCCCGAGGGAGGATTCGAACCCCCGGCAGTGAACAGCCTTGCGCATCGGAGCACAGGGCCTCAATGCGCTTGGCCACTCCGCTGCGGCGTTTTAGCTATGTTCACCAATTTTCTACCAATTCAAGAATAAAACAGTATCTTTGTATTATGCCTAATACATTGTAAGAATGGTCTATGTTTGTCATTCTGTACATAATTTTAACGGTAATTTTTAGACAAAATAGTAATAAGGGTTTTCTTGTTTCCTTAGATACTCTCCAAAGTACAAAACAAGACAGATGTGTTCCTACCAATGTTGAGAGCAGGCTGCCACAGTGTTAATGTTAGACGCGAAAATTATTCCAGCATGCGAACGTGTGTTATAAAAACATCTAGTAGGCAAAATATTGTAAGTCTTAAATTATAACAGATATTTCAATAAATTTCCTATTACAGCTCGAGTTAATGTCATTCAGTGTTGATACAAAATCGAACTTCCTCCACGTTGTAGATCAAGAGTAATGTGCACCGAAAGAAGGCATGAAAATGAAGCCCGTTAACGTCCAGGTATCCTAAAGTGCCTTAGATTTACAAACATTTGAATTTACGTAGGAGAGTGTGGAATGAATCAACCGTCATTGAAACGTTCTATTCAAGAGCCGCTTCGTAGTGCTCTGCTCGTTTTCTAAATAATTTGCAGCTCTCGTTGTCAGTGACATTAAAAAGTCTTTCACACTACAGATTGTATCTCCAGATTCTAGGGGTTCATGACCCTTTATATAAAAGTGAAATAGAGATACATACACAAGATTTCAGTTCCCATTACTGCTCATGAAAGTAGAAACTGACAAGTTGTACGACAAGACCATAGACGTTCTGAATGATTTTTTTTTTTTTTTTCGGTTGCAGCATACACAAAACAAAAGGAATAAAAATATATTGTAACAAATAAAGGGAACTATATCTATCAGCAAGAATGAATAATAACCCATAAACAATCAAATATTATAAAAACTACTGTACAACATTAAGAATAGAAGCATGTGCATCATGTCTGAGATTAGTTCCTGTGATAATAAAATTAAAACAATTTGGTATTTGAATATCTTCTGAAAAGTTTGAGTTCAGCTACTTATGCTATCGGGGTCATTGCAAACTTTGGTGATGTACATCTCAGTAAATTAGCTTACGACGCCTATTTTTATTCACTGCTTTCATCTGGGATCATATTCTAGGGCAATTCAACGCTGAGTAAAAAAGTATTCATTGCACAAAAGCGTGTAATCAGAATAATTGCTGGAGCTCACCCAGACCCATCCTGCAGACATTTATTTAAGGATTTAGGGATCTTCACTGTAGCTTCAATATATATATATATATATATATATATATATATATATATATATATATATATATTTAAGGATCTAGGGATCTTCACTGTAGCTTCAATATATATATATTGAAGCTACAGTGAAGATCCCTAGATCCTTAAATAAATGTCTGCAGGATGGGTCTGGGTGAGCTCCAGCAATTATTCTGATTACACGCTTTTGTGCAATGAATACTTTTTTACTCAGCGTTGAATTGCCCTAGAATATGATCCCAGATGAAAGCAGTGAATAAAATTTGTTATTAACTTTCCAACCTAATTCAAAAGTAACAGCAGTGTGCATAGCTACAACACTAGGAGAAAAGTAGATATTCACTATTCGAGGTTAAATCAAGTTTGGCACAGAAAGGGGTGAATTATGCTGCCACAAATGTCTTCGGTCACTTACCAAGTAGCAAAATAGCCAACTAGTATTTAAAAAGAAATTTATGAATGGCATTTCCTTCTACACTTTAAATGAATTTTTAGATAAAACTTAAAAAATTTAAAAAAAAAAAAGAAAATTTAAAAAATCTTTAAAATATTGTCATGTATAGACACCAATTACTAAACTGACACGTTCCACATCATTACAAAATGTCGTATATCTGATCTAAGGAATAAGTATTAATCTAATTTAAATCTAAACCAGTACCCTAATACCCGGTAACACGCTCTCTTGCACTGATGCACGCTTGCAAGGGCTGCGAGCTTGATCCTACCAAAATACTGCTGTATTTACCTTGTTTGCTTTGCTTGTTGCTCGTTTTGTAAGGATTTTGCACTGTTATGGTGACTTGTGTGATGTTTTTTTGTACGAATCGTTCTGATTGTTACGCGAAATAGAAGGAAATACCATTTCATGTGTAAATTGCCTCGCTAACGTGTGATTTTGCCACCTTTATTGTGAACGAACCTGTACAACATCGTTAATTGTAATACAGCGTATTTTTCTCTTATGATTTTCAGTTTCCTAAACATGAAAGTTATTTCCCCCCACTTGAAATACTATTTACGATTGAATAAGCAATAAAATATAAATTTGAATTTTATTAAGTCAATGATTTCGAAAGCAAAACCTTGTTCAATATTAATGAAACTTACTACACAAAGAAAAGATATCGTCACTGAGCTCGTAAATCTGGCGTTCGTTCACTCAGTCGAATTATTTTATCTGACGATCGTCACATTAGCTAATTAAATAACCCATGTTTGTGATTCGTAATATTCTAGTAACAACTATTTTTAAACTGAATAGACGCGTATTTTTTTTCTTTTTTCGAGATTTTATTTTAAACAAAAACTTGAAACAACCAGTTTTAGGACGTTACATGCATATATGATGCAATTAGCGACTTTAAATACGCCATGACTTCAAAGGGTAGTGCGGCTGGGATACATAGCACCATCTCCCTTTATTCTTGGTCTCCCACCAGGTTTCGCTGAGGCTTCATCCTTGCTCCAAGGCTGTGTGATTTGCTAAGGTAAATCGTCTGTTACAGGCCAATATCGTTGACATCAGTTTCCTGTAGAATTCTGGAGCATATTCTCAGTTCCTTGAGATGGAAAAGCTTCTTTCTATGAATCAGCATGGGTTTAGGGAACATCGTTCATCTGAAACTCAGCTTTCCCTTTTCTCACATGACATCTTGCGAGCCATGGATGAAGGGCAACAGGTGAATTGTGTTTTTCTCGACTTCAGAAATGCGTTTGACGCGGTGCCACACTGCACACTAATAACAAAGATACGAGCTTATGGAATAGGTTCACATATTTGTGACTGGCTGGAAGACTTCCTAAGTAATAGAACGCAGTATGTTGTTCTCGACGACGAGTGTTCATCAGAGGCGAGTGTATCTTCAGGCGTGTCCCAGAGAAGTGTGATAGGACCGCTATTATTTTCTATCTACATAAACGATCTGAGGGACAGAGTAAGTTGTAATTTGCGGCTGTTTGCTGATGATGCTGTGGTGTATGGAAGGGTGACGTCTTTAACTGACTGTAATAGCATACAGGCTGACGTAGACAAAATTTCTAGTTGGTGCGAAGAATGGCAGCTAGCTCCGAATGTAGAAAAATGTAAGATGATGTGCATGAGTAGGAAAATCAATCCCATAATGTTCGAATACAGCATTAGTAGTGAACTTCGTGATGCGGTTTCATCGTTCAAATATCTAGGCGTAACACTGCAGAGCGATATAAAATGCAACGAACATGTAATGACATTTGTGAGTAAGGCGGACAGCCGACTTCGGTTTATTGGGAGAATGTTGGGAAGATGTACCCGCAGCAGATCAGTTTAAAGGAAGACTTGGAAGCAGTTCAGAGGCGAGCAGCTAGGTTTGTTACTGGTAGGTTCAACCAATGTGTAAGTGTCACTGAAATGCTCCGGGAACTCAATTAGAGACCACAGGAAGAAATACGAAGTTCTTTTCGTGAATTTCTATTGAGGAAATTTAGAGGGCCGTAATTGGAAGATGAGTGTAGTACGATCTTGCTGACGCCCAATTACACTTCGCGTAGTGATCACATAAGAGAAAATAGGGCTCGTACGGAGGCATATAGGCATTCTTTTTACCCTTGTTCTATTTGGGAGTGGAATAGGAAAGGCAATGCCTAGCAGTTGTACAGTGTACCCTCTGCCATGCACCTTATGATGGATTGCGGAATATGTATGTATACATGTACATATTGTTAATCAGAAACTCCGTTAGATTTTATTGTCATATGCATTTTGCCTTTATTAGGGAGGCATCATCGGTGGCCTGTAATATACAGATGATTGTTTTACAATATTTCGTATTTACGTTTCTTAGTATTTTAGCTTGAAAACAGTTCTGGTTCGTTATTTAAGTATAGTTACTGATATTTGGATGTTATTACTTACAATATTTCGTGGATCCTGCTTTACATGTAGTGCTGATTGGTGACTTCCGGTTCTTTTGCTTCAATAATAGTCCTTTTGCGTTTTTGTTTTCCAGCATTTCACAGCTAGAGCCACTACCCCCCTCTCTCTCTTTCTCTCTCTCTGTATCTCCCTCCCTTCACAATCAGGAGTCATTAAATAAATTAATTAATTAATATATCAGTAACAGGTGCAGTTCTCTATGCAATTACATAAACACACACACACACACACACACACACACACTGACATAAAGCAAAGATAAGACAAACACATATTTGGCAACACCAACCAAAACAAAAACATAACACAAACAAAATGACATGTGCCTAGTGGCGCTAGCTGTAAAGTGCTGAAAAAAAACCGCTAAAGGAACATAATTCAAGAAAAAGAACCAGAAGTTACCTATCAGCACTACATGTAGATCAGGATTCACAAACTATTCTAACAACGTCCACATATCAGTAACTATACTTAAATAACGCACCAAAACTAACCTAAAATACTAAGAAATGTAAATAGGAAGTATTGTAATACAATCGTGTATATATTACAGGCCACTGATGATGTCTTCCAAATAAAGGCGAAATGCATATGGCAATAAAATCTATTATTAATCATTTGCATAGACGGATTACCTAAATATCTACACTATAAAATAATGCTTTCTCCAGATTGTTGTTTCGTAACATTATGACGTCTCCATAAAACTTCTCGATAGTGGCAATTCCAAATTGACAACTCCACTAGCTTTGCAGAGTCGTATCTCTTTCCACCCGAATACACACGATCGTAAGACCTGGGATTTACTTTGTTGCCCCGACCTGCGAAGCCTCCATGATCATTGCATGTCAGCACGTCAGTTGCAAGCATATCACAAGACTGACGTCGGAATGAAACAATAAAATCTGAACGTGCACGATCGTGTGGGTTTGGGTGAAAAGCATTGCTTACTTTTAGGTAACTAGAGATTTTATAAACTAGAAGGGTACTTGATTATAATGCACTTGGAGCGGATGTTTTTGGACTGCTGCATAATGCTTAACCTGTGAGAACATCGTTACACTTTTGTGCCACCATTTTTATCTCCATTCACCCGTAATTCGTCTACTTTAATATGATGTCACACACACACGACCACACAGCAATGTTAAAGTGTGTACCTCGCAATGTTTACTGCTTCTTTTCTCATATAAACGACAAAGCAATTAATTTGTTATCAGACATTGTCTTATACTCTCTCTCTCTCTCTCTCTCTCTCTCTCTCTCTCTCTCTCTCTCTCTCTCACACACACACACACACACACACACACACTTTAACATTGCTGTGCGTTCGTGTGTGTGTGACATCATAGAGAGAGAGAGACAGACAGATAAAGAGACAGAGAGAGAAACAGCACAGCATTTATAACTGAATTATGAGCATTGTCTCGCGTGTGTAACGTCATCAGACCGAATGGCTGCTTTGAATTTCGTAAGTGATGTGTGTGCTACAGTGTCATTCCGCACTGACAATATGCATGAGCAGTGCAACCCAACGGAAAATTGGAATAATAATACGTCTAATTAGTTTTATAACAAATATCCACACACCATAAAGCAAATTGCCCGTAAGCGGTATCAAATGGGCATGATAAGCAGCGACCCATACTGAAATGCGGAATATTTGAATAATTTAGAGCGTGCTACATACCAATTTCCTCAACAAAAGTACAAAAAGGTTCAAATGTTTGTTAAGCTTATGGGACTTAACTACGGGGTCATCAGTCCCTAAACTTACAAACTACTTATGAACTACTTACGAACTAGGACGGCACAAATATCCATGCCCGAGGGGGGATTCGAACCCCCGACCGTAGTCGCCGTGCAGACCGTGACTGAAGCGCCTCAGTCCCCTCGGCCACCGCGGCCGGCACAAAAGTACAGATGAGTCCACATAGAATGTCTGAAAGAACCTGGCCCTCTTCTTGCAGCGGTACACAGTGTTCCATTTTAATCTACACCGGCCGATATCTCTGGAGCGCCACAATTCTGCAAGAAAGGCTCTAGCAAAATCTGTAAGTTTTGAAGGGGTTATGGAACAGTTCTCTTGAAATGATCTGTTTTCGAGGTAAATTTGTTTTCAAGGTAAATCGAAACTCAAGTTTATTTATTTATTTTTTCAAATGGTAACCCCTATTTTTTCCATATTCGTATTATCCGTGAAAAATACGCACTTTTGTAGAGATGTTATTTTTTGCAAGTTACCAATTATTTGTCGCCAGGGGCCACTTCATTGTAAGTTTCCCAGGATACCAGTATCTCAAGAATAAATCGAGATCAGGAAAAATTTTCCGGTGAAAATCGTGTATGCTTTCACAACAATTTCACCAGCTGACAGAGTTCAGAAACCATACAAGATTTTCATAGAATTTTTTTTTCCAATCTCGCTTTGATATGGAGATGCTGATAACCTGGGAAACTTACAATTAAGTGCCCCCTGGCGAAAATCCATTCGTTTGTCGAAAAAAAATGTTTCCTAAAAAATGAATACTTTTTCACGTACAATACGAATATCAGGTAGAAAATAGAATAAAAATAGGGGTTAGTATTTGAAAATAAAAATGAACTTGACTTTGGATTGAACTTCAAAAGAGGGGTATAGATCATTTCGAGATAACCATTCCATGACTCGCTTTTAAACCTTACAATTTTATTTTTCCCCCCTCTATATTATGGCCTGGAGGTAAGGGAGGGGGTGAGCAGCGTTCCTAAAAATGCGGATCATTCGTGACTTGACCACATAAATGGAGACGTGAGATAAATGACCAAATTACTTCCCTTCACACACTATAATGTGCCTTGCGGAGTAGAAACGTGTAGACGTACATACAGAAAAAGGGACGTAATGGTACGTCTCTCTGTACGTTAGAAGAGAAGCCAAACTAATGCTACTCTAATACCCATCCAATCTGTAAGACCAAGAAGGACCGGAGCAATCATGGGAAAATTTATTTGGGAGATGAAATGCACTAAAAAGATCACGTGACTGAAAATACAGCCCCACGTGCAGCGAGAACAATGATTAAATCAGTATTATCCTCTCAATAGCTGGGTGTAATCGCTGCTACACGCCTCAGCAGTGATTCAAGAGTCTGGATGTTTCGATGGGGCATTGTAGTTCCACGCTGCTTCCACATATTTCCAGAGATTATCTACTGCAGCAGCAGATGGTGTATTCCTTGTCAGTCGATCAGCAATCGTCGACCAGACGTTTCCGATAGGCGAGAGCTCGAGAAAACAAGACAGCGAAGTCAGCAGTGCGATCCGATGGGAGACAAAGGCATCTTTAACATTGAGTGCCAGGTGTGGCCGTGCATTATCCTATGTGGCTGTCGACCTCCAGACCTATGGGACAACAACAGGCTGCTTAGAGTACCGACAATCCGTACAGGGGTGGAATGGGGAAGCCCGAAATCCAAACCGTACCCGAATATTTGGCTCCTCTTCTACTTTCGGCCAGCCCGAACCTTAAGTAAATTACTTAATATATCTAGGCGTAACATTGCAGAGTGATATGAAATGGAACGAACATATAAGGAGAGTTGTGAGTAAGGCTGATAGCCGACTTCGGTTTATTGGGAGAATTTTGGGAAGACGTACTTCATCTGTAAAGGAAACCGCGTATAAAACGCTTGTACGACCACATCTTGAGTATTGCTAAAGTGTTAAGAACTTGCAGTAGTTCAGCTTAAAGGAAGACATAGAAGCAGTTCAGAGGCGAGCAGCTAATTTAGAGGGCCGGAATTTGAAGCTGAGTGGAGTACGATCTTGCTGCCGCCTACTTACATCTCGCGTAGTGATCACAAAGACAAGATAAGACGTTCGGAGGTATATAAGCATTCCTTTTTTCCTCGTGATCTGAGGCGAGCAGCTAGGTTTGTTACCGGTAGGTTCAACCAATGTGCGAGTGTCACGGAAATGCTCCGGGAACTCAATTGGGGATCGCTGGAGGAAGACGACGTTCTTTCCGTGAATGTATGTTGAGGAAATTTAGAGGGCCGGAATCTGAAGCTGAGTGTAGTACGATCTTGCTGACGCCCAATTACATTTCGCGTAGTGATCACATAAGAGAAAATAGGGTTCATACGGGGGCATATAGGCATTTCTTTTTCCTTATTCTATTTGGGAGTGGAATAGGAAAAGAAATGCCTAGTAGTGGAACAGTGTACCCTCCGCCACGCACCTTACGGTAGATTGCGGAGTACGTATGGAGATGTAGATAATTTCGCAACATTTCCTTTATACCACATTTCACCAGTTTTCCCACATATTGCAAGATGCCATCCCTGTACTAAACTTTTTTGAGTGCGTGTAAGCCTAACCAGGAGTCCGAAGAAGATAACGTAGGAGGCGAACAGATTTACTGGCCTAAACTTCCAATCCGGCAGTTGCGAATATTAAGCCAACCACTTCTGAAGTTCGATTTGTCAGCGAGCGCAAACGAACACCTCGTACCTGTTATTATTAAAGCTACGTCGTTTTCCCTCACAATTCTCGTAACGCTTTTCTGTGGTGTCGCACAAGTACAAAGTGCGCGCCACTTACTTTCGCCGCGCGCCGCCATGCACGCACGGCGCGGCGTTCTCACGACGACAGCCACGAGCGCCCTCTGCGGCAACCCCGCTCGTGGCCACCACGGAAAGATCGGTCACTTCGGACTGAGATAGCCACGAGTTAGGACCTTCGTAATCCGATAGGCACGAGTGAAGACTTTGCTATTGTACAGGCACTAGGCAGGCCTCTAACAACTATGTATCAACATTCTGCAGTACTATGTAAAAGTTAAGTATTGTTACATTCTGTGCAATATATCTCTTTCTAATTTACTCTAGTGTTTATAGTTTCTGGCTGCTCCCCTCCGTACCTGCACCAGCGTGTCGGTCTCATTCCACTTTGCCACCGACACCTACGACGAGGCTGGGACACAAAAGCGGCGACGAAGTTGGGACACATAAGCGGCGACGAAGTTGGGACACAAAATTTTCAATTCTAAAAAGAAAAAAAAGTGCAATGCTGAATACCTAAAAATATACTAAATCTTTGTAAGTAGGAATTCCTTTCAAAATTAAATCCGGGATCCCAATTACGGTACCTTCATTGCTGACGGCGCTTTAATACAAAAATAACATTTACACTTTACCCTCGTACTGATAAGTAAGCAAAATTGTGGAGCACGTTCACTGCATGACAGACCTGACTCGCCTAAAGACGGGACTCGCGTGCGGCCAAGACCTCACATAGAATTCGTAAAATTTCGTTGGAAGTTTCTTACCTCATCGTTAATATTATTTTAATTTGATTATTACAGTAATTACATTTAAGCGAAGTAAAGTTGTTGTTATATAGCGATGACGAGTAATAGGCATCGTTCCTGTCAGTAAATCAACGTAAGGTTTTCCAAAAATAACGACAAAGTTCCGACTAACCATATGATTGTTTTCAGTATAAATTTACATAAAATCATCGGGGAAAGCTGTGTTCCACATGATCAATGTTTCCTAAATCCGTATTGGTTCTTAAAAAAGTCTATTGTTTTCAAGGAAATACATTACTAAAAACGTTTTGGTAAGGTGAGTGCTAACAGCCGTCATGTATTTAATAAAATGCATCTTTAACCATCAGCTGTTTATTAAATCCTTAAATCATAGATAAAAATGTATTAAAACAGGTTAGTCAACAGCATTAAATAAATCTGACTGAAAACAGCAGGAGACTCTTTTCAATCAGATTTATTTAATTTTATGCTGTTGACTAACCTGTTTTAATGCCTTTTTATCTATGATGTTGGCCCTGTACCGAAACTAGTCGATTTTAAGCTTTTAAAAAACAGCTGTTTGTTAAAGATGCATTTTATTAAACATTAATAAACCTCTTCAGCATGTGGTCTTGTGTTGTGGTCTTCAGTCCGGAGACTGGTTTGATGCAGCTCTCTGCCGTAGTCTATCCTGAGCAAGTCTCTTAACCTCCTCTTAAGAACGGGAACGCACATCAATTTGAACATGCTTACTGTATTCGTCTCCCTCTGCGATTTTTACTCCACAGTTGCCCACCAATATCAAATGCACTAATCATTGATGTCTACGAATGGGTTCTAGCAATCGATTTCCTTTTCTGTTAAGATATGCCAGAATTTTTCCCCAATTCTGGTCAGTACCTCCTCATTAGTTACGTGATCTACCCATCTATTCTTCAGCGTTCTTTTGTAGCACTAAACTTCAAAAGCCTCTATCCTCTTCCTGACTGAACTATTATCGTCTACGTTCTACTCCCGTACAAGGCAAGAACCCACACAAATGCCTTCCTAAAAAAGTTCCTTACATTAAAATTATACTAGATGTTAACAAATTTCTCGTATACATAAACTCTTTCTTCGCATTGCCCTTCTGCACTTTATCGTACTGCGATCATCGTATGTTATTTTACTGCCCAGGTAACAAAACTCATCTACCAACTTCATTATATCCTTGGCTAATCTAATTCCTTCAGTATTCTATGATTTTCTTAGTCTCCATTCTGTTACCCTTGTTTTGCTTTTGTTAATGTCCATTCCATTCAATAGCTCTTCCAGGTCCTTCGCTGTCTCTGACAGAATGACGCCTACATTGTGATCAGACAATCGCAATGTTTTCATTTATTCATCCTCAACTTTAATTCCTTCTCCAAATTACTTTTTGCTTTCCTTCACAGCTAGCTCAATATACAAACGGAGAGAAGCTACAACTCTGTATTCCTCCCTTCCCAAACAGTGTTTCCTTTGTCACTCCCTTTAACTCTGCTTACTGCTGTCTGTTTTTGTACAAGTTATAAATAACCTAGTGTTCCCTGTATTTTACCCCTGCTGCCTTCAGAATATGAAAGAGTGTATTCCAGTCAACACTGTCAAAAGCTTTTTTGGAATCTACAAAAGCTAGAAACATAAGTTTGTCATTCCTTAATCTATCTTCTAAGGTAAATCGTAAGATGAGTATCGGCTCCCGTGTTCCTACATTTCTCCTAAATACTTTTCAGTATAACAATTTTATAACCCGTTGTATTAAGTACCTTACTGAATACATTGATACAAACACAGTATAAGAAAATAACTATAAGATACGATTGCGTTATATTGTGATTAACAACGAAATACAATTTGTACCCGTACTGAATCCATCCCGAACGCGACCCAACTTCACCCGGAAGTTCACGAAAGCCGAAGACTTGGCTGAACTGAAACTGCAGCAGAAACCAATATTTTGGTCGAAACCCTAACCGACGATCGAGGCGTTTCAGGCAGAATCGGTCATGCCTATCAGATAAAAATTACGGGCTGAGAGACCGTGGTCGATGAATAAGAGTTTTCCGTAACGTTTCGTCTCCATCTGCAGGAGTCATCATCTGAGGTCTTTTAAGGTACTGCCTCTGTGATTAAAGGGGCTCTCGCATTTATAAAGTGCATTCATCGCATCGTGCTTACTGTGTAGTTACCTCTGGATGGAGACAAATAGTTGGGGAACGGTTCATAAATTAATCTCGGCCTCACAGGCCAGATGTTTTGCCTGAAGTAAACGCCTTATGTATCGCCTTATTGGACCTACACCTGATCCTATGGCTTACGCCGGTATTGCATTCCACTTTGCACTTCTTAGTCGTCCATCCGAATGTAATGCTGCCTTGGTCACCATTTCTTGTTGTGGTTAAAGTGTAATCAAAATAATTAGGGGATCAGTAGAAACATGTAGGTTCTGAAGTATCGGCAGACTGAAGTAAAATACTCGACCTCTGTCTGTCGGATCGGCGGAGTGGAGACAATAACTTTACGGCAATCGAAATAGTGGTAATAACATGAATTTGCTGCAGAGGTAGTTAGTGTTGACTTGTGTTTCCCCTACCAAACGAATTAGGGGTTCAGATAGTGTAGTGATCAGGTAGAGCATGCAACAACAACGTCACTTACCCGAAGATTTGGCATGGAAGGTTGGTAGCTGGACAGACACAGAGGGAGGTGGCTGCAGATATTGGATTGTCCCAAATACACAGGACCTGGACGCCATTCCAGACAACAGAAACCGTTAAAACATGCGACGTCGAGGTCGTCGCACTTCACCTGTTGAAGGTTTGCTGGTGACTCTAGGTATATGTCCATTGGATATAGTGGTACTTTATAGAGCAGCGACGTACTGGATAGAGAGTGAGTAATATGATCGTGTGTATGAGATCACAAGAGTTCATGTTACAGATAAAAGACACTTACGAGCCTGGAAATTAGATGAGTGGCAGTCTGACTGGGACTCTACAATCACTGCAAGACTGGTGTACAGTATATTCCCAGACATTAGAAAAAGACTCAGATGGCTGTACATTGCTCCTACTCGAGGTATGGTACACCTATTAACATGTCATGTGTAAGAAAATTGCCTGTTGGAGGTCGTCAAATAATCTCAAAATTTAGAATGCGTAATAGTATACTCTAGTAATAATAATTTCGTTATTGAATGTTGTAGCAAATCACAACTAATGGGTCGCGACAACACTTTCGCAGTGAAAGTTAAAAATTTTGAATAAAAAAAAAGATATTAATTAACTTGAAACAATCACTGTGGTAATTAATTAAGCTTGGCCCTATCTGACTTAGCATTGACTACAGCTTCCAACTAGCACCTCTTACGATTCACGAACAGCACAACTTCACTAATAAATTGTGTCAGAATTCATGTAGTGGTGATGGCGTGTTCGTATTATAATCAAAATTGTAATAGCAGATAAACTCTGATTGCAATGATAATAGCTCAATACAGTGAAACTCCGTGGTGCAATGAGCTTCACAAATACTACAGTCAAAGTTCTCAATAATTTTGATATTATTGTTTAAAGCATTCAAGTCCCCTATAAAACTTTACGTGAACTATTTTTTTTTAATTGTTTCCAGGGCCTGGGTAGCGTACGCGTGTAACTGGCTGAGCAGAGTTTGGCATTTAACGTATTTCATAAAAAATTACTTCAGTCAAGTCTGCTAAAACTACCGTAATACTTTGAATACTGTTAGCCTGGTTACTTTCTATGTAAATGAAACCAAATTTACTTTACTTGCAAACTCTCTTGCACTTTAATTACTAGTCTCTGTGGTTGTAACACGTTTAGCAATTCTTTAAATCGTCTAGCAATTTCTTTAGGAGTGATCGTAATTACTTTGAAAATGATTGAACTTGTTAGTCAATGTACAGGCTTGCATAATCAACATAATCTAATAATGGTGATAATGGGGTGACTACAACTACTTACAAAATTAAGACTGGTTTCAAAATAATTCATGTATAATTGAACCAAAGTTCTGATTGGGTGGACACTACATTTACATGCATACAAAATAAAATGTTACAAAAGTACTCATCTGCTTTCGTCGTCTTCGTCGTGAAGTCCAAACAAGACAGATATGATTACAATAGGTACTCTTACTACAACAACGATCACACTCGGTGACAATAGACTTGATACCAAACAATTACTTTTCCTGCACACATGGAAAAAGGATTACACTGATCGAGTATAAATAAACTTATTTCGCTCTTCGTTCAATACATTAAACAGTACGCCTCTCAGGCTTATTGCAATTGCATAAAACTCGCGCCACACTGCGCCTACCGTGCCTCTGCACCATCAACAAAACATTTATGTGTTTACTATAGCGAGTCTGCTTCGCGACTACATTTATGTCCTTACTTTGGCGAGTCCGCACCGCGACTGCTTCAGCAGCGCGACACTCACAGCTACTACTTCTGTGCCAAAGACAGTCTTTACAACAGATTCAACATTTTCTCTGACGCATTGCTAACTTACAGCATAAGAATGTCCTTGCATTCATGCGGGTTTACACTAAATGATTCAATATAGAAAATGACGTTACATAAGAAATATATCTAGCATACAACAAATGAAAAATACATGAAATAAACAAATTTAAGACAATATATACATTACGTTAAATCAAACTAAGATACAGCGACAGGTGTACTCTTACACATGGCCCAAAATATTTACATCGTTTTAAATGTAGTAACACACCAATCAGTCAATATGAAGATGAGGGTACTGCTGATCACTTCGTTCTAAGTTGCCCCCGTTTCCAGGAAGAGAGGGAAAGGCAGGGAAGAGAGGGAATGCAGAAGACTGCGATCTGCAAACGGTCGTAGGGGATCAAACCTTGAGGGTCACAGTTAATGCTGTTGCACAACGAATATCTAAAAGGCAACTGCTTAACGTTCTGTGTATAACTCCAGGAACACAACACAACTTAACTGCAACGCACCCTACAAACAGCAAGAGGGCGCGCAATATAAACACAAAGACTCCGAAAACGCCTTGGGGAATGTGGGCTCTACGCGCGAAGGCTTAAGGTGCGTGTCCCATTAAAACCGTGACACCGTTCAACACGCGGAAACTGAGCGGAGGAACGTCAGGATTGGAGTCGTAACAAATAGCACCGGGTTCTGTTCACAGACGAGTCAGTTTTTTGCGTTTGCCGAACAATCGTCGTTCCCTCATCTGGGGAAGCGTGGAATCAGAACAGTTCTGCTTGTGCAGGAAACATCACCATATCATGTCTACATCTACATCTACATAGATACTCTTCAAATCACATTCAAGTGCCTGGCAGAGGGTTCATTAACCACTTTCATAACTTTTCTCTACCGTTCCATTCTCTAATAGCGCGCGGGAAGAAAGAACACCTAAATCGTTCCGTTTTCGATCTGATTTCTCTTATTTTATTGGGATGGTCATGTCTCCCTAAGTAGGTGGGTGATAGCAAAATATTTTCACATTCAGAACTAAAAGTCGGTGATTGAAACTTCGCAAACAGAACACGCCGCAATAAATAACGTCTTTCTTTTAATGATTTCCACCCCAATTCGTGCAACATTTCCGTGACGCTATTTCCCCTCCGTAACGTGATAGAACAAAACGAGCAGCCCTTCTCTCAACCTTCTCAATGTCTTCCGTCAATCCCACCTGGTGAGGGTCCCACAAGGGGCAACAGTACTCCATGAGAGGACGCACAAGTGTGATGTAGGCAGTCTCTTTGTTGGAGCTGGTGCATCTTCGAAGCGTTCTGCCGACGAAACGTAACCTTTGGTTCGTCTTCTCCACAATATTTTGTATGTGTTATCTCAAGTCAAAGTTGTTCGTAATTGTAACTCCTAGGTATTTGGTAGAATCTACGGCCTTAGGGTTTGACTGATTTATCGCGTAATTGTAGTTCAGCGGATTTCTTTTAGTGGTCATGTGTATTACTTCACACTTTTCTTTATTTAGTTTTAATTACCAATTTTCGCACCATGCAGAAATTTTGTCTAAATCGCTTTGCAGTTGCTTTTGATCCTCTGTTGACTTTCCTAACCGATAAACGACAGCAACATCCGCGAACAATCTAAGGGATCTATTCAGATTGTCTCCTAAATCGTTTATAAACACGAGGAAGAGTAGGGGACCTGTGGAACGCCAGATATCACTTCTGTTTTACTCGATGACTTACCGTCAATTACAACGAACAGTGTTCTTTCTGATAGGAAATCGTGAATCCAATCGCACAATTGGGGACATATTCCATAAGCACGCAATTTCATAAGAAGCCGCTTGTGGGGTACAGTGTCAAAAGCCTTCCTGAAATCCAGAAATATGGAATCGATTTGAAATCCCTTGTCGATGGCACTTAACACTTCATGTGAATAAAGGGCAAGCTGTGTTTCGCAAGAATGATACTTTCTGAATCCGTGTTGCCTACTGGTTAATAGGTTGTTCTCTTCGAGGTAGTTCATAATATTCGAACAAAGTATATGTTCATGGTGGGGCTAAATGGTGTGGAAAGGACTTAGTACTTTCTTTCTGGTCAACGATAACTTTCGTTCCCACAGAGCTGCGATGCTGGACAACATGCTTGAAGCTGAGGGAATGGAACGAACGGAGTGGCCAGCGTGTTCAAATGTTCGTAAAGCTAATGGGACTTAACTACGGGGTCATCAGTCCCTAAACTTACGAACTACTTATGAACTACTTACGAACTAGGACGGCACAAATATCCATGCCCGAGGGGGGATTCGAACCCCCGACCGTAGTGGCCGTGCAGACCGTGATTGAAGCGCCTCAGTCTCCTCGGCCACCGCGGCCGGCGCCAGCGTGTTCACCGGACTTAAACCCGATTGAGCCTGTCTGGGATGCATTTGGCAGACGCATTACAGCCAGATCAGCACTTCCCACAACGGTTGCAGAACTGGATATTGCACTCATGGCGGAGAATGACCAAATATATCTCAACAGCTGATTGATAACATTTTCTGTCCCATGCAAGTGTGTAACTGTATTGTCCGCCCGAGGTGATCACACGCCATATTAGTTGGGAACGAGAATAACCTTCTCACTAATACGGTAGCACCATGGTGCCTCGCTCTATGTAAACGCCATGTAAACATCACTTAAAGATTTGAGACAGCCAAAATCACACTTTATCACACACAATTTACAATTGTAACCTGCATATGAATAAAATACGTTACCAAATGTATATTGTGTGTAATAACTCGCCTGTTCCCCTAACTGTTTTGGAAAGTGTAGTAACGTGAAGTGCAAATCACAGTGTAAATAATTTAGCTTAGCCAGTATGTAGCTGTTCCAGTGTCTGGCACAGTGCCACAACGAGAGAGGGTCACAGAAGCCTGTCAGTCGCTCAGCAATGTCATCAGCCTATGGGAACTGAACTGTGCGCTGTCACCAACCCAGAAGGCATCGACCGGAGCCAGAAGGTTCTGACACATGAATAAGTCGCTCGCAGACATAAACCGTGGAGTCACTGACCCGATCTAGAAGGTTCCACTGCTGAATTAAACAGGGGAGTGTTGTATTTAAATGCCACCAACCAGCCCGTCAATGGTCGTTTACATCCGAGCTGCAATACGCCGTCCAATCTAAGTCACTCGTCGCCATCGTTATCGAATGACGTACGGTAGTCAGTGGTATTATTATTATTATTATTATTATTATTATTATTATTATTATTATTATTATTATTATTTGCATATTTTTATGATCCTCTGACTAGTAGTTAAAAGCAGGTCGTACATTTTACACACTATTTAACACGTAGTTGCCCGACAGTGTTTCACATAAAAATAAAGATATTTTAACGAGAAAAAGTGAAAATTGAAAGTATAACAATAACATAACATTAATAAAAAATTACATTAATAGAAGAATAATATACAAAGAGTATTCTTGTTCCGAAGGATTAGATAGACGGTTCCCAGCGTTGTCAGGTGATAGCTTCCATTATTAATAGATTGTTAGTGGTCAGTACTTTAAAATGTTGACGGTGGTTCGTGTTTTACATTTTTCTTTGCACGTAATTTGAGTGTAATGCATGACAAAAGTAGCATTTGTAATCTTCTCGGGTTTGCAGCCGGATACTGAAGTTGACTTTAGTATCCGGCTGCAAACCCGAGAAGATTACAAACAGTTATTACGCCGGGAAAACCTTCGTGGTCAAAAGTAGCATTGATTATATCTAACATCTGATAATTAAATCTGCGTATTGTATTCAAAGTTACTACTACGCGATTTTAACAGTATTTTGGTCTCTATTGTGATTTTTTTTAATTAGCGTTATTTAGCAATGTTATTCTTTGTCGCTGTGTTGATCGTGTGTCTTTTGTGTTTTGGTGTGTGCCTCTGTGAGGTGTTGGTTGCTTGTATGGTGCGGGTAATGTCCGTCGTAGGTCTTCTGTGTCACGGGTGCCCCTAATGAAAACATGTAAGCCGCGCGGAAATAACCGTAATTACAAACATATGAACATTATTGAAAACAGGTAATTGCACAGTATTTTACAGGTCACCACTCTTCGCCTAATTCCTCTCGCTCGTCTACACCCCTATTCTGAATACGTCGCATACGTTTTTGGTGACGAACTTACTTTTTCAAAGCCTTCTACCAGATGTGATCACATTTTCTACAGTGGCCATCAGAATCATTTCTTCTGCAAAGTATAATTTAGTTAACAATCTTTTTTTCTGGTCTTTATCAAGAGCTTTTCGGCAGCTTAGACCGACAGATGATTCTCTAATTTTATAGCCATTGCCCTCCACATTAGCACGTTACTTCAGTTCCGATATTAATGCATCACATTCTCCTCCTTGACATTTCTCGCATGTGTGACAAAACAGAATAACGACATTGTAAATAACACTTCTTAATACTCCTTATTTCTTTGTTACATACAGAACAATTTCCAATTTCAATGCACAGCGTGAAAAAAAAATTTCTCACGCAGATAAAAAAATTGCTGCTTCGTTTTAATTGACCTGGTAATGTCATCGAGAGTGCTACAGCTGCCTGTACTCTCTATTTCCGTACTCACAGCGTCGTTTATATACAGACCATTGCAGTACACAGTTCTCGCCTGACAAACTGACAGGCTCGCACATATTTGCGACACGTTACACCTCGCAAAGCGTCCTACGCTAACATTACACGTTGTACAAACTTCCTGTTTTGATAGATTACATGGGAACTGTAAAAAGACAATAGTATCGCCTATTTGGACGCAGAATGTTTCTCGCGATTTCCCTTTCAAGCAACTATAAATCAGTAACGTAGCGTAGTCTCTTATGTCAAACTCAGTCGAAATATCGGATATTGGGACATATGTCTTCACTAAATTACTCCACAAAAATATGTACAATTGTAATCTAATTCCCTGCGTAAAATAGAACACATTCCAAAAAACACAAATTATAAGCTTTCCTAACCTTCATCTCCTGTAGTACAATAACAAGTTAGATCAGCGCTTCCAGAATACATTTACTTTAGGCGGTTGACTTGTTATTTACTGCCTTAGATTATAAGAAGGAAGAAATATTTCAGCCGACAGCGGGTGAATGCTTCGTAGCGATAAGAAAATCCTAGAAACGTTGTCAATATTATGGCAACAATGACTAAAATTTTACTACATAAAACAGAGTGATGTGGCGCAGTGGTAACGCACTGGACTCGCATTCGGGAGTATGGTGGTTCAAATCCAACTCCTGCCATCCAAATTTAGATTTTCCGTGATTTCGTAAATCACTCCAGGCAAATGCCGGGATGTTTCCTTTCAAAGGGCACGGCCGCTTCTCCTTCCTGATCCAAAACGCCGAGCGTCAGCTCCGTCTCTAATGACCAAGCTGTCGACGGGACGTTAAACCGTATCTTCCTTCCTCCTTTAGTTCAAGTCACAGGCAAATCACATGCTTAAAAAATATTCCACATTCCCTTGCGATGCTAGTAAGACTTCTAACAGGCGACATAAGTAGTAAACAGATCAACCCACTGATTGAATAATTTGAAATTAATTACGAAAAGTCGCGCAACGGATACTATTACAATCAGTAATGAAAATAGTAGGGGCCCATTCTGACATAACAACTTGGGTCCATAGCTCACAAGGGCATATAAAAAAAGGGTTTCGTCCGACTAATGAATGGATCTAAGAGTCACACTCAAATTTATAAAACAGTAAGAAACATATCTTAATTTAAAAACAGCTGATTTTATAACATTAATAAGGTACGCTAAGACTTTGACATGAGTGATCGAAAATAGGCTTGCAATTACAATGATAAAGAGGTGCCCACATAAACCATTAATGACCCGAATATTCACGGAATTTACTACATTCCTGCGAATCGGCAAAGCTGAAAATGCGTACCTAGTCGGGATCTGAACCCTGGTCTCCGAAAGAACAGACACCACACACATATAACAAAACCGCGCAGATGTATTCCAGGCCAGAAATAAAATGCCCGAAAAAATAACAATTTCCCTTCGTCTAGTTCAGTGAGTTGCCAGAGTGACTTCAGTAATTATTGATATGGTATACCCGAAATCAGGGTTCGAATACCGGTTCAGCACAAATTTTCAACTTCGCCGTTGAATTTATTTCAACGCCCCGAAACGATCGAAATGTTTGAGTATTTCGTTGAATAAATCTAGAATTGTGTCAGTTGGGCCCCCTATGTTTACGACCTGCGGAACGACATTCTTTCTCACCGCAGTTATATCGAGGTGCTGTAGTCAAAGACAGCAGTGGTGGTGGAGGTACTAAAGCTGCACACGGCATTTATCTCCTGAGAATGGACCTGTTTCTTCTAGAAAGAGGACATGTGTAATTAAAGTACAGTATACAGCTGAAGATTATTTTTTCAATAACTATGTATTTCAGTTTCAGATATCGTGTAAATCAAATCCTATGCACTATCTACATTTCGACCATAGCCCATTTTCAAGTGCTACCAGATGACAAAAGTCATCAAACTTGTGTGTGACCGCAGTCGCTACAGAAAGTTTAAAACTTGAAAATTAGGGGAGGCCCAAATCTAGATAGTGAAATAAGTAAACATTAAAACAGTGAAATTGCGGGAAATCTTAAAAAAGATTACATAACTGTGGCTACACAAGAAATCAAAAAATATAAATCTTATGCAGTTTCCAGTTGGTGTGGATCAGTAGTTCAAAATGTTCAAATGTTTGTAAATCTATCGAACCAAATTGCGTGGTCATCAGTCCGTAGCTTACAAACTACTTAAACCTAGGTAAATTAAACTAAGGACAAACACACACACCCATGCCCCAGGAAGGACTCGAAACTCCACGGCGAGCAACCGCGCGCTCCGCAGCGAGGTGCTTTGGACCGCTCGGCTAATCCACCGCGGCGGATCAGTAGTAACTAGACACAGAGCCATCCTGAACTGTAGCACGGTTCACCTGTTGCAGTCTAGGTTTCATGTCTACATAAAGTAATACTCAGTGAGATGCCTCATGGTGCTTGATGGAGAGCACTATGTGTACAACTGTTGTTCCCTCTTTTTTTTCCATTCGTGAATAGTTTGCGGTAAGGACAGGTGTTGGTGAACGGAAGAAACTCTTTGATATTTGAAATACGGTCTTTATCAAATTTTGTTAAAAATGTGTATTCGTTGGTTAGGTAGGAGTGGCATGTCTGTCTGAGTTGGTCCTTGATTGTCGCGGTATTGTTGCGGTGGGCGCCTAAGCAGGAGAATAAGTGTTTGTACGTGATCGCAAGAAGACCTGGTTAGAAATGATCAGCCGGACGCGGTGGCTGAGGGGACTGAGGCGCTCCTGTCACGGTCTGCACGGCCAATACGGTCAGGGGTTCGAATCCCCCCTCGGGCATGGATATTTGTGCCGTCCTTAGTATTAGCTAGTTCGTAAGTAGTTTGTAAGTTCAGAGACTGATGACCCCGTAGTTAAGTCCCATAAGCTATACAAACATTTGAACATTTTTTTTTAGAAATGATCTCCCATAAGGTGTATTAAGTGTGGGTTCCAGAAATGCGGAAAAAGACTTATGAATACTTTTATCCGATTTTCTTACATTAGATGATTCATGATTTTCAATTCATCTTTTTGATGAGATGATTCAGACAGAATGATGAATTCACACTAGCAAGGTAAGCAAGCTTTGCCCATTGTAGAACTTCTCTTACAGACGTTGTTAAGTTACTGCTTTTTTGAGAAAATGATGGGATTGTTTTTAATTATTGTTCTTGACTTTAAATAAAGGGACGTATATGTTTTCATTATATTGGTGCCACTTTAAACAGAATTGTAAAAGCAGTTCTTGACATCTTGTACAAATCTCAATACTGCCAAATACACTTTACAAAGTTTCAACCAGTGTAGCGTAAATATTTTTCTTACCTGCAATTTTTTTTTTTTTTATTTTATTTTTTTTTTTTTTTTTTTGTGATTCATCGGAACTTGATCCTGTTTCGAGAATACTTCATATAACAGTCTCACACTGCACATGAGTAAGGTCAGTAGTTACATTTGGCTTCCAGATTTAAGTCTGATTTGGAGTAGTGTCAGCGCTTAGCAGTTACATGGGGATTTAATTATTATTACAGCTTGTAGTTAGTTAAATGATTAAAATTGGTTCTTTAATTATTGAAACCAATGTCAGTTATAGATAAACGCTACACATACTACCAACATTAATGCTAATCAACCAGTTCTATCATTGTTCGACAGAAAATTTCACTAAAATAGGATCAAAAAAACCAATCACCATTTCTAACATACCAATACGTCTGCGACAGTTACATTTTTACTTGCGTTTGCAAACACTTCATAAATAAAGAATTATATTGATTTGATTTTCACGAATATTCTAACATGTTGCGCAGAATGAATTTGCAGCCTAAATTTCAGTGCTAAGTCAAAGTGCAGAACCAACCATTGTTTAATCCGTACTGTGTATATTGGAACAGGTCTATCTATCAAAGTTTTTAGGAATTATTTTGTTCTGGTAACTTTATAAGGCCATCAATGTATTTTATCTGAAAGATAAAGACAGTTTGGCAGTAGAACAATCAGTCTCCTACATAATGATTTGGTTATAAATTTCACCCCAAAATTTCGAACATATGAGCGTAGAATATTTCCATTGATATCTTTTATATTACCTTCCTGGTCTTTTCGCAATATGTACGAGAGCAGAGGCCATATCTTCATAGACCTTTCTAAGAACTAAGTGCAGAAAGCCACATGAAACGTCAATATTTTGAGTACGTACCACATATTGAAGCCAATATGACACACGAGATGAACGACATACTACACGAAAACTTTTCTTACAGCTTCACTTGATTGCTTGAACGCTGATAACATTGCACTGAAAGGGGCGATTGCAGTCTTGATGATTTTTGGACATTACGTCGTCCACCGTAACAACAACAAACTTTCATTCGTATCATCACTGTATGTGTACAAGACAGTACTTTCCATCTCTTCCACACCGAAATACATTTACGTTCAGAGAAGATAATTTAAAGCAAATTATGCAGATAACAATTACGTCTTAGGTTTCCTTGAATTAATAATTGAAGATCTCGACGGTTCCTTTTTGCTATCGTCAATAAAGATTTTTTTAACTTCGTCTTTTTAAGTAAATGGTTCTGTAGCTGAAAATCATTTTTAAGTACGTCAAAACAAGTAATTTCAAACAGTATTAATATTTGGAACGCTAAATTAATTTAATGCCTGTGTCCATTAATTAAAACGAACATAAATCAGTGTGTGGCCGTGATTATCATAATTAGATGGGTGGACAGAGCCCTTGTTAAGCGTGACTCGCTTTAGTCATTTCTAGTTGATTCCTGCAGTCAGCTACGCCACCGCACGGTACTCAGTTTTTAAATTTCCCATGAGACTCGATAGGGTTTTAAGTTATATGGATCGTTACGATAACCGCTCTTTTAATAGTATTATATATCATCAACTGCGAACGCGATATTGAAGGAAACACTGTTCCGGTAATAAGATTGAATAACTACAATATTTTGCAATATCTAAAAAAATATATCGATAACTAACGAGAATTTCAGATTAAATATCCACAGTCGTGCCATATGAGAATTGCTGGATGGACAATGCGATAGTCATTTAAATGAACCCTGGACTAGACAAAAAGAAATCGCACTGGCGTGTTTTACGGCCCACTTTAGATTTGTAGTTTTATAAGTTTTTAGAACATTTCGGAACAAAATACTAATCTAAATAATAAAAAATTATGGTGATTGTGGTAATATCTATGCACCCAACACGTAATATTCTGTCTGACCGTATTTTAACAATCAGCCAAAATTATATGATATTTGAGTTTAGCTTTGACAAACATACTCTTTTTTGAACTTTTACCTCTTCGAACTATCATTTTAATATCTCTCCCGCCGGCCGCAGTGGCCAAACGGTCTGCGGCGTGCCAGTCACGGTATGCACGGCCGCTGTAGTCGGGGTTTCGAATGTCCCCTCGGGCATGGATGTTTGTGCCGTCTTTAGTATAAGCTAGTTCATAAGTAGTTTGTAAGTTTAGGGACTGACGACCCCGTACTAAAGTCTCATAAGCTCTACAAACATTTGAACATTCGAAAATCTCTCCCACATTTTCATCATATTTTTCCGTTAAAATATTATCACCTGTCTCGCCATGGTAGTTCAAAGTTGGATCAACACCATCTGTAATACAAAACTCCTATTCCTTCGTACACTCTTGTTAACTGAACACAACTATATACTACATTCTGCAAGATTCAGAGTCTTTTCTCTGAAAAGTGCATTTGTTTCGAGAACATGCCATGTAGCAACGAATTGTAAACATAGACTTCTTTATCACATGTACATAAACTGGGGAGATAGGTTAAAAAGACTGTTGTAAATATAACAAATAACTTTGTATATATGTTAAGTACTAGAGTTATGTGGAATTCGGTATTACCACACTTATTCCGTTTGTGATTTTAGCTGTAAAAGAAAACGTAATCATGGTTTGAAATAGAATATTTGCTCTTTATTTTACAGAGTAACATTAACGCATTCATATCTGAACTACAGGAAAGGTAATAACATCTACGTTAAAACCGTTCATAGCAACCATGTCAAACATTTGGTAGATGCAATGACTCTAATTGATGACTTTCAATATATTCCATAAATAGTGAATAAACGCTTAGAAAAAAAAGAAGGTAATTTGTTGCAAAATATACACTTCCCCTTGATTTCATTAAGGAACTACACTTGCCACAGATATCTAGAACTTCCTTTATATATACGAAATTACCTGTATCAGCCCGCTGTTCACACTGTTCATTATTACAGTATCTCACAGTTTACGTGCGTATGCTTCAGAAGACCATTATTCAATTCGTTGTTACGTATTTCACGGCATATTCACGAACTAGCAGAAACACGCAATTTAGAGGGAGCGTTTTTCCATATAAACAACTCTAAATATTGAAGAACATAGGTCTCTTTAATTAATAAGGATGCCCGAAACCCCTTTAGGAAAAAAGGAGAAAAAAATTTCATGGGTAGCGGCGGGTTCCGAACCACTGCCCATACTATAAGTATTACAGTCCAACGCGCTATCCACTACAGCACAGGTAATAACTGGAGAAGGAGACCTTCATCTTCAACTATTAACGGCAGTTAACAGATACTTATATGGCATTTTCAGGCACTAGATTGTCATTTAACGTACGAAAAACGACACGTTTTTGTTAATTCGTCAGTGCGCCATTCTTTAGAAATGATAACGACAAGTTACTTTAAGAAAATCATCAAATACGCAACGCAAGATGATGTATGCCAGAGAGAGTTCTGTGCGAGGAATTTCGCGTGACATCTCCAAACGGCTGGTTTTCGTTAATTCAATGGAGGGTGTCAAGACTCCGTTATTTTTTAAAATATCTCTCAAACGATACGAGATATGAAAAAAACATAAGAGAGCAAAATTGTAGAGAATTTACTCCTCTACAAATTCGATTATTCAATATTCGAGTTCGATTATCGGTTTATTTGCAATTAAAATTACATTGCAAACGGCTTGTTTTGGTGTCACTAACGTATTTTTTGTCTGAAATATTTGAAAAAGCGAGGTTCTGGTGACCAACAATTATGTCTGCAAAAATTAGTGCCGATCGGTTGAACGGTTCGACCTAAAAAGTTGGAACACGTTACAAACAGACAAACACCGTCAAATCGCCGTTATTTTTGCAAATATCTCTGCAACGATGCAAGATATGAAAAATCACATCCGTGCGAAATTGTAGATAATTTTCCCCTCTACAAATTAGGTTATTCAATGTTCGTGTCAGATGAACAGTTCGTTTGCAGTTACAATTACATTACAAACGGAGTTTCGGGTGTAACTAACGTATTTTTTCGTCCAAAAAATTGAAAAAGGGAGATTCTGGTCTTTGTCGGCCTACAATTATGGCTATAAAATTTTGTTCTTATCGGTCGAACGGTTCGGCTTAAAAAGTGGGAACACGTTACGGACAGACAGACAGAAATCCCAAAATCGCCGATATTTTTGCAAATATCTCTGAAACGATACGAGATATGAAAAAAACATAAGAGAGTATAGTTGTAGACAATTTTCTCCTCTGTAAATGAGGTTATTCAATTTTCGTGTCAGATAAATGGTTAAGCCGTTATTATCATTTAAATTTCGAGCTGTCAAAAGACGATCGCAAAGGCCCACTTTTAGTATTATTACCGTAACTTAAAGAGGCCCAAAATAATTCTTTATTAAATGGTGCACGTAATGTCTTATTCTATTTTACTTTCAGTTTGCCTTTCCAAGGTTCAGCGAAATAATGCCATTATTCTCGTTCACTTCGACAACGTACAAGAAAAATTAGAAGTTTTATCTGCGTTCATGTATTTAAAACCACACTGAGTGAGGTAGGCAGTGGTTGACACCCAAGATTCGGGAGGATTTCTCGTCTGGTCAAACAGATTTACGTTTTGTGAATCCCTTAAAAGTCATGACAAATGCCGCTACGGTTTCTTTGAAAACGATACGGACGCTTTGCTCCCTACCCAGTCTCTAATGATACCGTCGTCGACGGGAAGTTCACCTCCAATCTCCCTCCCATATTTCTGTAGGTAATCCAGTGAATCTGTATGTAAACAGTCAATGGAGAAGTAAAGCGATGTAGTACAACCCTAGAGCCACTTAGAGAGAGACAGATTTTTATTTGAAATATCACGGAAGTAACGCGCAATCACAAAAAATACATTATGGTAAATCACCTGTATAAAATTTCATAAACATAATTTTCTACTTAACTGAGTAGGCGCCTTTGTGGATATGGAAAATGTTCGACTGCTGCCCTGGCTAGCACATTCTCCCGATCTCTCACCGAATGAAAACGTCTGGTCAATGGTGGCCGAGCAACTAGGTCGTCACAATACGCCAGTCAATACTCTTGATGAACTGTGGTATCATGTTGAAGCTTCATGGCCATCCAAGCTCTGTTTGACTCAATGCCCAGGCGTATCAAGGCCGTTATTACGGGCAGAGGTGGTTGTTCTGGGTACTGATTTCTCAGGATCTATTAACCCAAATTGCGTGAAAATGTAATCACAGGTCAGTTCTAGTATAATATATTTGTCCAGTGAATACTCGTTTAACATTTGCATTTCTTCTTAGTTTAGCAATTTTAATGGTCAGCAGTGTATTTCTTAAGGAATGCAACCAACCCCATTTTTGTGATATTTCATGCTAATGATTCCTTAAGAAATAATATGGGGTAGATATTTAAAAAAACGTAAGTTTGCTTTGAAAATAATCTACTTTTAGACTGTCTCGTGGTACCTACTTACATAAGCAACTACCGTACGTTAATGACCATGACAGTCGTTTTTCAATATCTCTTGTAGTTTCAGAGATATCTGGGGTGAAATAGTTGAGTGGAACATCCTGTATTATCACATTCTTACCTTGTATCTTGTAGACTCTCGATTTTTGATACCTGTTGTGCCCACCAATTGTATGTTTAAGTTTTGTCTGAAGTTGGTTATTAGCTGTAAATGTTATGGTTAGATTTGAATTTTTAAAGATGGTCATGTAAGGGACCGAAAGGTCTAAAATCGTTGCAGAATGTCACAGGCTTCTGGTGGAGCTAGGGGAAAGCAATAGAGTAAACCTATTGTGGGTCCCTGGCCACTCGGGGATCAGTGGCAACGAACATGCCGACAGATTAGCCAGGATGGGGGCAGAGACTCCATTTATTGGACCGGAACCTGTCCTGTCAATCACCAAGGCAATGATCAAATTGGAGCTACGTAACTGGTTCAGAAGACAGCATGTAGAATATTGGACCAAAGTCTTCCAACAAAAACATGGCAAGGTAATGATGCCAAAGGCATGTTTTAAAAGAAGCTCTGCTACCCTGGGCCTGAACATAAGAGAGATTAGACTCATGGTTGGATTGCTGACAGGCCATGGGAATTTCAAAACACACCTACATACAATGGGAATAACAGAAGAGGACCCTAAATGTAGGATCTGTGATGACGGTGATGAAACTGCATCACATCTAATCTTCGAATGCATTGCATTGGAGAGTAAAAGGCACAGAACATTTTGGACAACCAGACACGAAGAAATTGTGTCTAATAAAGAACTGGTAAAGGGACTCTTTGCACTGTTGAAGGGCATGGTTGGCTTTACTAGATATACAGGGAGCGATACCGCACAATTAACCTAGTTTCGGTGCGGGCAGTGGCGGGTTGGACCAAGACTGTTTTGGCTTCCCTGGAAAAATCAAATTAAATCAAATCAAGTGACCGAAACCGGTTACCAGGGAAATAAATAAAGGAATTGCGATCTAGACTGCCTTGTTTCAAGCGCTACTCTATTCTACGCATTGCGTCACAATACTTCAAGAGTTGTATAGGAACTGAGACTAAAAAATTATCGTGGACAGACTCTGAAGTATCACGTAATGTCTGGACTTCCTCAGTCTGAACACATTAAACTTCCCCAACGCCTTAACTTCAGTACTAATTTATCTTTAATAGCCACTTTCATAAAGCACTGCATTACCAAGATTCTAGGAGTTCATAACCCTTTAAATAAAAATGAAACGGAGATATACATGTCAGTTCTCTTTTTCTCTTTAGTGCTCTTGAAAACGGAAATTTACAGGTTGTACGACTAATCTAGACATTTTAAATTTGTGTTCCAGGCTGTAGCATACACCAGTACCGCTAATATCCGGTCACACATGTTCGTGTGCTGTCCACTATACTAGGAACGAAACAGTATGATCCATGGCTCCGCCTACTGGGCTGGGAGACCGCCCCGACCGGGGAAACGGAATGGAACGATGTTGCCAAGTAGTTAGTTCGCTGCCAGACAGTATAGCTAACGGTCGCTGTTGTGTGGCAGAACTGGCAAAAGTGCACAGCGCAGCCGGACGCACGCACGCGCAAAGCAAAGTTCGTCTTTGACTTACTCCAATGGTCTGCTGCCGCAGTCGGCGCTCAAAGCCGATTGGCGCAAGCACCAGGGATCATCATTTTTCGGCTCGACTATAGACAGGAGTTGGTCCAGATTGTCCCACTCCTGCACGGCGATTCGGCAGAGATCTCTGATTGGCTGGTGAGTCGTCCCGTCTAAAACCAACCCTTTTCCATGGGTCTCACAACACATGTTCGACGAATTTCATGAATGGAGAACATGCTGGCCATTCTGCACTTAGGCGGTGTCGTTAATCATGAAGGATCCCATTCACAAGATGTGCACATTGAGCGCGAGAATTGCCGACGTGGTTGTACTGTACCGCATGGGCGTTTGATTGCCTTCTACGACTCGAGTGTCGTATGGTGGCCTCTATAGTGATAGAAAATATACATCGAGGAGCGGTAACATGATCTTCAGCGCTCCCTTCGGTGCCACGCTGTACAATTAGTAGTCATATTTTCTTAAGTCTGGCAGTGGCTTTCTGAAACCGAGATAGAACGCGTACAAACCATTGATAATATAAGTGGTTCATTTAGAAAACATGCGTAACGTTTGTGTAACGTACAACTGTACCATCAAAGGCAATAAAACTGCGTTGTTTTTTTTCCCCTTTTTTTCAAATCAGTACTGTTTAAAATATTATCATGTTACATGTTAACTGTCTTCACATTTGAGTTACTTATTTAACCTTATCGACATTTATTATGTTGTCCATGGTTTCCAATGAAAATAGTTGCTGACTAAGCGAAGAAATGTGTTGTTGCAATGAGAAGAGAGAATTGGTTTCCGACAGCAAGCATTCGTATTTGTTCTTTTTATCTTGAATTAAACTTTATGTATGAATTGAATGAAGTAAGAGTGAATATATTTAACTTAACGCATTTTTTGTCATAAAAGGTGAAACTGCAAGGTAAATTTAGAATAATGGCAGTTTCCCAATATGTTGATGCACAGTACCATAATCTGATTCACGAGAAAGACAACTACATTATTGACTTCTACAGCAATAAACTTACGACAAACTACAAACGTAATTGCATATTCTACTACCTGGGTGGCTTAAGTATAAAGCTCTAATGTGGGATTCTACTTCATTAGTCCATCAATAGTTTCTACATAAAGACTCTAACCACCATCCCAGACAAAAAAGAGGTGTGGTTAAAACATTGGTTGACAGGGCGCATAAAATTTGTGAACCTACTTATTTAAAAGATGAGTTGGGGCATTTACGATCCACCTTCCAGAAGAACGATTATTCTACCAAAGAAATAGAGAGAGCCCTTCGTCCCAGGAAGAAAGTTAACATCAACAAGGAACAACAACTGCCCAAGGGGAAAGTTTTTCTTCCGTTCATAAATAAGGTTACAGACCGTATTGTAAAAGTGCTGGACAAGTATGGCGTAGAAACCATTTTCAGACCTACAAGGAAGATATAAGAATATTTAAGATCTGCAAAAGATGTACGACATCCGCTGAATACACCAGGTGTATATAAAATTCCCTGCAGCTGTGGTTCAGTCTACATTGTAACGACTACAAGAAGCGTCAATACTCGTCTGGTCGAACATAAAAGGAATTGCCGCCTTTGGCACACGGAGAAATCGGCCGTAGCGGAACATGTATACCAAGAAGGCAACCATGAAATTAAATTTAATGAGACTAGTGTTATCTCAAAAACTTCACACTATCATGCGCGCACATATAGAGAAGCAATCGAGATATATAAACATCGCAATAATTTTAACAGGAAAAATTAGACAGAATTTGGACTTCTGCTTTACACCAGCGGAATGACAATCAATTCTTCTCTGCCAAGAATGTTGGCAATACCAGAGATAGTGTCGTAGCCGACATCACGTGATGTCTTGTGGTGCCCTCTACATTGCCTATATATACGGCGCTCCCTCAAGTTCTCATCGCAGTTCGCCACTCTACCTCTGAAGATGTCTTCCGCAGCCGAAGATGAAACGTTAGGGGAAAGTTTTATAAATCGACCACGGCTTATAAGCCAGGAAGTTTTAAATGAAATAGCGATATATTGTTACACTGTCATTTGTACCAAAGCTGCCTTGCGTAATAGGTAGCACTGCGTGGTATGTGGGGCAGAGGAAGATTCTGCATGAATTCAAAGGCGATACACATCACTGTCCCCTCTTTAGCTTTCATTGTGTATTTTCGCTTCTCCTTGTGAAATGCACCTGCTTTCCTTAAATGTTGCTCCATGTCGATATGTAATTTGCACCTCTGTTCTTCAACCTCCACTGTTTTTAGTTTTAGTTTAATAGCATCACAAAGTGTGCATGTGTCTGATCGCGGGTATCCAAACGATATACTGAATGTTTTGAAAACTGACCAATATGCTTTATATGGAACATTAATTCTGTACAGTTCCAAGAAGCTTCATGCATGTCACCGACTCTCAGATCATCAGGAAGATACCTCTTGTTTGGATTTTGTCATGAGGAATAATTGGATTGTCGAGCTGGAAATGAGTCACTCAATCAGTTTTATTACAGCATCAGAAGTCTTTGTCGGGCGATTATGATGTGAGCCCCTTTGATCTCTCGGCGAATTCCCAGTCATGAGCAAACTTTGTTTAAGTCTGTACAACCGACTCTGTGTTATGCCATGCAAACTGACAAAAGCTTTCGGACAGACAGGAACATCGTTTCCGCGTACCCGAACGCTGAAGGGGTAAGAAGCTGCATGATCCTTTCCTGATGACTCTATATTTCGTGGTCTCTTCCTTGCAATTGAACACATGTTGATCAATCCACACAAATGAGAGTCTTGGTCATTCTTATGAATGGTAGTGATTTTCCGTCTTTTGCAACTACAATAAAATGCGATTTTTTTCACACCAGACGCGTTTCGTTTTATTGACTGTAAAACATCATCAGTGGTCTGAAATAGTAGAAATCTACAGTTTGGTTTTTGTTTAGATCGAAAACAGTTCTTAAATGGACCCTGAAAAGTAGGCCTAATGTTTGGTACTTACGGAAATTTTGTCTTCTTTTCATGGAATGCCGGTCTGTTTAGTGCAATTCCGCCGGTTCTTCATGTTGTGTCGTTTTCTCACTACTTTCACTGTCACTGTTTCACTGTTTATGGTTGTTTTTCACAGATCAGAAGTGTTTGTTTTTGTTTTTACTGATTCTGATCAGTGTGTTATTGGAGTGTTGCCAACCTCACAAATGTAGTTCTTTCTCTGTTTTATAATAAATTATAATACACTGATCTGATTGGCTAAAGATATTAGTAACCAATCAGATTACAGAGAAAACCCGCGCTTTCCACATACGCCCATCAAAAACTACGAACTTTCCAGAACTATATGCAGAAAAAGTGTTTAGAAAATATTAAATAATAAAATATCCACGACTTTAATTAATTAACCATATTTACGTGTACTGCCTGTTTCCTTGTTACCATAAACTGATTCAATATTTATCTCCAATTTCTCCATTAATATTCTCATACACACACTTTTCAAACGTGAGACTACTTGAATATTTATCAACTTCTATTTGTCAGCTCACTACCACATCTACCAAAATTTCACATACATGTACCTAAACAAAAAAACTCTAATTAAATAATATTAACTTTCAAATATTGCAATAAATGTTGAAACACGTCCACTAAATGTGTGGTCGTGTTCCATTTTTGAGTTATTCATTAACCTGAAGTATATCTGCATCAATAATAATGTCTATTAGTACGTTAATTATTTTTATTCTGTTTATTAATGATCAATGCCTCAAGTTTATATATGTTTCCACCCGTGTAATTGTACTTGCGTGTTCATGTGAATGTGGCAGGTTGTTTTTAACATTGACTGACTGCCGCGCAATGGCTTACAGTCGCCGCCTCACGCTTTAGGGCCTAGTTTACTTCAATTAAGAACGCATGGCTTCGTTTGTCATCTGCGCTGCTGTCAGCTGGGTGGCCAGGGACAAGCCTACTTGGCAAGATGGCGAGGTGGCCGCGTTCTTTGGTGAAAAACCCAATCTTGGACAAAAGGGGAGACAAGCCGTTGGAGCCGTTAAAGAGGGTATTACCTTCCTCAGGTAGAGAGGGTTGGTATACACAACGCTCTAAACGAGCTCTGTATGTGTTTTTAGCGCGCTCTGCATCCAGTGTGTAGTGGGGAAGGTTTTGGCGTGGCCTTAGAGCTTCACTCTTGCTGCAACCGTGGAAGTAAGTACTTCGTCGAATCATGCTGAGGGTAAGGCATGCTTTCTTTGTGATCAGGCAGTCTTGATTTATCAGTGATAGTTTGCTCAAGTAGTTCTTTCGCATTGCGAGGCAAAGTGCTTCCTAATCTACTGAACTCGAGTAATTCAGAGAAAATTTAGTACTTGCATTTTCATTCTGGTGATCATTTTGTGTCTGGTTTTTGTCAAGTTAGAATACACGTGTGTTAGTATGTTTAAGTTTTCTTGTAGTTTTTTAACAAATGTTTTCGTATCTGTATCCGCGAGTATGCTAAATATTTCTTAGATTTCCTCGTTTGGTTCCGTCTTTCCTGTCTTGTATGACCGATTGCACCACATGCTTTCGTAACGGTCGTTACTTCGGCTTTCAGCCATGCTTTAATTAATACTAGCTTTCTTCTGTTTGAATTCTTGCATGTGCTTTAGATGCTCAGTCTAAATTAATTTCTTTTGTAAATTCTGTGCAATTCCTCGTGGTTGCACACCACGTGGTACTTAAGAATAGTATGCCACTGCCCCCCTGAACATGAGTTTGTTTGGTGCATAGTAATTTTTAAATTTGTGCTTCAAGACACATACCATCTCGTCAAAACGCTTTGTTTGTCGCTACTATGAGCTGTTCCTACATGAGTAACGGTCGCAAGCATTTAATGTATCAAACCTCTGCTTTATAATTTCATGCCCCATGTTCCATGTTTAATTATCTATTCATTTATTTTTAACGTTGATTTTGTGTTAGTTAAAACGTTGGATGCTCTCTTAATGAGTGAACATTTAAATAAATTTCCGTTGTGCAAATACTGTGGCCACTCGCGAGGTAATGTAGAGCAACATTGAGCGTTTTAACTTGCATTTGCAGATCTCAACTGCCCAAGATCTTGCTTAAATAATTTAACAGGCTACTGTCACTTTTCTTTCTATACATTCACTTATTCATTTGAATACTGTCTTTCAAAGTTAATACTACGTACTGAGGATCCAAGACGGTAACAGATGTTGCGCTCTCGCACACCTGTCTCAGATCGACTCTCTGCTGCCCGCCGTAACGCTGTGGTCAGAGTGGCTCTGATATCGGTGGGTTTTACCGACGACCGACATCGGTGTAAGACGGCCGATCTTTTCAAGTCAAAACTCCAATATGGGCACGGTCACAGTGTAGCCGATCTCATCGCCCGAACGTACAGACTTTGGACGATGGTGAAATTCAAATCAGTATTTTTTTTTTCGGTCAATTCGACCGACGTTCGCACACAGTAGATACCGACTGTAAGAAACTGATACGTTTAGAGAACGAAAGAAAGAGATTGTGGCGCCCAGAAGACGATAAATATCACACTCGGGATATAGTTCGGAATCTATGTGCTGAAATTGCAGTTTATTCGAAATTGCAAGTTGGTTACATTTTTTATCAGAAATTTTAGGCTTAAATTATAACCTCAAAAAATGTGTTCAATTCTGAATTGTTGCGTATCTTAACTTTATTGTAGTGGCTCTGTTAAGCTATTGTGCATTTTGCTAATCGTGTATTAGCTGTACACAAATTATTCTTACTGCTCCTGGCATTCTTTAACAAGGTGGTGATTCCGTTCTATGAAGTGACCTGCAAATGTGGTGTACGTGTGCTCCTACTTTTCAGTGATTTCCACGTTCAATACGGTCTTATTCGAAACTTCACACTTGTCGTTCACAAATATAGGCCTACTGAATGACAGCCATTGAAGATTAGGCCTAATGTAAATTCATTTCGTTGTCATAATCGCATGTTTTTGAACAGCCTTAACTACGTTATTCATGGATTTAAAATACTGAAGAACTGCGCCTATTATTTATTTTTATACTTAACGTATTTCGAGATTTTGTCTCGCTTTTAGTACCTTTGTTTACATAAATACATCGTGACGTTCCCATGTGTGATTTTATGCAGCTCTTGCACAGTTGTAATCCTTTTGAGGTTACTGCAATGAGGGAAATCATACATAATAAATGTTGGTATGTTTTTATATACCAAATAGTACTGCGGTCCGTAATTGCAAGTATTATGTTTGCTTCATTACACTGGATATCAGAACACAAAAACTGTCACACTCGTAGGCCTAAGTCATAATTATTGTGTCTGGTATTTCGTGTAATGGAGAATAAAATACACACTCCATATTTGTTCTGTCTGATTTTCCGACCTAAATAGACAACTGCAGTGCAAGAGTGGCAGAAAATCACACATTGAAACGTCGAAAAAGTACTGTATTTACGTAAACAAATGCACTATACAAAGCGAATAAATCCTCATAATGCGTTGTGAGTAGCAATAAACATACATAACTGGTTTAGTTTGCATTATTTAAAGTATGGAGGTTAACTGGTGTATTTCTGCACAACTTCAAATAAATTCGCCGGCCGCGGTGGCCGAGGAGACTGAGGCGCTTCAGTCACGGTCTGCACGGCCACTACGGTCGGGGTTTCGGATCCCCCCTCGGGCATGGATATTTGTGCCGTCCTTAGTCTTAGTTAGTTCATAAGTAGTTTGTAAGTTTATGGACTGATGACCCCGTAGTTAAGTCCCATAGACTATACAAACATTTGAACATTTCAAATAAATTCAGCAGAACTGTAACATTGCTTGTCAAGGACACCGCGAAATATCATTAGAATCTATTAGAAATTCCTTTTTTACCGGTACCACATGTATTCGAAAAGCTTGTCTTGTAGTAGCAATAACTAAGGGCAGTGTACACAATACTCGCCACTTTATTTTTTCGAGAAAGATTAAATAGCACATTTGTAGGCACTCAATGACTTTATTAATAGCAAAATCCACGTTGTAGCATTCACTTCCAGGCATAAAAGTTGCTGTGGAATCCATCGCACTCCAGGAAGTTGAAGTGTAATATATTTCACACAGAGAATATATTCTAACTTAACAACCTAACCTAACCTTCTCCTTATATCCCCCCCCCCCCCCCCCCCCAAGTGACAAACTGTATCGGATGCAGTGTGACCACGCCGTCTGCCGACGTTTTCAGTCGACCTCGGGCGACGGCGTCTGACGACGGTTTGTAAAAATGTTCAAATGTTTGTACAGTCTATGGGACGGAGTCATCAGTCCCTAAACTTATGAACTACTTACGAACTAGGACGGCACAAATATCCATGCCCGTAGTGGCCGTGCAGACCGTGACTGGAGCGCCTCAGTCTCCTCGGCCACCGCGGCCGGCACGACGGTTTGTCGGTGCCACTGTGAACACAGCCTTACTTATATCTTAAATACGGGGCGCGTCCTGAAAGTAAGTTCCGTTTCAATTTATCTCCGCTGCAGCGCTGCGACTGCAGTTCCGCACATGCGCTGTAGACGATGCGTATCAAGGAGAAGAACGTGCGCCATTTGGAGATCGCTGTCAGTTACGTACGCTTTGTTGTTCTTGTTCGAAATGTCGGCGTTGATTGAAACTCCCGCCGCCTGTGAAATCAGGTCGGTGATTCGGTTTCTGAATGCTAGGAAAGTGAAATTTATCGGCTAATTTGCGATGTTTACGGACCAAATGCGATGAGTGATTTGATGGTGAGAAGATGGGTCTGACAGTTCAATGGCGGGCGTAGTGATGTGCACGATGAAGAACGAAGTGGGCGTCCACCTTTGGTTACAAAAGAGCTGGTTCACGCGATTGATGACAAGATCCAGGACATCTCAAGTCTTTCCTTGGCGGTCATCACTTCACCAATGACGACGAGCTGAAAGAAACTGTTTCCAACTGGTTGAAGACACAGGCGGCAGATTTCTATGAGGAAGGTATACAAATCCTGGTGCCACGCTATGACAAATGCCTGCAAAATTTCGGCAGTTATGTGGAAAAGTAGTTTAAGAGTTGTAGAATTTTGTGCAATAAAAAATTCTTCTGTATCTGTGTACAATTTCATTTTATTACCAAACGGAACTTACTTTCTGGACGCGCCTCGTACATACAGATACAGGGCATTCCATAGCCGCTATGCTACATACTGTCATGTACTACGTCCCTCTCCGACTTCCAAGCCGCAGCGGAGTAGCCGAGCGTATTAAGGCACTATGCTCCGATGCACGAGGCCGTTTCCTGTCGGGGGTTCGAATCCTCCCTCGGGCACGGACGTTTGTGTTGTCTTTAGTATAAGTTCATAAGTAGTTTTTCTTTTTTCTTTAAAAAAATCTTTGTTCTTTATTGATACTAAATGGGTCCTATTTTAATACAGTTCTTTTCAACTTTGTTTTATTAACTACATTATACACTGATTACTGACTTATCTTAAGTTTGTTTCGTTTTTTGCTGTTTCCATTTTGCTAATGTTGGGGTTATTTGTGTGGAAATCCTCTGTTTGTTTGGTGTTGTGTCCGTGCTGTTGTTGTGCAGTGTTTACAGGTGTGTCAGAAGATACAAACCTACTGTTCTGTGACCGGTGTTCGCCGAACTAATGCTCCTGGCGCTGGGCTGGCCCTTTACTCTGCAGTACTTTGTGTTGGTGTCCTATTTGTGTTCCTACATCTAACTTATATCTAACTTAAAACTAGCGTCGTATCCGGTTTTGCTGCATCCAGTCCTCCTGATCCAGGGTGCGGCGGATTCCGGCCATCACTGCCGGCCATTCCACACCCCGGCAGCACGGCTCTGGTGCAGCTGTCACATCCTGGAAAAGACTAGACTTGGTTCAGGTATTCATCTCTGATGAAGTCGGAGATGACGTTTCTCATTTCATTGAGGATGTTAAATGTCTCTTCTGATTTTAATAGTTGTATTGTATCTGTGTGTTATCAGGTTTTCACATGTGGGGCACTCAAACACGACGTGTTCTGGTATGCCTTCTGGGTTACCACAGTCACACCGTGGAGTAGACCGTTTTCCAAATCGACATAGGTATGTCGGGTACGGGCCATGGCCAGTGAGAAAATGTATAAGTCCTCGGATTGGATTGAAGTACGCCACCTGCAGCCTCTCCCTGACATCAGGTAAGAAACGGTTAGTTCTTCTCCCCATCTCCTCCCGATCCCATAGTTCTTGCCACAGCTGAAGTTCCCTTTGTTTCACTGCTGCTTTACCTTCTGCCTGTGTGCCCAAAATATCCTCCACCTTCTGCATATTCCCTTTCTTAATCCAGTATCCAGCAGCCAAACCTCTTATTCTGATATTAAGAGTCCCATCAATACCAGGAGAGAGCTGCCTGGGGAGGTACAGTATGCTCCAATGGAGAGCAGCAGGAGAATTCTTTGTACCGTTCTCACTGCCATGGCAGGCGCCATCCCGGTGAGCCTGTGAGTTCAGCTGCCAGATCCGTAGCCTATTATCGACGTCAGTATGCTATTGTGGTAGAGTTTGATGAGGTTGGGTGGGAGATGAAATCTCCGGTGCCCAATCCCAGCAAGCCTGTTCAAGGCTACCATTGCCCGATCAGCCACTGCGTCGATATGAACCGCGGAATTCCGCGCTCATCGAGAATCACGCCCAGATATCTGGCCTGACTTCTGCGAATGACTGGTACATCATTTATTCGTACTGTGGGATTTCTGATCAGATTCCCTTTGAGAAGCAGGTATGTAGACTTTGCTGGAGCTATTGACAATTTAGTTCTTTGGCACCATGAGGTGAGGATGTTAACTGCCCAGGAGATCCGCGGTTCGAGATCCTCTCGGCTCTTGGCGCCAGCCATCAGGAGGAGGTTGTCTGTGTAGCATGTTACCTTTAGCACATCTGGGCTGTTTTGCATCTCATGGGCAAGGGATCCATATTTATGTCCCAAAAGAACGGCCCCAGGACAGACCCCTGAGGACGCCTCTTGGTAATCTCCTTGCTCATGACTCCACTAGGCGATAATAGCCGAACCTCCCTTCCGACACAGTAGTCCCTGAGACAACCCAAAAACGGCCCTGGGTACTCAATCTCTTGGAGAGAAGAGCGAAGGATACCAGAGGTTGTCAAAGGCACCGCTGATGTCCACCACGATGCCAACTACATATTTGTGGGGGGTGGAGCTGCAGACCTCAGCCGCTACGGCGATTGCGACGCATACAGAACGCCCCGTGTGAAAGCCAAATGTCCTGTTACTCACACCACACAAAATTCGGTGTGCTTCCATTCTCCCAGCCAGAAGTCCCTCAAGTGACTTCCCTAGTACATAGAGGAGGCATAAGGGCCGATAGGACTTGGCAAGCGCCGGATACTTATCAGGCCCCTTCTTGATTATGACAATGTTGGCCTTCTTCCAGGGGGCGGGGAACCTCCTCTGCCGAAGACACTCGTTGTGCAGTTTCGTCACTTGAGGGACGATTTGGGGGTGAGATACTGTACCACCTCAGATGTGCTCCGGTCTGGCCCTGGGGCTTTCCCTCTTTTTAGATTTTGGAGTAGGGGTAGACCAAGATGTTATTTACATAAGGCTGGAGATCACTGGCTCTGATCTGACCTTGTAGTTAGGTGTCAGTTGCTGGTTCATCATCAGGGAGTAGAGCCCGGAGCAGGATCTCAGCAG
Organism: Locusta migratoria; assembly: GCA_026315105.1. Taxonomy (NCBI): domain Eukaryota; kingdom Metazoa; phylum Arthropoda; class Insecta; order Orthoptera; family Acrididae; genus Locusta; species Locusta migratoria. The sequence goes on along the minus strand of CM048751.1, from coordinate 220,302,202 downwards.
TCTCCTGCCAAGTATCCGTGCACCGGTTCCCATCCCTGATCGTTGTCAAAACCATGGGCGACTTGATTTTGTCACTGATCAACCTGCAGGGCATGCCCCAGGGGTCAGTGACAAGTTGAGTCTTTACATACTGCTCCCAACTATTCAGTCGTGTTCTTTGTAGCTCTTTAAAGAATAGATCAACTCCCTGTAGTTTTGGAGCTAGTATTGCTTACGTAGCCAAACCACGCTCCTTTGGTAGCACCTTCTCGCCTCCCTGACAAACTGTCGCAACCTCTGCAGCTCAGCAGACCACGGCGAGGGGGAGACCGCAACGGCCCTCTTCCTGAATGGTATGGCCAAGCCCATTGCACAAGTTATACTGGCAACCAGATCCTGAGCGCAACTATCGATGTCCAGATCACCGCCGGCCGCGGTGGCCGAGGTGACTGAGGCGCTCCAGTCACGGTCAGAACGGCCACTACGGTCGGGGGTTCGAATCCCCCCTCGGGCATGGATATTTGTGCCGTCCTAGTTTGTAAGTAGTTCATAAGTAGTTTGTAAGTTTAGGGACTGATGACCCCGTTGTTAAGTCCCATAAGCTTAACAAACATTTGAACATTTTTTTGAACCAGATCACCCTCCGGGAATATCGGCACGTTACACACTGTCTCCAGACGCTGCCAATCAGTCTTGTTGTAATTTAGTTATCATTCCCATCCTGCTTCCCAGCCACCCTTGTGCCCTCTAATGTCAAAAGTGATCAGGTTGTGACCACTGGTGGTTAGCTTATCATGGACTCTCCAGTTTGTGACTGAACTGTGGAATCCTGTTCGTTAAGAAGGCAATTGACGATCGTACCCACGCCAGCTCAAGCTATCACATTTTTAGAACCAGGGCACGATTGAGTTGTTGTGGACCAGTTCGCAGTTAGAAACACGGGTACACCAGTACTCCCTTCCTGGCATTAGGAATGGAACTGATCGGCCGTCTTAATCACACCACCGCATTGGCACCGCTCATGGGAGGATGTTTATATGTTTGTGCAGTTGTGTGACATCCGTAAACAATCTAAGTCAGTGTGTTTCAACCTTTTTGAGTTCTCGACCCCCTTTCCAAGTAAAAATATTCGACGTTCCCTCCCCCCGACTCCGCCCACACCGCACTGTATCATAACTATGTGTGTGAATTCAAAAATACCGAATTTTACATTTCCTTCTACTGATAAAACATTATTGTAAAAAAAAAGGTACAGTATTTTTCATTAAATGGTGCAGATTTTAGTCTATTTTTCGGAATGGTACACATTATCCTATTTTTTCATTAAATGCTTTTAAAAAATATGTTTTGCATGACGAATGTTTCACGTTGCTGATAAGATTCGGAAGCGAATTATGCTCCCACTGTATAGCCAATTTCTAGAGAAGTAGAGTTTTTTTCTTTTTTTCGAATTTCTCAAAGTTGCTTATTGCCTCTCGTTAATTTAGCTATCGATATGTTCCCGAAAACGGTTTTCAGACTTTTCTTTTATTCATGGTTAACGTGAGAGTATTTATTGTAAAAAGGCTGTTCTGTTCAAATCAGAATTAATGATAACTAGAAATTACGTAATTATGGTATAAAAAATTTCAATTTACTTCGACAATTGTAGTTTTGCGGAAACCCAAGTACCAACACGTGCACTTCTTTGGTTGTTTTATTGTGCAATAGGTTAAAAAATACTGATCTAAAAAGCTGATGGAACATCAGTGTTCATAAGACCTTAAAACCAAGATGATGGAACATCCTTTTTTATGTGTGTACATTCGGCATGTTACTACTGTTGCGTACCTATGCTTACATTCCACAACATACTGCTTGTGTGAGAAGAGAAACATGTAAATTTGACCGACTGTAGATTGTTTACGGTGAGACCATGAAACCGACTGCATTGTGTCAGCAGCCACAGTGCCGAACTAACTTTCCGCCTTCGTCAGATATCGGCCGTTGACGTTATCAGTCGATGTTGATGCTGCTCCGACTGCAGCCCACCGCTTGTGTGGGCCAGTAGAACAATATACCCGTCTGCTCCCATCCACGCCACAGTGCTGACAGCTTGGCTCACGTCTGCGTGAAGTGTGTTAGCGACATGAAAGGCGGTGCCCGCACAGACTCCCTAATTACCGGCAGCACACACAGTCGCAGGGGCGTCACGCGCAGCGAGTGTCTGCCGATCAAAGCGGACAAAGTTGCCAGTAGTTAACGAGCTCAGCAGCCGGCTCGGGTTGCCCGTACTGAGGAGGAACGACAGCCTTTTCCGCCACAGCTGAAACCGTAATGACGAATGGGAGCTGCGTATCCAGGAGATAGGCGATTCGTCCCGACGGATATAGTGCAGCATGTCCGCCGATACGGGTCATTTCCTGTGATCAAAAGAAGAGCTAATGGTAGCTGTTACACCGCCCACTCTCATACTAATAGCCCACGACCGTTTCTCATACGAAGCCGTCCAAATGTACCTAAAGCCCTCTCCTCTACAACTACCAGAGAGTAAAGCTATTAACTGACCCTGATTGTCTGGGAAAATGCATCAGCTCCGGAGAAATAATCCGATACATTTAGTGGATGATTTAGTGGATGTTATGACCGAACCGTTGCTGCACTGTAACCTCTTACAACAATGATCACTGAAATAAAAAAAAAAATTGAAAAATAAATTAAACCGTTCAAAATGTGAAACAAACAATGTAAAAATTATAAGTTATAAAAGTCTAATAATGGAAAGTCCAGGTTGGAATTAAACAATATAATAAGGACAGTGAGACACACCAAAGACGTAACAAACAGCTGATACAAACACATAAAAAAGACACACATACAACAGTTAAGCTATCGACTATGGTCTCCTTCAGAATATAGAACACGCTTATATGCCCGTGCTTCACAACGGTTGTTAAAGAAGGGTCTGTGTGTCATGGCTTTTTAGGGCTCTGGACCTCAGTCAGTTTTAAACATAAACTATATGTAAACTCGAGTGCTTACTTATCCTGCACACTCGTAGTCCACCTCCCCTTCCCTCCTGTCTCTGTATCCATATATTTCTCTCCCATCTGTCTGTTCGTTTCCTCCTTTCTCTTTCGGCAACGTTTTTTAAAAGGTTACCCTCTGTCATGTACCATACCAACATTTATGTACCCAGTTACCTTCCTCTTGGTTTAAAAGTCATGTGTGCAAAAATTAATCAAGATCGAAGTAAAACTATGCATTTCGTTAAAGGACGCAAATTAAGTATCCTCAACCATGCAACAACCGAAATTTTATACAGACAGTGACATTCCTCTTGTCTTTAAGCTCAGACATGCAAAATGTAATCAGTATCGGAAAAAAATTATAGATTTGTATGCAGTAAAAACAGGGTCACATTGAAAAACTTCGTTGTTCACAAATTTTCCAGTTTTAATTCATACAACCCTAGTTCGGTGAATAGCGAAAACAACCCAAAAAGATCTGTGAAATCGGTCGAGCTGCTCTCAAGTTATGGCGCGACTAAGGTATTCAGGGATACATTTTTATGTTGCAAGATACCCTCCCCCATGCACCGAATGAAACTTCCTCTTGTATTGAACGTCACGCAAAATTTCGTGAAGATGGGAATGAAGCTGAAGCTTTCGTCAGTCTGTATGAAAAGTATCCTCCCCCTTGCACCTTAATTCTCTCCTACGGAAAATACTTTCATAACTGACGACTTCTACCTATAAACTACATACCGGCAAAATTTCAGCTTCATAGATGCATGACAAATTGTAGCGTCATGCCAAACGCCGTAATTTTACTGCATGAACACCGAAAATGTAAGCGAGAAACTTTTATCCTTTGATCATTTTGCTATGGTTGTCAGCGAGAAAAAGTTTCCCAAAGGTTCGAAATTATGTTTAAAGTTTGTTGCTAGTCGCAAAATGCTCTCCTTCGCAGTGGACTGATAAAGTCACAGTAACACATGCCGCAAAACGGGGAAGTTTTTATTGTTCATGACGTCATATCTGCTGAACTATCGGTGCTATCGCAAAATCGTTTCTTAGCTGACGTCTACTACCTACAAACTATATTCCTGCCAAATTTCAGCTTCATAGGTGAAGTAGTTTTCGAGATTTCTGATTAGTCAGTGAGTGAGTGTTTAGTTTTTAAAAGTAATTGATAACGGTTGCCAGCTCACTATTTGAGCAAAATATTTCGAGGGAAAATTAATTGCAAATTTTAATTAGTGATTAATTAATTAAATGAATGGCCAGAGATGGGACCTAGCCTACGCTGGTAAAGCACAGAAACACAAAACACAGTCAGCGAATTGTACCAATGTTAAATGAAAACATCATTAAATTGGATTATTGGAAGTACTCGGCAACAAGAAGTCAATAGTTTCCCTACAGCGTCTACAACTGCTGCAAAATGCGCATACGATTGTAATGCTTATTCCTTTCAGTTCGAAATTCACAGAATTTGTTAAAAGCTTTTGTCTAGTTCAATAAATGCTTTCATTGAAATAAAAATTACTACTATTTAATTAATTAAGCTGGTTGCCAGGAAAGCGAAATCAGAAAATTGTTTGGTATATATTATTTCGAGATATTTCCATTTGACTGTAGTATTTACTTTGCTACTTAAATAAAGTGATGTTCTTCATTTATTCTGGGTATGAGGTGCGCCTGATATGCAAAACACTATGTTTTTTATTCTTTTACCCAAACATGTTTCTGCATCTCTGTGCCATCGTCATTTAGTTTATTTATTGTCATTATACACGCAGTAGACCCTTTGTGGATCAAGTGAGGCTTCTACAGTTCTTCCTGCGATTTGCCCACGAGACCTTCATTTTCTCGCTTATGGGTTTCTTTCTTTCTTCCGTCCACTTTGTGCCCTTTTTTTTTTTTTTTTTTTTTTTTTTTTTTTTTTTTTTTTTTTTTTTTTTTTTTTTTTTTTTTTTTTTTTTGCTGGACTTCCCACTTGCCTACTTTGCTTCTGTAAATCTTACGGTCTGCAGTGTTCTGAATGGTGAGTTGAGCTTCAGTAAGGTCTCTTCGTTCTAGTTCGGTTCATGTCACAGATTTAAGGATTTCAGTGGCTGTGAGAATCTGGCGTGTGAGTCTATACTCAGGGAGTCTTTGTATGTGCCCATAGAATTTTATGCGTCTTTATCTACTGTCAGCAGCAATATTTGAAAACTTCTCAGGAGTTTTATTGGTTTGCTATCTATATCCAGCTTCAGTTTTTCGTGGTCGAAGGATTTTCCTAATGATCTTTCGTTCTTCTTTTTGTAGTAGCATTTTCCTATGGAGTGACAAGGTTTCTGGTTTATTTCATTATTTACGGTTTGGTTTTACATTAAGTGGTCTTGTAGGACAGTTTTGAAATAATTAGCGCTACCATTGCCTAATTATTTAAAAGCGTCTCACAAGCCCAGTTAATGTAAAACCAAGCCATAAACAAATATATAAACCCACTCGTGATGGCAGAGAGGTGTGGAACATGATTGGATCAAAGTAAATAATAGTTTTTTGCATATGAAGTGGAGCTCATACCCAGAATTTTTGACTGAAAACACGGCAATCACAAGAGCTGCACATAACAAATTTTGAACAATACTTTTACTTCATATTATTCAGAAATAATTAACTGTTATTAACAATTACTTATACATCATTAGTCGATAATTTAACCCTTTACTTGGAACACATACCATTATCGCAAAAAGGCGCCATGGGTTTATAATAAAGCTACTAATTTTTTGTGGCAGTGCAGTTGTTGTATTCTGCATTATGTCTCAAAATAAGTCCTTTTTTCGTACAAATCCCACAACAATCCCAAAATTTTCATTTTGGCCTATAATCTAGTATGTGAGCTAATCTGTCACATCGTACATCTTTCACTGTTACAAGAGGTGCTTTGTCCATTCCATGGTGGTCTATCAGAACTCCTCTTCCCAGTAAACATCAGTCCATTTGCAGTGTGACAGACAAGAATTCGTCAATATTTTTTTCATTATATCTCGGGTTTCTCTTATGATTATAAGCAGTTTTCCTTTTATAAGAACAAAATAGCACCTTAAAATCGAAAGAAATAGTGCACTGGTCATTTATGCTTGCATTGTCTGCTACAGATTCAGACATTTTACAAACTTTTCGGACTAGACAGTGGAACATGAATGTAAAAGAGAGCATAAATGTTGATTGTCTCTACCCTTGGCCATACGATAACGAAAACAAAGATGTTGGAGAAAACTGTGAGCAATTTTGATGTTGTTCTTTAAAGGTTTAAATCACTATTGATTAAGTCATAGTTGATAAGAATTCTTGGGAAAGTGGTGGAAATTAATTTGCTCAAATGCTTAGACACTGTTTTCCTAATCAGCAATTAATTAATTTAAGAAAATTATCTTAATGATCAAAAATTAATTAATCATTATTGACCGACTCCTGTGTCTTACTGTTCAAAAAAATTTTAGCACTAACAACAAATAAAGACTAAAATTATTATTCTCACACTTAAACTGGCAAATTAATTAACTTCTTTTACTGGCACTTATTAAGGTTAGCTTCGGAGCAGTAATCGAAAGGATGAGAGTCTTGTTGCTTACTGTCTCGTGTAAAAGGCGTAATCACATTTAACATCTTGACAGGTCTGTTATTGAGTTGGTTCAGCACTATACGGTGGTTAGACGAATAGCTTACTTTAAGGAGACGTCACAAGGCGTAAATTCGACAGTCGCGCCATAGCGTCAACTCTAGCTAGCTATTACTATATGTTTACTATAAATTTATTGCACAGTAAATTAAAATCTCGCAAGACGCAGTTTATTGATCATTTCATGCAACGTTCAGGAAAAAATGAAAACTGGCCAAAAAAAATTGTTTCTGAGATTAAAATAATTTTCTAATTCACAGATCATTGTGGTTATAGTAACTGTCTCATTCCAGGGAAATTCATAAAACATTTTTCTGTTAAGATTTTTGGGGACGATAAAGAATAAAACATGGTAAAATAATTTCACAGCAACTTGTTTTTGAAAATGAAGCTCCTTTTATGACAATAACCCATATTTACATGCATTTACTAATTAAACATAAAACATTACGGTATGGAGTTTCTTAATTGACATTTCAATACGAGAAATGCAGTTCAAATAAAAGTAAAAAAAGGAAGTTGGTGACTGAGATATTTGAAGTTGTCACACCAGTATCTGCAGTGTAAACTGCTACAAACTGGTCGACAATTGGCCTTAATAACACATAGGTGGATTTATATATAAGTGAGCTCAAAAATGTTCAAACTCCATCTTTTATTGTTACGTAGCTGATACCTGTCCCGTTCCCTCAGTTGATTGTTATATTAATATGAGGATATTTATTTACGTGAACCATCTATGCAACTGATATTAAACAAATTCTTTTTCGATACCCTTTTCGGCTTTATTTACAGGATATCTGCAGTGGCCTGGAATATACATGCTAATTTTTCGCAATATTTCTTTATGGAAGTTTATGTTATAAGTAGTTCTGGCGATTTTTGCACGTCTGACTAACGATATTTTTATTATATTACAACTTACATTTTCCGTTGATGTTGTTCTATGTGTGTTGTTTGTTCCCACAGGTTGGTTGCTTTTCTTCCTTCCTTTATCTCATTGTGATGTTGCTTTCCGGCATCAGGCACATGCCATTTAGTTTTTGTGGTATTGTTATTTAGTATGCTGTTGTCAACTGTTAATGTCTCTTTTGTTATTGTTACCAACTGTTAATGTGTGTGTGTACTATCTTTCCTTGCTTTATGTCTTTGCCCGTGTGTGTGTGTGTGTGTGTGTGTGTGTGTGAGAGAGAGAGAGAGAGAGAGAGAGAGAGAGAGAGATGTCAGAGGGGGATTTGTGTGTTTCTCTGGCCTCGTTATATGGTTTCATTTTCTTATATTTAGACTAAATACACATATATATTCCTGATTGTGTGTACGTGTTTTTACAACGTATACTGCTTCAGTATCCGTCTACAAGCACGAAAAGAAGTACTAACAACTGTATACCCTACTTCTGAAGAGCTCTCGCATTCATTCAAATAGTTAATGTCACTCAATTTCTCTTAACTGGACATTTCAGAATGTAGAAATATCTGCAGATTGACTTCATCATAAAATAAGTTCTTATTTAAAGTCTTTTTTAAGTTACACCTCATGTGGATACGAAATGCAAAAGAAATTCGTAAATAACTTAATAGGTGAGAGAGTGTGTGTGTGTGTGTGTGTGTGTGTGTGTGTGTGTTGTACTTAGCATAAGGTAGTTCCAAGGTTTGTGAATCTACGGACCAATGACATTGATCTGTTTGGTCCATTAGGTTTGCAAAAATACGAACATTTGATCACTTGAGGTTCAGCGGCTTGCAGTTAACGCAATTAAATTCGTTGAAGAGTGTCAGAAGGATTGACCGTGCCGGTTCAAAAGGCGAAGGAAGGTGCTGACAAAATGTTAAAGTTGAGCAAGAGGATGGTTTCCAAATTACGGAAAGAAGGACATGATGCCGAGCAGAGTGGAACTCGCGTTTCTACGCCGAAGAAGAAAAAGAAGAAGAAGCAAGAACCTCACAATGATCGATGAAAAATGTATTATCAGGCAGCAATTTCAGCGGTATTACGACAATATAAAGAAATGCCAACTTTGCGAAAACTGCACAACTTTTTTCGAAGCTAGCAAGGAAACCGTTAGAAAAATTATTTTGTATATGGTATTTCGTTTTAAAAGATGCCAAAATAAACGTGTTGTTTTGTGCAAACGAGAGGACATTGTTGCTAAAAGGGCTTACTTTCTCAGGATTTTACGTAAAAATCTAGCATCAGAATCAAAGCGACCAGTGGTTTACTTAGGATGAAACATGGATTCACACGCATTATACTGTAAATAAATGTTGGCAGAGTGATAGTGTGCGAGGAGTGCTGTCAAACAAAAGTGCCGGTCACCGTTTAATTGTTGTTCATGCAGGCGGAGACATTGGTTTCATTCCGGGTGCACTTCTCATATACGATTCAAAAACCAAAACGACCGGTTATCACTCAGAAATAGATAGCGAAAACTTTACGTTGTAACCCAACTTATGCCAGGCTTACCTCCAAGAAGTATTATTGTTTTTGATAATGCTCCATATCACAATAAACAAGAGAATAAACCGCATTCCTCTAGCTCTCTAAAAAGTGAAATACAATCCTGGTTGACCAACAACATACGTTATGACTCCGACCTGTGGAAAGCCGAACTTCTGACACTAGTTTCAGGGCACCAAAAAACGTCTCCTGTTTATTGTATTGATAAAAGCTTGCAAGAGAATGGATTTGCACTCATCCGACTGACTCCGTACCATCCGTACATGAATCCCATCGTATCACTCTGGAATATTGTAAAAAATAAAATCCGTACTCAGAATATCTCAAGCGTTTCGCTCTCGGAGCTGAAAAAAAAATTACAGCTGATGTTTTTGCTGCTGTGACATTAGAAGATTGGAGAAGGGCAGTATGTCGTGTAGAAAAAGTGTGCGAGGACTATTGCAGAAGAGATGCTCTGATCGATGAAGAAATAGAAAAAATAAAAATGTCAGTTGGGCTGGATTCAAGAGAATCGTTATCGTCAGCGACCGAATCGACAGACGACGAATCGACAGAGACAGCTGAGGAAGACGAGCCGGCCGCTGTGGCCGAGTGGTCTGCGGCGCGCCAGTCACGTTCTGCACGGCCACTACGGTCTGGGATTCGAATACCCCCTCGGGGCTGGATATTTGTGCCGTCTTTAGTATTAGCTAGTTGATAAGTAGTTTGTAAGTTTAGGGACTGATGACCCCGTAGTTAAGTCCCATAAACTCTACAAACATTTAAACATTTGAACAAGACGAGATTAGCATGGAAGGTCAGTAACAGACACTGCCAGCGAACCTTCGTGAACAGCTGAGGTAAGATACTGCTGTCAGGAATATATTCTAGAATCAGTATTCTAGTTATTCTTTTTAACTGAAATTTATTTTCAGTGCTGTTCATTGGAAGAAGTACTTTGTTTTGGTTACTAGCTTTGACTTTACACCTTCTGAGTAGTCACAATGTCTTTATCCAATCGGAATACTTCTAGCCATCATTGGTGTTGAACATGCTTGACTGCAGTAATGTTCAACCAATGATTGCTTCACAATTTTTTTTTCATGATGTGAGAAGAATAAAACACTCGGAAACCGCCATTGAAAGGGTTAATAAAATCGATGCAGATTTAACATCTAACCACAGCATCGAACATTCCATTCGAATTTCCAAATTAGATTTAGTCTTCCGCAAAATTAATCTTGAGTAAACAAGCAGTGGCCCACTCACAAGAGTACTGGATCGTGCATGTACGACAAACTGCCCCCCCCCCCCTTTCTCTGTTTCTCCGGCGTAAACATGACGGTGCTGCCACCGTCGCGAGATTACCACTTGGCTTTGCAGAGTAATGCCGTATGTTTGTGACACGCAGCGTTAATTGCGCAGCGGTGACACCGGTGGATGTAGCGACTGGTCATGATGCTGTGTTTAAAACAAACTAGAAGAGAATGATGGGCACTCGTCACTAAAGCATGATTATCAATTTTAAATTACTTTCGCTTTCGAGCAGTCCAACAACAAAAGTAACACTAATTACATTATGAAATGATGGTATTGGTATGCCATTGTCACAACCTGCTTTCCTCCAAGCATGCAACAAAGTAGGCTTACACTTTGGTGCAGAAAATTAGCTGTAAATCACAGACTGGAGTTTGATGGTGTAATAACTGTCACGTAACTTTTGGAATTCTTTGCTCCGGTTTCATCAAAATCCCGCATATTTGATTAGAGTACTAACTGAGCACTATCGAGTGAGTAGATATATGACACTTGCATTATTGTAATTAAATTAAGCAGAGCGCACTAATGGTGTCTCATTGGTTAAATTGGCAACGTCATGGCCAATGACGCATCGCGCGTATGTGTGATATCTTGCCGGTATCTTTTCAGATAATGGCACATTATAGGAAAAAAAACAGTAAAACTTAATCAAACAACAACGTTCTTGTTCCAAATTACTGGCAATGTACCATGACTTCACCTACTTAACGAATTAATTGGAGACTGATACTTTACACTTGATCGAGGAAAGCTACTTCGTCTAATGTTATACTTTTATCGCCCTTACTGAAACGTAGCTTCTACTACATTCAATACGGTGCCAAAAGACTGGGGTTAGCTAGACTTAGAGACACAGACGGCAGTGGTATCACGTATAAAAAGGCGGTCATTGACAAAACTCTCATTTCTAGCCCGGTGATTCATGGACTTTCGATATGCATACATAGAGAAGGTACGGATTTTTAATCACACAAATGCTAGCTCATGACTGTACAGTTGTAGGGTGGTCAATTATTTGTTCATTTATTTTCTCTCTAAATGGTGCTTTTATCTGTGCTGTGTGTATTGGGAGTAATTTGCTAGTTCTGTTTTTCCCAAAACTTATTGTTGCATGTCATAAGGGTGTGCCTCAGAATGTATTGGTTGTTGAATCTGCAGTATGTGTCTTGGGTCACAATTTTCTCGTTGTTCTTGGGAACTGTATTCGTTAGATGTTAAGCGCTGTCGCTGCCTGCGGAAGGCAGAACTGGGTTGGCGTTGTCATGAGAGGCTGGTCTCTAGCGACAAGTTTATGGGGGCAGTTTGCGAGGTGGGACCTTGAAAGGAGTACGCAAAATAATTTTCACTTAATTTTTGCCTGTCATACAGCCTTGAGCATGTTTTATTACAAAAACCTAAGCTATAATTCTGTAGAAAACAAATTTAAATAATATTTTGTACCATTTCATTAATCGATTTAACATACTGTACTTAATTTCATATCTGTGCTGTAAACCAAAGACTTTGTTTTATCTTTGGAGTATGCCTTACTCTCGCAGTTGTTGCGTTTAAAGGAGTCGGAGTGTGACCTTCGTGAAGGAGAGTCGATGTCTGATTATGGTGGAATTGAGTCGATGAGTAGTTCAAATGTTCAAATGTTTGTTAAGCTTAAGGGACTTAACTACGGGGTCATCAGTCCCTAAACTTACAAACTACTTATGAACTACCTTATACTAAGGACGGCACAAATATCCATGCCCGAGGGGGGATTCGAACCCCCGACCGCAGTGTCGATGAGTAGTAGTCGTGGAACTGTCGGGTTAGCCTGTCTGTGCGTTAGACTCGAAGAGTAAAAATTCAGATAGTTTTGAAGAGTCGCAGCCAAGTCTGCAGATTGTAATTTTTGTATGGAAATTAATTTGTCTCAAATAACGTAAACTTGTACTTTTCTATCGTTATGTATGGTACCCTCTATTTGAACTATTGTAGTTGGTGTTTGGTTTATTGCTAATGAATACTGTTCAGTGCAGCTTGCATTTATCATTTAACCCTGAGTCATTTTACCAGTTCCTCGTTCCTTTCACCAATTTGAATTGCTATCCGTTCTGACCATTGTGTTTTATGATAGTGCTGCGCAGTTATTGTGTTTGTAAATTTATGTGCTAATTAGAACAGTTCAGTGTAGGGATTTTGTCATGATCAATTGGTCTGTTAATGAGAGCAGTAAAGTTCATAGTTAGAGAATTTCTTAGTCTTAATGAAAGTTCAAATTATTAAGTCTGTCAATGTCAGTAACTGTTGAAGTGATTTGTCTGATCAGACACGTAATGAGATAAGAAATATTTGCAGTGAGTGATACTTGAAACCATTACCAGATTAGTAGGATTTTTTTCTTTTATTACGCTGAATAAGTATGTTAATTATTGTTCATTATCAAGTGCAGTGATTTTTGGTATCTAATTAATATCAAATATCTTTGTTTGACATCCTGTTTATTCAAGTAACAAAATTATCACTGTAGTAGTACGCTCTTTCTGTTGGCTCTCGCAGTCGAATTGTGCATGCATAGTCTGGCTACTGGTATATGGTGCACGATAACAGATCTGAATTTTTCATTTGATCACATTCTTTCTCACACACGAGATTAATGTGTAGACAACTTACGAGTTTAATTACTGTTAATTTATTAACCACTGTACAATTTAAAGTGTTATCCGTTGCGCATCAAACAAAACCACGTTTACGTAAGATCATTGCATTCCATGTCAGTTGCAATTTATTCTAATAGGGCAAAGGAAGGTACTAAGTCTCATTGCTTAGTCAAATTATTTTGTAACCAAAACCACAACAGAACATTTTTTTGTAATTTTCGCGGGGACAGTCTCTTAACACAAATTGTGACACGCTCGCTCCCAGACATTTACTACTTTTAGCATCCTTTCAAACAAACACACACTACTTTTAACCTATCTGTCACTACCTGAGGTGGCTTCCCTTTTAGCTAGCGGGCAGTGTGGGCCACCTTCCGCGGGATTCCTATCATCACGGAGCCTCTTAGTGTACGGCTCTGGGGAGGTTATCTTCTAAGTATCCGTTAGCCTTCCCTGTCTGCAGAATTACAGCCGGGGGCTGCCTCAGACCACGTTGTTTTAGAGTGATATACCTTTCTGGCGTCCTGTAGAATTTCGGCGATCAATGGAGTCTTCTCTTGAGTCCCCTTTCCTGGCTATTCGGGCTACGAGCTCGCTAGATAAGACTTTAAATTCCTTTTAGGGCAAAAGGCTGGGAAACGAGAGTCGTGAGGAATTTTCGAAAGGACGGTTGACTCAGGTGGCATCCTCTGGAGGTGATGCGATTGGCTCCGTATGTGTAGGCGACAGATCTAACTATCTGTCATAGCTGCCCGTTCACCTCATTGGCCGGAGGTTAGAGCTCTCCAGTAATAGGTATATCGAGTTTAGGGAGGGGGTGACGCCCAGTTTTCGCGTGGGCAGACGAAGAGTCGATGGACTTGTCATGTAGGCTCCGGCTAGGTCGGACGTTTTCTTTTAGATAGGACCTGAAGAAACTTCCTGGCAGATTAAAATTGTGTGCCGGAAGAGGGACTCGAACCTGGGATCTTTACCTTTCATGGGCAAGCGCTCTACCGACTAAGCATTCAACTTTGAATTAGGTCAATAACACTTCACTGCCACATATAGTAAATTGTAGCAAATTAGGACCAATTAAGTAATTTGTGATGGGTTATTGTATAACATGAGAATAAAGAATGAAAAAGAAAATGTTTCCAGTGTCAGCTAGGACATACACTCACAAACTCAAGGACCACAAACCTCGGCTGCCAGGGCTACTGTGTCACATGGAGATCGTCCTGGGCAGAAGCCAAACTGCCTGTCGCTCATCCCGCACAGAACTCGATGCGCCGATAGCCTGTCTGCCAGAAGTCTCTCAAAGAGCTTCCCAAGTACATCCAGTAAACAGATTGGCCGATAGGAATTGGCAAGTGCCGGGTCCTTATCAGGTTCCTTCTGATCACCACACTGGCCTTCTTCCAGATGGTCGGAAAAGCTCCAGTCCTAAGACATTCATTGTATAGTCTTGTGAGCTGAGGGACTATCTGGGGGGGAAGGAATTTTATCACCTCAGTTGTGATTTGGTCTGGCCCAGGTGCCTTTCCTCTGCAGAGCATCCTGATCTTTCCCACTACCTCCTCCTCAGAGAAGGGGTAGAATGGTGTATTGTTAATGTAGGGGTCTGCGTCTTACCTCCTTATTCTTTTCTGCTCCTCTGCGTCTGTGTGCTCACAATCATCTGGAAGGAGGACCTCAGCAGTCTCCTGCCAGGACCCCATCACCCGGTCCCCATCCCTGATGGTAGAGAGCACGGTTGGTGAGCGGCTGCTAGAAAGTTTCATATCAGCGCACACTCCGCTGTAGAGTGTAGGTTTCATTCTGGTACCATTTATTCGAATTCAAAGTCCCTTTGGCTTATGTGCAATGTTTGATATGCCATATTATAACCTGCCATTTGTGGTTCTGTGTGTAGGTGGTAATTTTAAAAAGCCATAAGTACCAGATTGTGAACAGCACACAGGTTGCACTTTTATTACTATACCATCCATGATGTACCTCCTATCCATCTTTCACAATGTATTATGTAAAATGACAACACGTTTGTCGAAACCAGTCATAATAAATAACTTATAGATACGCAATCTAGTCTATGTGAAGCATTGCTCTCGGTCATGGAAAAAATCATTCCCATGTTGTTATGGCCGTACGCTGAGAATTAACAGAATTTGAAACCGAAATGCTCAACGGAGCTAGACGAATGAGACATTTAATTTAGAAAATCGTTGCGGAATTCAGTAGCCTGTTCCGAGATCCAGAGTGCCAGGAGTGTACCGAGGATGCAAAACGTCCGGCATTACCTCTCACTGCCGTCAACGTAGTGGATGATTGCTTCAACTTAACGACCGAGAGCAGCCGCCTTTCAGTAGAGCTGTCTGTACTGACAGACCAGAAAGCCTCTCCCAAGTTCGTGGCCATATCGCTTGGACTCTAGCAAGGACAAGGCCTCAGACACGGCCAACTGATTCGGCTCAGATTTGGCAAGTCGCTTGTCTACAGCCTAAAACGAAGGACTCTGAAGATATTTTGTCTCAACACAAGGCCTTTTTTTACAAAATCACCCTTAAAAGTTATGACGAGCAGGTGACTCAAAATTGACGGGATTGATCGGTAATTTAAACCCTCCTATCCCTAGAAATTCGGATACAAAAAACTATTTTCAAAAACGAAGACCGTACAATTTCCTTGAGAATCCAACCAGGTTCTCCGCTTCCTAGTCAGTTATCTTGGCTGTTGCGATATCGGCGAAAGCCGTTTACCATGTGAAGCGATTTCTGAAAAAGTTGTGTTTGTGGACCCCACATATGATTATAAAAAATGCTGTGTTCAAATTCCAGAATGAAACTTTCACTCTGCAGCGGAGTGTGCGCTGATATGAAACTTCCTGGCAGATTAAAATTGTGTGCCGGAACCGGGACTCGAACCTGGGACCTTTGCCTTTCGCGGGCAAGCGCACTACCGACTGTGCTATCCCGACACGATTCACGATGCCGCCTCACAACTTTACTTCCGCCAGTACCTCGCCTCCTACTTTCCAAACTTTGTGTTCAAATTATCTATCGATCCCGTACATTTTGAGTAGACAGCTCGTCATAATCTATAGGGGTGATTTTCTCAAAAACGGGCTGATGTTGAGCCAAAATATCTTCAAGAGTCCTTCGTAAGCTTGTACACAAGCGATCTGCCAAATTTGAGCCGAATCGGTTGTTCGTATCGGAGGCCGTACCCTTCAAATCAAAATGTTCAAATGTTTGTTAAGCTTAAGGGACTTAACTGCGGGGTCATCAGTCCCTAAACTTACAAACTACTTATGAACTACCTACAACTAAGGACGGCACAAATATCCATGCCCGAGGGGGGATTCGAACCCCCGACGGTAGTGGCCGTGCAGACCGTGACTGAAGCGCCTCAGTCTCCTCGGCCACCGCGGCCCCGTACCCTTGCAAGAGGCTGACAACCGTGGCTTAGTCATATGAGCCGATTTCATCTCTTACGAAGTGATGGTTCGCGTGTAACACAGAGCCATGATAGCCATGCTGCTATAAAGCACTGGTGGTGTCTCCACGAATGCGTGGGATGTTTCTACAAGAAGCCACGATAACTGACTAGGAAGCGGAGAACCTGGCTGGATTCTCAATAATTGTACGGTTTTCGTTTTTGAAAATAGTTTTTCGTATCCAGATTTCTAGGGATAGGAAGGTTTATATTACCGATCAATCCCGTCAATTGGAAAATATGTTTCGAACGCATTAAGTAACAGAGAAGAAATAAATTTACACGTTATTCATAAAGCGGCAGTTTTTCACGCATCTCATTGTTCATAACATATCTCCTGAACTATATCGTATGGTGAGATAATTATGCCTATAACCTTCACGATAGTTCAAACAATATGTTGAAAAAGTTTTACGCAGTCAGATGTACGGTAATACCGTGCATAAAATACGAACAAAAGCTTTTCCATATTATTTTTCTGACTAATTGGATCAACTCACCAATGCTATATGGGTGGTCAAAGTGCTGGACTCATTTTAAAATTTTGTCGAAGTTCGTTGCATACGATTTAAACTATTTTGCTGCGAGCGGCGGATCGTTGATGATGTGCATGTCGTCCTTATTTTACCCGGTAGCAGGTCTACACAATTTTATTATTTCCGAGTCAAATTATTCGAAAGATATGCAGTTTCTTGTCTATATCATCACTCACGTGAACTACTGCTACGTATGTTTCCGCTTGCACTAAAGTACGAAATATTCTCAACAAGAAGACGTGTTAAAAATAATAATGTAGCACCTGACGACCAAAAGTGTTATGTTATTATTTATTGACGTACAGCTACAGTCCCCCCATCCATCGTACATAGAGATGGACATACTGAGAGAAGACGTATTTGTCGTCCGTCTTTTTTCTGCTACTCTTCGTAGATCCTGCCGCTGCATTTCATTCTTTCAGTGTGGTCCTACATGTTCCGGAAAGAACAGATATTATATCAATAATTGTAAATATGCCCCCAATAGGCAACTGATAGTTTCCGTGAGGACGCGAAAAAACACTCCATCCCTTGGAGGAATCCAGGAAAAATTAACTAATTGGAAGGGGGCACTACCATCGTAGTGAGCTAGAAATTGAGAATTTGAGTTGGAAGGGAAGCGTGTCTGGATTTCCTTATTAGTTAAGTCGACCGCTGGTACGAAGCGGGAAATCCAAGTTCGTATCCCAGTCCAGCACAAATTTTCGACTTTGGCATTGAATTTATTTCACTGTACTGAAGCGCTCGAAATTTTTCAATATTTTGAATTCGTAAAAGGTATCATACTTGATTGCAAACTCTCGCAAACATTCTGCACATTAGTGTTAGTCATACTAAGGTCTGGTAGATTGATTAATGGCTCCGCACTCATGGTGTCTCAAATTCTCTTCTTAACTTTTCCACATCGTATTTGAGCGAGATAAACTCCTTGCTTCGTGCAAAATGTACCCGATCAGTCAGCTGCCTCAAGAATTCATAAGTTTTGAAATTATGCCGCTTTATTCTCTTCTAGCGCCTACACCCCTTGTGTGTTTCCGATACTTTTTCCAATCTCTATTGTACTCAGATCAACCTGGCCGTGAGTTTCTCGAGTATGTGACACTTGCGGGGAGTGACACTTGCGTGGAAAGGGAATTTGTAGACACTTGCGGGGAGGCCCGGACGCTGCAGGTAGTGAACAGGGTGTTCCAGAAGTAGGGATACACCACCCCTACTCCACGCCCTCCAGCCGCTACCTGTGCCGTATTCAGGGAAAGGCCCACCGAGCGAGGTGGAGCTGTAGTAACGGCCCGGAGATATCACAGCCTCATTCAACAGGGAGATAACACGTCATACAAATATCACTCGATTTACAATACAGCACCATGTGAAGAGGAATGCGATGAAATCGGAATTGAGCGCAACCGTTGCTAACTACAATTTCGGATTTACTGCATTTTGAGTCAGAATCCGCATCTATATTCGCATTTATCGCAAATGCGAATTTTTCCTGATCAAGGCACTAAAAGCAAGGGCAGATCTTTGGGTGTATTACTACAAATAACTAAAACACAATTTGATCGTGGAATTATATACAATCTCATTATAAAGATTTTTTGTAGGTGGTTTTGAGCAGCTTTTAAATATGTTAGGAATAGCATTATGAAATATAGACAGCTGCACCTTATGTTTATTATGAGATCTCGATTTCGGCTAATTTCAGGTCATCTTCAAGTCTCAAACAACAGGTGTTACTTATGCATTTTTCCAGTGGCACTCATAACCTTTAACTGTTTACACACGAGGTCTAACGTTGTTAGTCGCGTTAGCGATGAAAACAGAACCCAGAATCTTTGCGTTTAAATGATACATATATTGGTGTGATGTCTTATTTCCAAAGAACAAACATCACACCAATACATATATAGCTCTCGGTAAAGTGGAACGGTACGATGTCGTTACGTAGCACAGCACGGCGACTGGAAACGCAGGAGAAGTGCAAACAACGTTCTCTCCTCCTCCTCTAATTAGTTTCGACGTAGACTTCTACAACATACAGTCTACACGGCGAAGATTACACCAAAAAATTTAACGTTTCGTCTACTTTGGCGATAGCAACCAAATTTTAAAATCGTGTCTACTATGTAAAGATTTAGAAACACAAAACGAAGTCCATAACTTCACTGGTTTTCGAGTTCTCAATTTTTAATATGTTTTTAATGTTCTTACATAAAAAACAAATGTGGGACTCACACTACAATTTTCATATGGCAGATTTTGTAGGTACATTCACAAGACATAATTCAACGGTTCTGTGCATTCATTTTATGAGAAATACCAATCATTTGTTTTCAGTGTTTATTTCAAATTTCTACGTTTAAGTTTCTTTAATTATTAGTACTTAAATGTGGTGATGAAATAAATAAATTACGTGTATATGTGTAGTCTTATGCGGCCAAACTACTTAGGTCATCGGTCGCTAGACTTTCACTACTTAATCTTACTTAAAATAACGTAGGCAAAGTACAAACAAACATACCCATGTCCGAGGAAGGACTCGAACATCCGACCGGACCGACCGCGCAATTTGTGACACAAATTACATGTTTGATAATATTAATGCATAGAAGTATGAAATCACGTCAAGACTACTTCCTGCAAAAATTACGACAAAAAAGTTGGCACTGAGTTTAGAAAAACAAAATTCTGGTATATTGGATTTTAACATTTTATCAAAAAATGAATGTTACTACAAGAGATACAGCCATTCAAATTTACGGGCACCATAACGTTTTCCTTTCCTGAGTAAATGAGCTGCTTCTTGTAGTTTCAACACCTTTTTCTTGAATGTTCTTAATATAAATCTTCACACAGACTTCTTGAGGAGGAGAGTGATACGGATATCTGATTGTAAACCACTGCCTATTACCTTAGACCTTTTTGACTGTACTGAACAGGAGTTCCGCGTATTCCGTAATTTATACAGTTAACAGGCAATGTAATTTATAACCAACTATTGGCTGTAAATTTCGCTTCATTTTTCCTGGAAGTCTTGCAACTTGTTTCTCCCTGTTGGTTTATGCCAAGTTCGGAGTAAAAATGGTTCTATGTGACGGTGATGGAAAATAGAATTTATCTTTAGCATTTATCGGTGTGTGACATTCCCTTACACTATTCCGTATTTCATACATTCCTTGGATGTATTTCTATTTAGAATACAGCCAAATCGATTTGGGGTCTACGAATAAACGCTTCAAGTATGTAAAATACTCATTGACTTATTATTAACGTTTTTTATTTGAAGGTTTAAGGTTGCGTCTCCTATTAAAAAGCATAGTAGCTATTTTTAAAGAGATGGAAGTTGCGTGATAGTGGGGTTAACTACATAGCGGTCAATTACATCAACGTATCTGTGCAGGATGCCTAATATATTTATTGCTTGCGCTGGTGTCTTGAGATGCTTATTGTTCTGAATAATATGCATTCAGGAGGTATGACTGTGGAAAGTCATCGTCTTGTAGTAGCAAAGAATGTCTTAATAACTCTCCAAACATTATCACTATTAAAATACCTTTTTGTTTTCAGGAGGAACACTCAACGAATTCATATGTAGTTAGAACAAGTTACTATATTGCTCTTCAGCTTTGAAAGGGTTGTGCAATTTCACTGAGTTTCGTGTTATGTTGACAGTGTGGAAACTTGACAACAGCAGTGCTAGACTTCTCGGTGTGCCTGTACCCAGGAAAAGCCATTAGCCGCCCCAAGGGTCCCGGGTTCCGCGCAAGTGTCACTCCGCGCAAGTGTCACTCCCCGCAAGTGTTCCAACCCCGAGTTTCTCTACGGTTTTTGAAGCATCACATCAACAGATTACAATCTGAAATGAAATTTCTTGTAAATTTTTCCGAAATTAATTTCTATTCTACTTTCCTCTTTTCCCAACCGCTTTGGCAATTTTCCATTTGCTTTTGATTTCAGTTTCTCTCCTTCGTCGCTTATTCTGCCTTCTTCGACATCTAAGTCTCTTTCCTTTGCTTCTCTTCTATCTGCTTCTGCTTTTTCTGAGATTTGTTTAACCCAGAGTGGAATTTCCCTCACAATTCATACTCTGCGGTACATTTGACTCTGTTTCGTAAGCAGTTCCAGTGAGTTTGTGGGTTTCAAGCGTTGTTGCTGCTCCCGACATATCTCCCTGAAAACGCTGTGACTCGGGTTCCAAGGCATCAGTTGAACCTTCGTTTGGAGATTTTCCTGTACTCTGTATAATGCCCCCTTCCAGAGCTACTTTAAACTTTCAATAACCGGACATCACCAGTTGGAATTTTTTGTGACCTCTCAAACGCTTTTGATTGTGTAAATCATGGGATTCTTCTAGATAAGCTTAAGTATTGTCGTATGAGTGGGACAGTGCACAAATGGTTTAAATCATACTTAACTGAAAGAGTGCAGAAAGTTGAAATAAGTAGTTCACTTGATATTGAAGAAACAGTTAATTCCTCTAACTGGGAAGTTGTCAAAAATGGTGTCCCACAAGGTTCGGTCTTGGGTCCTTTGCTGTTCGTAATATATATTAATGATTTGCCATACTACATTTACGAAGATGCTAAGCTAGATCTTTTTGCTGATGATACAACTATAGCTATCACACCTGACAAACAGGAATTAACTGATGAAATTGTAAATGGTTTTAAGTGGTTCTTTACAAATGGTTTCTCATTAAACTTTCATAAAACCCAGTATATACAGTTTCATACAGTAAACGGCATGACACCATTAAAAATTTTAGACTCTGAACATAAATCTGTAGCTAAGGTAGAATATTCAAAAATTTTAGGTGTTTGCATTGGCGAGGGATTGAATTGGAAGAAACACATTGAAGATCTGCTGAAACGTTTTTCAGCTAGTTATTCTATCAGGGTCATTGAAAAATTTGATGATATATCTCTCAGTAAATTAGCTTACTACGCCTATTGCCATTCACTGCTTTCATATGGGATCATATTCTGGGGCAATTCAGTATTGAGTAAAAAGGTATTCAGTGCACAAAAGCGTGTAATCAGAATAATTACTGGAGCCCACCCAAGATCATCCTGCAGACATTTATTTATGGATCTAGGGATCTTCACTGTAGCTTCACAATACATATATTCACTCATGAAATTTGTTACTAACAGTCCAATCCAATCCAAAAGTAATAGCAGTGTGCATAGCTACAACACTAGGAGAAAGGGTGATATTCATTATTCAAAATTAAATCTAACTTTGGCACAGAAAGGGGTGAATTATGCTGCCACTTATTCGGCCACTTACCAAGTAACATTAAAATTCTGACACTTAGCCAACTAGTACTTAAAAAGAAATTAAAGGAAATTCTGAATGGCAACTCCTACACTATAGATGAATTTTTAAATAACTTTTTTTTTAAATTAAAAAAAAAAGATTTAAATAATAAATCAAAATATTGATTGTCATGTATAGAAAACATTTACTAAACTGACACGTTCCACATCATTACGAAATGTCGTATATATGACCTATGGAACAAGTATTAATCTAATCTGTACAGTAATAGAAATTACTATACTAGGAACAATCACTGATGCAAGTCAGATACAAACGATGCCTGTAATGAGATAAGGAAGAAGAAAAGGAATGACTTAGAAATCAATGGCATTCAAATTATTCAATGAGAACAAGAGTAAATTTGTGCAGGATCAGGATTCGAATACGGAATTTCTCCTTTGCTCGAACGGTCGCCTTAACCTTCTTTTTCTTCTTCTTCTCTCTCTCTCTCTCTCTCTCTCTCTCTCTCTCTCTCTTTCTCTCTCTCTCTCTCTCTCTATCTGTGTAACCATGTCTGCTTCTTCGTCGTTTTTCGTCGGAGAGATCGGTTCGGTGCGGGGATCCCAAGGACGTCCGTTTAATGTGTATTGATGAAAACTTCACTCAGTTTCTTTTTACACAGCCCTCTGACGAAAAGCCATTAGGCTATTGTAGCACGTCTGCCGTTCGCCTGAAATTCCCACTAGTCTGGCGCTAAAAAGTAGCGATCGTATCATCTATGCCTTTTTATGCTCAACGTGCCGTATTCGCAGACGAGGTCGAACGATATTACCGCTTCTGCGGGGAAGAAACTGAACTAAACGCCGTGGTGGCGGGCGTTGAGATACATTACGGACACCACACACGGTTTGCTGCCACTAAGCAAATGAGAGGAAGGGAAGGAATGACTGTCTGCACTATTGGAGGGCATAGAGGATGGGGTCGTTTCTTCTGAACCGGATTTTAGACGGGTAGATGACGTGGAAACGTGGCAACACTATGTCATTGTCTCTCTTTGGTCAGAGAGGTTTGTTGCGATGAACTGTGAGTCGGCGGTAGCGAGTAGTAGGCAGAAGGAGTCTGAGAGTGGAAGTAGGCAGACGGAGTTAGGTGTTGGTGGAGAGCAATAGACTGAGAAAGTTGTTATAAGCAGTTAGGATTCTTGATAACTTTGATTTGCAATGTATTTTTTATTGTAACTGTGATGTTTAAAAGGTACTAATAATAAATCATAATTTGTTTTCACTTAAAGGATAGCTTCATTCTCCTTTTTGGACACATCATTGTTATCAAGTTTTCTTAGATTATGAGTTTTAAAATTAACAGTATGATAAATACAAATATCAACTTTTATTTACATTTCATCATTAATGTACTACAATAGTCCAAGCTGCTATCTACGGATAAGAGGAGAGTGAATTAAAATTTATTTATGGTTCGTATTCCGAGTAGGGAGGCAGATTGTTGTGTATCTGTTAAACATTTCAAACATATTTAGTACTCAGATTTGTTACGCTCTTCCATTTTTTTTTGATACAAGAATCGTATTTTCACTTTTGTTATATCATTTACATTCAGTCGTAGAAATCGTAATCAACTAGTTTATCAGATAGCTACCAGCATTTCTTGCCTATTGTAAGTCTATTGTATGCTAAGCTCGCAACCCAATCCATAAATAGTCAATTTTGTCATTTAATAAAATAAACTTTGATCTGTACTTTAAATAATTTAGTCAATTATACAATTATCGACTTAGACGTTTCTACACTAGGCTACATAGTACAAGTTCTTTTTCTCGGTATCAGTTAATGTTATAGATTGTCAGTCTTCTTTTTTCGCATTAGCACATTTACACTTGGTATTACATGGTTTGCACACCACTTAACTAATTAACTATTCTGACAATACGGCATTTTGTTTATTAATGAAGTAGATCTTGTTCACAGCACATAACGTTATATATAACAATCATTGCTAAGGTCCCAATAGAATCAATGCTCAATCTGTGTCACAGTAGTAATCTAAACTTTGATCTTTAATTAATTAACGAACACTTAATTCTCAACTTTTGAGTTTTCACTGTACCACAACCCGTGCATGTTATTTAGCTTCTCTCAATCGCTGTTAGAAACTGTTAGTTACTCCACCTATGATCACATTTATTTTGGACACCAAATTTGTGTCAAACATTCGTCAGTATTTTATTTAATTAATGAACTATTTGCCTGTCTGGTTAACGAATCGGACCTTGAACTACCACCGAACTTGTCGTTCATTGTTTAAGCAGACTCGTGTTCTGGATAATTAAGCGCACTAACAGAGCCATACTCATTGCAATCAGGTAATGTCAGGCTGATTAATTATAATATTTCCTCGTACTTTAACTGCAGACATTCAGATCAGTTTTTACATCCACAGTGCTGTACCAATCTAGATAGGCACTGTCGTCTCACACAAACAGAAGCACACTCTCACACACTAAAGTCTCCGACCCCGAACAACAACTTAAAAACGTATTTAATTTTATTTGAACATATAGGTTTCAACGTGCTCGGATAGCGTAATAGTTGAAGCGAGGTATAGTCAAGGTATGCTAAAAATTCCTTTTCTTTCCAGTTATGCTCAGTACCTCTTCATTAGTTACACGATTTACCCACCTAATCTTCAGCATTATTCTGTAGCACCACGTTTCAAAAGTTTCTATACTCTTCCTGTCTGAACTATTTATCGTCCTAGTTTCACTCCCGTACAAGGCAACACTCCACACAAATTCCATAAGAAAATATTTCCTTACGCTTAAATTATTATTCAATGTTAGCAAATTTCTCTTTTTCAAAAACGCTTTTCTTCCCATTGCCATTCTGCATTTTATATCTTCTGTACTGCGACCATCATGTGTTGTTTGTAACAAAATTCATCTACCACCTTTATTGTTTCGTTACCTAATTCCTTCAGCATCGCCTCATTTTCTTAGACTGCACTCCATTACCCTTGTTTTACTCTTGTTAATGGTCATCTTATTCGCACCTTTTAACACACTGTCCATTCCGTTCAACTGCTCTTCCAGGTCCTTTGCTGTCTCGGACAGAATGACAATGTCATCGGAAAAACGCAATGATTTTATTTTTTTATCCTTGAACTTTAATTCCTTCTCCAAATTTCTCCTTGCTTTCCTTTATAGCTTGACCATTGTACAAATTTAATAACATTGGAGAGAGGCTACAATCCTTACTCCATACCCAACCACTGCATCCCTTTCATGCCCTTCAACTCTAACAACCGCAGTCTGGTTTTTGTACGAGTTGTAAATAACTTATCTAGGCATAAAATTACAAAAATAAGTTTTTGCACCATGGAACGCAAATATCTTCATAACCAACCATAGGAAATTGCCCAGACTTTAACAATACATTGTGTAGACATTTATCTAGAAACGAGGTTTTCCCTTTTCCGAAAGTTTTTATCCGTTATACGGATACACCCGAGAAACCATGATGTTTGGGTACCCAAATTCCCAACAGCCCTGTTTCTGCATTGCGCTGTGACACTTCCTCTCTCGCAGACTACGTTCAACTGGTCGCAGTCTGTTCACACAGACGGTTACATGCAGTGAATGATGTGTATTAATTCTCCGAAACTCTCTGAAGACGCACACATGAGCCAAAGTATCCTTTAGATATGATATATATATATATATATATATATATATATATATATATATATATATATATATATATATATATGATTAAAATTTGTATCTAACGGGAAGCATAACTGAGTAATTCCGTGCAGGTATGGTGATCGCTGTGTGGTGCAGTGGGCTCAACTGCCCAGAAAGCAGGACACCCTGGTTTGAATCCCGGCTGGGTACACATTTTCAACTTTACCCAGTCGCAGTTAATGTCATACATTCCGTGAATATTTTAGATACGAGACCATTCACCGAACTCTGTAGACACACTACCTAATGGGAAACAGTAATTAATGGTTCCACTTCACCGAATAGCCTTCTGTAGGACGTATCTGAGTTCCAACCAAAAGTATTTGTATTGCAGGCTTTTAGGCACGGTATAGAAAGTCTAGTTCAGATTTGCAACTACCTAAGAGTTGGCTTATGCAGCTGATGAAGTCTAACAGAGACTTTTCAACTACCCTGTATCACACTGCTGAAAACAATTAGGACATCAGTTGACATATCTAGGTTCTGAGGTATTGTCATCGGCAGAATGAACTGAAATCGTCCGACGTCTTTCTGTCGAGTCTGCGGTGTAGAGACAACAACATTGCAGCAACCGAAGTAGTGGTAATAACAGCAAGTTGCTGCAGAAGGAGTTGGTGTTGACTTATGTTTACTCTACCAAAGAAATCACACAAGACATTGGGTTCAGATAGTGTAGTGAGCAGGTATTTCAATGCAGCAATGTGACTTACCTGAAGCTATGGCACGGAGAGTCATAGGACGTTTGGAAGCGGGACAACCACAGATTGAGGTGGCTGGAGCTGTTGGAGTGTCCCAAAATGTAAAGACCTTGACGTGATTTCAGACAACACGAACCGTTATAGAAAAGCAAAGTCGTCCACGGGTAATATCAGAAAGAAATGGCCGTTATCTCCCGTTAACAACCCATCGAGACAAGAGGGTAAATGGAACTCAGCTACAACGCACCCCCGGGAGTAACAGGACGCGCAATATCAAGACAAACACTGACTGAGGCGTATGATGTGTATCCTGTTAAAATCAGGGCATCGTTTAGCCCGGAATGGAATCTTAACGAATGGCACCAACTTCTGTTCAGAAATAAGAATTTGTGAATGGGGAACTCGGAACAATGTTGCTTATGTGCAGGGAACTTCACCACACCTTGGATGTGAACGAAAGGTGTGGGCAGGAGTCAGTATTGTCGTTCAGAATGGCGCTTTCAGTGCTCATAAATACAGAGACGAGATCCTTGGACCTTTTGTTGTGACCTACGCTGGTTCCATAGGAGATGGGTCCCTTCTGGTGAACGATAAAGCTCGTCCTCAAAGAGCTGCACTGGTGAATAACATGCTTGAAGCTGAGGGAATGGACTGGCCAGATTGTTCACCGGATCATGTCTGGGACGCACTTGGCAACCAGGCCAGCACCTCCCACAACGGTTGCTGAGCTGGATATTGTACTGATGGAAGAATGGTGAATATCCTTCGAGAGCTGATTGATGACCTCATACTGTCCATACCACACAGGTGTGCAACTCTACTGGCCGTCTGAGGTGATCACACACTTTATTAGAGGACAAAGATAATGACTTTTTCTCTATTATGGTAGCCCCATGGTGCCTCGTTCTAAGTAAACAAATAAAGAATTGACAGCAAAATATCGTACTCTATCACACACAAATTAGGGGAAAGCGGGGCAAGATGGGAAAGCTAACTCTAACCCCGTTACAACAGGGACGAAAATAAACGAATCAAAATAATTTTGACTATAATTTGTTTATTTAACTATTGAATTATAATAAAATGCATAGGAAACTACAAATTGTTACATTTAGTTTTATATATATATATATATATATATATATATATATATATATATATATATATATATATCGACTGGGAAAATAAACTACAAATTCCCCACTTTGCCCCATATGCGAGTTAAGATGAGGAACTGGCATGAATTCATCTGTAAAGCTTAAATAAAGATTGGAATAATGAGAAGTTAAGGTTTAAAACCATGGTTTTTTGAATTGTAGCATCAATTCACTTTTTATTTACGCGTATTACTTTCATATAGTACACAAATGTGAACAGTCTCTTCGTCATCACTTTCTGTCCCTGCACAAGAGTCATGGGTTCACATCCAATACCCCATATCCAGCCTCCTTCAGAGAAATCGTAGCGCTATAAACGGTCTTCACTCTCTTCCTCGTTGTTATTCGACCTCAGTTTATTGTCTCTCGAGCATGAAGGATTGTTTAAGAAGACAGTAACGCTCAAACGCTCATTACTTTTTCTATGTCATTAAGCTCTCTCCTTTTTTTTTTTTTTTTTTTTTTTTTTTTTTTTTTTTTTTTTTTTTTTTCCTAGGTTCATTACACTTTGAGAAGAGTTTTCGTTTAGATTCAGATTCTTTTCTTTTAATTTCTTCAGATAGTTCAATCTTATAAGGGGTTTCAGTTAAAACAATTATACCTAAGGTATAATTTGTAATAAATTAGAAAAAGTTGTGATAACAGAAATCATTCTATTTAAAATTGTATTCGACGTATAATGTGCTTGTTCAAAACCAGCAGAAAGGTAAACACAGGCTAAGTGCTTAATGGTTGGACAAATAACAGGGGCAACAGGGGGATGGGCAAGCAAGCTGTTAGGTTATGTTAAGCCTACATGAAAATTATTTAGTGAAAACTGACTACTGATACAGCAGTTTGTTGTTACTGAGACATACTATTCAGTGATATATTTATACTCTGGACAAATGTCCACTAAAAACACGTTTTAGGACCTCGAATATTGTAACATATTACAAATAAGTATAAATATTTTACCTATCTTGCAAAGCTCACAGAACGCGCTGTGACAATGAGGTCTAGCGATGTCAAAACAATGGAAGCAGTATATTAATGAAGTTGACATAGCTAATCGCAGATGGCAGCACTAAAACTGTAACTTACATGGAGGTATGGAGGCGGCGCTACGTATCCCAACATGGAGGTATGGAGGCGGCGCTACCGTATCCCAGCCGTACTACGCTTTGAAGCCACGGTCGCCATGACTCTCCGACCAATACAATGACAGTGTGTAATGGCTGTGTCTCTATTTACATTCGCTAATTGCATCAAATACGCATGTAACGTCCTCAAACTGGTTGTTTCAAGTTATTGTTCAAAATAAAATCTCGAAAAAGGAAAAAAGGAAAAAAAAAAGCAACGAAAAAATTCACGTTTATTTGGTTTAAAAATCGTTGTTAGGCTTACTGCAATAAAAAAAATCTCAAAATGTTTGTGAAGCTTAGGGGAACTTCGGGGTCATCAGTCCCTAAGCTTTCAAACTACTTATAAACTTATACTAAAGACAGCACAAACATCATTGCCCGAGAGGAGAGTCGAACCCCCGACTGGGAACGGCCTCGCGCATCGTAGCATACCGCCTCAATGCGCTCGGCCGCTCCGCCGCGGCCCTACTACAGTATTACGAATCACAAAAGTGGATTCTTTCTTTAGTTAATCTGACATTCGTCAGCTAAAATAATTCGATTGAGTGAACCAACACGAGATTTACGAGCACAGTGACGATGTCTTTTCTTTGTGTAGTAAGTTTAATATTGAAACTAGGTTTAGCTTTCGAAAACATTTACTTAATAAAATTTAAATTTATATGTTATTTCTTATTCATTCTTAAATAGTATGTTAAGTGGGGGAAATAATTTTCATCTTTAGGAAATCGAAAATCATAAGAGAGAAGTACAATACAAGTGAACATGTTGTATAGGTTCGTTCACAATAAAAGTGGTAAAATAACACGTCAGCGAGGCAATTTACACATGAAATGGTATTCCCTTCGCTTTCGCGTCACAATCAGAACGATTCGTACACGTAAACATCACACAAGCCACCATAACAGTGCAAACTCCTTCCAAAAACGAGCGACAAGCATACGCAAACAAGTTACACAGCAGCGTTTTGGTCTGATCAAGATGGCTACCCTTGACTTCATAGCTGTGGCGTCAGAGCGCCTCCGTTTATCCTTACCTCCATGGTAGCTTATAGTCCTTCCCCGTTTTACCCCACCTCCCCGTCTTGTCCCGCCTCCCCTACAACTGTAACCCAGGGCCGGATTCAGAGGGGGGCAAAGGGGGCAGCTGCCCTGGGCGGCAGAATTTAGAGGGCGGCAAATTTTGTCAGACTCAATTTTTTTTTTTTTTTTTTTTTGCTGAATTTATGTTTCTGGTACAATTTAATAAAATTAACTGACACATAATTATTAAAAGTAAAATGACTTCAAGAAATACCGAAATCATTAAATAAAACTAAAATTCCTGGTTGCTGACTTCAGTGTTGCCCTGTCACAAGTACTTCAGCTAATCAAACTTTTCAAATCTACTAGATATTACCCAGAATGAGGGAGATGTTTGCGTTATTGCATAAGTAAATGCACAATGTTTATTAATTTGCATAGATTTCCTTTTTTAGATAAATGAATATCCATATTTCATATCAAGGTAATATTAGTAGAACAGGTGACTTTGAATTACGTTCGAGTCCTTATAAAAAAAAGTATTTCAGGTGTGCACACTTCTTATTGAAAGTCAAAAGCATTAAGGATGTAGAGTCCTATCTCGGTAGCGGTGGAATTGAGCCGGCCGCGGTGGCCGAGCTGTCTGCGGCGCGCCAGTCACAGTCTGCACGGCCACTATGGTCGGGGGTTCGAATCCCCCCCTCGGGCATGGATATTTATGCCGTCCTTAGTATCAGGTAGTTCGTAAGTAGTTTGTAAGTTTAGGGACTGATGACCCCGTAGTTGAGTCCCATAAGCTGTAGAAACATTAACATTTTTACCTACTACAGCATTAAAATATATCTTACCATTACAGTTACTGTTTCGTCTGGAGAAAGAAGTTCCAGCAAGCTGAAACTAATTAAATACACTTGAGGAGCACGACTACTTAATAAATCTGAGCACAAACGAGCTGCTTCTCTAAACTATGATGACATCAAAAAACAGTTTTGAAGCAAAAAAAGCTCGAAAAGCGAAATTTTGAATTGATTTTGGTACGATGAGTAATCTTGTAATATTTTTGTATGTATTAAAATTTTTCTGTTATCCTTTGATCTTAATTCAGTCTATAAAATAAGTTCACCTTGTGGGATTGTTACATTTATTTAGAAATATGTAACCCAATTAGTGTCAAAAAGTCGCTTCTTACAAGGGGGGAGGGGTGAAAGAAGGGGCGGCAAATTTAAGCTTGCCCCCCTTTGCAAATGTCCTAGATCCCTCCCTGTGCTGTGTCTCTATTTACATTCGCTAATTGTATCAAATACGCATGTAACATCCTCAAACTGGTTGTTTCAAGTTATTGTTTAAAATAAAATCTCGCAAAACGAACAAAAATTCACGTTTATCCAGTTTAAAAATCGTTGTTAGGCTTACTACAATAAAAAGAAAATCTCCAAATGTTTGTGAAGCTTAAGGGAACTTCGGGGTCATCAGTCCCTAAACTTACAAACTACTTATAAACTAACTTATACTAAAGACAGCACAAACATCATTAACATCATTGCCCGAGAGGAGATTCGAACCCCCGACTGGGAACGGCCTCGCGCATCGTAGCATACCGCCTCAATGCGCTCGCTCCGCAGCGGCCCTACTAGAGTATTACGAATCAGCTAAAATAATTCGAGTAAGTGAACCAACACCAGATTTACGATCACAGTGACGATATTTTTTTTTTTTTTTTTTGTCTAGTAAGTTTAATTAAAATATTGAAACTAGGTTTTGCTTTCTAAATCAATGACTCTAAAAAAAATTTAAATTTATATGTTATTCCTTATTCAATCATAAATAGTATTTCAAGCGTGGGGAAACTGAAAATCGTAATAGAAAAATACGCTATAACGATGTTGTATAGGTTCGTCACAATAAAAGTAGTAACATCACACGTTAACAAGGCAATTTACACATGAAATGGTATTTCCTTCGCTTTCGCGTCACAATCAGAACGATTCGTACACGCCGACCGCGGTGGCCGAGGTGACTGAGGCGCTCCAGTCACGGTCAGCACGGCCACTACGGTCGGGGGTTCGAATCCCCCCTCGGGCATGGATATTTGTGCCGTCCTAGTTCGTAAGTAGTTCACAAGTAGTTTGTAAGTTTAGGGGCTGATGACCCCGTAGTTAAGTCCCATGAAAAGAAAAAAGAAAAAAAAAAAGATTCGTACACGTAAACATTACACAAGTCGCCATAACAGTGCAAAATCCTTCTAAAATTAGCGACAAGCATACGCAAACAAGGGAAATACATCAGTGTTTTGGTCTGATCAAGATGGCTACCCTTGGCTTCAGAGCTGTGGCGTCAGAGCGCCTCCGTTTATCCCAGTGAGCTCAAAGATAATCTGGAGTCAGTACTGTGTATTACGAAGCGTGACGCTCGACGCCATAGTTGTTAGTAGTATTTGCGTACATCGAATTTAACATTATGACATCTGTAATCTTTCGTTCTGGTTGCTTTCCGAATAAAGTAACTCAAATACAACGGCAGCTACCTATGAAAGTTTTAATACTATTCACAAAATAGTTGAGACTTGGAATAAACCGTATACTCATGAAACTAAACAGCAGAAAACGGCATGGGCTTTTTAAAACGTGTACGTCAGTTATATTTTTATTCAGAAGTAGTGTTTCTACCATATTGCTTTAAATGGATAAATTGTTTTACTGTAGAAAGAAGATTGAAGGTGTAAAAACGATCAATTCGAGGTGTATGGTATAAGCGTTATTTTTCATGCAGTAATTTACAGTCGGTGGGCTCAAACGGAAATCACTATAAACAAGAGGCAAATAGAGAAATGAACACTAGAAGTAGGTTACAACAGTGTAATTTATTCATTAAATTGAATATGATAGGATCTGACTAAAAATATATTTCATGTATGGATTTGAACTCAACTTCGTTTCCTTTGAGTTCTCTTCACGCATAAACGACACGAACTTTAGTATAATGTATTTATTAAAGTAATTAATCATTCATATCTTATTTTCAAAGAACGCAGAATACAAAAGAACAACACGACCTATACGTACGGAGTTGCCAACCTAAGAAAAATAGTGTCACGATTTTCATAGATTCAAAACACAACAGTTATGTATCCAGTGTTAATCATTGAGATCACTGGTTTATCCTTACCTCCATGGTAGCTTATAGCCCTTCCTCGTTTTACCCCACCTCCCCGTCTTCCCCCGCCTTCCCCTACAACTGTAACCGATATCTGAATAAAATACGTTACCCACGTACATTGTGTATGATATCTCCCTTAATCTCCTAATTGCCTTGAGCAGTGTATAAGTTCGGGCGGGAACGCAAGAAGCGGCAACCGGCAGTGGAGTAGGGGGAGTGGGGGGTGGGGTGGGGGTGATGAAGTGAGCTGATGGCGCTATTACGGGCTCGTCTCGCTTTTCACAGCGGCGGCCTTCGCCCCCTGGCCGTGTAAAGCGACGTGGCGCGGAGGCGTAACGAAGAGGGACTGCCGGAGCGCGCGAGCAGCCGACTAATCGCGTTAGGAGCCCACGTAGCTGGCGCGCCGGGGCCGCGAAATTGATTTAGCACCTAAGTCGCCAGGAGAGCGACGACTCGCCGGGGTGCGGCCGAAAAGTTGAGCTCGCATCCACCCGCGCCCCCTCCTGTCTGCCCCTTCGCTACCGCTGTCAACTCAAAACAACTCGCAGTGAGAACTGTCGCCTCGCTTCCGAGAAGGAAATTCCTATGCAGTTTTGAAGTCTCCGGCGACGAAGGAGGTGTTAGCAATTTACAGATATTACCTACTTATACGCCCACATTTGCATCCCCTAACGAAAGAAAAAGGTATTAAACGTAAGGAGAGGCATTGAATTAAAATTTATGCTGTGTACGGGATTCGAGTAGGGTTGCCAGATCTCCGGGCGCCGCCTGGAGTGCCCGGGTTTGGGATGAATTCTGCGGGTCTACGGGACAATGACTCTCATCTCCGGGCTTGAATGTAACCTCCATCTTAACTTTTTTTAAAGACGCTTTTTAAGTACTACGCTCATGTAGCTTAACTTAAACTAAGGACGAATACAA
Organism: Locusta migratoria; assembly: GCA_026315105.1. Lineage (NCBI taxonomy): Eukaryota > Metazoa > Arthropoda > Insecta > Orthoptera > Acrididae > Locusta > Locusta migratoria. The sequence continues at coordinate 220,268,073 of CM048751.1, read as the reverse complement.
CATCCATGCCTTAGGGAAGGATTCGAACCTCTGGCGGGAGCAGCCTCGCGCACCGTGGCAAGACGCCTCAGTGCGCTCGGCCATTCCCTGCCGGCTCGTCTCTAGTAATTATGAATAACTTTATATAAATGTCAATTTCTTATTGCAACAAAACGCTACTTTTCTATTCTTCCTCTGAAAACTTTTCATTGTTGCTGGGAGGAAGGAGATGATTAGGGTTTGTTTGTTTGGTTTTTTTTTTTTTTTTTTTAATTATTATTATTTTAGAATTCACTTGCAATCCTGGTTGGGGGTGGGTGGCGGAGTTGGGGAGTTGGTCGCAGTTGGGGGGGGGGGGGGAGTCATCGGCCAAGGGGGAGGAGGGCACTTCTGGTCTCCGGGCCTGCCTCGAGTTCAATCTGGCAACCCTAGATTCGAGCCCGGGAGCTCCTAATTTGATTTGATTTTTCCAGGGAAGCCAAAACAGTCTTGGTCCAACCCGCCACTGCCCGCACCGAAACTAAGTTTATTGCGCGTATCGCTCCCTGTATATCTAGTAAAGCCAACCAATGCCCTTAAACAGTGCAAGGAGTCCCTTTACCGGTTCTTTATTAGACACAATTTCTTCGGGTCTGGTTGTCCCCTGCCACGGTGGAGTAGCCGAGCGGTCTAAAGCGTCTCGCTGCGGAGCGCGCGGTTGCTCGCCGTGGAGGTTCGCGTCCTCCCTGCGGCATGGGTGTGTCTGTTGTCCTTAGGTTAGTTTACCTAGGTTTAAGTAGTTTGTAAGCTACGGACTGATGACCACGCAGTTTGGTCCGATAGATTTACAAACATTTGAACATTTTGATTTGATTTTCTGGTTGTCCCAAATGTTCTGTGCCTTTTACTCTCCAATGCAATGCATTCGAAAATTATATGTGATGCAGTTTCATCACCGTCATCACAGATCCTACATTTAAGGTCTTCTTCTGTTATTCCCATCGTATGTAGGAGCTACTACTTACTAGGTAGGTGCTTTAGACCCCTCAGCTAACACAGCGTTGCAGCCAAAGCGACTACACGGATTGTCTTAAAGCACGTCTCTCTCCACACCATATACCTTAATTCTGCCTCGTGTTCCGTGTAAAATGCGTATCAATAGAAAAAGAAGTGGTGCGCCCATGAGGGAGACAAGTGGACGAAATTATACTTCACGGCTTGTGAAGACATGTTGAAACTCGCCCGCTGTTCTTTTGACTGTTAACTAGCCGTGTTTGTGAAGTTAACAATTGACTACTTGCTCACAAAATCTAATTACGGCGATATTCACACAGCGGTGGAAGTATACAGTTCTCTTAAGCAACACTCTGATTCTATAAGTTAAGCAAACAGTTCTACCTTTACTGTAATCTTTAGAGAAAACTGCACACAATTAAATAACGATTTGCAGTCATCGATCTAAATCAAAAATAAATGTTGGCAACGGAAACGCAAATATTCTCTATTCCAGAAGGGCGCAGAGACACAAGAGAACAAATTACCCCACATTAATCCAGGTTAATTACTATCACGTTTCATAGGGGGAAACGGAGGAATTGCAGCATATTAACACACAGATTCATACGCCAAGCCAAATTGAACGAATGAATATGTGGAGAAGAAAATTGCCTACAACTTCCCCCCGTAATGATTTTTCGTAACTCGCACCGTTACAGAGACATTTGTGGCGATTTGACACTGTCACATGATTTTACGTAAAACAGGCGTATGGAAATGTTACGTGATATTCCTCGCGCAGGACTCTCTCTGGCATACGGCATCGTGCCTCCTGTATTTTTTTATTTTCTTGTTGTAACTTACGCGTCGTCATTTGAAAGCAATGGCGCACTGAAGAATTAACAAAAACACATCGTTCTTCGTAGATAGGTTATTAATACTACAAATTGGCCGTTTGAGACAGCCCTTTGACAGTAGAAAATTTAAATGCGTATAACGCCTTAACATTTCATCTGAGACGAAAATTGAATACACGTAATTTTAGAGGAGAAAATTCCCAGCAACTTTGCTCTGTTACGTTATTTCCATAAGTCGTATCGTTTCATAGACATAACAGCGATGTGACACTGTCACTTCATTTTACGCAAAAAAGTACAAGCAAAGAAATTAAACTTGAAAAGAGGACAAACTATAACGGCAAGACAACTGATGGTATTTTAACGAAAAAGATAATAAAAATATTGGAAAGACATTAAAATAATAGTTTAAAGAGGTAAACGTTCAAAAAAGTATTTGTTTGTCAAAGCTAAATTCAAATATAAAATAATTTTGGCTGTTTGTTCAAATACGGTCAGAGAGAATATTACTTGTTGAGTGCACAGATACGAGGCGCGTCCAGAAAGTAAGTTCCGTTTGGTTATATAAAACGAACGGGTACACATACAGAAAAAATATTGATTGTACAAAAATCTACAACTGTTAAACTACTTTTCTACATAGCTTCCGAAATTTTGTAGGCAATTGTCATAGCATGGCACAAGGTTTTGTATGCCTTTTTCATAGAATGTTGCCGCCTGTGTATTCAACCATGTGGTAACATGTTCTTTCAGCTCATCATCATCGTTGAACTGCTGTCCACCAAGGACAGATTTTAGGTGTAAGAAGAGGATTACTGTCAAGATTTTTTTTCCGCGATAATGCCTGACCTCACACACCGAATGTGACCAAAGAATTCTTACGGAAATTTCAATGGGACCTGTTTGATCATCCTCCATACAGCTCGGACCTCTCTCCTAACGACTTTCATCTCTTCTTACACCTAAAATCTGTCCTTGGTGATCAACACTTCAACGATGATAAAGAGCTGTTACCACATGGTTGAATACAGAGGCGGCAACCTTCTGTGAAGGATGCATGCAAAAACTTGTGGCACGCTATGACAAGTGCCTACAAAATTTCGGCAGTTATGTAGAAAAGTAGTTTAAGAGTTCTAGAATTTTGTGCAATAAAAATTTCTTCTGTATCTGTGTACAATTTCATTTTATTACGAAACGGAACTTACTTTCTGGACGCACCTCGTATTATCACAATAGTAGAGTCGAAATCGTATCGTAAATATTTTTTTATTATTGATATTATTATTTTTGTCCGAAATGTTTGCAAATAATCATAAAACTGCAGGAAAACCTAAGTGGGCCGTAAAACACGCCAGTGCTACTTTTTTTTTATCCGACGTATAGTTTCCGCGATATTCGAATGTCTTCTCTGAAAATTAACATCCTGAATACTGCAAGATGGCGCCCAAGACTTTATACTTCAGTTCAGCTCTGCGATCGCGTCTCGGTCTTCGTATTATCTTGTCCACCCCTAGTATCTATTGGGATATTCGGCGTTCCACGTCATATTCCAAAAAAGGTTCCATCTGACATTTCTGGCTCCATCTTGTATACTAAGCCTGCTGCCACGTCTGAAAGTAAAGAAATAGCTGCAGAAAATAGATGCATACAAATCCCCTTGCTAACAACGGCGAAGAGCACGTCTCCCCGCCCCCCTTTCCCCACTGCCCTGGGCTGAAAGCTGCATTCCAGGTCGGCGTTCAGCCTTGGAGCTTACGTCGGCGGCGGACCTTTTCCCGTGTCCTTTACAAGAACTTCTCTGTGTTCACAGGCTGGCATTGAATATTTTAATTAAGTTAAAGAGCGAGTCAAATTTATGCTGCCCGAGAGGGACGTAATAAGATTTGCTTAATTAATAGCGATTCTGTCCCTTCTAAAATTTCGACTTTTATATTTAAGTGACGTTTAACCGTACTCAACCTTCAGTCTTAATTACAAATAGACTACCGCCAGTAAGAAGACCGAAAAGTTTTGACGTCAAGTTCCCGGCACTGAGTAAGGAAAACTCCTTTTACAGGATTCGTTGTAAGGAACGACGCTGTAGTACTAAATTTACGTCCATATAGTGAACAAAAAGTTCCAGTTCAATTTCATACAAGTTCTTAATACGATAATGTCTATTGCTAATGTTTTTTGGCTGTTTATGCAACTACAATAAGATTCAACTTTTTCATAATGCAGTTTCCTTTTTATGGAATATACAACATGTTCAGTGGTATGCAATGATAGATCTCTACACTTAGATTTATTAGATTTATAAAGAGTTCGCTAATAAAATGTATTAATCACCGAATATTTACTTACGAAAATTCATCTTGCTTTCACAGTAGACGTACTTCCAGCTTTCTCATTTAATACCAGTTTTCCGTTTAGTTTTGATACATTTTACGTCATAAGTGCAGAACGTAGACACTGACATTAAGAGTGCAGGAAGACGGTGCTTACTAACGTGAAACCCAAATGAAGTTCCGTAAGTAAAACATCAACATGCCATACATGCATTCACTAAACTGTTTTTCGATCTATCAAGACAAAAAAAACTCTATCTCTCTCTCATTTTAGAGCACTTAAAATGTCTTACATTCACTAAAACGAAACGGTAACGGTGTCGGTAAAAATGGTAAAAAATCTCGTCTTATTGTAGTTGTAAAGGCAGGATAAAAATATATTTAATGCTCGTAATCGGGAAGCAACTACAATTTGAATAAAGTGTTAAATGCGTCTATTACAAGATATTTGACATTCTTATCCTCATCTTTATATAAATCTCTGTCTCACAGTTAGGAAGGTATGATCTCAAAATATAATAAGCTGATATGCCCGAGATATTTAATAAGGTGAAATACCCTAGATATTTAGCAAAATGTTTGCCATTGTCTGGAGAAAGTTTGTAATAACATACATTTTTTCAGCAAAAACTTACAGCAATATTTTCACGTCTACTGGTTTTCCAAAATTCCTGTTCATTTTTTTTATCTACTGCTCTACAGTAAAAATAAGAACACAATCTCCTGCTAAGTTTGTGTGGACATACCTTTTGTTAAGTCCTCCTCCCATAGACATTTACCGACCAAGTTTGTTCGTCCGACGATTCGTTGCATGGATATTACTGAAAACCTTTGATTACTACAATATTGGGCAACAAGAAGTTTGTTGCTGTTATTGTGGTCTTTAGACCGCAGAATGGCTTTATGCAGCTCTCCACGCTACCCTGACCTGTACAAACATCTCTATCTGTGAATAACAATGGCAACCTGCATCCTTTTGAACCTGCTGACTGTCTTCGTCTCTCGGTCTCTCTTTGCGATTTTTAACCCTCACGCTTTCCTGTAATGATAAATTCACGATTCCTCAATGTCTGAAAATGGGTCCCACCAACCTATCCCTTCTCTTAATTAGGATACGGCAGAAACTCCTGTTCTCCCCAATTATGTTAAGCACCTTCTCATTAGTTTCGTGATCTAGCTATTTAATCTTCATCATATGTAGCACCACATTTCAAAAGTTTGTCACCTTTTTGTCTGAACTTTTTATCTTTCACTTTTCACTCTAATACAATGCAACACTTCAGGCAAATGCTTTCAGAAAGGACTTCCTAAAATTTAAATTAATAATGGATGTCAACAAATTTCACTTCAGACACGCTTTTCTCCCCATAGCGATTCTGCATTTTATATCTTCTTCACTTCGGCCATAAAAAGTTATTTTGCTAACCAAATAACAAACCCATCTACTGTTTTTATTGTCTCATTTCGTAATCTAATTACTTAATTTTATTACACTGCATTCCACTACCCTTTTTACCCTTGTTAATGTTCATCATAACCCTTTCATTCCCACATTATGAATTAAGCTTTGGAAAAATTAAAATTCAGTGGTTTCTGTATTAATTCACTGCACTAAACATCAAAATATGTGTTTTAAATTTTTTTATCGAACTATTGTTTTTTTATGTCATTATTTCATGCATAATACAGACGTTTGTATCGAGATATTATTACTTGGGGCGTTATTTTGTTGATAGGTAACACTGTTAGATCAATAATGCTGTCATAATCTTCACCACAGCACCAAAGCCAAGACAGTTCAGTGCTTAAATGATATAACATGAACCACACTCACGCTCACACTCACAGCCACGTACTGACGGCAACGTAACACAACACAACCTCCAAGAGGGATAGATTAATGCTTCAGAAGTGGTTACACGCCGTACCAAGTGGCAATATGTTGTACTAGAGGCAAGTTGTTCATCAATAATAATACGACTTTTAAAAAAGTGATGCCAAAAATACGGTATAAATCAGCTTTTAATACGTTGTTGTTGGGAACAACATTGGGAATGAAAGGGTTAAACCCCCTTTCAAACAATGTCCATTCCGTTCAAATGCTGTTCTAGGTTCTTTACTATCTATCACGGAATTACCATGTTATCGGGAAACCGAAAAGTTTTTATTTCTTCTCCCTGAAATTTAAGTCCTTCACCAAATTTCTCCTTGCATTCCTTCACAGCTTGCTCAATGTACAGACTGAAGAATACTGGCGAAAGGCTACAATCCTGTCTTGCTACCTTCCTAACCAATGTTTCCCTTTCATGCCCTTCAACTCTAATAATTACAGTCTGGTTTTTGTTCAAATTGAATGTAACTCTTCGATCCCAACATTTTACCCCTGCTATCTTCTGAATTTGAAAGAGTGTATTCCAGTCAACATAGTCAAAAGCTTTCTCCAGATTTACAAGAGTTAATAACCTAGGTTTGCCTTTCCTTAACTTATCTTCCTGCATTTGTCCTAAACCCAAACTGATCTTCCCCAAGCCCTAATCCCATCCGTTTTTACCATTCGTCTGAGAATGTATTTTGCAACCATGACTTATTAAACTGCATTTTTTCCCTTGAAATGTCTTGGTCAAAATATGTTATTTTACCATTACACATTTCGACACATCATCAGATCTGTGGCACAAATAATAGAAGTACATCACATTTCGGAAGTTTACAGTTAATAATTACAATATTGTCAAGGAGAACATACACTTTATATGCAAATATACTTACAAACTTTTTTTAAAAAACGATGGGTATTAAAATACATCTTAGTGGAGATGGATAACTAAATCACCTGGTTATCCCTGTAATTAATTTTATCACTAACTTAACTATAGTTAGATGACATTGCTTAAGGGTATCTAATAATCCGTTACAATTTTGACATGTAATGTAAGGTGAGCAGCCATATTGACTGTCACGTCACATCGGTCTAGCATGTTTGCTTCTTTGATTTTTTTCGTGTGGACTTTATGCTGTATTTGGCCACTTCCAATCCCATCCTTCTGCCCTCCCACTCCTTCATTTTCGTACGCACAATCCTAGTAGTATGTTTCAATGTACTTATAATATGGTATATGATATATTTCATATGACTTAACACATCTTGTAACCATGTTTTTGATAGCTTCTCTGTCAGGAATCACTACAGAGTGCGCAAGATGGTGTTATTGTAAGTTTATTCAAATAAAATTAAATTTTAACCCTGAGCCATCTGGCGGCTATTGGGCCTGCTTTACCTGTTACGGTGTTTCCCTCCCTCTCACCACAGTTTGGCATGTGAATCTAGTTGAACACCTTCACTAGACATCCACGATGGTGGTTTATGATTTAGTTATGCATCTCCACTAAGATGTATTTTAATACCCATCGTTAGAGAAAAAATATTATGATTATCAACTGTAAACATCCTAAATCTAATATACTTCTTTTATTTGTCCCACAAATCTGATGATGATGTGTCGAAACGCGTAATGGTAAAATAAAGTATATTGCGAACAAGGCATTTCAACAATATATATATATATATATATATATATATATATATATATATATATATATATATATATATGGCATGTAAGTAAATAATAGGCCAAACGCCAAAAAACTGATTTAGAGATAATCAACGAAAGATGTATAGCACTTCAACAAAAGCAGTATAAAAGTTGAGGATCACTGTACAAATACAAAAACTATATAGGTTTCTTGTCACATGCGAGTTTTTATTCTATATTAATGGATTTAAGAACAAAATGATACAAAATTTGAAGAAAATGAAATGTTCTGTTTGCAATAGGTTTAACATAAATAACGATACAAGTGCCATCATTTACATTTTCACTCATTTAACAAGTTTCTCATAAAATAACTTATTCTCCTCTTTTACAAATGGTATCACTTTAGCTAAATCCCTTCACTTTTCTTCAGACAGTCTACATTCACGGTGTAATGTTTCCAGCTGCACGTGTTGAAGATCAGAAGGCTTCACGTTTCTCTTCAAGATGCAATATTCCTTGAACTCTTCAATGTCATTAAGACTTGACCGAACTTGCAAGTACCCCAGGCCGTTCAGCAGTCACTCTGATCCATTGTGCTTTTGAAATATGCACATGGGTGAGGTTCATATATTTTTCAGCAGCTGACTTAGTCATATGAAAGGTGCCTGCATTTAAACTGACATTTACAGGAGACCTGAAAGGGTGAAGCAGTATATATAATTTACTAAATCAACATGCCTAGGTATTTGCAGATAAGTAAATGATTCCATTCAAGTAGTTAACTATAACCTCATAATCAGAACGATGATTTTTGACCATACGAAATTGGTTTCAATAATAAATTAAACGCATAAAATACTAGAACATAACTTATGCAGATTCCAACCCTTGTAATGAAAATTAAAACGACAACCTCGTTGGCTGGAACCACAGTGCTGTCTTTTCGAGTAGACTCCTTTCCTTCGCTGCGTAATTTCTTCCTTTCACTTTGAGCACTACCTTCACTTCTCTTCCTCCGTTTTGCTGCAGTTTTCCTTTCCATTATTCAATATCGTGTATTATGTATCTGTAATAATTACTTCAGAAGTGTCCTACAGTAGTAGCAAAAAAAAAAAAACAAAAAAAAAAAAAAAAAAAAAAAAAAAAAAAAAAAAACAGAGCAATTCCCACAAATACGCACCAAGACACTAACAGAGAACAGAGGGCGCATGACTCGTTATTTGAACGTCGATGTTAGCGCTTGTCGCCAGTACCATGTTGTGACAGCTGTAAACACTGTTTCGCGCTGCTCTGGAGCTTGTATCAGAATATATGCCATTGGCGTTGGCGTTTACAGCGGAATTTCACCAATAACTCAAATTTTCATTTTTTTGGCGCTTGACCCGTTATTTACTTACATGCCTGCCAACGTATGGTCGCTTGTCCCCGAAAAATGTAAGGTTTTATGAACTAAGTAATAAACTCATTAAACTGATAGTTCTGTAATTTCCATACTTGTCTACACTTGCTTTCTTTGGAATTGGAATTATTATATTCTTCTTGAGGTCTGATGGTATTACCCCTGTCTTATACACCATGCATTCCAGGTAGGACCGACGCAAGGCACGTGCGAAACGTGCGGCCGTACGGCGTAACACACAGCGGGGCGGCGACGGAGTGGCAGCTCCGGCAGTCCCTGTAGGGCAAGGCGAAGGAAACAAGCCCAGGGGAACTTTGTGACAAATCGTTTCTCTAGTTTAAAAGTAGCCACTCTGGTGTTTAAGTGATAGCTGACTACGAACGCTAACTTTTAAATTGCTGCCATTTTTTCAGAAGAATAATTCTAGCCTCTGTTGCTTCCTTTACGAATGAAAACTACCGATATCCTATTGGCAGTTAGCAGGTGGAGTCAAGAGCGATCAGTTTTATTCCTTTTCCAAATCTTGGAAATTGAGATGCATCACAATTTGTTGTACCCCGCGGCTATGTGCTGTAATTTACCTTGATGTAAATAAGGAAGAGATTTTCATGTCCTGTACGCTGTACAATTCTTATTGTGGATGCACTTTGCGCGTAAGTTAGATTTTTTCTGCTTCTAGTTTGAAGAAAGAATAATTTTTCTTCTGTTATTTGAAAAACTGGCCGGGCGGTAAATACGCACGCGTCTTCCAAATAGCTAGAATGGAAAATATAGGGAAGAAAAGCGATACGGTGATGAAGACTAGTCTGATTGCAGTTACTGAATAATCAGACACGAAAGTGCTAATTCATTATGACTTTCGTATAAGTGTCTGTTCTTTCTAATGAGCGATCGCAGTGGAGTGTGTTAATACTTTTCTAATTACCTTCAATTACGTTCTTAATTTCAGAATTATTAAGCAACAAGTTACAAAATCTGAAAAAAATGTCATCCCATTCGCTTGCAGTCATGAGAAATCCTGACCTTGTATGTATAGACGTTACTACGAATCACATAGTTTCTGCTGCGAGCTACATTTTGGAACAGCGGGTTCAGAAAGATGTGATGAAAATTTTTAAGAATTGAGCCTCATTGACGCCTGAAGCTACACTCTCTACTTTTCTGTATTGAATTTTTCGTCGTGAATGCGAAGATTAAAAAAAAATCACATGAATGTGCAACACGCAAGAGGATTTTTAACTGATTTGAACGTTAGGATTTAGATACTCTGGATTATAGAAATCAAATTTTATTACTGAAGTTACAAGATCAAGCGACAGCAATTTTCTGCCCGTCTTTTGAGCCCTCTCCTCCCCATCCTCCCTCCCTCCCTCCTGCTCCTCCTCCTCCTCTCTCTCTCTCTCTCTCTCTCTCTCTCTCTCTCTCTCTCTCTCTCTCTCTCTCTCTCTGTCTATATATCTCTCCATTCGTCTCGTCCTCCCCTCACATTACAGTGCGTAACTCCTCGTCTCTCTCTATGTCTATTTCAGACTGAATGTTCAGTACAGTATAATGTAAAAAGTCGAATAAATCGATCCAAAACTTTTCTCGATTTTTGTAACTACTCTTCCCTTATATACAATATGTTTGAAAATTCCCGTTACAAACTTTGAGGATATGTACAGAGGAATGAGTAAATAATAATATGATAACGAACCCAAGTCCGAGAATGTCAAATGTAAACTATTGCAAGCTCTTTGCTTCCCGTATTTTAGAAGGATGTAATATGGACCAACACAAGAACAAAATGTCTAGTAAACGTGGGCTCTAACATGCATACCATAGACATTTAAGCACCACTTCATATTTGGTCGTCTACTGTTTACATGTCTCTTCTACCGGTCAAGTGCCCTAGTTCTTAAGATACTTATTGTAGAGTCCATATTTTGAAGATTTTTTTCCTTGCATTGGTTCATACCACTCCTCCTAAAATATGGAAAGCAAAGAGCTTGCAATAGAAGAGATTTCTTTCATATTGACAAAGATAAACAAGTGCACATAGCATCACTAAATGAAATTTTCGGTCGTGATGTCCTTATTAAAATATGTACTCACTCTCCTTTAAGAGTACTCAAAATTTATAACGGGAGTTCCGGAAAACCATTTATACTTCAAAAATGTAAGGCCCATGTCCTTCCGACTGTTCATCAGAATGTGGTGTAAAGATTTGTAATAAATCTGTCAAGAACTTTTCGAGATTTCAATAAAAACGTATCCCCTTTATGTATGTGCCTACGTGAAATAATTTATTCAGGACTGGCTCTCCGAACGATATCAGCATTCAAACGGAATATCATCTACTCCAGGAGCCTTAGTTCGACTCAAATCTTTTAGCGCTCTGTCAAATTTTTCTCGCAGTATCCTGTCTGCTATCTGATCTTCCTCTACTTCCTATTCCACTTCTACAATATTGTCTTCAAGTTCATTTCCTTTGTATTAGCCCTCTATATATTCCTTCCACCTTTCAGCTTTCCCTTCTTTGCTTACGGTTTTCCATCTGTGCTCTTGATATTCATGCAGTTGGTTTTGTTGTCTCTAAATATCTCTTTTATTTTCCTGTAGGCAGTATCTATCTTTCATATGTTATACATTCTTGTACGGTCTTTCGTTTGTCTTCTAGTCACTCCTACTTAGCTAGTCTGCACTTTCTGACAACATAATTTTTAGCCGTCTATACTCCCTTTCGCCTGCTTACTAACTGTATTTTTATATTTTAACTTTTCATCAATTACGTTCAATATCTCCTATGTTATCCAGGGATTTCTATTAGGCCTCGTCCTTCTACCTATATGATCGTCTGCGGCCTTCACTACTCTATCTCTCAAAGGTATACATTCTTCTTCAACTGCATTACTTTCCCCAGTTTCGATCAATCCTTGCCTAATGCTCCCTCTGACACTCTCAACAACCCCTCGTTTCTTCAATTTGTCAAAGTTCCATCTCCTTAATTTTTACCTCAAGTTTTAATCTACTGTTCTTAAACATTACGTTATGGTCATAGTGTACAGTATATCTGTCCCTGGATATCACTTACAGTTTAAAACCTAGTCTGTAAACCTATGACATTAAAAACTCAATCTCGTACTTCCAGTGTCTCCTAGTCTCTTCCACGTCTGTCTAGTGCCAGCTGTTGCAGCTGTCACATCGTTCAGAGCGCTAACTATCATAATTTAGTTTGTGTGAAATTTTGTTGGCAGTTAATTTCTTCGTTTTCCTTAATGCTTCTGTTTTAAGAGGTTTATTCTCGCATACTTGGCAGATTTCGTTTGAGCTGCAAGCTACGTAATTTAAGTACTTCTCACTTCTTTATTCTGTGTGTTTCGCTTTTAGAAAGCTTTTATTCTTGCTTATTTGATAATAGTGTGCTCTATAGATTTTCTTGTTTATTTTGAAAACAGACAGAGACAGTTTATTTTAATATTATTTATTTATTTCTTTATATATTTTTATTTTTATTTATTTACTCATTTTTATCTATCTATTTATTTATTTATTTACTTTGACAGTATAGTTAGCTCCGACCACAGTTCAATCAGTTGCCAGCCGCCTTTTATTAAAGTACTAGACTAGATTATTTAGTTTTCTACTCTTCACACTTAATTGAATCGTTAGGATAGATAGGATGTGTGCCTGCTGTGTGCGGACGCAGGACGAGTTGTCCGCTGTTAGCGAACAGTTGAGCGCGCTGCTTGCTGCGGTCAGCCGTCTTCAGGCTGCTGTCTCGAGGGGCAGTGGCGGTGGGGAGTCTGGTGCGTCGAGTGGGACACCTCAGGTGTGTCATGCCTCGCCCTCTTTCCCTGCCGTCGAGCCACCTTCAGGTGTACCAGACGTGGTCCAGCCGCCCTCTCCGCAAGGGGCGGATTGAAAAGCGTTCGCGTCGCTCGAGGCAGAAGACCAATGTGGAGGCTGGCCGTCCGTCAACGCCCGTTCGTCCTGTGAGTGGACGTGTGGCCACTTCTTCATCAGAGTCCGAGCTGGTGCACGGGGCGTTGGGATTACTAGTTTGTACATACCTGTCCTCAACAACGTGCTAAATGATATTGTGGACAGATTTCCTCATACAGTTCTGCATGTGTATAACCATCCAGCTCTTGTTCCAGATGCAATAGTTCTACTGACAGAAGATGAGATAAAGAAAAAAGTAAAGGAACTCGCAACAGCGTTTCCCATATATTGGCAACGATGGGTAACAACATAAGGTCAGAGTCCTCATTTCAGTCTGAAGCAACCATGTGGCGCCAGAAATGGATTGACTGGGTAAAGATCATCCCAGTGAAAAGCTTCCATTAGCAGCCATCGATGCACTGTAGTCCTGCAGCAAAGAAGGATATCTTCTCCAATTGTTAGCCACGCCTCCAGTAAGCAATTCTTCAGCTGAGCGGTCGTTTTCTTCCCTGCGCAGGCTGAAGACTTACATAGAATCAAATATGGGTCAAGATAGGCTGAACGGGTTAGCTTCACTGAGCATCCAGAGGGGTATTACTGTTAAGGCTGACCATACATTTGAGAGATTCGCTAAAAGTAAGAGGAAAGCACCGCATTAACCTGTAGGATAATTTTTTGGTCGCCGTTTATATATTAAGAACAATGAATTTGTATAATACACTCCATTGTTGATAATTTTAAAAATAACTGAAATTCAAAAATAAAAATTTGTGATGGTAGTATAGTAAAAATTCTTTACTTTTCTGTTTTACAAAAACCCTACGTGTACTAAATCTGGTAGGTAATATGTCTCAAACTCTCATCAATAGTTTATTTCAGAAATAGTATGTTTGAAGGACGTCGCCAAAGGGGGCCAGAGTGGGGAAGCTGCTGGCACTAGAGATTCAAAATGTTGTTCGGGAAAAAACTGTATCGTTCAACATAAGTTTCAAATTTTAAGTAAGCTATGAAAATATTAGTGGTTAAAACTACAGCTATAAAAATAGGACAAATCTTAGAAACATAAATAACTTCGTTTAGTAAACTTAGTTTAGCCAAATACTTGGCTTCTTTCGTGATTGACGTCTTTCATTCATATTACTGCAGTTCTAATGACTCTTTTAAGCTTTCATAGTTCTTAAAGGTGACATATTATAATGTGAAACGAAACAGATAACCAGTAGAACTGCTGTCCCGTCGACAGCCACTTTTCTAACGACTTAATAGACCTCCAGAACGGCATTCCGACGACTAAAAGCATATTAATGAAAAGGCTTTTGACAAGCGGTTTTGAGTAAACGCTATCACTGTAAACTTGTTTGCTGACAGGTACGTATATCTACTTGCTTGAGATGTTTAGAGAATTATCACCAGAGTCTGTTTGCCCTTAGTAATTTTTGTACGTCAATGCTAAAAACAAAAGAAAAAACAAACAAACAAAAAAAACTTCAGAATATTAATTTACTCAAAGATTTTCATGAGGTATATTTTAAAAAACACAGATTGTCCCCGAGTTTGCTACAGTTTAAATTAGCTTAATAACCTTAAAAAGTCATGAATGAACAGAAAAAAGACATTACATATATTTTGGAGAAAAAAATTCTTTTAAGAAAATTTCTTAAACTCAGAAAATCAAACAAGTTTCAGCAAGCTCTATCTCGTTAGTAAACTATGTTTGATTTTTCTAACTTATTGGTTTCGAAAAATATGATTTTTCGGCAAATTTGTGAATCATCCTGGCTTAAACAATATATTTTTTCTTACTAAAAAGATGTTTACAAAAAGATTTATGAAATTTTAGACAGAAAATTGTAACGAGTTACAATCACCTTTATTTAAGAATTTTGGAGTCACAACCAAATTAATTAATTAATTTTCCTAAGACTTTAATGCAAAGTGAGGGTGTTATGTAAGACAATAATTATATATAAACAGATTAACGATTATTACTATAGTGGAGCCGAAACACGATGGTCCATGGCTCCGCCTACTACGCTGGGGGACCGCCCCGGTCGCAGAAATGTATCCGGCCGCGGTGGCCGAGCGGTCTGCGGCGCGTTAAGTCTCTTACGCTAAACAAATATTTGAAACATTTGAGCAGAAATGGACGCAACCATGTTGTCAAATAGTTACTTCGCTGCCGGACAATATAGCTAACGACCACTATTATCTGTCAGAACTGGCAAAAATGCACAGCGCAGCCGGACGCGCGCATGCGCAGAGCAACGTTCTCGTTTCACTTACTCCAATGCAGTGTTGCAAACTCGTACGATAATTATGGGGGCTTACGATAATTTCAGTAGTTGCACTATGTACGATACTGGCCAAATATACGATAATTTCTTTCCGGCTGGAGATACCATTTAAACAGTGCATATCAAGCATACTTCAGGCAATATGAATTGTCGATACAACTAAGGTAAGTGAAATTACATTAAACTCATCCTTGTATGATAGTTGTTGTTGACAACACTGTAAACGAAGTATACATCGTTCACCGGTTGTCGTCGTAGTTGTCACCGCTGAAAATAAAATCGATATCTGGCTACGTGACAGTCGCACTTTCGACAGATATTGTTTGCAAGCATTCTTAGAACTTACGCCATTGTAGCATCAGTGTAACGTAATATTTCTGTTTCTGTTTGTTTATAAAAAAATCTCACTGGATCGTACGTGGATTCCTCAATGTAAATGGATCAGTTTTTGTTGCAAAAAGTAAAGACACGTTAGTCAAACGTACGATGTATATCGCTGGCACAATTGCCGCTACTTCGATGTACACCATTCCTTGGATATTACCATTATTTTTTCTATTAGTCAATTTATTTGCATTTTTTGACTGTTTTGTCTGATGTACGATAATTCTAACTCTTATCATTTGGAGGGTGTGGTACGATGTTTTCGCATTTACGACTTGGCAACATGGTATGCTGCTGCAGCCGACGCTCAAAGCTGATTGGCGCAAGCACCAGGGATCATCGTTATTTCGGCTCGACTATAAGGACTCAAAGGTCGCTCTCCCCTCCCCCCGCTCCCACTAACCGTTGTCAGACTAGTAACGCCATTGATTACACCTTATTCACTGCTTATTCACCGCCCCCTCCAGCAGGCCGTCCTTGACCCGTTACCAGATTCCGCCATGCTACCCAACGCTTCACTACTGGAGCAACCGTTTTCGGTTTCCCGCGGTTCGCTGGATTCAGAACGGTTACTGATCAAAATAGTAGACTCGTTACTGTGAATGGTCGCGACTGGCTGAGTCTCTACAGCTTCCGCGCTAACTACTTCATTTGACCTATCGCGCCGCGTGTTCTTTTCCTTTTCGTTCCCATTTAAAGCAGCACGTCTACGCGTCTCAACGGTCAATGCGGCAGAAGACACCGTATTCCAGAAATAAAACCATCACAGAGAAAAGACAGAGCAACTCAACACGCAAATCAAACACGTGACAGAACGCGGGTGCTTCTCAGCAGAGTTTCACACGCAAACTCGTAACGACCCAATACAAAAATAAAATCTGTAAAAGCACTCCCCAATATTACACAAATAAATTCACATAAGAGACTGCTGAAAGGATAACACACAAAAAGTGCTAGCACTAACTGTTTTACAGCACTCATACATACGCGCACACACAGTTATGAGGGACGGGTATATGAAATTAAAATATAAAACCAGGAGACGCCAGATGGACAAATCCTGGAAGATAAATTGAAATGCTACTGCTAACTAATGCTAACGGGCATGCTCACTTCTGAGCATAGTATGGGTTGCAACATTCAAACCTGTCTTCCTGAAGGGAGCATCAAATATTTAAGCAACTTCCCCACAATTTATGCACCAAAATAAGCTGAGGACAATTGAAACAATTAGCACGCAACGGAAACGCAAGCTGACTCCAGGAGGACGCAACCCAAGGAGAATAAATTTGATCTAGCAAACGCACTAATTGATCAAAAGTTAAATAAGTATATAAAAAAAGGTAAGAAAGGGTGCTGAAACAAAACCACTGAGGTATATACAAAAACAATTCAATATATTCTGAAAAACAAGGCATGAGACCAGACTTTACAAGCTTGCTAACCCCAATCCGCAACAGAATAGTGTGGGTGTAACGATGAATACTGGGTCACAAGGAGTAATGTCTCACACGCACACAAACCACTCATAAGCATTACGGTTCGCGTCGTATTGGCAGTGGAACAGCGCTTTGCAAATACGGCCATGTGGAAATGGTAGTGCGCCGGAAATGCACTTAAAATCACACTAGAGGTTAAGCAGCAGTCTCTCGAATATGGGAAGGTTCAGGACTTCCAGATTTCAAAAGCAGACGTGTGCGGAAATCGAATTTATCGAAAAATTAAAAAATGTAATGACAGAAAAGCATTAAAATAAACACTTCAAATAACTAGTCATTGCGAATTACATAAAGAAAGGAAGGCAAAGCATCCGATCTCCAGGTTTTAGAACGAGCCACGTGGTCAGTACAGAAAATATTAATTTATTGAAGACAAGAGCCAAGATCGCCCCCAATCATGACCGTAACAGATATTGCTCTGATACTGAACTACAACACGCTTTCAACTTACGTAGAGCACTAAAGAGGAGCAAATCCAATACTGAGAGTGAAAAAACAAAGACTAGTACGATCCGTTACAAAAAAATAAATAGATAAATAAAACGATCGTTAATACTGCTCTCGCCGCGCATTGCGAGATAAAGAGATAAACGAAGCCACTAAGCAAGGACGGATCTAACATAACCGTTACCACAAAGTAAAATACCAAAATCTAGGAGCAACCCTACAGCCATTCGAGAGATTACCACTCAACTCCGCATCTTCAGCAAGAGTGTCCGCAGCGAGACCCTTTACCCTCCTAGAGCACTTTGCTGGTACAGGAAGAACTGGTCCACCTTCCGTATACCTGTCTTGCTACCTGTCGCTATTCAGCTAAACAAAAGCATTCCGACTCGAAAGGAGAGGAATGCTGTACTTTTTGGTAACCTAGTTTAGGTGCAAACCTAAGCTACGCAGCCTAACAGCCGTATTACCTAACCAGACCACGGAAATTTGCAGACAAAGCATGCAAAAAATACAAAAAGGAGACCTATTCAATGCGCATGCGGGATAAAAATAGGTACCACATTGTAGTGAGTTCACATTCACACAAGGGCCACTTATTTCAACACATTCACACTTGCAAGCATGATCACAATATAAATTACATATTCACACAAGTAAAGCACACTCAAAAGTATTCTAATAAATAAATCGGTGATCATACTAGGGCAATAGATGGCATAGTACAAGGTATATGATTAAAATATAATATTAAACAACCACCACATTATATGGACGTGCTTCAAACTTTCGAGGAGAACTACATTCAAAGTGTACAATATTAACAGAAGGCGAAATCTTTCTAGATGCGGAAAAAAAGTATTTGATAGAGTATGAAGAATGAAATTACTAGTGGAAATCAACCAGTACACCAACAAGCGAAACTGCTACTTGCATATCCTGGACAATTATCTGAAAGAAAATTATTCATCAAAAACGAAACTACTTCAAGAAGGGATACGACGAACGTAAATTTTATCAACGACCTTGCATTTGATACACGTCAGCGACCGTCCAACGAGACAAAGTACGCTGTTAGCACAATGCGTTGCTGACAAAGCACTGTTTACTGCCTACAGTGGCCACCACAATGCTGATGATGTAAGTGTCGACGTGAAGTTGTTATAAAATGAAGAAATCACGAAATAAATATCTAAGATACTATCATAATTAAAAGCGAAGATTAACAGATCTAGTCAAACGCGCCCTTTTTACCAACGGTTGAGTAACTGTGGAGAAAGAAGAACAAAAAGTATTAACTGATCACAAGTCTTGCAAAGTAAAATGCTTAACGCACACGCCCCACTGCTAGCTAGGGATTCGAATGTGAGCTGTGGCGATTTGAGTCTACCGAGAAATTCTGGAGCCGCCGGTGCTCAAGCAATACTCGTGAAACTCACGAGATACGGCGCTGCAGCGCTTGTTGCTGAGCGCCAATTGACTGGAGCAGGATGCGCAGTTGTTGTTTGAACCAACTCCACCTTGAGAGAAGGCCGCGGCGCTCTCGTGTGACGTCATACAGAGTGGGCTGCGCGCGCGTATCTCACTGGGTAGCCGCTGGGGCACGGCCCACAATGCCGAGGCTGGGAAGCAGCCAGCCAATCAGCAACGCGCGTGCAGCTTATGCCGCGGCCAACGGGAAATACAGGCCCTATCACAGACGTCATGCCACATAAGCAAGGTAGTTCCGAGCCAGGGCGACCGCTAGCTCAGTGCCTGCCCGGTATGAGGTAGTGGGGTGTGCCCCAGCGGCCTGCCAATCAGGTACGATCGCGCCGGCTCTGAACTACCTTGCTTACATGGCATGATGACTGCGCTGGGGCCTGTCTTTCACGTAGGCCATGGGAACTACCTTCCTTACGTGGCATGATGTGTGCGCTGAGGCCTGTCTTTCTCACCGCCCATGGCTTAAGCTGCATGACGTAACACGAGAGCGCCGCGGCCTTCTCTCTAGGTGCCGGCCGCGGTGGCCCAGGGGACTAAGGCGTTCCATTCACGGTCTGCACGGCCACTACGGTCGGGGGTTCGAATCCCTCCTCGGGCATGGATATTTGTGCCGTCCTAGTTCGTAAGTAGTTCATAAGTAGTTTGTAAGTTTAGGGACTGATGACCCCGTAGTTAAGTCCCATAGACTATACAAACATTTGAACATTTATTTCTCTCTAGGTGGTGTTGTTTGAACTGACTTCTGACGCTGTCAGACAACGTTCGCTGTGATTGTGATTCAATTGAAAACGAAAGTCGTGGAGCTGGCAGTAATTTTCGGAGATTGGAGATAATATCTGTTGCAACATATTTCTCTTTTTAAAGCTCCATAACGTAATAAAAATGCAACAGGCATGATAAGACATTTAAAATTACACAATATAAAGAGCGATCGAACACATATGTGCACATATAGAGAAACGCATTCTTCTATAAATGAACGTCAGACTAAATAATAAAGGTTTTATGTATGTTATCCATTTGTTCTATAGAAAGATAAAGTTGACAGTTCCGGAACCAGTCCGCCAGTATTGGAAAACTTTAATTTTCAATTTAACTCCAACAGCATTCAACATCCATCCTAACTTTTGGACAGTATGGCGATAGAACTACCAACAGTCACTGTTGTAGTTGTAAATTGAGACTGCTGTGTTCAGAATGTTCAAATGTTTGTAGAGCTTATGGGACTTAACTACAGGGTCATCAGTCCCTAAACTTACAAACTTTTTGAACTAGCTTATACTAAAGATGGCACAAACATCCATGCCCGAGGGGGAATTCGAATCCCCGACCGCAGCGGCCGTGCAGACCGTGACTGGCACGCCGCAGACCGCTCGGCCACCGTGGCCGGCTCAGAAAGTACCAGAGCTTTAAGCTGAAATCATAAGGACGGAAGCGAAACCTGTCAATACTATTACGTTCTGCCGATTTTTTTCTACGCTAAGTAAATGTATGCAGGGATATTTTGGGTGTAATATGTTTTTGCATTTCTCGCTCATGTGGAATGCCTACTTCTTTTATGTAAGAAATATGCGTTTTATTAATAGTCCTATGATTTGTGTCTTCTTCAAAAAAATACTACTACAAATTCAGTACAAATAAAGCCATGTATTTGACTCCAATGTGTAAAAAGTACTAACTTGCACTTACGGAAGGCAATGTTTGTGATCGCTCTGTCTCAATGCTTCCTTGTACAGTAGTTTCGCTCAGCCTCCAAGAGCGCAGCACTGTCGACAATTTTTCGAGATTACTCGAAAATTTGCCTTAGCGTCGCGCGTTTCTCGAGCGCGCTCATACCCCATCTTATCTCTACTGTACGCAGATCTAAACATCCACACTATCCCACAACAAATAAGAGAACACTCACAGAAACTAACGTAGAAAAGGAATGGCACTTTCAATTATTACACAACGTAAAACAAATAGAGTAATGGAGGTCTGAAGATCCGCTATATGCCTAATGATCCCTAAAAGTCAGAGCACTTTATAAAGCTTCCTAACACTTCACGTAAGGTGGGTTCATCCAACCCAACAAAGATGGTACGACTTCGCCAATAATAAGAGAAAAAATGATGCTGGAGCATGCAGCATATGATTACTAAAGGGAATACAATTTTCGATCTTAAACTTGTTCTTTCTCTTTGGCCATGTCCCCGCATGGTCGGCTTTGTTAAATCCAGATTTGGAGTGTTAATACTTTCGAGGTGGCCGGATGCCCTTCCTGTCGCCACCCCATGCCACCTGAGAGGAAATGTGTACCCCAAATGTCTGCATATAGTGTTATATGTGTGAAAGTGTAAAGTGTTACGAAATGTTTCCGAAACGTATAACGGAGGTGGGACTTGGCGACCAGCCCGACATTCACCTAGGTGGATGTGTAAAATAGCCTAAAAACCACTTTCAGGCTGGCCGCCATCCAGATCCCCTTCGTTAATCCGCCGGGCGGATTCGAACCGGGACCGGTAAACCTCCCCGTCTTGAAAAGCGGTGCGTTAGGCCACACGGCTAACCGAGCAGGTAATTAGCAATCCTAAACTATGCTCGTGTTAACTAAGGAATCTTTATCTCAATGGATATGACATTCTTGGGAACTTACGCATGAAATGGGAAGTTTCTTTAATTTTTATAAGTATGCAAGTGGGCTGAAAGTTGTGATGATAAAAGAAATACATCCTGAAACCCCAGATTCATAAGCCTAGAATATTGAATTAACATCAATTGAAGCTGAAGTGAACTTTGCATTAAGTTTCCTGTTTAGTGGTTACCAAAAACTTTGTTCTCGTAAGTCCCACTATTATATTAAATAGTACAACCAAAGAGATAGAATATACATAGAGGGTTGGTGACACGATTTTTAGCCCTCTCTGTGCTGCAACGCTTCATTATCAGTCGACAAATGTTTGGAAGTGTGGCAGTGGCTTTCTAAAATCAAGATAATACTGTGAGTGCGAACCACTGAAATAAGCAGTTATTTTAGAAATCACGTTTGTGTAGCGTATAACTGTACCAACAGAAGCAATAAAACTGTGAATATTTCTTATGTCATATCTTAGCTGTTTTGTGCATTTGAATAACGTCTTTAACTTTATCAATTTTGTAATTATTACTTTATCCAAGCTTTCGTTTAAAACAAGCTGCTGACTAAGAAACGGGTTTCTGCAATGAGAAGAGCATTGGTTTTCAACAGCAAAGCTCATATTTGTTCGTCACATTTTGAAATAAAATTTACTTATGAAGTGAATGAAGTACGGCTAAATATATTTAACGCACTTTAAGTCACAAAAGCAGAACCTGCAAGGTAAATTCAGAATAAGCGCATTCGCTAATGGCAGTTTCCGATTATTTTGACGCAGAGTACCTTAACCTGATTCATGAGAAACACTATCATAATGCTGACTACTACTTCGGTAAACTTACGACAACCACAAACTTAGTTGCTTATTCTATTGACTGGGTGCCGTAAGTATAAAGCTTCAGTGTGGGATTTTATTTCCTTGGTCCATCAGTTGTTTCTGTTTCGAACATTAAATAAATTGAAATTAACGTAAACTTACTGTAGAAAGTTAGTCTCTGAAATCTGTACTATTCTTCGCAAATTTTCTACTGAAAACGGCGTACTAAAACAAACGTAGATTGGTCTAAAATTATACTTTCTAGACCATTTCTTTTACTCGTAAATGCTGCTGATCGCTGACGCTTTCAAGCAACGATGGGCAAAATGTGTTTATGCTCTATACTCAGAAGTTGTACCTGAAAGGCGCTAACAGTTACATTTTCGTCATCTTCTAATCCACTTTGCTGTACGGCGCTCCTCTCTTGACATCCGATAACATGGCGGAAGATTTTTCAATTTGCTTCACTCAGATCGCTGTGTTGCCTCTCTTTGAGTACAAAAATAGAATGAGAAAGTGCTCTAGGAACGCTGTCATATAGAATTATGAGTTTAAAAGGAATAAAATACTAAGAAAAAGATTTTTCCTTACGAACGTTAAGATCAAAGATAAGTTTCTAAAGAAGCCAAAGGAGGAAAAATTTATCGCTGACTAACAAAATTCGACAGCCCTTAACAAATCTGGTACAACATAAAAGAATGGCTTCGCTGTAATGTATCTGTTTAAGTAAATGCATCAAAGAAAGCTGATTTCGGATGGAGATAAAATTATATTTCGTGAGTACATTAAGATACCATGATATTTATACAGCCATTTCTCCGATATCTGAAATGAAATAACTCTGTGACGCATGAGGTATTGGAATACGTGATACAGCTAAAACTCATTCGTGCCAACTATCTCTGTGGCTACCTTACAGGCTATTTTATTTTAAAGTTAAAGATATACCTCGATTATGTACACAGGTTTTGACAAGAAAGTATCGTAAGGTACAATCTGTAAAGTACTCGTGGTTTACGGGGTAATGTTGGTTGGTACATATAACTAGGTGTAACTGTGTAAGGGTAGTGTAACGAATAAGGTGAGAGAACTATGGTGATAGGGAGGGGAAGGGGAGAGGGAGAATCGAGTCGAGCTAAATGTCTCAGATATCAATAGTTGGAAATGTACAGTTGTGGAGCTAGGGCAACAAACGTAAGTCAGTCAGCAATTAGGATGTTGGAGTGTGTGTGTGTGTGTGTGTGTGTGTGTGTGTGTGTGTGTGATTAATTAACTTGCCGTAGCAATAACTGTTGAACCTGGGATTACTTTAACAGTGAGTTAATGTAGTTAAGTGTCCAGTATTGCCGGCCGCGATGGCCGAGGGGACTGAGGCGCTTAAGTTACGGTCTGCACGGCCACTACGGTCGGGGGTTCGAATCCCCCCTCGGGCATGGATATTTGTGCCGTCCTAGTTCGTAAGTAGTTCATAAGTAGTTTGTAAGCTTAGGAACTGATGACCCCGTAGTTAAGTCCCATAAGCTATACAAACGTTTGAACATTTTGTCCAGTATTGAACGTTAGGCATGTAAACAAGTTAACGTTTATAAAAGGTTTGAAATATTACTTTCAAAGTTTATTGGGAGCTGCAAACTACTCTCATTATAATATATTATCTGAGTGTAGTGTGCTCGATTTGCAATCTGTTTTAACCTACCCTTTCACGCATGTCACTTTAAAACGTCGTATCATTCTGAATTGGATGTCAGACATACATACAATTTCGCAGGTAAGTTCAGCAACATATGGGAATTTTGTTGTTGTTGTGGTCTTCAGTCCGCAGACTGGTTTGATGCAGCTCTCCACGCTACCCTGTCCTGTGCAAGCCTCTTCATCTGAGAATACGTACGGAAACCTACACCCTTTTGAATCTGCTTACTGTATTCGTCCCTCGGTCTCCCTCTACGATTTTTACCCCACACACTTCCTTCTAATGCTAAGTTGACGATTCCTTGATGTCTCAGAATGTGTCCTACCAACCTATCCCTTCAGCATATGTCACAAACTCCTTTTCTCCTCAATTCGGTTGAGCACCTCTTCATTAGTTACGTGATCCATCCATCTAAGCTTCATCATTCGTCTGTAGCACCACATTTCGAAAGCTTCAATTATCTTTTTGTCTGAACTCCTTATCGTCCACGTTTCAGCCTCATACAATGCTACACTCGAGACAAATGCTTTCAGAAAGGACTACCTAACAACAAATTTCGCTTCTTCAGAAACGCTTTTCTTCCCATAGCCATTCTGCATTATATATCTCCTTTACTTCGACCATCAGAAGTTATCATGCTATCCAAATAACAAAACTCATCTACTACTTTTATTATCTCGTTACCTAATCTAATTTCTTCACCATCGCCTGATTTTCTAACACTAGATTCCATTATCCTTGTTTTACTTTTGTTTATCTTATAACTTCCTTTCAAGACACTGTCTATACAGTTTAATTGCTCTTCCAGGTCTTTTTCTGTCTGTGATAGAAATACTATGTAGTCAGCAAACCGCTAGGTGTTTATTCCCTCTCCCTGGACTTTAATTTCCTCTCCAAATTTCTCCTTGCATTTCTTCACAGCTTGCTCAATGTATAGACTGAACAACATTGGGGAAAGGCTACATCCCTGTCTTACTCCCTTCCCAACCACTGCGACCCTTTCATGACCTCCGACTCTTAATAATAGATGTCTGGGTTTTGTGCAAGTTGAATATAACTTTTCGCTCACTATATTTTACCCCTGCTACCTTCAGAATCTGAAAAATCGTAGTCCAGTCAACATTTTCAACAGCTTTCTTCAGATTAATAATCGCTAAAAACGTAGGTTTCCCTTTCCTTAATCTATCTTCTAATCTATCTTCTAAAATAAGTCATAATGTGAGTATTGTCTCGCGTGTTCCTACATTTCTCCTAAATCCAAATTTATCTTCCCCAAGGTCGGAATCCACCAGTTTTCCATTCGTCTGTAAACAATTCGTGTTAATATTTTGCAACCATGAGTTATTAAAATGATAGTTCTGTAATTTTCACATTTGTTTGCACTTGTTTTCTTAGGAATTGGAATTAAAGTCTTATTCTTGAAGACTGAGGATCTTTTCCCCGTGTCATACATGTTGCATACCAGGTGGAAGAATTTGTTCATGACTGACTCTCCTAACGATAATAGCAGTTCAAACGGGACAGCCTTGTTTCTACTCAAATGTTTTAGTGTTCTGTCAAATTCTTCTCCCAGTATAGTATCCCTTATCTAATCTTCCTGTACTTACTCTTCCACGTCTAGAATACTGCCTTCAAGTTTATTTCCTTTGTACAGGCCTTCAATATATTATTTTCATCTTTCCTTCTTTGCTTAGTACTGGTTTTCCATCTGAGTTGTTGATATTCATACCTCTGCTTTTCTTGTCTCCAAATGTCTCTTTTATTTTCCTGCAGGCGGTATCTATCTTTCCCCTAGTTATACATTCTTCTACGGTCTTGCGTTTCTCCTCAAGCCATTCCTGCTTAGCCAGTCTGCACTTCCTGTCCACCTCATTTTTCAGACATCCGTAATCAATTTTGCCTTCTTCACTTGACGCATTTTTATATTTTCTCCTTTCATCAATTAAGTTCATTATCTCCTGTGTTACCCAAGGATTTCTATTAGGCCTTGTCCTTCTTATATGATCCCCTGCGGCCTTCACTACTCTATCTATTCTTCTTCTACTCTATTACTTTCCCCATTTTCATATGGGAATATAGTTGCAATTCTTTTTGTAGAGCTGATGGGACTTAACTACGGGCTCATCAACTACTTAAGAACTAGCTTATACTAAAGACTGCACAATCATCCATGCCCGAGGGGGGGGGGAATCGAACCCCCGTCCCCAGCGGCCGTGCAGACCGTGACTGGCACGCCGCAGATCGCTCGGCCACTGCGACCGGCTGCAATTTTTTTCAAACACAGTAAACAGGAAGTAATAAATGATTATGACATGCCTGATGCTGAAGTTCTCCTACATCTTTCTTTTCATCTTTTAGTGATGAATTTCAGCGATAAAATTTGCACGTCGTGATCCAAGCTACCAGAAGACATGAATTTATACAGTTTATAGCTGTATTACTTCTCTACTTTGTTAATTTACACATTTTACCATTCTTTGAATAACATTCGATCATAAAATCAATAATATGAGTCACTTCCATGCAAAACATTGCACTCATATTCTACTCTTTTAATAGTATTAGTCCTCCAAGTGAAGATGCGAGATTTCTATGAGGTGGTGAAATAAACACAAAATAAATTATTCAAGCCAAATACCATCAAAGAGTTACGCAGGTGTCTCGAGTTGATGAATTTTTGTCGTCAACATCTGCCACGAGCAGCAGAATTACATGAACCCATGACAGCAGCGCTTTCCGGGCCCATGATTAAGAGAAATTCATTAGTAGGGCCGCGAAACGCTGCATTGTTGGCCCATCCTAAACTTGACACACCATTAACGGTAGTAGTTGATGCAAGTTTAAAGGCTACAGATGCCGTATTGCAACAATGGACGAATAACTCATGGCAACCACTAGCGGTTTATTTGCATAAGCTGTCACCTTCACAGTAAAAGTGGAGTACTTACGACCGGGAACTTCTGCTATATAGAAGGCTATAAAATATTTCCGGCCTCAGATCATAAGCCTCTGATGTATGCATTCCGACAGAATAGTAACAACTGTTCACCCCGACAGTACAATCATCTAGAGTTTATTGCACAGTTTACCACTAAAATAGAGCACATCTCTGGAATAGATAATGTGGTGGCCGACTGTCTCTCTCGATTGAACAGTATCTCAAGTCCAATCGACTTCATTGCACTTGCTCAGGTACAACAATGTGACCAAGAGCTCCAGATATTGCTGAAGGATGACAACATAGCATTACAGATGCAGCTCGTTAGCGTTCCCGGCACAGATGCTAAACTGTACTGTGATGTCTCGACTGGAAGACCAAAACCATTCCTCCCTACTCAATTTCGCAGACAAGCTTTCGACAATTGCCATGGTTTATCTCATCAAAGCGTTTTGTCTGGTCAGGAATGAAGAAATGCATGGGTGGACGCGTTCATGTATACCATGTCAACGTAGTAAAGTGTCTCGTCACGTACATGCTCCTGTGGGCAATTTTCCCGACATCTCCTCACGTTTTGCGCATATGCATCTTGACATAGTAGGTCCGTTAAGTCGGTCAAATAGGCAACGTTACTTACTTACTATTATGGACCGTTTCACTAGATGGCCGGAGGCGGTACTACTAGACAATATTACAGCAGAAACACAGCCTTTGTATCCACATGGCTGTCAAGATTTGGATGCCCACTGCATATAACAACAGACCGAGGCAGGCAGTTTGTGTCAGACTTATTCGCCAAGCTTGCACAGTTCTGTGGGTATGTACATCACAAATTACCATCCTGCAAGCAATGGTTTAATTGAACGATGGCACCGAACGCTCAAGTCTGAGCCGGCCGAGGTGGCCGAGCGGTCTGCGTCTGCCAGTCACGGTCTGCGCTGCCGCTGCGGTCGGGGGTTCGAATCCCCCGTCGGGCATGGATGTTTGTGCCGTCTTTAGTATAAGCTAGTTCATAAGTGGTTTGTAAGTTTAGGGACTGATGAACCCGTAGTAAAGTTCCATAAGTTCTACAAACATTTGAACATTTTGCTCAAATCTGCTCTAATGTTCCATGACAGACTGGACAACTGCTCTACCAATCGTGTTACTGAGTCTACGAAATGCCTACAAACCTGACATAGACGCTTCCTCGGCAGAACTGGTTTTCGGCGAAGCGTTACGTCTTCCAAGTGAATTCTTTGACATCAATTCCTTTCAGTCCATTGTGAAAGACCAACCCGATTTAGTACGTCGCTTGCGTGAACGAATCGCATATTTTTGCCCACAACAGGGTTCCAGACATGGCATACCATACTGTTATATTCATCAAGATTTGGAAAAGTCTACACATGTAATGCAACGCACAGACGGTGTGAAACCTGCTCTACAAGCTCCGTACACAGGTCCACATCGCGTGTTACATCGAGGTGAACGGACATTTAACATTGTCATAAATGGCAAGGCCACTACGGTCTCCATTGACCGCGTCAAGCCGGCGTACATCTATCAGGACGCATCACTGGCCGAACTTTCAAGAAAACAGCTCAAGTCGTCAAAGTCAGCACCTCAAACTCAGTCACAGTTGCAAGCTCAACAACAGCCCGCCTCCTTTCCACAACCAGTGCGCACAACCCGTTCCGGACGGCGCGTACATTTTCCTGCACGTTTTAGAAGATAACGCACCGTTTCCACCGCGGGAGCAGATGTGGCGACTAATCATCGTCGTCGTGTTTATCAAGTGGATTCGCTCGCCGCCACAGATGTTGTTGTAGCAGAAAATCAGTTTATTCTTTGTTTTGCGAGACTCCTGTTAATTTTAGTACATAGTTACTAGTGAAATCTTCTGGTAAAAAACAATTTGCTTTTGATGAGACGATTGTACTTTAACGTTAAAGATCTCTCACTTGTATTTAATGTGTTGTAGCTAGACTCATAGGTCTACTAAATAAATTGTTATTTCCAAATGATATCTACAGAGAATAATTCCGCGTTCTAGCTGCTTGAAAGATACAAGCTAACGAAACATCGGAAAGTTCTAACTTCAGCTGCCTCCATATGGCTTTATTGTTTCCATAGCTGTGGCAGGTATGGAATGTTTATGATGATATTCCTTGTCTGAAGCATTAGCGTAGCCAGTGTGCAGACATTTGTTCAAACAGCGTTTAAGAATATAATAACTATTTAAAAGTAAATAAACATACATTTTGGGAAACAGAATAAACTAGTCTTTCAGATGGTGACAGAATTTATTTATTTTTTTTTTCGATTTTTCAGTCATTTTCACGTTCACATGGCCTTAAGGAACCACATTTGCGAGAACGACGAACGAGATTTTCACTAACGATGACGATGACGAATGTGCCTGTTAAAGGGATATTTAGGTGTTTTGGGAACAACAACTGAAGAATGGTCTCTAAAGTCGAAGTCCTTCAGAGATATGAAGGCCAACTTTTTTTAATGGAATCCTATAGTTTGGTACTCATTTTCTGATTCCATTGAACAGGATCCCACCCAAAATTAGTGTTACTATGCGATTTCGTATACTAAAGGGAAATGAAGGTAAAAAAAGTGAAGGGGTGGTTAGCTCCATTGAACAGGACCCCACCTAAACTTAGTGTTCCTACGTCATTTCGTAGTTAGGCTGGTATTACTAAATGTAATTTTATTTATTTAATTATTTTTAATTATTATGTCTCCAAGTACTTTCACAGATCAAGTGTGCAGAATGGAGTAACGAGCATAAAGAGACCCTGATAAAAGATTTCTGTCAATTGATGGGAGGAATCTTTTCGAGAATATTGACTTGGATTGTTGCTTTTATTTAACTGCAAGACTCTATTCAAAGAAAGAGGTTGATCAGAGTAAATGTCGATTCGACATAGCTATACATCTCTCTGACTTTGGTTGTGCGCAATATATTCTCATGAATACTAAGCAAATGACGACTGTATTTGCATCATAAAAAAGTGTTTTTTCCTTTAACTTCATTTGATATTATTACCATAACTGGGGTAGGCCGATTAACGCATTTTATTAATAAAATGACAACTGTAACAGAATTACTCGCAATAGTACGAGATATAGTGATAATAAAATGTTATTTGAGAGGTATGTAGTCTAACCTCACTGTAACTGTGAAAAGAATATTTAAAGTAACGTGTGATAGTGTAGTCACATTTTAACATTTACGATAGCTTATTAATTGTGGTTCATACTGCAGAGTAATCAAAGAAAGAACAACAGTGATATATGGCAAACAGTATGAATTTTTGGTTAAGGGTGTGGAGAACAAGACCTATTTTCTACTAAAATTAAAGCGTAGTCAGATCACATTAATTTATTACTCTTGCTCACGCTCAGAGTTCAATTACTCTGTGTTTGTGTGTATGTGCCGTTAGTAGAAAGTAACCGCGTTGTCCGGCATAGGTCGACAACTTATCGTATGCGTTAGTATTCTAACCTAGCCGAAGCCTGGAGTAAAATTTTGGGGTCTACGAAATGAGATGCAGTAATCTCGTTCCTGAGATATTTAATTTTAATAATTATAAATGTATATACCCAGAGGCTGTTTTGCGTCTCGAAAATGTCAAAGACATTAAAGGTGAAGTAGTTGTTGTTGTTGTGGTCTTCAGTCCGGAGACTGGTTTGATGCAGCTCTCTACAATACCCTATCCTGAGCAAGCCTCTTCAACTCCACATAAGAACAACCTACATCTGTCTGAATCTGCTTACTGTATCCATCTCTTGGTCTTCCTCTGCAGTTTTTACCCCACACACTTCCCCCTAATACTAAATTAACGATTCCTTGATGTCTAAGAATGTGTCCTACCAATCGATCCCTTCTTTTAGTCAAGATATGCCAGAAATTCCTTTCCTCCCCAATTCTGTGCAGTACCTCCTCATTAGTTATGCGATCCACCTACCTAATCTTCAGTATTCTTCTGTAGCACCACATTTCAAAAGCCTCTATCCTCTTCCTGTCCGCACTGTTTATCGTCCATGTTTCACTCCCGTACAAGGCAATACTCCACACAAATGTCTTCAGAAAGGAATTCCTTACGCTTAAATCAATATTCGAGGTTAACAAATTTCTCTTTTTCAAGAACGCTTTTCTACTCATTGCCATTCTGCATTTTATATCCTCTGTACTGCAACAATCATTTGTTATTTTACTGCCCAAGTAACAAAACTCATCTACCTCCTTTATTGTTTCGTTACCTAATCTAATTCCTGCAGCATCACTTTATTTTCTTAGACTGCACACCATTACCCTTGTTTTACTCTTGTTAATGTTCATCTTATATGCACCTTTCAGCACACTGTCCGTTCCGTTCAGCTGCTCTTCCAGGTCCTTTGCTGTCTCTAAAAAAAATGTTCAAATGTTTGTATAGTCTATGGGACTTAACTACGTGGTCATCAGTCCCTAAACTTACAAAATACCTATGAACTTCTTACGAACTAGGACGACACAAATATCCATGCCCGAGGGTGGATTCGAACCCCCGACCGTAGTGGCCGTGCAGACCGTGACTGGAGCGCCTCAGTCCCCTCGGCCACCGCGGCCGGTTTGCTGTCTCTGACAGAATTACTATGTCGCCGGCAAAACGCAATGTTTTTAATTCTTCACCTTGAACTTTAATTCCTGCTCCAAATTTCTCCTTGCTTTCCTTTAAAGCTTGCTCAATATACAAATTGAATAACAATGGAGAAAGGCTACAACCCTGTGTTACTGCCTTCCCAACCACTGCATCCCTTTCATGCCCTTCAACTCTGACAACTGCTGTCTGGTTTTTGTACAAGTTGTAAATAACCCTACGCTCCCTATATTTTACTCCTGCTTGCTTCAGAACTTAAAAGAGTTTATTCCAGTCAACATTGTCAAAAGCCTTATCCAAATCTACAAAAGCTAGAAATGTAGGTTTGCCTTTCCTTAATCTATTTTCTAGGATAAGCCGTAAAGTGAGTATTGCCTCCCGTGTTCCTACATTTCTCCTAAACCCAAACTGATTTTTCCCGAGGTCGGCTTTTACCAGCTTTTCCATCGTTCTGTAAATAATTTGTGTTAATATTTTGCAACCATGACTTACTAAACTGATGGTTCTGTGTTCTCACACCTGTCTGCGCCTGCTTTCTTTGGAATGGGGATTATTACATTTTTCTTAAAGTCCGAGGGTGCTTCGCCATTCTCATACATCTTACAAACCAGGTGGAATAGTTTTGTCATGGCTGCTTCTCCCAGAGACTTCAGTAGCTCTGAGGGAATGTCATCTACTCCAGGGGCCTTGTTTCGACTTAGATCTTTCAGTGCTCTGTCAAATTCATCTCTCAGTATAGTATCTCCTATTTCATCCTCATCTACTTCTTCTTCCCTTCCTACAACATTGTCTCTAAGTTCATTTCCTTGGTAGAGCTTCTCTGTATACTCTTTCCACCTTTCAGCTTTCCCCTCTTTGCTAAGAACTGGTTTTCCATCTGTGTTCTTGTTATTCATAGAGCTGTTTTTCTTATCTCAAAATATCTCTTTTATTTTCCTGTAAGCTGTATCTATTTTCCCCCTATTTATACATTCTTCTACATCCTTGCATTTGCATTCTAGCCACTCCAGCTTAGCCATCTTGCACTTCTTGTCAATCTCATTTCTTAGTCGTATGTACTCCATTCTGCCTGTTTCATTTACTGCATTTTTATACTTTCTCCTTTCATCGATTAAATTTAGTTTGTCCTGTGATATCCAAGGATTTTTTTAGGTCTTGCCTTCCTACCTTATTTGTCCTCTGCTACCTTCACTATTTCATCTCTCAATGCTACCCACTCCTCCTTTACTGGTTTATTTCCCCCAGTTTCTGTCAATTTTTGCCTAAAGCACCCTCGGAAATTCTCAAGAACTTCAGGTTCCGTCAGTTTATCCAGGTCCCATCTCCTTATTTTCCTACCTATTTGCAGTTTTTTCAGTTTCAGCCTACAATTCATGACAAATAAGTTATGATCAGAGTCTATATCTGCCCCTGGGTATGTCCTACAATTTAAAACCTGCTTCCGAAATCTATGTCTTACAATCATAAAATCTATCTGGTATCTTCCAGTGTCTCCTGGTCTCTTCCACGCATACAATTATTTTTTTCGTGATTCTTAAACCAGGTGTTTGTTATAACTAAATTATGTACCGCGCAAAATTCTACCAGGCGGTTTCCTCTTTAATTCCTTTTGCCTAGACCATATTCACCTACCATCTTCCCTTTCCTTCCTTGCCCTACGACCGAATTCCAGTCTCCCATAACAATTAAGTTTTCCTCTCCCTTAATTGTCTGAATAATTTCCTTTAGCTCCTCATATATTTCTTCGGTCTCCTCAGAATCGGCAGAGCTAGTTGGCATATAAACCTGTACTACTGTAGTCGGTGGTGGCTTCATATCTATCTTGACTACGATAATGCGATCACTGTGTTGTTCAAAGTAGTTTATCCGCATTCCTATTTTCTTATTCATTATCAGACCTACTCCTGTAATACCCCCAACTGATTTTGTATTTATAATCCTGTACACACCTGACCAGAAATCCTGTTCCTCTTTCCACCGAACTTCACTAATCCCCACTATATCTAATTTCAACCTATCCATTTCTCTTTTTAAATTTTCTAGCTTCCCTACCCGATTAAGGGATCTAACATTTCACGATCCGATCCGTAGAATGCTAGTATTGTCTTTCCTCCTGAGTAGTCCCCGCCCGGAGATCCGAATGGGGGACTATTTTACCTCCGGAATATTTTACTCGAGAGGATGCCATCATCATATGTTCATACAGAGCTGCATGGAAAAGTAACGGCTGTAGTTTCCCCTTGCTTTCAGCCGTTCGCAGTAACTGTGTCAAAGCCACATTAGCTGATGTTATAAGGCCAGCTCAGTCAATCATCCAGTCTGTTGCCCCTGTAACTACTGAAATGGCTGCTGCCCCTCTTCAGGAACCACACGTTTGCCTGGCCTCTCCACAGATACCCCTCCGCTGTGGTTGCACCTACGGTAAGGCTATCTGCATCGTTGAGGCACGCAAGCCACCCCACCTCGGCAATGTCTGTGGTTCAAGGGAGTGGAAGTATGGGAGGTGAAGTATTGAATTAAAATGTGAGATGCAGGCGGGGATCGAATTCGAATCTATATGCTAACTAGGCAGACGTCTTACCAGTGCACCACCGCAACACTAGCGATTGAGGCTGAATTAGTCATGCGGAGGGAAGTCGTCTAAGTACGACTTAGACGCTAGTGTTGCGGTGGTGTAGTGTTGAAAAAAATGTTCAAATGTTTGTTAAGATTAACAAACATTTGAACATTTTTTTTCAACAGTGGGGTCATCAGTCCCTAAACTTACGAACTAGTTATGAACTACCTTGTACTAAGGACGACACAAACATCCATGCGTGACGGGGGGATTCGAACCCCCGACGGGGAGCGGCCTCACCCATCGTAGCATAGCGTCTCAATGCGCTCGGCCGCTCCGCCAGCTGCCTAGTGAGGATGGAGGTCTGTGTTAGATTGCCAGCCGCAGTATAAATTTTAATTAAATGCTTCACCTTTAACTTAAATGTACTTAATTTTTGAATCGGCTACTCTTTCGCGTGCGGTTGCGGCGGTTTCGTCAGTTAACGCCCTCAGACCCGCAGCCGCGCAGGCTGTTTCCTGCAGCGGTGGAGGAGAGACCGTCAGAGGCGGCGGTCGGTTGCCGAGAACTAGCGCCGGCTGCCGGCGCCGGGAGCAAACCTATTACGTCTTTCAGTGTTCCCCGCGGGCGCCACTATTTCGCACCGCACGAGCGAACACAGCGGCCGCCGGAGAAGCGGCGGCAACACGAGAAGGAATGGCCGGCCGCCGGCTGCCGGCTGCGGTTCCCGCGGGATGCGCTTGTTCGCGCGCCGCAGCGCCGCCGCCGATCTCATTAGCCGGCGCTGGTCGGCCCTGCGAGCTTGTGGCCCGGCCACCATCTGGGCCTTCCTTAACCCTCCACAGGCCCTGCACGCGCTGTTGTGCGCTTCGGGTCTTGTTCTTTCTTTGTCATTAACCCTGCCGGCCACACCATAGGCCTCTGAGGCCCCGATGCTCACTCAGACCTGTCTAATCCCGCTCCAACACAGCTGGACGGGACGTGACTCGCATGTAACCCTCCTCTAGTTAGTTGTCTCTGAGCTACTGTACAGTCCACAACACTTCCACCCCTGCCGGCCCATTCAGGTAAACAACTAGGCTTCCGAGACCTCCATAACTTCACAGAAACCAAGGGAAAGGGACTTTCTGAACATAGGGTTGCCAGATCTCCGGGCGCCGCCCGGAGCGCCCGGGTTTGGAATGAATTCTCCGGGTCTACGGGCCAATGACTCTCATCTCCGGGCTTGAATGTAACCTTCATCTTAACTTTTTTTTACGACGCTTTTAAAGTACTATGCTCATGTAGCGACGATCTACATCGAACTTAACGTAACTTAAACTAAGGACGAACACAACATCCATGCCCTAGGGGGGGGCATTCGAACCTCTGGCGGGAGCAGCCTCGCGCACCGCGGCAAGACGCCTCAGTGCGCTCGGCCATTCCGGCCGGCTCCTCTCTAGTAATTATGAATAACTTTATATAAAGGTCAATTTCTTACCGGCAATTTTTGGAATACTCGGATCGCTTGTGAGAAGACAAGCTTACCTTAACTCAGATTAGTGAGTAATAACAGTGAAATGAAGAGACGATATCTAAGTTCGTTCCGCGAAGAATGGTTGCAGGAAGAAAATTATAAAGAGTGGCTACAAAAAGTCGATACTAATGAGTGTATGTGTAAGTGCAGAATATGCAATATCTTATTTACTGTTAAGTACGATGGAGTGAAAGCTGTGAATAAACATTTACAATCAGAAAGACACAAAGCGAATATTATCACACAAAAGAAGAATCAGTCGCTTCTTAAATTCTTGCTGAAACAATTTTCTGCAGAAGACGACAAAGTCACTGCAACGGAATTAACTTTGACTTACCATGGTGTGAAACACCACCATTCTTACAATTCTCAATATTGTGGTAATAAGCGATATCCTCATGTTTTTAGAGATTCCTCAGTGGCAACGAAAGTAAGATGCGGCCGAGCAAAAAGCGAGGCATTAGTAAAAAATGTGCTTCTGCCTTATGCTAAAGAGAAGCTACTAAGCGATTTAAAGCAAAATGTCCCGTTTTCATTAGGCATTTTGTTTTCCTTTTAGAATTCACGTGTAATCCTGGTTGGGGGGGGGGAGTTGGTCGCAGTTGGGGGGGGGGGGGGGCACGTCTGGTCTCCGGGCCTGCCTCGAGTTCAATCTGGCAACCCTATCTGAACACCTTACAGCACCTTTGATGAAGGCTAGGTTTAACACACCAATTCCCCGTGACCTACGGGACAGTATGTATATATTAACTATTGGACCAAACTGCGTGGTCATCAGTCCGTAGCTTACAAACTACTTAAACCTAGGTAAACTAACCTAAGGACAACATACAGACCCATGCCCCAGGGAGGACTCGAACCTCCACGGCGAGCAACCGCGCGCTCCGCAGCGAGACGCTTTAGACTGCTCGGCTACTCCAACGCGGCCAGTATTTATAGATGCCTAAACGTGACTCCACCTGCAGAGGCAGCTCGTGAATAAATTGAGCAAGGAGATATTCCCAAAAGAACTTACTGTAAGTTTTGTGACAAAAAATGCAGTGTAATTTCTGTAAGTTGCCAGTGTGTGGTCAGCACAACAAAAAATTTGTCCAAATTGTACATGTAAAAAATGAGAAACTTCCGCTTCATTTTGTGACACCGATTTTAGCTCTTAATTCACTACCTGAGTCCGTGGGACTCATACCCAAGATTTGCAACAATGTAGACGTTACGTTTTCGCGCCAATTGTTGCGCGCCGCCCGTTACCTTCCTGCAGTGTCGTGGTGGACGCGCTACTGTGAGGACGTGTGCAAGCAACAATCACAAGGTTAGAATTTTAGTCAAGTGAGTCCCAGAGACTCATGGTTGTTGTTAATGCTACTAGTTTATTGAGTCCAGAGAACTCATGGCATGTGTTTATGCTACAATCATTCGTTTTCCTTAAGAGTTCATTTCGTTTCAGGACATGTTGATGATCATGACGCAGCATCAATTGTGAATTTATGGCTTGAAGAAGACGGCGACGATGCCGAAGATGAAAGTGTGTTTTCGGATGTTGAAACATGAATTCGTAAGAACATACCTGAATTATGCTCTAATGATGATGACAGTGACTATATTCCCAGTGACCAAGACACTAACTCCGAATGCTCTGAGATATCATCTGATGAATGTGACGCTGTGACATCTGTAAAGGATCAGAATTACTATTATGGAAAAAATTAATACAAGTGGCCAGTTAAACCTTCAGTTCGTATTGTTCGTGCACCAGCACACAACATTCTACGCTTGCCTATATTAAAACCACCAGGTGCCACACAAGTGTCTCTTACTCACATGGATTCATTTCAAATAATTTTTATTGATTTCATGTTGAATGTGATTTTAATCTGGACTAACATCAAACTTGAGGAATTGCGTGGTAAATATCCAAACGATGCAGCTTTTAGAGAAACACATAAAGTTGAACTGAAAGGTTTTCTGTCACTACTAATACACACTGCCATCTTTAAATCTAATCGGGAAACTGTACTATCATTGTTTGCAACAGATGGTTCCGGGCAAGAAATATTCAGAGCATCAATGTCCAAAAATCGATTTAAGGCTTTATTATTGGCACTCCGCTTTGACAATTTTAGTGATGGCAGTGCACGGAAAGAATCTGATCCAGCCTGTCCTATTTCAGAGATCTTAGAAATGTTTGTGGTCAACAGTCGGAAGCATTACTCATTGGGAGCCAAGGCAACTGTCAATGAAATGCTTATCCCGTTATCATAGTTTAAGATGTATATGCCAAACAAACCTGGTAAATATGGGTTGAAACTGCAGTGCCTGGTGGATGCTAGAACCGGTTATATGTATAATGTATATTCGTACACGGGAAAAGGTTCGGATGGGTTTGGGTTAGGTTAATAGGAGAGAAAGAAGTCAGTACCAACGCAAGCTGTCGTCAGATTGTGCAGACCTGTTTTCAATACCAACATGAACATTACTACAGACAATTGGTACTCTTCGATGGAGCTATTGCAAGAACTAAACAAGAAAGGCTTGACAACAGGAGGCACCTTGAAGAAAAATAAGGAGATACCAAAAGAGTTCCTTCCCAATAAAAACAGATCTGTTGGGTCGACTCTGTTTGGCTTCAGCAAAGATTGTACGTTGGTTAGTTATGTACCGAAGGAAAACAGAGCAGTTATACTGTATTTACAAGCTTCCTAGGGTTTTACTTGCGGACGGAGAAGTTAGTACTGCTTCCTCCCACAAGTCCCCTAAAACCTCCACATCCTTGCGGATGCTGTTGCGTAGCAGTGTGCGTTGCGTTTGTACCGCCCTACAGTACGCACGAGGTGCCGTAGTTCCTGTCCAATACTTTATGGAAAGCATAGAGTTCTGTCTAACCTGTTGTCTTCTATAGTTGTGTCCCCAGCGCAGAAGACAGCACACAGGTCGTTGGTTCTTCTATAGCATACAAGTGAGGCTAAAATAAGTTCTGTATGATGGAAGCATAAGAAGCGACTCACGATATTTTTAATTGTCAGGGATGCCATTTAATAAATAAATAATTAAAAAAAGAGCAGCTATTGTTAATATGATACGGCCTATGCCGCCCATAGCTCAGGTTGAGACCTCGACTGTTATCACTATTACAAAAATCTTTACTCATGACCGGCGCGTATAGTGGTCAGCTCGAGACTGCAACTGCGGCGCGTTGCGAGAGGGCACCTGACGACGCTCTATTTCGCGCCAAAACAGGGCCGTCGCGCGCCTTCTGCAAAATCTCTCTTCTCTTGTTACAATAAGAGAAGGCACCTTAAACTTTTTAAATTGTCAAAACCTAGCCTGTCCTTGAGAGATATTTATTACAAATTCTCAGCTCTGAATAATTAATATTTAGTATATAATAAACAAAACTAATTTCAAAAGAAATCACGTGAAATGCAGCAGCCAATGCGAGGAGAGCAACAGTAACATAGGCGGGCTTTCCCACGGGAACCAGCACCTACTGTGCCATATGCTACTGCTCCCCACCCCACATTTCAACATATGATGCACTTCTGTCTCTCTTCCGTGTTTAAGACGCGTACGATATTAGCAAAGAAACGGCCAGCGGCCAGAAATATGAAGTGGCCACAGGCCAGGAATATCACATATTCTTGCCGCGGTGGAGTAGCCGAGCGGTCTAAAGCGTCTCGCTGCGGAGCGTGCGGTTGCTCGCCGTGGAGGTTCGAGTCCTCCCTGGGGTGTGGGTGTGTGTGTTTGTCCTTAGGTTAGTTTACCTAGGTTTAAGTAGTTTGTAATCTACGGACTGATGACCACGCAGTTTGGTCCCATAGATTTACAAACATTTGAACATTATGAACTTCAATGCACCACGACAATTACATCAACCCCACATCTAACAAACCTGAAATTATTGAGTATTAAAATAATACCAAAAGTGGCGTTGATTCGGTAGATCAGAAGTTCTCAGTTTATTCATGCAGTCGCCGAACAACAGCCAATGGCCAGTGTTCTTCAGAATTCTACATATGTCAGACCTGAATGCTCAAGTGATTTATGAAAGCCAAAGGAAGGTGCCTAAACATCTCACCAGGTTGAATTTTCTGAAATCCATCGCAGAAAAACTCAATGAAAATAATGTAATGACTCGTTTGCACAACAACCATTTGCCACGTCAGATTCGTTCCATTGTATCAATAATTGTGAAATGTGACATTCCTGACGATTTTGGTCAGTTGGATGTGGAACATAAATTGCCCAGAAACGACAGAAAGTACTGTTACTTGTGCCACTACAAGAAAAGAACCAAAACAGCTTACATCTGCTGCACATGCAAGAAACGAGTGTGTTTGTCGTGCTTGATGAAAATATGTCGACATTGTGTTACAGAGAAGTTACTGAATATTACAGAAAAGTGAATAAACCCTGACTTATATATTATTTTCTTGTGAAGACTTTTGATTTTGTTAATAGATTTATTTACATTACAGAACTAGTGCCTGTATTATAAAATAATTTCATGTTCATATGATCTTGCTTTCAGTAAAAGGATCTCTTTTTCAAAAATTTAATTTTAATTAATATATTGGATTTTTCAAAATGTTTTTATGGATGTTATATTGTTGTTTTGTGTTTATGAACATAAATTAAATATTGAGATAAAAATAACGCATTTTGTTTTAAAAAACACATATATGTGAGTCCACGAGACTCATGGTAGTGTTGTACGCTAGTTACTTTCACCTAGTGAATTCAGGGTTAGTTTTAAACATTATTAATTGTACGTGGTATACGAATATGATGGATTTTTTGCGTTATATGAAGTTTAGACTACTATTGTTTAATTTATGAGAGTTTGGTTATTTTGTTTTGTGCTTTCTTGAGGAAATATATATTTCATATTATTCAAGATTATTTAATGTATTCTACCCTCATCCTTATCATGACAATGAATTTCTTAAAGAGATTTTCATTATTATATATCATGTGGTCCAGACGTAGGAGCCTGGTGGTGTGGCCCACAGGGTTAACGCCGAGCAATTCAGGCCAGCAACGCACAATCGTGGTCGGACCGTTGCGACGCCACTTAGTTTCTTGATTCATCACTAGATGGCAGCAGCACTCCACTAAACATTTGAATTCAATTAAACCCCTTTAACCCTAGGACTCCGTCTGCTAAAATTACCCTAGTCTCTATCTGGGGTCGTACATGGCACCTAGCAACAAAATACCAACGTCATATTTTGGCCCTCGTTGTTCCATGCAACTCTTGCCCCACAAACTTTTCAGCTCCTGTCATACTTACGGAGTTATTCTAGGTAGCAATAGTTAGTGACTCACCCTCAAATGGTAATTGTGTATACTAATCTTTCAGTAATCAATGTACAGTCGTTTAGTATTGTTTGTTTATATTTTTTATTTTTAGAGACATTTTACAATCATTTAAACGGGTGTTTATAAAGTGGAATTAAATGGAATGTGGTAATTACATATGTGAACTTAAAATATTGCTAAGATTACCTGACATGGTCAGGTTTGGAGGCGATGTGATCGTTTCATAGTTTCCAAAATGAAAAGCCAAGATCGCACATTAATAATTTATTAAATGACAACCGGTTTCGGTGCACTGTGTCATCATCATCTGGTCACATATATGTTACAAGCTGGTCATCTTGTTAAAAAATTGGGTATAGAATAACAAGTGCAACATTGCACTTAGTCACTATATAAAAAATACACAATTTTTTACTTGTGTATTTTTTATATAGTGACTAAGTGCAATGTTGCACTTGTTATTTTATACCCAATTTTCGTTTTACGAGGATAATTACTTTCACTGAGTTGATAGGGGTACATCCAAAAACCTGTCAACGGTACAGGACGAAAATAATTATTCTTTTACTTCATAGTCTGTAAGAAATACCAATGAAGTCATTCTATGTGGATTTCTAAGAATATTAACATTTTTGCAACGATTTTCTTTCGTTTTGTTGATGTTCCCAAAACAATAAAGCAATGCTGCCGGAGTGGTAGGTAAAATGTTACCCCTCCACCAGATGTACTGCTTTCCCAATAAGTGGGTTTCCTTCTATCCTGTTACCGGAGAACTGACGTTTTTATGTCTAATGTATTTGTTTTTATCAAAGTAGCTACAATTAATACATTTTGCTTTGCATTTGTCTAGTGACTAATTTCGATGGATGTTGTGTGTGCTAACCTAAATATATAATGAATAGGCATTTATCACATTAAATTTATTGAGCCAACATTTTGGGAAGGGTTCAGTTTTTATACATCGTTATCCCACTGCTGGATACTTTACTAAAATAAACCTTATTTTTATTTTAATATGATTACCATAAATGGACAGATAAACCTACAATTTTACTTGATCTTTCAATGCAATTAGTGACTGTTGTTTGTCATTTACGTTTATAAAGCAGACATTATGCAATTTCGCAATATAGCAGTCACTTTAGAAACGACCTTTCAAATGTTTGTAAATCTATCGGACTGAGCTGCTTGGTTATCAGTCCGTAGCTTACAAACTACTTCAACTAAGGTAAACTAACCTAAGGACAACACAAACACCCATGCCCGAAGGGGGACTCGCATGGCTAATCCGCCGCGGCCAAAGGACCCTTGATTTCAGTAATCTTAAGCTGCAAACTTTGCCCATTAGTTTCCGACACGCTTTAAACTAATCATGTACTAGTAAGTTAAATGTCCATTTGTGCCGAGCTGAATAAACCACGACGCTTTCGTAACCGTGAAACATGGCGGATTTGAAACACTGAACAATTCCGTGAATCGAAACATTGTTTCAAAACACTGAACTCTACTTGTTACTCTAAGCATGGTTTCGTGTGATTCCAAGCGTTTGAGGTCAAAGGTGTCGGTTGTGAGTACGAGAGAACTACGGGAGATGGTCAGTGACAACAAAAACGATAAATGGGCGAAGACAGTAACAGTGAGAGTAAGAGAGAGAGGAGATAGTGAAGTTGAAAAAGAGATAGGAATGTATACTTAATTTTTGGGGATGTGGAGCCTCCAAACCGGTCAACATCAATAACAAAACTGTTGTCCGCTTTCCCCATCTCCCAAACCTACATATTAGTTCCTTAGCCAATGAGAGAGGAGTCAGAGCAAAGCATTCGCAAGGATAGATATAAAGAGGAAATAATCGTGATTCAAACAGAGAGTTAATTGTGATAAGGAAAGAGGCAGTAGCAACATAAGAGAAACAAAATAGGACATAAACAATGGAAGAAGAAGGCAGCCATAGTGTAGAGAAAGGGATGAAGGCAGTAGCAATGAGAGAGACAGAAGAAAATTCTGATGGGATGAAAACGAGACAGTGGGAGAGAGACATGTCTAGACAGAGGCAGTGAAAGGGAAGTGTTGTGTAT
Organism: Locusta migratoria; assembly: GCA_026315105.1. Taxonomy (NCBI): domain Eukaryota; kingdom Metazoa; phylum Arthropoda; class Insecta; order Orthoptera; family Acrididae; genus Locusta; species Locusta migratoria. Next base: position 220,224,813 of record CM048751.1, on the reverse strand, counting down.
GAAACTTTCTTTACGACGAGAGACTGGGTACAAGGATATAGCATGTTCTGTTTTAAACGAGTGCAATATGATCGCATGGTGAGGCAGGCGAATGGGGAGTGAGGCATCTGGTTCCACACTTTTCTGTGAGTGTTGTTTTTAACAGCAACATATCTGCCTTTCTTACGCTCCGACAGGAGCATTTTTCAGCTGATTGTATAATACTACTGTATGTAACTGATCTCTTATATCGTATACTACCCCTAACTTTTTGTTAGTTTCTCTGCAGCAGCGATTGTATATATACGATCTTCCATGTGATATACAACAAGCAGATTTATTTTTCTCTACAGATGACTAGTATAGTTTTCAATCCGCACATACATACAGCGACAGTAAAGTAAAGTAGACATCAATCCTAAAACGCACGGTCCTTTTGGAGCTGATATGCCGTCATATTCCTATAACCTTTGAACTGACGTAGCCATCCAGTTATAGGAGTACAAGTATTCCGAATTAAGCTACAGCTCTAAATTTTCGTTATCATCAAACATTTTCGGGTGAAAGAAGTGATAAGTTCCAAATAAAACTCTGTTGTCTGTCCTGGGATCGAACTCGTGGCCTTTGAATTTCTACTTTTACACTGAGCCACCAACTTTTATACTGAGCCACCAAGCCATACAGCGGCAGAAGAAATAATGATGTCCTTCAAAATATCTTTGCGTGATTTTCTGTAAATGGTCTCGAATTATCTGAGCCACTCAAGCTTTTAGATGTTTTAGATGTTACAATCTCGTGCTGTCAGTAAATGTACTGCACTGAAAAATCAAAATTACTCTATACATTACGTATGTTTTATTATGTTACAGCCATTAAATCTAGTGGCTCAAGCTTAGAACAAATGTCTGATCCCACGTTACAAACTCATGTTGTCAAATAATTTTAATCATATTTGTGTGGTTTATTCAATTTTCACATTTCTCAGACCTGTTTCAACTTTTTGTACTGGACTTTTTATCGTAAATGAGAAACTTTATACAATGCACACATAATATTCTCAGATGGTCGTACTGGATGCAATTGTCCCATTGTATTTCCACATGAAGCTATCTTAATGACGGGTACCGAACACAGCGCACTATTGCCCGGTGTTCGATATTTCCGAGCTGCTCGCCTGCGAGTTCAGCAAGCATTTACTTGAGAGTATCCAAAAAGATACGGAATAACATTGCCGTGTGTGGTGCTTGTTAAGTACGCATTTTTAGAACTATGCGTTTTTAGAGCAACTCATGGAGAGTTCTGTGCCGCCTGTGATGTCTATCTGACTCGTTCTGTACATCTGCAGAGAATGCTGTTTTGTTCTTGTTTAGTATTTTATGATAGACATTTTAAGTGAACAATGTGCAGCTACAAAATTTTATTTTCTGGTAAAAAGAAATGATGCTGAATCAGTTTTAATGTTGAGAATAGTTTACAAAAATAATGCTCTGGGAAAAACCCAAGCGACGAAAGTATTAAATTACAGACAACTGCACAAAGATTTCAACAAAAGTTGTAGAGGATTTAATTTTGGAAAATTATAGTAATAATTTTAATTGAAACTTTATGATTTTGTCAAATAATTTGCACTTGTAATCTCTGGAATTTACTTGAAAAATTTCAGGAATTTACTTGTATAATCTCTGGAATTTCTGGAAAACTACTACAGATACACGTCAGGAACATTTTATAATGGATTCAACAGATTAATAACAACAAAATAAAAGGAAATCATGATGTACTTGAACCTCGTACAATTTTTCGATGGCTTCTTATTAGCGAGGTTTCGAAATTACAGGCAAAAACTTTTATTAGCCGTTACCCCGTATCTAAAAAGTTGCACACTTATGGTTATACGAATTTTTTGCTTGGTTTTTACTTCTAGAATTACATATTAAAATATTTTCATATCTTCGAGAATCACCTTGATAACATATGTAATAGTTATAACCAGCGGGGAAAGGAGAAATAATGAATATAAAGAAAAAAAATAAGTACGATATCTGAATTATTTTAATGAGTAATGCATGAAACCTCAAACTAATATCAAAGAAAGGTGTTAGAGGTCCTGATTCATGGTGGTTATGCCGTTGTCAGATTACCCGTCATATTTAACACAGAAAAAAATGTTGGAATGTTCTCCTCATGCTTATCTTTGCATTAGTCTTGCTTCCCAAAAATTCAAATGTTTGTAGAGCTTATGGGACTTAACTACGGGGTCATCAGTCCCTAAACTTACAAACTACTTATGAACTAGCTAATACTAAGGACGCAAATATCAAACATCCTGGCAGATTAAAATTGTGTGCCGGAACCGGGACTCGAACCTGGGACCTTTGCCTTTCGCGGGCAAGCGCTCTACCACTTTTTTTTTTTTTATTTTGGACCAAAATAATAATCTAAATAATAAAAAATTAATTAGTAAGAGTGTCTGAAACCCTTGTAGGAAAAAAAACTAGGTACTGGCGGGTTCCGAACCACTGACCTTCAGCGTCATAGTCCAACACATTGCCCACTTTTTTTTTTTTTTTTTTTTTTTTTTTTTTTTTTTTTTGTCTCCTTCCTCCCCTTCAACCCGTCCTTCCGCTCACCAAATTCGCCTTCATCGGCGTCGGCTTCATCGGCCTTTGGTAAAACAATTTTCCTTTCTTCTGCAGGTAAAAATTAATGGATCTCTTCCACGATGAAAATCAAATTTTTCTTCCATAAAATGACCAAAATAAAACTTCGTTTCTCCATCGAAGCCATTTTCTTTCCTAGCTCTCTGAACGATTCCGAGTTCGTCTTCTCGAAAATTGAGTGTTACCGTTTAGTTTCCATCGTTTTACAATTCAATTAAATTCTTTGTCTCTTCTCTTTATTTATCTGCTCTTAACTCGCGAACCGTGAGCTGCCAGGTGCTGTATTTTTATTATTACACATGTTAACACATAAGGGAATGCTGAGTACATAATTAAAAGAAAGGCGTCTTCTCGCCGTTTAAACGTGGAACTTATGGAATAAAAGTATTGGAAACAATAGAAAAATAAATGGATTAAAATTGCTCTTATTCCAAAGATATCAAACTACATTCAATCTTCGTGTTTCCTGTTTTTAAATGTCTGGGGTGCTCAGTAGTTTCGAAATTCTTCTCTGAAAACTGCTTCTAGAAAGTTTGCATAGTTTCGCTTGTAATGTTTTTTTCTTGATAACTTGTGAAGTTCCTGAACTATATACATGGAGATATCCTCTTTGCTTTTAGCTGTACTGGACATTAAATAGTGAACGAAGTGTCCTTTCAGCCAGTTAACAGAGTTCCTCTTGGTTTTAGGGTACGGAACAGTATCTGGGTGCAAGAAATCATCAGGTGTAATATGAAGAGCCGATGTTCTTGTCATGATTGCAAGCTTCTTACGAATAAAGTTCCATACGTCCTGGACCTTGGAGCACACAAAAAGATGTTCGTCGCTGTCCAATAAGTTGCACGTTGCGCACAATGGTGAGTCCGCCAAGTGTATGGAATATAGCCTGGAGTTGTTGTGCACTTTCCGGTTCACTAAGCGATACCAGGAGGCTCTGACCGCAGTTGTCAAATCATGGCAGTGGATGTTCTTCCAGATGATTGGCCATCTGTGATTAGGATATTTTTGTTCAATAATGTTCCGGTTCTTCGTTTCCATTAGCTTCTTATAAACTTTATGCACCGTCATAAGCTCATCATCTTGCATGTTTATCTGCAGGTAGCTCAACTCAATTATAAAGGTTTGGAAATGGAACATAGCGCTCGGAATATGTTGGACGTTAATTGGAGGCTGCAGACTGGTAGGCGTTATCTCGTTTAACAGGTGGGCTGTTAAACTGTTAGGTAAGTTCTTCCATATCTTATATGTATTACACACGTACAGCGCCCGTGTCTTAGTTTCAACATGTGTAAGGTTTAATCCGCCGTCCCAAACAGCCAAAGTGAGCGTGTCGTATTTCACTTTAAAGATGTACCCTCGAGTGACGAAGTGACCCAGGGCGGACATAATTCGTTGCATTGTCCCGTGTGGCATCGGTAATACTTGTGCAACATAGTTCATCTGCGATGTTACGTAAACATTAGCGAGGGTAACCCTTTGTAAGTCATCAAGCTTCCTGATGTAATGGCTCTGTATGCATGAACGCAGACGTGCGAGAAGATTGCGGTAATTGACAGCGATCGTGTGCCTTATGTCACTCCGGTATTCGATGCCTAAGCATGTCAGTTTGGAGACTGGAGTTAAGTATTCATGGTGCTGCACTGCAATCCCACTTCCTATGTTCATTAAACCACACTTTCTTTCATTTAACTTCGCCCCGGAGGCAAGTTCGTATTGCTTAACGATGAGGAGTGCTGCTCCTAACTCCTGTTCATCCATGACTAAGAAACCCACGTCATCCGCGTAGGCATTGCAGGCAATCCTGAGTCCACGGATTGTCAATCCTCGTAGACGTTGGTGCAGTGTAGCAAGCAGGGGTTCTATGGCGATAGCAAAAAGAGCCATTGACAAAGGGCAGCCCTGTCTCACCGAACTCTTTAATTTAATTTCTTTTGTGATCTGTCCATTCACTAATGCTCTTGTAACACCTTTACTGAGGATTTCACTGATGAAGTTCGTGAAGCGCTGCGGTAAGCCCATAGCACGCATGGTGCTCAAGAGGTACTGGTGGTTCACTTTATCAAATGCCTTCGCAAAATCAAGTGATACTAGGGCACATTGAATTTTGCAAGCCTCTGCTGTAGCAATCACGTCTCTGTATTCGCATAAATTTTGTTGGATTTTCCTGTCAAGACCCACGCACGTCTGGTATCTGCCTATTACTGAATTAAGCAAAAGTTTCAATCTATGGGCAATTACTCGTGCCACGATTTTGTAGTCACAATTTAGTAGCGTCAGAGGTCTAAAATCGTCAATAAGTCTGCTTCCCGGATGTTTAGGGACGAAAACTGCTATTCCTTCTACCAGCTCTTTAGGCAGATTAAAATGTGGCTGGAACAATTCATTACACATAGCTAGTAATTTTGGCTGCAGTTGTTCACGAAAAATATAATAAAATTCCGCGGTGAGACCGTCAGGGCCCGGTGACTTGTTTTTGGGGCTTCGTTGGATAGCATATTCTAGTTCCTCCTCATCAATTTCTGTAAGGAGATTCTCAGCTTGTGCGTCACTTAATGTCCCTTGAAGGTTGTGTAACAACTCCTGTTCCATTATTGCATCGTTGCTTCCCGTTGCCAGCAGCTCTTCCAGGAGAGTATGGATTGCATTTTTTATTTCGTGTTGCTGCACCAGGGTGGTCCCATCACGTAACCGGAGTTGTGTGATAATTTTTCTTTTTCCTCTCTTATTCTCTCGAATGACATGGAACATAGAAGGTTCTTCCTGCTCTATCAGGTTATCAGACCTAGACCGGACTTTGTACCCATCACACTGTTGCCGTTTAAGTTTTAGAAGTTTAGCTTTAATTCGCTTTATTTGTACATAATTGTCGATTATCGTCGCGTCCGATTTATGTAACTCTCTTAGGCAGGAGAAATAAAATTCTGTAGTCATCTCTTGCCAGTAATACTTTCCTCTTGCATAAGTTTGAAACATTCTCCGTATCCTTGGTTTGGCATGTTTGAGCCACCATTCCGTCACTGAATTGTACTGTGATACTTTACGTTCACATTCCCTCCATGTTTCATTAAATGCACGCTGGCATTCTGCATCATGGAGAATGGAGTTGTTCAGTTTCCACGTGCCTCTGGCACGGTATGTGCCCTGTTTGCTCATGTTAACAGTACATATATATGCAGCATGGTCTGATAAAATTGTTGGCCAAATTTCGGAATGTAGGACGGAAGAAGTGAGTTGTTTGGTGACATATATTCGACTTGCAGAATGGCTCGTGACATAAGTGAAACCTTGTAACATGCCGTGCAGGTGTTCCCAAGTGTCAATTAAACGTAGTTCATTAACGATACGTTTCAGCTCCATCGATGTATTGAAATTGGGCGTCTGGTCTTTGCGGTGCAGCACACAATTAAAGTCACCTGCAAGTATTAGATGATCATAATTCCGACCAAATAGCGGCACTATTTCACTAGTAAAGAATTCTGCTCTGCGTCGCCGATTGCTATTGCCGGATGGCGCATACACGTTAATTATGCGAGTTCGGTAAACTGTGACTGCAATGCCCCTACTATTCGGTAATTTTTCCACATCAGTCATTATGATGCCTTCTTTTGCCAAAACAGCTGTTCCGAGATCCTCTCCACTTCCCGGATTGGTGATAGCAGTATATCCGACAATGTTTTCGAGTTCTATGGCGGCCACTTCCTGTAGCAATATGATGTCAATATCGGCAGCACGTAACAGATCCTGTAACATGGACAGCCGCATACCCGACCGGATCTTATTGATGTTGAGGGTGGCTATTTTATATGCTTGCGACTGATTCATGGCTTTAGGGTTGCTATTAGTTAGTTTGCCCTGTTAGGATGACTGGGAATAGAGGCCTCATGTTCCTCAATCGGGGCTACCATAGTGGCATCTTTTGTAGTTGTGAGCTGCTCCTTCAAGGTGGTTGAGGATTCCGTCCCCAATTCATGGACCGCGACCGTGTCAGCGTCCTCCTCTGCTTGTTCCATTTCCTCTGCCCATGATTTTGGACATGTGGACTGGTGCAAATCCTCTGTTTGTTGTACCTCTGCAGAGGAATCCAGTGCTAGCAGTGTAGACGGGATAGAGGTTGTGTCACCACTGGACTCTTGGTGCGAAATCGATCCGGAAGAGGCAGACACATCTCGACATCCATTTCTCCCGAGACCGGCTTATTCACATCAGCAGTCACAGAATTTTCATTACGGATCTTGTTAATAATCTTCTTTGCTTTCTCCCTCAGTAAAGGTGCGACTTAATTAGCGCCCTGGTGGGCTCGTCTCCTTTTGTTTGTCTTCTTTGTCGAAGACGACTCCGTTGATGATTCCGAACCATCAGTATCAGAGGTTCGTTTTTCCGTCGAGTGGTTCTCGTCAATAGATCCAAGATCCATCAACTCCCGTATTTCATTAGGTCCAGGTGTAGGGACGGGTTTACCCAAATCTGTTAGTTCACGGTCTGGTTCACTCGGCGCTGCTTCATCACTCATTTCCATGTGTGTGTCTGAAAGAATCTGCGCAGTCGATAGTACATCAACGTTTGAGCTAGCAGGTACGCTTGTTGTGACTGTCGGCGCAACAGCACGTTGATCATTGCGTTCTGGTGGAGGGACATCTAAAGGTGGAGTCGCGGTTTGCACTGCAGCTAGCACCGACGAGTAAGTCAGGGGCAGCGCCGTTGTCACGGAAGGACGCGCGGCCTCCCCGGCTGGTATCTGCGCCACGCGGCGTTGTAAACATTGCGCTCTGACGTGGCCTGTCGCGCCGCAGCCAGCGCAAGTCTTCGGCTGCCCATCATAAATTACAATTCCACGGTGTCCGCCTACAGTGATGTAAGAGGGGATGTGTTTTGTTAAATCTATCTTAACCTGTCGCACTCCGCTTAACACAGGGAATTTGTGACTCTGAGAAAACTTTTCTGCAAAATTGTTTAACACCCTGCCATACGGCGCGAGGACCGCATTAATTTGTTCCGCTGTTGTTTCAAAGGGCAGTTCAAATATCCGCACTGTTCGGATACCAAGTCCCGCGTGCGTGACAGTCACATCTCCGACAGCACCGTCCCTGTATTTAAATTTCAAGGCCCCTCCACTGCTTGCTACTACTCTATCACATACGTCTGAATTTATCACTTTAAGAAAGACCACACTCGTCACGATAGAGAAATTAATTCCAATGACTTCATCGGCAGATATCTTAGCGGTTTCTTCTAACCAGTTTTCTACTTCAAAAGAGCTCGGCCTAGGAAGAGTCGTGTCAAAGGTGAACTTCAGTGTATCTATTCTCTTAGTTTGATTCATGGTTCCATGGTATTCTACACAGCTAAGACTGCGCTGTATGCACGCGACTCACCGCGTAGAAGTAAACAAACTCGCCAGGGCGCGCTGCTCCGCCGGAGGTCCGCACACCGCCGTAGCCGCGACGAGACTGACACTGAGCTACCCCGACACGACTCACGATGCCGCCTCACAACTTTACTTCCGCCAGTACCTCGCCTCCTACTTTCCAAACTTCACAGAAGCTCTCCTGCAAACCATGCAAGACTAGCACTCCTGGAAGAAAGGATATGGTGGAGACATGGCTTAGCCACAGCCTAAGGGATGTTTCCAGAATGAAACTTTCACTCTGCAGCGGAGTGTGCGCTGATATGAAACTTTCTGGCAGATTGAAATTGTGTGCCGGAACCGGGACTCGAACCTGGGACATTTCTTCCAGGAGTGCTAGTCTTGCAAGTTTCGCAAGAGAGCTTCTGTGAAGTTTGGAAAGTAGGAGGCGAGGTACTGGCGGAATTAAAGTTGTGAGGCGGCATCGTGAGTCGTGTCGGGGTAGCTCAGTGGTAGAGCGCTTGCCCGCGAAAGGCAAAGGTCCCAGGTTCGAGTCACGGTTCCGGCACACAATTTTAATCTGCGAGGAAGTTCATATCAGCGCACACTCCGCTGCAGAGTGAAAGTTTCATTCTGGACGCAAATATCCATGCCTGAGGGGGGGGGGGATTCCAACACCCGACCGTAGTGGCCGTGCAGACTGTGACTGAGGCGCCGCAGAACGCTCGGCCACCGCGGCCGGCTCTCGCTTCAAATGTTTGTATAGTCTATTGGACTTAACTACGGGGTCATCAGTCCCTAAACTTACAAACTACTTATGAACTACTTACGAACTAGGACGGCACAAATATCCATGCCCGATGGGGGATTCGAACCTCCGACCGTAGTGGCCGTGCAGACCGTGACTGGAGCGCCTCAGTCTCCTCGGCCATCATGGCCGGCGGCTCTTGCTTCCCCCCCTCCCCTCCCCTCCCAATAATATATGCTATATTCGTCACTGACTGTAACGAAGATTATTGTTAAGGAGATAAGACTGTTTTGCAAACAATTTAAAATATGTAACTGTCAAAAAATAATATTGTTTTTTTTTTTTTTTTTTTTTTGTTTTTTTTTTTTTTTTTTTTTTTTTTTTTGGTTACCCCCTCGTAGTTACCTGTATCGCCACCATAAGAAGCGTTGAGGATGGCGGTGCGAAACGGAATTGTGGCGACAGCCGGCTGCGGTTCGCGGCGGTTAGGACGGTTTCAATAACGGCGTCGGCAGTAGGCAGGGACGGCGACGTGGGCGCAGACACATTTCCGGAGAGACTTCGAGGATACATCCGACGCATATATCGGCCGGAAGGCGAACCGCAGGGGAAATCTGCAGAAGAGGCGCAAGCGGCAGCGACCTCACCTCCTCTCTTAGCCCTCCCCCGCCTTTATTCTTTTCGCATCCGCGAAAATCCGCACGCCGCTCCCCGAGGAACGGCGCAACGCCGCGTTTGTTCTGCCTGCATTGGCGTTCGTGTTGCCGTTCGCGAGCTGCTTGTCTACTGCGCGCTTCACGAATAATGAGGAGACGCCTGCAAACTGCGAGTCGGTCCATTGCTCTCTGCCAAGTACAACGCTTTTAGTCTTTCCTCTCCTTGAGCCATACAGCCTGTCGTAGATCGTTGACTTTCTGGGGGCAATTCACACGTTGGCGAGGCCAAGGAAACCATTGTAAATAAAGAGCTTCTTAAACATCCAGACAACTCAAATCACAGATAATGACAGCTGATGGAAACGCAAAGCGTACTACCTAAACCTGTCCACGTTCCACTTGATGCCATAATGCAAGAACTGTAATCACACTTTTTCCCCCGTCGTGAATACAGGGTGAATCACCTTACACAGAGGTCGGCAAGTAATCTTAGATGGGGTCCGGATACTTTTGAAAATTTTTATCGAGGTCCGCAAGTAAAATCTCCGATTCCCTATCAATTTATTATTTTAATCTTTATTCACAAAGTAATATCAAGTACAACAAACAAGCATATTTGTGTTCAAAAATCTAGGAAAAGTAATATTCTTCATTTTATTTATTTATTTATTTATTTATTTTTATTTAATTTTCACTCTCAGACTAATATAAAATACAATATATGTAAAATAGAAATGAATAAAAAAAATAAAAAAACTTACGTTATTTTGCGAAGTATCTTCAGGCTTTCGTTCAGTAGGACCACAAAATTGATGTTTACATGGGTATGCCCTGACCGCTGAAGTAGAGGTTTCGGAGATTGTCAGAGTAAGAAGTCGATTTATAGAATTTCACTGTTCATTAAAGTTCCAGTGCTCCATTCATGTGTACAGAGCTTTTACGCGGATCGTCTGCCAGCTTGCTCCGTTCTGCCTTCGCTCGTCACTGTACTGTCAGGCGTTGTACATCATGACAACTATTTATTCAACCTACCTATAACAATCATTAAGGTTCTAATTATTCAGCAGTTAATTGTAAAATTCTAGAAAAAATATAAGGGTGGTTCTCATACGAATTGTTATCTACAGAAAAAAGTTGTTATTTATTTATTTATTATAATAATTTGAGTATGTAGCTTATACGTTCAAAATATTTTCTGGCGATTGATGTGTGATTTTCACATAATGGATGGGTAATCAGGGGCTCGTATTTTTAGCCAACAAACAGATTGCAATATTACTTAGAAAGTGTATTTTTTATGCAAATATACAGGTTTTAAATGGAACAATGCATGTAGACATTAAGAAACTAAAAGTAGGGTGCACTAGAATATCAGTAGTGTCTGTTGCAGGATTCTAGCGTGGTCGAGCGTGAAGTAGTAGTCGTGGTGTAGTGAATATATAATGCACCGTTGAATGCTGCACAGATAGTGTGGTCGTTTGCTGTGTGATCTTTGGGAACTGCTTGAGGAGCTCTATGAACGGAGAATTACTGGCTACCGTCCGCACTGCAGTATCAACCACACGACGTACTTGTCCTTGGCTTACAATGTTGGTAGTGGTATTGTAAAATAGATATATATTAAATAATGATATTCATTACGTCTGACATAATCTATTATTTTGATTTAAATGTCTCTTTAAAAGTATCTGGTCAGTTTCTAATAAGATGCTGCGCATTTCCTAAAAAGGAACAATTTTATTTATTTCTTACCACCACAGGCTAGACTTTGTGGCGTCGATGCAGCTCGTAGTTTTTTGTTTCATGGTCTGCAATGATCTGTGAACCTGTAAACTTTTTAATTTAATTTCTTGGATAACAGAAATTCTCTATGTACCGAATTGTGTCTAATATAACAGTCAGTTTTATAATTAGCTTCAAATAAAGTCCTGTGTGTAAAATCTGCTGTTCGTAATTCCAGGTGAGATAGCTCCCGTAGACTCTCTTTCTACTACACCAAAATTACATGTTGAAGAGATGAAATAATTGTAGACGAAAGCAGAACTTACTTTAAGTTGAAATATATATATTGAGCGTTCGTAATACATCGATTCACTTTCCGTAACATCCCAATAATAATAACATACTCCTATAGAATACTCTAAACTCTATCAGCAAAGAACAACCACTTTTTCTCTTCCTAGCAATTACTTGGAGATTCTATATCTTCTGAAAAATACTTTTCGGTAAATTTTGATATATATTAAATACAGCAAACATTCTAATTAGCCTTGAAATTAATTTATAACATAACAAAATCTCTTATCTACAATTACATCGTTAACAAATATGTGACACATAATACTAACAGGTATCTTATAGTATCAAGTAGACGCCGATGACGGAGGTCCGTAAGGAGTCCATAAAATGATAGAAAGCCCGCTCCGGGTATTGGATGCATCACGTCCGCTACGACGAATTGCCACTCGAGTTTGCGTCGTAGGTCTATATAGCATTAACATGACCCGAACGTACGTTGTGATTGAGGAACCATTGGCGGCAGAAAGGTAGCAGTCATCACAGTTGCGGCGTGGAGACGGGCAGGTGGATAAACTGAGACGTCAGCGACCGTGTCTACCAAGAACTGTACCTTCGTATTGCGTTCTGTTACAAACAGTCGACGGCTGCCATCCGGAGAGACAGTGGCCATCATCACTGACTTCCTGTCGAATTTTCCTTCTCGCATGGTGGACTGCACTTCTGCGCCTCTGAGCCAAATATTCGGTGATACCAGCATATTCTTGCCGATGAGGGTCAGCGGCTGTACTTTCCGGGTAAGCGGTAGCGACGAGATTTGCGGTTGGTACTCTGACACTGAGTTTGTAAGGCAGCAACCTCAGTTGTGAGCTCGGCGATGCGTGGTTCTAATGCGGCGAGGCTATTATCTGAATGAGGCTGTGGACAAACTGCTGCGACGCAAGTTGATGGGTACATTTGCGGTTTGCGCGAGGGCATCAAGATCGCCAGCACACATTGTCGATATATTCTGTGCATCAGGTGGCAAGCGCGGTAACCAAATGTTCCGTAGGATGTCCTCGTTAACGGCATTGGTGGCTAACGTACCCAGGCGACGCAGCAACTGAGGTGGAGAGCAATCTCCCAGCTCTTCTGTGCGGAGTAGCTTTTCTCTAATCTATTCGTCTCGGATTGCGAGAGGCGGGCAATTAGTGCGTTTGTAATAGTTGCGTAGCGATCAGTGCTCGGTGGCGACGCTAGAATAGGGCGACCAGATTTTCCACATGGAAAAACGGGACATTTGCGAAAATTTGGTATAAAAAAACGGGACAAAATAGGACTCTAAACACAAATAAGAAATTGTGCACTTATGACTGCATCACTTTACTAAAATAAATAAAAACTAAAGATTATACTCATAAAAAGGCGTATATTCTAGCAAAACACTTCGAAACATGCTTGTAATGGCACTGCATAATGTGATAATTGTTTTTCCAGGAAATGATTATAATTCAGAATATCGAGTAACTGATAGATTTCTAACAAATGAACACTAATCTGTAGACTGTTGAGCTCCTGTATCATGAACGCTACTACCGGCACTAAGTTTGTACTTATCAGAAGACCTAATATCTTTCAAAAGCTTTGAATTGGTTAATAGCAAGTTGTAGAACTCCTTGCAGGTAAGGTCTTCGTAATGAGTCTTAACTATTACAATTGCTTCAATAGTTTCAGTCCAAAGAGAATTTACAATGGAAAATGCCCTTTCCACAACAGCAAGAGCAAAACTGACAAGTGTGTCTATATTTTTCCATGAAGGATCTGTACTTTTAAGTGTATGGAATACATCACACCATCTCTTATCGGTTTCCAAATTAGCTTTTTCCCATTCCTCATGTTTCTTGCATACAATGTCGTTCACGAATCCTATCTCATCAAACAATACATCTTCATCCATCTGAAATGTTGCACCTGAATCTACTGTTGCAACAGTTTTCAGACAAATTTAAAACCTCTGTCCAACAAATAGGATCTTTCAGTGATATTCAATGAAATTATTTCAGAGGTTGAAATGGAGAAGTCCACTTTTCTAAAGTCAAAAACGTGTCCTAAAATAAATTGGTAATTGTCTCATATTTTGACTGAGTGATAATACCTTCCTTTTCCAAGTTAATTAAAATTGAAGAAATAACTGATGTTTGAAATTTACTCAATTTCCTGTTACTGATTCTTTCTTTAAGCAGCTCCAGCTCCTCAGCTGTTTCTGTAGCTGAAATATTGGTTCTTTCCAACTTTTGAATTGAATTGGAAAAAATTTTCAATTGGCTTTGTATGAAATGAAGCCAAAGGAGTGACTGTGGATTCTCAAAAACCTGTTTCAGCAATGTCCGACACCTACCCTGAGACAGAAAATGTGATTTCAGAGGATCATACATATTAATAACTCTTAACTCCTGGCAACAATGACAACCATCTAGTTTTAATACTACCTAGAACTTGTTTGTACTCAGTATCAACAAAATCACAAAATGATTTCAGTTCCTCCACACACACAGTGTAAATGTGAAAATACTGAAAAATTTTATTCACTATCGTTTCGCTGTCAATGGGAAGAATGTCTGCACTTGTCTGAACTCCATTGTGTACCACATGGCTGCACAACCGATGCCTTGAATGTTCATCTTGAGAACACTGTTCAGTTCGGAATAAACATTGTTTGTTCCTGCCCTCTTGCACCCACCAAAGTTGGTATTACAGTTATCTGCACAAATGCGACAATCTTGTCAACTATATTTTGATTTTTTTAAATATCCAGAATATAGCTAGTTAATAATTCTGCCGTTTCTCCACCAATGTTCTGAAAAGAGATTACTTTGCACTGAACACCTTTTGTAGGAATGAAAGACCTAGCTAGAATTGGGACTAGATTTAAGCTTTTGGGATTTGACGCATCACCCATCACAGACACATACTTAGCATCTTTAAGTTCTGGCTGAACTTCATGCATTGCGTACGGCGATAAAACGTTCACTAAAATCGACTCACACTTCGTCCTAGAACACGTGAATTTCTTCTCAAACAGGTCTCTGATGAGAAGAGCCGTGCAGTCAATTGAACGGAAAGAATGATTGTGTTTTGTAGTATGGAACGCAAACGGCCCTTCTTCCGCTGCAATACGTTTATCTTCTTCTGTTTGTAGTTTATTCGGACTTACAAAGGAAGTTATGCTGCGAGACGTTCTCGCAGCAACTGCCAACAAGTGCTTCTTTTTCTTTATGTGCTGCATTATATCGGCGCGTCCTCCATGTTCAATGGAAAAAACTGAACGACACAATGTACTTTCTATCTTCGTACTCGTGATTTCCTTCAAGAATGGGAACTCGTCTTTCTTGGTTTTCGAGAAAGAACACTTTCTTTTCCCCATTCTAAGGGCACCAGGTTTTGTCACACACAGCAACGACAGACAATGGAGCACAATAAAGCAAACTGGCCGAACACTGTTCAAACAGCCGCCTACTTCTCATTGTTGTCCTTAACAGTCCAAAGACATAATGTCAGTTGGATCTGCAAATTTATGTGATCTAACAGTTGACAGTCATTCGTAACTACAAATACAGTGGGGCGTTGATAGCCCTACAAAGTTGTTCAACGAAAACTTGTTAGGTCTGTCTGCAATTACTGCAGTAGCAAATAATCGATATGAATCGCCTACCTCACGCATAATTTTCTGGCACAGAGCACGATAATGAAAAATTCGTTCACACATCCCCTCATTCCGTGACCAAAATAATACTTCTTCATTCTAACTTTGCATGTAAGACAAAGCAAGACCCAGGAGAAAATTAAATAAACCATGTTATGAATCTAAATTGACGTGAGAATAAATAAAAAAACACAAAAGATAAGGTTCTGCTGACTGCGAAAAAAACGGGACATTTGGCGTCCCGTTAAATATTTTGCGGGACAACGGGACACAGAACGAAAAAAAAGGACATTCCCGTCAAAAACGGGACGTCTGGTCACCCTACGCTAGAATGTCTTGAACGTCCGTAGCCATGTCTCAGTGAGCGCTGCAACAACGTAGCTGTACTTTGTGTCGTCTGCAGTTACGCCCGCTATCACAAATTGGATTTCTAGCTGCGCGAACCAAAGTAGTCGATTCTGTTTGTAATATGGTGGTGGCTGTACTGCAAAGCGATTAATTACTGCGCCAGCAGGCACGCTGCAGTTGGTGGCGGGTCTGACATCGCGGAGTTACGGCAGCAAAAATACGACGCGGTTGACGCGAATATACATTTTTTACGTGACGCGAAACGGTAAGCAATGTTAGTGACCGTAAAATCACGTCGGTGTCACCAATTGTTGCGACTTTAGCAACTTTGTTACAAAATGCCGTGTAAATTGTACAACTTACGCCTACACAGCTGAAGACAACCAAAGATAACTAAACAAACACTACAAAATAATTATAAAAGCAAAGAATATATACAAGTCAGAGATATTAATGCATAGATTTAAATCACGTAACACTGCACTTCAGTTCTATTTCTTAAAGACAACTCGTTTATCTGAAATCCTCATTCTCGCAACATAAACCGACATTTTGCAAGCCAAAGAATCTAATTCACTTTTCTTGATAGTATAAACATTGCTAATCCGAGGCAGCTATTGGTTTTAGTAGTGTGTATTTTCACCGTAAACTGTAATTCATCGTAAATTTTTTCGTACTGTTTACAAGTTATACAGACGCAATGTATGTCTTCATTTTCTTTGGCGTTGCTACATTTCTTAGTTGTAAGCAACGACCTATATATAGTTCATATAGCTCGTTGGATGTAAGTGTTTAAAAACATAACCAAACAATCTTGAGAACGTGATTTCTCTAGCAAAATAAATACTGTACCAATTGATTCTTCCGATACTTTGTCTGAATCTGTTCAATAACAACGGCAATAGCACAATGCACTTTCAATGTATGTAAACATACTAATCTCACGTCCTTGAGAAAACTGACATATTCTTTACACTTAAACTTCGTTCTTCTTTGACCGTGAGTTAGATATATGGGAGATGTTTGTTCTAGGGTAGTGAGTAGGACGATATGTTGCCGATCTTCTAGAAAGTAGAATAGGTTCTCCTGGAATTGCAGAATATGCTGTACGAACATTTATATTGAGGAGTACAAATGAAAATCTACATCCTCCTACATACCTGCAGGAAGCAAAGAAGCAATTGATTTGTATCAGCGGAGATAGAGGAGAGGAGGATTGTTGGGAACTGGCAGCTCTTATTTGCAAACGACATCGAATATAGAAGAACATACAAAAGTTACATGAATGACAAATCATAACATTTGATAGAATTGCAAATATGAGAAAAAATTCACGAAATGTATGTAACTAACTACTGAGACACAGCACGCTGTCATATACAATTAAGAAAATATTGCGGAAAATACGGCTGTTACATGAACAAAAAGAATTAGAATGCATTACAAATGATGAAAAAAAAATCAGCATTTTGCAGGATTCGGAACTCCTTGCAATCTATGAAGCAGTGAGATATTTTCGCTCATATGTAGAAACAAGACCATGTACGATTTACACCGATCACAAATCTATTACGTTTGCATTCAACAAGCTGAAGGATAATAGTTCTCCACGGCAATTCCGACAGTTAGAGTTCATCGGTCAATTCACTACAGACTTGCGTTACATAAAAGGGGCAGACAACATCGTTGCTGATTTCTGGTCAAGAATTGGAGCCATTTCTCAAACAATAGATTATGAAAAATTAGCAGCAGCTCAAACCACAGATAACCAATTAAGAGATTATCGGCTAAATACCACCACAGGATTGCGACTGCGTCAAGTCCAACCGGCGGGAGAAAAAGTCAACATCTGGTGTGATGTATCACATAGCAAGCCTAGACCTTTTATTCCCGAAGAATTGCGAAAAGAAGTCTTTGATAGCATCCATGGAATAGCTCACCCAAGCGCTAACACTACAGTGAAACTGATAACGGACCGTTTTGTGTGGCCAAACGTTACAAAGCACTGTCGTACCTGGGCAAGAGCATGTATTGCATGTCAAAGAAGCAAAATTGGGCGACATGTCCACAAACCAGTGGGAGAATTTCCGCCAACTACCGCACGTTTCGCACATGTCCACATTGACATTGTGGGACCTCTAACATCTTCGGAAGGATACCGTTTTTTGCTGACGGCAGTGGATCGTTTTACAAGATGGGCAGAGGCAGAACCGTTGGCTGACATTTCGGCAGAGACAGTGGCACGGAAGTTTTTATCTATGTGGGTTGCACGTTTCGGCTGTCCTGTGTATGTGACTACAGATCAAGGACGTCAGTTTGAGTCTACATTATTTTTAGAACTAGCCACTCTACGTGGTTTTCGCCATCACCATACGACTGCATACCATCCAGCTAGTAATGGCATGGTCGAGAGATGGCATAGGACACTCAATGCTGCCTTGATGTGTCACACTGAGAACTCGATTTCAGCATTGCCACTAGTTTTACTAGGTCTTAGGACTGCTTACAAACGAGAGTTGGAAGCTTCTACTGCAGAGCTAGTTTACGGGGAAACCTTACGTCTGCCTGCAGAATTTTTCGTTGTACCACCAGCGGCAACAACAGAGGACGTCCCTTACGTCCTGCGGCTGATACGAGAACATATAACCAAGCTCCGCCCCAGGGCCGGCGCAAGGCACGTGCGAAACGTGCGGCCGCACGGGGCGGCACTTTCCGAGGGGCGGCAAATCTGCCGGCCCCCAATCTTTTTTTATTTTAATTTTAAGGACAAACTCAACATTCGTGCCCAAGAGGGGTTCGATACCAAAACTCGGAGGGAGCGCTTCGGGAACTGTGCCATGGCGCCTCGACGACGTGCCGGCCACCCCTGTGGTACCAGAGGAGGGAGGAGGGTTGATATCTTCCTCGACACTGTGGCAGCGCCGTCGTGTATACGCCAGAGGATCGGAAGCAGGGCTTACCTACAGAGTGAGGAAAGCAGTCTGGCATACATGCCAGTCAAATTGTCTAGCTACCTTGCACGCCAGTATTCTTATGAGTGGAGCGCTGCCAGCCTGTTACGCGCCGTGCGTTTACGCACAACTAATTTTGCAGAACTCGAAATCTAATTTGGAAATTCAAATGCAATATTCGATACTGCGGTTACATGTTGAGCCTGAAGCAATTTTGCTAAGTCCTTCAATGGCAGTTTCCGAGTGTTTTATTCTTCCCGTATTATGGGAAAAAAATGATTGAACATTACTACAGTCAAACATGTCAAACACCTCCAATAGCTAGAAGTATTCCGAATGGCTAAATACGCAGCGTGTAATTACAAGGGATAAAGATATTGCTAGTTATCGTGACATAAGTTGCGTTTCGACATAATTTTGAAAAATTTTGCTATCCTTTTCTGAGTGATAGTCTGACGTTTTGGTTTTTG
Source organism: Locusta migratoria (assembly GCA_026315105.1). NCBI lineage: Eukaryota > Metazoa > Arthropoda > Insecta > Orthoptera > Acrididae > Locusta > Locusta migratoria. The sequence continues at coordinate 220,205,959 of CM048751.1, read as the reverse complement.
AGCCGTGAAACACCTGTCTCCGCCTGCATGAACAACAATCAAACTCTGACCGGCACTTTTGTTTGACAATACTACTCGCCAACTATCACTTTGCCAACATTAATTTACTGTATAATGCAGGTGAATCCATGTTTCATCTAAGTAAACTACTAGTCGCTTTGATTCTGATGAACACCTGAGAAAGTATGGTCTTTTAGCAATAATGCGGAATGCCCTCTCGTCCGCACAAAACAAAACGTTAATTTTGACACCTTCTAAATCGAAAATCCATAGACAGAACATCGCTTCTAAGGGTTTGCTTGCTAGTTTTGAATCTCATTTCTGTTTGACAAAAGTTGTGCAGTTTTCGCAAATTTCGTATTCCTTTCTATTGTTCGTAATGTGATAGAAATTGCTGGCTGATCATACATTTATCCATATCATCGGTCACATAATTATTGTGAGCTTCTTGTTTCTTCTTCTTGGGCGCTAATTTAACAGTAGCCTCGCTGTACCTCGTCACGTGACCTACTGTAGTTTCTGGCACTGCCGCGTCACCACTTCGCCTTTGCAGACAATAGGTATTGTTGCGTTCTCTACAACGAAAACTACAGAATTTGTTTCAGTAGTTGGCCGAAGGATTCAAGATTGGTCAGAAGAACTTCCATTGCGTTTCGTAAGAACAGAAGAATTGGTACGTACGAATATCTTGCAACTTGCGATGTAATAGGAAAGTGCTTTTCATATAACGTACAATTAGTATTGCGCATGCATGTTACTCATAAGTTAGAACTATTTTTCTAATGATCTGTTACTTCAAAAATTGACAAGTCGGCAAATAAGCACGCGTCGTCCCAAAAGCTAGAATGAAAATAAAGCGAAGAAAAGTGAAGTGATGCAGCGATGACTAATTTGTTACCCATTATTCCATAATCAGACACGACAGAACTGACACATGGAAATTACGACACATGTCGAGTGTCAGTTGTTTGCAATGAACAACGCAGTGCAGAGAGTTAATGTATTTCGACTAGCGTTAGTACCCGTCGATGCCCGGGTATGTATTTATTGCATTATTATGTTACTCCATCTCCTTATTTTTCCTCTCTCCATTGTCTTCCGCCTCACTCTTTGACCGTTTCACCTGCGTCTGTAGTGAAATTCGACCTGATATTCAATTTCACGCGGCTCAATTCTAATGACTTCATCTCCTGAACAGTGTATGCTACAGTAATATAATTTTCCGTTTACGTGCAGTGGAATATCATAAAATTTTCTGCGAAGTGCAAAAAAAGTTAGTAGTAAAGATGAAATAAATTAAAATCTGATGCGTGATGGTGAGGTTTTTCATACAACGCATTCTTTATGACGATATATATTCTGAAGTATGTTTTTTACTACGATATAATTTTGATGGTACATTCGGTGTTATATGTTCATACAGTCGGCAAAATGTGACACGAATAGGTTTTGTAGTGAAGACGTCTTAATTAAAACCTATTCCATTGTGGGGTGGTTTCCGAAGAACCTAGTGGCCTATGGCTTCATATCTCCTTAACTACCATGATATAATTTTGGAGCTAAATTCAGTGATTAAATGTGGATAATGTTAGCAAATTATAAACAAGTAATAAATTAAAAAGTCACGCCTGATGCTGTAGTTCCACTGAACGCAAATGTAAGCAGATGGTAATTTTCGACGCATGTAAGTGTCTATCTTAACGTATCTCATGAACTAAGAGCCGTACAATGGTATAATTTCGTATGTTCATTGTGTCCTATATGTAGATACTACCTGGAAAGTGTGTTGCAAACAGAATTAATAGTTAAAAAGTAATAAATTAAAACGTCGTAGCACTTGCGCAAGTATAATCGAATTACTAGCTAAAATGTGGTAAGAGAAAAATATTTTTCCTTCAATCATTTTGTGGGGGATGTCGGAAAGAAAAATTTGTGTAAAGGTTTGAAACTGCATGCGTTGTTTTCTGGACGTAGCTTTTATCATTTTCTAGTGATGGATGCACAAATTTGAATATTTGAGTGCAAAATGTTCAAATGTTTGTTAAGCTTATGGGACTTAACTGCGGGGTTATCAGTCCTTAAACTTACAAACTACTTATGAACTACCTTATACTAAAGACAACACAAACATCCGTGCCCGAGGGAGGATTCGACCTCCGCCAGGGAACGGCCTCGCGCATCGGAGCATAGCGCCTCAATGCGCTCGGCCACTCCGGCGCTGCTATTTGAGTGCCGTCGGCTTCAAGAAAAAAATTCAGTCTCTATGTACTCTCGTCTTACCGTTTTCAGCTTTACATAAAATTACGCCTCTTAATGAGTAGAATATGACAGCATTTTTATTTATTTATTTATTTATTTTTCGAAATCGGTAGATAACTATACGAAGTACTGAAAATCAAACTTTTCTTCGTCTAGGAAGCTGTTAGGTCTCACACAAACACACCCTTTTGACAGTATATACAGATTTACTTTCTATTCCGTTCCTGATTACGTAATTGTGAAGCAAAAACTTATGAAAAATGAATAGAGCTTCATCCCACTTGCTTGCTGTTATGAGAATCTTCTTGTTATCTCTGTAGAATGTAGATGCTATTATAAATCGCCTCGTGTCTGCTGAGCGCTGTTTCTGAAACAGCGCGTTCAGAAGAATGTTATCAAAATTTACGAAATTGATCCTTAGTGACGCATGAATTCAGACCCTCCCAGCTGGCAGCAGTTTCCTGAAATGTTTCCTTCGCTGTTATAAGAAAAGTAAGAAAACGAAAATATCATTAGACGGGTAGAGGAAAACTAAGTTTCACATGGTGCACAAAAGCCCAACTAGAGAGAAGGATGGGAGTTTATTTTAATTTATTATTAGAGAATTTGGTTTGCAGAAATTAATTTTTTTCAGGTACAGCCAATTACGTATACTGCTTATTGGGGTGACAACTTCAAGCTCTCATTCTTCTTGAAGTATTTGATTGAGAAAAACATAATTTTGCTACACAATCTATACATATTACAAAATATTTGTTTGTGTGTGTGTGTGTGTGTGTGTGTGTGTGTGTGTGTTTGGGGGGGGGGGCGATATCAGTACACATGTTCCTCAATATCAGAATACATAGTTCAGGAGTTAAGACGACATAAGGAATGAAATTCGCTAAAAACTGCCATCCACATCATGCGATATTGTTCCATAACTGCTCGTAAACTAATGAACCGATTTTAACAGAATTTTGTACACATTTTTGCCTTCAGGACACAATTCCTATTAGGGTAAAAACTACCTACAATACATATTTGTTTTATTTATTTATTTATTTAACATGCCCCATTACATAGTAATATTACACGTAATAATACAATACGTATGTCAGGAGACGTGAAGTAATAAACAGTAAGCGTCACAAAAAATGCCCATCATGCTGTGTGTGATAAGAATTTATTCATCCACTACTGCGAATGAAAACACTTAGCCAAACTTTATCTCATTGACAATCCCAACAAAATTATGAAAGCGAAAAGGTTTATAGCTTACTACTTTTCCGCTGTTCGTGCAGCCACGAAAGTGCAAATCATAAGACTATAACTTAATATATTTTTTCAGCATTCGTCTGTGCGTGTATTTTTCTGCAACAAAAACAGGTTGAAGTCAAAGGGAACTAACTAGTAGTTAGAGTAGAACTTAAATTTAAAGTTTTGTACGGTATTAAAAGCCTCCTCGCCCCTTTCCTTTAGTTTTTACTTTAAGAAATTGGCAAATCAGGGACGATGAAAGCCAAATGAACAATGACATCAACAGTTACTTTTACGTAATCGTTCTTTACAGGTTGGATCGAAACATTTCCGACGGTAGATAAAGACTGTCTGGCAGTGATTATAGGAAAAGACGGGCGCTGAAGGAAAGAAGGCAAAAGGATGCACTACAACGATATTTCAAGCCGAAGAGAGAACGACCTAGCAGCGGCGAGGGTGGAAAAATAGACCCTGAAAGTACAGAAACGGGTGGAGCTACTGCAGCTACATCTTTATCTTCAGGACATGACCAGCAATGCTGACGGTGGGTCACCCACAACATGTTCAACAGACCTCGCCTGGACTCAAGACCTGCTTTGCGACGATAGCTCCGAGACTGAAACATCAGGCAGAACTGAAATTAGGCGATCTGATTCGGAAAATACCGGAGGAACATCAGCCGAGATACTCACCACCGGAGAAGGGACTGAAGGCGAGCCTAAACTGGAAGAGACAGTTGACTCAGATCCAGGAAGTGGCCGGAAATAATACCGACTGCATTCGAACGACGTTGGTCATGCGAGGTCCTCCCGAGCGCATTAAGGAAGCTGAAGAATGTCCTAAAAACGCGGACAACCGGCGTTTCAGCCCTGTGTACTACAGCTATTCTTTGAAGAATTTAGAAAAAGCAGATAGACATTGGTAGGTGTACTCAAAGAGCAAGGACGCTGTGTTCTGCTTTTGTGGCAAACTTTCTTCGTCATCTACAGTAAAAATTGCAAATAACGGTATAACCTACTGGCGGCATCTTGCTTCGTCTCTCGAAAGTCACGGGAAGTCTACCGATCATTTGAATTCACATAAAAAGAGGGTCGTGTTTTCTGAGGGGATGAAAAAGTCACGAACTGTCGACGTCCATCATCAAAGGCTTTTGAATACTGAAAACGAACATTGGAAAAATGTTCTTGGGCGCTTAATAGCAATAATTCATTTCCTGGGTCTGCAAAATGTACCTTTGACAGGAAGTACAGATACACTCTTTCAGCCTGACAACGGAAACTTCTTTTAACTCTTTGAATTATTCGGAAAGTTCGACACTGTGATGATGGAGCACCTGCACAGATCAAAGCACGGTGAGAACAAGGGTCATCATTATCTTGGAAAGGAAACACAGAATGAAATAATTCATCTTATTGGATCATCTACAACCAACAACATTCTATTAATGATGAAATCTGCAAAGTATTACAGTATAATTCTGGACTGCACACCAGATATTTCAAAAGTTAAGCAGATGACAGTTGTGGTACGTTTAGTCCAGGATGCAAGACTCGATGGGATATACGATGTCCGAATTCGGGAACATTTCCTGGGATTTCTTCCAGTGCCCGATTCTTCGAGCTCCACTTTGACGCAGGTCGTATTCAAGTTCTTGGAAGAAAAAAAAATCCTTTTGTGTAATATGTCTTCTAAATATGCTTTGTCCGTGTTTTCTACAGTGAAGAGCTTGTATGATTTCTTCTCGTCCTCCGTTCGACGTTGGGATGTCTTGAAGAAGTACCTGCCTAACCTGACGCTGAAGTCACTGAGCGATACTATGTGGGAAAGTCGCATCGATGCACTTACTCCCCTGAGGTTTCAAATTGGAGGCGTTTATGATGCACTGGTTCAAATATCAGAAGAATTCGATGGCATGACCGGTCACGAAGCAACGTTACTTGCGAATCAAGTAAAAAATTACACCTTTCTCACTTCTCCGGTAATCTGGTACGACGTTCTGCTTCACATCAGTGTAGTCAGTAAGACCCTCCAGACCATTGACATAAATGTTTCTGAGGCCGTGGAAATTCTTGAAAAAACGAAAGCATATTTTGAGACCTGCAAAACAGAAGAAACGTTTGTATCTTTCTTGAAGGATTCCAAAGAATTGGCTACAGAACTAGAGTTAAAAGATCTAACATTACCACGGATTAGTGTTTCCCGGCGACGAAGTAAGAAGCCAATGCACTTATGAAGGAAGGGTTGAGACAATGGATGACCCAACAAAACGTTACAAGATTGAATTCTACTATTAGCTTTTAGATATAGTAACCACATCTTTGGATGAGAGATTCAATCAACTGAAATCTCAATGTGATTATTTTGATTTTCTCTACGACAGAGCTGAAGAATGCACCTCTTGACAGCCTGGACACAAAGTGTAGAAACCTCGCAGTGATTTTCGAAGATCATGAGTCAAGCGTCATTGATGCACTTGAGTTGAGGGAAGAACTAAAAGTGCTTTCAACATTGTTGAAATCTGGAATAAGCCCAAAAGAGACTCTGAAGTTTATAGGAAGACATAATTTTTGCCCTAATGTTAACTTTGCTCTGAGAATTCCCCTAACGCTCCCAGTGACCGTTGCGAGTGGAGAGAGGAGTTTGTCAAAACTGCAATTGATAAAGACATACCTCCGATCAACGATGAGCCAAACTCGTTGTGAATGATCTTGCAACAATTTCGATTGATCAAGAGCTTGCAGAGGTGTTAAATTACACAGATCGTGTGAAAGAGTTTGCACAAGCAAAAGCCAAGAAGGTTCGATTTGTCTAGTATGTTTTTAAATTTTTATATTATGTTCAGCGTCTTGGTTATTTACTGCGTTGCTTCTTATTTTGTTCAACATTAAATAGTTATTGTAAATATATTTTGTTTTCCATTAAATACATTATATGTTCACAACCATTGAAAAATGTTTATTTACGTTAACTGTAAGTTCATGCCGCGCGGGATTAGCCGAGCGGTCTAAGGCGCTGCAGCCATGGACTGTGCGGCTGGTCCCGACGCAGGTTCGAGTCCTCCCTAGGGCATGGGTGTGTGTTTTTGTCCTTATGATAATTTAGGTTGAGTAGTGTGTAAGCCTACGGACTGATGACCTTAGCAGTTAAGTCCATACGATTTTACATAAAGTTGAACATTTTTGTTAATTCACAAGGCTTATTAAAATTAGCTAGATTTCTTCATTCAGGTTTGATTCCATCTTTGAGCTGGTGCCCAGCGACTGTCTTGTACAAATCTATAGAGAATGTCATCAATCACTCGCAACTTTTGTTTTTATTTTCCAGACCTATATAGATTTCGTGCACAGTGTGGCTATTCTCAATGCTTTGAGTTACGTTTACATCTATACCGTCTTGCTGAACGTAGCTGTTAACATGACAGTTTAGATGTAAGCACATATTAAAAGCTTTGAGACTGGCCTAGGAAGATCTGAAAAGGAAAAAAGAAATACGATTGATAGCTGAGATTTCCTAAAAATTTGTTTAAATAAAATTCCACAAACGTTTTGTTAAAAAAGTAAAAAATAAAAAAACGGGGGGGGGGGCGGCAATTTAGCAACTCGCACGAGCAGGGTTGCCAGGTGTGGCGATTTTTCGCATTCTTGGCTATCTTTTTCTTACAATAGTAGCCATTTTAGCAGTCTGGCGACTGGCGATTAAATCTGGCTATTAAAGGAATTGGTTGGCGACTTAATGGCTATTTTATTTTCCTTCAAATACAACGAATGTAAATCAGTCACTCTTTGGACGTTGCGTCAATGATACCGGCTAAACTTCGGTAGAATGCTGTCGGCAATGTAATCAACCTACACAAGTTAGCACAAATGTTTTCAAGTATCATCATGTATGTGTGGGAGAGTGTCACAGAGATGTAAACAAACTCAACTTACAGACTCTTGAAGATAGACGTAAACTACCTCATGTACCCTACTTACGATGGTTCAAGAACAGGCTTTAAATGATATCTCGAAGTATACAACACCGTATGTATGGCTCCCGCTGAGAACATGAGGATAAGATTATATAAATTACAGCATGCGAGGGGGCATTTAAACAGTATCTTTTTCCACGTACCATACAACACAACAGAAATTCGTAACAACTGTTACTGTGAAGCGAGCCCTTTGCTACGCACTTCACAATAGTTAACAATGATTTACAGAGTATAAATGTCGATGGAGAACACGCGGTGATTTCCCAATCGCTCTCATGGCTAATTTTTCAATGTGTAATGACGCATTATTACGAATTAAAGTCCATCTCACCTCAAAGTATGAAATGCTTAGTGCATTATTATAAATTACCTCACCTCAAAATGTTGTAATGATTGTGTGTATTAAAGAAATGTTTGAAAGATTCAATAACTCTATTTAACATCTGTAAATATTTGTTTTTAAGAAAATGAAAGTGATTGGTAATCGAACCTATGCATGGGAACATCCCTTGTGTAAGATGATAGAATGATTCTTGAACAGTTTTGTGTTGTAATTTTTATTAAGTTATGAAATTAATAAATGTGATAGTTAAATGTAACTGAATTTCCGGAGTCTCTCTATTATTTTTACAATGTCAATATTTTGACTGCCTGCATTGCCAGCTGCTGGTGTGTCTGGGTTCTGTTCTTGGATGGACTCATATAAATGTTTCTGTGAAGTATGAGTTTCTTTGGAAAGTTCGGTCTGATGTCTGTGATGTGAGAGTGCCACAGTTTGTGTTACCTTTTACTCAGTAACCAGCTTACTCCCTGAATTTTAGGATTATTATTGTCGAGTAACATTCCATAATTACTATATCACAATAATGTTAACAGATTAAAGGTTGCAATATTTGTATATTTTTACTGATGTAAAGATAGTTATATTTTGGTATTTTATTGTTGTGAAGATGGCGATATTTTGGCTACTTTTTGTTTAAAATTTGGCGACAGAGCAATAGAAAAACCTGGCAACTCTGCGCACGAGGCGGCACTTGAGCTTGCGCCGGCCCTGCTCCGCCCTGTGCAAGGCACTCGTCACGGCGTAGAAAAGACATTTGTGCACAAAGGACTTAGGTCTTGTTCTCATGTGTGGTTACGAACAGATGCTGTAAGACCGCCGTTACACCCTCCATACTCCGGGCCACATAAGATGCTATCAAGAAGTGAACATACAATGAATATTTTATTTAATGATAAGCCGCAAACAGTTTCCCTGGACAGAGTTAAGCCAGCACACATGCTTTGGTCCGAAGAGGATACAGGGGAAGCACGAACAGAAGAGAGACGTTATATACAGCTGAATCAACAAGATACACATGTCAATCAAGAAGATTACACGCCACCATCGACAGAGCAAACGCCTACTGAAGAAAAGCCAAATATTCCTATTGGTACCTCAAGAGCAGGACGGCGCATTAAATACAAATTTCCATACATTCCTGGTGCTCCGCTTTACCGCAGGGGGGCTATGTAGGAATCACATATTACTGAATAAACTGTACAGTGTATAGTTATTATTCCTTGAGCAAGTGAAAGATAGTACATTTATTCTTTGTCTTTATATATGTTTTTTTCTTAAGTTTAGTTTTTGTTTCATTATTGTTTGAGTTGTTGAGCGAGCAACATTTTTAATACATGAATAAAGGTGTTAAATGATGAATTCTGAATTTATAAATACCCTTACGGGTACTTGTTATGTATGATAAGAATAGTTCCTATAAGATTGAAATAACTGAGTGCCTTGGGATCAGTGAGGATATGAGAGCAATGATTATTCAACTACAAGGAAAGAAGTTGGATTTCGGAAACTTACCATAAGCCAAGAGTTTCTCTTTTGGCTTTAGATTTTCAGCAACAATACTGCGACATTTTATTTATTCAGCTATAACATAGAGACTTCATCTCACAGTTGAAATATTATATTTAAACGGGAATGAAATATGACACGAATTGACAGTCATGTACAGTAGAAATGATTTCAAAACAGCAAACGCAGCTTTAACACTTCTCAGTTGTATGTAAGAGAATAATTTAGAAATAATGTTTCCGGAATCAGTGAAACTTCTGCGTACGGTGCCTATTATTTGTGTAATAGGCCTACAGTTTTTATTTGGTGAGTCTATGGGCCTACACTACCAACGATAAAGTCAGTGATGTTTCTCTGTACTGAAAAGAATAGATTTTTAATAGAAGCACTCTTTAGTAAGTTTATGAGAAGCACAGTGAAAGCAAAGACAATTAGTACCATGATTAGTACGTTAGATGTGTGTTCTATGGAGAGAGAGAGAGAGAAAAAAAAACCCACACATTCAAAGGTGCATAATTTTGTTAACTTGTAGTTGACCTCTTTGCTGAATGGTAGGTGGACTTGTCGACAAATATATTAATTCAGGTAAAAACGGTATTCTGATTTTTTTGCTTATATTAAAGACGTGCCTGCAGAAAATATTAGAAACTGCACATTAGTAATTTTGTTTGAATTTGGTATCAGAGGAATAAGATGTTTTAGATGATGACTTACATTACGTGACTTCCTAAAACAGGTAATGTTACGTTTCTCCGTTTCAAGAAATTTTCTGAATCGACAAAATGCCAACAAATGTTTGAACATATTGCCCATCCTCATAAATAGCCTTCAGCTGCCACTGCTGTAGATATTAGATTTGATTTGAAAAACTTCATGATCTATGCATATTTTGTTGTTTTTATTCACTTTATTGTATTTATTTGAAGGTGTTCATTAATTTGCTTGACCCATATTAATCGATTATAGTTTAGTAGGTCGAATAAGTATTAAAAGACCTCATCAGGTTGGTTCGCCTGTTGTACAAACCGTTTCGTAATTATATATATTTTTGACGAATTACAGCGTTCAAATGAATGAAATAAATCGCAATTTTCGATGTTATGGCTTCAACTGTATGAGGTTTAGATGGATTACCAAACTGTGGCGAATGAAAATTTGTGTCCGGCCGGGATCTCCTGCTCACTAGGCAGACGCGTTGACCAGTCCGCCACCGAGGACACAGTGACCAGCCCGACTGCAGAGGACTCTTCCCTGCACGTCTCCCTCCACACACAAATCTCCATTCGCCACACTGTCTCTTTCCTATACCATTCGCCACAGTTTGGTATTCCATTAAAACCTCATACAGTGAAGCCATAACATAGCAAATTGCTATGTTTTGTTTTATTTTATTGGTTACAGGAGGAAGGAAGCGTGATGGAAAGGTTAACTTCAACATTTAATAAGTTTGGACACAACTGTTAGCTCTCTCAAATAAGTTAACTGGTATTTTACTGAAGTTTAATCTTTGGATACATCAAATTACCGTACATATAATTTGCGACAAAATAAGCAAGTTAGGCCTACTACATTTTCCAGTGGGCATGATTGAAAGATCATGAGGGCGCCATGAAAGTGCCTTTTATTTATTTCTTTCTTTTATTACTACCAAAAGTGTTCATATCACTGAGAAAAAAAAAATACTTTGACGTTTGAAAAATTATAAATCCTTAATAAACACAAATAAAAGTTCAAAACATTAATATTGTCAGGTATTACTTGTCACTTATCTACAGTAATTACAAATATAAAATGATTGTTTCACATTGTAATCAGTACATTGCTCATGAGCCCAGTGTTCACAAAAATTACACTGGATCTATTTTTCTTTATTTCTGCTGTTAGAGAACTCTTCATGACAAATAATGCTCAAAACATTTTCCTGTGGTAGAGGATTATCAGAAGGTGGCTCTGGAAACCACAGTTTCATATTTTCTTGTTTTTTATTCTTCATAGTGCCAGAAGTAAGTTTTGTTTTCTTTCCACTTTCCTTACTGACAATCTGAGTTTTGAATTGTGAGCTTGTCAATATTTGTGATTTTTGGCAACACTTCTGTTTTCTCTCAGACATTTTTGCTTTGGGAAGAGGCCATATATCACTAGCTGAAAAAGATAATTTTCTACTGACTGGGGATATCCTACAGGGTGTTCCCTTCACCAAAAGTTGTCACAGGAAATCCATTTCTGGTATTCTTAAAATTAATTCCAGATGGACAGGCAAGGTCAACGGACCTGATAGAAGTGTCAACAGGAACTTTGTAGTTGATGGAACTGGGAGTACTGCAGGACTGTCGTTCAAAGTTGAGGACTCAGTTTTTTCCCAAAGAATGATCTGTACAAACCAATGAAGGAGAAAAATCTCTTTCTGAAAACATATTTCCATTCAATGGCCAGATACCCGATATACTGAAGCCTGATGTATTTGAAATTGTTGCACACTTTTCGAAGGCAGTTTTCACCAACTCAGGAATATCCTACTGGTTGATACGACAACCCGGATGCTTTTTTTTATGTGTATCCACAGCAAACAACCTTTAAAGGGCTTTAAAAAAAGCTGACATCTAATGGCTGTGGCTTATGAGTTGTATGCGAAGGAACAGAAAGCATTACAGTTCCATTCTCTCGAGAACACTTGACTTCAGGCAAGTTAACATGAACTGTATGACTGTCAAGAATAAGGAGAATAGAGTGATCTGTAGATGGTTGAAATGATTCCATGAAAAATTTCAACCATTGCATAAAAATATCTGAATTAATCCACCCAAAATCTGAACACCAACCACAACTTCCAGTGGGAGCATTGTCTAACGTTCTCTCTCCTAATTTTTTGCTGTCTTATCATATCAAGTGCTCTTTCAAATAAGTTTTATTTATTGTAAGTTTCCAACAAGTTATCAAAAAAAGGCAACTGACCTGATCTTTGTTAAAACCTGCACATCTGGCTATGCTTGTAGCTTCCAGTGTTCTGATGGATAAGTAAGTATGTCTTTTTATGAACCCCTCAAGCTAAGTCACCTGCTTTTCCATTCCTAAAATTATTAGGTATCTTGTTTTGTTCTGCTAAACAAAATGCCAATTCCTTAAGGGGAATCCTTTCTTAAACCATAATACATTTTATCCAGTTCTTCTGCATATCTGACAATTTGCATTTCAATTTAAGGGGGAAAAACAGTTTTATACCTAGTGAACACCTTCTTTGCAGATCCTGTTTTTAGGCGTCTGTGCAATGTTCCCAGTGGAATGCCATACCACTGCGAAGCTTCTACTAAGTTAGTTCTATGTGCTTCTTGAAGAACACATTCCATATCATGCTCTGACCAGCTGCACTGATTGGTTTTTCTTTTGTATTTATGTACCATCTGAAGCAGGACACATCAGATAAAATTTTATACCTGTATTATACTATTCTACATGCCTAAACACTGCTTTACACAACTAATATCTTAAATGAACAATATAATAGCATTAAAAACATAGAATATCTATATCCAAACAATATGGAGGCAAAATGAAAAGTTTCTATTTTGCCCCCCCCCCCCATTTCTTTATTTACATTTTGCCCTGCTAACCAAGAAGTGCAACTTAGTCTATAAAACACGTTTTAAATGGGTTTACCACTAATCTCAATAAAAAACCGTAGGCCTTCGTCATAAGTTAACTTAGATTGTGATACAGTAAATTATGGCAATATTTTATCAAATCGTAACAAATATTGCACTTTAATTGCAAAATTTATCTTACCTTGAAATCACATCTACGAGCAGCTTGTGACAGTGATGCACGTTCCCGCCAACAGGGTAGGCAACTTTATTTCTAGTTTTGCTTCTTTCATCTACTCTTTGCATGCACCTTCGAATGTCAGAGATTATGTAGTGCAAGCTGGTGGTACTTTAGAGATAAAAAGAATTTCCATCATGTCCCCCTTTCCCCTTCCAGCATGATTTGCATTACAGTATTAGGACATGACACGTGGTTTTCTTTGTTAAACTCATTGTTTTTACACATGTCTCTTAAGTATCAAAACTCTTGCACGTATGGTACATTTAATTTAATTATAAATGTGTCCTCCCTTACGTGACCAGTTTTTGACCTACACAGATTTACGACTCCGACACAGGTTTTGAGCCTAATGCAGTGAGACCGATTGCCTCCCAAAATTTCAACCTATTTAGCCTCACAAATGATTTTCCTGTAATTTTGATAAATTGAGGGTTAAAGTGTTTAGGACAATAATATTTTTTCTACCAATGCAACAGGATATTCTCGCATTTGGAAGTACACAATACCAGGGTGGATCTAGCCTACTTCCCTGGTAACTTCTAGACAAAGTCACATATGTATGCCTGCCCAAATTGTTTTTCTTTTTCTGCTGAAATTTGACATGACATGAGTGTCTGTACATCCCAGTTTGGATGCCTGACAAAACTGAATTTACTTCCGAAAATCATTATAGCCAGGTAAAAAGAATAAATATATATATATCCTCCCTCTTTTTCCCGAAGAAGCCACCACTGGTGGCGAAAGCCGAATGGTTGTGTGTTTTTGTGTGTGTTTAGTGTTCCTATCGACCAGCCTGTACTTTAGGTAAGTCAAAAATCTTTATTTTATACCATTTTCCTACCTGGAAGGTCTCCTTCTATAATATTATATATATATATATATATATATATATATATATATATATATATATATATATATATAGGAAAAATTCCTAACAAGAAAAATATATGTAAAAAATAGATGAAGTACAGTTACCAGGTGAATGGGCACAGGCAGTGATAGCAACAAATACAAACGCTAGTTTTCGCAGCCTAGCTGCTTCATCGGGCAGAAGGGAAGGAGGGGGGGAAAAGGAAATGATGAGGGTTTTAAGGAAAGGGGTAAGGAGCCATTCCAATCCCGGGACAGGAAAGACTTACCTTGGGGGGAAAAATGGAGGGTAAACAAATGCACGCACGCACACACACACACACACACACACACACACACACACACTAGCTGAACCCCCGCTGCTTCGCATGCATAGGCTGGTTGGTCTGCACCAGTTTCTTTTTAATCCTGATGAAGAATCCATATCTTAATTTTCGTAGCTTCATAATTTTTGTAGCTTGAAATTTGAGTTAACAGCACCATATTTTTGAAAATCGATTTTTGCATCTCTTAATTCACCCCCTTATTGGTTGAATTTCAAAAAATGCCGAAACATGTGTCTTTTAAATTCGAACCCTGAATTAAAATCCGAAATTTTGTAGTTCTAGCTTCAAAATTGCCTAAATAGCTACGTATTTTCAAAAAACGTTTCATCCCCTATTTCAACCCCTTACGAACGGAATATCGAAAAATCGCTTCTTAAATGGCGCCTACAGAGTAAGATCAACACCCTCCACAAATTTCAAGTTTCTATGTTCAGTGGTTTGGGCTGGGCGATGATGAGTCAGTCAGTCAGTCAGTCAGTCAATCGGGCCCCTTTTTTACACTCTAAAGATAAAGTTATCATCTGCATGTTAGAAGCTTGTATTTTTGCTGCTCTAATTCTAGATTTTTCTCAATCTTATATAATTTTCCTTTTTCTCTCAATTGTTAGCAGTACTGTCCTTCAGCATATGTAGAAGTACTGTAATTTTATTGAGTTGATGCATGTACCAATTTTTTTGTATGTTGTGATTTGTGCCTATTGCTTTTAATGACATGGGTGCAGTTACCGTCTAGTGTGTTACGTTGTAGATGAAAGTGAGAAGCATTCATTTACATTTTTCTCAAATAATATGCTGGATGACAGTTTCAGTTAATTTTCTTTCTTTCAGTCTTTTTTTTTTTTTTTATAACTGTATGTAATTAAATTATTAGGATTATTAGAAGACCTATTTAAAATTCTGAGCCATATGCCATCGTGGTCAGATATTACCAATTTGATGGCATCACATTCTACTTTGTTTCTACACATACTGCTAATTATGTTTTTGAAGGCATGCTTCCATCCTGGTTGGGTTTTCATTATGGCAGTAAAAATTCATTGATCTTAACATATTTAAGAAGCTATCCACACTTTTTGTATCGAGTCATATGTATGTTTTATATCCAGTGATGAAAATTTTAGTGCTTGTGTTAAGTAGTAATTAAATTACTTCAGATAATTTGTGTTTCTTCATCAGATGCCTGGTATTCTGTAAATAGTTGCAACAACTTTGACTAATTCCACAGCAGATGCTTCAGAAACACCTACACAGGCTATTGCGGTCTAAGATTGAATATTCCAGATTTAATCTGCGATACAAGCAAGTTATTTCTGTACTTTTTATCCAGTGTTCTTTCACACAGAGAATGTTGTGATTAACATCTGTGTTGACACTAATGACTGCTGCCTTTGCTGAAACAGTGCCACCAGCATGACAACATTAGACAGTCATGACAACTATTGAATTACGTGTTACTGAAGTGCAGCTTTACACAAGCATCATTGACACCACAACCAATATTTCATTCTCACCTACAATTTTGTGAACTAGAAAATTAAAATGTGTGATAAAATTCTGATGTGAACTGTGAAACCACCTGTGAGAATGTTTCTAATGCTTTTGTGGATTTTTCACAGGGTATGAGCCCCAGAAAACACACTTGTTCATGTAACAACACTATTCTACTTGACTTCAACAAGCACACACACAGACTAAGTGTTCATGGCGGCCAAGATGCGGCTCACCCAAACAATCGTAAGGATACGAATTGTTTGTTCAGAGTCGATTATGGCTATCGCTGTCACACAGCCCCCCCCTCCCCCCTACAGTATGGAGTACTTGTGTTGAGGTGAGTGCAGAGGGCGACGCGGGATGGGATGGCGACAGCTGGCAATGGTTGTGTGTGTGGCGTCTGGGTGACGGACAGCTCCATGGAGTTGTCTGGCAGAGGCAACGGTACATGGAGGTAGCAATTGGTGGGGCTCAAAACAGGCAGGAGAGGGAAGTACCACTAACCACGCCTGAGGGAAGCACAAAAGCTCTTGTGGTGTCTAGATTAAATGGGCAGGAGGAGAGTAACTCATACCTACATTGCTGGAGAGGAGGGAAGTGCTGATGGCTGTACATAGGATGAATATCAAGTCTTGGTGCAAAAGAATTGCAATGTCGGAAGAGAGTTGGGCAGGGATAGAAACCTCCAAGTCCAGGACTGGGGCCTCGGGAAGAGGTGAATGCAGAAGCCTCAGAAGGGGGATGCAGGAGAGAGTGGAGAGACCTCAGAAGAGGGGGTGAAGTTTTAGAGGGGAGTGCAGAATAATACTGAAGGAAAATAGTGACCAATGTCACAAAAATGTGAATTGGGAGGTGAAGTTTTAGAAGGAAGAAACCACTGCATGGATGGGTTGGGGATGGGTGAGTACCATAAATTCTGCATACATTTCAATGTGGCTTACACCCACCAGGCTGTAGTCCTCTGTCCATCCGGACGCCTCTACTTGACAGGACATGAAGCAGCCCAGTTCATGCAAATAGCAAGGAGCTGAAGAGCTGCAAAAGGCGGTCTACATATCCCAAATCTGTGCAGTCATCATTGAGTTGTGCAAAAGAAAGGATTTCAGAAGTGAAATTCAAGATTCTGAAATTATTTTTTTTTTTTACATCCAGACCTCAAGAACAATTTTTGCTGTTAATTGTGTTCTGGGAAAGACAGTCATAATGTCTGCACTTCTTATTTTGTTTGTGATGTCTTCTTGCAGCTGAAATTTCTTCCCTCATTATTGGCTAACTTCATTCCTACAGCAAATTGACACTCCATTTTAAAATGTGATCAGATAAATTATGTTTTGTGGAGGCGGCCTAGGTTTTGAAGGAAGTATTGAACCTGAGAATGTTAGGTTGAAATGAATGTTTTCTACTTTGTCCTTAACCACTCTTTCATGATGGCCATTCATACTGGTGGACAAATCGTTGGTAGTCATACCATTGTGAAAAGTTGTGCAATTATAGAAGAGATGGTGAATGGCTTTGGTGTGTTCACATGTGACATTCCCTCTGATGGGTAGGACAAGCCTAAGACAAAACTATAAAATGAGCAGTATGATTGGGTAGGTGTTGCACTTCATCAGATTTCAACCCTGTTGGTATTTTGAGTGGCATATGTTTTTGCTTTGTGGTTTTAGGGCACACAACTTCAGGTCATAAGTGCCCAGATCGGAATAGACATTCCCTAGATCTTGAATAAATTAACTGCCAGAAAGGTGAGTATCAAGAGAAAGCTAAAAACGAAAGATTAAAAAAAAAAAGAAAGGGTTAAATATCCTTTCATAAATTAGCCATGTTGATAGAACACAAAACTCTAGCAGCTGCTCATGTGTCATCTGCTAAAAGTTCCTCCAGAGTAGACGGTATATTAAGGGCTACACAGAGATGGTTAAAATTAATACAAGACAGTAAAACACGTCGCACCATCAGCAATTCACCACAGGAGCACAGCGGTGCAGGGTCGGCAGTTCGCAAATGACGGTGGCTGAATCAACAGTGACTGATCCACAACCGGGCCAGGATGACCTCTCACCGATAGGGGCGTGAGGAGGTCCAAGTTGTCGGGATCGGTTTTACGGTTCTCAATTTATTGTCATGGAGTGAGAACCACAAACTGTGCCAGGACAACACAATACACCAGCAAAGAGCCCGTTGAATATTGTCTGAGGGGACGCAAAAGGTAGCCATGCGAGGTAAAAGAGCTACTGCCTTGGCTGTAATGTCAGCAGTCTCATTCCTGGGCACACCCACGTGGCCAGGGACCCACAGAAAACAAACATGAAAGCCATTATCTGCTAGCAACTGAAGTGAGCGTTGGATTCAGTGACGACAGGATGGGTCGAGAAGGGGTCGTTAAGACCCTGCAGGGCACTAAGTGAGTCAGAGCAGATGGCATAAGAGGGATGGCAGCGACAGCGGATGTATGAAACAGCCTGGTGGAGGGCTAAAAGCTCAGCCGTGAAGTTCGAACACCGGTCAGGAAGCTTGTATTGGAACAGGTCATCCCCGATGATGAAGGCAGATTCGACACCGTCAGTGCACTTTGAACCATCAGTGTAGATAAATATGGCATTATCGAACTGCGAACGGAGTTAGACAAGCCTCGAGCGATATACCAAATGCGGAGTGCTCTCCTTGGGGAGCGAACTGAGTTCAAGGTGGGTGTGAACCTGGGCCTGATGCCACAGTGGCAATGGGCTCTCACTCAACCGAAAGGTGGAAGGAAGGGGAATCGAGCCACTGAAGCAGGCGGCGAAACTGAACTCCAGGTGGAAGGAAGGCTATCACAAACCAATATTGGCGATTGGGGGAGTCATCAAAGTATAATGGGTAAGGTGGATGGATGGATGGATGGATGGGCATTGACAGCAGTCGGCATGCATACCGACAAAAGAGTATGTCAGGCCGAGCGGTCAAGGGTAATACTGCAGCTTCGGCGTAAAGACTTTCAACAGGGCTGGTATTATAAAATGCACCGGTCGCCAGGCATAATCCCTGATGGTGAATGGAGTTGAGACGGCAGAGAAGCGACAGCTGTGCAGAAGAGTATACAAAGCTTCCATAGTCCAGCTTCGACTGAATAATGGACTGGTAAAGGTGAAGCAGGACGGTACAATCTGCTCCCATGATGTGCCGCTAAGGACACAAAGAACATTAAGGGATCGGGCACAACGGGCAGCCAGGTAGGACATGTGTGGGACCAGCAAAGTTTCTGATCCGGCATTAGCCCCAAGAATTTTGATGTCTCCACGAATGGGAGAGCAATGGGGCTGAGACGTAGAGATGGTGGAAGAAATTCTTTGTATGTCCAGAAGTTTATGTATACACACCATTTTCTCAGTGGATAAGTGGCAGCCGTTTGCAATGCTCCAGGAATATAGGTGGTCAAGACAGCGTTGAAGACAACACTCCAAGAGACAAGTCCACTGGGTGCTGCAATAAATTGCAAAATCACCTACAAAAAGGGATCCGGAAATGTCAGCTGAAAACAATCCACAATCGCATTGACTGCAATGGCAAACAGATCCAGGCTCAAGACAAAGCCCTGTGGCACCCCATTCTCCTGGCGAAAGGTACCTGACAAAACAGAGCCCACCCGTACCCGGATCTTGTGGTCCGCCAGAAACGCTTGAATAAAGAGAGGGAGGTGGCCATGAAGGCCCCACGTGTGCATAGTGCAGAGAATGCCCGCCCTCCATCAGATATCTTAAGCCTTCTCCAAATCGAAGAACACTGCTACCGTTTGACACTTCCTTAGAAAGTTATTCATAATGAAGGTCGACAACATAATGGGGTGATCAGCAGCAGAGCAGTGTCTGTGAAAACCACATTGAACATTAGTCAGGGGACGTCAAGATTTGAGAAGTCAGACCAACCGAGTGTTAACCATGTGTTCCATCACCTTACAGACATAGCTTGTCAGAGAAATGGGGCAATAACTGGAAGTAAGATGTTTGTCCTTTCCTGGTTTGGGGATGGGGACAACAACGGTTTCACGCCAACTTGTGGTAACCTGACCTTTAGTCCATATGCGATTATAGGTACTAAGAAGGAAACACTTGCCCGCAGGAGAGAGGTTCTTCAGCATCTCAATATGGATGGAATCGTGCCCAGGAGCAGAATATCGGGGCAGGGCGAGAACACGATCCAGCTCCCGCATGGTGAAGGAGACATAAGTTTCACGATTAAAAGAGTATAAAGAAGGCGGCCGTGCCTCCTCTGCCTGTTTGCGAGGGAGGAAGGCAGGATGGTAATGGGCAGATCTCAAAACGGCCCAAATCATGGGAAACAACAGCAGGGTCCGCAAGGACTGTGTTCTCGTCGGTCAGGCCAGAAATCAGAGTGGACCATGAAGCCGGATAAACGGCGTAGAACACCCCCAGACAGCCGAGGAGGGAGTAGATCAGTTAAAAGGACTGGTAAAAGCAGACCAGCAAGCTTGTTTGCTGTCTCCCATAACACAACAACATTGTGCTCGCAATCATTTATAATTGATACAATTCTCCAACGTCAGGTGGAAGTGGAAGGTGCGTAAAGCACGTCGCCGGGCTCTAAGAGTGTCGCGGCAGGCTGCAGTCCACCAAGGGACCGGGACGCGACATGGAGAAGAGGATGTACGAGGTATGGAATGTTCGGCAGCGGTGAGAATAACCTCTCTGAGGTATTCAACCTGACTGTCACAGCTGGGAAAATTCTGATTGTGAAAAACAGCCATGGAAGAATAAAGCCCCCAGTCAGCTTTAGATATGTTCCAACTGGTGGGACGAGGAGATGGGCAATGATGCAGGAAGTGGATTACACAAGGGAAATGATCACTCGAGTACGTGTCAGAAAGTACATACCACTTGAATGGACGCACAAGCTGAGGATTGCTTATCACGAGGTCTAAGTGGGATTAAGTATGTGTTGTGTCAGAAAGAAAGGTCAGTGAACCGGTGTTGAGGCAGACAACATTAAGATGGATGAAGAGGTCTGCTACAAGGGAGCCTCTGGGGCAAGGTGCTGGAGAACCCCATATGGGGAAGTGGGCATTGAAGTCTCCTACCAACACGAAAGGTGAAGGGAGCTGGTCAAGGAGGTGTAGCACATCTGCCCTACTAAGAGCAGACGATGATGGCGAATAGATATTACAGAGGGAAAAGGAAAAGGTGGATAGAGTGATACAAACAGCAACTGCCTGTAGGTGAGTATGCCATGAAATGGGATGGTAATAGACGTCGTTCCAAATCAGCATCTGATCCCCCCCATGGGCTGGAGTACCTTCCACAGGGGGCAGATCTAAACACACACAGGTGTATTGGGGGAAGTCTGCATGATCACATGGACGTAACTTAATTTCTTGGAAACAAACTAGAAGTGGGCAGTGCAATCGAAGGAGTAGTTTTAATTCCTCCTGATTGGAACGAAGGCTGCGAATATTCCATTGAAGGAGCGGGGTCACCTCGACGGCCGCTGAGAACCGGACTTCGAGACAGCATTGCTATCGCTATCTAGAGGCAAAGGATCATGTTCCATGGGTTCAACTGATGCGTCTGCCACCTCCCCAAGTTGAGCAGGAGGGGCAGCTTTCACCACCGGTAAAGGGCCAGAGGCCCAGCTGACAGAGCATCCCAGTGAAACTGAAGAAGGCCGAGGCCAGCACTGTTGGATGGCGTGACCTAAGAGTCACGCCGTGGTGGGGAAGGTGGGGGGCTGTTCTTTTTGTGAGCCTTCTTAGAGACGTGACTAGTAGAAGCAGCAGATGATGACTGAGCAGACTGAGGTTTTAGGAAATCGTCACGAACGGGTTCTTTATCAGAACTCCAGGCAGCGGATTTAGGTGCCCGGGATGTGAGGGAACTGGTCGACGAATTCACTGTAGAACCGGCAGAAGGGATCTGAGAGGTGGAATGAGCAATTTTCGGGCTAGCCGATCTGACTACAGTATCACAGAAGGTGAAGTCACAGATCTGAGTGCCTACCTCATTAGTTGGTCGAGGGAAGGTGAGGAACTGGCTGTAAGTACCTGCTGAGAGTACAGCGGGCTTCCTACTCGCTAATAACTTCCAAGCGGCAGAGGTTGAAACCTTTTCCTTGACGCGAATCTCCTTTATAAATGGGGCAGTCCCGTGAAGAAGCAGCATGGTCACCCATGCAATTAATGCAGCGAGGGGACGGAGGTGGACATTCACCCTCATGGGCGTCCCTGCCACAGGTGGCGTACTTGGTTGCATTAGGACAAGATTTACTAGTATGATTGAATCTCCGGTAATGGTAGCAGCACGTTGGATTGGGTATATATGGGCGAACGGAAATGACTTCGTAGCCCGCTTTCGCCTTAGGTGGTAGATCAACCCTGTCTAAAGTCAAGAAGACAGTATGAGTCAACACAAGATCATTGTTAACTTTTTTCATTACGCGATGAACAGCGGTAACTTCCTGATCGGACATATAGTTGAATATATCCTCGTCTGATAACCCATCCAGGGATCTTGTGAAGACTTTCCTCCACAAAGAGTTGAGGGTGCAGTGAGCCTCCACTTTCGCAGGAAAGGTATGCACTAGCGTAGCCCGGAGTAATTTCTGTGCCTGAAAGGCATTCTGAATTTCAAGTAACAAGGTCCCATTGCACTGTCTGGAGCAGGTTTTCAAGGGACCTGCGATCGCATCGACTCCCTTCTGAATAAGAAAAGGATTCGCAGAAGAAAAATCCTGATCGTCAGTACGAGATACTACAAGGAACTTAGGAATGCCAGGTAAGACTTTCTTGGACTGAGATTCATCATGTTTTCTTGTTTGGGTCATGGTCATAAGAGATTTTGAAGGTTTCATAACGGAAGTGTCCCCCATGATTACCGGCATCTCCAATGGCGCGCTCCTTCCTTGTGGGGCCCCCTCACTGAGGACGCACCTGCCTTAGGCAACTGTTCGCACCTCAGGTCACACCTCCCGAGAACGGACAGAGGGACCAATCGGCATGTTTGGAAGGTACCAGCTCAGGTAATCATCCCTCCCTGGGCCTAGCCTTTACCAGAGGGTATGCCCTTCATGTCTACCCGGGGCGGTGAGTTATGCCTTACCCTGTCACTGGCTACGCAGAGCATGGGTTGACCTTCAGACACGCACAGGGAGGAAAGAAGAGAGGAAGAAGAGGAAGGATAAAGGAGGGAGAATCTCGAACGCCGAGGTGGAGATTAAATGGGTGGGTCGAGGACAAGGAGAAAGGAGCAAATGTGGAAGGCGAAAGGACAGGAAAGGAAGAGGACCAAGAAAAGGAGTAGTCTCTGAGTAAGCAAAGAAAACCTTTCACTGAATGAAAACGCCCGTCTCCAGGGGCAAAGGCACAAACTGGGGGGAAAGAGGGAAGCAGCCTGGGACAGAAGAAAGGCCACTTCGGCTCAGGGCCCTGTGCGCACCACACACATACCCACAAAAGAGCTGTGGGCCCCCTGGGGGGAGTGGTATATGGATTGACTAGCATGCTATGACAATCATGTTGGCTGTAACATCCTGCTAGTAGTCTAAGCAAGGAAGTAATATACAAACAAAATTAAAATATCAGTCAGTGTCATTTTCAGGTAGGTCACCTATTTAAATTGGCAGTTTAACACACATAAGTTGACCAAATCAGATGATTCTGGGGCGAAATTTACTTGTTGTCGGGAATAATCAGGTTGTTTAGATTCCTAAATTGGCAAGTAATGCACAAAGACAGTGAATGTTACTATGAAGAATACTGCGGCAATTATTTTTAACACTGACTAGCACAATATTTCCTGTGAACATTTCAGCAGAAACTAGAAATCTGCAGGCACAGCTGCCTTCTATTTATACCACATCAAGAATGGTAATATTGATATGTTTACGTTATGTACATTGAAGTTGTTATAATTTATAAAATGTTGAGAAAGGAAGAACACACATTCGGATTCAGTAAAAACAAGGTGAGGAACAAATAATTGCAGTGTGACAAATACCATTATGTTTAGAAATCTATGAATTTTTTCTGTAGGTAATTGGATTGTAAAAATTTTGATTTATACAGAACTTGAGTGATCCCTGATCACTACCATTTAAAAAGCGTAATGAAAATCCAGTAAGTAATTGTTAAGTTGTTAAAATTGAAAATGTCCACCCATATTACTGGAAAAAAATGCTGGACATTGAACTTTCATAGCTGAGTATTGTATTTTGAATGTGTTATTTTAACATTACAGACAAATTTAACACCATAGGAAAACTCTTATTTATTAATCTATGTAAGTTTAAATTTGCATTATGTAGCACCGACAGTTGTTGATATACTGCAAGTGTAAGAATGGTATCTTTGAATTTTATACTCCTTTGCCTGGCTTATTTTACAGGGCAATGGTCCACCACTTTGAGGAGGAGTGAGAAGTTCTTTTGTAGGGTGTCCTGATAAGAGCAACATCTTATGAAAGAAAGATTCTTCCACTCCTCCTCAAGTGGTGTTTTGTTACCAGAATAACTTCATTTTATTCCACCCTTATGCCCTCTGAACTGAACCGAAGTGCAAAACCCGACCATCCAGCACTCTGTCACAGGCTCATATGCATAAACCATACAAGACCGAGCTGCCTGTAAAAACAGTCCTGTCACGTACCCTATCTACTGCAATCATGCAGAGGTTTATGTGACTACCAACCAAAGGGTGCCAGTATGACTTTTTCTAGGGGGTGGGGGAAGGGGGGAGGGAAGATATGGTGTACTCTTTTTGTTTGAAAATGAATGCCGACTTTAGCAGCCATAAAAAGGTCCGGTTTTCTAGTCTTGTTGCAAAAATAATAAATTCAGTCTATTTGAACTAGATTTCTTTCATTTCTTAAGAGCAGGAGGAGGGGGATATGTGGCATAGGCTAACTGTCACATTTGTTTAAGTTGCAAATGCTTTATTTTTACATTAGGGTAAAGTGCAATTGGGGAAATGGGAGGGGGGAGTTGGAGGGTGTATGCCTTAATGCCTTATTAGCTATTGTGTTGTTTTATTGAGTGAAGAATAAAATTTGTTTTAGATTATCCAAAATGGTTTCTATTGCCATTTGTCGTTGCAAGAATGCTACAGTATGTCTGAGCTGATGTTCCAACATATCCACATAATATGACTTCGTGATTGTGTCAATGTCTAAATTTCTTTTCTGATGGTCGTAGCTAAAAATTTAAGTTGTGTGAATGTGATTGTCTAAGTGCCTGTATGAGGCTCAGATATTGTCTTTACATTACACTGCTACCTTATTGACACTCCAACCTGGATTTTCAGTTGTTAGAATTTTTATGGTAAAAATTTAATGGCAATAAATCAACAATAGTTTTAAGATTTTTTATTCAATCTACAGCAGTTAAGATTTTATAAATAAAAACACTTATAAAAGCAAGAATACTGATGGCATCAGCTGCATGTCTTCAATAAAAATATTAATAAATACTGTTCATTACAATTGTCTCCAATTTGCAGGCACCCCTGGAGTATTTCCAGGTCCAGGGCCCACAGTGGTTTCAGAATGCCGTATTTTCACTTCAATTACAGCCATATTCGGTGTCATGAACTCCCTTAAAGTATTTACACCATCTCTTGGAACTCTGTCAAATGGGTAACCCATGCTGCGACGATCTGGATAGAGACGCTTGTGCAGACCGCAGTAACTATGAGCTGCATGACAACCCTGCACTGGAGGTGGCTGTTCAACCTACAGACAGTTTCAAAATATCAAACACTGAATACAATTAATGTTAACATTAGAGAAAAATTAACTATTTGAAATTTTAACAAGCAATTGTTATAATATCCAGTTGATTTTTACAAAGCATTATGGATCAGATCATCTCATTAAGCATCAACCTCTGATGCTGTTTATAATTTAATGTTATGGACATTCCAATGTCCAATTTGTAATTTAATGAATTCTTGATGATCCACGACATTACTGAATTTAGTAGAAGTTATTTTAGCACCAGCAAGATAAATTAGCCCAAGTATCATGAAATACTGAGAAAGTTGTAAAAACAAAATCTTTATTTGAATTACAGAGCACCTACTTTAACAGTCTGAATAACACCTGTCTGATGCTCTTAGGCCAATCAGTGGTAACAGTTTAAATGCAAACACCATAGAAGTAAAGTTTTAGCAAAGTTATGAGGGTTGTCAAGTTCCAGAAATTTCAAATGTGTCAAATCAGGGATATGTCTGGGACATTTGAAATAACTTTAAATATTTTCAACATATGTAGTGAGCGTCCTATGGCAGGTGCATCCACGAAATTGGCCCATGGGCCATCCCTTCTTATCCAATTACCCACACACCACTACTCTGGCCACACCGCAGGAATAACCTGCAGAGTTGCTCCTTTGATGGCAGAACCATCATGCACCAAAAACGAGACTAGCATGTACATTAAAAAAATATATGCTACATTCAGACATTGAATAAACTGAAGCTATATAGCCTGAGGAGTGAAATTATACCATTAACCAACCAGTCACATCATAAGTACTATAAAGGAGATGATAACATGCTAGGCATTCACAATCTATGTTGATAGTATCACCATGAATACATTTTTTTGGCAACTTCATGTTTACAGTACTTTTCCTTCAGATCTCAAATTTCATCATAGAAAAATGCTAAAACTGTGTTTGGTAATCAAATTACACTTAAATTGTGAACTTGTGGCAACCCTGGTTACTGACCTCAAATCATTAGTTCAGCTTCAAAATTGAGTTATTTTATATGCAAATTATGAAAAATGCTGTATTGGAATTTGTGCCTGCATGTTTTATTGCTGGTTATAGAAAAAGTATCTCACCTTGTCCACACTACCGTCTGATACCATGACGAAGAATTCTGCTGGTAAGCCCTCCTGATGCCCCTTTGGTATCAACATATGTTGCGGCCATCCACAGCCACAGTATGTATATTCTGCTACCTGTTGTGATTCTCTTACTCCAGTCAAGTTACGGAAGGTTCTTTCAAATGGTATCGCTACTGATGATTCATCTGAACGGCGTTGTATAATGTTGCTGCCACTCTTTACTGCAAGAGGGACAATGCAATGAATTAGGTGAGAACAACATTTATGGACACAATCCTGTTGAATTATAGTATTAAATTAAGTTCTTGAAGTAAACAGTATATCATAAAATGTAATAGGCAAACCTATTACTAGATGAAAATTAAAAACTTAATTGCTGCCATACCTTCAACAGTCAACATATCTGTACAAAACGGCAAAGCAACTGACTAATTTTACACATACCAAGATGCCAAAATTCAGATATATGCATACTTTAACAATACAGAAAAAATGAAAAACAACATTGTCATTGGCTGTTTGCACCTGACTGGAAATTCCTACTTACCATCAGTAATCTTGTCAATACAGTCGTCATCTACAAGTCTGGGATGGAAGGGGGTGTAGAATCATTAATGCTACAAGTGTATTTAACTGTACAAATTCTATGCTTATGTATGAGACATTAACCTTTCAAAGAGCCAATGCTATATAGCTATATGGAAATTACGTATCTTTAATGGGGAAAAATCTTTTCAACAACGAAAATCTTGAATTGTCCAAGTACATGCCATGATATACATTTCAATGTAGCTTTTATCAAAGGAAAGATTTTTCTGTTTGAATTGACAAACAATTAAAAGTTGCCAGTTATATGTCAAGTTACTTACACTGCACAGGGAACTTGTCAATTTCAATGAAGAGAGACCTCTGGTCCCTCAACAACATTGGTAGACCCCTTTCATCATATTTTGGTGCCATGAAAATTCTGACAGTTCCTACTCTTGGAGGTCCACCATTTTCAACCTAAAATTATCAAATATAAATTATTTTTGATTCACAGTGAACAGTAAATTGTGAAATTGTTAAATAATTTTCACTTACTTGAATCTTGGTAACAAATGGTGCATGTTGCAGATGTGTGAAACGAACAAATACTGGTCCTCGAGGAGCAAAGTCTAGGCCCCTTGAAAGATCTATATCGTTTTGCTGCCAGAATGTGGAAAATTCATTCTTTGGCGATTTCTCTGATAAAACTTCAACACCAGTGACACGGACTTTATCGAAGCTTAGCTGAAAGCCAAATAGTTTAACATTTGAGAAACAGTATTTGAAGTAATTTAGAGGTCTCTAGATTTACTTTGTGTGTGTTCAGATGAATAGTTGTTTCATTAATACCCCACTAGCAGTAACAGTTAACAATACTGATGAAAGAAAGAAATCTTATGAAGGAGAACTTTTAAGAATGGTTAAAATGTTTAATGCTGATAAAATGGACACATCTAGAAAGAAATTAAATTGGCATGATAGCAGCAAACTGTGTGCAAAGAAGTTTGCATGAATGCAATAGTACAGTTAAATTTATTTAAATAAATAAAAATATAAATAAAAAATCAGTAAATTAATTTCCTTTCAAACTGATATTTAATGATCTTAATATTCCATTGCATTTTTAAATGGTCAAATACATTCCCCAAAATTTTCTTACTTCAAAAATATACTTTCCCCCCTTTCGTGTGTAGTTAGAACCATTATCATTGCTCAATGAATCAGAAATACGAGGATTTAGTTTGGTTCAATTCTCAAATTTGACCAGGAAGCATACACAAAAATATAACAAAAATAAATGAGAAATGAGTGCAAGAGGACATTACGTCCAGTGGTTAGTGGACCACCACGTCATCCTCCTCGTTGTCCTCCCCCCCCCCCCCCCAATTTTGTATGTATTTTCCAAATGACTGCTGAAGCACAAAATACACAAATCTTACACCTATTTCATACTGAAGTGCTGTCTGAACCACTTAAGAATTTTGTTTCCCCACTGTCCATCAGAATTAATGTGGCCACTATCAGTCTAGCCAAATCCCAGGTGGACCACCCTGTGGCGTAACATGACATCAGTTGTTGCTTCAGCATCCATTTCTATCCCCTTTCCATCCCATAACACTTCTGAACTCTGCAGATGAGATCTGTCCTTTTAACTTGTCCCTTGCACCCAAAACGGGTTAGGTTTTAACATGCATGTGTCTTTATTCACACACTATCAATCCCTTCTTCTGTCTTACTGTCCATTCACATTTCATAACCACATGCTATCATGTGTGTAGCCCATGATTTGTGCCAACACCTGTGCAGCAGATGCCTAGCCCACAGTGTACAGCCCCTTATTTCATTACTATCTGGTTAGCGAACCAACTTACCCCATTCCTCAAACTACTTGTCACCTACATCCATTTCCTTTCTTTGCCTCACCTTCTTCCCCTTTACTGACCACACCCCACCAACCAAGTTGTCACCCCGAAATGTCCAACCAGCAATTTGCTGGAAAAAAGTTATGGCAGTAGGTAGGTAAGCTTTCAAGTCACCTGCCCCTTATGTGCAACTGTCAGTGACTAGGCCGCAGAGGCCTTCATTGAGCATGTGTGACCTGCCTGGGATGCAGTCATGACTGCCGAACAGCTGCCAAGAGCTGCTCCTCAATTTACTTGCAGTTCAGGCATTATACTGTTGAATTCATGAAACAATTTCCATGGTTCCAACACTAACACATATATTGGTTAGTTGGTTGTTCATCCAAGACAATATTATTGAACTAACTAATGACTAACACCAGGAACATCTCAACTACTGGCAATTTCTCAGAAATAATTTGACACATGGGTATCTGCTACACTATGACGTACTTTTGACTTACTATGGGAGCCTTATAATGATAGCCAAATGAATTGTGAGTGGATTTCACTCTGGCAACTTCTGCCATTTACTGAAAATATTCCATAGCACTGCGGTCCCCATATCCAGACACTTTTCACAGTTCCAAGAACCCTATTGCATACCTGGCTTTTTCAGATACCTGGAAGAGCTGTGGACATAATGTGGTCTCACAGCCCACACAATCTGTTAATGGTAAAGCAGTGGTCAACAGTCCATGGTGCAGGCAAATATGGAGTAATGTGTATTTCTGGTAAGCACCCCTGCTTCTTACCAATCTTTTCCAAACTTTTTATTTTCTGAATAGCTCACCAAAAAAGATGAAAAAGGATGGACCACCTCTTAAGTATAGCCATACAGAACATAAATACCATAAACACTTAGAAGCTCATTTTGAAACAATTTTAGAGCTACAGAAATATTTTAAGTAATCTATTAAACTTATATTTAGAAGGGAACTGCATAAGGCAGTAAAAGCATTGATTCCATTACTTTATGCACCAGCTATTACTGATCAGACTTTTATTACATAATCATAAGTTATATTGTTCAAGACCCCCTAACAATACAATGAATCACAAGAAATTTAATGTTGCCATACCTGCTGGAGTGTGTATCTAGGAATAACCTTCTTGTGCTCTTGGAAGATGCCATCTATAAAAGCATGCCATCTGTAGAATAAAGGATCTCTCAGGGCTGTTGCTGGATCAGCAATGACGCCAAATGTTTCCTGTCATTGAAGGATACTTGTTATGAGAAGTGAAATACTAATGAAAAGATACACCACAGATAAACCTATTTTGAATTACATTAAATTTCTAGAAGAAAACTTAACTTTAATCTTTTGTGCATACTGATAATTATTTTCACTGTTTAACAAAAATTATGAAACATATTTAATATATTCCTTGACATCGTGGTCTATTTCCATTTAACAGTGCAGAACGCATTCTTAAATCACAAAAGAAAGTATAGGTGGTATGTAAAACTTGCCTACAGGAGGATATGGCAGATTATTTGGCAGTTGGTTGGGATGAGGGGCTGGGGATTAGAGTGATGAAAGTGAAGGGGCCAAACAACAAGGTCCCTCTAATTAAATGGCAGATCCAGAAGTCTAGAATTCAGTCAAGGTTGTATTCTGTCTTAGACAAGAAATCCAACTAGTAAATGTGGACGATTAAAAAAAGTAATCAAAATCAGCTGAACTGTCACCAACAACAAAATTCAGCAGTAAACATCCCCACAGCTCTGTAAGCTAGCATAAATGTCCATCCCCTGATTCAATTATCAAGAGCTTATATGCATGTAATGGTGAACGGAGGCTGTCCCTATAACAAAGGAACCATATAAAAGTGAATGAAGCAAACTAAAGATGAATGGCCAGAGAGTATGGTTGCGGATACCCAAAACCAAACCAGCAACAATTTTTATTAGTGCACCACTGTGAGGAGCCACTGCTGGTGACAGGTACAATCTGAAGTTAGCTTGTACCCAGCATCTCCAAGAGAATTTCATGAAGCATTGTCACAGAATGTACCTGATTCAATAGAGCTATCTGGTTTGAACTCTCATCTATTCAGCACTTGGCACATGCTCACCTACACGACTAATGCTAAATAGATCACAGAGTTCAAATCAGGGTTATCTAATCATTCACGTACATCTTACGACACTGTTTCAAGACATTCTGTTGGAGATGCCGCTAACTTCAGATCATATCTGTAATCAGCACAGTGGCTCTGATCAGGCCACAACAGAGCAGTTGTTTACAAGATGCCAGAGTTTGAACCATAGTGATTGGAAGACATTCAAGACCGAAGATGAGGTGATGACTGAACAACAACAATTTGCCAACACATGAGACATTCATCATTCTCAAGCCCAAGCAAGTAGTTTAAGAAATATGGGTGTATCTCTAAATTCAACAACTGGAATGAAACAGTATGCCTACAAATTTATTAATTCTTAATTATTTGGAGAGGAACATAAAGCAATGTTACAAAAAGCAAGGAAAAACCGATAAGCTGGGCAGTATTGTAGATGGAACTGCAGAAATTCTTTGCAGGTGCATGGCAACAAATGTGAAGCTGAAGAACTTAAAAGCTGAGTGCAGTGTATAAGATAGGTTAACCTAAGTTGAAGGAGGTAGAAAAGGTGACTCATCTTATAGAAGATTTTTCTAAGGATGTGAACCAGGCACTACCAACTGATAACAGATGACTTCATAAAATTATGTCAGTACATAGAGATGAATCATAAATAAATTGGCAGCAAAAAGTTTGAGCAAGTACTGAATGCCTTATTGATGGTTACCATGGAGGAAGAAATATCTTTTAGACATTCATCAAATAGTCAACATCAGTTTAAAAAATGTGCCAAGTCTGCATGCCATGCCATAAACAGGGATACTTCAAGAAACAATATGGGAGAAAGTGGAAAAAAACTGGCTTCAATTTCTCACTGTTCAATCCCATCTGAAATAGCTGAAATCATCAAGGACAAGGCAGGCTTATGATCTTGCAATGCAGTGTGAGGAATCCAGTCTAGGACTCAAGGAAGACTTCAGTTCAGAGGGCCCAGAACAACCAGCCAGTGTATTTACACTATGGATGACCAGGTTTTGTGGTGCACTAGTGACAAGCAGTGCAAAGTATTTGCCGATTCTTACGCAAGCAGGCTGCAAGTCTGTCACACATTAACCTTATAATTCTATACATGCATATCCCAGGATGACAAATGATTGTATTTCCAGGAACACACAGATTGTCATCACTGCAAGCTTGTCATTACCACTTTCGCTGTGGCTGAAGCTATCCTACATTGAGCACGGACGCTTATAAGCGTCAGCCGCAGTGAAAGTGTTAAAGAAGATGCTCCAACACTATGATCAAGGTCTGCATCACGTTTTAGAGCCCCAGCCAATCACCTAGCTGATGCAACCTGGACAACTGATGGGTGCGCCCTTCCTTGGAGGCGAGTCTGATGACTAACAAAATCCTCCAACATTTATCAATGACAAATGTATGTGAAACCACATAAGCATACTTACGAATGACTGATGAACAAGCTCTTGACTTGGGAATGTCACTTTGGGGCCATTCCATGCCAAGTGGTCTAATATCGAGAAAAGTTCCCACATGACCCTCATGGATTTTGATGAAATTTTGTATGAACATTCACACATGTTCTCAATGAACACTAGCAAAGTTTCAGTTTCAGAAATTCAATACTTCTGGAGATACAGTCACTTGTTTAAGACCATAGCACAGCTTCCAATAGTGCATCCTTGAATTTTCAGCAACTTTGAGATGATATATCTCTGGAAGTATTTGCATGAAAGAAACAAAACTTGGCCATCTCATACAACTTTTAGAGCTCTTTAAAGTAAAATATTAAGAACAGGATTTCTGAACAATTTTCATATAGATAATTTGGGGCAAAGCTGGGCGAAAAAATTGCTGGTTAAAAAAAGTGCGAACTTTAGTTTTTTATATCTCTGGAAGTAATTGTGGGATGTACATGAAACTTTGCACACCATAACTCACCTACACAAGGTCGTAGAATATGAAGTTTCATTCTCCTATTGCTTCCCATTATTTCACAAATCTAGGGTAAAGTTGACGATTTTTCAAAAAGTGCTAAAAATGAGTATTTTTAGTCAAATTTTTCAAAAAAGTGTTTTCTCCAAACTCCTTTAAACTATGCTCATTAGAAAGAGCATATTCTAAACTATCTAGAAAAGTGGATTTGGTTTTGCAATGCAAGTGTATAAGGCCCTAAAAAGTAGCATTATCATAGAGGCGCACTGCAAGCTTGAACCCATTTTTCTGGCACTCAAATTATACTTGAAAGCTCATTATGTCTAATAAATGTTTGTTAATGCCTAGGATAAGTGAAATAAGAAGTCCTGATGAATAGGACATAGCTTAAGTCCGAATAGAAAAAGAATAAAAATAGAAAATGTTATTTCTTAATTGCCACGCCCCTCCCCAACTCTCTCTCTCTCTCTCTCACACACACACACACACACACACACACACACACACACACACACACACACACACACAAACTGAATTTAATTCATAAAATTTATTTCCATAATCATTATCTAATTATTAGTAGCCTGTTTAATGAACAACACTAGCTTAATGATGGAAAAGAAGTATGTAAATGAGTTGCTACAGTCCATATTGATTTAACCACTGCTAGTTTCATTTCACCTGAGAAAACCAGCATCCCCATCGCCATAGGGGCAACAACATCCCGGGTGGGTTCCTTTACCACAGGATATCCCAAGTGTGATAAGCATTTCTTTACACAGGTTCCGAAGCCTGATAATAAATTTATTGAAGTGCCCTGGGTACAATTAGAAGCCACTCATAGGTTTCTTAGTTTCCTCTAACCTATTTGAATTTTTGATATGCTACATTAATTTTCTGATGAATCTCAAGAGGAATGCTGTATTGTCAGATAGACAAAGTTACTGATGGAGCCGGAATAGCTGCATCTTAAAGGCCTTAAATGTCATCTGAAAAACAAAGAGCTTGTTGTCCTAACGGATTTTTTGGAAAATTATTCTTTTACTATTCAGGATGCTGTGCAAGGCTTCCTCTGGAAAGCAACAATTCATCCATTTGTTATCTACTTTCATCAAAATGAGAAAGTGAAATCTTTAAGTTTCTGCATTATCAGTTCTTGTTTGCGGCATGACACTGGTACAGTTAACATTTTTATCAAGGAACTCATCAAATATATAAAAGCACAGTTTCCACAGATATCACACATTCATAATTTCAGTGTTGGCTCCAGTGCTCAATCTTACTCACCTAGATCTGTTTCATTTCTGCTCTGAAAAAATTAATGGAATCAAATTTGTTTTCGTCAGTAAAGATGAAATTGAGGAAATAAAAAAAAAATTGTCACAAGAAGTAAGGTTTAAACTTGGACAAACTGTAGCAGGCACTAGAGAAAATCGTCACTTTTTACCTATTGATGAAACAACAATTCAGGTCAGCAGAGTTTCAAATGATTGATCA
The DNA here is from genome assembly GCA_026315105.1 of Locusta migratoria. Taxonomy (NCBI): domain Eukaryota; kingdom Metazoa; phylum Arthropoda; class Insecta; order Orthoptera; family Acrididae; genus Locusta; species Locusta migratoria. The sequence continues at coordinate 220,171,352 of CM048751.1, read as the reverse complement.
TCTTTTCTAGCTACAATGGGCCAGAGAACTGAAGAAGGCATATTAATGTCTATTCTCCGACCAGGACAATATGTTGCATGCATCTAAGAAATTTTTTGCTGGATTGGGAATATCTGTGAGACTTCCACTGAGCAAAGGGGTGCATTAATAAACTATGCACCCTCATGGTCCAGCAGATTCATTTTATTGACCACCAATAAGTGACAAGTACTGGGTTCCATAACACCATATTATTGCAGTTATTCCAGCTCTGTCAGTAAATTCGTCTGTCCAGCAGTACACCATTCCTGTTGATATTCATCAGAAAATTAATGTAGTGTATCAAAAATTGAAATAGGTTAGAGTAAACAATCTAAGGACCCTAAGAGCAGCTTCTAATTTTCCCAGGGCACTTAAATAATTTTACTATCACGCTAGGAAACCTGTGTAAAGAAACTCACCCATAGCTGTTGATGCTCGAGTGTGGCCCCTATGGTGATGGAGATGCTGGTTTTCTCAGGTGAAATGAAACTAACAGTGGTTAAAGCACAACAACTCATTTATATACTTATTTTCCTTCAGTAAGCTGGTGGTGATAATTAAAAATGCTACTAATAATTAGATAATGATTGTGGAAATAAATTTTACACTTTACATTCAACCTAAATTATAATTTTGGGGGTGGGTGTGTGTGTGTGTGTGTGTGTGTGTGTGTGTGTGTGTGTGTGTGTGTGTGTGTGTGTGAGAGAGAGAGAGAGAGAGAGAGAGAGAGAGAGAGAGAGTTGGGGGGGGGGCGTGACATTGTTTCTATTTTTATTTTATTTTTTTCTATTCGGAATTAAGCTACGTCCTATTCATCAGGACTTCTTATTTCACTTATCCCAGGCATTAACAAACATTTATTATACGTAATAAAAGATTTTTGGTATAATTTGAGTGCCCGAAAAATGGGTTCAAACTTTCAGTGCGCCTCTATGATGATGCTACTTTTTAGGGCCTTATATGCTTGCATTGCAAAACCAAATCCACTTTTCTAGATAGTTTAGAATATGCTCTTTCTAATGAGCATAGTTTAAAGGAGTTTGGAGAAAACACTTTTTTGAAAAATTTGACTAAAAATACTCATTTTTAGCACTTTTTGAAAAATCGTCAACTTTACCCTAGATTTGTGAAATAATGGGAAGCAATAGGAGAATGAAACTTCATATTCTACGACCTTGTGTAGGTGAGTTATGGTGTGCAAAGTTTCATGTACATCCCACAATTACTTCCGGAGATATAAAAAACTAAAGTTCGCACTTTTTTTAACCAGCAATTTTTTCGCCCAACTTTGCCCCAAATTATCTATATGAAAATTGTTCAGAAATCCTGTTCTTAATATTTTACTTTAAAGAGCTCTAAAAGTTGTATAAGATTGCCAAGTTTTGTTTCTTTCATGCAAATACTTCCAGAGATATATCATCTCAAAGTTGCTGAAAATTCAAGGATGCACTATTGGAAGCTGTGCTATGGTCTTAAACAAGTGACTGTATCTCCGGAAGTATTGAATTTCTGAAACTGAAACTTTGCCAGTGTTCATTGAGAACATGTGTGAATGTCCATACAAAATTTCATCAAAATCCATGAGGGTCATGTGGGAGCCTCTAGACCACTTGGCATGGAATGACCCTTTGTTATTTCAGAGAAGTAGTCACCAGTTGAAGAAAATTGGTTTGTTGATTGTAAAACAATTAGCTGAAGGAAGCTAATGGGATTTTTGTGTAACTTACAGGAAGATACATTATGTTCACATGAATGACATAACACCACTTTATGTTCTTTGTTTTAGAAGGATGCAGTCAACATTCTTAGATGGGACTTATGGTTTCATCATGCAGTTATAGAGTGTAACTGCTCAGGTTATTTTAGACAAGATGCGACTATAGAGAGGAAGATAGACATCAGAGTGTCCAGAGGCTGTGTGTGCTGGATGAAGTGGCAATTCCTGCATACAATGTCAAGGGCCAAACTTTTTTTACAGAAGTGATACACAATTTTAAATGTATTACAGTTATTTTTAATTTGAACAACGAACTGTCTTAAATAAACTGGTTTAAAATTTGAACATGCCACTTTTATCCCAAAGTGCAACATCTAGGTACGATAAGTATGCACCATCACCTCCCCCTAAAAATACAAGGCTGTGCTCTCAGCAGGGAAAGTGATGCTCACTGCCTTTTTCAATATCTGAGGTCCAATACTCATCAAATTCCTGAAGCACAGAAAAACCATTAACAGTGACATGTACTGTGAGAAACTCCATAGCCTACGCAGTCCATCAAGATTGAACAGCCTAGGCTGCTCACTAAGGGAGTGATTGTGCTCCACAGTAATGTGCATCACATGTTTTGAGGGTCTTACAAAGTGTACCGGCCAAATTCAAGTGGTAACAGCTTGAGCATCTGCCCTACAGCCCAGACATGTTGGCCTGTGACTCCCTCTGTTTGGGCAACTAGAAAAACATGTCACATTAAACCACTTGAACTCTGACAAGGAACTAAAGGTCACAGGACTGTTTTGTCACAGCCACAGGAATTCTGGAAACAGAATCCTTCAGCAGTTTAAGTGGTGTAGTTGTGCTAAGGCCTATGGCGATTACTTTTGAATAAAGACTTCATTTATAGCTACATTGTCATTTCATACCTTTTCTATTTCAACACCCTCATATATTCATCTTGTTAACAATTACTGTACAATGAAAATATCAGATGTTAACCTTATAGTTCCATGATACATCATATACCATTGTTTGAATTAAAAACTACTTCAGAACATAGCAAAAAGGCATTAAATTTGAATCTGCATGTCAGATATAATTTATCTAGCTTCAAATACACTAAAAAAGGATGACATGGACCTTTCCAGATATCTAGTGTTAAAAAAAAAATATTTCCTATTATTCCACTACCTTTAAAATGCTTATTTCCAAAATCACTTAATATTTACTCTAATTCACATGTATATTTGTTTACATATAGGATTAGTATTTGTCTTTTGATATGAGGCACTTCATTTAAGCATAAAGGTTCAAATGATGTTAAATCTATTGGACCAAACTGTTATGGTCTTCAGTCCCTAGACAGACTAACTGCTTAACTTCCACAAAGGACAATCTGCATGCATGAGGGAGAACTCCAGCCTCTTGCAGGAACATTTAAAGAAGTCACTAGACATCAATATTGCTAGTGAAAAGCACATATGTGAAGAACTTATTTAAACCATATCCACATCTCAATCATGTAAATGAAGCATTTATTCAGTCACAAATTTAAACAATGTTACTCCTTATTTCAGGACTTTTATAGAACTATATGCTCAAGAAGTTCAGAGGTCAGTCCTAGTTTATGTACGTAATGTGACACATTGGTGGCTGTGTTTAGTAAACCAGCTTTTTTACTTTTGTGTTTGAGGCTAGATGGTCACCATATAATATTAAGTACAATATTTAAGTGTGAAGATGAATAAATAACATACTTGTTGAGTGCAATAATTATTAACTGACTGTAGGAAGCCTAGGTTCCTTTATATAATTAAAATACCTTTACATACAATGGGACCATCAAGCTAAAACTTCAATATCAAAGTCAAGTGTCAAACTGTAATGTTCCACTAAAACTTAATCGTATGCTTTCCTCAAATGGCACATTAATGCGCCTGAGTTGCTTGTGCATTCTGCTGGAATTTTACTAAATCAGATTACTGGTTGTAGTTTGCCATAAGCAACCTGCTGTAATGTCATTTGAACAAGCAAACACTAACTGTAAGAAGTTATATTAAAATAGGTGTTAGTTGTAGAAAAATTATATGTTTACAGATGTGACCATGTGCCACCATTGTTTTAGCAGGTAGGTGTGCTCCTTGCGAGTTTATCATCAGTTTCATCTAATTTGTAACAATGAATGTTGGGATTTATTCCTATCTGCTTGCCTTACTGAACCTCCAAATACCATAGTTGCTTAATAATAGATATGAATTTAATTAGTATATTATTTACTTTTCCAAAACTTATTTGTTGTAAAGTAACTAGCTGAAGTGTGTATTATACTATACAAGAGACAATTAGAAAATATAAATTAATTATTGCCAGAGACAAAGTTCAGATAGTATGCGAATTAGTATTTGTGTTAAAACTACGTAAATTCTTTTCTTATAATATTAAAGATTATAACTACTGTGTTTCACAAGTAATGTTAGGAAAGTTACGACAGGTTTGCTTTTGTTTGTTTGTTTATTTATTTAGTTAGTTTTTGTATAATTACTATTATGATGTAATTGTTTGAAAAATATTTAAATGTATTTGCAAGCCAAATACTGTTAATTTAACTGAAGTTTGTATATCAATTTACTCAGTATTATTTAAGCTAATTTTTACTATAGCCAGTTGTAAATAATTATATACTTTTCCATTAGAATGTAATGAAAATAGTTAGCAATACACTATTTTCAGTGACACAGTGACATTGTTTGAGAGAGAAATAGGATGTGCTTGTGGCATGTAAGAGTATTGTTTAGTCAGAGGTAAAATCCACGCCAGTTGAGAGTATTGTTTCATCCTCCATGATAATCACAATCTATGTCAGTTCTGAGTATATTTTATTGTTTCGGCCGTGATCTGAGGCACAAGCCTCATCGGTTTGGACTGTAAATTTGAACAATTATGTAAAAGTTCTTCAGTGTTATTAGTGCAGAAAGTGCATCTACCATGATTAAGCCATATTTGTGCCTCTATATACCTCAGTGTTTAGTTACTTTTAGTATGTCTGCCTAGGTGTGTGTGTGTGTGTGTGTGTGTGTGTGTGTGTGTGTGTGTCTTTACCTCCCCCACCCCCCCCCCAACCTCTCCCGGGATTGGAATGGCTCCTTCCCCCGTCCCTTAAAACCCTCATTTCCTTTTCCCCCTCTCCCTCTCCTACCCTTCTGCCTGAATAAGCTACTGGGTTGCGAAAGCTTGCGTTTTATTTGTTACTATCACTACCTGTGCTCCTTCACCTGGTAAGTAGACAAAGTGTCACTTAGTATTATTTGTGTGTGGAATCTGCGTTCTTTGTTGTAATGGTTTTAATTAATGAGACAAGCTGGCCATAAATGGGGACAATTGGGCAATTATAAATCACTAATAGTGTCAAAGAACTGCAATTCCGAGTGTTGCATTAGTCATTTGCAGTGAATTGGTTTTCGCCCTACGAGATTTCAGCCAGCTGCTACCGAGACCAACAATCTACAACATCAAGAATTATCGATCTATGACCAGATACCAACAAATTGTATGATATTTGTAGGGCTTTACCAGAAAGTTAATTGATAGCTGTGGGAGCTCCAGATGGCAAAGACATAAGAAAAAGGAGGAGGTGCGCACACAAATTTGGATTGAATGTTGTATAAAACTGCTGCTTACTACTACAACAGCTGGTTCAGTATAAAATTCCTGTACATTTGTTATAACATCTTTGAGAAATTATTTGGCAACTACTTGTAGATGCTTTTGAAGTACAATCTTTTCTGGGAAGTGATTTGGAACCTAAAATTCTCTCTCCTTTCATCATCATGCCTTTTAAGTAAATAACAAATACAATGTACTAAGAAATGTATTGGGTTGTCTACATTTTACCTTAAGACAAAAAATAGACGTTGATATCCAACTAAAAAATAGCTTGCGCCTTGCCCTTCTCACATGAAAGAGGCTTTTTTTTTTTTTTTTTTTTTTTTTGCTCCTCAGGTTAACAGTATTCAAAATCTTTATCCTTTTTACCTTTGACGTTACACACTGAATGTTTAATTCAATTATTACACATAAATTAAGAAAATTATTATTTAAACACACAAGGAATCAAATTTTAAAGTTGCTTATAAACTGAATTTGTACTTACTAGATGTCTAGCATCAGGATCATGGCAAAATCCCATCATAACATGTCCAAGGTTGTGAAGATCACCATATAGATTAGGGTTAACTGACAGTATGCTTGCATCTATCATATTACCTAAAATATCTATACCTTCATTTTCTGTCAGTTCAACAAGTTGCTTCTTTTCCTAAGAAAAGGATGGCAAACTAAGTTAACTTATTACATACTTTCAAGGAAAGAAATATCTTTTGTCTGGATGTTTATAAGAAGTGATCCATTAATATTTTACCACTGAAATGAACCAGAGCGTTTTAAATTACTTATTATACTGAGGCTTAGGCAAACCAAACTTATTTTCTTAGTATAAGGAGTGAGGGACTGAGGAAGTGAAGTAGAGCTGAGAAAGGCACTGGTCATAAGCTATTTGTGCTTATTGTCTTTACCCTTGGCCTGACCAAGTCTCAGCACATCACATTGGAAACAATTTATCATTTTCCTATTTTTACTGATATCCCAATTGGGATATTCTATTGTTTAAATTGTAAAGATGTTAGTAGATGTTACACAGTATGCTTTCTTGTAACTACATGTAAACTTAAATTTACAAGTCACAGGAGATATGACAAGGGAAGTAATTTACATACATGCTTCATGTTAACATTGTCACAAGTAATTTTATTAACTATTTCTACATTCTAAATCATATCCATTAACTATTGCGAAGTACTCACATTTACAACAGAACCACTATGGATTGCTTCATAGATGCGGTCTCTCCAGCGCTCTAAATCCTGGATATCAAATTTAATTTGATCAAGTTCTCTGTTTATGTCCTGCAACAATTTCCCATTTTTTAAATAATAATAGTAACACAATTTGCTCCACTAACATTTGCAGAGGAACTGCAGACCTCACATTCCACATTATGTCAGTGTCTACTATTAATAGTGTATCAATCTTAACATTTTAAGTGTAGGCTTACATGGCCTTTGTCACTATTTCTTGAGTGTGGGACCTCATTGTCACTCATGTGCTGATTAAATTAATAAAAGGCATGCCTTGTGAAAAATTGTTACTCTGGTAAATTATATGGAAGATAATACAAATATTATGAATGCTGCAGCACAAGCATGTGTCCATGTTTGTTACTTTTATTAGTACAGTATCTTCTCAGGTCTTTCTCAGGCTGCAAGATGTCCAAATCAGTCACTAATAGTCCACAATCTTCTCTGAACTGATGCAAAGTGTTTCCTCCTCACCCCCCCCCCCCCCTTATTTATACACATGTGAAAGGTTAAAATATTATATTCTTATTTAGATCTATTTCGTGAATTGCTGTAACTGCCTGGATATTTCATGGGAGGAAGTTATGAAAAATGATTCATGGATGAACATCACACCCAGTGCAAAATGTGTGATGGGTCCTGCACACATTTATTACCACATAGACCTATACCCAATTTCTGTTTTTCACTCTCTCTCTCTTATTTAAAATAAAAATAAGCATCCAGATAGGCAAAGATAAAATTCTCATTCCAAAGAAAACTTTTCAGACTACACAGCAAGTATTTTAGGTTGGGGTGATATATGCCTGCTTTGAGTGCATTCATCTAGTTTCATTAGTAGGTGGAGGTAAATGGGAAAGAATGTTTTGAAACAGTCATTTTCCATTACTTGTACAATATGTATTTCTTTATAACATGAGACTAAACCTGAAACCATCCAAGAATATCACCAAACTTTCCTTTTGTAGCTCTGCAGTCTTTTTTTTTATGTTCTAATTAAACATCTTTACAACCGATCACTAGTCTTAAGTAAGGTTAAAACTTATAGGTTCATAAGGTCTTTTACCTGTTTCTTGTGCCTCCAGTTATCATACACAATTTAATATCCAACAAAATTTGCTTGTCCACTCTGGTATCAGTTGTAGCCAGGCTAGCATTTAACACTTTCGTGGTTGTTGGGACATATACCTCCCACTAACTTTGGACCTCATTTGTACCACAAGGTGGCGAGTTGCGTAATTCTGCATAGTGCTGCCGTCTGTTGGTGGCCCTTCAGAACGCGGAGAAGAAAACCCGAGGCACTGAAATTCTTACAGTGTAGAAGGCTATGACTGTTTATATGGGCTGCCGCGTGAATTTTCGCGCTGTACCATTGTTTATTGTGCCTTGAATCTGTTTTCGTCGTTTTCTCGCTACCAAAAATGTCCGACGTAAGTATATTTGCTATTTTATGTTTCTTAGAAGTTTACAAACAACAATTACGTTTTCTAAAACTCATTTTACTTAAAGTTTTTTCAGTGAATTTACAATTAGTGGGACGTATGTGTCCCACTTTTTTTTATTTATTTATTTTATTATATATATATATATATATATATATATATATATAATAGAAGGAGACCTTCCAGGTAGGAAAATGGTATAAAATAAAGATTTTTTACTTACCTAAAGTACAGGCTGGTCGATAGGAACACTAAACACACACAAAAACACACAACCATTCGAGCTTTCGCCACCAGTGGTGGCTTCTTCGGGAAAAAGAGGGAGGAAGGAGAGGAGAAAGGGAAGGATACGGGTTTTAAGGAAGTGGAAAAGGAGCCATTCCAATCCCAGGAGTGGAAGGACTTACCTTAGGGGACAAAAAGGAAGGTAAACAAATACACACACACTCACACATATCCACATCCAAACACACTTAGGCAGACATTTGTAGAAACCAAAGAAGTTGGACAGAGATGCCACTTCAGGCAGAGGCTCTGTCCACAGAACCGAGGCAAAGATGTTAAAGATGGCGGGCGGGAATTAGAATTTAGCGGAGGTGGAGACCAGGCGGGCAACGGGAAGAGAGAATGTGTTGAAGGGCAAGTTCCCATCTCCGGAGTTCTGAAAGATTGGTGTTGGTGGGAAGTATCCAGATAACCCGGACGGTGTAACACTGTGCCAAGATGTGCTGGCCGTGCACCAAGGCATGTTTAGCCACAGGGTGATCCTCATTACCAACAAACACTGTCTGCCTGTGACCGTTCATGCGAATGGACAGTTTGTTGCTGGTCATTCCCACATAGAACGCTTCACAGTGCAGGCATGTCAGTTGGTAAATCACGTGGGTGCTATCGCATGTGGCTCTGCCCTTGATCGTGTACACCCTCCGGGTTACGGGACTGGAGTAAGTGGTGGTGGAAGGGTGCATAGGGCAGGTTTTACAACGGGGGCGGTTACACGGGTAGGAGCCAGAGGGTAGGGAAGGTGGTTTGGGGATTTCATATGGATGGACTAGGAGGACACTCTTGGTGGAGTGGGAAGGATGTCATGAAGGATGGATCTCATTTCGGGGCAGGATTTAAGGAAGTCGTATCCTTGCTGGAGAGCCACATTCAGAGTCCGCTCCAGTCCCGGAAAGTATCCGGTGACAAGAGGGGCACTTCTGGGGTTCTTCTGTGGAAGGTTCTGAATTTGGGGGGATGAGGAAGTGGCTCTGGAAATTTGTTTCTGTACCAGATCAGGAGGATAGCCGCGGGATGTGAAAGCTGATATTAGGTTGTTGGTGTACTGGTTCAGGGATTCGGGACTGGAGCATACTCGTTTGCCACGAAGACCTAAGCTGTAGGGAAGGGAACGTTTGATGTGGAATGGATGGCAGCTGTCATAGTGTAGGTACTGTTGTTTGTTGGTTGGTTTGATGTGGACGGATGTGTGAAGTTGGCCGTTGGACAGATGGAGGTCGACATCAAGGAAAGTGGCATGGGATTTGGAATAGGACCAGGTGAATTTGATGGGACCAAAGGAGTTGAGGTTGAAGAGGAAATTCTGGAGTTCTTCTTCACTGTGAGTCCAAATCATAAAGATGTCGTCAATGAATCTATACCAAACTTTGGGTTGACAGGCTTGGGTGTCCAGGAAGGCTTCCTCTAAGCGTCCCATAAATAAGTTGGCGTACGAGGGGGCCATCCTGGTTCCCATGGCTGTTCCCTTTAGTTGTTGGTATGTTTGGCCCTCAAAAGTGAAGAAGTTGTGGGTTAGGATGAAGCTGGCTAGGGTATTAATGAAAGAGGTTTTAGGTAGGGAATTGGGTGGTCGGCGTGAAAGGAAATACTCCATCGCAGCAAGGCCCTGGGCATGTGGGATGTTTGTGTACAAGGAAGTGGCATCAATGGTTACAAGGATGGTATCTGGAGGTAACTGGCTAGGCAAGGATTTCAGGCGATCGAGGAAGTGGTTGGTATCTTTGATGAAGGATGGGAGACTGCACATGATGGGTTGAAGGTGTTTGTCTATGTAGGCAGAGATTCGGTCAGTAGGGGCTTGGTAACCGGCCACAATGGGGCGGCCGGGATGATTGGGTTTGTGGATCTTGGGGAGTAGGTAGAAGGTGGGGGTGCGGGGTGTCGGTGGGGTCATGAGGTTAATGGAGTTAGGTGAAAGGTTTTGTAGGGGGCCTGAGGTTTTGAGGATTCCTTGAAGCTCTGCCTGGACATCAGGGATAGGATTGTGTTGACAAACTTTGTAGGTAGTATTGTCTGAAAGCTGACGCAGTCCCTCAGCCACATACTCCCGCCGATCAAGTACCACGGTTGTGGATCCCTTGTCGGCTGGGAGAATGACGATGGAACGGTCAGCTTTCGGATCACGGATGGCTCGGGATTCAGCTGTAGTAATGTTGGGAGTAGGATTAAGGTTTTTTAGGAAAGACTGACAGGCAAGGTTGGAAGTAAGGAATTCCTGGAAGGTTTGAAGAGGGTGATTTTGAGGAAGAGCGGGTGGGTCTAGCTGTGATGGAGGACGGAACTGTTCCAGGCAAGGTTCTATTTGAGTCATGTCTTGTGGAGTTGGATCATTAGGAGTAGGGTTAGTTTTCTTCGTGGCAAAGTGATATCTCCAGCAGAGGCTACGAGTATAGGATAGTAAATCTTTGACAAGGGCTGTTTGGTTGAATTTGGGAGTAGGGCTAAAGGTGAGGCCTTTGGATAGGACAGAGGTTTCAGTTTGGGAGAGCGGTTTAGAGGAGAGGTTAACTACTGAATTGGGATGTCGTGGTTCCGGATTGTGTGCAGTAGGATTTAAAGGTTTGGGGGGGAGTGGAGCTGGAAGTGGGAGATTGAGTAGATGGGAGAGACTGGGTTTCTGTGCAATAAGAGGAGCTTGAGGTTTACTGGAGTGGTTGTTGAGGGAGTGTGTGTTGAGGGAGAGTGTATTGCCTTTCCGGAGGTGGGTGACAAGGAGTTGGGATAGTTTTTTGAGGTGGAGGGTGGCATGTTATTCTAATTTCCGGTTGGCCTGTAGGAGGATGTTCTGAACTGTGGGTGTGGATGCGGAAGAGGAAAGGTTGAGGATTTTGATTGGGGATAGGAGTTGACAGGTGTGTTCATTGGCGGAGTTGATGTATAGGTTAAGGATTAGGCGGGTGAGGGCTGTGGATTGTTCTGTTTGGAATTGGTGTAGGGCTTGATGAAAGGATGGGTTACAGTCGGAGATGGGAACTTTTATTGTGAGGCCCTTGGGGGTTATGCCAAATGTTAGACATGCCTGAATAAACAAAATGTGGGACCGTAATCTGGCGAGGATGAAAGCATGCTTGCGGAGGGAATGTATGTAAAACTTGATGGGGTCCAGGTAGGGTAACATAATGTATGGAATGGAAAAGTGAGAACTATGCTGGCTGTATGTGGCTGAGGGACTGCGTCAGCTTTCAGACAATACTACCTACAAAGTTTGTCAACACAATCCTATCCCTGATGTCCAGGCAGAGCTTCAAGGAATCCTCAAAACCTCAGGCCCCCTACAAAACCTTTCACCTAACTCCATTAACCTCATGACCCCACCGACACCCCGCACCCCCACCTTCTACCTACTCCCCAAGATCCACAAACCCAATCATCCCGGCCGCCCCATTGTGGCCGGTTACCAAGCCCCTACTGACCGAATCTCTGCCTACATAGACCAACACCTTCAACCCATCATGTGCAGTCTCCCATCCTTCATCAAAGATACCAACCACTTCCTCGATCGCCTGAAATCCTTGCCTAGCCAGTTACCTCCAGATACCATCCTTGTAACCATTGATGCCACTTCCTTGTACACAAACATCCCACATGCCCAGGGCCTTGCTGCGATGGAGTATTTCCTTTCACGCCGACCACCCAATTCCCTACCTAAAACCTCTTTCATTAATACCCTAGCCAGCTTCATCCTAACCCACAACTTCTTCACTTTTGAGGGCCAAACATACCAACAACTAAAGGGAACAGCCATGGGAACCAGGATGGCCCCCTCGTACGCCAACTTATTTATGGGACGCTTAGAGGAAGCCTTCCTGGACACCCAAGCCTGTCAACCCAAAGTTTGGTATAGATTCATTGACGACATCTTTATGATTTGGACTCACAGTGAAGAAGAACTCCAGAATTTCCTCTTCAACCTCAACTCCTTTGGTCCCATCAAATTCACCTGGTCCTATTCCAAATCCCATGCCACTTTCCTTGATGTCGACCTCCATCTGTCCAACGGCCAACTTCACACATCCGTCCACATCAAACCAACCAACAAACAACAGTACCTACACTATGACAGCTGCCATCCATTCCACATCAAACGTTCCCTTCCCTACAGCTTAGGTCTTCGTGGCAAACGAGTATGCTCCAGTCCCGAATCCCTGAACCAGTACACCAACAACCTAATATCAGCTTTCACATCCCGCGGCTATCCTCCTGATCTGGTACAGAAACAAATTTCCAGAGCCACTTCCTCATCCCCCCAAATTCAGAACCTTCCACAGAAGAACCCCAGAAGTGCCCCTCTTGTCACCGGATACTTTCCGGGACTGGAGCGGACTCTGAATGTGGCTCTCCAGCAAGGATACGACTTCCTTAATTCCTGCCCCGAAATGAGATCCATCCTTCATGACATCCTTCCCACTCCACCAAGAGTGTCTTTCCGCCGCCCACCTAACCTCCGTAACCTCCTAGTCCATCCATATGAAATCCCCAAACCACCTTCCCTACCCTCTGGCTCCTACCCGTGTAACCGCCCCCGTTGTAAAACCTGCCCTATGCACCCTTCCACCACCACTTACTCCAGTCCCGTAACCCGGAGGGTGTACACGATCAAGGGCAGAGCCACTTGCGATAGCACCCACGTGATTTACCAACTGACATGCCTGCACTGTGAAGCGTTCTATGTGGGAATGACCAGCAACAAACTGTCCATTCGCATGAACGGTCACAGGCAGACAGTGTTTGTTGGTAATGAGGATCACCCTGTGGCTAAACATGCCTTGGTGCACGGCCAGCACATCTTGGCACAGTGTTACACCGTCCGGGTTATCTGGATACTTCCCACCAACACCAATCTTTCAGAACTCCGGAGATGGGAACTTGCCCTTCAACACATTCTCTCTTCCCGTTGCCCGCCTGGTCTCCACCTCCGCTAAATTCTAATTCCCGCCCGCCATCTTTAACATCTTTGCCTCGGTTCTGTGGACAGAGCCTCTGCCTGAAGTGGCATCTCTGTCCAACTTCTTTGGTTTCTACAAATGTCTGCCTAAGTGTGTTTGGATGTGGATATGTGTGAGTGTGTGTGTATTTGTTTACCTTCCTTTTTGTCCCCTAAGGTAAGTCCTTCCACTCCTGGGATTGGAATGGCTCCTTTTCCACTTCCTTAAAACCCGTATCCTTCCCTTTCTCCTCTCCTTCCTCCCTCTTTTTCCCGAAGAAGCCACCACTGGTGGCGAAAGCTCGAATGGTTGTGTGTTTTTGTGTGTGTTTAGTGTTCCTATCGACCAGCCTGTACTTTAGGTAAGTCAAAAATCTTTATTTTATACCATTATATATATATATATATATATATATATATATATATATATAAATAAAATAGACGAAGATTACTCACCAGGCGAAGGAGCACAGGTGTGACAGCATCACAAATAAATAAATGAATACACACACACACACACACACACACACACACACACACACACACACACACACACAATCGCAAGCTTTCGCAACCCAGTTGCGTCTTCAGGCAGTAGGGAAGGAGAGGGAAAAGGAAATGATGAGGGTTTTAAGGAAGGGGGTAAGGAGCCATTCCAATCCCGGGAGAGGAAAGACTTACCTTGGGGGAAAAAATGGAGGGTAAACAAATGCACACATGCCCACACATTCACACAGACAAGTACACCTAGGCAGATATATATATATATATTTTAGGAAAAATGGAATGTGCCAAAATTTTTTGAGTGTCATATTTGTAATCCTGACCCAAATCAGACTAACAGCTGAGATAACTTAAGATATTCTCAAAAGTGAGTAAAAACCATGAAAGGGTTAATGACATGTACATCCCCTGCAGTACAAGCCATCATGCATGAAGCTACACGACCACTATTCAACAATGGCATTTTCAATTTGCTGCCATGAGATTTTCACCATACAACATTTTAGTAAAACCACTTCCGTAACACCAGTCTTTATATCAAACGGTTCAAAAATTTCCTCTAACTTTAGTGTCAGTTAATGTTTCCTTAATCAGTGTTAAGAGTTTCATTATCTAGCCCTTGTTCCTTTAAAACTTAGATATGATTTACAATCAACTGAGTTGTAGGCCTTTTCAGAATCCACAAATACAATAGTGTCATTAGAATTCCTTTAATGCCTAAGGATTAGTTTTCAATTAAAAATTTTGTCTAAAGCCTACTTGGTATTCACTGATTTTAAGTTCTAACTGTCCTTGGCCTTTATGATGTAGACATTGCAAAATGTTTCATGTGCCCAGGAGAAGCAACATTCCTCAGTAATTATTAGCATCCATTCAATCTCTTATCCAATGGATGAATTAGGGCAGTTTTCAAGTCCTCAGGCATTTTCTCAGTTTGCCAGTCATATTAGTTGAGTGCTGTATCTTATACCGATTTTAGTAGCTCTGTAATTATACGGTCTTTCAATGATGTATTGTTATCAAGTCTAATAATTTGAATAGTTATTTCAATTTTGTCAGGTTCCTTAGAGTTCAGGTTCATGTTAGTTTGCCATGGTTTAAATTTATTCATTGCTTCTGGACTTTTTACTAGTTTTTCAAAATCAATGGGAATTACCTTACAATTTTCATGCTCTTCAAGTGACAAACTGCTATTTTCATTTTTGAATCAAAGACTTTGATGTCAGTAACCAGTTATTTTTTTTGTTTTGAATGTTTTTACGAACACTAGTCTCAATTTCTAAAAGTTGGCCATTTCAGTGTGTCACATTAATGTAGACATTTCTTTCCTTGTAGTTAGAAAAGTGTCTCATATTTTCTTTTTGGTACTATTCGAATTTCTGAATGCCTAATGCATAGACTTAACTGGTGTTTCACAATGTACATTCTAACAGGCTGTTCTTGTTTCTTTGAAGCATAATTAAATTTTGTGCTTTCCTGGTGAACTTTCTTTTAGGCTTTGCCAATTGTTAGATGCACATGCATTTATATTAATTTGCTCTGAAATTAAATATCCAACTCTGACAAGGTACTATTGCTCTAAGTTAGTAGAAAATCTTACGCGTAGAGTTGTAAATGAATTCCTTGGTGGCCAAACTCTGCTGGAAACAATATTATCAAGTTTTGGGAAGTAGCCTTCTTCCACTGGTTCCCGCCAATTCAGCAAACGTTTTACACGAGCAAGTTTGTTACTCAGCCGCTCAAAGTTGTACCTGGAAAACAAGAAAATGCTTAAATTTTGTGTGAAATTCGTTAATGGAAAATCAAACTGGAATTTCAATCATAGAAGACATAACATCTCACTGTATATACGTTCACTGAGCCACTGACAGGCACATAAAATAGACAATCATATTCATACAACGTAAATTTTCAGCCATGGCCTTCATCAGAAAAAGGAACACGTTCTCACCATCATTCAGACAATTTTATGTGTGTATAGTCTGATTGATGGTGTCTATTTTATTCACCTGGCAGTGGCTCAGCAAATGTGTGGTTAGTTAACTATCTTCCATTGATATATTTCATGTGTTATTTAATTTCAACTTTTGTGATTGCTCACATAGAGAAAAATAATTTTTCCACCAGTTAGGAACTCACTAATAAACTATTTCTGAATTTCAGTTTCTTCACAAATATAAAGGGGTGATTTTGTAACTTATTTTCCCCTTTAGTAAAAAGCAGTACCGTACACTATCAAATTGAACTGAAGTTGAGCAGAGGTTCATTTTATTAATTTTTAAAAATCAAGCATTGTGTAAAGGTAAAAAGTGTTGCGTCATCAGTTATATTGCTAAATTACTAATAACTGCAATTAAAATTATACACCTTGCAACAATCTGTTGATGAAAGTAATAGAAAAGTTCGCCGCGACGATCTTTCTTGACAATTTCCATCATACCAGAAAATGGATAGTAGAGATGCCATTGCCAGTGCAGTAAATTTATGCCAATATCTTCCCGGAAGTATGCAACACGATGCTCTGGGTCCAGATCAGATGCAGTATAATCCAGAGGAATCACAATTGGTAACTGTAAATTGAGTAGAGGTAAGAGCCACATTTTAAATTTTCCCAATGCTGTGGTATAACCAGAGAGCAACGTTACAAAGCCTTAAAATCATTAAGATCAAAAACAAGAAAGGAGTAGATAATGTCAGACAAAGCAAAATATATTTGACAGAATACATGGAACATTAACAGGTTATGATTTTTGTAACTAAGAAGGAAGTAACCATAAGGAAGCCTTTTATAATTTACCAATAACATTTTGTTTGAATTGGTCAGCATAATTTGACATTGTAATGTTTTACAAAAGAAAATACATTGGGAAACATTTTGAACAATCTAAGATGAAGGATTCAAAATACAAACTAGATTAATTACACTTTACCCTTCATCCTGAAGTGTATGCATGCTACATAGGCCTATACACAATATTTTGTCACAGTGCCTTTTTCTTCTCTCTTTTTAAATCCAAAAAAGAGAAATTTGTGTAACTTGTTGGAATCCTGAAAACTGAAGGTGTAGACAAGCTGCATTAACTTTAGTATCTTTCACTACTGCAGATCCTTGAGCTTTATTGCTTTTCTGAAGTAACCTGTTAAGTCAACATGATAATGTGTACATAAATTGTGTCTGGTATTTTAGTTTCATGTGGTAGTTTCTTCAGTATGCAGACAGAACATTATACTTTACTGAAAGCCTGCAGTGATGCTACTCAGCAATTAATCCATTAAGCATATTTAACCCCCTTGTAAGGCTGCTAAAGAGCACAATTGGAAACTTAATGGAACACTCATTTTTTGGTCAGCAAGAGGACTGAAGTAGTCTATCATATTGTATTTAACTTACTTTTATAATGTTAGCATTTTTTTTATGTCTGGTAATTTTGTGCTCACCATCTTGGGACCTTTACAATAGTTGTGTGTTACTCCTTGGATGCTTCATATCATGAAGACTGCTTTAGTGTTTGTTTATTTACTACCCAAGATGAACTTTAACTTTGAAATCTCATTTTGCTGATTTATTTTTCCTTTATATCAATTAAGCACCATTTTTTATGAATTAAGTTTAGATTATGCATACTCTAAAGTGTAGCCTTACTTCAGTTTGAGTTTAATATGAGCACTACTTCAGTTTCTCAACTACACCATTATTTTGGTTTTTATTAATGCTGAGATCACTCTGATATTTGCACACTTCATCTGTCAACATTTCAATAACTTATGGAGCTCTGGTACTGGAGCAAAAAATGTAATGCATGAACAGAGTTGCATAGAACTGTTAGGAGATTCCACTAATGTAATCTTTTTTGCTATGCTGGTTCTAATTTAAAGGCATTTATGTTTTGTCTGGCTAGAATTTATTTTTTGCATAACAAATTTTACTTTTCAGCACACCTGCATGAATCTTATTCATAAGCAGCTTAGGCATGTGTCAGTTATTAGGATGCATCTGACTAATGACTCTTCTAAAGCTATTGCCCACCTAGTTGGGTCAGCATTTGGCGAGCACTCTACCCCAAACATCACGTTAATATGTATGTTGTAATGCACAACACCTATCATTTTGGTCTATTACGCATTAGCATAATACACAGGAAAGGGTAGTTTAACAAAATTTCAGTTACATTAATTGCCATAACACCACCTGCATGTTATTGTCTAACATTCTATTTATTAGTAACCCTGTAACCTATTCAATAGGCCACTGAATTTCATTCTATTTTTAGTTATTACTGGCATTATGTAGTCTTCTATTAATCCTCAGAATCCAGTTTCATTTAAGAATGTCAATGGTCGTCCCTGTTCTGACTGACCACTCTTTAAGAGTCTATATTTTACGCTCTTGCATGGTAATTTATTTCACACACTGAAGAGATGCATGCACACACAATCAACAAGCTGTATTTTCAGGTGACAACATTGCTAAAGTAATTTTATGTAGTAGTTTGGTTGAGCATCACTAAAGTGATACTCAACCAAGCAACTACATTAAGATATTTTTGTATTGCCACCTGAAAACACAGCCCATTGGTTTTGAGGGCATTTACTTAGGACTAACAGTAAACCAGATTCTGCTATTTGGGACCTGACATTTCATTCTGATTTTACTTATGCTGCATATGTTTCTAACTTTACAATTCTTTTTGTGGAGTCACAGAGTAATTATTGCACTTTTTTTTTACTGTTGAAACAGGTAATAATCTTAACAGTTTAAGATGCTAACATAAGTAATGAATGTATTTTCTTACCCTGTTCCCACTGCTGACAACATTTGCTTCCTGACGAGCACGTGAGAAAACTGCACCATCCATATACTTGTCTGGAAACACTTCAGTTAGAGGTGGCAAGGGCAATTTGTTTGTATCTTGACGATGAAGCATCGCAATTGACAATGCATATGTGTACATGTATGGATTTATACGATCACGACAATATATTGACAGGGAAAGAAAGTCTTCATATGTCCGCATTCCTTGAACAAAAGAATGTTTGCCGTAAATTAATATCCAATTCGTATTCAAATCACAGTTGTATTGCTAAACAGGATTTACATTCATTAAACTATTTCATGGCCCTCACATTTGATTGCGGGCCCTGGACCCAGAATAAGAGACAGGCCCTCCCCTGATTTTTACCAATGTGTGCAGCAGTTTCTAATTGCAAGTTTATATCTTAATCATGTTTTTTAGAATGTACTTGGTATAATAAGATATAAATTTGATATAGTAAGCTTCATTTATAAAATTATTTTACTTGAAATTGAGGCTTTACTTAAATGGCCACAGCATGCCCATAGTCAGAATTTGGTTTCGGGGGAGGGGGAACAATCAATTTTTATGTATATTTTAACTTTTGAAGCTTTACGATGTAAGTTGAACTAAAGGCGCAGATGTATTATTAATAAAGACACTATTAAATTTTATTCAATACAAATCTCTAAGGAGCAACTTCAGCATACTTTTGAATTACTATATCAGAAATTGGGTGAATATTTTGGCTTTTCAGGGAGGGGGGGGGGGAGATTCATCCCCTCCCCCTTGGCTGTGGCCCTGGCCACAGTACACCCTAGTTTAGCTTAACAGAACTCTTGTTTGTACTTATGGCAGACACTGCACCAGGTAAGGCAGAATTGCTGTACACATGAAAATATCATCTTTGCAGGAAGTTGTCGAAAAGAAAAATATCATCACTACATTACACCGAAAGCTGATCTATCAATTGCTTTTCAAGCCACACCAGAAGTAACATCAAACTGCTGCACCAACGGCATGACCCGAGAACGAATCTCTAAGCGGTATGGCAACCAAAGTAAAATGGGCAAAGGAACTAATTATATCATGCCTTTATAGCTACTATATAGTCTACTTGGCTTTTAATACTTTAAGGATCGCATGCAAACTACTATGTAAAAGAACCTCTGGGAACAAATTGGCCCCGTGCAGTTTTATTGCTTATACGGCCAGATTATGAAAGAATTCAGAGTAACCATCATATGTACTTTTTATTGATTTTTAACAATGGAAGGTCTAGATTGGAATGTTGATAATATGAGGATAGCTAGCAACTCACCATAAAGATGATCGCTGTGCTGCCGACAAAGTCATATTCACATTCATACAATTTTTAAATTTTAGGACATGACCTTCGTCCAGAAAATATCACGCTCACTCACACAGTCACCACTCAGGCATAACTCATATATACATGACCACCATCCCAGTTGCCCTACCACAATTAGTGTTGGAATGTATGGCTTTGTTTTCACTCATTGAAACAACGAGGAGACAACAGTTGATTCTCTTTCATACTAAGTACTACAAGGAAACATACCGAAAGTTCAGAGAAATGCTATGAGGGACATAACTGGCCATGTGGTCCTAGGTAGTAATCTTAATATTTAGGTATCTATTTGAAGTAGAACACTTTAAAAGAGGGTGCACAATACTTTAATAAAAAATGAAAAAATCACAGAAGTCAACTCATTTCATTTAACAGTTTGATCACATGGACACATGGGAAAATTTGGTAAAGTGGCCCATTCAGCTTCTCTATCCATCCAGTGGAAAATCATTTTTAAATGCCATGTAACATGTTAAGCTGTACTTTTCAGAATACCTGACAGATTAATTTCTTACCACCTCCGTTTATGTTTCCTTCAAGATTTAATCATGACAGTACTACCGCCCGGATAGTTTACCAATTGGCTTTGCCAAGTGAAATGTGTGTGTTGAAATATGCATTAAATGCAGGTAGTGTATGCTAAAACAAGGAAAATATTCAACAAAGTATACCAATATGAGCTTAAAAACAACTAACTTTTACCTGAAACTAACACTACATAAAACTTGAAAAATAGGGATGCCAGAATTATTAGGCGTTTTAATATTACGGTGACACTAAAACTACTCTATCTTATTTGTGGCTTTATAGTAAGCTGGTATTTTTTTTTCCTTTTTTTTTTTTTTTTTTTTTTTTTTTTTTTTTTTTTTGAATTTTTAAGAAAAGCCTTCATAACATCTGGTATAATATTTTTCGCATATTTCTGAAGTCCCTCTGGCTGATGAAACAAATTCATTATTGCATTATCTGGTATTGTAATGTCTGATTGTGTGTTTCTATAAGACGACAATTTCACGGCAAATAGAATATGCAGACTTTTTCCATCTGACAACAAAAGTTTACTTAAAATGTTTCTGGTGTTTCGACAGTCACCTGACTGGGAAACAAATCTAGATTTGTATTGTCACTGGTTCATGTGAAGTAAGTCTGTCATGGTATTCAATACTACTATCCCCTTAAAGGGAAAGTACAGCCAACAATAAAAGTGCTCTTGATGGCGGGATTAGTGTGAATGCATCCTTTATCTTTTGTTCTTGGGCGATTTCCTGAGTTTTCAGCCACATAATATGTGAATCTGGGTGATTAAATGTTATCTCAGCGAAAGAAATTTCTTCTCTCAGATCACAAAACCTAATTATGGTGTTTTCTAATGGCACTTTTCAGAACTTCCTGAAGCTTTGCCTCCAAATCTAAGTCACAGGCACATTTTTAAATCCCGAAAACTGGAAAAGAGCTGCTTGCATTTGGATAAGTACGGTGACTTGGTGGTCTTTTAGGCCAGGTATATGTTCAAACTATCAAATTTTGTACCTTGTCTTATCTGTGCAAATATACCGTAGGTGCTATCATAACTCACCTGTTTCAGTGTCTGAAATTATGAAAGCTCTTTGCACAAAGATACAAAGAACCCCTTCACACTGAGCCAGACAGAACTATTAGCAGTTAGATGCTAGTTGATGTAAGTTGCTTCCTATTTATAGAATGTCCCAGTGTACTTCCAGTCTTCCTCCTGTCCAACTCGCGAAGGTAGATACGGCAGTCATTCTTTTCCACCTCCATGAAATGGATGTGGGGGTATTGTGCAGGATTCAGACAATTCATGTACTGCTTCAGTTGTGAAACTGATGTGTCTTAATGCCAGACAATAGTGTTGGAAAATAGGGTGTCTAAATGGTTCAAATGTTTGTTAAGCTTATGGGACTTAACTACGGGGTCATCAGTTCCTAAACTTACAAACTACTTATGAACTACTTACGAACTAGGACGGCACAAATATCCATGCCCAAGGGGGAATTCGAACCCCCGACCGTAGTGGCCGTGCAGACCGTGACTGGAGCGCCTCAGTCACCTCGGCCACCGCGGCCGGCTAGTAGTTTTCCTCCATGTGTCACAGACGGTGTTTAAACTTAAGTGACATATGAGAACTGGCCTGTAGTTGACAAAGTTGTTCTTGTGCTTGGGCTACATCATCCTAGTTAATTGGAACTAGTTTTTTAAGTCATGATAGACCATCAGCAACAACATTTTCTTAACCAGATATATGATTTAGGTTTGTGGTAAATTGTGAAATACTGGAGGTAACTTAATTTGTTTTTTCATTCTTTGGAATAGAGGAATATGTTAGAAGAGCATGGTCAGTATAAGGCCCATGGGAAGCAAGGTAAATTGAGGCCCCACTCCCCTTTTAACCACCCCCCCCTCCCCCACCGCAATTCCCAATTGCCAACAACAGTGACTATTTCCCCTTGGTTAGATACTATCACTTGTGACAATTTGCCACAATATGTGGAAGCAGGAACATCAGGCTGTTGTCTGGGAGAACAAGTGTGTACATAGATAAAACTTTTTTAAGAATGCCACTTTACGACTGTATGGAACACTACTGATTGTCATGGTTCAGGTTAAGATTTAAGACTGTTGTTGTTATGGTCTTCAGTCCGGAGACTGGTTTGATGCAGCTCTCCATGCTACTCTATCCTGAGCAAGCCTTTTCATCTCCTCATAAGAACGGCAACCCACATCCACTTGAATCTGCCTACTATACGCGTCTCTTTGTCTCCCTCTGACTAATTACATAATAATATTTCGTAAATGAAGTTTAAGTACCTGCGGTTAAAGCACAAATGCCACGTGCGCGCATGCGTGTGTGCGCAGAGTATTTCTGCTGTTTCAGGCACACTTAGTATATTGCTGTTTAGAAGCTCCCTTTCAAGTTTTCAACCCCTAATGAACACGTGTTCAAGGATATGGGCTCTTTACCTCTAGACTACCTCTAATTTGGCATTGTTTTAATTTGGAGACCTGTGAAGTTTTGAAATTAAAATAAGCTACTCAGGTCTTGAGGTAATCCTGGACATCAATTAAAGAAGTCTTGTTCTTTAGAGTCCCTATCCAGAACAGTTTGACACAATTAGGATTTCACACTTCAAACAACTACACTCTGCAACAAAATTGCATGGTCACTATTTATGGAATCCAATAATGGTCTTTCTGATGCCTAAATTTGCAGTTTAACTTAAATGTGCTTATAAAACCCACCTGTTATTGTGAACTGTGGGACTATAATAAACCACAATTGTAAACATTGAACCTTCAGAAAGTAAGGTGTTGATGGTTGTGGGAAGAAGGGGGGAGGGAGAACCTTCCCAGAGCTCAGACTTTTCTGCTGAGATTTAGGTGGAATAATGATGTCACATTTGGGCCAAATATCGCCATTTTGCTGCACACAACTGAGAACTACGAGTAACCTCACCCACTTAAACTTTAATTCCTGGACCATTTCTAACTTGTCGTACAATAATACTAACAATAACAATCTTTCTCCAATATGAAATAATTTTACTTACCAAGAAAAGTTTCCACCAGCCGTGATGCCATTTGCCGATGGTATGGGAGAAATGGAGAAAAATTGTCTCTACGGTCCAGAGTCATTGGAAGTGAAAGATCTGGCAAAGTAATAGGCTTAACATTTATTTCCATTCTATTTTGAACTCCACCCCATCTATCTGTAATTTCTGAAACTATTGATTGATACCGAGGTGTCTGGAAAGGACAAAAATTAAACTTTAGTACAGATGCAAACGTAGGCTTCCGCGGTTGTTGTCACTATCAATAAAATTCTTCTGGGTATGAAACTGCGTCGTCATTTTATAAATTCCACGAGCAATCTCCACGAGTGTGGGCTGGTTTATATAGGAGAGACCGGGCGAGCAATCTCCGAGGCTTTCAGAACATGAAAGGTACATACGGCTTGGGCAGCACATGAAGTCAGCGGTTTCTGAGCATCACAATCAGTGCGGAAAACAGTTATCTTTCAGCGAGACCCGCGTGCTGGCGAAACAACCATTCTCAGCGAGGTGGAAAATTAGAGAGGCTATAGAAATAGCGAAGCGTCCCGCCAATATGAACAGGGAGGATGGCTACAGGCTGCCGGCATCTTGGCTGCCAGCAGTCGCAACGCTACGTGACGGCACCGCGCGCGGAAGGACTCGCGCAGACTGCCCCGGAGACCACAGCGGCAGCGAACACGCAGAGCACCGGCCCGCCGCCGTCTGCGCCAGGCGACAAGTCAACAGCGGCACGGCACAACCGCCGTCCGTTCTCTCAGGTCCATTCCGTCAATAGCAACTTCTAATACAAAAGCCAATCGGAAACGTCCATTTTGACCAATAAGGGGGAAGAATGTAACCCCCAATCACATGGAAAACTAGCCTCTAAAACACCAATCATCATTGCCGATTTCCACCAATGGCGTGAAATAATATAACCACCAATAAAGGCAAACCAACGTCCCCCTTCCTTTCCCTCATCCGCAGCTACATAAATCCCAAGATATCGTATATTCAGCAGTCAGACACAGACCCTGATGAAGGCCGCCTGGAACAGCGGCCGAATTTATAAAATGACGACGCGGTTTCATACCCAGAAGAATTTTATTGATATTTAGTACAGATATTTTTAGTTACATTCTGGACAAAGTTTACTACAGGATGTCCTTGAACTTTTGAAAAACTATGATATTAAATAAAGCCCATTACAATTTATGTGTAATACTATATATTAATTGACCATAAAATTAGGTTATACACATTACAAATAACACATCTTCCAAATGTTTTATTACTGTAGCCAAGATAAAGGCACACTATAAGCAAGTCTAATAACACATGAAAAAGTTAATTATGATACTGTTAGTTTCTTTTCAATATTTTAGCTGAGACACAAAGGTGCATTATCTAGTGTTCCATTTACTCACTTCTATAAGTCTTCTGAAAACTGAGCACATTCAGGAATCCTGGTTTAAATTTAACAGTTACTACCATGTAGCTGTATACTATCAGTGTTATTTATCAGATTTCTACGTACTGTGCTTGCTTACTGTAACACCAAAATTGTCACTACTGGCCCACTATTTGAAACCCCATTGTGAAACTTTTGCAACACCTAATACTGGCACGAATTACATATATGCTTTATGTATAGACACTTTCCATGGAAATTAATTTGAATTTCTGTTGCCATGAAGGCAATTAAAGATGCCAAAATGTTAAACACACACAATACTGAATGCAAATATGCACTAGTAATTTAGGAAATCCTCTCAGAAAATATGCAAGTATCAGCAAGACAAATATGTATCTACAAATATTTGTCTAGTGAAACTATTTACCATGTAGGGTATATTTAGTATTTTAAGACTAGCATTTAACTAAGAAAATTTTGAGTAGGACATCTGTACAATTTAGTAGTAGTGTACCTGCAAAATATAGTGAGTTGAAAGATTAAAGTAAATACTCCCAGTTTAACTTTTTCTAAGTAATATTCAAGTAATCTATAATTTTATTTAATGAATTTAACCACTTTATTTCACATTCCAATAGGTGTTTGTTAAATTGGTTAAATATTGCCATGAAGCATATGAAAGACTTATCTGTGTTGTTTTTACATTTTAATGTTTTTTATCTGTCATTAATACATTACCAACATAATTCTTGATCTTTACAGAAGACATAACTGGCAACAGACTAAAGAAGAATAGGGCCATGCAAACTTTCTTATAACATACCAGTAACCTAACAAAATGCTATTTTCCAGGTAGGTGGCAGTGTTAATTAACAGTAACAATGTTTCATCCTGGCTGGAAAGACCCCATGCTTTCCACAAGTAATATGCACTGGTAAAGTGCACCCACATAAAAATGTAAGACATTACAAAATACATATTAAGTCTATTCTTCTAACGTAATTATCAATTGCATTATCAGTTTACAATTCAATTGATTATTTAATAGCTTCTAATCTAATTTCAACACATTTTCTTCCATGACTGCAATTAATGTCATTATTACAATTTGTGATCTGCAATGTACTTTCACCTGGTATCCTTACATATGTTTCAGCAAAAATGGAAGAACAAACATGACTTTTATGGTCTCTATCATAACTTTTAAATCTCAGCTCTGTTACCTACTAATATTTCTTATTTATTCCCTGTCTCCATCTTGTTTTCAACATCACCAAAGATATAAATACTTACCAAGTATTCAGTTGGAAGTTTGAAGACTACTTTATTCTCTTCTCCTTTTGGTAAAAATAGTGGTTCCGCAACTCTGTCAAATAGGTAAAGTATGTTATTAGGGTTGTTGAAGGCAATCGATCTTGAAGCTGTTGTGATATTGATCCTCTGAGCCTGAAAATCCAACCAATGACATATTTATAGAAACTTTACTGACTCCAGTCTTACATTATACTTAAGAAGAGATGGCACCTTCTGTTTGTAAGGAAATTGAGACACACACACACACACACACACACACACACACACACACACACACACACACACACACAATGAAACTCATGCCTGCCTGCAGTGGAAAGTCAAGTCGACACGCGCTTGATTCCATGTGCACTTCCTCTGCCACGCATTGCTGTCGCAAAGATCCAGCACATGACCACACTCCACAGGCGTGGCCAATGGTGGCGACATGTGCAAAGTATGCTGTGATTGGTCAGTGCATTACTAGAAGGGCACCATGCCATGAACTCAGGGCAGTCTATGATCTGAATTGCAATGACAGACAGTTATGTGCAATAGTTATGACAGTCAGTATTCATCTGTTATTCTGGACACTGGTAGTGCCAGCTGCCGCCACTGTCAAATCGTTGAGAGCACTAAGTATCATAGTTTGTGTGAAATTTCATTGCCAGTCAATTTCTTCTGTTTTATTAGTTCTGTTTTTGAGAGGTTTATTCTCGTGTATTTTGACTTATTTGTGTGCTAGTAACAAGTTGATACTTAACATTCTACAGTCAATTGTTGATTTGTTGGGATGGTTAGGATGTGTGACTGCTGTATACGGAAGCAGGAGGAGCTGGCCACTGTTCACAAACAGCTGAGCATGCTGTTTGCCACAGTCAGCCATCATCATGCTGCTGCCTCCGAGTTTTGCAGCAGCTGGGAGTCTGGTGCATCACATGTGACACCTCTGGTGTTACATGCTTCACCCACAGTCCCTGCTGTCAAGACATCTTCACGTGTACCAGACACGGTTGAGCCACCCTCTCCACAAGTGGTTTGGCGGGTTGAACGGCATTTGTGTCACTCGAGGCAGAATGTCAATGTAGGGGCTGGCCTTCAGCAGGATCATAGCAGGCACATGGGGAGAGCGGTTTACAAGTGGTGAGGAGTCCCACGTTAGGCGTGTGAGCCACCTTAGGGAAATAGCTGGAAGGAGGGAGAAGAGGGCCAGTTTGCTTGCTGGGAGGGGAGGGGGGCAGGGGTTTTTGTGTGGTTTTAGGGTACACAACTTCTCAGGTCATTAGTGCCCGGATTGGAACAGAGATTCACTAGATCTCAAGAAAATTGATAACTGCCAGAAAAGAGTATCAAGAGAAAGCTAAAACAGAAGGATAAAAAATATCAACTAGAAGGGTTAAATATCCTTTGATAAATTAGCCATTTTGATAAAATGCAAAACTCTAGCAGCTGCTCGTGTCATCAGCAAAAAGTTCCTTCAGATTAGATGGCAAATTAAGGGCCTCACAGAGACAAGACAGTAAAACAATGTTGCACCGTCAACAATTCACCACAGGGGCGAAGCGGTGCAGGGTCAGCAGTTAGCAAATGACGGTGGCTGAATTGGCAATGACTGATCCGCAACCGGGCCAGGATGACATCCTCTCGCCGAGAGGGGCGTGAAGTCCTCCAAACAGTCAGGATCGGTTTTACAGTTCTGTTTCTTGTCGTGGAGTGAGAACCATTAACTGTGCCAGAACGACACAATACATTGGCGAAGAGCCAGTTGAATATCGTCTGATGGGATAAAAAAGGTAGCCATGCAAGGCGAAAGAGCTGCTGCCTTGACCGCAATGTCAGCAGTCTCATTCCCGGGCTCACCCACGTAGCCAGAGACCCACAGAAAACAAACGTGACAGCCGTTATCTGCTAGCAACTGAAGGGAGCGTTTGATTTGGTACACAACAGGATGGGTTGAGAAAGGGTCACTAAGACTCTGCAGAGCACTAAGGGAGTCAGAGTAGATGGCATAAAAGGTATGGTGGTGATGGAAGCTGTACAAAACAGCCTGGTGGAGGGCAAAAAGCTCAGCCGTGAAATTTGAGCACCGGTCAGGGAGCTTGTATTGGAACAGGTCGTCCCCGACGACGAAGGCAGATCCGACTTCGTCGGTGCTCTTGGAACCATCTATGTAGATAATTATGGCATTATCAAACTGCGAACGGAGTTCGACAAGCCTCGAGTGATATACCAAATCTGAAGTGCTGTCCTTGGGGAGCGAACCGAGTTCAAGGTGCGTGTGAACCTGGGCCTGATGCCATGGTGGCTATGGGCTCTCGCTCAACCGAAAGGTGGAAGGAAGGGTGAAATCTAGTTGCTGAAGCACGCGGAGAAACCGAACTCCAGGTGGAAGCAAGGCTATCGCAGAAAACCGATATCGGCAATCGATGGAGTCATCAAAGAATAATGGGTTAGATAGATGGTTGGGCATTGACAGCAGTCGGCATGCGTACTGACAAGAGTATGTCACGCCAAGAGGTCAAGGGTAATACACCAGCTTCGGCATAAATACTTTCAACAGGGTGGGTATAAAATGCACCGGTCGCCAGGCGTAATCCCTGATGGTGAATGGAGTTGAGACGGCGGAGAAGGGACGGCCGTGCAGAAGAGTATACAAAGCTTCCGTAGTCCGGCTTCGACTGAACAATGACCCGGTAAAGGTGAAGCAGGATGGTTTGATCTGCTCCCCATGATGTGCCCAGGAGGGGGAGTCTCATCGAAGATATGGAGGAGGCTCTTTTGAGGGCAATAGAGAGCACTGGGTGCACGATTGTCTGAGTTCAGAGGTCATCCTTAGTTCATACAGATGGTTGGCAGAGTTGGTGAAGACAAAGCCTTGCTTGTGGGTGGAATCTGATCTAACTATTTGTAGCGTCGTTCTCAGAACCGATTGCAGTCCTCTGGTTTGGAGCTGGAGTGGAAGGCTTAAACCAGAGACTCAGATGATTCTGCAGAGATACAAAATGCAAATTTCTTGATTTCCCCTACCGCACAGAGTACTGTAGGGTCCCAGGCATACTCTATATGCTAGCGGAGTACACATGGGGGTTTTTAGGTTAGAGAATTCCCTCCCTAGGTCCGCCAAGTCGCCTCCTGAGCCACGACAGTAGCAGTAGGCAAAACAACAGGATAATATGAATGTAGTGTTAAGTGCAGGATCGTCTATAGACAGGTCCCAGAACTTCTCTTATTAATAAACAGACAATGCCCATGTAGTACTAGGGATGGAAAGTTGGCTGAAACCAGATGTAAAAAAAAAATTTTTATATATATATATATATAAATAAATAATGAAATTCAGAAGTCAAATTGGAATGTATACCACAGAGAGAAGCTGGACAGTGAAGGGGGAGATAAGTTTATAGCAATAAAAAGTGCAATAGTATTGAAGGAAATTGAAGGAGATCCAAAATGTGAAAATTTGGGTGAGGGTCACGGTTAAAGCAGGTATGAACACTGATGTTTCTATAGCCTCCTGGCTCAGCAGCTGTTGTGGCAGAACACCTGAAGGAAAATTTGGTTATTTCGAGTAGATTTCCTGATCACATTTTAGTTTTGGTAGGAGATTTCCATTTACCAGATATATACTGGGAGACTCTCACATTTATGATGGGTGGCAGTGACAAAGAATCCAGTGACACTATTTTAAGTGCATCACCCGAAAACTAATAATATAGTGAGGACAGTTTACAACTCACCGCAAAGACATGGCGACGAGCTGCGACAGGCACATACAAAAGACACACACATACAACACATTCAGCTATCGGCCATGGCCTCCTTCAGAAAATAGAGCACTCACGCAATCACACAGGCACACAACACAGTCATACAACCATCACCTCCGACTGCCTCACTTCGAATTACAGATTGTAATGAGGACCAGTGGACAAAGTTCAAAACCCACACACAATATGCATTAGATGAGTAGTACATGCCAAGCAAGATCATAAGAGGGAAAGGAGCCACCATCGTACAACAACGAAGTTAAGAAATTGCTACAGAAGCAAAGGGAACTTCACTGGAAACATAAAAATAGCCAAAGCCTTGCAGATAAACAAAAATTATACAAAACAAAATTTATCGTGATGAAGGTTATGCGAGAGATGTTAAACGAATTTGAAACCGAAGTTCTGTGGACTGATTTTGCTGAACATCTTAACTTTTTGTCTTGCGTCAAAGCGATAGATGGATCAAAACCTAATGTCCAGTCACTTTGACGAAAATGATACCGAAACAAAGGATGATACACTAAACGCTGAAATACTAAATGTTTCACAGAGGAAGACTGCACTGTAGTTCCTTCTCTAGATTGTTGCACAGATGATGAAATGCCAGATATCGAAATGAATGACAGAGGGATAGAAAAACCAAATCACTCAGAAGAGGAAAGGCTGCTGGAATGATGGGATACCATTTTGATTTTACACTGAGTACATGAAGAAACTTGCTCCCCCTTCTGGCAGCAGTGTACCGTTGATCCCAAGAAGAGCGTAGCATTTCAAAGATTGGAAAATGGTGTAGGTCATCGTCATTTTAAGAAGGGACTTCAAACAGATGTGCAGAACTATAGGCTTGTATCTCTAACGTCGGTCAGTTATAGAAGTTTGGAACATATAATATGTTCGAGTATAATGACTGTTCTGGAGACTAAAAATCTACTCTGTAGGAATCAGCATGGGTTTCGAAAGAGGCCAACATATGAAACCCAGCTTGTACTATTCATCCACAAAACAGAGGGCCATAGATACGAGTTCCCAGATAGATTCCATGTTTCTTGACTACCGCAAGACTTTTGATACAGTTCCCACAGTCGTTTAATGAAAAAATAGCATATGGTCTATCAGACCAATTGTTGATTGGATTGAGGAGTTCCTAGATAACAGAATGCAGCATATCATTCTCAATGGAGAGCTCCACCTCTATGTACTCTTACACATAGTGCAGGGCCAATGGAAAACTGATTGGGCTTTCACAAAGGTAGCACTGTGCCCAGTGGAAGCAATGATCAGTTAAATACTGTACTACTTAAGGCCTAAATACACACAATGTACCAGAGAAAGAGAACATGAAATACAACTTGTTGGCTAATTGCAATAAACTCATCTGTCAGTCAGACAACATGCCTTCTCACTCTTCTTTTCTCTCTCTCTCTCTCTCTCTCTCTCTCTCTCTCTCTCTCTCTCTCTCTCTCTCTCAGTTACAGGAAGCTCTGTTTGTGCTTGTGCAGGGTCATTAATTGCAAGGCCAGCCCTAGAAGAGGGATGCTTGTGTGAGTTTTATGAGATGGCAGAATTTTAGATTTTAGTATGATCAAGCAGACAATGAAGGTCTTGCAGAAGTGGAAGAGTAAATTGCAGATAAAAATCATTCATAGAATCTAGTGTGTTGTTAGAAATAAATATATTTTTAAACAGGAGGCAAATATTGTATTGTCACTTCATATGCATCTTCCAGAATAGCAAACCTTGATAGTGGCATTATTACCAACTCAATTTCTACTGTATGCCTACACAACATTTGAAAATAAAACCTACAGGATCTCTGAAGACCCTACAGAATCTTAAGTCTGTCAACAGAATAACGGTATCATGTTTGAATGTATGTGAAGGCACTGGTAAAACACAGGAAGAGACAGTCACAGCACCGTTGAATAATGACAATTTAGTCCACAGATGCTACTTAATTATACCCACCCAGCCACAGACAGTATGTCTGTGCACCCAACACAGATGGCAACAGTGGCGTATGCTGGGTTTGTAACTGGGCTATCACTATCTCACTTTGTAAGGTTGTACCGAGTAAGAAGTGTTAAGAAAAAAAAATCAGTAACTTTTGCTGTTTCCGTATATTGATAGTGGCCGTGCCAAATATCTAAAGAAATTAGCAGTAAACTAAGAAACGGTTACCAGGTTCCGCCAAGTAGATTTGGAACCAGATCGGCTTAAGCCGTCCACGCAGACGATTGTTGGCGACGCTTCCATAGCGTTACGGTATGTTGGCAACGCGCTACACTTCATTTAGCCACAGACGATGGACTGAATTAATACCGCCATATCTGAAGTTATTTTGAAACTTTCTCGTCACTATTATGGCGATTCAGTTACATCGCTAGATTGTCGCGATGTTTTACTGCGCGGCGACACTGATTGTTATGTCCCGTGGTTTAATAGCAGAGAAGTTGTTACGAATGTGCCGTTGCTGAATTTACCTTCACCCACTGGGCCTCATTATTCAATTAAAAATACTAAGTGCTTGAAAAATTTACAACGGGAATTACTGCGTTGTGAAAGTTAAATATGTCTTTCGCCGGATCGTGGAAGTGTCACTTTGGGGACAGCCAACTGAATTGTTGGGCTTCGTCCCCAACATGGGACGATGTCAACATCGCCGCGTTATGGCACTTACAGGTACAGCAAAATTCCGGCTGTTTTGCCGCGTTACCATATCGGTAAAGCCTGAAACAGCTCGTCTGGCGTTATACAGCGAAACTATTTTAAACGCACATCAGACCTTCGTTTTCCCGTACAAAGCAACTTTTAACAAAAAAGTTTCCGTCAACTAAAAATTAGTTGTCCGTGTAAATTACTTATACAATAAACCGATGGTGTCTAACGATATTCTTATCGAATTCCGCTGAGATTTTGATGGGTCTGGTGTTAGTCATTTGTGGCAGTGGTGGTCAAATCCACAAGAGACCGGTGCTTGATGCCAGAGAAATTATACGTGTTGTAGAACTGAATTAGCCAGACAGTAGTTCTCGGAATCTTCGTCTTGTTTCCAAAATAATTTTCTTCGAAACTCATGTCTATCTTCATGAACGACCAGAACAAAGTCCTTACCAAATTAAGAAATTCTGGCTTTGTTTTGCTTTAGGTACGGTAACAGCTACAGTGCCAGAACTATTCACGTTAGTTATCAGTTACTGGATGGCTCAATACTCTTTACGGAAGTCATTTTAATGCTGCTTGAGGTGATGATTAAAATTTACAGTTTAAGATAAAAGTGGAATACGAACTGGAATAATCAGATTCCGCTACAGCAACCATAGGAAGTTTGACAGTTCTAACTTTGTCAAAAATATTACTTGTAATATAGTACGATTTGCATTGCATTATTTCGTAAATGCGTGGAATTATCAGGCTGAATCGAACATACACAATAGACAACACGATTTGTCCCAGACTTGTTTTAATTTGACGGACTCAACACGATAACTCGTGCGTCTGAATTTATGGTGCTAAATAACCCATGTCGAGTACGAAAACTCAAGAACGTCCTCACATAGGATTTTATACATATTCGTTAAGATAACATAGCCTATCTACCAATAAGTTTACTCGGAACCAACATTTTACGAATGTAGTCAATGAGCATATAGCTCAGTGGCGAAAACAGCACACATTTTCTGGATGGTGAGGAGGGGGAGGGGGGCGCCCGAAGTAATTTCCAATGAAATTTTGTATTAGTTTTGCTACTCACATTCAGAGGGTAATTTGCGGTGAAGCCCTTTTACTGAAATGAAGATTTTTATTGTTATATACATTATTGCGTGAGGAGGGGAGGGGGCTCGCCCCCCCCCCCCCCCCCGTCCTTATATATGCCACTGGCACAACAAAACGCGAAGGTAACATTCTAAATATGGTTGCTTATGGGGGGTTTGAGTGCCCATGTACAGTACACCGGCACTGTTTAATGTTACACGAGGTACATACACGTATGCCAACGTAGTGTTCCTAATTTCGCTAATAACATGAAACTCATTTACCCGACAGTCAGCAGTATACTAATTTGTAGAAGCGTGTTAGCTGGTGACGAAGTCTTATTTGTATTATTTTGTTACTACGAATAGATATATAATTGTGTGTGTGTGTGTGTGTGTGTGTGTGTGTGTGTGTGTGTGTGTGTGTGTGTGTGTGTGTGCGTGTTTATGGTGTGGGGAGTGTGTGAACTATGTCACTGTTCCTGCGTAACGGTTTAGTCTGTACTCTCCGTAAACACGTTTATTTTGCGTTATTAGATTTTACGGGAGTCTTACTGTTTAACAGCAAGAACTGATTAACTTTTGTTACGATAAAAAGGGCCTAAATTTTTGAAACGTAAAACCAGAACATCGCTGTTGTTAATACAGCAAAAATTCAACTATTTTCATTGGAAGAGACAGTACTCCCCCCCAACCCCTCTTACTGCTTTCTCTGCCCCCTCCACCTGCATACTCGTGACGAATAATAGGCTACAGTCCTGATGCAGTTAGG
Source organism: Locusta migratoria (assembly GCA_026315105.1). Taxonomy (NCBI): domain Eukaryota; kingdom Metazoa; phylum Arthropoda; class Insecta; order Orthoptera; family Acrididae; genus Locusta; species Locusta migratoria. The sequence continues at coordinate 220,136,838 of CM048751.1, read as the reverse complement.
CAAGAGTTTGCTCGAAGTACCTTATACAACCATCAATATCGAAGAACTAATACTAATAACTAGCTAATGTATGCATTTAATGGATAATGTTAAGTTTAGTCGCAAACTAACTACGAATAGGTTCCGGTATTGGTGCTCGGCCACACAATTCACATAATTTTCCTGTTCACTAGCTTCAAACAGCTTTCACAAACAACAATGGAATATTTACTCGTAAAACTGCCACCTTTTACTCGATCTCACAACACAATGCATCTAAGAAAAATCATCGGTTTTATTCTGAAAATTTGTGAAGTGACGGACACAGTTCGTTCGCTAATTTAAGAAACAACATACCTGGACATGATGAATAGACAGCAGCAGCAGAAACGGCCAGCACCACACAAAGAACGTTCCCATGGTGTAAATATTCCGTAACTGCCCCTGTCGGCTGTTTATATACAAGCAAACTTTGCGGCGTCGCCGAAGCTCATTTGCGCGTAAGCAGTCCTAAGATTGTGTTTGACTGCCCCTTGCACCGCAGCGCCGCACTCCCGACTGAGGCTCTTGTAAATCGGTGGTTTCGTCTACATTTCGCACTGTGCACGTCACTGCAGGTAGTATTTCCCGTTACGCGATACCATTGCGCACCGGTTCGGCCGGGGCAGCGGTTCTACGTGGTTCCCCACACTTTCTCAATGAAAGCCGGAATTCCAAGTGTGTGCGTGTCTCGACCAAGTGTGTAACGTCAATGTAATAGTCTCCTTTGGGTTAAAAATAACACGAGAACTCGTATTTCATATACGCCGGTTCAGATTTTCCCCATATTTCGTACAAAATGTTATGTAATCGGTGACGAACTAATTCCTACTTTCACTGAATAGATAGATAGGAGAGTGTTTAATAAATGATAAAGAAAAGTTTTAAAAGGCAAGAAAACTTCTATTAAATTCACTCTGTATACGAAAAAACATCACAGGAATACGAGAATACACATTTACTTCAAACAAAAGTCCAAGTTATTGTTTGACCTCCGGCATGCCAATTCCTGAACGTAGAAAATTAAATCGATCTTCTTCAAGCTGATCTATCAAAAAAAATCTGCCTACTGGTTATATCTATCGATGTGTTCCAGTTCATTCTCATCATTCAGATATCTGTCACGAACACAGAAATGTTGAATTTCCATATATTTAGAACGCTGATGGTATTCTGGATGTGTAGCTAACATTAATGCACTACGGCGGAGCGGCCGAGCCCATTGAGGCGCTATGCTCCGATGCGCGAGGCCGTTCCCCGTCGGAGTTTCGAATCCCCCCTCGGGCATGGATGTTTCTGCTGTCTTAGGTATAAGTTAGTTGATAAATAGTTTGTAAGTTTAGGGACTGATATCCCGCAGCTAAGTTCCACAAGCTAACGTTGTCAGTATACAGGGTTGGCGGTTGCTCTGGCGTTTTCAGTAGATTGATATTAAACGAAGCAACCAGATTAATTCTTTTGCTCATTCAATAATCCACGACACAGCACCACCCGAGTTCTTACTTCCTGACAATTCCAGTTACCGAGTGGCTGGTCTGGTTGTCACAGCGAAGTCAACGCCACTGTAAACCCTTCACTCTTCTTCTCCCGTATACATTATGTCAAAATTCAGTTTCCATTTCAAATAACGAAATAATAGGTGCTTCACTATATTAGTCTTCAGTGGTAAGTTTTTCCATTGCTCGTGCAACTAGATTGGCTGCAAAAAGCGATATGTGAACGAGTTACTGTTGAAAGGTACATAAGACAACCAATTTTTTACCGCAGAGCACAGATGATGAAACTTCTTCCATTTTATTATCTTCTTCACTTCCTGCAGGAATTGAGGCTAAAATGTTCAAATGTTTGTTACGCTTATGGGACTTAACTGCGGGGCATCAGTCCCTAAACTTACAAACTACTTATAAACTACATTATACTAAAGACAACACACACATCCATGCCCGAGGGAGGATTCGAACCTCCGACTGGGAACGGTCTTGCGCATCGGATCATAGCGCCTCAATGCTCTCGGCCACTTCGCCGCGGCGAGTTGAGACTGTATTGCATTCTGCCATTCGAAATCTGTCCAGTACTTCTTTTGTATATTTCTCTTATCATTATTGCACCATCTTCATATTGCTTTATTTTCATGCCAAGATAACTATTAAGACTGCCAGTTGTTATTTCGAATTCGTGTTGTAGAGAACTCATAAAAACAGCAATTGCTACTTTACTATTGCCGACAATTAGATCTTTATCAACAAAAATTGCTATATAAAGACTTTTTACATTTTCTGCGATAAAATAGACTTGGATCTGCACTACTATTTAGAAAGCCTGCTTTTTTCATGAACTCGACAAAACGTTTGTTTCAGCAACGTGGTGCTTGCTTCAACCCAAAAGACTCTTTTCTAACAAACATACTCGACTTATACAGTCTTATAAATCTTGTGGTTGGTTCACATATACTTCCAATTCAAGTATTTCATTCAGGAAGGCTGTCCTTCACATCGAATTGTTCAAGGAGCATTCAAACAGCGACAGATAGCTGAGTTGGAATCTGTGGCGAATCCAGGATTTTGGTATTGGGGGGAGGGGGGGGTGCACCTTACCTCAAACTGATAAAAATTTTTAGATGTCCCGAACCATGATTTGATACGCCGTTTTCAGAAATTCAGAAAATAAAGGAAAGGGTCTTATTAGGTCTAGGAGGTTTCCCTCGTGTGTGTGTGTGGGGGGGGGGGGGGGGGGGGGGAGGGCGCTGCTGTCTCATAGCCCCCCCCCCCCCCCTGGTTAGATTGGTATCATTAGGTACTACAGGACAAAAGGTGTCGTCATAATCCATTCCTACCTTCTGGACATAACCTTTTGCAACAAATCTAGCTTTAAAGCGAGTACATCCATTGACTGCGACCTTTCGCCGTACATTTATCTACATCTAAATAAATACTCCGCAAGTCACACTGAAGTGCACGGCAAAGGGTTCATCGAACCGCTTTTATGATGTTTCTCTACTGTATCATTCTCTAACAGCTCGCGAGAAAAAGGAACCCCTAAATCTTTCTGTTCTCGATATGATTTCTCTTATTTTATTATGTCTTCCTTTGTGGGTGGGTGCTAACGAAATATATTCGCATTCGGTAGAGAAACCTGATGAAAGAAATTACACAAATTTCTCTCTCCACAACGAATAACGCCTTTCTTTTAATGATTCCCTCTACAACTAGTGTATCGTTTCCGTGATACTTTCTCCCGTATATCGCGATAATACAAAACGAGCTGCCCTTCTCTGGGCTTTCTCTAAATCGTCCGTTAGTCTCACGTGGTGTGGATCCCACAATGCGCAGCAATATTCCAAAATAGGACGCACAAGTGTTGTAAAGACAGTTTGTTTAGTAGAACTGTCGCTTACATCTTCCATGTATTCTGCCATGAAACATTCCTTTACTTCGCCTCTTCCCTACCAATATTTTCTGTGTGTTCTTTCCTATTTAAGTTGTTCGTAATTGTTATTCCCAGGTAGGCTATTTAGTTGAATTGACGGCCTGTAGATGTCTCTGATCGTGTAATGAAGTTGAACGGTTTTCTTTTAGTGGTTATAATTATGGCTGGCTTCACACTTACTATTAAGAGTCAACTGCCAATTTTTGCACCAAGCAGGTGCCTTATCTGTCATTTTGCAGTTTCTTTCGATCTTCTAGTGACTTTACTAACCGATAAATGACTGCATCATCCGCGAACAGTCTAAGAGAGCTACTCAGATTATCTCCTAAATCTTGCATCTTATAAAATAGGCTGTGTGTGTGTGTGTGTGTGTGTGTGTGTGTGTGTGTGTGTGTGTGTGTGTGTGTGTGTGCGTTCCACATCTCCTCCTAAACTACTGGACCGATTTCAACCAAACTTTGTACACGTGAGGCTTACTATCAGGCAACAATCACTGTCAGGGTAAGAACCACCTATGCCACATACGGAAGGACGTGACCAACGGGAAATACAGGTCCCAGCGCAGACGTCATGCGACGTAAGCAAGGTAGTACCGAGCCGGCGCGATCGCTAGCTAAGTGGCTGCCCGCTATGACGCAGTGGGCAGTGCCCCAGCGGCCGGCCAATCGGCTAGCGATCGCGCCGGCTCGGAACTACCTTGCTTACGTAGCATGAAGTGCGCGCTCAGGCCTGTATTTCTCACCGGCCACGACGTAAGGAGATATGACGTCATAAACAATGACAGTCGTGAAAAACGGCAGCTTCATGCGATAATATTCTACAGCTGCTCCTAAAGTAATAGATTTCAACCAAATTTGGTACACATATTCCTTATGTGAGATAACAATTGCTGTAGGAGTACGAACCACATACGACATATGGTTCAGGAGATATAACATCATAAACAATAAGAGTTGCAAGAAACTGCCACATAATGGGACAAGACTTCATAAATACACTATATGAGAATGAGAGTACTTAGCGACTTGTGACAAACATTAAACATAATTTCAAACCTCTATTAAACTTTTTGTTGCTGACAACCGTAGCAAAATGCTGAAAGAAGTTTCTCGCTTACTACTTTTCCGCTGCCCATGGAGCAAAACTATGGCATTTGATATGACATTACAATTTATAATGGCTACACTACAAATTGTACTCGCAGGAAATTTTGCAGACGGTATACACAATTAAAGCTGAATTTACGTTCGAAATTGTATGACAGTACGACACGTAGTTTATGAGATATGAGGACGTAAAGAGTAACGTTTATGGAAAACCGCCCCATCAAGCATCACGTTTTAATCTATTACTTCTTTACTACTAACCGTATTCGCAACAGATTTTACCGACGTACAACACTTATACAAATCAATATATTCCTGCAAAATTATACATTTGTACAACACATCTGAACGAATAATAAATCTATAAATGTAAGCCTGCCGCTGTCGCTTCAATCACTGCACGAATTTTCATGCGGTTTTCACAGGTAACATATGCGGAGATAGGCATGATTTCATCAAAATAGAATCACAAAAAAAGAGATATCGTAATTTTAAGTGTTTCTAGTGACCGCCGTGTCTGTCTTTTCATCCATTAAAAACCACTTATCTCCAAACTACTTCACGAATTCGCATATGCCGGCCGCGGTGGCCGAGGAGACTGAGGCGCTCCAGTCACGGTCGGCACGGTCACTACGGTCGGAGGTTCGAATCCCCCCTCGGGCATGGATATTTGTGCCGTCTTTAGTATAAGGTAGTTGATAAGTAGTTTGTAAGTTTAGGGACTGATGACCCCGTAGTTACGTCCCATAAGCTTAACAAACATTTTTTTTTTAATTCGCATGGGGTTTTCACAGGGAACTTCAGCCTACTTAGTTTCATAAAAATCGGATCACTGTAAAAAATATCACAATTTAACGTTTTTTAAACTATAACCGCCCTGTCTATCTTTCTCTTTCATCACGTTAATCTCCATAACTAATTGTCAAATTTTTAGAAGTTTTTCACAGGTAACATGAGTGTCGTGCAGTTACATAAACGCTCATTTTACAAAATCTGATCAGAACAAGTAAGATAACACAATTTAAACATTTTTCTGAAAGCAATCGCATGTGTCTATTTGTAGAGAGTAATTTCCAAAAGTATTACACGAACATTCGTAGGGCTTCACACGTAAGTTTAGAATAGCTTGAAGCATAATGTAGGCTTCTTTTCATCAAAATCGAATCAGAAAAAAAAGATAACGTACTTCAAAGTTTTATGTGCACACTATGCTTATAAGCATGGTGTAATACGGCAAATATCTAAAAGTACTAAACGAACATTCATGGGGTATCACAGATAAATTGATAATAGCCCGGGTCAACGTATAGGCTTCATTTCATCAAAATGAAATCAGGAAAATAAAAGATATCGTAATTTGAAGTTTTAGGTGTATTTCATCCTAGGAAAGTACGGCGTAATGCAGCAAAGAACCAAGAGATGCACTGTTACTTTCGAAGTGCACCAGAAAACTAATGGATAGGATTCAAAGCATTGAATATAAAACTGATACAATTATATACTGATAGTCTATTGTCAAGAGATATGAATGGTCATGAAATAAATGTTTAAAATCGCGAATATCACTGATGTATGATGTTAGCTACATCATATTCAGGAATATATGCCTATTTGTAACACGTTTCGCAAACATATTACAAAAAACGAAAAAAAAAACACACACAAAAACCTACTGACACATTTTCATGCGGTTTTCGCAGGAAACTTGAACTAAAATTGCGGCAACATACGGGCCTGATTTCATCAAAGTCAGATCACGGAAAAAAGATACATCGTAACCTTAAATTTTTCAGTAACTGTCTGTTCATCTATTAGAAACACCTAATCTCCTAAAATACTTCACAAATTTGCATGGAGCAATTTCGTTTCATAAAAGTGAGATCACGGGAAAATATTTAGATGTTGGCTATGCTTGAAGTATGGATGGCATATTACAGCAAACAAGCGATAGAGGTACTGTAGTGCACCAAAGAACTAATAGACGCCGCTGCTGTGAAATAAGTATGGATTAGTACTCCAAGGAAGCGAAGTCTTTGATAGAATTAAGCAATCTTATCTCTGCGAATACTAACAAACATTGAACATAGTGTTACTGATTTAGCTTTGTGTACTAAATACTTAACGACATTTCTTTGCTTCTTTTGGCATGTTTCATTTTGTATCAAAAACTTTATGAAAATACATCGTTTCGAGGGATGACTTTTACTTACATTTGACATCTTGGCTAGGACAACTCAATTTATTGACAGAGCGATCCAACAAGGATTTTTACTGACTGTGGTGTGGAACCCCAAAAAGCCATGATACGCACATGCCCTTCTTTAACAACAGTTGCAAAGCACGGGCATATAAGCTATTGGTTTATAAACACAAGGAAGAGTAGGGGCCCTATAATGCTTTCCCGGGGAACGCCAGATGTCACTTCTGTTCTACTCAATGACTTACCGTCAGTTACGACGTACTGTGTTCTTTCTGACGGGAAATTGCGAATCCAGTCGCACAGCTATGGCGATATTCCATAAGCACACAATTTGATTAGAAGACGCTTGCGGGGTACAGTGTCAAGAGCCATCCGGAAATCTCGAAATCGGAATCTATTCGAAGCCCAGTGAAGCATCGCTCAACATGCGGACGTGCTGTAGCAGATTGTAGCAGCAGTCGGGTGAGACAGGAGTGTACAGGCCGGTGCCGATCAGTAATGTTTTCGTATGCTTCGCCGTCTGCCGCACCTGTCCAGCAGACCACAGTTAGGCGACTCCTGGATTAAATTTGGTGATATACATCTCAGTAAATTAGCTTACTACGCCTATTTTCATTCACTGCTTTCATATGGGATCATATTCTGGGGCAATTCAACATTGAGTAAAAAAAGTATTCATTGCACAGAAGCGTGTAATCAGAATAATTGCTGGAGCCTACCCAAGAGCATCCTGCAGACATTTATTTATGGATCTAGGGATACTCACTGTAGCTTCACAATATATATATATTCACTCAAGAAATTTGTTATTAACAATCCGACCCAATTCAAAAGTAATAGCAGTGTGCATAGCTACAACACTAGGAGAAAGGATGATATTCACTATTGAAGGTTAAATCTAACTTTGGCTCAGAAAGGGGTGAATTATGCTGTCACAAAAATCTTTGGTCACTTACCAAGTAGCATCAAAAGTCTGACAGATAGCCACCTAGTATTTAAAAAGAATTTAAAGGAATTTCTGAATATAGCAACTCCTCCTATAATGTAGATGATTTTTTAGATAAATCTTAAAAATCCGTAAAATATTGATTGTCAAGTATAGACAACATTTACTAAACTGACACGTTTCACATCATTACGAAATGTCGTATATATGATCAATGGAACAAGTATTAATCTAATCTAATCTACAACAAAGCGTAAAGCAACTTTAAACAGAATAATCGTTCAGCAATTTGTCCCATGTTAAAAAATGTCAGTTTAGCAATTGAATCTGATTTGGCAAGACAACTGGACTTTGATGATTATTTCAAACATTAGTTAAAAGGAAAGCTCTCAAAACGTCTATCACAGTGATTCATACACATGGGTTGTATTTTACCCGTTGCATGGTACATTGCGGTTTACGCGTGAGTCCGCTGATGATTACAAACATAATTACTCTTCAAATCACTTTTATGTGTATGGAAGTGGGTTTGTCGACTCGCTTTCTGTACCGTCCCATTAATTAATAACAAGCGGGAAGAAGGAACACCTAAATCTCTCCGTTTTAGATCTGATTTCTCTTATTTTATTATGATAATCACGTCTCCCTACCTAGGTGGGAGCCAACAAAATATATTCGTATTCGGGTAGTGAAAATTGAAGAAAAAAAATTTCGCAAATAGATCTCTCCGCAACGAATAACACCTATCTTGCATCATATCCCCTATATCGCGATGATACAAAACGAGCTGCCATTTTCTGAATTTTCTCTAGATCGTCTGTCAGTCCCATCTGGTGGGGATTCCAAAATAGGACGCCCAAGTGTAGTGCAGGCAGTTTATTTAGTAGAACTGTTTCACAAGTATTCTCCTAATGAAACGTAACCTTTGGTCCGCCTTCCCTGCAGTATTTTTCTGTGTTCTTTCCGATTAAAATTGTTGGTAATTGTAATTCGTAGATATTAAGATGAATTTAAGTCCTGCAGATTTGATTGATTTATCGTGTAGATACAGTTTAACGGATTTCTTTTAGTGCTCACATGGATGACTTCACATTTTTATTTAGGGCTAGTTACCAATTTTTGCACCATGCAGATCTTATTTAAATCGTTTTGAAGTTGCTTTTGATTTTCTGGTAATTTTACTGACCGATAAATGACAGCATCATCCCCGAACAGTCTAAGAGCTGATCAGAATGTCTCCTAAATCTGGGCCCTATAACACTTCCCTGGGGAACTCCAGATAATACTTCTGTTGTACTCCATGATTTTCCGTCAGTTACTTCATACTGTGTCTTTTCTGACAGTAAATTGTGAATCCAATCGCGCAACTATGGCGATATCCCATAAGCACACAATTTGATTAGCCGCTTGTGAAGTACTGTTTCAAAAGCCTTCCGGAAATCTAGAAATATGGAATCAATTTGAGATACCTTGTTGATAGCACTCATCACTTCATGTGAGTAAAGAGCTAGATGTGTTTTACAGAAACGATGCTTTGAATAAAGTATATGTTTTAATGCGATGTTTGACTAAAACGTGTGATCAGCATGGGAAACGAGCAAGGATGGAGCATTTCATATTGTAGCGTATTGACAAACATCCGACAATGTACCAATAATTGAAAGTAATATGAAAGGAAGTAAAATCAGTTTATAAAATTAAAAGGGCTGAAAGTGACACAAGTCAAAAATAATAAATGTGAGGTCCCTTGAGAAATTTTTATCAAGTGCCCCAATGTACTGGAAAATCTCTGTATCTGTACGAGCCTCTGGTTCCAGCGTGCAAATCTGAGAGACTACGATCACACCATCGTTTCCACCTTCGCAAAAATAATGAACACTTAAACCATAATTACGTTTATAACACTTTATTATTCTCAGTTATACAATGTTTTGGCAGCCGCAATTACTGTCTTGCAATCATGAGGAGCCTCAAAACCATCATTCAGTTCGCAGGAAACTTGTTTTTACAAATCTCTATTCGCATTTCTATATTCAAACGTGTCCAAACCTTTGTTCCTCAAAACTGGTTGTGCTGCCACTAGAAAAATAAGTATATCATCAGTTATCTATTAGTCAATTCATTGCAAATGTATGCATGTATGAATGTATGCAGTGGTGGATTTACCAGTAGGCTAGAGCTAAGGCACCAGATTTTAGGAGCGGCAAATTCGGAGCCAAAGTTTTTAAACACTAAGTAAGTGTAATAAACGAAATTTAATTATGTGTATCGACTGCACATTAGTCTGTAAGAAGGTATACCTTACTCCCACATTAACAGTGGTATTTGACTGTGATTTGATTAGCTCAGAAAAATATACAGAAACTATTTGTTGTACAATCGTATCCAAATAGCTGGGTTCTAAAAATAATGTGAGAAGTGACACTTCGGTTCCCTAATTCACATACTAATTAATAAGTATAATAAGCACGATAGTTTACAAAACATTATAATTAGTATGACTGTGAAATAGGGTATCTTAACTTTAAAGGTTACTAGGGGAGGCAAAATTTCAAACGTATGCTGGCAGCAAATGTAAAAATCCGCCTCAAACAGGCAAATGGCCATTTCTGTGCAGATATAGCAAGCTGTTAGATTCTTTGTGGGAATACAGATAAAGCTGCGAGAAAATGGAATAGTTCATGATTTGGGCAGGACTAGAAACGTATCTGGATACACAATCGCTCAGAGGCCTCCGTAATAAAGCAAACAGAGTGAAGATCTCAAAAACAACGTAGAAAAGACACAATCTATCCGAGGATATATATATATATATATATATATATATATAGCCACTGAATTCCATTAAAGGCCCTTAAACAGACAAAAATCTGAAATACTTGTAATTTATTGTATACAGAACTCACTGCCGAATCAATATTTTGTATTTTAGTCCTATATGGAATGAAAAAGCTGGTAGAATCTGACCTCGGGGAAGGTCAGTTTGGATTTATGAGAAATGTAGGAACACGGGAGGCAATACTCACATTACGGCTTATCTTAGAAGATAGGCTAAGGAAAGGAAAACCTACGATTTTAGCGTTTGTCGATTTGGAGAAAGCTTTTGACAGTGTCGACTGGAATACACTCTCTCAAATTCTGAAGGTAACAGGGGTAAAATATAGGGAGCGAAGAGTTATAGTCAACCTATACAAAAACCAGACAGCGGTTATTAGGAGTCGAAGGGCAAGAAAGGGACGCAGAGGTTGGGAAGAGAGTAAACAGGGATGTAGCCTTTCCCCAATGTTGTTCAATCTGTACATTGAGCAGGCAGTGAAGGAATGGAAGGAGAAATTTGGAGAGCGCATTAAAGTACAGGGAGAAGAAATAAAAACATGCGGTTTGCCGATGACATAGTAATTCTGTCAGAGACCGCAAAAGATCTGGAAGAGAACTGAATGGGATGGACAGTATCTTGAAAGGAAGATATGAGATGAACATTAACTAGAGTAAAACGAAGGTAATGGAATGCAATGTCAGAAAATCAGGCGATGTTGAAGGAATTAGATTAGGTAATGAGACAATAAAAGTAGTAGATGAATATCATTTGGGTAGCAAGATAACTTCTGATGGCCGAAGTAAAAAAGTTATAAAATGAAGAATGGCTATGGGAAGAAAAGCGTTTCTAAAGAAGCGAAACTTATTAACATCCAATATTTGTCTGGAGTGTAGTATTGTATGGGAGTGAAACGTGGACGATAAGGAGTTCAGATAAAAAGATGATAGAAGCTTTTGAAATGTGGTGCTACAGACGAATGATGAAAATTAGATGGGTAGATCACGTAACTAATGAGGAGGTGCTTAACCGAATCTGGGAGAAAAGGAGTTTTTGGCATATCCTGACTAAGAGAAGGGATAGATTGGTTGGACACATTCTGAGACATCAAGGAATTGTCAACTTAGCATTAGAAGCAAGCGTGTGGAGTAAAAATCGTAGAGGGAGACCGAGGAACGAATATAGTAAGCAGATCCAAAAGGATGTAGGTTGCCGAACGTATTCTCAGATGAAGAGACTTGCACAGGACAGGGTAGCGTGGAGAACTGCATCAAACCAGTCTGCGGGCTGAAGACCCAACAACAACAGTCCTATATGCGCTACGTCGACTGTATGGCGAGAGGGCACAACGAGAACTGTGTAGGGATGACAGCCGGTAAAAACCGGCGCGAGTGCAAGCTGTCATTTGAGAACGTGCGCCACTGTTTCGCCGGCACCTGCCCGGCGCCGGCGGTCTGCAGTGGCAGCGGCCGGCTGTTGACCGGCTTTTTTCCGGTGCCGGTCCGTGGTCGGCCGTGTGCAAGCTGCAACGCCCTCCATTGGTTCACTGCTGGAATGCGGACGGCCGATATTTTTCCGGTGTGTGTGTGTGTGTGTGTGTGTGACCAGCCGTAGTGTTGCACGATCATGACGAACCAGTACAGGAAATCAACACTGAAATTTGCATTCCGGATCGACTTTGCTAGATGAAGAGCGCTTGAAGTCGAGCGGGATTCGTTGGAAGACGCTAAGATCCCGGTTTCCGATATTGTCGGCATCCACTTTTCGATCCTGAGTAATACGGTCTTCGTAAAACTTATTAACGACGCCACTTGTGACAAAGTTCTTCGTGAAATGAACCCCCGACTCCGATTCTGCCATCCAGACGGAAATGGTGGCAACGTTGAAGTTGACCACGCTGGACTGGGACTGCGGACCATACGAACATTCGAAATACTGTCGGCAGACGTCGTGGAGGCGCCCCGCCCTTACGGCACGGTACACGAAAACGTTGCAGAAAATTGGACCCAATTCAAGAACTACCCAGTGCTAATCGGAGTACGCCAAGTGCATATTGAACTTTGCCGGCATGTGCCATCATACCTAGTGATCGGAGGATGCCAACCGTAATCCGTTATGACTGCCAACCTAAAACATGTTCTGGTTGCGGCGCGGAAGGTCACCTACGTCCTGAATGCCTGCAGCGCAGGATCACGCATCTGCCACCGAAAGCCGCGGCGGAGCGACCGAGCGCATTGAGGCGCCATGTTCCTATGCGCGAGGCCGTTCCCCGTCGGGGGTTCGAATCCGTCCTCGGGCACGGATGTTTGTGCTGTCTTTAGTGTAAGTTAGCTCATAAGTAGTTTTTAAGTTTAGCGACTGATGACCCCGCAGTTAAGTCCCATTAGCTTTACAAACATTTCAACATTTGCCAGCGAAAGATTTGGAACCTACGTCAATACCGACGATCCTTTCCATCTGTCCAGACACAGTCAACCAACGTTACGGAACCGGAACAACTGCCTGTGGCCACCAGTGAGGTAGATTACTCAGGCTTGCCTGCGACAGAAATATCTACAACGGCATCGATGCCACTGAATACAGAAGACCTCACCAACAGCAGGGTGGAAATCTAATCCCTTATCATACCCATCGCAGCATTTGTACCAGCGAGACGTGATTCGGTGCCACGGAAGTACGTATACAAAAGCAGCGTTCGCCGAAACGCTGAAAGCGCCGCCGTAAGAACATGTATGATCAAGGCAGCTCCCACTCGCAGGAGGGGAAAGAACCGATGCTGCAGGATATTAACGACGAGACTGACGCCATTGTCACTGACCATGTTCCTGAGGAACGGACGGTGGGACATGAGGTAGCCTGTCAATTGTCTTCCGCAATGAACGTTGATCAACTGGAAGGTTCCAGTGCTGGCTGTGAAGCCGTGCGAACTCTCGCTATGAACCAACACGATCTTACGGAACATACTTCTGTGTCCACATCGAGGGGGAGGAAGTCATAATCGAGCACGACCCGAAACTGGGGCCATGCGAGGTCCCACTGAACCATTCAGTTTAATCAGGACGAATAAATTTGCGGCTGGTGGGGGTGCCGTCACTAATGACGACCGTCCCTATCATCCATCACCACGGATATCTCCGCCCAACCATCGCGTAGCCAGGCCTTCGCTTGGCTACGATGAACATTACAACCATCCGATCCCCAGCCAAGATACCACTTCTGAAAGACACAATAAGAGCCGCGGACGTTAATTTCGCATTTCTGCAGGAAGTAAGAGCGAAAGCACTACCGGACTTTTATGGTTATGTAACCTACGTGACACATGGTGATAGCGGCGTGGCGATTTTAGTGCGTCACCGATATCACGTACCTCCCCTCTGCTCGAGGAACAGCGGTGACGGCACTTGGACACCCGATTCATCCGTGTTTATGCACCGTCGGGCAACTCCCGCAGGCGCGACAGAACCAGATTCTACTTTACAGAGGTCGCCCCACTCTTCTTCGGGCGCCACGACCACATTATCTTAGCCGGCGACTTTAATTGCGTACTTTAACGTAAACATCAACTCCCAAACTATACCCCCTGCCCAGAGTTGCTTACGGTAATTCAAGATCTTCAGTTGTGCGATACACGGGAAAAGATTCACAGCGACAGACCTGGATATAAATTTCTTACCAGTCATTCAGCGAACTGCCTGGATCGTATACATGTGTCACAAGGTCTTATACGTAGAGTGGTGGACGCCGAACGATTGCCACAGGCGCACTCGGACCATAGCGCCTATATCTGGATGGTATGTCTTCATCCCCAAGATATCTGGCGTAATAACGGCTTATGGAAATTGGTCTCACATCAACAAGACCCAGACTGCAGGTAGAGGGTAACCACAACGTGGGCCAACTGGGTACAGCGCCATTCCCGATATTCCACTATGTTGAAGTGGCGGTTGTTCTGCGCTATACCGGCTATTTGTAGGACTCTAATGCAGTACAATGAAGAAAAGAAGAGACTGCTAACGGGAAGTGCCAATCCATGCAGCCACAAACGGTACGAAATTGCAGACACATTACATGGCGATGTTGGAGAAACGAGGCATGCAACGATCGAGGAAAATCCCATACCACCCTTATCCGAAGAAAGGTGCTTAATTTTCAAGATTTTTCTGCTCCTTTTTTCCAATAAAAATGCATGTCTGATAAAGAAAAGTTATTTTGTTATCATTCCTTAATATCATTACTATCGTTTCTTTTATTTGTCATGTGGCCTCATTTCTAGATCATAAAAAAAGTGGTACATCAGATCAATCGTAACTGCTCAATATTTCGAGAAGACGTGCTGTGACGGTTTGGTAGCCTCCATAGTGCAGCAGAAAATGAGGTCTCTAGGAATTATGTTGCTTCTTTTCTTCTGTTTTCATCCCCATTCTAGGCCGTTATCTACATTTCATTAATTTCCTTTCAATAGAAGCACGTAATGGATACGACGGTTTTACTTGGTTAATATTTTAAATAAAAAAAAATAAAAGAAAGTAAGAAGAATAAAAATAAAGTTGCAAAATATCCTTTACAACCCAAAGACCACCTCACAAAAATAAAAATAAAATACAAAATAAATAAATAAAGCGTTCTAAGGCGCTTCGTTGCGCAGCTCGAAGTTGCTCGCCGTCGGAGGTTCTAGTTCTCACTGGGGCATGGGGATGTGTGTTGTCCTGAGATTGTTATTCTAGCGACAGTTTGGTCTAATAGTTTTACAAACATTTAACATTCTTATAAGGGCGAGTTGCATATACAGATCCGTTTTCGAATATAGCACGATATAAAATTAACACACATGCCTACCTATATCGGTAAGGCTGTATTAGTACAAATTATATCGCAATCAAACGTATAAATCGAATGCTGCCCCTGAGAAAAATCACTTAGCTTCGTTTTTGTCTTGCATTCTTCTAAATTTACTGCAAATTGCATATTACATTTCTTCACACACATTCCATATAGTGGGTAATCTTGATTCATATTGCTAGGATCCGATGACAAAAGTAATTTGGTCACGATATAACCAATACCAAACCATATTGCATGTTTAACAATACAACAATATAATTTTAAATAGCACGGCTGGGGTAAGCTGAGTCTCCTTTAATCGAATCTTGCAATTCTTCATTTTTAATCTCTTCCCTAGCGTACCTTAAAATTTATTCAGAATCACTCTGAGTATCCATAATGGATTAATAATTAACCCTGTCACTGCTAAGGACTTGTATATGCGGCAACAGTCGACAGTACTGTGAGTATCTCTATACTTATAAGACGCATTTGTTGCCTGTCTGTTCTCTCATAACTCAAGATCCAGACAACCAAATAACGTGAAATTTGGTACACAAATACAAAATTACACGGGGAAGGTTCTTAAACAGATTTCGTTCCATTTTTTTTAACCCAACTGGAAAATTTGAGAAAAAGTGAAAGTGCGTTTTCAATGTGCGTGTTTAAATCTACATCTTTGCACTGATCTTGATGAAATTTTGCACAATTGACCTTCAAAACAAGAGGACGGGCACTGTCTACATAAATTTTCGTTCAGTGCATGTGGAGGGTACTTATGGATTTCGCCAAAATCCACAGTTTTGCTCCGATCTTGATGAAATTTTGTACACTTGACTTTGAAAACAAGATGAAGGTTACTGTCTATATAAAATTTCGTTCGGTGCATGGGGGCAGTTCTTTACTTACAGACTTCGATTGCAATCTCTATACATATAAGAAGCATTTGTTGGAAAACCTTATTTTAAACCCGGGCAAAGCCGGGTATTTGCAGCTGGTGTCAGATATATGCCTTTCGCTGTTTTGTCACAACGTACATGCACAAGCTGAACTATCGCCTCTCACGTGTTAGTGTCACACTTGAAACGATTATAATCCCGGCGGATGAATTCGCGCGACAAAAATCGGTGGCATCTGCTGCTGTGTTACAACTAGCCACGAGAGACACCATGTATGATGAGCTGTAATTTAAAACTTAAATATTTAGATGTACTAGCATTATATGTAGTTCGTAGTCGCAGAAAGCGTAACCGCCAACTAAAATGGTGCCGCATGGCAGCCGTTGGTGATGGTTGTATGACTGTGTTGTGTGCCTGTGTGATTCAGTGGCGTAGCTATCATAGGGCTAGGCGTGGCAGTGCCCCGGGGCCCCCGAGCTCCAGGGGCCCCTCAGCCTACGTGAGCGACGATCGAAAAAAGTTACAGTAGAGAGTCGAATTTTTTTTATTTTTTTTTATACCCTCCCAGACGGTGCGGGAATGGTCAGGCATTGTCGTTCTTTGGGCGCCTGCAAAACGAAAAGCGAGAATGCGAGCCCCAACTCTGTCTACCCCATTACGTCGTAAAAGGAAATTACAAGGTGTTTTACCAAGTTATACCGACCCTTCCACAGTGCACCTCATAAATCACAGATGACGTACTGCGCAGACAGACTTGGAGAGTGCGCATTTTCCACAAAATGCGTTGCGCCAGGAAACAGGCATGTTTTTTCCCCCACAAATACCTTAATACTGAAAGGAATACCGAACAGGATCTACATATATTTCTACACATTACCTTGCAATGGTAGGCGGGAAATGGATTCGGCATTCTGTGATTTTTTTTCTGGAAACGGCGCCTTCCCATACCATAAAAACTATTCGCTCTTCAATTTACGTTCATACTAATACTATACCCTCCGCCACATTCTGCTCAGTTCTTGTATGTGAAAAACAAACAAATGCATTGTGGTGAGAATTCAGCACTTGACGCAATATTTTAAGGTACGTTTCTACCCGCAGACTATTTGTTTATTCTGCCATTTAAAGGTTTAATTACATTCACGGATCAGAAGTTTCATGTAATAATTACTTTGACTCAATAGTGAATTGTGCATCAAGAGGCTGCCATCTACCCTACTGTCACGATAATAAGCGAAGATATCGACTTAGTTATTTTACTTATTACTTTTTCTCGGCAAGTCACTAAACATATACTTCAAGAAGCCTGGTAGGGGCACGGCTCAATCCAAAGTAGGGTTACCAGACGTCCTCTTTTACCCGGACATGTCCTCATTTTTGGACCCTAAAGATGGTCCGGCCGGGTTTTTAACAAAATGGGGAAATGTCCTCTTTTTTGCATTGTGCAACTGCTTCAAGTTGAAAGTGTGTAAATACAACTCTCTGAACTGTCACAATGACTAACTCTATAGAATTTAACTTTTCTTGAAACAATGTGATTTTTTTTTATTATTTTTTTTATTTTTATTTTTTTATTTTTTTAAATTTGACGTTTCTGTGCCGTCGCTGCTCTGAGGTCAAGCTGCTTCGGAACAATTGAAATAAATGGCGTGGAAATTGTCGCGGAATACGAGCTTTGAGGCGTCCAATTAAAAACATACGTCTGCAACAATGCAAGACAGCGCAATACACATAGTATAATATGACCCAAATATAAGACGTTCAGTATGTCGTGATGGGACTCGGCAGTTCTGTGTGTTGTCTGATAACCACACTTATGACTTCAAGATCGAAAGCTAGTGCAGTGTTCGTTATACAAGTTAAAACCTTGTTCAAAACTTCATACAAATAAGGTCACATGCCACAGTAACCATTGCCGTTTCACCATTCGCCTATTTAGGACCAAAGAGACGTAACTACATAAACAGTGTATTGAAAAAATCGATGTAAAGCTTTTGTCCTAATAACTGAGTAGTTTTTTAATAATTAATTGCGGTAAATAAAGCTAGATGCTAATCATGTATAGTCACGTCGGCCCGATCCTAAATGGGAGCATAGCTACAACAAGGAACGCTTAGATAATTTTTACTGTTACTTTATTCGTGACGATTTTACAGTAAACAGTACTATGGTTTCCGTAAATGTTGCATCGCAAAAAAAAATCAGGTGAAAACGGGAGTGATCGGCAAGGTATCTTATAAGTATGGAAAAAAATTTCAGCGCGTAAGACGATAATTACAAATGGTGAAGTGATGAAATATTAGGGTTACACTGCTATCTATGTAGTCCTGTAAATCGTTCTACGGGTCTCAATATTTCATGCTTCTTAATTTGTAAGAAGATGGACAAATTGCGTGAGATGTATTACAAACAAGACGCTTATAATACAGTCACTAGTACTAGAGAGAGAGAGAGAGAAAGAGAGAGAGAGAGAGAGAGAGAGAGAGAGAGAAAAGGTTCTTTCATTAATCTAGAAATGTCCCCTTTTCTGAAGACGGACATCTGGTAACCCTAATCCAAAGTGTTTCCTCAAACAAAATCCGGCAACTTATTTTTGATGAAACCGTCCTACACGAATATTTTCCCTATTTTCCTTCTTTGACTGGGCTGTCAACAGCACAGTAGTTTAGCGAGAGTGAGTCGCCGGCACTGACAAAAGTCCGCCTGCTGTCACCGCTGATAAAAAAAAAAAAACCATGGCGCATTTTCATCTGTATGTCCTACCCAGGTCCAACTCTATCTCTATCCCTTTGAAAAATTTCATGCAAATCACCTAGTAATTTTTGCGTGGAAAAATTAACAAACAAACAAACTTTCACAATTATATTAGAGAGTATGATTAAATATTATCTGCTGCGTGACACGTAATAATTTACTTAGTAGTATTTCGGTTTGCCTTATTATGTCTTCCAGTGGGCGGTGAGGAGCTGATGATGAAGTAGTTTTGCATCTGTACAGTATTAGTGTAAAGAGGGCCCCAGTGTCATTTTTGCCCCGGGGCCCTTGGTGACATAGCTACGCCACCGGTGTGATTGCCTGAGTGTTTGTTTCTATTGTCTGAAGAAGGCCATTGCCGATAGCTGAAAGTCTTGTATGTGTGTGTCTTTTGTATTGGCCTGTCGCAGCTCGTCGCCACGTCTTTGCGGTGAGTTGTAAACTGTCCTTACTATATTATTAACATTAATTAATATTAACTTGGCTGCAAGTATCATAAAAACATTTTGCCTGTTACATAACTTTGTGCGGAGAGCTTGATGGCTATTGGTTGGAACATATTTTAACCTGCTCTCTGTAATCTATGTGAAACGTATGACTTCGAGGTTGTAACCGTGGTTGTAATATTAGAGATACGTTTTGCGACTACTTGTGCTCTCAGGAAGGATCAGTTCATTGGCAAAATGCAAACATTGTCAGCAAAGATAATTATATCTCTGCAGATGAGGATCTCATTGTTGTCGTAACCTATACTTACTTTTAATAATAGCTGACACATTTCATGTTCAAATTGTCATACTATTTGCTTCATGGCTTAAATACTACTAGTACGAATACTTCACAGGAATACTGTTCTTGTAGTTTCCTTTTTAACTTTTACTCCTCATTAATATACCTTATTTCATAAAACCCTTAACCTCATAACTCTTATTTTATTTTTACTTCAGGTACAATTGGATTAAGGTATAAGAAAAATGTGTACCAATTAAGAGCAATTACTTTTCTGAGTTTTTTAAAAATATTGAAAACAGTTTCCAAATACCCCTAAATATTACTATACAAAACGTGAAAAGTTGCAATACAATTAAATTATTTTGGCGCAATAGGTTTGAATGCGTGTCAAACTATTTAAGGAAGGAGGCAAGCTAAAAATTACTTTTTTACTAGTTGCCTAAAGGGACAGTTACATCTATTGTCATGAAACTTTGCAACAGCCTTATAAGTAAGTATATATATCATCTTACTTATTGAATTTTGTGCGTCTAGTGATAACGAGTTCCACGTCTCAGTTCCAATAACATCTTTACACACCTTCTTCCATGCTTCTGATTTCAACAGACGATCTTTATAATCTCGCGATTTTATGTTGTAGAGACAGGGATGTTTTTCCACCTCAATTAATATCGGTTCACTGTCCAAATGATCCACTGGAATGACATTTTCAGAGTTTCCGGACTTTGTCACACACAGACGAAACAGAACTGAGTAAAATGCCTCGTGGCTGCAGCGCGACTGCCGATAAAAACAGCCCAGTGTGGAAGGGGTGCCGACGGTTATTGCCGCGCCAGAAATGGGCCCAGGCAGCACCCCCTGGCGGCAAATACTTCTACTTTATATGGGTATCTTTCAGCGGCCAACCAGACTATCATCAAACAAATCGTGACAATCCCTATTAAAACAACTTCCAAATAAAATAAACTACAATAAAATCGGCTCATTCATTTGGGAGTTCTGAAACTTCAGATAGTGAAAGTTATTACAGCCTCTTTTTAGTTTGCGGCTATAAACTGCAAAAATAAGTTACAGACAAAAGAAATGAATCATTTAAGAAAGGAAGTAGTTCATGAGAGAGGTATATCACATTTCTTTGCGAATTTTCCGACGTCCGGATCCCTTTATAGTCTAACTAGCTGCTACCCGCGGTTCAATAGTCAGACATTAAAGTGCCAAGAAAGGACATAAATAACTACATGACTGTTTGCGACCTTGTTAGCACGGAATATATCATTGTCTTGGAACGGACGGAGAGCCAAAAATCTATTGCAATACGTCCCTCTGTAAACAACGTTTCGAGACTTCTTGTTCTCCGAGTATATGTAGAGCTGTCCGTGCGAGAAACATGGGGTGGCCAGATGAATACCTGCCAATTTTAACGTTTGTCCTTGACTCTTGTTTATAGTAATCGAGAAGGCCACTTTCAATGGGAACTGTAACCCGTTAACCTGGAATGGCAAGTTTGTTGGGATGATGGGAATTCGTGGTATTAATACAGTCTCTCTCTTGGCTCCACCGGTGATGATGGTGGCCTGCACGATATGCCTTCTCAGGTCCGTGATGCGTAACCTGGTGCCATTGCATAATCGTGATGCATCCAAGTTACGTATCAATAAAACAGGCACACCCACCTTCAGCTCCAACTTGTGGGATGGCACCCCTGACAGTAAGTAACTACAATAACAGCAATACAGTAATCGAAAACAAATGCCAAGTAAAGGAACAAAATAAACAGCAAACCTAACGGAGAAATGTAAAGAAATAAACAACAAACCTAACGGAGAAAAGTAAAGAGATAAAAAAAAAAACATCTAACGGAGAAACGAACTGTTGAGATCCTACAAATGCAAAGCGAACCAACAAAAGAACTAAATGCAAACGTTCGAATGCTATAAATAATCTAAATCACCAAAGAAACTATTATTCATTTAAATCCAAAGAAAATACAATTTTAAAGAATTACGATAACATCACAATGTTCGAACATCTATAACGTTTCATATGTTAACTGCAGCGTACCGCCTGCCATCTGTTGAGGGCATTTGCTACTACTTTCATTGCAGTTTACGTACGCTATTTATACGTGGCAGTTCGCGCTTTGTACACAAAATAGGGCTTGGTATCTAGATCCCATTCTACACAAAACGTCAATGTTTTTCTTGCCATGGTACTTAGAGCATATTTTATTTAAAGTCTTCAATTTATATACATTCATTTGTTCCAACAATTTGTTCCAACAAATGAAAATGAATGCGGCATAAACGCCAACAATGATTTCTTGTGTATGTAATTATACATCAGTTAAGCCGTTTTGGCAGTATCCAAGAATCTTTTTGTATATTCGAAAGTAAAGAAGATAGTAATAAAAAAGAAAAAAAATTTCACTTTAGCAGGACCCGAACCATTGCCCAAAATAGCAGAAGACTATTACATGACGCGTTAACCCTTTTTTTTTTTTTTTTTTTTTTTTTTTTTTTTTTTTTTTTTTTTTTTTTTTGTTCTATGGGTTGTTCCGTGCATTGCGGACGTTGATCCTGTTTGTTCGTTTTCGTTCGTTGTGTTCTTGGCTCAGCTTTTTTGTTACAGAGGGCGTTCAGCCCTCTGACCGGGCGCGCTGAGCCACGGCGCCCGGCAACCCTCGCCGCTAAACATGACACACACTACAATATACTTCTGCTGTTGTATTAGAAGCTTCTTACAATAGTTACGTATTTCTATGGATATATTTCAAATAAATAACTTGTAATAAACATTTTGAAAAGTAGCCTATGTCCTAATCCAAGACATAAGAAATCTCTATATGAAAATTCAACTAAATCAGTGCTGTAGTTTTAGCGTGATGCGGTAACAAACATACAAACTTTCGCATTTATAATATGTATAGGATGCTGTGGCGAAGCGCACTGCGAGAACCGGCACAGGACTCTGTGCGTGACGTCACTGAGCGGGCGCGCAGGCTTTCTTATATAGGGGATGTTGGCCCAGGCCCTATCGTCAGCGACAGTCGTGCGCGGAAACTCCACGCAGCGACAATTACAGCCCAGTGTGGTATCCTCCGTTTGCTACAGTTAGTTCTATATCTGGCGCGACAAAAATAGTTGCCCTTCAGCGGAGAAAATCGCCTAGTGTGGCATTAGCCTTACGGCGAATATTTCAGCCGCGAATATTATCGAGAGGATAAAACTGCCTAGTGTGGCATTAGCCTTAGTTCTGCTTAAAGCTTCAGAATACAGCTCACGGATTGCAGGAGACATTACTTTTACTTACCTTTCACGGGTTTTGTTGGCATTACCGGTTACCAAGAAAGTAAAAGGAATTTCGATCTAGACTGCCTTGTTACATGACTTTAGAATATATATTACTAGTTTATATGCCCGTGCTTCGCAACGGTTGTTGGTGAGCCTGTATAATGGCTTTTTAGGGTTCCGGACCGCAGTCAGTAAAAACAGAATCCTTGTTGGATCGCCCTGTCAATAAACTCAGTTGTCCTAGCCAAGATATCAAATGTAAGTAAAAGTCATTGTCCGAAACGATGTAACTTCATAAAGTTTTTGATACAAAAAGTGAAACGTGCCAAAATAAGCGAAGAAATGTCCCTAAGTATTTAATACACAATGAGAAATCAGTAAGACTGTTCAATGTTTGTTGGTATTCGCAGACATGAGATTGCTTAATTCTGTCACCGACGTTCGCTTCCTTGATGTACTACTCCATCCTTATGCAGCAGCGGTGTTTATTATTTCTTTGGTGCACTACAGCGCCTCTATCGCATTTTTGCTTTACTACGCAATCCATACTTCGAGCATAACCTACATCTAAAACAATTTCCCCTATAAAGTTGCTCCATGCAAATCCGTGAAGTAGTTTAGGAGATTAGGTATTTCTAATAGATGAACAGACAGTTACTGAAAACACTTAAGATTGCGATGTATCTTTTTTTTTTTCCTTGATCTGATTTTTGATGAAATCATGAAAACCGCATGAAAATCGTCCTGTGGTTTTGAAGATTGAAGCGAATAGCGACAGGCCTACATTTACAGATTTATTATTAGTATAGATATGTTGTACAATTGTAAAATTTTGCAGGAATATTTTGATTTTTTGAAGTGCTGTATGCCGGTAAAATCTGTTGCGCATATGGTTAGTAGTAAAGAAGTAATATATTAAAACGTGATGCTTGATGGGGCGGTATACCATGAACGTTACTCTTTACGTCCTCATATATCATGAACTACGTGTCGTACTGTGATAAAATTTCGAACGTACATTCAGCTTTAAGTGTGTATTCTGTCTGCAAAATTTCCTGCGAGTACAATTCAAAAGGTTCAAATGTTTGTATAGTCTATGGGACTTAACTACGGCGTCATCAGTCCCTAAACTTAGAAACTACTTATGAACTACTTACGAACTAGGACAGGACAAATATCCATGCCCGAGGGGGGATTAGAACCCCCGACCGTAGTGGCCGTGCAGACCGTGACTGAAGCGCCTCAGTCCCCGCGGCCGGTGCGAGTGCAATTGGTAGTTTAGATATTATAAATTATTAACGTTATACCAAATGTCATAGTTTTGCTTCATAAGCAGCGAAAAAGTAGTAAGCGAGAAACTTTTTTCCTTTCATTATTTTGATGTGGTTGTCTGCGAGAAAAAGTTTATTAAAGGTTTGAAACTATGTTTAAAGTTTGTTGCAAGTCTCCAAGTACTGTCATTCTCATACAGTGTATTTATAAAGTCTAGTCGCATTATGTAGTAGTTTTTTGCGATTCCTATTGTTCATGACGTTATATCTCCTGAACCATATGTCGTACGTGGCTCGTACTCCTACAGCAGTTTTTACCTCAGGTGCGAAATATGTGTACCACATTTGGGTAAAATCGGTCCAGTGGTTTAGAAGAAAACGTGCAGCATTGTCGTTTGACGAAGCAGTTTTTCGCGCATTTCATTGTTTATGACGTCATATCTCGTTACGTATGTGTCGTAGGTGATTCTTACCCCGACAGCGATTGTTGCCTGATATTAAGGAACATGTTTACCAAGTTTGGTTGATATCGGTCCAGTAGTTTAGCAGGAGATGTGGAACATACGTACATACAGACACACATACAGCCTATTTTATAAGATGTAAGATTCTGTTGCTCTCCTTATTACCTACAGATGCCTTACTGCTATGTGCCCTTATGTATCAATCGAAAAATTATCACGAATTTGCGATTTATAATATCCTGAGAAGTACGTGATTGCGTATGAGTTCTAAAGAAACCTTCACATCAAATACACATTGATATTCATCAGAGGTTTACGATGAACATTTTAACGAGGTATATAGTCAATCTGAACCCAAGTGAAAGATTTTCGAAATAGCTAGCCTGTCCAATTCCAAATTATCTCCTCCATCAAATACCACCACCTGCATTATCTAGGAGAAAAAATGAAAACTAGACTCCAGATTTATCAGGTGTGGCGTGAAATTAAAGGAGTGCAATCTTACATAATTGTGCGATTAAATGCACTTACGGAAGCTGGCGTACAAATAGAAGACGAGATGCTTTCCAAACTAAAATCCTCTAAAAAAGAAATGTCACGAAAAACTGAAACATAGAGACTAAACAGCAAACTAAAGAGCCAAGAACGTAAAATTCGCATGCTGTCAGTGTGACAGAAATCTGGAATCTTTATATATAAAGCAGAGTTTCCGTGTGTTTGTGTGTAGGTATTGCATACAAATCTACAATTTTGTTCCAGTCTTAATGAAAGTTTGCGCACATGACCTCCAAACCAAGAGGACGCTCGCTTTTACTATATGGATCACATACAACATAAAGTTCACGAGAAATGACGACATAAACAATGAGATGCTAGAAAAACTGCTGCATCACGCAGCAATGTTGCACATTTCCTCATAAACCATTGGGCCAATTTCAACAAGATTTGGTACAGCTCTTACAATTTCTGTAAGGGTAAGAACCACATATGATACATTTGTTCTGGAGATACAGCACCATAAACAGTAGGAGTTTTATAAAACTACCACATAATGCGGCAAGAATTTATTCATAACTGTATGAGAATGAGAGTACGTAACGACTTGCAACAAACTTTAATTATAATTTCAAACCATTTTCTCTCTGACAACCACAGAAAAATCATGAACGGAAAAAAAGTTTCTCGCTTACTACTTTTATTTTAGTAGTATTTCTTCTTTTTTGCTTCATCTGGTGTTAATTTAGGACCATTTTAATCTCTGAAAGGAGGAAAGAAAATTTTTAATATACGTAAAGAAATTAACAGCCATTAATTCTAATTTCACGTTCTAGAGCTACTGGACGGGTTTTCCGACCATTGGAACCTGTTTTCCGTTGTAGTAACTAGTAAAATAATTTTCAGAGTTTTCGTCTTCTAGACATGCATATCAGATAATGACGTGCCAGTATTTTGAATACTGTGTTCACTATCACAAACACATCGGATCGTCTTCCTGGCTTCATTCTTCTGCAGATTTATTTTCCATACACTATTACCAAAATAGTCCATAATCACTTCTGCTGTCATACCATGTCTGTCGATACCAATAGGTTCACCACCCATTGTTACATCACACACCAATTCAGTGCCGGCCGCGGTGGCCGAGAGGACTAAGGCGCTCCAGTCACGGTCTGCACGGCCACTACGGTCGGGGGTTCGAATCCCCTCTCGGGCATGGATATTTGTGCCGTCCTTAGTTGATAAGTAGTTTGTAAGTTTAGGGACTGATGGATGACCCCGTAGTTAAGTCCCATAGACTCTACAAACATTTGAACATTCTTTTTTGAACCAATTCAGTACACATAAACAGGATGAAAAATGTCACGACTTACACTAACAGATTCCTTGAAGACAAGTGACTTCTAAGAGAATACAGAAACGTTAAATCAATAGTATAAACATTATCATCGTATCGTACCAAACCCACTTCATTTCTAGTTATTTAATACAACAATTAAAGCTTCCCGCCTTCAGTTTGCGATATTAAAATAACAAGCGGCATTCCATTAACATTCGGACTATTTAGAAAACGGTCACTTCACTCACATGTCAACGTGGATTTTAGTGCCTACGAATTCAATTAGCTGTTTTAAGATAATTTTTTTACTATGGTGTATTACAAAAACCAACCGCCCATCAGCGGGATGAGAGAGTCGATTTTAATTAAAGTCAAGAAATATAACGTAAAGAAAAAAAATAATACCAAAATTTTCAGTCGGGTATGCCGATCATACCTACGCTTGAGCGACCGAGCATACTCGTAGTCGGCGCCTATGGGAAAATCTTTTAAACACTGCTGAGTGGATTTTACATCTCCATGTTTCTCACATCGACAACTTTATGTTCATTGCTCGTGGGTCGGCTCACCAAAGAATTTATTCGTATGAGATCATGGACAAGTAACAAAAATATTGTTTGTAAGTATTGAATTAAATTAATGTGTGAATGTTACATATAATTTATATTTTGATTACTACCTTTCTTTGAGTGAATACTGCATTTATAATTGTGTACATTGTGCAAGACAGACATATTCTTACATATTCTCCAATAAAAAAATGAGATGGACAGATAGAGAGGGCATATAAGTAGTACAAACTCAAGGCTTGAATGAATAAATAGCGGGGAAACGCCGGCTTTTCAGCTAGTAATTAATAAAAGAAAGAGCCTAAAATGTAATTCTTGCTTGAGCAAATAAAAAATATATAATAGAAATCACCTCGTTGTGGAGAATGAGTAATGAAACAGTGCATCATTTGGCTATATTACTTACCGAAAGGTTACAGCTATGCCATATATTTTTATTAAAACTGTCTAGTACCTATACTCTTTCTGGTTTTGTTAGTGATATTTCACAAGAAACAGGAGTAGCCGCTTTGAAAAAGTTAAAATTGGGAACAGAAGAAATCTGTCTAAACAAGGAGGAATCACTATATAGCTTAGCAATTTATGAAATCCCAATTAAACAACAAGTGTAATATTTTCGCCAATAAAAGCTCTTAGGAATAGCAAGCAATACTTTTAGCGCTTTATGTGTAAATATCCCTTAACTGTTGTGCTTATGCCGATAACTTCATTTGCTTAAGAAGCTTACCAACAACCAACGTTTTTTAACCCCGAACAGCTTGAACGAAAACGATCTGCTTGTTTAACGCCATAAGGCTAATGCCACACTAGGCGTTTTTATCCGCTGAAGGTCAACGGTCTTTGTCGCGCTGGAAATGGAACACACTGTAGCAAACGGAGGGTGCCACACAGGGCTTTAATTGTCGCTCTGTCAAGTTTCTGCCCGTGATTGTCGCTGTCGAATGGGCCTGGGCATATTTCTGGTGCGGCAAAAATCGGCGGTATCCCTGTCACACTAGTCTGTTTTTGTCGGCCGTCATGCAACAGCTACTGTACTCACAAGGAGAACACATGGATATCGGATTTTAGAATTTCTTTATATTTTTGGTACGTGGAGTTCAGAACTTATATAACAATTCGCCGAAGCCATTCGCTGTAACTTAAAAATTCTCAAGAAAATCGACTTTGAAGTTGTGCGAGTACCTACACGTAAGTACCAATAATTAAAAGAATTGTAGCGTTTGTCAGTGTAGCTCAGGTGGTAGCGTTGTGACCTCATAACCATAGAGTTGATGGTTTGAATCCCGATATAATAATTTGTTTTTCGTTGTTTCGAATTCAGTTGTATAAAACAGTTAGGGATCTCTAATTCCACGTGTTGTGTCAGTTTATGTGTATGTAGACAAGCTGAACACCTTATCTACATCTACATACATACTCCGCAATTCACCGTAAGGTGCGTGGCGGAGGGTACACTGTACCACTACTAGGCATTTCCTTTCCTATTCCACTCCCAAATTGAACGAGGAAAAAAAGAATGCCTATATGCCTCCGTACGAGCCCTAATTTCTCTTATCTTGTCTTTGTGATCTTTACGCGAAATGTAAGTAGGCGGCAGCAAGATCGTACTACACTCAGCTTCAAATTCCGGCCCTCTAAATTTACTTAACAGAAATTCACGAAAAGAACGTCGTCTTTCTTCCAGCGATCCCCAATTGAGTTGCCGGAGCATTTCCGTGACACTCGCGCATTGGTCGAACCTACCGGTAACAAATCTAGCTGCTCGCCTCTGAACCGCCTCTGTCTTCCTTCAAACCGATCTGCTGCGGGTCCCAAATACTTGAGCAATACTCAAGACGTGGTCGTACAAGCGTTTTATACGCGGTCTCCTTTACAGTTGAAGTACATCTTCCCAAAATTCTCCCAATAAACCGAAGTCGGCTGTCTGCCTTACTCACAACTGTCCTTACATGCTCGTTCCATTTCATATCGCTCTGCAATGTTACGCCTAGATATTTGAACGACGCGACCGCATCAAGAAGCTCACTACCGATGCTGTATTCGAACATTATAGGATTGTTTTTTCTACTCATGCGCATCACCTTACATTTTTCTACATTGAGAGCTAGCTGCCATTCTTCGCACCAACTAGAAATTTTGTCTAAGTCAACCTGTATGCTATTACAGTCAGTTACAGACGACACCCTCCCATACACCACAGCATCATCAGCAAACAGCCGCAAATTACAACTTACTCTGTCCATCAGATCATTTATATAGATAGAAAATAATAGCGGTCCTATCACACTCCCCTGGGGCACGCCTGACGATACACTCGTCTCTGATGAACACTCGCCGTCGAGAACAACGTACTGCGTTCTATTACTTAGGAAGTCTTCCAGCCAGTCACATATCTGTGAACCTATTCCATAAGCTCGTATCTTCGTTAGCAGTCTGCAGTGTGGCACCGTGTCGAACGCCTTTTTGAAGTCGAGAAAAACACAATCCGCCTGTTGCCCTTCGTCCATGGCTCGCAAGATGTCATGTGAGAAAAGGGCAAGCTGAGATTCACATGAACGATGTTTCCTAAACCCGTGCTGATTCATGGAAAGAAGCTTTTCCGTTTCAAGGAAATTTACTATATTCGAACTGAGAATATGCTCCAAAATTCTACATGAAACCGATGTCAACGATATTGGCCTGTAATTGTATGGGTCAGTTCTCTTTCCTTTCTTATACACGGGAGTCACCTGCGCTTTTTTCCAATCACTAGGAACTTTGCGCTGAATTAAAGATTCGCTATAAATGCAAGCTAAGTAGGGGGCCAATGCCGCAGAATATTCTTTGTAAAACCGAACTGGTATTCCATCCGGACCAGCAGACTTTTTCGTATTTAGCTCTCTCAGCTGCTTCTCTAACCGGAAATACCTATTGCTATGTCCCCCATTTCGGAATTAGTACGTTGATCAAATGATGGTATATTTGTGCGGTCCTCCTGCGTGAAAGATTTCTTAAAGGTTAAATTTAGAACTTCAGCTTTCCGTTTGCTTTCTTCTATTACTGCCCCGGAATGATCAACTAGTGACTGGACAGTGGGCTTTGACCCGCTTATCGATTTTACATAGGACCAGAATTTTTTCGGGTTCTCGGAAAGATCTTTTGCTAAGGTATGGCTGTGATAATTATTGTATGCTTCACGCATCGATCTTTTTATAGACGCACGAATCTCTACTAACTTTTGCCTGTCATCATTTGCGTGTTCTTTTTTGAATCGAGAGTGCAACAGCCTTTGCTTTCTCAGCAGCTTTCTAACATTATTATTATACCACGGTGGATCTTTTCCATCCTTAATCGTCTTTACTGGCACATATTTCTCTAACCCTTCATTAACAATGCATTTAAATTTAGTCCATAATTCATCTACATCCATAGTCCCAGAATTAAACGATGCCCATTCATTTTCTAAGTGCGATCGTAACATTTGCTTGTCGGCTTTTCCCAACAAAAACACGCTCCTAGCCTTCTTGACTGGTTTATGAACTTTGGTCACCATCGACGCTATGACGATATCATGATCACTAATTCCTGTCTCTACACAGACATCGTTAATAAGGTCAGGCCTGTTTGTGGCTATAAGGTCTAGAATATTCCCATTGCGCGTGGGTTGCCGGTTTAACTTCTCAAGACAGTTTTCGGAGAATGTGTCCAAAAGTAGCTCGCAAGACTGCTTGTCTGTACCGCCTGAAATGTAACTAGCGAGGTCCCAATCTATACTCTTAAGGTTGAAGTCACCTCCGACTAATATTGCATGGCCCGGATACCTATGCACTACCTGGTGTAGACTTTCCTTGAATGATTCTAAAACTGCTACAGCAGCACTGGGAGGCCGGTAAAAACACCCAACTATTAACTTTACTTCTTTTAGACCTGTTATGCGTGCCCAGATAACTTCACAGTTACTTTCAACCTCGATCTCAGTAGAAACAATATCTTTGTCCACAGCGATGAACACTCCTCCTCCAGTTGTATCAGATCTATCTTTCCGATATACATTCCACGCTTCGCTAAATATTTCTGAACTTGCCACATCATCATTTAGCCAGCTTTCGGTGCCTAAAACTATCTGAGCGCAATAACTTCCATGCAGCGCTGCAAATTCGGGAACTTTGTTTCTAATACTTTGTAAGTTCGCGGCTAATATTTTTATGTTCGAATTTTTGTTCCGAACGTTGCCTGAATTCGCTGTTTGAATGCTGACAGGCGAGTGCTCATCAGAGTTAGCGCCTAGCCTAAAAAACCCCCATGTGCACTCCACAAGTACTCTGCTACCCGAGTAGCCGCTTCCTTAGTGTAGTGCACCCCTGATCTATCTAGGGGCACCCTACAATTCCCCACCCGATAACGCAGATCCAGAAATCTGCAGCCATGACTGTCACAGAGTCGGCGAAGCCTCTGGTTCAGACCCTCCACTCGGCTCCAAACCAAAGGACCCCGATCAACCCTGGGAACAATGCTGCAAATCGACAGCTCTGCTTGCACCCCGCGTGCGAAGGCAGCAGCCTTCACCAATTCCGCCAGCCGCTCGTAGGACCTGAGGATGTCCTCAGAACCCAAGCGACAAGCGTCAAGCGGCCGGCAAGAAGTTGAATACAATATGCTATGGTGTAAGGATACTTGCTAGGTGTACAACAAAAGAAACATTAAAAAATGTGTATTATGCCCAAGCAGACACTGTTGTGATATGGGTTAATTTTTTGGGGGAACTCACCGGAAAGCAGATACTGTTTTGTAGCACAAAATTGAAAATGCAACACCCAGGAAATCTTGCAAACCACTTTTTAAAGCGCTGCAAATACTACCATTGCCATGTCTGTACATCGTTGAGACAGTTACTTACATTAAGAAGATTTCAGTAGCACAAAACAATTTAGTATATACAAACAAATCAGTTCACACGCATGACACAAGACAAACACTTGACATTCATAGTGAGCACCTACGAACAACTCACAGACAAAATGGACCTCTTCAAATGCGGAAACGATTATACAATAAACTTCCTCACCATATCAGAACAATCAAAGAACACAAGAAGTTCAAATTGGCTGTAAAAAATTATTTACAAGATAAATGTTATTACACTGTCAGTAAATATCAGTCAACTTAACCTTAATGTCGTGTTTTCTTACATATAACTACTGTAACTATTGACACCTATTGTATGATATTGATTATATGATTATTTAGACATGCTAAAAACTACTTAATAAATGTAATATAGTAATGACTCATTTTGTTGTGATGTCCATACATACGTATGTGTATATAGAAATCTGTATAATTATGTAAAAAACTTGTAAGCAATATCCTATATCAATAATTTGATGAAATGGATGCTTAAATAAATAAATAAATAGAAAAATCTTCCCATACAACGATGAAGAAAACGTTACGGAAAAGTGCATTCCGGCGAGTTGGTCTGTGTTTATGAGGTGGTTGCCTTTATTCTTAGAAGGATCATTTTAGCCTTTGTTGCTTTCTTTACGAAAAAAATACACAGTTGGAGTCACGACTGATCAGACACAATTTCAAAGCTTTTGCCAATCTTGGAAAAAGAAGCGCGTCACAATTTGTTGTAACTACCGATTATAGGCTATAACTGACGTAATAGGGAAGTGTTCAGTAATTCAGGTAGATTTGCCAGGTGGGAAGAGTACAATAGCTGGAAAAAAAATCAGAACGTCGAGATTTTGGAATTACTGTGGTAAATAAATTTTATAAAACGAATTGTTACTTTTTATTTTTCAAATCAACTTCCTACGTTCTCACTCGTACCTGGTTGTCGATTTTACAGAGCCAGCCAATTTGGATCCTGTAACAGTATTCACAAAAGTTTTAAAACTCAAACAATTTGCATCAAGTTTCAAGCTAATTATGAACTCGGCCTTTGTTGAAGCAAGACACAAAGGAATTTCAGACTTTAGCTGCCACTGGGCCTTGATTTAAATAAGTGAGAAAACACGAACATTTGTGCTAGGCCGCGTTTCGAAGCAAGTTTCCTCTTACTAGGCAGTCGCGCTACACCATCTCCACACAGCGATCACATCTGCACCGACTACCCTAGCACGTCTCATACGAGAGCGAGCCAGTTTCCACACTAATGACGAGCAATAAAATATAATTTCTTATATAGAACTTTACCAGTAGAATTTTGTCACGAGATTCTGTATTTTCTCTAGAGTCTTGACGTTATATAAAATTAGCTGAAAACCCGGCGTTGCCCGGGTATTTATTTACTTATTCCTGCCATTTTTCAAGTGGATATTAATTTGTATAAGAGCTGTATGCCTATAAAATCTCTTGGTAATTCAATTAGTAGAAAAGAAGTAATTGAATAAAAGTTGGTTCGTGATAGGGCGGTTTTCAATGAACGTAACTGTTTATGTGGTCATATCACATGAACTACGTGTCGTACTGCGATACAATTTAGAAGGTATACTCAACTACATGGGTGTATACTGTCTGTAAAATTTCCTGCGACTACAATTCATAGTGTAAAAATTATAAATTGTGACGTCATATCGAAAGCCGTAGTTCTAGTCCATTAACAGCGTTATGTTACTGTTTACGTGCTCATATCTCATGAACTACATGTCGGAATGTGATACAATTTAGAAGCTACATTCAACTATATAAGTGTATACTGTCTGTAAAATTTCCTGTCGCTACAATTTGTAGTGTTAAAATTATAAATTGTAACGTCATACCGAGAGGCGTAGTTTTACTCCATAAGCAGCGGAAAAGTAGTAAGCGAGAAACTTTTTTCCTTTCATCATTTTACTATAGTTGCCAACGAGAAAAAGTTTAATAAAGGTTTGAAATTATGTTTAAAGTTTGTTGCAAGTCGCTAAGTACTGTCATTCTCATACAGTGTATTTCGAAAGTCTCGCCGCATTATATGGCATTTTTTTGCGATTTCTATTGGTTATGACGTAATATCTTTTGAACCATGTACCGTATGTGATTCTTGACCATGCAGCAATTGCTACCTCACGGTAAGGAATGTGTGTACCAAATTTGGTTGAAATCGGTCCATTGGTTTAGGAGAAAATGAGCAGCATTGTCGCTAAATGCAGCAGTTTTTCGCGCATCTCATTGTTTATGTCGTCATATCTCGTGATCTATATATCTTATGTGATTCTTACACTTACGGCGACCGTCCTCATGGACTGAAGCTTACGTGTACAAAATTTAAAAAAGATTGGATGAAAACTGTAGATTTGTATGCAACACGTACATACATACGGACACTCTGCTTTATATATTAGACTAGATGTCGGGAGAATTCAGACAAATTCTGACCATCTGGCAAGCCTAAGAACAATTTCAATAGTTGGTACACGTTCTTCGTCTTCACGGTTGCAGATAGGAAAATTTTTCTCGCATTATTTGAAAAACTGGTAGGGCTTCAAGAAAGCACGCGACTTTCCTATAGCTACAATGGAAAATAAAGGGGGGAAAGTGAAGTGATTCGGCGATGGAAACTAGTCTGTTAGTACCTACACTATAATCAGGCACGAATGAGCTACCATGATAAGGATGACATTCGTGCAAGTGTTTGTTCTTGTTGGTTATTTGTAATGAGCGAACGCGGTGCAGTTTGTTCATAGTTTTCCATTTACGATCAATTACCTTCTTAATTTCGGCATTATAATGCAAATAGTTATGAAAATGAAAAATAATAGGCCTACAATCCCATTTGATTTCAGTCACGAGAAATCCTCTCCTTATAGCTGTAGAAATTACTAAAAATCTCATATTTTCTGCTACGCGCTATATCTGGAACAGCAAGTTCAGAAGAAAGTAATGAAAATTTACGGAATTGAGCCTCATTGACGCATAAAGAAAGACCATCTCGCCGGGATGTACTTTTCTGTAACGTTTTCTTCATCGTTGTATGGGAAGATTAAAGTAATGATGTGTTTGTAAGGTGCAAAAAAAGTAGAACTAGAAAGAGCGATTTAAATTGATTATAACATAACAATAGATATTCTGGATTGCAGCGATCAAATTTTATTTAATGTAAAATAAATCTAGGGTACAGTACAGCTTGTTGAAGAGAAGGGCTCAAACGACAGCAGTGTTTCAGCCCATCTTCTGAGCCCCAGCTCCCTTTCTCCGTTCATCTCCTTCACCTGACTATGCATAACTTCCCACTCTGTTTCTGACCGAATGTTCAGTAGAATGTCATGTCGAAATACGAACTAAATCGATCGAGAAATTTTATACATTTCTGGTAACTACTCTTCCCTTATATACAGCGTTTCGAAAAATCACATTACCAACTTTAAGCACTTTTAGAGAGGGAAATGTATAAGTAATATTTTGATAAGGAACCCATGTCAGAGAATGTCATCCATTGACTCTATGAACATTTCTTGACTTTTTGACACTGTGAATCAGATCTATACTTCTGCAAGCACCTTCCTTCTATATTTTAGAATGAAGTAATATGGATGAGAACAAGAACACAAAGTCTATTAATCTTGGGCTGTAAAATACATACGTAAGATCCATGAGTAACGTCTTTATATTCGGTTGTCTACTGTTTACATGTCTCTTACTGGTCAAGTGCTCCTAAATATTAATTAAGGTATTCGTTGTAAACTCTATGATTAGCTGACTTTTATTCTACTTTTGGTTCACTTTAGCTCCTCCAAATATACACAAAACAAAAAAGTGCTCATGGTGTAAATGGATGAAATCTGCGGAGATGAGGCGCTTATCAAACTACGTAGTCCTCGAAATTAATAATGGGAATTTCCTAAAACCGTTCATGTTTGAAAAATATACAGCTTACGTCCTTCGAAATGTTCATTGTTTGGTCTACAAATTTGTAATAACTCGGTCAAGAACTTTCTAGATTTTCGGTAAATGTGTTTCCAACATTGTATATTAGGCCTACATACGAGGGATATTCCAAAAGTAAGGTCCGCTTAAAACAAAAACATCCAAATTCAAACTTGTTTCAACGAAATTGTTTTATTGATATCCCTTCCGTCTTTCTCCATTTTTCTACATTATCTCCATACTTATTTAGACATTTCTCATATCGTTCATCAATTAAGTTCAGTATATCCTTTGTTATCCAGGGATTTCTATTAGGCCTTGTCCTTCTGCCTATATGATCCTCTGCTGCCTTCACTACCCTATCTCTCAGAGCTACCCATTCTTCTTCTACTGTATTACTTTCCCCCATTTCAGCTAATCCTTTCCTAATGCTCCCTCTGAAACTCACAACGACCTCTGGTTCCTTTAATTTGTCCAGGTTCCATCTACTAACGTTTCTACGTTTCTGCAGTCTCTTAAGTTTTAATCTGCAGTTCATAACCAACAAGTCAAGGGTCCGAGTCTATATCTGCCCCTGGATATGTCTTACAGTTTAAAACCTCGTTTCTAACTCTATTCCTTACCATTCTAAAGTCAATCTGGTACCTTCAATATTGTCAGATGAAGAGACTTGCACAGGACAGGGTAGCGTGGAGAGCTGCATCAAACCAGTCTGCGGACTGAAGACCACAACAACAACATATCGTTCAACAAGCTTTTGACTGCCTAAGTCGTGGAAATCGGCCGCCTGCGAAGATAACAAGTCTTTAACAGACACAATTCTGTACAACGTTGTTCTACTCACATTCGGGAAATCAGAAGTAGTGAATTCTCGATCGTCACGAATTTTGTCGTCAGCCGCATGAACCAACTCGTCTGAAATCACGGATGGTCGGCCGGAGCGTGGTGCATCGTGCACATTTCCCCGTCCTTCATTACAGGCTCGCACCCACTTGCGCACCTTACCTTCTGCCGCTGAAATGTTTCTTGCAGACAAAAACGTTATCACTGCCTTTACTTCAAAATCGGCGAGCTGATTGAATGTCTTAAGACCTGGCTACACAGAACGCGGGCAAGCGGTGCGGGCAGTGACCTTGAGCCGTTGCAGGCCAGCCGCGTCGCTGAAACGCTCGCTGCTGGACACACACAAGATTGCGTCGTTCCGCTGCAGGGGCTGCAATGTCGAGTTCTCTACTCTGCCTTCAAAAAATTGTTGTATGTGAAGGAAGTAAAGCTGCATCCGAATGTGTACCTCCTTTTTCATATAAACGATTAGCTTCCGCGTAACAAATTAAAAACCACGATTTTGGGATTCACATCTGTTTTGCGCTATCTAATCTTTCGCAATCGATTCTGAGGAAACTATTCGATGGAAAAAAAAGAATTGATTCTTTCACACATTATAGACATGAATCGCAGCGTGATAATGAACTTACCTTTGTTGCTCATAGTTACTATGGTACTTCTCAAATAAGTACATCGCGGTTTTTTTTTTTTTTTTTTTTTTGTTTTTTTTTTTTTTTTTTTTTCGAAAAGTTTGTAATGTATAATATAGTCGCTGGTCGATTTACGTTTGGTGCATTTTTGGTCATATAGAGCTGTGAATCAAATGTAGTCAACATTAACGCTGGTTGGAGAGTCGTTTCTCTTTACAGTCCCGAATAAAAACAGGATGTATATTAACATTCGTTGCCACGGGCTACGACGCGCCCCGCTCGAGGCTATCGCCGCTCACAATGTAGAGTTACGCCTCGTGTTCCTGTTGTGTACACCGTTTACGAAGTCAGTTACGCTCACACTTTGACAAAACATAAACCTTTATTTTCACCTTGTGACTAAAGAGAGACATACCCAGATCTAGGGGAAGAGTTTCCTATAAAATGAATGCGTCTTTCTTACTTTGCCTGCAACTACTATTTACCTCAGGCAACATTAAGTAACTGTTATTTTTATGTGTGACTAGTCGGTTACTACAATGACCTATTTACGTTTTGTTTAACGAGCTATAAGGGAATGATTAATTTATGATCTATATATCTGTATCAAATGCCAAGGAAATAGACGATACGAAAATAATTGTTTATAAAAAAATAACTGGGGTACATTGCTCTTCGAGCATTGTAACATCGTTCCCTTTCTATCTTTGCTTCCAAGGTAGTTCCGAAGCCCCGAAAGTTTTCAAAATCATTCCTCAGATTTCTTCCACATCTCTATTGTTGGCGTAGGTAAATACTTCAGTTGTTGGCGCATTCCACTGCCGTGTCCTCCCTACACGGGCAATAATTGGGGGTCCCGGCCGCTCCCACAATTCTGCAGCTGATGCAGCCACAAAAGCTGCTGCGGACAGCCGGTCTTCCTATGTGGCGTCCCTTCCCGCTGAGCTCGCCGGCAGCCCGCTGCGGCGATCGCCGCACCGGCAACCGTGCTCTGTGTGGCCAGCAGGGCCGGCGCAAGCCCAAATGCCGCCCCGTGCGACCTGCTAAATTGCCGCCCCCTCCGTCTTTTTTATTTATTTATTTACAAACCGTTTGCGAAATTTTATGTAAGCAAATCTGTAGGAAAAGACAGCAATCAATCGCAATTTTTGTTTTTACTTTTCAGATCTACCTAGGTTTCGGCCACTGAGTGGCAGTGGCGTAGCTACTACACCAAGGGCCCCGGGGCAAAAATGACGTTGGGGCCCTCTCTAAAACTATACCACAGGCGCCGACTTTTTAAATTTTGGGGTATGCTCAGTGGCGTTTTCGATAGAGGGAAGGGGGCTGCCTGCCTGCAGCCCTCTACCCCACGACAGGTATTTCTAAAAATAAATTAAAAAAAAAGAAAGAAAATCCTTTATTATATTTTTCGAATTCCAGGTACAAAGGTAAAGTAATAATTTTGTTTTATTTTAGTAGTATTTCTTTTTGCTTCTTCATCTGGTGTTAATTTGGGACCATTTTAATCTCTGAAAGGAGGAAAGTAATTTTTTAACATACAGTAAAGAAATTAACAGCCATTAATTTCAATTTCACGTTTCTGAGCTACTGGGCGGCTTTTGCGACCATTTGAACCTGTTTTCCCATTGTAGTAAGCACAGAAATCATTTTCAGAGTTTTCGTCTTCTGAGACATGCATATCAGATAATTATGTGTCTGTATTGTGAATACTGTGTTCATTATCGCAAAAACTGACATCGGATGGTCTCCCTGCCTTCTTTCTTCTGCAGATTTATTTTCTATACAGTATTACGAAAATAGTCCATAACCACTTCTGCTGTCATACCATGTCTGTCGACACCAATAGATTTACAACCCATTGTTACATCACACACCAATTCAGTAAACAGGATGCCGGCCGCGGTGGCCGAGGTGACTGAGGCGCTCCAGTCACGGTCAGCACGGCCACTACGGTCGGGGGTTCGAATCCCCCCTCGGGCATGGATATTTGTGCCGTCTTTAGTCTTAGCTAGTTCATAAGTAGTTTGTAAGCTTAGGGACTGATGACCCCGTAGTTAAGTCCCATAAGTTGTACAAACATTTGAACATTTGAAGTAAACAGGATGAAAAATGATACGAGTTAACAGTAACACGATTCCTTGAAGACAATTCACTTCTAAGAGAATACATAAACGTTAAATTAGTAGTATACACATTTTCATCGTATCGTACCAAACCCACTTCATTTATAGTTATTTAATACAACAATTAGAGGTTAACGCCTTCGGTTTACGATATTGAACTTACAAGCAGCATTCCATTAACATTCTGACTATTTAGAAAATGATCACTCACATGTCAAGATGAATTTTAATGCTTACGAATTAAATTACCTGTTTGTTTTAGATAATCTCTTTACAGTGGTGTATTACAAAAGCCAGCTGCCCATCAATGAAATGAGAGAGTCGAATTAATTACAATCAAGAAATATAAAGTAAAGAATAAACAATACCAAAATTTTCAGTGGGGTACGCCGATCATACCCACTAAAATTTTGGGGTATGCTTGAGCGACCGAGAACACCCGTAATCGGCGCCTATGAACTATACAGATGCAGTACTACTTCATCAAGTCCTTACCGCTTACTGGAAGATATAATAAGGCAAAACTAAATACTCTTATGTAAATTAGTGTGTGTCACGCAGCAGATAATATTTAATCGTACTCTCTAATATAATTATAACTGTGTAAGTTAATTATGCTTTCAAGCAGAAACTAATGGGTGGATTTGAATGAAATTTTGGAGAGGGGTAGAGTTGGACCTGGGTAGGAGATACAGATAAAACTACCATGGAATAGTTTTCGAAGTTGCTCCATTCTAGGTGAATGAAGTCGCAGACAGAAGCTAGTAAAAATGAACAACCACGAAAATATGGCCCCCTGCCACGAATCAAACCATGAACAGTATTGTCACACACTGCTAGTAATTCAGCAGGTGGCAGGGTGCACGTCTTAGCGGACAAGCAATACCTTTTTATGTTTATATTCTGAGATGGGAATAATTTTTGGATTTCACTTCCTGCGTTTGAAGTTTGTTGGCAGTGTTAGAAAAGTTAAAAGTCGAAAATCCTTCATTCAGCTATAATATTATATACAGTAGAACGTCGATTATCCGAAGTGTAATTGGGGAACATGGATGTTCGGAAAACCGATTATTCGTGTAATCGAACTGTACATTTCTACTTGCCAATAAGAAGTACCGTACAGTAAATGTATTTATACAGTATTTGGAGCCGCGCGATCCTTCACATTGCGCTGAGCGGCACGCCGCGACACTTGAAAGGCGCAGCTGTTGCCGTGAACAGCTCTGATGCTGCCGCTACTGTACTTCTGCCGACTGGAGTGTGCCGATTGTTGTCCTCAGCGACTGTCGGCTTGGCCTGTCAGCAGGCCCCACTACAAGCAATGTTCGTCACCCTGTGGCCGAGTGCGGCTACTGTGGGAACCTTTGTTTGACGGGAGGGGGAATTGATGGACGGTAGGGTGGGAAGGGAAAAAAATAATAATAAAATAAATAAAAAAATAAAAAAAATTGACGCTCTACTGTAACTTTTTCGGAACTTTGCTCACGGAGGCCGAGGGGCCCCTTGACCTCGGGGGCCCCGGGGCACTGCCCCGCCTAGCCCTATGGTAGCTACGCCACTGCAGTGAGTGGCCAGTTTCAAAGCTTTAAATATGTGCTTACATCTAAACCGTCATGTTGACAGTTACGTTCAGCACGACGGTATGGATGTAAACATTACTCAAAGCATTGAGAATAGCCACTCTGTGCCAGAAATCTCTGAAGATCTGGAAAATAAAAACAGCTGAAACGGCCAAAGAGTGTGGCGGAAGACAATGGAGGGACGAAGAATAAGGAGATGGTGTAACATAATAATGCAATAAATACACACTCGGGAATCGACGGGTACAGATGCTAGTCGAAATATATTACCTCACTGTGCTGCGGTTATTCATTTCAAAGAACTGACACTCGCCATCTGTCGTAATTTGCTTGTGTCAGTTCTGTCGTGTCTGATTATGGAATAAGGTGTAACAAATTAGTCATCGCCGTATCACATCACTTTTCTGCGGTTTATTTTCATTGAGGTGACCTGTGCTTATTTACCGAGTTGCCAATTTTTTTATGTAGCAGATCATAAGAAAAATAAATTGTTCTATTCTGCATTCTTGAAGGAGAAAAATTCTAAATTATGAGTAACGTGAATGCGCAGGTTGTAGGTTATATGAGAAGCATTTACCTATGACATCCCAAGTTGCAAGAAATTCGGACGCACCAATTCTTCTGTTCTTGTGAAACGCAACGAAAGTGCTCCTGACCAATCTTGACTCTCTCGGCCAACTATCGAAACGATTTCTGTAGTTTTCGTTGTAGAGAACGCAACAAAACCTGTTGTCTGCAAAGGCGAAGTGATGACGCGGCAGTGCCAGGAACTACTGTAGGTCACGTGACGAGGTACAGCGAGGCTACGGTTAAACTAGCGCCCAAGAAGAAGAAGCAAGAAGCTCCCAGTAAGTATGTGACCGATGATATGGATAAATGTATTATCAGGTAGTAATTTTTATAGCATTTCGAACAATAGAAAGAAATACGAACTTTGCGAAAACTGTACAATTTTTGTCAAACAGAAATGAGCTTCAAAGCTAGCAAGGAAACCCTTAGAAGCAATGTTCTGTCTATGGATTTTCGTTTTACAAGGTGTCAAAATTAACGTTTTGTTTCGCTTGGACGAGAAGGCATTGTTGCTAAAATACCATACTTTCTCAGGTTTTCATCAGAATCAAAGCGACCAGTAGTTTACTTAGACGAAACATTGATTCACACGCATTGTGCAGTAAATAAATGT
The DNA here is from genome assembly GCA_026315105.1 of Locusta migratoria. Taxonomy (NCBI): domain Eukaryota; kingdom Metazoa; phylum Arthropoda; class Insecta; order Orthoptera; family Acrididae; genus Locusta; species Locusta migratoria. The sequence goes on along the minus strand of CM048751.1, from coordinate 220,094,497 downwards.
TGGCAAAGTGATAGTGTGTGAGTAGTATTGTCACACAAAAGTGCTGGTCAGTTTGTGTTCATGCAGGCAGAGATAGGTGTTTCAGGGCTCAAAAACCAAAACGTCCGACTATCACTCAGAAACGAATAGCAAACATTTTCAAAAATACGTCGAAACCCAACTTATGCTAGGCTTACTATCACTGTCTTTATCCCTTGTAATTACTCACAGCGTATTTACCCATTCGGAATACTTCTAGCCATTGTAGGTGTTGAAGATGTTCGACTGTAGTAATGTTCAACAATTTTTTTTTTTTTCCATAGCGCGGGAAGAATAAAACACTCAACTGCCTTTGAAGGGCTTAGCAAAATTGCTTCAGGCTTAACTTGTAACCGCAGTATCGAACATTGCATTCGAATTACCAAATTAGATTTCGTCTCCTGCAAAATTAGTTGTGAGTAAACGCACGGCGCGTAACAGGCTGGCCAGCGCTTCACTCTTCAGCGTGTACGCCAGACTGCTTCCCTTCCGGCGTAAACACGACGACGCTGCCACAGTGGAGAGGAAGGAATCAGTCCTCCTGCCTCCCCTCGTTCAACAGGGGCGGCCTGCAGGTAGTCGAGACGACATGCCACAGTTCCCGTAGCCGCTCCCTCCGAGGTTTGCTTTCGAATCCCCTCTTGGGAATGAATGTTGAGTTTGTACTACAGAAAAAAAGGGGGGGGGGGCAGATTTGCCGCCCCTGGGAAAGTGCCGCCCCGTGCGGCCGCACGTTTCGCACGTGCCTTGCGCCGGCCCTGGTGGCCAGGCTTCAAACATTAAGTGACAGTATCAACAGCACACAGCAACAGTAAGAACGATACTGGCGGCATTTAACGCGCAAGTTATGCTAGGAGTCGGCGCGCATGCGTGTTTTGTCCTTGGCGCCGCTTTCAAATTTTTACGGCGAATCGATCCTTACTTTTGGAATAACCCTCGTATGTACTTTTATTCATTATTATAGTGTCAAACATATTATTTGTTATCAAAACATGTGAAGCAGAACTGACATAAAAGATAACTGTTTTAACATAAATAAGGTCTTTTGTACGAGGAGGCGGCAATTTCGCATTTCGCACGGGGCGGCAGTTGGGCTTGCGCTGGCCCTGGCTGCGACCATTGTACACGTCCAATCCTATTACATGGTTCGCATTGGTGGAATCTGCCTTCGAGTTGCGAGGACACGCAATTCTTGTGTTTAGTCACACATCTCCACAACCAGATGGACTTGGCCAGCGATATCATACTGTCGCCTCTACCCACACTGAATTTCTGCAAAGCGAAGGAGATTCTTCTACAATATTTGTCACGCTCTCCAGACGAGGCCTTGGACTCACATTATTGAGGAGGTAAAGACTGGCGACTCCAGCCCAGGCCAGCCCTGGCGCCACCAGCGGTCTCACGTGGATCACTCCTTCCTGCTGGACCCAGCACTGTGGGCTATCTAGTTACTCAAATTGCCAGTGGAGAAACAAATTAGCACTGTCGACACACAGCCACTTGATGCTCGTCTGGCATACACTGAGAGAGCATATCAAGTTCTGCACAACTGCCAGCTGATTTCTGCTTTACTGTCGTGTGGAGTTCAACAAATGGACATGCGTCTTCCATCCGCTTTCCGGCAATCGGACATTCCAAGCGGCGCACCTTTCAACAGACAGTGGAGTAACCTCTCGGCAACAGGTTGTTACCATCACACCCTTTGGCCAACGCCACCTTCACACTTTCACAGCCTGGCACATCATCTGTGATGCACGCCACAACTACTTCCAGCTCCGGCGTGATGGGTAGAGCCACCCATCCCACCTACCCAGTGTGCTGGGTCTACGTAACACATGGCAACAAAGCACGCAACTGCAGGCCACTATGCGCTGTAGTGTCAAACACTCAGCGTGGGAATTGAACGGTGCCGCCCCCTGCGCTATTTCTCACAGGCGCCGTTAGATTGCTCCACTTTCGTCCTGCCCAGCACTACCTCTGGTTGACTGTATATTATGGACGTGTCCTCACAAACATGTTTCCTGGTGGACACCAGCGCTGAGGCCAGCGTTATTCCTTGCGACCTCACGTTGCCAGACATTGAACTCGGCCCAGGACCATTGCGAGATGCCAACATCTCACCCATCTGAGTTTATGGCACTACTGAACTCTGCCTACAGTTTGCACAGGACGCTATATTCCTTTGGACTTTCTACGTCGCCGAGATTGGCATTGACTTCCTGAAGTATTAAAAATTTTTGTTGGACATTCCGACAGCGGCCATTCGTGACGAATCACCTGAACGATGTTTCCGCAGACAGTTCACGCCTGCAAAGTCACAGTATAGTGTACAAGGTGATGTTTTATCAACTTATTCCGAGTGCGCTCAGTTCTCTGCGGAACTGACTAATGTTACTATGGACATCGCCTGCGTCCGCACCGAGTGCATTTTTCGACACGACAATGACGTTACGCGTCACCAACTTGACATAATCTCCAGCACATTTGTGAGCTATTGAATGAGGGTGCTCACACTTGCTGCAGACTCAGAGTGTACTGCCAAACCGCCCGCCTCTGCCTCTGACACTCCTGACATCACACCGGTTAGTGATTCTGTTGCCACAGTGCAACCACTAGTATCGAGTGTGACAAATGGTACCCTCCTCAGACTTAATACAACCAAGGGCCACTGGTGTGCCAAAAAGGCAGAAACTACAGACTGCAAAATTTATAATTCAGGAACTGCTAGACAGCAGAATATTGCGCCTCTCCGACAGTAACTGGCCATCCCCCACTCATTTAACTAAAAAGAAATATGGCACTTACCGACCCTGCAGTGACAACCACAAGTTTACTGCCAGAACAATAGTTGACGAGTACCCTATACCCCACATTGAAGATTTTGCACGCCATCTTCACAATTCTAAAGTTTTCTCAGTGGTCGGCTGTCACAAGGCATACCATCAGATTCCGATGGCAACTGACAACATACAAAAAATAGCTAGCATTACTCCTTTTCGACTTTTTAAAATATTGTTTCATGCCTTTTTGCCTAAAGAACGCAGTGCAAACATGGCAGCGATTCATTGATTCTGTTCCCTTTTTTCTGTGCTTACCTTGATGATTTTGTGTGTGTGTGCTTCCAGGAAGTGCACGAGGATATTTTGCATATGTGCTTAAGGCATTTCAAGACAATGACATATGTATTAACGATGACAAATCTCAATTGCTCAAAGAAACCGTCACTTTCCTTGAACATGAGGTTTTGGAGCAAGTCATCCATCACACCTCAGATCATGTTTCACTCATATTGCAGTTTTCACTACCAGAGACCTATAAAGAGCTGCGCTACTTCCTAGGAATGATTAATTTTTTCAGGTGCCTCATTCCTCATGCGGCTTTGCTACAAGCACCATTAACCGATGCACTAGCATGCAACATGTTAGGCGAGTGCAAGGTCCCCTGGATGGACGATATTACTTCCACTTTTGACCACTTAAAGACAGCACTTGCTCCCACAGTCACATTGGCACATCCCATTCCTTGTATTGCAACTTTTTCTGTAGTACTTGTTGGTTTTGTTGCTAATATATTCAAATAAATCGTTCCCAGTATACAATTCTACATTATCCTAGATGCTCTGTGAATCTTTGGGAAATAGGTTTGAACTTGAAGATAATTCAAATCAAATCAAGGTCTGGCCACTGTGCACTGTCTTCTTCGTCTGAATCATCCAAATCTGTTGGCAGCCATTATGTTCTTGTACATATTTCAGTATCTTCTGATGATTCTGCTTCACTTTAATGTTTTTGATATCCTATGTCGTCTTCCAAATCAGCCAAGTCGTATAGAATGTTAGACAAGATGTCTACACATTCATCGTAAATAATAGTATCTTCTTTTTCATCTGCCATGATGAAAAGGCACTTACAAAAACATGACATGTGTAACTTATTGTTACCTCAACAAAACACCAACAGAATGCAGAATATACTAAAGTGCTGGTGCCAGCCACTGAGTGATACTGTTGTGATGATACTGCTGGCCCTCTCATCTCAATGCTATCGTACGATACCGTCTGCGTCGGACCCGGAATCGTGTGGTCTAATAGTGATATATGTTGTGTGTGAAGTTAGTTACAAACGAAATAGCCATCCTAGGAATCAGTGTAGGACAGTGTTTTGGTGATACTGTGATTAGTTAACAAGTGATAGATTTCATTAATTAAGAGATTCGTATAGGTGCTTTCCAGACAGTTTCATCTTTATACGTTATTTCGAGAACTAGACAGACAAATTGTAGAAACTTTATGTAAATTCAAAAGACATGATTTAAATAGCATTGTGTATATGTTAGGCTCATAAACAAGTTGTGTTGACCAGCTAATTGTGTTAATTAATGTAATAGTCGAGATTTCAATATTGTAATACTTTGTATATATTGACTGACCTGAGATTTTGAGTTTATTTTGAGAATTGCCGAGATATTTGATAATTCAATATATGTTAGGAACATGTATGATGTACTCATTAACTAATTAATTGATATTTAACATTGCACTTTGTTGTCAAACGAAAAGGACCGAGATTAAGACTTAAAAAAATTTGCGCCATCTAAAATAATTGTATGTATAGTTTTCATTTTATATTGTGATGAAATGTTTTACTTGTGTGTTTGTTAATTGTAAATTAGTATATTCAATTGTTATGAACAATACATAATGTAATGTCATTATTGTCAATGTTATATATTTGCCTCACCGCTTTGCGTGAAGAAGTTGAAGTTTTGGCGTTTGTAAAGTACTGTGGAATCTCTGTCAGTCTGTGTTTTAGAATGGAAGTACTATCAGTTAAGTTCTGGTGAATTGTGTATGCAAGTTATGAAGTTGTAATGTTTTGTTGGAATAAGAAGCAGTTTGATTCCAAATTAAATAATAAGTGAAAAATTGTACCTACGAGTATTTTATTTCACCATGACGCCCCACATGAACAAGCAGAACCCCCATACATCATAATGTTGAAAAGCTGAGTATCGTAACTGATATGTTTGAAATTGGTAGAATGACTGAACTGTAATTACTTAATAACCTAGTAAAATTTTAATATGCACATGATACCACTGTGTTGTTACTGGCCATTGACTGAAATTTTGCACGTGACTTGGACTTGTATGCTCATTTATAAGTCTACTGCTTTACACTGTGGTACACAGTTTTCTACAAGAACCTATGAAATCAAATGTGAAACATCTAGGAATATTCTACTATTAAAGACTTTCCCCCGTATTTAAAAAAAGTTTATGAACTACAGAGACAAAAGTGGTTTGGTGGTGTACTGGTGTCAGATGATAAATGTAAATTCTGGGATTTTTGCCCCAGTTGATCCTAGAATCTTTTCTGAGGGATAATGTTATTTCCTTCTCTAGTGATGCTTTATGTAAGTGGAAAAATGAAGCACCAGTATAGTTCAGTTTCAATGTTATTATATGGTCCCTACTTATTCAGTATGAAAGCCATTTTACAGTTAAGAAGAGAGTGAAGTTTCATTCTGGAAACATCCCCTAGGCTGTGGCTAAGCCATGTCTCCACCATATCCTTTCTTCCAGGAGTGCTAGTCTTGCAAGTGTCGCAGGAGAACTTCTGTGAAGTTTGGAAAGTAGGAGGCGAGGTACTGGCGGAAGTAAAGTTGTGAGGCGGCATCGTGAGTCGTGTCGGGGTAGCTCAGTGGTAGAGCGCTTGCCCGCGAAAGGCAAAGGTCCCAGGTTCGAGTCCCGGTTCCGGCACACAATTTTAATCTGCCAGGAAGTTTCATATCAGCGCACACTCCGCTGCAGAGTGAAAGTTTCATTCTGGAAACATCCCCTAGGCTGTGGCTAAGCCATGTCTCCACCATATCCTTTCTTCCAGGAGTGCTAGTCTTGCAAGTTTCGCAGGAGAACTTCTGTGAAGTTTGGAAAGTAGGAGGCGAGGTACTGGCGGAAGTAAAGTTGTGAGGCGGCATCGTGAGTCGTGTTGGGGTAGCTCAGTGGTAGAGCGCTTGCCCGCGAAAGGCAAAGGTCCCAGGTTCGAGTCCCGGTTCCGGCACAGAATTTTAATCTGCCAGGAAGTTTCAAGGTTCACTTTTTAGTTGCCCAAATCCCAGTAAATCATTGTTGTTTACAAATCTTTTGATGTATGATATACTTTCTTTTTCTTTTTTAAAGGAATAAACAACATTATTTAATATGTTAGGCAGCCTCAACACAAGTAGTGTCATTGCCAGTTCCCACTTTGGCTGGTCAAGATGCCACTAACAGTATCAACATTTGGGTGCCTCTTCTGCTTTATAAGTTAACAACTTACTAAGATGACGTCACTGTTTGTTTTGAGACTGAGAAACACAATAAAAGAATTTCATAATATAATTATCACTGTGTTGATATTTAATGTATACCTAATCTGTGTGCATATAACAAAATTAATACATCTTAATAATATGCCAAGAGCGCAATTTTTTTTATTTTTTATTTATTTATTTATTTGTCTTGACAACTTGTTTCAGTACACTGAGGTACCATCTTCTGGTCTGGTGTCTTAGAGCATTAAGCAAGAAAAAAAGGCTGAGTTTTCACAAAACTTTATTTATAAAACAAGAAAACAGCAGAAAATTATTATACAAAATGCACAAATAATGAAAGTAAAAGCATCAAGGAAAGAAACAAAAACCGTAACTGTATCTTGTAATTCAGTCACATAAAAGATAGTGGACATGTTTCTTCTTGCCTATCTGCTGTGCAGATTATGGTTATGATTGTGAGCAGTCCATTGGCTTCCCATTGCGATCAAGGGTGATGTCTTCATGTACTATGCTCACATCAATCACACCCATGTTTGGTGTTAGGAATTCACGTAACGTACTTGAATCTAAACGTGGCATACGATCAAAAGGATATCCCATGTTACGACGGTCTGGATAGAGACGATTCTGAAGGCCACAGTAGCTATGAGCAGGTCGACAAGTATTATCTGGTGGAGGCTGATCAACCTGTGAACATTTTGTGCAGATATTGTGCAATTCAACTAAAAAACGATAAAATTATACTGATGTTACATTATTAAGTTTAGAATATATTTCTCACTTTAATTGAAAGCAAACAAAAAATAAAATTCAATATGTGTTCATTCATTGTTGTCTTATGACATTTAGAGCTAACACTAAGTTTTGAGAAACAAGGTAACAAAATTGCTTTGTTTAATTTATACAATATACAGTGTTTCAACAAGAAAGCACAACTGCATCAATTAAAGACTCATGAATCTGCTGACTTATGAATGAGATATTATAAGTGTGTAGATACAAATACACACACACACACACACACACACACACACACACACACACACACACACACACACACATTACTGACCAATTTCAGAACTAATGACTTCCTTCCAGCTTTTTTAATTTAATGTACTCAATAACTTTTGGCCATATTTGCAACAGCAAGAGTTCATCCTACCAACTACATAATGAAAAAAATAAGTATTTCCTTAACAGCAAATTCTGCCATGTGACATAGCTATACAATGAAATATTGTTAGACTGAAACAACAGTTTTAGTAGTTTTGGAAGACTCAATTTTCTATATGAAAATAATTTTCTTTTGTGAAAAGAAGAACTGCACATAATGGTTATACATTAACTGAAATTTTATGCAGATCTTTTCAAATGATAAAATTATGAAAAGAAAAAAAAAGTGACTTATGTATTTATGGGGACACTGACTGTAAAAAAGTAGATAAGAAGCCTTTGGACAGAAACTTATATGCACCATCTTTTTGCCATGCCTGCCACAAGTCAGCAAGTTTTCTTTGTAGTGAGTAGGACTCTATATTGTCAATAGTCAAAAATAGACTTTTCTTTGTTTGATTTCTTAAAACAAAATGTGGCTAGTCTGCCTGCATAAGATTTTCAGGTACTAAAGGCAACTGATTAAAGTGTAATTGCTTATTTGCTTCACAAATAATTTTATGAACTATTTTCTAATATGATGCATCAATCACAGAGCTTGTAACTGGAAAAAAATCCACTCTGCTTTCATCTGTGCCCTGCTTGGTTGTCATGCATCCTTTCTTTAATCCCCCCTTTTGTACTAACACAATCATACAATACAGAATATTTCTTAGCCTTTCTGTATTTTTCATACAATTGGCTTCGTCAGGGTATGTAGTGGAATTACTTTTATAGCCTACATTATATTTATACATTAAGCATATACCTTACATACAGAATCACATATTACAACGAAACAACAAATAATTTATGAGAAACATATATTTTTACTGACAGTTTCTAGGAATTCAATTGAGTGGAATTCACTGGATTTTAGCCAGGTTTGCAGTGTGTTTTTATATTTGCTCAGTGGCATTGTACGAGCTGATTGTGGTAGCTTATTGAAAAATTTTAAGCTTAAATACTTATAGTTATTTTGAACTATGGCTAGTCTTGTGGAAGGCAAATCCAACACACAGTTGTTTCATGTATTGTGAGAATGCACATTTCTTCTCATGTTGAATTTATCTATATTTTCTTTAGCATATACTAAGCAGTTATATATATACAAACTAGGAATCGTCATTATGCCAAGCGATTTAAAGCGACTTCTGCAGGACTCATTATGTGCTAGCCCTAATATACACCTTACTGCTTTTTTGCCATCTAAATACATATTTAGCTCCTGAGGAGTTTCCCCACAGCAATGTTCCATATTGCATATGGAAATGGAAGAAAGCATAGTATGATTGAAGCAATAATTGTTTGCTAATACTGCCCCTCAATTTGTACAATAGGAAAAGTACACAAGCTAGTTTGCTGCATAGGTAATTGGTGTGTCCTTCCCAAGAGAGTTTTTGATCTATGACTAGTCCAAGCAATTTCACAGTTTTATTTTCATTTTTAGGTACCTTCAAGTTAAAGATTATTTCCTCTGTTTTTGTCTGAGTTATGCAGAGTTGATTGGCCTGACACCATTGGCTAGTCATTTCTATCATCTCTTTATTTTTATCCAACACACTCTGTAGATTGTCTCCAGTGGTTATTAATGTCATGTCATCTGCATATAATACACTCTTACAGGGTATATAAGTTGGAAATTCATTGACACAGACAATGAAAATGAAGGGTCCAAGAACGTAGCCTTGGTGTATTCCTCTTTTTATTGGGAGGATTGCTGATCTCTGATTGTTTGCATAAACAAGCTGTACCCTATTGCTTAGATAGGATTTGAGTAATTTGAGTGGTTTATCTCCTATTCCATAGTATTACAGCTTTTTGATTATCACATCATGAGACACAGAATCAAACTCTTTGCTTAAATCAATAAGGGTTCCAGAAGTGTATAAACATTTTTCATATCCTTCATAAACATTATTTACCTGTGATTCAACTACTTTCACAGTTGATAAGTGTGGTCTAAATCCAAATTGTTGTTCATTTAATAATTTATTGCATTCAAAGTACTTGTATATCTGTTTATGCATACAGTTTTCTCTTATTTTAGATAGGATTGGTACTATTGAGATGGGTCTGTAGTTACTTGGAAGACTTTATCTCCTTTTTTATACACAGGCAGTGTGACTGTAAGCTTAAGACATTTTGGGAAGGTTCCTTCATCTAATACTCTGTTTGACAGTGAGAGAAGTGGCATTTGGACTTCCTTCACTATAGACTTTATGATGAAATTGCTGATACCATAATAGTCTTCTGTTTTTGAATAGTTGAGTTTGGTTATTGAGTGTTGAATGTCATTTAAGGTGATTGGGGCCCAAATAAATTTCTCACTTCTTGTTTGTTTATCATAAGTCAGAAAAGCTTCCACATTGAAATTAGAATTAATGGGTGGAGTACTGTTGCCATTTACAAACTGTTCATTAAGAATATCACAGTCTATGCGAATACTGTTTTCTTTATTGTTGTTATTAATTCTCTCTTAATGACATTCCACGCTGCTTTACATTTATTTTTTGAGTTCAAAATGTATTCATTATTCGCATTACATTTGGCAGTTTTTATTTCAGACCTGTAAAGTTTTCTCATGTTTATGTAGTTTTTTTTGTCCCTATAACTATTATGAGACTTATCTTTCAGTATGAGTAATAATATCCTGAGTCTGTTTAGCTGTGGTGTGTACCATTTATTAGTATGTTGGAGCTTACGTGGGGTATTAGTATATCTTCCAGTTACCATGGGGCATGTCTTTTCTACTATGTACGTAATCTCTGTCAGGAAAATGGAAAAGCATTTATCAACTGTTTCATTGCTATTCATTATTTGGGACCAATCCTTTTCTTGTAACTTATTTTTCATATTGCTTACATTGGATTCACCTAGCAATTGATATGTCACTTGCCTTTCTTTGGTAACATTTTATGTTGTTGATCATGCAGGAATGGAAAACATGTTTGGGTATGATGCTTTCCAACTTTTTGGATTCTCCATTACAGATGATGTACATCTGGTATCTGACGATATTCCTTACATTTCGGTTAGATGCATTGTGTACGGAATTTTCCTCAATTTTCTCTCCCAGCCTGGGCTGCGCTGTCAATTTTGAGGCACATATAATGCTCAAACCGGCAGCTCACCCGAAATTTTTCCGTGCCCATCCTCTTCCAGTAGCATTACATGACCCAGTCAAGGCTGAATTAGATAGGTTGGTGTTTTTGGGGGCTCTCCTCTCAGTTACTTCTAGTGACAGGGCATCCCCCCCCCCCCCCCTCATTGTAGTTTGCAAATCCAATGCCAAATTGTGGTTGTGTGGTGATTCCAAAATGACCGTAAACACTCATTGTCTTATTGATACTTACCCACTTCCTCGTCCTGACGAGTTGTTTGCCTAGCTTGCGGGTGATCAATTCTTCTCCAAATTGATTTATTGGAGGCATATTTCCAACTGCCTCTGGACACAAATTCCAGAAAATTTCTCATTTTAAACATTCTGTTCGGCCTGTATCAAGACCAACAACCATCGATGTTGCCAATATTTTTTTAGAACAACTGACGGCTTCTGTGCCTGGCTGCATAAACTATCAAGATGGTATTGTAGTTACAGGGGCTTCCACAGATGAGCACCTTGCCAATCTTTGTACACTTTTTCAAGTTCTCCTGTCTGCAGGGTTGAAGTGTAATCTCACTAAATCTCATTTTTTTCAGTCTTCTGTTGTGTATCTGGGGTTTCAACTGTCCTGTGACAGGATCCATCCGTTAAGTCAGCACGTTGATACTGTTGCGGCCCTCCCACGGCCGTCTAATGTCAAAGACCTTCAGGTATTTCTTGGAAAAATTGCCTACAATAATAAATTCCTACCTTCCGCGGCTGATGTGGCCCATCCCTTGAATCAGCTGCTCCATAAAAACATTCCTTTCCACTGGACTGACATATGCGAACATACCTTTGTCTGCCTCAAAGATCAACTTCAGTCAGCACCCTGTCTAGTCACGTTTTGCCCAGGACAGCAACTGGTGTTGGCCTTGGACGCATCCCAATATGGTCTTGGGGCCATCCTGCACACCGATATGATAATGGATCAGAGCGGCCTATTGCTTATGCTTCGAAGACGCTCAACAATGCTCAAAGGTGTTACTCTCAGATTGAGAAAGAGGCACTTGCCATAGTGAATGCCTTTAAAAAATTTCACGTTTTCTTGTACGGTTCCAAGTTTCATCTCATTACCAACCATAAGCCTCTTGTCTCCATATTTCATCCTTCAGCATCACTACCATATAAATCTGCACACAGATTGCAATGTTGGGCTTTATACTTGTCTCAGTATCACTACGAGATCCATTACCGCCCCACAGCCCAGCACACAAATGCTGATGCTTTATTGTGGCTGCCTATGGGTCCTGACCCCATTTTTGACCACAATGAGTTACCGGTACTCTGTTTCCACATGGATGAGGACAGACATCATGCAGTTGATGGTTTTACAATTACGAGGGACCATGTTGCTTCTGCCAGAGCTGATGACCCAGTTCTCTGTAAGATGACTAGGTTCATTCAATGAGGGTGGGTGGCTGGACAGACCATCTGGCAAGGCATCTGACCCTCTCTGTAACTATTACACCTTGCATCTGCGACTGTCTGTTCATGACAGTGTGGTTCTCCTCTCTACAGATGGAGCATTTCCAAGGGTGGTGGTTCCTGCTAATCTGTGTCAACGTGTTCTTCAGTTGTTACACCAGGGACATTGGGGTGTTTCCCTCACTAAAAATCTGGCCAGGAATTGATGCAGACATTTCATGTATGGTTGCCCTGTGTACCAAATATGCTCAACAGGCAGTCCCCCCCCCCCCCCCCCCCGATTTGACCATTCCCCGTGGCCTGCCCCAGTGTGCTCGTGAGAATGGGTACATGCTGATTTTGCCGGCCCTTTTCTTGGTGCCTACTGATTTCTCGACATTGATGCTTATTCCAATTTTCCTTTTGTGGTTGGCTGCGAGTCCCCTTCCTCTGAGGCAACCACAAATGCATTGGCAAAGATTTTCACCCTTGAAGGTCTACCCTCTACACTTGTCACAGATAATGGTCCTCAGTTTTCCTCACAGGCTTTTGCAGATTTCTGTTCTGGCCTCAGTGCCCGTCATGTCACAGCACCGCCCTACCATCCACAGGCAATTGCGGAGGTCGAGTGTCTTGTACGAACATTCAAGTGTCAGATGAAGTAGTTCCTCACTGAGTTTTCTATGGAAGATGCTTTACTTCACTTTCTAAGTTCTTATTGATTTATGCCCATGGGTGATCACAGCCCAGTCGAGGTCTTACATCGTCGTCAGCTGCACACATTGTTAAATCTTCTTCGCTCCCGACAGTCTCAGGCTGTTTCTCAACCTCCTGACAAGTTCCGGGTAGGTACCCGGGCACGGGGGTATGGCTCTCGTGCCAAGTGGATCAAAGAAACCATCAAAAAGTTTAGAGGCCATCGGTTGTGACATCCGTACTGATGAAGGAATGGTTATTCACCATTTTGACCAGATACATCTGCAGGCAGTGGACCTGCCGTTGTTGACATTGTCTCCACACAGGACTATTCATTCTCCTTCGGAAGCCAATAGACACCATCTATGGGTCCCACCTTTTATGCTCACAACTCCGAGCACCCAACATGACTGTGCGGGGAAGTGTGCCAGCATGACAGTCGCATGCACTAGAGGCATCACAGCTGTCACCCGTCATTCAGTCCTAGGGATGTATGCCTCCAGCAGAGAGCATGCCAACTTCTCCGCCACCTGCAGCCAATACTTCAGAGATGTCACCCTTCATTCAGTCACGGATCCATGTTCTGTGCAAAGGGCCCCGTCCGGAGCACTTTCGCCCATACGTTTGCGTGGCACCTTGTGACCTGACCGCAACACATCAAGAACCGATGGATGTCTTTGTACTTTACAACACCTCTGCAATGTAAAGTGAATTTCCCAAAGGGGGAAAAGTATTGTAACAGTGTGTCGTAAATTCAAACCTACCGCTGCACGCAATGCAGGCAAAGTAATATAGGGGCACTACAGCAATTAGACAGTGCCGCCTAAGTGAACCGGGGCTCACATGAGCTCAGTGGGGCATGGCAGTCTTGAATGAACCTTGGTATAGAGTTTGTTTTTGTGTGTTAATAAAGTTTCTACAGTAAGAGATTACCTAAGCATTACAATGGATACATGCTGTGTTAAGTGCTATGAACAATATCTGATATTGACCATAAGGTGAAGCATTGAATTGAAATTTGTACCACAGCTGAAATTCAAACCTGCTTAATAGGCAGTTATTTTATCTATTCAGCCATGATGGCATTATGCATAACATGAAGGCACGGAATACCTGAGTATGTCCCCTTCACAATCCAAACCTCAATTCAGTCTTGATGCAGAATTAAAAAACCAGGCAGTTTTAATTCAAAAACTTGCTTTATAATCATTATCAGAGATAATTTTGAGATTAGAACTGTCTCATAAATATTTATTTATTTAATAACGGAAAGCCCAGGTTGGAATGAATAATATAGTAATAAGGAGTCCAAAAAAGTCTGATTGATTTGAAATTAAGATCAGGATTCACCATGGACAGTATATCTCCTAACTGCTTTCATCATCATAATGGATTAATTTCTTCAAAAAGTAAAAAATTTGGATCCAATACTTAGTGGCTTAGTCCACATTTTTGAAGTAATGATGTGGCATGAGACAGTAGTGGAAGTTGAAGCTGAACTAGATCTTTGGCATGTGAAATTTATGACTGGCTCTGAATATCATAAAACCCAAAATAGTGGCAATTGGATTGGAGTCAGATTAATTAGTTGTTTATTCATACACGCATAATTACATGATTATTTCAGGTCTGTCTTCTTAGAAGGAAAAAATTAAAAAGTGAACAAAAATGCAGGAGTACAATTGCTGATTCAAATATGAACATTGTGCTACATAAACAATGGGAAATGTGGAATGACTTTCCACTGCCAGTACCTCATTTATGTGGTCATTAGCAATATGATATTCATAATACATGTTCATATATTTATTTACATCTCACCATGACACACACACACACACACACACACACACACACACACACACACACACACACAAGTACATTACTCAGATGTTTTTTCATCTGGCATCAGAACAATAGTGATACCTCTGCATCTCCATTACATTCATTCTGCATTCCCTTACCAAAATAAATTATATTGATGATAATAATATTAAGAAAACGATGACATCAGATAGAAAACTCACCTTGTCTTTATCACCGTCAGACACCATTACAAAGTACTCCGCATCTAATCCCTCTGGCTGCCCCCTTGGAATCAACATATGGTGTGGCCAGCCACAACCACAGTATGTGTATGAAGCCTGACCTGCTTCATTCCCTACCCCTGTCAAATTCCTAAATGACCGATGATATGGTATTGTTACAGATGATTCATCTGAACGACGACTTACGATGTTACGACCACTGTTCACTGCAACAAGAAGAATAAGTTTTCAGTATCTGACATTGAAACTGAGGTAGGTACAACTAAAAATGTGTAATATTACTTCTAACAATCAAATTAATAAATATGAACTGCCACATAGTGACTGTATACAGAGCAATCTAGCAAATTAGATTGTACTCTATCTTGACATTGTATCTCTGATTAGTTTATACCCTTCTTCTTATTATCCACATCTACCAACAATGTTATTAATGTATGAACGTTTATTTACATATCTGAAGGGACTGATGATGTTTGTTATGTCTGACCTACACTCTTGAGAGTCTACCTTTTTTGAACTGTTGTCAAGTAAATATATTGGGAAACATAATATAATACCATGAAATTTTACAATTGTACAAAGAAATGTTTCTAATGTCAATTAAAACTTAAATGAGACCAGAATGAGACTTAAAAGGTACAGCAACGCATGCCAATTGCTAGAAGACAAGTAACCACTCCCACAGTTGATGTGGAGAAGACTGTCCTCTACAATGGTGACTTAACCAGATGCACATTTCTTGTCAGGCCCAGTTTGTCAGTCACGGTACTCAATAGCAGCAGCAAGATGATTTAGCATCACTTGTTAGGTTAACATTGTAACCCAGTAATAAATGTCCTCACCCTTCAAGTCTGAAGAAGTTAAGTATTTGCCTTTGTACTTCCAAATAAACTTTTTCTATTACTGAGAATGCATGTTATAGCCTTGCTTCCACCTCTATGTTGTTAGACTAGAAAGTGCATGGTGTTTTGGAACCAGAAAGGTATTTTGCTCACTGACTTCCTGGCTGTAGGTAATACAGTGAATGCTGACCATTACTGTGAAAAAATACAGAAATTGTGAAGTGTCCTTCAGAACAAGAGGTGTGGAATGCTTACTGCAGTACCCACCCCATACCACGTCGCACATAGCAATTGTTTAGTAGGACATATGTATTTGTGTGTGTCTATTCCTTTGGACAGCTGGTGATTTTTTCCTCAGAGAGTTGGCTTTGTTAAGTCCACATTTAGCGTGTTAATATTAATGGGATGGCTGGCTGCCCTTCCTGTCGCCACTCTATCCCCCCCCCCCCCCCCCCCCCCGGGAAGAAATGTGTACCTCAAATGTCTGCATATAGTGTTATATGTGTGGAAAGTGTGAAGGTGTTATGAAATGTTTGCAAATTGGGTAACTGAGGTGGGACTTGGGTACCAGCCCATTATTCACCTAGGGGAATGTGGAAAACCAGCTAAAAATCCACATCCAGGCTGGTCGGCATTCCAACCCCCTTTGTTTAATCTGACATGCGGATTTGAACCAGGTACAGTATGCCTTCCCATCTCAGAAAAAAGTGCTTTAGACCACATGGTTAAACGAGCAGATGAGGGGTCTCTGTGGCACTAGTGTGTTAATAAAATTGAGAATTTTTGTCTGACGAGAAGCATGATGAAGTTAGTCTGCATGGCTGTGCCATTCACTGGGTCCCCTGTGGCATAACAGTTAGCATTGGCATAACAGTTAGCATGATTGCTTAGTAAGCAGCAGACTTGGGTTTGAATTCTGGCAGGGCACAAATTTTCAACTTCCCCATTTCAGTGCTCTTGTGCAGCTAACATAGAAAATTCCTTTATGTGTTGTTCTGCAGAAGTATGGCTGGGAGTTGTTTGGTCATCCAGAATACAGTCATGATCTTACTTTCAAGAAATTCTTGTCCTCCAGCCAACATTTTGAGAATGATGAAGAGTTGAAGACAACTGTCACACACTGATTCCATTTACAGTCACTGACTTCTATGACACAGAAAGTTGATCCCACGATATGACAAGTTTTTCAAGTCTTTTGGTTACTATGTTTAAAAGTAGGTCAAACAGGTCTGCAATAATTGCTTACAAAGTGTTCATGTAACTGTGTTATCTTTCTGGTTATGCCTTGTACTACCACAGTCTAGCAGTAGCATCTTCGATACATAATCAAAATGTCCTCACATCCTTGTTAGAACCTGACCACTTCGTAAGTTTTGAATAAAACTCATCAGTAATGGTTAAAGCTTTCTTTTGGAATGAGGAGTTAACTTCATTTTGCCTACAGCCTCATAAAAGAGGGTGGAAGAATGGACAGTGGTTTAGGGCACTCTCTTGTCCATAGAAATGGAACCTTCCCCAGAAAGGCAGGAGAATCAGCAGTGGTCAACAGCACGAGGATGAAAAAGACAATGTAAACTACTGCATTAATGATACATAATGTGTAGCCACAGGGCATGTCGCTGTAACTGGAGAGGGGGGGGATAATGACGATCTTTCCATTTGCATGAAAGTCTGGAATAGTCTGCCATTTGTGCCATGGCTGGGATTCAAACCTAGGACCTCACTTCACCCACCTATCTGCCATGGCATTATAGGTAAAGCAAATACATGGAATTATGTAAGCACGTCTCCATCTTCAACACAAACTTCAATTCTGCCTTGGTGTTCCCCTATTAATTCAAGTCAATATTGCTCAGGATCTGTAATAGTGAATTAGCACCCTAACACTGAATATAAATGAGAACTATCCCACCTATACCTCATGTTTAGGTGATATTAATATCAAACAATAAGTTTATTTTCCAGATACGTATGTAATCTCAACGTACCAAAGATATTGCATATAAGATACTGAATTATGAGGATAGATAACAACTCACCATAAGGAGGCTCGCAGAGCTGCTGACAGGCATGAAAATAGATAATCACATTTACACGACTTAAATTTTTGGGCATGGCCTTCATCAGAAAAAGAAACACATATTCACGCACTCACTCAGACAACTATACACACACAACTGCCATGTCTGGTGACTCCAGCGCCACAAGCATCTAAACTGTGAGTGAGTTGGGGAATAGAGGGGGAAGGAGCCAGATAAATGTGAGGATGGAAACTTTAGCATTGCATGATGGATTATAAAGGCTCTGATAGGTCTGAATTTAAATTGATGCAATGAATACAGTGGAGGGAAGGGGCAGGAACAGATAAAACGGAGGCATAGAGGAGTGTGGGGATTTGAAATGATAAAAATAATAAGGAAAAAATAAAAATAGGAAAAGCAGGAAAAAGATAGGAAAAACTAAATAAAAAGTAATTAATTAAAAAGGGGATATTGTAAGGGGTGGCACAAAGTTGCAAGTCCACAAACAGATTTCCTGTGCCATATCCAGACACACCATTAATCCACCCTCCAATGCCAGTAACAAGTCAGAAAGGAGTGTATTTCTTGTCCCCCAATACCACTCCAGACTAGAACAACTAAATAACATCCTTTGTCAGGGCTTTGATTATCTGTCATCATGCCCTGAAATGAGAGACATCCTACACAAGATCCTTCCAACCCCTTCTAAAGCAGTGTTCCATCATCTACCCAACCTCCACAACATCATAGTCCATCCTTATGCCACTCAAAACCCCCAAACCCCTACCACAGGGATCATATCCCTGTAGAAAATCCAGATGCAAAACCTGCCGAATCCACCCACACAGCACTTCCTTATTCAGTCCTCTCACAGCCTTATCCTACCCCATCAGAGGTTGGGCCACCTGTGAAAGCAACCATGTGATATACCAACTCTGCTGCAGTCGTTGCACAGCATTTTATATTGGTATGATGATGAACCAGGTGTCCATCAGGATGAATGGCCACCACTAAACTGTGGCAAAAAGCAAGATGGATTACATGGATTACATCATGGTCAGTCAGAGATTCTGATAACAGATATTGGATTTAAAGCATACCCAGGAACAAATATAGACTCAGATCACAATTCACTGATGATGAAGAGAAGAATGAAATTTAAGAGAATCATATGAAAGAAACAGTATGAAAGGAGATGGAACATAAGAATACTGAGGAATGATGAGATATATTGTAAGTTCACTAATGATGTAGCTACTGCTATGAGTAATACAAGAGAAGGAAGTTCAGTTGAAGAGGAGTGGACAACTCTGGAAAGGTCAATCACAAATGTCAGAAAGACAAAGTTAGGTAACTGTGAAGAAACTGTGGGTAACAGAAGAAATACTTCATCCTATAGACAAAATAAATGTTCAGGAAAATTCAGGAACACAGAAAAACAATTCACTCAGCAATGGAACAAATAGGAAGTGCAGGAATTCCTAGGTGAAATGGCTGCAGGATAAATGTGAGGAAATAAAAAAAGTTTATGTTTGCCCATAGGTTTAATTCATCTTACAGAAAGAAAATCTTTTGTTAAATGAAAAGCAAATGGTGTAATCTTAAGAGTGTGGTAATAACTGCACTGTTGAATGAAGGGGAGAGAGTGGACAGCTGAGAATAGTACATTGAAGGCCTTTATGAGGGGGAGACTTGTCTGGTGATGTCTTTAAAAGAAGGTGCTGATAGGGAAGACACAGGGGATTCAGAATTAGAGTTATAACTTAACAGAGCTTAGTAAAACTGAATTCAAATAAAGCAGAAGGTTCAGGTAATATACCATCAAAATTTTTTAAATTGTTTGTGGGGAAGGGCCAACCAAACAACTATTGAGGTGAGTATAATCTATGAGACTGGTGATGTGCTATCAAAGTTTTGGAACAAAAAGAGAAAGGGCAGATAAGTTTAAAAATTCTAGAATAAACCTTATTTTGCACTAATGGAGTTTTGGAGTGAAATTGTTTGGCATCCCTGTAAACACCTATGTTGAATGTCTAGCAATATAATAAGGGTAGTTTACTAATTGACTATAATAACTTGACGGTTTTATTGGTGCTGCCACAAATGGAGAAAATTGGTACTAATTGAAAGATATCTACTGTACACATTGTTAGGGTAATGGTTCCAGCACTGCAGCAAGCAGCCGATGCTGCCTTCTCCTCTTTGCTCCACTCCCCTTGGCAGCTATAATGTGGGCACAAGACACACTTCTTGCAGCTCCAAACAGCCACTGTGTGAATCATCAAGTTATCAACAGCCGAACAGTACGACTCACCACAAAGACCATGACAAGCTGTGAGAGGCACATAAAAAAGACCCATACAACACTTTAGTCATTGACCATTAGCCTTCTTCAGAAAAGAGAGCATTCACACAGGCACACTTCACAGTCAAACAACCATGATGTTCAGTAGCAGCACACTGGTTCACACTTGATTCAGTGTGTGGCAGCCAGAGATGATGATTGAGTGACTGTCAAGTATGGGTGTATGATCATGTGAATGCTCTCTTTTCTGGAGAAGGCTAATGGCCTATAGCTTAAACGATGTGTCGGTCTTTTTCATGTGCTTGTTGCAGCTCATCGTACATCTTTTCAGTGAGTTGAAAACTATTCTTATTATTTTGTTGAATTCCAACCTTGACTTTCCGTTATTAGATTATTGTAAGTCTGTTATTGTTCATTGCTGTATTAATTGTCGAATGTTGTGTCAACAGTTATCAAATATCAAGAAGGCAGAGTTGAATGAGCAATATGTCTGTCATCATTTGTTTGAAACATAAGAAAACCTTTACAGACACATGGCAAATGATGCAGAAAGCCTGCCTACAGTGATGAGTAATTTAGCTATACTCAGTGTTACAAAGGTTCATAGGTTTCCCCAAAACTAAAAAAAAGTTGTCAGTTCAGGTCAAATGTCAGTCGTGCTGATTATTTCCTTTGACTTTGAAGGATTAGTTCTCCATGAATTTGTGCCACAGGGACAAACTCTTAATCAATGGTACTGTAAGAATGTGTTGTGAAGACTCCGACAAAATGTGAGAAGGGACTGGCCTCAAATGTGACGTCTGTCAGTTAGAAGGGAATTGAGGGTTGCCAGGGTGGCTCTTCCAAACCTGTATGATTTCAGTTTAGTAAGTAGGATCTTTGGCCTTAAGAAACATAAAGGCACCAGAGAAGCAGTGCGACATTTCACCTTTTAACAGAATCAAGACTGAAGTAATATTAAGACATACTCACATTACTGGTTGACTTGGAAAAACCAGTTGATGATTTAAAGGTGTTCAAAATTCTGAGAAAAACAGGAGTAAGCTGTAGGGAATAATGGGTAATATATATTATGCACAAGAACCTCTATCAAAGAGGGTTTAAGGCAGAGATGCAGTCTTTTGTGCATACTGTTCAATATATACATCAATGAAACAATGAGGAAAATAGAATAGTTCAAAAATGGTATCAAAATTCAGGTGAAAGGGTATTGATTGTAATATTCACTGAAAGTGAAGAAGAGTTACTGACTCTGTTGAATGGAGTGAATCTGAGTACAGGATATGAATGGAGGAACTGTAAAAAGACAAAAATAAAGAGAAATAGAAGAAATGAAACTAGCAATAAATGTAGCATCAAAATGGATTATTGTGATGTAGATGAAGTTTACGAATTCCATTACCTTTGAAGTAAAATAACCTATAATGGACAAACCTAAGAGGACATAAAAAGTATTGTGGCCTGGGGTGAGAGAGCTTCCATGGCCAACAGGAGTCTACTGTTATCAAACATTGGTCTCAACATGGGAAAAACTTCTGAGACTGTACACTTGTATGGAAGTGAAACATTGTAAGTGAGAAAACTGGGGCAGGATAAAACAATGCTATAAAAGAATGTTAAGAATTTGGTGGACTGATCAGATAATAAATGAGGACATTCACTATATCATTGTTTTTCAACCTGTGGGTTGTGACCCCCCCGGGGGGGGGGGGGGTTGCCATCACAGGAGGAAGTATTTCCGCTATGAAATAACTACGGGATCAGTAACACAAAAATGTATGCATAAGTGAAATTTATTTACTGTTAAAAATAAGGATTTCCTTGTGAATCATTAATTATGGATTGGTTAAGGAAAAATATTTTGCTGTCAGAAATCATATAAAAATTCTCGGGAAAGGTCCAGAAATTTAAAAGAAAGCTGTAGCAAAAGGAAGAATATTAAATTTGTTTCTTTTGAGTTAATAAAGTTTTCTTATGGTTCATGAAGAGGTGGGGGAGGGGACACCAGAAAGGACTGTGTGGAAAACACAATAAAAAAGTGGAGGATGATAGGATATGTGTTAAGAAATGGGGATAACCTCCATGGTACTACAGGGAGCTGTAGAGGGTAGAAACTGTAAGGGAAGATGAAGACTGGAACATGTTCAACAAATAATTGAGGACATAGGGTGCAAATGCTATTTTGTAATTAAGAGGTTGGTACAGGAGAGGATTTTGTGACAGGCTGTGTCAAACTAGTCATAAGACTGAACTCAAACTACTCTTGTATGCATAATATTGTTTATGTTTACAGTTTGAAAGATTTCAGTAATACCATGTTAAATTACAATTATGCATATATGTTCACCTTGATTAATTTTGTTTAATAACTTAGGGTAGCAATTTCTTTCACATCATGTGGCAGTGGGAGAGTTTTTCTGTTACTTGCTGCCAGGTAAACCTGAGTAGGAGGGGGAGAAGGGCATACTAGTGGGACTTGGTAGCAGATCTTACAAAGGCAGCTCTGAGACCTCTGGCACTCATTCAGGTACTGACCATCCACTGGGTGCCCAGTGACTGTAAGGGCTCTATTGCTCTCTGCTTTCACAAGTTCGGCTCTTCTCTGAGTGCCATCCCTAGTATTTTGCAGTGATTCTACAGTAAAAAGAAACTGGTGCCAATGTTGGGGGTGCCATCTGGCTGGCAGTGGTGAGCTGATACAATGCAGCTTTACAGCTGATGGATGTTAGCGAGGGGAAAGATAGGCAAATTTATGGAGAACAGTCATCTGGAATTAATACACTTGAGAAAGCAGGATGTGTGGGTGTGGCCTGAACTGAGAAAATGCAGGAAGATATACCATTTGTTGGGTTTTTGTAGAGTGGCGGATTTAGCAATCTATCTTCTGGGGGCAAGCCGACATTGGTCGGAGTGTGGCATCTCTATGTGGATTGGTGCTCTCATTTCAGTAAGGAGTTTTGCTGGAGGAGAGGAGGAGGAAATCAGTCTAGGACCTTCTAGTCTGGGCAGCCAGAGAGGACAGATTGTAACGTTTCTGCTATGTTGTGCACTCCTAAAAATCAGTTGCCAACATAGAAACACGAAATGTCTGATACCTAAACTAAAACTTCATTACCGGACATGTGATATTTTACATTTTCGCCTTCTGTTTGAAATTCTATTAACACTATTAGTAAAATACCTTTAAGAAATAGTACGTTCATTTAAATATAACTTTAGCTGACCTTTTACGTAATTTTCAGGTTTTAATACTTTCGTAAATAATAGCTGCAAACACTAAAAATGCATTTCACTTAGTTTCGGAAATTGCTGAACCTATATAGATACTAGTTTGTATAAAAACAATAATGCTAAATGTTATAAACTATTGCACAACATGATTTCATATATACCTTTTGTTTAAATAAATTAGGGCAGACCATGTTTTATATATCACTAGATCCTAAATTAAATACTGATAATTATTCATGCACTAAAATTAATAATCCGTTTGGTACTAAGAAACTATCTTCGAAATTAACAAAATTACGACAACCATATACAAATCCGTATTAATAAATAATTTGACCGCAAACTGAAACACATTAAAATTCCTTTTCATAATAATATTACGCCTACACAATATTGGCAAAACAAATATGTGTGCATTTCGAAAACACACATAATGTAAATAATTTGAGCACAGTAAACACTAGTCAAAAGGATGACGTTAAATTTGTGTACTACATTTAAATACAAATTTCATGAAACAAGTACATACATTGACATAAATAGTCAAAGCTTAAATGTAATGTTTTAATTTCTGTATTTTGGCATATTTTATGTAAAAGAATATTGTTTAATTGTGAATTACAAAACTTTGTCATCAATCTTATTATGCAGTTATGCAGACAGATGTTTGAGAGAAACCATTGTTTGTTTAGTCAGTAGTCACTGTCGGTCTGCTATAGAGAGTTGTTGAGTGGCCAGAAACCTGTAAGCAGCTCTGTTGGCTTGCTGCTGCATTTCTTGATTGTGCAATGTTTAAGTGGAAATAAAATCGTTTCCATATCAACTAATATGGTTTTAATTTAAAAGAAGATCCTGTAGAATCAATTTCTTTAGTGAATGCCGAAGATAACTCACAACGCAATGGACTTCAGCCAGCATATAAGTTCAACTTCACCTACAGTGGAATGACTTTGTTTTAGACTGTGAACTAACAAAACTTTCCGTAATTCAGGAAAACGTTAGGGCTCAGTTTGAGTCATTCCGAAAAGAGGTGATGGACGTTAGAAGATGTCCCTCTTCTGTGCAGATTATACTCGTTTTCAAGGAACTGAACTCAGATTTTTGAGTGCATTTTTCAGACTTGTTCCAAAACTTGTACTTTCTGTGCTGTGTTGGCAAGTCAATAACAGGATCAGCTTGCCTGATATTAGATACACTGATGTGTCAATAGCGATCATCACTGTTCTAGTGTCACCTTTGCCTACAGTAATCTCATGTATTAATATATACTGGCTGGAGTGGAAAGACTTAGCCGAACTTGTGAAATCACAGGTACTGAGATCCACTGAAGTCACTGTAGTTGATATTAGTTGTTTTCTGCTTCTGTGTTATGAAGACAAGTTGTTTTCTGTGATCATAATTACAGCAATTGACCCACACCACCACAGTCCTGCATCGCCCTACCAACCAAGCCAGCCATCCTTGTTTAGTAAAGTTCTGCCAGCACTTGCTTGTGTGGTAGGGCTCATCCCATTAACAAATTTATAGGAAGACGTGAGTTTATTTTTGGAATCAAATACTGGAATACTGCTCCTGATTACCACTGTTTCCTTAAATGAGGGTTGTTTTGTGTAGCATTCATCTTTCTCATTCAATGGCCTACCAGTCATTTATTTTTGTCAATTTATTTTTGTTCTGATGTGTATTTGGAGCCAAAGAATAAAAGAGTTAACTTAAATGTTTATCCACTATCTCTTACTGAATCCTAGATCCATGCCTTTCTTATTTTAGCAAAGCTAGTGTCATATATGAAAGCATTTACACCATGTACTAGTTGTGCTGCTATTGCTATGTTGCATTCTACATGGATATGTCAGTTAAACAACTTTCCCTCTAGAAATGACATTTCAGAACAATAGTCTCAAACTAGCATTTATAAAACTTTACAGCATTGAAAACTGAAAGTTTCAGAATTTCCCAGAAACTATCCTTGAAACATACAACTATGAATGTTGATTTAGAAGATCCTGTTGCTCCATATTTAAAATAAGAGAAGAGCACAGAAACATGTAACAGAATACAGCATTCAAATATTAGCTTTAAAACACCCAAAACATATACTCATTGGGCATGCCCTGGCAATGTTTGAAATCGTGTATGTTTTCTGATAATTGTTTATATGCTCCTTGGATCAATCCACTGAAAGTGAAAAGTTAACTTTCCAATATTTACTTGCAACAAATCAAACTAGTTGCTACATATATTGGAAGACACCAAATACTTCAATTTATTCACTGAATTTAACACTTCGATTCTCTTCTCTCTCTCATCTTTTCCTCTATCATAATTTTGTACAGCTTTCCTAATAGGTCTAACAATGGTTTTCAATCTCTTCCTTCATCTGTTTGTCATTTTTTCTCCTTTCCTTTTCCCCTTTCCCTTCCATCTTCCTCCCTCTCTTCCTCAAAGTTTTATGTTTGGTGATCATTGAGAACAACCTATCTCCTAAAGTTGCTGTATTTTCTTTATTTTATTAAAATTAACTTTCACAATAGAGATTGCCTCATCACAGTTTCTGATTATTTACATCCTAGATTTTGTTAATGTATCTAGTTTATATAATTCTATTGTATCATCACATTGCCCAAGGAATCATTTAACTGAGACAAGATTTGGTAAATATAATTACAACTGGTTGTTTGGTTACTCACCTGCTTTCTGTTCAACACAAAATTTTAAATTAATATGTGTGGAATCAAAAGTCTAATACCACAAAGGCCGTGACAAACAGCAGTAAATATGATGCAAGTAATTAACAAGTTCATTAAGAGTACATATTTAATTACATATAAATATTTACATAATGTTATGGACTTACACTGGACTGAGAATTTATCAATTTCAATGAAAAGGTCCTTTTGCTCTTCAAAGAGCATTGAAAGACCACGTTCATCATATTTTGGTGCCATGAAAATTCGAACAGTACCTAGTCGTGGAGCACCATTATTTTCAACCTAAAAATGTGATAATTATTGTTTAGACAAACATTTTTATTTACAAATCTTGAAATAAATTTAGGGAAAACCAGTAACACTTACCGAAATTCTAGTGATGAATGGCATATGTTGCAAATGTGTAAAGCGAACAAACACTGATCCTCGTGGTGCAAAATCAATTCCTCTTGAGGTATCAACATCACTACATTGCCAGAATGTGAAAAATGTATTCTTGGTTGAATCTTCTGCTACAACTTCTACACCTGTTACACGAACTTTGTCAAAGCCAAGCTACATTTGGGAAGAGATAGGAAGTTTGATTCTGTTAGTCAAATTTAGTCTCACAAAGTTCACATCAGCATTTGCATAACACACTTATTACTAGAATTCCTGCAAACATTTCTTCTTCTGTATATTATATTGTCATCAATTTACTGACAGATAAATATGCAGTAACAGTAACTAAAAACAATGTCTGGTCACAGAAACTAATTACTCAATAGAACAAATACCTTCATGTACAATGTGGACAATGAAAGCTGGACTAAAAATAAGTAAAGAAAGACAAAGCATATGGGCTACAAAAGCTATGTAAGTTAACTATAATCTTTTGTGACTGTAATAATCAAGGGATTGGATCAAGAGAAAGCTACATGTGAAACTGAAAATACAGTATGTAGACTAGAAAACTGGTTTTAAAAGCAATGAACTGATACTAAATTGAAAAATAGGTGCACTTTAAAACTAGCTAACCAAAGGATACTGAGTTACTCTTAAAAATTAATGAGAATGCACTTGAGTAAGTAACTCCTAGCTGATAAACTAAGATTGTCATAACACGTAAACAGCAAAAGCAAGATAACAGAAGTAGCCATCATACTGTTTCAAACAGAATATACATGTATCAGACTAAACTTAAGGACTGGACATAAAGAATGAATAACAAATATGAATGTATTTTGTTGTAATCTTTACTATAAATGCACTGTATAATATGCCATATACTATTTACTATTCTAAAAAGCAAAAAATTTCAGAGTATGTGCTGTAATCTGCACTAAATAGTAGTATATTACTCAATAAAATGTTTAGTGTTGATAGTGCTCAATGAAGATGTCAAAGTCTATGTGTAATGATCCATGTATCAGTTGATATACATCTAGTAGCTGCAATACAGAAACTGTCAACTGTTCATTCACTTAAGTCACAGGACAATTTTGAAAATATTGTGGAAAGGGACTGATATTGTAACATCAGTATTCTCATTTGGCATACACCAATGCAAATATTTCCTGCATATTTTGTGACAGCTATTATATATGCTGATGACACTTGAAAATCTATGTGTAATTTTATTTAGAGTTCATGGACCTGAATTCCACACAATATGTGCCAGTTTCTAAATATGCATGGTTAACCTGCCAGGCAAGTACTGATATGTATCCACAGTTTGTTGAGCATCCCCTAGACATGACACCATAGGCCAAAGAATTTGTGGTCTAATGGTTTAATGCTGGCACCCAGACTTGTCTGTAAAATGGGGGGGAGGGGGGGGGGAGGTGTTATACTGTACATTGCAGTGTTGGGGCATCACACTGTGTATTGTGAAGTGCCACTTGTGAATCATACCCCCTTTTATATCACATTTTTTAACATATAGTAGAAATAGTAGAAAATCGGAAAATCCAGGTTAGAATTCAACAGTATAATAAGGTTAGTTCACAACTTACAAGCTGTGACAGGCACATAAAAAAGACACACACAAACAACATTTAAGCTACTGGCCATTAGCCTTCTTCAGAATAGAGAGCATTCATACAATCACACAGGCACACTTCAGGGTCACACAACTGTCATTTCCAGCTGCCGCACTCCGATTCATGCGTGATTCGGTCTCCAGCAGTTGGAGATCATGGTTACATGACTGTGAAGTTTGAATACTCTCTATTCTAAAGAAGGCTAATGACTGATAGCTTAAGTGTTGTATGTGTGTGTCTTTTTTATGTGCCTGTCACAGCTCATATGTCTTTGAAGCGAGTTGTATGTCAGTGACTGTCAACTGCCTCCGAATTCCTTCCTTTTGTAGATACATTTCAAATTCTTTACTCATAATATAGTGAGGACAGTTTACAACTCACCGCAAAGACGTGGCAACGAGCTGTGACAGGCACATACAAAAGACACACACATACAACACATTCAGCTATCGGCCATGGCCTTCTTCAGAAAATAGAGCACTCATGCAATCAATCACACAGGCACACAACACAGTCATACAACCATCACCTCCGACTGCCAGAGTGCAGTGCAGTGCAGTGCAGTGCCGCAGTGCAGCAGTCGGAGGTGATGGTTGTATGACTGTGTTGTGTGCCTGTGTGATTGCGTGAGTGCTCTATTTTCTGAAGAAGGCCATGGCCGATAGCTGAATGTGTTGTATGTGTGTGTCTTTTGTATGTGCCTGTCGCAGCTCGTCGCCACGTCTTTGCGGTGAGTTGTAAACTGTCCTCACTATATTATTAATTCCAACCTGGACTTTCCATTGTTATCTTTACTCATAATGTTCTTTATTTTATTTATTTCATTTTTATCTCCATACAACATTATATCATCTACATATGCAGTTACTATGAGCTCATTCTGTAGATCATAGGAAACACATGGATCAACAATGGATCGTAGCATCCCTTGTTTGCACAAGAACTCATCAAGTGTTTCGTTTTATCTCCTGCCAGACTGATGCAATAATACACAAAAGCTTCTCAACTGTCATAGCCAGTTTACTCACACACCAACAAACACACAAATCCTAACTAACAGTTACCTTTTCAACTGTGACAGTGTGATGTTCTGTGCTATTTGTGTGTGCTTCCTGCTGTCCTCAGAAGAATATTGACAGGTTATGGACTCAGGATCGCCAATCAACACAGAAGAGGAGTGAAGGTATCTAAATGAAGACAGGCTGGAAAATCGTTCAAACACTGATAAACTGTGAGTACTGAAAATTTTCCATTTTGCTGATTGCGAAGAGTCTCTGTGAACGACATTACGAAATCAGTATGACAGTGACAGAAGCGATGTAATTCCTAAACATCAGCAGAAAAATATATAAATGGAAAGTGTTTTCTTTTTTGCAAGATATAGTTCAGTATAAACATGGTGGACAAGCAAAAAATCGAACTGTTAAATGAAGATAATTACCATCACTGGTCACAGAGAATTAAGGGAATTGTTATAAGTAAGCAGTATTGGTGCGCTATTGATTCTGGTATGGGAAATACACCCACAGCAGATAAATGAGAAGCAAATGAAAGGGCAATGGGAATTCTACTTACAACTGTAGATGATAATTCATTTGACAATATACAAGACTGTGAAACAGTGAAAGAGATATGGGACATGCTAAAATGTTCCCATAAACATTTTGATTTGTGGAATGGAATGCTTGCTCTAAAGGAATATGTGAACATCAAAAAGAAAATGGACGAATCAATGTTAGATTACCTTGTGAGACACAGTGCATTGGTGTTCAAAGTTCGCAGTTCTGGCGTTGAATTATCCGACAAACAAGCAGCGGTGCATACATTAATGGGTTTGCTTTCAGAATATGAAACTTTTGTAAGAAGTATACGGTGTGATGAAGCGGATTTATCACTTAAGAAATTCAAAAGCCACCTGTTAGAAGAAGAAAGGCGAGTTACAAACTTGATGCATCAAGATACAGAATTGCAATTGGAAGTCTTCTTTACTTGGCAACAGGTACAAGGGCAGATTTAGTATACCCAGCAACATACTTAAGCCAGTTCAGCAGTAATCCGAGGGAGGAGCACTGCGTGCTGTCAAACACATGCTATGTTTTACAAGGCACAGTAAATGATGCATTCACTTACTGGAGGATGGAAAAACAAATTGAAATGTATACAAATGCAGACTGGGGGTCTGATCCAAATCACAGAAAATCCTTTAGTGGATACTTGACAGTCTTTTCGGGTGCAGCAGTAAGTTGGAGCAGCAGGAAACAGCGGACCGTAGTGCTAAGCACTGTTGACGTAGAGTTTGTTGCACTTAGTGAAAATGTAAGAGAATCAAAGTGGTTGAACAGTTTCCTCAGTGAAATAGAACAAGGTTGTTTTCTGTACCATCCTATGCAGATTTTCATTGACAATCAGGGTGCAAAGAAACTAGCTGAAAATCTTGAGGCTTTGAAAAGGTCTAAACATATGGACCTCAAGATGTTCTTTGTACAAGAAGAGGTGGAGAACAACAGCATCAGGTTGGACTACATCCCGAGTGAGAAGAACATCGGTGACTGTTTGACAAAGGCAGTCAACCACCTGAAGTTGGAAACCTATCTGAAGTTAATGGGGTTCATGGACCAAGGGGGGTGTCAGTGATGTAAAATATCTTTCTTGTGTGATCTTTGATGTTGTTGTTTTGCTTGTGGATGAGAGTTGTAAAATATGTCAGGAATCTGTCCCTGTGTGTATGTTATGTTAAAATAAAATGTTTGTTTTTGACTATGACAGTGTGATGTGCTGTGCTATTTGTGTGTGCTCCCTGCTGTCCTCAGAAGAACATTGACATTGTAAACCGCCCTTATTATATTGTTGAACACCTTGTATCAATATCACACTATAATCTGTATCATTATGTGCCAACAACACACACACAAATGCATCAATTATTGTCTTTTTTGTCTTTTAACCCCTCTCTGAAGGACATGCAGGTATAAGCAGATATTGCTATCATTTTTAAAAAGCTAATGTAAAATCTCACACTATACATATGAGTACAAAACTATATATAAGTAGTTACAGCATAATAATACCTTTTCAACAGAGTATCGTGGCAGAAGGTTCTTGTGTGTTAGAAAGATATGATTCACAAAAGCGTGCCACCTGTAGAATATGGGATCCCTCATGGCAGTTGCAAAATCAGCAACAACACCAAAGCTTTCCTGTTATTAAAGTATAATATATAATTAAAGTGCTGTTACTACAATATTATCGTCTACCTAAATAAATAAAAGATCAACTTTAAGATAATAATGCACATATTTACAATAAATTCATGATAAGTACTGGATGTCCATTCATTCAATGTGGTCTGTCAATTGCACCAACTAGGAGAATATTCAGGCATGTGGAATGAATTAAGGTTTCGTTAACAAAAGACAAGCAAATCACATGAACTTAATTTGTTTAATGTAATAAAAGTATACCTAAACTATCACTAAATTGCTTGTGCCAATCAGATGTTTGCCACATTAATCTAATTAAGTAAATTAGAAAGAATGATGCTTCTCTAGAAAAAGTACTGCCTACTCATTTGTATTAAACATCAGCTGTTTATCTCAATTGATAGGTTGCTACTGTATTCACTTGATTACAGTGTTACATTTCAAAGAAAGTAATGACCCACATCTGTAAATACTGAATCTTGTTTACAAGACATCAGTGTGTATCTTTACAGTGAACAATGTTATTAGGAAAGATTGCTAACAGAATGTTCCAGTTATTGAATCTAGATATTCTTTGCCTGAAACTGAAACATCTACAAAGTATATAGTATGGTACTGCAAATAGTATCACAAAAAGCTATCAACCAAGGACAACAATGTCTTGATGCCATTGATGGAAATGTTGTCACTAGATCAGATGATATATTACAGACTTGGTAGAAAGCTTTTGATGACATTGAATGACCCAGAACCAGAAAACACATGATTAAAAAAAAAAAAAAACCCTTGCCTCATAACAGCATAACATGTGAAGAGATTACCAACAGTTTATACCCGGACCACTGTAACCTTTCACCTAAAAAATCATTGTAACTGATAAACACAAGAGGATTGCAAGGTGCTGCATCTTCTGAACTGATTTAAATTATTCTAATATGCACATGTCAAATTTAAAAATTTCAAATATTGTTTTAATTAGAAGTTCATAGGTTTTAACAGCCAGTGCCATTTTGAATAAAATAATTTTGGGTAATTTTGGATTAACTGCAGAACCACTGCATAGTAGTCAAAATAGTAGCAATTTAGTATAATAATGTAGTCTAATCCCAAAAATTATTTTATTCAAAATCATTTTAATTAGATTATCAGCTTTTTAAAATAAATGATTACACTGTATGTAACTAATTTTGTATTTATGGTGAGTTTCAAGACATCTTATTATTGATTTCAATGTATATTATCTATAAGTGACATCTGTGTTTCATTGCAAACATACACACACACACACACACACACACACACACACACACACACACACACAATTTTTGTACAGCTGCTATGACATGACTACTTCCTCATTTACTAAACTGCCACATTCCACATCATTACAAAATGTTGTATATATGACCTATGGAACAAATATAAAAAATAGAAAACGGATGACTTACCCAAAGGACAGGCTCGTCGACAGACACAAATAAAATCACACACAAACACACCTACAAGCTTTCGCAACCGTTGGTCGCTTCTTCAGGAAAAGAGGAAGAAAGGAGAGGAGAAAGGGAAGGATATGGGTTTTAAGGAAGTGGAAAAGGAGTCATTCCAATCCCAGGAGTGGAAGGACTTACCTTAGGGGAAAAAAGGAAGGTAAACACACACACACTAACATATATCCTTTTCCTTAGCCAGATTGAGGTCACACATTCTATTCATTCAGGCTTGTTTAACATTTGGCATCACCCCCAAAGGCCTCACACTAAAAGTTCCCATCTCCAGCTGTAACCCATCCTTTTAAACGTTTGGATATGTGTGAGTGTGTGTGTATTTGTTTACCTTCCTTTTTTCCCCATAAGGTAAGTCCTTCCACTCCTGGGATTGGAATGACTCCTTTTCCACTTCCTTAAAACCCATATCCTTCCCTTTCTCCTCTTCTTTCTTCCTCTTTTCCTGAAGAAGTGACCAACGGTTGCGAAAGCTTGCATGTATGTTTGTGTGTGTGTGATTTTATTTGTGTCTGTCGATGAGCCTGTCCTTTGTGTAAATCATCTGTTTTCTATTTTTTATATTTGTTTATACCATCAGTAAAGTTTCCTTGTATAATTTTCATTTCATCAATTTGACCTTTGGAACAAGTATTAATAAAATAAAATAAAATAAAATAAAAATTAAATCCCTAAGAGTTCATATTTACAACATGGAACAATACTTACGAGATGTCTCCCATCAGGATCATGGCAGTAACCCATCAAGACATGTCCAAAATTGTGAAGGTCACCATAGAAGTTTGGATTAAGAGACAGTTCACTTGCTTCAAGCAGGTTACCAAGGACATCAATCCCTTCAAATTCTTTCAGCTGCACTATTTCATTAAATGGCTAAAATAGAAGATTTAAAAATAAATAAATATTGAATGCAGGAAACATTAGAGATTTAGCGCACCTGTCAAAGTTGCTGCAGAATTAATTAGTACTGCTGTTAATAATTGAAATAATATTTTATCAATGTTTGAACATATTTTGCTCTCCATTTCATTTTGAATCTAGTTCAAGCAAAGTAAATGTCAGAAATATAGTTTTTCTCCATGAGAAACCAGAAGTACCAGTACTTTTCATGTTAGTGAGTAGCTCTAACTACAGATTATTCAGTTTTTTGTGTATTTCTGTAACAATACTTATTGATCACAATGCAAAAATATAGTTTTATTTTCTTTTCAATCAATAAACTAATGTACATGATATACTGTAAATTAAAATTCTGTGATATGCAACTATACTATAAAATAATGGATAGATGAAAAAAATGTGGCATAGTATGCTTGGACTAGAAAGGAAAAGAAAACTATTCTGCATAAAACAGAGAAATATGAAAAAACTGTTGCTGTTGTTGTTGTTGTTGTCTTCATTGTGCAAACTGCTTTGATGAACTCTCCAAGCTACCCTGTCCCGTGCAGGTCTCTTTTTATCTCTGCATAATAATGGCAACCTACGTCCATTTGAACCTGCTTACTGTATTTGTCTCTGTCTCCCTCTGTAATTTGTACCCCACACACTTCCCTCCAGTGCTAAATTTACAATTGTTTGATATATCAGACTTGCATCAGTAACTTGCAGACACCATTTACATGCACTTTTAGTGGGAGCAAGTAAAATGAGAGTAGGTGGGTCATTTATACTGTAGCTCTTTTAATTATTATGAAGAATACAAAAAGATGAATATTTTGGTATGAGAGGATACTTAGATCACAATACGGAACCTACAATAATTTATCTCTACAACTGTGTTTCAAGAACTTTAGCTTTGAAAACTTTTCTAGAATATTTCTATAAATTATCTGGTTTTTTTTTATTAACATCAGTTGGACGTATAATCAAAACAGTACACATATCACATAGTTATTTCAGTCAAGAAACAGTTGTTACGCTACATTCTTAAGACTACTTCTTAAGTTTTACAATTGTTTGTGTGAAAAGTTTGTTGTGAGATTTATTGCAATAAATTAAATTTGCTATACATGTACACGTTTCCTTTATCTGTATTTAAAATCACTATATGCATTCCATATTTCAGCTTTGTTCAATGTTTGGTATCTTGCTTTCTTCATAATTGTTCATTCTCCATTTCTCTTATTTTGTAACATATAGTACGTGGGATGGTTGTATGAAGTTAATCATGACATTCAATAATAGGTTAAGTAGGCTATGTGTTGATGCAGACTACATACTTGCAAAAACTAGCAATTTCAACTTGCAGAAAATAGAAATGAATCCTAAATGCTGCAAGTAACTTGCACAATGTTCACACTGAAACTCGAATACTTGCAGCAAGTCACTTGTGCAATATATTGCAACAGGCGCAAGTCCACTTTATGATGTATTTACAGTCGCAAGTAATTCGACAAGATTCCACCAGTAAGTAAATTGCTACAATAACTTGCTGCTGTAAACTCAGCTTATGTCAGGATATGGCAGAAACTTCATTTCTCTCTAATTATGTTCAGTACCTCCTCATCGGTTACATGATTTACCCATTTAATTATCAGCATTTGTCTGTAGCACAACATTTCAAAAGTTTTTATCATCTTTCTGTCTGAACTCCTTATTGTCCACATTTCACTCCCATACAATGCTACATTCCAAACAAAACCTTTCAGAAAGACCTTCCTAACATTTAAACTAATATTGGGTGTTAACAAATTTTGATTCTTCATAAAAGCTTTCCTTCCCATAGCCATTCTGCATTCTAGTTTACTACCTAGATAAGAAAGCTCATCACTACTTTTACTCTCTCATTACCTAATGTAATTCCTTCAGCATCATCTTATTTTCTGACACTATATTCCATTACCCTTGTATTACTTTTGTTAATGTTGATCTTATACCCTCCATTCAAGACACTATCCATTCCATTCAATTGATCTTCCAGCTCGTTTGCTATCTCTCAAAGAATTTCTTTGTCATCAACAGCAAAGATTTTATTTGTTTTTCCTGAACTTTAATTCCCTCTCCAAATTTTTCCTTGCATGCCTTCATAGCTTGCTCAATGCACAGATTGAACAACACTGGGAAAGACTACACCCCTATCATACTCCCTTCCCAACCACTGCATCTCTTCCATGCCTTTCGGCTCTAATAACTGCTTTCTGGTTTTTGTACAAGTTGTTTATAACTTTTAGTTTACTATATTTTTTACCCATATATCTTCAGAATTTGAGTGTATTCCAGTTAACATTCTCAAAAGCTTTCTCCAGGTCTTCAAACGCTAAAAACATAGGTTTGCCTTCAACATCTAAATGTACATAAATACTCCGCAACCCACCAGAGCGTACACTGTATGACTACTAGGCAGTTCCTTTCCTATTCCACCACCAAATAAAAAAAAGAGAGAGAGAAAAAGAATGCCTATATGCCTCCATATGAGCTTTAATTTCTCTTATCTTGTCTTTGTGATCATTAAGCGAAATGTAAGTAGGCGGCAGGAAGATTGTTCTAAACTCAGCTTCAAATTCCAGCCCTCTAAATTTCCTTAACAGAATTTCTTGAAAAGAAGATTGCTCCAGTGATCCCCATCTGAGTTACTGGAGAATTTCTGACACTTATGCATTGCTCGAACCAATGAGTAACGAATCTAGCTGTTCACTTCTCAACTGCTTCCATGTCTTCCTTTAAACTGATCTTCTGTGGGTCTCAAACACTTGAGCAATACTCAAGATGTGGTCGTACATGCGTTTTATACATGGTCTCCTTTTCAGATGAGGTACATTATTCCAAAATTCCCCCAATAAACTGAAGTCAGCTCTCCACCTTAGTCACAACTGTCCTTACATTTTCATTCCATTTAATATTGCTCTGCAATGTTTCACCTAGATATTTGAACTACGTGACTGCATCAAGACGCTCACTACTAATGCTGTATATGAACAGTATGGGATTGTTTTTCCAACTAATGTGCATCACATTACGTTTTTCTACATTTACAGGTAGCTGCCATTCATCGCAGCAATTACAAATTTTGTCTAAATCATCCTGCATGCTATTACAGTCAATTAAAGACAACACCCTCCAATACACCACAGCATCATCAGCAGACAGTTGCAAATTAGAAGTTACTCTGCCCATCAGATCATTTATATAGATAGAAAATAACAGCGGTCCTATCACACTCGCCTGGGGCATGCCTGACGATACACTCATCTCTGATGAACACTCGCCGTCGAGTACAACGTACTACATTCTAATAAGGAAAGTCCAGGTTGGAATAAATAATATAGTGAGGACAGTTTACAACTCACCGCAAAGACGTGGCGACGAGCTGCGACAGGCACATACAAAAGACACACACATACAACACATTCAGCTATCGGCCATGGCCTTCTTCAGAAAATAGAGCACTCACGCAATCACACAGGCACACAACACAGTCATACAACCATCACCTCCGACTGCCACACTTCGAAGTGTGGCAGTCGGAGGTGATGGTTGTATGACTGTGTTGTGTGCCTGTGTGATTGCGTGAGTGCTCTATTTTCTGAAGAAGGCCATGGCCGATAGCTGAATGTGTTGTATGTGTGTGTCTTTTGTATGTGCCTGTCGCAGCTCGTCGCCACGTCTTTGCGGTGAGTTGTAAACTGTCCTCACTATATTATTTGTACTACATTCTAATAATTAGAAAGTCTTCCAGCCATCACAAATCTGTGAACACATTCCATACGCTCGTATCTTCATTAGCAGTCTGCAGTGTGGCACCGACATCAAGTGTCTTTTTGAAATTGAGAGAAACACAATCTGCCTGTTCCCCCTTCCTCCATGGCTCGTGAGATGTCATGTGAGAACAGGGCAAGCTGAGTTTCACATGAATGATGTTTCTTAAACTTGTGCTGATTCATAGAAAGAAGCTTTTCCATCTCAAGGAAATTTACTATATTCGAGCTGAGAATATGCTCCAAAAATCTACAGAAAACTGATGCCTGTAATTATGTGGCTCAGTTCTCTTTCCTTTCTTATTAACAGGAGTCACCTGCACTTTTTTCTAGTCACTAGGAACTTTGCACTGAATTAAAGATTTGTGATAAATGCAAGCCAAGTAAGGGGCCAATACCACAGAATACTC
Source organism: Locusta migratoria (assembly GCA_026315105.1). NCBI lineage: Eukaryota > Metazoa > Arthropoda > Insecta > Orthoptera > Acrididae > Locusta > Locusta migratoria. Next base: position 220,056,777 of record CM048751.1, on the reverse strand, counting down.
TTTGTAAAACTGAACTGGTATTCCATCCGGACCAGCAGACTTTTTCGTATTTAGCTCTCTCAGCTGCTTCTCTCCACCGGAAATACCTATTGCTATGTCCCCCATTTCAGAATTAGTATGTTGATCAAATAATGGTACATTTGTGCGGTCCTCCTGCCTGAAAGATTTCTTACAGGTTAAATTTAGAACTTCAGCTTTCCATTTGCTTTGTTCTATTACTGCCCTAGAATGATCAACGCATGACTGGATAGTTGGATTTGACCCACTTATCGATTTTACTAGGACAAGAATTTTTTCAGTTTCTCTGAAAGATCTTTTTCTAAGGTATGGCTGTGGAAATTATTGTATGCTTCACACATCAATCTTTTGCCTGTCATCATTTGCATGTTCTTTTTTTACTTGAGAGTGCAATAGTCTTTGTTTCCCCAGTAGCTTGCTTACAATATTATTATACCACGGTAGATCTTTTCCATCCTTAATCAACTTTATGGGCACATGTATCTCAAACCCTTTAATTACAATGCATTTAAATTTAGTCCACAATTCTTCTAAATTGTACTGGAACTAAATGATGTCCATTCATTTCTAAGTGCTTATCAGCTCTTCCTAACCAAAACACGCTCATAGCCTTCTTGATTGGTTTATGAACTTTGGTCACCATTGTTGCTATGATGATATCATGATCACTACCTCCTGTTTCTACACAGACATCATTAATAAGGTCAGGCCTGTTTGTAACTATAAGGTGTGAAATATTTCCATTGCATGTGGGTTGCCCGTTTAACTGCTCAAGGAAGTTTTTGGAGAATGTGTCCAAAAGTAGCTTGCAAGACTGCTTATATGTACTGCCTGAAATGAAACTAGAGAGGTCCCAATCTATACTCCGAAGGTTGAAGACTCCCCCAACTAATATTGCATGGTCCGGATACCTATGCACTACATGACATACTCTTTCTTTGAATGACTAAAACTGTTACAGCAACACTGAAGGGTTGGTAAAAACACCCAATACTAACTTTACTTCTCTTAGACCTGTTATACGTGACCAAATAACTTCACAATTACTCTCAACCTTGACCTCAGTAGAAACAATATCTTTGTCCACGGCAATGAACATTTCCCTTCCAGTTGTGTCTGATGTTCCGATATACATTCCACACCTTACCAAATATTTCTGTACTTGCCACATTATGATTTAGCCAGCTTTCAGGGCCTAAACTATCTGAACACAAAAATTTCCATGCAGCATGGCAAATTTGGGAACTTTGTTTTTAATGCTTTGAAACTTCATGGCTAACATTTTACAGGTAAGTGCTCGTCAGAGCTAGTGCCTAGTCTAGAAAAACCCCACATGCACTCCAAAAGTATTCTGCTGCTCAAGTAGCTGCTTCCTTAGTGTAGTGCACCCCTGATCTATCTAGCAGTATCCTACAATTCCCAACCTCATAATGCAGATTAAGAAACCTGCAGCCATGACTCTCAGAGTCGACAATGCCTCTGGGTCAGACCCTCCACTCGGCTCCAAACCAAATAACCCCAATGATGAAATGAGAGCAATGAACCCTGGGAACAATGGTACAAATTGACAGCTCTGCTTTCACCCCACGTGCGACGGCAGTAGCTTTTACCAATTCCACCAACCACCTGTAGGAACTGAGGATGTTCTCAGAACTCCTTTGAAACTCCTGAGAACCTCTGGTTCCTTCAATTTATTCAGGTTCCATCTCATAACTTTTCGACCTTATGCAGTTCATTCAGCTTCAGTCAACAGTTCATAATCATTTTGTTATGGTCAGAGTCTATATCTGCCCTGGGATATGTTTTACAGTTTAAAAACCTGTTTATAAACTTATGTCTTGCCATTAGGAACTCAATGTGGTACCTTCTGGTGTCTCCAAGTATACAACCTCCTTCCGTAATGATGAAACCACCTGTGTGTGTTGATTAAATTGTGCTCTGCAAACAATTTTCTCTTTCATCCTTTTCCTCAGTCCATATTCACCTACTACTTTTCCTCCTCTTCCTTTTCCAACTACCAAGTTCCAGTCCCTCATCACAATCAAGTTTTCGTCTCCCTTAACTGTCTGAATACTTTCTTTTGTCTCTTCATACATTTCTTTGATATTCTCATCATCGGCAGAGCTAATTGGCATATAAGCTTTTACTACTGTGGTTGGGTTGGCTAAATGTCTGTCTTTGCTGCAATAATGTGTTTATTATGTTTTTCATTGTAACTTATCTGCATTACTATTTTGTTATTAGATAAACTCCTGCATTACCCCAACCAATTTTGTATTATAGCCCTCTACTAACCTGATCAGAAATCCTGTTCATTTTTCCACCAAATCACTAATCCTGACCACATCTAACTTCAACCTATCCATTTCTCTATTAAAATTTTCTAACTTACCTATCCAATTAAGGGATAGAACATTCCACACATTGATCCCTAGAATGTCTTTTTTTCCCCTCTCTTTATGATGACATCCTCTTGAGTAGTCCCTACCTGGAGATTTGAATGGGGGACTATTTTACCTCATGAATATTTTACCAAAGAAGACGCCTTCATAAATATTCATACAGTAGAGCTGCATGTCCTTGGGAAAAGTAATGACTGTAGTTTCCCCTTGCTTGCAGCTGTTTGGAGTACTGCATGGCAAAACCACATTAGCTAATGTTACAATGCCAGTTCAATCAATCATCCAGACTGTTGTCCCTCTACCTGCTCAAAAGACTGCTGCCCCTCTTCAGGAACCACATGTTTGTCTGGCCTGTCCAATGATATCTCTCTGCTGCAGTTGCACCTACGGTACAGATATCTGCATCATTGAGGCACACAAGCCACCTCACCTCAGCAATGTCTGTGCTTCATGAGGGTGGCAGTATGGCTGATCCAATCAAAAGTGCCCCATGGGAGTAGCCGAGTGGTCTGGAGCACCACGTTGTGAATTGTGCGGCCTCCCAGGTCGGAGGTTTGAATCCTCCCTCGGGAATGGATGTGTGTGTTGTCTTTAGTATAAGTTAGTTCATAAGTAGTTTGTAAGTTTATGGACTGATAATCCTGCAGTTAAGTCCCTTAAGCTTTACAAACATTTGAACATTCAAAAGTGATGCAGTTGTGTATTGCTGCTTTAAAGCCCTTATACACTGAAGAGCCAAAGAAAATGGTACACTTGCCTAATATTATGTAGGGCCACCACAAGCACACACAAGTGCTGCAACAGAACTTGGCATGGACTCGACTACTATCTGAAGTCATGCTGGAGGGAACTGACACCGTGCATCCTGCAAGACTGTCCATAAATCTGTAAGATTACCACTGGATGATGGTCTCTTCTGAACAGAATGTTGCAAAAAATCCCAGAAATGCTCAGTATTGTTTGTGTCTGGGGAGTTTGGTGGTCAGCAGAGGAGTTTAAAATCAGAAGTGTGTTCCTGGAACCACAGTGTAACAATTCTGGATGCGTGGGGGTGTTGCATTGCCCTGCTGGAATTTCCCAAATCTGTCAGAATGCACAATGGACATGAATGGATGCAGGTGATCAGCCAGGATGGGTAAATATGAGTCACCTGCCAGAGTTGTAGGGTCACTTATTAATTCAACTGCACACACCCCACACCATTAACAGCCTCCACCAGTTTGAACAGTCCCCTGATGATATGCAGGGTTCATGGATTCATGAGGATGTCCATCCACACGGTACAACTGGAAACAGGACTCATCAGACGAGGCAAATCTTCCCCAGCCAACAAAAGTCCAATGTTCATGTTGAGAGGCCTAGGTGAAGCATAAAGCTTTGTGTCACACGGTCAGTAAACTGACACTTGTTGCTGGCTTAGCAATGAAATCCACATCCATTTGCAGAAGGGTGCGTGGCACTTCTTTCATTTTGAACAATTCTCTTCAGTCATCACTGTTGTTGATCTTGCAGAATCTTTCTCTGGCCACAGCAGTGTTGATGTTTTACTGGATTCCTTATCTTCATGGCCCGCTCATGAAATAGTCGTATGGAAAAATCCCCACCTCATTGCTACTTAGGAGGTGCTGTGTCTCATCTTTCGTGCACTGATTATAACACCACATTCAGACTCACTCAAATCGTGAAAACCTGCCATTGTAGCAGCAGTAACCAATCTAACACCTCCATTAGACATCTGTTGTCTGATAGAGGCACTGTTGACCACAGCACCATCCTCTGAAGATTTACATATCTGTGTGTTTGCATACATACTCCTATACAATTTACTTTGGCTCTTCAGTGTAGATAGTTGGGTCAGTAATGTGTCCTAAACCAAAGGATAAATCAACTAAGTTTGAAAAGGACAGGTGCAGAATTGTGATATTCAAAAGTCTTGGTGCTGGTTATTATTTTAGATAGTATCATTGGGTGAAAAGTTTGTTGTTTAGATTGTACCAGTGCCCATTTGATTGCTCACTAGAACATCTGTCTTATTGTAGGTATGTTACCTCTGAAAATGAATATGTTGTGTACTTCGTCAAGAACTGTTTGAAGTGTGGGTTCTTCATCTTCTGTAGCTGAAGAACCCTTACTTGCAATTGTTCCTGAAGTAGACATACACAACACATCCGAATATTGTAAGACACCACAGTCTTACACATCTCCTTGAAGAATGACTGCATGGCTAAAAATGAGCCTGCCTGTTGAAATAATGGTATTTGTCTGTTGCTTCCTCAACACTTCTCATAGCTATTGTGTTTGGTGATATTACAGTGCTGTTGCATATTAAAGATGCTTAGTGCACTACATTTAACATCACATAAGTACTGTAATATTTCTCTGTGAAGAGCAGGATAATTTATCTTTAACATCATGAACAAAACATTGACAATCTGCTACTGGAACTCTATATTTTTGCCATGTTGAATCACCATGTGTTTACTAAAACTGAATAAGATGACTATATGTGCAAAGTTTGTTATGTCTGAAGCCACTTTTGTTGGTTTTGAGAGTATTTAGTAGAGCCACACAACAATGATTTATGCAAGCGAACCAACTAGTATGTCATGCTGCTTGTCTACTCTAGTCTTGTCAAATAAAGCATTGTAGTAATTATAGTAATTCCAAACTAGTAGTAAAAAAATTTTAAGCATTTTTATTTGCATGAAGTTTCCTCATGAAATAATGTGATACACAGTTTTCAGCTGCACTTAATAAACTACAAGACTGATTTCTTGTCACACTCACCCAAAATGTTTTATGTTTGTCTTAAGTGTATTGAAAATCAGGTTAGTGTGATATTAATTGAATTTTTCCATCGGTGCTTGACAGAACATGATAATATCATAAAAAAGGAAAAATTCCTGATGTTCTGCAAAAGTATTTATTGAATTATTAAGTGGCTTTCAGCTTCTTAGGCCATCATTAGGTAACTACTGAACATGTAACATCTGAACTACATGACAATAAAAAGATTACACCACCTGTATTCTGGCCAACGAGAACAAGTCAATAGTCAGAGGAACTAGTGTGTCACCCCTTTATAAGGCAAACCTTTCTAAAAAGTTAAAATCTCGAATTACAGATCTGCATTATCTAATATAAACAGCACTTCAAAATACTTATTCACTATTGAAGACAAAAGTCAACCTCTAGCACATAGTGGTTTGCATAAGATCACATGCAGTCATTACAGAATAGTGTATATTGGTCACTTTGACAGGGCTGTAACTATTGCCTTAACAGATCATTTGAGTAGCTGGAGGTTAAAACAGAAAGATTCAACCTTTGCTGAACATCTGCTTACAGATAATCATACTTACCAAGTAGACTGCAAAATCTTACATTATCGCAAGAAAAGCAGAAAGAAGAGACTTTTGGAAAAACTGGAAATCAATAAACATATGGCAGAGGATGCCAGTTTAGTATTAAATGATCAAATCCAGTTTCCTTTTCCACCTCTACTAAAATAAGTTTTAGTTATGAACTTCAGCATTTATCAGTTTGTTAAATGTATCCAATGTTACCATTTTAATACTACATTATTTCAAAATGTAACAACCTTTCCTTTCAATGAAAATATTCAATCTTTGAATCTATAAAAAAATCGTTTTTTTTTATAATTTTATATTTTACTATGTAATTCAGTGGCATAAAAATGTAACAATTTCCAAAAAAGTGTAACACATACCTGTGAATATGTCAATCTGCATCTTCTGTAATAATAACATCTTTGTTAGTGACATTCAGTTGTTACCTGATAATGGCCTAAGAAACTGAAAGCTGGTTTGTGATTCACTAAATAATTTTGCAGGGCATCAGGAATTTTTCCTTTTTGATAAAACCATGTGATTTTCATGAATTTGATTTCTGTGGCACGAAGTGTTTGTGTTTGTGTTTGTGTGTGTGTGTGTGTGTGTGTGTGTGTGTGTGTGTGTGTGTGTGTGTGTTTATGTGTTTGGTTCTGTATCAAGAATCATTCAGATGAATGGTTGCTGAATCCCATATTTGTCAATCATTTTGATTTTAACAAGTTTTATATTTCTAATACTTACATTTATAATATATCCACTCTGGATGGCATCAAAGATCCTGTCACGCCACCTTTCCATGTCTTGGATGTCAACTTTAAGTCGCTGGATTACTCTTTTTACATCCTGCAGGAAGAATCAATATTCTTGATAAGCTTGTGCAGGCACATGAATTTAGACTGATATCTGACTTAAAAAAAAAATATAAAAAAAATTACACTTATTCAGCTTCTCACAAATGTTGTTCATTTTATTATGGGACAATTACACTCTTCACAACACTCCTTTGCAAACAACACAATAAAGTAAACTGATATTGAATGAATTAAACTGAGTAATGCACTGTATGTGGGAAAAGACAAACTCATAGACAATTTCATTGTGTTTTGAATAATTTAAAAATATATATGTCTGTACTTAGAGTTTAATAATATGAGAATTATTCAGAAAGTAAGTTCTAAATCAGCATGTAAAATTCAATGCCACACAAACATTGAAACTAGAGTGACCACAGATCCTGCATATTGTAGGACACTTTTTTTTGTCCTGCAGCCCACCATGAGGTTGGAAAATATTAAAAATATCCTGAACTTCAATATTATCCCACTATTCATGCTATGAAATGCAGTTATTGTCTTATTTAAGGTAAATAAGTAATTATAGTGTCAAAAAATGAAATTCATATACACAAGACTCTTTTATTTTGTGGGAAAAAAAAAAAATAAAAAATAAAAAAAGATTTGTTGCTAGTGTAGTGCCTGCTGCATCAAATTTGGCACCAAGAAATTTTCACTTTGTCTGCAACTGAAAGACGTTTCTTTGCTCTTGGCAGTAAGTGCTTTGCATCAAACACATCTTTATACAAAAATGAAAACTAAATATCATAAGTAAAAATAAAATAAAATAATGGAAAGTCCAGGTTGGAATTAATAATATAGTAAGGACAGTTTACAACTCACCGCAAAGACGTGGTGACAAGCTGCGACAGGCATATACAAAAGACACACACATACAACACTTTCAGCTATCAGCCATGGCCTTCTTCAGAAAATAGAACACTCACACAATCACACAGGCACACAAAACAGTCATACAACAGTCATACAACCATCACCTCCAGGTACCACACTTCGAATCACTCTCTCTGGTGAGTAAATCGGGGACAGGTGGGGAAGGGAGGAGAGAGGGGATAGGAAGGTTACGTCATGGTGGTGGGGGTGGGTTAGATGGGAATAACGAGATGCAACTTAGAAATTGAGTGGGGAGATGGGTGAAGGGAGAAAAATAAAATAAACTAAATATATGTAAAATAAATAAATAAATAAATAAAATGCGTGCACACTGCAAGTACACAAGACTGCACACACACACACACACACACACACATGCACACACACACATGATTGCACATTCACTCCCCCTCACCTATTTTGAGTGGTGCGTGAATGTGAGATCGTGTGTGTGTGTGTGTGTGTGTGTGTGTGTGTGTGCAGTCTTGTATACTTGCAGTGTGCACACATTTTATTTTATTTATTTGTTACATATATTTAGTTTAGTTTATTTTATTTTTCTCCCCTCACCCGCCTCCCCAGTCCATTCCTAAGCTGCATCTCGTTATTCCCAGCTAACCCATCCCCACCACTATGACATAACCTTCCTATCCCCTCTCCCCTCCCTTCCCCCACCCGTCCCCAATTTATTCACCGCAGAGCATGATTCAAAGTGTGGTACCTGGAGGTGATGGTTGTATAACTGTGTTGTGTTCCTGTGTGATTGCGTGAGTGTTCTATTTTCTGAAGAAGGCCATGACCGATAGCTGAAAGTGTTGTATGTGTGTGTCTTTTGTATGTGCCTGTCACAGCTCGTCAACACGTCTTTGTGGTGAGTTGTAAACTGTCCTTACTATATTAAAAATAAAATAAGAAATATCTGATGGCATTATATGTTTAATAAGAAGTAGGACCTTGTTTCCAAAAATAACTCCTCTATATACAACTAAGTTTACAATCATGAGATAACATAATGTTTAAAAACTTCACAGTTTTAGGCATCCTTACTTTTGTCTGCCAGGAAACCACAGATTTTTAATATTATAGTATTTATTTATGAAACATTTAAAAGTATCAGATCTTGTAATTCATCATGTGATTAGCACATGACATATTTATGTGTGTCCTTCAAATTGGCATTTGCAATATTCTGCTCAGTACTTTAGTGGATGACTTACTTAATCAACTCAGGTATTGTGAGTCCAAACCTTTGCTAAAAATTGTTGCTTGCAACTACTGATGAGGGTAAATAAATGAATACTGGACAGAATCTAATACTGAAAACCCATATGGACATCTATACAAAATAAAAGGGTAATGAGATTGGAAGTCAATAATGGAGGATAGTTAACAACTCACCATAAAGAGGCTCACTAAGCTGTTGACAGGCATGAAAGTAGACAATCATGATCACACAACTTATATTTTTAGCCATGGCCTTTATCATAAAAAGAAACACATACATTCACACAATGACTCAGACAACTATACACACAACCACCATGTCCAGCCACTCCAGTGCCACAAGAATACAGACTGTGAGCTAGGTAGGAAGTGGAGGGGGTAGGATGCTGGGTAATGGTGGGTATTGAAAGTTCCGCATTGCATGATATATTGCAAAGGCTCTGATAGGTGGGAATTTGAATTGTGGCAATGAATACAGTGAAGGGAAAGGATAAAATGGAGATATAGAGGGGTGTTGGGAGGGAGTGAGGGGATTTGAAATGACAAAAATAATAAGGGGAAATAATAGGAAAAAGGTACAAGAAAAAAGAAAAAAGAAGAAAAAAAATTGTAAGGCGAGACATATAGTTGCAAGGAAGACATGAATTTGAGAGATGAGTGGGGAAGGAGGGGAGAGGGAAGATGTTAGGTGTAGAGTGTAGGGACAAGAACTTATCTTAAGTTCAGGCCAAGATGATTAGGGGACTGTAGAATGTGTTGGAAGGACAACTTCTATGAGCTGCTGGTGGAGGCGACAATCAAGATGGCTTGGGTAGTGGAGCAACCATTGAAATCCACAGTGCTGTGTTCAGCCACATGCTGTGCCACAGAGTGGTCCATATTGCTTTTCACCACAGTTTGACAGTGGCCATTCATCCTGATGGACAGCTGGTCCATTATCATACCAATTTAGAATGGTGTGCAGTGATTGCAGCAGAGTTGGTAAATCACATGGCTGCTTTCACAGTTAGCCCAACCTCTGATGGGGTACCATTAGCCTGTGATAGTAATGATATAGGAAGTGCTGGGTGTGTGGATTGGACAGGTTTTGGATCGGGGTCTTCCACAGGGATATGATCCCTGTGGTAAGGCGTTGGGTTTGGGAGTGGCGTAGGGATGGAGTAGGATGTTGCGGAGGTTTGGTGTCCAACAAAACAACACTTTAAAAGTGATCAGAATGATCTTAGGTAGGATGTCTTTCATTTCAGCTTCTATAACTTAACTTCTTTGCTTTCTACAGTATGTCTGCCTAGGTGTACTTGTGTCTGTGTGAATGTGTGGGCATGTGTGCATTTGTTTACCCTCCATTTTTTCCCCCAAGGTAAGTCTTTCCTCTCCCGGGATTGGAATGGCTCCTTACCCCCTTCCTTAAAACCCTCATCATTTCCTTTTCCCTCTCCTTCCCTACTGCCTGAAGACGCAACTGGGTTGCGAAAGCTTGCGATTGTGTGTGTGTGTGTGTGTATTTATTTATTTGTGATGCTGTCACACCTGTGCTCCTTCGCCTGGTGAGTAATCTTCGTCTATTTTTTATATTTTATTTTTCCTGCTAGGAATTTTTCGTCTTAATAATCGTTTCATATATATATATATATATATATATATATATATATATATATATATATATATATATATATATATATATATATGGGAAGTTATCGTAGGTTGAGGCCTGGTTGATTTCGGGATCGGAGAATGTATTGTAGGGATAACTCCCATCTGTGCAGTTCAGAAAAGCTGGTGGTGGATGGGAGGATCCAGATGGCCCGGGTTGTGAAGCAGCCATTGAAATCAAGCATGTGCTCCGCTGCATGCTGTGCCACAGGGTGGTCCACCTTGTTTTTGGCCACAGTTTGGCGGTGGCCATTCATCCTAATGGACAGCTGGTTGGTGGGCATGCCAATATAGAAAGCTGTACAGTGCTTGCAGCACAGTTGGTAAATTACGTGGCTGCTTTCACACTTGTGAAAGCAGCCACGTAATTTACCAACTGTGCTGCAAGCACTGTACAGCTTTCTATATTGGCATGACCACCAACCATATATATATGTGTGTGTGTGTGTATGTATATGTGTATATATATATATATATATATTTTCCGTACCTTACAGTTCCTACCTCTGTATCCCAAACCTCGCCTGATTTGAGTGGTGTGTGAATGTGTGATCGTGTGTGTGTATATGTGTGTGTGTGTGTGTGTGTGTGTGTGTGTGTGTGTGTGCATGTGTGTGTATGTGGTCTTGTGCACTTACAGTGTACATGAATTATTTTACTCTATTTTACTTTACTTTATTTTATTTTATTTTCTCCCCTCACCCGCCTCCCCACTCCATTCCTAAGCTGCATCTCGTTATTCCCATCTAACACATCCCCACCACCGTGACGTAACCTTTCTATCCCCTCCCCCTCCCCTCCCGTCCCCGATTCGCTGCAGAGCGTGATTCAAAGTGTGGCAGTCGGAGGTGATGGTTGTATGACTGTGTTGTGTGCCTGTGTGATTGCGTGAGTGCTCTATTTCTGAAGAAGGCCATGGCCGATAGCTGAATGTGTTGTATGTGTGTGTCTTTTGTATGTGCCTGTCGCAGCTCGTCGCCACGTCTTTGCGGTGAGTAGTAAACTGTCCTCACTATAGTATTTTATGTTGGTATGACAATGAACCAGCTGTCCGTCAGGATGAATGGCCACTGTTAAACTGTGATGAAAAGCAAGATGGACCACCCTGTGGCACAGTATGTGGCTGAATACAGCTCTCTGGATTTCAGTTGCTGCTTCACTACCCATCCTGGATCCTCCATTCTACCACCAGCTCTTCTGAACTGTGCAGATGGGAGTTGTCTGTTCAACACCGTCTCGGTCTCACAACCACCCTGGCCTCAACATAACGTCCCATCCCTACACCCTATTCCTAACATCTTCTCTTCCCCTCTTCTTTCCCCCCCATTATCCTGAATTTCATGTCTTCCTTGCTATTGTGTGTCACCACTTACAATATACCCTTAATTAATTATTTCAAATTTTCATTTTTTTTCCTTATTATTTTTATTTTTATCATTCCAAATCCTCTCAGTCTCTTCCCACTCTCCTCTACACCTTCCTTTTCTCCTTTCTCACTCCTTTCCTTCACTTTATTCAATGCCTCATTTCAAATTCTCACCTATCAGAGCCTTTACAGTCCATCATGCAATGCGGAACTTCCCATCTCCATCCTTACCTGGCAACCTGGCATCCTTCTCCCTCCACTCCACACCTCCCTCACAATATGATGCTTCTGGTGCTGTAGTGGCTGGACATGTTGGTTGTGCCTGTTTAGTAGTCTGAGTGATTATGTTAATGTATGTGTTTCTTTTTCTGATGAAGGCCATGGTGGAAAATTTAAGTTGTGTTAATGTAATTGCCTATTTTTCATGCATTTCAGAATCTCGGTGAGCCTCTTTATGCTGAGATGTTATCTATTCTCCATTACTGACATTCCAATCAAATTTTTCATTTTTAAGGTAATGAGATGGCTACATGGAAAAAAGATTCTCTTACCCTTAGCATAGCACCTGAATGACGTTGTGGCCAAATTCTACTGGAGACAACATTATCCAATTTTGGAAAGTATCCCTCCTCTACTGGTTCATGCCAGTTCATCAGACGCTTTACATGACCAAGCTTGTTGGAGAATCGTTCAAAATTGTATCTGTAAGGATGAACAGATAGAAAACAAGAAAAACATTTAATGTCAAAACAGAAATGTAAATTCTAGAATTTCAATAATAAACAAACAGATTTAAAATTGATTATTCTTGCATACAAAGACTGCATAATTCCTTGGACTCCCTGAAGTTTACACCTTATTTTGCAAGGTTAAACTCAAATATAAACAAAAGGGTTTCTGCTATTCAGTATTCCTACCAACAGATAAAGTCAAATCTTGATGACTCAGTATTGTTTGCAGGTTCTGTTTCATCTTCTTATATTTGGTGAAACAACATGTCAGTTTTCCAACTACTGAATAAAACTTTCTTTACAGTTTCAGTTACTTTGAGGTTTATTATAACCCCAAACAGATTACATCTGACAAAAGTATGTCATAATATGTGTCTGAACTATTCCTACTTTATATTAACAGTATCAATAATTTTGTTTTCTCTTCTTTACATGGAATATTAATTTCTTGCTTATTCAAGGTGCAGCAAAGAGAAGTTGTTCCACCCACTGTGTTCTAACTTATAATCTCTGAGTCTTCTGATGTCCAGGAACCTGGACAGTCAGAAGGTTCTATAGCCAGTAAAAGTTCTTAACTCAGAATACGCATAAAGAAAAATAAATAATGGGATCTTATTGATTTTTCTTTAGCCATCACAGAGAAACATGTAGTGTAATATGTTACACCAAACCTTTTACTGCATTTTAACCTAGATGCATTCCTGCCTATCAGAGCATTTACTCTCCACCATGAAGTGTGGAACATTCTATTTCCATGCTTGCCTGGCATCCGTCCTCATCCACTCTCCTTCCTTCCCCTCTGCACTTGCTGTGAAGATGCAATTGTGCCAAAGTGGTCAGAGATGGCAGTAATGTATGACGAGTCATGACTGAATGATCATGTGAATGTAAATTTTTCTTATTAAGGCTGTAGTCAAAAATGAAGTCAAGTTAATTTGGTTGTCTGTTCTAAGTGGCTAACTGGTTGTCTGTGGCTCAGTGATTATCTTTATTGTAAGATGCTAACTATTCACAATTATTAAATTCCACTTTATATTAAATGTATGATGAAAACTGAAATCAACTGCATAGTCTCTGTAGATATTATTTCTACAATAAAGAAATCTGTCTTCACTTTCAATGTAATTTATATTCATGTAGAATTTTAAACAAATAGCATGTTTAATTTATAATATTACTGTTTTTATTATATTGGTGTGGTGTCTTTTTCTTTTGAAAGAACAGACACCACACCAATATAATAAGTATTTACACATGAAGATGGCATTAGCTTCAATTACTTCACAGCAGATGTGGTCATACATTCAACCTTGCACCAGCATCCATAATGGTGAGTGTAAGAGGGTATGGACGATAGGGGCACTACAGTCATAGTGTGTGACTTGTAAAAGTGTGAGACGGATGGGAAGTGAGCACAAGTAGTCAAGTGGTTAAGGCGACTGCTGGCCCAAAGGGGGAGACCTGCGTTAGATTCCTAGCCCAACTCACATTTTCACTTGTTGCCATTGTTTCATTTCAGTGCCCTAATGCAGCCACTGTCATTCCTTTCTTTCCTAATACTTCTTCATTCCCATCCTTTAACAATAATTTGCAAATGCAATATGGCTGCAAAGCAGGCATGGTGTTTGTTTTTCAGACATATCCGAAAGAACAGACACCACACCAGTATAATAAGTATTTACATATGCAAAAACGGCATTAGCTTCAGTTACTTCACCACAGATGTAGTATACATTCAACATTGCACGTGAATCCATAATGGCAAGAGTAAGAGGGCATGGCCGATAAAGGGCGCTACAGTCATAGTGTGCAACGTGTGGAAGTTTGAGACGAATGGGAAATGAGCACAAGTAGCCAAGTTATAAATAGAAGTGTCAAAACTATCAAGTCACAGCCGAACTCACAGTTTTGAGATGTAAATTATATGTTCTCAGACAGACATTAAGTAAATTATTTGCACACTTGTCTGTGTGTGACTTCTTGAGAGGTGAACAAGTTTGAACATGTGTTAAAATTGTATTAATAAGGGGATACCATGTTTGACAACACTTGGAAAACAGTTTAAGCAGAATTAAAGAACTACATACTTGAATTTAAATGCTCTTCGGGATTTACCTCACATTAAGCAACCCAAGGACCAGAACCATTTTCTAGTCAATCAGAACCATCTGCTATGCCTCACAACTAACTAAGTCATCCTACATTTTATTTGAATTGATAGATGACTTTTCTGAAAATGTCAAGATGTGACATACATGTAGTGTACCTTCATTAGAATCACACAAAACATTTTTTCATCCCCACTAATTACACATTTATTTGAAACAAGGGTCATTTCAGGCTTCAGATAACTTATTGTAGCCATAAAATAATCCTATTCAACAATTAAAATTGCTTACATATCCATTTTTATAAAACATTTACTGCATGTTGTGTTAATAATAATAACAATATTAGATATGAACTGCAGCTCAGGTAGGTTAACATAAGGAAGTACACTTTGACCTCAGTGGTAGCTCTAGCATGTGTCACATGGGTGGGCCAGATTATAACATGGGTGGGCCCAACCTCGAGTTCACATGGATAAATATGAAGGAAATAGTGTAATTTAAAATATCAAGTTATTGACATTAGACGATTTTGCTAGTACATTTGTTATAATACATAAGTGGCATATTTGTTTTGTAATTCAGATTAAATTTATGTCTCTGTACTAAGTATTTGTAGTTACTGTATATTAATTCCGTTCATTTGTTTATCTGCATCAGTGAGATAATATTTCGTAGAGTGATATCTTCTTTGAATTGAACTTCTATATGCCTTCTTTTTATTTTGGTTCATCATGCCCCCTTGAAAATTGTATCTCTTTGCCTTTTTCCACCTTTAAATACCTCATATTGCATCCCCCCCCCCCCCCTAGAAGCAGTTCATTGCACCATTGCACAGTCGCTGCAACAAGTTAAGTTTTCATACAGTTATGGATAACCTATTTTGGTTTGGCCATAAATACAGGGTCTCTAATGCTAACTATCATCACTTCCTGTACCATACTCCCCTAAATCTGAAGGGTGTTTCTATTCATATGATATTTGCTGGCTACTGGAGCCCAGTGGGTCATGCGTCTCCCTAGTTTGTAATCTCCAGTTTTTAATGACATAGTGAACAATGAAAGATATGTACAGAACACTTTAATTAACTTAGTGAAAGAGAGCTAAGGTTTTCAATAGGATCTTTTCCCTATACGTTTTATTAACCCTAAAAAATTGGTCCATCAGTAGCTTTTGTAGATATGTCACGCACTGAAGCAGGTAGATCAGCACTGTTGGTGCTGTGGCTGCTGCTACTGCTAGGAATAGAACATAAATATTTACCTTCATTTTCACCAAGATTTTCATTTTTCAACTGTTTTAACCCTTTTCTACTTGCATTTCATCATCATCGAACACAGTTTTTTCTACTTCACTTTCTGGATCTTGAATTTCTGCACATACACATGGAGTCATTGTAATTTACTCATGGATTAAATATTTTTGTTTGTTGCAGACTGCTAAGCTGTTTTGCCAAGCTACTGCATTTACTTTCGAATATAAAAAAACAGTCATGACTGGTTGTTGGATTGTTCATGGTGGGCCAGTCACAGGGCCCCCATGATCACCATAACAAGCTATTTTTTGTGAGATTATCTGAAGCACCTTGTGTATAAAACACCTGTTATATCACTGGGGGACCTAGTGGACAGGATTGCTGTGACAGCAGGATGTCTTTTAGATACACCATCTGTCTTTGTGTGTCTTTCAGTATAGCATCAGTGTCAAGTGTGTCTTATGCATATGGCTCTATTTGCTCAAATTTGCCAGCCACCTTCTAGCTACTATTGCAAATGTACTCAAATTGTGGCATAGATCTGAGATTTATCAGTGCTGTAAGCAACTTAATCAATCTTGTCAGGAATGGGCTACTGAAATCCAAGGGTTTAGTGGCATTGTAAATACATTTCAGATGTTCATGCAGACTCCTTGGCAGTGATTATTTGTTTAGCTCATGACAAGGAATGTGGGAGAGGGCCCTTCAAAGAGACAACTCATCGTTATCCAAGATTGTAAAAACTGTTCAGACATAGGAAAGCAATTTAACACTTAGTGAAAAGTTTTGGCAGCTGAGCCACTGGACACCGTCTGCCTCCAGATGATGGCCAGCCTGGTGAGGCAGTGGTGGTAGTCCATTCACATGGTGCACGGACAGACTACAGGCCACTGCAGATGTCAACTGGCATCCTACAACTGTTACAAACATATGGGCCATGGAGACTTCCCACCCGGTGGCCCTAACCATCAGTTTCCACACAGGAATCGGAAATGGCTGTTAATAGCATAGCAGCTTTGGGTTTCTCACCTTCTAAGTTGTTTCTAGATCTGATGCTTTTGCCAGGTGATATGTATGAAGGTGGATGTGAGTGTGGTGACAACATTGTTAAACTCACAAATCTGTGTGTACTTTGACTGCTCCCTCCTCTAATTCACTTAATGCACATTGTGAAATTATAATATACAGACTATCATGGTTCTGCTACATACCACTTGGTTGTTTGCCATGACACATATTTGGTTGTTGATGTACTGCAAACTTGTTTGGGATGGACACCTTAGAAGTTTTTGGATTCTCTATCACCAATGAAATCAACTTAGTGTCTGATCTAGTTCCTTATCCACAAATGGATAAACTTTGTTATGAATTTTCAGATCTACTTGCAACTTTTGGGCATGTGCTCACCTTCAGGCTCATGTTAGTATGAAGTATTTGGCTCAGTCATACTTATTTTTGGGAATGCCCGCCATGCCTGCTAGTAGTGGTACTTTAAAAACCACTGGAAGATTGTGAATGTGCAGCAATTTTTTAGGTCACAGTAAATGATCAATCAATTTTGGGCACCTATCCCCTGCCATGCCTAGAGGAGTTGTTGGGAAAGTTGTCACGAAGACTTTTTTTTAATCGATCTGACCAAAGCCTACCTCCAGCTGCCAAGTGATGACGATAAACAATGTATGTTCAACATCAATACGCCATTTGGCCTTTACCAATAATGTTTCAGAGATGTTTGGAGGAACTAGCAGCTGCATCCCAGGGTGTATCAATTATTTAGATGACAGAGTGATTTCTATGTAGAAAGTCAGAGTGTAAGTGACAGTCTCACAGTATCAGTAAACATACTGCATTGCAGTGCTGTGTCACTCGTCTCCCTGCAAAAGAATGCTTTGAAAGTGCCTAGATGACACAAAGAAAGAATTCTTTTGGTTGCTTGTGCAGCCACTCATGTACCATGGTTTTTCACATCTTTGTCACCTCTGAAATGGCACTTGCCATTTCTTCTTTGAATGCACTAAACAGGAAAAATTCACTAGTAGAGAGGTCTTGAGGATAAGGAAGATGTACCAGATATTCAGATTTAATTTCCTGAGTATTCTCAACTGCCTTATGGGCTGTATGTGGTTGAGAATTGTCATGCAATAGCATGCAGTAGTATAATGTCTGGAGTTGGAAGACCTTGTTGTTTACTCCTGACTGCAGGATGAAGTTGTTATGTCAGCATTTATGAATAAGAATTCTGAGTACCTCCCCATTCACATAATGCTCCAAAATAACTCAATTTGCATTCTACAAGTGATTTTCGAGAAGATGATTGAGTGAAAAGATTTTGTTTGGTTATTTATTTATTTGTTTTTGTTTCGGTTATGATCTGTGGTTGGATTACTTGCTTGAACTTTTCATTCTGTCTGGTGATATTGGACCCAAATCTGTAACAATATTTCACAGAAAACATCACCTTCAATGTGGATATGAAGAAAAAGTTATTCAGAGGCAATAGTGCAACAGTCTTTCAATATGACATTCAGGTGACATTGCATCCGGCTTGCAATGTGAACAATATTCTATATTGAACTAATACTAGTCTTCAAACTAGCTTCTCCATTAATGCAATGCTCGTCTGTCACTATGTGGTGAGCCTGCTGTAGGGCATCCTCCACAGAAGTTACACTGCTTTTGAACTTAATACACTTCTCATACATTTGCCACAGTGACAGTCATAAATCACCATACAGAGCTGTCATTTTTCAATAAATCTGGATTGGTTTGACAGTGTCAAAACACAAGAAATTCATTACCCATTTAAAGACTGCTGTTCAATGGTGCATGTTGACAGCAGGGTGGCCATCTTCTTGTGGATGTTGCTGTGTTCTCCTACACCACATAATCCCTCTCCAATAGTCAATTATTTCGTGAACCTCAAGAAACACTACTGCCACTTATCACTATCAACTTTTGGAAATTTTATAGAACTTTCATTTGAATATTTGATTATATCCTTAAATCATTGATTCTGGTTTGCACCTGATGTTGAATTGAATCCAGTGGTGATGTATAACACTTTATACTGGACTGGGACTTGAATCTAAATTTCTGCTTCATGGAAGCAGTTGCCTTTACTCTCTGGCTATCTAGGCAAGTCTTCCACCTGCCAAAAATTCTCCTTACACTACACTTCCAGCATCCATCGTGTCTTTGCTTGCACATACATGATTCCCATAAGGAATCAAATATCATTGTGCATCCAGCAATGAAATCATACATGTCTGAAAGAGCAGATAATTTTAAGTTTCAGTGCCAGCTGCACAATGATGTTTTACCCCTTGAAGAAATCATGTATACATGAGCAGAGGAGACAGTGGTTACTGGAAACTGCAGTGTATGGGAATCTGAGCCAGGATGGGAGATGTATCTTGATAGCCACAGGGCTAAGGCAACTGCTCACATAAAGCAGGACATTCAGGTTAATGTCTCAGTCTGGCACAAACTTTCAGACAGGGTGACAATTATTGAACTATGTGAAATAAAATCATCATTAGTTCTGAATGGTTGCATTAGAACATTAGCATGCTGGGCCGTGGGGCATGGTGGGAATTTGTATGCATATATAAACACCTTGTTGTTGTCAGCCATTTTCATGTGAAAATATCACAGTACAGTGTGCCTCAGCATATAGCTCTTGTGAAGGCATACTATGCAAGCAATAACAGCCCAAATGCAGATTGAAGGAAGTTTGTGACTGATTTCAAACTGAAGACAGTTGGTCCAAGAGTGATAACAATCAAGAGTTTGATTCTCAGGTTTGAGAGAATGGGTCATGTTTGTGGTGACTGTGTTTGTAATGTTGATCATTTAAAAAGAGTGAAAACACTGGAAAACAAGTGCTGTGTTTCAAACCAGTCCCAAGAAATCAATCAGCAAGCTGCACAACTGCTGACTATCAACCGGGAGACATTAAAACAAATTGTTGTTGAAGACCTCTTCCAATAATAACTTCAAATGTGCTAGCCATTAAGCACTCACAGTCATAGAATAGTGGTTATGTTATGCAAACACTATTGGGTGAGTGGATGGACTGACAGTTTATGAACGCAATGGGCACACATTAAAATCCCAGTGGAGTCATTTATTTTTTAGACCTCTTGCAGGTAATATTTTAAATATTAATTCTATAAAATTATGCAGTTGTAGGCTTTACAGGTTTTTAGAAGATTCTATTTTATAATGATCTAATGTTTAATCAGACAGATGTGTTCATAGTAACAATATTGAAGATTATTTTTAGATATCAAATTAACAAGCTGTAATTAGTTATTTACTAAAGAGAATACTGAAAAAAGTAAAACCAATATCATTTAAAAACAAAAAGTAAGAAAAGCAAGAAACATTTGCCCCTCAATTAAGAAGGAAAAAAATAAATAAATAAATAAAGTAAAGGCTTTGGTGGCAACCGATCTAATGCACACTACTTAAGCAGAAAGGCTGACACTATCCATCAGCTACCTGTTCTTTCTTGTTAGCATAACAGACAAATAGTCCTACCAGAGTTGAAGAATGAATATTAAACTGAAGTATTGCAAATATATACATCCATTTTCAACAATTTTACGATGGCTACAATATGTCTCGTTGTTTAAAGTTTAGTCTATTACAAAATGGAATATGTTTATGAATGTGGTATCTAGAAAAGCCTATAACTACACAATTCACAGTGAATTAATGTAAAAAAAATTGCCGCAAGTCTTCTGATAACCAGTGGTTAACATCGTAGATGTTATTGATTTTCCTACTCGGGTAGTAAAGGACAGCAGTACATTAATAGATAACTTTTTTATAGACCAAGATAAGTTTAACAACATTAATGCTTGTCCCATTGAGAATGGACTTTCGGATCATGGTGCACAGCTAGTAACAGTATATGACATAGCTCCGTTCAGCAATTCGAAACAGTCCACCAGAATTGTGCGCTCGATTAATGACTTAACAACTAAAAATTTCAAAGAAAGTCTACAGCAGTTAGACTGGGATGAGGTTTAGAAGGAACCTGATGTTAATTTAAAATATAATTTATTTCATGATACATTTGTAAGGGTATTTGATAACTGTTTCCCCAAGAAATTAGTAAAATTTAATTCTAAGAAACCATGCAAAAAACCATGGCTTACTAAAGGAATAAAAATATTGTGTAACTGAAGAAGGGAACTAAATCTGTTCGCAAGAAAGAGTAATAACCCAGAAACAATAAAATATTATAAAAGCTACTGTGCTACATTAAGAAAAGTTATTAAAAAATCAAGAAGCATGTGCATCATGTCTGAGATTAGCTCCTCTGATAATAAAATTAAAACAATTTGGAATATTATTAAAAGGGAAACAGGGCAACCAAGAGCAGAGGAAGAGGGTATTACCATCAAAACAAATGAAAACTTTATTAACAAAAAGTCAGAAGTTGAAATTATTTTTAATGATTACTTTTTAAATGTTGTAGAGAAAATAGGATCTAAATGTTCATTAGAAGGAGCAATGCAATTAATGGAAGAAGCCATACCCACACAATTTGATACAATTGAAATTCCACCCACCACACCTTCAGAAATTAGAAAAATAATAAACTATCTCAAGAGTAAACGGTCATATTGAATTGATGGCATTTCCAGCAGGGTATTAAAAACTTGTTCCCAGGAGATAAGTAGGATTCTCAGTCATATTTGTAATAGCTCATTAAAGGAGGGTATTTTCCCAGATAGACTGAAATATGCTATCGTTAAACCTTTGCATAAAAAAGGGGATACATATGATGTCAACAACTACCGGTCCATCTCACTTCTGACAGCGTTATCAAACATTTTTGAAAAAGTTATGTATTCTCGAGTTGTTTCACATATTAGTATAAATAAAGTTCTAACAAAATGTCAGTTTGGTTTTCCAAAAAGCTTTTCAACTGAAAATGCTATATATACCTTCACTGATAAAATATTAAATGCTTTGAATAACCGGACATCACCAGTAGGGATTTTTTGTGATCTTTCAAAGGCTTTTGATTGTATAAATCATGGGATTCTTCTAGATAAGCTTAAGTATTGTGGTATGAGTGGGACAGTGCACAAATGGTTTAAATCATACTTAACTGGAAGAGTGCAGAAAGTTGAAATAAGCAGTTCACTTGATGTAGATGAAACAATTAATTCTTCTAACTGGGGAGTTATCAAAAATGGGGTCCCACAAGGTTCGGTCTTGGGTCCTTTGCTGTTCTTAATATATATTAATGACTTGCCATTCTACATACACGAAGATGCTAAGCTAGTACTTTTTGCTGATGATACAAGTATAGCTATCACACCTGACAAACAGGAATTAACTGATGAAATTGTAAATGATATCTTCCAGAAAGTCATTAAGTGGTTTTCTACAAATGGATCTCATTAAACTTTGATAAAACCCAATATATACAGTTTCATACAGTAAATGACATGACACCATTAATAAATTTAGACTTTGAACATAAATCTGTAGCTAAGGTAGAATATTCAAAATTTTTTGGTGTTTGCATTGACGACGGACTGAATTGGAAGAAACATATTGAAGATCTCCTGAAACGTCTGAGTTCAGCTACTTATGCTATCAGAGTCATTGCAAAATTTGGTGATATAAATCTCAGTAAATTAGCTTACTACACCTATTTTCATTCACTGCTTTCATATGGTATCATATTCTTGGGCAATTCACATTGAGTAAAAAAGTATTCATTGCACAAAAGCATGTAATCAGAATAATTGCTGGAGCCCACCCAAGAGCATCCTGCAGACATTTATTTAGAGATCTAGGGATACTCATTGTAGCTTCACAATATATATATTCACTCATTGAATTTGTTATTAACAATCCGACCCAATGCAAAAGTAATAGCAGTGTGCATAGCTACAACACTAGGAGAAAGGATGATATTCACTATTCAAGGTTAAATCTAACTTTGGCTCAAAAAGGGATGAATTATGCTGCCACAAAAGTCTTTGGTCACTTACCAAGTAGCATCAAAAGTCTGACAGATAGCCAACTAGTATTTAAAAAGAAATTGAAGGAGTTTCTGAATGGCAACTCCTTCTACAATGTAGATTAATTTTTAGATAAAACTTAAAAAAAGAAAAAAAAAATTAAAAAAAATTAAAAAAAAAAAAAAAAAGATAAAAAAAGAAAAAAATCCTTAAAATATAGATTGTCAAGTATAGACAAAATTTACTAAACTGACACGTTCCACATCATTATGAAATGTCGTATACATGATCTAAGGAACAAGTATTAATCTAATCTAATCTAATCTAGATCACTGTTCTAGCAGTTCCAATTTCACAGGCAGAAAAAAATGTAAATCACAATTTGCGATCACTTATGGCTTCACTGTACTAGGTTTAGATGTTATACCAATGTGCGGGGAATGAAAATTTGTGACTGGCTGGGATTCGAACCCAGGATCTCCTGCTTACTAGGCAGACGCGTTGACCACTCCACCACCGGGACACAGTGACCATCACGACTGCAGAGGACTCTTCCCTGCACGTCTCCTGCCACACCCAAATCTCCATTTGCCACACTGTCTCTTTCCTATTACCACAGCCTCTTAATTCTTTAGTGCTCACAGCCACAATACTGTATTCCCGCATCAGGGAGAACAAACCAGGAGGTATCGAGACACAATTAATTGTCGTCAGGAGCCCAGCCTCCCCGCACATTGGTATAACATCTAAACCTAGTACAGTGAAGCCATAAGTGATCGCAAATTGCGTTTATTTAATTAAAAATGAATGCTGTAACATTGTTAAAATATATAATTCTATACAAGCTGAGGCTGGGCTCCTGATGACAATTAATTGTGTCTCGATACCTCATGGTCTGTTCTCCCTGATGCAGAAATACAGCATTGTGGCTGGGAGCATTAAAGAATTAAGAGGCTGCGGTAATAGGAAAGAGACAGTGTGGCGAATGGAGTTTGGGTGTGGCAGGAGACGTGCAGGGAAGAGTCCTCTGCAGTTGGGTTGGTCACTGTGTCCTCGGTGGTGGAGTGGTCAATGTGTCTGCCAAGTAAGCAGGAGATCCCGGGTTTGAATCCTGGCCGGGCACAAATTTTCATTCCCGCACATTGGTATAACATCAAAACCTAGTACAGTGAAGCCATAAGTGATCGCAAATTGCGATTTATTTAATTAAAAATGAACACTGTAACGTCGTCAAAAATATATAAAAGAAAAAGTGTATTTCTTTATT
This sequence comes from Locusta migratoria, assembly GCA_026315105.1. Taxonomy (NCBI): domain Eukaryota; kingdom Metazoa; phylum Arthropoda; class Insecta; order Orthoptera; family Acrididae; genus Locusta; species Locusta migratoria. The sequence continues at coordinate 220,032,681 of CM048751.1, read as the reverse complement.
TTTACTATTTCTAGAATGTTCTACATGTTTCGTATGTTTGATGTACTTGTAATTACCAGGAAATGCTTTCTATGCATAAATAGTGGAGCACTCCAAGTAGGAGGCAGTCTGTACTGAGTGTATGCTTGTGTTAGAAATAAACATGTTCTAATTGCAAAGTGTTATGCTTTATTAACGACCAGCCTTTGAATTCTGGACCACCTGCAGTTTTCAGTGTGACAGTATTACCTACACAGAGCCAACAAAATGTATGTTAGAAGCGGTGCAGTTTTTTTTACCTCTACTGCCTCTATGTGCTCGAATAATGTTTTTCCAAATAAATGATACCTCAGTTAAGCTGCTATGAATCACAACATATACTGTATCCTAGCTATTATATGGCTTTATTTGATGATGTAAACCCCAAGTTGAAGCTGCAAAGACTGCTAGAGTTGGGAACACTCGCACTTCAGAACTAGGGCATGTGAAATGCTCCGTTCTTGCACTTCAAAATATTTGGGCCAGGTAATCTTTTTGTTCCCCAATGTACAAATACAGTGTTAACAATCTATACTTCATTTTCAAAAGTGAAACCCACATACCTTGCAAGAATTTGATGATGGAAGTAGAAAAATAATTCACCACGGCGGTCTTGCTTTGCAAGATCCATTGGATATACAAGATGCCATTGCCAGTGCATGAGATTAACTCCCATGTCTTCTCTGAAGTATGCAATACGATGTTCTATTTCCAGATCAGAAGCAGTGTAGTCACGTGGAATCACAATAGGTCTCTAAAAGAATAAAGAATGTTGTAAGAATTAACAATTCTAGATAAGTTCTGAAGCATAATTATATTCACCAATTAATCAGAATTTTCATATAAATAGCAATGTATTATTGTATGTTATTCTAACAATGGAAATTTCAGGAAAGATTCAACATTCTTTGGAAAGCATAGGTTGCTACTCATCACAGAGAAGTCTCAATGATTCTCAGAAAGGCACACACAGATGCTTACATGCTTACTTAGATTTGGCCTTTACAGGCTTCTTCAGAAAGAAAACCACACACTCTCAAAGACACAAACTCACACACACATGACTGATGTCTTCATCCACTGTGGCTAGAGCTGTCTGAGATGAAAGCAACCAGTGTTGGGGGTGAGGAGGCAACATGGAGAGGGAAGCAAGAGAGAAGGGGAGGATGCAAGGCAGGGTGGGGGAATACACCAGCTCAGTCTGATGGACTGGGAGGAAGAAAAGGGGAGAGAATTGAAGGCATGACTGAATGGAAGATGTGCGTGAGGCTAGAGTGTGGCCAGGGAAGAGGAGGGGATGGTGTTAGGGGCAGTAACTTGCAAACTGCAAGATTGTGAGAGCATAGATTTGTTGGGCAGCAGAATACCACTGTAGGAGGGATGGGGAGGTTAGAGGGTGGGGTATTATTCATTTCAGGGCAGGATGAAAGGTAGTCAAAACAATGAGAGAGAATGTAGTTTAATTGCTCCAGATCTAGGTGGAACTGGGTCACCTTAGGGGTGCTCCAAACTAGAAACACAGTCATGGACCTTTCCTCCAAAAGCTTCATTCCCAGTGAATCAACAGTTCTTTCCAAAGGAAACCCGCCCCCCACTCTTAAATTCATCCATGTTAAGGATCTACTTTCCTCCAGTCATTACGATGGAAACACTTCTTCAATATCAATTCCATCATTCAGACACAATCCAATACCAAAATTTAATCCTGCTTGACCCAGTTCACTCCTCCATCCAGTTGACATCCACCCCAGTTGCCTCCAAGAATTTTAAGAATTTTCAGATTTCTAACCTGGCCTCAGAAAGAAATGCAATCCACCACATAGAAATTGATGCTGACCTTATGATCCTACCTGCTGACAAAGAGTGCACCACTGTGGTTTTAGACCACAAGTATTATGTGGCAGAGGGTCTGCGGCAACTGTCAGTCCCCCCAGTTTCTCTCCCCCCTTGCCCCTCCTACACCCCACACTCCATCTCCTACATGTTTCATAAAGTCCACAAATTCAACCACTCTGGGCATCCCATTGTGGATAGTTTTTCCTTTTAGTTGTTGTTATTTTGAGGGGACTAAACAGCTAGGTCATAAGTCCCTTTATTTTTAGATTTAAATTTATTGTGTTTCATAGGACTGAACTAAGGAGCAAACCTTCATGGTCATGGGTATTCAGTGTGAAAATTAACATATAGAAAATACTGTAATAAATAAAATTCCTTATCACAGTCCTTATCCCTTATTTTAATGATAGATGTCCTTAAAATATGTTAAAAGTCAAACAGAAAGAAAGTAGAATAAAAAAGAAGTCAATTTGTGTCCAAAATCACCCCATACACTTAGAAACACTGGACAGAGATTGAACATTTGTCTGTCTCACGCAAGAGTAGATGCACATGGACGTTCTGTTTCTATATTCTATTGATTATACATATACCTCACCACTTCCATAAAAAAACATTGAGATCTGACAATACCTATGAAAGTTATAGTGAAAATAATCTCAAAACTGTCTGAAATCACCCCGTTTGATGGTACCCCATAAAATAACAACATACCTCATAAGCAAATGAAAATATGCAAAGTAGACCATTTTTCACGTTGAAATATCACTTATTTCAGAAGCAGTTCTAATGGTAAACAATGCAGCATTTAGGTTTTGAACACAATCCTGAGTATGGGCTTTCCACAACAGCTTACACAACAGCTGAACGCCTAGAAATTTGAATTGTTCAGTCTTACTTATCATGTGCCCATTCTGTGAAATCAAAATGTCTGTTTTTGTTGAATTGTGGGTTAGATACTGTAAAAAGTGATTCTTACTGTGATTTAACATTGATTTATTTTCTGATTATTTCTTTAACTGCATTATTTGATACTGCACCAATATTGATAGCAACATCTGTAACTATCAAGCTAGTGATGAGCTTATTATATGGCATATCAGGTATACTTTATACTGCAAAAGTAGCCGTCTACATCCTCAAATTTAAACTCATCGCAGTCATCCAGAGTCATGTTAATTATCTGCATCATAGTGTGTGCTGATGAATATAACAACTGACACAGTATAAAGACTCCATCATGTTTGACACAGCACACTACAAGCACAATGTGTAGCTCTTTACTACAATCCTCAAGTAATCTTCAATAATGTTTTTAATCAATTCCTTCATCTCATACCTACCACTCCCCAATCCATTACCATTTTAATGATGTCAAAAATAGTAAAAATTCCATTAAAGCAGGGTAGGAACTAAAGTGGTGGCAGACATAATTAAAAAATCTCATACTCTACGAGTGTGCTGCTGGTTCATAGTGTCCAACAGGCACAAAATTTTGGCTATCAGACGTGTAGCCATCATCACTTGTACTGAAAAATTGAACCCTTGGGGACAGGCAGCTAATTATTACCCTCCCTGCATGAGTCATTAACTCCACTGCCCACTCCCAGAGTCGTGCATTGGTAGTCACAGAGATGCTTGCACCAGCATCTATGGTAGCATCAATGTTGTGCCTTTGTCCACCTTGGTTGCCATATTGTTTAGTTTGCTGAGTGTCCTCTTCATTAGCCCCAGTGCTGGTTTCCAAGCACTGCTATGATTATAGTGACAGTCTCGACTGATGAGATTATTCCTAGTGAAAATTTTGATCAGCTCTCCAATGACACCGTCCCAGTATTTGGAAGTTTGTGCCACAATGTTGGTACATTCAAAGTTCATTACATGGTTCTCCAACAAACAGTGTTCTGTGGCCAATAACTTACTGGGATACATCAGTCGAGTGTGCCTCTGGTGTTCTTCACTTTGATCTACAATGGTGCATGTTGTCTGTCCAATATATGACTTTACACACTGACACATAATCTGATGCACACTGGCCTTTCACAGACCAAGATAACCTTTGATGCTCCTCAGTAGTGCTCGTGTTTTCTTGAGCAGGCAAAAGACAGTTTTAACTTGATGCTCCTTCAATATGCATCTAATTTTTTCTAATGGTGTACCATTGTATGGCATAAACACAATTTATATTTCTTCTCCTGTCATTTATTCCATTTCCACATGTTGTGCTGTAATGGTGAGGTGGAGAGCATAATTAATCTGGCAACTTGAGATAGTTTGCACCCTGTGAACTAGAGTTTTTATTACCCAATTGCATTGTTAAGGTTGGTGGCAGCTGTACTGTGTGCAAATGCAGATCACCATGCTTTTTCTTCCACCATGGCTCAGACTGCCAACATCATCTCTTATCTTGCGCATGACATCAACGAATGGTAATTTTCCATGCGCTTCAGTCTCCGTAGTTAATTTAATGTTTGGGTGTATCAAGAACAACACTGGTGCTTCTTAAGGATGACGATTTACCAGAAGAGGTTTCCAAGAAATTGTTACTTCAAGGCAAGTATCTGTACCACAAATACTTTTATGGACTCATCAAGGCCCACAAAGATGTGTGCCATTATACTCTATTGTCAATAACATTAGGACACATACATATTTGTTGGCAAAATACCTGACAGAAACACTAAGCCTTTATGCGGATAAATGTCCTCATCACATCCACAATTCAGTAGATTTTGTAAAATGCCTGGACTAGTTCAGGCTGAAAGACTCAGATATCATGGCAAATTTTGACTTTGTTTCATTATTCACTGGGATACAATGAAAGTCACTGGAGTGTTTGATCAGAAATTTGCTGAGAAGACCACCAAACCTTTCAGGCATATTCTGACCTCTCACATATTTTACTTTTAATAGGGAATACTATAAACAAATGGAAGGAGTTGCAATGGGCAGCCCACTGTCAACTGTGGCTCTGAAACTGTACATGGAGTACTTCGAGTAGGAATCCTTAGCATCATCCAGATGGAAACATATTTTTTTTCCCACCATGTTGACAACATATTTGTCATCTGGTCCCACGGAATGGACAAACACATTGACTTCCTTCCCCATCTGAACTCCATACAATCTAACATCAAATTTCCTATGGATACTGAGGCAGAAGGAAGGTAACCATTCTTTCATGTCACAATCAACAGAAGAGCTGATGGCACCCTGGATCATAAGAAAAAGTGTATCATAAGAAAAAGTGCACCCATCTGTATTTGCACACAGACAGCTGCCACCACTCTTTGCAGAGGAATGCAGTACTAAAACACTACTACACAGGGCAGGAACTATCTCAGATGTGAAGAGGCTACCCCAGGAACTGGTAAACTCATGTAGACAGATTAAGCACTCTCTCCGTCAGACCACTACAGCACAACCTATGGAGATGGATGAAATCACAGAAGATGAGAGGGACACTACATGTGTACAATACACTGGCACACTATTGGGAAAAATTGCACACATTTTAAGAAACATCAAGTTAAAATTGTCTTTTGCCCACCTAAGTAAGCACTGGTACTATTGGGGAGTGTTAGAGATGTTCAGTTTACAAAAGACTAGTGTGCACCAGATTCTGTGTCAGTGTGTCATATATAAGACAGACAATGCTCATCATGATGACAACACCAAAGGAAAGGACAACTGATGCATTCCAGCAAGTCAGAAGTCACATAAAAATGTTTCTCTGAGAATCACACTATGGAGTACAAACATACCAGGATTGTGACACAGATGTCCAAATTCTGAGACGGTGTCATTAGAGGGGCCACCAAAATTTGTACTAGGGACAATCTCATCAACTGAGACTAGAACTATAATTTTAGCAGGACCTGAGAACCAGCACTGGGGCTAGTTAAGAGGAAACTCAACAAAGGAAATGATCTGGTGACGAGGGTGGATAGAACAGCTTCATCGGTGTTATCATAAGCACAGGCCACTCTGGGTGCAGATGGTGGAGGTAACGACTTTCATGAAAAAGTAGGGAGTGGGGGTTATAGGCATATACAAGTTGGCCACTCGACATCTGATGATGGTGAGATGTCTGATCACCAAAATATTGTTCCTGTTTGACACTATGAACTGGCGCTACAACTGTGGACTGAGAGAAACTGAAGATCTAGTTTTCAATTTTATGTTCATTCACTTTCTTCATTGCCAGTTGCTCCAAAAGTAAGATACAGTGATAGTTCACAAGACAAGTGATTTTTCCTTGATGAAGAGTTATATATTGCTCTGTAATCCAAAGTATTATATTTGTATCTTTCAGACCTATTTATATACCATTCTCTGATATTTAGAGTGATATAATTTTAATTTTATCTTCAGGACACCTTATGTGAGCAAATTGTAGAGAAGTAAGACATAGATATTTTTCACTTTGAATTCAGTATATTTGTTTGATATGTACTGGCTGATCAAAATAAAACTAATAATAAAAGCCTCTTACATTTTGTGACACAGTATCAATATAACACTGTGAAACTGAAACAAATAACATTGCTTGAGTGAAGTGTAGAACATAAAGTGAGACAATTTATCAACACCAATTAGCAGTGCAAAAGGAAATTAAAACAAAAATGTATCAGAAATTTGTTATGGATGACTTGCATATAGCACTGGAAATTTACTGTACGTTATCAGTTGAAGACACCTGATCAATCTGCAAAATAACAAGGGTTTGTGACAAGTGGTGTACAGTCATGTTGATCCTCAGTTTTTTGCTTATTAAAATGAGATCCAGATCAGTCTCATAAATCGCAAGAACTCAGAGTACATACACCATTACACACCAAAAAACCACGATCAGTATATTGAACCACTGAATTATATTAATATTGGTATTTGGTGTATAATTATGGGCCAGTATTATTTTATTTGTATACTTTCCTCTATTCATGTTTGTGGTATGCAATATTTTTATGAGATTTCCCAGTGAATAAAATAAGGCTATGACACTTTCCATGTCTCTCCTTCGAACACAACACCAGGTATTCTAACCTAATACAAATCTTTGACAATGGAAGGTTGAATTTGTAATTCAAAAATACATTGAGGATAGTTTGCAACTCATCTTAAAGACATTCATTGAAATGTGACAGCCTGTGTATGAGTGTCTTCTTTACATGCCTGTCATGGCTCAGTGAACATGTTTCTGGTGCATTGCAAACTGTCCTTATTATACTGGCAATACAAATGTCCTTGTACATGAGTAGCATTCCAGTGTATACTGTACAAATGTTTTAGAAAAAAAAAAATCTTTTATGAATCTTTGTCTATCATTTTCTTAATCCACGATTCAGTATTATAATTAGCAGTTATAACACAAGTTGGTATAAATTTGACAAAATATACTGTATTTTTAACGTGATATGTGTAACTTACCCTGCTTCCTTCACCAACAACATTAGCTTCCCTTCTGCACCTTGCATAAACTGCACTGCCCATGAACCTGTCTGGAAACACTTCAGACAGTGGTGGCAGAGGTAGATGTTGAGTGTCCTTTCTATTTAGCATGGCAACTGATAATGCATAAGCATACATGGATGGATTGATGCGGTCATGACAGTAGACTGACATGGACATGAAATCCTCAAATGAACGCATTCCTGTAAGTAAAAGGAGAAAATTCTTACATATGCCTAAGTGTGTGTGTGTGTGTGTGTGTGTGTGTGTGTGTGTGTGTGTGTGTAAAACACTAGAATGGTACAGTTTTTTGCATTCTTGAATGTACAGATGAGTCATTTTGACTAAAAATAAAATATTTCCACATATAGTAATGAAAAGTCCAAGTTGGAATTCAAAATATAATGAGGATAATTTGCAACTCACTGCAAATAAGTTTGTCAAGCTCCTGTGTGTTTTTATGTGCCTGTCATGGCTCATTGATTTGCAAATTATCCTCATTATATTGTCGTGTTGAAATGGAAGCAGGCTTGACTTCGAAGGCAACTGAACACAGCTCTTATATTGAAAGTAGGTTTATTACAAAGTTAACATACAAGCAGCACTAACTGCCTCTCGGGCAGAGTGCTCTGCTTTTGATACACAGACAGAATTTACCAGAAATTAGAAGAACAGTTAACATAAGAAACAAGCAGAATTTACAAGTGAACATAAGAAAATGTAGAACATTCTGGAATTGTTCATTACAAAGAAATAAATTTTTGCCATTGGACGGGATTGAACCAGTGACCTTCAGCATCGCAGTTGGTGACGCTATCCCCTGCACCACGCCGGCAGTCGGTTTAAGTGGTGTCTCGCGGCAATATTGTTGATATTTCTCATTCAATTTAAATGAGTAGGCTGCCTTATTTTGATGCTAAACCCCATCTCCTTTGTAAGATATAAAACTAATTTGTCAACACAATAAATAATATCCTACTTAGTTCAATAAAAAGGATCTTAGTTATTTTTCTCAAGCTAACAAGTTGTAGTGTAACATTGTTCGCTACATTCCTTAAGTTTGTCTCATGATAGTCGAGTAGTTTATTTTTGGGGGATATTAAGCAACTTAAGACCAGAAATTGCCCAGGGAATTCTGTCTGTGCAGGTTCCAGGCAGATGCCCAGTAGTTGAGCATGCAGAGAAATCTGTGTTGGAACCTGCGACTGTTTCTTGAAATAGGTTTCAGAAATTACTGCAACCAGTCGCCTTTTGTTTCTTCTTAATGAAGATTTATTTAAACCATTACCGGTTTCAAGCTGCCTAGCAGCTCATCATCAGATGGTATACATTTATTGCAAATTACATTTGTATAGTTATGCGCTTCAAATTTAATTTGTCCATATTTGGTCCAGTTATGGATAGGATTTCACTACCCTTCCTTTCCATCAACACACCACAGCAACTCCCATGACTTTTAAGTGGTAAAATTAACAAACACTTCACACACATTACGACTTTTTCCCCTAGGGTGGTCCTTCCACTCCTGGGATTGCAGTGACTCCTTTTCCACTTCCTTGAAACCCGTATCTTTCCCTTTCTCCTCCCCTTTTTTCCTCTTATTCTGAAGGGGAGGGGGGCCACCGGCGGTTGCGGGGGCTTGTGTGTGTGTTTGTGTGTGATTTTGTTTGTGTCTGTCGACGAGCCGGTCCTTTTGGTGAGTCATCTGTTTGTTATTTTTTGTATTTGTTTATAATGTACAATTCTCTAGATTTAAGTAAATACTGTATTGATAAACATTTTGAGGTGTGTGGCATTCAGTTAACAGCAGAGAGTGCAACAATTATTGTACTGACTGTTTAGAGGGCACCTGCTGGAAATTTGAATGTATTTCTGAGACCAATTGAATCACTTCTGTACCATCTGTGTAGGAAAACTAAATCAATTATTGTAATGGGTGACTTCAATGTGAACTTTTTAACAGAAAATAATAAGAAAACAGCCTTTGAACACTTGATGCATTGTCACAACTTAGTATCAGTTGTGAACACACCAACAAGAGTAACATCCAGTTCCAGTACCTTAATAGATAATGTATTTTTAGATAAGGATATTTACAATAATATAACTGTCAGAATTATTGTTAATGGCCTCTCTGACCATGATGGACAGTTCCTCACTTTAAAGGAAATAAATGTACAAATAAAATCAAATTTCATGTGGAAAAACTTTCGAATTTTAGACAGACACACCATAGAAAGCTTTAAGCATAAATTACAACTTGTGGATAGGTCTCCTGTATATACCACAGCTGATGTTAACTCAAAATTGAAAATATTTAGCAATGTAGTTACAAGCCTATTTGAGGAAACATTCCCTAAAAAGTTTCTGAGAGAAAACCTTTTAAAATCAGGAAACAATCCTTGGCTTACTAAAGGCATCAAAATTTCCTGGAAAACAAGTGAAGAACTATATTATGAAGCCAAGAGATCAAATTATCCCAGTAGAATTAGGCATTATAAACTCTATAATAAAATTCTGAATAAGATCATACAAGCAGCAAAGAACATGTGCTTGAAGGTAGACATTGATAACTCAAGTTAAAACTATTTGGAACTTTGTAAAGAAAGAAACAGGGGAAAATGCAGTTTGCAGTGAAACTATCCACATAAAAACTGAGGGCGACCTTGTTAGTGATCCAAAGAAAGTTGTAGACACATTCAACAAACATTTTCTAACAGTAACAGAAAAAATAGGTTTACCAGGATCCATGAACCAGCCATTAGCTAAAAAAGTACTGTGAATGCAGAAAATGGCCATAAGAATCATGTGTGGAGTCCAGCCTAGAGCCACATGCAGGAATCTTTTTAAATAATTCGAAACCCTCACATGCACTGCACAATATATTTTCTCTTTGATGTGCTTCATAAGGAAAGATAATTCAATTTTTAAACCTAATAGTGTATATCATAGTTATGATACCAGAAGGAAACATGACATCCACTATGAACAGGCAAACCTAACTATGATTCAGAAAGGAGTCCATTTCAGTGGCTGTAAAATTATTAATGCACTGCCCTCAAGAATTAAATGTTTGGTAGAAGATGAACTAATGTAAAAAAAAAAAAAAAAAAAAAAAAAAAAAAAAAAAAAAAAAAACCACACACACACACTTGAGGAAGTTCCTATTGCAAGGAACATTTTACTCAATAGATGAGTTTCTTAACTGCAGTATTTAGTATTTTCATGTAATGTAAACTGTAAATACATGCACAAATCAATAGTTGTAATCCTTATTATTTTTATTGTAAACCCATGTTCTCTTATACTTATTTACTGTAACTGTTGCTGGCTTGTAATATTATATTTATCAGTGATTTTTTTTTTCTTGTGGTAGAATCTAGTAATTGTATACCGTAATAAGAAAAGATTTTGTTTGATTTATGTGTTATCATAAACTGTATCCAATCAACATGTAAAATTGACACGTTCCATATCCTGTGATATAGTCACAACATGGATCACTGGAACAAGCAATAAATAAATAAATAAATATTATATTTACATACCAATGAGTGTTTCTGTCAATTGTGCAGCCATTTTTCTGTGATGTGGTATGAAAGGAGAGAAACTTTCTTGTCGACCCAGGCTCTGAGGAAATGAGATGTCAGGTGGCTTGATAGGCTTTACTTCTAACTCTTGGGCATCCTTCACTGTACTCCATCTGTTTATTAGTTCAGAAACTGCTGATTGGAAACGTGATGGCTGGAAGAAAATATCATATATATATAATTTTATACTGCAAATGTTTCTTCTTGTGAATATATTATGGTAAAATGTCTATAATTGTTACAATCATGCTACTTTAACATAAACTAAATTCATAACTGTGAAATAATTTTTTATGTTAAATTACAAGAAAAATAAATTTTACATGACATTAATCAGTGACATTTAATAAAGGCAGATGTTGACATTCTTATTGATGATCTACATACTGGAAACATTTCCTCTTACTGGTACTTACTTATTAAGTTGCAATTGTGATGAGCTAGATCACTCTGAAATTAAATTACTTATGATGAACTATTAGAGATATGTGTAATTTTCAGACAGTTGGCATGTTTACTATATTATCCTGTAAGCATTAAGTGATGTATTAGAAAAAGTTTTGTCATCAGGACTAGTACTGGTAATTACATTTAGCTTTCCACCCTTTTCTTATACAGTACTATTGCAAGTAGTAATATAATCTAGTAATACAATCAGATCACTATATTTTTCTTTACCATGGTTCTCCCAAGCCATTGTTAATAGACTAGTTCCACTTTGAAAAATATATTTGTTGTCCCCACAAAACCTCTCATGCATATCCCATGGCCTTGTTATTGCACAATGGTGGCTCTTGAACATAGTACCCTATAGTAGCCAAGATATAACCTGCGTAACATACTCTCGGTGTTCTTGCTGCGTCAAATATGGGTAGGAGCCCAAGCTTTCGACTATATCCTCCATAGTCGTCGTCAGGGATAAAACTGACTGCCGTGAACTGGAGGCGTCCGCTTATATAACCAGGAGACGGCTTCTCATTGGCTAGCTTACGTCATAGCGGTATTGGCGCGTACTCGGGTGGTGCCATCTAACCACCTAGAATTTTCTAGCGCACTCTATTCCACGTTGTTAGCAGCGCCATCTCTCGCAGCAGATGGTAATCTGCGGGAAGTACTAAAGGTTCTGGGAGCTAACCTCTGTTCCTTCTCCTTCTCCAGAGCTCGCTTCCATGCATTCCTGAGTGCATAACCGGAGTCTCTGTTGATATTATTATCACATAATCTGATTTCAATCACATCCCTGATGACAGAATCCCAGTAGTTGGAATCGTGAGCCAGTGCTCTCGTTTCTTCAAACAAAATCCGGTGTTTGTTTAACAGGCTGTGCTCAACCACCGCAGATTTTTCTAAATGTCTGTATTTCAGGTGATGCTGATGTTCAATGCAGCATTCAGAAACAGTTCTTATTGACTGCCCCATGTAACTTTTGCCACACTCGCACGGAATGCTGTATATTCCCGGCACTCTCAGACCGAGGTTGTCTTTGATGGGTGGCATCATTTCTTTCATCTTCTTAGGAGGACGAAAGACAGGTAGAATCCCCTGCCTATTTAGGACTCTTCCGATTTTACTACTTGTTGCACCGCAGAATGGAAGCCGCATGATGTGTTGGTCCTCTTGATTTATTGAAATAGCATCCTGTCTAGGTTTCCTTGACAGTGTGCACCTAATATCACGGGAGGAATATCCATTCTTTCTGAAGACCTTCTTCAGGTGCTTGATCTCAGAGTCGAGGTGGTTTTCGTCTGAAATAATCCTTGCTCTGTGTACCAAGATGTTCAGCATAGCTTTCTTCTAAGTAGGATGATGAACACTATGGGCATTCACATACAAATCTGTATGAGTCGGCTTTCTGTACACAGAGTGTCCAAGTCGTCCATCTGATTTTCGTTCAACCAACACGTCTAAGAAGGGTAGCTTCCCGTCCTCTACTTCCACTGTAAATCTTATGTTGGGGTGTATTCCATTCAAATGATCCACGAACTGCTGCAGTGCCTCCTTTCCGTGTGGCCATATTAAAAAAGTATCGTCAACATACCTATAGAAGCAAGATGGAAGAAAGGGAGCACTGTTCAACGCTCGTTCTTCAAAATCCTCCATGAAGAAGTTCACAATGGCTGGTGACAGTGGTGAACCCATGGCTGTTCCGTCAGTCATTTCATAATAATTTCCACAGGCATAATACAGGCATTTAGAAAAATCTGCGGTGGTTGAGCACAGCCTGTTAAACAAACACCGGATTTTGTTTGAAGAAACGAGAGTACTGGCTCACGCTTCCAACTACTGGGATTCTGTCATCAGGGAGGCGATTGAAATCAGATTATGTGATAATAATATCAATAGAGACTCTGGATATGCACTCAGCAATGCATGGAAGCGAGCTCTGGAGAAGGAGAAGGAACAGAGGTTAGCTCCCAGAACCTTTAGTACTTCCCACAGATTACCATCTGCTGCGAGAGATGGCGCTGCTAACAACGTGGAATAGAGTGCGCTAGAAAATTCTAGGTGGTTAGATGGCACCACCCGAGTAAGCGCCATTACCGCTATGACGTAAGCTAGCCAATGAGAAGCCGTCTCCTGGTTATATAAGCGGACGCCTCCAGTTCACGGCAGTCAGTTTTACCCCTGACGATGACTATGGAGGATATAGTTGAAAGCTTGGGCTCCTACCCATATTTGATGCGGCAAGAACACCGAGAGTATTTTACACAAGAACTACATCGCGAAAGACTTCGTACTCAAGATATAACCTGATTTAAAGTAATACACTCCTGGGCATTAAAATTGCTACACTACGAAGATGAAATGCTACAGACGTGAAATTTAACTGAGAGGAAGAAGATGCTGTGATATGCAAATAATTAGCTTTTCAGAGCATTCACACAAGTTTGGCACCAATGGTGACACCTACAACGTGCTGACATGAGGAAAGTTTCCAACCGATTCCTCATACACAAACAGCAGTTGACCAGTGTTGCCTGGTGAAACGTTGTTGTGATGCCTTGTGTAAGGATGAGAAATGTGTACCATTACATTTCCAACTTTGATAAAGGTTGGATTGTAGCCTATCGTGATTGCGGTATACTGTATCACGACATTGCTGCTCGCGTTGGTTGTGATCCAATGACTGTTAGCGGAATATGGAATTGGTGGGTTCAGGAGGGCGATACGGAATGCCATGCTGGATCCCAATGGACTCGTATTACTAACAGTCGAGATGAGAGGCATCTTATCTGCATGGCTGTAAAGGATCGTTCAGCCACGTCTCAATCCCTGAGTAAACATATGGGGATATTTGCAAGACAACAACCATCTGCACAAATAGTTCGAGGACATTTGTAGCAGCATGGACTATCAGCTTGGAGACCATGGCTGCAGTTACCAATGAAGCTGCATTACAGACAGGAGCACCTGCGAATCTGGGTGCATGAATGGCAAAACATCATTTTTTTGGATGAATCCACGTTCTGTTTACAGCATCGTGATGGTCGTATCCGTGTTTGGCGACATTGCTGTGAAAACACATTGGAAGCATGTATTTGTCATCGTCATACTGGCGTATTGCCAGGTGTGATGGTATTGGGTGCCACTGGTTACACATCTCAGTCACCTCTTGTTTGCATCGAAGGGACTTTGAACAGTGGCCGTTACATTTCAGATATGTTACGACCCGCGGCTCTATCCTTCATTTGATCCCTGCGAAACCCTACATTTCAGCAGGATAATGCACGACCGCATGCTGCAGGTCCTGTACTGGCCTTTCTGGATACGAAAAATGTTCGACTGCTGCCCTGGCCAGCACATTCTCCAGATCTCTCACCAATTGAAAATGTCAATGGTGGCCGAGCAACTGGTCATCATAGTACGCCAGTCACTACTCTTGATGAACGGGGGTATCATGTTGAAGCAGCATGGGCATCTGTACCTGTACACGCCATCCAAGCTCTGTTGACTCAATGCCCAGGTGTACCAAGGCCGTTATTACAGCCAGAGGTGGTTGTTTTGGGTACTGATTTCTGAGGATCTATGCATCCAAATTGTGTGAAAATGTAATAACATGTCAGTTCAAGTATAATATATTTGTCCAATGAATACCCGTTTATCATCTGCATTTCTTCTTGGTGTAGCAACTTTGATGGCCAGTAGTGTAATAACAAACTTTTTATATGATTTTCAATGTAAAGTAGTTCTAAATGCAAATGTTTACATACATTTGCATTATATACATTGTTTGTATACAAGTTTATATGGTGATAATGAATACATGCTTCCAATGTGTGCTCACCACAATGTTGCCAAACATGGATGTGACCATCATGATGTTGTAAACGGAACCTGGATTCATCCGAAAAAATGACGTTTTGCCATTATGCACCCAGGTTCGTCATTGCGTATACCATTGCAGGTGCTCCTGTCTGTGATGCAGTGTCAAGGGTAACCACAGCCATGGTCTCTGAGCTGATAGTCGATGCTGCTACAAACATTGTCGAACTGTACGTGCAGATGGTGGTTGTTTGCAAATGTCCCCATCTGTTGACTCAGGGATTGAGACGTGCCTGCACATTCCATTACAGCCATGTGGATAAGATGCCTGTTATCTTGACTGCTAGTGATATGAGGACTTTGTGATTTAGCAGGGTGTTCCTTACTGCCTTCCTGAACCCACCAATTCCATATTCTGCTAACAGTCGTAATAACGCAAGCAGCAGTGTCGCGATACGATAAACCCCAATCACGATAGGCTACAATCCAACCTTTATCAAAATCGGACATGTGATGGTACACATTTCTCCTCCTTACACGAGGCATCACAACAACGTTTCACCAGGCAATGCCAGTCAACTGCTGTTTGTGTATGAGAAATCAGCCGAAAACTTTTCTCATGTCAGCACATTGTGTGTGTCGCCACTGGTGCCAACCTTGCGTGAATGCTCTGAAAAGCTAATCACTTGCATATCTCAGCATCTTCTTCCTGTCGGTTAAATTTCGCATCTGTAGCATGTCATCTTCATGGTGTAGTAATTTTAATGGCCACAGGTGTACAAGTTCAAATTACAAGACATCCTTGTGAATTGTACAGTTAATGGTGGTTCAAAATAAACTTTATGACTAAAACAATCATTTATATAACACGCACAGCTAAGAAAAAATATTACCTGAGAGACTCAATTAGTGAAAATTAAAATCCACCTATCAATAATGTGAGTCTTTGGGGACCAGGGAAAAAGTCTGAATTATGAGGAGTTCACAATAATAGAATTTTAAATAATGTAGTAGAAATGAGGAAAAATTTCAAATATGTGAGAATTTGACTGAAAATAAATTGTAGTCCATACTTATTATGTTTTTGTAACATTTACCTTTTCGTTAATTAGTTACAAAGTAACAAATACATGTGGTGCAGTAAAAAGAAAACATATTGGTTCTAATGTAAATGTTACATATCATTTAGAAATCAATTTTTAGTTGATGGAAGCTTAGAAGACATCATTCATTTCCATCCTGAGGGCTTCGGGAACTAGAGTATGGACAGTTGACAGACCTTCAGTCAAACTGATTGAAATTGTTGGTTGTTCTCATTATCTTTCTCACGCTTGCCTTGAAAGGCCAACAGTTTAACATCAGTTAGGACACCATGGACATTGTCTTCATTGTAAACATTAACAAGACTCTCCAAGGGTTACCACAAAAGATGAGCAGAAGTTCCCATTCTGAGTCTGGTGTGATCGAATTTGTTAATTCTCATGACTCTGACAGTTCTTTCATGATTTGTCTTTGCATTACAAATCTGCACTTTCTAAAGCACCAATAAAGAGTGCCAGGACTGACTTTTTCCAGGCCTTTGAATGATGGTTATTGCACTTAAAACTCTATTTGCCTTGTCACCATTTTGAGTGCTATGTGGCACAAGTAACTATTTTTTCCAGTGGAGAATTTTAAGTTATTGTATTATGATGTGCTCCAATGATGGCAATCTTTATGTGTTGGAAGGTAAAAAATCTATTTTACTTTAATTGTGGTGGATTTGTACTTACAAAGTAGTTGCCTGAAAACAGTATAAGTTTGTGTTCCTTCTCCTTCATATCACTATTATCCAAAGTCAGCTATTCATTAAGCAATTATATCATTCATGGATATTTGTTTCAGTGATAAGTTGCAAAACATGAGTTTATTCCTTTGAAGCAGGAAATTTAAGAGCACTTGTTCAGTTGTACTAATACTTCAATCCCAAGAGACTCAGCAAAAGACTTGCCTTTTCACCTTCAACACATAAATACTGCAAGAACATTTTGTCCTCTACACTGATTTATGCATTTAAGAAAGCATCCCTGAAGACAGAGAAATTAACCCTTTTTCTGCCTGTGCATGCCACTTCTGTGATTTGTATTTCTTGAAATGATTAACAATGTACATGGTGAAATAGTGTACTGTTTTTGGAAATTCCACTCTTCACAGCTTAAAAAGGAAGCATTTTTCATTAACTTATTTCTGGCATGATGGGTGTAAATTGTACAATTAGTAATTGGCAGTTGAGTAGTTTGTCACGTGCAGAACAATATAGACACATTTACAGCCACACATAAAAGCCATTTGCTCAGCTGTTGTGAATAATGTTACTGTAGGAGTTATTTATTGACTTGAAAATGAGCAAAAATGTGACCAAAACTGGTCATCATTAATAAATACAATTTCTGTGCAACTTCGACAGTTATTAAAAAACTTGCTTGTTTTCATTAATTGAAAAACACTTGTTCCTTCTAGCACTCATGGCATTGAACAGTTTCAAGAAATGTGGAATGGCTACAACACAATATGAAGGTAGGCTGCAGACTGAATGGTATGTATGATCAGGAAACTAATGACAGGTGGTCTGAGCCTGTATTGGGAATCACAGAAGAAGGAGCACTTCAATAGGAATCACGGAAGTAGGGGACTGCAAATTACTGAGTGTGAAGGTGCCCTTTTTTCAAATTATGAAGTGAGATGGCATGACCACTACAACTTCAGGTATGACACACTGAATTTTGCAATTTATCAAGTATTTTCCAAGACCAAGAAAAAGTTTCAAGTTTTTCAGAGTTTCAAATTTTCAGATCTCAAATTATTGAGAGTCAACTTTATATCTGCTTCTAAATATCAAACTTCATCTAATTCGTGTAGATTTATCTTCATTCACTGATAACATAGATATGTACATTAATACCCAAGTACGCCCAATGTTCTTCCTCATTTTACAAAAAATTGACGTTTAAAACAAATAATGGGCTTTCAAAAACAAATGATCTGGAGGCATAATTACAGAAACTAGTACCCATATGTTAGAAGTATTGACCCTGGCTGTTGAGACACTTGTCCCACTGTGTCTCAAGGCAACGAATGGTTGTCTCATAAAATTCCCAGGGCTGCAATGTGAACCAATTCTGCACATATAGCTGGACATCGTTGTCCAAGGAGAATTGTTTGCCCCTTAGAGCCTTTGTAAGCGGTCCAAAAATGGCGTAATCATGGGGAAAGAGGTCTAGGTTGTATGGAGGGTGGCCGAGAACCTCCCATTTGAAGTTCTGCAGGAGTGCTGTGACTTTGCATTTTTGTGGAACAGAATGACTCCATGGGTAGATTGCCTGGTCATTTTGATTTAATTGCTTGGGGAAAGGTGGTCAAGATTTGTGAGTAACACTGGGCATTCACTGTTGCCCCATGCTGCAGGAAGTGAATCAGAAGGGGGCATCTTGGGCATAGTGCTCCAGATGAGCAGGACAGTGGGCCATTCGACATGCTTCCTGGCATGGTTGAAGACTGTGGGGTACCCGTTGGGCACACACTTTATGCAAATGTAGTCATTCCTTCATGATTGTGTGAACACTTCTGATGCTCAATCCAACCATGGCAGCTATGGCTTCCATTGTCACTCAGTGGTCCTGGGTAATGAGTAGATCAACCAGCTGAACAATGTCATTGGTAATTCAGTGTAGTGCTCCAGACCATGCATCATTGGCTAACAACAAACATCCTTCCCTGAAGCACTTGTCACACCTGACCAATGGAAGGGACTTGCAGTGTTCATCGTATGCTTGTGACATTCACTGATGAATGGCCGTTCCCCCTACTCCATCTGCTGTCAGAAAATGAACAATACGTCGTTGCTCTTCTTTTGACACTGTTTGAAATGCAACTGGCAGTGTTGGACAATTGATGCCATGATATTACCCTCCTGTCAATAATTTGCACATTCCCTGGCTCCTTTTTTTTTTATTTTTTTTTTATTATTATTTTTTTTAATGCGCCTTACTCAATATAGTGATACTATTTTTGACCATGATTTGTTTGTCATTATTAGGAACTATTTGTAACTATAATTGAAGTAAATAATTATTTATCAGTAACTTACTAAATATTAAAAAAAAATCATAGGTTACCCAAGATCATTGTAAAATATCTATATTTTTGACCTATTTAAACTGCCATCATCAGATTTTCATTTATGTTCCTTCATGCTGTTTCATTGAATAACACCATGATGTTGTTGAATGAAACAGTATGAGGGACATCATCAAAAACTGTTTAAGTATTATTTTGATGTAGTTTTTAATCTTTACACACTAATAATTTTTCTGCATCCTCCTGTTTTAAACCAAGACAAATGGTTGACATTAGGATCATCTTCATTTAACAACAGATGAGATCTACTGATGGCAGATTCGATCTGCCAAAACTGGTCAGAAAATAAAGATATTTTAAAACAATCTTGTACAATATATGCTTTTTGCACGTTTTTTAAAAACAAGGCAGGTAACTGCCAAAGGCAGAAAAATCATAAATATTCTTCCTAAATATTTAATAAATGTAAGTCATTTAACTGGTAAAGGCAATTGCCATCAGAACAAATTACTAAATCAAACTAAACTCACCAGATAATCAGTTGGCATCTTGAATACTATTTTGCTATCTTTTCCTTTTGGCACAAAGAGTGGTTCTGTTAGGCGATCAAACATAAGATAGATGTTTCTTGTATTATTGAATGAAATGGTTTTTGGTTTTGACCCTGTGAGGTTCAAGAATCTGTCTGGTAAGTTCAGGCCATTCCATGAAAATGAACTTGATTCTGATTTTGATGAAGAGAAACTCTGAGCCTGGAAAATAAATGACATAATTATTAAGCAATGGAAATTCCTGGAAGGATGCAACAATATTTTTGAGAAGGATAGGTTGATGTTCACTACAGAGATGTCTCGATGAGCTGCAGAAAGGCACACTTAACAGATCACACTGGCCATAGTGGCCAGAGATGGTGGTCATGGTTGTATGAGCATGAGCTGTGTTTTCTCTGCCTGACAAATGTGATGGCTAAAAGCTCTTTAAAGTGTTCCTTTCTTCAACTCATCAAGATATCTCTATGGTGAGTAGCAACCTATCCTCAAATTATTGTTGACATAAATATTATTAGCTCAGAACACTATTCCTGAAGTTTTCAAAGTGCATACCACACAGCAATAGTCACAGGGAATACTGAATGTCAAACCTGATGAGTAATAGGCAGCTCTGGTGTGCATGAAATTGTCTGTTTTCCTGATTCTAAAGCAGGATTTTTTTGTCCAAAAATTAAGGTTTTTTTATCGAATGTATTTGCAGAAATTAGTCTCTGCCTCTTTTGTTGTCTGGAATAGCTTAACAGAGATGCAGATATACATTAACTATTATTCCAAAGCTTATTTAGATAGTTCAATAATCAGCTTTGAGTTAAGAACCTAGGAAATTCCTTCAGCCTCTATTACTCCTATAGTGACCAGAAAAACAAGATTAAACTAGTTACAGTAGAGACAGATGTGTTCCTTGCACTCTGTTAAGTGATGGAATAAGAAATATTCATACTAATAGGACATATACTCTGCCACACAGTACATGATGGGTTTCAGAGAACAGATGTTAAATGTAGATGTAAACAGTGATGGTTATGTGGTAGTAGTTCTGTGTATCGATACTCAAATTCACATATGCTGCTTAATTTGTAGATCACAAAAAGAAGCACATCAAAATGATGATGAGATGATACATGGTTAAAATAATTATGACAGAGGTATTATAATGATACAATTGTTCATACAAAACATAAGAAATACACAAGCAAATTACAAGGCAAGTCCAAAGTACAGTAAACGTTTAAAATTCATTACTAAAGTAAAACACTGAAGGTAAAAAAGCAATCAGGTTTGCATATAAGGTATAGAATACTGAGTGTACAAATATCATTGGAAATCTAAAGTACACATTTAAAAACATACTGGAAGGTACCAGATAGATTTTATAATGGTAAGACATAGGTTTCAGGACCAGGTTTTAAACTGTAAGACTTATCCAGGGTCAGATATAGACTCATACCATATCTTATTGGTTATGAACTGTAGACTGAAATTGAAGAAACTGCAAGAATGTAGAAATATAAGTAGATGGAAATTGGATAAATTGAAGGAACCTGAAGTTCTGGAGAATTTCATAGGGAGATTTAGGCAACAACTGACAGAAACAGGGGGGAAATAAAACAGTACAAGAGGAATGGGTACCTTTAAGAGATGAAATAGTCAAGGCAGCAGAGGACCAAATAGGTAGAAAGGCAAGGCCTACAAAAAAATCCTTGGATATCACAAGAAAAATTAAATTTAATTGATGAAAGGAGAAGATATAAAAATGCAGTAAATGAAGCAGGTAAAAAAGGAGTACAGGTGACTGACAAATGAGACTGACAGGAAGTGCAAAATGGCTAAGCAGGAGTAGCTAGAAGCCAAATGCAGTCTGAAGAGGAATGTATAACTAGGGGAAAAGTAGATACTGCCTAAAGAAAAATAAAAAGAGACATTTGGGGACAAGAAAAACAGCTCTATGAATATCAAGTACTCAGAAAGAGTACATAGAGGAGCTCTAAAAAGGAAATTAACTGAGAGACAATGTTGTAGGAAGGGAAGAGGAAGTAGATGAAGATGAAATAAGAGATACTATACTGAGAGATGAATTTGACAGAGCCCTGGAAGACCTAGGTCGGAACAAGGTCCATGGAGTAGATGACATTTCCTCAGAGCTACTGAAGTCTCTGGGAGAACCAGCCATGACAAAACTATTTCACCTGGTGAGTAAGATGTATGAGACAGGTGAAGTAAATACCCTCAGACTTAAATGGGAAAAAAAAGAGGTTGTAATCTGTAATCCCCATTCCAAAGAAAACAGGTGCAGAGAGGTGTGAAAATTACAGAGCCATTGGTTTGCAAAATTTTAACATGAATTATTACAGAAGGATGGAAAGGCTGACAGATGATGACCTCGGGGAAGGTCAGTTTGGATTCAGGAGAAATATAAGAACACAGGAGACAATATTCACCTTAAGACTTATCATAGAAGATAGATAGATTAAGAAAAGGTAAACCTACATTTCTACATTTTATTGATTTGGAGAAAGCTTTTGACAATATTGATTGGAATACATTGTTTGAAATTCTGAAGTCAGCAGGAGTAAAGTTCAGGGAAAGGAGGGTTATTTCCAACTTGTACAAAAGCCAGACCACAGTTATCAGAGTCTAAGGGCATGAAAGAGAAGCGTTGGTTGTGAAGGGAGTAAGACAGGGTTATACACTGAGCAAGTTGTGAAAAAAAGCAAAGAGATATTTGGAGGAGGAATTAAAAGTTCAGGGTGAAGAAATAAAAACATTGCATTTTGCTGATGACATTGTAGTTCTGTCATAGACCACAAAGGACTTGGAAGATCAATTGAATGGAATGGACAGTGTGTTGAAAGGAAGATATAAGATGAACATTAACAAGAACAGAACATTGTAATGGAATGCGGTCTTAGAAAATCAGGAGATGCTGAAGAAATAACATTAGGTAACACAACAATAAAGGTGGTAGATGCGTTTTGCTACTTGGGCAGTAAAATAACATATGATGATCGCAGTACAGAGGATATAAAATGCAGAATGGCAATGGGAAGAAGAGCGTTTTTGAAAAAGAGAAATTTGCTAACACCGAATATGAATTTAAGTGTAAGGAAATTCTTTTCTGAAGAATTTGTACAGAGTGTTGCCTCGTACAGGAGTCAAACTTGGAAGATAAATAATTCCAAAAGGAACAGGATAGAGGCTTTTGCAATGTGGTGCTACAGAAGAATGCTGAAGATTAGGTGGGTAGATCATGTAACTAATGAAGAGGAACTGAAAACAGAATTGGGGAGAAGAAGAATTTTCGACATACATTGACTAAAAGAAGTGATTGATAGGTAGGACACATTCTTAGACATCAAGGGATCACAAATATAGCATTGGAGGGAAGTGAGTGTGGTAAAAATCACAGAGGGAGACCAAGAGATGAATACAGTAAGCAGATTAAGATAGATGTGGGTTGCTGTTCTTATCAGGAGATGGAGAGGCTTCCTCGGGGTAGAGTAGGGTGAAGAGCTGCACCAAACTAGTCTTCAACAACACAGATATATATGACATGGACAGAAAAAAATTAATAATAATTTAACATATTTAACATACAGTGTAACTTAAATCTTTTAAGAACTCATAGTTTTGTTTCACGGAATGCAGTGACAGAATAAAAGCAGTGATTTAATAAAATTTGTTTCAGCTTGCTTCTCAGTTTCTTTCAATTGTTAATTGACTTAATCTCTGCTGAGATATAGTCATACACTTTTATGCCAATATATTTAACACAGTCAGAATATAATTTTGTACAGTGTGCTATTATTCTTAGCTGAGTTTTGTTTCTAGTATCATGAGTGTGGCAATCCAGATTTTTGTGTTGTTGTTGTTGTGGTCTTCAGTCCACAGACTGGTTTGATGCAGCTCTCCACTCTAATGTGTCCTGTGCAAGTCTCTTCATCAGAGAATACTTTCGGCAACCTACATCCCTTTGAATCTGCTTACTGTATTCATCCCTCGGTCTCCCTCTA
The DNA here is from genome assembly GCA_026315105.1 of Locusta migratoria. Classification (NCBI taxonomy): domain Eukaryota; kingdom Metazoa; phylum Arthropoda; class Insecta; order Orthoptera; family Acrididae; genus Locusta; species Locusta migratoria. Next base: position 220,008,846 of record CM048751.1, on the reverse strand, counting down.
TGATTTTTACCCCACACACTTTCTTCTAATGCCAAGTTGATGATTCCTTGATGTCTCAGAATGTGTCCCACCAACCTATCCCTTCTCTTAGTCAGAATAAGCCAGAAATTCCTTTTCTCCCCAATTCTGTTGAGCACCTCTCATTAGTTACATGATCTACCCATCTAATTTTCATCATTCATCTGTAGCACCACATTTCAAAACCTTCTATCATCTTTTTATCTGAACTCCTTATTGTCCACACTTCACTTCCATACAATGCTACACTCCAGACAAATGCCTTGAGAAAGGACTTTTTGTGTAGGATTTTTGTATAGTGTTCCTAAATGCTGAACTACAAAACAAATAAATTTCATTATGTAGAGGCATGGAGGGTACTTGTACAAATTTGCCAACACCGAATATGAATTTAAGTGCAAGGAAATTCTTTTCTGAAGAATTTGTACAGAGTGTTGCCTTGTACAGGAGTTCATAAGGAGCTAGGAAGAAGTACTGACAGTTCAGTTATTTGCAGAAAACAACAACAATAATAAAAAATCTACAGTTACTGAGTACAATATGCCACTGTCTGGACTGATTCTAGCATAATAAGTACATGCCATAATTCTGATGACTTGTTTTTGTAATGTGAAAGCTATGTACTACAGATATTATTGTTCTCTAAGTTAGTAGAGAAGGAAATATCTGCACCATATGAATATGACACCTTAGGAAGAGAATTTACAAATAAAGAAAAGTTGAGACCACATAATTGACTTGATTTGATGGCTACATTTAGACAAAATGCATGGGCATTCTACATAAGTTTTGGGCTTGAACTCTATCAGAAATTGGAAATTTTAAGACAATAGGCTGAGCAATGTTTATTAGGAGCTAGGAAGAAGTACTGACATTTCAGTTATTTGCAGAAAACAACAACAATAATAAAAAATCTACAGTTACTGAGCACAATCTGCCACTGTCTGGACTGATTCTAGCATAATAAGTACAACAGGTTGTGAGAGAATAAAACACCATTTCTAAGTACTGTAAAGAAATGGGAGGTAGCCAACAGTTGCTGATCATTTAGTCAAATTTTCCTTATGATGTAGCCATCTAAACACATTGTTTTCCACCCCAGTATTTTGACCAATGTTCTAATTATATTCCATTACAAAGGTATGTTACTGTAGAAAATACATGACACAGGTAAAACAAATTATGTAGACACATCTGGAATTATTTTATGAAAGGTGACAATAGCTATGGTAGTCTAAAATCACAAATGAGAAGTTTGTTGATTAATGAGAAGTTGCTTGTGGAACAAGAGGAGGCAGAGAGACCCTAAACTATTAGTTCAGTGGCTTAACAAGGCTTAGGTAAGCATGCTCCAAGAAATTAAAACTGTTCATAATTTTGAATGTAATTATGAGTTTCATTGTAGACAATATAGATTAACAAAAAAGAAACCACTGGAGTGTTCATATTATATGATGAAGTATGAAGCGAAACCTGGCCAAGTTATTAACAACAAGCTACATTTGTAATCCTGCATGCATTTCAGAAGTTACAGATGGCTTTAGGAAAGTTAGCTGTGCAAATGTTTCATAGCAATAAATAAATGTCTCACAACCTATATGGTACTTACTATGGAGGTAATATGAGTTATCTAGTTCTCCACCTAATATTTCCAGGTGATAATTATCATTAGCTAACATTACATACTCTGCAAGTGATTTTGTATGGCCATTAATAACAGTTATTACATCATTATGAAAGTGAGAATAATAAAAAAGTTAAACATCAGATTCTTCAAGAAGTGTGTTGTAATTTTAATTTAATACTTTCATTTTGTAATACAGGGTGTGAACACAGTTATTAAGTTTGCTTGTTAACATATAAAATACTGCAGTGTCTCTTAGGCACATATACTAGTGAAATTCTACTCAATAATTTATTGTTATCTGAACAAGTTTACAATGTTTCTTGTTATATTGCTTCAGGTTTTAAGAATTAGTTCTCTAAATTAATTAAAATGGTTTCTCCTTTGAACTTGATACTCTGACTCCAGATGTAAACTACTTTTTCTCCATATCTTTGTTTGAATTTGTTTTAATGGCATCCAAGAAGTATTTTTACAATAAATTGTAATAAATGTCTATTAAAGTAGAAATGGGGAAGTTTCCAACTGCAGGTGTGTAACTTGAATCAATTAACATTTCTCCGGGTAATTTAAATGGTGTAAGGTGTGAGAGATGAATAAAGAATAAATAAAGTTACAATCTGAAAATCTAAAGATTTATGATAGTTTTTTCATCATGCCTGCCTGCACCTCAGGTGAGTAGCAATGTATCCTTTTCATATTATGTACAGATGATATTTGCACTTCTGTCGCACACTTTCATAATCACATAGGGTAAGAAAATTGTGGTAATGTAGTGTCATAGTTGAAAAAGAAGCAAATTAAATATGTGTACTTTCAGACATGTACCTCTAAGCTAATGAAGCAGAGAAGTAATATCATATCCTGAACTAAAAAAATGCATAAGTTACTTTTGAAAAATGCTACATTGAAGACAATTTTAGGGATATAATTTTCAGGGGTCCCAGGGGAAAAGTGATATTAATATTTTATACAACAATAGAACATATAGTATAGTCAAGAAATGTAGCAAAATTAAAGCAACACATTCAGAAAGTTTACCTGAACTAGCCAGACATCCAACCACAGCAGGGCCCAGCCCACCAGCAGCTTGAGTTCCATGTTGGGGGCTGCTCTGTTACAACATTGGCAGCTGGTTTATATAGGCTCATCATGAATAAACATTGATTCTGGTCCAAGAGAACTTGGAAAGCAGCCGGAACTAATGTTTTCCTCATGCCTTGTCACACAGCAATGTTGACAAGTTAAACAAGACACATGAGATCTTAATGCCATTGTATGCAATATCTGAAATTATTTGGATTTGGAATTGCAGTTACCAAAATAAGTACAATTGCATTTGTTTTGTTAATAAACATTGAAGGAGAGATTGGGACGCGATACAGTTTGTAATTTTCACTTTGAACATTTTTGAAACTCTAGACGGGAATATTAAAAAAAGTTTTAGTTGAATTAAGTTTTTCACTATTTTTGAAAAGAGAAATGTTAGTGATGATGATAAACATAAGTAAATACATATGTTGCAATGTATATGTAAAATACAATGTTTATTTTAGAGGTCTCTAGAGCAAGTGCTAGAATTTAAACAAGGTTCATTTTTTGTAAGTTTTAACACTTCTGAATTGTGAAAATACTATACTTGAAATATGTTTCCATAATTTAAAGGATATATTTATATAATACAAAAGCACATTACAAAAAATAATTGTGTCTGGTGTAAATACAAGAACTTCCTGTAGAGACCTCTTAAAAAACTTCTATTTTAAAAACTCTCCACTTATAAATATTTTCATTAACACGCCTTATCTTTATGAATAATTATATTTCATCTCATAAAGTTAATAACTAACCATAGTATAGAAAGGAATCTGCTACATATTTTTTCTATACTGTAAACAAACATAGCATATGGATAATCCACTGTAAAGTTTAGGCAGTGGGTAAACTTTCTGTTGGGCAACTCTTTCAGCAGCAATGAAGAGCATCTTCACAGAAAGTATTAAATGTAATACTGTAATACAATAATCTTTCTTATTATTAGCTCCCTTTATTGTGTTACATTTTGGTTGAATAAAAAATGCATCTCTTACTTTTTTTTATATTCCAGAAGCTACTTTACAAATGATTCAAGGAATATGAATATAGTAATGTAATGTGTTGTACTTATAACACAACAAATTATATATTTGCAAGAATCACTACCACTTCCTACACAGACTGTCCACCGTCCCCACCCCTTTACCTCCTCATTCCTTAATTGTCACGATACCACATTGTTGTACAAGAATATCACTAAAGCCCATGGTCTTGCTGCTCTTAAACAACTACCTTTCTCAACATCCTTCAGACTACAAGTCCAAACTTTATTCCTTGTAGCCCTTCCAAATTGCATCATAACAAACAGTTACTTTACTTATAAAATAAAATCTGCAGCATAGCCCTGACTACCAATCCATTCTGTGAAACCCACACAACAATCACACTTTCCGTTTCCGCAATATCCTGTGTGTGTGTGTGTGTGTGTCTGTCTGTGTGTGTGTGTGTGTGTGTGTGTGTGTATATGTGTGTGTGTATTAAAAAAACCTAAAGAAAGTTGACTTACCAGGTGTGAAGGCACTGGTTCATTGATACACAAATAAATAAAAACACACACACACACAGAGACAAAAAACTGAAAAAGGAAAAAGGGAAAAGGAAAGGATGAGGGTTTTAAGGGAGTGGGTAAGGAGTCATTCCAATCTTGAGAAAGGAAAGACTTACCTTGGGGGAAAATGGATAGGTAAACAAACACACACACATATACATGCACATGCACAAGGCCAGACATATGCAAAATATTTTGCATATGCCCTGGTGTGTGTGCATGTATATGTGTGTGGGTGTGGGTGTTTGTTTATCTATCCTCTTTTCCCCCAAGGAAAGTCTTCCCTCTCCCGGGATTGGAATGGCTCCTTACTCACTCCCTTAAAACCCTCATCATTTCCTTTTCCCTCTCCTTCCCTTCTGCCTGAAGAAGTAACTGGGTTGCGAAAGTTAGCGTTTATGTGTGTGTGTGTGTGTGTGTGTGTGTGTGTGTGTGTGTGTGCGGGTGTCTGTGTCTTGTTTATGTTGCTGTCACTACCTGTGCTCCTTAGCCTGGTAAGTAAACTTCATCTAAATGCAAACACACCTAGGCACACATACGAGTACATATATGTGGGTAAGTAAACTTCATCATATAGCTATATAGAAGGAGACTTTCCTATGACGAAAAATTCCTAGCAGGAAAAGTTATATATAAAAAATAGACGAAGATTACTCACCAGGCGAAGGAGCACAGGTGTGACAGCATCACAAATAAATAAATAAATACACACACACACACACACACAAATGCAAGCTTTTGCAACCCAGTTGCTTCTTCAGGCAGAAGGGAAGGAGAGGGAAAAGGAAATGATGAGGGTTTTAAGGAAGGGGGTAAGGAGCCATTCCAATCCCCTTGGGGGAAGAAAGGTAAGTCTTTCCTCTCCCGGGATTGGAATGGCTCCTTACCCCCTTCCTTAAAACACTCATCATTTCCTTTTCCCTCTCCTTCCCTTCTGCCTGAAGAAGCAACTGGGTTGCGAAAGCTTGTGTTTGTTTGTGTGTGTGTGTGTGTGTGTGTGTGTGTGTGTGTGTGTGTGTGTGTGTGTGTGTGTGTATTTATTTGTGATGCTGTCACACGTGTGCTCCTTCGCCTGGTGAGTATTAAGGAAACTTTCCTGGTGGGATAAACAAATATAAAAAATAGAAAACGGATGACTTACCCAAAGGACAGGCTCGTCGACAGACACAAATAAAATCACACACATACAAGCTTTCGCAACCGTTGGTCGCTTCTTCACAAAAAGAGGAAGAAAGTAGAGGAGAAAGAGAAGGATATGGGTTTTAAGGAAGTGGAAAAGAAGTCATTCCAATCCCAGGAGTGGAAGGAAAGTCCTTCCACTCCTGGGATTGGAATGACTCCTTTTACACTTTCTTAAAACCCATATCCTTCCCTTTCTCCTCTCCTTTCTTCCACTTTTCCCAAAGAAGCGACCAATGGTTGCGAAAGCTTGTATGTGTATTTGTGTGTGATTTTATTTGTATCTGTTGATGAGCCTGTCCTTTGGGTAAGTCATCCGTTATATGTATATAGTAAAGAAAGTTTGACTTACGAGGTGAAAAGGCACCAGTTCAATAACACTCACATATAAATAAAAATATACATGTATATATATAAAATAGATGAAGATTACTCACCAGGCGAAGGAGCACAGGTAGTGATAGTAGCACAAATAAATAAAACATACCCACACGAACGCTAGCTGTTGCAGCCTAGCTACTTCTTCAGGCAGAAGGGAAGGAGAAGGAAAAGGAACTGATGAGGGTTTTAAGGGAGTGGGTAAGGTGCCATTCCAATCGCGGGAGAGGAAAGACTTACCTTGGGGGAAAATAAGGAAGGTAAACAAATACACACCCACCCACACATATACACAAACACAAACACACCTACATATATACATACATACATACACACATGTGCAGGTGCACACACACACACACACACACACACACACACACACACACAAATACAAACCTGAACTTTCACAACCTTAGGTTGCTTCTTCAGAAAGAGCAGGGAAGGAGAGGGAAAAGGTAAGGACGAGGATTCTTAGGGAGTGGATAAGGAGTCATTACATTCCCGGGAGAGGAAAGACTTACCTTGGGGGAAAAAGGATAGATAAACAAACACACACACACACACACACACACACACACACACACACACACATGCACATCAAAGCAGACATATTTATATATCTTTTGAAGATGAACACATATTATCTGCCAGTGAACCTTTGGCTGACATTTCTGCAACTATCTGTTCATTTTGTACTTAATTGCATGACTTAACCACAGAATATAAAATATGATTAATTAGAAAATACTTTTACACATGTTAACTGGGGTGGTTTAGTCTCATCTGCTTATAGGTGTTACAATGATACAACATGATCATTTAAAAATTTGTGCCAGGGCGAGGACCTCCTGATTACTAGGCAGTTGCACTAAACCTCTGTGCCACCCTAAACACATTGGCTTAACACATCTGCATGGAACAGCCAAGCATGTACCCAGCCTGACCCAAATCTTCAAATATCCTACTTCGACCATTGTAGTCCAAGGGTCACACTGGTCCTGTATTTCCACCAGAAGTCCAGTCCTAGTGTGCAATTGCACTAAAATAGACATATAGCCAAGAATGTCCAATAGAACAAATGCCACAATTCTTAACAGAAAACTTTTAAATGTTAATATCCTCCTCTGGCATCTCAGAGAATTATTTAACAAATTAAAATGGGTGATTTGATACTGCTGTACAACTTAAAGAAAGAAAGAGAGAGAGAGAGATTCACAGAGCTAACATGGACTGGTAGTCTTTTGAAACTTTTAAGGGATTTACTTAATGGGAAAATCTAATTCTTGCTAACCTTTTTCTCAAAATATAGAATTTAACCTTAGCTTGCATGTTCATGTATCCCCTCCCCCCTTATAACAAATTTTGAAACATTATTTTTAATATAGACCACAACCAGATTATTAAATTTGTAATTGTAAGTAATCTGAGTCTGGAGAGAGTACAATGACAATGCTCCTTATTATCTCCTTTACATATTACACATAAGACCTAGCTCTGTAATTCTGCAGTATTCGTAATGTAAGTGGACTGCCCCCATATAATAACACCATATGAAATATGTGCTTGGAAGATACTAAAGTACCGTACACTGATGGAAAAAAATATTAATATTTGGGAAGACATCTATTTTGATCTGATGATAGCTGATGCCATCTGGGGGATAGTAGATGTACTGATAATTGTTTCAAAGTCGTCCATTGACAGGTAGCCTACTGTTGTAGTTGCCAGAGTGCCCTCTGTGTGTACACTTTAATGGTGAATGTTTACAGCCTAAAGGCTCAGTGTGATCTCAATGTGTAAAGCAAACAGGTGTAAGGACACTGAAAAGCACTTGTGCTCCGTACAGCTAACTAATTTAATTTGAAAGGGGTCAATTGAGGCGTTATGAGTGGTGGGAGGATCCTTTTGGACAATTTATGCACAAGTTAATTGTACTACATGAGCTGTGAAATGATTATCATTACTATGGTCACATGAACATTTTAAAACTCTTAAATGACTTTCTGGACCTCAACACAGCACAGACACTGACCAAGACATTATATTATAAGGACAGCAGTGGCAGGTCATACAGCTACCACAATACAGACAAGAGGGTTTGTGAGCCCAGAAGTCTCACCATGAACTGTGGCCAACCAGTTGGTTGTAGTGGGAGTACAGGCAGGCACACATCTAGTCAGTCTACCACCCGAGCCACAACATCAAAATGGACAGCTTGTCTGGAGCCATCAGAGGATCACTTGGAAGTTGGAATGCTGAGCCTTGATATTCAGCGATGAAAGCAGATTCTGTTTGTATGATAATGATGGTCATTTGTGTGTATGATGTAGACCTGGTGAGCACTGACTCGCAGAGTACATTTTGCCGAACACACACTTAAATCTTGAGTAAATTTCAAATCTCAAAGAGAGTGTACTAATTTTTGTCAGTGTATTTCACCTTAAGGTACTCAAAGATGACTACTTCCATAAATTTCAAAATGAGGTATGTCACAAGATATTTTTTCACGTATGTGTTCCTTCCAGCAAAGCTGTGAAAAGAAACCTTAAAAGTTTTGCTAAATCATTCTTTATTTCACTTGACATTCCCATAAATACTTGTTGGGTTTTATCAGGATTGCACAGGAGAGTATTGACTATATATCAGGGCCTTATCAAGAGATTTCTGTTATATTATTCATATATGGAATGTTCAGATTCATGCTAAGGCTTTTTCTGTCACCAGTGAAACATACAATAGTGTGGATTATATTATTGGGTAAATCATTGATTACAACAGTGAAGAATAACGATTCAAGAATAAATCTTTGTGAAAGGCATATGCTTGTTTCCATTTAGGAAGAATTTATTTTTATGATTAAGGCAAATTGTTTTCTGTTACTTAAATAAAAAATTATCACAGGTAATGTACTTTTCTGCACCCCATAAAAGTCATGTTTTGTTAGTTTTATGTCAGCAGGAATGGAATCTGAAGCTTTACTTAGGTCATTTAATACCAGTGCTACCACTTTTGTTCAATGATTGCCACAACAGCTCCTGTTGTGTTTCTGCCCTTGCATAGGACACTGTTTTTAAAAGTACTTGCATATTTGTATGTGTAGCAGTGCCTGAAATGACTTTGAGAACAGTGGAACAACTGAGACTGCTCTGTAGTTTAGAGGAAGTTGTTGTCCCCCCTTTTGATATCTGGAATAATTTTTGACACGTTAAGGGAAGGTTGTAGGCTATACTTAGAAAAGACCAGGAGGCACTGGAAGTTACCAGATTGACTTTTAATGGTAAGGCAAAGGTTTAGAAACCAGGGTTTAAACTGCAACATATCCAGAGAAGATATAGACTCTGAGCAATACTTATTGGTTATGAGCTGTAGGTTAAAACTTAAAAGATTGCAAAAAGGTATAAAATTAAGGAGATGGAACCTTTACAAATTGAAGGAACCAAAGATAGTCAAGAGTTTCAGATGGAGCATTAGGCAAGGATTGGATGAAATGGGTGAAATTAATACAGTAGAATAAGAATGGGTAGCTCTGAGAGATAGAGTAGTGAAGGCCTTAGAGGATCATAGAAGGACAAGGTGTACTCTCGCCCACAAATACATTATGTGTAGAGTCCAGATCACTGGTTAGATAGCACCCCGGAGTCGGCTAAGAAGAATTCGTGTAATCTGGAAAGAGAGCATTTCTTTCAAATGGGGCCTTCGAAAGAAGCATTTGTCTTCAGATAAAAGACAGTTGATGGTCGAGATGACAACCTAGTGCTCCTAAATACCCAGGCTGAATCGTCCGCCATGTTTTTCCCAACATGGTTGGAATTTCACTGCACCAACAACGATTTCGCAAAAACTAATTGCTTTAAAAATTACATTTTTTCGCTACTTAAATCTATACATGTTAGCATTGTGACGCAATCCGCATAATTTCGTGAACAGCCATAGTTAGTATCATATTGGCTTTGAAATAAGAGACAGCACAAGGTTAGGAAAAGTTCGCAGTAAAAAATAGGGGCTGCTATGATATTCCGTTTGGTGCATGTTACACCATATGTTGTTGCAGATAAAAATTTTCCTTTTGTACTAAAATTTATTTTAGACTTAGGAGGAGATCTTTACCTTTCACTCAAATTGCTAACATTTATTTTATGTAGCGAACTCATTTCCGATGGCGATAAGGCCAGCATGAAGTATAGTGTGTCTCATACACAGTTAGAGGTAACAAAATGATATTTTGGCAAATGACAACATGCAAAGAGGGGCGTATTTTGCCATATGGTTACTACGCAAAACTTCATTAACTGACACGTTATTCAAGGAAATGTAGATTTTTTTTCAACGACAAAGGCTAAAGTTAGCGATTTATTAATCAGTGTACAGGTATTTCTTCATCAGTCACAAATGTTTATTTCTTATCTTGTTGTCCAACGTGTTTCAGACCTACTACTCAGTTTGCAAAAACTAATAGAAGTTACATTTCCTTCAATTTAACGCCCAGCACTAACAAAACGAAAGTTACTAGATCTAATGTAGATTTTGTGCGAGAATACTAGAAAAGACAGATACTAAGAATCAGTGGCGTAACTAGGACTTGGCTTGGGGGGGGGGGGGGATAGATCTGCTTGAGGAGGAAAATTTTAGTCAGTTTCCAGACAGACTACCATCTACCACTCCCGTTGAAGAAACTAATTCACTCCCTTCCAATGAAAGGTTATGGTAAAACACCCCAAGTTTCAAATCTTTACCTTTACCAGATTGCTGTTATACGATTTCTTTCTTTCTTTTTTTTTTTTTTTTTCCTCTCTCTCTTTTCTTTTCTTTTTGGGTTCGGGGGGGGGGGGTTTCTATCCCCCTCACCCCCCCCCCCCCCCCACCGTAGTTCAAAAAATGTTCAAATGTTTTTATAGTCTATGGGACTTACCTACGGGGTTATCAGTCCCTAAACTTACAAACTACTTATGAACTAACTAAGACTAAGGACGGCACAAATATCCATGCCCGAGGGGGGATTCGAACCCCCGACCGTAGTGGCTGTGCAGACCGTGACTGAAGCGCCTCAGTCTCCTCGGCCACCGCGGCCGGCCCTCCGTAGTTACGCCACTGCTAAGAATCTCTTCACTACCTAACAAACTGACGTTCTCCTTTCCTCACTTAATAAACCACTCTGTATTGAGATATTTACAATGTCCTTTTCGTATAACTGAAAAATTGAAATTGTTTATTACATAGAGACACAGCACTTTTGAAGTTTGTAACTATTAAATTTAATGGGTTAAGAAGTTAGTATTAGTATCTTTAAGCATTAATGTTATGCAGTAATCAACCTGTGCCTAAGTCTTAGGAGTTCTAATACTGAAGGCGAGGGGATCCCAGTGCTTCATATTTAACTGACATTATCTCAAGTTGTACATTTCTCACAGAGTTTGTTTGGAGAGGATGAAAATTTGATGCATTTTGAACATTTCATTCACATAATGTGTTCACCTAACTTGAACAGAAAAAAGGGTTCCTCGCATGTCGCAAATTCCGTAACGTCGTCAGGAAGTACATGTTCGTAAATTGTCAGTATATCCTCTTAATAAATTATTACCGCAAATGAAACTAAAATGAAAAATTAGTGTAGTCCATCAAAATTTCAGGCTCATACAGTGAATAATTTGCGAGTGTGATCGAGTTGAATGAAAGGTGAGGTAGCGCGTGAGCTTCGTCCAGAACGTGGCAACTACTACAGCTTGGAGAAAAAATGGCGGACAATTCAGCTCGGGTTTATAGGAGTCTTATGACAACCTAAGAAACATATGTAGGTGTTCGGTGACCTCAGAATATCCGTCATCTTTATGCATAAGCCAGACATTCTGTCATCACATCTGGCAAGAAATAATTTTCATAAATCGTGGAAGGCACAATCAAACCTTCGACTTAAATACAAAGGGCCAGGCTTATTGAAAATAACAAAGTTGCTGAAGAAAGTTGCTGCTTCTAGATTACACAACTACTCTCCAGCATAGGTTTGTTCTGTGACTAAAGCCAACAGTTTTGGACGAAAAAAAAAAAAAAAAAAAGATCAGTGATTAATGATTTTCTAGTCTGAGTGTAGTGTGTTGAAGAGTTGCTGTAAATGCTCATATGTAAAGTTCTATCACTCTGTGTTGTTAATGATGTATTGTAATAATTTTTGTACATTTTATTCGTTTTAGCCAATTCCTATTTTCATTTATGTCTTTATGGAAGAATAAAAGGAATGTTAAAAAAATCAGTTTTGTAGATCAATTGAAGCATTAGATCCACTGTATCTCGAAAGTACGACTTTGCCACTTACGTTTTTACGGTTGTAGTGAGCCCTAATAGGCAGGGGGCACTACCCTGTAGTGTGCTAAAAAAAGTTGAGAATTTGGATTGGAAGGGAAGCGTGCCTGGATAGCCTAATTGGTTAAGGCTATACCGCTGGCCCGAAGCGGTAAATCCGGGTTCGAATCCCAGTCAGCACAAATGTTCAACTAGGCAGCTAAATTTATTTAAATGCCCTGAAACGGTTTATATAGTTATTAAAATATTAAATGAGTAATAGTAATTGACGGTAGCGCTTCATGTAGTATATCTAACTTTGATTCACCTTCTCTCTGGGTAGCCGTTATTTTTGTGATTTTTCATGCTATTGATTACGTAAGAAATAATATGGGATACCCATTTATAATGTCATAAATTTGTGTTGAAAATAAAATTTATTTATTTTTAGGCTGTCTCATAGTGCTTACTTTCATAAGTTCCTGCCGGACTTCATGACCGCGAAAGTCGTTTTCCAATATCTATTGTAGTTCCAGAGATATTTTTGGTGAAAAAGTTGATTGGTCACGCTGTATATTAGACATATACAAGATAACGTTCTAGTAGTTATTTAAAAATATGGGAAATCGAATGCAATGTTATGCCAAAATTTTAATGCAATCTGTGAAGAATTTTCGAAGATTTCTGATTTTGAACAACGAACATTTACATTTGTACTCATACAGCAAATGCAGATCGCCGAAATAACGGAATGTTTTGAAATTTTACACGTTACCCTGGAATATGCGCCTGTTTTATGCAGCTAATTTTATAATATATGTCACATATCATTTTATATAAATCTTATAATGGGGAACTTTTAAGGCAACTTGCAGCGGAGCCGCGCGGTTTATTACCGTCGGAGGTTTGAGTCCCTCTTCGGGAATTTTGTGTGTGTGTGTGTGTGTGTGTGTGTGTGTGTGTGTGTTGTCCTTAGGTTAGTTTAAGTAGTTTGTAGGTCTAGGTGCTAATGACCATAGCAATTTGGTTCAATAGGTTAACAAACATTTGATACTAGCTTAAACCTGCGGCTCCGCTCGCGTGTTGGTTGATGATAGGTAATGCGCGAAACGTCAAATCGATTTTTTTTAAAGAGATGTATTAAAAAAAATTTCTTTTTTACTGCTTTATTTATTTATTCTCCTATTTCCTTATTCTTATGCTTATCCTTACTGAGAAAGAGCTGAAGACATTGTAGCACGCATAGACCGAAGATATGGTCTGTGGCATCACGTTTAGCTGTATGTAACCTCCTTGCTATAGAGTCGCAAACGTCATCGCTGGCCTTCAGTCCGAATTTTTTTGTAATTTGACGACTTTCAACCACCATATCTTCCATCCCCTTATAGCTATAGGCATGGAACTGTTATGGCGTTCAACGGGAGACTTCGGACAACAATTAGACCCATACCATTCGTTTGCGTTGTTTAGTTAATATTAACACACACACACACACACACACACACACACGTAGAATTTTATATACACAGATAACTTTCCATCTCAATATACTCCACCCTTTTATCATTATCATCCCTCAAGCAACAATGCAACCAATAAAACCATTTTCAAAGAGTAAATATAATTTTCAAAGAGTAATTATAGTTCCGCATTTTGCGTTATATTCTTCAAATTAGTAAATATCTATCAGATCGGTATAAAACCGTGCCTAAAACCTTCCTCAAGTATAAATTAGTAACTGTACAAATATTTAAGTCTCTGCGTCTTGTCGTTAGGACGTGCTAAGCGTACACCAAACAGATATTCACATTAATTTATATATAGATAAATAGCTATCGGATCGCCATAAAACCGTGCCTAAAGCTTTCCTCGGATAGACATTAGTAACTGTACAAATTTTTAGCTCTTTATGTCTTCTGGTTCAGACGTGATAAACGTACACCGAAAAGACATTCACATTATATGACGTAGAATTTAAAAGCCTCCCTGTATTAGAATGCAATGTTGCGTCAAAATTTCAAAACAATCGCTCAAGAACTTACGGAAATAAACTGTTTTGCACTAACGAAAATTTACACTTTTATTAATATAGATTTTAGCAGCGTTGTTTAGACAGTACTTATTCGTTATTGAACAGAAAAATCGCATCACTCTGGGAAAATTTCTGTTTTATCACTAGTTTCGCTCTTTAGACATACGAACGCATCTTGGGACCCGATGACCTCGTTGTTTAGTTCTTTGCCTCCTTCCATATCGACCAACCAGCCATCTCAGGTACCCATTGCCTTGATAGCAGCACGTTAAAAGGGTAAACCTCAGCTCGGCACTATCGTCAGCACAAAGCAGTGTGAGTTGATTGAGCTTTCAATTTTTAATGTGTGCCAGCGAAATGAATATTTCAAGGTGCCCTCGTCTGACGAGGGAAATTAGTAATAAGGCAACAAAATATTTCGTGCCTTGGTGCAATTTATCTGAAAGTGAATTTATAACGGTCGCTACATCGGCTTTCTGAACTGCCTGGGTTTGCTGTCATGTGTAGCAAATTTACGGTACTTGTCGCATGGTACACATGGTCTTATCGCTATCGCTTATCGCTATCGGTGACAGGCGAGGTTTGTTTATGTTTACGCAGACGAGGAAATGCTAGTAGATTGTGGTATGTTTGTTCGTGAGACAGAGTTATGTGAAAAAGGTAACAAAAATAAATTGCTTACGCTAGTGAGGGTGGCCAAGGCACTTATTCAACAGGTGACTGGTTTGAATCCTTCTGGTGGGAAAAATCTTCCCCTACAGAATGGGTCCACAAGGAGAAGTGTTGATATAGTTATTCTAATTACCACATAGTGCGATCATGTTCTAACTGAGACATTTCAAACCTCGGCAGTGTATAGTAGCATAGTGATACTGTTACTGATAATCCTTCGGTGGGATGAAGTTAGTCTGACGACTCCCTGCTATCTGAGGTACGCTATGTGCGGCACCATGTTTCATCCTCTCCGTTAACGTGGACATTACGAATACGTTACACTCGATATGAAAACATCACCGTCACCCACAGTAGACTAGGCATATTTTGCGCTTAGGCTGTCGAAGTGTTGGCTACCCGGAAAGGGTCAACAGGGTCACAAGGCAGAGGAATCGACCTAACGGTTTTCTTTTTCGATTGTAACAGATTCGTGTGAACTCTGCACACAAAAGACCAATTCATGGGCTTTACGATTTTCTTCAGTACGTTTTCTACAGTTGCGAGGAATGATTTTAATTGTCATACAGTTTAACGGTGCATTATCTGCGGCTACTGACAACCCAACTTTTTTGTGTGACTAGTAACGCTACAAAGACTACTTTATCCGGAAGAACAAAAACCTCTAATAATATATTACCGTCATTTGGAAATTAGTCAATGGGAATCATTCGTCCAGTAAGTGATTTTATGTAACTCCGATTTTCTCTTTAAAAATTCTTTCATATATCCCAGAAAATCAGGCTAATTTTTTTTCTTTCATCTTCCATAATTCCAACACAGTGAGAGGAACGTCATCTTGATACATGCAACATACATACCATTACGGATGGCTCTCATTACAGATGTGCCGAGCTGAAGTTTAGGATCGGAAAAACAATAACCGCTGCCTCTATTAACTCACAAAATATTCCGTACGAGGAAAGTTAATTTGAAAAAGTTTGTTCTTTTGCTCGTCGTCGCTCCAATAAAACAAGTTTTGAAATGGAGTCGAGGTAAAACCGCAGTTTCCAAC
Organism: Locusta migratoria; assembly: GCA_026315105.1. Taxonomy (NCBI): domain Eukaryota; kingdom Metazoa; phylum Arthropoda; class Insecta; order Orthoptera; family Acrididae; genus Locusta; species Locusta migratoria. The sequence continues at coordinate 219,992,972 of CM048751.1, read as the reverse complement.
AGCACCTCATCCTGTACTTTAGAACAAAGCAGTACATATTTCCAACAAAAAAATTTAATAGCAGAATTACCACTGGAAAAAAAAAATGCTCTGTGGTAAATGTCAAACGCCAGAAAGATACGAGAAAAAGCGTAGCTTTTCCAGTGAAAAATTGAAAAATGAATCTGAATGTTAACTTACTGGTTCGATACAGAGAGTTAACAGGATAGCAATCATAATGGTGATCAAATACTGTAGACGTAGAAGCTTTATAAAATTAATCAAAAGAGAGCGTTATAATTGTAGCAAATGTTAAGTCAGAGTTGTACGAAGATGTAAAGTCGTTTCCTTATTCTGTTCCCTACAGTATCGTCAAAATAAAAGTGTGTTTTCTTATTATTTTCACTACAGATAGTGATTTTTTTTCCAGAGAGGCATAGATATTATGAAATTTATTGAATGTAGGACTCGTTATTGCCGTGAGTGAAATGTATTCCTGTGGGTCATTTCACGTCAAACCAGCAAATTTTAGAAATGGTCCCCACGTGACCGTTTCCAATTTTGTTAAAACTTTCACCATAACTGCAGGTACATGTCAATGGAAATTTTGTCAAGTTTGAGTTACACAAATGCTGTAATTTTGGCTGTATGCCCATCAGTGTAGAGGTCGCTCAGCCGATGAGCATAACTTCGCAAAAGAATCATCATGTTTGACAGCTCTTTATAAACTATTGTAGTGAGAAATTTGGAAATTGGTATTTCCACTCAACTTTTTGTGCTAAGATCAAATATAACATGGCAAAAAAATCAATGAGGAAGCACGTTTTCCACAATGGCTGCTCAAAGTGAGCACAAAAAAATACACCAGGCGCGTCACCCCATTTTCAATCGTTGATATCTCCGGTGTATATCATTTTTACATCATGCCATTTTATTTGGTTATCAAGAACATTTATGTCGAACTTCACATTAAATATTAAATTTCTAGCATGTTTAGTTACTGAGATATGTGGCCATAGACTTGGTGTTTTAAATTTAATTGTCAAATTTGACCAATATCCTGGGTCAAATATCTCAAAGCGGTGGTCAACCGATTTTTTTCTAACTAGTCTCATTAGAAAGAGCTGAATTTTATCTTCTAGGCACTTGGTTTTGTTTGTTGGTATTTTTTGTTTGAGGGGTAATACTTAGCTTCAAAAGTAAGCAACTTTGTCTCAGTAAACGCGAATCTGAAAACAGATGCACGACAGTCAATCTACTTTTAAGGCTATTTAACGGGATTCATGTGTCGGTCCATGGTAGCTTGACTACTACCAATCTGCTAGTAGCAGTGTTACTACCTATTAAAAGAAAAATAGCAACAGCGTTGCCCGATAGCCATGCAAGAACAGCCATGGGTGGTGGGCCTCTTCGTACAGGATCCCAAGCCTGAATTTGGTTGTTTCGCTAGATTACCACATCTGTTTCAGGGTCTATGATCAGGTTATATAATGTGAGCTGCTATTTACTATTGGCGGAGTGGCCGAGCGCATTGAGGCGCTATGCTACGACACGCGAGGCCGTTCCCTGTCGGCGGTTCGAATCCCCCCCTGCCGGCCGCGGTGGCCGAGGAGACTACGCTGTTTTAAAAACAAGCCGTGCCATTTACGTGTAAATTATTTCGACGAAACAGTAATGTTTTTGGAACATAAATGACGTGTCCCAGTTAGCACCGATTTTGAAGATATTATCAATGCCGAAACGAATTTGGAGAAAAAAAGTACATTTTAGAGCGGTGAGCCATGTGAAATAATGTCCCTCAGGAAGCAAGAAGTCCATTAGCACATTTGTTGTTGTGAATACGAGCTATGTATTGTCCAAGCTGGTGATTCGAAATATTTTCTCCAAAGGTAGGCCTACTTGTGACAGACTGGTCTATGTGAGCTACAAAGAATGACGTATCTTTTAAAACTTCACAATTTGTTCCGGAAGAAGCAACAAGCACACACCATTTTGGACATCATTCGCAGAATTTAGGGAACCCAATTTCAGGTTCATTAGGGTCTCAATACATGATGAATGATTCTTTCAGGTTGCAAAGTAAGAGTCGTTTCTGCTTCCTGATCTTTTGTCCTTCAATCCTAACTGAAACACAATCCTTCATTCCGGGGCACATACTGCTGTACTCATCATCTTCATAAAATTGTAGAATTTTTGACTTTATTCGTTCCAAAATCTTTTTTCCATCCATCTTTTAAGGCAGAGTAAGAATTCCCTTTTTCAGTTTTTTAGCAGTCTTCACCATATTTACTGGGACATTAAATGTGGATGTTATTTGTTTTTATATTCCTGCTTCGTGGTTCTAGTGTTAAACTTTCTAGCTGTTCAACTCGATTTGATGCAAGCAAATTTTCTTTCAGTTCTCCTATCATTTAGTTAAAATCGCTACAGCTTTTGCATTTATGGTTTGTTCTTGGTTGTATCACTTCAACTAGAACTAAACCATCAGTCAGTATCAGCAATTTTGGTACTGACGAGAGCCTGTGCTTAAACAATCTGCTGCTTTGTCTAGCCAAGTGAATTTCTGCTGCTAACTTTCTGAAACTTGAGGAAGGTACAGAGTTCTGTCAAGTTTGCATTCACTGTTTCAGCTACTTCCATAGCTTCATCATAATCTGATTCACGTGTTTGTGGTTGCAGTTTAGCATTTGCTTCAATTCTGCAAGCTGTACAAAGCTTCTGTCCTGGTTTCACACATTACATAGTCAGTTCAAGCTTTTTGGTATTGGGATCATAGATTGGACAAAGACTTTTCTATATATTGTAGTTCTTCTTTGAAAAAGGGTTGCAGCAAATTGTTTGCTTACATTAACATTTTGTTAAAAATACGGCCTGATGATAAAAACAAATTTTTGCTTTTATCACAGTTTACTCCATAGCGGCATGTTATCAGTTTATCTGCAGCAAATTAACTAATAGGCTTCAATTTATTTGGTCCAGAGTAAAGACTTCCAAATGACATTTTGTTGGATCATTAGCTAGTCCAATTGAACATGGATCCATGGCAGAATTTCGATCAGGTGTTGGGATTATAGAGAAAATTAATATAAGAATGTAAAATAACTGCACTTTCTAATGAAGCTGAGTAACTTCATCACAAACATCAGTAATATTCACTCACCTGTGGGCGCAAATATTTACTTATCACTGCTGTCAATAAACCTTTAAATTTCACTATAAAATTCACCAATTTACTAAGTCTTTATCCAGTCCAACAATGGTATTCTGATCACATTGTTGTTCGTGGAAACACTATTGCCCAGTTTAAGGAACTGTCCACCAGAGTTCAGCACATACTATGAGAGAAGTCCACTTAAATCCGATTCTCGCATCGAAACAAAGTTGCTGCCCTTTGAATCTAAGTATTATCCCTCAGACAAAAGATACCAACAAACAAAACCAAGTGCCTAGAAGATAAAATTCATTTCTTTCTAATGAGACTAGTTAGAAAAAAATCGGTTGACCACCAGTTTGAGATATTTGACCCAGAATATTGGTCAAATTTGACAATTAAATTTAAAACACCAAGTCTATGGCCACATATCTCAGTAATTAAACAAGCTAGAAAGCTAATATTTAATGTTATTGATAACCAAACAAAATGGCATGATGTAAAAATGATACAGACCGGAGATATCAACGATTGAAAGTGGGGTGACGCGCCTGCTGTACGTTTTTTGTACTCACTTTGAGCAGCCATTGTGGGAAACGTGCTTCCTCACTGATTTTTTTCCATGTTATATTTGAACTTAGCACAAAAAGTTAAGTGGAAATACCAGTTTCCAAATTTCTCACTACAATAGTTAGTTTATAAAGAGCTGTCAAACATGACTTTTTTGAGAAATTATGCTCATCAGCTGACCAACCTCTACGCTGACGGGTCTACAGCCAAAAGTACTCCATGTATGTAACTGAAACTTGACAAAACTACCATTGACATGTACCTGCAGCTATGGTGAAAGTTTTAACAAAATTGGAAACGGTTAGGTGGGGACCTCTGATTGACTTGACGTGGAATGACCCCTCTGTAACATTAGGTATATTATTTTTCGAGCTATCAGAAACACTAAATTAGAGTTCTGTAGCATCGCACAGTAAAGGAAATACCCAAGTGGACAGAAGTATTCACACACAGTATTATTTGTAGCAGATCATGCCTTTTAATGAAGGTGATGAACCGTCGATTTTGTTAAGTCCGGCCGTTCCCCATTGGGGGTTCGAATCCCCCCTTGGGCATGGAAGTTTGCCCAGGCGTAGTGTAAGGTAGTTCATAAGTTCTTTGTAAGTTTAGGGACTGATGACTCCGCAGTTAAGTCCCTTAAGCTTTACCAACATTTGAACATTTTTTGTTATGTGACCCAAATGTTTTCGTATACACAAATTTATTTAAATCCAAAGCACTGGCAAAATCCAGAGACCGAAACGCTGATAGGTACTGTAGTTGACGGAGAAAAAAGTATTCATACACTGGCTGTACAATGCAAATAGGCTACATCGCTACAATTCTAAGCTGAATGTCGCTGAATGAAAACAGCAGCAAGGTCAGTGTGCCGAAATCGCTAATACGCCACTGACAACAACATGGGTAGGAAAGGAAAGGAAACAGCTCAAAAGAGAGGAAGTTAATGGTAACGTTGCATGAAGAGGGTAAGTCATATGGCGAAATAGCAACGAACGTTATGAGGAGCCGTTACATAGTGTGCAGTTTCAAACAATGGGACTTAACTACGGTGGTCTTTAGCCCCTACGCTTACAAACTACTTACACTGACTTAAGCTAACTTATGCTAAGGTGCCTTAGTGCGCACGGCTATTCTGCCGCGACAGTGCGCAGTTTTGTTAAAAGTAAATTGAGAAATTGGCATCGTATTGGAAGAGCGCGTCACGTTTCAGAAAGACAGGAGACGCACATTGTAAGGATTATTAAGAAAACACCTAAAATAATTCCGTCAGTGATTGCTGGACACATACACGAGCTTTATGGGAAGCACGTTCTCCCAAAGACTGCCCGGAGGATGTTTCATCGAGCCGGCTACAAAGCTCGAGTTCCAAGAGAGAAGCCCTATATAAGCAAGGCAAGTAGTAAGAAAAGGTTGCAATTTGCAAATTAATATGTAATCGAGGACTCATGAGTTGTGGAACAGAGTAATTTTCTCTGACGAGAGCAAGGTCAACCTTTTCCATCACGATGGACGTATTTTAACTTAGAGAAGATGAAATACCGAGTTGGAACCTGCTAATATGACCTTTACTGTAGAATGTGGTGGTAGCGGTATCATGGTCTGGGAGTGCATGGCTGCGTCAGGTGTGGGGAAACTTTTATTTCTTGATAGAACTATGGATCAGTATGTGTGTCTGGATATTTTAAAGAGAAATTTGAAAGTCGGTGGCGGAAAATTAAATTTGAATACTGACTACAATTTCCAAAACATACAGTATACAATATTCGTTTGTGAATTCTGTATAATACCACTTCAGTCCCCAGACATGGATCCTATTGAACATTAGTGGGACGAGGTAGAAAGAAGAATCAGAAAACATGATATTACCAGTAAAATACAACTGAAGGAAGTGACTGTTCAGGAATGGTGCAAAACTGGCGCAGCAGTAACAAGAAAGCTAGTACAATCAATGTAGGACAGACTGAAGGCTGTTATTAGAAGCATGGGATAAAAACACGCATTTACATGTTTGCTGCTAAATCAAACAGTGCAACATACGTAACTGTTTGAACACTTATGACCGTCCATTATCACAGCACAGCTAATACTTTAATTTTTTTTCTTCGGAACAGTACTAATGATTATTTATGTTATTATGTACTAATGATTATTTATGTTATTTATGTTATTAAACCAATATTCATGGAGAATAGATTGTTTCAATTTGGTCGCTTATATTCACAAATGTCATACGTAGTCTAACATAAAATGTAGGTGTGATACATCCTGTTTTGTGAATACTTATGACCACCAGCGTACGTTGTTGTTGTGGTTTTCAGTCCGCGGTCTGATTTACGCAGCTCTCCAGGCTACCCTGTCCTGTGCAAGCCTCTTCATCTGAGAATACGTACGGCAACCTACATCCTTTTCAGTCTACTTACTGTATTCGTCCCTCTCCCTCTACGATTTTTGCCCAACACACTTCCTTCTAATTCTAGGTTGACGATTCCTTGATGTCTCAGAATGTGTCCCACCATCATATACCTTCTCTTAGTCAGTATATGCCGCAAACTCCTTTTCTCCCCAATTCTGTTGAGCACGTCCACATTAGTTACGTGAAATATACATCTAATCTTCATCATTCGTCTATAGTACCATATTTCGAAAGCTTCTATCATCTTCCGCCCACATGAACCACAGACATTGCCGAGGTGGGATGGCTTGCGTGCCTCAACGATGCAGATAGCAGTATCATAGGTGCAACTACAGTGGAGGGGTATCTGTGGAGAGGCCAGACAGACGTGTGGTTCCTGAAGAGAGGCAGCAGCCTTTTCAGTAATTACAGGGGCAACAGTCTGGATGATTGACTGAGCTGGCCTTGTAACATCAGCTAACATGGCTTTGCCATGCAGTTACTGCGAACAGCTGAAAGCAAGGGGAAACTACAGTCGTTACTTCTCCCGAGGACATGCAGCTCTACTATATGACTATATGATGATGGCGTCTTCTTTGGTAAAATATTTCGGAGGTAAAATAGTCCCCCATTCGGATCTCCGGGCAGGGACTACTCAGGAGTATGTCGTCATCAAGAAACACAAAACAGGCATTCTACGGGTCGGAGCGTGGTCTGTTCTATCACTTAATCGCCTAGGTAAGCTAGAAAATTTGAAAATAGAAATGGATAGGTTAAAGTTAGGTACGGTAGGGATTAGGATTTCTGGTCAGGTGAGTAAAGGGTTATCATTACAAAATCAGTTGGTAACGCAGGGATAGGTCTGATAATGAATAAGAAAATAGGAATGCGGGTAAGTTACTATGAACAGCATAATGAAAGCATTATCGTAGTAAAGATAGATACGAAGTCAACACCGACCACAGTAGTGCAAGTTTATAAGCCAACTAGCACGGCCGATGATAAGGATATCGAAAAAATGTATGAAGAGATAAAAGAAATCATTAAGAAAGTTAAGGGAGACGAAAACTTGATTGTGATGGGGGACTGGAACTCGGTAGTAGGGAAGGGAAGAGAAGGAAATGTAGTAGGTGAATATGGATTGGGGAAAAGGAATGAAAGAGGAGATCGCTTGGTAGAATTTTGCGCAGAGCACAGTCTAATGATCAGCAACACTTGGTTTAATCATCATGAAACAAGGCTGTATACGTGGAAGAGACCAGGAGACACTGGAAGGTACCAGATTGACTTTATAGGTACCTATGGTAAGGAATAGATTTAGAATCCAGGTTCTAAACTATAAGACATATCCGGAGGCAGATATAGACTCTGACCATAACTTATTGGTTAAGAATTGCAGATTAAAACCTAAGAGACTGCAAAAAGGTAGAAAGATTAGGAGATGGAACCTGGACAAATTGATGGAACCAGAGGTGTTTGAGAGTTTCAGAGGGAGCATTAGGCAAGGATTGGCTGAAACGCGGGAAAGTAATACAATAGAAGAAGAATGGGTAGCTCTGAGAGATAGGGTAGTGAAGGCGGCAGAGGATCATATAGGCAGAAGGACATGGCCTAATAGAAATCCCTGTATTAATTAATGAGAAGAGAAAATATAAAAATTCAGCAAGTGAGACAGGAAAAAGGGAGTACAAACGTCTGGAAAATGAGATTGACAGGAAGTGCAGACTGGCTAAGCAGGAGTGGCTAGAGGGCAAGTGCAGAAACGGAGGAGAATTTATAACAAGGGGAAAGATAGATACCGCCTACAGGAAAATAAAAGAGATATTTGGAGACAAGATAAGCAGCTGTATGAATATCAAGAACTCAGACGGAAAACCAGTACTAAACAAAGAGGGGAAAGCTGAACGGTGCAAGGAATATATGTAGAGGGCCTATACAAAGGAAATAAACTTGAAGGCAATATTCTAGAAATGGAAGACGAAGTGGAGGAACATGAGATAGGAGATATGATACTGCGAGAAGAATTTGACAGAGCGCTGAAGGACTTGAATCGAAACAAGCCTCTGGAGTAGATGATATTCCGTCTGAACTACTGATATCGTTAGGAGAGCCAGTCGTGAAAAAATTGTATCACATGGTATGCAAGATTTATGAAGCTGGGGAAATACTCTCCGACTTCAAGAAGAATATCGTTATTCCAATTCCTAAGAAAGCAAGTGCAGACAAGTGTGAAATTTACTGAACAATTAGTTTGATAAGTCATGGTTGCAAAGTTTTATCACGAATTATCTACAGGAGAGGGGAAAAGCTGATAGAAGCTGACCTAGGGGAAGATCAGTTTGGATATAGGAGAAATGTAGGAACACGAGAGGCAATACTCACATTACGACTTATCTTAGAAGGGAAACCTACGTTTTTAGCGTTTGTCGATTTGGAGAAAGCTTTTGACATTGTCGACTGGAATACACTCTTCCACATTCTGAAGGTAGCAAAAGACCTGGAAGAGCAGTTGAATGCAATGGACAGTGTCTTGAAAGGAAGATATAAGATGAACATTAACAAGAGTAAAACGACGGTAATGGTATGCAATGTCAGAAAATCAGGCGATGCTGAAGGAATTAGATTAGGTAATTAGGCAATAAAAGTGATAGATGAATTTGGTTATTTGGATAGCAAGATAACGTATGATGGCCGAAGTAAAGAAGATATAAAATGCAGAATGGCTATGGGAAGAAAAGCGTTTCTAAAGAAGCGAAACTTGTTAACATCCAATATGAATGTAAATGTTAGAAAGTCGTTTCTGAAAGCATTTGTGTGGAGTGTAGCATTGTATGGGAGTGAAACTGGGCGATAAGGAGTGCAGGTAAAAAGATCACAGAAGCTTTTGAAATGTGGTGCTACAGACGAATGATGAAAATTAGATGGGTAGATCACGTAACTAATGAGGAGGTGCTTAACCGAATCGGGAAGAAAAGGAGTTTCAGGTATATCCTGACTAAGAGAAGGGATAGATTCGTTGGAGACATTCTGAGATATCAAGGAATTGTCAACTTAGCATTAGAAGGAAGCTTGTGGGATAAAAATCGTAGAGGGAGATCGAGGGACGAATATAGTAAGCAGATTCAAAAGGATGTAGGTTGCCGAACGTACTCTCTGATGAAGAGACTTGCACAGGACAGGATAGCGTGGAGAGCGGCATCAAAGCAGTCTGCGGACTGAAGATCACAACAACAACTATCATCTTTTTTTCTGTTCTTCGTATCGTCCACGTTTCACTCGCATACAATGATACACTCCAGACAAATGCTTTCACAAACTACAGAAAAGACTTCCTAACATTTAAATTAATATTGGATGTCAACAAATTTCGCTACTTCAGAAACGCTTTTCTTCCCTTAGCCATTCTGCATTTTATGTTTTCTTTACTTCGGTCATCAGAAGTTCATCTACATCTACATACTTTCTCCGCAATCCACCGTAAGGTGCGTGGCGGAGGAAACACCTTACCACCACTAGGCATTTCCTTTCCTATTCCACTCACAAGTAGAACGAGGAAAAAAAAGAAGAATGCCTATATGCCTCCGTACGAGCCCTAATCTCTCTTACCTTGTCTTTGCGATCACTACGTGAAATGTAGTGATTGGTTTTTCCTTGAATTCGTGCCCGCAGTAGAAAAACATTTAAAATAAAAAAAAAAAAACCTGCCACCGCGAGCTGTGTTGTTGTTAGATAACGCGCCAAGCCATCCTGCAGAGTTGGAATTAAAGAAAGGTAACATCAAAGCTATGTTTTTACCTCCACATGTTAAACCATTGATCCAGCCCATGGAACATGGGGTCACTGAATGGCTAAAAAGGCGGTACCGTAAAAAATGTGTAGGGTCTCTTTTGGACAAAACGGAAGGAGGCTGCTCACTCTTGGAGGCTATGAAGATTTTAAACATCAAAGACGCAATCTATACCGTCGCTTCTTCATGGGATGAAATGAAACAGTCAACTCTTCAAAAAGCATGGAAGAAAATATGGCCATCATTAAAACAAAGTGACAGTGCTGATAAGGACGATGATGAGCCCACTTCGTCAACGGAAGTTGTTGTAGAAGCTGAAGAAAACGACGTCGCAGAAACTCTTCAAGACCTGCAGGAACTGCAACACGGTGTCCAGCTGCAGCTGACAGATGTGGAGAAATGGCTGACCGAAGCTGACATGGCAGAGTCTACAAATAAAGAACTCAATGATGATGATATAGTTGCTGTAGTTCAAAGCGCAATAAATGAAGACAGCGACGCTGAAGAAAAAGAAGAAGAAGAAGAAGAAGAGGAAGTTTATCGTGATATTGGTGTGACGTATTGAGAGACTAAAGATGCATTTGACATTGTGTTAAAATATTTGGAGCAGAACCCGAGAGCCACCCCTACGGACGTTTTGTGGGCAAAAAATGGCGTGATTTTTCAGCAAAATCAAGATTGGGTAAATTGAAGCAAAAGAGTATTAAGGAATTCTTCAAATGACACATACACACTATATGTAATTGTTTGCCTTTTTCATTAAACAGTACAGTATTGTATTTTTAATGTTTTCATTAATTAATATAAAAATTAAACTTTTCCGTTTTTTAAAGAAACTGTTACTTTTTATTAGAATATGTACTGTAAAATAATTTTTTATTGAATACAGTAATTACGATTAAGTAGCACTGTGTGTATTGAGTGTGTATTTTGTACAATACTTATAATTTAGTGTAGTATACGGCTGTTTTGACCCAACAAAACATGTTTTATTGCTCCTCGGTATATCCGACCTTTTGGCCTTTCCGACCACGGCCCGGTCCCGTGAAGGTCGGATATCGGGGGTTCCACTGTACTCCAAAAAAACACGGACAAGTGTAGTGAATGCAGTCTCTTTAGTAGTTCTGTTGCATCTTTTAAGGGTTCCACCAATAAAACGCAGTCTATGGTTCGTCTTTCCCACGACATTATCTACGTGTTCTCTCCAGTTTAAGTCTGAAGTAATAGTAATTCTTAGATATTTAGTGGAGTTTACGACCTTCATGTTTGATTGATTTATCTTGTTAACAAAGTTTAACGGATTTCTTTTTGTACTCATGTGAACGACTTCACACTTCACATTATTTAGAGTCAAATGTCAATTTTTACACCATAGTGATATCTTAGTGACATCGTTCTGTAGTTGGTTTTCATCTTCATATGATTTTAATAGACGAGCCTAAAGGAACTACTTAGATATTCTCCCAAATCGTTGATGTAAATAAGGAACAACAGAGAACCAATGACACTACCCTATGGAAAGCCCGATATCACCTCTGTTTCAGTCGATGCCTTACCATCGATTACAACAAACTATGTCCTCTCTGACAGGAAATCCCCTATCCAGTCGCAAATTTGGGGCAATATACCATAACCACGCAATTTGATTAAAAGGTGTTTCTGAGGTACGGTCTCAAAAGCCTTCTGGAAATCAAGAAATACGGAATCAATTTGAGAACCCTTGTCGATAGCACTCATCACTTCGTGTGATTAAAGAGCTAGTTGTGTGTTCTCATGAACGATATTTTATAAATCCGTGTTGACCTTGGGTCAATAGATCATTGTTCGAGATAATTCATAATATTTGACTACAGGATATGTTCCAAATCATGCTGCAAATTGACGTCAATGAAATATGCCTGTAGTTTAGTGGGTTACTCCTACTGCCTTTCTTGAATATACGTGTGACCTGTGCAACTTTCCAATCTTTTGGTACAGATCCTACTTTGAGAGAACGGTTGTATATGGCTGTTAAGTAAGGAGTTATCTCTTCAGCATAATCAGATAGAAATCTAATGGGTATACAGTCCGGACCAGAAGACTTGTTCTTGTTAAGTGATTTAAGTTGCTTCATTACTCCGAGGATATCTACTTCAACGTTACCCACTCTGGTCTCTATTTGTAATTGGAAATCTGGAATATTAGTTTCGTCTTCTTTGGTGAATGAGTTTCTAAAAGCTATGTTTAGTAACTCTGCTTTTGTAGCGCTATCATCGTCAGGATCGCCATTACTATCACGTAGTGAGGGTATTGTTTGTGTTTTGCCTCTAGTATATTTAATATATGTCCAAAATCTCTTAGGGTTTTCAGTCAAATTTCGAGAAAGAGTTTCATTGTGAAAAGTACTGTAGGCATTTCGTATTGAAATTCTAGCTACATTTCGAGCTTCATTGTAGAAAAATGCAAGCTACTTAAAGGGCCAATGCCGCAGAATACTGTTTGTAAAACCAAGCTGGTATGCCATCCGGACCAGGAGACTATTTCGTTTTTAGCTCTCTCAGCTGCTTCTCTAAATGCGGAAATACCTATTACTATGTCCTCCATTTCGGAAATAGTACTTTGATCAAATGATGGTACATTTGTGTGGTCCTCCTGTGTGAAAGATTTCTTAAAGAACTTCAGCTTTCCATTTTCTTTCTTCTATTACTGCCCCAGAATGATCAACGCGTGACTGGATAGTGGGCTTTGACCCGCTTATCTTGCTACCTAAATAACAAAACTCATCGACTACTTTTATTGTCTCATCACCTAATCTAATTAATTTAGCATCGCCTGATTTTCTAAAACAACATTCCATTACCTCTGTTTTACTCATGTTAATGTTAATCTTATACCTTCCTTTCCAGACACTGTCCATTCCGTTTAATTGCTCTTCCAGGCCATTTGCTGTCTTAGAGAGAATTACTATGTCAGCAAACCGCAAGGTTTTTATTCCCTCTCCCTGGACTTTAAATCCCTCTCCAAATTTCTCCTTGCATTCCTTCACAGCTTGCTCAATGTACAGACTGAGCAACATTGGGGACAGGCTATAACCCTGTCTTACCCCCGTCCCAACCAATGCGACCCTTTCATGCCCTTCGACTCTAATAATTGCTGTTTGGTTTTTGTACAAGTTGAATATAACTCTTCGCTCTTTGTATTTCACTCCTGCTATCTTAATAATCTGAAAAAGCGTATTCCAGTCAACATTTTCAAAAGCTTTCTCCAAATTCACAAATGCTAAAAACGTAGGTTTTCCTTTCCTTGCCGGCCGCGGTGGCCGAAGGGACTAAGGCGCTCCAGTCACGGTCTGCACGGCCAGTACGGTCGGGGGTTCGAATCCTCCCTCGGGCATGGATATTTGTGCTGTCCTAGTTCGTAAGTAGTTCATAAGTAGTTTGTAAGTTTAGGGACTGATGACCCGGTAGTTGAGTCCCATAGACTATACAAACATTTGAACATTTGATTTCCTATCCTTAATCTATCTTCTAAGATAAGTAGTAATGTGAGTATTGCCTCACGTGTTCCTACATTTCTCCTAAATCGAAACTGATCTTCCCCAAGGTCGGATTCCACGTTTTACCATTCGTCTGTAAATAATTTGTGTTAGCATTTTGCAACCATGACTTATTAAACTGATAGTTCTGTAATTTTCACATTTGTCTGCACTCGGTTTCTTAGGAATTGGAATTACTATATTCTTTATGAAGTCTGAGGGTATTTCCCCTATCTCATACATCTTGCATTTCAGGGGGAGCAATTTGTTCATGACTGGCTCTCCTAACGATAACACTGTCGTGCCTTACCTTTTACCTCCGTTTCTTTCGGAAGCAGTCTTGTTACGCCTCTTAATGAAGTGGGCGAAGCTCAGGCTGCGAGTTTTCTTGTATCTAGTCTAGTCTAGATCTTCGTCCTTTGAATGGGTTTTTCAACTTCGAAAAAAAAAAAAAGTCCAAATGGTCAGGTCTGGAGAGTAGGAAGGATGAGGCAGCAAGTTTATCGAGTTTATTGAGAAATGGTCACGCATCAACAGCGATATATGTGAGGATGGGTTATCGAATGCAACTGCCGAGAATTGGCTTGCTACATTTCAAGCCGTTTACTTCCCATATTTTTTTCACAGACGTTAAACATTAAGATTTTGAAACCGGCGGAAATTCATCGTCAAACTAACAATGTTTGTGGTGAAAACGCAATTACTTATTTTATTTATTTATCGTATGGCATATGACAGCAGCATATATAATTAAACAAAGAACAAGAATATATATACAAATATCAGTAAAAGATTGTACAAGAGCTCATTTTCGGTTCATGTGAGTGATCAATGATATATTATGACAGAACGCTTGGAATTACGACATGTGTCATGTGAGACAAGGTTTTGGCTACACATCAATGTCAAGATCTTGAATCCACTTCATAGCCTGAGCTGTGGCTTCTATAGAGTCCTCAGCAGAGCCACTATATTTTCTTTTTTGACACACTCTTATGATGTGGTCCAGCGTCTGTTCAGATGCTCCAGAATCACAACTTGGGCTGTCCGTGAGTCCCCACTTATAAAGCATGGCATTACATGTGGTATGGCCACTTCTGATGCGATTGAACTTAGTCCAGTCTTTTCTTGCGAAGTTGCACCCTTTTAGTTCTTTTGATGGATCACTTATGAGGTGATGATTACAGACTGAATTCTTCCACTCCTCTTTCCACTTGTCTTTTAGGTTGAAGGTGACCTCTCCTCTTATATAGCAGTTATTCCATATCGGCTTTCGTAGTTTCAAACGGTAATTTGGCATTTTATTACATCCTGCAATTACTGATGGAATGGTGAGGAACTGGGTAGTGACAGAACCGGGCCTAGCTTGCGCGCGGCACTGTGCAAAACTTCCGCGCGAGGCTCTCCGGCAACTTCCCCTTGCAGCAAGGTCTACACACCTTTTTCTCATTCAAAAGAATTCTAAGTGTCATTGTTGACATTCTCCCAATATAAGGACTTACTACAGCACACCTACTGTTATGATAGGAAAATAATTAAGTGTAGAATGAATTTTAAGAAGTATTACGGCAATGGGGAGTGAATTTGCTCACGTCCATAGGTTGTAACCTAAAATTATCCTACACGTGCTCCCTGATTGGTGCTAAACAAGCAACAACGGTCAGGCTGCCAGACTATCCTAGTGTTCTTCTGGCTATTTTACATGAAAATGAAAAATCATTCAAATGGTTCGTTTCAGAACCAACAGGAAAAGACTTTCTGTCCCATACTTATGGTTCTCCATCTAAATATAGAAGGCATAAGCAAATCCAAATGTCAATACTTGTCAAGAATCCTGCGAGATTGAAAAATCGATGCAGTCGCCATTCAGGAAAGGGATGAACACCAATTGCAAATGAGAGGGCTAATACCGGGATATGATATCGCAGGTGCAACATATCACCATGCATATGGTACATCTACATAAGTCCGTAGCACTAATGAAAATGCTTCACTGCTTGCAGCTAGCTCAAAAGATGACATACATACCGTTTTCATCAAAGTTGGAGATGTCACCATCATAAACAAGCCTCCAATTTCACCATGGCCCTCCTAGATGATTCAGGTACAGGACCATCCAGCCATCTATATGGGTGATTTCAACAGTCATCATGAAGAATGGAAATACAGTACCGCTGATACTAAGGGAGCAACTCTCATGAACCGGGCTGAGGAACATAATATCCATCTTGTATTCGACACAAAAGATAGAGGAACATTTAGGTCTGCTGCAAGGAAACAGGTATACAACCCAGACCTATGTTTTGTTTCCAGTGATCAGAATAATCAACATCTGCTCGCATCACGAAAAGTACTTCAAGATTTTCCACATTGTCAACATCGACCTATATGTATTGACGTTGGAATGCAAATACCCAAAGTAACTACTTATCCGCATCCACGATGGAACTTCAGGAAAGCTGACTGGAAAGCGTTCTCGTGTGACGTTGATAAATTTGTTAGATGGACACCACCAACAATTACGAGAGATTTGTGGGAGCTGTAACTAGCACAGCAAAAAAATTATTCCTAGAGACTATAGGAAGGAATATATTCTGGCTGGATTAATGCAACTGAAAAGCCATACCAAGAATTCCTTACCAGCGGCGAACAAGAAATCGGGGATGAACTGCTTCATAATGTAGATAATGCTCGAAGAGAAAGTTGGACTGAAATTGTAACATCTATGGATTTCAGAGAATCGAAAAGAAAGGCATAGTCATTGTTACGCAAACTTAGTGGAGCCACTCACATCTGTCAAAGAAGTTCTGCAATCACTCCAAACAAAATTGCAGCTCATACAGTTGATATGTCTGGATCACCAAGAGACAGAAATCACACAAGGAACATCAAAAGACAATTAACCAGTCTCAAGTTCACAAGCCATCATGATTCGATATATATTAGACCATTTAGTGTGCAAGATACTGAGGCAGCCTTAAAAGACATAAAAACTTGTAAAGCACCAGAATTTGATGGGATTCATCCTAAGTTTCTAATTAATCGTGGAGCGAATACGAAATTATGGGTATCTAGGTTTCTAACCTACCTCGTTTATTTAAAATGAGTAAGATAATTGCAATCCTAAGGCCAGGAAAGCCTAATGATGCTCCAGACAGCTATAGACCTATAGCATTGCTTAGTGTACAGGTATGCTAAATTGAAAGGCTACTCTTGAACAGAATTGCTACAAAAGTGTTTGAAACGATCCCTATTGAACAAGCAGGGTTCAGGCCACAAAGAAACTGTGTTGACTAAGTCTTGTCACTAACTACCTTCATTGAAGCTAGATTCGAGCAAAGACTAAAGACTTCAGTAGCATTTATTGACTTAAAGGCAGCTTACATCACACTATGGATAGAAGGTATAATCAGCAAACTCCTTAAAGTGATCTCTTGTCGCCCTTCTTATAAATAACATTCTGAGTGACAGAATATTTCGTGTAGTCGTGTGGGATGAAATCAGTAAACCCAAAAACTAAATGATGGGCTCCTTCAAGGGTCAGTGCGTTCACCACTCTTGTTCAGTTTATATATGTCAAATATACCCTCAACAAGATCTAGGAAGTTTGGGTATGCAGATGATTGGGCTCTAGCCGCCAAAGACCGTTGATTCGAGAAGACAGAAGAAACGATGACAGAAGATCTCTCTGTTTTAGGAAAATACTTTCGAAAATAGTAACTCCAGTCGAGTAGTAATAAAACAGAAGTTTCTAGTTTTCACCTGAACAACCGAATGGCTTCAAGGGACCTCAAAGTATACTTCGATAACACTCTTCTCCGCCACATAGACACCACAGATATCAAGGTGTTACACTATATCTGGGTATTCTCACGCGGTAGCCGCTTATTATTTATGACGTCATATATCCTGAGATGTTGGGTCAGGAACCTTCGTGGGCGTGCGCTGAACAGTTCACAAAAGTTTCATTGCAATCGAATAAATGGTTTTTGAACACATAGAGGACATACAGACAAACATCCATTTTTATATACAGGGTGTCTCACCTAACGCTGCCACCTAAAATATCTGTGGAACGACAAAAGATATTCAAAAACGGTTTGGACCAGCATGAACGTACGGCAGGGGCCTAAGAAACTAAATACTATGCGAAATTTTAAAACGTGTACAAATACTATTTTCAACACAAACTTGTGTTTTTTTAAATGGAGACCCCCTATTTTTTCGTATGAAATCAACAGCATAAAAATCACATAAACAATGGCGTTTATTGCATCGCAATACGCCAATTACATCCCGAGATATTGCGGCGTGAAGTTGAAGCTTGAAATACATTAAGCGCTCAGCTAGCGCCCGTCCTGAGACTCAAGCGTGAACCTCACACTGCCGGTAATTGGATATGAATGACGTAGTACGTCAGTGAAGTGTTAATGTATAATGTGGTATTGTATGACAACACATAATGCACCCATTTTATTGATGGCACTCTTAAAGGGGGATAGTTTAGTCCCTTCTTGAGCTATACCTCTAATTGTAGCTCTACTTGTAATTTCGTTATAATAAACATACATTTACAATGTGAAAAACGCAACTTTGGGTTGGAAGTGTTTCTTGTTCATTTTCGTGGATTGTTCTTACCTTCCCATTGTGTGAGCCCCTGGCATAGGCAGCGTAAAGTTCATGCTTGAGTGTCAGGACGTGCGCTAGCTGTGCGCTTGATTTATTTCAAGCGTCAACTTCGCGTCGCAATATCTCGGGATGTGATTGGCGAATTGCGATGCAATAAACGCCATTGCTTATGTGATTTTTTATGCTATTGACTGCATACGAAAAAATAGGGGGTGTCCATTAAAAAACACAAGTTTGTGTTGAAAACAGTATTTGTAAACGTTTTAAAATTTCGCATAGTATTTAGTTTCTTAGGCCCCTGCCGTACGTTCATGCTCGTCTAAACCGCTTTTGAATATCTTTCGTCGTTCCAGAGATATTTGAGGTGGCAGAGTTAGGTGAGACACCATATAACTTCCCATCATAATGTAAAGTTACAAGATCACTAGAACAATGCTTCATTTTGCTTCAGTATGCATAAGTTACGTTACTTTGACATTTTACTTAATGGCAACTTGCATCTTAACATTTATGCAAACCTATATCGAAAAAATGACATTTTGGTCATCTACATACACGAAGTAAATGAACTATTTGTGCACTTATTAATGGCCTAAAAGTCGAAATCCGGATTGTGATAATAAATAATTACCTTACAGTCAATTATTCAATCAGTACTGTAGGACTGCGGCTCAACACAACAAAATATTTAATGTTTGTTTGTTTGTCTCTTTGTTCACATTTTATGAACGGCTATAGCGTACAGCAGATTGCGATAAAACTTTGCTAACTCATTGCTTGCACTCACACGAAGGTTATACGCATACTAAAATTAACTTCGTATGGTGGATGGCGGGGGATGGTTTATAATTAGTTAATTCGTTTCTTACGCCTTCACGCTGAAATGGCTGGACGGATAAGAATGACATTTTGAACGATGTAGCTTATTATCCTTATGGGAATATGGGCCAACTTTCATAAAAAAAAATGTTCAAATGTTTGTATAGTCTATGGGTCTTAACTACGGGGTCATCAGTCCCTAAACTTACAAACTACTTATGAACTACTTACGAACTAGGACGGCACAAATATCCATGCCCGAGGGGGGATTCGAACTCCCGACCATAGTGGCCGTGCAGACCGTGACTGGAGCGCCTTAGTCCTCTCGGCCACCGCGGCCGGCACCTTTCGTCAGCCAATGTGTCTTTAGTGACGGAGGCTACCCTTACAATTGGTTAATATTCTTGCTACTACTTTATGCTGAAATGGATGGGGCAGATATGAATAAAATTTAGAATAGAGATAGCTTAGCCCTGCTTGGGCTACGTTTTGTAAGCCACTCTACGGTGCGTGGCAAAGGGTACTTTACAATGGGTTAATACGTTTCTCGTCGCACGTAAACAGCTGGACCGATTTGAATGTACATACCGTGAATTAACTCACGAGCTACCTTTAGGAAGCCACCGTACGGTTCATGTCAAAGGGTACTTTGAAAAACTTTGTGACCATCACGAAAGTTGATGTGAATGAGTCTTTCCATGTGGGGGGAGCGGAGTTCAACCAAGGAGATGGGAGAGGTGGAGAGGGCGGGGTGAGAGAAATGGGCCGAGAGAGGGGAAGGTGTAGATGAAGAGGGAGATGGAGAGGACGGGAGGGAAGATGTACACAAGTATGGAATAAATAAATACCCAGGCAACACCGGGTTTCAACTAGTAAAACATACATTCGTGTTTTTATTATATTTTATTCGAGATATCTGCAAATATCATAAAACTACACCAGTGTAATTTGTTCTTGACCATTTGGCACCCCTTTGCGAGTGCTGTCCGAAGCACACATGCCCCCCTCCCCCTAGATCCGGCGCTGGAGCGAGGTAACCCTTGTAAGGCGGCACTATCTAAGCTAAGGCCTGAAGTCCAGAACCATAAAATAGTGACCAACCCCCCCCCCCCAAAAAAAAAAACAAAAAAAAAAAAACGGTAAAGCAGGCTGGCTCCATTCCTTGTTCTCAGGAGTTGAAGATGTTCTTAGGGATACCGTGGCAGAACAATATTCACACCAAATAAAAATTAAACAGTCTGAGGTAATTGCTACATGTTATCAGAATTTACTGTTGAAGGTCTGAGGAATATTGCTCGAATCGTCTTTCAAGAGACACCACCGAAGCCGTACTTCGATTTATACGCTGACAATGAACGTACCCTTTGTGTCAAGTAAGCAAACAGAGTTAAAAGTTCCAGTGGTGCGCTGCGCTGCACTTTAATTCGCCTGTGCCCCGCATTCGTTAGCAGTGTGCGCGTCCTCTGTTTCCAGAGAACAGTGCAGTAGCCTGTGACCTTTAGCGACTGCCATAGCTGAAGTAACACTGCATGTCTGTGAAGTCCAGGCCTTACAATTAAGGAGAACCAGTATTTTACCTAAGTAAAAGCGTAGATCTTTATAAATGAGTGCCTTATTTCGTGACAATTTAAATAACAATTCTGTCAACAGCTGCTAACATGTTGTTCTCCATTAAATGCGAGAATTGCGAAAAACAGATGCGAACTAAAATAAAGTAGAATACGAACGATATATTTACATTACTTTTAAACAGAGTCGTTTGCACACTGATTCATAGTCAGTAACTAAAGTCCGCAGAATACTATGCGAAAAAAGCAAGGATGTTAAAATTAAAGGTACAAACCGCTTTAACAACCAAACCGGTTGAAATGTTGATATGTCGCTTTGGGATAACGTAGTGCAACATCTAGGGACGAGAAACATGCGTCCTCACCTCCCCCTAAAAAAAATCAAGGCTGTGCCCCTTTTTTTCAACGTCCGAAGGAAGAAGGGAGCTTGGAGTTCAACGTCCCGTCGACAGCGTGGTCATTAGAGACGGAGCTTACGCTCGGAGTGTTTGGCTAAGGATGTGGAAGGACATCGGCCGTGCCCTTTCAAAGGAACCATCCCGGCATTTGCCTGGATTAATTTAGGGAAATCACGGAAAACCTAAATCTGGAAAGCCAGAGGTGGATTTGAAGCACCGTCTTTCCGAATGCGAGTCCCATGTGTTGTTATTGGGCCACTTCGTTCGGTCGTTTCAATATGGAGTGGAAACTATTTTCTTCCCATAGACATTCTGCATTTTATATCTTCTCTACTTCGGCCATCGGAAGTTATTTTGCTACCCAAATAACAAAACTCATCTACTACTACTTTTATTGTCTCATTACCTAATCTAATTCCTTCAGCATCGCCTTATTTTCTGACATTCCATTCCATTTCCTTCGTTTTACTCTTGTTAATGTTAATCTTATTTCTGCCTTTCTAGACACTGCCCATTGCATTCAATTGCTCTTCCAGATCCTTTGCAGCCGCTGACAAAATTACTATGTCATCGGCAAACCGTAATGTTTTTATTTCTTCTCCCTGAACTTTAATTCCCTCTCCAAATTTCTCCTTGCATTCCTTCACTACTTGCTCAATGTACAGATTGAACAACACTGAGAAAAGGCTACAACCCTGTCTTATTCCTTTCCCAACCTCTGCGTCCCTTTCTTGCCCTTCAACTCTAATAACTGCTGTTTGGTTTTGGTAAAGGTTGAATATAATTCTTCGCTCCGTATATTTTACCCCTGATACCTTCAGAATTTGAAAGAGTGTATTCCAGTCGACATTGTCAAAAGCTTTCTCCAGATCTACAAATGCTAAAAACGTAAGTTCGCCTTTCCTTACCCTTTCTTCTAAGATAAGCCGTAATGTGAGTATTGCCCCCGTGTTTCTACATTTCTCCTAAATCCAAACTGATTTTCCCTGAGGTCGGATTCCACAAGTTTTTCCATTCGTCTGTAAATAATTCGTGTATGTATTTTGCAACCACGACTTATTAGACTGATAGTTCTGTAATTTCCACACTTGTCTGCACTTGCTTTCTTTGGAATTGGAATTATGATATTATTCTTGAAGTCATACATCTTGCATACCAGGTGATACAATTTTTTCCCGACTGGCTCTCCTAACGATATCAGAAATTCAGACGGAATATCATCTACTCCAGGGGGCTTGTTTCGACTCAAATCCTTCAGCGCTTTGTCAAATTCTTCTCGCAGTATCGTATCTCCTATCTCAACTTCCTCCACTTCGTCTTCCATTTTTAATATACTCATACAGCTGCTTTCCTTGTCTCCAAATATCTCTTTTATTTTCATGTAGGCGGTATCTATCTTTCCCCTTGTCATACATTCTCCTCCGTTTCTGCACTTGCCCTCTAGCCACTTCTGCTTAGCCCGTCTGCACTTCCTGTCAATCTCATTTTTCAGACGTTTGTACTCCCTTTTGCCTGCTTCACTTGCTGAATTTTTATATTTTCTATTCTCATCAATTAAGTTCAGTTATTCCTGTGTTATCTAGGGATTTCTGTTAGGCCTTGGCCTTCTGACTATATGATCTTCTGCGACCTTTACTACTCTATTTCTCATAGCTACCCATTCTTCCTCTACTGTATTGTTCCCCCGTTTCAGCCAATCCTTGCCTAATGCTCCCTCTGAAACTCTCAAACACCTCTGGTTCCTTCAATTTGGCAAGGTTCCATCTCCTAACTTTTCTGGCTTTTGCAGTCTTTTAAGTTTTAATCCGCAGTTCATGACCAATAAGTTACGTCTTATAGTTTAAAACATGCTTTCTAAATCTATTCCTTACCATTGTAAAGTCAATCTGGAACTTTCCAGTGTCTCCTGGTCTCTTCCACGTATACAGCCTTCTTTGCTAGAATTTTATTTGAAATTGTCAATTTATGCATATTTTACCGTCAAATGATTACAATGTCTGTACCATATTATGGATGCCACTCATGGATACATGTACATTTCTGAAAAAAATGATCAAATGTTTGTAAAGCTTATGGGACTTAAATACAGGGTCATCAGTTCCTAAACTGACAAACTACTTATGAACTAGCTAATACTAAGGACGGCACAAATATCTATGCCCGAGAGGGGGGGGGGGAATCGAACCCCCGACCGCAGTGGCCGTGTAGAATGCGACCGCTCGGTCCCCGCGGCCGGCTGTACATTTCTGACATTATGTGTGTTTTACATTATCAGGATTCAGTCCTAGCATATGGTCTGTAATTTTATCTGCTGATATCTAAAATTGGATTAATTTTTTTTCATTTTCTGTATTCGAATTTTAGCTTGTGAATGATGTCATTTACATCATCCCCTACCTAACATTTTGTTCTTTAAAGGGAGGGGGGATGATGAAAGTAGGCAGCTATAGACCTAAGGTAATTATTTATGGATTTCTCTGTGATATTTTTTTGAATCTGGACGTGTATTTGCCTTACGACTTTATGTTGTATGTAAAATTCATCTATTACATGCTTCAATAATCTCAGTTGATGTTTGTAACCACTGCACACCTTAATATCTTTGTAACTGCGATGTAGCATCTGCGCTACAGCAGCATCTTTTACCACTGAGGCGGGCAATGGATAGTAGGCTAGTTGAGAGAGAGAGAGTCGAGTGGAAGCTAGGCTAGAGTTGAGTCGTATGGGAATCACCGTGTTGTACGGATCGGTTGATAGAATACGATTCACGTGCCGAGTTTGATTGGATTATGTACCTATGAATATATTCCACCAGAGAGCGATGGAATTTCATTTGATATTGGAAGAGGAATTTTGTATTAATATGGCGGGAATATTTGTATGGAACGATACTGTACAAACCCATTCTAATCATAATTATTTACGAGTCAACAACAAAGGTATGTTTCTTTAGCAAAAATAAATAATTTAATGATTACTAATTTTCTTATTTCAGCTGAAGCTAGTCCCTCATTTTCCTGATTGTGACATTTTTATAGTTTTGTTGCATGGTATGTGTCGAGTTTGAGATTTTTTTAAAATGTAAATGTTCACGTGCCAGTAAAGTAATCAGTTCTTGCTACTGAAATCTAATTTCCAAACGTAATGCTCACAGAAGCACAGATTATTTTATAAGTATAAAGTTACAGGTGGATCGACGCAGAGTCGCAGCTCCCATTGTTTCATTTTTGTATGTGTAGAAAGTAGTATTATAGGGTCTAATTAACTTAGTATATATGTTTAGAAAGACTGGTGGTTTTATAGAGAGTTTAGAGGGCTATAAGTGTTTAATATTTTTTAGAAAACGGGAAGCAAAGAAATAATCCTGTTCCAGCTCTGTGCCAGATTTTTATAAGTTCAGTTTGTGACAGTCTCTCACCAGATTCATTCAGGCAGATTTAATTATAGCTTTTAAATAGCAAACTTTGAACGAGAAACTTTCACCAGTTTTAGATCCAGTCCCACTTGCTTACTTTAGAAACTGTCACCTCACTTTAAATTAGAAACCTTCACCTTCAATAATAAACTTTCACCTTTCGAAATAAATAAGAAACTTTCATTATCTACTACTTATAATTTTAAAAAAATCACAGTGGGGATCTCATACTGAAGTGGGGGCAGCCAACCAGAATACGTCTAGGCAGTATTGGCGCAGTTTCTGAAGGGACTGCGATATGTTAAACCATATGTTATCTTGTCCACCCATTTCACCTATGACGCGATCTACAAGCTATGAAATTTCGTTGCATCTCAATACCTGTGACCATGAACCAACCATCCTACAAGGTGTACAAAAGTTGTACGAAGTCCTCTACCGATTCGCACCGCAAATATTGCGGAAACGGAAAGTGCTCTTGATATGCGGTTTTCATAGAATGGATTGCTAGTCAAGGACTCGTATTGTTAGCCAATAAACAGATTGTAAAAATACCTAGAAAGTGTATTTTTTATGCAAACATACAATTTTTCAAATGGAACAATGGTTGTTTCTATGACGCACTGGAAGATTTGACACCAGCTGTGTACAAAGAATTTTTAATGACATTTTATCACGTTTAGCTTGGCAGCTACAACCATTCAAAGTTTTGGGGCGGAGGCTAGGACAGCGTAGCTGACTAGCTGGTGGTCATGAGACAGTGGGCGTGTCCCTGGGGCTAGCCACTCGGCCAGTCAGCTACGCTATCGCAGACTCCGCCCCAAAACTTTGAACGGTTGTAGCTGCCAAACTAAACGTGACAAAAATGTCATTAAAAATTATTTGTATACAGCTGGTGTCAAAAATTCAAGTGCATATAGAAACAACCATTGTTCCATTTGAAAAACTATGCAGAAAAAATACACTTTCTAAGTAATATTACGATCTGTTTGTTGGCTAAAAATACGAGCCCCTGACTACCAATCCATTCTGTGAAAACCGCACATCAATCGCACTTTCCGTTTCCGCAATATTTGCGGTGCAAGTGTTAGCCCTGCATAACTTACAGAAATACCGATAACGAGCAATGTTCCTTTCTTCAGTGCGGAGACACTCCTAGGCCCTTACTCTTACGGGAATTAGTACAAAGTGACTACGAGTTTGAGTTCTAGTGGGCAGGGTAAAGTTGCAAACTTGTATTTGACGGGAGGCGTGCTTGAGTAATGCCGTGCAGGTGTGATGATCGCTGTATCGCCAGTGGTGTAGGGGTCAGCACAGCTGCCTATAAAGCAGGAGACTCGGGTTCGAATCCCGGCTGGGTACACATTTTCAACTAAACCCATTCGCAGTTAATGTCATACATTGCGTGAATATGAATAGATAATAATTGCAGGATCAAAAGTGGCGTCTGTTGTTTCGGACATGTCCGAAAGAACACACACACACACACACACAGACATATAGCACACATATAGCGAACAGCTGAAAGCAAGGAAAAACTACAGTCGTTAATTTTCCCGAGGATATGCAGCTCTACTGAAGGAATATATGATGATGGTATCCTCTCGGGTAAAATATTACGGAGGTAAAAATGTCCCCCATTCGGATCTCCGGGCGGGGACTACTCAGGAGGATGTCGTCATCAAGAAAAACAAAACCGGCATTCTACGGATCGGAGCTTGGAATTTTCGTCCCTCAATCGGAAAGGTAAGTTAGAAAATTTGAAAGTAGAATTGGATAGGTTAAAGTTAGGTATGGTGGGAATTAATGAAGTTCGGTGGCAAGATGAACAGGATTTTTAGTCAGGTGAGTACAGGGTTATAAATACAAAATCAGTTGGTGGTAACGCAGGAGTAGGTCTGATAATGAATAAGAAAATAGGAGACAATTTGAAGGAACCAGAGGTGGTTGAGAGTTTCAGAAGGAGCATTAGGCAAGATTGGGTGAAACAATACTGTAGAAGAAGAATAGGTAGCTCTAAAAGACAGAGTAGTGAAGACCGCAGAGGATCATATAGGAAGAAGGACAAGGCCTAACAGAAATCCCTGGCTAACACAGGAGATACTGAACTTGATGAATGGAGAAGCTATAAAAATGCAGCAAGCGAAGCAGGCGAATGGGAATACAGACGTATGAAAGATGAGGTTGACAGGAAGTGCAGCATGGCTAGGCAGGAGTGGCTAGAGGAAAAATACAACAATGTATAACTGGCGGAAAGATAGACACCGCCTACAGGAAAGTAAAAGAGACTTTTGCAGACAAGAAAACCAGCTACGTGTATACCAAGAAGTCAGATTGACAATTAGTATTAAGCAAAGAAGGTAAAGCTGAAAGATGAAAGGAATATATAGAGCGCCTGTACAAAGGAAATAAACTTGAAGACAGTATTCTATAAATGGAAGACTAAGTAGAGGAAGATGAGATAGAAGATACAATTCTGAGAGAAGAATTTGACAGAGCACTAAAAGATTTGAGTCGAGGCCCCTGGAATGGAAGATATTCCGTATGAACTGCCGATGACGCCATGAAGAAACTGTTCCACCTAATATGCAAGATGTGTAAGTCAGGGGAAATACCCCCCGACTTTAAGAAGGATATAGTAATTCCTATTACAAATAAAGCAATTGCAGACAAATATGAAAAGTACGGAACTATCAGTTTAATAAGTCTTGGTTGCAAAATGCTAACACGAATTATTTACAGACGAATGGAAAAACAGGGGGAATACGACCTCGGGGAAGATCAGTTTAGATTTAGGAGAAATGCAGGAACACGGGAGGCAATACTCACATTACGACTTATTGAACTTTGAAGTCTTTCGGTTCTAGTAACCGCTGTCTGGTTCTTGTACAAGCTGTATATAACTTTTAGTTCCCTATATTTTACATCTGCTGCCTTCGTTACTTGACATAGTATATTCCAGTCAACAAGCTTTCTCTAAATATACAACTGCTAAAAATGCAGGTTTGTCTTAACTTAATCTATCTTCTAGGTTTAATCGTAATTTGAATATTACCTTGCATGTTCCTACGTTTCTCCTAAATCCAAACTGATCTTCCCCGAGGTTAGATTCTATCAATTCTTCCATTCGTATATATAAGGAATTGGAGTTAGGATTTTGCAACCATGACTTAATAAACTGATAGCTCTTGGCTGCACCTAGTGTCAGTACCTAAATCAATTTTTCATGCATTCAAGAACTGATCTTTTTGTGTGGTGCACGATACATAGCGAAGATTTTGCCACCTGACTGAAAATTTCTTTGATACTTAATGTCCACTAGTTGTATTACTGCAGATTTTTTATAGTTTTTTGGATGTCAATTTTTTTCATGCAGAATCTGAACGATGTTAATGTTCCTTTTTTATTAACTACAGTAATTAAAAATTACTCCTTGACTCATCAAGCCGAACTCTCTTTTCAGCTTTGGTTTCGACTATAGTAAATGGCAAATAATCCGGCACGTTCGCTACCGACCCGGTGCCGGATTACCCAAAATGTCGGACTATTGGGCGGTACCTGTTACTGCTGGCATAGGTAAAGCCATACATCGGAAACAGCTGTGACACATTGCACTGAACCATTTATACAATAACCTAGCTAATTGTTCCAGTTTTTTAAAGTTTATCTGGAAGCCAATTTTTCAGTTGTTACCGATTAAGAAGCATATTTCATTAGTTCATACTTTTGTTTATGTCATAAATGTTTGACTAACCAATATTAAATTCAGTTATCAAAATATTTCTGCTCTCACCTGTCTCCATGCGTTTGATGATTTCCAGCTTCTGGTTGATGGTCAGAGTGCGTCCTTACACTTCACTCATGATTTAGAGTTTGAAGAAGGTTTGGATTTCTAGAACATTCTTACTTCTTAAATGTTAATAAAACTTACACGGATCCATAGGCACCGACTACGAGTACGCTCGGTTGCTCAAGGATACCCCAAAATTTGAGTGGGTATGCTCGGCATACCCCACTGAAAATTTTGGTATTATTTTTTCCTTACGATATATTTCTTGACTCATTTTGTGACGATCTCTTATGCCGTATAGCATCTGATGCTAGGGTTGCCAGGTTGAATTCGAGACAGGCCCGGAGACTAGACGTACCCCCCTCCCCCTTGGCCAATGACTCACCCACCCCTCAACTGCGACCAACTCCCCCCCCCCCCCCCAACCAGGATTACACGTGAATTCTAAAAAAAAAACCACCCTCTAATCTTCTCCTTCCCAGCAAGTATCCCCCCTCCATACCCCCCCACCCCCCACCCCGTAGAATATTGCTAGGTGTGGCCTTCGGTTTCTCACATCTTTTCCGAGTATGTTTCAACTGTAATTCGTTGTTATTCGATCATTTGTAGGGCGACAAGGAAATCCAAAAAATTCCAGAAAAATAGAAACACCGCAATAACAACTTACGGTGTCACATCACGGAGAGCGCATTGTAAGCTTTGTTTACCATATATACTGTCTTATTAACACAAAATAAGCCCATGTACCATTGTAACCGTTTGTAATTCCGCCTTGTAATTTTGTGTAAATTCTGTCACGCAGATAATCTGAAGATGCCCTGCTAAAGGGCGAAACGCGTCATTAACTAATAAAATAATTTGCAATCAAGACGGTTTGAAGGAATACAAATAATAGACGTCGCCAGTTGACACGTTGCCGCAACAGTGTTTGCTCACTAATGCGCTAGCCGATTACTACCGACGCAACAATGAAAAGTTTTCAGAGGAAGAATAGAAAAGTAGCGTTTTGTTGCAATAAGAAATTGACATTTGTATAAAGTTATTTATAATTACTAGAGAGGAGCCGGCCGGGAATGGCCGAGCGCACTGAGGCGTCTTGCCACGGTGCGCGAGGCTGCTCCCGCCAGAGGTTCGAATCCCCCCCCCCCCCCCCCCTAGGGCATGGATTTTATGTTAGTCCTTAGTTTAAGTTACGTTAAGTTCGATGTAGATCAGCGCTACATGAGCATAGAACTTAAAAAGCGTTGTAAAAAAAAGTTAAGATGAAGGTTACATTGAAGCCCGGAGATGAGAGTCATTGGCCCGTAGACCCGGAGAATTCATTCCAAACCCGGGCACTCCGGGCGGTGCCCGGAGATCTGGCAACCCTATCTGATGCTGAAGTATAAATACAAAATTTGACAAATAAGATACGGAGCGAGAGGTTTGCGAAGTGTGAAATCGAAGTTACGCTGTGTGATGTGCACGTGTTACAGTTAGCAGCTCAGAAGGCAGAGTTCGAGTAGAGCATATTAGCTGTAGTCAGCTGATCTGAACACATCAGCAGTGACATTTAAAAATATTCTCATCACGAATGTTCGATTGGGCGATTTCAGCCTTACTCTTCTGTTCTGACTGCGCTATAACAGGGAAAATTATTTAATGCTGTTCCTGCAATCTTGCTCTAAGGTTGACAGATCATTGTATGTAATCTCTCCCGTTCAATAAAGTAATTATCCTCGAAAAGTGCATCCTTTAAAATGATGACTTATTAGTAAAAACAAATCTACTTTTGATAAGTAGGACAGTAAATATGATTGTTGCTTATTTCACTGGTAGCAGTTTAAACTGTACTCTCAGATCCCTGCCTAAACAGTACTCTAAAATAGTCACATTCGCATGCAAATACCAAAGTATATGTGCCGACATAGCATATGGGGGCATACCTTTTCCTCTTACTATACAATACGCATAACCCTCAGTTACTATCGTGGGGGGTCTTTTCTGACCCCACCATGAACATTATCTAATTTATCTCTGGAGCAGCGCCATCTTGCTCAAAACGTTTTATGTATTCTCTTAGAAGTCAGTGGTCTTCAAGGAATCGTGTTAGTGTAAATCGCGAATTTTTTTTATCCTGTTTACTGAATTGATGTGTGGTGAAACAATGGGTTGTAAATCTATTGGTGTCGACAGACGTGATATGTCGGCAGAAGTGTTTATGGACTATTTTGGTAATACTGTATAGAAAATAAATATGCAGAAGAATGAAGCCAGGAAGAAGATCCGATGTAAGTGATTGCGTTAGTGAACACAGTATTCACAACACAGGCACATCATTATCCGATATGCATGTCTCAGAAGAAGAAAACTCTTAAAATGCCTTTCTTATAATATATATAGAAATAGTTGATAGCGGTCGGGCGGGGATGGGGGGGGGGTGCTGCAGCAGGCGGGTAAAGGCCCCTCCCCCGGTCCCCATGGATAAGCCTCTGAGCATACCGCAAGATTTTCAAAAGTCGGCGCCTGTGCACGGATCACTATGATATGATAGCCACCAGTGTTAAATTGCGAAAAATGCTAGCAATCCAAACAATGACAGTAAAAGCAGAGATCTGCTGAGTAATCTCTGATTGCTTCCGATCCGAACAATGGCTGCTGCGTCATTGACGACCGTTGGCGGAACATTGTTGTGACCGGGGAGAGCAGGGGATCGCCTCATGTGAGCAGTCGGCTGGAGACGTCAGCGTAATTGCAACGTTAGCGGCAGCATCAAAGGGAAAACAAGTCCCCTTGGATCCCGTTGACGGACCATCGGACGTTCCGGACTATTGGATGCCGGACTATCGGACGTGTACTGTAGTAGTTTAATATTAATAATCAATCAAAAGGTTTTAATTCCATTCAAAGAGTAAAATTATCATAAAAGATTTACTTTATTGTGCATCTGTAATAACAAATATCACTTAACGGGGATCATGCAACATGAACGTCAAGCGCCTATAGTGTCATTTTGTGCGACATAAGAAATACCATGTTGGATGACATTATTCCATGTCTCATATTGTAAATGGCATTATGCATCGTGTTACTTCGCATATGAATAGATATGCCACGATTTTTTTAATTTATATGTTTTTGAAGCCTCCAGTTGAGTCGAGAAGGTAGCTATCCTCTTTTACATCTTTGGCCAGGACATACTTAGCCTTTGTTATGATGTGACAGAAGCACTATATAGTATTCGTGTTAACTCTATACCTTCAGCGTTTAATAGAAAGTATGTGTCCTCGTGTTGTCCCTGTTTGTGGATGCCTTTGCTTTCTTCCTATTTTCATTTTCCGCCTGAACTGAAGCGACTGCTCATCGGTTACTCAGGATTTAGTTCGAGAGCAATTTCGCGGCGTGTTAATAGCTATTCTGTCGCAAACCACACTGACCTTTTTGCTGTGGTTTATGTTCATGGAGATCTCTTGTCAGTCTCCATCACGACACTCGTGTGTGGCCCTCACACACAAGCACATGCAAACGTATACGCTCGCACGCACTCACATACACACACCCTGTCTATATGGCGTTAATCAGAGCAGAGTGCTTCGGTTATACTACGACTCGTGAAGCTTTTAGTGGCTTTCAGCCAATCGACAACCAGACGGCAGCGGACGTTTCCACGTACATCGACTCAACTGTTACTGGACAAACAGGGGGTTCTCATATAACATCATATACAATATTTTTTGTTTAAATGGTTACACGGCAGTGAAACTTAATTTATAAGTTCCTTTGGTACTACAAACAATAATTCCTTGAAAGCTGTGTTGAATATTCCGGGCATAAGGAAATTAATAACGAAATATGTCACAGCTTACAGTATGCGATAGTAAATTCATGTGCAAGACTTGTGGAGCAAAGACACTACCACTAATACGTGTTACTGTCACGAAAAATAGTGCAATAAAACTTACATCATAAGTATAAAGTAGCTAAACTGGCATTTCTTCGAAATTACTAAAGATGTATGGGAATTGGATAATCGTCCTCAACCCTTCCCATCCGCTTCTGCCCATCTCCCCCGCCCCCACTCCCTTGTCCATCTCCTCGTCCCTTTCCTCTGTCCATCTCCTACTCCCCTCTCCTGATGACCATTTATTCCCCCCACTCCTGCAAACGTGTTTTTTCTGTTATTACAAATGATACCTTGACTGGGAACTGAAATTATTGTGAAGCTATAGGAACAAACTGCAGTTATCTTCGGTCCCTAGATTTACAAACTTCTTAAACTAACTGATGATCAACGCACACACACACACACACACACACACACACACACACGCACGCATATAATGGAGTGAGGAATCGAACCTCCGACGGGCAACGGCCACGCACACCGCAACAAGGTGCCTTAGCGCGCACGGATCATCAGAGTTCTACCTTAAGGCAGGTCTTCACACGCATCTCCATGCATTCCTGTCGTTTGCTATCCTGTTTGTTTTCTCGTAACTGTTTCCTATCTTTATATTATCAACCAGCTGGTATCTTCTGCCTCATCTTCCTCTTCTTTCTTTCACTGTTCCCTCCATAGCAGCCATCAGCTAACAATCTCTTCTCATCCAATATCCAAGCCAATTCCGTTTCCTCTTTCTGTTTACCTTTAGAACTTCTCTCTCTTCACCTACTCTTCTCAATACGTCCACATTCCTCACTTTGTCTACCCACTTTATCAGTTCCATCCTCCTCCAAGTCCACATCTCCAATGCTTCTAATCTCCTTTCGTCCTCTTTTCTCAATGTACATGTTTCAGAGCCATATAGTCCACACTCCATATAAAACATTTTGTCATTCTCTTCCTCAGATTCCTGTCCATACGGCCGCATAGAAGCCTCATCTTCTTATTAAATGCCTCCTTTGCTATTGTTCAAATGTTTGTATAGCTTATGGGACTTGACTACGGGGTCATCAGTCCCTAAACTTACAAACTACTTATGAACTAGCTTACACGAAGGACGGCACAAATATCCATGCCCGAGGGGGGATTCGAACCCCCGACCGTACTGGCCGTGCAGACCGTGACTGGAGCGCCTCAGTCTACTCGGCCACCGCGGCCGGCTATTCACAATACAGGCACATCATTATCTGATAAGCACGACTAAGAAGACGAAAACTCTGAAAATAATTTCTGTAGTTACTACAAGAGAAAACAGGTTCAAATGGTTGCAAAAGCCGCCCAGTAGTTATAGAACGGGAAATTGAAATTAATGGCTGTTCATTTCTTTACTGATGTTAAATTACTTTCCTCCTTACGGAGATTAAAATGGTCGTAAATTAACACCAGATGAAGCAAAAAAGAAGAAATACTACTAAAATAAAACAAAATTATTACTTCACCTTTGTACCTGGAACTAGAACATTATAATAAAGATTTTTTTTTTTTTTTTGAAATACCGTGTTGCAGACCGGCAACCACCTCCCCCTATTGGAAACGCCACTGAGTATACCCCAAGATTGTAAATAATCGGCGCCTGTGGTATAGTTTCAGTTTAGAGAGGCCCCAAAGTCATTTTTGCCCCGGGGCCCTTGGTGTAGTAGCTACGCCACTGGAGCGAGCGAGTAAAATTAGTTCAAAAGGAAATTTTATGACCACTTGAGGACACAACGAAAAGAAAAAAAAAACATGACTTTTACTGTTAGAGGATAAGAGTGCACATCCTAAACACCCACGAAGGGAAATGGTGGCAACATTTCCTCATGGTGGAGATACAGATGTTGACAGAATTCGCGAGACCGCTTACCTTTACCTAATCGCTATGGACAACTGCAAAGTTTTGCTGCCTGTTGGGAAGTGTAAACTGGTAGGGGACACGATCGTACATACTGTTGATTACACGTGTATCTGACACGAAATCTGAGAGAAAAACAGCTATCTTCCAGTATCACAGACAGTTGTAACAACACGTGTGCTTTCTGTGCAACGTGAACGGGACTTCGCAAACTGATCTTAGGAACTGATTTGCGTTTTTGCCGTAGTGTTTTAAGCTATTCGCGTCCGACACATTCCTTTCCACATTTCTTTTCTTATAGTTTCAGTGGACGAAGACAGCAGTGACGGTTTCCGCTCACCGCCTCGACCGCGCTTTAAAAGACGACAACCGTTTGGCGCGGCGGATCGCTGATGGTACTTTTGAGAGTGAAGATAACAGTCTTTATGCCATTTCCGTTAGTTCTCTTTCGGTTGATTTTGCAACTAAGATATCAGCATAAAATTAAACATAAGCCTGCTGTGTTACCACAAATTATATTTGCCCTCAAGGAAATGTATTGCAGTAATAAGTTATCGGACATAGTTGATCGACCTTGGTACATAAGTTTTAACGGTACTCAAAGAAAAATAAACACTACAGTTGCAGGATATAGTGGTCATGGATTCTATAAATTGTAATACAGAAACGAATATTACAATTGCTACAGTAAGAACAGCAAATGTATCGAAAACTATCAATGCGGACAAGTGATTGTGAACATCCTCAGCTGCATCTAACTGATCCATAGTCCATATCTTATTAAAATACCTAATGGTAAGCATTCGACCACATATTGTGCTGTTATAATACCAGATACGATTAAGTCAAATGAATGTGCAGAGAACCAAACTACTCTAAAAGATAAGCATATTTATTATATCTCACCAGATGGCCAACTATTGATCCACGAGTGACGGTTCGATTACTGTCTTTTTCACATTTTTCTTCAATTTTGAAGTATGGCTCATTATGTTGCTAACGTAACAAAAACAAACGCACATGATAACTGAGTAATAATCTGGATTGCAAACACTGTGAGGAAATTATTGTTGTCAGTCACAATCTTATTCCATAACCATGAAAATATATTGATAATACTGAACAGAGAATTATGGTGCATCAAATGAATTTCTTTAAACTATCGTATCCAACCCATAATTTTATTTTTGTCTCGTATCTTTCAATAACGACGCAAAAGCTACGTTTTTAGTGTAAACAGCGTTAGGAATATTAAATCGCTGTGACATTCAAATCCGTAGTGGTTTAATGTAATACAGTTTCACTCCAGACGTTAAACGAGGAAAAGAATCCCGAATAACGGCGAGCAGGGTGTTCGCCAATTGGCTCCCCAGAAGTTCCTTGAGATCTTTTGGTGTGAGTTTCTCACTGGCGAATATCGAACACGTAACGTTTCGCTCAGAACAGCGAAAGAAAGGAGGTACAGTAACTTGTAAAATCTCGAACCTAAGAGTTGACTTTTCGTGTTTTTGGTGTAGAAAGAGCCTTAACTGTGTGAAAATAAAGAGACAAATGAAGAAAATTAGAGGAGTAAAATATTCTAACGCTGATCTGGATTTACATGCCGACACGATACGAACGCTGAGGTAGTAGGAGAGCATTAAACCTAGTTACTATGCAGAATACAAAACCACGGTTTTTCGTCAAAAGGGTGCGTAGTTTCCAGATAAGGTGTGCCACTTCTGAATAGGTAGTATTCCTATGTTCCTGCAGAGGTTCGAAAAACGGCTACGCTAAAGTATGTATCGGTGGCGCCGGCGTAAATACGTAGATGCGTAAGACGAGGTCCTAGGATCGAGCCGATATCCGCAGAAGGTTTGTTTTTTAATACGTACTCATGTGCACGAGAAGACAAGTTGCAATCCGTATATTTCACATACGTAACTTTTCTGTCCAGTAACAACTTTTGAAGTGAATATAGTATCAAAAGGTTTTAACTCTTCACTCAGCCAGTACATAGATGACTTATAACAACTAAGAGAACTTTTAGATGACTGAACGAAATAGCCTGTTTGCAAATGTTCTAAGCAGATTATCACTGTCACCGGAAAAATGCAACAGATCCTATGAGTCATAGTGTAAATTTGTTCCACAGACAGGTAATTTTTTGATCATGTTTCTACATAAATTACAACCTACTTGTCTTGTAATTCAATTAGTTCTATGTTACACACATATATTTTCCATTCGAATGTGTCAGTAACATCCCCTAGCTGTTTATACTTCCAAACAGGCAGAAAAACTTTGCGGTAGTAAATGTAATGAGAGCAGAAGGATGGAGGGGGAGGAATGTCTAACGGAATAGTTGCTGGATTTCAGCAAAAGAAATGGGTTAGCGGTATAGAACTCTTGGTTTAAGAAGAAAGAGACCCACAAAATAAACATGGCACAGGAGTGATATAACAAGGGCATCATTGGTGTACTACATGCTATACGACCGGGATATTAAGAGGAGTGTCACAGATATAAGGGTAATACCATTACAGGCCTTAGAGAGCGACCGTTGGCTACTGGTCATGATCCTGAAAGTACGGAACGAGAGTAAGAGGTCAGAGTACGGGGAAAGAAGAATCAAAGTACAAAATCTGAAGGGAAAGGAAGGGGAAATTCCAGAAGAAAATAAGGGAAAAGCTACCAACAGATAATCCAAAACAGCAGAAAATGAATGGCTGCCGTTAAAAATCGCAATGCTCGAATTTGCAGTTGCGGTATGCGAAAGAACAAGCAACAGAAAGCAATTAAAGGAGACACCTTGGTGGAATGATAGAGTAAAATAGAATTAGGCTTTCGCAGTGTGGTTCCAGGAAAGAACTGATCTAGTCCGACGATTAAAAGCAAAAGAAGAAAGAAGCAGCAAAGATAGATAGAGGAAAAGAGATGAATGGTGAAGTAGGTCGAGATGATTAAGGACAGCAAAGAAAAGAAAAAGCACTATATTGGATCGTCAAAAGTAAGAGAAGAGGTATGACAGAGGATGTGGTCAAAATGTACAAGAATGGAAATGAGATTCAGAAAAGAGAGACTCTCAAGATGGTGAAGATTTGCTAATTGCAAATGACAAGGAGGATGGCAGCACAGTAGAAGACGAAAAACATGAATGGGTAGTGTTACCGAAAAGCTGGTTGGTTCGCATTTTTTTTAATTACATGTCGCACTTCATGTGCAGTGTGACTTCAGTAACGCGTTTCGGATTAACCATCTTCAGAATTGTATCTCTTTTGTACCCTAGCCAAGCGAATGCAGATACATGGATTTAACAGACTTCCTACTAATCCGAAACGCGTCGTTGAAGTCACATTGTAAATGAAATGTGACCTGTTGTAAAAAAAGAAATTGCGACCTGGCCAGCTTTTCCGCAGCACCACCCATTTATTTCATCATGGTCTCTTTCCTCTTCCACGACTTCATGTCGCATTTACGAAATGGAAAAAGGCATTACAGGAATGGAGAAGGACCTGACTTGGCGAAAAGTGAAAATGGCATTAAACAACATGAAAGGAGGAAGGTCACAAGGTGCGGTCGAAGTGAGTGTAGAAATTGTGAAGGCAGCAGGGGAAGTTTGGAAACAGTGGCAATGTCTTGTGATGAGAGTGATATGGAAGGAAAAGAAGTGCCAGGAAGATTGGAAGGAAGGACTGATAGTTTCAATATTGAAGAAAGGAAATAGAAAGGAGTGCAGAAATTAATGATGAGTCACGCTGATGTCATACTGTGCAAAGGTATATGAGAAGATATTGGAAAGTAGAATTCGAGCTTGCGAGGAGAGTGAGAGAAGTATGTATTCCGATCTGGAAGATCGACAGTGGACTTATCATTTCCACTAAGGGAGCTGGAGAGGATTTGTTGATAGTATTTCTAGGCATAGAAAAGTCGTATGACAGTGTGTGCAGGAAAAAGATTTGGGAAGCACTCGAGGGAAGTGGAAAAAGAGACTGTGAGCAGCGTGAAGATGTATTGTGGAAGTATGAGTTGTGTGAAATTGGGAGAGGGAAGAATGGTTCAAACAAGCGAGTGGACTGAAGCAAGGCAGCGTATTGTCACCCTTCTCTTCATTGTGGTCATGAATGACATGATGACGAAGGTTGCAGAGAAAATTGTGGGAGAAAAGTTGAAAGCAATGGTGTTTGCAGAAAATATGATGGTCTGGGACAATAAGGTGGAGAAAATTCAGGATAGTAGAATGTTTGGTAAGAAACAGTTGGAAAAGACGGATTGAATTTCAATATCGGTAAATGTGAGTTCATGTTAACCACCAGAAAAGAGGATAGACCAGTGAAGGGAATAACACTTGCGGAAGAACAGCTGAAGAATGTAGAAAGCTTCAGATTGCTGGGAAGTTTGAGGGAAATAACAAGGAGATTACAGAACGTGGCAGGGGGGCAGAATTAAAGCCGAATAGCGTTAGTAGTTTAGTGTGCAGTAAGGACAGAAAAGTTGCGCAGTGTCATACCGAAGTTACTATATTGACCTACGCGTCGGAACTTAGGCATCAAAGAAAAAATTTATGAGCAGAATACAAACAGGGGGACTGAAATTCTTGCAAAGCAGAGTAGGGTTACCAACAAGAGACAATATGAGAATTGAGATGATCAGTGAAATAGTGAGACAGAATATGATCGAGGCGTAAAGACTGCGGCGGTATTGCTCTTTAAAGAGAATGGAGGAGAAGAGGGTCCCCAGGAGGCAGTAGGAACACGAAATGGAGATGCAGAAGAAACAACCAAGAGGAAGACTAAGGGATTGTTGACTAAAAGGTGTGGAGGATTGTATCAAGAAGACACAGTAATAACAGATGACGCGAAGACAGGACAAAGTGGCGAGGCTTGTGTACTAAACAGACTCAGCCTGTGGCTGGAAATGATGCAAGATGATGTTGATTAATAATATTTACTATAGGCTCTACAGAGAACGCTAAATACAGTGACATATTTTGTGGGACTGTATTTGGAGACTAAACATTTGAGAAAGTCAATTTTTTGAATTTCCGCTATATGGCATTTCTACAGATCCTTCAATTTATAATAACTTATAAATAAGCCAGTGCTTTTTCTACATGGCACTTACATGAAAACCACATACCTTTTTATTCTGATACAAATCCAAAGGAACTACTTTCTTGCGAAAAACATTTCTCACAATAATTTACTTTGAGCCATGTAATACAGCGATCATTGAGTATCTCGACGTATACTCTGTTTTTCGTGGGACTAGCAAACCATAAAGTAAACGATTGACACTCTTAACGTGCAGTGTTTTGCATAACGAAAGTAACTTTAAATTACTTCAGAGTCACGAAAAGACACCAAGCACGCTGGGTACTCTCACATCAGAGCTGTAGTTGTTGCGGTGCATTGGTAATAATACACCCGTATGTTGGTTCCAACAATGACAACTTCCGACTTTTACCGACAAATAGACCTACTCGCAGTTCGTTTCTCAACACCTCCTTTCCACAGCCCGCACCGCTCCACGCCTGTGTGATCTGACATTCCAACGATATCTATCCATAACATGGAACTAGCGGCATTAACACTCTATTGCACTGTGTATATTAAAATATAAATATATTCAGAACTCTATACTAGCTCACGAAATGGAACCGTGCCATTCGAGCACAGCGTATACTTCGATGTACAGCTGTGCTTCTGGCTTATCATGGCAGATGGTAGAATCTGCTTGCAGCAGTTGAGTAATAGTTTGCAGAACTGTTGGTACGTCTAGAAGATGGTGAGTCTCCCGGCGTGCATTTTTTGAATTTATTTATTCATGAGTGAAGTCTCCCATAGCTTTTCTTTCGCTTTCTCTAGCAAGAATCTATGAATGTATTATTTATTTTGAAATAATTGTTTATACCAACTTTTGTGTGTTTATATTTGATTGAACACTATACAGTAAAGGTAAAATCGATCTATACCTGCAGGATATATGGACACCCAATACAGCTGAATAGCTGAATAGAAAACAATAAAATGTCATCCGACGCTGAAATGGAAAAGCAGGCAAGAGGCACATGTGCTGAATTGATCAGTTTCTGGACATGACTTGATTCTTGTGAAATGCAAGACAACAGGTATGTCAGCCTTCTGAGCACTTTCTCAGGTACATACACAGAAATCCAGGTTGCAAGAAAGGGGGAAAAAACCAACAACAACACCAACAAAAGAAATGTTGAAATACAATATCCAAGGATTGCGAAGGCGTACAATACGTTTACGGGAGGTGTTTACACTATTGACTGCTTATTAGCTCCGGACAGAACGATAATGAGGTCAAAGAAATATAGCATGACACTTTTCTTCCATTTACTGAACATGCATTTTGCTTGGCTGCAGGGTCGTAGATAAATTTTTCCTCTTGGGGGGGGGGGGGGGGGTTCAGAGCCATGCTGAGGAGCCAGTTGAAAGGTGCCAAAGCTGTGACTCTACCGTAAAACAAACTTGAAATTTTTTCTGTTAATTTGCAAAATTTTGCGAATAGTTGATAAAAGAATAAAGAGTTATTGAAAAAGATTGTAGACATGAAGAGCAGTTTTTTATGGTATAGTGGTATACCTGGAAAATGCCCGGCGTTCATCTGCCGAAATACTGGCTGTTGTCGAAGACGTTGCCCAACTAATTTCCCATAAATTATTTTAACATTACATACAGTATAAGCCCAATTTTCACAGCAAATGTAATCGCTGTAGGGATTAGTAAATTAGAAATACCTTCCGCACTATCACATGTGACTCAAGTCGTCAGTTGCCAGAAATCATAAAAAATCGAAAACCTTCAGAGACCAGGGGACTGGCGCCACCTTAAGGGAAACCAGTTTTTTTTACCTTATTAAAGGTGTGCCTTTTTCGTAAAGAATAATACTACACATTCGCCGCTAATACTACTTTATTATAATTTTTAGACGCGTATTTCGATAAGTTTTATTGTTAAAAATATATTGTGAAAGTATACGCAGTGGCGCCATTACCTTGGGTTCCGGGGTAATGATTCTATACATTTGAAAATCAAGGATAAACCTCACGATGAGTGAGTAGCAGTAAGTAAGTGTTACAATCGTAATTTATACTTATCAATCTTTTGTATTAGACATTTAGAAGGTTTCAAGTACTTGTCGATGTAAAATTGAAATAAAAATACATTTTATAATTTAGGCTTGATTATGTTATTGTTGTGGTCTTCAGTCCGGAGACTGGTTTGGATGCAGCTCTTCACCCTACTCTATCCTGAGCAAGCCTCTTCATTTCCTCATAATAACGGCAACCTACATCTATTTGAATTTGCTTACTATATTCATGTCTTGGTCTCCCTCTGCAATTTTTACCACACTTCCCTCCAATGCTAAATTCACAATTCCTTGATGTCTAAGAATGTGTCCTACCAATCGATCCCTTCTTTTAGTCAAGGTATGCCAGATATTCCTTTTCTCCCCGATTCTTTTCAGTACCTCATCATTAGTTACGCGATCCATCCACCTAATCTTCAGCATTCTTCTGTAACACCACATTTCAAAAGCCTCTGTTCTCTTCCGATCTGCACTTTTCAGCGTCCATGTTACACTCCCAGACAAGGCAAAACTCCACACAAATGCCTTCAGAAAGGACTTCCTTATGCTTCAATATATGTTCGATGTTAACAAAGTCCTCTTTTTCAAAAACGCTTTTCTACCCATTGCCATTCTGCATTTTATATCCTCTGTGCTGCGACCATCATACGTTATTTGACTGCCCAAGTAACAAAACTCACTTACCACCTTTACTGATTCGTTACCTAATGTAATTCCTTCAGTATCGCCTG
This sequence comes from Locusta migratoria, assembly GCA_026315105.1. Classification (NCBI taxonomy): domain Eukaryota; kingdom Metazoa; phylum Arthropoda; class Insecta; order Orthoptera; family Acrididae; genus Locusta; species Locusta migratoria. Next base: position 219,951,378 of record CM048751.1, on the reverse strand, counting down.
ATTTTTCTAAGACTGCATTCCATTACCCTTGTTTTATTAATGTTCATCTCCTACTCCTTTCAACACACTGTCCATTCCGTTCAATTGCTTCTCCAAGTCCTTTCATGTCTTTGACGGAATTACAATGTTATCAGCAAAACGCAATGTTTTTATTTCTTCACCCTGAACTTTAATTTCTTCTCCAAATTTCTCCTTGCTTTCCTTTACAGCTTGCTCAATGTACAAATTGAATAAAATCGGAGAAAGGCTACAACCCTGTCTTACTCCCTTCCCAACCACTGCATCCCTATCATGCCCTTCTACTCTTATAACTGCTGTCTGGTTGTTGAACAAGTTGTAAATAACCTTCCGTCCCCTATATTTTACTGCTGCTGATTTCACAATTCGAAAGAGTGTATTTCAATCAAAATTGTCAAAAGCTTTCTCCAAATCTACAAAAGCTAGAAATGTAGGTTTGCCTTTTGTTAACCTATCTTCTCAGATAAGCCATAAGTGAGGATTGCCTCCCGTGTTCCTACATTTCTTCTGAATCCAAACTGGTCTTCCTCAAGGTCGGCCTCTACCAGCTTTTTCCATCCTACTGTAAATAATTCGTGTTAAGATTTTGCAACCTTGACTTGATTAAGACACCGCACAAATCACGAATACCGGTATAGTTTTTGGTACTACAAACCTACTACATTCTCTACATTCTGCAAGTGCCCATTTCACAAAATGTATGCATCTGTATTACACTTCATTTAGTCTAAATTCTCCACCATGGCGTCATGGTCCCGGTTGAAAAATATGGCCAAGAACGACAATTTAAAGCCAAAGATTTTGCGAACCAGTTAGGTTAGACACACGAAATCTAACCTAAATATCTACAGATTACGTTAATACGAGTATTAAAAAGCACTGACAGCCTATAGAGGTACTTATATCAGTAAAATACAGGTTCTAAAATTAGATCCAAAACGTCGAAACTAACAATTTCTTTCACACGATTAAACCCGACAACAATCACGGACGACAACCACAGGAATTAGTTCCGCGATAGGTAACGGAGATAGATCACTGACAAGCGTACTCTTACTGCAAACCGTTCGTCATAAAACTGGGGTTGCGCGATTACCTAGGGTGGCGCCGTTACACTGGTCTCCCCTACGTTTCAGCACCTGCACATCTGCATTTGGAAACCCAAATTACCGTAGTGAAGTTGCAGTGCTGACGAATATGAGTAAGTTGACAGGGGACAGTTATTAACAAAGTCCATTGTCGCCTCCTATGATAGACATCCGCTGCTTCTTTGTAATACTACTTCGGCGAAATGACACTAGATATTACAATGTGATATTAGTATGCATTTACAGTAATGGGATGAAGGTAAGGTATCGTCTTGTAAGCAGAGGAAGACACGGTGGCCTTCGTTACACGCTAGGCAAGCCTCGCGCGGTACTTTAAACAGTCTGTGGAGCGTGTTTCTGGCTGGAATTCAACAATTGTTACTGATGGTTAGGTGGTAGTTACTTAAGCATTTTTTTAATAAGTTGTGCGCGACGCTTGCCCAGGCTTCACGAAGGACACCCATAACACATTCAAGACAAAGTGTCCCGACAACAAGTAAGATGTCAAAGCTCAACTAAGCATCGATCACAACTTACGGACACCCTGGTACCTCTCTTTGTTGGCAAAGTGTTCAGTCTGACTCTCATATTAATTACACAAATCAATTTTATTTTTTATTTTAGCACGAGTAAAACAAAAATGTTCTGAGGGGGGGGTGTTTGAACCCCCTCGCCCCCCCCCTTATCAACGCCCTTGTTTGGCTAATTTAGAAGAGAGCCTGCATTGAAAATAGTATTGAAGAGAAAACCCCGGTGGCTTTGTTTGATTTCAAGTTTGATATTGCTAAATCCTTATGGTGGTCAGGTTAACGATCCAAGAGACAATCGCTGGGTACCTTACCAGGCAATAGCACAAAAAAGAGAAGACAGCCAGATACAACAAATGCTGATATCAGGAAGGACCTCCGGCCGCGGTGGCTGAGGGGTCTGCGGCGCTTCAGTCACGGTCTGCACGGCCACTACGGTCGAGGGTTCGAATCCCCTCTCGCGCATGGATATTTGTGCCGTCCTTAGTTGTAGCTAGTTCATAAGTAGTTTGTAAGTTTAGGAACTGATGACCCCGAAGTTAAGTCCCATAAGCTCTACAAACATTTGAACATTTTTTCAGGAAGGACCGAGCTGATCACTGGCCTAACTGCACTGGAAAATCTGCCAGATGTAAATATAATAAATGTGAAGAATTAACAAAAGTAATGTGTACGATATGTGACATCTATTCGTATTTTGTACCAGATAGAAAGTGTTTCTACAATTTTCACAACGTATAAATTCTGGAATTATGTAATTCCAAAGAAGTAACATTTTGCAAGCTGATGTATACACAACTTTCTAATGATTTTCATTTTCTTAAATAAATAATTTAAAGTCTTAATTTACTGATGCACCATAAATTTTGAACGCTGTTCACCGAAAATTTAGAACCTTCTACTAATTAATATGTATTTTCGCAGTGTATATTTGAATATACGGAGTGATATTTTCCAAAATATACGAGGTACGTCCAGAAAGTAAGTTCCGTTTGGTTATATAAAACAAACGTGTACAGATACAGAAAAATATTTAGTGTACAAAAATCTACAACTGTTAAACTACTTTTCTACATAGCTGCCGAAATTTTGTAGGCACTTGTCATTGCGTGGCACACGTTTCCGTATGCCTTCTTCGTAGAGGGTTTGCCGCCTGTGTATTCAGCCATGTGGTAGCATATTCTTTCCGCTCGTCATCGTTGAAGTGTTGACAGGCAAATTTTAGGTGTAAGAAGAGGATTTCCACCAAAAGGTGGTGTTTGTTTCCACGATAGTGCCCGACATCATGTGGCGGATGTGACCAAACAACTCTTACGGGAATGTGACTGGGACGTGTTTGATCATCATCCGTACAGCCCGGGCCTCGCTCCTAGCCACTTTCACCTCTTCTTACACCTAAAAATCTGTCCTTGGTAGTCAACATTTCAACGATGATGACGAGCTGTAAGAACATGCTACCACATGGCGGAATACACAGGAGGCAATCTTCTATGAAGAAGACATACAGAAACTTGTGCCACGCTATGACAAGTGCCCAAAAAATTTCGGCAGCTATGTATAAAAGTAGTTTAACAGTAAGTATCTGTACACGTTTGTTTTATATAATCAAACGGAACTTACTTTCTGGACGTACCTCGTATATACTAGAAGGTTTATGATAATCTATTATACATTCAGGGACACCATGAAGTATAATTCCAATGTTGTTCCTGGAAAATTGTTACTTTAATTATTCTTGTCCAATAGATGGTTAAATTAGCACTGATATCGACTTGACGAAGAACTTTGGTACTATGTCTTCAATTTTAGACGAACAATCAGCTATACAATTAGGCAGATGAATTCTTAAAACCTTTGCCGTGCCCAAATTAGTTTGTTTCGGTCCCTGGTCCAGGGTGTTGTATCATTTCCTAGCAGGACACAGTTGGAGGTCACCCCCGGAACTCTTACTGTAAAAATGGTTCATCGATGGTGCTCTCTGCCCAGTTTTGTTCCCATTCGTGGCAAGAAATCCTTGGCCCGCATTTAACGAAGACAATATCCGCGCCTACACGGCGAGAGGTTTGTTGTCTGTTTTCGTGCTTGCCAGTCCCTACCTCGGGGAACAACTTCGCCAGATTTATCCCCATAGGAGAACAACTGGGAAATTGTGGAATTGACTCTCCATCCAGCTCTGAATTGTGGCCCCCAACAACAGGTGAACTGCAGTTTGCCTTGCATGCGGTACCATTCCTGACACTCATTCCATGCCATTTGTTAGAATTTTAGATCCGGAAACCGGTTGTGCGTCCAACTGCACATTCTGTGTTCATCAAATGTTCAGCGGCTTATTCAAATTACATAATGTATTTGTGCAGTTGCGGCTGTCTCATCGGAAAAAAGTCTCCATTGTTCGTAAAATTTCTGAATTGTAGGCAGAAGCAGGAAAAATGGTTTTCGGAGAATTTAGACTGATTCCCAACTTTCAGAAGGAAACAACGCTTTGCTCGTAAAATTTGTTTCGCATGGCCATTTAAAATACTTCTGTGATCAGTAAGACTCTTGAACCACGTAATGTGCCTGACCGTTACTGTTGTGTAATTCCAGACATGAAAATCAGCCGACAACTGCGGGAGATCCCCTGCCTTCAGTGCCCTTCAGCTGTCATTCCTCACCGTTATAATCTGCTGCTCCAGTGTAAACCGCTGTTGTTATGTTTACCTCCCGGTATTTGTCGACTAAACTCTGCCAGTTATCGTTTGGATACGGTCCAGTAGGTACCCAAAGCAACGAGATTTCCCTGTTAGTAGTCTCCATCTGAATCAAACTCTCAAAATTCCTACAAATTAAGCTTAAAAATTTTCTTTTTCTTTTGCACATTCAGATTGTAACACAATGATCACGGGAAAACTATAAACAATATACATGGTGGTCCGCCACGGTGGTAGACGAGCTGTCTAAAGCGTCTCGCTGCGGAGCGCGCGGTTGCTCGCCGTGGAGGTTCGAGTCCTCCTTGGGGCATGGGTGTGTGTGTTTGTCTTTAGGTTAGTTTACCTAGGTTTAAGTAGTTTGTAAGCTACGGACTGATGACCACGCAGTTTGGTCCGATAGATTTACAAACAAACATGGTGGTCCATTGATAGTGACCGGGCCAAATATCTCACGAAATAAGCATCAAATGAAAAAAACTACAAAGAACAAAACTTTTCTAGCTTGAAGGGGAAAACAGATGGCGTTATGGTTGACCCGCTAGATGGCGCTGCCATAGGTCAAACGGATATCAACTGCAATTTTTAAAACAGGTACCCCAATTTTTTTATTACAGGTTCGTCTAATATATAAATAAATATGAATATTTTATTTGATACACTTTTGTCACTTTGTGATAGATGGCGCTGTAATACTCATAAACATGTTGCTTACTATTTTAGACGAACAGTGGGTAACAGGTAGGTTTTTAAAATTAAAAAAAAAAAAAACAGAACGTAGGTACGTTTGAACTTTATTTCGGTTGTTCCAATGTGCTCCATATATTTTTGTGAAATTAGCATACATTTTGAGAACGCATGCTGTTACTGCGTGATTTCCTGTAATTACCTCATGACCTCAATAAATACTCAAAATGATGTCCTTCAGTTCAATGCATTTCGCAATACGCGTAACGAAATTCCTCTCAACAGTGAGTAGTTTGCCTTCAGTAATGTTTTCACATGCACTGACAATGCGCTGACGCGTGTTTTCAGGCGTTTCGGTGAATCGCCTCGGTTGCACAGAGGTAGAGTGCCAGACTACAAATCCAAAAGTCAGGGGTTTGATCCCCACCAGGTCTTATGATTTTAAGGGTATTTGATAACTGTTTATCCAAGAAATTAGTCAAATTTAATTGTAAGGAACCAAGCAAAAAACCATGGCTCACCAAAGGTATAAAAATATCTTGTAACCGGAAAAGGGAACTGTATCTGACAGGAAGAAAGAGTAGTGACCCAGAAATATTCAACTATTATAAAAACTACTGTTCTGTATTAAGGAAAGTTATTAAAAAATCCAAAAGCATGTGCAGAATGTCTGAGATTAGTACATCCAAGAATAAAATTAAAACAATCTGGAATATTATAAGAAGGGAGACAGGGCAACCAAGAACACAGGAAGACAGCATTACCATCAAAGTGAATGAAAAAACAAAAAGTCAGCAGTTGAAAACACTTTTAATAATTATTTTTTAAATTTTGTGGAGAATATAGGATCCAAATGTTCATTAAAAGAAGCTAGGCAGTTAATGGAACAGGGCGTACCTAGACAGTTTGATACAATGGGAATCCCACCCACCTCTCAATCTGAAATTAGGAAATTAATAAACTCTCTCAAGAGTAAAAGCTCTCATGGCATTGATGGCATATCCAGCAGGGTATTAAAAGCTTGTTCCCAAGAAATATGCAGGATTCTTAGCCACATTTGTAATAGCTCACTGGAGCAGGGTATTTTCCCTGATACACTGAAATATGCTGTTGTTAAACCACTTCATAAAAAAGGTGATACGTTGGATGTCAACAACTACCGCCCAATCTCACTTCTGACCGCTCTATCAAAAATTCTTGAAAAAGTAATGTATTCCAGAGTAGCATCATATATTAATAAAAATAAAGTTCTAACAAAATGTCAGTTTGGTTTCCAGAAAGGCTTTTCAACAGAAAATGCAATACATATTTTCACCAATGAAATATTAAATGCTCTGGATAACCGTAAATCACCCGTTGGGATTATTTGTGATCTATCAAAGGCCTTTTATTGTGTTAACCATGGAATTCTTCTAGATAAGCTTAAGTTTTGTGGTTTGAATGGGAAAGTGCACAAATGGTTTAAATCATACCTAACTGGAAGAGTTCAGAAAGTTGATATAAGTAATTCACATAATATACAAAAAACAGCTGCGTCCTCAAACTGGGGAACTATCAAGCATGGGGTGCCACAGGGTTCTTAATATATATTAATGATTTGCCTTTCTATATTCATAAGGATGCCAAGATAGTTCTCTTTGCTGATGATACAAGTATTGCTATCACACCCGAATCACAGGAATTAACTGATGAAATTGTAAATGAAGTATTTCAGAGAATTATTAGGTGGTTCTCTGTAAATGGACTCTCTTTAAATTTTGAAAAAAAAAAAAACTCAGTATATTCAGTTTCACACAATAAATGGCATCACACCACTAATTAATATTGACTTCAACCAGAAATCTATAGCTAAGGTAGAATATTCAAATTTTTTAGGTTTATGCATTGATGAGGGGTTGAATTAGAAGAAACACATTGAAGATCTGCTGAAACGTTTGAGCTCAGCTACTTATGCTATTAGGGTGTTTGCAAACTTTGGTGATGTACAACTCAGTAAATTAGCATACTATGCCTATTTTCATTCTCTGCTTTCCTATGACATCATATTCTGGGGTAATTCATCAATTAGTAAGAAAGTATTCTTCATGCTTTCCCGGCGAGATCTTGACATTTTGGATAAACGGGATTACTGCCGGATGTATGCGTCGTTCTGGCACAATATTTCGGCCGCGTAACTCGCTGCCTTCTTCAGGTGCTACCTGAGACTGCCGTTTTTGGAGGACCTGGTCCAATATTTATGCCCAGCAGACGCTAGGCGCTCTGTCTGCGGTCCGCGCCCAGCTGGCGCTGCTTGTAGGGTGGTGTCTCTTCCCTGGCGTTCCGTCGGACGTCCGCGCCCCAATCGGCCGCCATCTGTGGCAGCAACAACTCTCTGAGGCCCCTCCCACGTTGGGTGCTCCCTCCGCGGTCCGCGCCCGTCTGGCGCTGCTGCTGAGGTGTTGTGGCTTCCCTTGTGCTCCAACGTCCGCGCCCATCTTGTCCACCATCTGTGGTCGGTGCAGCTGTCTGAGGCCCTTCTGGCGTCAGGCGCTCTGATCTCGCGCCTCTCCTGAGATGTTGTGGCTGCGCAGATGCTCCAACGGACGTCCGCGCCCGCCTCGGTCTACATCTGCTGCTATAACAGCTGTTTGAGGCCCCTCCTGCATTGGGCGCTCCATTTGCGGTCCGCGCCCGCATGGCGCTTCCTCTGAGGTGTTGAAACCTGTTCCGACGGACGTCCGCGCCCAGCTCGTCCACCATCTGTGGTCAGGGCAGCTGTCTGAGGCCTGCCTGGCGTCAGGTGCTCTGTTCTTGGTCCGCACCCACCTCGCGCTGCTCCTGAGATGTTGTGGCTGCCCACATGCTCCAATGGACGTCCGCGCCCGTCTTGGCCGCCATCTGCAGCTATGGCAGCTGTTTGAGGCCCGTCCGGTGTCAGGCGCTCCATTCTCGGTCCGCGCCCACTTAGCGCCACTTCTGAGTTGTTTCTACTTCTTGTGGAGTTATTTGGTCCCTTCCGCTGGGCCTTAACACGTACCAGAGCCGGACTCCACGCTGTGCTTAGCTGGTAACCGCTATCTCGGTTTATTAGGTTGTCAGTGCCCTTTATTTCGATGGCCTCCTTTATGATGCTGTCCCAGAATCTTGGGGTCTGTGTCACAATTTTGGTTTTGTCATAGTCCATTGTGTGGCCATACTCTAGACAGTGCTCTGCTATGGCTGACTTGGTTGCCTGTCCGAGTCTGGTGCACCTCTGGTGTTCTTTGCACCTTATATTCACCGTCCTGATTGTCTGGCCGATGTATGACATCCTACACTCGCATGGGATGCTGTAAATGCCTGGTTTACGTAGCCCCAGGTCATCTTTCACACTTCCCAGCATTGTCCCAATTTTGGCAGGTGGGCAGAATATGCTCTTAATGTCATACTTCATAAGAATTCTGCTGATCTTCGCAGAAATAGGACCAGCATATGGTAGGTATGCCACCTTCTTTGCCTCCTCCGGCTCCTCCTCTGTATCCTGTGGTTGGCTGGTTGTATGAAGTGCCCTCTGGATGTCTCTGGAGGAGTATCCATTTCTGCTGAAAACCAGCTGAAGGTGTTCAATCTCTGTGGCAAGATTTTCTGGATCTGACAGAGCTCGGGCCCTGTGCACTAGAGTTTTCAAGACTCCATTCTTCTGTGCTGGGTGGTGGCAGCTACTGGCTTGAAGATATAAGTCAGTGTGGGTGGGTTTTCGATACACACTGTGCCCCAGAGTGCCGTCTGCCTTCCTCTTGACCAGGACATCCAAGAATGGGAGCTGCCCATCCTTCTCTAGCTCCATGGTGAATTTTATACTCGGGTGGCGTGAGTTTAAGTGTTCCAGGAACTCCTCCAGCTTCTCCCTGCCATGGGGCCAAATGACAAATGTGTCATCAACGTACCTGAAGAAGCACTTGGGTTGATAAATGGCTGATGCAAGTGCCTCCTCTTCGAACCTTTCCATGAAAAGGTTGGCTACCACTGGTGATAATGGGCTGCCCATTGCCACTCCTTCCGTTTGCTCATAAAACTGACCCCCGTAAAGAAAATAAGTCGAAGTCAGTACATGCTTGAACAAGTCAAGCAGGGCCCCATCGAACTTTTCCCTGATGAGATTGAGTGAGTCAGTCAGTGGCACTCGCGTGAAGAGTGACACCACATCGAAACTGACCAAGATGTCTGAGTCCACAGTGTGTAGCTGCCTCAGGCGTTGCAGGAAGTCCTCCGGGTTTCGAATGTGGTGGGTGCATTTACCCACATATTGCCCAAAAGCGGGTCATCAGAATAATTGCTGGAGCCCACCCAAGATCATCCTGCAGACATTTATTTAAGGATCTAGGAATCTTCACAGTAGCTTCACAATATATATATTCACTTATGAAATTTGTTATTAACAATCCAACTGAATTCAAATGTAACAGCAGTGTGCATAGCTACAACACTAGGAGAAAGGGTAACCTACAGTATTCAAGGTTTAATTTAGCTCTGTCACAGAAAGGGGTTAATTATTCTGCCACAAAAGTCTTTGGTCACTTACCAAGTAGTATCAAAATTTTGACAGATAGCCAACTTGCATTTAAAAATAAATTAAGAGAATTTCTGAATGGCAATTCCTTCTACACATTAGATGAATTTCTAGATAAAAGTTAGTACTTTAGGGAAAAAAAAGAATAAAAAAGAACTAAAAAATAAAAAAAATATAAAATAAAATATTCAAAAATTGACACATTTCATTTAACTGACACGTTCCACATCATTACGAAGTGTCGAAGTGTCGTATTCATGATCTATGGAACAAGTATTAATGTAATCTAATCTAATCTAATATCATTCAGTTTTCCCCACAGAAAGAAATCCAGGGGTCTAAGATTCAGTGAACGTGCGGGCCATGGTAAGGTGCTTCTGCGACCAATCCACCTGACTTTAAGTATTTCATTTAAGACCGCTTCAATCGCACGCGAGACATATGCCGGACATCCATCATGTTGAAAGTACATCGCCATTCTGTCATGCAGTGAAACATCTTGTAGTAATATAGGTAGAACATTACGTAAGAAATCAGCATACATTGCTCCATTTAGATTGCCATAGATAAAATAGGGGCCAATTATCCTTCCTCCCATTATGCCGCACCATACATTAATCCGCCAAGGTCGCTGATGTTTCACTTGTCGCAGCCATCGTTGATTTTCCATTGCCCAATAGTGCATATTAAGCCGATTTACGTTACTTCTGTTTGCGAATGACGCTTCGTCACTAAACAGAACGCGTAAAAAAAATTGTTACAGTCCCGTAATTGCCCAGTATGCTTCCTAAACCCGTGCTGAAGCATAGACAGAAACCAGGAAATTTAGTATGTTCGAGCTGACAATATGCTCCAGAATTCTGCAGGAAACTGATGTTAACGATATTGGCCTGTAATTATTTGGGTCGGTTCTGTTACCTTTCTTATAAACGAGAATCACCAGCGCTTTTTTCCAGTCGCGTGGAACTTTGCACTGGTTAGAGATTCGCGATAAATACAAGCTAAATAAGAGGCTAATGCCGCATTATACTCTTTGTAGAACCGAAATGGTTTTCCATCCGAACCAGGACACATATTTACATTCAGCTCTTTAAGCTGCTTCTCTATACCGGAGATACCTATTACTATATCCTCCATTTGGGAGTTAGTGCGATGTTCAAATGATGGTATGTTTTGTATGGTCCTCCTGCATGAAGGATTTATTAAGGTTAAATTGAAATCTTAAACTTTTTGCTTTCTTCTCTTACCCTCAACGAGTCACTGGATAGAGGCATTTAACCTGCTTTTCGATTTTACATAGGACCAGAATCTAAAGTAACTTTGGCCTGTCTTGGTTTGCGTGTCCTCTTTTGAGCCGAGAGTGTAATTCAGGAATTAAGTAGAGGGATGACAAAGGTCGTGTGTATTTTCTTGTGAATATTCCATCTTTCTTTATTGCATCCTGTAAAGTGTGTAAGGGTTACTGGTTTAGTATCGTAGAATTTACGAACTCATAGGGACTGATGACCCCGTAGTTAAGTCCCATGGACTATACAAACATTTGAACATTTTTTACGAACTCAGTTAAATGGAGCCACTTATGGGCGAATTCCTGGGAAACGGCGCACAAAAGGCTATGACTGGGAACCGCCGGTAAGTGGGTTTCCTACAAAATCCTGTGGAAACGATGGCTGTTGGTCGCCAGGGCGTCTTCCGTCAGTGACCGGGATAAGCTGCTTACAGTCGGTACGACTATCCCCAAGTGGAATGCGCCGTAAACGGGCGGTCAATCCGTACCACCCAGCTAGCGGTTCTCGCAGAACACTTGACCCTGGAGGATAGCGTTGGTTTACCCACGAGCTATGTGAAATTTCGGCTTGTTATTGCGGAGTATATCGGTGCGGTCGTGTACGCGTGAAAACGGTAAGTTGAACGTGGGGTTCCAAAGGCGGGGAAAAGTAAGAAAGAGGCGAAACCGACGATTGGCTGTTTTGGGCAGCTTGTGATTCATTCGTTCTCCTGTTTTGGGAGAGGGAAGAAAGCCAGTTTTGGGAACGTCAGAACCGAGCAGTTCCTGATGGGAGCTTAAGTTTGTGGACAGCTATCTGCTGTCCAAGTTATTATGGGGACTTCGAGATTCAACGGCCACACTGACACACACTGGGAGCCTTAGAAAGTGTGTGGAAGTTTCAATATGAGTGGAAAGCAGAACGGGGAAAAAAGGCAGTTGTCTTTGACTGAAACTTTTGCTACAAAACAGAAAGGAACACACACTTCTGTAACAGACAGGTTGCAGAGCTCTCTGGAGAGCTTGATGTCGACATACGACTGCCACGTCTGGTTGGGAGGCAATGCCTGAGGAATACTTCCGCATTAACTTTTACATTCCGTACATTGATATGCTGGACAGTGAACTGTCAGAACTTTTATTCCAGACATCAGAATGAGTGTCTTAAGTTGAAACACCTTATCTCGAAATTCAGTTATACAGTCCACTAGTCGCACCAACAGTAACGACCTCCCGAGTTCAGAATGTGTTGTAAAAGGTGAATTCGAGAGGTGGAAGAAGAAATGGGAAAATGTTGACCAGAGTGACAAGCCGAAGAATGCATGAAGAGGCAAGTTCGGAATCGTTCTTCCCAAACATTCGAACACCAAATATTTGCTGTCCTTCCTGTGTTAACATGCTGCTTGCTTGCGTTCGACAATGAAGGAAGAGAGGCTGAATGGACTGGCACACTTTTTTATTAACCGACATATTGATGTGAACGCAAACGACATAACGGATATTTTCGCTCGATCCCCTCGACGACTTGACTTAATAAAAAAAAGAATAAAAGGATATCTATTTCAATCTACAGTTTTTTTATTATATTATCTATTTTATTATTTTACGTCAGTAATTCCACTGACGAGAGACTGCAGTATTAAAACTTGTTAATTTTACAATGATAGGAAATAACTTAAAATGGGAAAATTTGATTATTGTAAAGTTTTAGGGTGGTGGAAACTTGTGGCGGCTTTGTGCCTCATAAAATAGTAGTTATATTCCAGAGCTTAATGAAGTATAGAAAATTACTTACCGACCTATGTGAATAAGTGAAACTGTTCATTAAGCTCATAAGACATGTCAGAAAGAAATCAGCAGTAAGACTTTAAAAATTAATCTGAAAGTAATAGTAACTACTGAGACAGATTATTGTAAGGATAGTTCATGATGAGATTACTACCTGAAATTAAGTACACATCTGAACAAATAACACAGGATGATTTCAATTGTCGTAAAATGAAAAGTAGGGCGAACCTTTAAACATATATTCTGGCGATAAATATTAAGTTTAAATGGCTGTTATTTGTGAGAACGTATTTGATATAATATACTTTTGTAGACAAATACAGATCTTTCAGATAGTTGAACTGTGATTTATTAACGCAAAATCTCATTCGATAAGTATGACTTGCACATTGGGGTAATACCCAAATGCTTTACTAGAACTAAAATTTTCGCCGGTAGTAATTCATAGGAAATGCAGACTAAGATTTTTCCAATAATGACGGAACCAACCTGTACCATTTTAGTAAGCTCAGTATTTAAGAGACGATTTTTATGTTCAGTACATAAAAAAATTCTTTCTACAGGTTCCACGTCAGTAAATATTCATACTAAAATTCTGTACCATCAGGTCCTTGAAATTTCAACGGAACATATATGTCGTAAAAATGAAAATTATAAGTCATTGAAAACACTGACAAAAACACTAGATTTTAATTTAACAACAAAATTTTTCTGTGTAAAATAACAAATGACTTTCTTGTTCTTTTTCCACATCTACATGTAATGCAGTTAATCTTTTCTTTCTTTTTAGATAAGTACCACTTTCAACTCAGAATGCAATGAATAGACACTCGTCACCACAAATGTCATTGGCTTCGCAATATGGTGACAATGCCTCCATTTCTATGGCGTTAAGGGCATTTTCCCCTTTGAACACGATTTTGCACTGACAAACAAATATCCATCAGTTAGTACGAGATAAAGAGTTGTTGGTTACCTCTAGTTTTGAAATTTACGCCAATACGCGTTGTAATAGGATATTATCGGATCGGGATCAAAAAGCATTTTCTTTTTTTCTTCTTGTAATAAGAGGCGTGGTTTTTAAGTAAGCACCGTTTTGAAATTAAAAAAAAATGACATGCTAACATATGCCAATAATTTTATTTTTAGATGAAAGCCTGTGCCTTAATCTACTTTTCCACATAATTTCCGTCAATATTGAGACGCTTGTCATAACGGTGTACCAGTTTTTTTAATACCGTCGTCATAGAAGTCTGCCGCGTGACTCGTTAACCACTGCATCACAACTGTTTTGACTTCGTCATGGTCTTGCTCGGTCACAGTGCCATACAAAACACTACGAGAAACATCAGAAAAGTCATCCCGCAAGGAGAAAATCGTAAAGTGTCTGTTTTCTTTCAACTTATTGTCCACTTCCTGCACTAACGACCGACCGAAGGACGCACATTCCGTTGTTCATCATGCACATTTGTGCGGCAATCTTTAAATGCTCTCACCCACTTTCTTACCATTCCATCACTCAAAATGTTTTCTTCGTAATCTGCACAGATCTCACGATGAATATTGATCCCTTTAAGGCCTTTAGCACTAAGAAATCTTATAACAGCCCGTACTTCAAGGTCGGCGGGACTCACGATTATCGGAGGCATCTTGAACACTCAGTACACAATGTAAACACGGAAGAATCAGACTGTAATGGTGTCAGTTCGTAGGTAACAGATGTAGGTACCCAGTGGGTATAAAATTATTGGGATACTTTAGCACGTGTTGTTTTAATTTCAAAACAGTACTTACTTAAAAAAATACGCCTGGTACTTCGTAGCAGCCGTTTATTTTTCAATATTTATTTGACTTGCCCCAATACATAGTAATCAGCCATCTTGTAATTTGGAAAGAAACGGAATATGGACATTGGGCGCAGCTCACACATATACGATATAAATATACACGAATTAAATATATTCGAATGAAATATATATCTATTCATTGTTTAAATCTTACTTTTTTAATATAATTTCATTACTTTCCTCTCTAATCGTTTAGCTTCAGTTACTTTTCATATCACAACTATAGTTTCATCATGGGAAGGAAGGAAGCTTACAATTTAACGTCCCGTCGACAACATTGTCATTAGAGACGAAACTCATGCTCAGAGTTTTGCGTAAATATGAGGAAGGAAATTGGCCATGCCCTTTCAAAGGAACCATCTCATAAGTTAGGAAAATCACGGAAAACCTGAATCTGGATGGCTGGAGGTGGATTTGACCACCGTCTTCCGAATGCAAATCCCATGTGTTGCTATTGGGCCACCTCGTTCGGTCGCTTCAACATGAAGATTGGTGGTAACCCAAACAACAATTTGACACGTTTATTCGGAAGACGAGAAAAATCAGCTAAATATTGAAACTTTCGATCGCATAAATAGACCGCAAGTTCGATTCGCTTTGCTAACTCAGCTGGATAGAAAAGCTATCCAGGCCTCACAAACAAACATAATACGCCATTTTATGGCACGGTGCAGACGTGCAGCCTGTTTCAACGCTGTTCGTTTATTATGTAAATAGCTATCATCGGCATTATTCCGCGAATGTACAACTCGTCTTTAGCAAACATGGCGGTTGTTCCGTTATTGAAACAACTGTTACCAACGCCAGCTATCTTGTTTACGGGCAGTGGTCCAAAAGCACAAAACTTCCTCGTGTCCTAAGTAAGCAGACTGATGTGCGCTAGAAGATGTTTAATCAGTATTGAATGTCGTGCTGTGTAAATCATGACACGCTTCGTAGTTTTATAGCAGGGTGTGAAGTCACATCTGACTTCGAGAAGAATTACTAGGTTACGAAATCCGAACTGATATTTTGCTATGTTGTAGCGGATTGAATTCAGCTAGTTTAGTACTACTACAATTACATGAATCATTTAAGTGCAAAGAAAAGAATAATTACGTTGAAAAGTTTATTGAATCTCGAATAATTGATAGTAAGACTGGAAAACATTTTGCAGAAACGGATAAGCAAAACACAACTGAAAAGAATTACAGGCCAAATGAAAATTCAATAGGTTTTTATTTCTTATGTTATATCCATAATTAGTGAAATGTACATAAGCGTGAGGAACTTGTCAATTTGAAGAGCAATTAACACGTTTCATACTACAGTATCGTGCATGTTTCATGATTGCCCCACAGAGTCGTGCTGTGAGATACCTGCCGACTACCCCACTATTGCTGAGACTGGCACAGCCTGACGGCACCTCTGCGATTTCTTTAAAGGGTATTGTCTTCGAAGTCTTCTTTCAAAAAAATGTTTGTATAGCTTATGGGACTTAACTACGGGGTCATCAGTTCCTAAACTTACAAACTACCTTATACTAAGGACGGCACAAATATCCATGCCCGAGGGTGGGATTCGAACCCCCGACAGTAGTGGCCGTGCAAACCGCGGCCGCCAGTCTTCTTTCAGTTAGTGTCTGCACCACCATATCGCTAACTCAGCAAGGTACCACATTGTATTGTTATTCGCCGGCTGCTACAAATCAATGCCAAGAAGTAGTTTCATTTGTGTTACACATATAGCCGTAGTAAAGTCTTCATCTCGAGTTATGTGAAATTACAGTTGGTTATTTTATGGCGTGTCTGTTCGTGCTTTTGATTTCTAGCCAGCCTTCCAGGTCTGTGTTCAGCTTCCCACATTCTCAGCACACACCGTTGGCTATTGAGTTCTTAGCTTGAATTCGGAGGCATGGCAGGTTTCACCGTTTCGATCTATTAGCATATCATCCCGTATTTTGCTGTACGGTCCAGTGGGGCCTGGTCTACACCAGCGTCTCGAGGGACCTGAAGATGATCTGTTAATGCAGTCGATCGAAACAGGTCGACAAAACAATAATATGTTCACACTTACTAAATGTACAGAATGGTCTTGGTCGTAATAATTTTTATCACATTCCGGTGTCCCATCGTCAGATATGAACATTGGAACTTTTGTGTCCCAACTTCGTCGCCGCTTTTGTGTCCCAGCCTCGTCGTAGGTGTCGGTGGCCGAGTGGAACGGGACCGACACAGGAACAAAGACAGCACGCTGGTGCAGGTACGGAGGGGAGCAGCCAGAAACTATAAACTCTCGAGTAAATTAGAAAGAGATATATATTGCACAGAATGTAACAATACTTAACTTTTACATAGTACTGCAGAATGTTGATACATAGTTGTTAGAGGCCTGCCTAGTGCCTGTACGATAGCAAAGTCTTCAATGGTGCCTATCTGATTACGAAGGTCCTAACTGGTTGCTATCTCCGTCCGAAGTGACCGGTGTCTTTCCGTGGTGGCCACGAGCGGGGTTGCAGCAGAGGGCGCTCGTGGCTGTCGTCGTGAGAACGCCGCGCCGTGCGTGCATGGCGGCGCGCGGCGAAAGTAGGTGGCGCGCACTTTGTACTTGTGAGACACCACAGGAACAATCATAAATACACAAACCGCAGTATAGGATAGAAACAGTGTTACAATTGACATTAATACTCACCTTCAAATCTCATATAAAGAATTACAGACAGAGCAAAAGATAATTTATTACAGTTATTAATTACAAGCATCTAGATTTTAGTGCTAACGTTAAATGTAGCGAATTGGCTTTCACGCGTCGAGCCGATAGCAAGTAAACTACGCCGACAAGTAACACTATCATAGGTGTGGACATATTGGTCAAAGATAGTAAATCATAAAACGTATTGCACTGACATAAAAGTGGGACACAAGGGTGTAACAAAAGTAGTTTAAAATGTTTGTAAATCTATGGGACTTAAGTGCTTGGTTTTTAGTCCCTAGCTTAAAAACTACTTAAATTAAGGTAAGCTAACCTAAGAACAAAACAGACACCAATGCCCGAGGGGGGGACTCGAACCTCCGAGGACGAACGCCCGCGCGCGCGCACCACAGCACGGTGTCCCAGTACGCACGGCTATTCCGCCGCGGCAACAAATGTAGGATGTGGCACCTGCAACTGTAATTTAAAATAATTTTCAGAAGTTACTGCAACCAGTCGCCTGCTCTGATACAAGAGTCTTGGTATAAAATCGTATGTATGTGTGTTGCCGATGTGTTTGTTTAACATCAGGCTCTAACAACCAAATTAAGAGGTTATATGCGCCTATGCATAGTCATCAGGTTAAAATAAGTTTCCTTGACAACGAATAGAAAAACTTGTGGAGTCCGATCTCGGGGAAGATCAGTTTGGATTTAGGAAAAATGTAGGAACACGGGAGGCAATACTCACATTACGACTTATCTTAGAAGATAGGATAAGGAAAGGGAAACTTACGTTTTTAGCGTTTGTCGATTTGGAGAAAGCTTTTAACAATGTCGACTGGAATACACTCTTCCAAATTCTGAAGGAATCAGGGGTAAAATATAGGGAGCGAAGAGTTGTATTCAACCCATACAATAACCAGACAGCGGTTATTAGAGTCGAAGGGCAAGAAAGGGACGTAAGGGTTGGGAGGGAAGTAAGGCAGGGTTGTAGCCTTTCCCCAATGTTGTTCAGTCTGTACAATGAGCAGGCAGTGAAGGAATGGAAGGAGAAATTTGGGAGAGGAAATAAAAACATTGCGGTTTGCCGACGACATAGTAATTCTGTCAGAGACCGCAAAAGATCTGGAAGAGCAATTGTATGGAATGGATAGTGTCTTAAAAGGAAGATATAAGATGAACATTAACAAGAGTAACACGAAGGTAATGGAATGCAATGTAAGAAAATCAGGCGATGCTGAAGGAATTAGATTAGGTAATGAGACAATAAAAATAGTAGATGAATTTTGTTATTTGGATAGCAAGATAACTTCTGATGGACGAAGTAAAGAAGTTATAAAATGCAGAATGGCTATGGGAAGAAAAGCGTTTCTAAAGAAGCGAAACTTGTTAACATCCAATATTAATTTAAATGTTAGTAAGTCCATTCTGAAAGCATTTGTGTGGAGTGTAGCATTGTATGGGAGTGAAACGTAGACGATTAGGAATTCAGATAAAAAGATCATAGAACCTTTTGAAATGTGGTGCTACAGACGAATGACGAAAATTAGATGGATAGATCACGTAACTAGTGAGGAGGTGCTTATCCAAATCTGGGAGATTAGTTGGACACATTCTGAGACATCAAGGAGTTGTCAACTTAGCATTCTTAGCATTAGAAAGAAGCGTGTGGGGTAAAAATCGTAGAGGGAGACCGAGGGACGAATATAGTAAGCAGGTTCAAAAAGATGTAGGTTGTCGAATGTATTCTCAGATGAAGAGACTTGCACAGGACAGGGTAGCGTGGAGAGCTGCATCAAACCAGTCTGCGGACTGAAGACTACAACAACAACTTGCGCCTATGCATAATCATAGGTTAAAATAAGTTTCCTTGCCGATGTCTATATAAGTTCATGCAAGGAAATGCACGAATTAAAAGACTAGCGATCGGATCATGGCAAAAATGCGTGTTGATGGAGATATACAATTACAAAATCAGACTCCTAACAACCACAGTTACGCATATTTAGAATAGGGGTGTGTCATAAAGGTTACTTGCATTGTCTTAACAGAGTATACATATTCTTTTCAGCGAAATAATTAGTGACGGTGCTTCCTGGTTCAGTAAACCCCGGAAAAAAGCTCATCATGAAAAAAAGTAAATAAATAAATAAATTAAAAAGTGTTTTTGAACTATCATTCTTAGTTTAGTTCTTCTATCTATTTTACATGCACATTCAAAGTATTTTTATCGCATAAAAATCGTTTGACGTCGCGGAGACAGCACTTATATGAGTCGTAGCTCGGCCACTTAATACAGGCGGCAGTGGCCGCAGCGTTACAATACGCATGCGCGGCTGAGGTTAAGATTTCTTCTGTACTCCCTGAAGGAAGCATATGGGCACTCCCGCGGCGGAGAGGGCTAGAGAAACCCTACTTTTAACATTGGCGTTGAAGCTGGTAGAGACGCCAGCTCCTGGCTACTCAAGCTCTGGCAGTTACGCATGAATGGTCCCGAAGCAAATACAATGGAGCTACTGCGCACCATCGGCAAATTTTCCATTAAGGCAACAAGGCAACATCCGTACTTCAACTTTGGTTTTGGCGCATTGAAGATTCCTCAAAAACACGTCATATTTGGTAGAATATCTTGTTACTATAAATTAAAGACGCATCAAATGTAAAAGCTTTCAGAAGATTCGATCATGAATAATAATCAAGTCACTACTTTCCGCCTAGCAAGAATAGCCGTGTGCGTAGTGGCAGTGTGTTGGGCCGTCGCAGGTTGTGGGTTCGAAACCAACTGCAAGCAATTTTTTAAAAACCAAATCGTCTTTTTAACAGATACGGGAACATCAATGACTCCTGTATTGTTAGTTGCCACGAATCTCTGGATGTTTTAGCAAATGTGTCGCTATTTTGAGGGTAAAGGACATTCAGACTCTTCGTTATCTAATAAAACGAGAGTGTCCGTATGTTTATACGTGTTGCATACAAATCTACAGTTTTGTTCCAGTCTTTATGAAATTTTTTACACGTAAGCTTCAATCTATGAGGACGGTCGCTGTAAGTGTAAGAATCACATACGATGTATAGTTCACGAGATATGACGTCATAAACAATGAGATGCGCGAAAAACTGCTGCATTTTGCGAAAATGTTGCTCATTTTCTCCCTAAACATTGGACCGATTTCAACCAAATTTGGTACACACATTCCTTACCGTGAGGTAACAATTGCTGCATGCTTAAGAGTCACACACGGCATATGGTTCAAAAGACATGACGTCATAAACAATAGGAATCACAGAAAACTGCCATATAATGTGGCGAGGCTTTATAAATACACTACATGAGAATGACAGTACTTAGCGACTTGCAACAAACTTTAAACATAATTTAAAACCTTAATTAAACTTTTGCTCGCTGACAACCACAGCAAAATCACTACATTTCCTCTATTTATGGAGTAAAAATACGGCATTCGGTATGACGTTATAATTTATAATTTGTACACTACAAATTGTAGCCACAGGAAATTCTATAGCCAGTATACACACATATAATTGAATGTACCTTCGAAATTGTATCACAGTACGACATGTAGTTCTAGAGATATGAGCATATAAACAGTAATGTCCCGCTGTTCATGGACTAAAACTAATTCATTCAGTATGACGTTACAAATGAATATATACCTGAAAAATGACAGGAATAAATAAGTAAATACCCGGGCAACGCCGGGTTATCAGCTAGTAACAAATATTTAAAAGTTTGAATAGATGTGGGGGAGAGTGCCAGTGCACATGCGTTAGGTTAGGGGGGACTGCTGCTTGCAGTCTCATGTGACCCGAAGGTAGCTTGTCTCTTCGTCGTAACAGATTCATTTTGACACAGTCACTTAAGAGTGTAATCAGTTACTTACTGTGTTTTAGTGTTCATGTGCATATTCATATGTTCTTGGCGGTTATTATCAAAGAAAAATGAACAACGTTCAATACCTTTTAGAAACAAATTACTTAGCTTTAAGCTTGGAACAAAAGTGTAAAATAAAGAAACTTCTTAGGTCGGCGACTCAGATCGAGTTGAAGCAAGCCCAAACAAGCCAAGGTAAGACATTCTGCAGATCTTTTAACGAAAATATATCTAAGGGGGGGGGGGGGGGGGGACAAGCCGGGACGCTTTCCCCCGGCGCCACTCGCAAAGGTGCGTCAAATTGTTTCTTTGGACGCCGATCCGGAATTAAGGGGGGGGGGGGGGGGCGCCGAAACACCGATGCTCCGAGCGGAGGGGGCGAAACTATCAAGATCCGACACTCAAAGAAGCACATCTGAAGCACCAGCCTCCACTGGGAATAATATAAACAAGCAATAAAATATTGTATACATAAAATGTGATACAAAAATAAGTCGTACATGAAATAACAATGGTAGCAACAAGCTGTGTAGAGTGATAAAATGTGTAACAGAGGAGTTGTACCTCTAAAATTAGGGTCATGCATTTATATTCAATTTTATAAATGTCGATTCGTGAGTCAAGGTTAATAAGACATTGCTATAAAGTAATACCCGTTGCAAGGAGCTGTGCTAGGATACATTAGGCTACATAAAGTCGCTTACTTTAAGGCCGCGATACCACAGCTACGAGCAGCGACATTTGGCGACATAACTGTGTGTCCTACGTGAGAACGACAGTTTCTCGCTTCAATATGGCCTCTAAAACCGAACAGCTGTTACTAAAATTTGGCACCGATATAGCATGGAATACGATTAGCTCCAGAGTAAGGCAGTGAAGTTTATTTAATTTAGAAAATAACTCGTAAAAAGAGTGCTGTGCATTAAATTTACAAAGCAAGGTATTTTCGTGGAGAATTTCACTCATAACTTCAAAAACGAAAATAGACCACGAAGATCATCAGCGAAAGTCTTTGAAAATACAAGGACGAGTACACATACTTTTGACTACGTCGTCAGTGAGTTTCTCTTTGGTGATTACAAACAACTGAATAAGTACAAAATGAGTCTTATTAGAGGACGATAGTAAATCATTTAATTTTGGTAAGTAACGTTAACAGCCGGCGTAGCATAGCAGTAGAGTTGTGGGTTACTAAGCTGTAAATTTTGTGGTCGCTACTTCTATCACCGTTCCATTTTATATTTTAATTCCTGAAACTACAATCCTTTCACCTGTTATTTGTACAAAGTTTCGTATATTCTCTTTACGTAGCACCACTTTTTTTTAACGTTTTTACCAATATAGTTTAATTACAAACACGTGTATCCCACTGTACCAAACACATTAAATTGCTAATGAAACATTATATCAAGTTATTTTACTCAGAAATGTAATTTTAGACGCATCTCATTTGATATCCTAGTGTTATCTCTCTCTCTCTCTCTCTCTCTCTCTCTCTCTCTCTCTCTCACTAGAGTAAGTTTGGTGTTACAGCTAATGCATAAAGCACACAAAGGCGAGTAACTGTTCAAAGTATGCCCATCTTGGTGTAAATCAAAATACCACTCACAATAAAAATACAGAAGTCTGACATATTAGAAACAATAAAAAAAAAAAAAAAAAAAAAGAAAAAAAATCTTCAATCGTCTATAAAGTCCAAAAGAAAATTTAAGAGCTACTTCTTTTAGGACACTTCTTATCCATATCATAATTATATCTACAAATTCAATTTTATATTCTGTTATTGCAGAAACAGTTGCAGTTACATAGATTTCAGGGATTATTAGCTCGCAGAATTGTTGCGACATCCTTCATAATCTCTACAAGTAGACGGTTTTAACTCTTGCACCTAACACTGAGGACCTCTAGACCCCACGCATGTGCAACACTCTTTACAACAGGACACTACCACAACAACGGTATATTTGAAACCAAACAAGTGAAGACTTTTTGTCACAGTTACCAACTTGATATACACTGGTGTTTCAAAATATTGAGGCACTCGGGTGTAACATATGGTAACTGACATTCTAGCGGTATTCCATTTTCCCACGTGACGGGCTCGGGAGTACAACAGGATAACAGTCATTTTAGCCAAAAAATTACTGAACGGCACCTACATGTAGTATCTTGCAGGCAGAGATCAATACATGAGTTAGTTTCAAGATCTTCACAGCTTGTTTTTTCCTTGTAATTAGGCACATCTGCATACATAACACGATATATGTGAGGAAATGGCATACCACTAGAATGTCAGTTACCAAGTTTTACGCCCGAGCGCCTGAATTATTTGACAACCTACTCTTCGTAATGCTGAATTAAAAATTCACTCGTGTCCCTAGGACGAAAGTGTGAGGTGCGAGGGTTAACGATCCTGATACTCTGTAGCGCGTTCGACAGCGAAAAGATTCAAGCAGGTTTTAATGTCAAACGTCGCCCGTTGTTGCGTCTGACGCAGAAGATATCTCTCACATAGGACAGACCCGTAACTATACATGCTGTTGAGACTTAACAGTTGAAGATGTTGCTCGCTTTTGTTGCTCACGTAGGACACGGCCTAAGAACGTGCTGTAGCAACGGGAATGTGCAGTACATTAGAATGCCTATCGAATATGGGCTATGCTGAAAGACTTAGAATAACCTACGAAAATTCAGGCGTCATCTTGGTGGTCTGAAGAAAAGGTATGCCCGCTGGAGAAAAGATACACTGTGTCCTTTTGTGGCAACATTAGAAAACATTCTTAATTTGTTAAGCAATTTCTTCTCCTGTATAATTTAGGCAGAGAGCTGAATGGCGGCACAGGGTTTCCCGTCTCCCGGCAGGGCCCACCGCAGCCCCTCCCACGCCCCCCGTCGCGTGTCGCGCTCTATTGAGTTACGGCCGCTGGGACCCCCAGAGGGGCGCCCCACCGTGCTGGCTGTGTACACACACCAGAGGGCCGTCCGTCAGCCGGCAGCCACTCAGCGGCGAAACCCGACGCGGCGCGCCGAGGAGCCACCAGCTCCGCCTTTGTGTGCTTTCCTGCTAGGGGCCAGGGGATCGAGTCTCCCCAGGGACACATTACCGAGCCCAGGTACGCCACGGCAAGCCTTGGGAGGCGAGTGCCCGGATCTGCTCCAGGTGAAACTACAGCCACAGACGGGAAATCTCCGTAAGGGCCCGGTCCCATGCTCAGGGGTGCGGGGAGGAAGGGCCGGAGCAGTTCTGTAAGATGTTCCATGATGACGCTGTCAGAAGCATCCCTTTAAAACTTGCAGAGCAGGCGGCAGGTAGCGGCACAGACAAATATATACAGACGGGAAACCTCTGTAAGGGCCTGGTCCTACACTCAGGGGTGCGGGGAGGGAGGGTTTCCAGCAGTTCCGTAAGATGTCCCATGATGGCACTGCTGTCAGAAGCAGCCGTGGCTTTGTGGAAGGCGGCATGAGCTCTCGCCTCAGCCTCCCCTCCACACTACCCTCTAACTTGCGAGAGGCACCCTCAGAAGCGCCTCTAGTGCCGTCTACCATACTAAGTCAGCGAACCGCCAGACATCTGCTGGCATCTTACGGAACTACAAGGGGAGCGTAGGACAGAGGTTTAGGGGGGGCTTCTTCTCTGTATATATTACTCTGTGCTACGACATCTCCTGACGAGAATATTTCCACGAAACCTTTAAAGGTGATCAGGCAAGCAGCGAAAATGTTCAAATGTTTGTAGAACTTATGGGACTTAACTACGAGGTCATCAGTTCCTAAGCTTACAAACTACTTATGAACTAGCTAAGACTAAGGACGTCACAAATATCCATGCCTGAGGGGGGAAACGAAGCCCTGACCGTAGTGGCCGTGCAGACCATGACTGGAGCGCCTCAGTCCCCTCGGCCACCACGGCCGGCCAGGCAAGTAGAGAAAAAGTATGTGGGGTATTTGGCGTTTTCCAAGCCAGTGACAGCTCCTGTGAAATTTCACCTGTGTGCTACAATATTGCAAAAATAAAGACATCAAATGTTCACATGTTTGTAAACCTATTGGACCATGCTCATCAATCCCTGCACTAACAAATTACTTACATTAACTTACCCTAACAACAACACACACAACCATGCGCAACGAGGACTCAAACCTTTGATGGCAGGCAGTCGCGTGCTCATAGCACGGCGTCTTAGAACGCTCGGCCACATCACTGCGGCCAAAGACATGAGTATATCGCCCCACTCTTCTGATATAATCTTTATCTAATACCAAAGATCGCAATTTATACATTTACTAGCTGAAAGCCCGGCGTAGCCCACGTAGTTATTTCTTTCTTCCTGCCATTTTTCGGATATATATTCATTTGTATAATGGATGTATGTCTAAAATCTCTTGGGAATACAGATAGTAGTAAAGAAGTAATAGATTAAAACTTTATGCATGATGTGGCGGTTTCCCATGAACGTTGCTGTTTATGTGCTCATATCTCAAGAACTACATGTCGTACTGTGATACAATTTGGAAAGTACACTCAACTATATGCGTGTATATTGCCTGTAAAATTTCCTACGGCTACAATTTATAGTTTAGAAATTATGAATTGTAACGTCGTATCGAATGCCGTTGTTTTACTACATAAACAGCGAAAAAGTAGTAAGCGAGAAATTTTCTTCCTTTCATTGTTTTGCTATGGTTGTCAGCGAGAAAAAGTTTAATAAAAGTTTGAAATTATGTTTAAAGTTTGTTGCGAGTCGCTAAGTACAGTCATTCTCATACAGTGTATTTCGAAAGTCTCGCCGCATTATATGGCATTTTTGCGATTTCTATTGTTTACAACATAATATCTTTTGAACCATGTATCGTATGTGATTCTTAACCATGCAGCAATTGTTATCTCATGGTACGGAATGTGTGTACCAAATTTGGTTGAAATCGGTCCCATGGTTTAGGAGAAAATGAGCAGCATTGTCGCAAAATGCAGCAGTTTTTCGCGCATCTCATTGTTTATGACGTCATATCTCGTGAACTATGTATCGTACGTGATTCTTACACTAACGGCGACCGTACTCATGGACCGAAGCTTACGTGTACAAAATTTGAAAAAGATTGGATCAAAAGTGTAGATTTGTATCCAACATGTACATACATACGGACACTCTGCTTTATATATTAGAAGATGGTTCCGCTTTCTTGTGCATTAATATATCCTAGACCTGGCATGCCTAACATTTTAGACAGCGAGAGAGCTAGCTGCAGAAAGAGTGAGACTGCACCGCACTGCTCTACACTGGACTGTCCGGCTGTCATATCCAACATATATGAAGTAAAAGAAGAAGAACGGTAAAACAAGCAAACCATTTACTGATTAGGTAACAATTATTGTTTGTATGGCAGAATCACTACGCGAAGCTTTAGGAAATATCCGAAACACGAATCGAAGAAAAACGTAATAATTTTGTGACCCAAATTTGATTCTATTAGTATTGTACACGCTCACTCGTCATATATACAGTAGGCTTCTTCTGAAAGATATACGTTTCTTAAATAAACTAGTATCACATAAATGCTATTTTAAAAATAATTTTATGTGAGGGCTATAGACTCTCGTTCTTAAAAGTAAATATTTTTTTTGTTAAAACAGAAATAAAAAAAACTAACAAAGAAAGATTGGTTTTAGGTGCATTTTCCCTCAGTTATTCTGAAAAGATGCCAGCACACTTCGGACGCGAGCCGTTTTGACGAGGGCACTACTTCCCCCACCACTGCAATTCCTGCAGCATATGTGGGAGTAAGATGGCTATATGCCAATCGCTGCAAGGAGGAAACGAAGGAAGGCACTGTTTGCAACACAGTGGGGCTATTAAGTAGAGATAGCAATGTCGTAGAGTATTTTTATAATCGGTATTTTAGCACTAATATACAGGGTGTTACAAAAGGTACGGCCAAACTTTCAGGAAACATTCATCACACACAAACAAAGAAAATATGTTATGTGGACTTATGACCGGAAACGCTTAATTTCCATGTTAGAGCTCATTTTAGTATTTCTCTTTAAACGTAAATTGAAATAATTCGTGCAGACAATTGTCAAGATACCCAATTGTTTCGTTAGTATGTACTGTACTTCCTGGTACTTCCTGTACTTCCTGGATTTCAATTTACATTTAAAGAGAAATACTAAAATGAGCTTTAACATGGAAATTAAGCGTTTTCGGACACATGTCCACATAACAGATTTTTTTTTCTTTGTGTGTGACGAATGTTTCCTGAAAGTTTGGCCGTACCTTTTTTTAACACCCTGTATATATAACACGTGAACATCGAAACTCAACTGCTTGCCACTCTGCCCCACACCCCGCTGCGCAAAGTGCGCGGTACAAGATCGCTGCAAAGGCGCCTGTACCCGCGTGGCGGTGTTTGGCCATGCCTGTTCTAGACCAATCACTCCCCTTATACGAAACGCATCGCTGTTAGTCAATAACAAACACAGAAGAAAAACAATCCGACGCAAAAATCAAAACTGCAAATCAAGTCTGTCTTCATGCACTATCGAACAAAATTGGCTGTCACACTAGCTTTTTTATCACCACCTGTTGCCTTTTGATTTGAAGAACAGAGATGGTAACTAAAGTCAATAAATTCAATCAATGTGTGTAAACTGAGACAGACATACACTACTCAAAAGAATTAGCGGAATAGGTGAGATATCATACACAATATAATACACATATGGTAACGTATTTTATTGAAATATTGGTTACAGTTGTAACTTGTGTGTTATACAATACGATACTTTGCTATGTCAACACTTTACTTAACCCTTTCAGTCCCACATTATGAAATCAGCTTTGGGAAAATTAAAATTCAGTGTTTTCTGTGTTAATACAGCGCAGTAAACATCAAAATATGTCTTTTAAAATTTTTGGTCGAACGATTGATTTCTTTTGTCATGTATTTCATGCACAACACAGACGTTTTGATCGAGGTATTTTATTACTTTTACATCTATATATCTACATAGATACTCTGCAAATCACATTCAAGTGCCTGGCAGAGGGTTCATTAACCACTTTCATAACTTTTATCTACCGTTCAATTCTCTAACAAGCGCGAGAAGAAAGAATACTTAAATCGTTCCGTTTTCGATCTGATTTCTCTTATTTTATTGGGATGGTCATGTCTCCCTAAGTAGGTGGGTGCTAGCAAAATATTTTCACATTCAGAAATAAAAGTCGGTGATTGAAACTTCGCAAATAGACCACGCCGCAATGAATAACGTATTTATTTTAATGATATCCACCCCAATTCGTGCAACATTTCCGTGACGCTCCCCCCCCCCCCCCCCCCCCCGTAACGTGATAGAACAAAACGAGCTATATCTTCCGTCAGTCCCACCTGGCGAGGGTCCCACAATGGGCAACAGTACTCCAGGAGTGGACGCACAAGTGTGATGTAGCTAGTCTCTTTGGTGGAGCTGGTGTATCTTCGAAACGATCTGCCAATGAAACGTAATCTTTGGTTCGCCTTCCCCACAATATTTTCTATGTGTTCTCTCCAGTCTAAGTTGTTCGTAATTGTAACTCCTAGGTATTTAGTAGAATTTACGACCTTAAGGTTTGACTGATTAATCGCGTAACAAGTTCCGCAGATTTCTTTTAGTGGTCATGTGTATTACTTCACACTTTTCATTATTTAGTGTCAATTGCCAATTTTCGCACTATGTAGAAATTTTGTCTAAATCGCTTTGCAATTGCTTTTGATTCTCTGTTGATTGCACTAACCGATAAACGACAGCATCATCCGCGAACAATCTAAGGGAGCTATTCAGATTGTCTCCTAAATCGTTTATAAACACGAGGAAGAGTAGGGAACCTATAACGCTTCTCTGTGGAACGCCAGATATCACTTCTGTGTTACTCGATGACTTACCGTCAATTACAACGAACTGTGTTCTTTCTGATAGGAAATCGTGAATCCAACCGCACAATTGGGGAGATATTCCATAAGCACGCAATTTCATAAGAAGCCTCTTGTGGGGTACAGTGTCAAAAGCCTTCCAGAAATTCTTAAATATTGAATCGATTTGATATCCCTTGTCGATGGCACTTAACACTTCATGTGAATAAAAGGCAAGCTGTGTTTCGCATAATCATCGCCACAGCACCAAAGACAAGATAATTCATTGCTGGAATAAAATAAAAGGAACCTCACTCACGCTCACACTCTCAGGCTCTCAGATGGCAACGCAACACGACCTCCTAGATGGACAATTACTACTCCAAAAGTGGCAAAATGTCGTACTAGGAGCATGTTTTTCATAAACAAAAATGCAACTTTAAGGACTGATGCACAAAATACGGTATAAATCAACTTTTAATACGTTGTTGTCCAGGAACAACACTGGCAACGAAAGGGTCACAAATGCCTTCTTTTTATTGTGTTGTAAAAGATCTCTCTTACTGCAAGAGTTGACAGGCTATGACAGAGTGCAGTTCTGTGCTTTGCCATCTGGTGGTAGTACCAAAAGATACAAGTCACAAGATTTTACATGGCGTTCACTTAGAGCCAGGCACCATGGGGCTTCTGATGTAATAGTGAAAAAGTCAGTCTCGTTGCCCTCTAACACGGTGTGTGATCACATCGGACGGCAGGTGCATTTGCACGCTTGCTTAGCATGGATAGTACGAGGGTATCAATTGATTCTTGAGGGATATTTGGTCATTCTTTGATGGGAGCAATATCCAGCTCTGCAACCGTTGTGGGAGATGCTGATCTTGCTGCATTCCGTCTGCCAAGTGCATCTGAGATTGGCTGAATCGGGTTTAAGTCAGATGAACAAGCTGGACATTCCATTCCTTCAATGCCGTCAGCCTCCAGCATGTTGCCCACCAGTGCAGCTCGGTGGGGACGAGCGTTATCGTTAACCAGAAGGGACCCGTCTACTCTGGCACCAATGTGGGGCACAACAAAAATTCGAAGGATCTGGTCTCTATACCACCGAGCAGTCAAAACGCCATTCTGAACGACATACAGGTCCCTAAGTCCGCCAATATTGATTCTTGCCCACACCATTTTGCACTATCATGATATGGTAGTATTTCCTTCAAATAAGCAGCATTGTTAAGATTTCCACGTTCTCTCCAGATGAGGGAATGACGACTGTTAGGCTGAAAAAAGTTTTTGACTCATCTGTGAACGAAACCCAGTGCCATTAGTTACGACTCAAATCCTGATGTTCGTCAGCCCAGTTTCTGCGGGATAAACGGAGCCGTGGTTTTAATGAGACACACACCATAGGCTCCTGTGCGTAGAGGCCGCATACCCAAAGGCGATGTCGGAATGTCTGTGCTGATACTGCGCGTTCTGTTGCTGCTTGGAGGGTGCGTTGCAGCTGAGTTACATTAAGTCTCCCATCTCGACGGGCTGTTAACGGGAGACAACGGTTATCTCTTGCTGATGATACCCGTGAACGATCTTGGCCTTGCCTTCTTTTAACGGTTGCTATTATTTGAAAACACGTTTCACGTTCTGAAATTACACTTTGTGACAGTCCGATAACTGTAGCCACCTGCTTCTGTATCTGTTCAGCTTCAATCCTTCCTATGGCTCTCCATGCCATAGCTTCAGGTAAATCACGTTGTTGTTGCATTGCACTACATGCTGTCTATACTATCTGATCTTAACTGCATGTGTTACTCATTTGGTAAACACAACAGCAACCCACAATGCAGCATCTCGGTTGCTGTAAAGCTGTCTCTACTCCACAGAACAGGCAGAAAGACGTCGAACTACTTTAATTTATTCTGCCGATGACAATTTTGGGAACCTGGATATCTGAACTAAAACCCTAGTTCTTTTGACCAGTGTGTATAGTGTAATGTCTGTCCTTTCGGACATGCCCAAGAACAGAGCTACCATACTATCACTGTATGTATTACTACGCAACGACGGCTTCTGCTTCATTGTTTCCCTGCAGATGCGGCAATATCGTTTGACCTCGAGTAGAAATCTGAACGGCGAGCGTAAGATGGTATGGATGAAGGAGGAGTTACTTTCGTAGTGTGCGAATTGAAAGAATTTGCGCCGGATGGGATGCATGCTCAGGTAGCTAAGATGCTGGCCAGAAGCTGGAGAATCGGTGCTCGAATCCCTGCCTGCCACAAATTTTCACATCTCCGCATTAAATTGCGTCAGTATCCTATTGTAGCTACAGTCCTTCCCTTCCTTCCTTTTTTTTCTCTTAAAAGCGTAGTTGAAGTGTTAAAATAGATTAGAATTTTGTAATAAATATTTTATCATTGTACTGAATTAAATAAAGAAAAAAAAACCAGCATTTGGAATGCAACCTCGGTCAATAAACTGCAAATATGTGACTTAACCACTACAGTGCCATTCAGCTGACACCCGTTGAGCTGAAATTTTACATACTACACTTGTAACTATTTACAGAACGCTTTCCGATTGGCTAAGAGTCATTTCGCAAAAAATATTCTATGAATTTGAATAGCGAATCTGTTTCTACTCAGTCTAAGCCAAATCAGTGAGCCCTGTCTCACGCTCTCCCGATATGAGACTGAAATTTGGTGCAGGTTTGCCTGACTCTTTTACTACTACTTTCTTCTCGAAAGTTCAGATGCAAAAGAGCCGCAATAGTGGATCATGCTTGCAAAAACAAAATCCTCCCTAAGACAACAGCACTCTGCAGCAGTATTTGACTGAGTTGCAGCTGGCGGCACAGGTACTTGCGGCATGGATGACGTCACATCTGTGTCTTTTCTGTTGTCTACCTGATGAAATCTGTTTGATCACTCTACAAAAAAATTTCTATTTATTGCAGAAACCACTACAAAACAATTTTTTTTACGTTGTAGTTTCGTACCAGTACACATTACAAAATATATATATAGTGCAATTTTAGTACGATTTTCAGTTCGCATTCGAAGAGAAACCTATTTTTAGCGATATATTTACGCTGGACTGAACTATACTACCACATGATCGCTGGTTGCCTTTGTATTAGTCGCTCACAATCACCAGACAAGAAACGAGCAGTACAAGCGTCCACTCGTAATACGGTGTTAGGTGAAGTCGATACTTAACCTTGTATGCTCATGGATTGAGTCAATATTTATTTATCATTTTGTTAAGTGTCCGCCTTCGTAGCTCAGCGGTAGCGTCGCTGACTACCACTCAGGATGTCCAGGTTCGATTCCCGGCAGGGGACTGGATGTTGTGTGTTGTCCTAATCATCATCATCTCATCATCATTGGCACGTATGTCGCCCACGCGGCGTCAAATAAAAAGACTTACACTAAGGCGGCCGAACAATCCCGCAAGGGATCTCCCGGCCAAGAAAGCCATAGGCTCATTTCCATTTTGTTAAGTGATTCTTCCGTCGGTTCTTGGTAGAACTAATTCATTATGACAATTAAAAACACAATTATCTGTTGTTTCTATAGGTATGTTTATTATGTAAATCGCCGCGGCGGAGCGCCCGAGCGCATTGAGGCGCTACGCTACGATGCGCGAGACCGTTCCCCGTCGGGAGTTCGAATCCGCCTTCGGGCATGGAAGTTCGTGCCGTCTTTAGTATAAGGTAGTTCATAAGTAGTTTGTAAACTTAGGGACTGATGACCCCGCAGTTAAGTCCCTCAAGCTCTACAAACATTTGAACATTTTTATTATGTAAATCGATTTTCGGCTTCTTAGGCCTTCATCAGACATTTACTGAAGTTTAGTCAAGGAACATGCATTGTGAACAAACCGGAAGAGAAACCGACAGAGAAACGAATTATCATCTTCGGTGGATCAGTTACGATGTAAATACATATTTAAAAGTAATTTGTAAATGAGTAGTAGTGAAAGAAGAAAAAAGTAAGACTAAACTTCGAGAAACATTGCAGACGTAACAATTTCATGGCAACAGTGACTATACCGAATAAAATTAAAGAAGAATCTCAAGTTTAAAGCGTTGTTCAAAACACAAAACACAAGGTGACACAAAACCTAAGAAATATAAAAAAAAAATATTAGAAAAGATTACCTGACATCGTCTGGTGTGGAGGCGATCAATTCGTTTTATAGTTTCCAACTATAAAATATTAGAAACCTGGTACACTATCATAACTAAAGAAATACTCAAAAAATAGAGGGATGGGATGAGAGGGCATAGGTGGAATGGATTGGAAATTGTGAAGCTTAACAAATCGGAGATATGCACTCAACTGAAAAACGGTGAAAATAAACATTTTAAACTGTAGTGGTCACAATTAAGTAACGAATTAATGCAAGGACAGAGTACAAAATAATTTGGAGTATTAGTACTAACAAACGCTGACACAAAACAGGTGTGTTGCTTTGGAAAGCTGGACTGGTATTAACATAGAAAGTAGATAAACAGTGATTGTACCAAATTTTAATTAAATTTACAACTTCATACGAGTAAATCAATTGTAAGCCCAAAGTACTAAAACTTATTACAAAAAGAGAGTAAAGTAAAATAAGGAGATACAAGAATTGGAGGAATAAAATGGAACAGGTCTGATCAGTTATATTGGAAATTGTGAGGATCAGGGTGGTTTCAGAAGCGGTTATGTATTGATGACTGTTTGATCATTTAATATTAAGCTAGAATTGTGAATCAGAGGTTTGTTTATTTCTAAGGCCTCCAGTAGATTGAGTTTCTTGTCTTTGTTAGTTAAGTGGAGGACGTGGAACTGTGGTTGGTATCTGTGACCCTCACTCAGAACATGTTCAACAAAAGTAGATCTATGATTTTGCAACCTCCAACTGCATTAATGCTCTTTAACCTAGTAGCTATGTTTCTGCCTAATAGGCAAATCTAAAACTTATCACAATCTAGGCAAATAAGTTTGTATACCCCACTACTTTTAATTTTCATGTTTATTATTTATGAATTCAATGCTTAGACATTTGATACAATATCAGTAATCTCCTGACTTCTAACTGTCCATCAGACATACATCGAGAGAAGGGAATGGAGACAAAGCCGGTGTGAAAGATTCTCCTTCGCATAGAACACACTTCGGTGAGGGGAAGATTCCAATTGTGTGCAGCTGTTTAGTAAGGCGGTTATGGCAAGTAGTTTAATTTTTCTAAATGCTGAAACCATTTCCCTTCGTGGGTGTTTAGGATGGGTGCTCCCTATCAGATAGCAGCGTAAGCCATGTTTTTGCTTTCCCTTGTGTCCTAAACTGTTCATAAAACTTCCTCTTATTTTATTATTAGTGATTATTTGAACTGAGATGTAAAATAGTTTGGGAAACTGTTTTCAGAGATCTTTATTCCTGTTTTAACTAAAACGCCCGCCATTTCATTCCCAGAAATTCCTGTACGTGATCGCTGAAAAGCTGTTTCAGTTACAAATTCGATAACTGAGAAAATGGAGGTTTTTATTTCATTTATGCAAGAATTTGGACGTGTTTGGAAGGATGCTATCGCATGAATCGCAGAAACTGAAACACAAAATATAGCAACATTTTTTGATGTTTAGAGCTGAATAAAAATTACTTTAGTGCCTAGTTTATTGCCTCCAACTTTCCATCAAAATGGGCATGATATTGTACCACAGATAGTTCATTATACAACCCAAAACCATAAACACCATCGATCACAGTCAAGAACCCGTCTGTATATATATGTAGCCATTCTGTTTGTTTGTACTTAGTACAAGCCATATTTTTACGAATTCTTCTTTTACCTCAGTAAGCCAATATTTAGTAGTTGAATCCGAATTTGCGACCATATTCGCGCTTTTTTGAGACGACAGTATATAGCTTTGAGTAGCGGTAGAAGGGAGAAGAGAGTATGGCCGAGGGAAAGGCCGAAAGACAGCGATAGTAAAAAAAGCTAATTGGATGGAGTAGCAGCAGTGCGACTAAAAATGGAAACAGTGGAACGAAACTATAAGGAAAAAAAAACCAACAACAAATACTTTCCCCACCCCTAACATGTTAAAGTTTCCCTATGTAGATGCCGCAAGGACAGATGTAAAGGGGAGATATTGGTGACTGTGAGAAAGAGACAGTAATAGTGTGAGAAATAAAGAAAACGTAAGATACAATGGAGTAGAGACAGCAAAAATGGTGTCAAAGAAGTCAGTGGTACGAAATATCGAGTAAAAGGATTGGAGACACAGGCGGTGTAAGAGATGAAAGGCAAGTATGTGGAAAAAGAAACAGATGGAGCGAGATATATGTAGCCAGGGGCGTGTAGGAAAACTTATTTAGTATGAAGCAGTAAAAATATTCAGCATCTTATGCGTTAAATCTTTCCTCTCCACTTTCCGACTACATCCGAAATTGCGATTTTACTTTATGGCTCAAATAAAGGACAGTCACATTTCTGCTACAACCGTGGGACTCAACGCCTGCCGTATTGGCCACCTCGCCGACAGCGCGGCACTACAGGCGGTCAGCTCGACAGGCGCCAGTAACTATAAACAGACGGTAGCGTGTGTAGCTCCTGAAACCCACTGTTATTATGGAGTACACGAAGACTGTGTAAGGAGTGAAGGGAAGCACGTCTCCGCTGGTACGACCACGTCACGAGAAAGCAGGACAACTCGGTTGCAGAAACAGCAGCCCACATCAACGCAGGAGGAACAAGACTACGAGGAAGACTGGCAGAGAGGTGGACTGACAACTTCAGGGAAGACATGCACGTTGTCCGCTTAAGACCAGAAAATGTCAGCGACAGAAGAAATGGAGGAGATGTAGCAAAGCAGCATATCCTGAAAGTCGGGATTAATGCTTGGAAAGAGAGGGTGTCATAATCGATATTTCGTTAGAAATGTTAAATCTTAATTTGAAAAATATCGTAATGGCTTCAGTCAATGGGGACAATGTCTCTCTATGTAATGTTGACCAAAGTAACGTTAAAATACTCACTATATTTTCACACTAGTTCCCAGTTTTTACAAAAATCGTCGTAGCGACAATGTTCTGACACTCTAATATAAGCCATAGGAATTAACGCCAAAATCAGTAATAGCGTACTACTCTAAACAAAGCTTGAACGCTATTATTTATAGGTTTATCTAAACGGAGTAGTAGGGTGTATTTACCCTTCTTTGAGCTTCGAGCTGTTACGTAGTTTCTTTCTTTTACATACACGTAATTATAATGTTTCACATTTTTGGTATTTGTAAATCTATGTTATTTAATATTCCTGCCGCGGCAGTGTTGTGATCTCACAATAGTAGCAGTGGGACCGTAAATACGTTTTTGAGTTCTGGATACCAAGACTGGCGAATTTCAACTAGAATAAATTCGTCACATTCCCCCATTCCCTATACCCATACGTTAAAGTTTCATGTTCTAGAAGTTACATCCCTGAAAATATACTGTCATGAAAAATAGACCAAAAATAGATGGAAAGTATATTTGTTCAGAAAAGCAGATAGAAAAACACTAAACTGCTTCTTAAAAGACAGTTTTGACACATTTCAAACCCTAAACGTTAGTGTAGACAGATGTGACTCCAATTCAAAGAAGTAGTATCGACAGAAATTGACAGTTTTATACCAAATAAATTAATAAAAAAAGGTGGTGATCTACCATGGTACACAAAACAGGCCAGGACACAACGAAAACGCATGCAAAATTTAAAAGAACACAAAATCAGAAGGATTAGCGATCCTACACAGAAGCTCGAAATTTAGAGAGGACTTCAATGCGAGATGCTTACAATACTTTTCACAACGAAACTCTTTCTCGAAATTTGACTAAGAACCCAAAGAGATTTTGGTCATAGTCAAGTACACTAGAGTCAAAACACAAACAATACCCTCACTACGTAATAGAAATGGCGATCCCGCCGATGATAGTGCTACTAAAGAAGAGTTACTAAACACAGCTTTTCGAAACTCATTCACCAAAGAAGACGAAACCAATATTCCAGATTTAGAATTACGAACAGAGTCCAGAATGAGCAACGTAGAAGTAGATATCATCGGAGTAGTGAAGGCCGGCCGCGGTGGCCGAGGTGACTGAGGCGCTCCAGTCACGATCTGCACGGCCACTACGGTCGGGGGTTCGAATCCCCCCTCGGGCATGGATATTTGTGCCGTCCTAGTTCGTAAGTAGTTCATAAGTAGTTTGTAAGTTTAGGGACTGATGACCCCGTAGTTAAGTCCCGTAAGCTTGACAAACATTTGAACATTTTTGGAGTAGTGAAGCAACTGAAATCACTTACTAAGAAGAAGTCTTCTGGTACGGACTTTATGCCTATTAGATTTCTATTTGATTATCCTGATGCGAAAGCTTCGTACTTAACAGCCATATACAACCGATGGCTCAACGAAGGATCTGTACCAAAGACTGGAAAGTTGCACAGGTCACACCAATAAAGGCAGTAGGAGTAACCCACTAAACTACAGGCCTATTTCATTGACGTCAATTTGCAGTAGGGTATTATCCTGTATTCAAATGTTATGAATTATCTCGACCAGAATGATCTATTGGCCCAAGCTCATATAGTCCATGTGAAACACAACTAGCTCTTTACTTACACGAAGGGATGAGTGCTATCGACAAGGGAACTCAAATGGATTCCGAATTTCTAAATTTCCAGAAGGCTTTTGACACCGCATCTCAAATTGCGTGGTTATGGAATATCGCCCCAGATTTCCTATCAGAGAGGACACAGTTTGTACTAATCGATGGTAAGGCATCGAATAAAACAGAGGTGACATTCGACGTTCTACAGGGTAGTGTTATTGGTCCTTGTTGCTCATTATCTACATAAACGATTTGGGAGACAATCTAAGTAGCTCTCTTAGGTTTTTTGTAGATGATGCCGTCATTAATCGCCTAGTTAAGTCATATGAAGACCAAAACCAA
This sequence comes from Locusta migratoria, assembly GCA_026315105.1. Taxonomy (NCBI): domain Eukaryota; kingdom Metazoa; phylum Arthropoda; class Insecta; order Orthoptera; family Acrididae; genus Locusta; species Locusta migratoria. The sequence goes on along the minus strand of CM048751.1, from coordinate 219,913,521 downwards.
TTGAAAAATCAAATGTTCAAATGTCTGTAAATCTATCGGACCAAACTGCGTTGTCATCAGTCCGTAGCTTACAAACTACTTAAACCGAGATAAACTAACCTACGGACGAACACACAGGCAGGACTCGAACCTCCGACGGCGAGCAACCGCGCTTATCGTAGACGCTGGTTTGGAAAGTGTACGTCCTATAGATGTAAACATACCAGTCGACGTTCGCACCTGACCTGGAGAAGTTATCGGTTTAATTTTTCCTGGCCGCACCAGATTCCGAATACACGAGAACTATTTTTACGAGGTGCTTTAGACCGCCGCTTGGCTATTCCACCGCGGCAAAACCAACTGCAGAACGATCTAAATAAAATATCAGTATGGTGTAAAAATTGGTAATTGACTCTAAATAATGAGTACTGTGATGTCGTGCATATGAGTACGAAAAGAAGTCCGTTAAACTTTGTTTACAAGATAAATCAATCAAATGTGAAGGCCGTAAACTCCACAAAATACCTAGGAATTACTGTTACTTCAGACTTAAAATGGAAAGAATACATAGATAATGTCGTAGCTAAGGCGAACCAGAGACTGAGTTTTATTGGCAGAAAACTTAAAAGATGCATCAGAACTACTAAAGAGACTGCATGCACCACGCATGTCTGTCCTCATTTGGAGTATTGCTGCCCAGGGATCTTTATCGAGTGTGTTTAACGTAAGCCATCGAAAACGTCCAAAAAAGGAGAGCCTGTTTCGTATTGTCACGATACAATGGAGACAGCGTCACGAAAATGATACAGGATCTGGGATGGGAATCATTACAACAGCGTTGTTTATCGCTGCGGCGTGGTCTACTTACAAAACTCCAATCACCAACATTCTCCTCCGAATGCGAGAATATATTGTTGACTGCCACCTACATAGGTAGAAATGGTCATCAGAATAAAATACAAGAAATCAGAGCTCTAACGAAGAGATTCAGGTGTGTTTTCTTCCCGCGCGCTATTCGAGAATGGAATGGTAGATAAATAGTATAATTGTGGTTCGATGAACCCTCTGCCAGGTACTTAAATGTGATTTGCAGAGTATCCCATGTGGATGTAGAAACACGTAGAGAGGAGGCAGTGGTAAGGAAAATCGAGAGGCAAATTGGAGAATGTAGCAGTAGTAGAGAAACGAGGCAGTGGTGCAAGAGTTTTAAATAGAAGGTGGCAGTCTGGGGATAGAGATGTATGAAAGCTACGATGAGAGACTGCGTAGAAAGAATTTAGCATGCAGTGTATTAAAAGGGTGCCGCGACGTCTCCATAGATTGCAACACCTTCTACTGGCGCCCGCTACGTGGAGCCACGCCTGTTGCGTCCTGGCCAACGAGAATCCGAGAGGCCACGAGGCGAGCCCTGGACTGCGGCCGCCGGGGTCGAGACAAGACTTCTGGCTGTGACGCACTCTGTTCAGGACTCTTCTGATGTACACGACTCCTGATGTAGACTTTATGTATTATACCGCTGTAATGAACATTTTGTTATTGTGACTGTTCAGGACAGCCAATGAGTGAAGTTGTAACCTTACCGGCCTACGCTACCGACAATCGCGAGTAATAAGACTTCAGAATGATCCGTGTGCCTAATTAATTAATTACCCGGATAAAGCTATCAGACGCGAAACCTGTAACGCAGTGGATGTTACACATACAAACAAACTGCGCGATTTAATTCGCAATAACAGTCGTTTAGTGAGCGAAATCTTGAACAGTTGTCTTAGACTTAGGGCCGGTTTGTCAATGTCCCATTAAGTTCCGGTTAAGATTTTAACTTGTCGTTGGCGGAGAACTGCGTTTATCAAAGTTTCGTTACGAGTTAACCAGACGTTAAAAGACCTCAAACTGGCCGTTAAGTTAACGAGTAGAATTCTGCTCGTTACACGACTAACTATCAGTTAAGTGAGAATCTGTATGAAAATAGAAAGATTCCAAAGCGCTAAAATAGCGCAATATATTCACGTGATAAGACAGATTTATCGAACAAAATAACAAAAGCACTACATGTATCAAAAACTAGTGTGGAAGTCAGCTTCATTGAAAATTTTTATCGTCATATTTCTCGCCCCATCCATGTCAGTAGCTAGCAGATGAGTTTGATATATTGCAGATACGCAAAATAACCTTAAATTATTGTTGTGATATCAAAATACAAACTTATGGGTAACGACTAGTTCGGTGAGAATCAATATGATGAAAATGGTTGGAATAAGAGATTTGGTCGACAATGAAGACGATGTCAATATTTTAGACGATCTAGAGGTCATTGCACCTATAATGCGACCTAGACGTATTTATGTTCGTCCAAATCATTTTGAATGCTGAGATGATGCAGAATTTGTTACGCTATTTCGTCTTGGAAACGCTACATGAAAAACTCCACGGCTATCTCAACTGTCCAACAGATAGTTACGTGTTTTGTAAGTTATCTGTCATAATAGAAAACAGAATACGTTATTTATGCCTGCAAGCTTATTAATTCACTATTTGGTTAAATTGTACCACGCTTCTCGCCAGCCGCGGTGGAGTAGCCGAGCAGTCTAAAGCTCCCCGCTGCGGAGCGCGCGGTTGCTCGCCGTGGAGGTTCGAGTCCTCTCTGGGGCGTGGGTGTGTGTGATTGTCCTTAGGTTAGTTTACCTAGGTTTAAGTAGTTTGTAAGCTACGGACTGATGACCACGCAGTTTGGTCCGATAGATTTACAAACATTTGAACATTTGAGCTTCTCGCCGGTTTGCAGTGGTAATATTGGCACCAATGGTAATGAAAGCAACTCAGACGACCAATAAATGTTTTTTCGTGACAACTTCAATTAAAACGAAACTTATTTTTCTCTGAACGGACAAGGGTACATACAAGAACCTGTCAACCATAGAGCAAGTACAGTGTTAATTTTGCTGCGAGTGAAACGGGCAGCAATAACATTTACCCTGTAGCTCGTGAAAAATATTAACACAATTCTACACTTCATTGTTTATCTGTTGACAACATTAGCACTGGAGCCCTTCTCGATTCCTCCAGGTTAGCAAACGAGAGGTGTATCTGGCAATGACAAAAGCAATGCACTTAACGAGCACATTTAACTGGACGTTAAAGGCATCTTCTCGTTTACTAACGAGAAGATTAACGAGAGATGGACGAACCGGCCCTTAATAAGCCCGGTACAAAACTGTACCAAGAGAACAATTTTGAATAGGTAAATATATACGCTCGCCAGCTCGATGTACAAACGACAAATTTAATTAATAAAATGTATTGTCTAATAACAATAATCAGCGATTGCTAATTTGGAACAACGCAGTCACAGAATGAGGATTGAGCGTACAAGCCACAGCAGCAGGAAACACAGAGCAATATAAAATCAGTGAATTTAGGTTTCTTATGCATTGGAAACAATTATCAGAAATCGTTCTAATGAATATAATTTTTTTAAAGAATAAGCAAGCGTGCAGCAATTCTACGTAAAATCAAACCATCACCATAGTGCTTGTCAAGCCTCTTTACTATACCTTGATTAGCATTAGTAATTAAAATAGTTGTGATTGAATTGTGCCTGCAGTGACAAGATGACTGATTAAGTGAGTCATTTACAGAGACTTATGAAATTAATTTTCTTTTAACAAATTGGATCCAATGTTAACCTCGAGAAGTAATATTATGGCATAGACTATTGTTCCATATAATATTAACAACTTAATCTGCCATTAAATATTTTAACAGTATAATTAAATTGTTCAGTTTAATTCAGTAAACAAGTGTTGCAGTGCGTCTTTTAGTACACGTGAATTGACTACTTAACACAAAATTAATATTAACTGTTTGAATGATTACACGAGTTCATAGTCAATGACCTACAATTGTTATAAACTATACTTTTTGTGTAACAGTTCTAATTACTCTTGGAGCACTGAAATCTTTTGGAATACAACTGATTTTAGTTAGATTTACGTAACGACTTTTAGTATTCAGGTCGAGACTCGGAATATTAAAGGTAACGGAGTAGGAACCTGTTTAGATAGTGCCAAGGGTAAATAATTTTATCAACGCTAATTAATTTCACACAGGCTTGCTGTTGACTCCTTGCGAAACTAAACGTTGGCTTAGCATTGCAGCTCTTACTTTGCAGCGATGGTGTCTGTCTGGTGACTGTTGCTGCCACTTTATAATGATTGACAAAAATGGAATCTTCTTGGCGACGAAACATTGTTTAAACATTTGGTCCACAGCATTCCTCTTGGCATTATTCCTATTGAAGTTTTAACGCTGTGCCCACTTTAATTATTTACCAATGGCCATTTGCCAAAACTGCTGTTTGTACCAACACGTCGTAAAACCAAACTACTGTAGTTTGCTGCTGCTGTCCAACTTTTCTACCGTTCACCTCGAGAACTCAACAACTTTACTCTCTCGCGCCTCGCGCTAGAATGCGTTCAGCGACAACAACTGCCCCACGCAAAGATGCTGCGAACATTGCCCTAAGTCAACGTGTCTACTACAATGCTTTATATTTGTTTCTCTGTACGATATGGCATCATTTAAACGATCGTAATTTACATAATTTATTTACACAAGATAATCAACCAATTTATATGCGATGTATATACGAGGCGCGTCCAGAAAGTAAGTTAGGTTTGGTAATAAAATGAAATTGTTCACAGATACAGAAGAAATTTTTATTGCACAAAATTCTACAACACTTAAACTACTTTACCACATAACTGCCGAAATTTTATAGGCGCTTGTCATAGCGTGCCACAAGTTTTTGCATGCATCCTTCACAGAAGGTTGCCGCCTGTGTATTCAACCATGTGGTAACAGCTCTTTATCATCGTTGAAGTGTTGACCACCAAGGACAGATTTTAGGTGTTAGAAGAGATGAAAGTCGCTAGGAGAAAGGTCCGAGCTGTATGGAGGATGAAATTTCCGTAAGAATTGATTGGTCCATTCGGTGTGTGAGGTCAGGAATTATGGTGAAAAAAAAATCTTTTGACAGTAATCCTCCTCTTACTCCTAAAATCTGTCCTGTCCTGGACAACACTTCAACGATGATGACGAACTGAAAGAACATGTTACCACATGGTTGAATACATAGGCGGCAAAATTCTATGAAAAAGGCACACAAAACCCTGTGCCATGCTATGACAATTGCCTACAAAATTTCGGAAGCTAAGTGGAAAAGTAGTTTAACAGTTGTAGATTTTTGTACAATCAATATTTTTTCTGTATCTGTACCCGTTCGTTTTATATAACCAAACGGAACTTTCTTTCTGGACGCGCCTCGTACATATAGTCTACACATATTTCTCATACTATTCTGTCACACATGCTGATCGTGTTTACACACGCAGACAGTGGCGTTGGTCACTGTGAATTGTCGATTGTGCCCATTCCGTCGTGTAGGCGACTGACTGTCGCACAAATATATATTTGCTTGGCGAAATTTTGGTGAGGAAGACAGGATGAGAACAGAAGAAAAGCGTTTCTGAAGAAGCGATGCAGGGAAGACAGCGTCACGGAAATGATACAGGATCTGGGATGGGAATCATTACAACAGCGGTGTTTATCGCTGCGGCGTGGTTTACTTACAAAACTCCAATCGCCAACATTCTCCTCCGAATGCGACAATGTATTGTTGACCGCCACCTACATATGTAGAAATGATCATCAGAATAAAATACAAGAAACCAGAGCTCGAACGGAAAGATTCGGAGGTTCTTTCTTGCCGCGCGCTATTCGAGAATGGAATGGTAGATGAATAGTATAAAGGTGGTTCGATGAACCCTCTGCCAGGCACTTAAATGTGATTTGCAGAGTATCCCATGTAGATGTAGAAACGAGTTGAGAGGAGGCAGTGGTGACTGAAGACTCAGGTAGCACAATGTGAGACAAAGGAATAGCGGGATAAAAATAATGGGACAGCGAAACTGGTAGAAAAGATGCGATCACTTATGGCTTCACTGTACTAGGTTTAGATGTAATAACAATGTGCGGCGAATGAAAATTTGTGCCCGGCCGGCATTCGAACCCAGGATCTCCTGCTTACTAGGCAGACGCGTTGAACACTCCGCCACCGAAGACACAGTGACTAGCCTGACTGCAAAGGACTCTTCCCTGCACGTCTCCCGCCACACACAAATCTCCATTCGCCAAGCTGGAAAGACCAAACGAATTGTCTACCACATGGAAGAGTACACAAATGATCAGTCACACCACCCGAAAATAAAGAGATTGTTTTATGCACACGACACCGCCATTACTGCTCAAGGAAGAACATCTGAAGAATTTGAAAGGAAACTGACAGAGGCTTTGGCTACCTGTGGGACTACTGTGAAGAAAACCACCTACGACCTAAACCGAAAAACACTGAAGTATGCACGTTCCACGTGCATAATAGAGGGGCATCAAGACAACTGGCAATAGAATGGAGAGGAGTTATACTACGCCACTGCACCAAGTCTAAATATTTGAGAGCCTAATTAGACGAACAGTTAAAAAAATCAAAAACAAAAGAAAAATAAATAAAATAAAAAAATTAAAAAAACCATTGCATCGATCTAGTAGGAAAAATATGTACAAGGAACAATATTATCCATAAACTGACTGAATCCACATGGGGGGCGCAACCTGAAGTCCTGTGATCATCTGCAGTGGGACTCTGTTTTGCAGCGGGAGAATGTGTGGCACCAGTATGTGAGGCATCTTGCCACTCCAAACATGTAGTCTTGCCTCTAAATGAGACTGTCAGGATTGTCACTGAATGTCTGAGGCCAACACCTGTCCACAATATTTACACCACCAAGCCGGCCGTGGTGGCCAAGGAGACTAAGGCGCTCCAATCACGGTCTGCACGGCCACTACGGTCGGGGTTCGAATCCCCCCTCGGGCATGGATATTTGTGCCGTCCTAGTTCGTAAGTAGTTCATAAGTAGTTTGTAAGTTTAGGGACTGATGACCCCGTAGTTAAGTCCCATAGACTTTACAAACATTTGAACATTTTGTACACCACCAAGTTTCAGACGTAGAAGACCAGGGAAACAGAGAGGAGGAAGCAGCAAACCGAACCATGGCACCTGGTGTCTTAAGTCTAGAAAGAGCTTTATCCAACGGACCGTACCACTAGAAGACTCTGATGAGTCTCGCCGCATATCTTTATGGATGGATTCTCTATATAATATGATCCCACAACCCAGAAAGGAAATCCCGCCGGCCGCGGTGGCCGAGGAGACTGAGGCGCTTCAGTCACGGTCTGCACGGCCACTACGGTCGGGGGTTCGAATCCCCCCTCGGGCATGGATATTTGTGCCGTCCTAGTTCGTAAGTAGTTCATAAGTAGTTTGTAAGTTTAGGGACTGATAACCCCGTAGTTAAGTCCCATAAGCTTTACAAACATTTGAACATTTGAATATTTTTGAAGGAAATCCCATAAGTGCACCGAATAGGAGTCACAAAATGTAAATCAAACATGGTTATGTGGGGCTATGCTGAAGATGAACAATGTGAATGCGGAGAAACACAGACGAATGAACTTTTTTACTCATATGCCCAAGAACGGAAGTTGTTTGCACAAGGGAAGATCTAGTTTTGTCCCATGAAAAGGCAATTAAAGCTGCCAAGATTTGGAGGAATAGAGTTTAGATGGTCCCGGACAAGGAAAGTAGGTACTGGCCTTACCGTGTTAAACTTAGTATTTTGCTTCTTTATGTGTAGATTATGACAGCATTCTAAATATTTTAATTAGGTCAATAACTTTCCGATATAATGAAAATGATTTTTTTTGCCCCTTCAGCCGTCATGTAGAAAAAAAATTGGATCCAATGTGGCAGGATGAATAAATGAATTTATGTAACATTGTTCCAAAATATGGAGATGGCGGATGATGTCATAATGCATTCAAAGTTTGGTATCTCCATACAGGATAGGAAGAACTGGAAAGTACGAAGCAGGACAATAGACTGATGGTCATGCGGAGAGGAGCACAAGAAATTGCAAATAAATTACGTTTTAGAAATCTGTAATAGTAATCGAAATCGTTGCGGGCACGATATATTGGAATGGAGCAAATGGCTCAAGGAAAACCTGAGATCAATGGCGTAAATTTTTGTGGCAGAAAATAACTGTTCAAATGACATTGAAAGAACGGTGATGATATACTTCGGATGCGTGTGTCAGCTATGTTCCCTTAATATATTTAGTCGAGAAAATCCATTATGCTCGCTTGTTTTATTCGATTATGTCCAGCATTGCGATATGGTACGATATCGCTTTATGAAAAGAAAAATACATTCAGTATTTCTCACACAAAAGGGGGGGGGGGGGGTGATGGAAATTGCTCTTACAGTCGAGGAATTTAGATGGCATAGCCCGTTGCAGAGCTTTTACTTCACGAGTAACTTCAAATAGTTCCCACTGAAAGTGAAAAGGTTGTAGAAACAAAAGGTCTCACCGCATGTAAAGCGAAATTCTGCCGTAAAGTGAAATCGCTTTACCCACTGCGGCTGTTCAAAAGGTTTGATTCCAGCTTTCGCTATATAAGCGATTTATCTCTGGAATTTTCCCAGATTTAACGCAACGATTCATATACGACGTATCCTGAATGGTATCTTTCAAGTGCGTACCGAATCAGAATTTACGAATTCTGAATGCCGATTTTAAACGAATGCTCTTTTTTTCTCCCCTTGGAACGTATTCTGTGCCACATTAACTTTATCAGAATTACCTGGATGCCTTGTTCATATGCTCACCGATAAATTCCTTGTACAGTCCATCACTGTTCCTAAGCTATGATGTTATCTTGACCACCTAGGTTAAACGGTCAATTTGAAGTTGTATTCACTTACTTTTTACTGTAACCTAAAAGGAAATACTGTAAATTACGAAAAAAACTCGCAAGGATAACGCTGCACAATTTTGAAGAATGCAAGATTAATGTCTTTTTTATCAGTACCGCGATAGTAAGTAAGATTTCCTGCCCATAGAGATAATAAAATATACCGTTACCGGCAGTGTTTTGGATACTTCCTTAGCCTTGTATATACAGAGTGGTCCACTGATTGTGACCGGGCCAAATATCTCACGAAATAAGTGAGAAACGAAAAAATCGCACTGACGTGTATTACGGCCCACTTAAGATTTGTAGTTTTATAAGTTTTTGCAAACGTTTTGGACCAAATAATAATCTAAATAATAAAAAATTAATAAGAGTGTCTGAAATACTTGTAGGAAAAAAATTTCAGGTACTGGCGGGATCCGAACCACTGACCTTCAGCGTCACAGTCCAACACAGTGCCCACTACGATACGGCTAACAGGAATAGTGATCTCTAATCTCATACTATTGATAGCCGTTGTTAACTGATGCTAATATGGCATTTGTAGACACTAGATTATCATTTATCGTACGAAGAACGACGTCTTTTTTTAAATTCTTCAGTGCACCACTGGTTTGAAGTGACAACGTGTAAGTTACAATAAGAAAATCATAAAATACGCAACGCAAGATGGCGTATGCCAGAGACAGTTCTGGGCTAGGAATGTCACGTGACATCTGCGAACGGCTGGTTTTCGTTAATTTAATGGAGGGTGTCAAAACTCCGTTATTTTTGCAAATATCTCTCAAACGATACGAGATAAGGAAAAAAAAAATAAAAATAAAATAAAATAAAAAAAAAAAAAAAATAAAAAAAAATAGGGAACAAAAGTGAAACTTCCTCTCTGCAGCGGAGTGTGCGCTGATATGAATCTTCCTGGCATATTAAAATAGTGTGTCGGAACCAGGACTCGAATCTGGGACCTTTGCCTTTCGCGCGCAAGCGCTCTACCGACTGAGCTACCAGAATGGAACATCCCTTAGGCTGTAGCTAAGCCATGTCTCCACCATATCCTTTCTTCGAGGAGTGTTAGTCTTGCAAGTTTCGCAGGAGAACGTCTGTGAAGTTTGGAAAGTAGGAGGCGAGATACTGGCGCAAGTAAAGTTGTGAGGCGGCATCGTGAGTCGTGTCGGTAGAGCGCTTGCCCCCGAAAGGCATAGGTCCCAGGTTCGAGTCCCGGTTCCGGCACACAATTTTAATCTGCCAGGAAGCTTCAGAAGGGAACAAAGTTGTAGAGAATTTCCTCCTCTACAAATTCGTTTATTCAATTTTCGCGTCAGATGAACGGTTCGTTTGCAATTACAATTATATTATAAATTGCTTTTTTTGGTATTACTACCTTATTTTTTGTTTGAAAAATTTGAAAAAGGGAGGTTCTGGTCTCTGGCGGCGTACAATTATGTGTGCAAAATTTGGTGCTAATCGGTTGAACAGTTCGTCTTTAAAACAGGGAACACGTTACGGACAGACAGACAGACGGACAGACAGACAGGCAGACATAGTTCCCAAAATCGCCGTTATTTTGCAAATATCTCTGAAACGATACGAGATATGAAAAAAAAGAGAGAGAGAAACAAAGTTGTAGAGAATTTTCTCCTCTACAAATACGGTTTATTCAATTTTCGTGTCAGATGCATGGTTAAGCCGTTATTTTCATTTAAATTTCGAACTGTCAAAAGACGATCGCAAAGGCCCACTTTTAGTGCTACTACCGTGACGTAAAGTCGGCCAAAAATTAAAAAGACTATTCTATCTTGAAGGAGAAAAACAGATAGCGCTATGGTTGCCCCGCTAGATGGCGCTGCCATAGGTCAAACAGATATCAACGGCATTTTTTTAAAATAGGTAGGCTACCCCAATGTTTATTAGATATTCGCCTAGTGCGTAAATAAATATGAATGTTTTATTTGTAACACTTTTTCCGCTTTGTGTAATAGTCAAAAACGTATAAGTACGTGGTATCGCGTAACATTTCGCCAGTGCGGACGGTATTTGCTTCGTGATACATTACTCGTGTTGAAGTGGACTGTTTAACAATTGCAAAAAAGTTCGATATGGTACTTAAGTATGGCTATTGTGATCAAAATGCCAACGGGCCTGTGCTATGTATGTCGATCGTTATCCTGGAAGACATCATCGAAGTCGGAGTTATTTAAAGAGACAGGAAGTGTTCTGCCACAAATGAAACGTCAACTACGACCTGCAACAAATGATGATGTGCAAATGTTTGTATAGCTTATGGGACTATGGGGTCATCAGTCCCTAAACTTACAAACTACTTATGTACTAGCTAACTAAGGACCGCACAAATATACATGCCCGAGGGGGGATTCGAATCCCCGACTATAGTGGGCGAGCAGAGCGTGACTGACGCACCGCAGTCCACTTGGTCACCGCGGCCGGCCAAATGATGATGCCCAAGTAAGTGTTTTACCTGCGTTGCGGTTAATCCGCACACCGGTAGCAGACAAATTGAGCGAGAATCGGGAATCCCAAAAACGTCGGTGTTGAGAATTCTACATCAACATAAATATTACCCGTATCATATTTTTATGCACCAGGATTTGCATGGCGAATACTTTGTACGTCGTGTACAGTTACAAAATAAATTACGGGACTATAACAGATTTTTTTCACGTGTTCTGTTTAGTGACGAAGCGTCATTCACAAACTGAGGTAACGTAAACCGACATAATATGCACTATTGGGCAACGGAAAATCCACGATGGCTGCGACAAGTGGAACGTCAGCGACCTTGGCGGGTTAATGGGAGGAAGGCTAATTGACCCCTATTTTGTCGATGGCAATGTAAATTGTAATGTTCTACCGATTTTATTACAAGATGTTTCACTGCATGGCAGAATGGCGTTGTACTTTCAAAATGATGGATGTCCGGCACATGGCTCGCGTGCAGTTGAAGCGGTCTTAAATGGAAGATTTAATGACATGCGGATTGGTCGTAGTAGCACCACACCATGCCCCGCACGTTCACTGGATTTCGGATTTCTTTTTGTGGGGAAAATTGAAAGATATTTGTTATCGTGATTCACCGACAACGCATGAAAACATGCGTCAGCGCATTGTCGATGCATGTGAGAACATTACTGAATGCGAACTTCTCGCCGTTGAATGGAATTTCGTTACGTGTATTGCCAAATGCATCAAGTTGAAGGACATAGGAACAACCGAAATAAAGTTCAAATGTACCTACGGTTTGTGTTTTAATTTAGAAAACCTACCTGTTATCCACTGTTCGTCAAAAATTGTCAGCAATATGTTTGTAAATATTACAGCACCATCTACCGCAAAGTGATAAAAGTGTTCCAAGTAAAAAAATCATATTTATTTACGTACTAGACGAATATGTAATAAAAAATGGGGGTACCTATTTAAAAAATGCTGTTGATATCTGTGTGGCCTATGGCAGCGCCATCTAGTGGGCGAAACCTAGACCCATCCGTTTTTCCCCCATAAAGTACAAAAGTTTTCTTCTTTGTAGTTTCTTCGTTTGATGTTTATTTCGTGAGATATTTGGCCCGGTCACTATCAATGGACAACTCTGTATATTTGAAGAATGGGAATACTGTAGCTTTCCTACATTGCACGTTGGGCGTTCGCTGAGAGAGAGAGAGCATATTGAACACATTTAATGTCTCTTCATTATGGGGAACAGTCTAGTCTCTACTTCCAAACAATATAACTTTTGAACTATAATTATTTGGTAGTCAGTTTACAAAAAAATGTTCAAATGTTTGTAGAACGTATGGGACTTAACTATGGGGTCATCAGTCCCTAAGCTTACAAACTACTTACGTACTAGCTTACACTACGGACGGCACAAATATCCATGCGCGAGGGGGGATTCGAACCCCCGACCGTAGTGGCCGTATAGATCGTGACTGGAGCGCCTCAGTCCTCTCGGCCACCGCGGCCGGCAATCAGTTTACAGCATTGATATTGTCAGAAAATGATGTTATTTAATGTATCACAGTGCCACCTTTCAAGAAAACAGACTTAGATACAAGATGGCCTATTTCAAGATGGCGCCTATGTTCGATACATACCGTAAAATATAGACCACCTCATCCACACCTTACTGGACTATTTCGGTTTCCCGATTCCTGCAATTATTGAAATAAAACGTTGTATATGCTTGACTTTTTCAAGCAAGGGGGCGATCTAAATTATCAATTAAGAATATATATGCCAAGATCACTTGTTGAATATTTTATTTTAGATGACTGGTTTCGACAATTTTAGTTGTATCTTTAAATCTCTAAATATTTACAAAATAGCAGTAAGAACAAGAGAGAAAAAATGTGTTGTCTGGTTTTTTAAAAATTGAAGAGCTGTGGCATATAATTTGAAATTTGACACATCTAGTTTATATCTACTTGGCACAGTACATACAATCATGTGTGTGACTTTTATAACTTAGACTTCAAACACTATGTCACATGAGGTGCGATTTTGCAAAAATTTAGAGGAGACAACATAGGTATCGGATTTTAGAATTTTTTGTTATTTATGGTACGTGAATTTGAGAACTCAAATAACAATTAGCCAAAGCCATTCGACGCAACTGTAAAAAAAGTCTCAATAAAGTCGACTTGGAAGGTTTGCAAGTAATGATAAGTACCAATCATTAAATGAGTAGCAGAATCTGTCGGTGTTCTGAGGTGGTAGCATTCTGGTATCACAACATTAGAGTCGGTGGTTCGAATCCTGTCGTGAGAGGTTTTTTTTCTTTATTTATTTTCGTTGTGTTAGAATTCTTAGACAATTTTAATATATAATGGTATTTTTTACGAAAAGTGCACGTTCTTTTTTTTTCGTATTTTTTTTTATTTTGTAGAAGGTTGTTAATAAGATTGGTTTCAATAAAAAACATAAGTTACATTTTGCACAGTATTGGCTTCACTATTAGCTGACGACGGTATTCTTTAATTGTTCTGTTTGTGTAGAGCTAAGACACTGATTCTGGAAAGTCATCTCCATAGCAGCTAACCTACTGAACCATGGTTTTACGTGACGACAAGGTTTTCAGCTCGTCTACACACGCAGAAACAAAAACTGACGCAACACATGAAATTAGAGACCCCAAAACGTTTTATATAACAGAATTAGAAAAAAAAATCTGTCACATTGGGATTGGGACAAGCTACTCTATGGTTGTGAGCTCAGAACGCTAGAACACTATCAGCCGAGCTATATCGACAGATGCTGTCACTGTTTTAATAATTGGTACTTGCGTAACATATATTTTCTTAATAAATAAAATGGTGTACTGCCTCTTTTGACTCAACCTATAGATTTACTGTCCATGAATCCCCATTCCAAAGAAATCGGGAGCAGCCAGGTATGAAAATTACAGAACCATCAGTTTGATAAGTCATGGTTGCAAAATTTTAACACGAATTATCTACAGGAGAATGGAAAAGCTGGTAGAAGCTGACCTCGGGGAAGATCAGTTTGGGTTCAGGAGGAACGTAGGAACCCGGGAGGAAATACTCACTTTACGTCTTATCTTAGAAGATAGAGTAAGGAAAGGCAAACCTACATTTTTAGCTTCTGTAGATTTGGAGAAAGCGTTTGACAATGTTTACTGGAATATACTCTTTCAAATTCTGAAGTCAGCAGGAGTAAAATACAGGGAAAGGAGAGTTATTTACAACTTGTACAAAAGCCAGACCGCAGTTATTAGACTCGAAGGGCATGAAAGGGAAGCATCAGTTGGGAAGGGAGTAAGACGGAGTTGCAGTCTTTCTCCGGTGTTATTCAATTTGTACATCGAGCAGGCGGTGAAGGAAAGCAAGGAAAAATTTGGAATAGGGATTAAAGTTCAGGGGCAAGAAATAAAAACATTCCGTTTTCCTGATGACATTGTAATTCTGTCAGAGACAGCAAAGGACCTGGAAGAACAGTTGAATGGAATGGACAGTGTGTTGAAGAGAGCGTATAAAATGAACATTAACAAGAGCAAAACAAAAATAATGGAATGCGGTCTTCGAAAATCAGGTGATGCTGAAGGAATTCGATTAGGTAACGAAACAATGAAGGTTGTAGATGAGTTTTGTTACTTGGGTAGTAAAATAACATGCGATGGTCGCAGTACAGAGGATATAAAATGCAGAATGGCAATGGGCAGAAAAGCATTTTTGAAAATGAGAAATTTGCTAACATCGAATATTAATTTAAGGGTAAGGAAGTCTTTTCTGAAGGCATTTGTGTGGAGTGTTGCCTTGTACGGGAGTGAAACATGGACGATAAGCAGTGCGTACAGGAAGAGAATAGAGGATTTTGAAAAGTGGTGCTACAGAAGAATGCTGAAGATTAGATGGGTAGATCGCATAACTAATGAAGAGGTACTGAACAGAATTGGTGAGAAAAGGAATTTTTGGCATACCCTGACTAAAAGATGGGATCGCTTGGTAGGACACATTCTTAGACATCGAGGAATCGTAAATTTAGCATTGGAGGGAAGTGTGTGGGATAAAAATCGCAGAGGGAGACCAAGAGACGCGTATAGTAAGCAGATTCAAGTGGATGTGTGTTGCCGTTCTTATGAGGAGATGAAAAGGCTTGTTCAGGATAGAGTAGGGTGGAGAGCTACATCAAACCAGTCTCCGGACTGAAGACCATAACACACACAGAACGAAGCCAGATAATTAACTAATGATAGCAATTCTAAAAGTAAGTTCTAAATTTACTGTATTGTATTTTTAATACCACTTCCGTTCTATTTGAAAGTCTGACACCTGTGCTTAACTGCGGGGTTATCAGTCCCTAAACTTACAAACTACTTATGAACTAGCTATTACTAAAGACGGCACAAACATCCATGCCTGAGGGGGATTCGAACCCCCGACAGGGAACGGTCTCGCACATCGCAGCGCTCGGCCGCTCCGCCGCGGCTGAGTGTGAACACCCACTGATGGTCTCCGTGTTCGGAGAGATCATAAACGGTGAGACATAGATTCTACCTGAGCACACCATCCACTTTTGCATCTAGTTCGTCATTCGCAACATACAGTCGCCCACTACGTTATGCATCATGGACGTTAGTACACGACACCACCGTCCAACAATATTGTCACTCACAATGTCTCTGCACACTTCAGTAATCTCACGATGAATTGCTGATATTTTGATGTTAATACTTAAATTTTTGGTGGATGCTGGTCTACATGTGGTGATGTTTGCTGACTTTAGGTTGTTTCGTTTCCGTCTTTTATTCTATTGGCTTCTCCGTGTTACTATATCACCAGTAAGCACATGCCTTTCTATTTGCGTTGTGTTTTTGTTTTGAGTGCTGTTGCCAAATGTTAATCGTGTGTTTGTCCTATATTTCCTTTTTGTCAGAATGTGTATATGTGTCTGTGTGTACGTGTGTGTTTCTGGTGTAATTTCGGAAAGAACTGCACCAGTTGTTGATATTTTTATTTATTTTTTATGACTCCTGCTCGTGTAGATGGTGGGAGAGAGAGAGCAAAACAGAGAGAGAGAGAGAGAGAGAGAGAGAGAGAGAGAGAGAGAGAGAGAGAGAGAGAGAGAGAGAGAGAGAGAGAGATGTTAGATGTGGGTTTGTGTTTTTATCTCAAGTTTGGTTATGTATGTACTAGAAAAAGTCCGGTAGTCAACAAAATTAACTGCCGTTCTAGATATTATGATTAAGAATATCAGCGCAAATGTGTCTGCTAATTCAAATTGAATTACGCAGGGCAGGCGGCGAGAACGCCCCTTTGCTGATTGCCAACGGAGTTTCCCCCTTCTGCTTGCTAAATTGCTCAGAGTGCAGGGGTGGAAACCACTGGCGGTACATTTGTAAAGAGCCACCGCTTGCTCAATAAATAAAGGCTATTTAAATACTGAAATGTTAATTTAGATGTCAAAGTTTTCTTTGTACACAACATTTGTGTAAATCTTTCCATTTTTATTAAGCTCTCCTTGCAGAGGACCGTCAGTAATTTTTAACTTTACTCACTTCGTTGTGATATGGTCTAGGATACCAAGCTACAAACGTAATAGGTATATATATATATAAATCTGTATTCTGTATTGTACTTTATGTCTTTGTCCAGATGTAAAATATTTCCGTCTTTCATGGTAATAGCATAAGTCTAAAGATATTTTTAAAACTGATTATAGCACCAGTGTTTATCTAACAGCGATGAATATCGATCAACTCTAGCACAGAGCATTACTCTTTCGCAGTTACTTTACGGAAAAACGTTTATAATAGTTATTGGCGACAAACTGACCCACGGAAGATGCAGCAATGTGCATAGCCGCTTACGGAACTCGACCTAAATTGACACTCACTGAAGTTGCCTATGAATAAGGCTTTTTCTTTTACTCCTCATGAAATAATGTGTGTGAGTTTTATCTTTACCTACTGTCTCACTTTTAGGTTAAGCTTAGCAGTGAGTTTTCATTGATGGTTACTTATTGTTTGTTCTCGGCTATGGCTTTCTGGTTATGGTAGTTTTCTTGTGTTTGTATGGGATGTTTGCTGTGGTTGTTGGTCCTTATAACTTTCAAGTCTTGGTCTGTATTAGTTAGGTAATGTTTATATGGTTTTGAGTGTTCGGCAAATGTGGAATGGTCTGATGTGTTCTTTGAATCGTGTATTAAAATCTCCTTACATCACAGTTTTGGCATTGAAAGAACTGTTTATAACCTAAAATACTAAAAACGTAAATGAAATATTGTAACGCATAATCGTGTATATCTTACAGATCATTGAAGATGCCTTACAAATAAAGCGAAATTAATTTGCCAAAATAAACTTGTATTTATTCAGTTGCATAGATGGATTACTGAAATATCTATATTATAATATATGAAAGCAACTGTGGGAAGACAAGACAGAAAAAGAACGAACCGTGTTCCCTAGTATTATGAAACAAAAGCCACGCGTAATCACGTTTTTCTGCTTTGGACTGTGATATATCTGGTAGAGTTGTCTTCTACCTCGGCTCGTGGCTCTGGTGTCGGGGTCAGATATGAAGCATCATCCTAATTTCGAGACGGGACCGCCATGCATCCGCCGATCCTATAGCTGCAGGGCAGCTGTTGGGGTGCACCAACGCGCTTGGCTTCTCTCGGGACCCGCCAAGAGCTGATAGTGTTACCGCCGAATGACGTCACAGGCGGGGCCCGGAGCGCGGACCCGGTCCGTGGGGACAGTGAATAACACGGGCGAGGCGAACCGGACGAACGTGTTTCCCGAATGTCTCTCCAGTCCACGTCTGAGCAGCTGCTTCGACGTGGCATCGATGCAGGGTGGAAGATCTGAAACGCGCACCACAAGTATTGAGGAAATGGAAAATGATACTGACGTGTGGTTATCAGGGTTTCGTACTGGTAGCCAATAAACAGATTTTAATGAAACGTAGAAGGTGTACTACTTATCCAAACATACACTTTTGACCCACTTTAGGTTACGGTAGTAACACTAAGAGTGGGCCTTTGCGATCGTCTTTTGACAGCTCGAAATTTAAGTAAAAATAACGGCTTAACCACTCACCTGAAACGAAACATGAATAACCGAATTTGTAGAGGAGAAAATTCTCTACAACTTTATCTCGTATCGTTTCAGAGATATTTGCAAAACTAACGGCGATTTTGGGATGTATGTCTGTCTGTCCGTAATGTGTTCCCAGTTTTTAAAACGAATCGTTAATCTATCTACACCAAGTTTTACAGACATAATTTTAGGTCGACAGAGACCAGAAGCTCCCTTTTCCAAATTTTTCGGACAAAAAATACGGTAGTAATACAAAAAGAAAAAGAAAAAAAAAAAGCCGTTTGTGATATAATTGTAATTGCAAACGAACCGTTCATCTGACACGAAAATTGAATAACATAATTGGTAGAGGAGAAAATTCTCTACAACTTCGCTCTATTATGTTTTTTTCATATCTTGCATCGTTGCAGAAATGTTTGCAAAAATAATGGCGATTTGACGATGTCTGTCTGGCTGTAACGTGTTCCCACTTTTTAGGTCGAACCGTTCGACCGATCGGCACCAAATTTTACAGACATAATTGTTAGCTACCAGAGACCAGAACATCGCTTTTTCAAATATTTCGGAGAATAAATACGTTTGTAATACCAAAAAAGCCGATTGTAATGTACTTTTAATTGCATATAAACCCTTCATCTGACGCTAAAATTGATTAACCAAATTTGTATAGGAGAAGATTCTCTACAGTTTTGTTCCCTTATGTTTTTTTTCATATCTCGTATCATTTGAGAAATATTTGCAAAAATAACAGAGTTTTGACACCCTCCACTGAATTAACGAAAACAGGCCGTTCGCAGATGTCACGTGACATTCCTCGTCCAAGACTCTCTCTGGAATAAGCCATCTTGCGTTGCGTATTTGATGATTTTCTTATTTTAACTTACACGTTGTCATTTCAAAGCAATGGCGCACTGAAGGATTAACACAAACACGTCGTTCTTCGTACGATGAATGATAGTCTAGTGTCTACAAATGCCATATTAGCATCAGTTAACAACGGCTATCAATATTATGAGATTAAAGAACGCAACTTCTAAGTGTGGGCAATGAGTCGTACTGTGACGCTGAAGGTCGGTGGTTCAAAACTCGCCACTACCTAAAACTTTTTTTCCTAAAATTGTTGCAGACCCTCTTGTTAATTAATTATTTATTTTTTACATTATTATTTTGGTCCAAAATTTTTGCAAAAACTTATAAAACTAAAAATCTAAAGTGGGCCGTAAAACACGTCAGTGCGATTTTTTTAATGGAACCATGCTTATTTTTTATGCAAACATACAGTTTTTTTAAATGGAACAATGGTTGTTTCAATCACGCACTGCAATCTTTGACACCAGATGTGTACAAAGATTTTTTAATTAAATTTTTATTAAGTTTACTTTTGCAGCTACAAAAGTTCAAAGTTTCGGGAGCGGAGGCTGCGATAGCGTAGCTAACTGGCCGAGTGGCTAGCCCTTGGGGCACGGCCCACTGTCTCATGACCACCAGCCAGTCAGATAGATACGCTGTCCTAGCCTCCGCACCCAAAACTTTGAATGATTGTAGCTGCCAAACTAAGCGTGATAAAAATGTCATTAAAATTCTTTCTACACAGCTGGTGTCAAAACTTCCGGTGCATGATAGAAACAACCATTGTTCCATTTGAAAAATTGTATGTTTGTATGAAAAAAACACTTTCTAAGTATTTGTACAATCTGTTTATTGGCTAAGAATACGAGTCCCTAACTACCAATCCATTCTGTGCAAACCGCACATCAATCGCAGTTTCCGTTTCCGCAATATTTGCGTTGCAAGTGTTAGGTGATTGCCAGCCGCGGTGGCCGAGGGGACTGAGGCGCTCCAGTCACGGTCTGCACGGCTACTACGGTCGGGGGTTCGAATCCCCCCTCGGGCATGGATATTTGTGTCGTCCTTAGTATTAGGTAGTTGATAAGTAGTTTGTAAGTTTGGGGACTGATGACCCCGTAGTTAAGTCCCATAAGCTATACAAACATTTGTTAGGTGATTTTCCCTGTATATATTCACTCATGAAATTTGTTATTAACAATCCGACCCAATTCAAAAGTAATAGCAGTGTGCATAGGTACAACACAAGGAGAACATCTACATCTACATCTACATCTACATCGATACTCTGCAAATCACATTTAAGTGCCTGGCAGAGGGTTCATTAACCACCTTCATAACTTTTCTCTACCGTTCCATTCTCTAATAGCGCGCGGGAAGAAAGAACACCTAAATCGTTCCGTTTTCGATCTGATTTCTCTTATTTTATTGGGATGGTCATGTCTCCCTAAGTAGGTGGGTGATAGCAAAATATTTTCACATTCAGAACTAAAAGTCGGTGATTGAAACTTCGCAAACAGATCACGCCGCAATGAATAACGTCTTTCTTTTAATGATTTCCACCCCAATTCGGTTAACATTTCCGTGACGCTTTCCCCCCCGTAACGTGATAAAACAAAACGAGCTGCCCTTCTCTGAACCTTCTCAATATCTTCCGTCAGTCCCACCTGGTGAGGGTCCCACAAGTGGCAACAGTACTCCAAGAGAGGACGCACAAGTGTGATGTAGGCAGTCTCTTTGGTGGAGCTGGTGCATCGTCTAAGCGTTCTGCCAATGAAACGTAACCTTTGGTTCGCCTTTCCCACAATATTTTCTATGTGTTCTCTCCAGTCAAAGTTGTTCGTAATTGTAACTCCTAGGTATTTGGTAGAATTTACGACCTTAAGGTTTGACTGATTTATCGCGTAATTGAAGTTCAGCGGATTTCTTTTAGTGGTCATGTGTATTACTTCACACTTTTCTTTATTTAGTATCAATTGCCAATTTTCGCACCAAGTAGAAATTTTGTCTAAATCGCTTTGCAGTTGCTTTTGATCCTCTGTTGACTTCACTAACCGATAAACGACAGCATCATCCGCGAACAGTCTAAGGGAGCTATTCAGATTATCTCCTAAATCGTTTATAAACACGAGGAAGAGTAGGGGACCAATAACGCTTCCCTGTGGAACGCCAGATATCACTTCTGTTTTACTCGATGACTTACCGTCAATTACAACGAACTGTGTCCTTTCTGATAGGAAATCATGAATCCAATCACACAATTGGGGAGATATTCCATAAGCACGCAATTTCATTAGAAGCCGCTTGTGGGGTACAGTATCAAAAGCCTTCCGGAAATCCAGAAATATGGAATCGATTTGAGATCCCTTGTCGATGGCACTTAACACTTCATGTGAATAAAGGGCAAGCTGTGTTTCGCAAGAGCGATACTTTCTGAATCCGTGCTGACTATTGGTTAATAGGTCGTTCTCTTCGAGGTAGTACATAATATTCGAACAAAGTATATGTTCCAAAATCCTACTGCAAATCGACGTCAATGAGATAGGCCTGTAATTTTGGGGATCACTCCTATTGCCTTTTTTGAATATTGGAGTAACTTGGGCAACTTTCCAGTCTTTGGGTACGGATCTTTCGCTGAGTGATCGGTTGTAAATTATAGCTAAGTACGGAGCTATTTCATCAGCATACTCTGAGAGGAATCTAGTTGGTATACAATCTGGCCCGGAAGATTTATTTTTGTTTAGTGACTTAAGTTGTTTTACTACTCCAGGAACATCTACTTCTATGTTTCGCATGCTGGCAGCTGTTCTTGGATTGAATACTGGAGTGTTCACTTCGTCTTCTTTGGTGAAAGAATTTCGGAAAGTTGTGTTTAGTAATTCTGCCTTAGCAGTACTGTCGTCGGTAGTATTACCATTGCTATCGCGTAGTGAAGGTATTGTTTGTGTTTTGCCGCTAGTGTACTTCACATATGACCAGAATTTCTTTGGATTTTCTGCAAGATTACGAGACAGGATTTCGTTGTGGAAACAACTATAAGATTCTCGCATAGAAGTCCGCGCTAGGTTGCGAGTTTCAGTAAAAGATTGCCAGTCTTGCGGATTCTGTGTCTTTTTAAATTTTGCATGCGTTTTTCTTTGTTTCTGCAACAGTGATCTGACCTGTTTTGTGTACCACGGGGGGTCAGCCCCCTCTTTTATTAATTTATTTGGTATAAATCTCTTGATTGCTACTGATATTATGTCTTTGAAAGTAAGCCACAACTGATCTACACTCGCATTTTTAGTTTTGAAGGACTGGAGACTATCACTCAGGAAAGCGTGAAGCGAATTTTTATCTGCTTTATTGAATAGATATATTTTTCGTTTATTTTTGGTGCATTTGGGAATTTCGATATTCAGTCTCGCTACTACAACTCGATGTTCGCTAATCCCTGTATCTGTTTTGATGCTCTTTACTATCTCGGGATTATTTGTTGCTAGGAGATCAAGAGTATTTTCGCAACCACGTACTATTCTAGTGGGTTCATGAACTAACTGTTCGAAGTAGTTTTCAGAAAAAGCATTCAGAACTAGTTCGGACGATGTTTTATATTTGCCCCCGGTTTTGCGGTTTTGAATACGTAATTATGCCAACATATCGAGGGTAAATTAAAGTCGCCACCGATTATAACAGTATGCTTCGGATACCTATTTGAAATATGATTCAAGCTTTCTTTGAACATTTCTGCAACCGCATCGTCTGAGTCAGGGGGCCGATAAAAAGATCCAATTATTAATTTATTTCGGTGGTCAGGTATAACCTCTACCCAGACCAATTCACAGGAAGTATCTGCCTCAATTTCGTTGCAGGATAAACCGTTTGTAACAGCAATAAACACGCCACCCCCTGTTTTATTTATTCTATCCTTTCTGAAGACCATTTGGCCCTTTGAAAAAATTTCGGCCGAATTTATCTCAGGCGTCAGCCAGCTTTCAGAACCTATAACGATTTGTGCCTCAGTACTTTCTATCAGCGCTTGGAGCTCTGGAATTTTCCCAACACAGCTACGACAATTTACAACTGTTACACCAATGGTTTTTATGTCTACTTTCTTCCCGTGTCTGACCTGCCCCCTTTGAGACTTGAGAAAGGGTGATATTCAGTATTTGGCACAGAAAGGGGTGAATTATGCTGCCACAAAAGTCTTCGGTCACTATCCAACTACCATCGAAAGTCTGACAGGCAGCCAACTAGTATTTAAAAAGTAATTAAACCAATTTCTGAAAGGTAACTCCTTCTACACTTCAGATGCATTTTGGCCCACTTTAGGTTACGGTAGTAACACTAAAAGTGGGCCCTCGCGATTGTCTTTTGACAGCTCGAATTTTAAATGAAAATAACGGCTTAACCATGCATCTGACACGAAAATTGAATAAACCGAATTGGTAGAGGAGAAAATTCTCTACAACTTTGTTCTGTTATGTTTTTTTCATATGTCGTATCGTTTCAGAGATATTTGCAAAAATAACGGCGATTTTGGGATTCTGTCTGTCTGTCAGTCTGTCTGTCTGTCCGTAACGTGTTCCCTGTTTTTAAGACGAACCGTTCAACCGATCAGCACCAAATTTTGCACACAATTGTAGGCCGTCAGAGACCAGAACCTCCTTTTTTTCGGACAAAAAATGTAGTAATACCAAAAACAGCCGTTTGTAATATAATTGTAATTGAAAACGAACCGTTCATCTGACACGAAAATTGAATAACCTATTTGGTAGATGGGAAAATTCTCTGCAACTTCGCTCTATTATGTTTTTTTCATATCTTGCATCGTTGCAGAGATATTTGCAAAACTAACGGCGATTTGACGATGTCTGTCTGGCTGTAACCTGTTTCCACGTTTTAGGTCGAACCATTCAACCGATCGGCACCAAATTTTACAGACATAATTGTTAGCTACCAGAGACCAGAACATCGCTTTTTCAAATATTTCGGACAAGAAATGCGTTAGTAATACAAAAAAAGCCGTTTGTAATGTACTTTTAATTGCATATAAACAGTTCATCTGACGCTAAAATTGAATAACCGACTTTGTAGATGAGAAGATTCTCTACAGTTTTGTTCCCTTATGTTTTTTCATATCTCGTATCGTTTGAGGGATATTTGCAAAATTAATAGAGTTTTGACACCCTCCACGGAATTAACGAGAACCAGCCGTTCGCAGATGTCACGTGATTTTCCTCGCCCAGAACTCTCTCTGGCATAAAGCCATCTTGCGTATTTGATGATTTTCTTATTTTAACTTACACGTTGTCATTTCAAAGCAAAGGCGCACTGAGGAATTAACAGAAACACGTCGTTCTTCGTACGATAAATGATAATCTAGTGTCTACAAATGCCATATTAGCATCAGTTAACAACGGCCATCAATAGTATGAGATTAAAGAACGCAAGTTCTAAGTGTTGGCTGTAGCGTAGTGGGCAATGCGTTGTACTGTGACGCTGCAGGTCAGTGGTTCGAAACTCGCCACTACCTAATATTTTTTTTCCTAATAGGTTTCAGACACTCTTGTTAATGAATTTTTATTTTTTACATTATTATTTTGGTCCAAATTGTTTGCAAAAACTTATAAAACTACAAATCTAAAGTGGGCCGTAAAACACGTCAGTGCGATTTTTTAATGGAACCATGCTAATTTTTTTATGCAACATACAGCTTTTTAAATCGAACAATGGTTGTTTCCATCACGCACTGGAATCTTCGACACCAGATGTGTACAAAGATTTTTTAATGAAATTTATATTAAGTTTAGTTTGGCAGCTACAACCGTTCGAAGTTTTGGGAGCAGAGGCTGCGATAGCGTAGCTAACTGTCCGAGTGGCTAGCCCTTGGGGCACGGCCCACTGTCTCATGACCACCAGCCTGTCAGCTACGCTGTCGTAGCCTCCGTACCCAAAACTTTGAATGATTGTAGCTGCCAAACTAAACGTAATAAAAATGTCATTAAAATTCTTTGTACACAGCTGTTGTAAAAAAAAATCCGGTGCATGATAGAAACAACCATTTTTTCCATCTGAAAAATACACTTTCTAGGTATTTGTATAATCTGTTTATTGGCTAAGAATACGAGTCCCTAACTATCAATGCATTCTGCGAAAACCGCAGATCAATCGCACTTTCCGTTTCCGCAATATTTGCGGTGCAAGTGTTAGGTGATTCACCCTATATATAGTCACTCATGAAATTTGTTATTAACAATCCGACCCAATTCAAAAGTAATAGCAGTGTGCACAGCTACAACACTAGGAGAAAGGGTGATATTCAGTATTGGAGGTTAAATGTAACTTTGGCACAGGAAGGGGTGAATTATGCTGCCACAAAAGTCTTCGGTCACTATCCAAGTACCATCGTAAGTCTGACAAACTAGTATTTAAAAAGAAATTATAGCAATTTCTGAAAGGTAATTCCTTCTACACTTCAGATGCATTTTTAAATAAAACTTTTTTTTAAATAAAAAGAAAAAAGTAAAAGAAAAAAAAATTAAAAGAAAGACAATAAAAAATGCAAAAAAAAAAAAAAAAAAAAAAATTCTTCTCATCTTGATTTGTTGCAGTGTTACGTGTGCCCATCTCCTTGTTGGGTTTCAGCCAATTTTTCAAGTTTCCTGAAAGGAAAACTGCAGTTCTTTCCTTTTCTTCTCTTAGTGTTTTAAATGCACTTCGAGAGAGTTTTTGGGTCGCATCTCTTTATTGTATGAAAGGAAATGGTTAACCTGGAATGAAATATAAATGAAAATAAAATGAACATTAACACATAATAATAACAGGTTACATATGAATATTTTATAATGGGTCACACACAAAAGACCACTCTGATCTCAACTACCACCAATTGGCTCTTGTACTCTCCCCGGGTAAGGCCAGATCTAGACGAGATGATCAGACTTGTCATGTCGAAACCTGCCATGATTTCTGCCACTTGTAGTTGACGTCACTTAAACCCATATGCCAAATTTCAACCGCTGAGGCACAGTAGAAGTTACCCGAAAGAAATCGCGAATGCATTTATTTAGTGTGTTGGCGCTTACAAGGAAAGGGCGGTCAACACGTTACGATTTGTCTGTACAGATACCTGCGCAAATGTTTGTGCATGCTTATGACTTTATGGGTAGGTTGTTAAGGTTATATTTTATTCCCTCGCAATAATTTGACAAGGAATGGTATTAAATCACTTTTTCAAGAAAAAATGAAAGAAAAATATATTTCTTCAATAATGACGGTTTTGCTAGGGTGGTTAATGAGTTTTATAGGTTGGGTCGATGCTAATCATCCAGGTGAGGAGAATATTTTGTTATTTTTCTGCTCGCAATGTGAATATATATAAAACTGAATGTATGAAGAGGAAACATTCTTGAAGATTATGAGGTACCCTAAATGGTCGCTACACTTAGAAGAATAGTGGAGATTTTTTTTTTTTTTTTTTTTTTTTTTTTTGTATATTTCAAAATACGCATCCATCGACTCTTTGATTTGCTCAAACTTGTTTACTTACCATGAATATACAGCATACGTTTATTTGCGCAATTAAATGCTCAACTGAATCTGACCACAATCGCACTTTATGCAATTGTAGGAAGATATAGATGTCAAAACGGGTACGCAAGGTGTTTTGATAATAATAATATATATATAAAGGAAAACACGTTATTGGAGTAAGGAGGTTACACACTAAAATAGTGAGTGAGGTAAATATAGCAAAGGTTGGGGAAATGCCAGCCGACTATATTATAACCCCATACTGCTTCAACAAGCCTTTCAATATAACAATTGGAAGTAGGGAGCAATGGGAGAAAATAGTTCGACACCGTACGGGGGATATTGCCTGGTTCACTGACGGGTCTAAATCAGACCAAGGCGTTGGGGCCGGGGTATACGGGGTGCAGCCAAGACTGGAGGGCGTCATCTCTCTAGGGAAACTGGCCTCAATATTCCAGGCCGAAATCACTGCCATCAGGGCGTGTGTGGAGGAGAATTTGCGTAGGTGCTACAAAGACCGTAGCATCTATAACTATTCAGACAGCCAGGCAGCCCTGAGATCACTGGCAGCTCCTGCAACAAGGTCTAAAATTGTTGCAGAATGTCACAGGGTTCTGGTGGAGCTAGGGTCAAGCAACAGGGTAAACCTATTGTGGGTTCCTGGCCACTCGGGGATCAGTGGCAACGAACATGCCGACAGATTAGCCAGGATGGGAGCAGAGACTCCACGTATTGGACTGGAACCTGTCCTGACAATCACCAAGGCAATGATCAAATTGGAGCTACGTAAATGGCTCAGAAGACAGCACGTAGAATATTGGACCAAAGTCTATCGACAAAAAGAAGCTCTGCAATCCTGGGCCTGAACAGGAGAGAGATTAGACTCATGGTTGGATTGCTGACAGGCCATGGGAATTTCAAAAACCACCTACATACAATGGGAATAACAGAAGACGACCCTAAATGTAGGATCTGTGATGACGGTGATGAAACTGCATCACATCTAATCTTCGAATGTATTGCATTGGAGAGTAAGAGGCACAGAACATTTGGGACAACCAGACCCGAAGAAATTGTGTCTAATAAAGAACTGGTAAAGGGACTCCTTGCACTGTTCAAGGACATTGATTGGCTTTACTAGATATACAGGGAGCAATACCGCACAATAAACTTAGTTTCGGTGCGGGCGTTGGCGGGATGGACCGAGACTGTTTTGGCTTCCCTGAGAAAATCAAATCAAATCAAGGAGGTTACGCTTGAGTAATGTATATTAGGTAAGCACTGCCAAGATATCAAGAATCAATTAGTAGTAGTAGTATTTTTCTAAAGTTTATCTAAAAAGACAACACCAGCCGCGGCGCAGCGTTATATTTCAAGAGGGTGGCGCGGCCCTCCGTGTTGTCGGCGGCGGCGGCCTTCTGACTTTGCGCCCGCCTTACTCTTGCGCCCCTGGTGGGGGCCACTCCTGCCAACCCCTAGGTACACCCCTGACCGTCCTAGGGGCATCGTTACTTCGTATTTCGAATGCGCCATACTAGTCGTGCGTGGACTCCTCTACACAGCCGACCATCGCTAGCTGAATGGATTGGGCTTGTATTATTCTTCTGGACTGCTGACGCCGCTTGGATTCCGGACGTAGACTTGCTGCTAGGAATTTTAAAGTTCCAGTATTGTGAGTATGGAGTCCCCGTCGTTGACAGTCAGAGACCAATTAGTCTTTGTTCTTGTAAGAGACTTTTGTGAAGTATTTCGGAACAGTACACTCTGATTGGCCAAACGGTTCAAGTGATTATCAGCGTTATGTGACAAATAAATAGTGTTGTGATCTTCCAGTGTGTTTCCTCGGTCAAGACACGAACATGATGGCTGTCCAATCCATAGTGCACTCATTATACAGCACGCTTTCACGATTTGTTTCCAAATCCTTGGATTGGACACAGAGGAGCTGTACACCTTGGCCCGTACGTTCCCTTTATTATACTCATGCAGACTTTTGTCCGCGGGGAAAGCTGAAAGACGTTGTCTACAAAGACATAGGAACTACAAGTCTACAACCGATCGTTATGTAACGATGTATTACTGCAGCCTACTCAGACATCTTTTCCGAAAATACGAAGGAATTACTATTACTTCAGAGATAAACTGGAAAGAACAGGTAGATAATGTCGTGGGAAACGCAAACCAGAGACTGCGTTTTATTGGCAGAACCCTTAAAAGATGCAACTGAACTACTAAAGAAGCTGTATACACTATTCTTGTCCGTCCTTTTTTGGAGTATTGCTGCCCAATGTAGGATCCTTATCAAGTGGGTTTGACGAAGGACGTCGAAAGAATCCAAAGAAGGGCAGCTCGTTTTGTATTGTCA
Organism: Locusta migratoria; assembly: GCA_026315105.1. Taxonomy (NCBI): domain Eukaryota; kingdom Metazoa; phylum Arthropoda; class Insecta; order Orthoptera; family Acrididae; genus Locusta; species Locusta migratoria. The sequence continues at coordinate 219,884,376 of CM048751.1, read as the reverse complement.
CGATACAGGGGAGACAGCACTACTGAAATGATACTGGATCTGGCATGGGAATCTTTACACCAACGGCGTTTATCGCTGCGGCGTGGTCTAGTTACGAAACTCCAATCGCCCACATTTTCCTCCCATTGCGAAAATAGATGATGTTCAGATGTTTGTAAAGCCTATGGGACTCAACTACGGGGTCATCAGTCCCTAAACTTATAAACTACTTATGAACTACTTACGAACTAGGACGGCACAAATATCCATGCTCGAGGGGGGATTCGAACCCCCGACCGTAGTGGCCGTGCAGACCGTGACTGAAGCGCCTCAGTCCCCTCGGCCACCGCGGCCGGCTTGCGAAAATATATTGTTGACTCACACATACATAGGTAGGAAAGATAATCAGAATAAAATACGAGAAATTAGAGCTCGAACGGAGAGATTCAGGTGTTCTTTCTTCCCGCGCGCTATTCGCGAATGGAATGGGAGATAAATAGTTTAAAGGTGGTTCGATGAATCCTCTGCCAGACACTTAAATGTGATTTGCAGATGTAGATGTAGAAATGTTGACAACTGTGCAGCAGTCTTTTCATACCGGACTGGTAGTGTGTACTGTAACTGGCGGTGGTCATTCTGAACACAATCTGTGATGGACAGTTGACTCTTTACTGATCAGGACCCACTTCACTAGTTTATGCGCTAGTGTTGTTCTTTAGTGTGTGATACCGCAGGTATTGTGCAAGTGATGCTGAGGAATCTTTTCGCAAGACGACATCTAATAAACACCTTGCTCTAGAGTCGTGCAACATATTATACAGGCATTCTAGATTACTCGTTTGTTAATGTCAATGTTAAAAAATGTTTGTACAACAAATACACTTTCTATGTATTATTAAAATCTGTTTGCCGGCCGCGGTGGCCGAGGGGACTGAGGCGCTCCAGCCACGGTCTGCACGGCCACTACGGTCGGGGGTTCGAATCCCCCCTGGGGCATGGATATTTGTGCCGTCCTTAGTATTAGCTAGTTCGTAAGTACTTTGTAAGTTTAGGGACTGATGACCCCATAGTTAAGTCCCATAAGCTATACAAACATTTGAAACATTTGAATTTTAAAATCTGTTTATTGGCGAACAATACGAGCTCCTGATTACCATTCTATCCTGTGAGAACGCGCATCAGTCGCATTTTTCATTTCAGGTTTCAGGTGATCCGCCCTGTATAACAACACTGCCTGTACTGCGACGTGAAGATGAATTCATACCCTTTTCCCCGTCCCTCAAACTCATACGCTCTATTTCAGTAGGGCCAAGTGGAGGAGGAAATCTCCGTGAGTGTGGAACGAATCAGCACATGGAATTCACAGTAAAAAAAATCTGGCAACAGAAAAAGCAAAATTCACAAAAAACAATCTGCACGACAAGTTTGCTGTGAATGCACACACTGACTTCAACAATAATTCACTGGAAGTTGCTTCATGTTTTTCGTTGAACGCCCCAACAGAATAGATGGACTGAAACATGAGTTAATGCTTCAATTTTGATTTACAAGCACGTGATTAATTTCTAAGATTTTCTTATCTCTTGTTGTTGGTTACTGAAAACGGATACCGCAAGAATCACGTAAGCAGTGACTGATGTCTGTTTAGACGCTTGCTCCCGTGGATATACACCACTCTGCTGCTCTTGAGAGATAAAAAACGAAGATGGAATAAATTTCTTTTGAAGCTTCCTGACCAATTATAACTGTGTGTTAGAACCGGGACTCGATCCTGCCTTTCGCGGGCAAGCGCTCTGCAGACTGAGCTATCCCTGCACGCTTCACGTTCCGTTATCACAGCTTTACTTCTCCCTGTGCCTCGCCTCCTACTTTCCCAGCTTCACAGAAGTTCTCCCGCAAACGTTGCAGGACTATAGTCTGGCCGAAACACGATGATCCATGGCGCCGGCCGCGGTGGCCGAGGAGACTGAGGCGCTCCAGTCACGGTCTGCACGGCCACTACGGTCGGGGGTTCGAATCCCCACTCGGGCATGGATATTTGTGTCGTCCTTAGTCTTAGCTAGTTCATAAGTAGTTTGTAAGCTTAGTTAAGTCCCATAAGTTCTACAAACATTTGAACTTTTTTTTTTTTTTTTTTTTTTTTTTTTTTTTTTTTTTTTTTTTTTGATCCATGGCTCCGTCTACTGTGCTGGGAGACCGCCCCGCCCGCGGTAACGGAATGCAACCAACCATGTTGCCATGTAGTTAGTTTGCTGCCTGACATTGCAGTTAACGGTCGCTGTTGTGTGACTAAAGCGAACAGCGCAGCTGGACGCGCGCATGCGCAGAGCAATGTTCGCGTTTGAGTTACTCCAATGGTCTGCTACCGCAGCCTGCGCTCGAAGCCGATTGGCGCAAGCAGCAGGGATCATCGTATTTCGTGTATGTATATTGTAAAGCTTATGGGAATTAATTGTGGGGTCATCAGTCCCTAAACTTACAAACTACTTATGAACTAACTTATACTAAAGGCAACACAAACATCCATGCCCGATGGAGGATCCGAACCTCCGACGCGGGAGGACGCGTGATTCGCAACGTAGCACTCCAGACAGCGCGGCAACTTCCGCGCGGCTATTTATTTTACTCCTGGAAGAAAGGATAAAATGGACACATGGGTTATACACAGCCAAGGGGATGTTTTCAGAATGAAACTTCCATTCTACAGCTGTGTGTGCTCTGATATGAAACTTCCTGGCGGATTAAAACTGTGTGGCGAAACCAAGATTCGCACCTGGGATCTTTATCTTTCGCTAGCAAACGCTCTTCCAGCTGAGCTAACCCGGCACGCTGCACGCTCCGTCTTCGCAGCTGTACATTGGCCAGTACCTCGCTTCCTAATTTCCCAACTTCACAGAAGTTCTCTTGCGAACTTTGCGGGAGTGCCACTCCTGGAAAAACGATGCCCGCGAAAGGCAAAGGTCCCAGGTTGGAGTCCCGTTTCCGGCACACAGTTTTCAAATGTTCAAATGTTTGTAAATCTATCGGACCAAACTGCGTGGTCATCAGTCCGTAGCTTACAAACTACTTAAACCTAGGTAAACTAAACTAAGTACACACACACACACACCCATGCCCCAGGGAGGAATCGAACCTCCACGGCGAGCAACCGCGCGCTCCGCAGCGTGACGCTTTAGACCGCTCGGTTACTCCACCGCGGCCACACAGTTTTAATCTGCCAAGAAGTTTCATATCAGCGCTCATTCCACTGCGGAGTGAAAATATCATGCTGGTAAGATACTTTTGTGTCCACATGCAGCATGGGAACACTTCCGAAGATAGTGTCGTGGGTGTGGAGGGCTGTAAGGAGTATGGGAGCCGAAAACCACTGCTGCCATGGCATACGGGTTCATCTAAAAGGAAACATATACATGCTAGGTAATCACCGTACACCTAAAATGAAAATGCATTAGGTAAGTCAGGAGTAAGGGGTTTAAGAGAACACCTTGTTTATTGAATCTAATATTATTAAAACCTTCGACTGTCAATAAGTACTCCTGAACAAGATAAAAATATGTGCTGAAATATTAGATAACACTACGAAGTATAGGGAAGGGAACATCCGAAAAGGAGGAATAAAATGCTATCTGTTTCGATCATCACATATACATGCTAGGCAATCACCGTACACCTAAAATGAAAATGCATTATGTAAGTCAGGAGTAAGGGGTTTAAGAGAACACCTTGTTTATTGAATCTGATATTATTAAAACCTACGACTGTCAAAAAGTGCCTCCTGAACAAATTAAAAATGTGTGCTGAAATATTAGGTAACACTACGAAGTATAGAGAAGGGAACATCCGAAAAGGAGGAATAAAATGCTATCTGTTTCGATCATCACATATACATGCTAGGCAATCACCGTACACATAAAATGAAAATGCATTATGTAAGTCAGGAGTAAGGGGTTTAAGAGAACACCTTGTTTATTGAATCTGATATTATTAAAACCTACGACTGCCAAAAAGTACCTCCTGAACAAGATAAAAATGTGTGCTGAAATATTAGGTAACACTACGAAGTGTAGAGAAGGGAACATCCGAAAAGGAGGAATAAAATGCTATCTGTTTCGATTATCACATCTAAGTCACTTTGAGATGATGGCCCTGCATTCACACGATTACACATACTCTCAATTAAGACACCATGAGCTGTGACTGCTGTAACTGTTGCGTGCTCGTGTCCAGAATTTAATCGTAATTTTCCACAATAATAGTTAAGCCATTAGAATAACGATTTACACGTAAATAATAGAAACGGTTATTAAAGATAATCAGAGGTGGAAAGAAAACATTTAGATTCCTGTTTCTGCTCAGTTGATTGTTGTTGTAGTTGCTTTTGGCTGTTTATCCTCTAAACACCACACGTATGGTGAATGATGGAACACTCTTAATCGAAGTGTATCGTTGTTGGGATCTTAATTTTGAAGACTGGCTTGATACAACCCTGCACGCTACTGTAATCTGGGCATACTTCATCTCCGAATAACGACGGCAACCCACAATCCCTTGAACCTGCTTATTGTACTCGTCTTATGGTATCTCTTCACGGTTTTTACTCTCACTCTTCCATCCAACACAAAATGGACTATTCCTTGGTGTCTCAGACCCTTCTTATCAATCTTTGGTCAAGTTATACCACAAATTTATTTCCTCTCCAATTCTGTTCAGCACCTCATCATTAGTTACCCGATCCACCCATTCAGTGCTTAGCATTTCACTACATTTGAAAAGCTTCAGTTCCCTTCTTGTCTGAACTGATTTTCGTCCACGTTTCACTCCCTTACAAGACTATACTCTTCACTCCCTTACAAGACTATACTCCAGACAAAAGCATTCAAAAAGAACGTCGTAACACTTCAATTAATTTTCTATGACAAGAAATTTCTCTTCTTTGGAAATGTTTTTCTTCCTTATTTCATTCTGGATCATCTGTACTCCAGAAATTGTAGGCTAGTTTGCTGATAAGGTAATACAACGCATCTACTACCTTTATTGCCACGTTTTCTAATCCAATTCCCATACTGAGCTTGGAAAGCATTGTTTCCGTTTGGAAGGCAGCGAACTGATATAATTATACATTTTATTTGAATGGCTGATTGTTAATAGGTACCTAAGTTACTTTTTCATAGTTTCGAAAAAAAAACCTTTTTTCTCTTATGTGCTATAAAATAGTGCACTGATAAAATTATATATTATACTATAGATATAGATATAAAATTAGGTACATTGTTGACCCAATATACGTAATTGGACACCATAAAAGGAAATATTTTACTTTGCTGACTTAGGTCCCTTTTAACAATTTATAAAATTTAAAGCATTCTTTTACTAGAAATAATGCAGGTTTTAATTAAAAAAGAGTATTATCTGGTAGCTCATAATACAAAGACAATTCTTTAATAGTCAAAGAGTATTATTACATTACAGAGACATGTTTTTCTGAAATTTATTCATTATCAGCTACCGGCCACTCTGATAGTCGATCGTAAAAGCTTTTGTGTTATTCTACAACATACGGCATAATTTTTTTCAGGTCCTCAATTTTGCTTTTTTTTATTGGTATTTTTCCTTCTGGATAAGCTTCTTGAGAAGGTAAATATACTTCGTTAGTTTTCTTGAGGATAAAGGTATTCAGACTTTGAAAACCAGCTGATCTTTTGTACTCACTAGCTTTTATGACACCTTTGTGCTCACGTGAGTACTCGAAATAGTGATATGTGGAAATATGAAACTGCACATTTTCATTTCTTGGAAGGTGTCTGCTTTCAAGAGACTGTGTAGACGTCTTATAAGTAGGCCACCAAGTAGAACACGCAATGATCATGTGTGTTTTGATCGGCGTAATTTTGTAATAAATACCTCACGTTACTAGTACTACAATAACTTTTTCTCCACAATTCAACAATGAACAGAATATACGCAGAACAACAAACAAATAAAAGAGGCAAATATATTCATGCGCAGGAAATAATTTGTAGTGTTACCAACAGTTGCGTGTTAAAAGGGATGAGAGTCAGTGACTTAGGTACCTTTTAACACTCACTCAGTAAAAGCGACTGCTTGTAGATAGTATAATGAATGCTTGTTTGAGGCACGTTTTGACACTCAAACTTATGTAAACACTCATAGATATCGAAAATGCAATTATCTCAAAATGTGAAAAAATTGACTTAGGTACCTTTTAAAACTCACCCATTCATTTATAATCAAGTGACCGGTTTCGATCTTTTATGAAGGTTATCCTCAGACAGATTTATCTGTAAAATAAAAGACAATATGCTATGGAGGGAAACACGTACTAAATATTTTACTTAAATTAATAACAAAATTAAATAAAGCAGCATACCTCACGTTGATGCTGAGACGATGCGCGTGTGGCGGCTGCTAAACATCGAGAGATCGCTGTACGTTTTCAGGATGAGACCCTCCCATCGCCTGCTGCATCAGCACATCGAGAACCCTTGAGGCACTCATACAGTAGTTACGTACGTAAAAGTTAGGGTAAAAGTATAAATAACCCATTATGGATATAAAAAGGCATTTTGTAGACTATAAAACAGTAGTATCCATGTCAGGAGTAAAGATTAAACAGTAAAAAGAAATTTCCTGTCAAGGAATTACCTGAAATCAATTGGCAGTTGATAACGATAAAATTTAAATCGAAGACAGAGACTGAGTCACAGATAAAATGTAGCGACGCCAAAGGTTACCGTGGATACGGCGTCGTGGGGACAGTCGATAAGTCGCGTCAGTGGCGAAGCAGACGATGCGCCAGAGATGAACTCGCTGTGTCCGAGGGACGCACTGATCACTGGTGCTTGCACTATGGAGGTAAGAATAAAGGGAGAGGGTGCTACGTATCCCAGCCGTACTACGCTTTGATGCCATGGCCGCCATGACACTACGACCAAAACACTGACGGTGTGTTATAGCCGTGTCTCTATTTACAGTCGCTAATTGCATCATATACGCATGTAACATCCGCAAACTGGTTGTTTCAAGTTTTTGTTTAAAATAAAACCTCAAAAAACGAAAAAAAAGAAAAATCATGTTTGTTCGGTTTAAAAATCGTTGTTACTACAATATTAAGAATCACAAACGTGGGTTCTTTCTTTAGCTAATCTGACGATCGCCAGAAAAAAAATAATTCGATTGAGTGAACCAACGCCAGACTTACGAGCACAGTGACGATATCTTTTCTTTGTATAGTAAGTTTCATTAATATTGAAACTAGGTTTTGCTTTCGAATTCATTGACTTAATCAAAATCAAATTTATATTTTATTTATTATTTATTCGTAAATAATATGTTAAGTGGGGAAAATGACTTTTATCTCTAGGAAATCGCAAAGAGAAAAATAAGTTACATTATAAGTAAATATGTTGTACAGGTTCGTTCACAATAAAAGTGGTTAAATCACACGTTAGCGAGGCAATTTACACATGAAATGGTATTTCCTTCGATTTCGCGTCACAATCACGACGATTCGTACACATAAAATCACACAAGTCACCATAGCAGTGCAAAATCCTTCCAAAAACGAGCGACAAGCATACGCAAACAAGGTAAATACAGCAGTGATTTGCTCGGATCAATATGGCTACCCTTGGCTTCACAGCTATGGCGTCAGAGCGCCTCCGTTTATTCTTATCTCCATGGCTTACACTTACAAGGGTAAGATGCCTGAAACTCGCCGATGCCGTATGTAACGTTTAAAAATAATATTTAAAATACCTTATAGGTTAACAATAAAGACAATAAATTTGTCTAAGTGTTAAAATATATGTGCTGAGTAACATATTATGCTATTTTAAGTTGTCACAAACGACAAATCATAAAACAACAAATAACAAAGTGTAAAAGGAAATGTAGCAAAAGAGCAGATATGCACTACAACAAGTCGTCAAAAGATCGTAAAACTGTTTCTCCCTAAAGTCCAATTGCTCATTTAATAGTGACACTAGCTGTTTTGTATGATGATAAAATATTTCAAATTCTTCAAGGACATATAATAAGGGCCCATTAGATGCATTGTGTAAGACTTTTAGATTCTTTTGAATGGTACCTTCAGAATGTTTGTTTAGCAATAAGTGTTGACCAAACACAAATTTACTAGCTGATACACCAGTAGTGTGCTCTTCAAAACGAATTTGGAAATGCGACCTGTATGGCCGATGTATTGTTTTTTACAATCATTGGATTGAACCTTATATTCACCAGAGTTTAAAAAATTACCTTCATTATTACCAACAGTATGTTTATTGTGAAGGAGATTGTTTGTCGTGAATGACAAAGTTACTCAGTATTTTTTGAATAATCTATTAATTTTGTCAGATAAGTTACCCATGTAAGTCATTCTGATAAATTTCGTATCAACTTCAATTGTAGGTTAAGGAGACTTCTATTTTAGTTTATTAAATAAAACATCGACGTGTCTTGGATTGTAGTCGTTAGCTTTAGCTATTTGTTTCAATAGACCAGTTTCCTTTCGAATTTCATCATCAGCTAAAGGGAATTTTAATAATCTATGGATCATAGAACAAAATAATGATCTTTTTTCCATGTGTGACAAGAAGTGGCAGTGATTATGGCATCTGTTGCAGATGGTTTTCTATATATAGCGAAGTAATGTTTACCATTGTTATTAGAGATGGTGAGGTCAACAAAATTGATTCTGTTTTCTTTTTCTTGCTCAACAGTAAACAGTAGTTTTGGATGCATGTTGCCTAAAGTCAAAGCTAGGGTTTCAATTTCTTCTTTAGAACCTCTGTAAAACAATAGTGTATCGTCCACATATGTCTTGTAATAGATAATTTTGTTAGTAATTCGAAAAAAATCTGACTTCAATGTAGTTGACAAATATATCTGCTAAATTTCCTGCTAAGGAATTACCCATTGCCAATCCATCATTCTGATAATATATTTGGTTGTTAAAGGAAAAATAATTGATAGCAATAGAACAATCTAGCAGTTCCACGAGTTCTACTATTTCTGCTACACTCAGTGTCTTGCATTTCAGTAGATCTTTTTTGAATATATTATTACACAACTGAAGTGTATTTTTATCTCAAACTAGCGTAACGCCCGCTGCTTCGCATGCGTAGGCTGGTTTATCTCCATCAGTTGTTTCTCCCTCTTAATATAAAGATTCATGGATATAGCTTAAGTACTATCATAATGAAATGTTGTGATACTACTTGTAGCCACGACAGAATGGCCGTGCGTATTGAGGCTCCATGCTGCGGTGCGCGCTGCTGTTCGCCGTCGGGGGTTCGATTCGCCCCTCAGACATGGGTGTTTGTGTTGTCCTTAGCTTAAGTTAGTCTAAGTTAATTTAAGTTAGTTTAATTAGTTTCTAAGCCTTTGGGACTGATGACCCCGTAGTTAAGTCTATTAAGATTTACAAATATTTGAACATTTAATATTACTACTTTAACCCCCTATGGCATCCCTTAATAGTTGAATTTCAAAAATACCCCAACGTATGTCTTTTAAATTCCAACCAAGTATGCAAATATCATTTTTGTAATTGTGGGTTCAAAATTGGCTTAGTAGCAACGTACTTTCAAAAAAATGTTTCATACCCTATTTCACCCCGTAAAAGATTTATTTTCTGAAAATACCGAAACACGTATCTTTTTCATTCTGACCAAGAAAACATATAGCAATTTATGTGGTTGTAGCTTCATAATTTCCTTAAAAGGAAAAGATTTTTGAAAAACATCCCCTCTCCAATTTAACCCCCTTGATGGTTGAATTTCCATAAATACCGAAACACGTATTTTTAAATTCCAACGAACAATACAAATACCAATTTTTGCAGCTCTAGCTTCAAAATTGTCTTGACAACAATGTGTTTTCGAAATGAATTTTTGATCCCCTATTTTACCCCCTTAGTTGTGAATTTCCAAAAATACGGAAACTCTTGTCTTTTTAATCTTGATCAAGAGTCCATATCCTAAGTATCGTAGTTATACCTTGAAATTTGAGTTAACAACAACATATTCTTCAAAATCAATTTTTGCATCTCGTATTTCACCCCTTTATTGGCCGAATTTCCAAAAATACCGAAACACGTGTCTTTTAAATTCGAACCCCGAATCCAAATCCGAAAATTTGTAGTTCTAACTTCAAAATTGCCTAAATATCAATAGATTTTCCAAAACGTCCCCTCTCCAATTTAACCCCATTGATAGTTAAATTTCCCAAAATACCTAAACACGTATTTTTTAAAATTAAATATCAATTTTTGCAGCTCTATATTCAAAATTGTCTGAATAGCAAGCGTGTTTAGAAAAAGAATTTTTCATTTCCTTTTTTACCCTCTTAGTTGTTCAATTTCCAAAATTACTGAAACTCGTGTTTTTTTAATCCTGACCAAGATTTCATATCCGAAGTTTCGTAGTTGCAGCTTAAAATTTGAGTTAACAGCAACATATTTTTGAAAATCATTTTTTGCGTCCCCCGTTGTACCCCCTTATTGCTTGAATTTCAAAAAAATGTCGAAACACGAGTCTTTTAAATTCGAATCCTGAATTAAAATCTGAAAAAATGTTGTTCTAGTTTCAAAATTGCCTCAATAGCAACGTATTTTCAAAAAACGTTTCATCCCCTATTTCACCCCCTTACGAATGGAATATCGAAAAATCGCTTCTTACATGACGCCTACAGAGTAAGATCAACAGCCTCAACAAATTTCAAGTTTCTATCTACAGTGGTTTGGGCTGGGCGATGATGAGTCAGTCAGTCAGTAAGTCGGGACATTGCCTTTTATATATAGAGAAGAGATAACCATGCCTCAGAGAGGCTGATGTTCTCATAACCAAGGAGTATGCAGCTCTTCATTCTTATGAAGGAATTTGTGCTATCCACAGGGTATCTGAAATTAATTACATATTCCTATAATTTCATAATACTTTTCGTACTGTTTCTCGCAAGCATTTTCTAACCAAGTACCCACGAACACAGACTCAATTAACCCCGCAACCCCCCCCCCCCCCCATCTTTCCACACACACACACACACACACACACACACACACACACACACACACACACACACACACACACACACACGTACATTAGGTAAGGCAGTGTATTTCAAATAACTGCATTCGCAATGTTCGCAGCAATTTTAAAAAAGACGAAAGAGAACGACGAAATTTCAGTGCTCCATAGGAAACGGGTAAAAAAACTACAATTTTGATGAATACAACTTCTGCGAAGTGTTAAATAAGTGACGTGAACTGTAAAAACGGAGCTGCAGCAAAATTAAAAGTTCTTTAATAAAGGCTGAAAAATCGCGAGGGTGAGAAAAAACTACCACGTTGTTTCGACTACATTCTCTACTACCTACAAGGGCGGAAAACTATAATGACTTACAGACGTGAAACAAGGTGAAATAAAAAGTAATTGTGCACGAACTCAGTGAAGATAAAAATATTTTATGAAAATTCATCGTAAGGATGCGTTGGGATCCGCAACTGTAAAAACCTTTGTGAAATTATTTATTTTTTACTTCCTCGTCGCAGTTGCACAATTTTGAGTTCTGTGACTGGTTTCAAACCATTAGCCTTGGTTTTAAAGCGTAATAAATCCAGATGAATATTAAAAATCGCTGCTAAAATTGCTGTACATTATAAAATCTGTAGATATAAAACTAGCTGGAGGCCCGAGGAAGTAACACCAGTTTTAACTACCATTTTAAATTTTAAATGTAAACTAATTGTATATCTACAGAGTTTTACTATGTTCAACAATTTTAGCAGCCATTTTAAATTGCATCTGGATTTAACACTGTTGAAAACCAAGGCTAATGGTTTGAAAATGGACGGACTCGTCCGCAACTCGCATTGAAGTCCTCGCTAAATTTCGAGCTTCTGTGTAGGATCGCTAATCACGAAGATTTTGTGTTCTTTTAAATTTTGCATGCCTGTTTCATTGTTTTTGCAACTGTTTTGTGTACCAAGGAGGATCACCACCTTCTTTTATTAATTTATTTGGTATAAAATTGTCAATGCTGTCAATACTACTTCTTTGAATTGGTGCCACATATGGTCTACATTTACGTTTAGGGTTTGAAATGAGTAGAAACTGTCTTTCAAGATGCAATTTAGTGTATTTATATCTTGTGTTATGAACAAATATACTTTTTGTTTATTTTGGTAACTTTGCGATTTTAGATATTGTCTCGCCACAAACAGCCCTGTGTTCACTAATACCTGTATCCGTTTGATGCTCGTTATGAGCTCGGGATTATTTGTTGCAAAGAGATCAAGTGTGTTTTGAAACCCATTTACAATTCTAGTTGGCTCGTGAACTAATTGTTCGAAGTAATTATCAGAGAATGCGTTGAGATCAATTTCGCACGATGTTTTATGCGTACCGCCTGATCTGAACATATAATTTCGCCAACAGAATGAGGGTAAATTGAAATCACCGCCTACTATTATTGTATGAGTCGGGTTCGTGTTTCTTTTAACCTTTCTCCTATTGTACCGTCAGAGTCGGGATGCCGGTAAAACTAACCAATTATTAAGTTCTTACGATTTTCAAGTACAACCTCTATTCATAATAGCTCACAGGAACTATCAACTTCAACTTCGCTACACGAAAGACTACTTTTGACGGCAACAAACACGCCTCCACCTATTTTGTTTAATCTATCCTTTCTGAACACAGAAATTTTGCAAAAACTTCGGCTGAACTTATTTCCGCTGGCCGCTGTGGCCGAGCGTTCTGCGACGCGCCAATCACAGTCTGCAAAGCCACTACGGTCGGGGGTTGGAATTCCCCCTCGGGTATGGATATTTGTGCCGTCCTTAGTATTAGCTAGTTCATAAGCAGTTTCTAAGTTTAGGGACTGATGACCCCGTAGTTAAGTCCCACAAGCTCTACAAACATTTGAACATATTTTGATCTTATTTCCGGCTTGATCTAACTTTCACTGCCGACCGCGTCGCGTCAAACGTATCTTACGTATTTTCTCGAGATTGGAAAGAGGTATTGCTCTCCTTCCAGCGTTAAAAACAATTTAGATATGTAAGCTACTTTTCGTACTCAATAATGTATGCTGTAAAACGCATCAAAGACGAACTGGCCAGCGACTACATTTTTCACTGCAAACCCTTCAAAATATACGCACCATTGTACTTTATTTTTTGTTATAACAATAACTATGGACAATAACTAAAAGAAAGCCAGTCCAATATTATGCGGCGGTGTTTGGCTATACGATGGAGAAATATTTATTTCCCTACCGGATAGCTTTCGCAAAATCGATTGAGGAAGCTGCGTTAGGAAATTATATGCACAAATAAAAAAGAGTGTTTTCTTATTTTTTACGCAAAAAGTAAGCGTCTTAGAGAGGAACAAAATACAGAAAAGGATGTAGCTTATATTCGCCTACATAAAACAATGTTTTACGAAGCCTTTCAATTTCACTTTGCGGCAGAGATGGAACAGAGGCGCAGGAAAACTGTGCGCCACGCACAACCGGACAGAGGCCTGACCCAGCAAACGCCTGCCCTGCGTCTAGGCTGCGTTAAGTGTGCGCTGTCCCATTGGAAAGCGTACTTTACAAACTGTGCTCCAAACTATCGCGGGTAATTTATCTTAGGTACAAAATAAGAAATCATGGCAAAAAAAGGCTATCAGATGTATCACAGCTCTTGCTCCAAGGGAATCGCGTAAAGCAAATTATGAAGAGCTTAATATCATGATAGTTCCTAGCCTCTATATCTATATCTGTCTTGGCCTAAGACTATTTAACAAACTCCCAAAAAGTGCCCATTCTGTCCCCTACCTTAAATTCAAAAACGTTTTATCAGATTGGTTTAAAAGAACAGCATTTTATTCAGTGGAGGAATATCTGGAATCAGATTTAAGTGACATGAAGTTCTAACCAGGCACAAACACACCAAACTAATAATAAAACAATTAACGTAGATGATCAGTAAAACTGTATTATTGATATTATAAGTAATTGTATACGTTACTAGACCTTGTCATATAATTTGTTCCTAATAATTGTGGTATATGTAATTTGTCAATGTTGTTTATATATATTTTTTTTAAAGCTTATGGGACTTAACTACGGGGTCATCAGTCCCTAAACTTACAAACTACTTATGAACTACTTACGAACTAGGACGGCACAAATATCCATGCCCGAGGGGGGATTCGAACCCCCGACCGCAGTGGCCGTGCACACCGTGACTGAAGCGCCTCAGTCCCCTCGGCCACCGCGGCCGGCAATTTGTTTCTATCAATGCTGTATATGCAATCTAATACACCAATAACATGAAAAATGTTCGAAGGTGAATAAAGCGTGCGCCAAGCGTGATTCCTGGCTCCCGACCTATTAACATTAAGGTTGGGATGGTGAGGCGCGGCGACTACAGCGCAAAGAGAATATCTCGAGCTGCCGGTACTGAGGCAATTCCCGACACCACCTAGAGACAAGGCCTCACAACAGCCCGTGCTTCGTCACACTGACCAAGCCGAGGCTACCAGCTGAATGGCTGTCCGCAGGGGCACGCCCACTGCCTCGTAGCGGACAGCCATTCAGCTGGCGGCCGCGGCCTAGTCAGTATGACGTAGCACGGGCTGTTCTGAGGACATGCCCTTAAATCCTGCGAAAATCATCCGCTCAGTCACCGCCCACCGGACTTTGGCTCCGCACCTCAGCGGCAAGGCGATCAACCCAATGCCATCTAGGTGGCATTGCTTCAACCAAACCAGAACGAACCCCGAACGTCGAAGACAAGTTACAGAAAATAACAATTCGTAATGCACAGTTTAAGTTTTCAAGTACAACAGAGACTGTGTACTAACGAAACAGAAGAATCTGTAATCTAAAGCAGATTGCCTTAAGATATTTACATGAGTAAGATACAACTACTGTTTTTTACAAGTGAGCCGGCGGCGGTGGCCGAGGGGACTGAGGCGCTCCAGTCACGGTCTGCACGGCAACTACGGTCGGGAGTTCGAATCCCCCCTCGGGCATGGATATTTGTGCCGTCCTTAGTATTTGTTCATAAGTTAGTTTGTAAGTTTAGGGACTGATGACCCCGTAGTTAAGTCCCATAAGCTCTACAAACATTTGAAAACTTTCGTTACAAGTGAATAGCGTTTTCTATAGTTCTATTTCTTAAAGACAATTCGTAATCTGAAATCCTCAAATTTTGGAATACAAAGAATCTACTTAAGTTTTCTTAATACTAGTAAGAACATTGCTAAGCCAAGGCAGCTATTGGTTTTAGTGGAGTGTACTTTTACCATAAACTGTAATAAATCAACATGTTTCGTATTATTTATTAGTTAGATAGATGCTATTTAGGTCTACATTTCTTTTGGAGTTGCTATGTTTCTTAGCTGTAAGTGTTTAAAATATAACCAAATAATCATGAGAACATGTTCAAAATGTTCAAATGTTTGTATAGCTTATGGGACTTAACTACGGGTCATCAGTCCCTAAACTTACAAACTACTTATGAACTAGCTAAGACTAAGGACGGCACAAATATCCATGACCGAGGGGGAATTCGAATCCCCGACCGTAGTGGCCGTGCAGACCGTGACTAGAGCCCCTCAGTCCCCTCGGCTACCGCGGCCGGCATGAGAACATGATTTCTCTAACAAAATAAATACCAATTGATTCTTCTGATACTGTCTGTCTGAATCTGTTGGATAACAGCTGCAACAGCAGAATGCGCTTTCCATGTATGTAAACATACTAATCTCACGTCCTTCAGAAAACTGACATATTCTTTACAGGAAAACTTACTTTTTCTTTAGAATTTGACCGTGAGTTACATATATGAAAACTGTTCTAGAGTAGTGGGTAGGGCGATTGTTGTCGATCTTCTAAACAGTAGAAGAGGTTTTCCTCGGATTGCAGAGTATGCTGCACGAACATTTATATTGAGGAATAGACTGATGACCTAGTTGTTTAGTCACCTCAAAATAACAACAACAACATATTGAGGAATACGAAAGGAAAATCTACAACATACCAACCATACCTGCAGGAAGAAAAGAAGCAACTGATTTATATCAAGGGAGATAGAGGGCAGGAGGATCGTTGGGAACTGGCAGCTCTTATTTACAAACAACGTCGAACATAGAAGAATGTACAAGCATTACATAATGAGAAGACGTAACATTTGTTAGAGATGCGAAGTAAAAAAAAAATCACGAAATGGTTGATACTCACTACTGACAGACAGAACACTGTTATATGTAATTAACAAATTATTGCGGAAAATACTGCGATTTCACTAACAAAAAGTATTAGAACGCATTACAAATGAAAACCAAAGGTGGAAAAGGAAGTAAGGCCCTTGCAGGATTTGAACCACCAACCTTTAGATCGCCACTCACACGCTTTTATCCACAAGATCACAATGAACTGTCTGAGCGAGATTTTCTAAGTCTACCTATATACAAAAACGTTTATTTATATCTAATAACGTGTTTATGATAACATTGCACTGAGTTGTTGCTTACAAACGGTGTAGGTATCGCAATTGAAGGCAAGTTAAACTCGGAAACAAACCAAATAGTGAAATAAATACAGCGATTAAAAAGTAGCGAGTGTGGACGTCACGTGATGAGCTGTTGGGTGGTTGGGCAGGGTGCTGGGCGGGGCGAGAGGGCGAACTCTGCAGGTAGAAGAGAGGAGTGGGGGGATTTTCGCAGGATTTAACGATTACTGTTGTGCGGCCTTGTCTCTAGGTGGTGTTGCGCTGGGCGCGTAACGCTGTGCGTCGTTTGACTGGAGCAGCACGCCACGCGCTGAGGTTGTCTGAACTGACTGATGACGCTGATGGGCAACGCTCGAAATCTCAAAAAAAAAAAAAAAAAAAAAAAAATGCATTCACACAGATACGTCCGCGAATACAGAAGTATATTCTTCTATTGATGCAAGTCAGACAAAATACTCAAAGTATGTATGTTCTCCATTCAAACTACGGTGGAAGAAACTTCGGTAATAAGGTTGCATAGTACCGAGAACACTCCGCCAGTATCGAAGAACTTTAATTTTTAATTTGACTCTGATTAAAAGAACTTTCATAAAAATTAACACGATCCAAACTTTTGAACAGTATGAGGATAGAATAACCAATGTAAGTACTGTAGTTGTAAATATGTAGCCGTGTTGAGAAAGTACCAGACCTTTAAGCCGAAACCACAAGGACGGTGGCTGAAAATCCTTGTAGGTACTCAACGCTGGCTACAACCAAAGATACTGGTAAGCTTCGCCGTTTTTTTCTATAATAAGTAAATCTATGTCCCGTGCGGGGTTACTAGATCCCCCATCGGGCGCCTCCCCAGGTTGCGGATAGGGGAAAGCCTCCCAGATATGGGTGGTACTGGGGAAATGAAATACTCAGGGCGGACAAAAACTAGCACAAAAATCCAGACACGGCTTTGTGAGATTCACCGGTACTCTGGTCAGCGTCTGTTCGCTGAGTCGGCGCGGCTGCTTCTTTCTTCTGGACTTCAAAACTCCAATCGTAAGCCTGTGTTCTCTTCGGAGCTCACCACAAAACCCATTTCAAACCAAAAATCATAGCAGCACATAAGGAAAAGAATCCTCTACCCCGGGCTTCGGTTAAGAAACTAAGAAATGGACCTGATCATCGGATTCCGGGGGATCAGGCCTGTTATGAAGAGAAGAATCGGAGATTCTCAAAAGCATTGAAAATGAAGAGAAAAGTATACATCGGCACACTAAACACAAACACACTGCAAAAAGTTGGTAAACTCAAAATCCTCACAGACACCCTTCATAAATTTGAGATAAAAATTTGTGCTAAACAGGAAACACGATTCAGAGACGAAAATCACTTTGACTCGGAAAACTATACAATTTTTAAAGGAAAACCCGCCACTAAAATTCCCAATTCAAACCGATATATCTTTGGTACAGGATTCGTCGTACACAAATCCATCAAAGATTCCATAGTAAATCTCCACTCCAAGAACGAGAAAATGTCAACCCTCACAATAAAGGCAGGAAACAAAATGTACACAATAACCAATGTACATGCACCTACAATGGATCAGAACAGGAAGAACCCACAAATGGTAGAAAAATTATGGGAAGACCTTGAAGAGACCATGAATAAACTTTCTGCAAAACATGTGAAAATTCTTCTAGGTGATTTTAACGCCCAGTTGGGCAAGGAAAAGAAATACAGTAACATCACAGGACAACAAACCGCCCACAGACGCACAAACAAGAACGGCGAAAGGCTGATAAATCTCTGTAAAAATTTCAACCTTTAAATCATGTCCATCCAATTTGAGAAACCCCGCCGGAAACTGACAACATGGAAATCACCCAACAATTCCCTGGGTGATTTTCAGATAGACCATGTCGCTATATCTAAGAGAAATTCACAGGAAATCCTAAATGTGAAAACAAGAAAAGGCTTTTTTGACTCGGATCATCATCTGCTTCAAATCAAAACACGATTTATCCTAGACAGAAAACTTCATAAAACTAAAACAGTGTTCAGAACAGACCCAGAATAACTGAAAATTAACAAAGAACAAATAACACAAGAAATCTCCAAGATAGCAGAAACCAACTGGACGGAACTTTCACAGAAAATGAAAGACCTAATAAAACTAGGCCAACCCCCACGAAAACGGAAACACAGGTGGTGGAATGCATTGTGTGACCAAGCGATCGAGCAGAGGACCTTGGCGTGGAAGAACTTTAACAGTCACAAATCAGCTGAAAATTGGGAAAGTTTTAAGTTAATGAGAAAATTTTCTTCAAAAACTATTTGCAAGGAGAAACGTATCTACGAAAACAGCCGTCTCAGAGAGATCCAAGAAGATTTCACCAGAAACAACACACGAAATTTCTACAGAACCTTCAGGGAAAACATGACCGGATACCAACGACCCAATCTCTGTTTTAAAAAACCTGATGGATCCTTGGAAACTAACACGAAGAAGAACTGTGAAATTCTCGCTCAATACTTTAACAAATTGCACAACTGCAAAAGTCCCTCAGAAAAATTGCACTTTGAAACTCCTGAGCCCAATCCAGACTCATAGCCACCGACCCTACATGAAATCATTGAAATAACGAAAGCACTGAAAAACAACAGAGCACCCGGTGAAGACGGTCTGATCGCTGAAATATGGAAATTGGATCATGCACAAATCACACCCAAAATCCACAAAATTATTGAAAACTGTTGGCCCACAGAAAAAATCCCGGAAGTCGGCTCTCATCCACCCACTTCACAAAAAAGGAGACGAAACTGATCCAAACAACTACAGAGGAATCTCCCTGCTCCCAGTCACCTACAAAATTCTCTCCAAAGCCCTGTTAAACAGGCTGGAACCACAGATCGACCCTCAAATTGGCGAATATCAAGCGGGCTTCAGAAAAAACCGTTCCTGCAGCGAACAGATTTGGAATCTCCGCACAATCCTATGCGTAAGACACTGCAGGAATACTACAGTAACATTTGTGGACTTCAAAAAAGCCTATGACTCCATTGACCGAGACACACTCTTCCAGACTCTAAGAGAGACGAAGGTTGACCTTAAAACCCGGAATCTAATTCAAGAGACCCTAACCAACACCAATTCCAAAGTAAGATTTGTGGGAGAATTATCTGAGCCCTTCGAAATCAAAACCGGCGTCCGGCAAGGCGATGGTCTCTCACCCATCCTATTCAATGTAGTCTTAGAGAAAATTATTCGTACATGGGAAGGAGAAGTCAAAGGAATTCAACTAGGCAGAAATAAGGAAAAGATAACCCACATAAAATGCCTTGCTTTTGCAGACAACATCGCCATACTCTCGAATACCAGAACGGAAGCACAACATGCACAAAAACTCCATGAGATAGCCATGAAAACCGGTCTACAAATTTCTTATGAAAAACCACAATTTTTTGATACAAAATCATCAGATAAAATCCCACTAAAAACAAAGTACGGAAAAATTCTACAAGTCAGTGAGTTTAAATATTTAGGTGAAATCATGCAAAAATCTGGGCTAAACACAAAAGCAAACGAAGGAAGAGTCTCAGAATTACAGAGAGCCTATAAACTCACCTGGTCCCACTAAAATAAAAAAATGTATTTCCACGGCCGCAAAACTACACACTACAACACAGTAGTCTTACCAGAAGCTCTCTACGCATCAGAAACTACGAGCACCAAAGGAATGGCAAAAATCAAGGAGATGGAAAAACAAGGAAGGAAAATTGTGAGAAAAATTCACGGTGCAGTTTTTAGAGAAAATATTTGGCAAAAGACCCACGGAAGAACTATACGGACAATCTGAAACAATCACGACACATATCAGAAAACGCAGAGCAAAATTTTTCATGCATATCGCCAGAATGAATGACAGCAGACTAACTAAAAGAATATTTAACATAATTTATACAATCTTGGTACAAAGAAACCATAGAAGACCTGAAAACATTAAACATCTCTATAGAAGACATACAAGACCGCAAAACCTGTAAGGGAAAAAATCAGAAACCAAAAAGTTGACTTTAAGTCACAACACAAAAACAACAGACGAAAATGGACAGATGAACAAAAGAAGGCACAAAGTGAAAGAATGAAAGATTTTTGGGAAGAAAAAAAGAAGAAAGACAAGAATAAAAGCTAGATTTTTGTGTTTTTAGCGCTCTCCTTAAGGGGAATGTATGCAAATAATAGTAATAAATCTATGTAAGGAGTTTATGGGTGTAATATGTTCTAGCATTTCTCTCTCATTTCAGTATAAACACATGCGGAATGCATGAATGTTTTCGGTAAAAATAAAATTTTTGTTTCGTCTGAGATTCGTGTTTTTATAATAGTTCTACGATTTTTCTCTTCTGCGAAGCATTCTGCGACTACTTTTTTTTTATAAGAATAAAGCTTTTGTTTCGCTTGAGATACGTGCTTTTTAATAACACGCCTATGATTTTTAGTTTGTTATAATTTTTTTCCTTTACCGATAATTTCAATTTCCCCCTACTGTAGGATGGCCTGGCAGGAGCGTTCAGGCTGCTCTTCCGCCAAGAGTTTAACACTAATGGTAAGTATTGCTAGATACGTACATAAAACAAGATAAGGAACTTTTTTTAATGGATAATTTCAATTTCCTCTTCTTGGGAAACTTGTGAGAAACCTTTGTTATTTCTTTACTGTATTTTCAGGCCAGATGTGGCAGGTTGGGAAAAGCTTAAATATGAAGCTTTTCACAAGTAATATTCTGGCACTACTTTCTTTTGTAAAGAATGTTTTTGTTTCGTCTGTTTTAACTAACGATATGTTCTACGGTTTTTGTCCTGCGAAACATTCTACTACTGCTACTACTAGTAATTCAGTACCAATAAAAGAGAGCTGTGTACTTGATGCCAGTGTGTAAGGTACAAATTCTTCCTCGCACGAACGGACGACAACAATTACGAGCCGCGGTGGAGTAGCCTAGCGGTCTATAGCGCCTCGCTGCGGAGCGCGCGGTTGCTCGCCGTGGAGGTTCGAGTCCTCCCTGGGGCATGGGTGTGTGTGTTGTCCTTAGGTTAGTTTACCTAGGTTTAAGTAGTTAGTAAGCTACAGACTGATGACCACGCAGTTTCGTCCGATAGAATTACAAACATTTGAACATTTGAACAATTACGACCAGAGGCGCACTAAGGGAGGGGGGGGGGGGACGGAGGGGCGGAGGGGCGGACCACTCCGGGCCTCTCGTCTTGGGGGGCCTCCAAGTAGTTCGTGAACAAGAGCTACAGCGTCATGGAAGAATGTACTGCAATGTTGACTTGCTGCAGTCTTACACAATTATAAATGCTTGTAGATGTTTCTCTTTGTTATCCATAAATAATACGATTTTACCACAAGCAATCTACATTGAAACGTGTTATGTGGGTGAAAAATCAACTGAGTAGCGTCTCTTTATATACAGAACCTGCATTGCTTACTTCTGTACACTTTCTGTGGTATTTCTTAAATATTGACCAGTCTCATATCTAATGAAGTAGTAAACATCATATGAATTCGATGTTTCTTGCATAGTACTACCACGGTATTTTATTGAGATTAGATTAGCAGTAGTTACCAATTGTGCATCTCTCTGTCGGAAATAAGGTCATATAGTAACGTGAGGTTCGACTGAGGAATGCCAGAGTGAATGGATACTTGATGTGAAGGCATACACATTGTGTGAGACCTGTGTAACGGCTTAGTATATCTGCTGTCGATTTTTGAGGTACTTGTGTGAATGCGGAACATTTGGCATTTATACTGTGAGACGTCACTGCTGTATCACCTCATTCCTCTACCCGCCCTGATTGCAATTTTTGTGTGTGTTTATTTGCTCTTGTCAGGACCACTTAAACTAATATTTGCATTAACAGTTAAACAATACTTAATTGATTTGAACATGATTTAGTGGTTTTCATTGACAGTTAAACAATACTTAATTTATCTGAACATTATTCGGTGGTTTTACTTGCGATATGACCCAGGCGTTGATGTAGAAGCGGAGATGGCAAATTTGGTTTCACTTTATTTCTCTAACAACTATTCGTGTCACACTCCTTGTTTCCCTCCACAGGGTGTGTGAGAGAGTGCTTGCATGTTTTCTCCCCTGTAGAGTATTTGATGGGATAGTCATGCGGTGGTGGTAGTAGTTTGCAAGTTTTCTGCTTTCGCCTGCAGAGATAACAATTGGTGAGTAGTGCAAAGAGTTCGCAAGCTATACCTCTGGTCGTTCTTGGACAGGTCGAAGATCGCGAATTCGCGAAAGGAACTTGCCCTCTGGGCGCGCCGGTCACGACCAATCAGCGTGCGCCTTCTCGGGCAGGTTGAATTTTGGGCGATCGTTGAAGAGGCCGGCAGCCAATCTGAGCTCGTCAAGAGGTTTTCGTGGTTGGCTGTGCTGATGCCCAACAGCTATCTTTATGTGTTTCCTTTTGGTATTGCTGCGTGTGTAGAATTTTCCTAAAT
The DNA here is from genome assembly GCA_026315105.1 of Locusta migratoria. Lineage (NCBI taxonomy): Eukaryota > Metazoa > Arthropoda > Insecta > Orthoptera > Acrididae > Locusta > Locusta migratoria. The sequence goes on along the minus strand of CM048751.1, from coordinate 219,861,370 downwards.
TTTAACGACTTTGAGAGACATTGAGTGTGATGCTGAGGGATCTCTGTGCACTCGCATTAGATCGAAGTTGGTTCTTGTCCAACGCCCGTTTACTATTAACTTTGCACATTATGAAGCGGCACACCTAACGTGTTTCTTCCCATTCATCAGATTGCTGCCTCTTGCAAGTGTAATTGTAATTCCTTAAATGTCGTTAGTTAATAACTGTTCTGGACTCAAACAACCTAAATTTAGTACATCGATAACACACCATAAGTGAAAGTCATTCAAAATAAATAATGGAAATGCCAATAAAACATGACGTGAATTTAGCAGGAAGATTCTGTGCCACTCCAGAAAGAGAGAACTATCTGTAGCATGATATCTATTCAGGGCCAAAGCTTACACATAAAGATACTGCTCAAGCACGAATTAACTTGACAGAGTGCTGGGACACGACAAACACAAAGTAATGATTTTATGCCAAATGGAACGCTATATATTAAGAGCAGGGGAAATTCAGTCTGCCTTTGTAAAGTTTCTATGGATGATGTAACGAGGTTGCGTTACACATGTTACTGTACGTACAGCGACAACCACAAACAGATAATCTGTAAAAACATTAATAAAAACAGTACCTATTTTTTCTTTTTTTTCTTAGCACTGTAATTGTTTTTCACGGAGGAAGAGGTAGCCATGGTCTTTATACCGTACACTGGCAAACTATCGGAAAAAATAGGATGCATATTAAATAAACACCGAGTAAAAACTGTCTTTTGCCCACCCAATAAAACACAAACCTTATTGGGAAGTGTCAAAGACGATCTCGGTTTCCGGAAGGCCGGCAAAAACCAGATTTAGTGTCAGTGTGGGAAGTCTTATATCGGACAGACAGTGCGCACCATCAAGGATCGTTGCCGTGATCATCAGAGGCACACTCGTCTTATGTACCCTCACAACTCGGCAGTTGCAGATGATCGTTTGTCCGAAAACCATGAGCTGGATTACGAACGTATCAGTATCTTGGCACAGACTTCAAGATACTGGGACAGCTTTATTAGAGAGGCCATCGAGATCCGCGCCAGGGAAGGGATCATCAACCGAGATTACGGCTACAATCTGAGCAAGGCTTGGAAACCAGCGCTGAGTCTAATTAAGAAGAGAACATTCAGCAAACGAGACGATCTGGCGACTAGAGGTGAGGCGAGTACATCGACCCGGCCACAGACGCCGACACCAGCGTCACAACGACCACCGGGGCGTGAGCGCGGTCGCGGACTGCGGAATGAGCACCTCGCGGGGGGCGGGGATATGAGACGGTCGCCCGCCCTCAGGACCTCAGTACGTCACCACACCTGACGATGGCGACATGTCTGATCGCCGAAATATTGTGCCTGTTGGACACTATGAGCTGGCAGTTCACCCGTGGGCTTTTGAGCAACAAATACGCCGGGAGAAACTGAAGAATCACATCATGTGATATATGTTTTTATTTGTGGTGAATTCTTAAAAGTTTTGGAAACTATTACAGTTTTTCATATTTCATTGTCAGTTGTAAGGTAAGTATTTTATTTAACCTTATAGAAACACCTTTGGTGAGGAAGTCCATATTCTGTCAGCAGAGTGGGCAGAATGCAAACTTTTCTTTTTTCCTCAAATTAATAAGGCGCTTCAGAAGATATTCAGTAAATTTTTTCTGAAACATTCCCTAATCTGCTTCAGGTTCTCATATTCTGTGTTGTTTTTCCGGTGATCGCAGCTTCATGTGAAACAGATTTCAGCTATCAGAAACTACCTACAGGAAGACTTGGCAGAAGACAGATACCGGAGGATTTGATGATTTTATATGTTAATGGAGCTTCTGTACCTGGGTTTGACCGAAGGGATACCACTGAGAAACGGTACTTCGCTGCAGAAAGGCAACGATACATAGAAATGAACTGTTAGATCGCTAGACTCTGGCACTATTTTTTGTTTATGTTTCCTGCGCTTATGTTGAACCTTAATATTCTATTAAACAATATAGTTAGCTGTTATGTGTTTGTTTGTGAAAGTAACTCCATAAAGAGCGTCAGGGAGAAGAGTTTTTTTTCATATTCAGATAAAGGGGTTGTGGGGACCATGGGAATCGAATTTTAGAATTTCTTTATGTATATGGTACGTAAAGTCCAGAACTTAAATTACAATCTGCCAAAGATATTCGACGCAACTGTCAAAAATTCTCATGAAAATCGACTTTGAAGTTTTGCAAGTACCTGTAAGTATCAATAATTAACACAGTTTTACCATCTGTCGGTGTAGCTCAGGTGGCAAAGTTCTGGTCTCATAAACGAAATGAAGAAATCATTAAAATATAGGATTTCCCCGATTTTGGAGCGGTATACCAGACCCACTGAGACTCGCAAACTTAGCATGGACTCGAAGAACCCCTGAACTGATGAATATATTGTTTGATGGTTTGACATCCGTCTAATGCGATTACACAGCGCAACGACCAATCTGTGAGTGGGATCCGGACAGATCCCACGTGGAAGACGGTTTACAAGCTCCAACGAGGGCAACGGAGAGTGAAAATGGTCGTTAAGTAAAACGCAGAGAGAACACTGACAGAATATCAAATACAAAATAAACGTAGTGCACCACATTTGCACCAACTATAATTTTTGGAGGAATTTTTTGCCCGCCATACTTCACAAAGACGTAAATGTGTGAGCAGTAGACACTAAGCTATTGTCACTACCTAAGTGTTCACAAACTTTACTGAAATATGTTGTAACTATAAACAAATCATTGCTATCAGTATAATAATACATCATAAATGATTTCCATTGTGCATGTTGTAATGTGTGTTATATGTCTGGTATAAGGCGGGTGACTCGTAATCTACGCCCATGGCAACGAGACGGAACTCTTGTGCAGGAATTACTCTAATAAGGCAACCAAAAGCTCTTCTGCGGCAATGTTTTTACAAGGTTTTGCTTTTACTGGCGCGTTAGCAAAGGAAGTAAATTATCTCTGAGCTTTCAACATGCTATTTCGCTTAGCAGACAGACGAAATGAGATTTTAAAAAGAATTATAAGTTAATGTTCAGTACCTCGGCTTTGCATTTGCCCTACAGTAAACAGATGCAGCAACATTACAGTTCACATGGAAGTAACGCGTGTTGCAGGGACTTCGACAGCCTATGATGTGGGCAGTTTCTGGAAAGGCCTATTATTTGATTTTGTTTTAGTGATTAAAAAATAATATCAAAAGTACACACAGTATAGTCGAGGCAGCTGATTAATGACAGTGTGTTCGTCAAAGAAATGAATGTATTGTACGGACTGGGACACCTTCTCCATTATGAAAAATGAAAATCAATCCAAGTCTGAGGTTCACTGACTGATTCGATACATGCTTGAGATCTATTTTCGTATACTACCTGAGGAGAAAATTTAAAACGAGCACAAAGAGTTCGTATTCAACTACACTAATGCTAAATGAAAAACATAGTGCTGTATCATTACTCCATATTCAAATAAAAAATGTTGTCACTTTGAAGTCGACTAGAGCAGACCACTTAAGTTTGGATTTGACAGAGGCGGAAGTCGATACAAGTAGATGCAAACACTAGTTCGTAGATATTAGACATTTTAAATCAATGAAACAATCGCAACGCAAGGTAAACTTCAGTACTACAAATTATGGTGTTTAAGATTTAATTTTATTTATTTATTTATTGACCAGGATCCACTTTGATTTCTATGTTGTGAGCGGGGACCACAAGATTAAAAGAAAATAGACTTTCTCAATCTAAAGACAAACTTTAATCAGGACTTTTAATGCATTAGTTAAACCAAAAAATATGTATTGATAGTACTATTGTAATAGAAACTTTTGGTAGAATATGAAATCAAATTTGCAGGAAGCAAAGGGAACTTCACTGCAAACATAAACATAGCCAAAGCCTTGCAGACAAACCAAAAAAGCGAAATGTAACGTGAGGAGGGCTATGTGAGAGGCGTTCAACGAATTCGAAAGTAAAGGTCTATGTATTGACTTGGCTGAAAAGCCTAAGAAATTTTGGTCAAAGCGGTAGGTGGAGTAAAACCAAATGTCCAGACACTCTCTGACGAAAATGGTACTGAAACAGAAGATGACACACTAAAGGCTGAAATACTAAATGTATTTTTCCAAAGCTGTTTCACAGAGGAAGACTGCATTGTAGTTCCTTCTCTAGATTGTCGCAAAGATGACAGAACGGCAGATATCGAAATAAATGACAGAGGGATAGAAAAACAAAATCGCTCGAAAGAGGAAAGGCCGCAGTACCTGATGAGATACCAGTTCAATTGTACACAGAGTACGCGAAGGATCTTGTCCCCGTTCTTGCAGTGGTGTACCGTAGGTCTCTAGAAGAGCGTAGCGTTCCAAAAGATTGGAAAATGGCGCAGGTCATTCCCGTTTCGAGAAGGGACGTCGAACAGACGTGCAGACCTATAGGCTAACATTGGTCAGTTGTAGAATTTATGGAACACTTATTATGTTCGAGTATAATGACTTTTCTGGAGACTAGAAATCTACTCTGTTGACCAATAGACAACACGGATTCAGAAAGTATCGCTCTTGCGAAACACAGCTCGCCCTTTATTCACATGAATTGATAAGTGACATCGACAAGGGATCTCAAATCGATTCCATATTTCCGGAAGGCTTTTGACACTGACCCCACAAGCGGCTTCTAATTAAATTGTGTGCTTATGGAATATCTCTCCAATTGTGCGATTGGATTCACGATTTACTATCAGAAAGGACACAGTTCGTTGTTATTGACGGTAAGTCATCGAGTAAAACAGAAGTGATATCTGGCGTTCTACAGGGAAGCGTTACAGGTCCGCTACTCTTCCTCGTGTTTATAAACGATTTAGGAGACAATCCGAATAGCTCCCTTAGACTGTTCGCGGATGATGCTGTCGTTTATCGGTTAGTGAAATAAACAGAGGATCAAAAGCAATTGCAAAGCGATTTAGACAAAATTTCTACATGGTGCGAAAATTGGCAATTAACACTAAAAAAAGAAAAGTGTGAAGTAATACACATGAGCACTAAAAGAAATCCGCTGAACTTCAGTTACGCGATAAATCAGTCAAACCTTAAGGTCGTAAATTCTACCGAATACCTAGGAGTTACAATTACGAACAACTTTGACTGGAGAGAACACATAGAAAATATTGTGGGGAAGGCGAATCAAAGGTTACGTTTCATTGGCAGAACGCTTCGAAGATGCACCAGCTCCACCAAGGAGACTGCCTACATCACACTTGTGCGTCCTCTCCTGGAGTACTGTTGCCCCTTGTGGGACCCTCACCAGGTGGGACTGACGGAAGACATTGAGAAGGTTCAGAGAAGGGCAGCTCGTTTTGTTTTATCACGTTACGGGGGGGAAAGCGTCACGGAAATGTTGCACGAATTGGGGTGGAAATCATTAAAAGAAAGACGTTATTCATTGGGGCGTGATCTGATTGCGAAGTTTCAATCACTGACTTTTACTTATGAATGTGAAAATATTTTGCTAGCACCCACCTACTTAGAGAGACATGACCATCCCAATAAAATAAGAGACATCAGATCGAAAACGGAACGATTTAGGTGTTCTTTCTTCCCGCGCGCTATTAGAGAATGGATTATTCGTCGTTAAAACAGATGCCAGAGAGATTCATTGGAGCAATCCTAAGGAAATTCAGTCCGAAAACAAAGGAAGTAAAATGATTTCCAGTCTATGGTGTACAGAAATCAGTGAGAATAAATATTCCTTTACTGAAGGAGCAAAGGAAGTAGGTCATAGTGCACTTGTTCGCCCATTGCTTGAATACTGCTCACCGGTGTGGGATCCGTAGCAGGTGGTGTTGATAGAGGAAGTAGAGAAGATCCAACGGAGGGCTGCGAGCTTTGTTATTGGACCATTTAGTAATCGTGAAAGCTTTACGGATATAATATATGAACTTCGGTGGAAGACTGCAAGAGAGACGCTCTGTAGCTCGGTACGAGCTTTTGTCGAAGTTTCGAGAAGATACATTTATCGAGGAGTCAAACAGTATATTGGTCCCTCTTACGTATATCTCTCGAAGATATCATGTGGATAAAATCAGAGAGATTAGAGCCCACACAGAGGCATACCAACAATCTTTCTTTCCGCGAACAACACGAGAGTGGAATAGGATGGAGAACCGACAGTGGTATTCATGGTACCGTCCGTCGGAGTGTGGATGTAGCTGTAGAATGCGATTTCACAGCTTTCATCCTATTTTCAAGTTCGGTAATCCAAAGGCTAATGGTCTTGCTGAAAGTTACACGCCTGGCATCACTTACTTTGAATCGATTCCTAGATTTATTTCTAAGCAGGAATTCTTTGTTTACCTATATATGTCGTTCAAATAAATCTTAAGATAACGGAAGGCGATTTCCGAAACGTTCAAATGTTTGTATAGCTAAGGGACCAAAGTACAGTAGTTCAAATCAAATGTTTGTAAATCCAAAGGTCTTAACTAAGTTGGTCGTCAGTCCCTAAGCTTACAAACTACTTAAAATAACTTAAAGTAACTTATGTTAAGGGCAACACACACACACCGACGGCGAGCAAGCACGCGTTCCGTAGCAAGGGGCGTCTTAGAAGGCTCAGCCACTTCGCCGTGGCACTGCAGTGGTTATCAGTCCCTAGACTTACGAACTACTTAAGCTAACTTGTGGTAATGACAACACACACACACACACACGCACACACACACACACACACACACATACACACGCTTGAGGGAGGACTCGAACCCCCGATGGGGAGCAGTCGCGCACTCCACAGCAGGGTGCCTTACAGTGCACGGCCATTCCCGCTCACGGAGATTTCCGGATTGTCATAACATAATTTTTGCCTTTTTACAAGAAAACTGTGCGAGAGGGTGGATTCAAATGAGTTCTTACAGTGTCTATCATTCTGGAATTAAATAAGCGTTTACAATACAGGAATATATATATATATGAATATATTTCAAATGGTACAGATGTTATCCACTTCTATCATCACCAGTGATGTTCTCAAGTTATCGTGGTCGTACTGTACGATAGATTGACCACGTAATAAGGCTTTAATGATTTGAAATGAATAAAAGTTTAACATTTTTTATTTTTTGCGGATCTTATTTCAGCTCTTGCGGATCACTTGTGGCCCGTGGACCACAGGTTGCGAACCATTGGTTTAGAGGAAAAATCCTAGACAGTTCCATTGGTTTGTTGATTCCCTAGAGTACAATAATTGAAGTCTACCCGAAAGGTGCTTATCTGGGTTCCAATCCTTGCCGGGCATCAACACTTTAATCATTTCATTTCACGCTCTAGCAAGCAATCACTTGACAGCTGGTGAAAATAATTGACTTTAATCGTCTCTTCTAGTGTTGTCAAGTATTACGATAGATGTCAGTTTCGACAGCCAGTCTGCTACAGGAAGTTTAGTCACACTAGTCCGATGTCAAACATGCCACTCCTAGCTCGTGCTGAAAAGCAATTCACTAGTTACTTCGTCTGTACCTAACAACAACGAGATATGTGAGCTACGATTTTCAGACTGTAAAGACCTTTGGTGGTGCTGTTTTCAGTTCAGACTCGTTCGCAACTCCCTACTGATGAAAGAACCTTATGTAATATGAAACAGAAGTGTTTCTTCTAGTCAGATAAGCAATGACGATAGTTGCTGCGTTAGAGGCCCAGTCAGGTACGAAAGCATTGGTGATGGGATAGAATTTATGTACAGAAAGAAAATATTTCATCATAGCGTTTAAATTTCAGGCATGTGGACGTCTAGACAAATGGAAAAACTAGGGAATTTAATGTGTCATTGTGCTGTCTAACTAGGACTTTAGATAACTTTCTATCTGAACAAGGATCCATATGCGTTCACCAGTAAAATTAATATATTTTAATTACTCATTCTAGTGGGGTGATACTTCGATAACATTGGCACTGAGAAAAGTAATCGTTTCTAAAAAGAAAAGAAAGGAAAAGGTTTGAGACTAGTTACTGTTCTCTAAAAATCCTCCAAAAATTTTATTATTTCTGCAAATAACATATTTAAGTTTATTGATGTCACAAATTCGTCACATTATAAGGATAATAATGAGAGCCACAAACATATTTCCAGAAGGGGGAGTAATCATCGTTTAATTAATCTAAGTCATAGAAGAGCCACAGACACACTTCAGATTCGGAGTGTCCAACTACACGAATAAAACGCCTAACAATATATCGTTAAATCTCGGAAGCACTGTAAAAACGTGAAACCGTGCGCAGACTTGTGGATTTCGCTCTATGTGTAATTTATGTGTGTGTGTGTGTGTGTGTGTGTGTGTGTGTGCGCGCGCGTAGAAGTTCTTAATTCTCAGTTACTGTTTGAACGTTGGAGCAGGAAGCTTTTGGCATAGTGTGGTCCAGCGCTCGTTTCTACAGCCACTCACACATTTGTTTAACTGTAGCTATATTACGGTCTGAACTATGAACTAGGAACTGGCACCCAGGCAAATAAAGCGATTCGATAAAGCCGCGGCGGAGCGACCGAGCGCATTGAGCCGCTATGCTACGATACGCGAGGCCGTTCCCCGTCGATGGTACTAATCCCCTCTAGAGCATGGATGTTTGTGCCGTCTTTAGTATAAGTTAGTTCATAAGTAGTTTGTAAGTTTAGGCACTGATGACCCCACAGTTAAGTCCCATAATCTTTACAAACATTTGAACAATTGTTTTTTGATTCGATGAATTCCTTTATCAAAATATTTCGTTGGTATAAAGTTAATGTTAACTAGTTGTAACATTTGTGTGTGCGCTGTTCGGATTCTACTTGAGAAAACTGTCATCCGCTTTCGGATTACGCGTACGAATAAATTCACCCTTCAGTAACTTCGGACAAGAACGCGACTGATAGTGTGAATAAGGTTGACAGGTGTATGGAACCCTAGTGTCAAATAAATATTAACCCTTTCATTCTCAGTGTTGTTCCTTGACAACAAGTATTAAAAGCTTATTTATACCGTATTTTGTGTATCAGTCCTTAAAGTCGCATTGTTGTTGATGGAAAACATGCTTCTAGTACATTTTGCCGCTTGATACAGCGTGTAGCCACATCTGAGGCAATAATCTGTCCGCCTTAGAGGTTGTCTTCTGTACGTCTGTACGTGTCTGTGAGTGTAGACATGAGTGCGGTTCGTGTTATTTTATTTCAGGAGTGAATTGTCTTATCTTTGGTGCTGTGAAGAAGATTATGCTAGCATTATTGATCTGACAGTTTTAACTATCAATAAACTAACGCCCCAAGTAATAAAATACCTCGATACAAACATCTGTGTTGTGCATGAAATAATTATTACATAAAAAGTCAGTACTTCGTTCAAAAATTTTATAGCACATACTTTGATGTTTAGTGCACTGTATTAATATAGAAAACACTGAATTTTAATTTTTTCAAAGCTGAATTCATAATATTTAATTTGGTTTTTACGTGCAAATAACCGGCTTTTTTGAGAGGTTAATGAAGCGCGACACTGATGCACTTGGAACTCGTACGTATCAGTTCAAATTTTGAAATTTAAAATTGTACTGTTCTTTATAAGTTTTATCCATTATGGGTGTGAGGCGAATAAAGGTGTCTTGAAAAATCAGCAACCAGTCGGCTTTTGTGTAGAATGTTTTTCTTTTACCATTACCGGTTTCGGAATCCCTAGCAAATCATCATCAGATAGTATAACGGTTATTTATACTACATTTTGTGCAGAGTTGGATTTACGTTTCGTGAGAACAACACAAATGTGTCTTCCATGTGGCGAGATTTATTGTTATAAAACATCGACTTAAAAGTGTTACTTACAATTGGTATCATACAGTGTGGTGTTGTATTTATTCCACTCACTTTTACGGAAGATATGTTTATGTTTTGCAGTTACATAGTATAAACTGTGTATAGTATACATTATTTATATGCATTTCAACCCTGTGATGCTCTAAGTTCTTTTCTTCATCGCAACATAGTTACATCTTGTTCAGCATCCGGTATGCCGTGTGTAAGACGATTATTAATGCTGTGGGCGTTACTTTCGTAGCGTGCAAACTTTTGGGTATTTGGGGCGCACGAGAATCGTGATTGCCGATGCGCAAACTTATAGCGGTTGCTCAGAGAGTTGGCTGCTCTCTCTAATAAACATTGAACGAACCATAACCCACGCCCACAAAGAACCCGTCTAGCCGAAGTGAAAAGGAAAACAAAATCAGTAGGACCAGTGGGCCAAACCGCGAAATCTGGTTTCTAATCGAGGTACGGCACAAATTTTCGTTTGTTGCTGTTGAATTATTCAAATGCCTTAATGCAGCCAAAGATGATTGTTTTCCATCGCTTTCATTCATCCATTCTTCCGTCCCTCTTATCACCTTTGCTTTTACATTTCATGGGAATTCGTTTAGAGTAGACTATTATGTATGTGGAGTCAGTGCTTTCAATTATCTTTTCGTTTTAGAATTCTTCACATTTTTCCTGCAGCCATTTCGCTTTGAATTCCCTGAAATGCCTATTTATTTCACTCGTAAATGACCTGTATTTCCGAATTTGCGTATTTACCTTAATAGTTTTGTATTTATTTTTCTCGTCAAATGGGTGAATTATTTCTTCTGTTATCAACTGTTTTATCGCATTTACCTACCTTATAACTATATCGGTCATTCGAACATTACATTTTTATAAAAAAAATTTCAGAGACGTCCATTACTCTTCCATCGAACAATCTATTCTACAAGATCTGAGTCTTTGGGAAACTTCAATCGCGTCATCCCATTTCCTCCCTTGTTAGTTCTTTCACACGATTCTCTTAAACTCCAGTGTATCAGTTCTTGAGTATATTTTTACTCGTCAGTTTGGAACTTGTAGACAATAGCACTCTCAGAGAAATTGAGAATATCTAACCATGACTGAAGTGTTTCGTCCAGTGGTTGCTTAATAAATGCAATGCCAGTATTGAAATGTGTATGAACGCATTGGGAGAACTGTTGTAAATCTGAGAGGTGTTTAATGCTGGAGTACGGAAAGAAGACGTTCGAAACACGGGCTAATGCCGTGTCGTATCTTTCGCCCGTTGAAATGGAACAATTTCAAGGGACATTGACTCAACAAGTCGTTGGAATAGTGAGACAAGCTGCCTATATAACCGTCCATAATTGCGAAAGTGTTGCTGGTGAAGGAATTTCCTCAATCTATTGTGAAATCTGATCTATGTATTGTGCACACAAATCTTCGATGGAATTCACAGCAAGCGATCTGGGTGCCCAAATCATCCTCTGAAAATGTCCAGAATGATCTTCAAAGAATTCTCGAACAATTGTGGTACTGTAACATGGCGGACTGGCATCCATTAGAACTCCATCTTCATTTATGAACGTGAAGACCACGGAGGCAGAAAATGGTCGCCAAGTAGCCAAACATAATCATTTCCAATCCTTGATCCTTCCACTTAGAGCAGAAAATTAATTAATTTTCCACGTAAAAGCAGCTCACACCATTATGATACATATGGTGTATACACTCCAAAACAACCTGTATATCAGGGAGAAACCAGGGAATTCTTTTTATCAGGGAGAAATACAGAAAATAGCCACGATATTTTTAGAATTTTGGGTATTTTTCGTTCGTTCAGTTATCAGTTAATTATCTCTAATTTTGACCGCTAAGAACTTTACTTTAGACTGCTACTGAAAAAAGAACTGCAGCAATAAAACATACCAGACAATAATAGCCGCGGCGGAGCGGCCAAGCCCATTGAGGCGCTATGCTACGATGCGAGAGGCCGTTCCCCGTCGGGTGCTCGAATCCTCCCTCGGGCATGCATGTTTGTGCCGTCTTTAGTATAAGCTAGTTCGTAAGTAGTTCGTAAGTTTAGGGACTGATGACCCCGCTGTTAAGTTCCATAACTTCTACAAACATTTGAACATTTTAGACACTATCAAAATAAACTACAGTGAACAAAAATGGCGATAGACAACGACATACCGTGCTCAGACAAAAGGCTACTGATAGCAAGATGCGTCAAGAGACTATAGGCTGAAGACTATGCAATGCTTCTTAACAACAAACTGCGTTCAGTGATCGTAATGTCTCATCTGTTTACTTTTCTAACAGACCGTGGGGAAAAAAAAGTCTGCGAATAGTGGTCTGAGAACTGTTACTTTCAAAGTAAACACTTTGAGGACCAACTACCTGGAAAATCTGCGAGTTCAGAAGACCAACCATTTACGACTTACTAAAAATTTTACGGCCCGTTTATGTTTAATATGTTACAGGGTAACACGGCTAAAAGTGATCACGCTTCGAGGATAGTTTATCACATTTATCGTAGTTCTTTCACAGATTACAAATTACGCAATAACGATGGCAAAAGTATAAAGAAAGCATTTAAATAATAATAATAATAATAATAATAATAATAATAATAATAATAATGGTAAGTGTAGATAGCTGATAAGGAGTGTGTAAATAACACGTGTTTGTTTTTTAGCTGTGTTATTAGGTTTGTCCCATACAACATAGTTGAAAATCATGAAAGATTCCAAATAAGCACCGATTATTTTTGACTTATGAGAGTGTAAATGTAATAGCACAATTAAAAACTCTAGTGGGTTCCAGAATATTGACATTCTCGAAAATCGTAACATAATCGTGCAAAACAGCGAAGTATTTCAGAAAATGAAATAAGTAATAAACAACCTTCACAGAAATTACATCTGTGCAATTACAACTTGGTATATACGCGCGCTGTATTTATGAAACAGAAATATTGAAAAACAGCATTGTAACTGGTTGTTCGTACCTGACTCGTGATAGGCCTTTCTTACTTCTCATCAGTCATCAGTTGTGGCGCTGTTAGCAACAATTACACGTAACGAAAGAAAAAAAAAAAAAAAAAAAAAAAAGGAAAGAAAACCGCTATAAGTAAATTTTAAGCCCGGGAAGTTCTACGCTGGTGTGTAAAACTTTTACCTCTTAAAGGATTGATCACTTCTTCTTACCAACTGAAACTGGAAGACATCTGACGAAGCCAAACATTTCCACGGCCAAACCGATATGTTTGAAAGGAGTCTCTCTCTCTTTGGACATACGCATTCTGTCTCTCTCTGTACACTCATTTTGTCTCATTTGGCAATCAACTATACAACTGATAGCTGCGCTACAGGATCTCAAGTATCTGATGAACAGGACGAGAAAGACATGGTACAGAACAGAATATAGGAGAGGCGTGAAACTGACGAGACGCGCACAAAAGTGGCGTTCTGAAGTCTGAGGGCACACGATGGCCGAGGCGAACTTAACAGGACGAGACGACTGGCCACTTGTCAGGAGTATTAATAACCCACGGCAATCAAAGACGGCGCTACACGGAAACAGAGGTATAGTACCTGAACCAATGGAACGAGCATATATATTTGCTGCCACATACAAAATTCCTTGGATTTCGTGACAACAATGAAGAGAAACACGTACCAGAGGCACGGCAAACTGGCTTCGGACTACCAGACGTCCAAATCTTCCGGAGATTAAGCAAATCCTAAGGAAACTCATTTCCAACTTGGCCCAAAGAACAGATAACATTTTTTAAAGAACAAATTAATAAACAACCTAGAAGACCTTTAGTGCTGCTAACTATGATTTACAATACCTGCCTCCTTAAAGAGTACGTTACATCGAAGTGGAAGTTGGCCAAGATCGTCCCACATGTCCTGAGCCTCAACATTGCCCCCCCCCCCCCCCCCCCCGCCCTCCTAAAGGAATAGTTGGTACGCCACTGCCCACAGTGACTTCATCTTGTCACGTTAAGTTTATGAGTGTTTTCCATCCCGTGTCTAGTTTCAACAGTAGTTCACAAGTTTTAATGTTGGTAAAGCTTATGGGAGTTAACTGCGGGGTCATCAGTCCCTAGTTCACAAGTGTAGTCTGCTTTTACGTATGTAAGTGGCTTGTGGTAACGGATTCTCTGTTTCAGGTATTCTGTTCTAGTGTTTCCTATTAATGTATTATGAAAGGTCCATTGGTTAAGTGTTGGAAAGGAAACGTCAGAAGGGCAGTTTAACAGTGCGGCTCGAATTGAGATGTTTTACTGCAAGCTGGGCTCTTAAGTTGAATAATATTTTATTGTAGTCCTGTTGTAAATGAATATTTCTGCTGCCAAAAAAAGGTCCACAAGTCATTTGATGCCTTCTAGCTGAAATTGCTTTCGATCTAAAGCAAGGGTCGTGCCGTACAGTAATTAAGTCCGTTAGGCATAAATTATTTTGAGAGAGATTGATTTTGAAAACTTTTGTGAAGAACTTACTTTTTTTTAAAAGGGATCTTGATGTTGCTATTTGTAATGCTTGTGTAATAACTTTTCGCCCGTTAGTAACGAAATGCTATTTGTTAAAACTGTTTATTGCTGCAAATTCATGAATTTTAAATTTAGTTTTCGAACGTATCGTTTATTGTCAAGTTTTGAGACTGTCAGATGTTACAAAATTAAAATTCCTCTACATGTTGTGATCTAGAATTACTGATGCCAATTATAACGTTATTGTAATAAACTGGTTTTAGCAGATGAGTAGTGTAATTAAAACCCAGCACCTTACCACTTACTCGCAGCTCCTACCGTACCATTTCATATTCGTAAATTTTGAGTTCATTTTGTCATGCAATTACAAGTTTCTTTTAATACATTCTTTGTTGGCGACATGAAAGTTATAACTGATGAGAAACGCTTTCCTATTTCAGAAAGAATAATATTGATTTCACAGAATGATTTAAATCTCAGTGTGTGTTTCGCATTGTACTGCGTGACATCTGCATGTTTGTTTTAGACAATGTTGCCAACACCCACTGACAAAATTTGGCTAGAAGCGACTTCCAAAAATGATCATAAATGGCTAAAATCAAAGTGACCACATTTCTCAGTGGCGATTACCGGACCTTGGTCTTGAGAAAACGCGTGGAGGGGGGGGGAGAGGGGGGGGGAATACTGACCTCTGCTTGACAGCTACTATTTACACACACACACACACACACACACACACACACACACACACACACACACACACACATACACACAAAATGATTGTCACTGCCAGTCTGAATTTGTTTCTTATTTTCTACATGACGCATTCTTCGTTTTTTTTTTTTTTTTTTTTTTTTTTTTTTTCAAGTCATACATTTTGGGCAGATTTCCACTTTACAAATTTTAAAAACGCTTTTCTCTATGCGAGGGAATGGATTGAATCCAATCTTTGAATCCCGCATTGTTTTCCTATTCTTGTCGGTAATTCTGTGCATATTGAACTGTCAGCATCCTGTAGAAATAAAACACATGCAAACTAACCAAAAAGATAACAATCCAAATTCTACTCCGCCTAAACGCACTACTGTTCCACCATCTATACATGACGTCCAACACTGTAAGACATATTCTGCTGAACAGAGCAATGTGGAGGCACGTACTAAATGAGGTCATGTGAACGGTTTTTCCCCCTGTTACCAATCATGGTGCAGTGAGTTCTTACGAAATCCGGCGAATCAACAACAAACAGCGCCTATATTGTATTGTAAGAGGAAATGAAAATGACTAGAAGTGGCTGAAGAGAAGGGAGGAAATGGCTAGAAAATCCATTAGTGGCTTATTCACAAATTAGTGATTAGTTAAGTTTCAAAAAGGCCAGATCTAGCCAGAACAATGGCTAAATTGGCAACATTGGTTTTTACGCGATATAAAATTATTAGCAAACACAACTCATCATCAAAATACTGTAAACACACCAGTTTACAATTTTACGCGTAACAATTACACCAAAACTGCAAAAGCAAAAACTGCCGTTACAACAGTTGCTTGGGTCTATCCTATTTACAGATGATATCTGTGCCACTTCACCGCCTTATTTTAACCTTGTATGCAACGTTTCTCATGTGAGTGTATTACTTCGTGCCATGTTGGTCCCCTAAAGGCAATACAGTTATCGTGTCAAACGACCTATTTTACGCTCCATTTTCGGAGAAATATATCGGCTATAATATGATCATTCTATTACTTACTCATTTGATGATTACTTATAAAAATTTAACGTTTAATTGAAACTCTTGGTTTTTAATACGTTGTAGATTTGAAATCAGTACTATGTGGGGATAGTAACGTATTCTGTGTTGTCCTAATTTCTTATCAGAATCTAAAAACTTTGTGCTTTTCTGGTTTGCAAATGCTGTAATGACTGTACCGTAGCTGGTGAAATTGAATGAACGGTCCTATCGGTAATTTGCGTGTGTTTCACCAGGCTTACGGTATCATAACGAAAATAATTATGAATCAATCCTTTCAATTAGAAAATTATCGATGCAAAATCACTTGGTTTCAACCTTAGACAATTTCTTATCATTAGGGATAGCTGGGATTCCTGACCATAATAAATAATAAAATGGGGGATTCAATGTTCAATACAGTGTAATTTAGTTATAAAAAAAGACGGTGCACAAATTCAGGGATGAATTATGATACAAAAGTAATGAATCTCTAACAAGGATGGCACAACCTCTACCTGTTATGAAAAATGGTTGATACTGAGGACTTGTTAATTGTGTAAAGGAAATTAAAAATCGCTATCCAACTCGGTAGAGAATACAACCAGAAGCTCAAGAACACAGCCAACTGGTGGTAGGTACATTTATCTTTAACTGCGCCATAGCAAATGCAATGTGCGTATATCACTAATTCTCAATACTCCTCTGATAAGACGAACGGCGGCTGGCTACCGTGGATGGGTTGGTTCGACGTGAAGCTGAAGATGTGTGACGATGGCTAGACAGCGCATGAACTACTTCGTTAAAAACACTCCTAATTTGAAGTCACTCAAATATCAAAGTCGAACAAGATGTTCTTGCAAACTGCTTGCCTCACTGGCCAGAAGCAGAAGAGAAGCTCAATTGTAAGCTTGTAAATGAGTGCTTCGAAATGGAAATAGAATGCACTGAAGTAATAATTTTGTTCCTCTGCTCACAGAGAAACAATTATGAAGGAAAGAAGGAAGGAACCATCCCGGCAACTGCCTGGAGTGACTTGGGGAAATCACGGAAAACCTAAATCTGGATGGCCGGAGGTGGATTTGAACCACCATTCTTCCGAATGCGAGTCCAGTGTGTTACCTCTGCGCCACCTAGCTCGGTAAACAATTAAGAATACTTCAGGCAATGTCATTTGCTCTTGCAGCTAATTGTGAGCTAAGTCACTGGACGCTTTGCCAGCAAATGCCCACCTGCGTCCACGCACCACGAGCGCAGCTAGCTTAATCAACGACTTACTTTTCAGCAAGCCATGTCTCTCCAGACCGTTTTCTCGAGAATCAATCACAGCTATACCTTCAGCTCTCTCCCCCCCCACCTTTACTTTCTTCATTCTTTTCCGCGAAAAAGAAGCTTCTAGAGGCTTCTAGGAAGTTCTAAAAGGTTTATTAAAGATATACAGTTTCCTTATTTCTTCCTTCACTTATTAAATGTATTTACATTTTATAATAATATGTCGTCTATACTAAACCGTGGTCACGAAATGAGACGGTTTATGACTATAAACGTTCAATTAAAAACAACTACCTATATCTGTCACCTTTAAGAGCGATTAATGAAGATTCTACATTTTTTTTTATTTCGACTTTTATGGTCTGTACATTTCTTGCGCATGTTGTTGCTTAACTTATAGTACAAATATAAAAAAATTCCAGTTACGTTCCTCTCCACATAAACTGTGGAGAACTGCAACGTTTTGAAATTGTGACTCTAAGGCGGCCTAAAATTTGAAAGCAAAATTTTTTTTATGCAATAAAGGAAAAACCCTGTTTGTGCGACTATCGGCTATAACGACCGTAAAACACCGGACTCTTCGACGTCATTATAAACGCTTTCGACTTTATTACAGATGCTTCGGCAATGATTTTTCCCACTGTGGGTTTCCATGCCCCGAAAGGGCACTTGGAAACACAAGAGCATAATTACAAATATAAAAATGAACCGGCTTACCTTCTAGATTCCATGCTAATTCTTGTTATCCTACCACAGAAGAACATATATCTATCTTATGAAAACATCATTTGTAGTATTCTCTCAAACAACCGTTACTCCTTTGTAGGATAGGCTGGATTTCATCTCTCATGACTTCTTGTCACCAACTCTGTCCACGCAATGCTAATGCTACTGCTCTCTGCCCAAAGAATTTCAAAATATCTCTGGTTTATAGTGCTCGATTTTTGCATACAAATACCAACTGATATGTACTGCAGAGAAGATGATTTTAAAAATAAAATCGTTGCTGATAATCGTTGTTGCAGAAGTTGTACGCCTTTTGTAGCTGGAGTTCCTCGAGTGTAAGGGTGGTAGTGGTTGTAAACGTTATTAGTCTTTTACAAAACAGTAACCTCGGCTGTCGTCTATTGCTCTATATACTTATAATCTCTTATTGGCCTCTGCAATTGGTCTCGGGACTCGTACCCTCTGTTAGGGACATCGTGCAATCGTTGCTATGTTTTCTGTGTGCTTGGTGGTCGATCACAACCTCTCTATATTTTCTATGACGTTCCTTGTTTTATCTTTTATTTAGACATTTATTGTCGGCATGTTGAGTTCTTCCAGTGTCTCTATCATCCTAGACCACATATATGCATATAGAATGGTCGTTAAGCATTTATTCTGGAGAACTTGATAAAACAAATATTATCACTGGCAATGCTCCAGGATGCGCAGCCAAATAGCATTGCAGGCATTGTGCTTACGTGGTTTAACCAAGGTGCTATTGGCCAATTCGAGTTCTTGGCTACTATCCAGGTAAAGTCTTCTTGTGATAAACAAGGTTGCTTTCTTCTTCTGTTGCTCACATGTGGAATACGTCCAGCTGTTACTGCATTCTGTTGATGGCAGTTGTTCATTGACTGTAGCTTGTCAGAAGAACGCTGTCACCTGCGAATTGAGACAACAACGTGTGCTTCGTTTTCTGTATGTTATCAAAAAGGAAAACTTCATGACGAAAAAACGTTTGTATAGCTTATGGGACTTAACTACGGGGTCATCAGTCCCTAAACATACAAACTACTTATGAACTAGCTAATAATAAGGACGGCACAAATATCCATGCCCGATGGGGGATTAGAACCCCCAACCGTAGTGGCCGTGCAGACCGTGACTGGAGCGCCTCAGTCCCCTAGGCCACCGCGGCCGGCAGTTCATGACGTTCTGCAAAATTATTTATTGAGTGTATCATCGGCTTTCGGCTTCGTCGGCCATAATCAGGTAACAACTCGATATCGCTGTGCTAGCAGAGAGTAGTGTGTATAAGATCACATCGAGACATTGTGGAAAAATTTATATAATTGGTCAGTCTGGCAGGGCTACAGCTATTAGATTATCAGAATATGATAGAAGCTGTAGGTTAAGGAAGAAAGATTCAACCTTTGCCGAACATCAGCTCACAGAATACCATACTTATGATGTAGAATTTGAAATCTTACATCCTCTCGAGAAAAGCAGAAATATGACACTATTGGAAATACCGGAAATCAATAAACATAAGACATTGGACGCTATCATAGTGTTAAATGAGAAAACAGAGAATACAGGGAAAATATCTCTCGGAATAAGTGCGAATTCAAACAATGAAACGAGATTTTTTATGCACGGTTCGAATCGCTAAAAGCAATTAGAGGAGAGATCATACACAATATACATACGGTAACAAATTTTATTCAGATATTGGTTACAATTGTAGTTTGTGTGTGATGCAGTAAGCTGTTTTTTCTCAACTCTTTACTTGAGGTTTACATTACTTTTACTTAGAGCGAGGCACCATAGCGCTATCATAATGGTGAAAAAGTCTCATTTACCTGTTATATGGTATGTGATCACCTCGGACGGCCAGTAGAGTTGCACCCTGCGTGGTATGGACAAAATGAGGTAATGAATCAGCTCTTGAAGGATATTTGGCCACTCTACCATGAGTGCAATAGCCAGTTCTGCAACCGTTGTAGGAGGTGCTGGTCTGGCAGCAATGCGCCTGCCAAGTGCATCCTAGGCATGCTAAATCGGGTTTAAGTCCAGTGAACAAGCTGGGAACTCCATTTGTTCATTTCCCGCAGTATCAAGGATGTTGTCCATCCGTGCAGTTCTGTGCGGACGAAAATTATTGTCCACCAGAAAGAACCCATCGCCTATGGCAACAGCGTAGGGCGCAACAAAAGGTCGAAAGGTCTGCATACCTCTGAGCACAGCTACATTCTGAACTACATACATTTTCGTACGTCTGCCAATACTGACTCCTGCCCACTTCATTCGTCATATTTTCTGTACATAAGCAACATTGCTCCGATGACGACTGTCCGGCTGAGTCATCTGTGAACAGAACCTGGCGCCATTCGTTAAGACTCCAATCCTGATGTTCCTCCGCCCAGTTTCTTCGGGCTAAACGGTGTCGTGTTTTTAATGGGATACACACCATAGACCTCCGTACGTAGAGGCCATATTTCGGAAGGCGTTTTTGGACTGTTTGATTTGCTACTGCACGTGCTTTTACTGCCTGAGAGGTACATTGCAACTGAGATTCATTAAGCCTCTTGTCTCGACAGGTTGTTAACCGGAGATAACTGTCATCTCATGCTCAGTTTACCCGTGGATGTCCTTAGCCTTGCCTTAATTCAACGGTTCCTGTTCTGAAATCGCGTCCAGGTCCTGAAAAAATACACTTTGGAACACTCAAATAGCTGCAGCCACCTGCGTCTGTGACTGTCCTTCTTCCAATCTTCCTATGGCTCTCCATGGAATAGGTAGGGTAAGTCACGTTGTTGTCGCATTGCACTACCTGCTCGCTACACTATCTGAGCCCAACTGCTTGTGTAATTCGTTTGGTAGAGAAAACACAATCAGCACCAAACCCCTTTGCAGAAGCTTTCAGTTATTGCTACTATCTCGGTTGTCGTAATGTTGTCTCCATTCAGTAGAAAAGACAGAAAGATCGAACCGTTTTAGTTTATTCTAATGATGATAATACTTCAGAACCTAGATAACTGATCGCCTTGTAGTTATGGCCGGGGTGTCTCTCGGAACACTGTGTCAGTTACTTGCGGAGAGAAGGTGGGAATTCAAACAGTGAGAATATTTGTACAAGATTTTCCCGGACGGCTCGATTCGTTTGTAGTGCTTCTGTTGGCATAGTACCGAGTGCAACCCAGAGAAAAAGAATGGTGCCTCTAAACCACGTCTGCTCCTCTGAGAGGGACTAGCCCCGAGAGTATCATGGGGCGCCGGCCTGTCGGAAACCCCACGACGGACTGCATAAACATATCTTTGGTGGCAGCCAGGTGCCCGCCGGCTCCACTTTGATGTCGGGCCACTGGGATTCCAAGGCGAGTGGAGCGTTTTAACGAGGCCCTACCTCCGACCGCCAAGCTTTCTACAACAACGTTTCTGCAATTTTCTCCGTTCCTTCTCGTATTTCCCCTTAGTTTGCTTACATTTTCTTCAATTATCTCGCACTCTCTGATAGCAGAGAACAGAGCTGGACATATCCGTCGCCGAGATGCGCCCACTACTAGGGCATGCGCATCCGCCATTTTTGTTCCTTCGCTACGACGCGCGATTGTAGAATATGGCAGTCAGTACGCTTTCAGCATGGTGGGCTGTACACCTCCGAATTGTTCTAATCGTTCAGAAAATGGTTTTGGTTTCTTTTTCGTTTCCAATGAATCGTGAAGGGCATAAAATAAGGTTAATAAATTTTCGTCGTGACAAATGTTCAAAACTATGCGAGGTGGGTTAACTTAATTGTAGTTATGCACAATTTCTACACGTTGTCAACGATAGGTTTCGACACTTCTTTATTTATTTTATTTTTATTTTTTCATTTTATTTTTTCAGCGAAGGATTCGACACTACGCACTAATACAGTAGCAACATTTAGACAACACTACAAATTACTTTTAATTATGCACACTGTTTTTTACTAGTTATAATGGCTCATACGCCTCGTAACGATGTTTGAAGCTACTGCAATGTTAATTTTAGTTCCAGCTACTGCGATGTTGATTTTAGTTACAACATCGCCGGCGTAGTTTGCTAATGTTGGCAAAATAATGTTCGCTTTAGGAGGATAATTAATTTACTGACCGGACAAGTGTACATACAAGAAGATGGTAAACATGAAAAAATATTTTCTCTCATTCTACCTGTTCGAGTTTTCAAACAGCATTCAAACGTCGTTGCCAACATCAGTACACTACGCCACCGAGACCGTGACCAATGAGGAAGTAAATTGTTAAATGAGAAATTAAAATATCTCGTATATATAAATCTTTTACTGCATCCTAGTTTATCATGGTAATATATTCTGTGCATTGAAAAAGTATTTTATATGAATTCTGAAAAATTCTGGAGCAACTTTATGGCATTCGAAAACGGAGATTTCAGCTTTGGTAGTGCATGTAGTATCCCATAAAAGTGAGCTGTCGAATGCGAAAGACTTGCTCACAATACACACCCGGGTGGACAAATACCAGAAAACATATTTAACGATTTGTCAAACCATATTACAATAACTTATTACGACGAGATTAATTTTTGATACAAATATATATTTTCTTTTTGGTATGTGTATTAGAAATGAAACAAGCGACGGTTGAAAGCAATAACAGCAAAAAAATCTCCGCCTTTCACATGCTCACGCTATCACCGCCTGCCGCTACAGCAGAAATTGATGCGCATGCCCGTCTATGTACAGGTGTCCTACCCACTACCTTAACGTCACGTATCCCGAATGTATTTTTGATTAAGCCCTCATACTCAACACTGTACAACCCCTACTAGTAGAATTTACTTAAAAATATTGTACTGTGTAATCCAGGGGATAGCGAGTTGATTACCATGAAACGGCCAACCATGTCTGGTCCATCCGTTCGGAAAGCCCTCATGCAGTTTGCCGGTTATCAACAAAAACAATGAAGCTGGGCCATCAATGGCGGGGACCCTAACAATACTCTACAATATCAGTTATAAACTTATAGTTCATAAAGCAATTAAGAAGTTTAGTACCGCAAACCGTAGAAACTTTGGGGCAGATGGTGCAACTTTATGACACGTATACTGTGGACGGTGTTTTCAAATCTTATGTGCCTTCCATGTTATTTCAAATTTCGAAGCTGAATGACCTACATGCATGATGACTGCTCTTATGAACTGGAGCAACTGGAAACTATCTGAGTAAATTTTATAATAGTATCACAAACTCATTTTGTAAGTTGGACAAGTTGTGATATACCTGGTCGTAGATCGAGATTCTTGATGTTCTCGTAGATCGTTGCTCTCGGTAGCGGCTGGCTGAAATCTCATGGGGCGAAAACCAATTCACGAAAATGACGAAGGCAACACACGGAAGTGCAGTTCTCTGACACTTTTAATGATTTATCAATGCCCAGTTGTCCCCATTTATGGCCAGCTTACAAGTCTCATTAATTACAACCATGCACATTACAGACATCAATAATACGAATTTACAGTGCGTGTGTGCATTACCAAAGTTCGTGGTGTACATGGCATAAATATTAACAGTCCCTTCATAATACCGGTAGAAACACTTCCCACATGACTAATACGGAAGATCTAGTACATAAGTGTTCAAAATTAAACTTCCAACTGGAGTGAATTATGCCTCAACTCGCGGCCGAAACAGTACTCTATTACATGCTGCGAAAGCATCCTATTTATATCCTTCAAACAATATCACTGAAAATTAAGTATTGTTAATTATGTATATTAAATTAATTATAATGGAAAAGAAAAAAATAACATGCAAATGGCTGTAGTAAAAATAGCGTAAATAATACTGATTAAATTTATATACAAATCTCAGTTCAATTAATAGTATTTCATTTACGTATTTAACAAAATTCGCTTATCAACAATAAGTTCGTAAGTGTGTTTAGGAAGAAACGATGAGGTGACGGAAGACTGGAAGCCCTTTTAAGGGGTATATACACTCAAACAGTATACTGACAAACCAGGCGCAACGCCTCTACTATTTCGTCTACCTAGTTATTATGTAAACTTTTGTGGATTACAACTGGTTGGCGGGGATCTGTTAGTTCGGAAACTCACAACAGGTGGTCCATCACGGAATCCGTGGCGCCAGCTACACCTGCGCACAGAGCTCACATTGAGCAAACAGCTCTTTATTTGCGCACCGCTGAGAGGATCTGCACTCTGCGTAAGCGGCTTAGTGAGGGTTAAGCCGATCAGAAGCATTGCTCATTATGGCCGGCCGAAACCCCGGCGGTGCGGGGTGCGGCCGGAGCACTTTCGGCGCTTTGCCGGGCTTGAGGTTTGGCTGAAGCTGCGCTGAGTTTGTGACGTGTTTACTGTACGGCGCTATAGAGGAGCATCAGAAGCATCAGAAGCATTGCTCATTATGGCCGGCCGAAACCCCGGCGGTGCGGGGTGCGGCCGGAGCACTTTCGGCGCTTTGCCGGGCTTGAGGTTTGGCTGAAGCTGCGCTGAGTTTGTGACGTGTTTACTGTACGGCGCTATAGAGGACTACACGATAATTAACCTATTGATGGGGATGGAAATCATGCTCGATATGCCCCCATTACACCTTTGGGTCAGGATGGAGGCAGCGGCTGGTGCATACAGACTCAAAACTGGCAACAACTGGAAATCTTTGGGACAACCAGAATCACACACTAAAATAGCGAGTGAGGTAAATATTGGAAAGGTTGGGGAAATGCCAGCCGACTATATTATAACCCCATACTGCTTCAACAAGCCTTTCAATATAACAATTGGAAGCAGGGAGCAGTGGGAGAAAATAGTTAGACACCGTACGGGGGATATTGTCTGGTTCACTGACGGGTCAAAATCAGACCAAGGTGTTGGGGCCGGGTTTTATGGGATGCAGCCAAGACTGGAGGACGTCATCTCTCTAGGGAAACTGGCCTCAGTATTCAAGGCCGAAATCACTGCCATCAGGGCGTGTGTGGAGGAGAATTTGTGTAGGTGCTACAAAGATCGTAGCATCTATATCTATCCAGACAGCCAGGCAGTCCTGAGATCACTGTCAGCTCCTGCAACAAGGTCTAAAATTGTTGCAGAATGTCACAGGGTTCTGGTGGAGCTAGGGGAAAGCAATAGAGTAAACCTATTGTGGGTCCCTGGCCACTCGGGTATCAGTGGCAACGAACATGCCGACAGATTAGCCAGGATGGGGGCAGAGACTACATTTATTGGACCGGAACCTGTCCTGACAATCACCAAGGCAATGATCAAATTGGAACTTCGTAACTGGCTCACAAGACAGCACGTAGAATATTGGACCAAAGTCCATCAACAAAAACATGGCAAGGTAATGATGCCAAAGCCATGTTTTAAAAGAAGCTCTGCAATCCTGGGTCTGAACAGGAGAGAGATTAGACACATGGTTGGATTGCTGACAGGCCATGGGAATTTAAAAAAACACCTACATACAATGGCAATAACAGAAGACCCTAAATGTAGGATCTGTGATGACGGTGATGAAACTTCATCACATCTAATCTTCGAATGCATTGCATTGGAGAGTAAAAGGCACAGAACATTTGGGAAAACGAGACCCGAAGACATTGTGTCTAATAAAAAACTGGTAAAGGAACTCCTTGCACTGTTCAAGGGCATTGGTTGGCTTTACTAGATATACAGGGAGCGATACCGCACAATAAACTTAGTTTCGGTGCGGGCAGTGGCGGGTTGGACCAAGACTGTTTTGGCTTGCCTGAAAGAATCAAATCAAATCAACCTATTGATGTTGTTTTTCTGGTAGCGGTCTACAGCCGCACTGTATCTAGAAAAGGTCATCTTGAGCTGTGTAAAATCTCTGTTTGCTATACTCGACCGGTTTTGACATTCACTGCAATCAACAGGATATTAACAAAATATTGCAAATTAACAATAGTTTGTTAATCTCCTGTTGAAGGCACCAAATGCCGAGGCCGGCCGCGGTGGCCGAGGGGACTGAGGCGCTCCAGTCACGGTCTGCACGGCCACTACGGTCGGGGGTTCGAATCCCCCCTCGGGCATGGATATATGTGCCGTCCTAGTTCGTAAGTAGTTTGTAAGTTTAGGGACTGATGACCCCGTAGTTAAGTCCCATAAGATTGACAAACATTTGAACATTTTTTCAAATATATTTCAAAATTTGCAGAAATGGCAAGAAATCTTACCCATTTGTTAATGAAGGGTGCGAAATTTTTTGGTCCCCGGAGTGCAATTCAGCATTCGGAAAATTGAAAGAGTTGTTGACATCTGCTCCTATGCTGATTTTTCCCGATTTCAACAAGAAATTTATACTATCGTGTGGCGCATTCAATTATGCATTAGGCGTCGGGAACATCCTGTAGCTTACGCATCCAGACAGCTCAATAACGGGGAAAGGAACTATTAAACCACAGAGCGTGAGAAGTTGGCTTTAGTTTTTGGCATATTTTAGCTGTTACTTATACGGTAGAAATTTCAAGGTGGTAACAGACCACTCAGCACTCCGTTGGGCTAGTAAAGGACCCAACCTCAAGTCTTGCAAGATGGTGTCTACGTTTAAGTAAGTACGATTTTGAAATAATTCATCGACCGGGTATCTCGCATGCAAACGCAGACGGACTCAGTAGGAAAATCCGAAGCATGGAATGTGAAAAAATGACAGAGAAGACTGGAAGAATGCTCAGCAGACGGACCCGGACTGTCAGCAGTTTGCCAACCAGCCGCAGTTCTGCTTGGAGGACGGAATTCTTTTTTAGGTCAACCGTGAAATGTTGTGCCAGGAACGCTGCGTAACGAAATTCTAAAGCAAGCTCACGATTCTATTTTGGCAGGACGGGGAAAAGAGAAACTGAGCGCAGAATAGCACAGAATTATTGGTGGAAAACGCGCAAACAAGACGTAGATCAATATGTAAAAAGTTGTATCCCATGTGCACAGAAGGCGCAACTCAGCCGCCAACGAAAGGAACTGCAGAGACTTCCAGAAGCAGATAAACCTAGGACCATGATAGGAATTGACATTTTTGGACACCTAATTCAAACCCCTGTAGGTAATCGATATATACTTACTGACAGAGTAGATTCCATTGCGGTAAAATTGAACAATCTGCATATGACACCGCCGACGTTTCCCGCTTTCGATAGAGCATTGGAACCATGGCTGAATTATGTAGAGCGGCTGGAACAACATTTCCTGTCCCACGGTGTCCTGGAGGAAACCCTGCGTCGAGCTTTCTTCTTAGCAACAGTCGGTCCACAGGAGTAACGCTTGATTCAACAATTGTAACCAGAGCAGTCCCCTCAAGATATCTCGTATGCCCAGATAAAACACTGCTTGTCTGAGTACTTTGACGTGCAAAAAGATGTCACCTCTGCTCACCAGATTTTCTTTTCCTGTCGAAAGTCCCCAGATCAGAGATATGGAATGGTTTACGACGCTGCAGGGTCTCCCTCGTGATTGTAAATTCAGGTGCCCCAAATTCGCCTCCTATGCTCCTTCACTGATTCGCGATATGGTGGTGCTTAACGCTTCTGACAAGGGTCTTCGAACTGAGATCTTGAAGTTACAGGCCGCTTAGCTCGACACCTGTCTGCCGATCGTCCGTGCCTTTGAACAGGCTCACCGGCCACCGTCACCACGCTTTGATCCCGCCGTCGTTCGACCATGGACACAGGCCGTGACAGACGGTCTTCCGCACGCCTTCCCTCTTGTCTGGACTGCTTCTGTAAACACCAAGGAGCAGAATGCCCCCACCGGTAATCTAGGTGCACGGTTTCCCGTCGAATGCGATACATCGCCGTTGTTTGTCAGGCTTCACAGACGCACCGCGTTGACGCCAAAATTCCGGAGGATGGACAGGCAGCTGATGAATTATTTACACGACTCGGGCGACCCGCATTACGATGACGGGCAAGTATTTTCTGTCACTCCTCAGTCTGGAGCTCGGCTCCTTCTCATATTGGGAGCTGTGGTTATCCAAATCGACACTGCGTCCTCCGTGACTCTCGTGGATGGTGCCACATACGAACAATTGGGTTCTCCAGCGTTGTCACCGTACACTCAAAACTTGCGCAGTTTCAACAGTCACCATATACAATTCGACGGCGTTTTCTAGACGCGAGTCGCTTACAACAACCGCGCTTTCTCCTCTCAGTTTTTGGTGGTGCGCTCGGCTGCCGCCTCAAATCTCTTGGGTTCAGACATTTTTGATCGACTCGGTTTGTGAGTACAGGACAAAGTGTGGGCAGTCTTGACACCCTCCTCCGAGGCCCTACTCGCGCCATTGATAAAAAATACGAAACGCTGTTCTCATCTTCCACAACCGGGGGTGACGGGATTCAAGGCCCATATTGAGCTGCTTCCCGCTGCTGTTCCTCGATTTTTTTTTTTTTTAAGGCCCGCCCGTCCCGTTTGCTTTACGTGACCGTCCCCAGGAGGAGGTGAATCGTCTACAAGCAGAAGGCATCCTTTTGCCCGTTGCACGCAGTCGCTGGGCGACGCCTATAGTCTTAGTCGAAAAGCCGAATGGCGGCTTACGCATCTATGGTGATTTTAAGGTAACGGTCAACTTGCAGTCAGTCACTGATTTGTATCTTGTACTATAAATTGATGATCGTAGTGTGTTTGGCAGGGTCAACTGTCTTTACTAAAATTGATTTGCGCGATGCTTATTTGCAACCCCTTGGACGAGGAATTACAGCAGATCCTGGTCATGAACACCCCGTGTGGCCTTTTCCGGTATAACCGCCTTCTGTTTGGAATTGCCAGCGCTCCCGCCATTTTTCAACGTTACTTGGAGCATCTCACCAACCAGGTCCCAGGCGCTGCAACTATCTGGACGATGTCATTGTCGGCGGCTCGTCTGCTGTGGACCTCGCTAAAAAACTACATCAACTTTTCCAGGTGTTCTCCGAGGCTAACCTGTGTTGCCGGAAAGAAAAGTGCGATTTTTTGTTTTTTTATTTGTTTTTGCACGGAAGGTCAGCTATCTCAGTTTCAAGATTGCTGCCTAAGAGATCCACACCAACCAGGATTATGTGGAGATGATCCAGAACATACCTCCCCCCACTAACGTGCAACAATTCCAATCTGTCCTTGAGTACATAAATTATTATCGTCGTTTTATACCAAATGCTGCCGACCTATCGGCACCCTTACCAGGTTATTGCGAAAAGCTGCTCGCTGGACCTGGCACGCAACTTGTGACCAGGCTTTCGCAAGGCTTAAGTCAGCTCTCCTTCAACCCTCATGTCTTACGACCCTTCTCTTCACCTCGTCGTCGCTGTGTTGGGTGCAGTCCTTTCACTAGTGGTGGACGGTGTCGAGAGGTCGAAGCTCGGTAGCCTTTGCCTCCAAAAAAAAAGACAAACGCTCAACTGAAATATAGTCAAATTGAAAAGGATGCTTTGGCACTGGTCTTCACCCTCACAAAATTGATTATGTTTACGATCGTCACTTCACTCTGCAGGCCGACCACAAGCCTCGGTATCTCTGTTTCATCCTGGATCCACCGCCAAATCAGTGCAGGCTGGCCGAACAGTCCTCATAGCACCCACGATCCAACATTTCTGGGAGCTCAGGTATAGTCTTTTCGTTAGCAGTGGAGTTATCCTCATGCATAATGACTCGGTCATCGCCCGGGTGGTCATCCTACAGGCGTTGCAACGTCGTGTCCTCGAACTACTCCACACCGGTCATTGGGGAATCTTTCTCACCAAACAGCTGGCGCGCCGTCGCCTTTATTGACGTGGATTAGATAAAGGCACTAGAAAGCAGAAAGACATCAGACTATATATTATGTTCTCTAGTATTACATTTTGAAACTTCCTAAGTCAGCAACTGCCGGAGTTTCAAAACTGTAACACAGGTTGGATCTGTCCTCACATCGTTTCTCTTCAACCAGATATTCTATGATACTACATAGAATGATGCGTTCATGTAGTAGCTATATTATTTTCACATAAAACAAAAATGAAAAAAACTCACCCGTAAAGATGCACGCTGAGCTGCTGACAGACACGAAAATAGATAATCACATTCACACAACTTAAATTTTCGGCCACGGCCTTCGTCAGAAAAAGAAAGACATACATTCACGCAGTCACTGAGACAACTATACACACAACTATCATGTCCGGCCACTCCAGAACACAAGATAGACTGTGAGTGAGGTGGGGAGTGGAGGGGTTCAATATATGTTCAAATGTTTGTAAATCTTATGGGACTTAATTACGGGGTCATCAGTCCCTAAACTTACAAACTACTTATGAACTACTTACGAACTAGGACGGCACAAATATCCATGCCCGAGGGGGGATTCGAACCCCCGACCGTAGTGGCCGTGCAGACCGTGACTGGAGCGCCTCAGTCCCCTCGGCCACCGCGGCCGGCGGGAGTGGAGGGGGAAGGATGCTGGGTAAAGGTGGGGATGGAAAGTATCGAATTGCATGGTGGATTTTAAAGGCAGGAATTTGAATTACAGCAATGGATACAGTGAAGAGAAGGGGCGGGAAAGGATAAAAGGGAGGTGTAGAGGAGTGTGTGGATGTGTGTGTGTGTGTGTGTGTGTGTGTGTGTGTGTGTGTGTGTGGATGTGTGTGGGGGCTGATTTGAGATTATTTTTCCTACTTTTATTTGTTCTTTTTTCCTATTTTTATTTTTCCTTATTATTCCTATCATCTCAAATGCCCCCTCCTACACACACACACACACACACGCACACACTCATCTGCACCTCCCTTTTATCCTTTCCCGCCCTTTCCCTTCACTGTATTCATTGCTGTAATTCAAATTCCTGCCTTTAAAATCCACCATGCAATTCGGAACTTTCCATCCCCACCTTTTCCCAGCTTCCTTCTCCCTCCACTCCTCACTCACAGTCTGGCTTGTGTTGCTGGAGTGGCCGGACATGATAGTTTTGTGTGTATAGTTGCCTGAGTGATTTCGAGAATGTATGTGTTTTTTTTTTTCTGACGAAGGCCATGGCCGAAAGTTTAAGTTGCGTGGATGTGATTATGTATTTTCGTGTCTGTCAGCAGCTCAGCGAGACTCATTATGTTACCTATCCTCCATTGTTGATATTCCTATCGGATTTTCAATTGTTAAAAATCATGAAATAGTGAATAAAGGATTCCTCATCAGAAGTATATAATTTATACTAAATAATATTAGTACTGCAGATAATACCTCCATTAAGCTAATAAGAAAGAAATAAAATGTTGTAAAAAATATAATTTTTTAAGTATATTTGGTTGCGAACTAGTATTATTTTTGTACCCGATACTGTCAACTATAAAAACTTTTGCCGCCCGCTACAAGTGTCACCCTGGTCAGTATACAGTACGTATGGTAGTGTACTGTAACAAAAGAATATATAGGCCATGCAGAGGATAGTATTAATGCGGTTTTACAATTGTTGTGTCTCACGTTTGACACCCTCCTTAGACCGAAATAAGTGACTTGTGTTTCTTAAGCGATTTCGTAAAGACTACACGATTTGCTGGTGAACTCAAAACAAGAAAGGACAACACATTGTCATTCGATCTGGGAAGTAACACGTATTCAAAGCGAACGCAGAGCCAAGAGTATAACTATTTCACATAGAACGTGAATTGATGTTTCCTTATCCTAAGTTTCTTGCGAGAAGCGTCGTCTAGCAGCCACATGAAATATTCATGTCTCACATTTGAATATAGAGTGTGTAACTTATTTCGGAATCAGATATCTTATCTGAGAAGACAACAGTTTGAATGGAACTTGCGCAGGAAATTCCATAGACGCGAGAGGTAGTGAAGTGCACACGAAGAGTTCGTTCCTTAACGGTCTAAACAATTAGTTAGTCGGAAACTGAACTTCAATCACGTGTGGGGAAAGTCAGTGGGCATAGAGCAGAAGTTGTCGGTGCTCTCACATGGACTTGAGATTGCCGCAGAGGGGACGACGGAGGAAAACAGCAAGTCCCAGGGGGCCACAGAAAATGGGGGAGGGTTGGAGGAGCGGAAGCCGCGGCAAGCTTCCATAGGAGTTATCCAGCCAACGGGTAAACATCGCTGCGCAAGTAAACAGCATCACCACCACAAACCAAAAATAGGTTGAAAAGCTTCGAAACAACGGAACATGGTATAGTAGGCTACTACATCTACAAATTCGAAATGTTGAAACATATCGAACATTCCAGGTCACTGATATAATTTCAGTAGCGATGTTGAAAATTTGTGCTGGGCCGGGATTCGAACCCGGACTTCCCACTTTGGTACAGTGATCGCCTCACAAAATAAGCTATCCAAGCACGCTTCCGGTCCCACCCAAATTACAGCACGCTACGATGGTAGTGCCCCTGACCTTTACTTCCTCTTACTTCAGTTGTCGTCATGTAGGAAGGCGCTACCACACATAGAGGTGGAGCGATAGGGGAAGCTTGAAGGGGAGGAATTACGGCCGAGCGCCAACAGTTGAAATTGTGGGAGAAAATCTGCCTAACTCGTGGCCAGCCACGAGCCTTGACAATGTATATTACTGGCTGCCAATGCGGTAATCGAGGGTGACCCGAAGAACGGCTGAAAACTGGGCCGTCTTTACGTGACGCAGTCTATAGTAGCCTATTGAGCAGTGGTGACCACAACTTGGCTAGGGAACTTTTGTTTTATAGTGTAAAAAGTGCCTCACACTTATATATCATCATCATTAGAGAATGATTATGCCTTTCCGCGTTCAATCTGGAGGAAAGTACCTCTAATAAAATTCCTTCATGATTCCATATTCGATGCTAACATTGATGCCTCGTCTGATGTTATGCCTTTCACTTCAAAATCGTTCTGAACCGAATCTAAGTACTTTCTTCTTGGTCTACCTCGACTCCTCTTACCCTCCGCTGCCGAGCTCATGAGTCTCTTAGGTAACCTTGCTTCTCCCATGCGTGTAACATGGCCCCACCATCTCAGTCTGTTCACTCTAACTGCTTCATCTATGGTGTTCATTCCCTGTTTTTCTTTGATTTCCTCATTATGGACACCCTCCTGCCATTGTTCCATCTATTAATACCTGCAATCATTCTTGCTACTTTCATATCTGTAACCACTACCTTATGAATAAGGTAACCTGTATCCACCCAACTTTCACTCCCATACAACAAAGTTGGTCGAAAGATAGAGCGGTGTACTACTAACTTAGTCTTGGTACTTACTTCCTTCTTGCAGAAGAGAGTGGATCTTAGCTGAGCACTCACTGCATTAGCTTTGCTGCACCTAGATTCCAGTTCTTTCGCTATGTTGTCATCCTATGAGAAAATACATCCCAGTTACTTGAAACTGTCTAACTGTTCTTTGTTCCTCCTATTTGGCACTCAATCTGTTTGAATCTCTTTCCCACAGACATTACTTTCGTTTTGGAGATGCTGATCGTCATATCATATTCCTTGAACCTCTGATCGAGCTCTGAAATATTAGTTTGCAACCTTTCAATCGTATCTGCCATTACAACTAAGTCATCCACATATGCGAGACTGCTTATTTTGTTTTGACCTATTTTAATCCCGCCCTGCCAGTCTACTGTTTTCAACATATGATCCATGAAGAGTATGAACAACAGTGGTGACAGGTTACAGCCTTGTCTTACCCCTGAAACTACCCTGAACCATGAGCTTAATTTGCGATCTACTCTAACTGCTGCTTTCATGCTCACTGTTAAGCTGGTTGATTTCTAAAGTCGTAGCGGGGAGCGGGGGGAGCAGCCGGGTGAGCCGTGCACATCGCCACGGGGTGAGGACCGGCAGCCGTGTTAGGCAAAGGGCCCCGCCTACCTGCCACAGTATACCGTGCTTCATGCTTCTATCAAACCACAACTCATGTGCGCAGTGGCGAATGTAGCATATCTGTCTTTTTTAGGGTTTTTTGGGGTGGGGGGAGGGGGGTACGGCTAATGTAAAGAAAAGTAGAGTCATTTGATGTAGACACCTCACAGTAGCGAATCCAGGATCTTGGACTGGAGAGAGGGTGGGTGTCTAAGCTCATAGAAAACTTGTGGCCTGATTTCTAAAATTAGTTACCGTTCTTTCTTCTTAAGATTCATTATTCCGGGAGAACGGGTGGGAGGGTCGGGGGTTTAACAGGCCCTCCTGGTTCCTCCCTCTTGCGTGTGTCATTGCATGAGCAGAGGTAAAAAAATGCGCGTAATGTTCTTCGAAACTGAAAGCCTCTGACGTTTACTGACGCTCCTGACAACGGCGACTGCGCACACGTATCGTACGAAATGTTCAAATGTTTGTATAGCTTATAGGACTTAACTACGGGGTCATAAGTCCCTAAACTTACAAACTACTTATGAACTAGCTAATCCTAAAGACGGCACAAATATCCATGCCCGACGGGGGATTCGAACCCCCGACCGTAGTGGCCGTGCAGACCGTGACTGGAACGCCTCAGTCCCCTCGGCCACCGCGGCCGGCGCGTATCGTACGAAAAGGAAACACTACGAAATGCAGTCAAGTAGCCTACATTAAAAGTAAGACAGGAGAAAACAAAATATTCGAATGTTTATAAATCTTTGGGACCTACTGACGTTATCAGTCCCTAGGCTTACAAACTACATCAACTAAGGCTAACCGAAGGACAACACATACTCCTAAGCCAGAGGCAGGACTCGTACCTCTGACGGGTAGCAACCGTGCGCTCTGTACCAACGCGCCTTAGAGCGCTCGGCCATTCCACCGCAACACATCAGACAACAATCACTACGTTTAAATGCCACATATCTTCTGGAAAACGCACTTAAAGTAGCCAATCACATTCGTAGCTAACAGCCTGATTAACTTTCTCTTGCCTGGGCCGTTAGACGTGTGCATTGGGGCACCATGCTGCTCGCGGCCGTCCGCCTTCGGGGGTTCGAGTCCTCCCTCGCTCATGGGTGTTTGCGTTTTCCTCAGATTAGTTTACCTTAGTTTAAGTAGTTTGTAAGCTTTGGGCTAATAACCCAGCATTTGAATGCGATAGATTTACAAACATTTTTACATTTCGAATTTTCTGTTTGCTGGTGTCATAACAGAATGTTACCTAAGAAGCGTATATACGAAGAAGAAACACAGTGTTTCATAAACAGTGAGAGGAAAAATTCATTTTTGTAGCGAGGTACGCTAAACCAATGTGTCTCTTTCGTCAAATGAAATTGTCACAGTGTAATGCCAGTAACCTCAAATGCCATCAGTATTCGAACCATAGTGGTGTAAGAAAAGAATTTACTGTTGGTTCTAAGTTGAGGAAAACTAAATTGTCGTAATTAAAGAAAGAACATGAAGCACAGAGTAGGATTAGGACCATGTTTACCAGGGTTGCTAATTCAACAACCAAAGCTGGCTTTTGCTGGACTTTTAATATTACAAAATAAAAAACAATAAAAAAAGTTTCACAGAGGGAGAGTTTGTAAAGAACAATATTGCACAAGTTGTGCTAAAAGAGGTTGACCAAATGCTCGGGTCCACATATTAAGAGAGCGAGTATCTACGGTTCAACGTCAAACCTACCTTTAGACGAATCTACTAACATGATAAACCGCAACTTGTTCTATTTATGAGGTAGGTGCTGAAAAGCTCCTAGTTCTTGTTATCTTGAAGGATACTACTCGAGGTTGTGACATTAAAAAGCCATGCACGGTGTTTTAGTGAAATATTCAGTGCCTCCTGGGAAGACTGTCAGTACTGCTTGTGACGGTGCATCGTCCATGACGGTAAAAACCAAGTCCCTAGTGTGGGTTTTAAAGGCTGACACTTCATATTCTGAATTCACACCCGTCCACTATATAATTCGCACAGAACAATTAGCATCTAAATATTTTCAATATCCACCTGTTATTCAGGCGCTACTAAAAGTTGTGAGCTTCATTCGGTCAAATGCCAAAACACACCTTCAAATCCTTTATAGAAGAAATCGGCAATGACGACGTCCCTCGTGATGTGGCTTGGCATTGGTGAGACGGGCATCAGTAGGCAATGTTCTACATATTTTTCCAATTACTGCATTCAATCAAGCAATTTCTGCAGGAAAAACGAGAATTGCTTCCTCAGCTTGATGAGCTACAGTGGTTTGTTAGATATCGCCTTCTTGAGTGAAGTTGTTCAGCATTTACAAACACTAAACAAATCATTACAAGGAATTGATAAATTTATTTCTGGTTTAGCGCAGTCTGTGTTTAGCTTTCGTAACAAATTAAGACTCTTTTAGAAAGACTTTAGCACTAAAACTTTTGCCTGAAGGAAAGTTGTGGGTGACTTCCTTCAGTTCAGGTGCAAATACAACATTATTTAAAAAGACTGTCTGCCCTTGTTGAAGATATGAATGTCAGATTTAGTGATGTAACGACACTTAACCCTGCATTTTCATTTCTGGACAAGTAACACCCCAAAACTTCTACACGACCAATGAAATAATTGTTCACTTAGACTAACTTAATACATTTCGTGCGAAGCTATTCTTTCTGACAAAAGCGTTTGGCAGAACACCGTCACCAAGGTTTAAAGAAATCTTTGAAATATTTTGAGATTTTGAAGTCAGACATCAAATTTTTTTGGTCAGTTCCAAGCAAAATCTGTATACTTCATCGAAACTTTCATCACTTCGAGATAATTTCATGACATCTCTGACAGTATTAATATAGTTGAAGGATAAGCCTGAGAGAAAAGCAATGCAAATTTCAACTGAATCTTTAATTTTAATAACAAGAGAAGTGACAAAGATAAATGAAAAACGATTAACTTTAGCATCAACATCAGATTCTTCAGGCTAAATTCCCACATTAATACACTCCCCCATCGGGTGTTTCTCATTGAACATTCTGTCTCGCCTATTCTTTTCGACATCGATTCATTACAGAATTTGTCAGCTTAGCAGCTCCAAGCGCAGGAGACAACGAAATATGAGAGAAGGGAAATTCTGCGTCCGTGCTACTGGTAACAGGAGAAAAGTAGCCGGCCTAACACATGAATTATTCATGGTCCGCATTTGAATTTAGATCACAAAACTTACGACGAAATCCGATATCCAGTGGGAGGCCTATGGATACCAACAAGAAAGTCGCTTATTGGGATTACGAATGCGAAGACGAGCGCGAGTTAAGCGAGTTAAAACTGTGGACCTGGAGAGCGGTGTGATGAAACACCGCCTCGCAGCTGCGCGTGCTAACACGAGCCTAATTTGCATAACAAATACCGCCCGAGTTCAGCGCAACTACAAGTGTTTACAGCGGGGAGCCGACCACTGACGCTGATCTATCGCCACTTGGCTAATCAGGGCACGAGCCAAGAACGTTCTGCTACCAATTACGGAAATACCCCATGTAAGTCTAAAGTAACAGTTTACAAACGACAAATTATCGTATTCTGGTGACATTTAACAGCTGACGATTTTTAAGAAATACATGAGGACAGTTCTGTTTTCTAAACCTTATTCATTTATGAGAAATGTAGGAACACGGAAGGCAATACTCACATTACGACTTATCTCAGAAGATAGGCTAAGCGTTTTTAGCGTTTGTCGATTTGGAGAAAGCTTTTGTCATTGTCGACTGGAATACACTCTTCCAAATTCTGAAGGTATCAGGGGTAAAATATAGGGAGCGAAGAGTTATATTCAACCTATGCAAAAACCAGACAGCTGTTGTTAGAGTTGAAGAGCAAGAAAGGACCGGAGAGGTTGGGAAGGGAGTGAGACAGGGTTGTAGCCTTTCCGCAATGTTGTTCAATCTGTACATTGAGCAGGCAGTGAAGGAATGGAAGGAGAAATTTGGAGAGGGCATTAAAGTGCAGGGAGAAGAAATAAAAAATTTTGCGGTTTGCCGATGACATAGTAATTTTGTCAGAGACCGCAAAGGATCTGGAAGAGCAATTGAATGGGATGGACAGTGTCTTGAATGGAAGATATAAGATGAACATTAACAAGAGTAAAACGAAGGTAATGGAATGCAATGTCAGAAAATTAGGCGATGCTGAAGGAATTAGATTAGGTAATCAGACAATAAAAGTAGTAGATGAATTTTGTTATTTGGGTAGCAAGATAACTTCTGATGGGCGAAGTAAAGAAGATATAAAATGCAGAATGGCTATGGGGAGAAAAGCGTTACTTAAGAAGCGAAACTTGTTAACATCCAATATTAATTTAAATGTTAGGAAGTCCTTCCTGAAAGCATTTGTCTGGAGTGTAGCATTGTATGGGAGTGAAACGTGGACGATCGGTAGTTCAGATAAAAAGATGATAGAAGCTTTTGAAATGTGGTGCTACAGACGAATGGATGAAAGTTAGATGGGTAGCTCACGTAACTAATGAGGAGGAGCTTAACAGAATCGGAGAGAAAAGGAGTTTCTGGCGTATCCTGACTAAGAGAAGGGATAGATTGGTTGGACACATTCTCAGACATCAAGGAATTGTCAACTTAGCATTAGATGGAAGCGTGTGGGGTAAAAATCGTAGAGGGAGATCGAGGGACGAATATAGTAAGCAGATTCAAAAGGATGTAGGTTGCCGAAAGTATTCTCAGATGAAGAGACTTGCACAGGACAGGGTAGCGTGGAGAGCTGCATCAAACCAGTCTGCGGACTGAAGACCACAATAACAACATTCTTAATGGCTTCGCTCTTTCAGGACCATCCATGAATGGAAACAGAAACTATCAACTGTCATACATAGTAAGGAACAAACGTCCTTAACCTTGTCATATTTATAATAAACAATTTTATCAGTGTGTCCACAGCGATTGCCCAGGCTCTACCAAGGCAGAGTCCAAACTCTACTAAATTCAAATTCGAGTTCAGTCTATAATTTGTGATTGGTTGCAAATATGTGATGGACATTCACTATTGTGTTTTATACCTATTAGATAAAAATAATGTCTGTTTTTTTGTATTTTTGTTCGTATTTTATGCACGTCCATACCGTACATCCCACAGCGACAAAACTTTGTGAACTCTTTACTTGCACTTACGCCAAGGTTATAGGCATACTAAAATTAACTTCGTATGCTGCATGGCGGAAGATGCTTTACTATTAGTTAATTCGTTTCTTACACCTTCACGCTGAAACGACTGGACGGATATGAATAAAATTTGGAACAGATTAATACATTGGATACATTTCGTAAGTCATCGTATGATGCGTGGCGGAGTATATCTTACAATGGGTAAATATATTTGATGCTCTTTCATGCTGAAAGGGGTGAACATGTTGTTGTTATTGGTGTTGTGGTCTTCAGTCCGCAGACTGGTTTGGTGCAGCTCTCCACGCTAAGCGGTCCTGTGCAAGCCTCTTCGCCTGAGAATACGAACGGCAACCTACATCCTTTTGAATCTGCTTACTGTATTCGTCCCTCGGTCTACCCCTAAGATTTTTACCCCACACCCTGCCTTATAATGCTAAATTGACAATGCCTTCATGTCTCAGAATGTGTCCTACCAACCATCTGTTCTCTTTGTCAGGATATGCAGGAAACTCCTTTTGTCCCCAATTCTGTTGAGCACCTACTTATTAGTTATATGATTTACCAACCTAATCTTCATTATTCGTCTGTAGCGCCACATTTCGAAAGTTTCAATCGTCAGGATTCATATACTTGACTCAAATTTGGAACGGAGATAGCTTATATCCTGCCGCGGTGGAGTAGCCGAGCGGTCTAAGGCGTCTCGCTGCGGAGCGCGCGGTTGCTCGCCGTGGAGGTTCGAGTCCTCCCTGGGGCATTGGTGTGTGTGTTTGCCGTAGGTTAGTTTACCTAGGTTTAAGTAGTTTGTAAGCTACGGACTGATGGCCACGCAGTTTGGTCCGATAATTTACAAACATTTGAACATTTGAGCTTATATCCTGCATTCATACCTGGGCTGCCTTTCGTAAGCCACCGTAGTCTGCGCGGCGGTGGTTACCTTACAATGGGTTAACACGTTTGTTACTCTTCACGCTGAAATGGCTGAACGGAATCGCATGAAATGTGGAATGAAGCTAGCTTATATCTCGAATTAATACATGGGATATATTTCGTAAACTTTCGTAGGTGTATGGTGGAGGATACGTTACAGCAAACATCCAAATTGTGTTACTGATTACCATGAAATTCAGCATATACCTGTATGTTTAATGAAATTTTTATAATCTGCAAGCCAGTGAATTTAGCCCGGCGGAGGGTACCTTGCGACTTTGACACCGTTAGACCAGTCATGATGAAACTTGGCGTATGTATGTATGTTTTCGTATATAGGAGGGAGAGGAGTAGGTGCAGGAGAAGACGGACAGAAAGGGGAGGGAGGAGACGGACAGATGGAGGGTAAAGGAGGAGAATGAGAGAGAGGAGCAGATGAACGGATGTGAACAGGGGACGTGGAAATGGACAGAGAAAGCGAAATGTCTGTAAACCTGTCGGACTCAGCCACTAGGTTAATAGTCCGTAGCTTACAAACTACAACCCCCATCGGGGGTTAGAGTTCCCCTTGGGGCATGGAAGTTTGTGCTGTCTTTAGTATAAGGTAGTTCATAAGTAGTTTGTAAGTTTAGGGAGTGATGCCCCGCAGTTAAGTCTCACAAGCTTAACAAACATTTGATTTATTCCAGGTTTACATAGCTTTTACTTAGAGCGAGACACCATGACGCTACCATGATAATGAAAACTTCACTCTCGTTCCAGTCTAATATGGTGTGTGATCACCTCGGAAGGCTAGTACAGTTGCACATCAGCGTGGCATGGAATGTCTGACGTAATCAATCAGCACTTGACGGATATTTGGCCATTATTCCGTGAGTGCAATATCCAGGTTTGCAACCTTGTGCGAGGTGCTCGTCTGGCTGCAAGGCGTCTGCCAACTGCATCCCAAATGTGCTGAATAGGCTTAAGTCCGGTGAATGAGCTGCCTATTCATTTAGTTCCGTAAGCATCAAGCACGTTGTCTGTTAGTGTAGCTATGTCGTCCAGCAGAAGGAACCGATATCCTGTGGCACCGACGTAGGGAACAACGACAGGTCGAAGGATCTCGTCTCTACACCTCTGAGCAGTGAAAGCGCCATTATGAACGATATGGAGGTCAGTACGTCCGCCGGTATTGACTCCTGTCCACACCATTCATCCACAACAATGATGTGGTGATATTTGATGCTCATAAGCAGGATTGTTCCGAGTTCCAGATTCTCTCCACATGAAGGAACGACGTTTGTCCGGCTGAACAAAACATCATGACTCATCTGTGAACAGAATCGGGCGACATTCGTTACGACTCCAATCTGGTTTCTCTGCTCAGTTTCTGCGGGCTAAATGATGTTTTCGTTTTAATGGGACACCACCATAAGCCTCCGTGCTTAGAGGCCACATTCTCGAAGGCGATTTATGATTGTGTTGGTGTTGCACGTCCTGTTGTTGCCTGAAGGGTGCGTTAAATCTCAGTTGCACTATTAACCGGAGATAAGTCATCTCTTGCTGATGTTACGTGTAGACGACCTTGGCCTTGTCTTATTTTAACGGTTTGGAAAGGTCCTGGAAATTACACTTTGGGACACTCCAATAGCTGCAGCCATGTCCCTCTGTGTATGTCCCACTTCCTACCTTCCTGTGGTACTCGTTCCTAAGTTACATTGTTGTTGCATTACAGTACCTGGTCTCTACACCATCTGAACTCATCCGTTTGTGTAATTCGTTTGGTAGGCACAATACCAAACTCCTCTGCACCAACTTTCTGTTATTAGCCTACTACTACCTCTGTTGCCTTAAAATTGTTCTCTCTGTAGAACCTACAGAAAGACGTGGAACAATTTTAGTTCATTCTGACGATGAAAATAATTTGGAACATAGATAACTGGTCCCATGATTGTTTTACCCAGCTTATAAATCGCCGCAACCGTTTCGGTGTTCCTGACCGGGACCGCCGAATGGAACTGAATAAGAGGTCCGACGTGAACGGACGTTTTGTCTGTAGTTCCTTAGTCCATCCGTTCACTTTTCTGAACCGTTCATTTGGATCCGTTCGTTATGCCGGTATTACACTATCAAATGTTTTGACAAAGAATTGGTCGAAAAAAATTGGATCAAATATTGGTCCTATTCTTTGACAAAGATATTGGATGAAACGCCATAGGGGCTATTACACTATCATCCAATATTTTGACGAAGGTGCTTCAAAATGGCCGTGTTATGCCCAGCTGTTGCTTATACTACAGTTACGTTGTATCTACATTTAGAAGAGAAGAGAAGGAGGGAAACAAGGAAAGGAAACTTACTTGG
This sequence comes from Locusta migratoria, assembly GCA_026315105.1. Classification (NCBI taxonomy): domain Eukaryota; kingdom Metazoa; phylum Arthropoda; class Insecta; order Orthoptera; family Acrididae; genus Locusta; species Locusta migratoria. Next base: position 219,819,065 of record CM048751.1, on the reverse strand, counting down.
ATGAAGCCATGGGTGTAACAGCGAGATAATGTGTTCAATAAAATGTGTAAAGAGAACTGGAGGACTTTCTGTATTATACCGTCTGTAGTACAGCAGGGCCGTAATTTGTTACAAATTATTTTGTAGCGCAGCATTCTTCACAATTTGTAACAGAGTAACAGAAAAGGCTGACAAAAACAGTATATCTGAATAAGATTGTATGTTGATGAAACAAGTTTCATTAAATAACGTTTTAAATGGAAAAGTTTAAAAGCTGTGTGTGTGTTGTGGATGTTGAACCTATCGTTAAATCAGACGACAAATTGTTTATTAACACAGCACTTTGGTTTAATTATGGCCCTGATATTGATGTATATACTATTAAATAAGAAACAGTGCATTAATCTGATTATGTGCGCAACGGATATTTTAAACACAAAACAACTGTGGCAAGTCACCATTTGAAACAGACACTGACTATACTCAAAAATTTTGCCTGCGAGAAAGATATTAAAAAACCACAAACCACTTTCTTAATGTTTGACTGTGAGAATTTTATGCAGATCAGTTTCTGATTATTGAAATTTAGTATCATAGTCAATTAACTATCATTTACTATGGCACCAATAACGAAATCTGTTCAACAATATTATCAAAATCAATATTGCACTTTAAATCCACTAATAACTAATTATCAAATGAAGGAAGTATGTTAATCTTCTAACTATATAAATGAAACAGGAAAGAAAGGTCAACTTTGTTACTTATTATTAATAATCAGAATTACATCACCTACATAATACAACTTCTTCCTAATGACATCAAATGCAATTACCTTCATTCCAGCGGTGTTACAATACAATACAATATATATATTCCAAATACAATCAAATCGACTTGCTGGCACAGCAGCCTCTGCTCTACATCGGAGCCATACACACAACTCAATCGCTCTCTAAGCGAGCTGAAACACAAGTGCAACTCTCTCTCAGCGCGAGCTACAATGCTATGCAATACATGATCTTTGCCAAAGATGAAACTTCACAGAGTTAAGAACATATATCGATACACACAGTAGAAGCGATATTATACATTTTCTTGCAAGCAAGTTACTCGACACAAAACAGGAGGTACAATATTAGACATTTTCTTACAAAAATATTTTTATGGACACGTTTCAAGGGGAAAATCTAAGTTTTTTATGACGTTATTATCAATGTAAAGGGGGACACTTGCCTGATAAAGAATATAAGCTCTATGTATTCCCTTACAAAAACTGTTGGATGTGTTTGTATGTATATATATTTTCGATTGCAAACAGATGTCGTTGTTATGACTTTTGTTTCACTTCGCACCCTTTAGTACACTAAGTTGACCGAAAACTTACACTATAACGTCTGTTTTGGCTGTAAATAAGTTTTAGGCGTTTTACTTATTCAATTCCGATAGTATATTATGACTTTTTACGACACGGATTGTAGCTCATAAACTCACATTCAGCGCAGGGTTTTGGGCTAAGCGATTTGACGCGACGGACGGTGTGATTTCGCCTTGTCGCGTGTTATACGACGCTCCATCTGATTTGTAAGCTCTACTCAGATTTGTTGTTGCTGGAAAACACGACATAAACTTGCCGCTAGCAACCATGTTTACGAACACGAACGCTATGTCTAACCTTAGCCTCCCAATAATATTATTGGAGGCTAACAGCTGCAGTAGCAAGGAAGTTGTACTGCAACTACTAGTGCTCCGAGCTGTCATACTTCTCACTGCAGGAAAAATAAAATGAGCGATTTCTTTGATAAAATCTAAGCCGAGATCTTAGAGTTGATCAATATTGGACGACATTTCCGTTACACTACGTCCAGTATTTGTTTGTCCAATTCTACGTCCAATAATTTGATAGTGTAATACCAGCTTTAGCGAAATACCGAGCACGCATGGTCTGCAGAGCGGGTTGCGGCCCACTGCGGAGGAAGACGGGATGCACCAGGGAGCACAGGATAACATAGAGGGGCTGTAGCGCCTACATCAGCGTAAATGCAGTGAAGTCCGGCAGCCATCTTAGTTGGGTGTAGAAACGGAGTTGGGCCAATAAATGCTCAGTTCTTCAAGTGGCGATGGCATCATTAACTCTATCATTTGAACCCCATAGGTTTGGAAAAAATCTAGCAAATTTTTCACGTAGACAGGTGAATACAGAAAGAATGCTATAGTATTCTTAGCAAGTGCAATACGTATTGTGTTTGTATAAAAATAATAATTGAAACTATTACTTTTATATGAAATAAAACATGTGACATGAAAAAAAATGTCTTTTGACCCTTTTTTTGTTTTGTGGTCAGGAGTTTTCGTCACCGAGAAAGTTGTAGATAATGTAATGAACTTTTCTTTTTATTTTAACAGTTTTTTTATAGCTCCCCTGGTCTTGTCACAAATTTGGATAGAATAGAGCGGTGTAACGTTTCAAATTCTACTCGTTACTTTCAGCGAGCTTCCCCACTAGCGAGCACAGATTCTGTTGCCAAATGTTCAAATGTTTGTAAAGCCTATGGGACTCAACTACGGGGCCATCAGTCCCTAAACTTACAAATTACTTATGAACTACTTACGAACTAGGACGGCACAAATATCCATGCCCGAGGGGGGATTCGGACCCCCGACCGTAGTGGCCGTGCAGACCGTGACTGAAGCGCCTCAGTCCCCTCGGCCACCGCGGCCGGCGATTCTGTTGCCCACTCACCTTGTATTTTGTGACCAATATTGTTAAACATTTGTAATTTGGGACACAATTTTTGATATCCAATAATTGTGATTTCACACATTTTATTTATTTTATTACTAACTAGCTGAGTCCCTCCGGCTTTGCAGGGTAATCTTTAAACTACTGTAAGTAAATAATTCAAATGTGTAAATGTCTGTAAAGCTTATGGGACTTAACTGCGGGGTCATCAGTCCCTAACCTTACAAGTTACTCATACTAAAGACGGCACAAACATCTATGCCCGAGGGAGGATTGGAACCCCAGAAGCGGGAGACCGCGCGATCCGCAACGTGGCCCTCCAGATCGCTCCCGCGCGACTAATTTAACTCGAGAACTGCAGAACGTATCGTGATGCGTTTTATTTCAATTTCTTCGGTATAATCCTGTAGGCTATATTAAATGACAATACGAAAATAAATAACTGAAATAAGAATAATAACTTAGAATGGTTCACCACTTCCGCACTCTTGTGACCTCTGTAGCGTAAACTGTGAGACCTGCGTGAATGTACATAGTACAGAATTATACAACTCGCGACGAATAAAGAATTAAAAAAAAAAAAAAGACCGCGAGATCATAAATCTAACTTTTACAGATCTCCCACAATCACTATATCTGCAAAATGAAACTTTTCACTCTGCAGCGGAGTGTGCGCTGATATGAAACTTCCTGGCAGATTAAAATTGTGTGCCGGAACCGGGACTCGAACCTGTTTCACTATATCTGCAGTCTGAAGCCGTCTGGCGCCAGCGCTTCAGAAAAGAAAAATGATAAATGTGTTTTTTTTTCTTTTGTAGATGTCAGTGAGTTCTCCAAGTTTACACTAAGTACACTGGCCTAGGTGTTATAGTTAAAGCTCCAGAGCTGACTAAAGTGCAGAAACGGTAAACGGTTTTACGTTATGATTCTTATTTTAGTTTTTTCATATATTCGTATTGACATTAAATATGGCCTAAGATTATCCTTTGACTCTAAAGAAGAAATTAAAAGAAACTGCATGACGATACCTTCAGTACTCCTAGAGTTATAAAAGGTTAAAGGGACAGAGAGAGGAAAAATGTTCTTCTATTTTATATAATAGTATGATTTAAAATGCAGAATGGCTATGGGAAGAAAAGCGCTTCTGAGAAGCGAAACTTATTGACATCCGATATTAGTTTAAATGTTAGGAAGACCTTTCTGAAAGCATTTGTGTGGAAGTGAAGCGTGGACAATAAGGAGTTCAAACAAAAAGATGATAGAAGATTTTGAAATGTGGTGCTACAGACGAGTGATGAAAATTAGATGGCTAGATCACGTAACTAATGAGGAGTTGCTCAACAGAATTGGCGAGAAAAGGAATTTCTGTCGTATTCTAAATGAAGGGATAGTTTGGTGGGACACATCCTGAGACATCAAGAAATCGTCAAGTTAGGATTAGAAGGAAGTGTGTGGGGTAAAAATCGTAGAGGGAGACCGAGAGATGAATACACTAAGCAGATTCAAAGGGATGTAGGTTGCCGAACGTATTCTCAGATGAAGAGACTTGCACAGGGCAAGTTAGCGTGGAGAGCTGCATCAAACCAGTCTGCGGACTGAAGACCACAACAACAAATGATTTGCTATCGATAGCTCAAATCTATAATTATTTATGGCAAAAGTACATTGTCAGAAAGGAACGCCTTAAAATATATGAAAAAGGAATTAACAGACAGCGAACTCAATGAACTACCCTATACTCGCAACTGTGGCCGGCTGGCGCTCGGCCGCCATGTTGGTTGGGTGTCGCGCTCTCAGCCGGCTTTATTTCACTGTCATTGTTAGGTCTCTTCAAATGTTTGTAGAACTTATTGGACTTAACTACGAGGTCATCAGACCATAAACATACAAACAACATATGAACTACCTTATACTAAGGACGGCACAAATATCCATGCACTAGGGGGGATTAGAATACCCGACCGTAGTGGCCGTTATACTGGGACAGATTTTTGAGCTCCTACTCTCCCATATCAGATTTGTTTTGCAGGAGATGAAAATTAAAGTTTGCGTATTAATGTAAAAGATTAATTGAATGTTGAGTAATGATTTTTTATGATGTGACGCTCACGGGGCAGCGGACGTCTCTGCGCCTTGTTTATTGCGGGACATCGATCGTCCTCTAAGAAGATTATTTAACATTATTATTGCTATGGATGTTTGTCAGTTCAGATTATGTACTTGTGAATGTATGATTGGATCAGAAGCAAATAGTATATGCTTGTATTGCAAGTGCACCAATAAACATGTTATATTTGACTGAGGAAGAGTTTTAAATATTACAGAATCTATATGGAATTATTTATTATTTAATGTGAAATATGGAAATATTATTTGATCTTCTACATCTAGGAAGAAAACACCATCAGTTTGAAAAGTTTATTACAGGCTATTGAATTTCAAGACGCATTCAAATGAAACAGTGATACTTAAATGTGAAACTAAAATATAGTAGTGTGTGGATTTTCGCTCGAACGCCAGTTTCATGACTGAATTTTTGCTAAAGAGTTTAAACTTTGAATGTGAACTTACATACTGGCCTTTTATCTTTTTCCCGCGGATATAAGGACCTGTTTGTGTATTACGAAAAGATAGAAATATAAAGTACTAGCTTAAACCCGCGGCTCCGCTCGCGTGTTTGTTCCTTATGATAGATAATGCGCGAAACGTCAAATCGATTTTTTAAAGAGATGTATTAAAAGAAATTTCTTTTTTCCTGCTTTATTTATTTATTCTTATAATTCCTTATTCGTATGTCTATCCTTACAGAGAAAGAGCTGTAGCATGCATAGATTAAAGATATGGTCTGTGGCATCATGTTTCGCTGTATGTAACCACCTTGCTATATAGTCGTAAACGTCATCTCTGACCTTCACTCCGGTTTTTTTAATAATTTGACGACTTTCAAGCACCACATCTTCCACCCCTTCTAGCTATCGGCATGGAACTGCTATGGTGTACAACGGGAGACTTCGGACAACAATTACACAGAGACCATTCGTTTGCGTTTTGTAGTTTTCCCTGCAGAGTGAAATATTAACACACACACACACGTAGAATTTTATATACACCGATAACTTTCCATCGCAATATACTCCACCCTTTTCTCATTATCAAGCCTCAAGTAACAATGCAACCAATAAAACCATTTTCAAAGAATAAATATAATTTTCAAAGAGTAATTATTGTTCCGCATTTCGCATTATATTCTTCAGATTACTAAAGCTCTATCAGATCGCTATAAAACCGTGCCTAAAACCTTCCTCAGGTGTAAATTGGTAACTGTACAAATATTTAAGTCTCTGCGTCTTGTCGTTCGGACGTGATAAACGTACACCGAACAGACATTCACATATATATCCGATCGCCACAAAACCGTGCCTAAAGCGTTCCCCGGGTAGACATTAGTAACTGCACAAATTTTTAACTCTTTGTCTTGTGGTTCACACCTGATAAACGTACACCGAACAGACATTCACATTTATAGATATAGATTATATATATTTTTATATTAGACGGTGGAAATAGACTTCGGAGGGAAGTTCGGTGCCACGGTTCACGTGAGGTGTTAAGTTGCAAGGTGACATTAGAAAACTTATAAATATTTACTTAGCAACTGACTATAAGACCTATAAACAAGTTTTCTTAATAAGACTGAACCAAATTTAGGACGAGTTTGGTATGATACGAGATTGTTTTGACAATTTAAAGTTCTTCATCACCTTTTCGCCTTGTCCCACCGCACCGTGCAGACCATGAATGGCGCGCCGCAGACCACTCGACTTAATTTCCATGTTAGAGCTCATTTTATTACTGCTCTTCAAATCACATTAATCATGGAATGGAAACACACAGCAAAAGAACGTACCTGCGTGACTTCAAACACTTTGTTACAGAAAATGTTCAAAACGTCCACCGTCAGCGAGGATACATGCATCCACCCTCCGTCGCATGGAATCCTTGATGCGCTGTTGCAGCCCTGGAGAATGGCGTATTGTATCACAGCCGTCCACAATACGAGCACGAAGAGTCTCTACATTTGGTACCGGGGTTGCGTAGACAAGAGCTTTCAAATGCCCCCATAAATGAAAGTCAGAGGGTTGAGGTCAGGAAAGCGTGGAGGCGATGGAATTGGTCCACCTCTACCAATCCATCGGTCACCGAATCTGTTGTTGAGAAGCGTACGAACACGTCGACTGAAATGTGCAGGAACTCCATCGTGCATGAACCACATGTTGTGTCGTACTTGTAAAGGCACATGTTCTAGCAGCACAGTTAGAGTGTCCCGTATAAAATCACGTTAACGTGCTCCAGTGAGCGTAGGTGGAAGAATAGTCGCATGTCAACGCAAACACTGAAGTCAACATTACCTTCCTTCAATTGGGCCAACTAGCGGTGAATCGAGGAAGTACAGTATTTACTAACGAAACAATTGGGTATTTTGACAAATGTCTGCACGAATTATTTCAATTTACATTTACAGAGAAATACTAAAATGAGCTCTAACATGGAAATTAAGCGTTTCCGGACACATGTTCACATATTTTCTTTCTTTGCGTGCGAGGGATGTTTCCTGAAATTTTGGCCGTACCTTTTTAACACCCTTTATAATTGTGGTGTCGCACAAGTGCAAAGTGCGCGCCACCTACTTTCGCCGCGCGCCGCCAAGCACGCACGGCGCGGCGGTCTTACGACGTCAGCCACGAGCGCCCTCTGCTACAACTCCGCTCGTGGCCACCACTGAACGACATCGTTCACTTGGGACTGAGATAGGAACCAGCTAACACTTCGGAATCAGATAGGCACCAGTGAAGACTTGGCTATCGGATAGGCAGGCCTCTAGCTCAGCTATGTATCAGCATTCTGCAGTACTGAGCTATATAAAAGTTAAGTATTGTTTAAATTCTGTGCAATATATATCTCGTTCTAATTTACTCTAGTGCTTCTCGTTTCTGCTGTCCCACTGGCTGCTCCGCTCCGTACCTGCACAAGCGTCCTACCTTTATTCCTGTGTCGGTCTTCCTATTCGGCCATCGACACCTACGACGGAAACGAGACACAAAAGCGGCGACGAGGCTGGGACACAAAAATAATAGTGTGATTTGCTATCACTAGCTGAAATTTGTAATTGTTTGTGGCAAAAGTAGATTGTTAAAAAGGAACGCCTTAAAATATATGAAAAAGGAATTAACAGAAAGCGAACTCAATGCTCGCGGCTGTGGCCGGCTGGCGCTCGGCCGCCATGTCGGTTGGGTGTCACATTCTCGGCCGCCTTCATTTCACTGTCATTGTAAGGCCTCTCTAAGTTGTTCTGTGCTCGCTGCGACGCACCTGCAGACTACCGCGGTCCACGGCTTCGGATCGATCGCAGAGTCTGGCCGCCCCGGCGCGGCGCCAAGGGGTCCAGCTGGGCGGCGCGCGGCGTCGGGACGCCGGCGAGGCGCCGCCAGCGGCCGGCGTGGGCGGCGACGGCGCCAGCGGGGCCGCCACTGTGGCGCCGGACAGGCGGGCGTCGCGGCGCCCACGCCGACGCCGCCCACGCCGGCTAGCGCGTCGCACTCGTGCACGGTGTCTCCTAACACAGCGCACAAATTGCGCACATCGAAAAATGTTACGCATCAGCTTGGTACAAAGGTCTCCTGACATCTAAAGTATCCGGACACCTGGGTGGAAATAAATTACAAGTTCGTGGTGCCTTCCACCAGCAATGCTGGAATTCAGTGTGGTGTTGGCGCATCATTAGCCTTGATGACGGCTTCCACTCTCGCAGGCATATGCCTCTCGAAGGCATATGTTCAGGTAGTGGAAGGTTTATTGGGGAATGGCAGCCCATTTTTCTGCACCAGGGTTGCCAAGAGTGTGCACGAGCGTACGATCTGCCCCTTTGATTGTACGTCTGTTGTACGTACGATCTTATGAAGCCAAACTATTAAGGTTTCGTTTGTTTGGATGCTCAAAGAAACTGGATGGATTCGCAATATCTCATTAATTGCCACAATACATATTATTAAAAATGATTCTTTAAATTTTAGAAACATCACAATTTACATTTGTAGATGATACAGTTCACTATTAATTGACGATGGTTCTCATTAGTTGTTGCAGCATTGCTCCAAAACTTGAATTTTCATGGGTTTTTAATTGAAGTCATCATTATTAACAGTCTTTTATGAAATATTGAAAATTAAGAATAATAAATAGACTTACAATTAAAAAGATACCATTAAATACTTTAATCACGATATATTTGATAAATTTTATGTTGGAATAGTGTAGGTATTTTATAACACAACGAGGAGAGATGAAAGAGAAGGGGTGGATTCGGACCCTCATCCCTACGAATGTTGATTATCGACTTTCAAAGCTACCGATGAGCCCCGGACACTGTCAGAAACACTCCTGTTTTTATATATACAATTGAAGGTCCACCCATATCTTACACGTCGTAAGTTTTGAGAGTATCAAACGTCTTTGGCCTGTTGCTATTTGAGTTCTGAACTTCACGTATCATATACAGTGCGAGGCATTTAAAACTGTTTAGGAATAGTTGGAAAAGTACAAATCGGATTGAAAAGAAGTTGTGATAAAAGTTGTTCATATGGAAGAGGGGCATCCATTAACAGAAACGTCAACCCCTCCACCGCCCTCCACTCCATCAGTATTCCTCAGGGTGTAGGAACCCCTATTTTTTATTGCATATTTGGACTCTCCGTGAAAAAAATATGTAACTTTTGTATGAAACATTTTTGTTTCATGATAAATGGCGCTGTAAACGTCAAAAATAAAAGTTAATTACAAATGGTTGAAACACGATAATATCTAGAACAAATGAACATTGCAGAAGGAACACTAATGTCACGGAACAGATTAGCATACATTCCACCAGCTTCTTCAATTTTTCTGAGAGCCTCAGTACTCGGCAAAAGTATGTACCAATTGCATAGAATTGTGGACAGTACGAAACATTGAAGTAAACTGGACAATCTGACCAAAGACTGAGATCACAGTCTCTGCTTCATTCGATTATGGGTGTTGTCACTTGATAATTTAACGCGAAAAATGAAGCTTGCTGTGGTGTACAAAAAATGTTCAAATGTTTGTAGAGTCTATGAGACTTAACTACGGGGTCATCAGTCCCTAAACTTACAAACTACTTATGAACTACTTACAACTAAGGACGGCACAAATATCCATGCCCGAGGGGGGATTCGAACCTCCGACCGTAGTGGCCGTGCAGACCGTGACTGGAGCGCCTCAGTCCCCTCGGCCACCGCGGCCGGCTTGCTGTGGTGTGATTTTGCATAAATTTCCAACTGATTTTTTTATGCGCACTAGCTATCTAACAGGGTACATGTGGCTCCTGCATGGAAGAACCTAACAGCCACTCGCGTAGAAGTCAACAAGATGCTCCTTGTTGAATTACGATATGTTTCTATAACATTGCTTAAACAAACTCAGATCACATTTCCTGCAAGAAAAAACATATCTGTATATATTGCTAGTCAGGTCAGACTGGGTACAAATTTGGCGTCACTAGCTACTGAAAGTAAACATGATTTTAATGTATTTAATTTATTTAAACAAAGAATACGTATTGACTGAACAAAAATTTCACAATAATTCAGGTTTGTTAGGATAGAAGCTGTTAACTGGAGGAACAGAAATTACAAATAATAATAATAAAAAAAAAAATTAAATTAAAAAAAACAAACAAAAAACTTAATTCCGAATTTTTAAATGAATTTTAAAATAAAGAAATCTGCACCCGGCAAAATGGCTGTAACACCGCGTCTAACTTGACTTTAAAACGAGAAAGATAAATATATGTTCGAGGCTGGCGTACTAAACGCGTGATGTTTTTGTTGCCTAAGCTTGAGCATTGCACACAACCATTCATTGAGATGGTTTCAAACTGGTGCGCCGTCAATAAAAATCAACATAACTTGCCTGAGTGGATCAACTTCTGTCGATCGCTATAATTTCTATGTCTCAATAATGTTGAGAACACCTAACATATCCTGGTCTCGCTACTGGCGTGGTACGCTGATTGCATGAATCAACCTACCGCGATGCCACTACAATTCGCCCACAGGCGGTAACTATCTCACTCTGCCTTATTCGCGTCAGACAAGTGTCTGACCAACACAGAGAATATAGCACGATCTGATTAAAACAAGAAGTAATTTGAAATCTGCTTTCCACAGGGCTGCTCTTTTCAGTAAAGTACTGAAAATGAGTTTTCTCTCTCACTCACTTTGTCCACACTCGAAAATGCGCAAATCGCGCCGAAGGAGTGTTCGCTCTCTTGTCAACACGATGTGTCGTCCACGAGGCAAAGCGCTGGAGTGCCGCTGGCACGCACCGTCCCCACTGTATATAGCTCCCCACTTTTCTCCCTCTCTCTTCACCACGTCAACGTCTCCACGTCAGCATCCCTTAGCCTATCCGAGCCGCGCTATTGTTCGGCTTTAGGCGCACCGTCGAACTGGCCAATTACGGACCCGCTACTACCTCGTTTAGGCCCATCCCCAGCCTTCCGAGGTCACCTGCCGCTACGCAGACTGGCGCTCGCGAATAACGTAGTATTGCACCATGCTATGAAACTACATGAAATACCGTTGCCAAGTACTATCTGCTATGGTATTTTAAATGATCAATTGTAACCAAAAACTGTGTCTAAGTCTGAACTTTTACTTGCTCCAGCCTCGAGAAAAGCTAATTATTGCACTCGCGATATAATGCCGTACTTCAAATAATAACTTCTTTAAAAACAACAAATAAATTAATTAACCCGTCAGATGTTACTTGTAAGCAATAAGTACTGTTTTAAAGGTCAGAATATGTAGGTAAATATGTCTGATGTTCAAATTTTTGTAAATCTATCGGACCAAACTGCGTGGTCATCAATCCGCAGCTTACAAACTACTTAAACTAAGGTAAACTAATCGAAGGACAACACACACACCCATGCCCCAGTGAGGAGTCGAACCTCTGATGACGTATATGTCTGAGTGACTTGACTCGTTACAATGGTATTATTAAAAACTGTTATTTTTTTTCCTAATTTGATATGTATTTCATCTGTTTAGACGCCATCACACGACTGTTTCACAATTATTACTGTAGTTCACGCACCAGTTGTCATTAATAAAATATATATGTCAACACGACATGTTTGCCGGCCGCGGTGGCCGAGGAGACTGAGGCGCTCCAGTCACGGTCAGCACGGCCACTACGGTCGGGGGTTCGAATCCCCCCACGGGCATGGATATTTGTGCCGTCCTAGTTCGTAAGTAGTTCATAAGTAGTTTGTAAGTTTAGGGACTGCTGACCCCGTAGTTAAGTCCCATAAGCTTAACAAACATTTTGAACGACATGTTTCGGAACGACATTATCCCATTATCAAATTCTGTAAAACAAGGAAACGTAGAATAGTGCCCTTATTATTCTACGTTTCATTGTTTTACAGAACTTAATAATGGGATAATGTCGTCCCGAAACATGTCGTGTTGACATATTTATTTTATTATTGACAACTGGTGCGTGAAGTACAGTAATAATGTGTATTTGTTTGAGATATTACCATTTTTCAACAATTTTCAACTCGTTTTGCCGATTACAGCAGCGTCTATCATGAAACGTAAAGAATATTTCATACAGATGTTAGGTTTTTGTTTACAGAGAATGGAAATGTACAGTAAACATTCGTATTTAAGATTTCAAAGTCAACGCCCCCTTCCGACCCGGGAGTGATGCAGGGGGTTGAACTTTATCAATGGCTGTCTCTCTTACAGGTGAGCAAATTTTATTGTGACTTTTTAACAATCTGATTATAACGAAGAACAATTTTAAATGCTTCACACTGTATATATATATACGAGGCGCGTCCAGAAAGTAAGTTCCGTTTGGTAATAAAATGAAATTGTACACAGATACAGAAGAAATTTTTACTGCACAAAATTCTACAACTTTTAAAATACTTTTCCACATAACTGCCGAAATTTTTCAGGCATTTTTCATATCGTGGCAGCAGGTTTTGTATACCTTCTTCATAGAAATCTGCCGCCTGTGTCTTCAACCAGTTGGAAACAGTTTCTTTCAGCTCGTCGTCATTGGTGAAGTGATGACCGCCAAGGAAAGACTTGAGATGTAGGAACAGATCTTGTCATCAATCTCGTGAAACAGTTATTCTGTAAGCAAAGGTGGACGCCCACTTCGTTCTTCATCGTGCACATCAATACGCCCTCCATTGAACTGTCGGACCCATCTTTTCACCATCTAATCACTCATCGCATTTGGTCCGTAAACATCGCAAATTTGCCGATAAATTTCACTTGGTTTCATTTTCCTCGCATTCAGAAACCGAATCACCGACCTGATTTCACAGGCGGCGTGATTTTCTATCAACGCCGACACTTCAAAAAAGCACAACAAAGCGTACGTAACTGACAGCGATCTTCAAATGGCGCATGTTCTTCTCCTTGATACACATCGTCTACAGCGCATGTGCGGAACTGCAATCGCAGCGCTGCAGCGTAGATAAATTGAAACGGAACTTACTTTCTGGACGCGTCTCGTATATACATAAAATTACAAGAATCATATACCCGTAAAGTCTTCATGTTAGACATAACAAAAATTTTGCGGCCTCGGCGGTGTCTTCATATTGGTACTATTAATGTAACCGGGAAAAGTACTGAAGGGAATTTTTTGATCAACTAGATCTGACTGTGGACCTCTGAAAGAAAATTAGTACACTGAAACGGTCCTACTCAAATTCACTGCTTCATAGAGGACATGTCAGGTTAACCGTGTAGCTCTAGAGAGAGCCCGCTCGCTCCCTCTACTGTAGTTCGCCAGTCGCTGGACGGTGGCAGCCAATCACTTCCACTACGAGACTGCGCAAAGCTCCGCTGCTAGCCGCGGTGTGCGCGCTGTGATTGGCCTTTGATCGGCCATGCAGTCTGGGCCGCGAGACTAGGCTAACCTCATCAGCCAGTGACTAGTGCACGCAGCTCTGGCCACACTGCTTTAGTGGAATACCTTACATACGCACCCTACCAGCCACCCTTACTGTTGACTGTCAGAAAAGCCATGTTCTCCAGTGTCTCTTCACTGGGCCAAAATATTGTGCTAGTTACTTTGGAAATCTTTACCTGCATTCCGGTTAAAGGAGAAGGAAGGCAATTTATAATCTGTTCTTCTATATACAGGGTGAGTCACCTAACATTACCGCTGGATATGTTTCGTAAACCACATCAAATACTGACGAACCGATTCCACAGACCGAATGTGAGGGGAGGGGCTAGTGTAATTAGTTAATACAAACCATAAAAAATGCACGGATGAGTGTGTGTTTTTTTAACAAAACCTACGTTTTTCTAAAATGGAACCCCGTTAGTTTTGTTAGCACATATGAACATATAAACAAATAATCACTGCCGTTTGTTGCATTGTAATATGTTAATTACATCCGGAGATATTGTAACCTAAAGTTGACGCTTGAGTACCACTCCTCCGCTGTTCGATCGTGTGTATCGGAGAGCACCGAATTAAGTAGGAATCCAAAGGGAACGGTGATGTACCTTAGGTACAGAAGAGACTAGAACAGTACATTTACTTCCACATGCTAACACCTTTATTGGTCTTTTTCACTGACACACATGTACATTACCATGAGGGGTGAGGTACACGTACACACGTGGTTTCCGTTTTCAATTACGGAGTGGAATAGAGTGTGTACCGACATGTCAGGCCAATAGATGTTCAAAGTGGTGGCCATCGTTTGCTGCACAAAATTGCAATCTATGGCGCAATGAATGTCGTACACGCCGCAGTATATCTGGTGTAATGTCGCCGCAGGCTGCCCAATACGTTGTTTTATATCCTCTGGGGTTGTAGGCACAACACGGTACACATTCTCCTTTAACGTACACCACAGAAAAAAGTCCAGAGGTGTAAGATCAGGAGAATGGACTGGCCAATTTATGCGTCCTCCACGTCCTATGAAACGCCCGTCGAACATCCTGTCAAGGGTCAGCCTAGTGTTAATTGCGGAATGTGCAGGTGCACCATCATGCTGATACCACATACGTCGACGAGTTTCCAGTGGGACATTTTCGAGCACGTTGGCAGATCATTCTATAGAAACGAGATGTTACAGCTGTTTCGACCCGTGCAATGAAGTGAGGACCAATGAGGTGGTCGCCAATGATTCCACACCATACATTTACAGTCCACGGTCGCTGTCGCTCTACCTGTCGGAGCCAGCGAGGATTGTACAAGCACCAGTAATGAATGTTCCGTAGATTCACTGCCCCGTGGTTTGTGAAACCTGCTTCATCGGTAAACAGGTAGAACTACAACGCATTCTCTGTTAATGCCCATTGTCAGAATTGCACTCGATGATTAAAGTCATCACCATGTAATTGCTGATGTAGCGACACATGAAACGGGTGAAAGCGGTGGCGATGCTGTGTGCGCATGACACTACTTTGACTCAGTCCACCGGCTCTCGCAATGTCCCGTGTACTCCTGTGTGGGTTCACGGCAACAGCAGCTAACACACCAACTGCACCCGCTTCTCCTGTGACGGTTCTGTTACGGAACCGTTTGCGTGATACGACCATGCCTGTTGCATACAGTTGGCGATAGATGTTTTGAAATGTGCGGCACATTGGATGATCTCTATCCGGGCACCGTTCTGCATACACCCTGCAGGCTTCAGCTGCATTTTGTCGACACTCGCCATAGATGAGTATCATCTCCGCTTTTTCAGAGTTCGAACACACCATGGTCACAGTTCCTACAACACTGTCACAGACGGCTGGTAACACAGTGTACTACAGTTATTCTGCGTGCAAAGACGGATGCAGAATAACAATAGCAGCAAGCGCTACATGCGGACACTGAGACAGCTACACCAAACCACAACAGTGCACTACAGCCACACTCGTAAACACGGCCGTCATCGTAAACATGTCGCTGCAGATGCTGCTCGCCGAATGTGGCCCGTGTTTGTTACAACACTCAACTGAACGTCGGAGATTTCAAACGTCAACTTTAGGTTACAATATCTCCGGATTCATTTTACAATGCAACAAACGGCACTGATTACGTATATATTTATATGTTCAGATGCGCTAACAAAGCTAACGGAATTATATTTAAAAAAAAACGTAGGTTTGTGTTAAAAAACTTACTTCCGTGCATTTTTTTATAGTTTGTATTAACCAATTACACTAACCCCTGTCCTCATGTTCGGTCTGTTGAATCGGTTTGATGTGTTTGATGTGTTTTACGAAATATATCCAGCGGTGATGTTAGGTGACTCACCCTGTATATTAATGACTTGCCGTTCCATATTCACTAAAGTGCAGATCTGGTTCTTTTTGCTAATGATACAAGTATAGTTATCACACCTCACAGACAAGAACTAACTGAAGAAATTGTAAACGACGTCTTTCAGAAAATCATTAAGTGGTTCTCAGTAAATGGACTACCATTAAATTCTGATAAAACACAGTACATACAGTTCCATACTGTAAATGGTATGACACCATTAGTAGACTTTGATCAGAAATCTGTAGCAAAGGTAGAATATTCAAAAATTGTAGGTGTATGCATTGATGAGGGGTTGAACTGGAAAAAAAGACACTGAAGATCTGCTGAAACGTTCGAGTTCAGCTACTTATGCAATTAGGGTAATTGCAAATTTTGGTGATATACATCTCTGTAAATTAGATTACTATGCCTATTTTCGTTCTCTGCTTTCGTATGGGATCATATTCTGGGGTAATTCGTCAGTGAGTAAAAAACTACTCATTGCACAAAAGAATGTAATCAGAATAATTGCTGGAGTCCATCCAAGACCATCCTGCAGACACTTATTTAAAGAGCTAGAGATCTTCACAGTGTATTTATTCACTTATGAAGTTTGTTATTACCAATTCCACCGTATTCAAAAGCAATAGCAGTGTACATAAGAACAACACTAGAAATAAGAATGATCATTACTATTCAAGGTTAAATATAGTTTTGACACAGAAAGGGGTGAATTATGCTGCCACAAAAGTCTTTGGTCACTTACCAAACACCATCAAAAGCCTGACGGGTAGCCAACTAGCTTTTAAAAATAAATTAAAAGAATTTCTGAATGCCAACTCCTTCTACACTATAGACGAATTTTTAGACATAAATCAGTAAATCTGAAAAAAAGTGTCATGTAATATTTAGTACAAAGTAATAATTTGTAAAGACACCTTTCATTAACCTGACACGTTCCACATCATTACCAAGTGTCGTATTCATGATCTATGGAAAAACCACTAATCTAATCCTATTCTGCCAATGGCTTGATTAGGTACATTATTTCAAAATAAGTGTAACAGTTTTAACTGTGAAATTTTTATTACATCTATGTTTAAACTGTAAGACATACCCAGGGGCAGATAGAGACTCTGACACAAACGAGGGAAATAAAACAGTAGAAGAGGAATGGGTAGGATTGAGAGATGAAATAGTAAAGGCAGCAGAGGGCAAAATAGGTAGAAATGCAAGACCTACAAAAATCCTTGGATATCACAGGAAATACTAAATTTAATTGATGAAAGGAGAAAATATAAAACTGCAGTAAATGAAACAGGCAAAACGGAGTACAGAAGGCTAAGAATAGAGATTGACAGGAAGTGCAAAATGGCTATGCAGGAGTGGCTAGAAGCAAAATGCAAATTTGTAGAAGAATGTATGAGAAGGGGAAAAGTAGATACTGCCTACAGGAAAATAAAAGAGACATTTGGGGGCAAGAAAAACAGCTCTACGAGTATCAAGAACTCAGATGGAAAACCAGTTCCCAGCAAAGAAGGGGAAGCTGAAAGGTGGAAAGAGTACTTAGAGGAGCTCTACAAAGGAAACGAACTTAGAGACAATGTTGTTGGAAGGGAAGAGGAAGTAGATGAAGGTGAAATAGGAGATAATATACTGAAAGATGAATTTGACAGAGCCCTGAAAGACCTAGGTCGTAACAAGGCACCGGGAGTAGATGACATTCCCTCAGAGCTACTAAACTCTCTGGGAGAGCCATCCGTGACAAAACTATTTCACCTGGTGCGTAAGATGTATGAGACTGGCGAAATACCCTCAGACTTTAAGAAAAATGTAATAAGCCCCATTCCAAAGAAATGAGGCGCTGACAGGTGTGAAAATTACGGAACCATCAGTTTGATAAGTCTTGGTTGTAAAATTTTAACTCGAATTATCTACAGGAGAAGCTGGTAGAAACGAACCTCGGGGAAGATGAGTTTGGATTCAGGAGGAACGTAAGAACCCGGGAGGCAATCCTCACTTTACGACTTATCTTAGAAGATAGATTAAGGAACAGCAAACATACGTTTTTAGCTTTTGTAAATTTGGAGAAAGCTTTCGACATTGTTGACTGGAATACACTCTTTCAAATTCTGAAGTCAACAGGGGTAAAATACATGGAAAGGAGAGTTATTTACAACTTGTACAAAAGCCAGACCGCAATTATTAGACTCGAAGGGCATGAAAGGGAAGCATTAGTTGGGAAGGGAGTAAGACAGGGTTGTACCCTTTCTCCGATGTTGTTCAATATGTACATCGAGCAGGCGGTGAAGGAAAGGACGGAAAATTTTGGAATAGGGATTAAAGTTCAGGGTGAAGAAATAAAAAACATTGCGTATTGCTGATGGCATTGTAATTCTGTCAGAGACAGCAAAGGACCTGGAAGAGCAGGTGAATGGAATGGACAGTGTGTTGAAGAGAGCGTATCAAATGAACATCAACTATAGCAACACAAAGATAATGGAATGCAGTGTTAGAAAATCAGGCGATGCTGAAGGTATTAGATTAGATAACGAAACAATGAAGGTGGTAGATGAGTTTTGTTACTTGGGTAGTAAAATAACATATGACGGTCGCAGTACAGAGAATATAAAATGCAGAATGGCAATGGGAAGAAAAGCATTTTTGAAAAAGAGAAATTTGCTAACATCGACTATTAATTTAAGTGTAAGGAAGTTTTTTCTGAAGGCATTTGTGTGGAGTGTTGCCTTGTATGGGAGTGAAACATAAACGATAAACAGTGCGGACAGGAAGAGAATAGAGGCTTTTGAAATGCTACAGAAGAATGGTGAAGATTAGGTGGGTAGATCACATATCTAATTAAGAGGTACGGAACAGAATTAATAAGAAAAGGAATTTTTGGCATACCTTGACTAAAAGAAGGGATCGCTTGGTAGGACACATTCTTAGACAACGAGGAATCGTAAATTTAACATTGGTGGGAAGTGTGTGGGGTAAAAATCCCAGAGCGAGAGCAAGAGACGAATATAGTAATCAGATTCAAATGGATGTGGGTTGCCGTTCTTATGAGGAGATGAAAAGGCTTGCTCAGAATAGAGTAGGGTGGAGAGCTGCATCAAACCAATCTCCGGACTGAAGACCATAACAAGAAACAACAAATCTGGGATACAATTTTCGTTATTGAGTAATTATGAATTATTACTTTTTATCTTTATCACTAATTATTTATTTCGTGTGGCTCATTGGCCTGATGCAAGTCTTTCAATTGGACGCCACTTCGGCGACTTGCGTGTCCATAGCCTACCTCAGTTATCCAAACGGGGAAAGGGGACCTACAGCTTAACACATGTCGTTTCTGGCGACTCCTCACATCGTTGAGATATCAAGGATGGGTTAAAGTGCAGAGTTGGCACCTCGCGTCAGCTTGGTTCCCCAATCGGTCGTCTGTGCATGCGCGAAGCACTTCCATACGGGTGAGAATAGGATCCACCCTAACGACTGTAAGCGTGCATCTTGTGCAAGTGGACATGTCTACACGGTACGCGGCAGGCGTAGCGGATGCACCATGGGTAACCTTGTAAGCTCTCACTTCCTGCGTAGAACGCGCGTAACACGCCGCAATAAACGCCCGCGCCCTGTCACCGCTGATAGTGTACAAAGTGTCCCAATGTTGTGCCATCACCGACGCGGGAGCAGATCTGTCCTGAAATGCCATTCGGGTGAGGCGTCCATCTCCTTGGGCCGTGGTCAGCATAGAGCTTCCTGACCCGCATCATCGTTCCGTGGACCATTCTACCCACCCGTTGCACTGTATAATACTCAAGACGTGACAGTATTTTTTCCGATTTTTTGTGTCATCAATATTATTTTACGGTGTAAATAGCGTATACGAATGTTGAAATGTGTCCATAAAAATTTGTAAGCAAATGTATAATATTGCTTCTTCTGTGTGTATCGATATGTGTACTTAAGTCTGTAAAGTTTCATCTTTGGCAAAGATTATGTATCGCATAGCATTGTAGCTCGCGCAGAGAGAGAGAGAGTGGGACTTGTAGTTCAGCTCGCTTAGAGAGCGGTTGAGGTGTGTGTATGGCTCCGATGTAGAGCAGAGGCTGCTGTGCCAGCAAGTTGATTTGATTGTACTTGGAATATATATTGTATTTTTTATTACTATGAAAACATTGTACCACCGCTGGAATGAAAATAATTGCATTTGATGTCATTAGGAAAAAGTTGTATTATGTAGTATTGTAATGGTGATTATTAATAATAAGTAACACTGTTGACTTTCTTTACTGTTTCATTTACGTAGTTAGAAGATTAACCTACTTCCTTTATTTGATAATTAGTTATTTGTGGATTTAAAGTGCAGTCTTGAGTTTGGTAATCTTGTTGAACAGATTTCGTATTGGTGCCATAGTAAATGATTGTTATGCAACACTGCAGCTAATTGACTATGATACTGAATTTTGATAATCAGGTACTGATCTGCATAAAATTCTCGCAGTGAAGCATTAAGAAAGTGGTTTGTGTTTTTAATATCTTTCTCGCAGTCAAATTTTTTGAGTATTGTCAGTGTGTGTTTCATGCAGGTTATTTGTCACAGTTGTTTTGTTAAAAGATCCGTTGCGCACATAATCAGTTTAATGCACTGTTTCTTATTTAACAGTATATACATCAATATCAGGGCCATAATTAAACCAAATTGCTGTGTTAATGAACAATTTGTTGTCTGATTTAACGATAGGTTCAACATCAAACTACACGTACACAGCTTTTAATGTCATTGCCAAAAGGCAAATATTTTTTTTCTAATACTCGAGCGATGTAACATTTATGACAAGGATGTATAATTACTCAATTTTGATTGTAATTCATTAGTATCTGCGGCCGAAGAACAAAGAATAAGACAATTATAAAATGCAGAGTCCATCTCTGTAAAAGCGCATTTTGTCTCCCGTTTGGATACTCTTGAAAGAGAGGAGAGATTAGGTATGATGTAATTTGCCTTATTTTGTGAATAATACCAGAACGTTTTTTAAAGGAATTCACCGCCATTTGACTGAAATATTGTTTATTTTAACGACCAGGTTTCGGGCAGGTTTAGGCCATTATCAAGTCATAAAACTCTTCAGACCGTTTTTTCTACGTCATTATCATGGCAATAAAATCGTTCGCACAAATTGATAAGTCAATGTTATTAACATAACATTACAAAACACAGCTTTTGTAACGTTATACGGAACACACATCTGTATAATTATTTTAAACAAACATGTGGATACAAATGTGAACCTATTTTATGTTAATGACATATACTTATCAACTTGTCCGAACAAAAACTTAGCAAATATCTGTCTGAAGAGTTTTATCGCTTGATAATGGCCTAAGGCCGAAACATCGTGCTGGAAAGAAACAATATTTAAGTTAATTGCGGTGAATTTCTTTAAAAAGTTTTACATGACTGTTGCCCAAGATGCATACAAAATAATAAATACCATAATGAATCGATTCCGCGTCAAAAATTATTTTACCGAAAACTAACCCTGAAAATCACGATTTTCACAGTGTAAAGTTTCGATTACTTTATTTTGTTAATATTTCGTGATGTGAATTGTAAAAAATAAGTATCATTGTAGTTATAGTACCCATTTATTGAGATCCTGCAGTTTAGTGTCATTGCCATTAGGAATTTTATGGTCCTATGCCATTCATTTCAATATGGTGCAAGTCTTTTGACTGGACGCCACTTCGGCACGTAACAACATGTGCCTAACACACCCCAGTCGTCCAACCAGGAAAAGGAGAACTATACTTCACGTGGAGTGCAAACCACAATTCGTTGTTTCTGACGACTCCTCACATCGTTGTGAAGTGAAGGCTAGGCTAAAACTCAGACTGCAAAAATCGCAATCCCAACAAGTTTTGAACTCGTGGTCTTTCGCTCTTCAACCTAGAATTTCGCTCTAGCCCAGACTTCAAGCCCAATAAGAGCTCCGATTATTAGGTACGTAACGAACCTACATATAAACAAATAATATTCAGTAAAATAATTCCGAAAGTTATTAATAGAAAAATAGACTTTTCTGTCTCTTAAGTTGCACAAAATCACAAGATCATTTGAGTAGTTTCGTAGTTCATCGCGAACAAACATCGTAACACGGAATTTTTATGTATAAATGGTGGGCCACGTAAGACGTAACACCCCTTTTATTTCGTGGACTGTCACACATATCGAAACGCCGTTTTCGGCAGAAGCTAGAGCGTGGAGGGGCACATATATTTTTGTTTCGTGAATGGCTTTAGCACCTGTATCAACTGATATATTGAAACCACCACTTTTTTTTAAATGGAACCGTTTACTTGTTGTTATTGCTCCAGAGAAGACAATTGCAGTCGTATATCGTTTGTTAATACTGATATTGAAACCCGTCATTAAGGAATAAAAAAATAATGTCCTAGAATTTGAGGGTACGTTAGCCGGTATCGGCGTTAGGCGTGCAAATACTACCCAGTAAGCGTCCCGGACCAATCTGCGTAATTGTGTTCAATAAAGTAGGTCTGCGCGACTGTAGTAACACTTTGTTTCCATTTTGAATCAACGTTCGACCTACAGTGGATGTAGGTTCACCTAGAAATTTTATATATTGACATATGACATAGGCTAGAATCTGCTGTTTCACAAAGGCTTAGGAAACCTACTTTGCATTTGAAACTTCCTGGCAGATTAAAATAGTGTGCCGGAACCGGGACTCAAACCTGGGACCTTTGAGTTTCACGGGCAAGCACTCTACCACTGAGATATCCCGACGCGACTCACGGTCCACCCTCACAACTTCACTTCTGACAATACCTCGCCTCCTACTTTCATTCTGGAAACATTCCTTAGGCTGTGGCTAAGCCATGTCTCCACCAAACCGTTTCTTCCAGGAGTGCTAGTCCTGCAAGATTCGCAGGAGAACTTCTGTGAAGTTTGGAAAGTAGGAGGTGAGGTGCTGGCAGAAATGAAGTTGTGAGGGCTGACCGTGAGTCGTATCGGGATATCTCAGTGGCAGAGCTCTTGCCCGCGAAAGGCAAAGGTCCCAGGCTCGAGTCCCGGATCTGGCACACAATTTTAATCTGCCAGGAAGTTACATATCAGCACACACTCCGCTACAGAGTGAATGTTTCATTATACTTCGCATTTGTTTATCTTCCCAAATATATGATCATTCATCGAAAATAAATAGGTCTCATACGCTGCAAAAAGCAACTACTGTATGAAATATCTAAATTTTTGAAGGAATAATTGATCTATCGTTTGTCGCGGGGGAGTAGCCGCGTGATTTAAGGCATTATGCTACGGACTAGGCTGCCGTTCCCGCCCAACTCGGGCATGGAGTGTGTATCGTCCTTAGTGTAAGTTAGTTTAAGTAGTTTGTAAGTCTAGGGACTGATGGTCACAGCAGTTTGGTCCAAGATGTTCACAAACATTTGAATTTGATTGGACCTTTCGTTTCCAGTACCTGGCTATGTGCTTATAAGAAGTACAATACATATTATCAGACAACTGTCTCAACCTACATTGCTCTAAATTAAATCATATGGGACACGTTCATTGAAGTAAACATTTCTTCTTAACGAATCGTCGTTTCATGTTACTGCATAACGAAAGTAACTGTTACACTAAACACCCAGAAAAACAGCAATTCAATTAGGCAGGTAAGTTCAGAAATTAATGCCGTTGCCAAATTATTATTATTATTATTATTATCGTATGGTTCTTGTAAGCCAACATATTTTTGTTGCTACAGTACATAGAACTAGCGTTCAGCTGATAAAGAATTATGTATAAATAGACTCTTCCGTCACAGAGCCAGGTAAGCCCTACTTCATTGATACTGTGAAGACCAGCCAACTCCTCAGTGAAATAATGCAGATGGCAGTCTATTGCTATGTGACCCATAGTTTGGGTGTCTGCTGAGTAATCACATGACTCATCTAATGTAATTCTCCATTTGTACTTCCAATAATTGCATCTACCCACTCCTGTGCGAAACCTATTCAGCAGAGTACAGTCCCTGCGAGGGAGGTTCATGCCACCGACTTTAGTGGAAGAGCTGGGAAAGGTGTTTGTTTCGCCCTTCAAAGAAGTTCCATGAGGCTGCCCAGGTAGTGTTCGGCGAGAAATCCTCCGCTTTCAATTGGGAAGGTACGCATACAGGTGGCTTTCGGATTTAAGTCGGCAGAAGTTTTGTGGGAGATTTTGCGTGATGGGAAGTTATGGGGTAGATAATATTTTATTACAGTCTCTGATAAGTACTTCTTGGCGAAGAATCTCTGGAGCAGGTATGTGGTACAGAGTACAGAACTGGGAGCCACGGAAGAGGTGTAGCCAAGAGGGTACCACTAATTATCCTCATGGCTCTATTAAGCTGGATGACAACCTCTCACACGTGGGCTCTGTTCAGCCACACAGGAGCACAATACTCAAACGTTGAATAAAACAGTGACAGAGCAGTATACGCAGGACTTGGCGTTATCTACCCAGGATGATCCAGCATTTTTTGCATGATGTTAGTTCTTATCTTAACTTTGGCAGCTGATATTTGAAGGTGACTTTTAAAAGTGAAAGAGTGATCCAATATTACTCCCAAGTATTTTGGGTGGTTGTTATGTGCTACACACCGTCGAGATAGATGTTACGTTTATGGTTGGCTAGTTTGTTACTCAAATGGGGGGGGGGGTTTAGGGGGACTAGACTGCTATGGCCATCAGTCGTTACTCAAATGGAAGATGCATACCTTTGATTTGTTTGGATTTGGCTTTAACTTCCAGGTTCTGAAACGTTCTTGAAGGATTACAATATCATTCGTGAGTGTTGCTTCTGTGATGGGTTGGTCAGTATACTGGGTTTCTAAGGCGATGTCATCGGCATAAATGAACCTCTTAGACTGTGTTGCAGGGGTGTTGGCAATGTATACATTGAACAAGACAGGAGCATGGACGGACTTCTGGAGGAGGCCATCATTAAGCTGTCTAAAAGCACTTTCCTTATGGCCCAAGTAAACTTTAATTAGCCTGTTATTGTGGGGGGATTCAAAAAGCGCAACAGAAAGGGGCACGGGATGATACTGTAAAATTTCAGTAACAGTCCTTTTCTGCAGACCGTGTCGTAAGCTCCAGAGAGGTCAATAAAAGCTGCTGATGTTAAAACACGTCCACTGATTGTATGGTAGTGTTCCATTTTGATTTATTCTTTAACCTAAAGTGTTTCTGCCCTATTAATACTATCTATCTGTGTGTTAATTATTTTTATTAATGATCAATGCCCCATGTTTATGTATGTTTGCTCCATATTTATACATGTTTCCACCCTTGTGATTGAACTTGTGTGTTCATGTGAATGTGGAAGGTTGATTTTAATATTGACTGACTGCCGCGCAATGGCTTACAGTCGCCGCCTCCCGCTTTAGGCCTCGTTTTGCTGTAGTTAAGAATGCATGGTTTCGTTTGTCGTCTGCGCTGGCGTCTGCTGGGTGGCCGGAGAGAGGCTTACTTGGCAAGATGGTGAGGTGGCCGTGTTGTTGGTGTCTTACCAACCTAATCTTGGACGAAAGAGGTGACAGGATACCTCTCTGGGAGCTGTTGAAGAGGGAATTGTCTTCGCCAGATAGCAAGGGTTGGTAAACAGTAGGTTCTGAATGTCGTCTGAGTCACGTTTCGCGCGCTCTATTTCCAGTGTGTGGCAGGGGAAAGATTTTCCGTGGCCTTAGAGCTTCACTCTTGACTCTTCATTCAGGCTCTGACGGCTGTGGAAGTAAGTACTACGCCAAATCATTCTGAGGGGAAGGCATGCTGTTAGGTCTTTACTTTTTTCGTGATCAGGCAGTCTTGGTTTTTGAGTGATAGTTCTCTTCGGTAATTCTTTCGCTATGCGAGGTGGAGTGTTTCTTAATTTACAGAACTCGAGTAAATTCAGTGTAAATTTATTATTTGCATTTTCATTCCAGTGATGATTGTGTGTCTGGTTTTTCTCAAGTTAGAATACACATGTGTGTCCTTCAGCCATTGGGTAAACTTATGTTTGAATTTCCTTCGTGGTTTTAACTAAAATTTTTCACATCGTTTCTGTATATGGGAGTATGCTAAATATTTCTCAGATTTTCTGATTTGATTCTGTCTTTCCTGTCTTGTATGACCGATTGCACCACGTACTTTCGTAACAGTCGTTATTTTGGCCTTCAGCCATGCTTTTATTAATATTAGCTTCCTTCTATATGAATTCTCGCATGTGCTTTACTCACTTATTCAAGATTAATTTCTGTTTGTAAACGTTATGAAATTCGGTGTGGTTGCACACCACAATGTACTTAAGAATAGTGAGCCGCTGCACATGAGTTCATTTGGAGCACAGTATATTTAAAAATTTGTCATCAAAACACCTGCCATCTCATCAAGACGTCCCCAATACTACGTTTAGCCACTGTTATCGAGTGTTCGCACAGAGTAATGTACTGCCAGCTTTATGCACATGTCTGTGAATGAATGAATGTGCTTTCAGTTACTCATTGTGTATTTGCGAATTTCCTTTCACATTACCTCCATATTCAAAAAAGGGCAGAAGGAATTTTAATACGGACAGTAATATTACGATTTAATTCACATCTGTGTGCTTAATTTGGTCTCCCCCATTTATTTGCTTGTTCATTTTTCTAAATAGATTATGATTTTAAAGTATCAAACCTCTACTTTATGATTTCATGCTCCCCATCCCATGTTTAATTATCTATTCATTCATTTTTAACATTGATTTTGTGTTTGTTAAAATGTTGGCTGTTCCCTTAAGAAGTCAGCAGTTAGATAAATTTCTATTGTGCATATACTGTGGCCACTCAAAAAGCAATTTAAAGCAGCAGTGAGCGTTTTAACTTATATTTTCAGTTTTCAACTGTCCGAGATCTTGCTTATTTTAATAACAGGCTATTCCAATGTTTTCTTTTTCATTTCTCAATTATGTCAGAGAAAAGACCTGGTCACAGCAATTTCGACGGGGATGGCATCAAGAATCTGTGTTATCCGATTATAGATTAACCTCTCCAGCAGTTTTTAGCAGATAATTCGTAGAGCTATGGGTCCCTTGCTGGTAAAGGCATGTGTGCCACTGGTTCGCCACTTCTGCTCTAGGAGAAGCTACCAGAGTGAACAGATTTCGTGTTCCGAAAGGAGAATACTGAATACCGGTGAACTTCACGAGCTAGACGGAATATTTTGGAGCGGGGTATTCGCTAGTGCCCTTCTATGTACCACAATAGCGACGCAATACGGCACGAAATGAAATCACACGCTCCGAAAAATTCGCACAGCCTGAACTCCGCGATGGTTCGCGAACTGAGCTTGGAGAAGGTGTTACAGACTCGAGGCACCCGGCGCCAGAGGCTGTCCTACTGCACGCCGGAGGTTTCGTTGTCGAATAACAGGTGACGTTTGCTGAAAGCGCGCAGCTGTTGAAATGCAGCCATTGCTCCCGGAAACGCCAGCTAAGTTCGCTGCCGCTTGAACTGCATTACTGGCGCCAAACAAAAACAGAACCGAGTCACTGTATACGCTAGAAAAACAACCTAAAAGGACGGTACACTAATGTAATGGCGCTCTGTGTACCATTTTGCGCTTCTGTTCAATTAGGCGAGCAAATGAAAAACATAAAAATAAACAGCCATACAAGTGGTTTCTTTCGTGTAAAGTCATCTGTCCATGACGCTTCTTTTGCAGACACCGTGTAAAATTTGAGCCGCTATAGCAAACGAAAATAAGAGAAAAATCACGCTTTTCTGTCATGCTTATACAGTTCCGAGTCTAAAATGCGGATGCTTGTAGCCTTCTTTATTTCTCTTCCAGTCCTACCGCTTATGCTGTCTCTTTCGTTGTCGCTTTCTACCTTCAGTGTCTCAATTTCTTAATCTAATTCTGTCATCTTCGCCTGAATTAATCTGAATACACTCAGTTGCCATGGTTATAGAACTGTTGATTTCAGCTTTTAGGCCTTAATCAAGACTATTAAGTAAGTTGATACATCTACCAAGATATTTGCGATCTCTGATCGAAGTACAACGATCTCGGAAATCACAAAGTTATCTTCCCCCGAACTTTATACATCTTTGCCAGTTTCTCCTTGGTTTCATTTACTGTTTTCGTGAGTACAATTTAATGTAATACGTAGCATACAAGTCTGTTCCAAACACTTCGTACCTACTGCTTTGTCTTCTGAATATTAAAAATTGTAGACAAACTTTTGATCCCTGTGTTTTGTCTTATTACTTTCAGATTTTCAGAGAGTGCATTCCAGGTAATTTTGTCACAAGCTATTTCTAAATATATAGATGCTGCATAAACAATCACGTATGGGTAAAAGTCCACTCACCTCTGTTTAGAGAAAACTAAGCATAACTGTTCAACACTTACAATATTGTTCCTACGGCTTTATGATGCATTACAAACCTTTAAAACTAAATTACCTGTATTGAATGATGAGTCGTTTCAATGCATTCAATAAATATTTTTGAAGCATGCTTCTTTGGAAGTTGGTGAACATTCATCCTTTTTACAACAAATTATCCTCTTGAGAGTAGCTTGGATAAATAAATCACAGTAACACAGGTTTAAATAGGTATTTACTGTAATTTCTCTTACTAAATGTTTGAAAAGATTAGATCAATAATGTATTGTGATGTAATATTCAGATTTTTAATTAACAATAATTTAACATTTTCTAATCTTCATCAGCTTGTACAGTATTGTTCCTAGGAAAAACTAATGTTCTCCATCAGATTGAATGCCTTTATTTTGTGTAGGTCACCGAAGAATGTTGTTATAAAACTCCTGATACTCTGATGGAATGTACTTAATTATTTTATTAAGATCTTGCAGCGTCTTGGGATTTATAGGAATCATATTTCTGTATGCCATATTTGTTAGATAATGAGGTTTTTATTTTCCCTTAAACAGCTTATATGTATTGTGAAGCACTCCATCTGTCAATTCCATAGAAACGACATATTCTGGGTTTTGATGTGTGTAGGTCAAATACCAGAATTTACCAAGTGAAAACCTTTCTTTCGTTTGACAATTTTTCCTCTCTCTCTGTTAAGTGTTTTCAGTAACCGTTGTGTCATTTTGTTCAACTATTAAAAACCTCTTATCTCCAAAATTACTTCAGAGTTACACACAAGTTACCTGTGAAAACCCCATGCAAATTCGTGGACAACATATAGACTTCTTTTCATAAAAATCGGATAACGAAAGAAAAGAATATCCGACTTCTGAATATATAGTTCTATTACACAACATCGATTTCAACTTCGTGCTTTATGAAGTAATCACTGCAGGACGTGAGGGCATGTATTAGCTGAAAGATTGGATGATGCTGCAGTGCTGCTAACACAATCAAGACAATTCACTCTGAAATACTACTATATTTAATAGAAAGTTCTATACAGACTATCAGCTGACGCTATTACTTCAACGATTACCCAGACTTACTTTATCGCACATTGACACCACCATGACGTCTTATGTAAACAGACATGAACTACTCTGTTGATTGAATTACCAGACTTTCAGTATGCATCGACTTTTCGATAATATGGAGCACTGCATACAGAATATCTATATTGTCCCCAGTGCAACACAGCAACATTCTAATACTTCAGCATACATACAGGTAAACAGTTTAGCACTACGCCATAGAACGAATACATGACGCTGTTATTATAATTACTATTTCTCATCTCAATGATAGAAGTGTTTTTTCAGGAGTTTATGCCAGACGGACAATTACACACCTCAGTCATAACTTCACGAACACCACGAATTTACATCGTTCGGGGGAGTATGGACTAAAATTAATTTCACTTTCTGTATGAAAAACTTTATGAATATTCATCGTTTTCGGCAATGACTTCTTCTTAAATTTGACATCTTGGCTAGGAGAGGATGCCATCATCATATATTCATACAGTAGAGCTGTAGAGAAGTAATAAATTAAAACTTGATGCCTGATGGGGCGGTTTTCCATGAATGTTACAGTTATTGTCCTATTATTTATTGACAGAGCGATCCAACAAGGATTCTGTTTTAGCTGACCTAGGTCCGGAACCCTAAAAAACCATGATATACACAGGTTCCTCTTTAACAACCGTTGCGAAGCACGGGCATATAAGCTTGTATTCAAATAAAAGGGGTTGTGGCGACCACAGTTGTTGGACTAGCTAGTGGCTTCGGAACTTAAATTTCGCAC
Organism: Locusta migratoria; assembly: GCA_026315105.1. NCBI lineage: Eukaryota > Metazoa > Arthropoda > Insecta > Orthoptera > Acrididae > Locusta > Locusta migratoria. The sequence goes on along the minus strand of CM048751.1, from coordinate 219,788,706 downwards.
CCTGGTGTAAGGCATCATGCTATGGACTGTGAGATCGTTCACGCCGGAGGTTCGAGTCCTCCCTCGGGCATGGATGTTAGTATCGTTCTTAATACAAGTTAATGTACGTAGTTTGTAAGTCTAGAGACTGATGTGCACAGCAGTAAGGTCCATTAGGTTTACAAACTTTGAACATTCGCTTCATATACTTACCGCCGCTGGCTGCCACAATCTTGACTGGGAGCAGACGTACTGAGTACCGACCATTAAGCTTAGTTCAAATTTCGTAAATTTGACTTGCGTCGAAAACGTAGTCGCAAGTAACGGCCAGATGCAGCGACAATAACCCAAAATAGTAAAAATAAAGTGCACTTTAAACTATTAGAGAGACTCTCCGCTACAGTAGATTTTTATTCTACCTTAAAGGAGTTATTCACTGAAAGTGATTTACTGTTTACTAAATAGTCGCACACTCATAAGTTTGTGAGTAAATAACATTCATTTTAATGCCATGCAATTGAGAAAATTGTCCTTGAATGCTGTTATATTGGCACTACCTTAAACACAAAATAACGAAAGCGTAAAGAGAACATCACTCTGATTATAATAAGCGAACACCCACAAACAAATTTTATATCTTATAAAGAGTAAAGGCAGCTCATGCTGAAAAATCTTTCATCATGATCGATAACTATGAAAGTAAAGCAGCGAAGAAAATTGAATAATTTGAGTTGAAGCACGATTCCAGTTTCGTATAACATGAAAGGAGAAACAGATTTATGAAAATGCGAAACATGCAACAGGAAGTGCTGACGTATACCAAGAGCAGAAGGACTAATATACTGTAAGACTAGACACGTCCCCGTGGAATAACTTGGTAAGACAACGGATGTAATTGTTGATAAACATTTCTAGATGAAACCTAAATCATTTCTCCCGTAAGTATTCTTGTTTTGAAATCGGTCCCATGCAGTTTTCCGGGAGCAGCGATGTCGAAGATTTGATGTTTTACCGGATATTCGATATTCACGGTGCACTCGTGAAATGAACTTAGGAGTTCGGTTTTGTGCAGACTTGGTGAATACTTCGACGATTTGTTGGAACGTGCATACCACTTTGCAACCCCTAAGTGTTGGAAGTGTGGCCAATTAAATTCTCAGCACTGAGAAAGGATCGCTTCTGGCTTTACTGGCGAGTCGTCCCTGCATCGTCTCGTACACTTACCGGTTAAGTGGATCTGGTCATGAAAATGAATATAAAATAAAATTTAAAAAATTGCCTCCACCTGAAAGACAAATTTCTTCCGTTTACAAATATGTATGGATTATTTACTTTTAAATAGTTATTATAGTCTTAAACGGTCTTTGAACAAATGTCTGCACACTGGCCACCCTGATGCTTCAGGCAAGGAATATAGCCATGAACATTCTATGCCCGCCAATATACGGGATCTTGGAGATAAAATTGACTTTGTAAATTTCTACATGGACGTACACAAAATCGTTATGAGAGTTTCGACCACTGCCTTTAGCAGAGAGTACCGAAAACAGTGTTTGTTGGATGGACAGTACTCAAAATAGGTGTGAGGGATGCTGCTATCTGTTTCAATGATGGTGTAATTAGCAGGACAAAAGTAATGGGATAATTAGCCATCCAACCATGATATAATATTATAATTGCTCTGTATGCCATTGAGCGTCAGCGACTAGTTGAAGCTGAAAGGGCTGCGGAAGCCACCCAAAATGACTCCTGAAAAACTCTGCAGAGGTTAAAATAAAGCAACAACAACAACAAACAGCTGGCCAGCAAGGTTATGCCACTGGAATGTTCTGAAAGAGCCGTACGGTGAATAAAAACACTGTAAACATCCTTTATCATTTTCTCAAAACTAAATGTTTAGAGCATTAGATACATATATCTTCATAATGGTTTTAGCTATGTTCACAAAATATCTCCTAATTCAAGAATGGGATAGTATCTTTGTGGTATGCCTAATATTTTGCAGAAACGATCTATGTTTGTCATTCTGTATATAATTTTAACGGTAATTTCTAGACAAAATAGTAATGAGTGTAATAAGCGTTTTTCTATTTCCTCAGATATACTACAAACTACAAAACAAAAGGCATAACGTGTTCCTACGAATGTTGACAGCAGAATGCCGTTGTCTAAATGTTATTATATTGACGATGTACCAGAAAATAGTACCAGAATGCGAACGTGTATTATAAAATATAATTATGGAAAAATTGTAATTCTTAAACTATAACGGATCTTTTTCTTGTAATATATAAAACAGTTAGTTCGTATGTTTGTGTTTACGTATTGCATACAAATCTGCAGCTTTGTTCCAATGTTTATGAAATTTTGTACTCGTAAGCTTCAATCATGAGGACGGTCACCTTAAATGAAAGAATTACGTTCAACACATAGTTCACGAGATATGACGTTATAAACAAACAATGAGGTGCGCGGAAAACTTCTGCATTAAGCGACAATGCTGCTCATTTTCTCGTAACGCACTGGGCCGATTTCAACTATATTTGGTACACATATCCCTTACCTGAGATAACAATTGCTGTAGGAGTACAAACCACATACGATACATGGTTCATACGATATAACGTCATAAACATTAAGAGTTTCAAGAAACTGCCACATAATGCGACGAAACTTTATAAATACACTGTATGAGAATGACAGTACTTAGCGACTTGTAAGAAACTTTAAACATAATTTCAAAACCTTTATTTAACTTTTTCTCTCTGACAACCACGCAAAAATAATGAAAGGAAAAATGTTTCTTGCATACTACTTTTCCGCTGCTAATGGAGCAAAACTACGGCATTCGTTATGATGTTGCAGTTTATAATTTTTACACTACAAATTGGGTCGCAGGCAAACTTACAGGTAGTATACACACATACAGATGAATGTACTTTAGAAATTGTATCACAGTACGACATGTAGTTTATGAGGTATAAGGACAATAACAGTAACATTCATGGAAAACCGCCCCATCAGGCATCAGGTTTTAATCTATTACTTCTCTACAGTTCTACTGTATGAATATATGATGATAGCATCCTCTCGAGTAAAATATTCCGGAGGTAAAATAGTCCCCCATTCAGATCTCCGGCCGGGGACTACTCAAGGGGTAGTGATCATCAAGAAAGACAACACTGGCATTCTACGGATCGGAGCGTGGAATATTAGACCCCTTAATCGGGTAGAGAAGTTAGAAAATTTAAAAAGAGAATTGGATATTCTGAAGTGGGGATTACTGCACTTAAAATTTTGAATCTTATGCAAGACACCTTTATTTTGTATATATCTATAAATTTGAATGTCTGTTCAGTGTACGTTTATCACGTCTGAACCACAAGACATAAAGAGCTAAAAATTTGTACAGTTACTAATGTCTAACCGTAGAAGGCTTTATGCACGGTTTTATGGCGATCGGTATATATATTAATGTGAATGTCCGTTCGGTGTACGCTTATCACGTCCGAACTACAAGACGCAGAGACTTAAAAATTTTACAGTTAGTAATTTATACCAGAGGTAGGTTTTAGGCACGGTTTTATGGCGATCTGACAGGTATTTAATAATTTGAAGAATTTAACGCGAAATGCGGAACAATAATTACTCTTTGAAATGGTATTGTCGGTTGCATTGTTGTTTGAGGGTTGATAATGACTCTTTGAAAATTATATTTATTCTTTGAAAATGGTATTATTGGTTGAATTGTTGTCAGAAGGTTGATAATGATAAAAGGGTGGAGTATATTGGGATGGAAAGTTATCGGTGTATATAAAATTCTACGTGTGTGTGTGTGTGTGTGTGTGTGTGTGTGTGTGTGTGTGTGTGAGTGTGTGTTAATATTTCGCTCTTCAGCGAAAACTACAGGACGCAAACGAATGGTCTGTGTGTAATTGTTGTACGAAGTCTCCCGTTGTACACCACAGCAGTTCCATGCCGACAGCTATAAGGGGGTGGAAGATGTGGTGATTGAAAGTCGTCAAATCATAAAAAAAATTCGGACTGAAGGTCAGCGATGACGTTTGCGACTCTATAGCAAGAAGGTTACATACAGCGAAACGTGATGCCACAGACCATATGTTTGGTCTATGCGTGCTACAATGTCTTCAGCTGTTTCTCTGCAAGGATAAGCATACGAATAAGGATATATAATCAATCAACACGCGAGCGGAGCAGCAGGTTTAAACTAGTTCTCCGATAAATGTATCATGATTCTAGAAAAAAGGAGATGGATATTGAGAGAAGAGATAGAAGTACTAACGCTGGGTTTTCAGTTAGTATTTGAATAAATTTCCTTTTTCCGCTTTAGTTAATGTCATTCATTGTTGGTACAAAATCACACTTCCTCCGCGTTGTCGATCAAGAGCAATGTGCGCCGAAAGCAAGGTGTGAAAATGCAGCCCTTTCAGGTTTAAGGTTCCCTGAAGTCCCTCTACTCGTTCTAATTAGACAGAGACAGAAGGCAGTGTGTGAGTTCCCATAAAGCGACGGCGCGACGCCTGGCTTCCGAGAAGACGCGAGGGGGCCGAAGACGAAATGAAACCGCTTATTAGGAAGTACGCCGACAGTTTGCAGACAGGCCGCGGCGCCCACGTTTGCCGCGGTCACAGCGGCTCTTTGTGGGTCTCTTCTGCAGCGTCGCTGTCTGTGCCCTTCCTGGAATGGCGGATGCTTTGTACGAACGACCAACGCAAGCACTCGGCCTTGTCCAATTAACCGAGTTCTTCATTAAGCCTGTGACCTCACTGTGCATTACTGTCACTTAACACCTGTGGACAGCTGTGTAGTTACCTACCAATTAAATGCATAATAATATGCGAGGCGCGTCCAGAAAGTAAGTTCCGTTTGGTAATAAAATGAAATTGTACAAAGACACAGAAGAAATTTTTATTGCACAAAATTCTACAACTTTTAAACTACTTTTCCACATAACTGCCGAAATTTTATAGGCACTTGTCATAGCGTGCCACAAGTTTTTGCATGCAACCTTCACAGAAGGTTGCCGCCTGTGTATTCAACCATGTGGTAACAGCTCTTTATCATCGTTGAAGTGTTGTCCACCAAGGACACATTTTAGGTGTAAGAAGAGGTGAAAGTCGCTAGAAGAGGTCCGAGCTCTATGGAGGATGATCAAACAGGTCCCATTGGAATTTCCGTAAGAATTGTTTGGTCACATTCGGTGTGTGGGATCAGGCATTATCGTGAAAAAAAAAAAAAAATCTTTTGACAGTAATCCTTCTCTTACACTAAAAGTCTGTCCTTGGTGGACAACACTACAACGATGAAGACGAGCTGAAAGAACATGTTACCACATGGTTGAATACACAGGCGGCAACATTCTATGAAAAAGGCACACAAAAACTTGTGCCATGTTATGACAGTTGCCTACAAAATTTCGGAAGCTCTGTAGAAAAGTAGTTTTATAGTTGTAGATTTTTGTACAATATATATTTTTTCTGTATCTGTACCGTTCGTTTTATATAACCAAACGGAACTTACTTTCTGGACGCGCCTCGCAATAATAAGAAATGAAGTAATCAGAGAAAAACTAAACTGTAAAAATTCAATTATTTAATTCATCGAGCACAAACATTTAAAATGGTGTGGACACATCAGAAGAATGGGACAAGAAAAGCTACCAAAATGCATACTTGACTGGAACCCGAACGGAAGAAGAAAAAAAGGGACGATCCCAACAACATGGATGCAGGAAGTTCAGTCAGGAAGGATAACATTCCTGACTACTAAATGTGTTCAAATATTTGTATAGCCTATGGGACATAACTACGGGATCATCAGTCCCTAAACTTACGAACTACTTATGAACTAGCTAACACTAAGGACGTTCTGTTTGTATAGTCTATGGGACTTAACTACGGGGCCATCAGTCCCTAAACTTACAAACTACTTATGAACTACTTACGACCTAGGACGGCACAAATATCCATGCCCGAGGGGGGATTCGAACCCCCGACCGTAGTGGCCGTGCAGACCGTGACTGAAGCGCCTCAGTCCCCTCGGCCACCGCGGCCGGCCACTAAGGACGTCACAAATATCCATACCCGAGGGGGGATTCGAACCCCCGACCGTAGTGGCCGTGCAGACCGTGACTGAAGCGCCTCAGTCCCCTCGGCCACCGCGGCCGGCCACTAAGGACGTCACAAATATCCATACCCGAGGGGGGATTCGAACCCCCGACCGTAGTGGCCGTGCAGACCGTGACTGAAGCGCCTCAGTCCCCTCGGCCACCGCGGCCGGCCACTAAGGACGTCACAAATATCCATACCCGAGGGGGGATTCGAACCCCCGACCGTAGTGGCCGTGCAGACCGTGACTGAAGCGCCGCAGTCCCCTCGGCCACCGCGGCCGGCCACTAAGGACGTCACAAATATCCATACCCGAGGGGGGATTCGAACCCCCGACCGTAGTGGCCGTGCAGACCGTGACTGAAGCGCCGCAGTCCCCTCGGCCACCGCGGCCGGCCACTAAGGACGTCACAAATATCCATACCCGAGGGGGGATTCGAACCCCCGACCGTAGTGGCCGTGCAGACCGTGACTGAAGCGCCGCAGTCCCCTCGGCCACCGCGGCCGGCCACTAAGGACGTCACAAATATCCATACCCGAGGGGGGATTCGAACCCCCGACCGTAGTGGCCGTGCAGACCGTGACTGAAGCGCCTCAGTCCCCTCGGCCACCGCGGCCGGCCACTAAGGACGTCACAAATATCCATACCCGAGGGGGGATTCGAACCCCCGACCGTAGTGGCCGTGCAGACCGTGACTGAAGCGCCTCAGTCCCCTCGGCCACCGCGGCCGGCCACTAAGGACGTCACAAATATCCATACCCGAGGGGGGATTCGAACCCCCGACCGTAGTGGCCGTGCAGACCGTGACTGAAGCGCCTCAGTCCCCTCGGCCACCGCGGCCGGCCACTAAGGACGTCACAAATATCCATACCCGAGGGGGGATTCGAACCCCCGACCGTAGTGGCCGTGCAGACCGTGACTGAAGCGCCTCAGTCCCCTCGGCCACCGCGGCCGGCCACTAAGGACGTCACAAATATCCATACCCGAGGGGGGATTCGAACCCCCGACCGTAGTGGCCGTGCAGACCGTGACTGAAGCGCCTCAGTCCCCTCGGCCACCGCGGCCGGCCACTAAGGACGTCACAAATATCCATACCCGAGGGGGGATTCGAACCCCCGACCGTAGTGGCCGTGCAGACCGTGACTGAAGCGCCTCAGTCCCCTCGGCCACCGCGGCCGGCCACTAAGGACGTCACAAATATCCATACCCGAGGGGGGATTCGAACCCCCGACCGTAGTGGCCGTGCAGACCGTGACTGAAGCGCCGCAGTCCCCTCGGCCACCGCGGCCGGCCACTAAGGACGTCACAAATATCCATACCCGAGGGGGGATTCGAACCCCCGACCGTAGTGGCCGTGCAGACCGTGACTGAAGCGCCGCAGTCCCCTCGGCCACCGCGGCCGGCCACTAAGGACGTCACAAATATCCATACCCGAGGGGGGATTCGAACCCCCGACCGTAGTGGCCGTGCAGACCGTGACTGAAGCGCCTCAGTCCCCTCGGCCACCGCGGCCGGCCACTAAGGACGTCACAAATATCCATACCCGAGGGGGGATTCGAACCCCCGACCGTAGTGGCCGTGCAGACCGTGACTGAAGCGCCGCAGTCCCCTCGGCCACCGCGGCCGGCCACTAAGGACGTCACAAATATCCATACCCGAGGGGGGATTCGAACCCCCGACCGTAGTGGCCGTGCAGACCGTGACTGAAGCGCCTCAGTCCCCTCGGCCACCGCGGCCGGCCACTAAGGACGTCACAAATATCCATACCCGAGGGGGGATTCGAACCCCCGACCGTAGTGGCCGTGCAGACCGTGACTGAAGCGCCTCAGTCCCCTCGGCCACCGCGGCCGGCCACTAAGGACGTCACAAATATCCATACCCGAGGGGGGATTCGAACCCCCGACCGTAGTGGCCGTGCAGACCGTGACTGAAGCGCCTCAGTCCCCTCGGCCACCGCGGCCGGCCACTAAGGACGTCACAAATATCCATACCCGAGGGGGGATTCGAACCCCCGACCGTAGTGGCCGTGCAGACCGTGACTGAAGCGCCTCAGTCCCCTCGGCCACCGCGGCCGGCCACTAAGGACGTCACAAATATCCATACCCGAGGGGGGATTCGAACCCCCGACCGTAGTGGCCGTGCAGACCGTGACTGAAGCGCCTCAGTCCCCTCGGCCACCGCGGCCGGCCACTAAGGACGTCACAAATATCCATACCCGAGGGGGGATTCGAACCCCCGACCGTAGTGGCCGTGCAGACCGTGACTGAAGCGCCTCAGTCCCCTCGGCCACCGCGGCCGGCCACTAAGGACGTCACAAATATCCATACCCGAGGGGGGATTCGAACCCCCGACCGTAGTGGCCGTGCAGACCGTGACTGAAGCGCCTCAGTCCCCTCGGCCACCGCGGCCGGCCACTAAGGACGTCACAAATATCCATACCCGAGGGGGGATTCGAACCCCCGACCGTAGTGGCCGTGCAGACCGTGACTGAAGCGCCTCAGTCCCCTCGGCCACCGCGGCCGGCCACTAAGGACGTCACAAATATCCATACCCGAGGGGGGATTCGAACCCCCGACCGTAGTGGCCGTGCAGACCGTGACTGAAGCGCCTCAGTCCCCTCGGCCACCGCGGCCGGCCACTAAGGACGTCACAAATATCCATACCCGAGGGGGGATTCGAACCCCCGACCGTAGTGGCCGTGCAGACCGTGACTGAAGCGCCTCAGTCCCCTCGGCCACCGCGGCCGGCCACTAAGGACGTCACAAATATCCATACCCGAGGGGGGATTCGAACCCCCGACCGTAGTGGCCGTGCAGACCGTGACTGAAGCGCCTCAGTCCCCTCGGCCACCGCGGCCGGCCACTAAGGACGTCACAAATATCCATACCCGAGGGGGGATTCGAACCCCCGACCGTAGTGGCCGTGCAGACCGTGACTGAAGCGCCTCAGTCCCCTCGGCCACCGCGGCCGGCCACTAAGGACGTCACAAATATCCATACCCGAGGGGGGATTCGAACCCCCGACCGTAGTGGCCGTGCAGACCGTGACTGAAGCGCCTCAGTCCCCTCGGCCACCGCGGCCGGCCACTAAGGACGTCACAAATATCCATACCCGAGGGGGGATTCGAACCCCCGACCGTAGTGGCCGTGCAGACCGTGACTGAAGCGCCTCAGTCCCCTCGGCCACCGCGGCCGGCCACTAAGGACGTCACAAATATCCATACCCGAGGGGGGATTCGAACCCCCGACCGTAGTGGCCGTGCAGACCGTGACTGAAGCGCCTCAGTCCCCTCGGCCACCGCGGCCGGCCACTAAGGACGTCACAAATATCCATACCCGAGGGGGGATTCGAACCCCCGACCGTAGTGGCCGTGCAGACCGTGACTGAAGCGCCTCAGTCCCCTCGGCCACCGCGGCCGGCCACTAAGGACGTCACAAATATCCATACCCGAGGGGGGATTCGAACCCCCGACCGTAGTGGCCGTGCAGACCGTGACTGAAGCGCCTCAGTCCCCTCGGCCACCGCGGCCGGCCACTAAGGACGTCACAAATATCCATACCCGAGGGGGGATTCGAACCCCCGACCGTAGTGGCCGTGCAGACCGTGACTGAAGCGCCTCAGTCCCCTCGGCCACCGCGGCCGGCCACTAAGGACGTCACAAATATCCATACCCGAGGGGGGATTCGAACCCCCGACCGTAGTGGCCGTGCAGACCGTGACTGAAGCGCCTCAGTCCCCTCGGCCACCGCGGCCGGCCACTAAGGACGTCACAAATATCCATACCCGAGGGGGGATTCGAACCCCCGACCGTAGTGGCCGTGCAGACCGTGACTGAAGCGCCTCAGTCCCCTCGGCCACCGCGGCCGGCCACTAAGGACGTCACAAATATCCATACCCGAGGGGGGATTCGAACCCCCGACCGTAGTGGCCGTGCAGACCGTGACTGAAGCGCCTCAGTCCCCTCGGCCACCGCGGCCGGCCACTAAGGACGTCACAAATATCCATACCCGAGGGGGGATTCGAACCCCCGACCGTAGTGGCCGTGCAGACCGTGACTGAAGCGCCTCAGTCCCCTCGGCCACCGCGGCCGGCCACTAAGGACGTCACAAATATCCATACCCGAGGGGGGATTCGAACCCCCGACCGTAGTGGCCGTGCAGACCGTGACTGAAGCGCCTCAGTCCCCTCGGCCACCGCGGCCGGCCACTAAGGACGTCACAAATATCCATACCCGAGGGGGGATTCGAACCCCCGACCGTAGTGGCCGTGCAGACCGTGACTGAAGCGCCTCAGTCCCCTCGGCCACCGCGGCCGGCCACTAAGGACGTCACAAATATCCATACCCGAGGGGGGATTCGAACCCCCGACCGTAGTGGCCGTGCAGACCGTGACTGAAGCGCCTCAGTCCCCTCGGCCACCGCGGCCGGCCACTAAGGACGTCACAAATATCCATACCCGAGGGGGGATTCGAACCCCCGACCGTAGTGGCCGTGCAGACCGTGACTGAAGCGCCTCAGTCCCCTCGGCCACCGCGGCCGGCCACTAAGGACGTCACAAATATCCATACCCGAGGGGGGATTCGAACCCCCGACCGTAGTGGCCGTGCAGACCGTGACTGAAGTGCCTCAGTCCCCTCGGCCACCGCGGCCGGCCACTAAGGACGTCACAAATATCCATACCCGAGGGGGGATTCGAACCCCCGACCGTAGTGGCCGTGCAGACCGTGACTGAAGCGCCTCAGTCCCCTCGGCCACCGCGGCCGGCCACTAAGGACGTCACAAATATCCATACCCGAGGGGGGATTCGAACCCCCGACCGTAGTGGCCGTGCAGACCGTGACTGAAGCGCCTCAGTCCCCTCGGCCACCGCGGCCGGCCACTAAGGACGTCACAAATATCCATACCCGAGGGGGGATTCGAACCCCCGACCGTAGTGGCCGTGCAGACCGTGACTGAAGCGCCTCAGTCCCCTCGGCCACCGCGGCCGGCCACTAAGGACGTCACAAATATCCATACCCGAGGGGGGATTCGAACCCCCGACCGTAGTGGCCGTGCAGACCGTGACTGAAGCGCCTCAGTCCCCTCGGCCACCGCGGCCGGCCACTAAGGACGTCACAAATATCCATACCCGAGGGGGGATTCGAACCCCCGACCGTAGTGGCCGTGCAGACCGTGACTGAAGCGCCTCAGTCCCCTCGGCCACCGCGGCCGGCCACTAAGGACGTCACAAATATCCATACCCGAGGGGGGATTCGAACCCCCGACCGTAGTGGCCGTGCAGACCGTGACTGAAGCGCCTCAGTCCCCTCGGCCACCGCGGCCGGCCACTAAGGACGTCACAAATATCCATACCCGAGGGGGGATTCGAACCCCCGACCGTAGTGGCCGTGCAGACCGTGACTGAAGCGCCTCAGTCCCCTCGGCCACCGCGGCCGGCCACTAAGGACGTCACAAATATCCATACCCGAGGGGGGATTCGAACCCCCGACCGTAGTGGCCGTGCAGACCGTGACTGAAGCGCCTCAGTCCCCTCGGCCACCGCGGCCGGCCACTAAGGACGTCACAAATATCCATACCCGAGGGGGGATTCGAACCCCCGACCGTAGTGGCCGTGCAGACCGTGACTGAAGCGCCTCAGTCCCCTCGGCCACCGCGGCCGGCCACTAAGGACGTCACAAATATCCATACCCGAGGGGGGATTCGAACCCCCGACCGTAGTGGCCGTGCAGACCGTGACTGAAGCGCCTCAGTCCCCTCGGCCACCGCGGCCGGCCACTAAGGACGTCACAAATATCCATACCCGAGGGGGGATTCGAACCCCCGACCGTAGTGGCCGTGCAGACCGTGACTGAAGCGCCTCAGTCCCCTCGGCCACCGCGGCCGGCCACTAAGGACGTCACAAATATCCATACCCGAGGGGGGATTCGAACCCCCGACCGTAGTGGCCGTGCAGACCGTGACTGAAGCGCCTCAGTCCCCTCGGCCACCGCGGCCGGCCACTAAGGACGTCACAAATATCCATACCCGAGGGGGGATTCGAACCCCCGACCGTAGTGGCCGTGCAGACCGTGACTGAAGCGCCTCAGTCCCCTCAGCCACCGCGGCCGGACACTAAGGACGTAACAAATATCCATACCCGAGGGGGGATTCGAACCCCCGACCGTAGTGGCCGTGCAGACCGTGACTGAAGCGCCTCAGTCCCCTCGGCCACCGCGGCCGGCCACTAAGGACGTCACAAATATCCATACCCGAGGGGGGATTCGAACCCCCGACCGTAGTGGCCGTGCAGACCGTGACTGAAGCGCCTCAGTCCCCTCAGCCACCGCGGCCGGCCACTAAGGACGTCACAAATATCCATACCCGAGGGGGGATTCGAACCCCCGACCGTAGTGGCCGTGCAGACCGTGACTGAAGCGCCTCAGTCCCCTCGGCCACCGCGGCCGGCCACTAAGGACGTCACAAATATCCATACCCGAGGGGGGATTCGAACCCCCGACCGTAGTGGCCGTGCAGACCGTGACTGAAGCGCCTCAGTCCCCTCAGCCACCGCGGCCGGCCACTAAGGACGTCACAAATATCCATACCCGAGGGGGGATTCGAACCCCCGACCGTAGTGGCCGTGCAGACCGTGACTGAAGCGCCTCAGTCCCCTCGGCCACCGCGGCCGGCCACTAAGGACGTCACAAATATCCATACCCGAGGGGGGATTCGAACCCCCGACCGTAGTGGCCGTGCAGACCGTGACTGAAGCGCCTCAGTCCCCTCGGCCACCGCGGCCGGCCACTAAGGACGTCACAAATATCCATACCCGAGGGGGGATTCGAACCCCCGACCGTAGTGGCCGTGCAGACCGTGACTGAAGCGCCTCAGTCCCCTCGGCCACCGCGGCCGGCCACTAAGGACGTCACAAATATCCATACCCGAGGGGGGATTCGAACCCCCGACCGTAGTGGCCGTGCAGACCGTGACTGAAGCGCCTCAGTCCCCTCGGCCACCGCGGCCGGCCACTAAGGACGTCACAAATATCCATACCCGAGGGGGGATTCGAACCCCCGACCGTAGTGGCCGTGCAGACCGTGACTGAAGCGCCTCAGTCCCCTCGGCCACCGCGGCCGGCCACTAAGGACGTCACAAATATCCATACCCGAGGGGGGATTCGAACCCCCGACCGTAGTGGCCGTGCAGACCGTGACTGAAGCGCCTCAGTCCCCTCGGCCACCGCGGCCGGCCACTAAGGACGTCACAAATATCCATACCCGAGGGGGGATTCGAACCCCCGACCGTAGTGGCCGTGCAGACCGTGACTGAAGCGCCTCAGTCCCCTCAGCCACCGCGGCCGGCCACTAAGGACGTCACAAATATCCATACCCGAGGGGGGATTCGAACCCCCGACCGTAGTGGCCGTGCAGACCGTGACTGAAGCGCCTCAGTCCCCTCGGCCACCGCGGCCGGCCACTAAGGACGTCACAAATATCCATACCCGAGGGGGGATTCGAACCCCCGACCGTAGTGGCCGTGCAGACCGTGACTGAAGCGCCTCAGTCCCCTCAGCCACCGCGGCCGGCCACTAAGGACGTCACAAATATCCATACCCGAGGGGGGATTCGAACCCCCGACCGTAGTGGCCGTGCAGACCGTGACTGAAGCGCCTCAGTCCCCTCGGCCACCGCGGCCGGCCACTAAGGACGTCACAAATATCCATACCCGAGGGGGGATTCGAACCCCCGACCGTAGTGGCCGTGCAGACCGTGACTGAAGCGCCTCAGTCCCCTCAGCCACCGCGGCCGGCCACTAAGGACGTCACAAATATCCATACCCGAGGGGGGATTCGAACCCCCGACCGTAGTGGCCGTGCAGACCGTGACTGAAGCGCCTCAGTCCCCTCAGCCACCGCGGCCGGCCACTAAGGACGTCACAAATATCCATACCCGAGGGGGGATTCGAACCCCCGACCGTAGTGGCCGTGCAGACCGTGACTGAAGCGCCTCAGTCCCCTCGGCCACCGCGGCCGGCCACTAAAGACGTCACAAATATCCATACCCGAGGGGGGATTCGAACCCCCGACCGTAGTGGCCGTGCAGACCGTGACTGAAGCGCCTCAGTCCCCTCGGCCACCGCGGCCGGCCACTAAGGACGTCACAAATATCCATACCCGAGGGGGGATTCGAACCCCCGACCGTAGTGGCCGTGCAGACCGTGACTGAAGCGCCTCAGTCCCCTCAGCCACCGCGGCCGGCCACTAAGGACGTCACAAATATCCATACCCGAGGGGGGATTCGAACCCCCGACCGTAGTGGCCGTGCAGACCGTGACTGAAGCGCCTCAGTCCCCTCGGCCACCGCGGCCGGCCACTAAGGACGTCACAAATATCCATACCCGAGGGGGGATTCGAACCCCCGACCGTAGTGGCCGTGCAGACCGTGACTGAAGCGCCTCAGTCCCCTCAGCCACCGCGGCCGGCCACTAAGGACGTCACAAATATCCATACCCGAGGGGGGATTCGAACCCCCGACCGTAGTGGCCGTGCAGACCGTGACTGAAGCGCCTCAGTCCCCTCGGCCACCGCGGCCGGCCACTAAAGACGTCACAAATATCCATACCCGAGGGGGGATTCGAACCCCCGACCGTAGTGGCCGTGCAGACCGTGACTGAAGCGCCTCAGTCCCCTCGGCCACCGCGGCCGGCCACTAAGGACGTCACAAATATCCATACCCGAGGGGGGATTCGAACCCCCGACCGTAGTGGCCGTGCAGACCGTGACTGAAGCGCCTCAGTCCCCTCAGCCACCGCGGCCGGCCACTAAGGACGTCACAAATATCCATACCCGAGGGGGGATTCGAACCCCCGACCGTAGTGGCCGTGCAGACCGTGACTGAAGCGCCTCAGTCCCCTCGGCCACCGCGGCCGGCCACTAAGGACGTCACAAATATCCATACCCGAGGGGGGATTCGAACCCCCGACCGTAGTGGCCGTGCAGACCGTGACTGAAGCGCCTCAGTCCCCTCGGCCACCGCGGCCGGCCACTAAGGACGTCACAAATATCCATACCCGAGGGGGGATTCGAACCCCCGACCGTAGTGGCCGTGCAGACCGTGACTGAAGCGCCTCAGTCCCCTCGGCCACCGCGGCCGGCCACTAAGGACGTCACAAATATCCATACCCGAGGGGGGATTCGAACCCCCGACCGTAGTGGCCGTGCAGACCGTGACTGAAGCGCCTCAGTCCCCTCGGCCACCGCGGCCGGCCACTAAGGACGTCACAAATATCCATACCCGAGGGGGGATTCGAACCCCCGACCGTAGTGGCCGTGCAGACCGTGACTGAAGCGCCTCAGTCCCCTCGGCCACCGCGGCCGGCCACTAAGGACGTCACAAATATCCATACCCGAGGGGGGATTCGAACCCCCGACCGTAGTGGCCGTGCAGACCGTGACTGAAGCGCCTCAGTCCCCTCGGCCACCGCGGCCGGCCACTAAGGACGTCACAAATATCCATACCCGAGGGGGGATTCGAACCCCCGACCGTAGTGGCCGTGCAGACCGTGACTGAAGCGCCTCAGTCCCCTCGGCCACCGCGGCCGGCCACTAAGGACGTCACAAATATCCATACCCGAGGGGGGATTCGAACCCCCGACCGTAGTGGCCGTGCAGACCGTGACTGAAGCGCCTCAGTCCCCTCGGCCACCGCGGCCGGCCACTAAGGACGTCACAAATATCCATACCCGAGGGGGGATTCGAACCCCCGACCGTAGTGGCCGTGCAGACCGTGACTGAAGCGCCTCAGTCCCCTCGGCCACCGCGGCCGGCCACTAAGGACGTCACAAATATCCATACCCGAGAGGGGGATTCGAACCCCCGACCGTAGTGGCCGTGCAGACCGTGACTGAAGCGCCTCAGTCCCCTCGGCCACCGCGGCCGGCCACTAAGGACGTCACAAATATCCATACCCGAGGGGGGATTCGAACCCCCGACCGTAGTGGCCGTGCAGACCGTGACTGAAGCGCCTCAGTCCCCTCGGCCACCGCGGCCGGCCACTAAGGACGTCACAAATATCCATACCCGAGGGGGGATTCGAACCCCCGACCGTAGTGGCCGTGCAGACCGTGACTGAAGCGCCTCAGTCCCCTCGGCCACCGCGGCCGGCCACTAAGGACGTCACAAATATCCATACCCGAGGGGGGATTCGAACCCCCGACCGTAGTGGCCGTGCAGACCGTGACTGAAGCGCCTCAGTCCCCTCGGCCACCGCGGCCGGCCACTAAGGACGTCACAAATATCCATACCCGAGGGGGGATTCGAACCCCCGACCGTAGTGGCCGTGCAGACCGTGACTGAAGCGCCTCAGTCCCCTCGGCCACCGCGGCCGGCCACTAAGGACGTCACAAATATCCATACCCGAGGGGGGATTCGAACCCCCGACCGTAGTGGCCGTGCAGACCGTGACTGAAGCGCCTCAGTCCCCTCGGCCACCGCGGCCGGCCACTAAGGACGTCACAAATATCCATACCCGAGGGGGGATTCGAACCCCCGACCGTAGTGGCCGTGCAGACCGTGACTGAAGCGCCTCAGTCCCCTCGGCCACCGCGGCCGGCCACTAAGGACGTCACAAATATCCATACCCGAGGGGGGATTCGAACCCCCGACCGTAGTGGCCGTGCAGACCGTGACTGAAGCGCCTCAGTCCCCTCGGCCACCGCGGCCGGCCACTAAGGACGTCACAAATATCCATACCCGAGGGGGGATTCGAACCCCCGACCGTAGTGGCCGTGCAGACCGTGACTGAAGCGCCTCAGTCCCCTCGGCCACCGCGGCCGGCCACTAAGGACGTCACAAATATCCATACCCGAGGGGGGATTCGAACCCCCGACCGTAGTAGCCGTGCAGACCGTGACTGAAGCGCCTCAGTCCCCTCGGCCACCGCGGCCGGCCACTAAGGACGTCACAAATATCCATACCCGAGGGGGGATTCGAACCCCCGACCGTAGTGGCCGTGCAGACCGTGACTGAAGCGCCTCAGTCCCCTCGGCCACCGCGGCCGGCCACTAAGGACGTCACAAATATCCATACCCGAGGGGGGATTCGAACCCCCGACCGTAGTGGCCGTGCAGACCGTGACTGAAGCGCCTCAGTCCCCTCGGCCACCGCGGCCGGCCACTAAGGACGTCACAAATATCCATACCCGAGGGGGGATTCGAACCCCCGACCGTAGTGGCCGTGCAGACCGTGACTGAAGCGCCTCAGTCCCCTCGGCCACCGCGGCCGGCCACTAAGGACGTCACAAATATCCATACCCGAGGGGGGATTCGAACCCCCGACCGTAGTGGCCGTGCAGACCGTGACTGAAGCGCCTCAGTCCCCTCGGCCACCGCGGCCGGCCACTAAGGACGTCACAAATATCCATACCCGAGGGGGGATTCGAACCCCCGACCGTAGTGGCCGTGCAGACCGTGACTGAAGCGCCTCAGTCCCCTCGGCCACCGCGGCCGGCCACTAAGGACGTCACAAATATCCATACCCGAGGGGGGATTCGAACCCCCGACCGTAGTGGCCGTGCAGACCGTGACTGAAGCGCCTCAGTCCCCTCGGCCACCGCGGCCGGCCACTAAGGACGTCACAAATATCCATACCCGAGGGGGGATTCGAACCCCCGACCGTAGTGGCCGTGCAGACCGTGACTGAAGCGCCTCAGTCCCCTCGGCCACCGCGGCCGGCCACTAAGGACGTCACAAATATCCATACCCGAGGGGGGATTCGAACCCCCGACCGTAGTGGCCGTGCAGACCGTGACTGAAGCGCCTCAGTCCCCTCGGCCACCGCGGCCGGCCACTAAGGACGTCACAAATATCCATACCCGAGGGGGGATTCGAACCCCCGACCGTAGTGGCCGTGCAGACCGTGACTGAAGCGCCTCAGTCCCCTCGGCCACCGCGGCCGGCCACTAAGGACGTCACAAATATCCATACCCGAGGGGGGATTCGAACCCCCGACCGTAGTGGCCGTGCAGACCGTGACTGAAGCGCCTCAGTCCCCTCGGCCACCGCGGCCGGCCACTAAGGACGTCACAAATATCCATACCCGAGGGGGGATTCGAACCCCCGACCGTAGTGGCCGTGCAGACCGTGACTGAAGCGCCTCAGTCCCCTCGGCCACCGCGGCCGGCCACTAAGGACGTCACAAATATCCATACCCGAGGGGGGATTCGAACCCCCGACCGTAGTGGCCGTGCAGACCGTGACTGAAGCGCCTCAGTCCCCTCGGCCACCGCGGCCGGCCACTAAGGACGTCACAAATATCCATACCCGAGGGGGGATTCGAACCCCCGACCGTAGTGGCCGTGCAGACCGTGACTGAAGCGCCTCAGTCCCCTCGGCCACCGCGGCCGGCCACTAAGGACGTCACAAATATCCATACCCGAGGGGGGATTCGAACCCCCGACCGTAGTGGCCGTGCAGACCGTGACTGAAGCGCCTCAGTCCCCTCGGCCACCGCGGCCGGCCACTAAGGACGTCACAAATATCCATACCCGAGGGGGGATTCGAACCCCCGACCGTAGTGGCCGTGCAGACCGTGACTGAAGCGCCTCAGTCCCCTCGGCCACCGCGGCCGGCCACTAAGGACGTCACAAATATCCATACCCGAGGGGGGATTCGAACCCCCGACCGTAGTGGCCGTGCAGACCGTGACTGAAGCGCCTCAGTCCCCTCGGCCACCGCGGCCGGCCACTAAGGACGTCACAAATATCCATACCCGAGGGGGGATTCGAACCCCCGACCGTAGTGGCCGTGCAGACCGTGACTGAAGCGCCTCAGTCCCCTCGGCCACCGCGGCCGGCCACTAAGGACGTCACAAATATCCATACCCGAGGGGGGATTCGAACCCCCGACCGTAGTGGCCGTGCAGACCGTGACTGAAGCGCCTCAGTCCCCTCGGCCACCGCGGCCGGCCACTAAGGACGTCACAAATATCCATACCCGAGGGGGGATTCGAACCCCCGACCGTAGTGGCCGTGCAGACCGTGACTGAAGCGCCTCAGTCCCCTCGGCCACCGCGGCCGGCCACTAAGGACGTCACAAATATCCATACCCGAGGGGGGATTCGAACCCCCGACCGTAGTGGCCGTGCAGACCGTGACTGAAGCGCCTCAGTCCCCTCGGCCACCGCGGCCGGCCACTAAGGACGTCACAAATATCCATACCCGAGGGGGGATTCGAACCCCCGACCGTAGTGGCCGTGCAGACCGTGACTGAAGCGCCTCAGTCCCCTCGGCCACCGCGGCCGGCCACTAAGGACGTCACAAATATCCATACCCGAGGGGGGATTCGAACCCCCGACCGTAGTGGCCGTGCAGACCGTGACTGAAGCGCCTCAGTCCCCTCGGCCACCGCGGCCGGCCACTAAGGACGTCACAAATATCCATACCCGAGGGGGGATTCGAACCCCCGACCGTAGTGGCCGTGCAGACCGTGACTGAAGCGCCTCAGTCCCCTCGGCCACCGCGGCCGGCCACTAAGGACGTCACAAATATCCATACCCGAGGGGGGATTCGAACCCCCGACCGTAGTGGCCGTGCAGACCGTGACTGAAGCGCCTCAGTCCCCTCGGCCACCGCGGCCGGCCACTAAGGACGTCACAAATATCCATACCCGAGGGGGGATTCGAACCCCCGACCGTAGTGGCCGTGCAGACCGTGACTGAAGCGCCTCAGTCCCCTCGGCCACCGCGGCCGGCCACTAAGGACGTCACAAATATCCATACCCGAGGGGGGATTCGAACCCCCGACCGTAGTGGCCGTGCAGACCGTGACTGAAGCGCCTCAGTCCCCTCGGCCACCGCGGCCGGCCACTAAGGACGTCACAAATATCCATACCCGAGGGGGGATTCGAACCCCCGACCGTAGTGGCCGTGCAGACCGTGACTGAAGCGCCTCAGTCCCCTCGGCCACCGCGGCCGGCCACTAAGGACGTCACAAATATCCATACCCGAGGGGGGATTCGAACCCCCGACCGTAGTGGCCGTGCAGACCGTGACTGAAGCGCCTCAGTCCCCTCGGCCACCGCGGCCGGCCACTAAGGACGTCACAAATATCCATACCCGAGGGGGGATTCGAACCCCCGACCGTAGTGGCCGTGCAGACCGTGACTGAAGCGCCTCAGTCCCCTCGGCCACCGCGGCCGGCCACTAAGGACGTCACAAATATCCATACCCGAGGGGGGATTCGAACCCCCGACCGTAGTGGCCGTGCAGACCGTGACTGAAGCGCCTCAGTCCCCTCGGCCACCGCGGCCGGCCACTAAGGACGTCACAAATATCCATACCCGAGGGGGGATTCGAACCCCCGACCGTAGTGGCCGTGCAGACCGTGACTGAAGCGCCTCAGTCCCCTCGGCCACCGCGGCCGGCCACTAAGGACGTCACAAATATCCATACCCGAGGGGGGATTCGAACCCCCGACCGTAGTGGCCGTGCAGACCGTGACTGAAGCGCCTCAGTCCCCTCGGCCACCGCGGCCGGCCACTAAGGACGTCACAAATATCCATACCCGAGGGGGGATTCGAACCCCCGACCGTAGTGGCCGTGCAGACCGTGACTGAAGCGCCTCAGTCCCCTCGGCCACCGCGGCCGGCCACTAAGGACGTCACAAATATCCATACCCGAGGGGGGATTCGAACCCCCGACCGTAGTGGCCGTGCAGACCGTGACTGAAGCGCCTCAGTCCCCTCGGCCACCGCGGCCGGCCACTAAGGACGTCACAAATATCCATACCCGAGGGGGGATTCGAACCCCCGACCGTAGTGGCCGTGCAGACCGTGACTGAAGCGCCTCAGTCCCCTCGGCCACCGCGGCCGGCCACTAAGGACGTCACAAATATCCATACCCGAGGGGGGATTCGAACCCCCGACCGTAGTGGCCGTGCAGACCGTGACTGAAGCGCCTCAGTCCCCTCGGCCACCGCGGCCGGCCACTAAGGACGTCACAAATATCCATACCCGAGGGGGGATTCGAACCCCCGACCGTAGTGGCCGTGCAGACCGTGACTGAAGCGCCTCAGTCCCCTCGGCCACCGCGGCCGGCCACTAAGGACGTCACAAATATCCATACCCGAGGGGGGATTCGAACCCCCGACCGTAGTGGCCGTGCAGACCGTGACTGAAGCGCCTCAGTCCCCTCGGCCACCGCGGCCGGCCACTAAGGACGTCACAAATATCCATACCCGAGGGGGGATTCGAACCCCCGACCGTAGTGGCCGTGCAGACCGTGACTGAAGCGCCTCAGTCCCCTCGGCCACCGCGGCCGGCCACTAAGGACGTCACAAATATCCATACCCGAGGGGGGATTCGAACCCCCGACCGTAGTGGCCGTGCAGACCGTGACTGAAGCGCCTCAGTCCCCTCGGCCACCGCGGCCGGCCACTAAGGACGTCACAAATATCCATACCCGAGGGGGGATTCGAACCCCCGACCGTAGTGGCCGTGCAGACCGTGACTGAAGCGCCTCAGTCCCCTCGGCCACCGCGGCCGGCCACTAAGGACGTCACAAATATCCATACCCGAGGGGGGATTCGAACCCCCGACCGTAGTGGCCGTGCAGACCGTGACTGAAGCGCCTCAGTCCCCTCGGCCACCGCGGCCGGCCACTAAGGACGTCACAAATATCCATACCCGAGGGGGGATTCGAACCCCCGACCGTAGTGGCCGTGCAGACCGTGACTGAAGCGCCTCAGTCCCCTCGGCCACCGCGGCCGGCTCCTGAGGACTTATGGGAGGACAGAGAAGAGTGGAGAACAATAATTAGTAACTTAATGTAATCTGGTATAGGGGCTGGAAAAATGTACTGACATTGTAAAACCGGAATAATAAACTTGTTTAGACAACTACATAAAGTATCCGCTAATCACATTGATGTGCATGGCGTAGGGTTAATCGAACCGCTTTTATGATAATTCTCTACCTTTCCATTCTCTAATATCGCGCAGGAAAAAGGAAAGCTTGTATCTTAGCGTTTTCGATCCGACTACTCTTATTTCACTGCGATGATCATGTATTCCTATGTAGGTGGGTGCTAACAAAATATGTTCGCAATCGAAAGAGAAAGTAGCTGACAAGAATTTAATAAATAAATTTCCCCACAAATAATAACGGCTTTCTTTTTATGATTTCTATCCCAACTCGTGCTTAATTTCTGTGACCGTCTCTCTCGCCTATATAATGATAATACAAAAAGAACTGGTCTTCTCTGAACTTTCTGTGAACACTCCGACAGTCCCACCTGATGTGAATCCCACATTGCGCAGCAATACTCCAAAATAGGCCGCACAAGTGTAATGTAGGCAGTTTATTCAGTAAAACTGTTGCATCTTCTAACTGTTCTGACAATAAATCGCAGTCTTTGGTTCGACTTCCCTACAATATTTTCTGTGTGTTCAAATGTTCGTTAAGCTTAAGGTCATCAGTCCCTAAATTTACAAACTATTTATGAACTAGCTTATACTAAAGACGACACAAACATCCATGCCCGAGGGGGGGGGGGGATTCGATCCCTCGACCGTAGCGGCCGTGCGGACCGTGACTAGCGCGCCGCGAACCACTAGGCCGGCTTTGTATGTGTATTTTTCCAATTTAAGTCATTAGTAATTATTATTCCTGGGTATTTAATTGAATTTACTGCTTGTAGATTTGATTGATTTATAGTGTAAATGAAGTTTAACGGATTGCTTTCAGCGCACATATGAATGTCTTCACATTTTTCGTTGTTTAGAGTCAATTACCAGTTTTCGCTCCACGCAGATATCTAACTAAATCACATTGCATTTGCTTTTGATGTTATGGTGACTTTACCAACCGATAAAAGACAGATTCATCCGCATACAGTCTAATGTCCGGTTACTGGAAAGCTGCAGTTACCGTCCCGTTAGCTACCGTCATGTTATAATTTAACATGCCAGATAACTTCCTTGGGTTTCCCGTAGCTGATTTCAACGATCGTTAGTTAACTGTGCGGTAACTCCTCCTCCTGTCGATGCTAATAGTACGTCTCAACAGATCACAGATGGCACTACTAACGAAATTTGCAATTACTCGAGTTTTATCGATTATTAAGGGTAAAACGAAGACTCGCCAGTTTGTATAGCTGTCACGCGTTTTCTTTTTGTTTTGAAACGCAATGGGCGATAAGCGAGGAAAAAAAATACTCCATTTGAGAAAAATCTTTTGAATGACCTAGTTTTAGGAAGGAAATCAATTATAGAAAATAAAAGGACAGATGGCCCGACTATTTTGGAAAAGCAACAGGCCTGGGAAGATGTCACAAAACTGTACAATTCTTCAAGTCAGACAGCTCAGCTGTATTTTGTTTTAAAAATAAAAACCAGGACAAACAACAACGAAGACAGGGTAGTAATAAAAATCATATGTATTATTTTTGTTGTCAACATCTATTTTCAAGAATTTAAGTTTTCCTCTTCAAATTGTTCCGTGAAAGTAACATTACTTTTTACAATACAAACTAATCAATTTACGTCCTCCCATCCACCTACCCGAGCCCCCATGATTTAATAAAAAACACTAATCACTTGAAACATTGATCGATCGTAATGACAATTGCATAGCAGAACCCTATTTCAAAGTAAGGTATTTTTGTGAGTAATTGAAAATTTTATTATGAGAGCATTGCTTTGTGATTCTGAAAGTGGTAAAAATTTTACATCCAGGTCGGAGATCTCTTGATATGATGTTGACAACTGTTTCTCAATCACATGACTAATCGCGAGTGATATGCAGCTAAGGCAAACGTCACCCATTGCCAACATTATGTCTCACGACCGCCGACCACAATGTAAAATTTTACCCGGAATGTTGTTTTCCCCGTTTTCTCCCGTTTATTCTGTCCCAGACAGTGACGTCATTAGTCAAAGCAGACAGGTGGTATCAGGTCCTTTAGTATTCCCCTTAATAGTAATAATTTATTAACAATAAACAATAATTTTGCTTAATACAATCTATTATCCATAGACTCATTTCAGTAGGTTATAACAGTTCCATTACGAAACAATAAAGCGTATAAAAAACCTTAGGTTCTATCATTTTGTGTACATTTCATATTGGATATACAAAAACAGTAGGTGGTACTCACACTCCAAAATCTGATGACATTGATATCAAAGAAAATATCAAGTTTGATATGCCAGTTTGAACCAGATAAAAATCCGTATGTCTCAAATGCTGCACTATATGATTGTGAAGAACCAGGAGACCCATCTACAACTAGTGTGAATTTTAACACATCAAATTTAGAGAAGGACACAATCTGTTCAGCGACAAGTTCAGCTGTAGCTGTTGGTGTTGATAGTGGTAGTCCTTACACTACAGTACCAGGGAACGTAATTATCTTGAATTTGGATTTGAACAATGAGATTTCTGCAGGTGCCACCCACAAAGCCAAATCCACGAAATAAAAACAAGGGGATAAAAGAAAAAGTGACGATGCTTTAGAGGAGTTGAATGAGACCATTATCAACAGAAAAAAATCAAAAACAGTTACAGAGGGAATGCTGGCAGAAAGGAAAATGACCATCTTGGAAGAAGAATTATTAATGAAACGAGAAGAAAGATTAATGAGGGCGAAACAAAATGAAAAAAAAAATACAATCGAACTTTTAGAACTTGAAAAAAAAAAAAAAAAGATAGGATAGAAGAACATGATTTAAAAATAATAGAGCTGGAATGTAAAAGTAAATTGAAACAACTCCAATCATAATTGTTCAGAAGTTATATATTAGAGTACTATACATGTCTAGTAAATTACTGAATAAAGTTATTTTCTTCTCTGAAAAATGTTTTTAGATATTATTAAGTTTAATCTTACATTACATTACATAAATGCAGTTCGCACCAAAGCAGTACGGATGGCATTGCCCTGATTGTCGGGCAAATTTTCTGTGGGTACCGGGTCGTCATAATCAGCTTCAGTCTCTACATTATGTACAGTTTCATTTTCCTGTATAGCCATGTTGTGTAGGACTGCACATGCCACTCACTTAGTACGAAACCCCAATACAGGAAATATTCTTTTTAAAACATCGAAGCATCTCTCTATGAAATTTCGTGTTCTTACATGTGCACTATTATAGCGTTCTTCTTCATCGTTTTGAGGATGTAGAAAGGGGGTTAAAATGAACTTCTTTTGTTGATATGCACTATCAGCAAGCAAGGAACAGTTTGTAAATTCTCCTTCTGTGAATCTGAGATATAATGAAGGTGCCCTAAAAATGCTGCTGTCATGTACTCATCCAGGCCAGCCTGCATCTCTGTTCATTATGGGTAAGTTCGCATCACACACTGCCTGCCATTGTATGAAAAATACCCTTTCCTGTATCTATATTGTTCAGCGTTGTCACCACCTGGGGACATGAATCTGACAGGGGTACAACCTATGCAGCCTGTCACTGATGGGAATCTGGCAATCACACGAAAATAATTTTTTAGTTCAGCAGTGTCTGTTGGATTTTGGGGCATCAATATGTATGAATTGTGCAGAGCTGCAATTTGCGGTATCAGTTTGCTTGTAATACGACAAGTAATCGTCACGTAATGAAATTTGAAATGAACCAGTTGCCAGAAATCTCAGAGTCACTAAAAGTTGATTAATGGAACTGAATGATTTCTGTTAGTAATTGGTTCGAAAATATGTCCGATTCGTTGCAATAACCTCAGGACAGTTAGTTATTTTTTAGTCTGAAACGCATATGAAACTCGCACTCAATATATAGATCATGCGGTTGAGTTCTAACGCGAAAAACGCGTCGTGGTCTTGCAACAGCGCCGAGTACAGCTAAGTTTTCCTCTTCCGAAGAACTGTTCGTAGCATCATAAGCCGACGCCGACAGTGACGACGACGAGGAAAGAATTTCCATTCTTCAGATTCAACAGTTGTAAAATTGTGCGAGAATTACACAGAAACCAGCCATAAAAATAAAAACAAATAACAACTGTTGAATAACTACGTATCGGATATAATTAAAACTAACGTTAACGTATAGGTAACCCCAGGAGAACGCGCATTTATCTTTAACGGACAGGTAACTACGCGTGTGACGGTAAGTGTTGTTTCGGAAACGCATTTTGTACTTAACGTTCAGGTAACCCAGAGATAACTATAACGGGACAAGTAACTACTGTTTCGGAAACCGGCCATAAGAGGGCTACTCACATTATCTCCTAAATACGTAGATATAGAATGTTAACATGATTATAAATCTAAGGGACTTAACTCCTGTGGTTATCAATTGCTAGGCTGACAAACTACTTAAACTAACTCATGCAAACACACACACACACACACACACACACACACACACACACACGTGCCCGAGGGAGTACTCGAACCTCCGACGGTGAGCAACCGACCGCTCCTCAGGAAGGTGCCACTCCACCGCGGCACTCCTAAATCGTTTATAGATGTTAGGAACAAGTAGGGGTCCTATATCATTTGCCTGGGGAACGCCAGATACCACTTCTGTTTTATTCGATGGTTTTTGGTCAATTAATGTCTCCTTTCTGACAGGAAATCGCGAATCCAACTGCACAATTGTGGCGATATTCCATAAGCACGCAATTTGATTAGAAGACTCTTGTGAGGTACAGTGTGAAAAAACTTCCGAAAATTGAAAAATATGAATCGATTTGAGATTCCTCTTCGAAAGTACTTATCACTTCACGTGAGCATAGAGGTTGCTGTGTTTCACGAGATCGATATTTTCCAACCGCTGTTGACTATTATGTAAATAAGTCGTTCTATTCGAGGTAATTCATAATGATTCAAGAAATTATATGTTATAAATTATGCTGGAAACTGACGTCAATGATATAGGCCTTTAATTTTTGAGAATACTCCTATTGCCTTTCTTGAATGTTTGGGTAACCTGTGCAACTTTCTAGTCTTTGCGGAACTGTCACGGTGGAGCGGACGAGCGCATTGAGGCGCTATGCTACGCTGCGTGAGGCCGTTCCCCATCGAGGGTTCGAATCCCCCCTGGGGCATGGATGTTTGTGTCGTCTTTAGTATAAGGTAGTTCATAAGTAGTTGTAAGTTTAGTCGTTCGCACGGGTACATTAGTATAAAGGTTTTTAATATCACACGAAAACATCTTTGTATATGACTTTTCTTGTTAACGAGGCTTTGACTATTCGCTACTTAATAATTATTGTGAAATATGTATGACTTTTTTAATTTGTCATGGAGGAATGCAGCTAAGTCATGGTAAGCACTGTTCATGCTATTTGAAATAGGACGGATTGGATGGTTTATTTTGTGGAAATTGTAATTACGCGATAAAAACTTTTTTCATGGTGTAAATCCCTTATTTAGAATCACTTAACACGAAGGGTTCAAACAATGTTTCCTGTACTGCAGACTCATCGTTTTCTCTCACCCTTCTCTTTATATTATACCTTATCACATTCTCTATATTTTCTCGAAACGGTGTTGGATCAAGATTGAAACGTCAAATCAGCGTCATTATGAGTCGTCGCGAAAGTCGAAAGTGCGTCAGAGCCCTAGTATGTTGACGTCGTGTACGACGGTGTTGGTGTTATCCTAATGAATTACGTTCCTCCTCGGCAGACCGCCCATACACACTATTACTGTTCTTTTTTGGAGCATTACCTGCGACCAGCATTGTGAAAGAAGCGGCTGCAGTTACTGCGCAACACACACATGATTTTGCACGACTATGCGCCGCGGCTTACAGCGGGAGCTATGGCTGCTCGGGCGAAGTCCTTGTGACTTTGTTTTAATTCTGAAGATGAAGCAACCTCTTCGTGACATTCCATTCAGAACTGTTCCAGAGATTCGACAGTCAATAGACTGCTCCAGTCGCACCATCAACAGAACAGGCTCTGCTAACGGTATACTACACCTTCCACATCGCTGGCAACGGGGCAGACGGCGTTATCAGTATATCTACTGTCCCCAAGGTGGCATCTGCCGCCATTGGAGCAAAATCAATGTCGTCTTTCGAGGTGTATTAATGTTTTTATCCGGCAGTATAGTGATTCAAGCAGAACGAACTGACGCTGTTTTAACCGAATCTGTGTCGTTGTCGTTCGTAGTGATGTTTTATAATGGTATCTCGGATCAAAAATACCACCCCATGTGAATTGAGATCTGAGATTCGTTTTCTGTTTGGTAAGATCGTTAAAACAACTGATATTCGCAGGAAAATGTGTGAGGTTTGTAGAGAAAGTACAATGAGTGCTTCGATGGTGAGAAGATGGGTCCGAAAATTTAAGAAAGGGCTTATCAAGTGCTGGACGAAGAATGAAGTGGATGTTCAGCTGTGGTTTCTGATGAACTGGATAGTGCAGCAGAAGAAATGATTAAGAAAAGCCGTAGGTTGTTGATTAATACTCTTGCTCTTCAATTTCCAGAAATTTAACGAACAGTAATTTACTGATAAAAATACACCGACTTCAGGTTGTAAAGCCAAGATCGCCAATAAAATATATTTATTTCTCTGAACCGGTCTGGTGATTTATATCATCATGTCCAGAAAGGTTTAACCATATTCAATTAAGAGAAGATGTAAAATAAAGGATTTCTCGTTGAAATGTAAAATGAGTAAAATCCATGGTCAACGTGTTAAAATATACGTCACCAAAATGTATCGTCATATCAATTTAACATGACTGTTTCTCACATAGTAAGGTCAGTCTGTCTTATATTAAGGTGAAAAAGAGTTATAGTATAACTTTTAATCTGGTATGACGAACCATTTTGCTGACGTATATTTTAACATGTTGACCATGCATTTTACTTTTCGACGAAAAGCTATTTAAACTTGTATTCATTCTGGAAGTGTGGAACCTGCGACTGTGTTGATTAAAGAAATAAGAAAATAACAGCAACCAGTCACAACCGGTTTCGAACTGCCTGGCAGTTCATCATCAGGCGGTATACATGTTTTATATGTTGCTTATAACATTGTGGAACTCGTTTGGCTGTTTTGAGACAGAAAATTATTACGTGTGAGCTTTGTCATTGGGACTAAATTTCAATATTTACAAGTTCAAATTGTATTCCAAACAGCTACAATCAGCATCAATCAGCAATGTGAACCAACTGTAAGTAACTGTTTGGAACGCAATTTAAACTTTTAAATATTGAAATTTAATGCCAATGACAAAGCTCACACATAACAATTTTCTATCTAATCACAACCAAACGAGTTCCACAATGTTGTAAACAACATATAGAACATGTATAATGCCTGATGATGAACTGCCAGGCAGTTCGAAACCGGTTGTGGTAATAAATACTTAAGAAAGGTCATTTATTTTACATGTTGTCGTAACTGAAAATTTAAAACCCTTCTGAAGATGATGATATAAATAATCAAAACCGGTTAAGAAAAACGAATATATTTTATTGGTGATCTTGGCTTAACCACCTGAAGAAGGTGTATTTTATAAATATCGTAAACAGAATGCACTCCACAGGCGTGAAGTGCCAGGTATCTATAGTAATTTGCCAGATTCTGACACGAGGTTTTCATTACCTGCGCACGTTGGTCGCCTAAACTTCTTAATGCCAAATGTAACAACGGATTAGCAGCGCGACTGATTTTTATGACTTCTTAAGCTAATTCCACTCTAGGCGTTTTTCTCCGCTGAAGGTCAACTGTTTTTGTCGCACTGCAAATGAAACACTATAGCAAACGGAGGGTGACACACTGGGCTGTAATTGTCTCTCCGTCAAGTTTCCGCCCCCGACTGTCGTTGTCGAATGGGCCTGCGCATATTTCTGGCGCGGCAAAAATCGTCGACACCCCTGCCACATTAGGCTGTTTTTGTCGCCAGTCACGAAGCAGCCACGAGCTACTGCACAGGTATTGGATGTTAGAATTTCTTTAAATGCATGGAACGTGAAGTTCATAACTTAATTAACAATCAGCCAATGCCATTCGAAGCAACTGTAAAAAAATTCTCGAGAAAATCGGTTTTGAAGTTTTGCAAATACACGTAAGTACCGCTCTCTGTAATAAAAAAAGCTGACCCAAAATATTCAGCGAACATTCAAGAACGAAACACACGAACGACCGCAGAACACAGACTATCTGAAAAAAAAAAAAATAAATAAATAATCGTGGTAGCGTTCTGGCGTCACAACCATAAAGTTGGTGGTTCGAATGCCGCTATGACAAATATTTTTTCCATTTTTTTCGAATTCAGTTACATAAAACATTTTGGGATATTTAACTACAGGTGCCGTGTCAGTTTTTATGTGTCTGTAGATGAGCTTAAAAACTTATCGTCACCTACAACAGTAGTGGTTGAGTAGGTTAACTGCTTGGAAAACCATTAGTAGCTATGAAGATGAATAAAAAAAAAGCGTCGTAGCTCTTCACAAACTGAACAATCAAAGACTACCGTCGTCAACTAATATTAAAACCAAAAAAGTAACTCATTTTTTATTGAAAAAATCATTATTAAAAACCATTTATAAAATATATAAAATTACAAATAAACAAAAATACGTGCATTTTTCGTAAAAAATAGCATTAGTTATTAAAATTGGGTAAGTATTAGAACACACCGAAAAGCGAAAAAGTCTGTTACGGCAGAAGCCGAACTACCGACCCTAAAGTTGTAAGGCTGGAACGCTACTACCTACGTTACACCGACAGATGCTGCAAATGTTTTAATTATTGGTACTTACGTATACTTGCAGAACTTCAAAGTCGATGTTCTCGAGAATTTTTGAGAGTAGCGGCGAATGGTTTTGGCTGGCTGTTATTTGTGTTCTGAACTTCAAGTTCCATAAATATAAAAAAGTTCTAAAATCCGATACCCATGTCGTCTCCTTGTCAGTTCTGTTTCGTTTGTGAGTGACAGTTGAAGGACACCTGTTTACCGTATTTCTTTCATAAAGACATTCAAATATCACCGCTGTAGGCGGTGTATTTGTATGCATTATTTGTCCATATTCTTAATTTCTTTAGTTGTTTTTAATCTCATATGTCTTCCAATTCAGAAGTTTGTTAAGCTTATGGGACTTAACTACGGGGTCATCAGTCCCTAAACTTACAAACTACTTATGAACTACTTACGAACTAGGACGGCACAAAATATCCATGCCCGAGGGGGGATTCAAACCCCCGACCGTAGTGGCCGTGCAGACCGTGACTGGAGCGCCTGAGTCCGCTCGGCCACCGCGGCCGGCTGTCTTCCAATTTTAATGTTTATTATGGTATTGTGTTCTGATAATTTCCCTCACCCTGTGAGTGTGTGATATTTTCTGCTTCGAATGTGCATTTTTGTATGTATGATTGACTATGCTGCCGCATCGTGTTATCACAATTGTCTACTACTAGGCTGCAAACAGTCTTCTATGCCTTGGTGCATCTGTTATTCTCCAAAGAGTCTGTTATGCCTCGTTCCATAGGCAATATATATCGATATGTCGAGCGTCTGTACGACTAGTGACATGTCTGTCAGGCCCCCCGGCATGATCTTACACCAGTCAGGTCAGTCGAGACCGAGCGATGATAGGCACTCTGGGTGCTACTTCCGTTCTGGTAAGACGTGACCGGACGAATGTCCGTGTGTGTGTGTGTGTGTGTGTGTGTGTGTGTGTGTGTGTGTGTGTGTATGTAAGTTTTAGGATTCCTTCTTGATAATTGTAAGCTCGTGTGTATAATCGCGTGTGTACTATTACAAGTATCGCAATGTGTGGAATTACTATAGAAGTTATTAGATTCCGGTATTTTTTATGGTGAAAATTTAATCAACCATTTTTCCGTGTGTGAATTGGTGTCTATTTCCGGTTAAGTTCCAAATGATGTTGTTTAATAACTTACTAGTTTCTTTTATTACAAGATCCGTCTATGGATTCTCGGGTGTTCTAAAACGGTCGCGGCTAAAATCCGAATCTGTGGCCGAGCTGACTGCGGCGCGCCAGTCACGGTCTTCACGGTCACTACCGTCGGGGGTTCGAATCCCCTCTAGGGCGTGGATATTTGTGCCGTCCTTAGTATAAGATAGCTCATAAGTTGTAAGCTTAGGGACTGATGACCCCGTAGTTAAGTCCCATAAGTTCTACAAACATTTGAACATTTTTTGGTTCGAACAAGGACTTCATCTTGTTCCTTCCGAATTTGCCCCTCACGCTACTGAGATTTCAATGGTCTCTTTCTAACATTAATAAATCTGTGGTTTAGCTAATTTCTTTGATTTTTTTTCAATTTTATTTTTCTTATACTTAACGCGATTTCATGACCACGTGGTATTTCAACAACTCGATAGTCCTTCCCTGACTTTCTTTCTCTGTTTGCGCTAATAACGCTTATCAAGAACAAACACCAACTGCTTCAGTTTACCTCTGCTGTATTTTTGTGACGTTGTCATTGTCGGTTACTTGCGATGTGCGCAGTGTTTCGTGAAGAGCACGTGCTCCATTGTGATAAATCACTGTGGTGTCGCACAAGTATGAAGTGCGCGCCACGTACTTACGCCGCGCGCCGCCATGCACGCACGGCGCGGCGTTCTTACGATGTCAGCCACGAGCTCCCTCTGCTGCAAATCCGTTCGTGGCCACGACTGCTGCATCGGCCACTTGGGAATCAGGTAGGCACCAGTTTTGGCTATCGGATAGGCACTAGGAATCATCAGTAGACAGGCCTCTATCTAAACTATGTATCAGCATTCTGCAGTCAAGATGTAAAAGTTAAGTATTATTAAGTCTCACTGAAATATATATCTCGTTCTAATTTACTCTAGTGTTTTTAGTTTCTGCTGTCCCACTGGCTGGTCACCTCCGTACCTGCACACGCGTGCATCCATTATTCCTGGGTCGGTCTCTTTCTACTCGGCCACCGACACCTACGACAACCGGCGGACGAGACACAAAAGCGGTGACGACGCTGGGACAGAAAAGGCACGACACTTTTACGACTAGTTACTCGAGTTTTTGATTCATTAGTTTTAATAAACTGCAGCGAGGTCTGAAAGCAGTTTAGAAAGAAGTTTTTTATTACATTTGTGCGCGAGTGCTTTTCGGCTTCCAAGCCGTCCGGTCGGGTCACTTCATTGCTGTGCCTTGCTCAGTCTTTCTGTTCGGTGAGTGACGTTACGATTGGCGTGCGTGTTAGTGTATGCGTAATTCTCAACTGTAAATTGTATCATTCCGTATCCCGCATATCTTAATCGTTTTTATCTTAAAAGTACTGCTTTTTCACAAAGTAGGGGAAATATTTATTGTGGGCAATGAATTGTAAGTTTTTTAGAACATAAGTAGTGGCATGGTATTTCCTTTCTTGTTATGAAATCGGTGACCCCCATTTATGCTTCTTGGAAATAAATCCAATCTTAAGTACAAATGCATTAACACATTTTTCAGCTCACCCTTCCCTTTTTATTTAAATAATTTTATTAGTAACTACATTAAGATGCTATTAATAAAATTCCGTTGCGCAAAAAAAAAAAAAAAATAAAAAAAAAAAAAAAAAAAATAAAAATAAAAAAAAAAAAAAATAAAAAAAAATAAAAAAAAATATTCAACTAAGTTTCATATCCTAGGTGACATAAAAAGTAGTTCTTAATTTCATATAGATTCTATATGACCTGGTCTGAATGCAATTTACTTGAGTTGAATGTTCAGACAGGTGACAAGTTTGGAGATAAATTCTAGTAAAGCTAACCGTACTGATCACTCAATTTAGTATTCCTGTGAGAAAAGGAATTGTTTTTTTATTTTAAAATAAACTTTTAGGAACAAATTAAAGAAGTTTGACTAAATTTCATTAATTAAGAGCAGACTGTAAGCTTTCACAGTGTCCAAAAGCTCTGCTAATGCGGTTCCAGTGGATCATTTGCACATTAAACTGATAATAATTGAGGAGGAGAAATATCCCTGTCTCTACAACATAAAATGGCAAGGATATAAAGATAGCCTACGATGAGGAACTACATATAATGCTACTGCAAATAAATATTTGAGTTTTGAATGACAGCTCATCGTTCATGCCTGGTTGCAACACAGCTGCAGAAGCCACCGACTTCTGTCGGTAGTGCGGCACCCATATAAGTATGGAATGACTTCATCCCCCGCCATTATAATTTTGAAGTGTGACATTCGAAGGCGACTATTTCAACCGCGATTATTATCGAGAGGATAAAATCGCCTAGTGTGGTGATAACCTTTCAGTAACTATGGCAAGAAATATTTAACGCAGCCATTCGTGGGTGATGAAACTTAGATTTCTCATGCCACCGCTGAAACTAAACGACACTCGATGAAATAGAGGCGCACGTAGTGCCGAGGAAAGGATAAACCCAAGCAGTTCTTGATTCCCCGAGAGCTCATGTGTGCATTTCATTCGGACAGACAGCGCGTTTTACTCATTAATTTTTTACCACAAGGTGAAACAATCAATAATTACTGTGAGAAGCTTAAGAAAGTGCACCACACAATACAGAACAAGCGCAGAGAAATGCTCTTAAAAGTGTGGAATTCAATCTTGAAAACGCCTGACAAGACATCAGGGATGAGACAAAACAACTCCTACAGAGTTTTGCCTAGGACGTTTTCTGCCATCTTCCGTTCAATCCCGACGTTCATAGCGGTTTTCATCTATTTCGTTACGTGAAGTCGTTCATTCGTGATAAATGCTTCAACAACGATGAAGAGGTAAAACATCTTACCAGAAGCTTGAGAATATAGGCGGCGACAGTCTATGATAAAGAAAACCATAAATTTATACCACGTCATACCAGGCTATGTCAAAAGTAGCATGTTTCAGATTTTTGAGAAATAGACTGCTTTCTTTATCTGTACTTGTTTCCTTTTTCATTACGAAACGTAGCTACTTCCGAATTACTACCGTACGTATTAATTAAATGCTAAAAAAATTTATAATGCCGGCCTCGGTGGCCGAGGGGACTGAGGCGCTTCAGTCACGGTCTGCACGGCCACTAGGGTCGGGGATTCGAACCCCCCTCGGGCATGGATATTCGTGCCGTCCTAGTTCGTAACTAGTTCATAAGTAGTTTGTAAGTTTAGGGACTGATGACCCCGTAGTTAAGTCCCATAAGCTTTACAAACATTTGAACATTTTTTTGAATTTATAATGTTTATTTGGTTAACAAATCTGAGGCTATAATACGCTTCAATTCACCCTAATTTTCCAAGACAATGCAGACCTTATTTATCCTCCCTTCTATTTTTTTCACTGCAATTCCCTTTATTGGAATCCAAATCTAGATCTGGGTGTCCTCTTACACTAGCGAAGTGCTCTTAAATGCCACTTCATAGCCTCAGTTGACATCCCTGAAATTATTAACTTCACGAGAGCAAGAGCGAACTTCCGTAATTTTTAGCGTAGTAAGACGTTCCGTTTCCTGCGATGCAGCGGAGCCTCTTCATATAAAGCCGACAACTTTCAGAATACATTCCAAGTTTTGCACTCGTCTCCCGTCAGCAATACGTAAGAGGGCCGAAAGTTTGTGAAAAGTATGACAGCAGATGTGAATAACTTCTCCGGTTCCTCGAGCAGCTCCTGCGACAGGCGAATGGTGGACATCAGCACAAGGAGAACGCCGACAGAAGGGAGTTGCGTCCTCAGGGAGAACAGTTTCAACAGTGTCATAAAGTTATCGGCAGAACTACTTTGCCTTCTTCTATTGGTATTGTTGCTCCTTAATCCAAATAGTACTGAAATAAAAAAAGACAGAAAGAAAGAAAATGCAAGTATTGGGAATATGGACGATTTTGATCTAATACCGATTTCGGAGTGATGCCAGTTCCCGAAAGTCCAAAGATTTCGAGATCGTTTTGGACGGCAGGTAAATGTCGGTGGAGCGCTACTTGCACACACACCGGCATTTTACCGTTCGAAGGAGGAGTCGCTCGGCTTTCGTGGTCGAGTGAAGTTGATTCCAAATTAATGAAACCCAAACAATTTTACAAAGTATTATGACAAATATTGCTGACATGACACAAATAACTAATAAAGTACCGTATCATCACATATTTAGTATACTAGTTACGAAATTAATTGTTTTCTTTGCTCTCCATTTTCTCAAAACAGTCATTCAGTTTGCAGGTAGGTTGTATCTGTTTATCTCTAGTTGCATTTCTATCTTCAAACGGGTACAACGTTGTGTTCCACGGAACTGTTCGTGCTTCCACTACCGAATCTCTTAATCACTTAATCCATTGCCTCAAACAGGTAAATGACCATTTCCTTGTGGGTTCGATTCCTTGCGGAAATGCAGATAAAGCTGTGAGAAAATAGAATAATTCACACTAGTACGCGATAAGTTGATGATTTGGGCAGGGCTAGAAACGTTTCTGTACAGCCGAACGCTCAGAGGGTTAGCCAATCTACATGATAAAACAAAGCGAAGATCTCAATAACATCATAAAACAATGACACGATCTACCCGAAGAATAAAAAATGAAAAAAAAAAACCCTCAAAAAACGAGTACGAGCCCCAGTCTGACAGAAATTTTTTACTTCGCCACTGAATTTCATTCAGTGCCCCGAAACAGACGAGAATTGAAATATGCCGCCGCGGTGGCCGAGGGGACTGAGGCGCTCCAGTCACGATCTGCTCGGCCACTACGGGGTTTGAATCCCCCCTCTGACATGGATATTTGTGCCGTCCTTAGTGTTAGCTAGTTCATAAGTAGTTTGTAAGTTTAGGGACTGATCACCCCGTAGTCCCATAAGCTATACAAACATTTGAATAATTTTTTGAATTTAAATATTTGTAATTTCATGCATACAGAATCAATACATTACGTTGACTGTATGGCGAGAAGGGACAGCGGGAACTGAGCATAGAGCAGGCCTGCTCTGCAATGTGCTCGAGCGAGCTAGCCCGCGCTCGCGATTTCTCGACTTGCGGTGGGTTTTCGGGTTCCGCTAAATTGGTCAGGAGTCCACTACACTCAGGAAGCGGCTACACGAATAGCGGGGGTTGTGTGGCGTGGACTGGGCGGTTTTTAGTTTAGAGGGCCTTGGGAATACACAAAATGGGTTTCAGTCTCAAAGGGGGCAGGTCAGACACAGGAAGAAAGCAGATCTAGAAACCATTGGTATAACAGTTGTAAATTGTCGTAGCTGTATTGGGAAGTTCCAGAGCTCCAAGCGCTGATAGAAAGTACTGAGACACAAATCGTTATAGGTTCTGAAAGCTGGATGACGCCTGAGACAAGTTCGGCCGAAATTTTTCCTAAGGGCCAAATGATCTTCAGAAAGGATAGAATAAATAAAAAGGGGGTGGCTGTTACAAACGGTTTATCCTGCAGCGAAATTGAAGCAGATACTTCCTGTGAGTTAGTCTGGGTAGAGGTTATACCTGACAACCGGAATAAATTACTTTTTATCGGCCCCCTGACTCAGACGATGCGATTGCCGAAATGTACAAAGAAACTGTGGTATTGTGCAGAAAGAAGGCTTCTGTCATGATGGAACTATTGCTCCTGTTACTAGCTCTTCCAGCACTCATGTCGCCGAACGTAGGGAGCCATTAGGAAGGCGCAGTCCTGGGCTCTTACCCATGGCTTCCAGTTCTCTGCTACAAAGACTAGTGTTATGCACTTTTGTCAGCTTTGAACGGTTCACCCTCAGCCCGAACTGTATCTCGGTGATGACCTCTTAGAGGTCGTGGACACTCATCGTTTTTTGGGGCTTGTTTTCGACTCACGGTTGACGTGGCTCCCCCACATCCGTCAACTAAAACGGGAGTGCTGGCGCCACCTCAATGTCCTCCGCCACCTGGGTCATACTTCCTGGGGAGCTGACCGCACCACCCTGTTGCGTCTCTATCAGGCTCTGGTGCAGTCTCGTTTAGACTTTGGATGTGTCGCCTACGGTTCTGCGTCACCCTCAGCATTGCGCTTGCTGGACCCCATCCACCACTGTGGGGTTCGCATCGCGACAGGTGCCTTTCGTACCAGCCCTGTGACCAGCTTGCTTGCTGAGGCCGGCGTACCACCTTTGTCGATCCGTCGCCAACAACTGCTTGCATCCTATGCAGTGCTCGTGCACAGCTCATCCAGCCACCCGAACCACCGTGTTCTTTTCTCCCGCATTGTCGTCCATGACCAACGACGACGACCCAGGTCGGGTCATACGATCGCCTTCAGGGTCCAGTCACTGCTGCAGGAACTTGAGTCTTACCCCCTACCACCTCCATATCGGGTCCACACGCGCACGCCTCCGTGGCGCCTGCCAAGGCCGTCTATTTGCCTGGACTTGGCCTGTGGACCCAAAGACTCAGTTCCACCGGCAGCTCTCCGTCGACAGTTTTCAGCACTCGTAGCTAGATTTCCTGGACACGACCTAATTTACACGGATGGTTCGAAAGTTGAGAGCCGGGTTGGTTATGCGTTCGCTCACGACACCCATGTCGAACAACGCTCTCTGCCAGCTGGCTGCGGTGTGTATACTGCAGAGCTGGTGGCTATTTCCCGCGCCCTCGAGCACGCCAGGTCCTGCTCAGGTGAGTCCTTTCTCATCTGCAGTGACTCGCTGAGCAGCCTTAGAGCCATTGACCAGTGCTATCCGCGGTCTCCCCTGGTGTTGGGTATTCAGGAGGCTCCATCTGCCCTTGACAGGTCTGGTCGATCAGTGGTGTTTCTCTGGTCCCCAGGCCATATCGGTATTCCGGGGAATGAACATGTTGACATGCTGGCCAAGCAGGCTGTTGAGGCACATGTTTTAGAGATCGGCCTCCTGCCTGCTGATCTGCGGACGGTGCTTCGACAAAGAGTGCACGAGCTCTGGGCCACCGAGTGGCGTAGTATGGCAACAGTCAACAAGCTGAGGGCTATAAAGGAGACGACGGCTGTGTGGCGTTCTTCAATGCGGGCCTGCCGCAGGGACTCCGTAGTCCTGTGCCGGCTCCGCATTGGCCATTCATGGCTAACTCACGGCCATCTCCTTCGTGGCGAGGAACCACCTGAGTGTCGTTGTGGCGCACGCCTGACTGTGGCGCACATCTTAATGGAATGCCCTATTTTAGCCCCTCTGCGGCGGAGTTTTAATATTCCTGTGCTTTTATCCCAAGTTTTAATTGACGATGCCAAAATGGCTGATACTGTTTTAAGTTTTATTCGGGACAGTGGTTTTTACCCCTCCATTTAAAGCTTTCGTTCAGTGTCTGTGTCCGTCCTGTCATGACCTCCAATTGGAGGTTTCCCTGTGTTTCTGTGTGGCTGACTTTTCCTATTTTTAGTCTCATGGTTGGTCAGCCACAGACGTCGGTTTTTACATTTTGTTTGCTGTTGGTCGGTTATACTGTGTGATTGTTATTGTTTTCGTTGTTTCTCGCCGACTTTGTTGTCCTTTCACTGACTCAGGGTATCTTCCTCCCGCCTAGTTGTTCTCCACTCTAGGCTCCTTTGCCCGTTCACGTTCTTTGTTGTAACGCCTAATGATGGAATGGGGGACTGATGACCTCCGCAGTTTTGTCCCTCTAAAACATCCAAACAACAACAACAACAACAACAACAACTAGCGTCCAAGGGTGGTAGGAGTAAACCACATGATAATGAAATAATTGCTATTGAATAACTTTGAGAGGCTTCGATTATTGCTTGCAATCAGAGGTTTTATTCCAAAGTACTAGTTGAGGGAATGCAATGTCATCTTACAATCTTTTTGGATGTGTCTTGTTGTTTATGTCCGCCATACTTTTCATGTCCGCCATCTTGTTTAAGTCAACTATATTGATTATGTCCACCATCAGGCTTGATCCCATGGTGGAATCTGTGCTCTACGACTGTATTTGATTTGTGGAAATTCTTTCAGCAATCAGTCGTAAAAATATATTTATTTATTTATTCGCAAATCTAGAATTTGACCACTGTGTGGTCATTATCAATGCTTAAAAACAATTAAAATACTTAAAACATATTGATCTCCATGTTGGAGGTTGCGTTCATACAGAATTTTAATTGTTTTTAAGCATTGATAATGACCACACAGTGGTCGAAATCTCGTTTTGCGAATAAATAAATATATATTTTTTATGACTGATTGCTGAAAGAATTTCCACATATGTCCGCCATATTGTTTATGTCCGCCATCTTGTTGTATGGCCCCTGTGAGGTAGGCTACCAGACGGTCAAGAGGTTAAAGTTCAAATTTGGCCCAGAAGCCCCCACCAAATTCTGTCCAGAACTCTCATAGCGTACCTACTCACGAACTTAATTTCAGTGAGGTAACCGGAGACTTTTGATTACATAGTGTATATTAGCAATTGCTAAGCACTGTCAATTCGCTAATTATCTCATAAACGTTACGTTCACTATGGCAAATGAATCCAATTTTTAATATGTTTATGCTTTTACAAAATACTTTGCCCTAATAATCGGATCAAATGAGCTTCGAATGTTATAACTATGAGCTCAGGTTGACGAAAAATATAATGGTTAGGGTAAAAATAGTAGAAGAACAACACACGGAAAGAATGTGCTGCTATAAATTTCTGTTGTACATCAGAAAACGAAAGCTCAAGTCCAGAAAATTGCTCTGCACTGCTTTTAGGACAGTGATTCCTCCATTCTAAAAACAGCTCGGAGCAGACAGAACGTTAATGGAATGCCTTTCGTATAAATCTCAGAGATAAATTTCTCGAGTTCTTTCATTTTGACATGTCAGTGCTCCTTTAATGTATGCGTGAAAAGGGATCAATACGTCTGAAAGAAAAGAGAATTTCAAACAAACGGTCTCGCGTCATAAACGCGGTGAGTTGGCGGAGAACGTCAAAGCTTTCACGCTTTGTGACAGTCGGGCGTGACAGATTTCATTCCACACGCCCCAGGGAATTCATTGCGTACATTCAACCCGTTTTGTCGCCGCGTTTGAAAGGTCCGCGAATCTGGCGGAACGCTTGATCCGTGGAATGTGACGAATCGAGAATTAAAGGACGATTTTCCGTATTCGAAGTTCGCGCGAATTCATTCTAACTGGACAGAAAGTGGAACAAAAGCTCTTTTTTTGGCCCGGTATTTCCAACATGCCTCTATACCGTATTCCTTCGCACATTATATTTCTTTTTTATTTCTACATTTAGTCTTATAGTCCTTTGTTATTTATATGAACCTATTTTGTTTGCAGTCACCGAATTTTTGTGCTGTGAATTCAGCTCCTTTTTCCCCTCTTAGAAATAGTGATGAAACAGCTAATCATTATGCATAAAATCCACAGTACGATGTACTAAATCGTACTGCGCTCAAATCATACTGACTTACCTTTCCTGTGGTTTTCTTACGTAAATTTAGGCTTATATCAGTACGTTTCCTTTAATAAGCACACGTGCTTATTTTTACCACTCTCGTAATGAACACGATTTTGACGCAGACCATGGCAGGCAGAGTGTAATTTGAAAGACGTATACGGATCGGTGTAACTATGAAAGAAAAGAACAACTGGTAGCTGTTGCAAAGATGCTGTGTTTCTGTACGAAACCAGACTGCTGAAAATATGTAAGAAATTTTACTGAACAGATTGGATATCGGAGAAATGCAGGGCTATGGAACTTCGACAAACTCAAGACTAATATTGTAAAAAAATATAAAATTTCCAAGATCGCTTATCATCAAATTTTATTAACGACGACCGGTTTCGCTGAACTATGTCAGCGTCATCAGGTCAAATAAAATATTTTACTTGGCCATAATCTTGTAATGGGAAACAGTTGTTATATAACAATTTACAGTGCATAGGTGCACTATGTCATTATAATAAAACATAATTATCACAGTGAGTGTTTGATTATAATGACATAGTGCACCTATGCACTGTAAATTGTTATATAACAACTGTTTGCCATTACAAGATTATGGCCTTGTAAAATATTTTATTTGACCTGATGATGCTGACATAGTTCAGCGAAACCGGTCGTCGTTAATAAAAATTGATGATAAGGGATCTTGGCTATTTTATATTCTTTTACAATATTATAACGTAAACCAACTCAAACTCAGACTACATAAATTGGTAATTTATTAAGTTATATATAGATGGAGTCTGTTCTTACGGACATGTTCGAAAGAACAGCTGCCACTTTTCATCCTGCAGTTTTTATCTATTCAAATTCAGGAATGTACGACATTAACTGCTAATGGATACGGTTGAAAAGTGTATCAAACCGGTATTCGAACCCGGTTCTCCTGCTTAACAGTCAGTTGCGCTGACCCCTACACCAGTGGGGACATAACGATCACCACACCTGCACGGAATTACTCAAGTTCGCCTCCAGTTAGATACAAATTCTCAACTTTACCCTGCCCACTAGAACTCAAATCTAGAAATCTGACGGAAGGCGTGCTTGAGTAATTCCGTGCAGGTGTAGTGACCGCTGTTTCCCCAGTGATGTAGAGGTCAACGCAACTGCCTACATATCAGGAGACCCGGGTTCGAATCCGGGCTGGGTACACTTTTTCAACCTTACCCATTCACAGTTGTCATACATCACGTGAATATAAATGGCAATTTGCTGTTTATGCGCAGGTCTGCAAAATTCATACTTTGGGTGCTAAATAGTGACAACACTTATCTACAACACCATAAAATTATTTATCCATTTTGCTACAAATAGGTACTTTATTAGGTGATACCACCATCACCTAGAGAGAAGGTCGCGGAGCTCTCGTGTGACGTCAGGCAGAGTAGGTTGCACGAGTAAAGCTGACTGGGTAGCCGCTGGGGCACGGCCCATGATTCCGAAGCAGTCAGCTGTGCGCGCGCAACCTACTCTGCCTGACGTCACACGAGAGCGCCGCGGCCTTCTCTCTAGGTGGTGGTGGTGGTGATACACGCTTCCTGATACATGTGCTGAGAGAGTCAATGTTATAGTAAAAATCTATTTGTAATAGAAACTTTATTTACGAATGGAAATTGTATCACAATATAATAAGTAGATTTTTCCCTTGTCACCTTAGCCCCCAGCAAAAAATTGTACATACATCAAGTAGTTTTTTAGAATCCCAGCATCACAGAAATCTGCCGCCTCACCATTACATTTATTTATCCTTTTTTTAGTGTGTACTTTTTCAGTAATAGTGTAATAAACTACTGATTTTCTAACTTTCGTTAATTTCTGACGGAGCTCGTCAGTAGTGAAACTGATTTAATTTTGACGGCCAACTGCCATGCATGAAAACTAGCTACCAGGCGTCTATGAAAAACTGAGCCAAAGCAAGCACTGCACTATTGACTTCATGAGAAATTTTCACATGTTTCAAGTTCAGTAGTACTATATCTTTGGAATGCGGTAGTAAAAGGAGGTGGTCCATGACTAGCAAGGATGTGGACAGGGTCTGCAGCTGATAGAAGTGTTTAGTTCACGTGTACTTTTATTACAGATGAAAAGAATACTGAACTTTGTGTGTAGTGCTTTTGGCACCATTTCTTCCTAGTTGCAAAACAGTTCTGCAATGATCGCTTCTACATCAGTTACTAGAAGTGTTCCGACTTGTGCTAACGTAGACTGCTGGCTTGTTGTAGACGGATCTCCTGGAACTGTAGCACTCCAAGATCTGCTTTGTACTGTGCCGTAATCCTGTAATGACTGTTATACTGGCTCTCGTGGCTGTGGTGTGCCAGGATATCTTAGCGAGCCCCTGTCTTCCGATTGGTTGCCGCGCTAAGCAGGCAGAGAGGTAACGAAACTGCGGGCGCCCTCCATGGCCGAAGTACTGTGGAGCGAGTTATTGCTCATTTTCTACTTGTGGAGCGACTTGCGTGGACCGCAGGCGTTGTGGCAAATAGCGACGCCGAACAATCCTCCCCCAAAACCTTCTCACCGTCATTGTGTACTGAGCATAACGACGGCGAGGGGAAGGTTTGACCGTGGGCGCAGTCGAGGGACCGGAGTTCGAATCTGTGCCCAGTCCGAAACCATCGGTCGTGACCCGCCATTCGTCTTGCGCTTGCCACGAAGCGCCGGGCAGAAAACGCACCGAAGTTCGCGCACCCACGGACACACGCGCAGAAGGAATAGATGCAGGTGCCAGAGCAACGCTCTTGACGACCGACGCGAAGACGGCCCTTTGGTGGACTGCTGCGTCGGAAGGACCCTGACGCGCGACGATGAACCCGCACTGGCGGACGTCGGTTGATCCACACCGTCTGATGGAGGATGTGTCGTCAGATGCGGTGATGCTGGAGGTGAAGCGTTCACCTCCATGGGCTCGGGGCCGGGAAGAGAAGTCGGTCGAACCCACGACGTCGGATGACGCGAGGGGCAGTTTATCTGTCAACAAAGACTCTGCGGATACATCCTGTAGTGCACAAGGGCGAATTTGGTTGATATGGTGACGCTGCAAGTCATCTGCACCCAGCATTAAATACATTTTAGCGTCAAGTTGCTGAATGATAGTACCACACTCCCAGCGTCTGCGTCCACCATAGGACCTGAAAAAGACGGATGCGTTTGCGCGATATTGTGACTGATTCTGAGGAGGGGGCGGAGACTATGGTGGGTGCATGAGATGCAGCAGAGTGCGGTACCGCCGTCCATGTACAACTCCGCAGGCGATGGGCCATTGCGTGGCTGGGAGTGGTAGGAGGGGAGGAAATGTAGAAGAGCTTGTTCACGTGTGTAGTTGTACTAAAGCTTGGCAATCTGTGACTTGAATGTTCTCACAAAACGTTCAGCTTCACCATTCGACTGAGGGTGGAACGGAACACTGTTCAGATGGCGACTACTGTTGGCACGGAAAACTGTTCGCATTTCCCCGACAGAAACTGTGGACCATTCTCCGTCACTATCAGTTCTGGTAGAGCCTCGATACAAAATAACAGACTGAAGGGCTTGGAAGGTGCTAAG
The DNA here is from genome assembly GCA_026315105.1 of Locusta migratoria. Taxonomy (NCBI): domain Eukaryota; kingdom Metazoa; phylum Arthropoda; class Insecta; order Orthoptera; family Acrididae; genus Locusta; species Locusta migratoria. Next base: position 219,743,764 of record CM048751.1, on the reverse strand, counting down.
AGTAGTCGTAGAGTTCATGGGGACCACAAAAGGAAATTTACTGTATTCAGAGATAAGCAATCTTGTATTCCAGAATGGACCCACACAGTCTAAATGCACATAGATGCTAGTGATTATGAGGTTCTTCATTAGTTACATCATCGATAGGTTGCCCAAGCAACAGCGGTGGACCCAGATTTTCATATACTGCTGCGCTATGTCTGCAGATGGTGACCTCGTGCAGTAATGCAGATTGTTTGCCCGATGGTTCGACGCTACATTGCATGCTGACATGACTTATCAGTGTTAGAGGGTGTAATTTTGCTTCATACAAAATAGGACCAGGGGCGTGTTGTAATCCCTGTCATTACAACGTCAGGTACTTCAGTTACTGCAGCAGGGTCATTTACGTGTCGTCTGCACCAAAAAATTGGCCCGCAGACATGGTAAGTTATGGACGCACAGATAGAGAGGAAGATGGCTCGTTGCCAAGCTTATGCGTAAAACCAACCCACCCTTCGTCGGAATGGCCCACATTGAACCGTTATATGATTAGTAAGGAAAGCATTGTGTAAAGTAAGTGCAATATATAGAGCAAGCCTCTCCAACACAAGTGCTTCGCGAGCACCGACCGATACCGGCAAAAGCGCCGGTGTTCTGCTGCAGCGCCGGTGGTGGTGAGGGGGTGGGGGACGTGATGTGAGCGAGGGAGATTCCGCATTGCCATGGCAGTGGAAGGAGGAGAATGTGTTGTCGCAGCGCTTATCGAGGCCAGAGTCGTGTTGGTGTTAGTGACTTATTACAACATTAATGTCCATTTTGTGTATATTTTGCCCTAATTTTCAAAATTCTTTGTTGATCTATGGCATCGTTCCACCATTCGGATCATTCCAATGCACATAACACACATGTTCAATATTAGTTTTCCAATCTTTAACTTAGAGATCACTTTCGTTCTCACCATACCCGGACAGCTGCATTCCTTCTGTAGCCAACACATCTTCTTTTTCTAACAAGGGGTGAATTATGTTAGTATACTTGTAACCCTCGTTGACATTAATTGGTCTGCGGGAATTATAGCTTTGTCCATATGCTTTGGTGGCAAATAATATTTTAGTATAATTGCGAAGAACCATAGCTGTGTAACTGTTTTTGCTGGGTTTGTTTTTAAACAAGAGATTATACAATCCTTTTGTTCCAGAATATTTTACTTTATGAATTATTAAACCATCTCCATCAACTCGTACTGGGGAATTTCCAATCACCCACGTCTTTAAGTCATCATCAAACCTAATGCCATCCATAGGATCTGCTGTTTATCTGTCTTGGGGTTTATGAAAAAATCATTTCGCCAGACTCTTTTCATTCCTGTCAGCACTATCATCATCATTATCAACATTATCCCCTCCTCCTTCTTCCTCCAAATCTTCTTCTTTTGAAACTAGAGCTGTGCCATCTGGTTTTATGTATGCACATTTCTCATCAATGTCTTCAAGTTCATTCTTTTTGTCCACAACTCCAGGCTTGAGTTGGTGGGTCTCTTGAATCAATCTCTGCAACGGTTGAGTTACTGGTTTCATTACTTTGTTCAGTACACTCTCAGCTTCTGCCTCAGTCTTTGTAGTAAAGCCAATTTCTTGCGTATAGCGCGTCGAACTTCCAGTACTCGCTTGTTAAGTTTCATCTACTCAATAAAGCGAGCGTGAAGTGGCGTGGTCTAACGTCTTTTTTCTGTCAGACGTCTTTGTAGAAAATCCAATTTCTTGCGTTTAGCACGTCGAGCTTTCGGTATGCTATTTTTTTAAATGATTTATCTTCTCATAAATGAAATTGTCCTGCAACATGACGCAGCTGGATTATAAGCGCATATTTGTACTTATATATCACTATAATCTATGCTGGAGGACCATCCACTAAGAGATTACCCGAGCTGTCTAGCGCGTCCTATACAACGTGCTTGGCTAGTAGCGCAAGCACACAAACACCGCACAATGCAGCTCCTGTACATTGATATAAATATACTTATCAAAATTACAGTGATAACGTCCATTATATAAATCATCATTTTTACTTACAACTAGGAAATTATACGCCTTAGCACTTCATATCTCTTTACACAAATCAATGAATGCATTAAATGTCATATCAGGAATAAAGTGATCACCGAAAACATGTCGCATATTACGTTCATCTTGTTTGAAGAGAACAATACTATTAGCATTAACTAGCTTAACGCCCACTGCTTCGCATGCGTATTCTGGTTGATCTGCATCAATTGTTTCTCCTCCTTAATATAAATTTTCATATATATAGCTTAAGTACTATCATAATGAATGTTGTGATACTACTTGTAGCCGCGGCAGAATGTCCGTGCGTATTGAGGCGCCATGCTGCGGTGCGCGCTGCTGTTCGCCGTAGGGGGTTCGATTCGCCCCTCGGGCATGGGTGGTTGTGTTGTCCTTAGCGTAAGTTAGTTTAAGTTAGTTAAATTAGTTTCAAAGCCTTAGGGATTGATGACCCAAAGTCGTGCAAGATTTACAAACATTTGAACATTCGATTTTACAACTTATAGCCCCCTATGACACCCCTTAAAAGTTGAATTTCGAAAAATACCCTAAAATGTTTCTTTTAAATTCCGACAAGGTATGCAAATATTTTTTGTAATTCTGGTTTCAAAATTGGCTTAGTAGCAACATATTTTCTAAAAATGTTTCATCCCCTATTTCACCCACTAAATGATTAATTTTCTGAAAATACTGAAACACTGTATTATTAATTCTGACCAAGAAAACATATACCAATTTATGTGGTTGTAGCTTCAAAATTGCCTTAATAGCAAAAGATTTTCGGAAAACATCCCCCCTCTCTAATTCAACCTCCTTGATGGTTGAATTTCTAAAAATACCGAAATACGTATTTTTTAAATTCTAACGAACAATTCAAATACCAATTTTTGCATCTTTAGTTTCAAAATAGTCTTGACAACAATTTTCTAAAGGAATTTTTGATGCCCTATTTACACCCTTAGTTGTTGAATTTCCATAAATACTGAAACTCGTGTCTTTGTAATCCTGATCAAGAGTCCATATCCTAAGTTTCGTAGTTATAGCTTGAAATTTGAGTTAACAGAAACATACTTTTGAAGAGCAACTTTTGCATCCCTTTCCAAAAATTACCGAAACACGTGTCTTTTAAATTCGAATCTAACCCAGAATCCAAATCCGAAAATTTTTAGCTCTAACTTCAAAATTGCCTAAATAGCAAGAGATTTTCGAAAAACACTCCCTATCCAATTTAATCCGGTTTATGGTTGAATTTCCAAAAGTACCGAAACACATATTTTTTAAATTCTAACCAACAATACAAATATCAATTTTTGCAGCTCTACCTTCAAAATTGTCTGAAAAGCAACGTGTTTTCAAAAAGAATTTTCATCCCCTATTTTACCCTCTTACTTGTTGAATTTCCAAAAATACTGAAACTGGTGTTTTGATGATCACGACAAGAAGAAAATCTGGTATCTTCTAACTCTGATATGGGAATTGAAATAGAGCTACAAAACCATTTACAAAGTATACAAATGCATACTGTCCGGTTATTCATGACTCAGTTATTAAAATGATACCATCAACTAGTGCGGTTCACGGGGGGAGTAGCGCATAATAGGAGGAAACGTGTACACCATCATATTTGATTGCCAAGGATTCTGCGTCGTAAATAATCAATTTATTCCGGAGGATGTTATCTTTCGGATGTTGAGCAACGAGATCAAAATGTAAAATGTTCAAATTAGCTTATAGGACTTAACTACGGGGTCATCAGTCCCTAAACTTACAAATTACTTACGAACTACCTTATACTAAGGACGGCACAAATGTCCATGCCCCAGGGGGGATTCGAACCTCCGACCGTAGTGGCCGTGCAGACCGTGACTGGAACGCCTCAGTCCTCTCGGCCACCGCGGCCGGCTCAAAATGTAAAATTACTACATAAATCGTGGATTCATTTTTTATACTAATAATAGTAATGTATCTACTTAATCAATATTTTAATATATATTTCCACTTTCCTGTAATATATAAGTAATTTTGTCATTCTGATGTAGACATTCAACCATGCAGGCCGAAATAGCTGAAGAACTACACCGTCCAGCCGCGCTCATATGCCGCCTCCGAGGGGGATTCTGAAGAGAATGTGAACCTCAGCCGCGCATATGCATTGCAACATTGTGATCAAACTGATGACGTCACAAGGGTATCATATTACGTAAGTGTGGTACGAGGCCAGACTGCTGAGTCATCAAAAAAATTAACTGGCATCACTACGAATTAAAACTAATGCCACGTCCATATGCCGCCTCCATGGTGGGTTCAGAAGAGATACGAACGCTGCGAGCATGTCGCGAGACATTCAATTAGCTGGAGGAACATCCTACATCTTATGACCTTCGTCATGAAGTAGCAATACACGAATTGTGAGTGCTGTCAAATCCAAGCCATTTCACTAATGCTCTATTTCTCTTTCTTCTAATGATTTCTTCGACTAAGTATGACGTAGGATATTTCGTCTTTTGTAGTTCTTCGGCAGTAGAAACGGTTCGTGACAGGTAATCCTCGAGAAAGCATGTTCTTGGATTAGTCTCCCGCACATCTATAATCTTAAATATTTCTGTAGACCAATTTCGTGTAAATCCTTTTTCGAAAACAGACTTATGTTTGCCAATTCTAAAAAAATCACCGATTTTCAGCTTGGATTTTAGCGGATCAATCATCCTGAGATTGCTGTACACTGTAGATAAAAGACTATTGTCTTTCACATCAACCGGTTTCATTTTTATGGTTCTGTGTGTCGAAAAAATGTTCAAATGTTTATAAATCTATCGGACCAAACTGGGTGGTCATCAGTCCGTAGCTTACAAACTACTTAAAATAAGGTAAACTAACCTACGGACAAACACACACAACCATGCCCCAGAGAGGACTCGAACCTCCGCAGCGAGGCGCCTTAGACCGCTCGGCTACTCCACCGAAGCTCTATGTTTCGTATTGAAACATACGTATTGAGAGATCTTGCACTCCATCAATCCATTTGTAGGAACCCTTATCCATGAAACGTTTAAACAAAACGCCTTTAAAAGTTCTATTGAATCGTTCGACCACAAAAGCTTTCATTACAGAATACGTTGAGTAATCGTTAATCTTATATTTCTCAATCAACTTCGTGAAATTACTATTGTAAAACTCTTTACCGAAGTCAATTTGCAAATTTTTTGTATCCTACTACTTCTCATATATATTTTTCTGAGTGCATTAGTGACCTTGTCACATGATTTGGTCTTCAGAGGAGCAACCCAAGCGTATTTAGAATAGACATCAATCATGGCTAGTAAATATTTATACCCTGAATTGTATTTGTGATATGCAATGAGATCAATTAAATCTGCTTGATGTAAATCATCGATTCCTTTCACGATGATGCTTCTCCTGGGATATTTTTTTTTCTCGCTGAACGGTGTAATTCTTCAGCTATTTCGGCCTGCATGGTTGAATGTCCACATCAGAATGACACAATTAGATTAGCACTCGTTCCATAGATCATGAATACGACCGCTCTTATTTTCTATCTGTATAAATAATCTGATGGACAGAGTAACTTGTAATTTGCGGCTGTTTGCTGATGATGCTGTGGTGTATGGGAGGGTGTCGTCTTTAACTGACTGTAATAGCATACAGGATGACTTAGACAAAATTTCTAGTTGGTGCGAAGAATGGCAGGTAGCTCTCAATGTAGAAAAATGTAAGGTGATGCGCATGAGTAGGAAAAACAATCCCATAATATTCGAATACAGCGTTAGTAGTGAACGTCTTGACGCAGTCGCGTCGTTCAAATATCTAGGCGTAACATTGCGGAGCGGTATGAAATGGAACGAGCATGTAAGGACAGTTGTGAGTAAGGCGGACAGTCAACTTCGGTTTATTGGGAGAATTTTGGGAAGATGTACTTCATCTGTAAAGGAGACCGCGTATAAACGCTTGTAGGACCACGTCTTGAGTATTGCCCAAGTGTATGGGACCCGCAGGAGATCAGTTTAAAGGAAGACATAGAAACAGTTCAAAGGTGAGCAGCTAAGTTTGTTACTGATAGTTTCGACCAATGCGCGAGTGTCACGGAAAGGAAAGACGACGTTCTTTTCGTGAATATCTTTTGAGGAAATTTAGAGGGCCGGATTTTGAATCTGAGTGTAGTACGGTCTTGCTGCCACCTACTTACATTTCGCGTAGTGATCACAATGCCAAAATAAGAGAAATTAAGGCTCGTACGGAGGCATATAGGCATTCTGTTTTTCCTCGTTCTATTTGGGAGTGCAGTAGGGAAGGAAATGCCTAGCAGTGGTGTAGTGTACCCTCCGCCACGCACCTAACGGTGGATTCCGGAGTATGTATGTAGATGTAGATGTTTTCGTATTTCTTTTGTTCACATTAAATGATCTGAAGTAACAGAATTGTAGCTCGCTAATGAGAGATTACATATTATGAAATCCAAGTATACGTAAAGAATAGTACATCCGATATTAACAAAAGAGGATTTGCCTGCAAATGCACCACAGAATTACTCCAAAGAGAATTTTGGGCTGCCTACCCACAATAATAGTACCGAGTGTGCCCTCTGTAAGTTATAGGTACCTAATACCACACTCCGTCATCTGCATCTATCTAATTTCTGACTTGCTCTGAGGAAAGCGAATGTGATGGTTGCAAGACAGATATATCATATTTTCTTCCAGACCAATATTAATTATCCCTTTTCTGCATAAATTTACATACATCTTCAAGACCAGTGCGCTTACCATGCAAAATAAATATCAAATTTTTGCATTACGACTAAGAAGATGGCGTTGTATTCCATACGTAGATTATTAGCTCCAAAACCAAATAACGCAGCGTACTCAAGTAAAGTTCGTTATCTCACATTCCATTCCGTATCCCGTAGTTTAAACTCTTTTCCCCAGATATAAGCGAATGGTAGTGAAATAATTTTTCAGAATTCTAATTCGCTTACTTTCACCTCGATTCGCTCCAATGTAAACCTGTCTTTCTGTGCTTGAAAGTACCATTCATGCATTGTGGAAGTTTACGTTACGAAGTGCTGCGTGAATTTCGCAGTAACTCCTCTTTTGCAGGTAGTGCCGTACAAACCGTTCTTATAAGTGGTTATTCACGCCGTAAAAATTAGTAAAGCCAACATTTTTTAAATACTTGCAGTGCCTCTTAGTCGCTAAAATTCTCATAGTACATTTCTTTTGCTGTATTCTGCCTGTGCGAAAACAATTGCAGGGTAGGTATGAAGCTGTTAAAATTTACCATTCTCTTGTTGAATCCATTTCAGAGTAGCGCGTTTATATTTCCGTCATGGTAGGGCTAACGCCGTTAACGTTCTAGAAAAACTGATGTACGTCGACCAGAAGCTATAATCTCTTTGCAAGTGTATTACACCCGACTGTTTTACGTGACAACTCGTGTTACCTGGCACGTTTATCAGTATTAGTATAGATGAAAATGGTCGCTTGTGGAAAACCATTAATCTCAGAAGGAATTACACTTATTGTTTGAAACTTAGATATTATGTTACATTGAGACAGGAGAGATTTTACATAATTATTTATTTGTTATGTGGTACATAAACAACGTATCTGTAACTGTTTGCAATTTTTGGAGCATAGTTTCCCAATTATACAATATACAGGGTGGTCCATTGATAGTGACCGGGCCAAATATCTCGCGAAATAAGCATCAAATCAAAAAAACTACAAAGAACAAAACTTTGCTAGCTTGAAGTGGGAAAACAGATGGCGCTATGGTTGGCCCGCTAGATAGCGCTGCCATAGGTCAAACGGATATCAACTGTATTTTTAAAAATAGGTACCCCCATTTTATTACATATTCGACTAGTACGTAAATAAATATGATTGTTTTATTTGGAACACTTTCTTCTCTTTGTGATAGATCGCGCTGTAATATTCACAAACATATGGCTCACAATTTTAGACGAACAGTGGGTAACAGTTATGTTTTTTTTTTTTTTTAAATTAAAACACAGAACGTAGGTACGTTTGAACTTTATTTCGGTTGTTCCAAAGTGATACATGTAATTTTGTGAAATTATCATACATTATGAGAACGCATGCTGTTACTGTGTGATTACCTTCAACGCATTTGGCAATACGCGTAACGAAATGCCTCTCAACAGCAAGTAGTTCGCCTTCAGTAATGTTCTCACATGCATTGACAATGCACTGACGCATGTTGTCAGGCGTTGTCGGTGAATCACGATAACAAATATCCTTCAATTTTCCCCACAGAAAGAAATCCGGGGATGTAAGAACGTGCGGGCCATGGTATGGTGCTTCTTTAACCAATCCACCTGTCATTAAATATTACATTTAAGACCGCATCACCTGCACGCGAGCCATGTGCCGGACATCCATCATGTTGAAAGTGCATCGCCATTGTGTCATGCAGTGAAATATCTTGTAGTAAAATCGGTAGAACGTTACGTAACAAAACAGCATACATTGCACCATTTAGATTACCATAGATAAAATAGGGGCCAATTATCCTTCGTCCCATAATAGCGCACCATACATTAACCCGCCAAGGTCGCCGATGTTTCACTTGTCGCAGCCATCGTGGATTTTCCATTGCCCACTGGTGCATATTATGCCGGTTTACGTTACCTCTGTTTGTGAATGACGCTTCTTCACTAAATAGTACGCGTGAAAAAACTGTGCTATCGACCCGTAATTTATTTTGTGCCCAGTGGCAAAACTGTACATGACGTTCAAAGTCTTCGCCATGCAAATCCTGGTGCATAAAAATATGGTACGGATGAAATTTATGTTGATGTAGAATTGTCAACTCCGACGTTTTTGACATTGCCGATTCTTGCTCAATTTGTCTACTACATGTGCGGATTAGCCGCAAATGTAGCTAAAACACTTATTTGGGCATCGTCATTTGTTGCAGGTCGTGGTGACGTTTCACTTGTGGATGAACACTTCCTGTCTCTTTAAATAACGTAACTATTCGACGTAAGGTCTGGACACTTGTCATCCAAGTGTCTTTATGGCCATTGATCACAATGGCCATAAATAAGTACCATATCGACCTTTTCTACAATTGTTAAACGGTCAATTTTAACACGTGTAATGTATCACGGAGCAAATACCGTCTGCACTGGCGAAATGTTACGCGATACCACGTACTTATACGTTTGTGACTATCACAGCGCCTTCTATCACAAAGCGAAAAAATGTTCCAAATAAAAAATTCATTTTTTTACGTACTAGACGAATATGTAATAAAAATGGAGGTACCGCTAAGTATTAAAAAAAATGCTGTTGATGTCTGACCAATGACAACGCCATCTAGCGGGCCAACCATAGCGCCGTCTTTTTTCACCTTTCAAGCTAGAAAAGTTTTGTTCACTGTAGTTTTTTCGTTTGATGCTTATTTCGTGAGATATTTGGCCCGGTCACTATCAATGGACCATCGTCTATAGAAATTCGTATTTGAGGATACATTAAAAGTATCATAACGTGCAAGACAGTGGGCGGTATGGATTTTACGATTCTTCAGGAGTCCTTACCTCGGGTTCCATTGATCACCGACTTAAGGTGTAAGGTTTTCTGGATGGACATTGGCCTAGTTACCATATTAGGAGAACAGGAATAGCGTAGATATCATTCCTCACCAAACATTTTGGCATGCGAACATATTCGCGCTTATTGGTGCTGATAGAGATTAGCAGAGAGGCGGTGGAAGAGCGTCTCATTAGGAGAGAAAAGGTAACAATTTGTCATTGTTGGCGGAAGGCAATGACAGTAAAAAGAGAAAAATGGATCGATTCTAGAACAGTGAGAGCAAAAAAGATGGGAGACAGTGAAACTGAAAAAGAGTGATGAATGTAGGCTACACATAAGCTTTGGATCCTCGAAACCTACGAACTTGATTAACAATAATTTTGTTCTCTTTCCCTCATCCTCCAGACCTACCTGTTAATTTCTCGGCCAACCAGAGCAAAGCGTCTGCAAGGATACGTGTAAAGAGGAGGATATCATGATTGATGAAACAGATAGCATACTGTGAGAAAGAAAGATGAGCAGCAATAAAAGAGAAAACAAAAATGATACATAGACAATGACAGAAGAAGGTAGCCAAAATGGAGATAAAGGGATGAAGGCGGTGGCCGTGGCAGTGGGAAATAGACAGACGGAAGATAGTGCTAATGGGAGGAAAACGAGAGAGTGGAAGAAATACGTATCTAGAGACTGACAGAGAAAGGGAGATGTTGTGTGTGTAATATCTTCTTCACGACGAGAGACAGGTGAAATGATTTAGGATGCCCTGTATGAAAGAGAGCGAATTTATTCGCGTGCCAAAATGTTTGTTGAGGAAGGCGGAATGGGAACTGAGCAGCTGACTCCCCACTCTTCCGTCAGTGTTGTTTAAACAGCGACATATTTGCCTTTTTGTGCTTCGACAGGAGCATTTTTCAGCCACTATAAAACATGCCCATGTTCCAGCCCAACGTTAACGCAAAAATCCAAAGCATTCGCTGAGGAACATTCGTAGATATGAGATTTTGATCTTGTTCATCATCATCATCATCATTAAGAGACGTATTATGCCTTTCAGCGTTCAGTCTGGAGCATAGTCCCCCTAATAAAATGCACGTTTTACTTCAAAATAATTCTTCACCGAATCTAAGTACTTTTTCCTTGGTCTACCTCGACTACTTTTACCATCCGCTACCGAGCCTATGAGTTTCTTAGGTAACGTTGTTCCTCCCATGCGTGTAAATGACCCCTCCATTTCAGCCTCTCCTAACTGCTTCATCTATGGTGTTCATACCAAGTTTTTCTCTGATTCCCTCATTTTGAACTCCTGCCAATGTTGCCATCTATTCCTATCTATTAGTACCTGCAATCAATCTTGCTACTTTCATATCTGTAACCTCAACCATACGAATAAGGTAACCTGTGTCCACACAACTTTCACTCCCATACAACAAAACTGGTCGAACGATAGAGCGGTGCACCTCTAACTTAGTCTTGATACTGACTTCCTTCTTGCAGAAGAGAGTAGATCTTAGTCGAACACTCACTGCATTAGCTTTGCTACACCTCGATTCCAGTTCTTTAACTATGTTGCCATCCTGTTAGAAAATACATCCCAGGTAATTGAAACTGTCTACCTGTTCTAACTTTGATCCTCCTATTTGGCACTCAGCCTGATTAAATCTCTTTCCCACAGACATTACTTTCGTTTTGGAGATGCTGATCTTCATATCATAATCCTTGCACCTCTGATCGAGCTCTGAAATATTAGTTTGCAACCTTTCAATCGAATCGGCCATTTCAACTAAGTCATCCGCATATACGAGACTGCTTATTTTGTTTTCACCTATTTTAATCCCGCCCTGCCAGTCTACTGTTTTCAACATATGACCCATGAATCGTATGAACAACAGTGGTGACAGGTTACAGCTTTGTCTTACCTCTGAAACTACCCTAAAGCATCAACTTAATTTGGCGTCTACTCTAACTGCTGCCTGACAGTCTACGTATAGACCTTTATCTGCCTGCAGAAGTATGCCTCCTATTTCATAATCTTGTAGAACTGTCAGCAACGTCAGGAACACGGTCATAAGCCTTTTCTAGATCTATAAAACATAGCAGTTCTCCATTATTTGCCGTAAGCTAAAGATCTGGTCCTGACAGCCTCGAAGAGGCCTAAACCTACACTGATTTTCATGCAACTTGTCTTCAGCTATACTCGCACTCTCCTTTCAACAATACCTGAGAATATTTTCCCCACAACGTTGATTAAAGAGATACCCCAATAACTGTTACAATCTTTTCGGTTTCCATGTTTGAAAATGGCGTGATAACCGCTCTTTCCAGTCAGACGGAACCTGTCCCGACTCTCATGCTTTTTCAATTATTCTGTGTAACCATTCGAAACCTGACCTTCCACTGCTTAATTTCACCCACCTCAGCCGCTTTATTGCACTGCAGTCTATTGACCATTCTCTCCACTTCCTCAAATGTAATCCTGTTTCCATCATCATTCCTATCCCTTTTCACCTCAGAATCGGACAACTACATTGAGAAGTTCTTCAAAGTATTCCCTCCATCTGCCCAGGGCATCCACAGGACAAATACTGTCCAAAAGACTTGTTAATTACTTCTTCCCTCCCTTTCAAAGACTGCTAATTACGCTCCAGAATAGTTTTCTCGCAGCTTGACCCATAGTTTCTAGTTTATTTCCATATTTTTCTCACGATTTCTGTTTCGATTCTGCAATTATCCGTTTGGCGTTGTTACTTTTTTCTCTGTCTGCCTGATTTTAGTATGGAGCCATTTTTTAAATCTCTTCTTTTTCTTTTTAGAGGCCGCCTTGACTGTGTCATTCCACCAAGATTTGAACATAAAATAAATAAGGCTCTATGTTACGAAGTGTTGTAAGCGTAGATAGAGGCATGGCAGGAATACAGCGTAAAGCGAGAAGAGATGGGAGCACGATTATGAGATGGAGGGGGAGGTGATGCAGATGTAAAGAGACTTGGGGGGGGGGGGGGAGGGGAGAGGGGAGGAGATAAGGAGTGTGGAGGGGGAGATAGGCAACATGATGAGAAAATAAACGAGAGAACGAAAAAATGTTAAAATGTTTGTAAACCTATTGGACCAAACTGCTTTGTTTATCAGTCCATTTGTGACGTTGAAATGGAAGCAGGCTTGAGTTCGAAGGCAACTGAACACAGCACTTATACTGAAAGCAGGTTTATTACGAACTTAACATACACGCAGCACTAACTGCCTCTCGGGTAGAGTGTTCTGCTATTTATACACAGAATGTACCAGAAATTAGAAGAACAGTTAACACAAGAAACAAGTAGAATTTACAAGTGAACATAAGAAAGACGTAGTACATTCTGCAATTGTTAATTACAAGGAAATAAATTTTTGCTGGTGGACGGGATTGAACCGGCGACCTTCAGCACCGTAGTTTTCATTTTTTATAATTTTTTATTTTTCTTTTGTTTTGTTTTTGTTAGGAAAAAAAAAGAAATTTAGCTAACGGCAGACTCCGAACCACTAACCTTCAGCATCACAGTCTAACGCCTTGCCCACTACGCCATATTTTTTTTTGTTTTTTGATTTTTGTTTGTTTTTGTTTGTGAAAAGGGCCCACAAAAGGAAAGGAAACTAAAGTGCCACCGCCACTTTGACCCTAATAAAAAAGAACCTCAACCTCTTCAGGCGTTGGCGCCTAACTAAACTTACCCATGGAAACTAACTATATAAGGGAACAGAAAGAAAGAAAAGGAAAGGGAATGTGTTGGAGACAAAACAAATAAATTCTCTTTATTCACTTTACTATGATTTTATTTCATTACTTTTATTTAATAGATCTTGATGTTCTTTGTATAGTTCAGAAGATCTCGGTTCCCTGCGGCTAGTAAGTTCAGTCACGGCTTCTCGTAGAATGTGCATTCCGTTGAACAGTTCAAGGAGGGACAGAAGTTCAAACATTTAAAATTCTTCTCTATTGACTGAACACATTCCAGCTGCGGGAAGGGTCGTTGAAGGTACTCCCAAGGAAGTTTGAATAGTGTTGTCTATATTTAGGATGTCGTAGAATTCTGTAATGGCGATCCGTGAGATAAGTCCAAAAATCAAGTTTCGATTTTGCATTGTGTTCAAAAAGATAGTGTATGGCATGTCCACGAATCCAATTCATAGCATTATCTTAGCCTTTGGAAAATACACTCGGTCCGGAAATAAGAACGAATGAGGAGTAATACTCTCTTGAATAGTTCTCCTGAGGGAAGCTATAATACGGCGAATCAGTTGCCAAACGTCAGCAACAGTACCACAAATAAAACGATGTTCGTCAGTGTCAGCTACCCCACACCTGGGACAGAGAGGTGATTCGGCGAGGTGGATGCGATGAAGGCGAAATCGGCAAACATGCTGACGATTGACAGTAAGGTACCAGACAGACTGTACATCAGAATCAAGAAAAGAAGCAGATACAGAACGCCAGATGGAGCGCCAGTCAAACTGGGGAATTTTTTGTTCAATCGGGTTTGATGGTAGACGTCTTTGTAGAACATCATAGTCAGCTTTAGTTTTGCGTAAGTACGGTTTGGACAAGTTGAGGTGCAGATATCTAAGCTCGAGAATAAAATATCTGATATAATGGAAAAGAACTGACAGCGAGGCGGCGTATAAGTCGACAATACAAGACCAGTAAGGCTCGTCGGGCAACGTGTCCATTTCGTTATCTGGGAGCTAATAAAGAGGGCACGAGCTCTATCCGGTACGTGATACAGACCGAGCCTACCACGGTCGCGGGGAAGGGTGAGCGATTCATAATTAACTTTGAACAACAATCCATTGCTGACGAATGAGGCCATCGCTGCTAACATTCGATGGGCAATGGTAAGTGGAAAGGGGAAAACCTGTGCGACATGGGGAACGCGGGATTAGGATTAGTTAGGTTAAATGCTGTGTACGCTTAGAGAACACTGCAGTTAGATCCCATCACTTTACAAACATTTGAAAGGGAAGCATTGATTGGGAAGGGAGTAAGATAGGGTTGTAGCCTTTCTCTAATGTTATTCAATTTGTACATTGAGCTAGCTCTGAAGGTAAGAAAGTAGAAATCTGGAGAAGGAATTAAAGTTCGGGGTGAAGATAGAAAACATTGCGTTTTGCCGAAGACATTGTAATTCTTTGAAAGACAGCAAAGGACCTGGAAGAGCAATTGAACGCCATGAACAGTGAGTTGAAAGGAGCGTACAAGATGGACATTAACAAGATCAGAATAAGACTAACGGAATGCGGTCTAAGAAAATTAAGCGATGCTTAAGGAATTACATTAAGAATCGAAACAATTCAGGTGGTGGATGAGTTTCCATACTTGTGCAGTATAATAACATGTAGGTAGGAGTACAGAGTACAGAAAATACGGAATGGTAATTGGAAGAAAGGCGTTTTTGAATAAGAGGAAATTTTTAAACCGAATATTAGTTTCACTATAAGGAAGTGTGTTGTGAAGGCATTTGTGTGGAGTCTAGTTTTGTACGGGAATGAAACATAGACATTTATCAATTCAGACAGGAAGAGGATACAGGCTTTTGGTATATGGTACTACAGAAGAATGCTGAAGATTATATGGGTAGATCGATTAACTTATGAAGAGGTACTGAACAGAATTGGGGAGAATAGGAATTTGTGGCATACCTTGACTAAAAGAAGGGATCGATTGGTAGAACACATTATTAGATACAAAGAAATCGTAAATTTAGTATTGGAGGGAGACCAAGACACGAATACAGGAAACAGATTAAAGTGGATGTGGGTTCCTTTCTTATGAGGAGATGAAGAGGCATGCTCCGCTGCGTAAAAAACAAAATGTTTCTCTGGTTCTTGCAATACGTAGTCCGCAGAAAAAAGAATCAGTAAAATACTTTAAAAGTAGGGAGAGCACCAGTGTTCAATAGAAAATTAAGTCTGTCCACTCATTTTGAAGGCCAAGAAATACAACTGACGTTCAATGAATTAATCGTTTCAAGAAGAACTCATTGATTTTTGGATAAAAG
This sequence comes from Locusta migratoria, assembly GCA_026315105.1. Lineage (NCBI taxonomy): Eukaryota > Metazoa > Arthropoda > Insecta > Orthoptera > Acrididae > Locusta > Locusta migratoria. Next base: position 219,728,116 of record CM048751.1, on the reverse strand, counting down.
AATATTAATCAGTAGAGAAAGGAGCACGTGCACGCGAAGACACACATATTTTCTCGGTGACACAAGATAAGAGTCAATTTAAAAGGCTATCTCTCTGCCAAGGTGAAAGGAACGCAAAATATTGTTGCAGAACTTGGAAATATATGGAGTAAGGAAAGTACCTCGCAATTTGTTCACCTTGTACTTAAATAACAGACAGCAGGAGGTGGTCCTTCGCAATGTCGAAAATTGCTGTAATATTCACTCACCATGGGGCACAGCTCAGTGTGTGTGTGTGTGTGTGTGTGTGTGTGTGTGTGTGTGTGTGTTTGGCGAGGGGGGGGGGGCTGCCACAGGATTATATTCTGAGGCCACTGTTGTTTACCATTTAGATAAACCATAGGTCTTCTAACATAAAAGGTAATTCTAAGATTATGTTTGGTATTGTCACTAGCTTGATAATAAAGAATATTGTTGACAATATTGATGCAGTACCAAGTACTGCAATTAAAGAAATACGTTCATGCCTTGTAGAAAATAATAGATACTAAATTAAAGCTAGACTCAGTTTTTACAGTTTCTAAAACACAATTACACAAAAATTGGCATTTCGATTACGCAGAATGGGCACATGATAAGAGAGACTGAACAGCTAAAATTTGTAGACGCTTAGATAGATAGTAAGATTTCGTGGGAAACCCAAGTTCAGGATCTTCAAAAAGTAAATGCTGCGTTGTTTACCATTCGAATAGTTTCTGAAAGAAGTGACAGTTCTACATGAAAAGTAGTCTACTTTGCTTATTTTTAAATGTTCAAATGTGTGTTAAGGTTAAGAGACTTAACTACGGGGTCATCAGTCCCTAAACTTACAAACTACTTATGAACTACCTTCAACTAAGTAGGCACAAATATCCATGCCCGAGGAGGGATTCGAACCCCCGACTGTAGTGGCCGCGCAGACCGTGACTGAAGCGCCTCAGTCCCCTCGGCCACCGAGGCCGGCTTGCTTATTTTTATTTTAATATGACGTGCTATTTTTAGGGGATCGCAACGTCCTCGTATCACTAGCAGTCGAGATGACAGGCATCTTATATGCATGGCTGTAACGGATTGTGCAGCCACGTCTTGATCTCTGAGTCAACAGATGGGGATGTTTGCAAGGCAACAACCATCTACACGAACAGTTCGACGACATTTGCAGCAGTATGGACTATCAGCTCGGAGACCATGACTGCGGTTACCGTTGACGCTGCATCACAGACAGGAGCGCCTGCTATGTTATACGCAACGACGCACCTGGGCAAAACGTCATTTTTTCGGATGAATCCAGGTTTTGTTCACAGCATCATGATGGTCGCATTCGTGTTTGGTGACATCGCGGTGAAACCACATTGGAAGCGTGTATTCGCCATTGCCATACTGGCATACGGGGTGCCATTGTTTACAAGTCTCGGACACCTCTTGTTCGCATCGACGGCACTCTGAACAGTGACCGTTATATTCCAGATGTTTCACGATCCGTGGCTCTACCCTTCATTCTATCGCTGCGCAAACCTACATTTCAGCAGGATAATGCACGGCCACACGTTGCAGGGCCTTTCTGGATACGGAAATAGGAAAATGTTCTACTGCTGCCCTGGCCAGGACATTCTCCAGATCTCTCACCAACTGAAAACGTCTGGTCAATGGTGGCCGAGCAAGTGGCTCGTCACAATACGCCAGTCACTTCTCTTGATGAACTGTAGTATCGTGTTGAAGCTGCATGAGTATCTGTACCTGCACACGCCATCCAAGCTTTGTTTGACTCAATGACCAAGCGTATCAAGGCCGTTATTACGGCCAGAGGTGGTTGTTCTGGTTACTGATTTCTCAGGATCTATGCACCCAAATTGCGTGAAAATGTATCACATGCCAGTTTTAGTATTATATATTTATCCAGTGAATACCTGTTTATCATCTGCATTTCTTATTGGTGTAGCAATTTTAATGGCCAGTAGTGTATTACTTCTCTGTTGCTACAATTTCATGTACTGACTCGTGTCATGACCATGGGGACTTGCTCCTCAATTTTATCCTGCAGAACATTATGAGTAGAAACAAAAATTGAATATAAATGATCCATGTTGTTTACCGTGTACTCCCGGCAGGCGAAAAGTTATTGCGCTACCACAAGTATTGTAACCAAAAGTGATATACGCACAATGTTTCACACATAAGGTAAGGACTTGGATGAAACGTGATAAATCGAGTGAAAATAAGTAAGTGTTGATGTGGAATACAGAGGATACACGAGCAAGTAACCGAATGACATAATTTCGACAATTATCATACAGATCTCAGCAGGCTTTCAGTTACCAGACTACAAGGCAAAAATGCATTCAGAAAAACAGCAACACTTGGACGTTACGATGCGACGTTTCTTCGTTTCTTTAGTTATAGTTTCATTAAGTAATAAATATTCTTATAGATAGTTAATTCTTGTCGTCTATGTTACTTTCACATAGAACATAATTGTTTTCTGTATCTAATAGTACCATATACGTTGATCTTCTTCTGCACGTTGACCTTTATTTTATCGTGTGACCCCATAATTTGCTTCATGTAATGTGATTGTTTAATTCATCAAATTAGTTTTGATGATGTAACCAAATAAATCATCCCAGTTCGGCCAAATCTTTACCATGTAACGTAGGGCTTTGTCTGGAAGCGGCCCTTCTGTCTTTAATAAACGTACTTGGTCACACAGGTAGACACTAGTAGGCGGTGGATATGTTACACAAGGAAATATTTTACTTTAATGAGTTCGTCGAGAGAGAATGGAAGAGGCAATATTGAAGTTTCAATCAATTTGTAATGTGTGCAGTTTCTTCTTTGTTGTTGTTGTTGTTGTGGTCTTCAATCCGGAGACTGTTTCGATGCATCGTACTCTATCTTGACAAGCCTACTCATCTCCTCATAAGAATGGCAACCCACATCTGTTTGCACTTGTTTACTATTTTTGTCTCTTCGTCTGCGATTTAACTCCACAAACGTCCGTCCAATGCTAAAGTCACAATTCCTCTAAGTCTAAGAGTGTGTCCTATCAATCAATCCCTCCTTTCAGTCTTTTTCTCCCGCAATTCTTTTAGGTACATCCTCATTCTTCTGTAGCACCACATTTCGAAACCCTCTATGCTTCTCCTGTCTAACTATTTATCGCTCATGTTTCACTACCGCACGAAGTAACATCCCATTTCTTTTTATGGCAGCTTTCTGCGCATTTTACCGGAGTGAGGAGTCGGATATGTATTCTGAAGCACCAGCTGAGTTTCTTATAGTAGTAAATTAAAATTTTTTCTTGGGTCATTTTAAGACTTCCGTATCTCTACCGGGACAGTTGGTGAAGTGATAACACATTGGACTCGCATTCGGGAGGACGATGGCTCAAATTCACCTCCGATGCTGGGTGATTTGGCTTTAATAATGTTCAGCAGGGCCTTGACGCCATAAAATTTTTTTATGTTAACCCCCCCCTCCACAGTATGTACTTAAGATATTTGTGTTTGTAATGTACTTTGGTATCTCTTTTGTCCATACAATTCTCTATCTTTTTGTGAGACCAAGCTTACTGATGTTTGTAACTTAACAGATTCTGAAGAAGATATAATCGAAACGCGTCAATAAACGTTGACCACATCAGTATCTATGGCCGTATAATTTTACACAGCGTCCTATTAGCACTGTTTATCAATTAATACTGATATGGCCGCATACCTCATCAACGACTTTATGTCTCGTCTGTAAGGCATAGAAAACTGAAATAAATCTGTTCTACGGAATCAAAAGCGTGAAAGATTGAGAGAGACAAAGTTTAAGAATAGCGGGAAGTTACTTTTTCATGATGCGTCTGCTCCGTTCTTCTACTGAAATGGTGATAATATTAATCATGAATGTAAACCCCTCACTCTAAGGAAAGATTTGGTTGTAATAATTATTAATTGATTTTGTGTAGCTGTCCACGCGAACATCAATGTTCCTTAGGTGATGACGAAAAAATATTTACATTTCCTATTGAAACAATTCGCGGGTAAACTGCCGGGTTTCAGTGTCCAACGGGCACAATATTTCTGCAAACGACCACGTTGCCATCATCAGGTGCGCTGATGAACTGACAGATGGGGGGTCGTCGCTGCGCTTTTATCGCCATCCGCTCTATCGGCGGTCTGCGCCCAGCATCCCCGCCCTCGCTTCTTCCGCTGACCGAGTGTTCAACCCGAGGTCCGCGTGCTGGCGGCTCTTCTGCTGTTCCTCCACCTATCCCCGAAGTCACTTCTTTGTCAGATATCTCGTCCCTCTTCTTCATCAATCTAATAGCGGGATCCCATGCCTTGCTAAGTATGTACCCGCTATCACGATTTATTTGCGGTTCCCTTACACGTACCTCAACAGATACCCTGATGACACAGTCCCAGATGTTGGACGCCTGTGCCATAACCTTGGTGTGACCGTAATCCATTCCGTGTATTTCCGTCAAACAATGTTCTGCAACTGTCGACTTGCTATGTTGCTATATTCTTGTGTGCCGTTGGTGTTCTCGGCACCGATCCTCGACTGTTCGCATTGTCTGACCTATATGCGTTGCACCACATTGGCAGGGGATCTGATAGACACCGGATTTCCGCAGACCCAGGTCGTCTTTCACACTTCGAAGCAGTGCTCGAGTCTTAGGTGGTGGTTGGAAGACTGTCTTCACTCGGCGCTTCCTGAGAATTCGTCCTATTTTCCCGAATAACGCGCCACATACAGAAATAAATGACATGGGTACGTCCTCCTGAGCGTCCTCTTCTGGTTCCGCCGGTTATGCAGGGGGGTGTAGAACGTAAGGCTCTTCGAATTTGTCACTATTTGTAGCCATTCCTTCGGAAAACATCCTTCAGATGTTCAATTTCTGCCTTGATACTACCATCATCAGAGAGAGTTTGAGCCCTATGTACCAATGTTTTAAGCGCGCCGTTCCTCTGAGGTTGGTGGTGGCAGATGTCCGCCTACGAATAAAGGTCGGTGTGCGTCTTTTTCCGGTATACGCTGTGGCCCAAGGTGCCGTCCGCTTTTCTTTTAACCAGGACGTCCACAAAGGGTAGCACTCCATCGACTTCGAATTCCATAGTAAACTTGATGTTCTGGTGTATCGAATTGAGGTGCATAAGGAAGTCATTGAGCTTGTCTCTTCCATGTGGCCATATCACGAACGTTTCGTCCACATACCGTAAGAAATAGGTAGATTTCCACTAGGCTGATTCCAGAGCCACTTCTTCGAAGTGTTCCATATACATATTGGTAACAAATGGTGAAAGGGGACTCCCCATTGTTACCCCTTCTGTCTGCTCATAGTATCTACCGTCAAAAAGAAAGTATGTCGACGTCAAGACATTCTTGAAAAGGTTAGTTGTCTTTTCGTCAAACTTCTGTCCAATAAAGAATTCGATTTGCCAGACGATGTTATTAAGAATCTAAGACAGAGAGCATCATTTCCATCAAGACTTTGCGGCGTACCTAAGGTCCACAAGGATGGAGTCCCTTTAAGCCTCATTGTCAGTAACATCGGTGCTCCAACATACTCACTTGCTAAGTACCTTAAGGATTTGCTTAGCCCTTACGTCGGGAAGTGCTCCCATCACATCCGCAACTGCCAACCGCGGTGGCCGACAGGACTGCGGCGCGCCAGTCACGGTCTGCACGGCCACTACGGTCGGGGGGCCGAATTCCCCCTCGGGCATGGATATTTGTGCCGTCCTTAGTAGTAGCTAGTTCATAAGTAGTTTGTATGTTTAGGGACTGATGACCCCGTAGTTGTCCCATAAGCTCTACAAACATTTGAACATTTTTTTGTACATCCGCAACACTGTGTAGAATTTGAAAAATTACATTTAAATTTCCTGTTTCGGACTTCGTAAACCTTTAAACTGACTGCGAGTTCAATAAACGGAGAAAATATTGAAACACTATAGCTTTTCAGATAAAGAAGCCACATCTAGACAATTTATGAAACTGTAGGATGATGTCGTACAAATATCTCGTTACTGAGAATAGGCTATTTCACTGAAAGCTATTACTAATAAATGACGGGGAGGAAATGCATACTACAATAAAAACTAAGAATTAAATTTAAAGTGAAAGGGGATTTATTAAATTAAGGCAAGGAAATTTAACATAAAGCTCACATTAATTGTAAAAGATCCGGAGACACGAAAAGCATCCTATATTCAAGAAAGCTGTAAACAGAAAGCAGACTAACGGCGTCCAGCCTTCTCCTTCCAATAGCAAGAGTAATAAATTGATGTGATGGCGAAAAGAGAGATGTGACATGCGATAGCAATCGCTATCAGGTATCTTGAATAACAGCAACCAGTCGCCTTTTATGTGAAATGTCTTTATTAAATTTATACCATTACCGGTTTCGATATGCCTAGCATATCATCATCAGATGGTGAACGGGTTTTTATATTGCAGATGGTGTGTGGAGGAATTTATGCATCTGTTATAATTATAAAAACAAAATAGGTGAACTATGTGGCGAACATAATTGACATAATATTGACTTATACCTAAATGTTGCTACTTAAAATAACAAAAACAAGACAAGTGAACTATGTGGCGAGCATAACTGACGTAATAATATTGACTTCATTTAAAAGTTTCGGGCTCATAAGCCGTGGTCGATTTATAAAACTTTCCCCGAAAGTTTCATCTTCGGCTGCGGAAGACATCTTCAGAGGTAGAATGACGCAGTTCGCCATTCTACCTCTGAAGATGTCTTCCACAGCCGAAGATGAAACGTTAGGGGAAAGTTTTATAAATCGACCACGGCTTATGAGCCCGGAAGTTTTAAATGAAGTTGACGCCGGCCGTGAAAGCTTACATTGTATTATCATACTAATATTGATTTAGGCCTAAATGTTGTTACTTCAGTTTGTGTTATTCATAAACTCACTGTCACAAATGGTAGCATGCATTTGCCCAATCCAGATTTAGGTTTAGGTTTCCCTAATTCATTCCAGGAAAATACCGGGATGGTTCCTTTGAAAGTTCACGGCCGATTTCCTTCCCCATCCCTACCCAAAAGGTCAAGTGTGAGCTCCGTCTCTAACGACCACGCTGTCGACGGGTCCTTACACGCTAAACTTGCTACATTCTTATTTGTGTATGTGACTCGTTCGAGACAGGCCGGAAAATAAGATGAGGTTCTCAGGAAAGTGAAGCACCGACAAGCATTTTAAAGAAATTTGCAGAGCTGAGTGAAAGAGTGCAGACTGGGGAGAAATGTAGGTGGCACCGGTGGAGAATCGGGACCGACGGATCCGGCCCGTGCCGCGGCGTTAATTGAGCCACTTTAGGGGCGGCCGCGGCGCTCGACAGGTAACGGGCACCCCTGTCCTGTCGGATGTACCTCAAAGCCCATTCATTACATTGAAATGCCGCATTAATGTGCCCAACCTCGTAGGAACCTCCCACAGTTCGTTTGGAAAGACGTACACCGATGGACAAGTAATAGAGCCCATGGCGTAGCATTTTTTTTTCCAATAAAGAATTCCAGGCCTGTCCCCTAACGATAATGAATGTATAACGACAGCGAAACTTCGCGAATGCAGAGTCGCCTTGTAACGCTCCAAGGCCACCAACTTTGTATAAATTCAAAGTTATCATCAGTGGTCCTGCTATTCGAGGCGCGTCCTGAAAGTAAGTTCAGTTTTGGTAATAAAATGAAATTGTACACAGATACAGAAGAAATTTTTATTGCAAAAAATTGTACAACTCTTAAACTACTTTTCCACATAACTGCCGAAATATTGCAGGCATTTGTCATAGCGTGGCACCAGTTTTGTATACCTTCTTCATAGAAATCTGCCGCCTGTGTCTTCATGCATCAGTGATCGTGAAATTTGGGGAAGTACATAGCGAGAGCACTAATTTGTAAACCTACGGCTTTCCTGGATCTTGTCATCAATCGCGTGAACCAGTTCTTCTGTAACCGAAGGTGGACGCCCACTTTGTTCTTCATCGTGCACATCACTACGCCCGTCATTGAACTGTCGGACCCATCTTCTCACCATCGAATCACTCATCGCATTTGGTCCGTAAACATCGCAAATTTGCCGATAAATTTCACTTGGTTTCACTTTCCTCGCATTCAGAAACCGAATCACCGACCTGATTTCACAGGCGGCGGGACTTTCAATCAACGCCGACATTTCGAACAAGCACAACAAAGCGTACGTAACTGACAGCGATCTCCAAATGGCGCACGTTCTTCTCCTTGATAGACATCGTCTACAGCGCATGTGGGGAACTGCAATCGCAGCGCTGCAGCGGAAATAAATTGAAACGGAACTTACTTTCTGGACGCGCCTCGTAGATCGAAAATGGCAACATAGCTAAATTCTGGAGACTGGAGGTGCAATTAGTTACGATCGGCGTTGAGAATAGTTTGAAGTTCTTCTAGAAATTATGTAGTCATTAAAGTATCGTGGTCTACGTAGTTGATTATCAGTTTAAAAGAAGGTCCGAATTTTATAACAGGTTGGTAATGAACTTCTTGAGCACTCAGATATGATGACTCCCATCACGTGTAATGAAATTAATTCACGTCCGCCACATTGCACAAACACACAACTGAAGTGGTCATTTCTTACATCAAGATATTTGACACAGACTCTAATGTGTGACGGAAACTAGACTGAACATGTCGAATTTTAGTTTCTAGAATGCCCAAAACTGGACGTAGCATCTCTGAGGATTTCACCTTCTATTTATACATAATTACCCAATTTACACTTAAAATTTCAATATAGGCACTGATTGTTCAGAAAAACAGTATGACATAAACAAACATGTTGTTGGAACTTCCCGGCAGATTAAAATTGTGTGCCGGAACCGGGACACGAACCTGGGACCTTTGCCTTTCGCGGGCAAGCGTACTACCGACTGTGCTATCCCGACACGACTCACGATGCCGCCTCACAACTTTACTTCCGCCAGTACCTCGTCTCCTACTTTATAAACTTCACAGCTCTCCTGCAAACACGCAAGACTAGCACTCCTGGAAGAAAGGATATGGTGGAGACATGGCTTAGCCACAGCCTAAGGGATGTTTCCAGAATGAAACTTTTACTCTGCAGCGGAATGTGCGCTGATATGAAACTTCCGGGCAGCTTAAAATTGTGTGCCGGAGTGCTAGTCTTGCAAGTTTCGCAGGAGAACTTCTGTGAAGTTTGGAAAGTAGGAGACGAGGTACTGGCGGAAGTAAAGTTGTGAGGCGGCATCGTGAGTCGTGTCGGGATAGCACAGTCGTTAGTGCGCTTGGCCGTGAAAGGCAAAGGTCCCAGGTTCGAGTCCCGGTTCTGGTACACAATTTTATGCTGCCAGGAAGTTTCATATCAGCGCACACTCCGTTGCAGAGTGAAAGTTTCATTCTGGAATGGCCATGATATTTGATAGTTCATTGTATGTTAGGAACACGTATGATGTACTCATTAACAAATTAATTGACATTTAACATTGCTGTTTGTTGTCAAACAGAAAGAACCGAAATTACGACTTAAACAGATATGCGCCATCTAAAATTATGGTATGTATAGTTTTCAATTTATATTGTGATTATTTTTGTCTATATGAAATGTTTTACTTGAGTGTTCCTTAATTGTAAATTAGTATATTCAATTGTAATGAATAATGCGTAATTTAATGTCATTATTGTCAATGTCATATATCTGCCTCACCGCATTGCGTGGGGATGTTCGAGTTTTGGTTTTACAAAGTGCTCTGGAAGCTATGTCAGTCTGCGTTTTGAAATGGAAGTACTATCAGTATTGTGTACGTTCTGAAGTTGTAATTTTTGTGGTGGAATAAGAAACCGTTTGATTGGAAATTAAATAATAAGTAACAAATTGTACCTACGAGTATTTATTTCTACTACGACGCCCCAGGTGAATAATTTTGCAGCGAGTAGAACCCCCATACATCATAATGTTGAAAATATGAGTATCGGTAGACTCACTGAACTGTAATTACCTTAATAACCTAGTAAACGTTTTACTACGAAACGAGAAAAATGGTCAATGGTTTGAATTAGGGGTCTGAAAATTTCAAGGCCTAACATAGACCTAGGTATATCTATTTCTGGGAGTCTCTGCAATTCTATTTGTAGGGGGCTAAGTTGCGCCCTCTGTGCACATGGTATACAATTTCTTACATATTGATCTACGTCCTGTTTCAGAGTGTTCCACCAATCTTTCTGTGCTATTCTGCGCTGACTTGCTCTTTTCCTCGAGTGACCTGCCAAAATAAAATCGTGAGCTTCCTTTAGAATTTCGTTACGCAGCATAGCTGGTACAACAGACCCCAAAAAATTGCTAAAAGGGTTCGACCGAATCGCCAAGTATAACAGGTGGCTTCATACAATGTGCTTGGACAACAATTATTTCTACCTGGACGGAACAGCCCAGCAATGGTTTGAGAACAACGAAGATAAGCTGACTGACTGGGAAACGATCCAGATGGAACTTAAGAAGACTATTGGAGACCGCCAGCGGTGAAGGATATAGCGGAAGACATGTGCCAAGCTCTTCTGATAAAAGATGTCGCTACGACGGAAGAGTTCATCAAGTGGTGCCAGTGGATTGAAGAGATGCAACAGAGGAGGGCTGGACGATAGAAGTACGACAGACTCCCCAATGTGGTCCCTATGGCCGTTGTGTGAGAACAGCATGACTTTGCTTCTCTCGTACAACAAATTGTGAGAGAAGAATTACAACACTTTATAGCAGCCAGGAGTATTAGACCTAGCGAGCATCAGATTATGGCCATGGATGTAAGCCCTGTAAGTCACGCGGGAGCCGACGCGGCTGAGGAATTGGTATTTCAGACATTAGCTTCTGTATGCCCCGCCATTCTCACCCAAATTGAAGACTGGCGTCGCCCTGCTATGACGTACGCCGCAGCCGCCAATTGGCAGCCTATGAACCGGCCGACGCGGCCACAACCAACTCCCCCGGTAACTATGACGCCCCGTAGAATAACAGACGTTTAGAGATCAGAAGACAACACACCATTGTGTTTCCACTGTAGGCGCTCTGGACATGTACGCTACTGCAGAGAGAGGAGGCGAGTATTCGACGATTATTTTGCCGGGAGACGTCAGCCATCAGAGCAGTTCTATCCCAGGCAGTCACCTGCTGGTGAGTGCAGTCGACCTATGGGAAGAAGCTCATCGCCGTACCCTGGAGGAGGTCGCTCCTAGACGCGCCGCTGCCGTTCACCGTCACCGTACAGAGGTACCAGCCGCTCCCCTAGCCGCCGCGCCCAGGAAATCTAAGTGATGTCGCAAATGGGAGGTTAGTCCAGCCAGCAGGAACTTGTGTTGCAAGAATAACCATTAACAACAGGACCCAGCCGTTGGAATTTGTAATTATAATGTAATCCTTGGATTGGAGTTCCTTCAGGCTTCCCAAGGTATCACTGACTGTGGAAGAACTGAGCTGCAAATTGAGGAAGTCGTTCCAACCTGGTAAACGTAATACAGAATTTTCTGGGAAGTTATTTGCTGTTGACAAGATCCTGCCGTTGACAATCATAAGAGTTCCAGTCACAAACACAGATGTCCGGTTAAACTGTGAAGTGCTAGTCGATAGTAAAAAGTTTATTAGACTCACAAAAGAAATATACATACCAGCGGCTATCATAAGCATTATAGGTGGTCGAGGAGAGATTTGGATCACTAATTGTCACGAGCAATCATAACTTATCCCCAAAGGAATGTGTATCGGGACAGCTGAACCAATCCAGGTCGGTGAGCTTAACGTCATCAATTAAGACCTATGTTCTGCTATTAGTACTGACAATACGCTGGGGGAAACAACCGTGGAACTGCCAATAGGGTCCAGACTGACCAAGGAACAACGCCAGCGGGTGTTAGCTATACTACGTCAATTTTCGGGTGCATTCATACTTCAAGCAGGGGAAAAGTCAGACGAAACGGCCCACGATAAGGCACCGTATCAATACTGGGGATCATCCAGCAATTATCCAGCGTTAGTATAGAGAGTCGCCAGTTGAGAGATGAATAATTTGAGAGGAAGTGTAGAAGATGTTGCGCGATGACATTATTCAACTTTCGGAGAGTCCTTGGACGTCTCTGGTGGTCTTCGTAAAGAAGAAGGTTGGCACGTGGCGATTCTGTGTCGACTATCGGCGGCTGAACAAAATCACAAAAAAAGATGTCTACCCATTGCAGCGCTTTGACGACACCATAGCAATGAGATAAAAATCCTGAGGCATCTAGGAAATGGGAATGGTGTCTGTCCTGATCCATATAAAGTAAGGACAATCACAGAATTTCCAACTCCTCAGCACATTTATGATGTGAGAAGTTTTCTCGGGCTGTGCTCATACTACCGATGTTTCATAAAAGGATTTTGTAACAAGGCACGTCCGTTGCAAGAACTTCTGCTGGGAGACGCCAGGCTTTACTGGGATGAGACAAAAGAAAGAGCTTTCCGGGCACTGAAGGAGGCTCTAGCTTCTACACAAATTCTAACCTTATATGACGAGAATACACTGACGCAAGCGGGTATGGGATTGGTGCAGTGGTTTTGCAAATTCAGGAAGGTGCTGAGAAGGTGATAGCCTATGCGTCAAGAGTACTCTCGAAGTCCCAGATAAACTACTCTACAACAGAGAAAGAATGTCTTGCAGTTATCTGGGCCATCAACAAGTTCCGGCCGTATTTATTCGGCAAACCATTCACCTTCGTGACAGACCATGATTCTATGTTTTGGCTGACTAGTTTGAAGGATCCATCAGGTCGACTATCAAGATGGACACTAAGAGTACGACGTCACAGGGGTATTCAGGAAAGGAAGATAACACAAAGATGCCGACAGCCTTTCGAGGAATTCACTAGTGGAACACAACAGCATGAATGTAATTTCAGCCCTCACCGAATTAATTGACGTTACAGCTGAACAGAGGGAAGATCCAAAAACGATAGAGACCTTGGAGAAAGGTGAAGAAGGGAGAAGTTCCCCCACCTAGTTGCTTCATGCACTTGCTGCATGGGCCGCAAACGATATCACGCAAACGAAAAGAAACAGTTTGTGGATAATTTCTCGCGTTTAAGTTTAGAGTTATCTCTATATCTTGGCATTATGGAATTTCAGAGTGCAGAATACTTCAAAACAGAAATTTTGTAGCTCTAAAATATGTAATCTAGCAGGCAGACGCTCACCTCTAAATGGCTCTCATCAGCAGAAGGCAAACACGTGATTTTAAATTCTGCTGCGCGCCCTCCCGTCGGTTTTCGGAAAAGAATCCAACGAACTAAGAAGCGAGATACGTTTGGCATAATAGTTCGCGACAGGTAACGCATGTTTTAGTTCGCGACCGATTGCACGTATTTTAGTTCGCGTCTTATCGCGCATATTTTAGTTCGCGACCGATCGCGCATATTTTAGTTCGCAGCTCCGCCGCGATGTAGGTCGCTCTTTTTAGTTCGTCCGCTCTTTTTGGTTTTTGCTACCGCTACTAAAAGAGCTCTTTCTTTTGTTATGACAGCCTTTTTAAATAATGATCAGTGTTGCCCAAGCGGGTGCTATTGCCCCTATTTTTGGGCAATTAGACATCAAATATTTAAGCAAATAGAGCAGTTATTTAGACGAATTGGTGATACAACTGTATTCAACTACTTTGCATACAGTGTACTCGTAGTAAATATTATTTAGACACTACAGCTGAGCTGCATCTCAGCTTGAAATGATAGTTACTGTCAGAAGGAAATCACGCGATTCTGCGCGCTCTCGCGTCTTCTCGCTGTTCCCCGTCAGTCTTCGGAACAGGAGCGGACGAACTAAGAGGCGAGGATCTGCGAACTAGTTCGCGTAGTTCGCCTGTTGGAGCGCTCTTCCGAACTAGTTCATTCGCGAACTACACAAGACTAATGTGAAACAGCTCATCACCAGGGTCGAAGAAGCAAGACAGGTGCCTCGCATACGTCACTGGGCGCACAGGAGAAGGACCGGAAGCGGTATAACGACAAGCACCGACCTGTTGTGTACAGCCTAGGAGATCTGGGCTTTTACCCCTGTACGGAAAGTTGCGCTATCAGAAAAGTTATTTAAGCGATACTATGGTCCGTATTGTGTCATACGCTGCCTGTCAGACGTCACATACAAAGTCGAAGAGTATGAGCCGTCGTCGAAACGACAAAAACGAAGAGACATTGTTCACGTCCTCCGCATGAAGCCTTGCTACGATATTGAAGAGCAGATAGGCGAAAATGCCTTCTTGTTCAAGGACTCTAAGGACGATAATGATACTGATGAAGCCACGACAGGGACGTCTGTCATCGGTAATCGTGCAGAAGGGAAGGATTCTCCATAACTGCCATACAGAGGACACATGACAAGATCAAGATCCAGGACATTGCAGCTGGGTCCAAATGGAACCTAACAGCGGGCCGCTGTTTTTTCAGGAGAGAGAGTGAGAGAGCAATACCGCAAGACCCCAAAAGGATAGCGTCACCGATTGCGGTGCTGAAGGTCGTCGGTTCAATCCCGTCCACCGGCAAAAATTTTTTTTCTTTTTACTTGTCATATCCAGAATGTTCTACATGTTTCTTATGTTCCATTGGAAATTCTACATGTTTCGTATGTTAACTGTTCTTCTAATTTCTCGTACATTCTGCCTGTGTATAAATAGCAGAGCACTCTGCCCGAGAGGCAGTCACTGCTACGAGTATGTTTCAGTTCACAATAAACGTGCTTTCATTATAAGTGCTTTGTTCAGTTGACAACCCTACCTTCGAAGTCAAGCCTGCTTCCATTTCAAAATTCACAGGAGGTTACTACATCTAGTATATGTATTTTCGTATGTTCTTTGCTTTCTATGTTGTTATACGGCCACAAATTGGCAGTTTGAAGAGACGCAAGCTGTCGTTCATATAGTATTGCAGGAAAGGGAAAAAAATACAGCCGTTGGTTTATTTATTACATGTGTTTTATAATAAGCTGTGTCCAATCATCATTCGAAGTAAGAATGGGGTAAATTATAAAACTTCCACGAATACAGAACCTATTGATAAGTGCACAATTGAGTGTAGGACAACGCGTGTTTCGAATAAGATCAAATTCGACGACATTATCTTGCGATTGCGTATGTAATATCGGCCACAACAGCCGGAGACGTCGGTCGTGTCTGTGTAAGTGTGTGTGTGTGTGTGTGTGTGTGTGTGTGTGTGTGTGTGTGTGTAGTTTGTGTCTCTGACGAAGGACTAAAAGGCCGAAAGCTATAAAGTTGTTGTTTGTTATTTCTGCCTTTCTGCGGCTCATCAGACATCTCTGTGGTCAGTAAGCAATCCTTCTCAAAAATGTTGTTGAATCCTTCCTCGAATTTCCACTGTTTGATTACGTATGTTTCTGATTTAAGTATATCTACGAAAGGGCATAAAACCAGCAAGTAGAAAAGGCCTTATGGTATATTGCCGTATGCTTTAAAGACAGAGAAATTTTTCAGTTTTTGAAAAAAAGAAAGTAAAACGAAGCATTCTGCATCCTGTTACACTATAACGGTTATTTTAGTTTAAATTACTATATGATGCATGTGACTGGTTTTTCACGTCGAGGAGAATATGCAGAGCTCTCTCCCAGTGTAAGACAAGCCTCGAACGTTATTTCGTTGTCTTACATTTCACCTTCCTATACTGCTTTAAAATACTGAGAAAAATATCCATTGTGTCGAATCTATCACTATCCGAAAAATGAGAACGGTCCTGAAGAAGAAAAAAATGTTACTGAAAGAAATGAACAGAAAATAGTTAGACGTCTCTTCCTAAAAATGAAGTCAAAGCCGGCGATAAGAAGTTGCGTAGTTCTCGGAAAGTAGCTTGTAAGCAATGCAGAGGACTTTGAAAGGCAACTTGTAGTACGTTCTGCAAATACAGTAAATAAAAGTTTCTGCGAAACTACTTTTCACATAATTTTTTCAGTTATCTTTGCAGCCACGGGTCGTCTTTAATCCGGATAAAAGTAAGTTTGTTGCTCCTTTAACTGACAGAATTTACAACTCTGTGCAATGCAACTGTATCGTATTGATTAGCTAATGTAAAATGACTGTTTTATAACACGTCCAAGTACTTCTCTAAGCTCACAGTACGCAACAGTAATTTTGCCGGATCTTTCTACAATTCCATCTGCTTTACTACGAACTGAATTTTAGTATGTAAATTTGTCTTTGCATACTAACGCGAATATGCTTAAACTTCAAAGCGGAAATAACTGCATGTTAATACTTTTCCATTAGCACGCCCGCAAGGTAAGCACGCTGTACGTCGTTTGTTTACTTTCTGAGCACCGCTGCACTTTGCGGTAGTTACCAGAAGAAGCGGCATTGCAGTGCTGCACAAACTTTCCCATCCAAAACTTTAATCGTCGGGAAGGAGCGCGGTGGTGGCATTTTGACCTTTTCCTTAACCTTCTCTAATAGAGAGGTTCACTGTTCTCCCATGGATATAATACTACACACAGCTGTAAACGAGTAAAAAGGAAAAGCAAATATTTTATTCATAAATGGCCTAAGTGTGTGTCAGTTTGACGCCCATACAACTGCGCATGCGCAGAGCTGTTTTATAGTTTCATAAGCGACCATGTTATTTTGTATGAGCATGGGCAACGTTGTCGCCGATAGCTATTATAAACGTTTCTTCGTGAAGTAACTGCGAAAGATGTATGCTCTGTGCTTGAGTTGGTCGATATTCATCGCTCTTAGATAGACATTAGATTTAGAATCAATTTTTAAAAATATTTTTAGAGTGATGCTATTACCATGAGTGACGCAAATATGTTACAACTGGACAACGACATAGAGTACAACACAGAATACAGTTTAATATATACCTATTTCGTTTGTATCCTGGACCATATAACATTGTTATTAGAGAATTCAGTTGAATCTTCAGAATGGAGATACCGATGGTCCTATATTGTATTCATACCACCGATGTGTTTATGTTATAGAGAACTTAACATCTATTTAAGAACATCGATGTTTCTCACTAAGGACCAATGTCTGTCCAACAGCGATGAATATCGATCAATTCTAGTACAGAGCATTACTCTCTCCATTTCCTTCACGGAAAACCGTTTATAGTAGCTATCGGCGACAAATAACAATGTATAAGATTAAAACGATGTGAAACTGAACTGAAATTGAGAATGTCAGGGGGAAGGTAAACATTTGTCTACATTGACTATAATCTGTTTTAAATAAATCCGCCTTTACGTAATTTATTTTAAACATGACTCCTACGAAATACAACAATGAAGAGGAGGGAAAAGAAGATAAAGTTGCACAGAAACGGATTTCCCAAGGAAAACAAAATATCCACTGACAGAGAAATACAATGCATTCTTCAGAATTCGTAATATCCAGGAGAGTAGTCAATTCTGTTCACTACCGGGCTTTTACTAGTACCATATAACAAGATATTTGGAACAGACTACGATTAGGACATTGATGTCCATTTAATGAACACAAATAAAACGTTGTTGTATGCCAATAATGAAAGAAATTCATACTTTCACTGGTGGACAGAAATATTCACACATCAGGGTATAGCATACATACATGTAACATGTAGACTACTTATGACATTTGTGATGATAAGCGACCAAATTGAACCAATATTCCTCATTTATATCAGTTTAACAACACTGAAACATAAATAATCATTACTATTCAGAAAAACTTAAAGTCTTAGCTGTACTGTGATAATGGACCAATATTATCGATATAAACTGGGAAAAACTATTGTCTGCAGTGCTGATTCCTCGCTGTCAGAAGCATTTCGTCATAAAGAATTAGTTCCCACAATGCGCAACAATACTCCAAAATAGGACGCACAAGTGTAGTGTAGGCAGTTTCTTTAGTAAAACCGTTGCATCTGTGATCTGTCAATGAAATTTAGCCTTTTGTTCGCCTTCCCTACGATATTTTCTGTGTGTTTTATCCAATTCAAGTTGTTCGTTATTGTAATACTTAGGCGTGTAATTGAGTTTACGGCCTTTAGATTTGACTGATTTGTCGTGTGAACGAAGTCTGACGAATTTCGTTTAGTGCCCATATGGATGACTTCACACTTATTATTGAGGATGAAATGACAGTTTATGCACCATGCAGATATCTTATCTAAATCATTTCGCAGTTTCTTTTGATCCTTTGGTCTCTTTACTGGCCTATAAATGACAGCATCATCCTCGAAAAAATAACGGAGTTGCTCATATTATCTCATAAGTCGTTTACAAAAATAAAGAACAGTTTGGGACCTTCAAACCCTTCCTTGGGAAACGCCAGATATCACTTCTGTTTTACTGGATAACTTCTTACTGTGTCCTTTCTGACAGAAAATTGTGAATCGAATCGCACAGTTGAGGCGATATTCCATAAGCGAGAAATTTGATTAGAAGACGCTTGTGAGGTACATTGTCAAGAGCCTGTCTGAAATCTAGAAATATGAAATCAATTAGAGATCATAGTCCAGCTTGTTGTTTTTCACAAGGATGCTTTCTAAATCCGTGTTGACTGTGGATCAACAGGTCGTTCTCTTCGAAATAGTTCATAATGTCTTAGAAAGGTATTTGTTCTAAACGCCTGCTGCAGTCCGACGTCAGTGATATAGGCCCGTAATTTTGCTCATCACTCCTACTGCTATCTTGTAGAGTGACATGTGCAAATTTCCAATCTGTTGGCAGGATCTTTCACTGATCGAGCGGTTGTATTGTTGCGTGCAGTAAAGTGTGTAAATAAATTACTGAATTAAAATGCAATAATAAATGAAAGTGAATAATACTTGAAGTAAAAATGAAAACTTAGTTCAGTTCAGTCATACACGGACGAGTAAAACAGCAGACCTGCGCCTCATTCCGACAGTGCGTCGACCAGCTATCGCAGCAAATTCATCACGACATTGCCGCGCAAAGTATTCACGTGTGGCAAGGAGGTTATCTCTCTCTCCACAAGCGGAAGCCGTTGATTCAACCATCAGACCAACGACCGACGACCTCACGTGAAATGACAGACTGTGATGCGTGACAATCTCGTACTTCCAGAAGCAACGTGACCAGAAGTCAATATCCTATTACACTGACCTCCAGAGCACGTGACGGCCGACCTTTCTAGAACTGTACAACGTGACAACAGAAGACAACGTCCGCAAAGGCGTTCACTTCCAGCCAGGTCCGTCAAATAAATACCACAGCCAAAAAGACGCCGTCAGGCAGAGTGATGGAGTACCGTCACAAGGGGTGAAGTCGATCAGGTGGGAGGAAGTCGACCGTCAATACAGCATTATAATTTACACTACTTCCGCCTGGCGGTACATCTGCGAACTTCACACTACACATACTTGTAAGAAGCCAATGAGTTTCAGAGTAGTGTATACCTGTAGAATTGTCTCTCTGAGTACCGTTCAGCGGGATTGCGGGATATAAACAAATGCATTTTGGTGGCCTGTGAATGAAGCAAGAATACACCTGTCACAATACGACCTCATAGTCGTATAATTCTGCTGTGTCGGCCGCGGTGGCCGAGGGGACTGATGCGCTCCAGTCACGGTCTGCACGGCCACTACGGTCGGGGGTTCGAATCCCCCCTCGGGCATGGATATTTGTGCCGTCCTTAGGATTAGCTAATTCATAAGTAGTTTGTAAGTTTAGGGACTGATGACCTCGTAGTTAAGTCCCATAAGCTACACAAACATTTGAACATTTTGAATTCTGCTGTTTTCGGACTGTTTGTCGGTAATTAACTCATTGTCATTCGATTTATGTATTTGCAAAAGAAGAAGTTTGTTGTATGGGCGAGTAGTGATCTAAAAATTGAATTGTCATATTTTGTAGGGTGAAGTCGATCATGCCGCGAACATACGTGAAGAAGGTGGGAAGAGAGGGAAAAAGGAACTACAGTCCGTTATATCTGGAAAATGCCGTTCAGGAAGTGAAGAAAGGGAAGTTGAGTATTCGTAAAGCATCTGAGTGTTGCGGTGTGCCCTATTCAACGTTAAATGAGTGGGCGAAGGGCAAACGTAGATATAAATATGATGGGAAGCCTGTTCTTAGTTCAGTAGACGAAAAATGTTTAGTTTATGGATTGATCAAGTGTATTTCCAGATGTTCCTGATGTACAAAAGACTCCCTTCACACAAATTGTAACAAAAATGAAGCCTAAGGGCATTGCTCGTGGACGCTACAGTTTCCCACATTTTGACATTTCAAACATTGAGTGAAAATTCTGTATGATGCAAGATAATTTTATGTATTTTTTTTAAGGAAAATACAATGTTCTAACCATAAAATAGTCTATTAATTTTAAAAGATGTTTGGTCCCTGAGAAAGACCCTCTACTATTTTAAAACTTCATATAAAATAGCATACCATACCTTGGGAGATATTTCAATGTAAAAGACGATCGGTTTCACCCCATTGTCTGGGCGAAGCCGTTATAGGTCTTCAAAAAATGAGTGATCGGCTTCACCCCACTGTGTGGAGTGAAGCCGATCAACCTTTAAATTACAATAATTTGAAAAGCACAATAGGCTATTTCTATATTCAACATTAGTTATAATGTCGAAATCCTAAGGATTACACGTACTATTTTTCAAACGAATTCTTAAAGAGGTTCCCTCGAAAACAACAGAAAAACTGAATTTTGTGATCGACTTCACCCCTTCTGACGGTACCGTCAGATTGGCAGTAGCGGCGTTATTTGCAGCGGCAGCAGCAGTAACAGAAGTTGGAGTGTTAGTCATGAACAGCTACAGTTGGAGTTGAAGACAGAAGATGGAAGAATCTGGACGCCAGTGACAGCGTTCGTAAGGAGATGCAGAACAGCAGAAGTACTCACCCTGGATGGCGGATCAGAACGATAGGATGCGGTCTGGTCGTGAGAGTCTCCTGTGATCTCCATCCAAGGTTCTGCCAAACGAAGACGTGCAGCCTGAAGACCGCCGGTTCGATCCCAGGGTAAGGGCGCAATACCTCCACGCCGCGTCGCTACCTCTGGTCATAGCAATACTCAAGACTGGGTCGTAGAAGCGTTTTATATGCGGTCTCCTTTACAGACGAATCACACCTTCCCAAAACTATCCCAATAAACCGAAGTCGACCATTCGCTTCCCCACGACTTTTTTTATATGCTTCTTCCATTTCAGATCGCTGTGCAGCGTTATACACAGATATTTAATCGAAGCCACTTTGTAAGGCAGCACACTACTAATGCTGTAATCGATCATTACGGGATTCATTCTGCTACTCATCTGTATCACCTAACATTTTTCTACTTTTAGTGCTAGTTGGCATTCCTCGGACCACCTAGAAAGTTGGTTCAAGTTATCCGGTATCCTACTACAGTCATTCAATGTCGACACCCTCTTCTACACCACAGAATCATCGGCAAGAAGCCGCCACTGCAAATCACTCAGTCCGTCAGATCATTTGTATGGACAGAAAATTATACCGGTCCTATCTCACTTCCCTGGGGAATTCATGACGATACCCTAGTCTCTGATGAACACTTGCAATAGAGGACAACGCACTGGTTCTATTACTTACGTAGTCTTCGAGTCACTCACATATTTGGGTACCTATTCCATACCTTCGTACCTTTTTTAGCAGACTTAAGTGTAGTACCGTGACGAACGTCTTTCCAAAATCAATAAATGTGCAGTCTGCTTGTGGCCCTTCATCCATACCATGTGAGAAAAGGGCAAGCTGTGTTTCGCAGGATCGATGCTTGCTAAAGCCGTGCTGATGCATGGACAGAAGGAAATTTACTAAATTATAGCTGAGAATGTGTTCAAGAATTCTGCAGCTAACCTATGTCAGTGATATAGTCTGTAATTTCGTGGATCCGTTATTTTGCCTTTCTTATACACGGGATTTACCTGTGCCTTTTACTAGCTTAGAACTTTATGGTGGGTCAAACATTCGCAATAAATGCAAGCTCAGTAATTGGATATTGCCGCTGAATACTCGTTGTAAAACCGGATTGGTTTCCCATATAGATCTGGCGACTTGTTTGTTTTCAGCTCTCTCAGCTACTTCTCCTCCATTTGGGAGTTAGTGCGGCCATCAAATGAAGATATGTCTAGATCTACAGACATACTCCGCAATCCACCGTAAGGTGCGTGGCGGAGGGTACACTGTACCAATACTAGGCATTCCTTTCCTATTCCACTCCCTAATAGAACGAGAAAAAAAAAAGAATGCCTATATGCTTCCGTGCGAGTCCTAATTTCTCTTATTTTGTCTTTGTGATCACTTCGCATAATGTAAGTAGCCGGCAGCAAGATCGTACTACAATCGGCTTCAAATTCCGGCCCTCTAAATTATCTCAACAGAAATACACAAAAAAAAACCTAGGTGCTCGCCTCTGAACTGCTTCTAAATCTTCCTTTAAACTGAGCTGCTGCGGCTGTGTTGGAGTAGCCGAGCAGTCTTAGGCGCCTCGTTGCGGAGCGCGCGGTTGCTCGCCGTCGAAGGTTCGAGTCCTCGAGTCCTCCCTGGGCATGGGTGTGTGTGTGTTGTCCTTAGGTTAGTTTACCTTAGTTTAAATAGTTTGTAAGATACGGACTGATGAACACGTAGTTTGGACCCATAGATTTACAAACACTTCAAACTTTTTTTTTTTTTTTTTTTTTTTTTTTTTTTTTTTTTTTTTTTTTAAATCTTCTGCGGGTCTCAAACACTTGAGCAATACTCAAGACGTGGTCGTACAATCGTTTTATACGCGGTCTCTTTTACAGATGAAGTACATCTTCCCAAAATTTTTCCAATAAACCGAAGTCGGCTGTCCGTCTTACTCACAATTGTCCTTACATGAGCGTTCCATTTCATATCGCTCTGCAATGTTACGCTTAGATATTTGAACGACGCAACTGCATCAAGAAGCGCACTACTAATGCTGTAGTCCAACATTATGGGATTGTTTTTTCTATTCATGCGCATCGTCACATTTTTCTACATTGAGAGCTAGCTGCCATTCTTCGCACCAACTAGAAATTTTGTATAAGTAATCCTGTATGCTATTACACTCAGTTAAAGACTACACCATCCCATACACCACAACATCATCAGCAAACAGCCGCAAATTACAAGTTACTTTGTCCTCCTGCGTGAATGATTTCTTAAATGTTAAATTTAGAACTTCGACCTACATTTTGCTGTCTTCTATCAGCACACCAGAATGATCAACAGGTGACGTCAATTATCTGTCTTTGTTAAAGATTGTATGCATCAATTTTTGTTTCGTTTAATAAGGTTCCTTTTTTCTGGGTTTCAAATCGGTTAACCTACAATAATAGCCGCTGCAAAAGACGTGCTGTACGTGATATTAATTAGCTAGTAAACTGGAATAACAGCATCTAAATCAATTAAGAACTACTTCATTACAAGGCACCAGTGTACATGCTACGAGCGGAGGAAGCAACGGGTAATTGTGCTGTCAACAGGTCCTACGGCTGCGTAGAAAATCGCTTCGGGCTAAAAGAAATCCGTGCTCTGAGCGTCTCTTTGCTCATTAGTTTTGAAAGCCTCTCGTAATTACGAAGCCACTGCGGGCGCTTTCTCTTTTCAGTGAAGCTCTTAGAAAGTTTGTCGAAGATTTTTGAGGATAACAAGCAGTTTAGAGGCTTACGTTGAAAATTGATTAAATGAGAACGGAAGGAGATGCAGTTGACGGTGAGAGCGAAGTTGTGTTTTTGGTGAAAAGTTAGCTGCGTCCAAATACTTTTACTGTCTCAGATTATGATTAGATGTATTGTTTATAAAACGTATCCAATGGATTCATAAATTTATGATTGTTACACAAACAAACTACAAGACATGTTGAATATAAAAACAAGTTGGATGCATAACAAAGATGCTAGTATATTAAATTACATGTCAGCGACGCATCATGTCAGAATGTTGCCGAAGTCATAAAGCTGCACGATTCGTCGAACATCTTCTCCTACCATACACGAGTTAACAGTAGGATGTCGCTCCAGTGTGTAGAAAATGATATTAATAAATAAGAAATATATAAAAACACATATACAGACAAAAGATTATAAAAATGTCTAGATTTCTTTCACCTAGTGATTTAAATGAGGTTTCAAAATTTCAGTATTAATTTACAGCAAGTTTACTGGAGACTAGCAGTTATATCTGACTATACTAAATTGCTAATATTATAAGAGAAATTGCTTGAAAAACTGCTGATATTACACATTAGAAGAAACCATTTTATTGAATCCTTAAACTGCTAAGTTTCTCAGTTGTAGTTACCAGTGCTGTTTTTACGTGAAGTGCTCCATCCCGCAAGTGATTTAAACAGTAGGTGTCCTAATATGTATTTAGAAAATCAGAAAATTTCTTTGAATCAAGTTACACAGGTTTTGATTTGAAAATATGAGCGTTTTCTGCAAATTTATGGTGTCGTGTTTTCATAAATTGTCAGAGTGATTGCATGACTTCTCGTTGACATCGAATAGAATAAATGACAATAACTTTAAACCAGGAGAGTCAATACCTGATCATCAGACTACCTCCATCGTATTCAATTACCTAAAAAGAACACCCTCTGATGCATACAATTTGCTACGCATCTGCTAAAACCAACGCTAGGTTGAGAGTCGTTCTTTTTTCTGTGACTCAACACTAGCACTATTGTTTGCCATCAAGTGTTTCCTGTGTAGAATTTCTGCCTAAAAAAAGCACTTCGTTTTATTATTGACCAAAGGCATCTGAATAACTTGACAAAAACATAATCGTTGACTGGTTCCGAGGGTACATGACAAATTTCGGCAGTGAGTATCAGTTTTTCCTAGATCTGTTAGAGCACTGCATGAATTCTATGGTGTTCTCACGCTTCCATTTGAAACGGCATTGATGTTTGTAGAAGTGACCCATGGAACTGTTGGGAGAAGTCTCTAAATGCTCAGAACTTTGAGCTAATAGAACCTGTCTTCACTCGAACAAAATTCGCGGCTAATAAAATTTCATCGTCCTCAATGAAACAGAGCTTTCAATTTGCAGCATTGCTCGTAGAGTTGATCTGGGTTCTTTGGTTTGGAGCCCAGTGGAGGGTCTCAACCACAGGCTTCGTCGAACCTGCGACGGTCATGACAGCAGTTTTCTGGACCCGCTTCATCGGTCGGGGTATTGCATTTCTCTTGATACATCAGGGGTGCACCACACGAAGAAAGTAGCTACCCGCGTAGCAGACTAGGTGTGAAGTGCACAAAGGATCATTTTAGGTTACGCTTAGTTGCTGTTCTGATAAAAATTTGTCAGCCGACATTGACACATTGATATGAGGCCGCGCTCAAATGAAAGATACTTCTACTGTCAAAATATTAGCAGTAGACTTTCAAAATATTGGAATCACATTCTCCGAATTTTCATTGTTGCAGAAAATTTGTGGCCTTAAGTAATCCTTCGAACCGAGATATGGCTTAATCTCGACACTGGAGGCTCTGAAATGTTTTGCGAATTGTGCAATGTATATCGGTTAAGATAGATTAGGAATTATTGGAGAGAGTTTTGATTTGTGTTTGCGTTGTTTTTACGAAAGTCGGAGTAAAGATTGACTGAATTTAATTTGACCGATGTAGCATGGTTAGGAGTAATGAAGGTAACAGTTGATTGTTTTTACAGACTTTCCCGCCATCAGTTGTTTGTTGATTGTCCATTAGGTTAATTGACAGACTGTACGCAATGGAAATCTTTTATATGTCTGAGCTACAAACAGGCATGAACTTGTCTATGACGGGGTTTAGTAATCGGCATAGCGACATTGGTTGATATAATAAATAAATCAGTGATGAAGGCTAGGAAACTGTTTATGCTAGAAAGAGCTGGATAGCATTTGTTTTCATCCCACTTAAAGAGTGAATGGAAATAGTTGATTTCTGGTACAGTGGACGTAGAGGAATATGGGCAAAATTTAAAGCGCTGGAAAATATATGCCTACAAAGTCGATTAAGGATGGAAATGATCTACCGTGGCCGGCCGCGGTAGCCGAGGGGACTGAGGCGCTCCAGTCATGGTCTGCACGGCCACTAAGGTCGGGAGTTCAAATCCCCCCTCGGGCATGGATATTTGTGCCGTCCTTAGTCTTAAGTAGTTCATAAGTAGTTTGTAAGCTTTGGGACTGATGACCCCGTAGTTAAGTCCCATAAGTTCTACAAACATTTGAACATTTGATCTACCGAGGTTTGATAATTTATTATTCGAAAAATGCTGAGAAAGCAGAGGCAGTTCCACTCTCCGTTCAAAAATGGACAAGCAAATCAAGACAGGCGACAGTTAGTAGACATTTGTCCGTCTATAAACAGATGTATTCGCGAAGTATTCAATATCTACGACCGTCGAATCTTAGAAAAAGTTGTTGCCAGAAACCGAAAAAAATCTGGTCCCCTGTAATGTTAATAAATGGGTCATAGGGCTCTATCCAGTAATTCGTTGATCGTTCTGGGATGCCGATAAAAGACAGCAAAACGAAAGCTGAAGTTTTAAATTTAACGTTTATGAATTTATTCACGCAGGAGGAACACAAAACAAGACGCCATTTGAACACTGCACGAACTTTCAAATGCAGCAAACAGTAATAAGCAGCCCGTGGGTACAGAAGCAGATGAAACAGCTGAAAACAAATCTGTCGCCAAGTTCGGATGGACTCCGAATTAGATTTTTTCTTTTCTTTTATTAGTATTAATTTTTGTAACTCATGTTTCTGGAAAAATGTTCTTGACCGAGTGCACACTGCCTGAGTGGCTATTAATAATGATATAAAATTATACGTAATATGAAACTGAAGTGACATATAAATACTTTTCTGAGTAAAACATTTAAATTTCCCAATTAATACTTTTTAAGCATATTAAATGGTATATTCAATGAGATTTGTGATTGTGTTTAGTCTTGGGTGTTATTCATCCTTTCTATATACGGATTGAAAGCAAAGTTAGTTTCGAAATTTTTGCAAAGGAAAAAAACTTGGAAGAACAGAGGCTCGCAATACTAAATAGTTGTGGATTTCATTAGTTCCTTCAAAGCTCTGCTCTCCCTCCCCACTAGATACGGGACGATCCAGTCTTAGTCCACGCGCCAATTGTAAAATAAATAGAAAATAGAAACATGGGATACAATAAAATAAATCGCTACTATAAACAAGGATACTCTGACAAGAAAAAAACAATTCTTCATCTGTATGGCCATGCTGTCGATAACTGCTTCAGATTTATGAAGGGTTTATTTCTTACAGTCCGTCTATGTAAATTAAAAAGCGCGAGCTTTCTCACCAGATGCGTTTCGTTTTAATCAGTATAAAACAAATCCTAAAATTCTCAAACACAATTCTTACCCACCATTGTTGGCCTCCACCCAACTACATCTCACACTACTTATATAAAGTAATGGAAAAATCACTTAAAACCCTCCATTCCAAATTCCTCCTCATCGCCTACCCCAACCACGAAAATTTCCACTGCACTTTTTTGCCCATCATCATTGACCTCCATTTCACTTTACCTCATACTAATTATTAAAAATCACTGAAAACTCTCCTTTTAAAACTCTTGCCCCGAAATTTACTCTTGCTCATCACAGTTGACCAGCACACTACTTTACCTCATATTACCTATAGAAAATTATAGAAAACCAACTTAAATCTCTCCTACTTTCCCCAAAAAATAATACTAATAATAAGAACAATAATTCCCACCACAACAAGTGTCCATTACTACTGACCTCCATCTTACTTTATTTCACTCTAATGACTACTCATCATCACTGTCCCGTCATTTTGCCCCATCTATCCTCCCCCCGTCACCTTTCCATAACCATCCACTCACACAGAGTTCAGGTTTCATCATTAACCCTTCATCCCTCTTATATAACAATAATAAAAAATATACTTCAACGAAGGAAAATTTACTTTAATAGTAATAGATATTATAAAAAAATTATAAACAAACTATATGTAAATAATGAGACAGTACAATGTTAGCAACAATTCAAAAGAAAGACGACACGAGCACAGAACATAAACAAATATAGTTGTAAAAAATCAAGAACCAATGTTGCAAGGTAAAGAAGGTGCTGTGACATGTGCAACACATCGGCGATTTAGGATGTGAGGCGTAAAACCAGGAGAAGTTTCGTATGTGGAGGCAGCAACAACTTCCTTATGTCTAATGAATTGTTTTGATCCCAGGAAAAACGTTGAGTTGTACTCGTTAGTATTTGTAATTACAGACCACTGAAGAAGTTTTATACCGATTAAACGAAATGCGTCTGGAGAGAAAAGATTACGCATTGTAATTGTAGTTGCATAGACGGCCTATAATAAAGAAAAAATAAAAAAAAGACTTGAAAGAACCTATTCCAAAACAAATTAATAGACACTAAAAAGTAATAAAATAATTGTGTATTCTTCTACAACTTAATAATCGACTTACTTTTTCTACTCATCAACATGCGATCTGTGTGTTTACTACTCAAGAAGTTAGTTAGGTCTACCAACATTAAATCTAACTCAGTACATACCTATGAATAACAAACAATGATCAAAATATTATTTAGAGTTCTCGTAACTAAAATGAAATGAAAAATACTTAAAAGTCAACCAAGTTATTATGATAATACAATGTAGTTATAATTATTATTTTTGGAGTCGGTATCAGTCACGGAAACATCCGATCCGACTTCGGTCTCAATATTGTCGTATTATTTTTCTAGGTATGTTGCAGTGTTTCCTTGGCTGACACTGACTCCAAAAATAATAATTATAACTACATTATATTATCATAATAGTTTGATCGACTTTTTAGTAGTTTAATATTTTTCATTTCATTTTACTTAGGAGAAATCTAAAAAATATTTTGATCATTGTTATTCATAGGTACATATTGAGTTAGATTTAAATTGGATAGACCTGCCTATGTTCTTGCATGGTAAACACATAGATCGTATCTACATATTAATGAGTAGAAAAAGTAAGATGATTATTAAGTGCTAGAAGAATACACAATTATTTCATTACTTTTTGGTGCATATTAATTTGTTACAATTTTAGGCCTTTTTTTGCTTAAAATTATTGTTAATTTTTTTAGTTTTAGTGAATATGAGGTGCACTAATTTTTCTCAATATGGGTAGACATACTAAACGTGCTGCTCATATGAGACAGCGCCGTTTAAATGAAACGAAGTCAGCGAGAAACGCCTATCTCAACAGAGGAAATCTACCTTAAAGACAATTTCAAGATAGACTTGCGTAGAGCACGAAAATAGACTGTCAAAAATGCGACTTTACATGAAAAAAGTTTTGAACAGGGAATTACTTGACCATAACGAAGTTAAGGCAGGTGACTGAACTATCCGGATAGCCTATAAAAGATTCGGCCGAGTATCGTTAATTTACTCCTAAGAACTGAAGAGTTTCGTTTCGTTACTTTCTCATGGATCCCATAATTAGAACGTAACTAAACTCTCATCACACTACCTTTGAAGTACATTCTTTCCAATACAAAAATAACCATCGAAGACGGTTGGCCTGATATTGAGTTATTCGTCCATTTGTCGCGCACATACTTCATGCATATTTAAGACTTATATTGTTTTCTTATGGATGCCATTGTCAGAACTGGACCAAATTGAAATGGGACCACACGTGAAGCTCCAGATTTGAAATATGAAAACAATAATCAAAATAGGTTCACACAATCGATGGTTCTGAGGTAACAAACATAAAAAATAGTCGTATTGAGAACCTCCTGCTTTCTTGAAGTCGGTTAAAAAAAGCCTTCGGAAGTGCAGCTATTTTCGATATTTGATTGAATGAACTACTTGTTCTTGAGAAATGAAAACACCCAGGAGAACGTAATATCTACGCCCATGGCCCCATTGGTTTCTTGTTTAGGACGAGTTGTGTACATAACTTTTTCAGATTATAAAACTTCCCTATGCGAATATACCTTCATTTATCCAGTAGTTATTTTACGTTGATGTTTTAAAGCCATCTGGCGACCAACCTGCATGGTCCCGACGAACCACAGTTTGGGAATCCCTGGTATATGGCATTGGTCCCGTACATAGCTAGCACTAATCACGGACCTATGATCCAGCGCGATGTCCAGAACAACTGGAAAAAAGGCGCTGTTGACTCCTGTAAAATGCTGGTAAAAGAACTCACCCGCATATTTACGGAGCACTGACATTAACATCAGTTTTCTGTAGAATTCTTGAATACATTATCATTTCGAACATTATAAATTTTCTTGAGACGGAGAAGCATATCTCTGTGATTTAGGAAGCATCGCTCGTTTGAATCTCAGCTTGGTCTTTTCTTACATGTCATCTTAAGAGCCACGGGTGAACGGCAACAGGCAGACTGCATATTACTAGATTTCTAAAAGGTTTTTGATACGGTGCTACACTATAGACTGTTAACGAAGGTAGGAATATGTGCAATAGGTTACCAGATATATGAGTGGCTCGAACACTTCGTAAGTAATATAACCCAGTACTTTATCCTCGACGGTGAATTTTCATCAGAAACTCAGGACAGCCCCAGGGAAGAATAATAGGACCATAACTTTCTCTACCTACAGAAATGATGTGACGGAGTAAGTGAGTAGCGACCTGCGGCTGTTTCACGATTATGGTATGGTGTACAGGATGGTGTTGCATCACCTAGGCTCTGAAGTCTCCTGAATACTGACGCTGAATGTCTATATAGCATCGAGCACGCAGTTCCTTATATTGTCCATAAGTGTCAATTAAACCGCTCAAAGATGGAAACAACCACGCATGATCAGTGCCGATGTCAGGGAGTGGGTGAGATGGCACATCAGCTCCATTCATAACACCAGAAAGGCCGTAGACTGCTTATGTTCACTGTAATTCTGCCATGCCCAGAAGGCCAATTCCGAAGTTTGGTCGTATCCGCATTGTTACATACAGTCAGGAGGGTCTTTCATTAAAGAACGTTTCCGAACAACTCAGAGGGAACCAAATCGATGTTGTCTGGACGTTGAGGAGATACAGGATCTGTCGCTTTCTTGTCCCGCTCCGGCCGCCCATGGGCTATCATAGCGGATGATGATCGCTACTTACGGGTTTCAGCTCGGAGGAAGTCTGAGAGGAACGCCAGCACACTGAGTAATGATTTATTCCAGCCAAAGGACTTCGTGTTTCGACTCAAACTGTAAGTAATTGGCTGCACTGACGTGGAACTTCACTCCCGACGTGCATGGCGAGGTTAAGCTCTGACACCCATAAATCTTGTAGCGATGTACAGATGGGCCCAACAACATGCTGTATGTAGAAAAAAGGGTACGCAGTTCTATTCACAGATGAGTCTCGAATCTGCCTTCAAGCAGAAAATCTTTGGAGACGTATTTGGAGACATAGTGATTAGCCTGAACCTCTTCCTGCATGCGACTAAATACCAATTTTTTTATGTGCCGTGTCAGACTTCAGGATCCGAAAGTCGTCCGCTCGTAAAAAAAAAAAAAAAAAAAAAAAAAAAAAATCCAAATAATATAATCTTCCTATATTGTGAAATTTCAACGACAGATCCTTGTGCTGATAGAAGAAGTATATGATTCTAGGTTTGCACTTCTTTAAGACTGTCAGTTTGAAATGAATGTTTTAAAGTTCCCTCAAAGATCGAACTGTCAAAAAGAAGTTCGTAGTTGTGGTGGTTGCTATAGACAGAGATATTACAAGCCCTGTTCACTATTGATCGATTGATATATAATATCGATTGATTAAAATACTAAAAATTGATAAAAGTCTTCTTGCTTTATCTGTCAAACAAAATAACTTTCCCTAAATGTCTTCTTTCAAATTATAAAATGGTTTGACAGTAAATAATTCTTCAGCTCCTGTCAATGAGTATATTTCTTGTAAAATTTCTATAAATATCAAAATAATGATCGTTGACACTTGGTTAACTTTCGAGACACAATGACATTTATTGCTCTCACAATACAGATCATGACTCAATGATTGTTTTTATGGTATTTTTGATTTAACACTAAAGTTTCTATAATAATGTCAATATCCGCGACGGTAACCGCAGAGACCAGCATCTTCTTGCCTCGTAGCCGTCGACCCGCGACTTGAAGTGGCCAGATTTTTACTTCTTGAGCTCGGCGTCGAAGATGTTACTCTCGGAGGTTGAATCGCCGTCACAGCACATGAAACATAAGAAACATACGAAAACTCTTTTAAGAATCACATAACTTAAAACGTTTACATAAAAATCATTTAAAAACATAAAATATAAACATAATCTTCTGCGAAACTGAGCTGACATAAAGTAGTAGTGGAGAAAATAATCCTACTATACCTGATATTTTGGAGTGGCATTATGTAGGGCTTCGTATATCGTTCCTGGCCGTAGAAGGCAATGAAACAGCTATACGGTATAGGAATGTCATCCTTCGACGTGTAGTGCATGTTCAAATGTCTGTAAATCTATCGGAGCAAACTGCGTGGTTATCAGTCCGTAGCTTACAAACTACTTAAACCTAGGTAAAGTAACCTACGAACAAACACACACACCCATGCCCCAGGGAGGACTCGAACCTCCACGGCGAGCAACCGCGCGCTCCGCAGCGAAGTGCTTTAGACCGCTCGGCTACTGCAACGCGGCTGTAGTGCATGCACAACAGTATTACTGTGAGGGATTGTCTTAATGGACAAGTCTCTTTCTCAACATGCACCTCTTGGGAATGCATTCCTTCACGTTAAAGACATCACAAGATTAGAATGGCCAACATGTTCTCGAGACATGAACTATTTCGAACATTCGTAAGATATATTGAGTAGGACGGATTTTGGAGGGGACGATCCATGAATCAATATGTGAAATCGCCGTTGCCGAGAGGGAAAATCTGGGCCAACAGCCTCTTGGTGATTAATTGGACAGTGTGCCACGAAGAATACGGGCATGCACCAGTGCAAGAGGACGTCTTACCGGATATTAGGGGCACTAGTGTATTTTTCAATCTCGAACATCAATCCAGAATTGATAATTTTTTAAAACATTATGAAGTACAGCAATCTGATCAATAATTAAAATCAATATAAACTGAGTGCATTGGATGTATTTCTATTGATGAGACGTTTCGAACTTTTCTTCAGGTTATCTTCAGACAACTAAGGATGAGGTGACGTTGGAGGTTCATGATCAACTGTTCAACAGTTGATCATCGAACCTCCAGCGGCGCCTGATCCTGAGTTGTCTGAAGAGGACCTGGTGAAAGGGTCGAAACTACTCACCAACAGAATTATATTCTCATTAAATTACCTCTAACAGAAAACCAAAAACAAAAGGAATTAAATATTTTAAAACAAATTGCATCTAAAAATGAGTATGACTCGAAAATAGTGTAAAACATTTTTCAAAAAATACAGTAAAAAAAGCCACAACCACCCTCTAAAGAAATATTTAGAAATCCTGATATAACAATTGCCTTTTCAACCGAAAATCTGCTCTATAACAAAGAGGCATACTATCTGGAACACCAATCAACTTTACTTTGGCTTAAGGGGGTATAAATTGACATGTTCAGTCTGCGACAAGTTATACATTGAACATTCCTGATACGTTTCAAAGAACGCATTTCAGGTGCTTCACGGAAAAGATCAGGTTTTGGACAACACCTCATAAACGGTAAGCATTAGACAGTGTCTTAGGGTTCTTCACACTGCTCCTAAAAGTTTCCTATCGAATACCTTGGAAGAATTGTAAATATTTGCTTACTATAACAATAATCCCTTGACACTTCTCAACGAACAGTTGGATTCTCGTGAGAACTTTTTTCCATCATTCCGAAGATGTCATTTAAAGGATGGATACTTCTACTGCTAATTCACTATCATAGTACTCATTACATCTTCTATTTGATGGTCTTTTATGTAATAATAATTACAATACACACACACACACACACACACACACACACACACACACATATATATATATATATATATAAATATATATATATATATATATATATATATATATATATATATATATATATATATATATATACTCCTAGCCATTAAAATTGTTAAACCACGAAGATGACGGGAAAATTTAACCGACAGGAAGAAGATGCTGTGATATGCTAATGATTAGCATTTCAGAGCATTCACACAAGGTTGGCACCGGTGGCGACACATACAACGTGCTGACATGAGGAAAGTTTCCAACCGATTTCTCATACACAAACAGCAGTTGACCGGCGTTGCCTGGTCAGACGTTGTTATGATGTCTCGTGTCAGGAAAGGAAATGCATACCATCACGTTTCCGAATTTGATAAAAGGTCGGATTGTAGCCTATCACGATGCGGTTTATTGTATCGCGACATTGCTGCTCGCGTTAGTTGCGATCCAATGACTGTTAGCAGAATATGGATCGATGGTTACAGGAGAGCAATACGGAACGCCGTGCTGGATCCCAACGGCCTCATATCACTAGCAGTCGAGATGACAGGCATCTTATCCGCATTGCTGTAACGGATCGTGCAGCCACGTCTCGATCCCTGAGTCAACAGATAGGGACGTTTGCAAGACAACAACCATCTGTACGAACAGCTCGGAGACAATGGCTGCGGTTACCCTTGATGCTGCATCACAGACAAGAGCGCCTGCGATGGTGTGCGCAACGACGAACCTGGGTGCACGAATGACAAAACGTCACTTTTCTCGGATGAATCAAGGTGCTGTTTACAGCATAATGATGATCGCTACCGTGTTTGGTGACATCGCGGTGAACGCACATTGGAAGCGTATATTCGTCATCGCCATACTGGTGTATCACCAGGCGTGATGGTGTGGTGGGGTGCCATTGGTTACACGTCACGGTCACTTTTTGTTCGCATCGACGGCACTTTGAACAGTGGCCGTTACATTTCACATGTGTTACAACCCGTGGCTCTACCGTTCATTCGATCCCTGCGAAACCCTGCATTTCAGCAGGGTAACGCACGTCCGTATGTTGCAGGTCCCTTACGGGCCTTTCTGGTTACGGAAAATGTTCGACTGCTGCCCTGGCTAGCACATTCTCCAGATCTCTCACCAATTGAAAATGTCTGGTCAATGGCGGCCGAGCAACTGGCTCGATACAATACGCCACTCAGTAATCTTGACGAACTGTGGTATCGTGTTGAAGCTGCATGGGCATCTGTACCTGTACATGCTTCCAAATTGTTTGACTCAATGCCCAGGCGTATCAAGGCCGTTATTACGGCCAGAAGTGGTTATTCTGGGTACTGAGTTTTTAATATCTATGCACCCAAATTGCTTGAAAATGTAATCAAACGTCAGTTCTAGTATAATATATTTGTCCAATGGATACCAGTTTATCATCTGCATTTCTTCTTGGTGTAGCAATTTTAATGGCGAGTAGTATATATAACACAGATATAAGAGTTTGCACATTTCATCATCCCATAAAAATATTTTAACGACTCTGTTATTAAAGATATAGTTCCGTCAATACAGTCTGCAATGCTGCCTCTACAATTTCTGTGAACATCGATAGCTAGAAGCAATCGCTGTAACAACCGATGGTGATTACCACCAACGTCTCCATGGAAACGGCCTCACAGATGACACAAAAGACGTCATAAAATAACGACCGCAGCCAGCAATCATGTAATAACTTTATGGGAACGATATCCATCGTATTTATTGACAGTGGATTAGATCTGAAAATGACAATAGATTGTTGCCGAAACCGGTCGTTTTAAAATATATATTTGGATCTCAGAGTGTTTAATTAATTTATCTTGAAGTGTGTGCAATCTATACCGATTTTAAAAAGATTTAACAAATTCAAGATGTCTACGTTATTGATGTACATCTTGTCAATTTCTGTTGTAGTAAGCAATGAAAGTAATCGAAAAGTTGTTCCCGTTATCTGTATTCCGTTGTGTGTATTTTACTCTCAGGATCGCTGTGAAAGTAATCCGCAAAAATGTATTTGTGGTTTCACTCTAAGCCGCAGACTCTCGTAGAACATTTAGGACAAAAGCGTAAAATAGCAGAGGTGTAACTTCGTTGTGTTATTTTCTTGTTTCGACTACGGCTGAACACGCAAGAGGCCCTCTAGGGAAGCCCAAAACTGCCGTGGCTTACTGCAGAACCCGCTGACCCTATTTGTCGTGCTCGAACAGAGGGAATAGCAAATTAGCCAGCCGCGGAACGCCCCTCTCCAAGCCGGGAAAGCGTGTTTACAGCAAAGCGCGCTCGCAATTCTGCCGTAAACATCCTGTTTACAGTTGGCAACTGCAAATACGCTCAAGTGACCACTATAAATAGCTCCTCCCACAGAAACCTGGCGCCGGCGCTTTGAGAGCTTCTGTCGTGGCTGCGGTAGTTTTCCAGATTTGCAAGTCAATTACCCAGCTGTCTCTCAAAAACATTGACAGTTTAATTCGTTAACGTCACCGCTGCCCAAAGTGAGAAATCCGGTTTCGAATCCGAATTTCCAACTTCCCCAATGAATGTATTTCAGTGCCCTGCAGCGGTCGAGATGTTTCACTATTTCGAATATACAATTGGCGTCTGTTCCGAAAGAACAGACGTCACTTCTGATCCTGCAGTTGTTATTATTTAATATTCACAGAATATATGACATCAACTGCGATTGGGCAAAGCTGAAAATGTGTTAAATGATAACAACTGCAGGATCAGAAGTTACGTCTTTTCTTTCGGAACAGACGCCATATATATAATATGCCGGTGACGGGCAATGATCCTATCGTTAGGGGTGGGCAAGTTTGAAGCCGTTACTCTTACGGGAATTAGTTTAATAACTACGAGTTTGAGTACTGTGGGCAGGGAGAAGCTGGGAATTTGTATCTGACGGGAGGCGTGCTTAGGTAGTCCTGGCAGGTGCGGTGATCGCTGTGTCCCCAGTGGTGTAGGGGTCAGCGCAACTGCCTAGAAAGAAGGAGACCCGGGTTCGAATCCCGGCTGGGTACACATTTTCAGCTTTACCCAATCGCAGTTTATGTCATATATTCTCTGAATATTTACTATTTTGGATTCATAAATTAACGGTCGTTAATGTCAAGCAATGGTGTCTGTTTCTTCGGGCATGCTGGAAAGGACAGACATCGTATTAATAACTGTACGTATCCCTAAAGCTTCTTTTCAGGTGGGACCGCAGTATACATAAAGTCAGCATATTACATCATAAATATTTTACCGCAAATACAGGACCTCACGCTAAGAGGCGTAAATCGTTAACAAAATTCTTATTACTTAGATTTTGGGAAAAGAGCGGACTATAACTGTTGAAATGTTGGTATAGCTTATGGGACTTAACTACGGGGTCATCAGTCCCTAAACTTACAAACTACTTATGAACTAGCTAACACTAAGGACGACACAAATATCCATGCCCGAGGGGAGATGCGAACCCCCGACCGTAGTGGCCGTGCAGACCGTGTCTGGCACGCCGCAGTCCACTCGGCCACCGCGGCCGGCGAGCGGACTATACAAAATTACTTGTAACTGTGGCAAATTCTATGTTGGCCAGTCAAGCAGAGTAATTTGACTAAAGGAACACCACAGAAATAATGAAATCAGCAAAGAAAGTTCTATATCTGCAGACCACCTGCTAAAGGCTACAGTTATAATGGAACACATGAAGTCCTACATTATACAGGGTGAATCACCTAACACTTGCACCTCAAATATTACGGAAACGGAAAGTGTGATTGATGTGCGGTTTTCACAGAATGGTTTGGTAGTCAAGGACTCGTATTGTTAGGCAATAAACAGGTTGTTGAAATACCGAGAAAGTGTATTTTTTTGTTTCCGTCAAGCACTGTAATTTATGACACCAGCTGTGTGAAAATAATTTTTAAGGACATTTTTAGAACGTTTAGTTTGGCAGCTACAACCATTCACGGTTTTGGGGGCGGAGGGTACGACAGCGTAGCTATCTGGCTGGTGGTCATGAGACAGTGGGCCGTGACCCAGGAGCTAGCCACTCGGTCAGTCAGCTACGCTATCGCAGCCTACGCCCCCGGAACTTTGAACGGTTGTAGCTGCAAAACTAAACGTGATAAAAAGTCATTAAAATGCTTTGTACACAGCTGGTGTCAAAACCTCCAGTGCATGATAGAAACAACCATTTTTCCATTTAAAAAACTGTATGTTTGCATAAAAATACACTTTATAAGTAATATTACAACATGTTTGTTGGTTAAAAATACGAGCCCCTAACTACCAATCCATTCTGTGAAAACCGCACATCAATCGCACTTTCCGTTTCCGCAATATTTGTTAGTTGATTCACCCTGCATACAAAAAGAATGCAAAATGAACTTCTTTGGAATATAGGAAATTAATAAATATACGCGCACTTCCCAAACCTGGTACTGAATTATCAGCCACAATTTCCATACTCATTACTTCTGTCTGCAAAAATCTAATCTTAACCATGTGCAGACAATGTAAACTACCATCTCCTACCAATTTGCCTCATGCCTCTACTACTGTTTCATATCCATATTATAAAAACCTTGTGCAATCGTGACTGTTTGGCTGCTTTCCTAATATAAATTATAATGTCTTATTGCACTAGTCACCACCATAGTTTAATTTAACCAGTTAAAATATTAACATGTATTCACTGATGTTTCATTCAATTTAGTCACACGTTTCCATGTTCCAAACATTGGACCTGGTTAAGTTATTTTTGCCAACTTTTTCAGCCAGTTTCTATTGTTTCAATTTATATTTTTTAAGGATAATGTCATAATTTACTTTAATGTCTCATATTTTATCAGAATCAATAATTTAGACCACTACTTGAATTATAATAACTTCCCTCAGATTAGTTTGAAACCAAAGCACCATTGTCCCTTAAAAGTTATGTATGTACCAAATTATGATCTTTGGAACTTGTAATATTTTCCTTATGATGGCGTAACGGCTGAAAACCGGTTCGCACTCGAATAAATTTGCAGAATATCTCACAGTTATATGGTGTGTTTCATTTATAACTTAGATATTTGTTCCCATTTTGGTCTTCTCTAGCAGCACGATATTTGAGATAAATTTATCCATGTTATGTGGATTGTTTTGAAGTCTGCGACTGTATTATAAACTTTTTGAAATAATTTATACTGTAGCAGTCACTTTTTACTAATATTTTTATTAGCACGATGCATTTCGTCATCAAGCTGCCATCATTGGGTTCATTTTACAGTTACAGGTTCATTATGTTTTGTTTTATGGGTGCTAGTACGGTTACTGTTGGACGTTTTAACCTTTTTAGGAAGATACAGCTATTTTAGTATTATGTTACATTGATTATAGCTTCTGGATTATTATACTGTTATATTTACTTACAGTTTAATTGATAATCTTGTTATCTGGCACACACAACACAAGAACACAGTCCTGTGTACACCACATATAGACATTTTGTAATAGATATTTACACTGTACCAAAGATCCGTAGAAGCTAAGATAACCTACTTACATCACTATTTACGTGAGTATGCCATAAAATGTGTATATGTAGATAGTATGTGTTGAAATAGATGTTGTTAGGAACATACTTATTTTCCTATATTAGTTTTTACTTTTTAAAGAAATATTCAATCAAAGTTACGTTATTAATTTTACATTTTAATTAAATATACATTCAACATTGGCGAAATTTTTAAAGAAATTGGTATTGTTGCTTTCAATTTTGTCATTTAGCAGGAAATCACCATGTATTTTTTCATGGGTGAAGATTTCTAATTCTTCATACAGATCCATTAGATGCCCCTCGTCCATTTCATGCAGTATATGAAGATCACTCTTAATATTATGGAACGAATGACCTGTGTCCTTTATATGAGTAGCTACTGCTGATTTACTAAAGTTCTTGGTGTGGTAGGCACTTATGTGTTGATTGTAGCTTGTCTTTAATCCTCTTTCTGTTTGGCCTACATACAGGGCATTACAGGTGTTGCATACTATTTTGTAGATGCCTGAGTGTGTGTGTTTATCTGTTAGTATGTTTATATTGTGGCTCAGTGAGTGTTGTAATTTATTGTGTGTTTTGAAGGCTATGTTGATGTTGTGTGGTCTGAAAATATTTGCTATTTTGTAGGATATTTTGCCAATGAAGGGGATACGTGCTATGGGTTTAGTTTTTGTTTTCTGTGTGGGGATTGGTTTATTTTTGGTTTTGCTTTTTGGTGTAACCAGTCAACCAGTGTGTCATCATATCCATTTGCTGCAGCTATTTGTTTGATGATACTGAATTCAAGTTTTGCGTTGATCTCCATTGGTGTGTTGTTAGCTCTGTTAACAAATGCTGTGTATGCAACATGCTTGTGTGTTGTCGGACGGCCGGATGACTTGTGTATGGTGGAATCTGATATTGTTGGTTTTCTGCAGACTTTGAAGGTGTGTGCGTTGTTTACTTTACTAATAGTTAGGTCCAGAAAGTTGATACTTTCACTGTTTTCATGTTCCAGTGTGCATTTTATATTTTGTGTCCAGTAACGATACATCAGTTGCAAGCTGACCGTTCAACATTGAATTTTCTCATAGATGTCACACAAAACAAATGTAGAAAGATGTTTCAAGTATTATTCCGTCCAACCATGAGAGGTAAATTCGCTGTTTCTTTACCTTTGAAATTACGCGGTTTTTAACATTACCTGTTGTACGAATCGTAAGTTGAGATTAACCTGTACTATTAGCACAACACAATACAGTTATCCCTTCCACGTGGTTCTTCTGAATTCAGTAAATCTGGGCGTCCTCCATGTCTCTCTGCACTTTGTATCCTACTCCATTTGCAGGTAGTTCTCTCGTTCCCCATACCTGTTGACATACCAAACTTTATTCTTCCTTTCCTTTTTCTTCCTAAATTGTCCCTCCGTTATCCCCTGCAGTAAGCAGCCAAGATGTTTTCCTCTTCTGTATCATCCTCATCAAAGTTCCTTTCTTCCCTTACCATGCTCAACGCCCCATTTCTCATTCTGTCTGTTCATTTCACTTTGTCCATTTCCTCAATAGCCATAGTTCAAAACTTTCTAAATATTTCTGTCTGACTGGTAATGCTTCAGAACCATAACACACCACGTTACGCACAAAACATTCGGCGAACTTCTTCCCGAGATCCATGGGGTTTATTCTGGCTGTCAGCATACCTATCAGTCTCCCAGATGCTTTCTTCCCATGGATTCCGTGTGATATTTATTCTGTACAAATTCCTTTGGAAGTTATCAAAATTCCCAAATACTAGCATTATTAATCCTAGAACCACGACACAGAGTTGTTTTATCAGCCTTCTGTCCTTCCATACAATACCTGTACCTTTCAAAATTTTCAACAGACCAAGTTTTCCATTCTGTCGTTTTCCATAGTCTGAAGAGTCATTTTTCCATTTCTTCTTTCTATCAATTTTGTCTGATACAGACTGTGCGATCCAATATTTGTATTCCACCTTTTCTGCACTTTTCAAACTTCCTTCCCTGAAGTTTCCAGGATTGCATCTCTGATGGTAACCCATTCTTCTGTTACGTCCAAATTCTATCTCACTTTTCGCAATTTCCCGTCTATACTATTTCTACAGTAACAACCATCTTCATCATTACGTTTTTCTTTTTAACATGTTTCAGCCTGTTCTTATGCCTGCTACAAAGAAATAGTAACTCGATTGGCATCTGCTCCAGGAAAAGTTTCTTTAAATCTTTGATTGGTCACAATGTAATCTACTTGACATCTGGTCTTATCATCGGTGTTTTTCATCTATATAGTTTCGTTTACGAGGTTTGAGCCAGTTGTTGGTGATCCAAAATCCATAACTTTCACAAAACCCTATCAATTTATCTCTTTCATTCCGTTGTTCTATTCCATTATCTCAACGTTGCTTTCCCTCCATCTCCATACCACGTTGATGTTGCTTATTATTTGACCTTTTCATTTTCCTCTGACACCGCTTCTGTCTGCTGATATAGCTTCTTGTGAGTAGGCATTTGTCTACAGGTCCACCATATATTTTCATTGCTATTATTCTGTAGAGAATTACCTCTATTATATAGACTCTGACCATAAATGGTTAGTCATGAACTGTAGGCTGAAACTGAAAAAACTGCAGAAAGGTAGGAAAATAAGGAGATGGGACCTAGATAAATTGAAGGAACGTGAAGTTCTGGAGAATTTCCTAGGGAGATTTAGGCAACAATTGACAGAAACAGGGAAAAATAAAACAGTAGAAGAGGAATGGGAAGCATTGAGAGATGAAATAGTGAAGGCAGCAGAGGAAAAACTAGGTAGAAAGGCAAAACCTACAAAAAATCATTGGATATCACAGGGAATACTAAATTTAATTGATGAAAGGAGAAAATATAAAAATGCAGTAAAAGAAACAGGCAAAATGGAGTACAGACGACTAAGAAATGAGATTGACAGGAAGTGCAAAATGGCTAAGCAGGAGTGGCTAGAAGCCAAATGCAAATCTGTAGAAGAATGTATAAGAAGGGGAAAAGTAGATACCGCCTACAGGAAAATAAAAGAGACATTTGGGGACAAGAAAATCAACTCTACGAATATCAAGAACTCAGATGGAAAACCAGTTTTCAGCAAAGAAGGAAAAGCTGAAAGGTGGAAAGAGTACATAGAGCAGCTCTACAAAGGAAATAATCTTAGAGACGATGTTGTAGGAGGGGAAGAGGAAGTAGATCAAGATGAAATAGGAGATACTATACGGAGAGATGAATTTGACAGAGCCCTGAAAGACCTAGGTCGGAAGAAGGCCCCAGGAGTAGATGACATACCCTCAGAGATAATAAGTCTCTGGGAGAGCCAGCTATTTGAACTGGTGTGTAGGATGTATGAGACAGGCGAAATACCCTCAGACTTTAAGAAAAATGTAATAATCCCCATTCCAAAGAAAAAAGGTGCAGAGAGGTGTGAAAATTACAGAACCATTAGTTTGATAAGTCATGGTTGCAAAATTTTAACACGAATTATCAACAGGAGAATGGAAAAGCTGGTAGAAGCTGACCTCGGGGAAGATCAGTTTGGATTCAGGAGGAACGTAGGGACCCGGGAGGCAATATTCACTTTACGTCTTATCTTAGAAGATAGATTAAGGAAAGGCAAACCTACATTTTTAGCTTTTGTAGATTTGGAGAAAACATTTGACAATGTTGACTGGAATACACTCTTTCAAATTCTGAAGTCAGTAGGCGTAAAATACAGGGAAAGGAGAGTTATTTACAACTTGTACAAAAGCCAGACCGCAGTTATTAGACTCGAAGTGCATGAAAGGGAAGCATCAGTTGGGAAGGGAGTAAGACAGGCTTGTAGCCTTTCACTGATGTTATTCAATTTGTACATCGAACATGTGGTGAAGGAAAGCAAGGAAAAATTTGGAATAGGGATTAAAGTTCAGGGGGAAGAAATAAAAACATTGCGTTTTGCTGATGACATTGTAATTCTGTCAGAGACAGCAAAGGACCTGGAAGAGCAGTTGAAGGGAATGGACAGTGTGTTGAAGAGAGCGTATAAAATGAACATTAACAAGAGGAAAACAAAAATAATGGAATGCGGTCTTAGAAAATCAGCCGATGCTGAAGGAATTAGATTAGGTAACGAAACAGTGAAGGTGGTAGATGATTTTGTCACTTGGGTAGTAAAATAACATGCGATGGTCGCAGTACAGAGGATATAAAATGCAGAATGGCAATGGGAAGAAAAGCATTTTTGAAAAAGAGAAATCTGCTAACATCGAATATTAATTTAAGTGTAAGGAAGTCTTTTCTGAAGGCATTTGTGTGGAGTGTTGCCTTGTACGGGAGTGAAACATGGACGATAAGCAGTGCGGACAGGAAGAGAATAGAGGCTTTTGAAATGTGGTGCTACAGAAGAATGCTGAAGATTAGGTGGGTAGATCACATAACTAATGAAGAGGTACTGAACAGAATTGGCGAGAAAAGGAGTTTTTGGCATACCCTGACTAAAAGAAGGGATCGCTTGGTAGGACACATTCTTAGACATCGAGGAATCGTAAATTTAGCATTGGAGGGAAATGTGTGGGGTAAAAATCGCAGAGGGAGGCCAAGAGACGCGTATAGTAAGCAGATTCAAATAGATGTGGGTTGTCGTTCTTATGAGGAGATGAAAAGGCTTGCTCAGGATAGAGTAGGGTGGAGAGCTGCATCTAACCAGTCTCCGTACTGAAGACCATAACAACATGCTCTTATCCACATTCTTCTTGAACAGCAGGATTACTCCTCTTTCTTTGCAGTCTCCTCCCTTATAAATTTTCTTGTATTATCCAGAAATCATTTCTATCTCTTTTTCCTATCTA
The DNA here is from genome assembly GCA_026315105.1 of Locusta migratoria. NCBI lineage: Eukaryota > Metazoa > Arthropoda > Insecta > Orthoptera > Acrididae > Locusta > Locusta migratoria. The sequence goes on along the minus strand of CM048751.1, from coordinate 219,683,715 downwards.
ACTTTACTAATCATATCTCTGAATACCTTTCTTCACATTTATAATTTATATTTCTCATTCACTTTTCTGGTATTCCACATTCCAGTCCTCAGTCCATAAACTTCTGCCTTTTTTTGTTACCTTCATGTTTCTGGATCATAATTTATTTACAGATGAATTTCAATTAATAGTTATAATTGTAACTGTAAAAGTAAGTATCAGAATAAATATATAGATAGCAGTAGCACATACATTTCCTTCCACGCATGGTAACTATAGCTGCAACTAAGTTACTTTTCCTGGTAAGTAACTTGAACTGTAAATTGGTTATTTTAAAAGGAACCTATATTGATATGTATTTTCTTCAGAGTGTTAGACGAAAGAAAGATAATTTATGAACCATATCGAACTCTCGCAACGAATAATTATTCACACACAAATTATTTCCCCCAATTGATAATTTTCAAGTCACATATTAACAGTATGTCGGGTCTAGTGAATGTTCGTTCCCATCAAATTAGTAACTGTTTTCATTTGCAACATGCATCACATACACATAGCCTATGACTGTTTCGCGGTTTTCAACGGCAACCAGGTGAGAAAACGGACAAGCCATTATAGTGCTGGCCACACGAGAATGGAACGAAGTACAGTATTTTCTATTTCTGAAATTATCGTTATCCTTTTTACCGTATAATGTCTTTGCCTCGAACTGAAGTCAGCTGTACATGAATGGCACGAATCGAATCGATCGTTACCATTCTGCCTATCGTCCTTGGCATTACTCTTTTGTTTAGCTGGAGTCTTCTCCACTGCTTCGAAAGCGGCATTCTTCACGATGCCTGCAGTTTCGTGTCTCCTCTGTTGTATCAAGCGAGCACCGAGGAGTGTGAGGGGCTCTTTGTTCTGCTCCGAAGCTCACAGAATTTCCGCGGAACTGCGATAGCAGTTTGAGCCAGTTGTACTTCCAAAGAACTGAACAAAGAAAAGCTCTCTCTTTCATTTCCTGATCGTGGGAGCTGACCTGGATAGATGCGTTTCGTCGGAAGAGGATTGCCTTCTACTCTGAAAACTTCTCCAAAGTACAGAGCTGAACAAAGCAAAGGCGACGTTCCTTCCTTTCTGCCTTTTATTAGTATTTTATTTCACTGATAAAATTTTCTGTCTTTACAACACCTCGTCTTTGTCAATTACAACTTTCAAAACATCCATAAGCTGCTCCAGATTATTTGAACAGACAAGTAAAATGCCGTCCCTCTTCATCAGGACATTTATTTATTCTGCGGGAAAGGCTGTATTAATGTTAACCCTTTCCTGCCTAATCTATCAAATATTCGAGCACATAACTTCATATTTGGTTATTTTACTACCGAAGTGAATAAAAGCACATTGGTGTATTGACACATTTTTGTTTTTCTTATTTGACGAAAAAAAAAATGAAAAATAGGCTTTAAAAGTCCAAGATGATATAATGGAATTGGGAGACATTATTAAATGATCATCTCTGTTAAAATAAGGATTTACCAACAACAAACATATTTCTGAATCGAAATGCCATTTTAGATATTTATCTGCATTGGGGGAGGATGTAGGCACTGCGTTTATTCCATATACCGGCGCACTCTCGGGGAATGTCGCCCGCATTTTGAAGAAACACTAGGTTGGAACTGTCTTTCGTCCGCCGAATAAAATTCGTGCACTTGTGGGGAGCGCCTAAGATGATCTCGGTTTGAGGAAGGCCGGCGTGTACCAGATTCCGTGTCAGTGTGGCAAGTCATATATTAGACAGACGATGCGTACCGTCGAGGATCGATGCGTTGAACACCAGAGACACACACGATTGATGTATCCCAGCAAGTCGGCGATTGCTGAACATTGTTTGTCGGAGAATCAAGCGATGGAGTATGAACGCACTAGGATTCTGGTACAGACGTCGAGATACTGGAACTGCGTCGTTAGAGAGGCCATTGAAATTCGTACAAGTGACGACCTCATAAACCTTGACTGTGGCTATAATCTTAGCAAAGCATGGGAACCAGCGATTGGGTTAATTAAGAGTAAATCTAGCAAACGTAACGAAGTGACGACCACGGCGGACAGAGCCCTCACACCGACGTCATCTCAGACGCCGTCGCAATCGGTTCCACTGCGCGACCGCGGCGCGGGGCGCAGACCACGGACGGGTCGCTCCGCGGGCCGAGGGTATTTAAATTGCCCGCTACCGGGCTAGAACCCAGTTCCCTTCGAGCCACCGTAGCGTGAGGATCTCCGTGCCGGCGCGTTTCCAGGAGCACAGTACGTCAGTTCACCTGATGATGGCCGAAATATTGTGCCCGTTGGACACTATAGACCGGCAGTACACTCCTGGATATTTTGATTATCAAATACGCCAGGAGAAAATCAAGAATGACTTCTGTATGCTTGTTTACTCAAATCCTTGTATTTTATGTCAAAGCTGCAACACGTCTCAGTATGTCATGTTAGGCTATGAAATAAACCGGTATCAGAATTTATAAACACTTTGTAGCAATGATTAAAACCACCTTTTCCGGAACCGTCACTGATGATGTCGTGCGAGTGGAATTCGGCTTCGAAAATATAAATAGCAAGATGCCCGTATAGATTCAGTTACACAACTCGCGAACAGATTGTTTTGGTGCCCAAATGCTTGTGGTATCGTTAAAGGTGGTATGTGTGGCTTTCTGTTTCATGACCGTCTCTAATGACCAATACCTCGACGTGACATTGAACCTAATCTTCCTTCCTTCGTGTTTGACGTATGACAGGGAACTGCAAATAGCTACGCATACCATATTCTCCTCCTGTAGCAATTTTCGTCGGAGATAGTAGACAGGGTCTTTCTTAATTTGCGGTGATCTTGTTAGTACTTTTCATAAACAGAATCGATTTGTATGAATCTGTTTAGCATGCAGGTAGCTCTGAATGGATAGTTTGTACCCTTGTTTTATCTTCTTATCTACTTTATCATCTAACTTTCCTTCTCAGAAATCAATTTTTCCAAAACTTATCTGACAATCTCCGCATTGGTTTACAAAAGTTTCTGCCAAAGTAGTATAACTTTTTTTTCTTTTTATTCCTGGAAAGTAGTGAAATGTTTCTATCATTATGCTTAATATCTAAAATTTTAGGAACCGGAACGTACTCCTCCAACCATTTCCTTCCCGCTACTCTCTTATCCGTATCAACATAAAAAGACTTGTGATAAGACTTAGAGAGAGAAATCAATTTCTAGGGAATTATGTTCCGAAATTCAGGTTTTTAAACCATAATATAATCAAAAATACAAGCCTACAAGATTCAATATAAACAACAGCTGCTTCTGTCTGCTGCCCTAGCAGTGTCACTTTGCTCCCTAGTTTTGCTTCATGACTCAAGTCGGTAATCTTCGTGACTATGCCGTGTTTTCAACTGCTGGCAGATGCAACGTTCCAGCAGTTGCTTTGTAGGTGCTGTGTAAACTTTTTTTTCAGTAGTGACCAACAATGCATTTAGCGGTTAATGCCGATGAAGATATTCGTGCTGCATCTGGATCTCGAACAATTTCGATTTCTCATCTTTCACCCAACTTAACTTTCGTGTGCCTTTTTTTACCCTAGCAGCTGATCGTTGCTTTTCCTGAGTTGATGACATTCAAGACTTCTATGAAATATAACTAAAACAATCCCGATTCAACCACCAGCGAACATCTCTAACCAAATGTCTGATGTTCACGTGCAAGTAGCATTTTAGCATATTAGCTTCCACAGTTCAAAGTTCGTGAACTGAGTAAGACGAATCTGTTTACCATTAATATTGTCCGTATAGTCTTGATGAAAATGACGATAACAGCTCATTTTGGAACTCCTTTTGGAACTTAGATGCAGTAGATCCATCTATATTTCAAATGGCGTCAAACATCACCATCATAATTTAAGACTGACTATGCCTTTCAGCCTAATAAAACTCGTCTATGATCACCTATTCAGTGCTAACATTGATGTCTGATGTTAGCCTGTTACTTCAAAATCCTTCTTGATCAAATCTAAATACTTTCTCCTTTGTCTGCCTCCTACCACTACCGTGGAATCGGAGTTTTAAGTAAATCTGCTCTTAAAAAAATGTTCAAATGTTTGTATAGTATATAGGACTTAACTACGGGGTCATCAGTCCTTAAACTTACAAACTACTTATGAACTACTTACGAACTAGGACGGCACAAATATCCATGCCCGAGGGGGGATTCGAACCCCCGACCGTAGTGACCGTGCAGACCGCGACAGGAGCGCCTCAGTCTCCTCGGCCACCGCGGCCGGCTAAATCTGCTCTTCCCATAGGTGTAACACGATCCTACCACGTAAGCCTGTTTGCTCCAACTGCCTAATCTATGGTGTTCATTCCAGTTTTTCTTTGATTTCCTTATTATAGACACCCTCCTGCCATTGTTTCAATATGTTAGTAGCTGCAATCATCCTTGTTACTTGCACATATTTAGCCGGCCGCGGTGGCCGCGGGGACTGAGGCGCTTCAGTCACGATCTGCACGGCCACTACGGTCGGGGGTTCGAATCCCCCCTCGGGAATGGATATTTGTGCCGTCCTAGTTCGTAAGTAGTTCATAAGTAGTTTGTAAGTTTAGGGACTGATGACCCCGTAGTTAAGTCCCATAAGCTTAACAAACATTTGAACATTTTGAACTTGCACATATTTATGCTCAATCTTATTAATAAGGTAACCTTTATCCACCCAGATTTCACTCCCATACTCCAAAGTTGGTCGCAAGATTTAACACAGCATTGCTAAAGTGGTCTTGGTACTGACTTGCTGCTTGCAGAAAAGAGTAGATCGTAGCTGAGCACTCACACTTGTATTCCAGTTCTTTCACTATTTAGCCATCGTGTGAGAAAATATATCTTAAGTACCTGAAACTGTTCACCTGTCCTAACTTTTTTCCTCATATTTGACACTCATTTTGTTTAAATATCATTTCGGAGATGCTGATCGTCATACCTCATCTAGCTACGAAATATTAGATTGAAAACTTTCAATGAAATCTTCCATCACAAGTCTTCGCATATGCGACCTTGTTATTTTGTTTACACCTATTTCAATCTCACACTGGCAGTCTATTGTTAGTGATCCATAAACATTATGATATGCAATGAAACTTCCTGGGTGATTAAAATTGTGTGCCGGAACCGGGACTCGAACCTGGGACCTCTGCCTTTCGCGGGCAAGCGCTCTACCGGCTGAGACGCCCCGACGGGACTCACGATGCCGCCCCACAACTTTACTTCCGCCTCCTACTTTCCAAACTTCACAGAAGCTATCCTGCGAAACATGCAAGACTAGCACTCCTGGAAGAAAGGATATATTAAGATCTGCAGTAGTTACACTATCCTGAACCGTCAACTCAATTTGTATCAACTCTAAATGCTGCCTAACAATCTACGAAAAGATCTTTATCTGTCTGGAGAAATTTACCTCCTATTCCATAATCTTCTATAACCGACAATAGCTTCATCCTACAAACACGGTCATATGTCTTTCTATATCTATAAAACATAGATACAATTCCATGTTCCACTCGTAGCCTCTAAGAGGCCGAAACTCGCAATAATTTTCTTCCAACTTCTCTTCAGTCAGTACTCGCACTGTCCGTTGAACAATACCTGAGAAGAGTGTCAAACAATTGAGTATAATTAATAGCCGAAGCGTATAAGCGCACGCTTCACGCATCTCAAAACAGACCTACTTGCCACGGAGCAACAGCATTGCAATGAGCAAATACACTTCGTGCTTATCCTGCAGGCCAAATGCACTGCCTCTCCGTGTTTTACACAATTTAATTATAACAACTGACAGTTCATTCCCCATCCGCTTGTCGAGTCAGTCAAATAATGAATTTTAATGAAATATAACAGAGTAGTCCAGGCGCTGGGGTGGTCATATTAGAGATTGAACACATTACAGTTTTAGCAGGATTGGGTTTCAGGTGTTTGTCATCATAGTTCATTAATTTTGATGACATCAGGTGGAAAATGGCTACGTAGAAAGTAAAACGAGTCTGCCATCGGTCCTTTCACAGATAACTACTCTAATGAAAGTACGAGGTATGTCCACAAAGTTCCGTTTGGTTATAGATGACAAACGTATACAGATAAAGAACAAATATTTATTGTAAAAGAATCTACGACTGTTAAACTACTTCTGAAATTTTGTAGGCAGTTGTCATAGCGTGGCACAATTTTTCTTATGCCTTTTTCATAGGTTTCCGCCTGTGTATTCAACCAAGTGGTAACATGTTCTTTCATTTCGTCAGCATAGTTGAAGTGTCGACCACCAAGGACAGATTTTATGTGTAAGAAGAGATGAAAGTCGCTAGGTGCGAGGTCAGAGCTGTACGGAGGATGAACAAACATGTCCCAGTGAAATTCCCGTAATAGTTGTTTGGTCACATTCGCCGTGTGAGGTCTGGCATTGTCGCGGAAAAAAAAAATAAAGTCACTTTTTGACAGTAATCCTCGGCGCTTGTTCTGTATTGCACGGCGCAATTTCTTATTGGTGTCGTAGTAACCATGTGTGTAGATTGTTTGGCCTCCTGGTAAGAAATCAATCAGCAAAATGCCCTTTCTGTCCCAAAAAACGGTGGATATGACTTTTCGAGGTGACACGATTTATTTAGGCTTAACCTTCGTTGGGGATGAAGTGTGCCTCCATTCCATAGATTGTCGTCTTTTTCGGGGATGTGTTACGATATCCAAGTTTTATCCCCCTTAACTATCTATTGTAGTGTGTCAAAAATGGAAGCACATTGCCCATGCGTTGTTTACTGTGTTGTTCAGTAAGAATTTTGGATACTCAGTGTGAGCAAAGTTTTCGAAATTTCAGTTTTTCACTAAAAATTTCACGAATTAGTGATCGTGAGATTTGCGGAACTTCCATAGCAAGGACACTAACTGCAAACTTACGATTGCTCTTAATCTTATCTTGAATTGTGTGAACCAGTTCATCAGTAACCATAGACGGGCGTCTTCCTCATTCTTCGTCATGCACCTGATTACGTCCTTCATTGAACAGTCTGACCCATCTTCTAAGCACTGTATCAGTCATAGCATTTTTGTCAGTAAACCTGACAAATTTGCCGATGAATTTCCTTTGGTTTATCTTTCTTGCATCTAGTTCGTTGTAATTGACGGTAAGTCATCGAGTAAAACAGAAGTGATATCTGGCATTCCACAGGGAAGCGTTGTAGGTCACCTACTCTTCCTCGTGTTTATAAACGATTTAGAGATAATCTGAATAGCTCCCTTAGACTGTTCGCGGATGATGCTGTCGTTTATCGGTTAGTGAAGTCAACAGAGGATCAAAAGCAACTGCAAAGCGATTTAGACAAAATTTCTGCATGGTGCGAAAATTGGCAATTGACACTAAATAAAGAAAAGTGTGAAGTAATACACATGACCACTAAAAGAAATCCGCTGAACTTCAATTACGCGATAAATCAGTCTAACCTTAAGGTCGTAGATTCTACCAAATGCCTAGGAGTTACAATTAAGAACAACTTTGACTGCAGAGAACACATAGAAAATATTGTGGGGAAGGCGAACCAAAGGTTACGATTCATTGGCAGAACGCTTCGAAGATGCACCAGCTCCACCAAAGAGATTGCCTACATCACATTTGTGCGTCTTCTCCTGGAGTACTATTGCCCCTTGTCGGATCCTTACCAGGTGGGACTGACGGAAGACATTGAGAAGGTTCAGAGAAGGGCAGCTCGTTTTGTTTTATCACGTTACGGCGGGGAAAGCGTCACGGAAATTTTGCTAGAATTGGGGTGGAAATCATTAAAAGAAAGACGTTATTCATTGCGGCGTGATCTGTTTGCGAAGTTTCAATCACCGACTTTTAGTTCTGAATGCTAAAATATTTTGCTAGCACTCACCCACTTAGGGAGACATGACCATCCCAATAAAATAAGAGAAATCAGATCGAAAACGGAACGATTTAGGTGTTCTTTCTTCCCGCGCGCTGTTAGAGAATGGAACGGTAGAGAAAAGTTATGAAAGTAGTTAATGAACCCTCTGCCAGGCACTTGAATGTGATTTGAAGAGTATCTATGTAGATGTAGAAAGCGAATCACAGATCGGTTTTCACACAAGACGGCATTTTCAACTACGGCTGAAATTATGAAGACGCAGTACAACGCACACGTTGGCAACAGCGACGTGAAAATGTCGTATATGACTTCTCCTCCAGTCAGAGTAACTGCCGCGCATGCTCGGAACTGCGATCGTAGCGCTGCCACGGACAGAAATAGAAACGTAACTTTCTTTGCGGATGAACCTCGTACTTGTACTTTCAAAGAATATATATATAAAAACTATAATGTCAAGTTCTAGAAAAAAAGTAAGACAGTTGGGAGACGGTAAGTTAACTCCCAAAAGCAATGGGACACGTGTTTTAAGTTTTATCCCTCTTAGACGAGACGGAGAATGCTTTGACGAAAAATTGTTGGTTAGCAACATAACCGGGCTTATACCCAGCCGCGTGCTAATGTACGGCGATAGGACCCGACAAGCATGGAAATGGCATGCGAAGGGGCTACCTGGAGGAAGTGTAAGGGCTTCTCAGTGAAACTTCGGTAGCATAGTGTCAACAACCATGACAACATTCAAGATAACTATTACGTTTCGACTATGGTGCAGAATTTCTGCTGGGAAATCCTTATAAATCCCTGTTTCTCCCTGTATCATGTTCATATTTTGAGGCCTGAAAAGACACTGTTTACTGTTAGTTTACTTCGGACGAGTACACGCACAACTCCGCACTATCATGGTTCCGTAGGCGATAGCAATCAATTTACCGTGAAGGTAACAGACGTCTTGTTTCACAACAGGATAAATGTATTTTAATTATGACAGTTAATTTTGAAATAATAAAAAGTTTTTTAATTGCTTTACATTCGTCTCGTTTTGATGTGATTGTCCCTTGTAATGAAGTAGATAAAAACTCGCCGTCGCTCGTGTACTTATTAATCCTGTTTTAAGTTAGTGTACCTCCTTGCCCTCTTGTATCTTTCTCCGCCTTACTTCCCTTCTCTCTTTGTTCATCTCGTCCTCTCCCCGCTCTTTCCCGCTCTTTCTCTCTTCGTCTCATCTCCCCTCTCTCTGTTCATACTTCTACACCCTCCTTGCCCATTACCACCTTCCCTTTCTCTGCCGATCAATTCCTCGTCTGTCTAACTTCTCCTCCACCTTCTCAGTCCATTGCCTCCAACATATATGAAAAATCATATAACACTGTTAACGTTCATGGTAATCAGAGAAGTGGTGTCCAGGCTTATGACAAGGCACCCTACGCCATGCACCGTATGAAATCTCAGGTTGACGCTGATTTCCTCTTGTCTTAGAGGTTGTTGTTGTTGTACCGGTATTTAGTCCGCCGACTGGTTCTATCATGAGCAAGTATCTTCATCTCCTCATAAGAATGGCAACCTACATTCATTTTAATCTGTTTACTATATTCGTCTCTAGCTTTCTCTCTCTCTGCGATTTTTTTCCTAGCACACTTCCCTCCAATACTAAATTCGCGATTTCAATACGTCTAAGAGTGTTTCCTACCAATCGATCCCTTCTTTTAGTCAAGGTGTGCCAAAGATTCCTTTTGTCCCCCAATTCTGTTCACTACCGCCTCACCAGTTATACGATCTATTCACCTAATCTTCAGAATTCTACTTTAGCAGCACAAATCAAAAGCCTGTATCCTATTCCTATCTGAACTACTTATCGTCCTTGTTTCACTCCCGTACAAGGTAACACTCCACACAAATGCCTTCAGAAAATACTTCCTTTCACTTAATGTTTGAATTTAGTAAATTTCTCTTTTTCAAAAAAGTTTTTCTTCCCATTGCCATTCTGCATTTTATATCCTCTGTAATGCGACCGTCGTATGTTATTTTAATGTCCTAGTAACAAAAGTCATGTACCACCTTTATTATTTCGTTATCTAATCTAATTCTTTAAACTTCGCCTGATTTTCTAAAACTTCATTGCATTACACATGTTTTGCTCTTGTTAATGTTCATCATATACGCTCACTTCAACACACTGTTCATTCGGTTCAAATAATCTTCAACGTCGTTTGCTGTCTCTCACAGAATTACAATATTATCAGCAAAACGGAATGTTTTTATTTCTTCACCCTGTCCCTTCTCAAAATTTTTCTTTGCTTTCCCTCACAGCTTGCGTGTACAAATTGAATAATATTGGAGAAAGGCTAAAATCCTGTCTTACTCCCTTTCCAAACATTGCTTTCCTTCCATGCCCTTCGACTCTAATAACTGCGGTTTGGCTTTCATACCAGTTGTAAATAATCGTCTTTTCCCTATATTTTGCCCTTGCTGACTTCAGAATTTGAAAGAGTGTATCCGAATCTACATTGTCAAAAGCTTTCTCCAAATCTACAAAAGTTATAACTGCTGGTTTGCTTTTCCTTAATCTAAGATAAATCGTAAAGTTAGTATTGCCTCCCGTGTTCCTACATTTCTGCTGAATCTAAACTGATCGCCGGCCGCGGTGGCCGAGCGGTCTGCAGCGCGCCAGTCACGGTTTCCACGGCCGCTAGGGTCGGTGTTCGCATCCCCCCTCGGGCACGGATATTTGCGCCGTCCTTAGTATTAGCCAGTTCATAAGTAGTTTGTAAGTTTAGGGACTGATGACCCCGTAGTTAAGTCACATAAGCTATACAAACATTTGAACCAATTCTATGTTTAAATTTCGTTTGAAATTTATTATTGGTTGTAAATGCTATGGTTAGGTGGACTACTTAAATAATCTGTTACATAAATTTGCGGTCCTGCCTGACTTTTAAGTGAATTACGTAAGTTTATTTAATTGATGTACTAGCATGTGCCCTGCGTTATCTCTATGTTAGATCGTAATTAGTGCCTATATTTACCTGGCTGGTGATACTCGTTATTTCGCTACCGCTATGCCCACTCCTAGACAAAGCACGAACGACTCAACCCTATCCTCATTTTTAGTTTTTCTGTTTCTATACCTGGCGTCACGTAAGAAGGCGCTTCCGCGCATAGAGGCGGAGCTATATAGGGGAAGGGAGAAAGGAAGGATCTGCGGCCGAGCGCCAACAGTTGCACCTGCGGGGGGAGAAGCATTGCGTACCTCACGTCCAGCCATGCCCTTACAGAATGAACAATATTGGCTGACATTGCGGTAATGGAGGGGGTTACGCAAAATGGCTGAAAAGTAGGCCGCCTTCGTACGTGACGCCGAGAATAGTCGAGTTCATAACAGTGTAAATACAAATACGTAGAACATCATTTTATAATACCTCACAGAATTCACGTTTGTGTCACTAGCTGACACTGAAACCCGTGAAAATAAATTTTCAACGTTTACGTTTTGAAAGAGATCAGATAGAAACATTGAACTGGACGCTTTCTAACTTGGATCAACCTGTTTATATTTCATCTCTGTAGGATTAACTTCCATGCCACTCCTTCTTTTTCTGTTCTTATTTTTCTCTTCTATGATCATTATATCATGTTCTTAATATCTAAGATTATCTGTTTTTTATCCGATAGGTTAGTAGTTAGTAGTTCAAATGTTTGTAAGTCTATGGGATCATAGCCTTACAAACTACTTAAACTAAAACTAACCTAAGGACTACACACACATCCATGCCCGAGGGAGGATTCGATCCTCCGACGCAGAAGGCATCGCGATCCGTAACGTGATGTTCCAGACTGCTCGGCTACTCCCGCGCGGCGGTTAGTAGTTAACATGTGGGGGGGGGGGGGGAGGAGGGGAGAGCACAGTACTGTGGTGCCAACATTGAACAGTGTGTTGCTGATTATACTTTGTATATTCACAGCTTAACGACATTTGTTTGCTTCTTTTAACAGCGAGCATTTGAATGCAAAACCTATCGACATTTCTTTGCGTCTATCAATGCTCTAATTTACATAAGAATTCTTTGCAAGGAAAATTGAATTTGTGTAGTTCCCTTTCTGTTCTTGGTGTGACTTCATTATATTTCGAGTGCGTTCTATTTAGGAATGCATCGAAATCGCCATAATACATGAAAGGACCAAGTGAGACGACGTTGCTGCGTTTTTTTCATTTTCATAACTATGGTGTAATACACTACAAGAAGGGGTACAATTATACTTAGGGCAGCGGCGTAGTGTGCAGATGTTGGCAACGGCCGTTGAATGCTTTTTCAAAAATAAGTCAAACTGTTTACGATGAAATAAATGATTTATGCTGTTCCGGTCAATAAATTAATCATCCTCCTAAAGCGAAGTTTGTTGCCAACAATAGCCAACTAAACCGCTGCCACTGCAAGTAAAGTTTAATCCAGGTAGGTCAAAAAAAATTTTTTTTTCTCTTGCTATTTGTATCTGATATGCTTTGCAATGTCATGGAAAGATAAGATGTGCATCTTCGGACGGGTATAACCACTAAATTGTGCATAGAGTAGAAGTATCTATTGAGTGAGAATTGCGTTCTGTGCATCTTCTTAACATTAAGCTGGAAATACCTGCTGAATTGAGACAAATTCACTCTTTCCACACATTTATTTGCTCTTACGATTGGTTTGTAACGCATTGAAGGCAAAGAAATCCCACCTCCTTTTCGCAGATCAACCATATAACATGAAATAATATCTAAATGTTCAAATGTTCAAATTTTTGTATAGCTTATGGGACTTAACTACGGGGTCATCAGTCCCTAAACTTACAAACTACTTACAAACTAGCTAACACTAACGACGGCACAAATATGGATGCCCGAGGGGGGATTCGAACCCCCGACCGTAGTGGCCGTGCAGACCGTGACTGGAGCGCCTACGTCCCCTCGGCCTCGGTCACAGAAGCAACAAAAAAGTCGCTAAAAGGACCATTTACACATAGTCATCCTTCTTAACCGAACAAAAAAGGACCAAGAGTAAGTCAGCGATTAGTAGATTTTTCCCAATACTACGTGACATTTCCACCTTAATGTTGAGATAATGTTCAAATTTTTATAGAGCGTATGGGACTTAACTGCGGGGTCATTAGTACCAATACTTACCAACTTCTTTTGATCTACCTTATACTAAATACGGCACAAACATCAATGCCCGAGGGGGGATTCGAACCCCCGACGGCAAACTGCCGACCACACCGCAACACGGCGCTCCAGTACGCACGGCTAAGCCGCCGCGGCTTAATGTTGAGAACAGAAAATCTGTTCTGCTCATCTGAATGCTCACTGCAGAGATACTTCTGCTCTGTGCCTTCCACTAGAGATAATATATACACGCGAACGATAAACTCATCAGAAACCTCTCTGCTTTCATAATTGTTCGGTACAATATTGTGATTAAAATTTGCAATTACTTACTTTTGGTGGGGACTACATTAAGATAGAGAAAGACGTCTTCTTTTGCAGAGACAATTGTACTTTGAGTTATAATCCGACTTCTGAATATATAGTTCTATTACACAAGATCGATTTCAACTTCGCGCCTTACCAAGTAATCACTGCTGGACGTGGAGACATGTATTAGCTAAAGACTGCTAACACAGTCATGACAAATCACTGGAAATACTATATTGAACGGAATGTTCTATATAGATGATCATCCGACGCCATTCCTTCAACGATTAACCAGATTTACTTTAAGGCACATTGACCCCACCATTACGTCTTATTTAAACAGACAGAATTAGCAGACTTTCAGCATCCGTCGAGTTTTCTATAATAGGGAGCAATGCATGCAGAATAACTACATTGCCCCCAGTGCAACACTGCAACATACAAATACTTCAGCATACACTTACTGTGTGAGATAAACAGTTTAGTACCACACCATAGAACCAATGAATGGCACTGTTGTTATTATTACTATTTCTCATCTCAACGATAGAAGTTTACGCCAAACATACTATTACACACGGCTGTCTTAACTCCATGAACGCAACCTAACATTGAATTTACATCGTTCCGGACTACGAACTGAAATTGTCACTTTTTGTATGAAAAACTATACGAACATCCATCTTTTCCAACAATGTCTTCTACTTAAATATGACATCTTGGCTAGGAGAACTGAGTTTATTGACAGAGCGATCCAACAAGAATTCTGTTTTTGCTGACCTACGTCCGGAACCTTAAAAAACCATGATATACACTGGTCCTTCCTTAACAAACGTTGCGAAGTGCGGGCATGTAAGCTAGTTTAAATATAAATTATCAAGATTGTTACAGGTTTTAAATATACATGACATGTAGATGTTGATACCGCAAGCAGTTGTCAAATGTTTTTCAAATGTTTGTATAGTCTATGGGACTTAACTACGGGGTCCTCAGTCCCTAAACTTACAAACTACTTATGAACTACTTACGAACTAGGACGGCACAAACATCCATGCCCGAGGGGGGATTCGAACCCCCGACCGTAGTGGCCGTGCAGACCGTGACTGAAGCGCCTCAGTCCCCGCGGCCACCGCGGCCGGCAAGCAGTTGTCTATTTTGCATGTTATACCAGGGTGTAGTACAACAATGAAAGTAGTATCACTACAACAATAAAAGTAAAAATTATATAAGTGAATTTAAAAGATAAGAAACTACTTTTTCTTTCATAGTGTCTCACTTTTCGTCTTGCCACAGAGGATATACACAGAATTAATTTAGCAGTACGAAAAATGAACAAAGTATTCAAAGTTTCCGAAATGATTTTCAAAGCATAGAAACTATTCTTAGGGCTTTGTTATAGTGATCATTTTTTCTACATTATTGAACCTTAGATATGACACACAAGTCATTACTTAATAACGCAGATCAGCAACAATAATCAGTATGTGTTCTACAAACTGGCGAAAAAATTTTAGTTCTCTAATATTAGGAAATATTACTACCGTCATCTTCATTGTGGTTTTCGCAGACGTAATGAAGTGATGTGGTGTTGAGCTTCTCAGCCACAAAACTGTTTCTAAAAGATGGAGGTTTCAGTTCACTTTGGGGAGGTAGGGGTCTTCTGCTTTAATTCTTGGAGTTTAGGAGAATCAATAATCACATGGACCACAGTACGGACTCGCCCTTCCGCAGGAACAATGTGGCTTTGGTTATTCTTCCAAAAATACACAAGAACTTTGATCCTGAATTACATGTACTTCAGTCATTTCACAAAAGTTAGTTTCACACTCGGGAAGTTACTCATTTGTGGTACAACATGGCAGCGTAAACTAAAATATGATCTTGGTTAAATACTCTCGCTTACCCTACATATGTCTCAGCACGGAAACTGTTTCTATGTGAACTCAGTTTCTTCTTCATCTTCAGGCACATTCTCGGAAAGTTTGGAGGTTCGTGCAAGATAATGCGAATTCGCGCCGGCACCCGAGAATAAAAGATGCTTGCTTCATTATTTAACACCAGCGCTAATGTCTTCCGCAAAGAAAATTCGATTAGCCTGAAATACGTACGGACCTGTGGCGCAGCCACGGAAGGGGACTAATGGGGCTAGAGGCCTCCCCCCCGCCCCTCAAAGATTTTTTACCTCCGGAACGGGAAATTTGAAATAGTACACATGTAATAAGTCAAAACTATAATTTTATAAGCACAAGTTAAGGTGACAGTGGGTCGCCAACGTTATGCCGCAGCTGAGAGCATGTGTTGCTGTTACTGTAAACGGTTCTAATTCTGCCGCGAGCAGTTTTGATGCTGCAACTATTGTGGCCGGTTGCGGTGGCCGAAGGGACTGAGGCGCTCCAGTCACGGTCTACACGGCCACTACGGTCGGGGGTTCGAATCCCCCCTCGGGCATGGATATTTGTGCCGTCCTTAGTCTTAGCTAGTTCATAAGTAGTTTGTAAGCTTAGGGACTGTTGACCCCGTAGGTAAGTCCCATAACTTCTAAAAACATTTTTGAACTATTGTTACTCCTATGCTGAAGTTAACGAGCCGATTGTTCATATTTGGCGACCCGCTGCTTAGCAAGTCAGCGGCGCCACCGAGTGGAATCTAATGAAGGCCGCCAGAAATTACAAACAACAATACTGTTAATTTAGTTAAATTTTTACATCGATATTAAACAGTTACAACATCTGCAAGCTTCTTATATTTCTGATATCAAATGATAAGAACCCTTTACGATTAATAAATGAAGTAGGCCAGTGGTGCCCACAGGGGTGGGGGATTATGACGCAAATTGCGTCACTGAAATTTCTGGGAGGGGGGGGGGGGGAGTGAAAAATGAGCTCCTTTGGATAGCCGGTTGGGGGGCGTTATAAAATAATTTACTTGAAATAAAATATATTAATTTTAATATTAAATGGCAACACCATTTTTATTAGGTAAATAAACTAGGTATCACGGCTGTCAGGTAGAGGGGTGAGGGATGAGTCATTGGCCAAGGGGATGGGGGTTGGGGAGCACCTCTGCAGTAAAAAATGAGCCCCCCCTCCTCCCCCCCCCCCAAGAACCAAATCCTAGCTGCACACTCCAGCGATAGTTTTTATTTTATTTTATTTATTTATTTATTTATTTTTTACACGAAAATTCAAAAATGTGCGATTATGGTCACATGATTTCTTCGGCAATCTTTATTGTGTCGGGTTATTTCTTGACGGTAAAATAATCTTTAACCGCCACATCTATTAAATGGTACATTAAAGTTGAAATATCACCGATATTTTCCTTCCAATGAGAAACTTCTGTCACTTCTCGACGGAATCTTCCTGTTGCTCTAAACATTTTTTTTTTTTTACCACGACGACGCCATAATTCTATGCCCGCTGCAAAAGCTACTTGAGGAGTCTGCTTTGAGCACGGGAGAATCCCTTCCATTGAACCGAGTGACGTTTCCTTTCACGATTGAAAAATGGCGTACGTTGTCACCCTTTGCCACAGTCAATGCCATCGTCACACATCAACTCTGCCTGACAACACCCCACGCTCACAGCCTTGTGGCTATCTGTCAGCATTCGAGGATGACACCTGCAGGACACTTTATGCATTTTCAGGTTGTCATGCAGGTCTGAGCACAAATCCCACGGAAACACCAACTTTGGAGGCGATGTCTTTTCACTGCCCTTCGGCGATCCTCCACGGTAATTATCTGCACTCACTCGATCATGTCTTCGGACCAGCCGATGCGAGGACGTGACTACAGGGACGGCGATTGAAGCGAATCGTGTCTTACAAGGTGAAAATCAAAATATTTTGATGGGTCTCGGTTATGCTGTAGAGGGAGATACACCATGAGGCTATCCATCTTTTTCAGCGACGGGCGTTGATGTTGAGGTTCTTTGCGCGATTGAAGACGCGTAACGTTACACCGTCGGCACACGGTGCGTGTGAACGTGTGTGATCAACGTGCAGAGTCCAATGTGCGGCTGAACGTTCGGATACGGCGCGACTTGTGCATACGAGTCGTGTACCTCGCGACCTCAGCGCGCTCCAGCGACAGTTGTCGGCGGCATCAGTTTCTGGAATCACACTGTTTACGAAATCAAGAGAGTGGAATTCCTGCTTTACCTCTATTACCCCGCTTGTGCATATCGTTATGTTCTGTGATATAGGCATACATAAGTGACTAGAAAATATTTATGACCATAAAACTCTTATAAAAGTTGCATGTTATGTGAATAAGTGCAACGAATTATAAAAGTTTAATTGCAAACTGTGTGAAATAAAATTACAAAAGGCCTTCTCTTGAGACAAACATTATTGCAGCAGTTTCGCTTTTTAGTAAAACCGCGGCGGAGAGGCCGAACGCATCGAGGCGCTATGTTACGATGCGTGAAGCCGCCCCCCCCCCTTCCCTCGGGGATGGGTGTTTGGGCCGTCTTTAGTATAAGCTAGTTCATAAGTAGTTTGTAAGTTTAGGGACTGATCACCCCGCAGTTAAGTCCCATAAGCTTTACAAACATTTGACCCATTTTTTAACGACCTTCTTCCACGGTCATTGTTACTATTCAGTGAAACAATAAAGTTCGTATCTTACTCTAATTAAGATGCAAACTGTCCTGTTCATAAAACGAATCCAACAAACTCACTCCTCTGAGGATGCACACTTATGTTTACATAGCATCGAATATTATGCAGTGTACTTCTATGAAATTTATAGGAAAGTCATTGAGTCTATCAGAAAACACGAATATAAGAAGAAAAACTATTTGCTTCAGACAAGTCTTGATCCAACCTCATGAGACCTCATCCATTTCACTGCCTACGACGTTGTTGCCTACGTTACGAGCTGGCCGCGGTGGCCGAGGGGACTGAGGCGCTTCAGTCACGGTCTGCACGGCCACTACGGTCGGGGGTTCGAATCCCCCCTCGGGCATGGGTATTTGTGCCGTCCTTAGTTGTAGGTAGTTCATAAATAGTTTGTAAGTTTAGGGACTGATGATCCCGTAGTTAAATCCCTTAAGCTTAACAAACATCAACATGAACCTACGTTTCGACCACTACCTTATTTGGGTATCATCGACGAATTATTAGAAGTTTTGTATACACAACTGGTTGATATGTCAGTTGGTGACGTGTAATAACAACAAATGATGTGAAGAACAATTCGTTTTGATAGATCTTCAGTCCGCCTTCCCTCCAAACGGCTGATTATTGTAATATGAAATTTTTTAAGCACATATAAGACGTTTCCAGTCATTTATTCCAACAAATAGTACTTCTAATGGCCGGTTTTCGAGAGATTCTCAATTTACTCAGTTACTTTTATTTACTTTGGCATGTCGTACATTCATAAGACCTAAGTTATATACATAAAACTAATTAAATACGTCGCCCAATATGGCGTCTGCATCTCTCTACCGAAAAGAGCTGCCCCTCTCTTCGGATAAACACGTCGTGAGACGTTCGTCGCGTTCTCCGACCTTATTGATGATCGTTCAGACGCTCGTTGAGAATATGTGGCATGCTTGATACTTCCCGACACGTTGGCAAACCCTCGCCAACGTGCGGTTTGCACGTTGTAACGTCAGAAACTCGCCACGTTTGCCGCACTTGTTCAGATACAGGCTCCGTGTGCCGACGGCTTTAGCCACTTTCCAACCAAGTGTGCGTGGCGTATCAGCTAAGGTTTACATCAGGGCTGCAAAACATACTGGCCGCGGCCGATGTGCGGCCCGTTCCGACTTTCGGTGTCGCCCCGGGAGGATCATTAACATATTTTCGTTGGAATTCTGTGACATTTAGTTGGATGTATTACGATAACATATCTAGATATATTTTAAAAATTCGTTGCCTTATTAGAAATGGCAGGGTCTGCGACATCTGTGATGAAATAGGTTTACCTTATTTAACTTGCAAGTAATGTGTTTACGACAGGATAGCACTTCTGGACCGTGATACAGTGGAGCTATCGTTACACAGCGGCCAGGAAAAATATATGCACTGCCAGTACGCTCTACTATAAACAGGTGATATGCATACCCGTCAAGTGACGCAGCGGTGATGACTTCGAGTGGGGGACAGCTATGCCAGACAGGCAAACACACACACACACACACACACACACACACACACAGAGAGAGAGAGAGAGAGAGAGAGAGAGAGAGAGAGAGAGAGAGAGAGAGAGAAGCAGGTACTGCATTTAACTGTCGCGTATGACGTGTAGAAGTGCTGCTGAATGAGGGAAAACTGCCGCCGCGGCGGAATTGCCGAGCGGAGTCTTCGTCGGGCAGCCGTGCTGTGCGGACGCTTTGTTTGCGTCCTCCCTGTTGGCGGCCGCGAGGAGTTTTCGGTGAGTGCGCACTTTCTGCGTTCTTATTTACCTTCGAAGATGAACTTTAGACGACTATAATGGATCAACGACGACGAGAAGACACACTTAGACTGAACTTTGACCCGAATTACGCGAGACCGAAGTCATTTGAAGTAGAGATATTTAATCGAGATGTAATGAAGATAACTATAGATGAATTGGTAGGAATTCATTTATCGATTGTAAGTAGTACAGTATTCTTAAAGATGATAAGTGCTGAAAAATGCCAGAAAGTAATCGAATCATGCGGAGGAACATTAAAATTTAAACATTCTGATGGAAATGTCGGGAACGTTACAATTGCACGAGCCGGAATGGGATTAAAAACGGTGAGAATATTTGAATTGCCATTCGAAATAACTGACGACGAAATTAATGACAAGCTCAAGGAATATGGCACTGTCCTAAGCAACTTCGCGGAAAAATGGTCAAATCTTCACATTTTCCCGGTGTTAAATGGTGTAAGACAAGTGTAGACTGACATGTTAAAACATATTCCGTCTTACATCACAGTCGGTGGTTATAGAGCAATCGTGATAGATGACGGGCAACCGCGGACTTGCTGCGGGTGTGGTTCAACAGAACACGTTCGCGCGCAACGTGTACAACGGCGCGTGACGCAATTACCGACCGGCGAACGAGAGAGGCCCGGCCCCATGTGTACGTTGCCCATAAGCTACGTAGCCGCCGCGCGAGGTAACATTGCCCCAGAACAAGACCTAGAGACTGCGCTGAACGCATACACCGATCCTCCCGAACAGGTCGAAGTAATGGACACGTCTAACGTACAGGAGCCACTTCATATCAATGCACAAGGTGCTGAAGTAGTTAACCAAGTAGTTGAGACTACAAAAAACAAAGACGACAATAGTGTAGTGGGAACACCCACAGCAGAAACAACTGTAGCACGGGAATCTGACGAAGACCAGTCTAGCAAATCCCCTTCGAAAAAACTCAAAAAACGACGTATAGCGCGAATACTGCGTGAGAAAGCAGACCACGTACGCAAAGTTCTCTCTCAGGAGGCATCACACTCACCTCCAGACAACCCCACATCATCACAAAACAGCCGAACAGGGGAATCCGAAGCAGGCCAAAGGAAAACAACTTTAGAGGAATGCACAAAGACTGATACAAGGGACCAGGACTCCAACCCAGCACAACCAAGAGAACTGGTTGAGACACGGGGAAACAAGGCCCCACGAGAGTGGTCTGATGACATCGATGATAACCCGCGAGACGACGAGATGGAAGAGGTGCAAGAATACAAGGCAGGGGGGTTGTCAAAGTTGCGGAATGACAAGTGCGATCCACAACAAAAATCGTCTTCCAGCGCGGGCGCACTAGAAGACGACCCAGACTTCTTTTAAGTCCTGTTTAGCTAGTAACATCAAGAGGGGGGTATAACAACACGTACGCCTGCGAATGTGACACCCTTGCAAGCATACCGCATTGCAACTGTTAACATTAATAAGATAAGCTGCACCTTTTTAAATTGAGAAATTTGCAAGATTTCCTCTACGCAGCTGATATAGATATTGCCCTTTTACAGGAGGTCACAGACATTCGACTAGATCGAATCACAGGTTACAATGCGTTAATTAATCCCGGTCATGGTAATGAACTCGGGACTACAATTATGACGAAAGAGGGAATCCCAGTGACAAACATCGAGAGGCTGGTAAACAGCAGAGGCATAACGTGTACAGTATATAACACAAGGGTGATTAATATCTACACCCCTTCCGGAACGGGGAAGAAACGACAGAGGGCAGAGTTTTTTAAAGACGAAATAGTGCCTCTTTCCACGAGGCGTCCGGAACAACTAATATTCGCCGGCGATTTCAATTGTGTCATTAACCCCAAAGATCAAATACCCAATTTCACAAATCCATTGAGCTCGAGAACATCATCGAACAACTAAATCTACTTGACACGTGGGAGCTTAAACATGGTGACAAGCCCGGTTTTACGTTACTAGTCATTCCGCAAGCCGCATCGATAGAATTTATACAACATCTAACTTACGGAACCACATTCTGCAATCAGAAATATGGCCTAACATCTTTTCAGACCACGCAGCCTGCAGTTGCACTGTCAACCTGGAAAAACAGGGAACTTACAGAGCTAGAGGGTCGTGGAAACTAAATACAGCGCACCCACAAGATCCAGGATGCCACGCAGATTTCCAAAATACGTGGGCAGAATGTGAAAGAAAGTTCACGAGGTACGACTCAGCCATTAGATGGTGGGTTAAATGCGCGAAACCCGCATTAGTTAAAACAATGAAACATTACTCCCGCGAGAAAAGTGCCTGGATGAAGACCACAACTGAGTTTTATTTTCCGTGTCTTAGAGAACTATATACGGAAAATGCAGCGGTAATAGAAAATCATGTACAAATCAAAAGGATACAGGCCACACTTTTAAGTTTAAAGCGGAAACAACTAGAAGGCTGCAAAGTCAGAACGCGCTTGTAATCCACCGTGCAGGAGGAATCAACATCGATGTACCATATCATACAAGAAGAGAAAAGAACTAATAGGAAAATCTTGACAGAATTAAAAACTGATGACGGGAGAACCCTGACGAGACAACTTGACATACGAGATGAAATTTTTAACCATTTTACAACGCTATTAGCTGCCAAACCGGTAGACGAAGCGGCGCAACAAGCCATCATAGCAAGGATGTCGGTGAAATTAAAACCAGACGAAGCAAAAGACCTGTCTGCCCACATCACAGAAGAGGAAGTGGCAGAAGCCATACGGAGGAGCCCAAAGAACAAGTCCCCCGGCCCCGACGGATTACCAGCTGAGTTTCACAAAACTTTTGGACAACAGCTAATCGGCAAATTGAACTACTCAATACCAAAAGTGACGTATTACAGGAATTCTCCGAAGGAATAGTTGTGTTAGTTCCTAAAACTCAGGAAGGGAAGACTATCGACAACCTGCGTCCCATAACGTTACTTAACAGTGATTACAAAATTTTCACGCGCATCATGATGCACAGATTAAAGTCGGTTATCACAACTATCACTGGACCTTACCAAACTAGCGTAGGAAAAAACAGGGCGATATATCAGACTTTATGTGAATACAGAGACATCATAACGACGGCAGAAGCTTGCAATATTAAAAGTGCTATAGTAGCACTTGACTTTGAAAAGGCTTTCGATAGGGTCAATCATTTGTATCTTTTCCGCACCATGGAAGCAATTATTACAGCAATGAAAAATCTATTGACATGTTCCACCTCCAGAATCTGTGTCAATGGACAGTTAAGTAAACCGGTCAACGTCACAAGTTCAGTTCTCCAAGGTTGCCCCATATCTCTGAGCTTGTTCGCAATAGCGCTCGAACCTCTGTTGTGCTGGCTGACGCAAGACCTCGCATGACTGCAAATACATGGCCACAAGATCATATGTCAAGCTTATGCGGACGACGTTAGCTTCGTGATCAGGAACGAAGAGGAACTCAGAAAGGCGCATCAAACTATATCGACCTATGAAGCTGCGTCAGGAGCTATATTAAATCGAAAAAAGTCAGGATTAATGCAGATCGGTCGGAGTTTTGACCTAACGGTTGACGTACATTTAAAACGAGTGGAAACTATTAAAACTCTCGGAATATAATACACCCGTAACATCCGCCGCACGGCTGCCCTAAACTATAGAAACTTGTTGGCTAAAATAAGAGCCCCTATAAAACATCATACTTTACGAAATCTGAACGCTATACAAAAAGTTCATTTAGCCAACACGTATATAACAAATAAAGTAAACTACGTCGCCCAGGTACTACCTAAGGTCATAGCTAACCAGATGCAATCAGCACTCGGC
Organism: Locusta migratoria; assembly: GCA_026315105.1. Classification (NCBI taxonomy): domain Eukaryota; kingdom Metazoa; phylum Arthropoda; class Insecta; order Orthoptera; family Acrididae; genus Locusta; species Locusta migratoria. The sequence goes on along the minus strand of CM048751.1, from coordinate 219,660,105 downwards.
TACTTCGTCACCAGGGGGCAAATCTTCAAAGTCCAGTACGATATTCTGACGCTACCTTTGTAGAAAGGAGGCCTTAAGTAAACAGACATTTACAACAAATCACAGGTTCTGTTCGTCAGCAAGTTTTATAAACAGTGGCAACGATCATCCGATACACTAACAGCTCACCTTTTGAACGAAATTGCACCGGCTAGTATGGACCCACCAATAGATGTGAATCATATTCCGAGCGCATTTTGTCATTTCAAACATTTACTTGTAGAACTTAGCTACGTTCAAAGAAGTATTCCTGAGAAGGAGCGATACACAGTTAAAGAAGTTTATAACAACACGACGAAAAGAAAGAGGAGAAATAAAATAGAAGCTAATTACAACGAATATGCCTGGGAAAAAATCTGGGAAAATATTCAAGACCCTAACTTACCGTCCACAGTGCGGTCCGATTGGTATATGGCGATTAACGGGAAAATTCCTACCAATTCAAAATTACTTGCCATTCATCTAGCAGAGACTCCAAACTGCATTAACTGTGACTTAATCGACACAGAGAAACATCGTTTCACATGCATCGCAGTGAAAGACATTTGGTTCCTCTGCAGAACAAAACTAGCAATTATACTGAGAACATCTCCGAGAACGATTACACCAGCTTGACTTCTGTACCCAATAACGAAGAGACGAGCAGTCAATTGGCTTAAAGGACAAACAGTGTATTATATTTTCTCAGAGAAAAACAAGAGTAAAGAAGACTATTGGGTGCATCTTCTGACAGAACACGAAAAATTAAAACAAATGAACAAATACAGAGAAAAATACGCGAATTTTCTACTCAGGATATTAATATAGAAATAAAACTCGGGTATCACCCATTGATTTTTAAATTTATTTATTTATTTATCTCTATTTTTACATATTGGAAATCGCTTAATCTCCTGTAATTTTCGAAGGATGATACAGAGACGTTGCTGACTGATGCTTCATGGTACAAGAGATGTGAAATGGAAGGAAAAATATGTTAGAAGATGATGACACAAGACAAACGGACTCAACTGCAGTAGCAACATATACGAGAAGACAACCTTGAAGTACTCGGAACGGCAAATTAACTCATGTTCATTCACGGAAGTACAGGAGAAGCGAAGAGGATACTTTTCTTTTTAAATATTTTTTGTATGTTTAATATAATTTTAGAATAAGATATTCAGTTTAATTGATTGTGTCTTCGAAAAAGAAAATTCAGTCATTTCGAAGACGAAGCTTTCAAAATAGTTTAGAAAGAAATATTTCCTTCCTTTCATGGAGACTATAGAAGAAGGAGTCTTCAAGAAGATTTTAATTTTTTAATAAGAAGAAATCCTATTTACTTAGGAAGAAGAAGATATTAATTTCTTTTTTACGAATCCAGGTACAATGGTACAGCTAATCAGCTAATGAAGCTAGCCGCGGAAGGCTATATTGGCGAGCGCAAGGACGAGTTGTAGGGGTGGATTCTAAAAAAAGAAAGGAAAAAAAAAAGAAAAAAGCGCATTGAGGCGCTATACTCCGAAGCGGGAGATCCGTCCTCCGTCGGGGGTTCGAATCCTCCCTTGGGTTTGGATGTTTGTGTTGTCTTTAGTACAAGACAGCTTATAAGTACTTTGTAAGTTTAGGGACTGATGACTTGCAGTTAAGTCCCACAAGCTTAAGAAACATTTGAACATTCTGAAAAACTGCCAAGGTACTGTAGTACTATCTGTGTCCTGTGGTTAATTCGTCTCACAATATCTGAATTTAATTTCTGAAGAATGCTTACGGAAATTCCAGTTTTAATTTTTATAATTTACTCTAATGTGGCATAAAAGAATGGGTGCCAACAATCGGAAGCGAAAAATTCTGACTGAACACAGAATGTTTGATACGGAGTGGAAATAAGTACTTTTTTATACAATACAACAGTGAAGTACTTCGTTTGATTTGGCACGAATCAGTCGCAGTTATAAAAGACTATAATATTCAACGCCATTTAGAGTCAAAACATGGTGATTTGGTGAAGTTGGATGATAACGAGAATAAAATCAAGGCGTCTAATATGTTAAAATCTTCGTATAGTGAACAGTAGTTTTTCAAGAAACAAAGACAGTGAGCGAAGTGGCTACAAAAGTTAGCTTCTTAATTTCAAAAGAAATTGCTGCTCCCGGGAGACCTTTCAGAGGAGGTGATATGTTGTGCACGATGATCGTCGTATCAGAGCAAAAGGAACAAGTTTTTGAGAGCATAACCTTGTCCAGGATGATAGTTCAAAGAAGTATGAATGATATGTCTACCAACATTCAAGATCAGTTAAAAAAGAAATCTGGAGAGTTCAAGTATTACTCTTTAGCCATCGATGACAGTACTGACATAGACGATACTGCACAAATTTTAATTTTTATCCGTAGTGTTGATAACAATTTCAATATCACAGAAGAACTGGCAAGACTGTGTCCCATGAAAGGGCGAACAACAGGTGGAGACATTTTTAACGAAGTGAAAAAATGTGTCACGAAAAAACTGGGTTTGAGTTTTACAATATTGTGGCGATTTGCACCGATGGAGCACCTTCTATGTGTGGAAAGAAGATTGGCTCAGTGCCATTACTGGAAGAATACGCAGGAAAAACAATAAGCAAAGTCCACTGTATCGTTCATCAACAAGTGTTATGCAGCAAAGTTGTGCGATATGACCGTATCATGTCAACTGTATTGTCTGTTATTAACGACTTCCTGTCAAGAGGGCTCAAACACCGAACATTTCGTCCATTACCTGAAAAAACGGTGGGCACGAAATCTGGGGATTTAGTGTATCATACAAACATTCGTTGGCTAAGTCGTGGGAAAATGTTGCAGCGCTGTTTTGCATTCAGAGAAGAAATATACGATTTTATCAAAAACGATCCAAAGAAATTTCTTGAATTGAAAAATAAAAAAAATGAAGACTGGATCAATGACTTGTGCTTTCTTACTAATGTGACGGCTCATTTCAATGAGCTGAACTCAAAAACTGCAAGGACGACTGCAATTTATTTTCCAACTATTGCAAACAGTATGTGCTTTCAAAATGAAATTTGCTCTCTTTAAGAAGCAACTGTTGAAAGAGGAGATGACGCTTTTTCCTTCTTGCAAGGCAATTTCTTCAGAGAAACCTGCTGTGTTAGGAAGGAAATTTTCTCACTACATTGATAAAGTAATCAAAGAATTCGAGAAGAGATTTGCGTTGTCAAAAGAGAAGGAAATAATGTTCAAGGTGGTTGAAGATCCTTTTTGTGTACTTCCAGAAGAGATACCTGTGGACTTACAAGTGGAAGTCATAGAAATTCAATGTTCTCCAGTGCATAAAACCAACCACAGGGAATGTGATGATTTCTATAAAAAGCTATTCTTTAACTGTCTAAAATTTGGAAAGCATTTCAGTGCGGCTTCACAGCATAGTGGTAGAGTGCCGGACTACAACGCCGTTATTGTATTCTTAAGGCCAGATGTTGTTAAGAATTCCTTTGTCGTATCTTCATCTATCTGTTGTTCACTGTAAAGTGTAGTGTAGAATTGATAAACCTCGTCTAATATATCTTTTTGGTTTGTAAGGATTCTCTTATCCTCCGCCCGTATGTGATCAATAAAATTTCTTCGCCTCCGTTGTTCGTGTCTTATGAGGTGATAGATAGAAGCGTTTTCTTCTTCCACAATGGTTTGTGCATGGGATCTAATTTTTAAGCCCTCTAGCTGGGACCTCTTCATATTGATGAGCTTGGCTTTGATTCTCTTTATTTCTATGAAAATATCGTTAGTCATCGGTTGTTCATAGAGATCGCGTAAACAACAATAATAAAATTCCGTTGTATGTCTCGTCCATCTCATTCTCTCTTTGCTATGCGCTATTAGGGTAGCTCTCAATTTTTTCTTGGCAACCGCAGCCCACCATTGTATAGTTGACCTGTATTTATGGCGCTGTCGTAAAGAGGCCTGCCAGGTTTCTTCTATTTGTGCATTTAGGTTATTCTCTAGCAGCATACCTATGTTCAATTTCCACAATGGTCGGCCCCAGTAAGTTTTCTGCTTCGGTAACTTAACACTGCATTTGACTGCAAGATGGTCGGAAAAGGTAGTTGGTATAACTTCAATTGCAGCAATTTTATTGTCAAAGTTCGAAGAAACGTAAATTCTATCGATTCTGCTTTGGGATCTACTTGTAATGTATGTGAACCTGACGAGGGTAGGATACTTAATTTCCCATGCGTCTTTCCATTTCATGTTACTAACTAAGCCCTGAAGTTCTTTAGATTTATTGAAGTTTGGGCGTTGGTCCTTTTCATGTAACACGCAATTCCAATCACTGCCAACTGAAACATTTTCCGGATTGTCTTTAATTAAAACTAGAATGTCACTTTTGTAAAATGTTGCTCTTTCGTCTCTCGCATTATTGCCCGATGGTGCAAATTAGTATTAAAAATTTTGCATCTGATTCCCCGCCCAGATTCTAAAAGGCAGACATCTTTCATCTCTATGCCGTCCTTTGCAAGGATAGCTGTCCCACAACTACTCTCAGGTGCAATATTCAGTATTGCTTGATAACCAACGACGTATAGATCTTTGATGTTAACCTCCTGCAATAATGCTATGTCTGTTTCGGATTGATACGAAAAATCTTTAAGAGCAGCCACTTTTGTTTCATTCTGAATTTTGTTGATGTTAAGAGTTGTCACATTATAAACATGTTCCATTAGTTAGGTGTGATTTAAATTTCTAAGTCCGATAAGGACAATTCATTGTCTTTCTTTTTTTTCTCCCCTTCGCCGTCATTTGTCTTCTTGCTTCTTGTCTGAGCGGTTTCATTCCCACTCTTTTAGTAAAAAATATCGTCATCGTGTATTGCTTCATCTGCCATGTCTTCGTCTGATTCTTGTGCCCAGTCTAGTCGTGCCTCTGAGGTAGCTTGACTTGACATGGGTTCATGTCCTGACATCTCAATGGTATTGTCAGTTGCTTCACTTCCGCTTCCTGTAGGACGTTCCTTGGAAGTTACTGCTGCTTCTGAAACAGTTACCTGCTTGTCGCGTTCTTTAATGGTTTTCAGTTTTTCCTTCAAAATGGGGGCTATACTCTCAGCGGCTTCATGAGCCAGCCTGCGCTTCTTATTTCTCCTGCGCTTTGGGGATCCCCGGTTGGATGATGCAGGTGACTTCTCTTGAAAATCTGTGGACGATGTCTCTGTCGCCACCTGTTCCTTCTTCTTATCGGTTAGCCTGTTCGGATTTCCATTTTGCACCTCCATATTTGGGTCTTTCTGCGTGATGTTACGAGGTGTAGGGTCCTGAATTGTGCTGTCCTGTGTACTTCGATTCTCTTTCCCAGATCCTCTTTGGACTTCTATGTCGGATGTCGTTTTCGGTAGGGTCTTATTTGTCTCCAAATGACTGCCTGTCACGTCCCCGATGTTCATTCTAGTTACCTCGGAAGTCAGTGGGCCTTCGTGTTGAATAACAGAAGAGCGGCTTCCACTTTCAGATTCTGTGGAGACAGGTGTTGTCTTCTGCACATCCAGTGAAGCTCCTCCCTGACGCGGTATTTCGTTCGTTTCCACGGCCGGGTAGCTCGCCTCGCTAGAACGCGCTTGCTCGACGTGGCTCGGCTCTGCGTAGTTTCCTGGTGCGGCCGGTGCGGCAACAACTTCCTCCTGCCTAGCGGGGCTGCGCGGGTACGTGGCGGCAGCGTACGTCAGCTTGAGGCCGACTGCCTGGCCGGGCGCCGCGTGCTCTGCAGCCGGCAGCTGCGGGACGCACCTCCTGCTACACTCGCTTCTAATGTGTTCCGTGGAATTACACAGAGCACACGTTCTGGGCTGTCCGTCGTATATCAGTAAATCACGGTAACCGCGCACATTTAAGTATGACGGTATGTGCTTATGAAGTTCGATCTTTACTTGACGAACGCCGTTTAAGACAGGGAACATGTAGGCCTCTGACCATTTTTCAGCGATAATCGAAATTATTCTGCCGTAGGGTCTAAGAACTTTTTGTATTTCGTCATCCGGCATTTCAAAGGGCAGTTCGAAAACACGAACTGTCCGAATACCTAATCCGGCGTGACAGACTGGAACGTCACTTAATGATGAAACTTAGCAAGTCCGCAAAATTTGTCTACTATTGAGCAACATAATTCTGGACTCTTCAGTTTCACGAAAGCAGCGTTCGTAACAAAGGACAAATGAACACCAATTACGTCACTCTCATTAATCATGATTTTTTCGATAAGCCATTGTTTCACTTCATAAGCTTTTGGTCTAATATGACATCTGTCGAAAGAAAATTTAATCGTGTCCTTCCTCAATATATTAATCGCGTTCATTCTGTCTTCTTATTCGTAGTAATCATAGCCACAATTAGCAGTGCAGAGCACTTGCGACTAACCTTAGACACAGCGACACAGCCGTTGTTTACTGCCGAACGCCAGCATTACCGCCACACGTCCGTCCAGCACCGCAGCTGACACTCGAATGTCCCCTCGGCCACCGCGGCCGGCTCCTCCGTTGACGACCTTGCCTATTTCTTCATATGATTTTCCGTCACTGTGCAGGCATGCCTTCGCTCTTCCACTCTCGTTTCCTTAACCTTTACGGGCATGACGCTTCGTGGGTCTTTTTCGATGAGACCTGTGCTTTTCTGTAGTACGAGACAGCTGCCTTGCATTCACCGACTGCTTGCTGCTGCCGAGCTGTAGCTTAAGACTGCGATTACCTTGTCAAGCGGGGCAGTGTCTGTTTACTATTGTCCCTCGTGAAAAAATAAATAAATAAAGAAATAATGAAAAAGAGATAAATGTCTGGTAAGACCGCGCACGGCATATAAGCAGTGGTAACCGTTCAGTACGCAAGGATAAAAGTAAATGCCCCGCGGATGAGTCAGGCGTTCCTCTCGTCTGTTCTCGAGGTATTTCCCTGGCCGGATCTCGGCGCCTGGGGCTGGTTCTCGTTGGCCGGAGGAAACCGCCAAGCTGCCAAACTCCCCCCAGGCGAGCGAACTCGCATTAAATCGGGCCGCTGGCGCAATATATGGGCTCGCTCAGAGACTGCGCCGGTTATTGGCCGCCTCGGAGGAGGAGCGGCAGGAAGAAGACTTTCGATTCGCCCGCCGCAGATGGGAGCGCCGCCCTGCGAAATCCCAGGCTGCTGACTCGAGGAAACCCGCAGGCAGGAGGAAATTCATTTCCAGTGCCCATCCAGGGAGACTACCAGCTGAGCAGAGTTGCCAACTGTGACACCAAGATTTCTTCTAAATTGAAATAAAAAATTAGGAGGGCGACGATCTGTGACTCAGGCTTCACCAGTTTTCTAAATTAAAAAATCGCATTGACGTGTTTTACGGCCCACTTTAGATATGTAGTTTTATAAGTTCTGGCAAACATTTTTGACCAAAATAATAATCTAAATAATAATTGATTAATTAATAAGAGTGTCTGAAACCCTTTTAGAAAAAAAATAATAATTAAAAAAATTTGGTAGTGGCGTGTTTTGAACCACCAACCTTTCACGTCACAGTCTAGCACCTTGCCCACTACGCTACGGCTATTAATCAGAACAGGAGTTATTTAATCTCATACTATAGATGGCCGTTGTTAACTGATGTTAATATGGCATTTGTAGATTATCATTTATCGTAAGAAGAACGATTTGTTTTTGTTAATTCCTCGGTGTGCCGTTGCTTTGAAATGACAACGTGTAAATTACAATAAGAAAATCATCAACTACGCGAGGAATGTCACGTGATATCTCCGAACGTGTTCTTTCCAATTGAAGTCTGAAGTAATAGTAATTCCTAGGTATTTTGTGGAGTTTACTGCCTTCATTTTTGATTGATTTATCTTGTAAACAAAGTTCAACGGATTTCTTCTCGTACTCAGGTGGACGACTTCACACTTATCATTATGTAGAGTCAATTGCCAATTTTTACACCATAGTGATATCCTATTCCGATCGTTCTGCAGTTGGTCTTGATCTTCAGACGTTTTTACTAGACGGTAGATGACGGAGTCATCTGAAACAACCTAAGAGAACTACTTAGATTTTCCCCTAAATTGTTTATGTATATGAGGAACAGCAGAGGACCAATAACACTTCCCTGTGGAACGCCCGATATCACCTCTGTTTTAGTCGATGCCTTACCATCGACTATCGATTACTACGAACTGTGTCCTCTCTGACAGGAAAGCCCCTATCCAATCGCAAATTTGGGGCAATATACCATAACCACGCAATTTGATGAAAAGTCTCTGGCTCATGAACATGTTATCTTTGGGCTGAGCACTTTACCGGGAGAGACGACCTCTGGCGGTGTCGAGGGAGTTCAGTGATGGCAACGGAGGAGTGTGAATGTGGTACGGAGAAGGTGCGCGCGCTGGTCTCTGACGAGGGAAAGTGCAGTGACGTCGTGGAGCTCGTTCCGTTGTATACTGTGTGGCTGTCGTATTTGTTTGTTATTGTTCGCTAATTAAAGGGACGAGACGGCGCGATCTGAGCGGAAGATGGGACGAGAGCAATCAGAAGCAAGTCGTCACTACAGAGACAAGGCCGCCTTCGGTGTTTCCTTGCTGCCAAGCTGGGCAATACTGATATTCTCCTGTCACCACTCTCCGACTTCCTCCGGTGAAAAACTTTTGAAACTTTCTCCTAAAAGTTGTGTATGATGGCACGTTCCCCTGTGCGCAGTTATCAGTGTAATTGCAGGTTTACATTCCTGGTTAAGTAGGTTAAGACCTGGTTATTACGGCACCAACTGTTGGAATTGTGTTACATGGGTGTTTTCAGGAGCAGGCGCTCGGTACAATGTTTTGTTTGTAGAGTCTATGGGACTTAACTACGGGGTCATCAGTCCCTAAACTTACAAACTACTTACAACTAAGGACGGCACAAATATCCATGCCCGAGGGGGCATTCGAACCCCCGACTCTAGTGGCCGTGCAGACCGTGACTGGAGCGCCTCAGTCAACTCGGACACCGCGGCCGGCTCGGTACAATGATTCGCAGTCATTATGGCTCAGATTCCTAAGGGAATGTTACTTGTGTCTTTTCGTAATTGAAGAAATTACTATTACTTCAGACTTAAATTGGAAAGAACATGTAGATAATGTCGTGGGAAAGGCGAACCAGAATTTTTTTTTTCGCAGAACCCTTAAAAAATGCAATAGATCTACAAAAGAAACTGCATACACTTCGCTTGTCCGCCCAGTTTTGGAGTATTGATGCCCTGTGTGGGATCCTTAACAGGTGGGTTTGACGGAGGAAATCGAAAGAGTCCAAACAAGGGCAGCTCGTTTCGTATTGTCACGATACAGGTGAGACAGCGTTATGGAAATGATACAGGACCTGGGATGGGAATCATTACAACAATGGCGCTTATCGCTGGGGCATGGGTTACTTACGAAACTCAAATCGCCAACATTCTCCTCCGAATGTGAAAATATATGGTTGACTCCCACTTACATAGGTAGAAATGATCATCAGAATAAAATACGACAAATCAGAGCTCGAACGGAGTGATTCAGGTGTTCTTTCTTCCCGCGCGCTATTCGAGAATGGAATGGAAGATAAATAGTTTAATGGTGGTTCGATGAACCCTCTGCCAGGCTCTTAAATGTGATTTGCAGAGTATCTTATGTAGATGTAGACAATATTGGTGTTTCTTAATTTATAATTGCTGCTGGTTTATATTATTCTGTCTCCCCTGGACGGTCAGATGTAATTTATTGACGATTAGTGGTTGACTAATCCGAAAAGGTAGAAGAAAGGCTTAAGTTATTTTTTTAATCTTTTGGTTGCTAAAGTTCGGAGTGTTTCGCTTCAGTTCAATCGGTTTCATTGGGAGGCACGGGAAATGTTTCAGGGTCTTAGTTTTATATGTTTGTATTTTAAAGCTGAAGTATATCTGTGTGTTTTAGAGTCAATCATCTGTATATGTGCGGACGCTTGTTGTTGAACTGGGCGGCACCTGGTGACGTCACGAGGAAGGCTAGGTGCTAAGCGCGTTGACGGAAAGACGAGCGCGCACTGTTCATATTTAAATTTTCATACAGTTTTGGTGTTTTTACTTGTTATAAAGCTTATCTATTTCACTTAAAGCTTGTAAGTTGTAAGATGTTGAATTATTTCTTGATGTTACTTGCTTAACCTTGGGTATATAATTTTAAAGTGCTTTTCCTTAAATAGTTTAACAGTCCTTTATACGCAAGGGAGATACATTCATTACAGCCAGGTTTTGTGCTAGAACCTTGCTAATCGTTGTATTCCTTAATTGTAACATCTTCGTTTTCTTTTAGTTTATTTCAAGAAACATTTTGATAAAGATTCATGTCTCAATAATTTGTTGTGAGTTCTAATCGGTGATTAAACTATCACTTGGGTTTGGTAATAAATATCGCTTAAAATAAGCTTAGATAACGAATTATATTCAATTCCCCACCGCCCAGTCCTTCCATGATTGTTTTCTGATTACGTTGCGAGGAGTGCATTCGCACTCCTCGGCCTTTTGTCTTAAACGTAACAAATATATCAATTTTATGGACTTTATTCTACGATAAATGCCTTACAATTTTAATAAATGAAAATTCCTTCCATAGAATTTTTCACTATACTCGTAGCACTGACTAGTCATGTGCGAAATTTCATTACTGTACCTTCTTTGGTCTCTGAGAAAAAGGTTCATAAAGTTTTAAAAATGTAAGTTACGGAAAAACTAAATGAAAGAGTCGACACTGTTTGTATTAGGTCTCAGCTTCTCTGTGTGAACTTGTGCAAGCCATGTGCATACTCCTCTTCAGCGTTAAGTAGTTTTTTCTTTGTTTGTCTTCTAAGGTTAAGCTGCGGTTCCATTTTTTCTAAATAAAAACGGCCGCAGCAACACTGTTGTCATCGATATCCTTCAATATTTACTTTGGAAAGCTCCTAGCCTCTGTAGAGGTTATTTATTCATTTATTTATTTTATTCTGTCACGATTGCCAGTCTAAAAGCATCCTATGGAGCAATTTTATCAATAGTACTGAAAACATTTGTGACTCTTAGCGAGCTGTAATTCTCTTCAGGATTTTTGGCTTTTTCCATGCATACACTTTCGTAGTATTTAACAAAAACTGAAGAAACCACCCCAAAATAGATAATACGAGAGAATGAAGAACAAGAAGCGACATTGCCCTGTGCAAGCTATTAAGAATTATTATTACTTTTGCACTTAGCAATGGAATTGGAACGTAATACATAGTAACTGAATTTCAGTACCATGTAGTAAATGAAAAGCCAATAATTTATTTCACAAATTTAATCATTTTAGAGTCCGCTCCCCCCCCCCCCCACACACACACACTAACAAGGACACCATCAGCAGTGTAAATAACGGAGTTTGATGGGTCTCGGATATTAAAACAGTAGCCAGCAACAATGATAATGAGGCTCGGTTGGTTGATGAAAAGAGTAGAAAAACGAGCAGTACTCTTGGCTCTGTCACAAGTACGTCAGATGATACAAAAAGTTGGTATTTTCGATCCCTTTTCTAGGTCCTGTGTCCTATCGGATTAAAAAACTGCTTCGACAAAAATACAAATGTCATATCGCCTTTTCCACTAATAACAATCTGGAAAAGAACGTCATCCATAATCTGAAGTGCCTCTCTGACCCCTTGCAAAACTCCAATGTCTATAAGCTCTCATGTGCTACCTATTCTGCATATTACATCGGGCAAACGGGACGTTGCTTTTCGGTTCGTTGCCAGGAGCACTTTTTGAGGAAGAACGGGTCTTGTCCCCCTAATTCCTCGTTTGCAGATCACTTGTTAATTGCAGGACATGTCCCCGAAAACATTGAAAATGTAGACTTTTGCATATAGAGAAGGGGCTTAAACTTGACATCTGGGAAGAATTAGAAATTTTTAAACACTTGTCCTTTTCATGACGGACTGTTATTGAATGGACAGGTGCAACTTCGTGTTAGAGGTTTCTTTAAAGGCATCAAGCCACTACTTTAGACAGTCAATTTAAGTTTCACTGACAGACTCTTGCAGGTTCCGTGATAAGTTTTCTTTCACATTTATATGTGTTGGTATTTATGTTTGGTTATTGCATTTCGTTAAATATTGTTCATGATGTACCACTTATGCTTCTGTATGTATAATGTGAAGAATGTTTGACTTCTATCGGTTTGGTACGCAAGCTAACTGCCACATTGCATCATAACTTGGCCACTAGATGGCTGTAAGCTAACATACACGCTTTGTACATATGCGCGGTTAGTTATCTGTCGACTACAGCGGAGTCATCACAGCCCCTAGTGACTGCTCCGCCTGGCCACAATTATTTACTTTCTAGGTATGACTATCTGATTATGTCAGATATTTTTTTGTATTATTTTAGATCTTGACATGTAGTTTTAACATATTCATCTTCGTCTGAGGAAGGTGCCCATAGCGACATTGAAACCTCGTTGCGATTATATTCCTACTTTGCGACTGAGGGCAGCCCCTTAAAAGTGTAATTGGTCTCGGATATGTTGTACAGCGACATAGACTGAGTTTGAAACTACCCGGTTTTTTTAGCGACGGACCTTGGTTTTCTAGAAGATTGATGTTGAAGTTTAATGCGCGATGTAACACAGTAACGCTAGCCGCACAGTGCAACTAAATGAGCGTAGCGTATCGGTTAAAGCCGGGCGCCGTGACTCAACGCGCCCGGTTAGTGGGTTTAACGTCCATCGAACAAACACGATCAAGGACCGCGACCCATAGAGCAAAGAAAGAAAAAAGAACGGAAATTGAAGTCTACAGTTGCCTCGCTGTAGGTACCGTCTTCGGGTCCTCACCCTGTTTTTACTTTTGGTTTCAATCACCGTAGTCCGTCATTTTTCCATCTTATTTGACAGAATATCAAGAAACAGTGTACATTTTGTAAAATTAGTAACAAATATTCAACTTTGCCATAATAATTTAACTTTCACGTCATTATTGCAAAATCGTTTTCGCTATCGCCTGCATCGCTTGCTATGCCACAACAGAAATGCTAATGATATTTGCCGTAAAACGACACTCATTAATTTTGCGTCAATTCAGGTGAACTGCTTTTTCGAAGATGATCAAATACGTACGGTTCATATCAAAGTTAACGGGTGTAAGAGAACTCTTTTTTAACGTAAATGAACGTTTTCTGCTATCGCTCTTAAAAACTCAGTGCACTAGCAAGACATGGCGTACATGGATTAGCCGGCCGCGGTGGCCGAGGGGACTGCGGCGCGCCAGTCACGGTCTGCACGGCCACTACGGTCGGGGGTTCCAATCCCCCCTCCGGTATGGATATTTGTGCCGTCCTTAGTAGCAGCTAGTTCATAAGTAGTTTGTATGTTTAGGGACTGATGACCCCGTAGTTAAGTGCCATAAGCTCTACAAACATGTGAACATGGCTCTTGTGATATTCCTGGCCTATGGCCACTTCATATTTCTGGCCGCTGGCCGTTTCTTTGCTAACATCATACGTGTCTTAAACGCGGAAGAAAGACAGAAGTGCAGCATATGTTGAAATGTGGGGTGGGGACCAGTAGCATATGGCACAGTAGGTGCTGGTTCCCATTGGAAAGCCCGCCTATGTTACTGGTACTTTCCTCGCATTGGCTGCTTCATATCACGTCACGTGATTTCTTTTGAAATTAGTTTTGTTTATTATATACTAAATATTAATTATTCAGAGCTGAGAATTTGTGATAAATATCTCTCAAGGACAGGCTAAGTTTTGACAGTTTAAAAAGTTTAAGATGCCATCTCTTATTGTAACAAGAGAAGAGCGATTTTGCAGAAGGCGCGCGACGGCTCTGTTTTGGCGCGAAATAGAGCGTCAGGTGCCCTCTCGCAACGCGCCGCAGTTTCAGTCTCGAGCTGACCACTATACGCGCCGGACCGCGCCGGTCATGAGTAAAGTTTTGTATAATTGTGATAACAGTCGAGGTCTCAACATGAACTACGGGCAGCATAGGCCGTGTCGTATTAACAATAGTTGTTCATATTTTATTATTTATTTAATAAATGGCATCTCTGACAATTAACAATCTCATGAGTCGCTTCTTATGCTTCCATCCAACAGAACCTATTTTAGCCTCACTTGTATACTGTAGAAGACCCAACGATCTGTGTGCTGTCTTCTGCGCCGGGGATACAACTATAGAAGACAACAGGTTAGTCAGAACTCTATGCTTTCCATAAAGACTTGGACAGCAACTACGGCACCTCGTGCGTACTGTAGGACGGTACAAACGCACACTGCTACGCAACAGCATCCGCGAGGATGTGGAGGTTTTAGGGGACTTGTGGGAGGAAGCAGTACTAACTTCTCCGTCCGCAAATAAAACCTTAGGAAGCTTGTAATCTTACGAGTGGGGGTTACCCCTTCCCAGTCAGGGAACGTATTTGGGGATCCCCGAGCTTTTGCTCATCCTCCCCTCAGTTGCTCCCCTTGATTCACAATACAACTCTATCACTTTCAAAGAGAGAAGGATTGGAAAAATCACCCCCTGGTGGGGGAACGGATTGCTTACGGGGAGCGCCTTTATCCACCCTGTGCTGGGTGTCCACGGGGAACCACGTGGAGGCCAGGGCTCACGGCGACCCTTTCGCCAGCAGTCTAGCACCCGTTACACCATGTCAGTTATACGTGAGAGTGACACAGGGGACAATCTGTCCTCTTCGGACCGGCAAGCTACGGTGGAGTAGCCGAGCGGTCTAAAGCGCCTCGCTGCGGAGCGCGCGGTTACTCGCCGTGGAGGTTCGAGTCCTTCCTGGGTGTGTGTGTGTGTGTGTGTTTTGTCCTTAGGTTATTTTACCTTAGTTTAAGTAGTTTGTAAGCTACGGACAGATGACCACGCAGTTTGGCCCGATAGATTTACAAACATTTGAACATCTGGGATCGGCCACGCGTACTTGGTGTCGATCACCAATTTCTTAGGATCTGAGTCAGTATCGTCCAGAAATGGAAAGAAGAAACAACTCTCGTCAATTGTCCACTACAGGGGTGCCTTCAGAAACACGAACAGGGACAAGAGGAAGTTCGAATGGTGAAGAAAGACCCGCGGCAAACGGCCACTGCCAAAGGAGGAATCAGGGGGGGGACACACAGAGGCACGTGCCATCCCCCCTCCCCCCCGCAGACGGCCCGACGAAAAATGAGAGAGAGAGAGAGAGAGAGAGAGAGAGAGAGAGAGAGAGATGGTGAGGAAGGGAGGGAGGGAAAAAAATCTTAGGATTAGAATAATTACGTATGTTTGTATCCATCTTGGTTAGACGGATGATAGGACGACGAGATGTATTAATTTGAAAAATGAACAATCTTCAGCCGTTATTTTTGGACATTTTAATTACTAGTATCGAGAATACATTAGCCTCTTCTTCGGACCTTTATAAGTATCCGTGCAGTAATGCAAAACTAGCCATCCATTATAATACTGCGTAACACCCTCTCACACCAAGATGTAGCCGACAACTCAAGAGTAATTAACTTTTACTCACGGTCAGCATATAACTGTGAGTTTAAAAATTCAAAGAAGAAGGAAGTGAATTAGTACAAAGCAAACACATGAAATATGATTTTAGGTTTTAAGGGAATATCAAACTTAGCACGACATATTCATATTTAATGGCGGTTTGTTTCTGATCCGTAAATTGGGCAACCTTTTAGGATAAGCTGATTTTTTAATTCCTGCATTGTTTGGTAATGACACAGCTAGTCCATTTACTGTAGTGTTCGTCCACGGTAAGTTACGATTCGTGCGCTGGCTGTTGGCAGCAGCAGGAGGCGTGTACTATTGCTGCCCGATGGGGAGTGGAAGTGGGGGTGTGCGGGGCAACAGCAAGCAGAAGACAGCTTCACAGTGTTGGAAAAGTTACCCGTAACAATGTGTGTAGTAATATTTCGAGTCTAGGGACAGCGTAACGTTGGCAGCAATCCGAAATAAATAGATGTCCTTCAAGTAGTGCAGATGTTTTGTGCCTCTGTTATGCCCAGATAAAGTCGTCTTCACTTGTCAAATTAATATACTTCCATCTAATTACCTGCACTACTAGTTTCTGCGCACTACGGCGTCATTCTCAAATTCCTACGATTTAAAAATTTTAAACTGATTCAACCACGCTAAACAGTGCAAAGTTTAATAATTTATCAAACAATGTGCGTCACACGGGAATGGGGCACAACATCGCGGAATACCCACCACTTCCACCAGAGGTTCGAGTCCTCACTCGGGCATGGGTATGTGGTGTTGTCCTTAGAATAAGTTAAAGTAGATTGTAAGACTAGGACCGATGACCTTAGCTGTTTGGTTCCTTCGAATTTGTATTTTTGTATATGTTATTTGACGTGCCCCATTACTTACAAACACTTAAACTTTTTTTTTTCGACCATATTGTACAAATGTTTGAATTTTCAAGTGGTCACTCTTATAGTCCAATTAATCCAAAGTTGTATTTACTTAGAGAAACACATATGCCAATTTAGCATGACTTTCTCTGTATAGGGATTCGTATATATCCATCTGACGAAGCTCAGAAACAGTGTAATATTTCTGGCTTACAGCCATCATATTAAAATCTGAGCATTGCTTCATTGCAGCCGGTTAGAACCAGTAGACGACAGCTGGTAAAAGCTGGTGATAACCACGACAGCTGGTACAGTAGGTCGGGTTCTCATGGGAAAGAGCACAGGCAAGTTTCCCCGAATTCTAGGGAAGTCCCCGAGGGGCAGACACTGGCTGTAGTACTGGCGATCACGCGCTAAAACGCGACCACATTTTTGTTAATACTTTATAAACTAATTATTTATTCCAGCTCAAATTCAAGCTACACTATGCTCTGACTGAATAACACATATTAACTATTGCAAAATTAATAAACAAAACAAATAATTTAAGGTTCGACGTTGCACGGCGGCCATGTTTGCGTGCCAAATTGGGGAGCGAAGGCAGCCTTGCATCGAGCCGCCACAGTTCAGTCCAGAACACGCACTCGGATGAATAAGTAACATGTCGCATACGTAGGCTTTCGTAAGACATAGTTTAATCATTTTAGAACAATGCGAAATGGCAATATATTGAACTTTCAGTTAAAACAATGTGTTGCAAGTGTATATTATTATGCGGTTTGCTAGTTTTCTGCATTCATTAAATAAAGAACTTCAATATTATTCAGTAATTAGATGAATTCCTGACAATACTTTCATAATTTGAGCCTCACTTCAAGAACTCAGACCTGCGTGCTATCATCTGTGTGGGGACGACATCTATAAAAGACGTCAGGTTGGTGAACTTTAGAGTTTCTACTCTTCACACAGTGCAGTGGGGAGTAACTACAATCCTCGCTTATACTGTCATTGCGGTACAATCGCAAACTCTTGTGCGTCATCCATGGTATCATGGAGGAGGAAGCAAAATCCTTTAGGACAAGTTAATAGCCGGCCGCGGTTGCCGAGGAGGCTGAGGCGCTCCAGTCACGGTCTGCACGGCCACTACGGTCGGGGGTTCGAATCCCCCCTCGGGCATGGATATTTGTGCCGTCCTAAGTAGCAGCTAGTTCATAAGTAGTTTGTATGTTTAGGGACTGATGACCCCATAGTTAAGTCCCATAGACTATACAAACATTTGAACATTTGAACAAGTTAACACCACCCTATAGTATAGAATATATTCCCATCGTAACAGTTACATATGGAATCAAATTTAGAGCCTGAATGCCCCGTGTTCAGCTGTTGGCAAGTGTTTCATTCTTTATGGTGATGAACACAGGGCATTCACGCTCTAATTTTTTTCTTATTTTGTGGTAAAATTAGAAAATTTACACTGTTTAATGTGACAATGTCATGCCATTAGGCAGAGCCCCTAAACAGCAGACCACCAGATGGACGTCCGTGCGGAGCAGGCAGCGGCAGAAGAGGCGTTTTCCAGAGACGCCGGCTGGGACTTGTAAGCATCGACCAGACAGGAAAAGTCGACCTTAATGTCAAAGACGTAAACAGAGCAGTATATTTTGCAGGGTCGCTGTCACCGGACTCGTACAATCGAGGATCCCACCGACAGCTGCTGATTGGCAGCAATCCGCTATATCAGGATGAGATACCGACGCTAACGCCAGTTCGCTGTGAGCCATGCTGACAGCCACGACTACGTCGAGGAACGTCTACTGCCGACCTACGCCTGACCACTGGACTTCTACTCGTGTGTTCGCCGGGATTGTGTTGATGCTGTTCCGACTTCGAACTTCTACAGACTGGTATACCTAATAACGACTTGGACCTTGTGATTCCGTGCCGCGGCCTTTCAAGGAATGGACTTTAACTTTTCTGTTAACCGTGAACTTGGACGAATGTTCATCTAGACTTGTATGTTTTGAATAAACTGTGTTATCGGAAGTTTTGTGTTGTATTAGTCACAACACTGAATCATTTTAATATCTTTGTGATCATAAGCATTTGAATATGACGCCATAGTGTGCAGAAACTAATAGTGCATTGGTAGTGAGATGAAAGTACATTGAAAAGGTATTTTCTCAGAAGCGACTGGGACTTTGGAACATGTTTTGTGTATTCCCTATAGGCCACTGCTATAGAGGCAGAACTGGCAGGACAGAGTACAGATGCCTGAACAGTGCTGGGTACAGTGCCAGAGTGCCAAGGCTCAAACCGTTCGCCAGTAAAGAGCAACGCAAAAAACGGTCGGTTCTTGCAGAAGAATTCGTCGGCAAGGATGTGACCTTTTGGGACAAGATTCTATGGAGTGACGAATGCAAATAAATTTACTTTGAGCCATGTGGATGGCCGCAGTTTAGTGTGGCGTCAAACAAACACACAGTGTGAGTCCAGAAACGCAAAGAACCATCAAACTTGAAGACGGCAGTATGATGGTGATGGGATGCATGTCATGCAAATACGTTGCAGCGTGTGAAAATGAAATTTTGACAGCTACTGGGTCGTTGCAGCCGCAAACCAAACAAAACAGCTCATCCCCTAAAAGTGGGATAGTTTATTTGTTTATTTATTTATATTTATTAGATTTTTATTTGTATGTTATAGATTTTAAGTTTGGTCGCGATTACGTCGCGGTAGTTATACGTACAAGACGACGCTTGCTTATACTGATGCGGCAGCAGAGATAAGAAGGCCGCACACAGCTGATAATTGGGTCGTTGCCAAAGATATGCATCAATGAATCTGGCCGCTAAATGTCATTTATGAATAGCATGGACATAATGAACGCATTGTAATCATGGGAGATTCGTTTGTCGTTTTATCGCAAACTAGCTTAAACCCGCGGCTCCGTTCGCGATTATGATAGCTAATGCGCGAAACGTCAAATAGATTTTTTTAAAGAGATGTATTAAAAAAATTCTTTTTTACTGCTTTATTTATTTATTCTTATAATTCTTTATTCGTATGTTTATCCTTACAGAGGAAGAGCTGAAGACATTGTAGCACGCATAAATCAAAGATATGGTCTGTGGCATCACGTTTCGCTGTATGTAACATCCTTGCTATAGAGTCGCAAACGTCATCGCTGGCCTACAGTCCGAATTTTTTGTTATAATTTGACGACTTTCAACCACAATATCTTTTACCTCCTTATAGGTCTCGGCATGGAACTGTTATGGTGTACAACGGAAGACTTCGTACAACAATAACACACAGACCATTCGCTAGCGTTCTGTAGCCTAGTTTTCGCTGCAGAGCGAAATATTAACACACACACACACACGTAGAATTTTACATACACCGATAACTTTCCATCCCAATATACTCCATCCTTTTATCATTATCAACCCTCAAGCAACAATGCAACCAATTAACCATTTTCAAAGAGTAAATATAATTTTCAAAAAGTATTTATTGTTCCACAATTTGCGTAATATTCTTCAAATTACTAAATATCTACCAGATCGCTATAAAACCGTGCCTAAAACCTCCTCAGGTATAAATTAGTAATTGTACTAATATATGTCTCTGCGTCTTGTCGTTCGGACGTGATAAGCGTACACCGAATAGACATTCACATTTATAGATATAGATGAGGTTTTCTAGAGAAAGTTCTAGTTAGTTTGTAGTTGGTTCTGAACACGAAGAGATACCCGATGGTTAATAGAAGTAAAGTACGTTGGTTTTTGATGTGTAATGAGAGGGTTCACGTGATTTGTACTGATGGTGCAGTAAAATTTTAATATTTGATGTTAGGGCTGGAGAAAAGCAGAACTTAATCGTTACGACATTCAGTGAGTTGTAGATAATATAAGTAATTCTGTTAGAAGGGCAGATAATAATTTTGAGAAAAGGGATTAATTTCTGATGCGGTTAGCGATGTCAGAATTATGTCATTGACGAGAATGGTGTTTATTTGAAGATTTGTATATTTTAATCAGCTTTAGTCTGATTTTGGTTCCATTGGATGGTTAAAAGGTATTTAGTGTTCTGTCCAGAAGAATTTTGCATAGAGGCAATTTCTACGAGATCAAACCAGCTAGTGTCGTGATAGTGGTTAGCTAGGTACAGGTATTCGTTAATCTAACTTGTAAAAAGAAAGATAAAATAAAAGGGGAGTGGATAACTCCATTAATCAGGACCAAAACAAAAATAAGTGTATTATATCATTTAGTAGTTAGATCTTTATTTTTAAATATAACTTTTAATGTGTTATTCGTCTGCTAGAAATGTCAAAGGTATTGGGTAAGGTGTATAGAAAGGTGATAAAGACCTTGCCATTAGTACTCTTTCAGTGGTAGAAGGAATCGTTTTCACAAATATCGGGTTTGAGTGTTATTTATTTAACTCTATGACTTCGATATAAAAAAGAAATAATCAAAGAATGAGGTTGACTGTAACAAAAATCGAGTAAACTGATGTTTAAATTTGTCTCTGTCTTTGGTTGTGCAATAAATACTCAGGAATAGCAAACAAGATTAAGACTATTTTTGTCATTTAAAAAGGAAATATTTCTTTTTAACATATAGGAAAGGCTAGTTAAAGCATTTTGCATGAATAAAGAGAATATTTGTGATATAATTAGTCACAACCAAAGAACGAGATACAATTATAAAATAACTACAAATGAAAGGTACGTGACAAACTTCCCTTATTAGTGAAGCGGCAATTGTGAAGTAAAACCAAGGGAGAGTAGTGATAATCCTTAGCTATTTCCAAATGATTATTAAGAATACATTCTAGAAAGAGAAACCAGAGTAACAATAACAGTGTTATTCAGTAACAAATATTAAATTTTAGATCAAGGTCGTGAGTGTAGGTTTGGCGCACAGAATATGGTTTTTTTAAGACAAATAAATACGCAGTCAGATAAAATTAACTTACTACCCTTCTCGCGATTAATTGTTCACGTAAGTTCTGTGTGTGTGTGTGTGTGTGTGTGTGTGTGTGTGTGTGTGTGTGTGGCGCTAGTAAACAGGAATCGCGTTGCTCAGCTCAAGTTGAGGCAGATACTTCCTCTGAGTTGGTATGGGTGGAAGTTATACCTGACAACCGGAATAAATTAATAATTGGATCTCTTTGTCGGTCCCCTGACTCAGACAATGCAAGTGCCGAAATGTTCAAAGAAAGCTTGAATCACATTTCAAACAGGTACGCGAAGCATACTGTTATAATCGGCGGCGACTTTAATTTACCCTCGATATGTTGGCATAAATACGCATTCAAAATTAAAACCGGCGGCAAATATAAAACATTGTCCGAACTAGTTCTGAACTACTTCGAACAGTTAGTTCATGAACCCACCAGAATAGAAAATGGTTGCGAAAATACCCTTGATCCCCTAGCAACAAATAATCCTGAGCTAGTAAAAAGCATCAAAACAGATACAAGGATTAGCGAACATAGAGTTGTAGTAGCGAGACTGAATATAGATATTCCCAAATGCACCAAAAATAAACGAAAAGTGTATCTATTCGAAAAAGCAGATAAATTATTCGCTACACGCTTTTCTGAGTGATAGTCTACATTCTTTCAAAACTAAAAATGAGTGTTGATGAGTTGTGGCCTACTTTCAAAGACATAATATCAGTAGCAATCGAGATATTTATACCAAATAAAATAATAAAAGAGGGGTACGACCCCATGGTACACAAAACAGGTTAGATCACTGTTGCAGAAGAAAAAGAAAAACACATGCAAAATTTAAAAAGACACAGAATCCTCAAGATTGGCAATCATTCATAGAACTCGCAACATAGGGTGAACTTCAAAAAATGGTCAAATGTTTGTACAACTTATGGGACTTAACTACGGGGTTATCAGTCCCTGGTGAACTTCAATGCGAGAAGCTTATAGCACTGTCCACTACGAAATCCTGTCTCGTAATCTTGCAGAAAATCCAAAGAAATTCTGGTCATACGTGAAGTACACCAGCGGCAAAAAACAAACAATAACTTCATTACACGATATCAATGGTAATACTACCGATGACAGTACTGCTGAAGCAGAATTGCTAAACACAGCTTTCCGAAATTCGTTCACTAAAGAAGACAAAGTGAACACTCCAGAATTCGAACGAAGAACAGCTGCCAGCATGCGAAATTTAAAAGTAGATGTTCCTGGAGTAGTTCAAATGTATGTTGAGTTTAAGGGACTTAATTGCAGGCTCATCAGTCCCTAAACTTACGAGGTACTTACGAACTATCTTATACTAAAGACGACACAAACATCCATGCCCGATGGGGGATTCGACCCCCAGACCGTAGCGGCCGTGAAGACTGTGACTGGCACGCCGCAGACCTCTCGGCCACCGCGGCCGGCTCCTGGAGTAGTAAAACAAGTCACACACACACACACACACACACACACACACACACACACACACACACACACACACATATATATATATATATATATATATATATATATATATATATATATATATATATATATATAATCTTCCGGGCCAGATTGAGAGGAATCTAGTAATCTAGTTGGTATACAGAGTTTGCTTATGCAATAGCTCCAACCTAATCTATCATATACAACCGGTAGAAAGTTGCCCGTGTCATTCCAATATTCAAGAAAGGCAATAGGAGTGATCCCAAAAATTACAGGCCCATCTCATTGAAGTCGTTTTGCAGTAGGATAAATACATAAAATAATAAATAAAGTTGTCATGACTTTGACCCGATTCTCGCATTTCAATTTCTAATTTTCTATCTTTAGATATCACACTGTATTTCATGCGTGCTTCATTGTTTCTACTAAAAGTAAACTTCGTCCCAAACAGTACACAAGCGTCCCATAGGGCACCTACCGGCCGCCGTGTCATCCTCCACCAGAAGGCGTCAACGGATGCGGTATGGAGGGGGACGTGGTCGGTGCCCCGCACTCACGGCCGTTGTGTCGGTTTTCGTGACCAGAAGCGCTAATCATCAGTCAAGTAGCTACCCAGTTTGTCTGAGAGCTTGCAACAGCGCTCAGTAGACCAGGGCGGCTACCCATCCAAGCGCTAGCCAATTCCAAAGGCCTTAACGTTGGTGATCTGTGTCCACTGCGCCACGGCAGTTAGAATTTCCTTGTTTCATTGTTTCTGAACTGTTTCCACGAATAAATGAAGATAAATTTTTCAGCTCCTATCATCCTTTAGGATGTATTCTTGGGAGTAATATTTAGTGACTCAACCTGCATAAGTCTCGAGTCTGGTAGTCTGAAATTAGGTAATCGTGTGTCGTGTTTCCATCGCAAAACCCATACACAAATAGCACATCGCTGTACTCAGCATTTGTACTTGCGTGTGTAAATTTAACAGGCTACGACGTAGTAGACTTGTCCAACAAATAATAATGAAAATTTCAGTGTTAAACTAACCCAAGACTTCAAAACTTGTACATCATCAATCTGCGACTTACATTTGATAAGCACGCTTATAGAAACAGGTGCATCAACACACAAAACTAAAATATCTAGAACTGAGCCATATCCCTGTAATCAACATTAAGCTTGGATACAAGGTATACGGCATTTTCATCGGAATTCTTCTATATTACCACTTCCTAAGATATTTACTACTGACTGCGAAACCCGGTATTGCCCGGATCTATATTTCTGTGGACTTAAGTCCGCAGAAATATAGATCCGGGCAATACCGGGTTCCTCAGTCAGTAGTAAATATCTTAGGAAGTGGTAATATAGAAGAATTCCGATGAAAATGCCGTATACCGTATCGAAGTTTGAGTCACCATAATGTTTATCAAGCGTCTCTATATTTTTGTGAGGCATTTTGCATTTCATATAGTAATGTTTAATCACCACACGAAATTCTTATTCGTCCATTCTTTAACAATCACTCGACTTCCTTGATTCACACGAATTCCAAACACAAAGAAATAGACCAATATGGCTAAAACGTGGTGTACGTTATTTCCAAAGATGCTACTAACTAAACATGACCTCGATAAATGCCGGTGGTGCCTTCTCTCGGAATTTGCACGGCCTTTCAAACGCACCTCGTACCAGTGAGGTCTTTGAAGGTCAATGGTCAGAAAGGTGACATGAACGTCAATTTATAGAAGGTGTTCCAAATGATGACCATTGGTATCAGTGGTATCAATGTAGTGCTGTAATCATAGATTGAGTGATATATCGTATCGCGTCGTTACATATCGAAGCAAATGCTCTGACAATTCTGTCTCGTATGTCACACAAGTAGGGATATTCGACGAATACGCCATATCCATATAGAGTGCCGTTTATATGTAAACACTCTTCGACGGTTGCGCAATACAACATTAATAGGAACGGTAACACTAGTTTCGTCGCAGCGACCGAATGCAAATGACGTATTCCTTCGAAGAACAAGTCGATATGCTTCTCATTTACGGAGAATTCCAACGAAATTCAGTAAGAGCTAGAACCTTACACATTAAAATATGTTGTTGTTATTGTGGTCTTCAGTCCAGAGACTGATTCGAAGCAGATCTCCACCATACTCTATCATGAGCAAGCCTCTTCGTCTCATCATAAGAACGGCAACCTATATCCATTTGAATTTGCTTACTATATTCATCTCTTGGTCTCCCTCTGCGATTTTTACACCACACACTTCCCTCCAACGCTAAATTCGCGATTCCTTGCTGTCCAATAACGTGTCGTACAATTCGATCTCTTCTTCTGGTCAAGGTGTGCCAGATATTCCTTTTTCTCCCCAATTCTTTTCAGTACCTCTTAATTATTTATGCGATCCACTCACCTAATCTTCAGCATTCTTCTGAGGCACCACAATTCAAAAGTCTCTATCCTCGCTCTGTCCGCACTGTTTATCGTCCATGTTCTACTCCCATATAAACCAACACTCCACACAAATGCCTTTAGAAAAGACTTCCTTACGCTTAAATTAATGTTCGATGTTAACACATTTCTTTTTCAGAAAAGGCTTTCTTCCCATTGCCATTCTGAATTTTATATCCTCTGTACTGTGGCCATCATGTTATTTTACTGCCAAGTAACAAAACTCAACAACCGCAATATTGTTTCAGTACCTAATCTAATTCCTCCAGCATCGCCTGATTTTCTTAGACTGCGTTCCGTTACCCTTGTTTTACTCTTTTTAATGTACATCTTATACGCTCCATTCTATATTCTGTCCATTTTCTTTCATGTCCTTTGCTGTCTCTGACAGAATTACACTGTCACCGGCAAAAAGCAATGTTTTTATTTCTTCACTCTCAACTTTAACTCCTTCTCCTGATTTCTCCTTGCTCTCCTTTATAGCTCGCTCAATCTACAAACTGAATGGTGTTTTTTAAGTTGTATAAATACTCAACTTATGAGAAAGTCCGTCTAGTCTCGTGGCGGCGTCTCATTGCATGATGCTAGCTGCGCTGAATCATAACTGCCTAGTTCGGAGCCGAGTTCTGAGGTGCCCTTCCAGACGCATGTCGGCCTAAATAAAGCTGCTTGTAGAGGGCGCGCTTCTCGGGTGCTCCCTCCACGAGGCGCGGCGCCGGCGTGTGGTTGGCTGCCGGTCATCTGCTGCTTTTTTCACGATCGTTTTCGTGCGTCTGGTGTGTAGCGCTGAC
The DNA here is from genome assembly GCA_026315105.1 of Locusta migratoria. Classification (NCBI taxonomy): domain Eukaryota; kingdom Metazoa; phylum Arthropoda; class Insecta; order Orthoptera; family Acrididae; genus Locusta; species Locusta migratoria. The sequence goes on along the minus strand of CM048751.1, from coordinate 219,634,039 downwards.
TTTGCGTCATAACATCCCTCCCCCACAAAATGCCAGGCCGTTGTCATGTCAGGAGCTCGACAACGGTGGAGGAGGCGTAGTTATTGACGGCAGACTACAGGCCGGGCCTCGCCATCCAGCCTGAGCTCGGGAGGGAACGTCTTCCAAGGAAACCTCTGATGGGCGCACGTTCAAGGCCTGGGGCCCAGATGATGACGTAGACGGTGACATCAGCGTCGGATGCTGCGTGGCGTGCTGGTCCAGGTGAATTGGGATGTCGAGGGGTGGTAGAGGGAGCGTGGACTCTGACCCCATTAACGCGGGCCGTGGTGTCGTGGAGATCTGCTGAGGGAGGCGGCTCCGAAGTCGCATGGGCGGCGGAGGCCGCGTGGTCTGCACGTTGCAAAATAAGGGGGACACAATTACGCCGGATTTGTTCGCGATGCCTGCATATAACTACGTCAGGTCCTGAAATTTCAAACATTTGACGATCTCACCCCGCTCCCATCGTCTGCGACCGCTAAAACTCTGTAAAACACTGGGTTACACGGAGCGAAGCGATACTTGCGTGTCGTCGGCTGCTGCTCCGCGCAGCGCCGTGGGTGGAGCAAAAGGAGCAGGGTGCGGTGGCGGCGGCCGTGCAGAAGCTCGGCCAGCGATAACCCTTCTCGTGGTAGGAGGCGAGGAACAGTTGCAGAACTGCCTCCTGTGAGTACTCCGAACAGCGTTTGGACAGCTATTGCTTAAATGTCCGGACGAAGCGTTCCGCAGCGCTGTTTGACTGCGAGTGCACTGTTGAGATGCTTAATTCCATTGCGTGCACAAAAGGAGCGAAATTCGTGCGATGTGTACTGAGAGTCGTTGTCAGAAACTATCACTTCAAGGAGACCTTTCAGACAAATAAATTGAAGATAACGCCCTAATCGTGCTAGAGAAGACGTAGAAAACATTGGTACTGCAAATGGGTAATCACTAAAAGCATCAACCACAACAAGCCACATAGTGTTCCGAAAGGGACCAGCATACTCAATATGCACTTGTACCATGGTGAATCTGCTTTGGGTCACACAAAATATTTCTGAGGTGGGGCGGAATGGTAAGTAGTCTAGACTGAACACTGTGACGTCACCTCTTCTATATGAACTTCTATACCATGCCAAGTACAGTGTTCACGTGCTAATTGCTTAGTGCGAACCATTCCCCAATGTTCTTGGTGAAATAAGTTCAATACTTCTTTCGGCAAATGTCGCGGGATCAACACAGGCGATTGTATACTGTCATTTGAAACTAGAATGACACCTCTGTCGACTGAAAGTTCATTACTTCTAGCAAAATAGCAACGAATTACCGAATTTTGAATGTCACGTTGTGTGCGAGGCCATTCTGTGCGAATGTAGCGCAGCAAAATTCTTAATCGGGGATCTGTTTCCGTGGCCCGAGCAATTTTCCTATAGATCAACGGGGAGGATAGCATCAAATTATCTTCCTGTGTATCTATCTGACAACAAGACGTCGCAGAAGCGTCAAAGGCTTTATGAGGGCCAATCGGAAGATGGGAAAACGTGTCAGCATTTCCATGGCGAGCTGTGTACAGAATATAGTACTGATACTGTGATAACAGCAATGCCCAGCGTTGCAATTTGTGTGCCGGGCGAGTATTAACCGGCTTGGCTGGATGAAAGTTATTAAATAAAATTTTCTCCCATACAAATAGTGATGTAATTTAGTGACACCATACACTATCCCTTAAGCTTTTTTCTCTATTTGAGAATAACGTCACTGTGTGTCAGTCAAAAGTTTGGATGCAAACGCTATCGGACCAAGTCTATGTGACAGCACCGCTCCTAGACCATACAATGACGCGTCCAATTGAAAAAGAACTGGTTTTTCCGGATCGAAGTGCACCAAACATCGATCACTGAGCAATGCATATTTTAACTGTTGAAAAGCGCGTTGGCATTCTTCTATCCAAACAAAAGAACATTTTTGCGCCTTAACCGATGCGGAGGGCTGCAATTTGTGCTGCGTTAAGAATAAACCTAATATAGTAAGTTTCCCAAGATGGACTGTAATTCTTTCACATCTTTTGGTGCTGGCAAGTCTAGAATGTGATTGCATGGGATGCACACCTTGACTGTTTATCACGTGTCCTAGATACTACAGTTCTGACTTGAAAAAGTCACACTTATCTAAGTGACACCTGAGACCTGCACGTGACAAAAATTTTCTCAAATTTGCAATGTGTTCTTCTGGGATACGGCCTCACACAACTATGTCGTCCAAGTAGTTTGAACAACAAGGCACCTTAGGCGTCAGCTGTTCTAAATATCTTTGGAAAATTGCGGGCACGGATGCACTGCCAAACGGTAGACGCAAATATTTAAACAAGCCCAGATGAGTATTGACAACACAAATTTTCTGTGATTCTTCGTCGAGTGGCAGCTGAAGGTAGGCATTGTGCAAAACTATTTCTGAGAAATATTTTCCTGCATCCAATCTGTCCATTAAATCTTCTGGTCTCGGCAAAGGATAACGAGAAACATTTTGGGAAAGACTTCACTTCTTAAGCGGGCAAGGCTCTGTGTCTACCAACTTGTTTACGCGTAGCACGGAAAGGAGGAAATGCACGCCGTTCGACATTGCGCTTGCGGGCACGTGTTGTCGTTACAGTACACACTGGAACTGAATCAAAGTTTTCGCTGCCGTGGTACCTGATTCGTACTTTTACAAAATCTGTTCTTGATGGAAAGACGGATACGACATTTTTAGAATCTATTTTCGAAGTATGCCGTCAGGAAGTTTACAGACAAGAGCATCACTTAACATCACGTCCGAATACAAAGCTCCACACGAACCCTTAAATTTTCACTTTCTAGTAAGATCTTGAAGATCTGTGATCCACTGCCGTATGTTTGGTTCTGACATGTTTTACACCGAAAGAACTGATACCTAGCGGCTACTACATTTATTTGCTGTTCATAATATGACGTGGGGGCTCCCATAACTGAATGATAAGAAAGTTCAGAAGGCTCCACAGTAGAAAACGATTTTTTTTGACAAGACGGAACGATGGGGGGCCTATACACGATAGAAAAAAAAGTGACAGTTCCTTGTACCTTGTGCAGTGTTGTGTAGGATTCAAACTGTTGCAGCCGTTCTGTCCATTCCTCTTGCACTTCGTCGTACTGGCGAAAAGCGGAATTACCGGAGGTGGTAGCTGCTGCAGTGGTACTTACGCATTTTGTAGCATGGGTGCAGCCAGAAGTATACAACAAGGAGGCTGAAGCTTCTGCATCAATTAATGTGCTAAGAGCGGAGGGAGCTGCACCACAGTGGCAGTAATGCTTCTGTTAGAGGGGGTTGACAATTTGCAATAAAAATAAGAAGAAACAATGCAAAAATATATAAAAGATTATATACTGCAATTTCCGAGTCCTGCAAGCAATTGCGTAGCAAAATAATGTCGCAGCGTATGAAATTTTACAGAAATGTAATTCACACACAAACTAATATACATTTTTCTGGCCTCAGGCCAGAAAAATGTATATTAGTTTGTGTGTGAATTACATTTCTGTAAAATTTCAGCTAGACACAGGTGCATCAGTCACAATGGCAATTACATTCATGTACTAGGACAGCGACAGTGAAAAGACAATACTTATTCAATAAATGCAGTAGTTTCAAAACCCGTGGTTGCCTCTCGTAACATGACGGATACATTTTTCTTTAACATCTCTTCACCGTGTTTTTAGTCCTCGGTGCCATGTGTTTTGTCCTTTCAGGAAAGGCTATTCTCAGAACGCGTGGGATGCATGGACAGCTAAAACAGCTATGTTGTTGTTGTTGTTTCTGGGGTCTTCAGTCCGAAGACTGGTTTGATGCAGCTCTCCACACTACTGTATCCTGAGCAAGCCTCTTCATCTCCTCATAAGAACAGCAACATCTCTTCACCATGTTTTTAGTCTCGGTGCCATGTGTTTTGTCCTTTCAGGAAAGGCTATTCTCAGAACGCGTGGGATGCATGGACAGCTAAAACAGCTATGTTGTTGTTGTTGTTGTTTCTGGGGTCTTCAGTCAGAAGACTGGTTTGATGCAGCTCTCCACACTACTGTATCCTGAACAAGCCTCTTCATCTCCTCATAAGAACAGCAACCTCCATCCATTTGAATTTGCTTTATTGATTTCTTGGTCTCCCTCTGCGATTTTTACCCCACACGCTTCCCTCCAACGCAAAATTCACAATTCCTTGATGTCTAAGAATGTGTCCTACCAATCGATCCCTTCATTTCGTCAAGGTATGCCCGAAATTCCTTTTCTCCCAATTCTGTTCAGTACCTCATTAGTTACACGATTCTCTCACCTAATCTTCACCATTCTCTTGTAACACCACGTTTCAAAAGCGTCTATCCTCTTCCTGTCCGCACTGTTTATTTCCATGTTTCAATCTCAAATCCCATACAAGGCAACACTCCACACAAATGCCTTCAGAAAGAATTTCCTTATGCTTAAATTAATATTCGATGTTAGCAAATTACTCTTTTTCAAAAACACTTTTCTTCCCATTGCCATTCTGCATTTTATATCCTCTGTACTTCGACCATCATATGTTACTTTACTGCCCAATAACAAAACTCTTTTGCCTCTTTACCTAATTTAATTCCTTCAGCAATGCCAGATTTTCTAAGACTGTATTCCATTACCCTTGTTTTGATCTTGTTAATGCTCATCTTATATGTTCCTTTCAACACACTGTCCAATGACCATTCCGTTCAATTGCTCCTCCAGGTCCTTTGCTGCCTCTGACAAAATTACAATTGTCATCAACAAAACGCAACGTTTTTATTTCTCCACCCTGAACTTTAATTCCTTTTCCTTGCTTTTCTTTATAGTTGGTTCAATGTACAAATTGAATAACATTCGAGAAAGGCTACAACTCTGTCTTACGCCCTTCCCAACCCAGGCATCCCTTTCATGCCCTTCAACTCTGATAACTGCTGTCTGGTTTTTGTACAAGTCGTAAATAACCTTCCGTTCCCTATATTTTACTCCTGCTGATTTCAGAATTTGAAAGAGTGTATTCCAATCAACATTGTCAAAAGCTTTCTACAAATCTACGAAAACCAGAAATGTAGGTTTGCCTTTCCTTTATCTTCTAAGATCAGTCATAAAATGAAGATTGCCTCCCATGTTACTACATTTCTCCTAAATCCAAACTGGTCATCCCCAAGGTCGGCTTCTACCAATTTTCCATCCTTCTGTAAATAATTCCTGTTAAAATTTTGCAACCGTGACATATGAAACGATGATTGTTATATTCACACCTACTTTATTTGGAATGAGGATTATTACATTTTTCTTAAAGTCTGAGGAATATTTCCCCTGTCTCATACTTCTCACGAACCAGGTGTAATACTTCTGTCATAGCTGGCTCTCCCAGAGACTTCAGTAGTTTGTGGGAATGTCGGCCATTCCAAGGGCTTTATCAAAATTATTTTATAAACTCTACCGACGTTTCGGCCACTGTTGCAGGCGGCCTTCATCAGGGTCTCTGTCTGACTGCTGAATGTACGATCGGTTGCGGTTTAGATATCAGCGGATGAGGGAGAGGAACGGGGACATTGGTTTTCCTTTATTGGTGGTTACATTATTGCACGCCATTGGTGGAAAGGGGCGTTGATGATTGGTGTTTCATGTTTTTCATATGATTGGAGGTTGCATTCTTCCTCCTTATTGGTCAAAATGGACGTTTCCGATTGGCTTCTGCATTTGAAGTTGCTATTGGCGGAATGGACCTGGGAGAACAGACCGGTTGCGGCGTGCTGCTGTTGACGTCGCCTGGCGTAGAAGGCGGCGGGCCGGTGCTCTGCGTGTTCGCGGCCGCTGTGGTCTCCGGGGCGCCTGCGCGAGTCATTCCGCGCGCAGTGCCGTCACGTAGCGTTGCAATTGCTGGCAGCCAAGACGCCGGCAGCCCGTAGCCATCCTCCCTGTTCATATTGGCGAGACGCTTGGCTATTTCTATAGCCTCTCTAATCTTCCTCCTCGTTGAGAATGGTTGTTTCGCCAGCACGCGGGCCTCACCGAAAGATAGCTGTTTTCCGGACTGATTGTGGTGTTCAAAAACCGCTGACTTTGTGTGCTCTCCAAGCCGTATGTACATTTCATGTTCAGAACGCCTCGTGCAGATTGCTCGTCCGGTCTCTCCTATATAGACCAGCCCACACTCGCAGCTTATTCCATGAACACCGGCATTACTCAGTTTGTCAACTGCGTCGTTAGTTGAACCTAGGAAATCCTTAGTCTTATTGGTGCTGCGGAAAACCGGCTTGATGCCTGCCCGACGAAGAACCTTGCCCACACGTTCAGTGACGCCCTGCACGTAAGGTAATAGGACGATGCTTTGTGCTTCCCCCTGCTCCCCTCTATTGCTTTCATTCCTTCTGGTAATTTTTTTATTTATCTTGCCCAGTCCATAGCCATTAAACGCAAAGGTGGATCTGAGTTGTCCTAGTTCCGCCTGTAGGTGATCGGCATCGCTGATCCTGTGGGCGCTCCTTGTTAGAGTTTGAAGGGCGGATTTCTTCTGCACGGGGTGGTGGTGGGAAGAGGCGTGTAGGTACCTTTCCGTGCTGGTAGCCTTTCTGTACACCCTGTGGCCAAGTTTACCGTCAGACATTCGGTAGACTTCAACGTCGAGGAAATGCAGCACCCTATTCTTTTCTACTTCTATTGTGAAATGTATTTTGCTGTGCTGCCGATTGAGATGTTCGTGGAAGTTCTGTAGCTCATCTTCCCTATGTGGTTAGATAACGAAAGTGTCATCAACGTATCGCAGCCAGCATGCTGGGCGTAGTGGCGCTGACTGGAGAGCCGTTTCTTCAAATGCTTGCATGAAAATGTCTGCTGCAATCGGAGAAATTGGGGAGCCCATAACGACACCGTCTGTTTGTTCATAAAATTCTCCTTTCCACTTGTAGTAGGTGGTCATCAAGCAGGCGCGTACTAGGTCACAGGTGTCAGGTGCTAAGCGTTATTCTAATATGTTCATTGTGTCTGACACTTGTACGTTAGTGAATAACAGTGTTACATCAAAACTAACGATCAGATCCGTAGGTGATACAATGAACAACTCCGTCTTCTCAACCGTCCTCTGCTTCTTCTACCCGTCAAGCCTCTAAGAAGGCTCACAAAAAGAACAGGCCCCATTCCCGACCGCGGCTTGACTCTACGGTTACGCCATCCAACAGTTGCCAGCCTCGGCCGTCTTCTGTTTCACCGGGACGCTCTGTCTTTCGGGCACCCGACCCTTTACCGGCGGAGGAAGCTTCCCCTCCTGATCAACTCAGGGAGGTGGCAGACGCGTCGGTCGAACCTTTGGAACACGATCCTTTGCCGCTAAATATGGATAACAGTGCTCCCTCGAAGTCCGGTCCTCAGCGGCCGTCGAGGTGATCCCGCTTGCTTGTTCTTTTTATTTCTTCTTCTCTCATTTTTTATCATGGCGCTCCTTCAATGGAATATTCGCGGCATTCGTTCCATTCGGGAGGAATTAAAACTACTCCTTCTATAGCACTGCCCGCTTCTAGTCTGTCTCCAAGAAACTAAGTTACGCCCATGTGATCATGCAGACTTCCCCCATTACACCTCTGTGCGTTTCGACCTGCCCCCTGTGGAAGGTACTCCAGCCCATGGAGGGGTTCTGATGCTCACTTGGGACGACGTGTATTACCATCCCATTTCATTGCATACTCACCTACAGACAGTTGCCATCCGCATCACTCTCTCCACCTTTTCCTTTTCCCTCTGTAATATCTATTCGCCATAGTCATCTGCCCTTACTAGGGCAGATGTGTTACACCTCGTTGACCAGCTCCCTTCACCTTTTGTGTTGGTAGGCGACTTCAATGTCCACCACCCCCTATGGGGTTCTCCAGCACCCTGCCCCTGAGGCTCCCTTCTAGCAGACCTCTTCAACCATCTCAATCTTGTCTGCCTCAACACCACTGCACCGACCTTCCTTTCCAACACAATACATACTTACTCCCACTTAGACCTTGCGATATGCAGTCCTCAGCTTGCGCGTCAGTTCGAGTGGTATGCACTTTCTGACATGCACTCGAGTGATCAGTTTCCTTGTGTAATCCACTTCCTGCATCATACCCCATCTTCTCGTCCCACCAGTTGGAACATCTCTAAAGCCGACTGAGGGCTTTATTCTCTGTTTTTCACGATCAGACTTTTCCCAGCTGTGACAGTCAGGTCGAATACCTCAAAGAGGATATTCTCACCGCTACCGAACATTCCATATCTCGTACATCCTCCTCTCCACGTCGCATCCCGATCCCTTGGTGGAATGCAGCCTGCCGCGACGGTCTTAGAGCCCGGCGACGTGCTTTACGCGCCTTCCACCGCCACCCAACGTTTGAGAATTATGTAAATTATGAACGACTGCGAGCGCAATGTCGTCGTGTTATAAAATACAGCAAAAAAGCTTGCTGGACTGCTTTTACCAGTTCTTTTAACAAATTTACTCCCTCCTCGGCTGTCTGGGGTGACCTCCGCCGTTTATCCGGCATCAAGGTCCGCTCCTCGATTTCTGGCCTGACCGTCGAGAACGCAGTCCTTGTGGATCCCGCTGATGTTTCCAACGCTTTGTGCCGCTCCTTTGCGGAGGTTACGGGCTCTGCCCATTACCACTCTGCCTTCCTCCCTCGCAAACAGGCAGAGGAGGCACGGCCGCCTTCTTTCCACTCTTTTAATCGTGAAAGTTATAATGTCTCCTTCACCATGCAGGAGCTAGAGAGTGCTCTCGCCTTGTCCCGATTTTCTGCTTCTGGGCCCGATTCCATCCATATTGAGATGCTGAAAAACCTTTCTCCAGCTGGCAAGTGTTTCCTTCTTAGCACCTATAATCGCATATGGACTGAAGGTCAGGTTCCCACAAGTTGGCGTGAAGCCATTGTGTCCCCATCCCCAAACCAGGGAAGGACAAATATCTTCCAGTTATCGCCGCATTTCTCTCATGAGCTGTGTCTGTAAGGTGATGGAACGCATGGTTAACGTTCGGTTGGTCTGGCTCCTCGAATCTCGACGCCTCCTGACTAATGTCCAATGTGGTTTTCGTCGACACTGCTCTGCTGCTGATCACCTTGCTACCTTGTCGACTTTCATTATGAATAACTTTCTAAGGAAGCGTCAAACGATAGCAGTGTTCATCGACTTGGGAGAAGGCTTACGATACATGATGGAGGGCGGTCATTCTCCGCACTTTGCACACATGGGGCCTTCGTGGCCGCCTCCCTCTCTTTATTCAAGCGTTTTTGGCGGATCGCAAATTCCGGGTACGGGTGGGCTCTGTTTTGTCAGATACCTTTCACCAGGTGAATGGGATGCCACATGGCTCCGTCTTGAGTGTGGCTCTCGTTGCCATTGCAATCAATCCGATCGTGGATTGCCTTTCAGCCGACGTTTCCGGATCCCTTTCTGTACACGATTTTGCAATTTACTTCAGCGCCCAGCGGACGTATCTCTTGGAGCGTTGTCTTCAACGCTGTCTTGACCGCCTTTATTCCTGGAGCATTGCGAACGGCTTCCGCTTCTCCACCGAGAAAACGGTGTGTATGAACTTCTGGAAATACAAGGAATTTCTTCCACCATCTCTACGTCTCGGCCAAGTTGGTCTCCCATTCGTGGAGACAACAAAAATCTTGGGACTCATGTTGGATCGTAAACTTTGCTGGTCCACACACGTGTCCTACCTGGCTGACCGTTGTACCCGATCCCTTAATGTTCTTCGTGTCCTCAGTGGCACATCATGGGGAGCGGATCGTACCTCCTGCTTCACCTCTACCGGGCCATTGTTCAGTCGAAGCTGGACTACGGAAGCTTTGTATATTCTTCTGCACGGCCGTCCATTCTCCGCCGTCTCAACTCCATTCATCATCAGGGATTACGCCTGGCGACCGGTGCATTTTATACCAGCCCTGTTGAAAGCCTTTATGCTGAAGCTGCTGTATTACCCCTGACCTCTCGGCGTGACATACTCTGTGTCGGTACGCATGCACACTACTGTCGATGTCCATCCATGCCCATCCATCTTACCCATTATTCTATGATGACTCCCTCGATCGTCAATATCAGTTGTCTGTGATAGCCTTGCTTCCACCTGGAGTTCGGTTTCGCTGCCTGCTTCAGAGGCTCGATTTCACCCTTCCTTCCACCTTTCGGTTGAGCGAGAGCCCATTGCCACCGTGGCATCAGCCCAGATTCACACCCACCTTTAACTTAGTTCGCTCCCCAAGGAGAGCACTCCGGTTTTGGTATATCGCTCGAGGCTTGTCGAACTCCGTTCGCGGCTCGATAATGCCATGTATAAAAATGATAGAGGAGACACACAGGAAGTCAGAAAATAACCAACACCTAGCAGCTTTACAGCTGTGTTCTAACTTTTATTATGTGCCTTGTTTTATGTTATAATTTCCGATGAAGGCAATCGTAGTTATTGCCGAAAGCAGGTTAAGTAATTTTAATTTTGCGAAGAGGGCTGCATTTTTATACTTTGAATATTTTGAAGAACATTTCCATGTATACAGGGTGTTACAAAAAGGTACGGCCAAACTTCCAGGAAACATTCGTCACACACAAAGAAAGAAAATATGTTATGTGGACATGTGTCCGAAAACGCTTAATTTCCATGTTAGAGCTAATTTTATTACTTCTATTCAAATCACATTATTCATGGAATGGAAACACACAGCAACAGAATGTACCAGCGCGACTTCAAACTCTTTGTTACAAGAAACGTTCAAAATGTCCTCCGATAGCGAGGATACATGCATCCACCCTCCGTCGCATGGAATCCCTGATGCGTTGATACAGCCCTAGAGAATGGCGTTTTGTATCACAGCCGTCCACAATACGAGCACGAATATGTTCAAATGTTTGTAGAGTCTATGGGACTTAACTACGGGGTCATCAGTCCCTAAACTTACAAACTACTTATGAACTACTTACAACTAAGGACGGCACAAATATCCATGCCCGAGGGGGGATTCGAATCCCCGACCGTAGTGACCGTGCAGAACGTGACTGGAGCGCCTCAGTCCCCTCGGCCACCGCGGCCGGCGAGCACGAAGAGTCTCTACATTTGTTACCGGGGTTGCGTAGACAAGAGCTTTTAAATGCCCCCATAAATGAAAGTCGAGAGGGTTGAGTTCAGGAGAGCATGGAAGCCATGTAATTAGTCCGCCTCTACCAATCCATTGGTCACCGAATCTATTGTTGAGAAGCGTACGAACACGTCGACTGAAATGTGCAGGAGCTCCATCGTGCATGAACCACAAGTTGTGTCGTACTTGTAAAGGCACATGTTCCAGCAACACAGGTAGAGTATCCCGTATTAAAACATGATAACGTGCTACAGTGAGCGTAGGCGAAAGAACATGAGGCCCAATCAAGACATCACCAACAATTCCTGCCACAACGTTCACAGACAATCTGTGTTGATGACGTGATTGCACAAATGCGTGCGGATCCTCGTCAGCCCACACGTGTTGATTGTGAAAATTTACAATTTGATCACGTTGGAACGAAGCCTCATCCTTTAATAGAACATAGAAAGAGAAATACTAAAATGAGCTCTGACATAGAAATTAAGCGTTTCTTTCTTTGTGTGTGAGGAATGTTTCCTGACAGTTTGGCCTTACCTTTTTGTAACACCCTGTATATGTTGTGTGGTTTGATGGACAATCAAATGATTGTTGTGCTAGCGCATCGTCTTAGGGGACCCGGTTATTTACACTTCACCATTGTTAAAAGAGATTCCTTTGACCGCAAGAACGTGTATGTTCTCCCGGCGTATCGGCGTGCATATTCTAGTCGTCAGGTGCCCACACATCAACTAAACCTAGTAATCCTTGGGAAATGGATCGGCAGGCGTGGAACGTTTCTTTGACATTAAGGTGGCTACAGCTTAACCCTTTGAGTTTTTACCAGTGGGGATGGTTGAAAGGCGAAGTCTACATAGAAAAAGTAAACATAGAAGCCGAGTTGATCGATCGGATTATTGATAGTGCAGCCCACATGAAAGAACGCAAAGACGACCTTACAAGTGCTGCACGTTGTGTTATAAAGAAGAGTCGAAAATGGATTTAAGTTGCTGGTGTAATTTTTATAAATCAAATTTGAACGTCTCATTCGCCTTTAAGTTTGTTTGGGTTACATACTAACAACTACGTCTCTGTACTCAACAAAAGTTATTTTATATGGAATTTTTTATTGCAGTTCGTCTATATTAACTCTTACTAAAATACTTCCTAATCGTCCTCAAACACACGTATAAAGCTATTCAGCTATTCAGTAATAAACGGTATCACAGCTTTTCAGGAGTAAGCTGCGTCAGTGGGTTTTCAAAGACAGTGTTCTGGGTTTGCGTACAGCACATGGAGAAACAGTCAGTGTCTCCTAAAACAAAGAAAAAAAAATTAATAAGTTGTACACATTTCAACTCCAGGTCGCATAAATCGTATAACTAATTTCGACTTCTTAGTCATCAGTATAGTACCAGTTTATAATAATAACAGTGGAGATAGATAAAATACTAGAGTAAAAAAAATGAAACTAAGATCTAATCGCAACTACCTGCAATGGTATTTCATACATAGTAGCTGAAAAGACCATAAAAAACACTCTCATGTTGAGTACTGTGTTCGCTGTTTGCTTACAATGGTAGGTTCATGTAAACTGGTACCTTTCTGATGTTTTTTCCTCGTCTGAGAACGACTTTTTAGTAGGTTAATAAATCAATTATGTTAATTGAGGAGGAAAAAGTAATTAATTATTACTGAGTTATTATTGTGAAACTTTTCAGTTAATTATCCAACCTTAAAGCTAATCGAGAAGTATTTCACTTTGAGCTCCAGAAGCCGATTACTTTTTGTAGAGTAACTGCAGAGTAACTCGTTCGATACGTCGTTACTCAGAAGTTAATCTTGCGCCTTAGCTGGTGTTTGTTTGATGAAGTCAGATTTCATAATTTAAATTCCACAGACTAAGAACATTGATACAGGCGATGAAAACTTTCAACACCACTGAAGCTTTTTGTAGTCTGCAAACTTTCCACCGTTATTAATTCATCAAATTTTACTGTCTAATCTGCAAAACATTTTTGCAATTCTGGAGCGTCAAATAAAGTTACGATTCATACGTTGTCACACCTTACATTCTGTTAATTGTTAGTGATACAGATCATTTATCAAAACTTTATTACTTCAGTACAGTGTTAAAACACGCTGTGTGATACACTCAATTCAATAAAAGCTACACTGCATACATGAGAATGTATGATTCATCATGATTCATAAGTTGCAATTGGAGCAAAAACCAGCTTGTGGCTTTTCTAGCAACCGTTACTACATCTACATTTACAAAGGGTTATCTGTACACAACATCCAAGTCCCTGGCGGAGAGTTCATCGGACCGCCTTCATACTAATGAAAGATCGTAGGCTTCCACTTCCGGTGTCATCTTGAATAAAACAATTCTGGACATTCTGGGTATGTTCATTCTCATCATCATCCAACACAGAAGAACGCTGCATTATGTACGCTGACAACACGAGCTCATAAGATTAACGACGCTGACAACTTATAACAGAGTCACCTGAAAACAACATTCCACGCGAATGGATACAGCAACAGGGCTATACAGCAAGCTATGAGGTACAAGGAAGACATAATAGGCAATGATGCAGAAGAAACTCTTCCTATAGCTCATCTACCGTATGTTGTAGTGGGACCTGTATTTAGCCGTCCACTATTTTCCTCATACTGATCAATTTCGCAGTTATCCAGTAATTAATTACGGAATATATTGTTTTGAATGTTATTAATGCTTGAGAACATACACTTGTGTGAATTTTATTCGCCTTTAATTGTTTGACGTGTAATGACGGTGCTGCAGCGGTACGCAGTGACAGGGTTCTCCGCCTACGTCAGCGAGAAAATGCTGGCCGCTATGGTTGATTAGCCGAAGGTCGGCGCACTGAACCGGAAGACATTGCCTTCTGTTGCGGACCACGATTGACATTTTCTTAAACATTAATAATGCATATAAAAATGTAAATGAAAAATGTTGGGTGCCTTTTTGAATTCGGTATTGAGATGAAGTCTTGTTGCAATGTGATTTTTTAATACATAATTACGTGATATTACCTACGTCACATGTTTTTAAAATAAAAAGTTTAAGAATGAAGTTATTCATAAGTGTCTACGATTTCTAAAAATTGAACTGATATATACAAATGATTTTTCTTAAGTGATGGTAATTCTGAAGTGAATTTTGAATGTGGTCTGAACGACGAATGTTGTGTGTCACTAAAGTGGCACGATTATTGATATTACGATATATTATAGAAGAGCTGTGCAATAAACAGAGACTATCATAGCAAATGTAATTAGAATTTGATCCAGAGGTTTGACAACCTATTGGATAATACTGTGGAAAGGGACTGATGACCCCCGTAGTTAAGACCCATAAGCCCTAGAAGCATTTGAACATTCTGTGGAATCTAAAAATGAATTAACTGATTCTTAAATTTAAGGAAATTTATTAAGAAGAATATGAAGACTAGTATTAACGGTTATTATACTTTTTGTTGCTGGGATGCTAGTTAACTTCGGGTACGAGGTCACTGTCATTCAAGAAGCTGTTTGTTTACCTCGGTTTTCAATGAGTAAACAGGAAAGACAACACACACCGAGCAATTAATACACAGCGCCGACACGACCAAAGATGAAACCGGTCAGAATATCGATAATAAACATCAGTTCTCGACGGATGAGGTCGGATTAGTTTTGTCCCTCTGTTCTTTGACAAGTGAGAGAGCAGGATCCCAACCGGAATTTAAGCAGAACCCTTCTTTCCTATTCATAAGGTTGCCACCTAGTTTTCCTTGATATAATAAACTAGGTGACAACCTTATGAATAGGGATGGAGGGTTCTGCTTAATTTCCGCTTGGGATCCTACTCTCTCACTTTTCATAAAACAGATGGACAAAACTAATCCGACCTCATCCGTCGAGAACTGATGTTTATTATCGATATTCTGACCGGTTTCATCTTTGGTCGTGTCGGCGCTGTGTGTTGATTGCTCGGTGTGTGTTGTCTTTCCTGTTTACTCATTGAAAACCGAGGTTTTAAAGATCGTTGCACCTTGCTTCCTCACTGCAGTTTCGCCTTGAAAATGGCAGGGTGGTCTCCTACCGACATATCGGTCGTCGTCGATTTTGATACCTGGCAGCATACACGTAAGTTTTTCGAAGTTGTTATACGCCAGGAGAAATTAAGGAATCACATCTCTGTTAGAGTTCTGACGTCTCGTATATTACCGGGTGATCAAAAAGTCAGTATAAATTTTAAAGCCGCGGTGGAGTAGCCGAGCGGCCTAAGGCGCCTCGCTGCGAAGCGCGCGGTTACTCGCCGTCGGAGGTTCGAGTCCTCTCTAGGGCATGGGTATGTGTGTGTTGTCCTGAGATAGTGTGTAAGCTACGGACTGATATTCACGCAATTTGGTCCGATAGATTAGAAACATTTGAACATTTGAAAACCTTTTAACTCACGGAATAATGTAGATATAGTGGTAAAAATTGACATACATGCCTGGAATGACATGGGATTTTATTAGAAAAAAAAATAAATAAAATAGACTAAAAATAAATAAATAAAATACAATTCAAAATAAAAGAATACAAACAAAGTTCAAAAAATGTCCAACAGATGGCGCTGGACAACAAAACACAGTGACTGCGCATGAAAATCGTGTATAAAAGGAGCTGTAATGAAAAAAGCGGTGTGGGCGTTTCAAAAGATGGCGGAAACTGATGATTGGTTGAGTAACGTGTTGTGGACGGACGAAGCTCATTTCACGCAGGATGGCGCTCCACCCCATATTGCTGGACGCGTGAAAGATCTCTTGCACGCGTCGTTTGGTGATGATCGTGTGCTCAGATGCCACTTTCGTCATGCTTGGCCTCCCACGTCCCCAGACGTCAGTCCGTGCGATTAATGGCTTTGGGGTTACCTGAAGTGGCAAGTGTATCGGGTCGACCGACATCTCTAGGGATGCTGAAAGACTACATCCGACGCCAATGCCTCACCATAACTCCGGACATGCTTTACAGTGTTGTTCACAACATTATTTCTCCGAGCAGATTAGGGTTTTCCTAACGACCTGTATTGCATTCACTACGTCCAAACTGTTAGCCGGCCGGCTGTGGAACTCAACGGCTTGCCAAAACTTGCTTTTCACATGGAAACAATTACCCTTTATCTGTAATGTCACTCGCTCGCTTAGCAAACGTTGTGTAGCCGCGGCGGAGAGGCCGAGCGCATAGAGGCGCTAAGCTACGATGCGCGAGGCCGTTTCCCATCGGGTGTTCGAATCCCCCCTCGGGCTTGGGTGTTTGTGTCGTGTTTAGTACAAGGTAGTTCATAAATAGTTTGTAATTTTAGGGACTGATGACCCCGCAATAAAGTCCCTTAAGCTTAACATTTGGAACGTTGTGTATGCAAAGAATGGAAGGTTGCACAGGTCATTCCAGTATTCAATAAAGGCAATAGAAGTGACCCGCAAAATTACAGGCTTTTATCAATGAAGTCAGTTTGCAGCAGAATGTTGGAACACATACTTTTCTCAAATATTTTGAACTAACTCGAAGAGAACGACCTATTGTTCCATAGTCAACACGAATTTAGAAAGTATCGTTCTTCTGAAACACAACTAGCACTTTACTCACATGATGTGATGACTGCTGTCGGTAAGGGTTGTCAAATAGATTCCGTATTTCTAGATTTCCGAAAGTCTTGACACATTATATCACAAGCATCTTCAAATCAAATTGCGTTCTTATGGCATCAAACACAGTTGTGCGATTGCATTCGTGATTTCTTGTCAGAAAGACACAGTACAGTGTTACTGACGGAAAGTCAAAGAGTAGAACAGAAGTGATATCTGGCGTTCTCCAGTGAAGTGTTATAGGGCCCCCTACTGTTCCTTATTTTTGTTGTTGTTGGATTGGTGTTTTAGGGGGACAAAACTGTGAAGATCATCAGTCCCCCATTCCATCAAATGGCAAAATAAGAAGTATGTCAATATTGAAAAATACGCCCAGAGTTAAAACAGCAGTGGGAGGAAACGCCCACTCAATCAGTAAAATATCAACAAATTCAACAAAAGTCAACACGAAAGGAGACAATCACATAGAAACACCGACCAATTAAAAGAAATGGAACGACAAAGCCGAAGTTCGTGGTTGACCGACCATGAAATTAAAAATAGGAAGGGTCAACCACGGAGCAACACAAGGAAACCCTCAAGCGGAGGACATAAAGACAAGAGAAACGTATACAATGGGCTGAAGCAAAGCTTCATGTAAAGTTGTAGGAAGGGTCAACCACGGAGCAACACAAGGAAACCCTCAAGCGGAGGACATAAAGACAAGAGAAACGTATACAATGGGCTGAAGCAAAGCTTCATGTAAAGTTGTAAAATCCACTGTCGCAAATAAAACCTAAAACAGAGTCAGGCATTATGGCATCGTTACATAAAACTTCAGGAAAATTAAAACCCCGCTGCAGGGTGGCTAAAAGACGGCAACAAAATGTGGGCCACCGTCAAGGAAGAGCCACAGCGAGCGCGTCCTCACCGCGGAGGAGAAGGTCATAGGTCAGCCAAGTGTGGCCAATGCGGAGCCGGCACAGAACTATAGAGTCCCAGCGAGAGGCCCGCATGGAGGAATGGCACACAGCCATAGGCTTCTTTATTGCCCTTTGTTGGGATGGGTCAGGCTCCGCCACTCAGCGGCCCATAGCTCACGTACTCTAAGGCGCAACACAGACTGGAGATCAGAAGCCGGGAGACCAGTCTCTAATACAGTTGTATGGACAGCCTGGTGAGCTTATCAGCTCGTTGGTTGTCCGGGATGCCGATGTGAGCAGGAGACCAAAGAAAGAACAAAGACCGTCCTGACTGTTTGAGAGCAAAAGGAGTGTCTTGGATAGCCTTCTCCAAAGAAGAACGTGAGTAAAATTGGTCCAGAGCGCGAAGACTGCTAAGGGAATCACTGCAGAGAAGAAAAGACCCACCTGATCAGGAACGCATATGCTCAAGAGCACGGAGAATGGCCACCAGGCCGGCCGCGGTGGCCGAGGGGACTAAGGCGCTTCAGTCACGGTCAGCACGGCCACTACGGTCGGGGGTTCGAATGGACGCAGCAAAGCCAACACGACCATCAACTAATGAATCGTCAATATAGACGTCAATATTTTGTATACAGTGTACTCTGCAACAACAGCAAAAACTGACGGCGGAGTGCCTCTAGAGGAAATGAGTTTTTGGGTCTACTGGCCAAGTACAGCCGAGAACGTGACCTCGATACACACCATAGAAGTGTACACGTACGGGCGTAATACGGAGATGGGAAAGAGAAAGACTCTGGTTCCAACATAAGGGACTGGACACGGAAGGCGACCGTGTGACCAGAACGGGATCGCCGTTGTTGGGGACGGACGACCATGCGATAGAAAAGCAAACGTTGGATTGGATGGCTTGGCAAGCTATGGATGTGACCAGCGTAGGCCGCAAACAGTTGCTGGCGGCGGATTCGCAGAGGTGGGACCCCGGCCTCCACAAGTAAGCTGCTCACGGGACTGGTGTGGAAGGCACCTGTCACGATGCGAACCCCACATTGGTGAACGGGTTCCAGCAAGCGCAATGCCGAGGGGGATGCTGAACCATAGGCAAGGCTTCCCAAATCGAGACAGGTATGCACCAGAGCTTGGTATATCCGCAACAGTGTGGACCGATTGGCGCCACAGGTCATATGTCCCAGGTGTCAGCGAACATTCAGATGGCGCCAGCACTTCTACTTCAGCTGACGAATGTGGGGGAGACACGTGAGTCGAGAGTCAAAGTCGAGCCCTAAAAACCTGTGAGTATCAACGACCTCTAATAGGTGGTTATTGAGATAAAGTTCGGAATGTGGATGAACAGTCAGACGCCGACAGAAGTGCATAACACTGGTCTTTTCAGGAGAGAACTGGAAGCCATTGGCTAGAGACCAGGACTGCGCCTTTCGAATGGCTCCTTGTAACCTACGTTCAGCTACTTGGGTGCTGGAAGAGCAAAAAGAGGAAGTCGTCAGCATAGAGGGAGGGGGCTTACTGACGCTAGCCGTTTATGGCCAGTAAAAATAAGGGGACACTGGAAACAGAGCCCTGAGGAACCCCATTTTCCTGCACATGTGGGGTGTTACGGGAAGCACCAACTTTGACACGAAATGTACGAACAGCTAAAATGTTTTGTATAAAAATAGGGAGCTGGCCTTGGAGACACCATTCATGTAATGCCTGGAAGATGTGATGTCTCCATGTTGTATCGTAGACCTTTCTCAAAAAAAAAAAAAAAAAAAAAAAAAAAAAAAAAAAAAAAAAAAAAAAATCACCGCAGAAAGATGCTGGCGTTTGGAAAAGTCTGTACCGATACAAGACTCCAAGTAAACGAGGTTATCAGTGGTGGAGCGGCCTTGACGGAAACCGCCCTGGCATGGAGCCAGTAGGCCTTTAGACTCAAGTACCCAGCACAGCTACCGACTCACCATACGTTCCATCAGTTTGCAAAGAACGTTGGTGAGGCTGATGGGTCAGTAGCTATCAGAATCGCGTGGGTTTTTGCATGGTTTAAGCACCGGCACGATGATACTTTCTCGCCACTGTGTCTCAGTGGGAGACACCATCGTTCCAGATGCGAATGACCATGGATGAGATGTTTCGTGTAGATTGTACCAACAGGTGTTTAAGCATCTGGTTATGAATGAGATCTGGCCCAGGGGTGGTGTCGGGACTGTGTGCAAGGGCACTGAGAAATTCCTATTCACTGAACGGAGCATTATATGATTCCATTCGTCGGGTCGTAAAGGACAGTTGCTTCCGTTCTTCCCGCTATTTCACGGCACAGTAAGATGGCGGGAAATTTACAGATGCAGAGCTCTTAGCATAGTGCTCAGCGGACTGTTCAGCAATTGGATCTGGGTCCATACAAACTCCTCCACTCTGGTATCCATAGAGGCGCCTGATTTTCTCTCACAACGAGGATGAAGAGGTACATATGCCAATAGTGGATATGTATCGTTCCCAGCACTGCTACTTACAACGCCTAATTAAAAGACGTGCTCGTGCACGGAGCCGCTTGAACGCAATGAGGTTCTCCAAGGACGGATGTCTCTTGTGGTGCTGGAGTGCTCGCCTGCGATCCCTAATAGCCTCAGAGATCTCTGGCGACCGTCCTCCGCCAGGGAGAACCAGAAGAGCTAGGGTTCGTACGTTCAGCCGCAGAAATAATGGCTCCGGGGAGAATTTCAGTCACCACACCTATGGTGGCATCCGTTGAAGAGCCAATCTTTGCATCTGGGCAAACGTCCAGGGGACTGAGGCTGTGGTAGTGAAATGAATATTGGGAAGTGGTCACTACCACACAAGTCCTCATGCACTCTTCAGTGGACATACGGTAAAAGGCCAGGGCTTCATACTGTCAGACCAATGGCAGAGTAATGCCGTGAGCCACACTGAAGTGTGTGGCAACACCGATATTTAACATCAGAACAAGGAAAGTTATGTTGCTAGGGACCAGATGTGAATAATACGTTTGCCAGAGGGAGAATAAAAAGTCTGGTGGGGACCATAAATGTGTAGTTATATTGAAACTTTCGTGGAATCCGATACCCTAATATATTTCAGAGGTGAGAATTGTGTTTTAAAACAGGCGAAAAAATCTATTTTTCTATTTTTGTATCTCAATTTTAGAAATACAAAAACGTTTAACATAGTGGAATCCTGTAAACCAGACACTATGCTCTAAACTGAATTCTTTTGACAAGCTGAAAGATGTTTATAATCAAAAACATAACTCTATGATAGGAGACTAACTAAAATATATATGTACTCTAAATAGTTTTCCTTATTTATTAGACAAGTGAATGTATACATATAAAATCATCTCATTAGTTTGTTCTATATCATTTAAAAACATACAGGGATATCGAATTCCACTGTAATTTCAAATCAAGGAGCTATTTATTTTCACAGCACTACTTCCCCCCTCCCCTTTTTCCAGAGTAATATTTCAGTGATGAGATTTCGTTAATATGCAGACACTTTCGTTGTAATGCTAAAATTCGCTTCTTTTGTCAAAACAACACAGTTTACAAGTATTCATCTTATTATGCATTTGGAGTTACAACATAATATTAAATTGTATTTAGTAATACTGAGGGAAAGACAAGTTAATAGTATATGAAAATGAACATAATCCGTATAAAATTAAAGAAATAAATTGATCATATACGCTGTAAAAATAAAGACAAAGGAAATTTAGTTTTACCAGGTATCCTTAAAAGTTCGTTACTTCTTTGAATAAAAACTGTAGTTGCTCGAATAATGCGCCTGATATACAAGTTTTGTAAATTAATGGCATAACAAAATAAACGCCTCTTTGCGTACCATCATTTGATGAAGTCTCGCTTCAATACCTCCAATCATTTATGAGATACAAGGGATTTTATGAAAATTTCGTTCCGTTTTCTTCGCTGAAGTGCGGGATCTGGAACAAGTGATTTACATACAACCCATATCTAGATATTGGTGACAGATAGCGACATCCTTCCAACTTCGAAGAATAATTCAATATTTCAGCTACAATTCATTCGCAGGAACATATGACCTAGCATGTACCAAACGCAAATTTATAGCGGATTCCTTGTAGTAGTTTACTAAATCCGTAAATACCACAAGAATTCTGACCACTAACAAAATAATATCCATCATAAAGCAGAAGAACGCATCTATAACTTGTGGGAGAATCATATCTTTCTTCGTACTCGTTTGAGAAAGATCGCACTTCGCTGGCGGGCGCGTGGCACTGCGTCCGTCTGGTGTTTTCTTTTCCAGTTCCCGCCTTGTTGGCTCCTAGGTCACACGCCAAATACGTTTCCTAACTGGCCAGTGCAAGTAGCATTCCGAAAGCATGCGAGAATAATAGGACATGCGCTATATCCAGAAACCTTCAGCAAACGGCTAGCCAGCAGGTAGCAGGGACGACATGTCACCTGCCCTACTTGCTTCGCGACTTGCTTACCGGAAATCTTACTCCGTGTGAGAGTGGCTTTACTGGCTGTCTGCTACGAGACAGTGGGCGGGTCCCAGCCGCCTGCCATTGGGCAGACGGCCGCGGCATGCTCAGTGTGATGTAGCACGGGCATTTGTGATGCCTTGTCTCTAGTTGGTGTTGGTTAAAGGTGTGCGAGTTCACAGTACCACTGCTAGTAAGCTGATGGCAATCGCATTGACACTTCCGGACTCGTACTATTTTATTCGACATTATTGCCTAGCAGTGTGACAAACTGATATTTTATTACGTACCACATATATAGTGGCTAACCATAGTCGCAAGAAATAGAAAAACCTTTTATTCAAATAACGTAACTAATTTCGATGATCTTTGTCATCATTATCAAACATAATAATATCACAAATTGCGACAAACTAAGGATAAACTGAGCATATCATGTGAATAAATTATAAAAAAAAATGTTTGTTCGGAAACTGGAGCCAGGCCATCTCGAGCAGTGAAGTGAACCCCAAATGTCTGCTATGCTCACAGCGTATGGTATATCAGACAGTTGGGGTCCACTTCACTCCTCTAGATGGCCTGGCTCCAGTTTCTGTACAAACATTTTTTCATTATTTATTCACATGATATGCTCAGTTTATCCTTACTTTCTCGCAATTTCTGATATGTTTGATAATGCTGACAAAGCTCATCGAAACAAGTTACGTTAATTGAATAAAAGGGTTTTCTATTTCTTGCGACTATGGCTTAGCCACTATACATGTGGTATATAATAGGTCTTACTTGTATGGCAGCTGTACAAACTGATACCGCTGCCCTTACAACACACCGGATGCTTGTGCTCATGGACGTCTAGGAGCTCATCTACGGCTGTGAGAATCGTCACGTGGGACTGTGCAACCAGCATCGTTGTACAACTGACGAGTCATGTCCGAGACTGTTCTTCCACATTCTCTGGTTTACTTCTCTACTGGATTTGTTAATGCACTGACACACAACTGCAATATAATTCTTTTATTACCTCTGATGCTTCTTTTTTTTTTTTTTTTTTTAATAAACCTAACTTTCGTGCCTTCCTACTCCGCAACCGTTTCCTCGTTTTTCCTACTATCAAGAGATAATATTAATTTTGTTAATTAACATTTGGTAGTCCTTAAATTGAAGATTCTTACAAAAAGGCGGTTTCTCCAGGGTGAGGCACTTCCATTGCACTTCGGTCGAACTGACCCCTGCGATTTCTCCTAATGTGAGGAACTCGGGCGCATAATTTCTGCTAGTCGGACTGTGTATGCACTGTCCTGGTCTAAAAAATTAATAAAGAATAGAAAAGTCGAACGACTGATAAAAAACTGTCTGTTTCGTAGGTCTAGGATTGCAGGAAAGCAAATGGTGTATTAAAATAATAGCGGAAACTTCGTGATATTAAAAAATAAATTAATTAAAAAGAGACTTTAGCGGCAATTCCTCGAATGAATTAAACCGTCACTCGGAAGGTCACAACTTGCCCCTTTTAAACTGTCTCATCTGACTGTAGGAAATACGAGTGTGTCTCAACATGGCATGGCGCCTGTTCGCTTTACCTATTGTTATCGCACTGAGTCTTATAGCTGTAACAATACGGTATTAAAGAATTAACACATATGTCACTTTCTGTTGGCGAACAAACTTTAAGCCATTATCGGTATATAAATGCCCACTTGCCGTCTTTCGTCGGACCAAAACATATATGGTCTTTCGAAGTGTACCATATTTTCTGGCAGTGTGTTCAAGTGGTTCATGGTATCGGTTTCTGTTGTAATGTCCTTGTTCATGAACCATGGGCAATTTATGAGTGGCTGAATAAGTGATCCTGACAGTTGAAATACCAGTTACTTTGGAATAAGAACGGCCATTTCGGACATATTCTGAATAGGGCCTCCTTTGAGTTTAGTCGGCAAAAGTTCCAAATCCACCGGTTGGTCCCTCAACCATTAGGGTTAAGACCCACTGCGCAAGAAAGGCTAGCAATCTACTTCTCAGGTACTTCGACATGATGCTGCCAATAATCATAGCAAAATGCCTCGGACCTCTGGAGTCCAACCTCTGACTGTCAAACTAGGGACTTATCAGAAAAGACTTGTAAAACAAGGTGAAATAAGATGGGGGCTTTTAATATGAATGGGAATATACTGGGAAAAAGGTAGAGCTGACAGAGGCTGTAAGTATGATGGCGTCACTCTTTTATCTGTTTAGTAACGTTAGGGTCAGGGGAGAGAAAGAGGAAGAATTTCTACCTCACAGGAGTCAAAGCAGGACGAGCACAGTGGTACGTAGGGCTTTACATCAGAAAAGCTATCGAACCCAGCATAATTACAATAAGGTATGTGAATGAACGAATCATGTGCATAGATTTGGCAATCTCCAGCAAGAAAATTAGGATTGAGTCAGTGTATTCGGACTGTGAAGGGACAGATCAAAATAAGATGGACAGATTTTGCAACGCACTCAGTGATGTCGTTGTTAAAAGGGCAAGGACAGGATAGGAAATCGAGCAGATGGGGAACGAAAAGATTATGGGTAAGTTCGGAGAGGATACAGAGTACAACAGGAACTGAAAAGAAGATCTTGGATTTTTGTGCCAGTATGGGCTTAGATATCACAAACTTCTTTTCTCAGCATAAGAACATTTATCGGTATATTTGGGGAGGCAGTGTACCAGAGTTGTCATTTGAACAGCCGCGGAGGAGCGACCGAGCGCATTGAGGCGCTATGCTACGATGCGCGACGCCGTTTCCCGACGGGAGTTCGCATCCCCCCTCGGGCGTGGATATTTGTGCCGTCTTTAGTGTAAGCTACTTCATAAGTAGTTTGTAAGTTTAGAGACTGATGACCCCATAGTTAAGCTTAAGCTCTACAAACATTTGAACATTTTGTCATTGAATATATAACAACAGACCAGGAATTCAGAAAGGCAGTCAAGAAAACTTGTGTTCAGATAGTTCGTTGATGATACTGTTCATTATTTAATCTGCAGTGAAATTTGTTTTGTGAGGCCGAAAGTGTGGAAAGTCAGGACAAGGAAATCGGGCACAAATACATAACAATGATTTCAGAAAGTTACCAATTAGTTGAATGTAGTAATTTACAGCCAATGGAAGAGAAATGGACAATGTACAGGGACACGTTACTAGAAGTGACTGGAGAATGTCTTGGAACAGCAGTGTGTAAAGGCGAGAAGAAGCAGAAAACTCGGTGTAATGGCACTGTCAAAGCAGCCCGTAAAAAGAAAAAGAAAGCGTTTCAAAAGGGCTCCATACTAGACCTCAGGCAGACAGAGAAATTTGCGTTGAAGAAAGAAATAGTTAATTGCAGAATCCAATCCAATCCCTCTTCGCAACGGAGGGAAGAAGAAATCATCAAGTGTTCTGGACAGGTCAGGAAAGCCGCTAGTGAAACCAGTTGCTGCCTTGGACAGATGGAGGGAATATTTTGAAGAGTTGCTCAATGCAGGTTAAACATTAAATGATGTGTCCGATTTTGAGCTGCAATGGGATAGGAATAATGATGGTAACAGGATCACATTTGAATAAGTGGAGAAATTAGTACAGTGTAATTATGCGGCTGGCGTAGATGAAATTAAGTGGGAACTCATCAAATACAGTGCACTGTCAGGTCTGAAGTGGTTACACAGGGAAACTGAAATGCCGTTATATTCGGGACATGTTCCGTCTGACTGGACGAAAGCAGGAATCACACCAATTGTCAAGCATACGAACGGGAAAGATTGTTACAACTACAAGAGTACCTCTTTGATTAGCGTTGTGGGCAAAATATTCTGATATTTTGTATAGGCATCTTAGAGGCTGTCAAGACCAGATCTTTACCTTACGGCAGATAATGAAGAAGTGCTATGAATGTAACAGGGAATGGTATCTATGTTTTATAGATCTACTAGCTTAATGCCCGTGCTTCGCAACGGTTGTTGAAGCAGGGCCTGTGTACATCATGGCTTTTTACGGTTCCGGACCTCAGTCAGTAAAAACAGAATTCTTGTTGGATTGCTCTGTCATAAACTCAGTTGTCCTAGCCAAGATGCCAAATGTAAGTAAAAGTCATTGTCCAAAACGACGTATCTCCATAAAGTTTTTGATACAAAAAGTGGAACGTGCCAAAATAAGCAAAGAAATGTCGTTAATTATTTAATACACAAAGCGAAATCAGTAACACTATGTTCAATGTTTGTTGGTATTCGTAGACATAAGACTGTTTAATTCTGTTACAGACGTTCGATTCCTTGTTGTACTACCCCATACTTATGCAGCAGCGGTGTTTATTAGTTCTTTGGTGCAGTACAGCGCCTCTATTGCTTGTTTGCAATCCATACTTCAAGCATAACCTATATCTAAAACAATTTCCGTAATTCCATTTTTATGAAACGAAGTTGCTCCATGCAAACCCGTGATGTATTTTCGGAGATTATGTATTTCTAATAGATGAACAGACAGTTGCTGAAAACACTTAAGATTGCGATGTATCTTTTTTCCGTGATCTGATTTTGATGAAATCATGCCTATATGTTGCCCCAATCTTAGCTCAAATTTCCTGTGAAAACCGCATGAAAAATCGTCCAGTAGTTCTGAAGATTGAAGCGAACAACGACAGGCCTACATTTACAGATTTATTATTAGTATATGTATGTTGTACAATTGTAAAATTTTGCAGGAATATATTGATTTGTGTAAGTGCTGTACGTCGGTAAAATCTGTTGCGAATATGGTTAGTAGTAAAGAAGTAATATATTAAAACATGATGCTTTATGGGGCGGGTTTCCATGAACGTTACTCTTTACGTCCTCATATCTCATGAACTACGTGTCGTACTGTGATACAATATCGAACGTACATTTAGCTTCAGTGTGTATTTTTTCTTCAAAATTTCCTGCGAGTACAATTGGTAGTGTAGAAATTATAAATTGTAACTTTATGCCAAATGCCTTATTTTTACTCCGAACAGCGGAAAAGTAGTAAGCGAGAAACTTTTTTCCTTTCATTATTTTGAAGTGAGGCGCTCCAGTCACGGTCTGCACGGCCACTACGGTCGGGGGTTCGAATCCCCCCTCGGGCATTGATATTTGTGCCGTCCTTAGGATAAGCTAGTTCATAAGTAGTTTGTAAGTTTAGGGACTGATGACCCCGTAGTTAAGTCCCATAAGCTTAACAAACATTTGAACATTTTTTTGATGTGGTTGTTCACGAGAAAAGTTAAATAAAGGCTTGAAATTATGTTTAAAGTTTGTTGCAAGTCGCCAAGTACTGTCATTCTCATATAGTATATTTATAAAGTCTCGTCGCATTATGTAGTTCATTGTGATTCCTATTGTTCATGACGTTATATCTCTTGAACCATGTGTCGTACGTGGTTCGTACGCCTACAACAGTTGTTACCTCACGTACGAAATATGGGTACCAAATTTAGTTGACATCAGTCCAGAGGTTTAAGAGAAAATGTGCATCATTATCGTTTAACGAAGCAGTTTTTCGCGCATCTCATTATTTATGACGTCATATCTCCTTACGTATGTGTCGTAGGTAATTCTTACTCAGACAGCGATTGTTACCTGTTATTAAAGAACATGTGTACCAAGTTTGGTTGAAACCGGTCCCGTAGTTTAGGAGAAAATGTGGAACATACGTACATACACACATACACATATACAGTCTATTTTATGAGATGTAATATAAAATAAAAAGCTTGTTACCGTGTTCCGAGGAGGAAGCTGTTATCAGTTCTACAAGATTAGGAGGCAAACTTCTGCAGCTATTAAATGTCGTTACCTATTCTCAGGTAGCAGTTAGAGTAATTTGTCGAGGGTAGTTTGAGGGATAAGGCAAGGCTGTAACCTGTCACCACTGCTGTTCATACTATTGATGGACCATATGTTGAAAACAAGTGACAGGGAGGGTGAGATTAAAGTAGCTGAAAACAAAATTAGCAGTCTTGCATATGCTGACAACTATGGGAGACTAGACTGAAAGATTGCTGTTTCATATATCAGATCCAGATCAGAGGTGTAATGTTTATGGTATGAAGATCAGCATATCGAAAACGAACGACATGTCTGCTGAAAAAGGAGATCTAGACAGAATGCCAAATAAGAGGAACGAAGAATAGATGGACAGTTTCAAGTAATTAGGATGTCTTTTCTCTCAGGACGGCAACGCAGTAAAATAACTGGAATCACGGTATAGCAAGGCTAATGCAGTGAGTGCTCAGCTGCGATCCATTCTCCCTTGGAAGAAGGAAGTCAGTACCAGGACAGCTGTGCACGGCTCAATCTTTCGACCCACTCTGTTGATGGGCGTGAAAGCAGAGAGGATGTAGGTTACCTTATTAATGAGATTGAGGTTACAGATATGAAAGCATCAATGATGAATGGAGGTACTAATAGATGGGAACAGTAGCAGGAGGGTGACCATAATGAGGAAATCAAGGAAAAACTGGAAATGAACGCAATAGATGTAGCAGTTAGAGTGAACAGACTTCGATGGTTGGGTCACGTTTAGAGATTTAAAAATACGGTTTCATACGATTGAATTCAGAAACGTGTCGTTTTAAACCTTTTAAAACCATGTATGATTCCGGAGAGAGGTTCATTTCATCCTGGTTGTCAGGCAACCTGCAGTACTATACGACAGTATGAACTGCATACACATCAGGCGTTACAATTCGGAAATGAACGGAATGAATCCGGAAACAACTAGAAGAGAACTGCCGTCATAGCCACCAGGTTTATATAAACCAGACAGTGCGGACACTCTTCAGTTGCTGTTACGCTGAGCTATGATACGCGATCAGGCAGGACAGGAGAGTTAGTGCAATGCGGGATCTCTTCGATGTACGGCAATTTGATGGTAAGAGACACGCAACATGTAAATATTGTAACACCACATATCGTAACGCCTTGGCAACAAGATTAAAGGAACACCTTACCAGATGCGATCTGTGCCCTCAGTCTGTTAAATGTATAGCTTCAGAACCGTGCAGAATATTGGCGTATCAGGGTCTGCGTCTTCATCTACGCTGTCGTCATTGCCTTCTGGTTCTGCTCTCAGTGAACAGCTTACAACAGAATCACAACAACAACCTTCAACATCTGGGCATAAAGATACCCAACCAGCAGGTGATGGTGATATTGATGAAGCCATTGCTAGGGCAATATATGCTTCAGCTGCTCCACGTTCTATGCTGAATTCGAAATACGGGCGGGAAGCATTGCAGAAACTACGGCCCACCTATGAGCCACCTAGTCCCCACCAGCCTAGCAAATCTTTGCTTTCTGCCGAATATAAAAGTGTGAAGACATTTGTCACAAAGAAGTTGGAGCGCTCAACTGCTCTTGTATTGATTTCATATGGATGGACCTATGTATCAGGAAAGTGTCCTTAACTTCATCGTGACAACACCTCAGCCGATATTCTATAAAAGTATACGACCTGGCAACGAAAGGGGAACTGCACAGTATATTGCTTCACAACTAACACCAGTCGTTCTTGAAATAGGTGCGGAGAGCTACAAAGCAGTGGTCACAGACAATGCACGAAATATGCGTGCTGCGTGTAAAATAGTAGAGGAGCAATATACACACATAATCTGCATAGGTTGCACAGCACATACATTCAACTTACTAATAAAGGACATAATGTCATTGAGAACGCTGGAAGAGTGCTTCAATCTAGCGAAGAAAATAGAAAAATACTTTAAGGAGCATCATGGCCACCATGCTTTATTGAAAACAAAACAAAGACAAAAATACAGTCGCATGTCTGTGACACCAGAACTTTCACCCGTTTGACAGACGAAATAATAATAATTATTATTATTATTGGTATTATTATTATTATTGTTGTTATTTGTAATGAAATGTTTTCAAATGTTCAAATGTTTGTAGAGTCTATGGGACTTAACTACGGGGTCATCAGTCCCTAAACTTACAAACTACTTATGAACTACTTACAACTAAGGACGGCACAAATATCCATCCCGAGGGGGGATTCGAACCCCCGACCGTAGTGGTGAAACGTTTTGATTGATATTTTGCAGTCATGTACAGTGGCATACATGAAGAAGACATTTTACAATGTTTTCTTGTAGTCTAATTACGTTTCGTAATATGTCTAGTGTGCTTTACACACAACTTCGAATCACATATCGAATAAAAATGTATACTATATTTCTATATTGTGGACTATGATATGTATGAAATAAAATATCCATTGTGACATTTCAGATGTCAGATGTTTTGGTTTGCACATTGAATATACCAATCTAACCCATTACTACCTGGTATTAAACGCTTTAAAACCAAATTTGTCGTAATATACGAAATTTACCGACATGGTTGTAAACATCGTAGGAACTCTAGTCACGTTGCACGGATGGGGAAACCAAGGTTACCTCAGAGACTCATGGGTTTCACAGCAGAGGGTAGGAGGAGTCGCGGTAGACCAAGGAGAAAGTACTTAGATAGGGTCAAGAATGATTCTGAATTAACAGGCTTAAAATCAGACGAAGCAACAATGTTAGCACTGAATAGGAAATCATTGAGGAATTTTATAAGGGGGACTTTACTCCAGATAATGCTGAAAGGCATGTACATCTCTGAAATTGATGATGATGTGTGTTTGTTTGAGGCTCTCACTACAATTGCCTAGTATAATTTAAGAATACAATTCAACGTAAGCAATACTCACAGCCACCCGGGGCATTATTGAAAACAGACAACACACAATGTTATATATTAAAAGGATCTACGAAACCTAATCTGAGGAATAACTTGCTCACCTGCAGGAACATCAGTATGGAGATAAGAAGTCGTATAACGAAAGCTTTTGATTGGAGTGTGCCTCTATACGTATAAGAAACTTGGACAATGTGAAGAGAGGAGAGAAGACGACTAGAGGCCCTGGACATGTAGTGTTATAGAAGAATGATGAAAACCAGCTGGAAAGAGAGAATGACAAATGAAAAGGTGCTTAGAAGAGTACAGGGAAACAGATCCCTGTGGAGGCGCATCCAAACAAGACGAGACAAACATGGGGCACATCCTATGACACAATAACATCATTGGAACAATAGCAGAAGGAGTAATTGAGGGAAGAAACCGACGGGGGCGAGCAAGAATTATGATACATGCAACAGATCATGAATGATTTTGGATGTGACACGTATGAGGAAATGAAGAAGAAGGCAGACAGAAGAGAGGAATGGCGCTCTGCTGCAAACCAACCTCGTGGTTGAATACTGGAGAAGAAGAAAGTCAGTCCATCAGACCAAACTACCCGGCATACTTTCTTCATTTTTGTTTTAAACGAAAGGTGTTCATCCACAGATTTGTCATCCAGTATCATAAATTAACATAAATCTCACCATGACTCACACCAGTCTCTCGAAACCGCCGCAGTGGAAGGTAGAGTCCTCGCAATAGTAGGACCCCTCTACGTCTACGTCTGCTGCTCACGGTGTTTTGTGAAACGAATCTCCCGTTATCAGAATTTCGGAACAATAAAAAGCTCAGTGATCAGAAATGAATAATTTCAGTGCCTATACCCCATTCATCGAAACGAGAGACGTAATGTAAACACAGCAAGGCGCGTGGCCACAGCGCTGCCGTCGAGGGGTGTACAAGGCAGGGCGCACAGTCAGCGTGGCCGTCTCAGTAGGGTATTTGACTGTTTTCCGGAAATCGTTTTAAATTGTTAATTATGTCATATTATGGTCCGAACATGCTTGTGATGCCTGTGACGTCATACAAAACGCTAATGCTGCTGCTGCTCTCGTAAGATAAACAAATACCTATGTCCACTGAGTAAGGCAGCAGGGCACAGTGTTTCGACGAAAAATATTATGGAATATAAAAGTTTTACTAAACACAAATAAAATAACGTAAGCCTTTTCTTCTGCACAGGGCTCTACCAAACAATTTTCATTGCAAGTAAATAACGTTTCAACTGATAAGTGGTTTAAAAAAATTAAAGAATGGGGCTTCGTATGTGGACGAGTAAACGTAAATGGATTAGTTTGTAGTGTCAAAAGTAGTGACACATTCATATCAAACCAAATCTCGGGATATGTAAGGAAAATACTGATATGCATGGCAGAAAGTTCACTCACAATCGCAAACATTCACTCACAAAAACAAGAAACCAGAAAAGCGCTGTAATTTCGGCGCTATAAATTTATTCCATGGTGTCTCGCTCGCAATGTTTATTTATTTATTTAGCCTGATCAGATTAGGGCCATCAGGCCCTCTCTTACATCGGACCAGGGTTTTACACATACAGTATTTCTTTACATGTGAGTTACCTATAACATAATAATGATTTTTACAGATGAACAGTTAATAACATTATTTATACAGGTTGATTACATGTAAAATGATGTAAATAAAAGGTAATAACTTAACTCTACGTATGTAATAACTTAACTCTAAATAGGATTAATACTAACAGTACCAATGAGACCTTCTGCTGCTGCTGCTGGTGTAATAATAGAAGTAACAACATTTATATTAGCAGATACAATATTTACTTTTGAATATATCGAGACTGGTTAACGCATGGCGAATTCTGACAGAAGCTGTATCTGGCGAGAGCAATGGCAGTTGAAGAATATCTGGGAGGAGGAATGGATGTGACGTACCTGGACCGTAGGGTAATAAAGACTGGCGTCATTTATTGCTTTAGCAGGTAATCCATTAACTGTCGTTTGAAGCTGGCAGTGTTATTCAGTTCTCTGATATACTGAGGTAGATTGTTCCAGAGCCTGGTTCCTGCTACTGAAAAGGATTTTGAGAAACCGGCTGAGTGATGGATAGGGTCAGAAAGGGTTTTGCTCTGACAGGAACGAGTAGTTCTTTTATGTTGATCAGATAAGAGTGTTAAGGTCGAGGAAAGATATGAGGGACAGTGTACGTTGATAAGAGAGTAGAGGAAACAGAGTGTATGAAAATCTCTGCGCTTGTCAGCACGGAGCCAGGATAGTTGCTTATAAGATGGTGAAATGTGATCAAAGAGACGGATGTTACATATATATCGAACGCAGGCATTCATGATTAGTTCCAGACGTCGTGAGCTTTCCCAAGAGAGACCTTGCAAGATAATATCACCGTAATCAATAATTGGAATTACAAGCGTTTCTTTTTAAGATCGAGAGGAAAAAACTTCTTATATCTCTGTAGGGCGTGAAGAGATGCTGATGCCTTCCTACACACGGCGGCTGTGTGCTCAGCCCAATTTAGTTTGTCGTCTATTATCACTCCCAGACTTTTTGCCGAGGGCGAAAAATAGATAGGTGTGTCATTTAATATTAATGGTGGTTGAGATTCGCGGTATTTGTGGTTAATGAGTCTAGGATGACCTACCAGAATCGCTTGTGTTTTACTTGGATTGAGCTTTAATCCTATATTCTGTGTCCACTTTGATAGTGCACATAGGTCAGAATTAAAATTCTCGATTGCTGCCTTCAGGTTTTTTGGTTTTGCACTTAAATACAACTGGAGGTCATCGGCATACATGTGGTATTTACAAAAGGACAAAACCGATGATACGTCATTTACATACAATGAAAAGAGAAGTGGACCTAGCACCGAACCCTGTGGTACGCCTGATAGAACTTTTCTCCACTGTGACTTTTCGGTGCCGGACATGACGCACTGAAGACGCGATGTGAAGTATGAGCGAAACCATTGCACCACGCGAAAGTGACATGCATTTGGCTAAGCGAAATGTGCTAACCTACGAGCGATATGAAAATACCGCCGACGCAGCCCGCTGTCCCTGTTCTAGACTATAGATATATTGTATAACTAAACAAAAAGGCATTTTTGCTGTATTTGACAGGTTTTGATGTTTCACTTTGCACCAGTATTGAAGTAGTTAAATAAAATTACCCCCTTAACTGCGTGCTTTACTGGGTTAAATTTTACTAACTATCCCGGCGGCTTCCTGTGGCTATGTTGGCAACAGATGCTGAATTGCGAGAATCATGAGACGTCGCCAGTAGCCAATCGCGTGACAGCACAAGCCGCAAATATTTTGTCGAGAAACCTTTGATTTACGAGGGCAGTTACTTTTACTGACCGGACAATGGTACAAACAAGAATCATAGAGCAGGAACAGCATTATTTATTTACTTCATGGTCCCTACGATACACTAATCTAGTCATTCTATGTGGTCTGAACATCTCGACAAAGATTTTCTATCGTGTTGTTGATGTTACCAACATAACTACTCAAGGCCGCTTTGATAGAAGATAACATTTCACCCTTTATTGCATAATATGGTGACTTCAGATTAAGTCTACTGACATCAACAAATAGGGTACTTTTTTCCAATGGCATAAAATATCTCTCGAAATAATAAGCTTTAAAATGTAGGTATGCGTTACTTACAATGCAGTTTTCACGTTTCTTATTTCTGGCACGTAAAAATTTGGATTGTTTTTAAAGAATGAAAACACCATAATTGCATCAACTTTAGGGAAGTTTCCGCTGTCAGCCTCCACATAACAATCTTCCATTGTGGCATAAAAACTGCAAACACGTTTATATCAAGAAAAAACTGAAATTAAAGCTGCGAAATGGAGGAAACGCGTACAATAATACAGCTCCGACTTCTAGTTGCCGCGCTGTAGGTGTTCTATGACGTCACCAGTACTTCAGCTAATAACGGAGCGTTTTCGATCACGTGATCTAATCGTGAAATTTGATGATTTTTAAGCTTTAATTACGTAAAAATAACAGATGTTTTGTAAGAATTATGAGCGAAAATGCTGTCTGAATGTTATAATCATTCAGAATAACAACAATTCGAACCATATTTTTAACACAGGAAAATACCCTATTGCAGGTGTGAGCTCGATAGTGCGTGTTGTACAGCGGCTATTTCAGGATCTCTTAAATTCATCTTTAAAGACGCTTGAAAGACTAGTTGAACCTTCGAGAAGTGGTTTTAAGATGTTCTTCCTCGGCTTGCAATTATTGTTGTTGATAAAGCGCCGTACCATTATCGTAGAAAAGAAAAAGTTCCCAGTGCAAATTCCAATAAGCACGAAACATCAGAGTGGCTAAAATCTAAAAACCTCGATTTTGAGGACGGTATGCTGAAAAAATAACTATATTTCAAAACAGTGCACAACGAATACGCGATAGATGAAATGGCGAAGAATGCAGGAAAAACTGCTCTTAGAATTCCTCCGTACGAATTAAACGCCATCGAGTAAGTGTGGGCCAGAATCAAAGGCTGTGTTGCAGCGAAAGAAAAAACATACAAAATGCCGGAAGTTAAAGAACTGCGAGAAGAAGCAGTAAAACCAGTGACTGACGAAGTTTGGAACAAGTGTCGTATTTTTAGTTGAAAGTCAAATGTGGAAATTGTAGAGGAGAGAGAGAGGAGCGGTTTGGTATAAACCTCAATGAAAACAGTTCAGGTTTGACAGAATGAACCTTGTTTCGCCGTCCTTTACCAATATTATTACTGGTAATGTTATTAAAAATTGTCTATGAATGGAGCGTTTTGTAAGCAACCTGTATGAAAACCAACTTGTTTTGACATAATGAATTCAGTTTGATCGTACTTTTAACATTGTTGTAACTAGCTTTGAATCTTTCATGTCGTGCTTTATTTCGTTACATTGTCGTCCAGCTTTCTCAGGTTCTGCTATGACGTCAGCTCGGCAGCCAGCCGACGCCACAAGATGCAAAGCGTGCGCCAAGGATTTTGTACACCCCTTCGTATCACAAGAACACCGAATGCTTTAGCTGGAAACGAGCGCAGTCAGTCACGTGACACTGTTTACGTTTCGTCCCAGCTCTCGGTAAACGGACTATAGTTTCATTTCCGGTAGCTATTTCTGTGTGCCGTGAAATCTGAAGCGAAAGTAATGGTCACGTAACCGAAAACAATATTCGATACTGTGTTATATTCCTGGCCTATGGCCGCTGGCCGTTTCTTTGCTAACATCGTACTTGTCTTAAACGCGGAAGGAAGACAGAAGTGCAGCGTATGTTGAAATGTGGGGTGGGGAGCAGTAGCATATGGCACAGTAGGTGCTGGTTCCCGTGGGAAAGCCCGCCTATGTTACTGGTACTCTCCTCGCATTGCTGCAGCATTGCAGAAGTGCAGCATATGTTGAAATGTGGGGTGGGGACCAGTAGCATATGGCACAGTAGGTGCTGGTTCCCATTGGAAAGCCCGCCTATGTTACTGGTACTTTCCTCGCATTGGCTGCTTCATATCACGTCACGTGATTTCTTTTGAAATTAGTTTTGTTTATTATATACTAAATATTAATTATTCAGAGCTGAGAATTTGTGATAAATATCTCTCAAGGACAGGCTAAGTTTTGACAGTTTAAAAAGTTTAAGGTGCCATCTCTTATTGTAACAAGAGAAGAGCGATTTTGCAGAAGGCGCGCGACGGCCCTGTTTTGGCGCGAAATAGAGCGTCAGGTGCCCTCTCGCAACGCGCCGCAGTTTCAGTCTCGAGCTGACCACTATTCGCGCCGGACCGCGCCGGTCATGAGTAAAGTTTTGCGTAATTGTGATGACAGTCGAGGTCTCAACATGAAGTACGGGCAGCATAGGCCGAGTCGGATTAACAATAGTTATGCAATGAAGGCTTTCACGACCGGATGTCATAGTTGCTTGTAGAACTTCCGGGTTATAAGGCCGTGGTCCATACAACTTGTCAGTTTCACCTAACGTTTCGTCCAGAGCTGCGCCGGAACCACAAAAAGAAGTATAGAAACTAGGCTGAAGGAACACAAAAGTCTTTGCCGACTAGGAAAAACAGAGGAATCAGCTGTGGCAGAGCATGCTCTTCAATCTGAAAGTCATATAGTGAGGTTTTCCGAAACATCAGTTGTATCTACAATGACGAATTATTATCCACGACAAAACAGGGAAGCTATTGAAATGTACAAACATAAAGAAAATTTTAACAGGAAAGAAGAAGCTATGAATCTTAGCGACATATGGACAGTAGCTTTGAAAGATCGACAGGTTTTATCTCTGACCGATTGCAATCGATAGTGATGTTTTATCTTTGGAATGGACTATCTCTGCTGATGACGTGACAGTTTGACCACGCTCACTTTTCACAGTATATATGGCGCTCTCAAACACCCAACTTATCAGTCGGCAAGACTCGACGCAAGTGAGAAGACCTCTGAAGATGTCCGGCGCAGCTCTGGACGAAACGTTAGGTGAAACTGGAAAGTTTTATGGACCAAGGCCTTATAACCCGGAAGTTCTACCAGCAACTTTAACAATAGTTGTTTATATTTTATTATTTATTTAATAAATGCCATCCCTGACAATTAAAACTCTCACGAGTCGTTTCTTATGCTTCCATCATACAGAACTTATTTTAGCCTCACTTGTATGCTGTAGAAGAACCAACGACCTGTGTGCTGTCTTCTGCGGTGGGGACACAACTATAGAAGACAACAGGTTAGTCAGAATTCTATGCTTTCCATAAAGACTTAGACAGCAACTACGGCACCTAGTGCGTACCGTAGGGCGGTAGAAACGCACACTGCTACGCAACAGCATCCGCAAGGATGTGGAGGTTTTAGGGGACTTGTGGGAGGAAGCAGTACTAACTTCTCCGTCCGCAAATAAAACCCTAGGAAGCTTGTAACTGACGGTTAACAGTTGTTGATCGGATACTGTGCTGGCGTCACGTGAGAGCACTCAGCAACAGAGTTGGCTACGGTTTCATGGTTTCGAAACCAGGTTTCGATACACACAACAGTTTCAGTGTTTCAAAACCGGCATCTTTCACGGTTACGAAACCATGCGGTTTCATTCCGTTCTGTTTCGGATCACATTAGCGGTCGATTGTCGATACACTGAAACCGTTTCTTCTTGTCGGTTTCACGGTATCGTGTCGGTTTCACGATTTCATGTCGGTTTCACAACACTCGTGTTTCAAACCACTAATGCAGAAACGCGGAACAGACTAATGGTATCGAAATGTGGTGTTTCATTTTACTGAAGCTCCACACAGATACACATATAACTTTACTAGTATATAAACCATTTAGAGAGTGTCAAATAGTAGTTGACACTCTTGAGTCTGCAGCTTATGATTACTGATATCAAGATTCGTTTGCAAGAGACTGCTGTATTCCGAAATGACAATGTCTGCTTTATAAATGTAAAAGAACAATAAAACAACGTTCACTATTTGCATTGAAAAACCAATTAAATTCTAGGTTTATCTACCATACTAAAGACACACGAGTGAAACTACATTCTTTAAAATAAGATACAACATGAAGCCTGAAATGACTTTTTTTATACTAACAAGGGTAGATCGCATATTTAATCTCGTGTTAAAGATTTGGTTTCTTATGAGCGAAAACGAAGATACCTACTTTCGCTATAATATATCGAAACTCATGTTAAAAAAATTGCGGCGGTGGTGTAACGGTGAAGAGGTACAAGTGGTGAACTTGCATCTTACTTTATTATTTTTGTAATTCCATAGCATTACTTGTGATTATTTAGTGTGCCCTTTATTCCCTATAATTGATTTAGTATGTATAGAAAGTAGCATTTATGATCCATCACTGTAATATGCGTACCGTATTGCAGTTTGTGAGTACCTAACGGGACAAACTTCAACCTACCGCCGGCCGCGGTGGCCGAGGGGACTGCGGCGCGCCAGTCACGGTCTGCACGGCCACTACGGTCGGGGGTTCGAATCCCCCCTCGGGCATGGATATTTGTGCCGTCCTCAGTCTTAGCTAGTTCATAAGTAGTTTGTAAGCTTAGGGACTGATGACCCTGTAGTCAAGTCCTGTAAGTTCTACAAACATTTGAACATTTTCTAACTACCATACCGGCGGCCTCGTGTGACTATGTTGGCAACATCAACAACACGGGAGAAAATCTTTATCAACATGTTCCGTACAGACCAAGAAGTAAATTTATACTCTATGGTTGACAGGTTCTTGTATGTACCCTTGTCCACATAGTGAAAAATATTGCCCTCCTAGAAGGAAAATGTTCAAATGTTTGTAATTCTATAGGACCAAACTGCGTGGTCATCAGTCCGTAGATTAAAACTACTTAAACCTAGGTAAACTAACCTACAGACAAACACACACACACCCATGCCCGAGGGAGGACTCGAACCTCCACGGCGAGCAACCGCGCGCTCCGCAGCTAAACGCTTTAGACCGCTCGGCTACTCCACCGCGGCTCCTAGAAGGAAGATTTCATGACAAAACATACATTGCTTCACGGTTTCATGGTTTCGAAACAGTGTTTCGAAACCACAGATGGTACGGTTTCATTCGTTTCGAAACCATCAGATGTTTCAGTTTTCCCATCTCTACTCAGCAAGTGAATTTGCCGGCGCGGTCGCCGTCCCTGAGTCGTGAGACCGCAGGCGGAGCCGCAAGGCGCCGGCGCCTCCTGGCGGCTGCGACTGCCCGCCGCCATTAAGACGGCGGCTGGCTGCTGGCTGGCTCGCCTCGTTACCGCCCCCATTACGCGAACGTCCCTGCTCTAATTACAGTCGGGCCCCCAGCCTGCGTTGCCCTTCCCTACCACAACCTCCACCACAACCACCACCACCACCACCTCAAACCACGCCGCACACCTGTGACGCCGCCACATCAATCTCGTCTGCCTCCAAAGGCTTACCTCAACCTCTCTTGATCGCTCCAAGTATTAAAGCCCTCCACAATTTAACAGTTGATTGCTCCCGCAAAGACTTGTTGTTGTTGATGGATTTTTGAAGGGACAAAACAGCAACGGTTATCAGTCCCTTGTTCCGTTCTGAGAGATATAACATTGTGTTAAGCATTCCTAAGGAAATGCATTAACAAGTCAAAGAGTAAAAATCACTGGTAAATATGAGGAAAGGATACAAGGAGAGACGAAGAAGAAAAAACACCACCATTAAATCACATGATAAAAACCAGCTGCGCGAATAAAATTTTAAACACGGTCAACCATAGCAGCATCGTCTCTTAGCATTTAAGAAAGCGCGTCTGGCAGATGAAAAGATTGTCGCAAGGCAACTAAAAGTGGACAGTCCACCCGAATGTGGACCACTGTCAAGGGGGCGCCACAGCCACACTGTGGTGCCTCCTCCCGCCGAAGAAGGTGGCCATGGGTCAGCCATGTGTGGCCGATTCGTAGGCGACAGAGAACAACAGATTCCCTACGAGACGACTGCTGTGAGGACTTCCATGCGACCGTAGAGAGCTTCACTGCACGAAGCTTGTTGGGTTGAGCAGAGTTAGCCCACTCGTAATCCCACAGGCTACGGATCTTCCGATGGAACTCAAGTCTGAGATCGCTCTCTGGAAGACCAAAAGCCAATGGACTGGAGGAAGTAGCCTGTTTAGCCAGCTGATCCACACGTTCGTTTCCAGGAATGCCGATGTAGCCTGGGGTCCAAATAAAGACCACTGAACGACCAGACCGAACAAGCCTGGAAACAGACTCCTGTATGGATTGCACCAAAGGGTGTTTCGGGAAACATTTTCCGATAGCTTGCAAGTCACTCAGGGAGTCAGAACAGAAGACCAGAGACTCCCCAGGGCACGCTCTGAGATGTTCAAGTGCCCGATAGATGGCAACCAATTCTGCAGTGAACACGCTACTCCCACAGGGCAGTGAATGCTGTTCGATATGCTCACCATGGACACATGAATATCCAGTACGGCTGAAATTATAATGCCAAAACGCTTTTAAGTGCTGCTATTTCAAATTATTCATTATACCTATGCTAACGATGTAACAAATAAACAAATACAGGGTGTTACAAAAAGGTAAGGCCAAATTTTCAGGAAACATTCCTCACACACAAAGAAAAAAAAATGTTTTGTGTACATGTGTCCGGAAACGCTTAATTTCTATGTTAGAGCTCATTTTATTACTTCTCTTCAAATCATATTAATCATGGAATGGAAAAACACAGCAACAGAACGTACCAGCTTCAAACACTATGTTACAGGAAATGTTTAAAATGTCCACCGTTAGCGAGGATACATGCATCCACCCTCCGTCGCGTGGAATCCCTGATGCGCTGATGCAGCCCTGGAGAATGGCGTATTGTATCACAGCCGTCCACAATACGAGCACGAAGAGTCTCCACATTTGGTACCGGGGTTGCGTAGACAAGAGCTTTCAAATGCCCCCATAAATGAAAGTCAAGAGAGTTGAGGTCAGGAGAGCGTAAAGGCCATGGAATTGGTCCGCCTCTACCAATCCATCGGTCACCGAATCTGTTGTTGAGAAGCGTACGAACACGTCGACTGAAATGTACAGGAGCTCCATCGTGCATGAACCACATGTTGTGTCGTACTTGTAAAGGTACATGTTCTAGCAGCACAGGTAGAGTATCCTGTATGAAATCATGATAACGTGCTCCATAGTTGCCGAGTGGTCGTCGTCCAGAGCGCACCTCCACAGAGCCAGCACATTTTCAGTTGTAAGTGAAACCGGCTTCTCTCTAGAAGCTACATATTTTGACTTTTCAGTGCGCTTTCCCTTCAGTTCATTAAAGTTATTGTGTGCTCGCGTTTTTATTTGATTCATATTCGCGTTAAATATCTGGTTAGTGCATTATTCCGCCGTGTGAATCGCGTCGCGACAGTCATGTGTCTTTGTTTTCTGATTAGAAGCGACATGTAGTATTTTGATTTTCGTCTGCGCGTTCTTGTCTCAGTTTTTAAATTTATACTGTGCTCTCGTGCGTATTAGATTCAGATCCGTGTTTTAACAAACAGTGTAGTCTCCCTTTGAATGCATCGCGACTGTAGTTTTTGTCTTTGTCGGCACTGTAATCATGAATACGGACTGTGACTGCTGTTTGCGGATGCAGTCTGAGCTGGTGACACTTCGCTCCCAGCTTCAAGCTGTGTTAACCTCGGTTGCACAGTTGGAAGCTGCGATCGAGGGGCGTCGTTGTTGTTGGCCGGCAGTGGGGACCGAACGGACTACCGTAGTCTCCACCGATCGGCCTGCGGCACTGACATGCCCTGATACTGCTAGCAGTAAGGCAGACATCCCACCAGTAGTTGCGTGGGAAGTTCCTCCAGTGCGTGGCAGGAGGCGCAAGACATTCCGGGGGACCGATCGTGAGGCCTCCCTGGTTCGTCTTGCGCTATCTGCTCAGGGTAACGTTCCTGAGTCGGATGGTGTCTCTCATCCTGAGGTCACCACCCAGCCAGTGAGATCCAGGCTTTCACAGGGGGTGGGTTTACTTGTAGTTGGGAGCTCCAACGTTAGGCGGGTGATGGAGCCCCTTAGAAAGATGGCTGCCAAGGAGGGGAAGAAGGCCAACGTGCACTCCGTGTGCATTCCGGGTGGAGTCATTCCAGATGTGGAACGAGTTCTTCCGGATGCCATGAGGGGTACGGGGTGCAAACAACTACAGGTGGTGGCTCACGTCGGTACTAATGATGTGTGTCACTTCGGATCTGAAGAGATCCTCTCAGGTTTTGAGCGGCTATCTGAAGTGGTAAAGACTCTCAGTCTTGGTTGCAGGATGAAAGCAGAGCTCACCATCTGCAGCATAGTTGACAGGACGACTGTGAACCTCTGGTGCAGAGCAGAGTGGAGGATCTGAATCAGAGGCTCAGACGGTTCTGCGACCGTGTAGGCTGCAGATTCCTTGACTTGCACCATCGGGTGGTAGGTTTCCGGGTTTCGCTGAATAGGTCAGGAGTCCACTATACGCAGGAAGCGCCTACACGGGTAGCGGGGGCTATGTGGCGTGGACTGGGCGATTTTTTAGGATAATGGGCTTTGGGGGAAAAACAAAATGGGCAACCTCAAAGGGTGCAGGTGGATCACAGGAGAAATGTAGATCCGGAAACTATCGATATAACAGTTGTAAATTGTCGTAGCTGTGTCGGGAAAGTGCCAGAACTCCAAGCGTTAATAGAAAGCACCGAAACACACATCATTATAGGCAGCAAAAGTTGGCTAAAGCCGGAAATAACTTCAGAAGAAGTATTTGCAAAAGATCTAACGGTGTTCAGAAAGGATAGATTAAACAAAATAGGTGGCGCCGTGTTTGTCGCCGTCAAAAGTAGTATTTCGTGTAGCGAAGTTGAAGTTGATAGATCCTGCGAGCTATTATGGGTAGAGGCTGTACCCGAAAATCGTAAGAAGTTAATAATTGGTTCCTTTTACCAGCCTCCCGACTGACGATACAATAGCAGAAAGGTTCAAAGAAAACCTGAGTCAAATTACAACAACGTATCAGACTCATACGATAATAGTAGGTGGAGATTTTAATTTACCCTCAATCTGTTGGCGAAATTATATTTCCAAATCAGGAGGTACGCATAAAACATCGTGTGAAATTGTACTCAACGCATTCTCTGAGAATTACTTCGAACAATTAGTTCATGAGCCAACTAGAATTGTAAATGGATGTGAAAACACATTTGATCTCTTAGCAACAAATAATCCTGAGCTAATAACGAGATTCAAACGGATACAGGTATTAGTGAACACAAAGCTGTCGAAGCGAAATTGAATATCGAAAGTCCCAAAGTTACCAAAAATAAACGAAAATTATATTTGTTCAGAAAAGCAGGGAGGAACAAAATACATTGCTTCTTGAAAGATAGCTTCCACTCGTTTCTAACACTAAACGTAGGTGTAGACCAGATGTGGCTCAAATTCAAAGAAGTGGTATCGACAGCAATTTACAGTTTTATACCAAATAAGTTAATAAAAGAAGGAGGCGATCCCCCTTGGTACACAAAACAGGTCAGGACACTGTTGCAAAAGAAAATTTAAACGAACATAAAATCCACAGGATTGGCGATCGTACTCAGATGCTCGAAATTTAGCGAGGATTTCAATGCGAGATGCCTACAATACTTATCACAACGAAACTCTTTCTCGAAATTTGACTGAAAACCCTAAGAAATTTTGGTCATATGTTAAATATACTAGGGGCAAATCACAAACAATACCTTCACTACGTGATAGTAATGGCGAGCCTGCCGATGACAGCGCTACTAAAGCAGAGTTACTAAACATAACTTTT
Organism: Locusta migratoria; assembly: GCA_026315105.1. NCBI lineage: Eukaryota > Metazoa > Arthropoda > Insecta > Orthoptera > Acrididae > Locusta > Locusta migratoria. The sequence continues at coordinate 219,589,815 of CM048751.1, read as the reverse complement.
AGAAACTCATTCACCAAAGAAGACGAAACCAATATTCCAGATCTAGAATTACGAACAGTTGCCATAATGAGTAATACTGCATGGCAGCTCGGTGTGTAGTCTTGCCAGTCGAACACAACTTGGATCTCATGAAGTGGTTCAGAACAGCCAGCCGATATACTCGATTCACTGGCCTACATACTGATTTTGACATGGACATATATTCGGTATAGATACTTCGGTCCAAAAATTTTTTAGTATATGTGAAATACAAAATGCATTCGTTAAGAGCTTTGAGCACTTGACCAGTCTAAAATATGTGTATACATTACAGAAGATGAAGACACATCCGGACATGGGTTCCAACGTTAAATTTTATCTATTAAATTATTTTTACAAACTCGAGGATTGTATAACAAGAACTACGTAACTCCCTGTACATGTTTATTTAGAAAGTCCAGGGAAGCAAATCTTTACATCCAAATTACTTGAAAGTATCACAATGAAATATAAATTTCAAGGTAAGATTACATAATATTAGTCGTAAATTTCATTTTATGGTTAACTTAGAACAAAATGACATTGAACCAACATTACATGAGTGGAAAACATATTTAAAGTTGCATTTCGAGTCTATCTTACTTTTTTTCCTTTTTATATCCTTTGTATGTTCAAATGTTTGTAAACCCATGGGACCAATGGTCATCAACCCTAGACTTATAAACTACGTAAACGATCGTATGCTAATGACAAACCTCCGACGTGGAGCGATCGCTCAGTCTGTAGCAGGCGCCTTAGACCATGCGGTCATTCCCATGCGGCCAAAGGTAAAAATAAAATCCACGTCACTAGGGAGAGTCTACTTCAGCCTAGCATATTGTTCTCAGTATACAACGACATATTAAATGTTATGCCCTTTTTACTTGTCTCATGTTGAAGAGCGCCCGCTAGATTCATAATTTAATATAACACTGAAATTCAAAGGTAGTTTCAGTTGTTCTTAAGAGCTGCATAACGCATGGCGAACATATTTTACTGTTTCCTTGCGCCAACGTCTGGCAGCTAACCAAACGCACCTGCCGCAGTTACTGTTGATACATGTCAAAAAAAGAAAAAAAAAATCTCAGTCAGGTGGACCTGTTTTCGTTTAAATTAACATTTTTACCGTGCAAAGGCTTTAAAGTAAAAAATTAACGGAGCAGTGTACCACACTAATTGAAGGAGCATTATACCAAGGTAATTAACGTGTAAATCCGAACATAATTTCAGAAATAGGACCGAACTCAACAGCGCTTGTTATATAATGAAATATCCACTTCAGCCAATCAATGAAAACCACAAATATTCGCTTCCGGCACGCTCAAAAATAGTTATTAAAATAGATATTAATTATACATTATTTATGTGCTTGATAATTAAGTTACAATATAAATTTACAAGCTTATCATTGCTATCATTGGTTTTCGGCCTAGTTCATTAATGTTTTCAGTAGTCCGGATTTTGTACGTGAAAAACACCTCTTTTTGTTATTAATAAATTACAACATACAAAAGTGAATACTCACATACGTCCATATCTACGATTTATTTAATATGCTGCACATACATTGTTATATTAATTTTTTGCTGAACGAAATTCATATTGTGGCGAGTAGTTTGAGGCGAGTCGTACCGTCCAAAATGACATAATTTCACAATTTTTACTTTTATGTAAATTATGGAAAACATGGATGTTTATCCTTAACGCGGTGTTGGTTTTATTGAAATATTCAATTATTTACTATTTCAAGTAAATATTTGAAAATAATCATGCACTGATATTTCTGAGAATTTTCTTTTCCATCATTTCGCATATTGACATTTTTCTCTGGAACTATATAGTATAGAAGGCTGCGGTTTCTTTTGTTTCGTAGAGAACTGTCCGTTTCATACGTTGCCTATATTAGCGGTACTTCGCAGCAAACTGAACTGAAAATTTGTTTGTGTTTGACAACAACTGTTATCCACCAGCTGTGTTTTAGTTTCTGTGTATCCTGTGATAGCTTTCACCATTACTAACCAAAATTGGTATTCTTACTTTCAGTTATGGCTAACGAGGTAGAATACAGGTTTTTCAATATCTTGGATTTCACAAAAGTTACAACACCACTAAAAGTGTGATGGACTTGGCCCAACAGCAAACCATGAAGGCAGAGATTTGAACAAACAATATTCGAAAAGAAGTCAGACCCAAGAGAAGGAGGGCAGTACTGGGTGAAGAAGATGAACGGGGAGATGAGAACTACCATCCAGGAGGATTCTAACATATTTCTTATGTATCAGTTATATTTAAATTTTTTCTTTAAACTCAATTGCACCAAAATGACATTTGTCAATATAAATGCCAGTTTTTCTCAGATATTTCTCAATCTACATACATATATTGTTTACCACATAAAATATATAGTACTTTTGTAGTATTTACTATAATATTATATAAATTATACGTTTAGGGTAAAAATCATAACTTTTTTCCAGCTGTTATTTTAAAGTCATTGTAGAGCACTACAGTCACAAAACACGTGATTTATATACTCAAACGGGGCATTTATATAGCCAATTTAATATGATCGATACAGGGTGGTACTCTCCCCTTAAAATATACAGTTTTTCATAAAGAAATTATTATATATCACTTGCGAACTGAACGACGTATAAGACTGGGTTATTAGTTTATGAAAATAACAATGCGTCAGGGACAGTTAATTTTTAAAATTAATCGTGTTTTCTTTGACGATTATTACATAACTATTTCTTTCGTCGACGAAGCGTTTTCATGATCACACACGTTTAAATGTTCACTTACATAAACGTGCTATTAGTTTTTATGTGACGTTCGTGGCTGGTTTTTATAATTGCATTTCTGTCTTTTTGACGGCCGTGCCGTTGTCGTCAGATCACCCAACGTAAGCACTGTTGGGCTTGGCTGGCCCTTGGACAGTGCACCTTTCGGGTCTGCCAAGCGCTGTTGGAAAGCTGGATGCACTCATTTCTTGTGGAACAGATTGAGGGGCAACTTGAGTAACAAGGAAAACTCCATGTGAAACCGCTCTCAGATTCAGTCGTACGTTGAACCAGTGACTGAACACCGATCTAGCATGAAAACATAAGAGAAGCTATGCCTACGGTCGGTGGTTCGAATCCCCCTCGGGAATGGATATTTGTGCTGTCCTTAGTGTTAGCTAGTTCATACGTACTTTGTAAGTTTAGGGACTGATGACCCCGTAGTGAAGTCCCATAAGCTTAACAAACATTTGAACATTTTGAAAAACTGGAAAGGTACTGTATTACTGTCTGTGTACTGCGGATAATTCGTCTAACAATGACCCCGAAGTTAAGACCCATAAGCTATACAAATATTTGAACATTTTGAAGCTATACCGAATTGTGCCACTCCTATGAACCACAGACATTGCCGAGGTGGGGTGGCTTGCGTGCCTCAACGATACAGATAGCCGTACCGTAGGTGCAACCACAGCGAAGGCGTATCTGTGGAGAGGCCAGACAAACGTGTGGTTCCTGAAGAGGGGTAGCAGCCTTTTCAGCAGTTATAGGGGCAACAGTCTGGATGATTGACTGAGCTGACATGCAGCTCAACTGTATGAACATATGATGATGACATCCTCTCGGGTAAAATATTCCGGAGGTAAAATAGACCCCCATTCGGATCTCCGGGCGGGGACTACTCAGAAGGATGTGATCATCAGGAAAGACAATACTGGCATTCTACGGGTCGGAGCGTGGAATGTTAGATCCCTTAATCGAGTAGGAAAATTAGAAAATGTAAACAGGGAAATGGATAGGTTGAAGTTAGATATAGTGGGGATTAGTGAAGTTCGGTGGCAGGATGAACAGGATTTCTGGTCAGGTGAGTACAGGGTTATAAATACAAAATCAGTTGGGGGTATCACAGGAGTAGGACTGATAATGAATAAGAAAATAGGAATGCGGGTAAACTACTATGAGCAGCACAGTGATCGCATTATCATTGTCAAGATAGATACGAAGCCAACACCGTCAACAGTAGTACAGGTTTACATGCCAACTAGCTCTGCCGATGGTGAGGAAATCGAAGAAATATATGAGCAGCTAAAGGAAATTATTCAGACAATTAAGGGAGAGGAAAACTTAGTTGTTATGGGAGACTGGAATTCGGTAGTAGGACAAGGAAGGGAAAGGAAGATAGTAGGTGAATATGGTCTGGACAAAAGGAATGAAAGAGGAAGCCGCCTGGTAGAATTTTGCACAGAACATAATTTAGTTATAACAAACACCTCGTTTAAGAATCACAAAAGAAGGTTGTATACTTGGAAGAGACCAGGAGACACTGGGAGATACCAGATAGATTTTATAATGGTAAGACATAGATTTCGGAACCAGGTTTTATAGTGTAAGACATACCCAAGGGCAGATGTAGACTCTGACCATAACTTGTTGGTTACGAAAAGTAGGCTGAAACTGAAGAAACTACAAAAAGGTAGGAAAATAAGTAGATGGGACCTGGATAATTTGAAGGCACCTGAAGTTCTTAAGAATTTAAGAGGGAGCTTTAGGCAACAATTGACTGAAACAGGGGAAAATAAAACAGTAGAGGAGGAATGGGTAGCAATGAGAGATAAAATAGTGAAGGCAGCAGAGGACAAAATAGGTAGGAAGGCAAGACCTACAAAAAATCCTTGGATATCACAGGAGATACTAAATTTAATCGATGAAAGGAGAAAGTAAATGAAACAGACGAAATGGATTACAGACGACTAAGAAATGAGATTGACAGGAAGTTCAAAATGGCTAAGCAGGAATGGCTAGGAAGCAAATGCAAGGATGTAGAAGACTGTAAGGGAATAGGGGAATAGGGGAAAAATAGATACAGCCTACAGGAAAATAAAAGAAATATTTGGAGATAAGAAAAAGAGCTCTGTGAATATCAAAGTCACTGATGAAAAACCAGTTCTCAGCAAAGAAGAGAAAGCAGAAAGATGGAAAGAGTATATAGAGGGGCTCTACAAAGGAAATGAACTTCGAGACAATATTGTAGGAAGGGAAGAGGATGTAGATGAAGAGGAAATAGGATATACTATATTGAGAGAAGAATTTGACAGAGCCCTGAAAGACATAAGTCGAAACAAGGCCCCTGGAGTAGATGATATTCCCTCAGAGCTACTGAAGTGTCTGGGAGAACCAGCCATGACAAAATTGTTTCAACTGGTGTGTAAGATGTATGAGACAGGTGAAGTACCCTCAGACTTTAAGAAAAATGTTATAATCCCCATTCCAAAGAAAGCAGGTGCAGACAGGTTGAAACGTGTCCATAAAAAATTATTTTTGTAAGAAAATGTCTAATATTGTGCCTCCTGTTTTGTATCGAGTAACTTGCTTGCAAGAAAATGTACAATATCGCTTCTACTGTATGTATCGATATGTGTACTTAACTCAGTGAAGTTTCATCTTTGGCAAAGATCATGTATTGCATAGCATTGTAGCTCGCGCTGAGAGAGAGTAGCTCTTGTGGTTCAGCTCGCTTAGAGAGCGGTTGAGTTGTGTGTATGGCTCCGATATAGAGCAGAGGCTGCTTTGCCAGCAAGGCAGAAGTTGTAATAATGCTGATTATTAATAATAAGTAACAAAGTAGACCTTTCTTTCCTGTTTCATTTACGTAGTTAGAAAATTAACCTACTTCCTTCATTTGATAATTAGTTATTAGTGGATTTAAAGTGCAGTATTGTTTTGAATAATATTGTTGAACAGATTTCATAATTGGTGCCACAGTAAATGATAGTTAATTGACTATGATACTAAATTTCAATAATGAGAAACTGAACTGTATAAAAATTCTCACAGTCAAGCATTAAGAAAGTGGTTTGTGGTTTTTTTAATATCTTTCTCACAGTCAAAATTTTTGAGTATAGTCAGTGTCTGTTTCAAATGGTGACTTGTCACAGTTGTTTTGTGTTTAAAATATCCGTTGGGCACATAATCAGTTTAATGCACTGTTTCTTATTTAATAGTATATACATCAATATCAGGGCCATATTTAAACCAAATTGCTGTGTTAATGAACAATTTGTTGTCTGATTTAACGATAGGTTCAACATCCACAACACACACACAGCTTTTAAGGTGTGAAAACTACAGAACCATCAGTTTAATAAGTCATGGTTGCAAAATGTTAACACGAATTATATACAGAAGGATGGAAAAGCTGGTAGAAGCCGACGTCGGGGAAGATCAGTTTGGGTTCGGGAGAAATGTAGGAACACGGGAGACAATACCCACCTTACGGCTTATCCTAGAAGATAGATTAAGGAAAGGCAAACCTACATTTCTAGCTTTTGTAGATTTGGAGAAGGCTTTTGACAATGTTGATTGGAATAAACTCTTTCAAGTTCTGAAGCAAGCAGGTGTAAAATATAGGGAGCGTAAGGTTATTTACAACTTGTACAAAAACCAGACAGTGGCTGTCAGAGTTGAACGGCATGAAAGGGATCCAGTGGTTGGAAAGGAGTAAGACAGGGTTGTAGTCTTTCTCCATTGTTATTCAATTTGTACATTGAGCAAGCTATAAAGGAAAGCAAGGAGAAATTTGGAGAAGGAATTAAAGTTCAGGGTGTAGAATTAAAAACATTGCGTTTTGCCGACGACATAGTAATTCTGTCAGATACAGCAAAGGACCTGGAAGAGCAATTGAACGGAATGGACAGTGTGCTGAAAGGTGCATATAAGATGAACATTAACAAGAGTAAAACTAGGGTAATGGAGTGCAGTGTAAGAAAAGCAGGTGATGCTGAAGGAATTAGATTGGGTAACGAAGCAATAAAGGAGGTAGATGAGTTTTGTTACTTGGGCAGTAAAATAACAAATGATGGTCGCAGTACAGAGGATATAAAATGCAGAATGGCAATGGGTAGAAAAGCGTTCTTGAAAAAGAGAAATTTGTTAACATCGAATATTGATTTAAGCCTAAGGAAGTCCTTTCTGAAGGCATTTGTATGGAGTGTTGCCTTGTATGGGAGTGAGACATGGACGATAAACAGTGCGGACAGGAAAAGGATTGAGGCTTTTGAAATATGGTGCTACAGAAGAATGTTGAAAATTAGGTGGGTGTATCGCGTAGGAGGTACTGAACAGAATTGGGGAGAAAAGAAATTTCTGGCATACCTTGACTAAAAGAAGAGATAGATTGGTAGGACACATTCTTAGACATCAAGGAATTGTCAATTTAGCGTTGGAGAGAAGTGTGTGGGATAAAAACCGCAGAGGAAGCCCAAGAGATCGATACAGTAAGCATATTCAGACAGATGTAGGTTGCAGTTCTTATGTCGAGATGAAGAAACTTGCTAAGGATAGGGTATTGTGGAGAGCTGCATCAAACCAGTCTCCGGACTGAAGACCACAACAACAACAACAACACAGAATTGTGAAAAAAGAAGCTAACTAGAAACTGTGTACGGTCTAAGATATTTAATATAGAGATAGCTTCTATGGTGATGCCACAGTGGTGGGTGAACTTGGCGTTACAACGCGAAGCAGAATATCACTGTTCAAGCCCTCCTTTTCCTCTATTTTTATCCTATTTAATTTTTCCACAACATTCAGGCAATTTACTTTGTATATTCATGTGGCGTGTGTTCCGAAAGAACAGACGTCACTTTTGATCATGCAGTTGTTATTCTTTCACATTCACGGAATATATGACATCAACTGCGAATGGGCAAAGCTGAAAATGTGTACCCGGGTCTCCTGCTTTCTAGATAGTTGCGCTGACCACTACACCAATGGGGTCACAGTGATCACCGTACCTGCAAGGACTACCTAAGCACGGCTCCCGTCAGATACAAATTCCTAGCTTCACCTGCCCACAGTAGTCAAACTCGTAGTTATGAAACTAATTCCCGTAAGAGTAAGGGCCACAAACTTGACCACCCCTCCCCACTGTAGTTGCGAATTTGTATCCGACAGGACGCGTGGTTACGTAGTCCTTGCAGGTGCGGTGATCACTGTGTCCCCAGTGGTGTAGTGGTCAGCGCAACTGCCTAGGAAGCAGGAGACCCAGGTTTGAATCCTGACTGGGTACCCATTTTCAGCTTCGCCCATTCGCAGTAGATGTGATATATTCTGTGAATTTTTTTTGTGTCTGAGTTGTGGTATAACTTCCGTGCCGCACAGCCTGTTCTACTAACAACCGAAAGGTTGTAAACTTTCACGGCCGGAAAGGTCAATATTACTAAAAATTTCCGGGCTATTATGCAGTGGTCTTATGGATTTAAGCGAGCCAGGGTGTGCATCGGACATACAAAAGTGCCACGATCCCCCTTGAAAATGTCCTTCGCAGCTGGGGACGAAACGTCGGGTTTTGATAATAATAAATCCATAAGACCACAGCGTAATAGCTGAAAGGAAGGCAAAGGGGAAGGCAGCTGAGGTTTGATGTCCAGTCGACAGCGTGGTCATCAGAGACAATCCACTCTCGGAGTTTTGGATAATGCTAGGAAAGGAAATCAGTCGCACTCCCCCCATCCCGGCATTGCTTGTAGTGACTTAGGAAAATCACTGCGCCACCTCGTCCGGTTGGAAAGGAAGTGGCTCTCTTTCGATAACTGGGAGAACAAGTCAACAGCATCGTCAAATGGAAAACAGGTCTGGTGTAATGGGATATGATGGTATGTGTGACATATGATAGTAATCTCTTACCGATGCAAGTAAGTTGTACTCCTGGTGCTGTGTCTCCTTGCCCAGTTTAGGTGTTTGTATGAATATGACTGTGATTGAAGCCAAAGAAATGATGAAAAGATAACAGTTTGTCACGTAACCTGCAAACGATTCACAACCATCCTTTTTACCCTTTGCCCTGTGACAACATATGTTTTTTTTTTTAATTTTTTGAACTTTTCCAGACGTAGTAAAATCAGTCTGGTTGTATTTTGAAATAGATACTCTGCTGTAGTATTTGTCAATATAAGCAAAATGTTGGGTAGGATCACTATAAAATGTATCTGTTACCAACACTGTCACAAATTTTTGTCATTAATAAATTCCATAAAAATAATTTATCATGGCCTTGTTCATAATATATGTTAATTCAGAAGAAATATTCTTATTATGACTTGTGTAAATCAAATCTTTTCATTTGACAGTTACAGTATGTAGCATGTCTGTGGCTGACTGACTGAAATGGAATTGACTGCGAGAAACCATTCTGCTGTGTAAGAAAACGTAATTTTACATCACCTGGGAGAATCTATTCTGCTGTATTAAAATGTAATGATGTGCACTTTCATCTAATAATGACATTCATAAAAGTAAGTACTGATTATTTTACTCAACAATCACTAATATTCAGTGATCACCCGGTGCTGAATAAAACAACTGATTTTGAAAGCTGATCAGCATGATTTATCCTGTGCACAATATTCCTTTGAACACCAATGCTCACTTGAAAGAAAGGGTTAGGCAAATAACTACTTGAATGTAAAAATGCTGGAAATAAAATTAAGAATTATTATTACGCAAGAGCAGCCGTTTACATTACCTTGGGTTTCAGAATATTACAGAAAATAGCAGATACAGGAAGTGGTCTGGTCTGTCATTCCAAAAAACAATTCAGCCCGTAATAACTTCTCAACAAAAGGAGCCACAATTTATTGGTTCAATTGCTCCGCACGACCCTCACAACCACAGCACTCAGTAGCTGCCACTACTCCACTACCTGTCAACTGATACTACTACAGAGCAGCCTACAGGCTACATTCTTTGACAAATACACACCACATACTGAGACGTTTGCTCTACCATATCACAGATAACAAAGCTCAGTCAAAACTACTCAAATTCCAATGATACGTGTTTCTTCACTCCATAAATTCCAATGATATGAGTCTCCTTAATGTCCAAGTTAATGTGAACCATCATAGGCAGATGATTTTCCCTCTGAACTGCAAACATCGTTGGGAGAGACAGTCACGAAGAAACTGTTCCACATTGTGTGCAAAAATGTATGAGACAGGCAAAATACTCTCAGAATTCAAGAATAATGTAATAATTCCTATTGAAAAGAAAGCATGTGCAGACAATTGTGAAATTTAACGAGCTGTCAATTTAATGGATCATGGTTGCACAAAACTAACAAGAATTAATTTACAGCCGCAATGGCGTCGCTGAGGATTGCGCGACAGCTCGCCGTTGGAGGTTAGAATCCTCTCTTGGACATGGGCGTGTGTATGTATGAATGTGTGTGTGTGTGTGTGTGTGTGTGTGTGTGTGTGTGTGTGTGTTTATTTTTATTTATTTATTTATTCTGTTGCATAGGACCCACTTCAGGAGTAAGACTCCATGGTCATGGAACAAGTCAATACATTAATTGTTACACAATAATGGTAATAGAAAAAGTGAAAAGAATCAATAAAGAAAAAATAAATTAGCTTAATTGTTTAACTTTTCTAGGAGTTCCTCGACAGAATAAAAGGAGTGAGCCACGAGGTAACTCTTCAATTTAGATTTGAAAGCATGTGGATTAGTGCTAAGATTCTTAAGTTCTTGTGGCAGCTTATTGAAAATGGATGCCGCAGAATACTGCACCCCTTTCTGCACAAGTGTTAAGGTGGTGCGGTGCGAATGTAGATTAGACATCTGTCTAGTATTCACCGAGTGAAAGCTACTAACTCGTGGGAATAAGCTGATATTATTAACAACAAACGACATTAAAGAAAAAACATATTGTGACGCCAGAGTCAAAATTCCCAGACTACTGAAAAGGGGTCGACATGACGTTCGCGAACTTACACCAGATATTGCTCGAACCGCCCGTTTTTGAGCCAAAAATATCCTTTTTGCATCAGGCGAGTTACCCCAAAAAACAATGCCGTACGTCATAAGTGAGTGAAAGTAAGCGAAATAGACTACTTTTCGTGTTGAAAAATCACTTATCTCAGATATTGTTCTAATGGTAAATATAGCAGAATTTAGTTTTGGAACAAGATCCTGAACATGGGCTTTCCATGACAGCTTACTGTCTATATGAACACCTAGAAATTTGAACTGTTCAGTCTCACTTATCACATGCCCATTATGTGTAATCATAATGTCAGATTTCGTCAAATTATGTGTTAGAAATTGTAAGAACTGAGTTTTACTGTGATTTAACATCAACTTGTTTTCTATTAGCCATGAACTTATCTCTTGAACTGCATTATTTGATACTGTGTCAATATTACGAGCAACATCCTTCACTACCAAGCTGGTATCATCAGCAAACAAAAATATTTTACAATCACCTGTTATACTCGAAGGCATATCATTTATATAAATAAGAAACAGCAATGGTCCCAAAACAGACCCCTGGGGCACCCCATACTTAATTGTGCCCCATTGGGATTGCACGTCATAGCCATTTTCTACATTGCGGAGAATTACCTTCTGTTGTCTATTATTAAAGTAAGAGGTGAACCAGTTGTGGGCTACTCCCCGTATTCCATAATGTTCCAACTTCTGCAACAATATTTTGTGTGAATGTGTGTGTAGTCCTTATGTTAGTTTCATTACTTTAAGTAGTTTGTAAGCCTAGTTACCGATGACCATAGACGTTAAGTCCCATATATTTGCTAATACGAGGTGCGTTTTTTTAAGTAAATACCGTTTTGAAATTAAAATAATAATAATAATAAACGTGCTAATATATCTCAATAATTTTATGCGCAATCTGCTGTCTACGCAATGACGCCATTACAGTCTGATTCTTCCTTGATTACGTTGTGTACTGAGTGTTTAAGATGCCTCCGATAATGGCGAGTCCCGCCGACTGTGAAGTACGGGCTGTTATAAGATTTCTCACTGCTAAAGCCCTAAATGCGATCAATGAAAAGGGTACCTACAATTCCCCACGCGATAACGCAGGTCCAGAAATCTGCAACCATGACCGTCACAGAGTCGTCGAAGCTTGTTTTTGAGACCCTATAGTGGCTACAAACCAAAGGCCCCCGATCAACTCTGGGAACAATGCTGCAAATTGAAAGCCATGCTTGCACCCCACGAGCGAGCCCAGCTGTCTTCACCAATTCCTCCAGCCGCACGTACGGTATGAGGCTGTCCTCAGAACCCAAGCGATAGGAGTCATTAGTGGCGACATGAGCAACAACTTGCAGACGAGTGCTCCTCGTGCAGTCAATATCCACCGGCAGCATCGCCTCCACATCTCGGATGAGGTCCCCCACCAGACATCGGAATTCTTTCCGCCCCTGGACGATATCTGGCTGTGTCCATAACGCGTTAGAGCTCCCAAACACTAGCAGACCCTTCCCTCCGTGTGCCCGTCGAACCCTGCTGAAGGACCGGCCACCCGTTCACCCGCAGGGCGAACGGTCGATGCCACGCGGCCAGCCTACACATTGGCCCTCCGCCTCGAGCGACGCGAACACACGCTAGCTGCCACTCACTATGCAGCGAGGGCGGACCAACTACATCCGGTACCATAGAGTGGATATCTCTGGAGTGAGCAATGCGTTCTGCGCATGTTATCAACATGTATATGGGAGGGTCACGTGATTTCGGTGCGCATCTTTCTGCTGGTGATTCTGAATGACCCCGAAATTTATCGTATTACATGTATTTATTGCGATTTCAATTGTTGCTTGTTATGAATAGCAACGGTGAATTACTGTTGTTGCTACAATTGTAAAAAAAAAATATGTGAAAGGAGGAGAAGTCACTTTACGTTGGCAAGTATTATAAAGTGACAATGAAACGTAACATGTTATTTTAGGCGCCTTATGGGGTGAAAAATTGCGAGACACGTAATTAAGGCGAAATTTTGTAGGCCTATCTCCTGTGACTGTATAACGATATAACAGTTTACTGGCGGTACAAAGTATTGCAAACATTCGTTTATATCACGCTTAATTTACGAGTGTGGTAGGAAAGAGAATGTGTTGCGGTTTTAGCAACTGCTATTCACAATGCATTTTTCGCTACTTTGTGGATTGTATGTGTAGTCATAGATTTAAAAGACAAGAGAAAGATGTGACAGTTTCCTAACACACAATCTATTGAATTTATATGCTTCTTAAGCAGAGCTCATGTGCACATATGACGTCTTTCTCTTCGAATTATTTGTTTCTGATGTGTTGTTTTTACTTTAAAGTCACAACTCCTCAAACACGCTTGCACTATCTTAAATTTTAAGTATCGAGGATGGTATGTGAGACATTGAACTTACTGATGCATTCATTAAAATAAAATTCTTTTTGACAATCAAACTTTGCCACTACAGCTACCCAGAAGAAACTACCTTAACAATGCCTTTTATAAATAACAGAAAAAATAATGTGCTCACACCTTCACATGTTTGACAGTTTTCCACCCATAACAAAAAAGTAGATCAATTACTATGTTACTGCAGTCAACTTCAGAAACGTATTAATTTTGCGTATATATGTGTCCAAAGAGGGTGGTATCCTTAATATATCCCATAATATAACAAAAATGTCAATTACTGGTACAGTGCAAACACTGATACAGCTATCTTACGCCTACATAAAATACGCGAAATAACACGTGAAACTGCTACCAATTATCAAAATATTTCGCTGGCCTAAAAAACGGAAAGAGAAAAATTAACACGCTACACAAAATCTATTGAAATAACGACGAAGGTGTATATGGTATTATCAGTAATGTGCCATTAAGTTCAAGTTATTTTTGGACAACATAAAAGGCACTGGCTTCCTATCGAGCCATTTTGCAATGTTCTTATGAGAAATATTTACTACAGAAGCGTTAGAAATATGGTAACAATGCTGCATAAAACAGAACAACAGCTGTCGTTGTCATATAAGTGAAAGCAATACTTTTCCTGAAGATCAAAATGACACTTACTCTTCAAAACTAAGAGGCTGGTTATCTACGTATCAAATAGAAACTATTATCATAGTCACGTATTTTCTATACCTAATCCATGACACCTACGACCTCAGTTAGCCTGTAATAGCGCTGAAATGACGTTTTAAATATACACGGCACTTTATGGACAAACCTCCTTGCGTACCGACATCACGTGACCAGGTTGAGAACAAGATTTCTGTTTTGCGCATTTGAATGCTCACTCCAGAGATAAATACTCTTTGTCCAGTACATACGAAGGTGCCACGGTGGGCAACCCACGTGACACCAGACGGCGCCTTGCGACACGCCGGACTCTCCGCCACTGCCACACCCCAGGGCAGCACCCTGGTGATGGCTGACCATGACCAAAAGCACGTTAAGGTGTTCACGAACAGGGGCCAATTCGAGGCCAACGAGGACGGGCCGTGGCGCGCACGTCATGTCACGATAGCTAGCTGTGTGGCTGGCCGGTGTAAGGTAGTGGGCTGCGCCCCAGCGGCCGGCCAATCAGCTAGCGATCGCGCCAGCTCAGGACTACCTTGCTTACGTGACATGACGTGCGCGCCGCGGCCTGTCTTTCTTGTTGACCTCGGGCGGACTCCTCTTGCGTCAGCACACAGCATGCACGCACCCTATCCATCCTATCACTGGTATTGAAATACCTAAATAGAGAAAACGAACGTATAGAGCTAAATAATACAATTCAAAACTTTTCTAATACGTCAGTACTTTGTGGCTGGAAGCTACTGAGCTGTGATAAACGGTCCCCAGCGTTCAAACCAGTATACTAACGATACAGAAAAATATGTAGCACTGTGTGAGAATAAATCTTTTTAAGACGAAAGCAAAACAGAAATTTAAGACTGACAACTCAATACCTGATGCAACGGTCTCTGATCTGTTATGCAAACCACAGACGAAAATTCTTCACAACAGTATTAACCAAATACGCGAAAATGAAGTATTAACGAAATACAAGAAAAGGACAATTAATGAAAATGGAGAAAATGCAATTACGCAACTACTGCTCTGCAGGTGATATAGTGACGACAGCAAACTGTTGACTGACAGCTCACTATCTGAAGCAAGTGTCCGAAATTGTGACCTCCCATTAATGTCCTGAGAATCTTACACAAAATCTTCCTTTGGGATTGTGTTTCACAGTCACGGTTAGCTGAATGTCAGTAATATCGTCAAACCCAGTTTGAGTCAAGGGAACAGGAAGAAGACTGAAGGATTGAAATCCGGTGAGTATGGTGGATGTTCAAGTTGAACGACAACGTTCGTCCACACACAGCTACTATCGTCAAACAGTTCCTGGCAAAAAAGGGGGTGGTGCAATTTGCATATTCACCATACTCCAGATTTCTTCCTGTTCCCGGAACACAAACTCGCTTTGAAAAGATAGAGGTTTGTCGATGTTTCTGTCATCCAACGAAAAGTGACGAGCCTATTGAACAGCATCACAAAGGAAGACTTTGTGCAAAGTTACCAGAACCTACATTACAGAGTTCAGTAGTGCATAGTTATGGGTGACTAATTCGAAGGATAGAGAGGTAAATTTAGTTCATAGTTTATGTTTCATTCACCGAACTTCATTCTCACAGGTTGTATTATAGGGTGTACATAAAGTCGTGGAACACATTGAATTATTTTTTTGCACAAGAACCAAACATTGTACAAATATCATATCTCATTTTGAAGAGAAATACTGAACTTTTTTTCATGTGCAAAATGTAACATCGCTTTAAAATAAAGTATTGATGATCAAAATATCGACAGGACGTTAAACCCTAATCTTACAACCTTATTCAGACAGGCATGCGTGCATGCTAACCCAAAAAAGTAAATTATTTCATTCATGCATATTGGAAGTGAACTGTTGTGTTTTTTAATCAAGATCTCGGGCAATTAGATCTGCAAAAGCAAGTTAAAAATCTCACTGCTTTTATAAATTACTTTACGAGTGGCGATTGTACTTGCACAATGGAAATTTATCTAACTGCTCACTCATTAAGGGAGAAGCCAACGTTTTAACAAACACAAAATTAATGTCAAAAATAAATGAATAGATAATTAAACATGGGACAGGGAGTATGAAATTATAAAGCAGAAGTTTGATACTTTAAATCATCATCTATTCAATAAATGAACAAGCAAATAAATGTGGAAAGACCAGATTATGCACACACCTTGTACAATGGTGAATTAAGTCATAAAGTTACTGCCATTAATGAAATTGTTTATGCCTTTTATGAATATGGTGGTAACTTGGGAGGAAAATTGCAAAGACATGTCGGATAGATGAAAGCACATTGATTCATTCAAAACCGGATTCGCACATAATGCTTCCAGTACATTACTCATGCAGGAACTCTTCATAGTAGCAACAAACGAAGCATCAGCTGTGTTTTGACGAGATGTCGGGTTTCTTGAAGCACAAATTTAAAATCACTGTGCACTACACCAACTCATGTTCAGGGAGGCATTGGCATACTATTCTTAAGAATCATGTGGTGTGTTACCATGGCGAATAGAATTTAAAAAAGAAATTAATTTAGAATAAACAAGTAAAGCACACGCGAGATTCATATAGAAGGAAGCTAGTACTAATAAAAGCATGACTGAAGGACAAAGTAATGACTGTTACAAAAGCACGTGGTGCTGTCGGTTATACAAAACATGAAAGACGGAATCAAACTGGAAAATCTGAGAAATGTTTAGCATAATCGTGGATACAGATGCAACACGAAAACGTTAGTTAAGAAACAACAAGAAAATTTAAACATACTAAGTTTACACAAAGACTGAAGGCCACACCCTAATTCTAACTTGAGAAAAACTGGAAACAAAATCATCACCAGAATAAATAGGAAAATACTAAATTTACACCAAATTACTCGAGTTCTGTTGGTGAGATGCAGCTGGAGCTGGAAAGATGGACAATCAGCTACGACTGTGGACACTGAACGACAACTTGGCAATAGTAAAGTGTTAAAAAAGTGTGGTTGTATTTTCCACCCAGTTACCCCGAAGAGTACATCCTCCAATCGATATTATATATATATATATATATATATATATATATATATATATATATATATATATATATATATATAGGTGTGTGTGTGTGTGTGTGTGTGTGTGTGGCGAAAGCTGCGAGAGCTTCCAACAATACTTTTAGCTTCGTACTGGTTCGAGAGCCAGCAGGACCGCGTGTGCCTTAACATCCAAATGATGCTACCCTTCGGATTTTGCCACTCGGGCTGAGTTCTTTCAAGATAAGTTGAACTATTATTTGACCAACCTGTATCCCATGTCTGAGCTTGTTAGGATTTGCTTGGGTAAGCTGCTGCGACGCACTCTTAGCAGGGAGATGCAAGTACGATGTGGAGCATTTTCAAGCCCTCCTAGAAAATCTCAATTTTGATTACGAACACCCACAGAGTAACTTCCCAGGTCTAAGGGAAAGGGGAATAATCATCAAAATAAGGTTCCAGAGAAGGAGCAAAATAATGGTTCAAACCGGCAGGCTTGGGGAAATGGACAGTGAACCCAGCAAAATGGGCAATCGCGTGTCCACTATGAGAACGGGTACAAAGATAACTACCGCGGGAAGAAGCGCAAGTGGGGGTACGGCAATAACTGGCACTCCGACAATAATGAACCAAGAGACGCAAGTTCCAAGTGCGTTCACTGGAATCGGCCGAACACGCCTCCGCAGGGTGTGGAAGGGCGTTCGCCGACCCGAAACATAACAAAAAGCCAGATACGCAACCCGTACCCTCAATGTCAAAACAATGACTTTCTTACTAGGTTCCTACCTGCTTGCAGTTTGACGGTGAACAGGAGACGGAACATGTCGGACAGATAACGTTTGACGATATAACGGAAGTCCTCTTAGAGAAGGATTCTGTGTGTATTAATTTTTCTTGTTTACTTCCTGTAGGTTATAGGTTCCATGTTTTTAATGTATGTTTTTTATTTGGTTCCTATCGTTTTACGGCGTTAAAGAACGTGCCAACGACGTGTTGCATAGAAGATGCATTTACAATTGTGTAATTTGAGTGTGTTTTCCATTGTTATTTGGCGTTAAAGAACGCGCCGACAGTGTGTCGCGTAGGTGACACATTTGTAATATTTGTCATCCTGCACATGAGTATATGCAGCACTGGGTGAAACAAGTTTAGTTCTGTACAATCAGCTGACGATTGAGGCGTACTTATTCGGTGCGTGCACTTAAATATTGTGGCACCGTCAGCAATGTTGGCTCCGCTAAACAGACGTTTGATTGCGACTATACTGTCGAGCACCTGTGTAATTGGTAAATTCAGTTTAATTTCAGTCATTCGTGCGTGTTATTCAACTGCTGCTCCAGATATGCGATCTAAGTACAATTAGTATCAATCAAAGTATAATATTTTAGGATGTACTTTTCTTTTCAGCTGTACTATGTAAGTTTGAGGTTATATCGATGTCCAGTACCGTCAGTGAGTGAATGGGAATGGCATGTTCCTCCAGAGCAGGAAGGCTACCACAGCCAGTATGTGTGCGCCCTGTGTCCTTGAATTTGCAAAAGTGTTTTTGTTTTTGTAAATCGCCGTAATGGTGCCGTCTCCTGAACAGAAACGGGTTAGCACTTGGTGAAGTGAAAAAGATTTTAGCCGGCCGTGGTGGCCGAGCGTTCTGCGGCGCGCTAGTCACGGTCCGCACGGCCACTACGGTCGGGGGTCCGACGAATCCACCCTCGGGCATGGATATTTGTGCCGTCCTTAGTCTTAGCTAGTTCATAAGTAGTTTGTAAATTTAGGGACGGATGACCCCATAGTTAAGTCCCATAAGCTATACAAACATTTGGACATTTTTGAAGAAGATTTTAAGGAACATGTTCTGTGTTGTTGGGACAAGGGTTGCAACGCCAAGAGGGTGGAAAATCCAATTTACCAATTAATCAATGACGAACTTGACTGTGTGCATCCCTAACGGAATTTTCAATTTGTGTTTTGCAGGGAACTGTGATTGGCACCCTATAATAGATGAGAAGGACATACTTAAGGATCTAGCTTACCAGTCCACACTTGAATTTTGTTGAGGAGAAATAGTACGTAGTCCAGTGTACAAGGTCGAGTGCATGATTAATTTGGAACACCCTTAGCAGTACAAATTAGGAATATGTACTCCATAATCACTTTCTTTCGTAAATTTTAGGTAAAATGATTATTTTATGATCTGATTTTCATGATAAGTTTGGACTAGACCATCAAATCACTGGTGTGTGTCTTAATTGATCTTTTCACAGGCAGTTAGTGATTTGTATGTTTGACTTAATCAACAGTGTTTTATTGTCTTTATCGTTCCAGGTGTTTATCTAATTTCATGTCTTGTTTTAGTGTTTCCCTGATTATAGGATTAGGATCTCAATTTATCCATTTGTTTATTTTAATAGCAAGTTGCATTTTAATTAGGATTTATGGTTCTATGTACTTTGAGATTTTGTCTAGAGTATGTTTTAAGGAATCGAGGGACTGCTGGAGCAGTCTTCACGTCAGGATGTTGCTGCTGCAAATGGACAGTAAGCGAGTATAGTGCCACTAATTATATTAAATTGTCTTCAGTTGTTTAAAGATTATACAGGTACTCGCCAGAAGGACAGGAGCAATCCAGTCATCTGCAAGGGGTCGGTGACTAAATATTAGGTGGTATAGTTGGGCCCAATGTGTAGTTTGCGTAGTAGATTACAGCAGCGCGACCTTAGCCTGCTGGCAGCTCAATTTAATATAATTTTAGAGAAATGTTGGCGCGCCCACTGCACCGCATTGCCTCAGCATTCTGCTTCTCGCTTTCACCTCCTTGTGTGTTACTGTGACAGTGTCTGTCAGACTGTGGCCACAGCCTCAACATTCCTAAATTAGATTTGTTTAGTCCTTAATTCACTACCTGAGTCCGTGGGACTCATACCCAAGATTTTCAACAATGTAGACGTTATGTTTTCGCGCCAATTGTTGTGCGCCGCCCGTTACCTACTGTGAGGACGTGTGCGAGCAACAATAACAAGGTTAGAATTTTAGTCAAGTGAGTCCCAGGGACTCATGGTTGTTGTTAATGCTACTAGTTTATTGAGTCCATAGGACTCATGGTATGTGTTTATGCTACAATCATTGGTTTCCCTTACGAGTTTATTTAGTTTCTAATTTCTGTTTCAGGACACAGTATGGCTCATAGACGATCGGTTCCTAGTTTCAGAGATCTTAGAAATGTTTGTAGTCAACTGTCAGAAGCATTACTCATTAGGAGTCAATGCAACTGTCGATGAAATGCTTATCCCGTTCAGACGACGATCAAAGCTTGTATATACGAAACAAATCTGGTTAATATGTGTTGAAACAGCAGTGCCTGGTGGATGCTAGAACCGGTTATAGGTATAATGTATATTTGTACACGGGAAAAGGTTCTGATGGGTTTTGTTTAGGTGAAGCTGTCCTCAGATTGTGCAGACCTATTTTCAATACCAACATGAACATTACTACAGACGATTGGTACTTTTCGATGGAGCTATTGCAAGAACTAAAAACGAAAGGCTTGACACCGGTAGGCACATTGAAGAAAAGTAAGAAGGAGATACCAAAAGAGTTCCTTCCCAATAAAAACAGATCTGTTGGGTCGACTCTGTTTGGCTTCAGCAAATATTGCGCGTTGGTTAGTTATTACGGAAGAAAAACAGAGAAGTTATACTGTATTCTTCAATGAACCACAGCAATGACATCAACCCCACATATAACAAACCTGAAATTATTGAGTATTACAATAATACCAAAAGTGGCGTTGATTCGGTAGATCAGAAGTGCTCCGTTTATTCATGCAGTCGCCGAAAAACTAGATGGCCTTTGGCTGTGTTCTTCAGAATTCTAGATATGTCAGCCCTGAATGCCCAAGTGATTTATGAAAGCCAAATGTAGTTGCCTAAACATCTCACCAGGTTGAATTTTCTGAAATCCATCGCAGAAAACCTCAATGAAAATAATTAGATGACTCGTTTGCGCAATAACCATTTGCCACCTCAAATTCGTTCCATTGTATCAACAATTGTGAAAAGTGACATTCCTGACGATTTTGGTCAGTTAGATGTGGAACATTAATTGCCCAGAAACGACAGGAAGTACTGTTACTTGTGCCACTACAAGAAAAGAACCAAAATAGCTTATATCTGCTGCACATGCAAGAAACCAGTGTGTTTGTAGTGTTCGATGGAAATATGTCGACACTGTGTTACAGAGAAGTGACTGAATATTACAGAAAAGTGAATAAACGCTGACTTATATATTACTTTCTTGTGAAGACTTGTGATTTTGTTAGTACATTTATTTACATTACAGAACTAGTGCCTGTATTACAAAATAATTTCCTATGGTCTTGTTTTCAGTAAACTGATCTCTTTTACAAAAATGTAATTTTAATTAAGATATTGGATTTTTCAATAGGTTTTATAGGTGTTATATTGTTGTTGATGTGTTTATGAACATAAATTAAATATTGAGATAAAAAATAACGCATTTTGTTTTTAAAAAATTAAAAAAATACATATATGTGAGTCCATGGGACTCATGGTAGTGTTATACGCTAGTTACTTTCACCTCGTGAATTAAGGGTTAAGTACCTGTGATTGTACTATCTAAATTCGTAAACATTTCTCATATGTTTAAACCTTCTCTGATAAGTATTGGTTCACGCTTTGTAAAACCAATAAAACCAAATAGTCTAGTTTATTTAAGGTTTTATAATTTATTTCAATGTTCTCACCTATTTGTTTATAAAAAAATTGTGTACTTTTATATTTGTATGTTGATGTGAATATGTTGCACCATCGTAATGAGCACTACTGGGCAATGCTTATATGTCATGACAAAGTGTTTTCTAAGTGCCAAGGGATGAGTTCGTGCATGCCACACTGCTACGAGAAACGCAAGGTCAGCGTCCTAAGCCGCTGACTGCGCCGCGACGCCGTGAGAACAGAGGTGGCACTCCCGCCTCCCACGTCATGGGAGAAGCACACCAAGCCGTACTTGCCAGCCAGTGCATCGCTGGCAGCAGTGGTGGAGAAAGCAGCCACAGCTTCATGGGCAGCCGCAGTCCAGGTTGCTTACGTCACGAGGTTATGAGGCCGTTCTGACTCACTTCTGGCACAGAGTAACATATACAGAGAAGCAGCCCCCTCTAAATTGTCCTACACTCCCCTCGTAGTTCCGTAAGATGCTAGCAGGTGTCAGGCTGTTCCCTGGCTTAGTACCGTTAGACGACACTAGAGGCACTTCTGAGGTTAGCGTGGAGGGGAGGCTGAGGGGAGAGCTCGTGCCGCCTGCCATGAGAACACGGCTTTGTCTGGTGTGTCGGCGCTTGAGGGGAGGTGGTGGTGGGGGCAGCCGCTACCTGCCGCCTGCTCTGGCCAGTAGAGGGCTGCTTCTGACCGCAGCGCCATCATGGGACATCTTACGGAACTGCTTCAAAACCCCCCGCCTGGCAATCCTGAGCGTAGGACCGGGCCCTTATGGAGGTTTCCCGTCTGTATATATTTGTCTGTGCTTCCGGGCACCCGTGAGACAGCATGCCATCGGTTGCCAGCTGGTCCTGCGCCTGGCGAGGGGAGGGCCGACCTGGGTGCACCCGCACCCCAGCCGGCTGTCAACCACCTCACCCCACCATGCCTCCAAGTGGCTGACAGCGGCTGTCACTGGCCGCCTCGCCCGCTGGTGAATGGTGAACCAGGCACCACAGAAGTGGCTCCCACTTCATACACTGATGGCAGAGGGCATGGATGGTGCACGCCCCTGACAATGCAGTTGGCAGCGGCCACATGAAGCAGCCGTCGCTTACGACCAGGCTTCTCTGGGAGGCGAGGTCGGCGCTGGTCAGGCTGACAACACTCACCCTGCTGCACGCCACTCAACGAGAGCAGCCGGGTTACACAACGGAGATGTCTGGCGTCTGTCACGACCAGACTAGTTGCTACATGTTCCAGGACATTGAAGGACATATAAACCTCCTTGCTTAACACATTAGCTTGCTTAGGGACTTAGGCATTTCACATCTTTGGATCCTGCTTGGATGTCGGAACCTCACAAATCCTATTCCACGAATGCGTGAGACTGCCTATTGTGATCGCTCGCCATTGAGGATGCTCGCAAATTTACTCTTCCTCTGTGTCTAATGCAAGATTATGACTGACCCAAACATTGGCGCTGAGACAGAGAGGAAGAGACGTCAGAGAGGCGAGATGCACTTAGAGTTGGAAAGGGGGACAATCAACTATGACCATGGACACTGAACGACAACTTGGCAGTAGCAAAGTGTTAAATAAGTGCGTACATCCTCCCTGTCGTCGCCCCTAAGGTTTTTATTTATTTATTTATTTATTTTTTAAACGAAGTGTGTGGCGAAACATTAGTCATAAACGTTTGTTTCAAGAATGTGAACACTCACCATAGTGGATCGAACTTGAGTTCCTTTTTTTTTAAAGACACTCCCAGAACTGAAAAGTTCATTAAAAATTCTCCTGTGTATGCTTTGAGAAAATTCGTTTTCTAATTGTGTAAATTTGTAATCTTGTTTATGCATCTATTGTTACCCTCGAATTTCTTGACCAAACTTAATTTTTTTTTTTTTTTTTTTTTTTTTTTTTTTGCGCACCACCTTCACTATTTTTGAATGTGGTTTAAATAATTTAGAATGTTTGCTCATGTTGTGTTTAAAATGTTCTTAATTTATCCTTATTTCGTTGAAACAATATGCCCATAACTGCCCACAATGCCCAGAGTACTTAGATTTTTGGTTGTTTGTCCGTAACTAATTTTAATCTGGGTCCAATCCAGTATAACAGGGTTGATTCCAGACTGTTTATCGCCCCTAAGCGAAGGGTGATGAAACACGTCCACTGAAAGTGTGGTCGTGTCCCATTTTTGAGTTATTCAATAACCTAAAGCATTTCTGCTCAATTACTATTATCTATTAGTATGTTAATTATTTTTATTCTGTTTATTAATGATCAATGTCCTATGTCTATATATGTTTCCACCCGCGTGATTTCACTCGTATGTTCATGTGATTGCACTTGTTTGTTCATGTGAATGTCGAAGGTTGTTTTTTAATATTAAATTATGCCGCGCATTGGATTACAGTCGCCGCCTTGCGCTTTAGGGCCTCATTTACTGTAATTACGAATGCATGGATTCGTTTGTCTTCTGCACTGTCGTTTGCTGGATGGCTAGAGACAAGCTTACGTACTTGGCAAGATGGCGAAGTGGCCATGTTCTTAGTGTGGTGCCAATCTAATCTTGGAGGATATAGGTGACAAAAGACCTGTCTGGGAGCCGTTGAAGAGGATATTATCTTCCTCAGGTAGAGAGGGTTGGTAGACACTATGCTCTGTATGGGTTTTTAGCGCGCTCTACATCCGATGTGTGCTGGGGAAGGTTTTGGCGCGGCCTTCGGGCTTCACTCTTGCTGCGATCGTGGAAGTAAGTACTTTGTTGAGTCATGCTGAGGGGAAGGCATGCTGTTAGAACATTGATTTCTTTGTAATCAGGCAGTCTTGGTTTATCAGTGATAGTTTTCTTGAGTAATTCTTGCGCTATGCGAAGCGAAGTGTTCCTTAATTCACAGAACTCGAGTAATTCGGTGTAACTAAAGTTTTTGCATTTTCATTTTGGTGATGATTTTGTGTCTGGTTTTTCTCAAAATAGAATACTCGTGTGTTGCCTTCAGTCTTTGTGTAAACTTAGTATGTTTAAATTTTCTTGTCGTTTTTTAACTAACGTTTTTGTGTCTTATTTGTATCTGCGAGTATGTTAAATATTTCTCAGATTTTATAGTTTGATTCTGTCTTTCCTGTCTTGTATGACTAATTGCACCAAACACTTTCGTCATGGTCATAACTTCGGCCTTCAGCCATGCTTTTATTAATACTAGCTAACTTCTATATGAATTCTCATGTGTGCTTTACTTGTTTATTGTAAATTAATTTCTTTTTCTAAATTCTATTCGCTGTGGTCACACACCAAGTGGTACTTAAGAATAGTATGCCGCTGCCTTCTCGCACATGAGTTGGTTTAGTAGTTAGTGATTTTTAAATTTGTGCTTCAAGACACCCACCATCTCGTCAAAACGCCACCGACGCTTCGTTTGTCGCTTCTATGAAGAGTTCCTGCATGAGTAATATACCACAAGCATTATGCACGTGTCTGGTTTTGAATGAATCCATCTAACCATCATGTTTTTGCAAATTTCCTCCCACCTTACCTCCAAATTCAGAAAGGGCAGAAACACTTTAAGTACAGGCAGTAACTTTATGATTTAAATCACTATTGTACAAGGTGTGTGCTTAATTTGGTCTTCCCACATTTATTTGCTTGGTTATTTTGTTGAATAGATGATTATTTAAAGTATTAAACCTCTGCTTTATAATTTCATGCTCCCCATCCCATGTTTAATTATCTATTCATTTATTTTTAACATTGATTTTGTATTTGTTAATACATTGGCTACTCCCTTAATGAGTGAGCAGTTAGATAAATTTCCATTGCACAAATACTGTTGTCGTTTGCAAATTAATTTAGAACAGCAGTGGCAGTTTTAACTTGCACTTGCAGATCTCACTGCCTGAGATCCTGCTTAAAAACATAACAGACCACTTTCAATATTAACGCTTTGGCCTGACCGTTAAAAGTCTTTTGAAAACTAATGTATTCGCCTAGCTAGCTTTTGAACCTAACATTCCAGTCTGATCTGTATTTCTAGGAGACCTTTGGAACAAGTTCATCTGATAATCTTGCATACTTACCCTCGCTTTTATAATTTCAATTTTGTCTGTTATTCACTACTACGGTTTATGATCTGTTTATGATCAGTCAATAACACTGACTATTATGGGCATTGCTGTTAGAAGTAACGGTTTCATGTTCTGACCGAATGCTGTGACAACTGACTGTCAGGTTTACTTAGTTATAAATTAATCAAAGAGTCTCCAACCGAAAAATTTGTTTTAAAAGAGACAGCACGACGGATAAAACAACTACAGGTATTTAATCAATTGCCACAACCTTCGATACAGCCCAAAATTTTGTTTTTTACCTGCATCCTAATCACCCATCTGATATTAGTTACTTTATTTAGTTTCTGTTATTAACATTCCATCTTTCTCTGTTAAAGGGGAATAAAGGGGGGGCGTAAGGAGAATATCTCTTCATAATACATATTTTTATTTTCTAAAAGTATGAAAAGAAAACCACTACCACTAGACAATTACAATTTACGAAGAAAAAATGGAATGTGAACACTCATTGCAGAGCAGAGAAACACTTTGAGCCACAGGCTTTAAGATTAATTAACTAATACACTTACTAGTCTCCTAAACAAATAAATTTTAACATGTTTCACGCCACACTGCGTGGAAAGGGAGAGAGAAAAAAAAGAGATTTATTAGACGAGTAAGGATATCCCTCTTTACAGACGCACTGCACATCCACCAATTTTACCTTGCATGCACTAACCACGCCATTTTAGCTAGCAGATGAATAAAAAATGATTCAGCAAAGAGAGTGGCCGTTATTAAATTGCTGATCTTAGTGCAAGATATGTGACACGCATCAGTATCTACCGCTCAAATCTTACAGAATCCCAAAAAATCTAACAAATTACAAAATTAATGAAATACTGGACAACCCGCGGTCGAAAATGAGATCTTGTATGTCACCGTGGCTGCTATCGACCACTGAAGGTGCATTCTTACTTTGAAATTACCAGACTCTGGGCCTACTGTGTAATGGCGTGAAAATTTGTCTAAGTCCCATTACACACAGAAAACTCGGTAAACTCTCATGCGATTTTCTCCGCGCAAATTTTAAAAGGAGGGCTTCTAAAATCTCAGGATACCGTGCCCACGGGTGCGGTTCCTGTAGGGGGAAGCTTGTCCACTGCTGGTCGAGCTGATCTCTACGAGTTTACGAGAGTAACTCGGGCGTCCGGATCCTTGTTTGTCGTGAGTGCATTCGTGTTCTCTCGATAATCCATTTTTAGTCCGGGAGCAAGTCCCGGAGATTAATTAAATTGGTTCCAATCCCCCGGCTCCGACCAAGGTTTTCGGGAGGTTTTCCTTGGTTGTAAGGCGTATGCCGGAGCTGGTAAGCCCCTCCCACTTATTCCTAATTGGGATTCCCCCTTTGCCCCACTATCAGCTTGTCTGGTATTGGCTGAATAGAACCGCGACTCTTTATGGGCCGGATCTCAAACAGCCCGCTCCAAAAGAGATAAGTTTTTTTTTTTTTTTTTTTTTTTTTTTTTTAATCTCTGATACGTAAAACAATTGGGACGGAGACCCCCCCCCCCACAAGGGTGAGGTTGCAAGCGGCTACTAACTCCCGGCCATCACCGTTGGCATTAAACTATTGGATGCACTCAAATTGACCAAAATGTAGCCAACATCGTTTAACTTTCTGCCATATTAAGATAAGTCTGCTTGAACTATTGCGTTGCGAGTCAGATTCAGAATAATAAGACACATTTTTACAAACTTGCTTACCGCATTTACAGCAGTCGAGCACGGCACGTTCGTCCTCTCGGGCCTCCGAGCCAACAATGCCAAACATGGCGTCTCCTGAGCCCCACTAACCGCTACTTTTTTAAACGCGAGGAAGAAACCTGCCATTGCCGGTTCCTACCTCCCCCTCAAGACAATCGACACCCGAGAAACTGCCAACCTCCCTCTTTGCGTCACCTAAGCCAAGGATTTCGCAACTGCTCCACCATCTCGAAACTATCTTTGGTTAGTGATTACAGACAATAACCTACCCAAAAAACATAAACACACGCTCCTATTCCTGGTGGGGAACCAGAGGGAAAAGGAAGTGTGACAATCAAATTATAAATAAAACAAATAACGTATTTCCGGTTCTAACTGGCCAGAGAAGTAAATCAGCGTTACAGTTCGTAATTATTCTTCATAAAACTCTCATTGTGGTTTGATTTACTATGAAACTAGCGCATAGGGAGCGTACTGCAGTACCACTTCAACTGTCAAGGTAGTGTAAATTATCTGTCAATCGCAAAATCGCATGCAGAACAGAATTCTTGTTGTCCAAGTCTCATCATGACGTCTCTCACATTCGATCTCCGTCAATATACATCAACTAAGCAATAAACTGTTTTTGTATCCTCTTCTGTGGTTGCTATACTGTCAAGAAATTTAAAAAAAAAAAAATAAATAAATAAATAAAAATAAAAAAAAAATAAATAAAAATAAAAAATAAAACAAAATGAAATAAAACAAAAAGTAGAATGCTGCACCTTAGATAGATTATTGACCGAATTCATATCAAACACATCCTTCCTCAGCATGGATGTATAACAAATGGCCCATATGCCTTTATCCACCTATTTTTATGGTGAAAATATTCTTAGCAATGAGGTATTGCTTATGAAACTGGTAACGGTTGCCACGGACGTAGTCGCTGACCCGGGACCGCATCTCCTTTTTTCGACCCCACTCTCCTGCCCACCGTGCCCTCGTTCCACTTCAATTTACTCCACTTTTTGCACTCGTACGTATGACGGGCTATTTTTTATCGCGCGTGTGGAAATGGAGCCTCGTCCGAGCGAGAATGTCGTTCAATTAAGTTTTTAATTGCTGCCGAACTGCGCGGAGCAGGTGTACGGTCCACCGAGAACAAAGCTACGTGTGGTTCGCCGAAATGACCTTCATATTAATTAGACGGCTAGCCCTGCAGGTTATTTTTCCCGTTATTAAATGTGCTTTCCTATGTGACTCTCCCCCTTCCTTCCTTTCCAACTTTTTCAGCAATTCTCTCAGCGCCTCTTTGTTGGAGTATTTGTGTGTGTGTGTGTGGTCGCTTCATTTTGACGGACGTGAAGACTAAACCGAAACTGTGTAATTAAGTCTACACAACAGAGTAGAAAATTGTTGTGGTATGTAACAGTAGTAAGTCGTAAGCTTTACATTACACCGTAAAAAATCGTTTGTATAAGACTGTTTATGCATGTAGATAGTCTGAAAATACTACATATCTTGTAGATATAAATTAATTTATTTTCGAATTTCTTATCTAGCAAGAGGAAAAATAGGGTAAAAAGTTATAGAACGAATATTGTAAGCCCCACGGTAGTGGCCGTGCGCTCTAAGTTGCCTCACTGCGGTTATTAGTTAACGTATATACAACCTATGGCTACCAAGGCTGGCGAGCAATAAACCATATTTGCAAGGTTATAAACCGTCGCCGTGGATACTGAAGTGTCGTCCTGCAGACAATCTTTGCTTTGCTAAGTTGTCTCGGAAGCTCCATAGAGGGCAGTTCACTGTTCACATGAGCCCTGTTATTGGTTATTTACAGTTATGAATGTTATTCATTATTATTGTCGCGTGATGTAGCAGTTTTTTTCTCAACTCATTGTTTATTACGTCATATCTTGTGAACTGAGTGTCGTACTATGATAAAATGTCCAACTTCCGTTCAGTGGTACACTGTCTGTTTCTCGCGAATACAATTAATAGTATACGAGCAATAAATTGTAAAATCATGCCAAATGCCGTAATTTTACGCCAAAAAGTAGTAAGCGACAAACTTTTTTCCTTTCATCATTTTGCTGAGGTAGTCAGCGAGAAAAAGTTTCCTAAAGGTTTGAAATTATGTTTAAAGTTGGTCACAAGTCGCTAAGTGCTCTCTTGCTCAAATAGTAGACTGATAAAGTCACATTAACATTTGCCACAAGACGGGGAAGTTTTCATTGTTTAAGATATATCTCCTGAACTATGGGCCCTATCGCAAAATCTTTCTTAGCTGACGTCTTCTACCTATGATCTACATGAAATCCAAATTTCAGCTTCATAGGTGAAGCAGTTTTCGAGATTTCGTGTTTAAACAGTGAGTTAGTGAGTGAGTGAGTGTCTTTTTCGTTTTTATGTAGATAGAAATTTAGGTATCATGACAGTAGCTTCCAAATATGTATATTCACTTATAAATTCAAAAGCAATAGCAGTGTGTACAGCTACATCACTAAAAGGAAGATTTTCAAATGTAAAATCTAACTTTAGCACAGAAAAGAGTGAATTATACTGTGACAACAGGATCTTGTTACTTATCTTATAGCATTAAAAGTCTGACAGGTAGCCATCTGCCGAATAAAAATAATTAAAAAGATTTTTGAATGACAATATCATGTACTCAATAGATCAATGTTTAGATATTAATCTGTAATTTCACAAAAAAATAACCTTTAAGAAAATTGACTGCAATTTAAGTTTATGTAAATTTACTCTTCATTTAACTGATACGTTACACATCCTTACGAAATGCCATATTCATGATGTATGTAACTGATATTAATATAATCTAAGCTGCCACCGCTGACGGAACCGTTCCGTATTATTTCCACTGCCTCTTTGATAAGTGAAACGCAGAATCTGTGGTGCGGGTGCAGCACTTTCGTGGGCTCTAAAACAAACATGCGCGCTTCGATGACGCTGTTCTCTGCCACTGCAGTTTTGGCGCTATGACAGACGCGAACGCTTTCGCATATTCCGAAATATGGCGCTGCACTGATGTATAGGCAGAAACAAAACTAACATTCTGGAACGCACTGCTTGTAGCGATGAATGTAAATGTAACAAAAATAACGGACAATACTGCATACGCAACTGAAATAACATTCAGCGGTAGTTGGGAGGCTTTCATCAACTGAATATTACGTGTGGTATTAGGGCCTGAGGAGCCGCGGTGGAGTAGCCGAGCGGTCTAAAGCTTCTCGCTGCGGAGCGCGCGGTTGCTCGCCGTGGAGGTTCGAGACCTCCTTGGGGCATGGGTGTGTGTGTTGTCCTTAGGTTAGTTTAACTAGGTTTAAGTAAGTAAGCTTGTAAGCTACGGACTGATGACCACGCAGTTTGGTCTGATAGATTTACAAACATTTGAACATTTTTTGAGGGCCTGAGGAAGCTGATTTTGCTGCAAAATGTCAATCTGCGGAAAACGAGGGTAACTTCATTTTTGTCCAACAATCGGATTGCCAGCCATCAGGACTAACAGGTCCACCTTCGCAGAGTAGTGGACAGAGTGGTGAATTGCCACGCAGGGGACCCTTTTTCGATTCCTGGTCGGATCGGAGATGCCTCGGAGACTAAGTGTTGTGTCGTTCTCATCGAGATGTCGATGTGGCGTCAGCTAAAAAGAATTGCAGTTGGCAGGCTGGACACGACGCCAGTTGGGGTCTGACGGTAATAAATGGCACACGATCATCAGAGGTGGGTTTACTTGTAGCTGGGAGCAGATAATGCATCCCTTTAGGGACATGACTGCTTAGGGAGGCGAAGAAAGCCAATGTGCACTCCCTATTCACACATGGGGCCTTACGGATGCCATGAAGAGTAAGGTGCAGCCAACTGAAGGTGGTTGATCATATCAGTACTAACGGCGTGTCCGACTTCGATCGGAGAAGATTCTATCTGGATTTGGGGGGCTATTTGAAGTGGTAACGACAGTCTGTCTTGCTTGCAAGATGAAAGCTCCCCATCTGCTGTATAGTTGACGGGACCAACTGTTGACAATTGGTACAGAGACAAGTGGAGTGTCTGAATCAGAGGCTCGACAGTTCTGTGACGGTTTAGGCTGCAGATTCATCAACTTGGGCCATAAGGTGATGAGCTTCCTAGTTCCATAGAATACGTCAGGCGTCCTCTGCACACAGGAGGCGGTAAGACGGGTAGCGAGGCTGTGTGGCGTGGACTAGGCGTCTTTTTTTAATTTGTTTATTTTTTAAGGATGGAGGGCCTCTGTAACACACGAAAAGGTCTCCATACTCAAGGGGTACAGGTCACAAATAAGACTTACACATATCAAATAACCAGTGGTCTAACAGTTGTAAAATGTAGCAGATGTGTGGGGAAATCTTAAGAGCAAGAAGCGCTAATAGAAAGTACAGTAGCACAAATCATTATCTACATCTGCATCTACATGAATATTCCTCAAATCTCATTTAAGAGAATAGCAGAGGGTTCATCCAAACATTTTATTTCTCTAACGTTCGAATATCAAATAGCGCACGGAAATAAGGAACATCTAAATCTTTCTATTGTCGATGTCTTCCTCTTATAATGACGATCATGTCTCCCTATGTAAGTAGGTGCTAACCATATTTTGATATGTTCGCATTTGGAAAAGGGAGTTGGTGAAAAAAATGTCGCAGATCTGACTCACTGCAAGAATAACACCATTATTTTAATGACTGCACCACAACTCGTGCATGATTTCCGTGACACACTCTCCTCTAAATCGCTATAATACAAAA
This sequence comes from Locusta migratoria, assembly GCA_026315105.1. Taxonomy (NCBI): domain Eukaryota; kingdom Metazoa; phylum Arthropoda; class Insecta; order Orthoptera; family Acrididae; genus Locusta; species Locusta migratoria. Next base: position 219,557,590 of record CM048751.1, on the reverse strand, counting down.
CTTCTCTGAACTTTCGCCATATCCTTCGTCAGTCCCACTTGGCGGGGATGCCACAATGTGCAGCAATACTCCAAAATAAGGACGCACAAGCGTAGTGTTTGCAGTTTCTTCAATAGAACTGTTATATTTTGTGTTTTGTGAATGAAACGTAGCATTTAGTTCGCCTTCCCTACAATATTTTCTTTCCAATTTAAGTTGTCCGTGATTGTTATTACTCGACATTGAGTTCCATTTACGACATTTCAATGTGATTAATTTATCGTATAAATGAAGTTTAGTGATCATATAGATGACTTCACGCATATCATTATTTGGGCTAAATTGCCAATTATTGCGTCTTGCAGATATTTTACCTGTTCACTTTACAGTTGCATTTGATCTTCTGATGATTTTACTTGCAAGGTGTTAGTTCTTCTTAACAACTTATTTCTCAATTTTCTCGTCACTCCTATGTCTTATTTCTTTTTAATGACCGATGTTAGGTGTTTATTGCACTTAATAATTTTATATTTCTTATTTTCTGATTTCTGCTTCAGTAAGGGATTGGGAGATATGTACGAGTCTTGTTCCATGATTTACTTGTTTATTAGACTACTTCGGTTATTCCACTCCTGTGGTTACTCACGGCAGCGGCAAGTGAGCTGTTTTGAGCTGTAGGAAGCTGCGACCTGAGTCGGGGCTGGCTTCGCACGCAGGGGGAGCCTAGGAATTTTGTGTGGTATGAACCGACCATTAGTTTTTTCTCGGGAAAGTCACAAAGCAGTACCGTAGTGAAGCCCTCTGCACCATCCTGTGGTGTCAGTGGTGCGCAGTAGGGGATGTGAGGCACTTTTTCGGCAGACATGCCGCTACCTGGCCAGGTATGAGTGCCCGAAGTTTCTAAAGAACACAATGCTCTACCGAGAAAAACGGATGGCGCTGAGTGGCGACGGCCGGCTACACCTTTTATGGAAGGGATGACTCCCCATTATCTCTGTATCCCAAACTGTCGGCAGAGGGTAGTTAGATTTATGACATAGAAAATGTCAGGATGCTGCACGTGCAGTTCCCTGTGTGGAGAGCAAGCTGGACACAGCCATGGCCTCGTGGCAGGCGGCACGAGCTCTCCCCTCAGCCTCTCCTCCACGCTACCCTCTGACGTGCGAGAGGCACCCTAAGCGATTCGCCTGACACCTGCTAGCATCTTACAGAACTACGAGGGGAGCGTAGGGCAGTGGTTTAGGGGTGGCTTCTCCTCTGCATATGTTACTCTGTGCCGGAGTGCACGTTAATACAAAATCGGCGCCAAGATGAGTGCAAGAGAGAGTTTCGCATATGTCTCAGGTGAAGAAAGTCTGGGCTACGCGAATTTGTGTGAGAAATTGGCTGTTGGAGGCGGATGTGTTTTGCTGTATGACAGGTCGAGTGATCCGTCATTAGGCCGAGTGTTGTCATTGGACACCGATTAAAGGTTTGGTCAGATTGGTTTTCTAGGTGTGAAGTGCGTGGCCGCCAATAATGTTTGTTCAAATGTTTGTATAGTCTATGGGACTTAACTACGTGGTCGTCAGTCCCTAAACTTACAAACTACTTATGATCTACTTACGAACTAGGACGGCACAAATATCCATGCCCGAGGGGGGATTCGAACCCCCGACCATAGTGGCCGTGCAGACCGTGACTGGAGCGCCTTAGACTCCTCGGCCACCGCGGCCGGCGGCTGCCAATAACTGGTGTGAGTAGCTGGGTGGTGTGGAAAAGAGACAAAGGGGAGATACCGTCTTGGACGGTTGACTTAGAAGTGTCCTGTGGGAGATATAGCAAAGTACGGTTCACTTCCTGCTCCAGTATGGCAACACAGACGCTGCTCCTGCGAGATCAACGTTATTGTGTGTGGTAACGTATCAGCTGCACTATCCCACTGGCTTATTAGGGTTCAATAACTCAGTTCAGGTTGGGATATTAATTGTTTGTATTTGCCTTCTATCTTCTCGTGTTAGGTTAGGACAAATATTAGTTAGTAAGTTCGTTACTTATTCACTTTCTTTGAATAGTAACATATCCAGTCATTTATTTCATTTTGTATAGTATTGTGCCTTTCATTTTTATAAAGTTTACCACGGCTTATTTCACATTTTCATTGTGACAGTTGGTCACCTAATATAGTGACCATTGAAGTTTTAAAAAATGTAATCTGAATTTATTTCAGTTATTGAATACCATAATTTAACAACCCAAATCGCTATTTTGAAGGGGAATATAAATGTTGGCTAATAATATCAAAGGGGGGAAAACAAATTACTGTAATAGAAGTAGGACAAGAAGAGCAACTAATCGAGTCTTGATCCTAATATGGTGTACGCCACTGGCCACATAGATCAAGATTAACTTTTCATTATTTAATAAAACATGTATCATAACATGTCTGAAAAATACATCGGGAATAGAGTTAGTAGGAAAGACGTAATAAATCAAAACGTCATGCGTGATATGGCGATTTTTGATTAACCTAATTCTTTATTACTATATATCTCATGAACTGCGTGTCGTACTATGATAAAATTTCGAAGGTACGTTCAGTGGTATGTTTATATACTGTCTGTAACATTTCTCGCCAATACAATTAATTGTGCATGAGTAATAAATTGTAACGTCATGCCAAATGTCATAATTTTACTGCATGAACGTCGAAAAAGTAGTAAGGAACAAACCATTTTCCTTTCATAATTTAGCTCGGGTTGTCGGCCAGAAAAAAAGTTTCCTACAGGTGTGAAGTTATGTTTAAAGTTTGTTGCAAGTCGCTAAGTGCTCTCCGTCTCAAATAGTGGACTCATAAAATCACACTATCACGTGCCGCAAGTAGGGGAAGTTTTCATTGCTTATGACGTCATATCTCCTGAACTATCGTCCCTATCGTAAGAAACTTTCTTAGCTGGCGTCTTATACATATAAACTACATTCCTGCCAAATTTAAGCTTCGTAGGTAAGGTAGTTTTCGTGATTTCCTGTTTAGTCAGTGAGTGAGTGAATGAGTATCATTTAACTTTTATATAGACAGAGATTTAGGAGCTCATCTGTGCAGCTATCGTAGACTCTTAGTGGATGATGGTTTCGGTTATCAAAGTTACAAGATGATAAAGAGCAACTGAAAAATAATTTACATAGGATTTCAGCATGATGTAAAAATCCAACTTACATAATGAAAAGTGTGAAGTCGTCAGTACGAACTCAATGAAATTCGTTAAGTTGTATTTACACGATACATCCGTGAAATATGAAGGCCGTAAACTACATACTTACGAATTACAATTGCGAACAATATTGCCGCGGCGGATTAGCCGTGCGTACTGGGGCGCCATGCTGCGGTGCACGCTGCTGTTCGCCGCCGAGGGTTTAAGTAGTTATTAAGCTACGAACTAATTACCATGCAGTTAAGTCCGATAGATTTACAAACATTTGAATTTTTTGGAACAATATTAAATGGACAGAAAACACAGAAAATATCGTGTAAAAAGCAAAAAAGAACAAGCCACCTCGACATCTTGTCCAGTAAGGGTGTCTCTGGCTACATGGCAGACTGCAGTGCAGACGAAATACGAAACCATGCGTTTTTAACTATAGTACACGAGGCCTAACGCGCGAAACAACGACTGTAAGTCACTGCGCGGCAGCCATTCAATATTTAAAGCAACCTTCCATGTTCATAGGAACACACTAGTTCAATCACACAGGTGGAAACATATATAACCAGGGAGCACTGATCATTAATAAAAGGAATCAAGTAATTGATGTACAGATAAAATTAATGGCGGTAAAGCACTTTAGAGTATTGAAAGTAGACCTGTCTATAGTTCAGAACTCAAAATAGAACACGACCACACATTCAGTGGACGTGTTTCAAATTATGTACTTATTTCAACGAAAGTTATTTATGATACGTTATTTCGTGTGGAACGCTTATGTGGTAGCTGACCTAGGCGCATGTTTAGTGCAATATTCTATTGTCACTTTTCTCTTTGTACTCAAATTTCACATTTCAAACGTTACTTGTTTCAGCATGGTAAAAAGGAAACTTATTAACGACATCTTATTTCGACGTGGAATGCTTTTGTGGCAGATGACTTAGGCGCATTTTTAACTGCAATATACTGTTGTCACTTTCGTCTTTGTACGCAAAAACCTTCCCCCAGAGTTCACAACTAAACACTTTAACAGCAGTTTTACATGTTTGTTGACTCAATAGGTTTAGTTAGCACAAGATAAACGTATACTAGACTTCATGAAAGCAGTTCGTACAACACATTAACAACATATGCAAATTCATGGCCATGATTGTTCGTCATAACAAGTACTGTATTTTTCGGAACTAGTTTAGACGAAGTACTTGCATTAAAATCTACACTAATATGTTCACAGCGGCACTTTCGTTGTTATTGCAAACCGCATGCAACTGTTATACTTCGAACAGGAACTATAATACTGACAGGTTCATTACTACATTTTTAGGAAATATACTACCAGGCTCGTCAATTCACATCTTCGAAACTCTAACGGAACTTGATGCACATCCGTATTAAATGGCCAATCTTTATTTAAAACGTGGAACTGTAAATAGGTACAATTCCCGAGTGGGTGTGGCATACGAGCTTTCAGCCGATACCCCCAATAACATGGCGGAAGACAGTTCAATTTGCCTGAAACTTGGTGGGCCTTTCGCCACTCTATGAAATTTAAGCTCGTTGCTAGTGAGACAAGCTGAAGGGTCGTTGGAGAGCGTGACCAGCGGGGCCTTCAGGCGAGAGAGCCTGTATAGGGAGAGAGTGGCCAACCGGCCGTGTCCGCCATGTTTTTACCAAACTGCGCGCGGGACGTGCACTTACATAGCGACCCAGGCAGAAATGTAGCCACTTGACGATTGAAATAAGCCATCACTTCCACCCATGACACAAAAGCAACTCTTGTAGCTTACTAATCAAACGTTTTTAAAGAAATGCCGTTCATCTATCTTCACACAGGCCTAATACATTTGTAAGCAAATAAATGTCGTGAAACAGTTTCTATGACTGTCGAATGTTAATACCATATTTTACGATGTTCTGGTTATTTCGACAGTTGGCAGCAGATTGATAAGAAACAGAGGTATTTCATGTTATGTATCTCAAAGAAAATAATGCTATTTCAGACTTTTCTGTCTCCTTATCCATAGCTGAAATTAGTACAATAAAATCGCCTTATGCCATGATATGAAGCATTTTAAATGTGCTGTCAATTCTGTAACATCTTTCTGCACTACTAAATACCAAAAACGTCATTATGTGCCACGTTAGAGCGGCCGAGCGTATTGAGGTGCTATGCTCCGATGCGCGAGGCAGTTCCCCGTCGGGGGTCCAAATCCCCCCTCGGGCTTTGATGTTTGTGTCGTCTTTAGTATTAGTTTATAAGTAGTTTGTAAGTTTATGGACTGATGAACCCGCATCAAAGTCCCATAAGCTTAACAAACATTTGAACATTTTTCGTCATACTGTAAAAAACTTTTAGGGACACTGTATCACAGAAAATCGGAAAAATAGCAATACTATCTCTACTGAAAAAGCAGAAACAGATTCAAAATAGGTAACTGAATATATATAAAAAGTCAATAACCCCGCCTCCCTACCTTTCGCACGTCACATCACGTAACCAATTATAGTATTGTGAAAAGCAAACAGCACACAACCAATGGGTAGGTGCCTTAGCCAAGTTAAAACATACCTTGTAGCATGGCATGTCAAAATCCAGAACCATGAACTTACAAGAAGGTAGAAAATGCTGTTTACAAAAACTTAGAACTCACCATATTCGAACTCGCGACTTTCACATCATGAATTCAGTACGCAACCAATACACAGAAAGGGAATTTGAGAGGCAGTAGTTTTATTACTGTATTTGATCAGTGCCTTTCTTGCTTTGGGCGGGGGAGGGGGCAGGGGCGCAGAAAATATTTACTTTACAAGGGCAGCAATAATTCGTTGCTTTCCTGTACGGTTCCCACTTTGTCGGTGAGTACAACTGTTTGTGAAAATAGAAGAATTGCATCCGCAATCACGATTATGACTCAGTTGCAGGATTTAATGGTGACAGATGAAAATTTGTGCCGGGCCGGGACTCGAGGACGGATTTCCCGCTTTTCGCCAACGGTAGCCTCCCCATGACTCTACCCACTCACGCTTCCGTATGCCACACACTGCCTGCTGCCCACGAGTGCTCCTACATTCTGTGATGTAATTCCTGCACAGGCAGACACATTTTACTATATTTGTCACAAACCTTGCTGTGGCTAATTGAAATATGATGCGCAGTGTCCGTGTTTATCGATAAAACACGGGAAATGCATGCTTAGTTCCCTAGTTTTATCCTTAAACATGGACTCTGCATTGTTAGTTTGAGGTCCGCCTGATATGCAAAGCGCTATTTTATTTTACACCAAAACTAGTTTCAGTGCCTCTGTGCTATGATCAGTGGGTTTTTCTTTTATTTATTGGTGTGAAAAAACAGAATACATTGTTTTTACTACTATACTGTGTGTAAATTTAGGCCTAAAAGGTCATGAGTTTTATTTTGGTATTTACCTTGTTTTTGCATTTTTTAGTCGTGTAGTGTGAAAACATAAATTTAGTAAGTGGGCATATTTCGAACGTTAGCGTACCCTACTGTCTATTACTTACGGTTTCTTTTTTCGTACCCTACCCGTTCCGCGTTTTTATCAAGTGCTCAAATGTTTGCGAATCTATAGGACTCAACTGCGTGGTTATTAGTCCGTAGCTTACAAACTACTTAAAGTTAGGTAAACTAACGTAAGAACAACACAAACACCCATGCCCGACGGGGGACTCGAACCCCCGACGGCGAACGTCCGCTCACCGCAGCTCGGCGCTCCAGTGTGCACGACTAATCCGTCGCGGCCCCGCGTTTTTGTAGATAAGACACACGTAATACACAAATGTTGCGGACTTTTTTCTATCACGATCACTTCCCACTTCAGAAAATTCGGCTGTGCACACTTAGTATGCGTACTTATTAGTCGGCCTTTACGTGTTCTCCAGTGAAATAGAGGTGGACTTTAACTGTTTTATTTTACCTATGTGACTGTGTGTTACGTCTCTCTGTGTGTGTGTTTTAAATGTATGTGTCATCCTTCCTGTACCGGTCATTTAATGGGTTAAATAATGTATTTTTGCGTAGTGTGGTATATTCATTCATGACAGGATTTTCCTTCTGCAATTGCTTTTTGTAATCAGGCGGACGCCATACCCATAATTTTTACTGCAATCACGGCAATAGTAAGAGCTGCAAATTGAAAAAAAAAAGATGAATATGGACTCTGCACATAGTGTTGGAATAGATAGACTTGAAAAGCAACAACGACAAAAGTAGAACAAGTGCAGTGGTATATAGGTGAAGAAAATCAGGCGAAGCTGAGGGAACTAGGGATATTTTCTTTCCTTTCTCTCTCTCTCTCTCTCTCTCTCTCTCTCTCTCTCTCTCTCTCTCTCTCTCTCTCTCTCTCTTCCTTCTCCTTAAAAGAAAGTATCAGATGGATTACGTCATAGTAGATGAGATTTACCAAGAAATACAGGAGGAAAAATGCAAATTAGCAATATCAAACACAGTGCTTTTGAAGGTGAGAAATACGTTTCTGTCAGGAAATGTTTTCTGGAGTTATTTGTATGACCTGTAGCCTTGAATGGAAGTGAAACGTGGAAAATAAAAAGTTCAGAGAAATGGAAGCGGTAAAGGTGGAAGTTATATATTGAGACCAAAACAACGGTACGCTGATTGAGATATATGTAGATTGAGCTGGTAGACTGCAGCGGGAAGTATATACATGTAAACAGTATTTTGATTGGAAACCACAACAAGAATATCAGCTGAATGCCTGTGTAAACCCGATCAGACCGGGGTAAAGTGGCCGAGCGTTCTAAGGCACCTTTCTGCGTAGCACGCGGATTGCTCGTCGTCGGAGGTTCGAGTCCTCCCTCTGGCATGGATGCGTGTGTTGTTCTTAGCATTAGCATTAGTTAGTCTAGGGACTGATAACCGCAGAAATTAAGTCCCTTAGGTTTATAAACATTTGAACAATTTAAAATGTCTGTCAAGAAGAAATGTTCAAATGTTTGTTAAGCTTATGGGACTTAACTGCGAGTTCATCAGTCCCTAAACTCACACACTACTTATACTAAAGACAGAACAAACATCTATGCCCGAAGTGAGATTCTAACCCCCGACGGGGAACAGCTTCGCGGATCGGAGCATAGAGCCACAATGCGCTCGGCCTCTCAGCCGCGGCTGTCAAGGAGATAGGTTGTTTATGATTAACACTACCGACGTTCGCCACAGGTTTTTATCCTTTAGATTAACAGTTTGGTTTTTAAACGTATGATCAGTCTTTGCCTTCAGGTGGAAAACTTGAAGAGAGAAGAACAGTTGTTTCAACGAAGTCAGAAAAAAATTGTCGACTTAGATTATGTTCAATATGTAATAGCGCCTCTCAAAGAAAGAAAATTAGCCATGCTCCGCACATAACCGAAAAAAATACAGCATTTATAAAGTAAGATTCAATGAGAACGACAAGATGACCCTTAATATCTGGTATGACGATATCGTAGATACTATTATAGATTAGATGCAGAGCTTTTGCTATTTCTTATTATTTTACATGCACCATTACTTCTCATACTTAGATTTATTAATCCGAAGTTATTTTCTCTAATATAACAACTTCTTGAGTGTCGCCTGTGAGATGAGAATTTGCGTAATTACTCGCAAAATCCCCGGAAGCTTTTACCTTAACGGCTTTTATCTGCCCCGCGTTCACTTCAGCTGTCAGCGGTAGATTTATCGCTGTTTACATTGGCGTCCCTTCATCAGTAAAGTTAATTAACCAGAACAGTCTACCAAATCAGATAACGGCCAGTAATTGAATGCATTACTTACCGCATGGATAGCACAATTCGATTAGAACTAAGGAGAAACATAGAACCTATAATTAGTTATCGGTTTGAGGCTACCGCTTCCCTATGAAGCATCTAAAGACTGTTATGACTACCATGTGGACACTATAGATTGAAAAGCCATTTATATCAGATCCTATTTTATGGGTTTGGATTATGACCGTCCATGATTATGAAATGCAAAGAAACATTCAGTTTATCGTTTTTACATCGATTTCTTCGGCTGTTATGCATTCTGAAACAGAAATAATGTTAAAAGGAACAGTCAAACAGTTAAAACCTTATAAAATAATTGTAAGATTGATAACTGATTAAAAGTCCCGTTCTCCGCTTAATCAGTTTTCAACCTTACAATTATTTTATAAGACTTTAAATGTTTCACTGTTACTTTTAACTTATTTAACTTGGTAAGCTGTGGATGCCCTAGGTATAAGATTGTATGAAACAAAAATGTTCTAGAACTACTGAACGAATTCCATGCATTAAGACAGACTTTGATACTATGAAATTCTTTAACGTAAGAGCAATAAACCTGAACATTATTAGTAACGCATAGTTGACGATAGTTTTAAGCTGGGTCTGGTAGAGTACAACACAAATTCACACAATTGAAACATCATTACTATGTACTTACATAGCTTACAAGATAAATATGACGATATAATTTAAAGCAGGGCCGCTCAAGGTGCATGCACCGGCGCATCGCACAGTGCAGAGTGCAGAAGACGGTGCAAACCCCCCACTCCTCGGCTTTGCGCCGCTTCTCTCTTTCCTTACGCCGCCTGTCTCGACCTTTTCAAAACTTTACCCTGTTTTCTTCTTCATTGCCAAATACTTATGTACTCTAAGCGGAGAGCTTATTTTGGTGGAACACGATTACCGGTATAAAATAGATTTAAATAATATTAATAACTGTAAGGATAACAATTTTAAATTTGGTTTCAACACGAATTTATCTCTTCTATGTTCTCTTTTTCTTTTTCAATTATGCTACTAAGTTCTGGAACAAGAGATCGGCTGACAGAATTTTTGAAATTACTATTAGAAATACTTGCAAGCAATCTAGTTTTCGTACAAAACAAAACAGAAAAAAAACCGTTCACATACACATATGGAGCCGAACTGGAGCAAACCTTTTGTGTTGTAAAACAAATCCTTTCGGTGAACATCAATTTGTAAATCGCAATGTAAATCTCGTTTGTAGATACAGAATTCTCTTCTGCAAGAGTTTTCACCTTCCGCAATTCTTTCTCTCTGGCATCCCCTGTGATATCACTATACTTTTCTGAATGCAATTTGCTGTAGTGTCTTTCAATAGACGATTTTCTGACACACTTAATTAGTGTACCGCAGATTAGACATTTGGCTTTATCGTCACAACGAACAAAAAAGTAAGAGAGTTCACATTCCGGTTTAAATTGACTTTCGGGAAAATTTGCTTTTTTTTTTTTTTTTTTTTTTTTGAGCAGGTGGTTCCATTATTGTAGTAATTGTCTTGCGCTTATTTAATCGAATGTTGACTAAGCCGTCTGTCAGCGCATTCGGCAGCGTACATCGACGGCCTTACCCAGCAAGCCGAGTTGAGGCGAAGTATACCGAGTTGAACCGATGCTTTGCACGCGTGCGGTTTTCCGTGTTTGTGCGGCCCTGATTTAAAGCCTTCTGATGACAATGAGAATATAAACTGTCAACAGATATTCTGTCTTCATACGCAAAAAGGGAGACACTTCTGATTGATGTAACTGTGGCATTCAGAGGCAAGTCTAGAGCCTTACGACACGCCAAGTGGCGATTAACAGAAACATAGACATTCTTGTTATTCTCTGTGTAGAGGTAATGTTTGAAACATGAACCTTCTGAAAACAGGAACGGGTCAGTTAGCGTATACGTAGCACAATAAAAAAAAGTGGAAACACAGTCCACAAGGACGCCAATAATTGATGACATATTGGAAGCACAGTAGAGTCTCTAAAACTTAGACTAATGTGCAGCGAAGGTTGGCCGAGTTTTGGAAATTCCGGGTTTTCGGGAACATGTGTTAAAAAAGAATTGCGGAGATTTTTTATTATAGAATACTTTATTTTGTTACTTTAGAATACAATACAAATGATGGAATACAGTATCACAAAATAAATGTAAGATAATAACTTAACAAATCAAATTCGTTACTTACACTTACAATGATTTCACAAAACGCGGTTAAGAAAAGACAAAGGCAGAGCGCGCGTGGCTGCATCAAATGTGTGTCACAGCTGTCTTCTATAACCAAGTTCATTATTTGTCCATCAAGCCTAAGCTGATTTTAAACAATATTGTAAAAAATGCACTCTATTAGTTTTGATCACGACTGTTTTTAGCATGAAAAAGAATCTAAATACTGCATTAATGAAACTCTAAGGATTCTGAAACAGAATGTATGTGGCACAAGAAAATATTATTTCTGGACACATACATAGTCTTTAATAGCTACACGCTAAAATTTCAGTTCTATCCTGCATTACGCGAGCACGGAATAATTTCAGGGTGTGTGCCGCCGGAGTGTGGCCAAGTTAACCGGACAGCCGGGTTACCTAGTGCCGAGGTTTCGAAACTCTACTGTACCATGTTTCACACCGAAGAATGGGCTCTGTCTCCTATTCATCTTAATATTAACAACATTTTTACAGTAGTCAGTGTGGTCGATGGACTGAACGCGCAATCAGTAATCGATTTTGAATATCAGGAATAGAATGACATATGAGTTAAGGAAACTAGAAAAAATAACATGAAAATCAAATATTGCTGCTTTCTTCTCTCTTACTATCAAAATATTCTACTTAGACCGTAGAAGATTACAATTTTATTGGTAAAATTTATTAACTGGGTCATTTAAATCAATGCAACTTCACAGAAAGTATGCAAGTTCGAAAGTCGTTTGTGTGTAGAAGAGGAAAGCGGTTTTGAAGTATCATATGTTAAGTTACACTACCAGGTTATTTTTGATTCATTACAAAATGTTATTATGTGTTTATTTCAGAAAAATCCCTCTCACCCCCGACATCCCTTCTGTCTTTCCTCTAGCTCATTACCTCTGTTGTTCGTGTGTCTTAACACACCAGGATCGGCTTCCACGGCCAGCAGAGCTAAGCTCCCGAAACCCTTTTGAATCTCACAGAGTGTGGTCCATGCGCATATTTCTCGAAAGCGCTTCCTTCCAACAAGTGCTTGAAGTGTGCAATGACTACCATAATTGAATAGTCAACGTTGCTCAAAATTCGTAAGATCAAGCTATGATATGCTCAGATCAGAAAGATAAGCAGCCAATCGGAATTTATTCATCACAAAACAGTCAACGAAAACTACTTCCACCAGAGTAGCAACATTTAACTGGCCTTAATATTGGAATGCCCACCGAAAGATTTCTGTAATCCTAAGACGCCGTGAATGGTCTACTCCATTTGTCAGCAGAGTCACCTTTTATATTTTCCACTTTTGTGATATGACAACTGTTAACAAAGCAGTTCGGTGTTTCTGACTATCACTACATCTACATCTATACTCCGCAATCCACCGTAAGGTACATGGCGTAGGGTACACTGTACCTCTACAAAGCATTTCCTTTCCTTTTCCACTCCCAAATAGAACGAAGAAAAGAAGATGCAACAGAACTACAAAAGAAACTGCATATACTACGCTTGTCCGTCCATTTTTGGAATATTGCAGCCCAGTGTGGGATCCTTATCAGGTGGGTTTGACGGAGGACATCGAAAGAGTCCAAAAAAGGGCAGCTCGTTTCGTATTGTCACGATACAGGGGAGACAGTGTTACGGAAATGATACAGGATCTGGGATGGGAATCATTACAACAACGGCGCTTATCGCTGCGGCGTGGGCTACTTGCGAAACTCCAATAGCCAACATTCTCCTCCGAATGCGAAAATATATTGTTGACTCCCACTTACATAGGAAGAAATGATCATTAGAATAAAATACGAGAAATCAGAGCTCGAACAGAGAGATTCAGGTGTTCTTTCTTCCCGCGCGCTATTCGAGAATGGAATGGGAGATAAATAGTATAATTGTGGTTCGATGAACCCTCTGCCAGGCACTTAAATGTGATTTACAGAGTATCCCATGTAGATGTGTATGCCTCCGTACGAGCCTAATTTTCTCTTATCTTGTCTTTATGATCATTACTCGAAATGTAAGTAGGCGGCAGGAAGATCGTTCTACGCTCAGCTTCAAATTCCGGACCTCTAAACTTCTTCAACAGAATTTCTCGAAAATAACGTCGTCTTTCCTCCAGCGATCTCCATTTGAGTTCCCGGAGCGTTTCCGTGACTCGTTTTATACGCGGTCTCCTTTATAGATGACATACAAAGTTCCCAAAATTCTCCCAATAAACCGAAGTCGGCTGTCCGCCTTACTCACGACTGTCCTTACACGTTCGTTCCATTTCATATCGCTATGCAGTGTTACGCCTAGATATTCGAACGACGCGACTGCATGAAGTAGCTCACTACTAGTGCTGTATTCGAACATTATGGGATTGTTTTTCCTCCTCATGCGCATCAACTTACATTTTTCTACATCAACTAGAAATTTTGTCTACGTCATCCTGTATGCTATTAGAGTCAATTAAAGACGAAACCTTCCCATATACCACAGCATCATCAGCAAACAGCCGCAAATTACAACTTACTCCGTCCATCAGATCATTTGTGTAGATAGAAAATAATAGCGGTCCTATCACACTCCCCTGGTGCACGCCTGACGATACACTCGTCTCTGATGAAAACTCGCCGTCTAGAACTACGTAGTGCGTTCTATTACTTAGGAAGTCTTCCAGCCAGTCACAAATATGTGAACCTATTCCATATGCTCGTATTTTCGTTAGCAGTCAGCAGTGTGGCACCGCGTCAAATCGAGGAAAAAGACAAACTGCCTGTTGCCCTTCATCTATGGCTCGCAAGATGTCATGTGTAAGCTGAGTTTCGCATGAATGATATTTCCTAAACCCGTGCTTATTCAAATCAAATGTTTGTAATTCTATGGGACCAAACTACGTTGGTTATCAGTCCCTAGACTTACAAACTAATTAAACTAACGTAATGACAACACACACATCCATGCCCGAGGGAGGATTCGAACCTCCGACGCGGGAGGCCGCTCGATCTGTAACGTGGCGCTCCAAACCGCTCGGCTACTCCCGCGCGGCTCCGTACTGATTCATAGTAAGTTCTTAATAAATTAAGTTTTACGACACTAGTCCGCAGCTGCACAGAAACTGACTGAACTGAGTCAGTTAATAAGGCACTCAACGCGTCACCTTTCTTTATTTAGTATACGCTAATGAAGTCCCCATTTCTTGATTGTGTAGGTTAGTAACTAAACAGTTGTTACTATGTCAGTACGTCAGGGAGACTTGCAATTCTATACACATAACAGTTCGTATTCTGTATACCCGTAACTTTTTCTTTAATTAATTTTTTTGAAGAAACCAGAGTCCACTTGCAACAAATACAATGCCGTTTCGTCTCATATATTTGAAACAGCTAAATTTTCATTAAATCTTGATATCAGAATCAATTCAGGAGGCTCGGCTTACAAAAGAATAAACTTCAATTGAAGTACAAATGGAAACATCTACTATTATCGTGTTTTGTTTTAGCGTTCCAATCACTTGCACAGTTAAAATTTACTGTAATACAAATGAGCCGGCAGCGGTGGCCGAGGGGACTGAGGCGCTCCAGTCACGGTCTGCACGGCCACTACGGTCGGGGGTTCGAATCCCCCCTCGGGCATGGATATTTGTGCCGTCCTTAGTAGTCTTAGCTAGTTCATAAGTAGTTTGTAAGCTTAGGGACTGATGACCCCGTAGTTAAGTCCCATACGTTCTACAAACATTTGAACATTTAATACAAATGAATACCAGTACAGAATTATCATCACCTTTAAATATAATTGCCGCTGCTACCATATGCACTAGCTGACATAAAGAACTTGTGAGCGAATATTTTTATTATCTTTTATTATCTCTTCCGTTTAAACGAGGGTTGAAACTATTTACTCACAACCGATCCAAATCGTTACATGTTTGCACCTTTCACTGTCCTTCAAAGTAGTCACCAGCGTTGTTTACAACCCGTTGCATGCAAAGTAGACGGAATAATATACCGTTAACAGAGCTTGTTCCGTAGATGGTTCGAATGGAGCGGTTTACTGCCTGTCGATTTTCTGGAACAGTTATGAAGCGAATGCCACAAAGTAGGTCCTTCATCTTAGAAATCGAATAAAAGTCGCAAATGACATAAGTCCGGGGAGTATGGTGGATGGTACAGTACTTATCAGTCCCATCGACTGAACAGAGCAGCCACAGCTTGCGCTGTATTGTGCCCGAGCACTGTCTTGCAAAATCATGGGTGGGTTTCGCAGAAAGTGTTGCGAAAAGTGTTTCACGAAACCGGTCTCAGGTGATGATCCAAAAAGAAATAGTAATACACTACGACGACCTGCCCGATGCATGTATGCTACAGTTTGCCCACCTTCGTTGAAAGCTTTTACTCGACTTGTCACTGTTCTGTACCGCAATACCGATTCCCACACGCCTCTTGAAGACCTTGGTCGTGGTGTACCACTTCTGGCACATTCATCGTTGTTCATGTTTCGAAAACATAGTGACACCGTTACGTTAGACCGCTCGCTCACAGGTGACTGTGTATACCTCCATTCTGCGCACGCCAGTGAGTGGGACGGGCCAGTCCATTTGCCCGGAGGTAAAGTAGGTATGTCAACAACGGGCGCTATCAACGCCAGTAGTAGATTCCATTGCGTAGTGTCTCCACTGGAATCCGTGGTCTTCCAGGGGAACAGCTCCTTGAGACCCGTCATGAGAGAGGATGGCAGTCTGGCGGCACCTCAGTTATGACGTTGTTTAGAAGAGACTAAACAACTTGTTCATCATTTCCCCTCATCCATGTCCTAGGAAATAATCACGTGGGCATCCATGGCTCCAATGGGGCTTGTGCAAGGCACCATGATGGCCATAGTGTTGTACACTGGATACGGACCACATCACTTCTTCATGACGATTAGGGTTACAAACTGCAGTGGCATTTTTAATACGATAATCCGACATGTCGCTGGGCTATGACTGTTATGGAGTGGTGTGAAAAACGCGTTGGCGAGTTGTAACTGATATGCTGTACTCATTAAACAGTAGTACTAACATGTAAACATAAATTGCAGGTGGTCCAAATCTAAACAGTGTAGTGTGGAATTTACATTTTTGGCAGTAAAGTGAGCCATGTGGTTGCAGCTCCCAAGCTTTCAAATTAAAAGGAATGTTTATTCGTCCAAAGCTTGAAAGCTCTTTTAAAGGACTCAGCCTTTCACAGAACGCCACGGCGGAGCGTATTGAGGCGCTATGCTCCGATGCGCGTTCCCTTGTCGCGTTTATAATCTCCCCTCGGGAATCGATGTTCGTGCTGTCTTTAGTATAAGTTACTTCATAAATACTTTGTAAGTTTAGGGACTGATGACCCCGTAGTTAAGTCCCATAAGCTTTACAAACATTGGAATTGGTCATTAATACTCCACTACCAGACACCTGCAGTCATTCGTAAAAAATATCCTGCTACTAGTCTTGTGAAAGGGAATGTCATGACGAAAATTAAACCTCCAAAAAAAGACCGTTTTCCAAGTTGGCAGAACACAGCTTGAAGATGCACCTTACAAACATTCCAAACAAGGCATTGCAGGGTCGAGTTGGGGTACCAATCCGGTTTTAGAAAGACCACTCGGCGGAAATGGCCCCTTACTTAGCTTGCATTTATCGCGAGTCTTTGATCCAGTGCAAAGTACCAAGCTACTGGAAAAAATCGCATTGACGTGTTTTACGCCCCACTTTAGATTTGTAGTTTTATAAGTTTTTTCAAACATTTTGGACCAAAATAATAATCTAAATAATAAAATATTAATTAATAAGAGTGTCTGAAAACCTTTTAGGAAAAATAAATTAGGTAGTGGCGAGTTTCTAAACACCTACCTTTCGTTTCACAGTCCAGCACCCTGCCCCCTATGCTACGGCTATAAATCACTATAGAAGTTCTTTAATCTCATACTATTGAGGGCCGTTGTTAATTGATGTTAATATGGCATTTGTAGACGTTTGATTATCATTTATCGTACGAAGAACGATGTGTTTTTTTTAATTCCTCAGTGTGCCGTTGCTTTGAAATGACAACGTGTAAGTTACAATAAGAAAATCGTCAAATACGCGTGGAATGTCACGTGACATCTCCGAACGCCTGGTTTTCGTTAATTCAACGGAGGGTGTCAAATCTCCGTTATTTTTGCAAATATGTCTCAAACGATACGAGATATGAAAAACATAAGGGAGATAAGTTGGAGAGAATTTTCTCCTCTACCAATTAGGTTATTCAATTTTCGTTTCAGATGAATAGTTAAGCCGTTATTTTCATTTAAAATTCGAGCTGTCAAAAGAAGATCGCAAAGGCCCACTTTTAGTGTTACTACCGTAACCTAAAGTGCCTTGGATAAGAAAGGCAATTGAACGGACTCTTAAAATTGCAGACCTATATCATTAATATCAGTTTGCTGCAGAATTCTTGAACATATTCTTAGTTCTAATATAGTAAATATGAGACGGAAAAGCTTCTGTCCATGCATCAGCACGTCTTTAGGAAACATCGATCGTACGAAACCCGGATTTCCCTTTTCTCTCATGACATCTTGCGTGCTATGGATGAAGGGCAACAGGCAGACTGCATATGTCTCGATTTCCGAAAGACGTTTGACACGTTACGCAATACAGACTGCTAAGTAAGGTTGTTAGGTGCCTACCCATTCCGAGTGAGCACCCATCCGCTACCCATACCTGTACCTGAAGTAATTAAACTCTGTTTGTTATCGCTGGACGGCAAGACCGGCAGGATATCATTTAAGGGAATATACGCTCGGCTTGGCTGTTGAGTGTGGAGGGAGGGTGGCCACGGGAGGTACGCGTTCTGCGAATCCGCTCTAGCTGTGGGCGTACTTCCGGAAACTGCCTGTGGGAGGTCCCCAGCATTCGTTCAATTGCTGCTCCACGCCAATGGCTTCCGTGGCGTGAGTGGGAGTTGCTTACGCATACAAGGGGGCCTCGCATAACCGTCAGCAAAACAGGCGAACGACCGGACACAGAGCATGACCCTGAGTTTGCGGGCTGTGATAGGCGGTACAGTTTTCGAGTTTTTTTTTTCAGCTAGCCAGCGGTGGAGAGCGCAGTCTTTTGATTGACCTCTGTTTGTGCTCAGCCAGTGTAGTACGCTTTTCTGCCTTGTTCACTTGAACAGTTACTTTATTCCGCTCTCATGTACTTGTACCTTGTGTGTAGGGTTAATTGGAGAATCGTGTGTACCGACAGACGAGACTCTAATTCACTTGTTAACAATCGCAGTGAACAAGCAGTGCGCAGCTTCCTTGTTGATCAACCGCCTATTCTACATCTACATCTACATACATACTCCGCAATTCACCGTAAGGTGCGTGGCGGAGGGTACACCGTACCACTACTAGGCATTTCCTTTCCTATTCCACTCCCAAATTGAACGAGGAAAAAAAGAATGCCTATATGCCTCCGTACGAGCCCTAATTTCTCTTATCTTGTCTTTGTGATCTTTACGCGAAATGTAAGTAGGCGGCAGCAAGATCGTACTACACTCAGCTTCAAATTCCGGCCCTCTAAATTTACTTAACAGAAATTCACGAAAAGAACGTCGTCTTTCTTCCAACGATCCCCAATTGAGTTGCTGGAGCATTTCCGAGACACTCGCGCCTTGGTCGAACCTACCGGTAACAAATCTAGCTGCTCGCCTCTGAACCGCCTCTATGTCTTCCTTCAAACCGATCTGCTGCGGGTCCCAAATACTTGAGCAATACTCAAGACGTGGTCGTACAAGCGTTTTATACGCGGTCTCCTTTACAGGTGAAGTACATCTTCCCAAAATTCTCCCAATAAACCGACCTTTACGACAGTGTCTCTGTAAGAGCACAGACACAGGCTGATCGGGGTTGGAACACTTGCACGGAAAGACATTTTCATGGAGTGACTAGCACGAAGACCGGGCCCTTAGCGGGCTAACAGGCTTTTCACCGGTAGTCTCACTGACAGTTTCAGCAATTCAGCACAGCCGCTCCTGCGACCTGACACGCGCTCACACCACAGCAGTAAGCATCCATGCATTGCTTCATCGAGGTCATTAACGCGTTCTGTAGCAAATTTATTTGTTATGACTGTTGCGAAAATCAGAACTGACAATGCAATTCAGCATAATGACAACTGATAATGAAATTCATAATTTGTTTAATATTATGATGATGCAAAGATCAGGGGGCAGCCAAGATGGTATTTCTTACGACTGTTACAACCGTATGATAATTGCCATTTTAGGACGAAATTTAAATTGACAAATTTATACTTCATTGTAATTTTATTTAAATATTAAACTTAAAAACACACCGATCATCATTTCATATTGTTTTCCTTTGGGCTAAAGGATCGATGTCTGATACCACTTTTGCAGAAATGCTAATTCGAAGACAAGCTCTTAATCTGCCAGTGAGCTTCTATATGTGAATTTATTGCTATGTGTAAAAATAAATAAATAACGAAATAAATAAATAACAATAAAAAATAAAAATTAAAAAAATAGCATGTACATGCAAATCTAAACATCGATATAATTTACATAGAAAAACTTAAGCCTACGAAATTAATTTCGCAATGAAACAAACTGTGCAAACTTCACGCTGTAGATGTATAACTTCTAGTTGTAGCCAAATTTCCACACTGTGAAGATAACGCAAAAGTCTGCGAAACGGCACAACTTTTAGCAAGCTGAAGAGCAATATAGGAACTTGATATACCTACGTAATAGTTCGATAAGCGTTTCTGCTGAAAACAAAAATGTATTTTCATAGTGAAAATGTTTGAAAAATTATTGAGACGTTTATTTCCCTGTTATCATATAATCATGACTTTCTTCAGACATACCTTTTAAAAGCATTTTATTTATAACACTAAGCATATCGAGACTCCTTCGCACAAAATAAATATATTAGGCATACTTCATAGAAATGATAAAGTGTCTGACCGCTTTGTAGTTACACAACCATCGAGCCACTGTCAACACTTTAAAACAGTTAATTTTCATTATAAAGGAAGACTCCACCCTAATGATTCAATTAAAGAAAATACACATATTTGGAATGTTTACTCTTATATCCCAAAACGATTTGTCTGTATTCGAATTTCCTTCTTCTTTATGAACCATTGTGTCCGTGTGTTTGTTTGTGTGTACGTATTGCTTACAAATCTACAGGTTTGTTCCAATCTTTATGAAATTATGCACACATGACCTTCAGACCATGAAGACGGTCCCCGTAAGTGTAATAATCACGTACAACACATTATTAAGCAGATACGATGTCATAAACAATGAGATGCGCGAAAAACTGTTGCACCACGTGGCAATGATGCACATTTCCTCCTAAGCCACTGGTCCAATTTAAAAAAAAAAAAAAAATGTGGTACACATATTCCTTACCGTAAGGTAACAATTTCTCTAAGGGCAAGAAGCACATACGACACATGATTCAGGAGATATAACAGCATAAACAATAGAAGTTTCAAGCAACTGCGACATAATGCGACCAGCCTTTCAAAATACACTATATGAAAATGAGAGTTTTAGTGACGTTCAACAAACGTTAAACATAATTTCAAACCTTTATTCAACTTTTTCTCGCTTACAACTTATCCGTTGTTCATGGAGTAAAAGTACAGCATTTGATATGACGTTACATTTTATAATGTCTAAACTACATATCGTACATGGAGGAAATTTTACAGACTGTGTACACACATGTATCTATACCTTCGAAACTGTATCACAGTAAGATATGTAGTTAATAAGAGATGAAGACATAAACAGTAACGCATAAGTAACACATCATGTTTCAATCTATTACTTCTTTACTACTAACCATACTCGCAACAGATTTTACAGTCGAACAGTACTTATAGAAATGAATATATACCTGGTCAATTGTACAACACGTAATTTAAAAAAAAAAAAAAAATGAGATCAGATATACTGAGATGGGCAAAAACCTGTCTCATCATGAACCATGTATTAATCCATTTTTTTAACTACTAAGACACTCCTGTACTCCTGTCAACCTAAGAAAATTCCTGAAAGCTGACTGTGCTGTTGACAAGCGCACGTGGCTATAAGCGAAAGCGATGGACTTCTATACACCTTCAAGGAAAGGAAGAGAATGAAATAGTATACATCCAACGAATACCCATTATTTACGGCAGATCTACCTTTTAACTTCAAGAGACAGTCGTTTCCAGTGAAACTTTTACTTTTTATTGTGATTAATAAATCACAGGGGAATCTATTAAATATTGCGGAGTGGATTTCATACCTACTCACACCGACAACTTTATGTCACTTGCTGAGGGGTGGGCTCACCAAAAAGTGTATTCATATTAGATTCTGGACAAGTAACAAGACATATTTTTTGCAGTCAAATTTTGTAGTACATGAATGGATGAATCTTACATATCATTGTATTTTGATTACTACCTCCATTTACTTATAATTTTGTATATTATTCAGGACAGCCTTATTCAGGCTTCTAGACTGATCCACTATGGAGATACAGAAGGTTCGAAAGTGGCATCTACTGCTTCGAGAAAAGGATGGCACGGCCGTGCCTCCAGATCTACTGCTGCTCTTGTCAAACTATCATGACGACGTAATATATATATCATATCATATCGGCTATCATGTCCACGCAAAATATCTCTGCAACAATAACAGCTATTGGAAAACGACTTTCACCGGTATCAATTACGGGTGGGCCCCATGAATGTACATATTTGGAAACATTCTAAAACGAAAGCAAATGTGTTTTTTTAACACAAACTTATGTTTTTTAAATAGACACCCTGTATTTTTTCTTCAGCAATCCTTAGCATGACAAATCACATAGACAATGGCGTTGATTGAATCGCAATATTCCAATTACATCCCGAGATAATGCGACGCAAAGTTGACGCTTGAAAAACGCGAAACGCGCGGCTAGCGCACGTCCTGAGCAGCATGGGGTTATCGCCCGAGTCTCAGGACGTGCGCTAGCCGCGCGTTTCGCGTATTTCAAGCGTCAACTTTGCGTCTCAATATCTCGGGATGTAATTGGAATATTGCGATGCAATCAACGCCATTGTCTGTGTGATTTGTCAAGCTAAGGATTGCTGAAGAAAGAATATAGGGTGTCCATTAAAAAAAAAAAAAACACACAAGTTTGTTTAAAAAACACATTTGCTTTCGATTTAGAATGTTTCCAAATATGTACATTCATGGGCCCCAGCCGTACATTGATACCGGTGAAAGTCGTTTTCCAATAGCTGTTATTGTTGCAGAGATATTTTGGGTGGACAAGATAGCTGGAACACCCTGTATATACACGTTCGTCTTGTCACGGTAACGCAATGCACATCATATAGATGGGTTCAAAGTACTGTATAGATATGTTAAAAACACCTGAAATGTTTTATGCACAAATAAACGTGCAATATCATTAAATGGAAACGTCACAACTCCTTATTAAGTCACAAGATCTGACTGAATAATGACCATTTTATTCTTTGCATTTGATGATATAGCTTAATCCAAATATCATCAGAATAAGAAACACAGCAAAGCACTCTGGTGCAAATGAATTACAGTGAGAAAATTCACACTGTTCTTTCCTACGCAACAGACCACCATATTTTCTTTCACTAAAAGAACACTTCTGTGACGATTATCTTTCTGACACTTTTTCATGAATAACATCATTCTTCAAAAATCGTTACTCCTGTAGCATAAGTATTCAAACTAAGTACGAAGGTGCAGGTATTAACAACTGAAAGTAGAACCATACACTTCTAATAAAAAACTTCATTCGAGAAAGATCAAACAACATTGAATTTACAAGTCATGGTTGTGCAATCAACTTTGCAACAAACTACATACATGTAAATAAAGTATCCGTATCTGAGTGTGGTTCAACAGCACAGTGGTAGAGTGCTAGACAATGAATCCAAAAGTCGCGGGTTCGATCGCCGTCAGGTCCTGAGATTTTCATCAGTCACTTTACACTTCTTTCATCTCTGGCAGTGTTGCTAATGTGAAAAATACCGAGTAGCACCGTGGTTTGGGACCCACGTTATACTGAAGAGCCCCCTGTAACTGGCTGGGTAAGTTAGTTCGAAGGTCGGAGGAAGGCAACGGCATACCACCTCCAAACAGGACCGTGACTAGTAAAGCACTGTGGTGTTCAAACCAATCTTCGGATTGTTGACTGCTTTAGCTTTTTACCTTGTGGTGACTTCTTTTCAAAATGAAATAACGTGGGAGAGACCTGACTCATTACATAATGTTATTCTGTATAATCAGTATCTACCGCCTTTGCAGACAGATTCACAAAATGGGCCTGCTTCCTTACACTTCCACAGACAATTCAGAAGAAATATCCCAGCCCGCAGCTATAGCCGAGCGCTGGAAGAATAGATAACATAACAAGGTACGTGTTTATCTTTGGCGTTTGCTGCCAAGCTAAGGAGGCGTACCAACATAACATTTAGTTTTTGGCATGCAGGACCACCGTATAGTGCCACCCCTTTATAGTACACAGTGCACTACAAGACCTAGTGCCACTGTCCAGGGCCATCCTTAATTCTTGTAGATCCGTACAAACCTATTTAACCGTCTCCTTTAGCCACGTTAGGTAGCCGTCTCATCGCGTCTATACCGCATCTATACCGCTGCTTGTGGGTCCATGCTTGGTAGCACTGGAGTTTGATTCCGTGATTACGAATGACTTCTCGATACCGCTGACAGGGTTAGCACCAAAGTACTTCCTCATCGGCAAGATGAGCCAAACAATGAAGAATGAGCTGGCATCATGCAGCAACCATATTCAACGTTGTGTAGAAGGTTCACCATCTCCCTGGATGATGGTCAGTTTGAAGCGTAGTAAGTTGTCTCCGGACTCCATCTCCTAGCTGCGACTACTGGCTACTAGTCTGTACTGCTTTATCGAGACATAAGCTGAATACAGTGATTAGATCATTGGATCGACGACTACCCTCCTGAGCATCTTGGACTCCAAAGACCAAGACACTTCTAAAAGCGGGAATATGGATAAAGATATCGGCTGAAGCTGCAACGTATGGAACGATTCATAATGACTGAATGTGGCCTACTTGTGAGTGCAGCGTTCATTCCAAGATCCTGTAATCCTCGCTCTTATTCACTCTTGTGACAGAGTTAAGTGTAGTTATGAAATGTTTACAAGCTTACGAATATACCCTGTCGCTATTTTAGTCGTCCGCAGCGGATTAGCCGTGCGCACTGGGGCGCCGTGCTGCGGTGCATGCGGCCGTTTGCCCTCGGGCATGATTTTTTTCTTTAATGTTTGTAAATCTATCGGGCTCAACTGATGGGTTCTTAGTGCGTAGCCTACAAACTACTTTCGGTAAACTAACAATGGAAACACCAAGTATGGTACAAACGAATTTTGATGGGTCGCAGTTTGTTGTTGGGGAACTACTGCAGACCACCAACGCAAAAGGATTTGTTCCAATGCTCGTTGGTTTCCACGAAAAATCGAGATCAAAGTCCAGATAGTAACAGCTATACCTGTACTAACTCACCAGCAGTACTTTTTTTCTTCTTTTACACTTGTCCGACTATTGATTGTGTATAATTATATTCCTTTTTCCCAATTCAGCAATTTTTATTGCAAAGATAAAGTTATTTCAGGTAATTACAGTTTCATGTGAACGATTCGCTACGAATGACTAGCCGCCTGGCCGTAGCATAATAATCTGCTGGGTTGCCTAAAGTGGGCACACACTGCATTCGACGGTGTAAGAAAATGGCCTGTTGGAGGTCGTCAAAAAATCTCAAAATTCAGAATGCGTAATAATATACTCTAGTAATAATAATTTCGTTATTGAATGTTGCAGAAAATCACAACTAATGTGTCGCAACAACACTTTCGCAAATTTTGAATAAAAAATGATATTAATTAACTTGAATCAGTCACTGTGGTAATTAATTAAGCTTGGCCCTATCTGACATAGCATTGACTACAGCCTCCAACTAGCACCTCTTACGATTCACGAACAGCACAACTTCACTAATAAATGTGCCAGAATTCATGTAGTGGTGATGGCGTGTTCGTGTTATAATCAAAATCGTAATAGCAGATCGACTCTGATTGCACTGACAATAGCTCAGTACCGTGAAACTCCGTGGTGCAATGAGCTTCACAAGTACTACAGTCAAAGTTCTCAATAATTTTGAGAATATCGTTTAAAGCATTCAACTTCCTTATAAAACCTTAGGTGAACTATTTTGGATTAATTGGTTCCAGGGCCTGGGTAGCGTACGCGTGTAACTGGCTGAGTAGAGTCTGGCATTTAACGTATTTCATAAAAATTACTTCCGTCAAGTCTGGTTAATCAACTATAATACTTTGACTACTGTTAGATGGTTACTTTCTACATAAATGAAACCAACTTTCAAACTCACTTGCAAGTTAAAATCTTTGGCTTAATAATTGGTTGCAAAACTTAGAACAACACTGCACATTAATTACTAGCCTCTGTAGATGTAACACGTTTAGCAATTCTTTAACTCATCTAGCAATTTCTTTAAAACTGATCATAATTACTTTGAAAATGATTGATCTTGTTAGTCAATGTAGAGGCTTGAATAATCAACATAATCTATAATGGTGATAATGGGATGACAACTACTTACAAAATTAAGACTGGTTTCAAAATAGGACACGTATAATTGAACCAAAATTCTGATTGGGTTGACACTACATTTACATGCATACAAAATAAAATGTTACAAAAGTACTCATCTGTTTTCGTCGTGAAGTCCATACAAGACAGATATGATTACAATAGGTACTCTTACTGCTGGTTCAAAATTATTTTTATCGACAACTCGTTGTTCAGCTCGTCTGGCTGAAATCTCCATGCATTGATATCACCTCGATACCCCTTCTAATCTCCTTAACTACAACAACGATCACACTCGGTGACAATAGACTTGATAACCAAACAATTACTTTTCTTGCACACATGAAAAAACATTACTCTGATCACTTTCGAGTATAAATAAACTTATTTCGCACTTCCTTCAATACATTAAACAGTACGCCTCTCAGGGTTATTGCAATTGCATTGAACTCGCGCCACACTGCGCCTACTGTGCCTCTGCACCTTCAACTAAACATTTATTTGTTTACTATAGCGAGTCCGCTCCGCGACTGCTTCAGCAGCGCGACACTCACAGCTACTACTTTCCGTACCAAAGACAGTCTTTACAACAGGTTCAACATTTTCTCTGGCGCATTGCCAACTTACAGCATAAGAATGTCCGTGCATTCATGCGGGTTTACACATACAGTACATGTTTACACTAAATGAATCGATATAGGAAATGTCGTTACATAAGAAATATATTTAGCATACAAGAAATGAAAAATACATGAAATAAACAAATTTAAGAAAATATATACATTACGTTAAATCAAACTGTAAGATACAGCGACAGGTGTACTCTTACAACGGTATAATAACAGTGGCGCCGGGGACTGTAAACGCAGCTAGCAAATGCTGCACAAATGTTATACGTAATAACTACAGAGGGTTTACTGATCTTTCAGTCGCCGTAAAAGTATCCTTTGAAACAACAAATAAAATAATCGTGCGCTATACATAACATATTGAGCAATTAACATAAGTTATTATCATGACCAATTACTCAAGCATTGACATAAGAGTGGTTACGAAAGCATATAATCATGCACAGTCAGCCGTTGGACAACTGTAAAATAAAATAAAATAAAAACAGGTACTAAGCAGGATTTAAACTCGGGTATTTTCTGTGACAGTTGAGTGCCTTGTTAATTACACAACTATGGCTCACGTACTGCTGGTGACGCAGTACTGGTGCAGCTGTTTCATGCTGGACTTTGCTCTCGATTTTCGTGGCAACCAAGACACATTGAAACAAAATCATTTTAGCTTGGTGGTTGTAGGAGTTCCCGCACAACTCACTTACGACCCATCAAAATTCGTTCGTACCATACTTGGTGTTTCCCTTGTAAGTTGAAGTAACCTAAGGACAAGATCAACACCCATGCCCGAGGGGGGACTCGAAACCCCGACGGCAACGGCCGTGCGCATCGCAGCACGGCGTCCAAGTGCACACGGATAATCCGCCGCGGTCCCTCGGGCATAGGTGTTTGTGTTGTCCTTAAGTTATTTCACCTTAGTTTAAACAGTTTGTAAGCTATGGACTAATAACCACGCAGTTGAGTCCGATAGATTTACAAACAATTTAACATTTTTGAGCAGTGAACAGTCTGCTGACTGTAGGCTTTCAACTCGCAGACGCAGCATCTGCTGTCGTCACGAGAGACTGGCGTCGCATATGCGACAGAGCCGAAGATCTTCTTCCGCCTAGCTTGGCTGGCGATACTTGTGCAATCTCAGATTTTTAACAAAATCTCTGTCACAATTTTGCGCTATAACAGTTCCATCAAGTTTGATTCCACGTCGAATCGACATGCTCAGCAACTCAATAATGTAATAATCAAAATCAAGATTTAAAATTTTTGTATGTTTTAATCTACATTTTAAACACTGATTTTGGCCACTTAGTGACTAAAATCTGGTACTGCAACAATAAAGAAACATTTGCGACTGATCGCTGTACATCGTCTTACAGGTTATGAGTTCAACAACTATTCGCAGGTAGAATTTACCGTCATCGCTTCGTACTTAACGTCGTCCGTCTGCTATTTTTTTCTGGTAGTGTAATTTGTGACTATAATTTGCTACAGTGGCCTATTGAACTGGTGCTTCAAAAATCAAATGTTTGTAAATCTATCGGACCAAACTGCGTGGTCATCAGTCCGTAGCTTACAAACTACTTAAACCTAGGTAAACTAGCCTACGGACAAACACACACACCCATGCCCCAGGGAGGACTCGAACCTCCACGGCGAGCAACCGCGCGCTCCGCAGCGAGGTGCTTTAGACCGCTCGGCTACTCCACCGCGGCACTGGTGCTTCAATTAATGTTCATGATTGTCAGTCGCGCACATCTCAAATCGATAGTTGCAGCCCTGGTTTGCATGCCTTCGTCCGTTGTCTAGCAACAGGACAGAACCGTCCCGCGTTGTGACGAGTCGGTGCGCGCCGCTGCTGCTGTCAAAAACCAAGTGCTGATTGGAATGGCGGGAGGCGAGCCACGCGACCGGTGGTATTGGAACGAAGCGTGTATCCCCTGTATGCGCACGGCGGACTGTGGCGGAGGTAATGGTCTGGCCTGGCACTCGTTGATGTCAGTCAGTTTTTTGAACATCCCAAGATCATTACAGCGTTGTGGCGCGAACAGCGGTAATTCGAAAAAAAAAATGTTGGACATGGCATTGATAGCCTGCTGTCAATAAGTATCGAAGACGCGAGCAAAAATTTAAGATGTACTTTTTATGTTCCTTCCTAACGGCATACTTGAAAATGATGACGTATTCATAGAAAATAGTAAAGTAGTGCTGTCAACCGGAATAGACACCTACAGTCTAGCTTTTCGAAAATATTTCGTCGTTTCCTAAGAATATCTCATATTAGGCCGGAGTGAGGTAATTTTGACAAGCTAGACTGTAGACGTATACTCCGATTGACGGCGAGCCGGCCGCGGTGGCCGCGGGGACTGAGGCGTTCCAGTCGCGGGCTGCACGGCCACTACGGTCGGAGGTTCGAATCCCCCCTCGGGCATGGAAATTTGTGCCGTCCTTAGTATAAGGTAGTTCGTAAGTAGTTTGTAAGTTTAGGGACTGATGACCCCGTAGTTAAGTCCCATAAGCTTAACAAACATTTGAATTTTTTTTTAAAGCGAAGAAACGGTAAAGCAATTTTCATAAGATACATTTGTCACTCCTACGACACAGCGACATTAGTGTTTTCGATATACGACACTACTTTGCTCGCGTGTTCGATACACATCGACAGAAGGCCGTCAGTGCGATATGCAACGCTTATTCCAAATTACCCTAACTGCAGTACTGAAATGGTGGTAATGTTAATGGTGATCGACTGTTTCGATATTATGTGAAGGTTTGCACCTGTTCTTTGAAGTTGCTTGTTCCCTGCTCCTTGATTACGTGCGCCTTGTCATGTCAACTGGAAACCATTTTATTCGTCAGTACAACAGTATCGGGCAATGTAGCATATCTTTGACGTGTACATTATTATCTTTGGTTATTGTTGCACTGCATACAGACTAGTATTACAAGTGGATGCAGTACGGGATTTCACTTTAAGTGACGTCATATCTTGTCAAGGATGTCTACTTTTCATGTAGGAACTTGCATATCGATTGTAGAGTAATATCTTTGCATTTTTTTGTTCAGCTATTGTTTTTAGGCAAATAAGGAAAATTAGAATTGTGGAGATCTTTAGTGCGATGTAGAATGAGTGGTGTATTTGTTCGTAATGTAAAAAAAAAAAAAAAAAAAAAAAAAAAAAAGAGGGCCCCATACGAGACTGTTCTTAACATTTCTAAAATTTAAGTGATCTTTAGTACCCATGTTGTATCAGAGTGGTTCAGTGTGTACTTCAAACATGTCAGAAGGAAGACTCAGTAGATGAGGTTGTTACAACCAGTCACAATTCATCACATTAAATATGTTGTTATTTAGAATTTTTCTACTTGACACTAAATTTCGAAATTCATGATTCTCTGCACTTCCTTCTCTCTCCCTCACTTAATTATAATGTCCTTATACTGTACTTACCTTCCTTTGCTGTTCCTACCCTCTTGGGAGAACAGAGCAAGTGAATACGTATGTAGATTACATTTTTTCAGTGTCTGGTATAGGGTGAAAATTTTTGTCTGCTATTGTGGCAGTACTTGTACAAAAACCAGACAGCAGTTATCAGAGTTGAAGGGCACGAAAGAGATGCGGTGGTTAGGAAGGGTGTAAGACAGGGTTGTAGCCTTTCTCCAATGTTGTTCAGTTTGTACATTGAGCAAGCTATAAAGGAAAGCAAGGAGAAATTCGGAGAAGGAATTAAAGTTAAAGGTGAAGAAATAAAATCATTGCGTTTTGCCGATGACATTGTAATTCTGTCAGAGACAGCAAAGGACCTGGAGGAGCAATTGAATGGACTGGACCGTGTGTTGAAAGGAGCATACAAGATGAACATTAACAAGAGCCTAAGAAAATCAGTTGATGCTGAAGGAATTAGATTAGATAACGAAACAATAAAAGAGGTAGATGAGTTTTGTTAGTTGGACAGTAAAATAACAAATGTTGGTCGCAGTACAGAGGATATAAAATTCAGAATGGCAATGGGAAGAAAAGCGTTTTTGAAAAAGAGAAATTTGTTAACATCGAACACTAATTTAAGTATAAGGAAGTCTTTTCCGAAGGCGTTTGTGTGGAGTGTTGTTTTGAATGGGAGAGAAAGATGGACAATAAACAGTGCGGACAAGAAGAGGATAGAGGCTTTTGAAATGTGGTGTTACAGAAGAATTCTGAAGATTAGGTGGGTGGATCGTGTAACTAATGAGGGAGTACTCTACATAATTGGGGAGAAAAGGAATTTCTGGCATACTTTGACTAATAGAAGAGATCGATTAGTAGGACACATTCTTAGACATCAGGGAATTGTGAAATTAGCGTTGGAGGGAAGTGTGTGGGGTAAAAATCGCAGAGGGAGACAAAGAGATGAATATAGTAAGGAAATTCAAATGGATGTAAGTTGCCGTTCTTATGAGGAGATGAAGAGGCTTGCTCAGGATAGATTAGGTTGGAGAGCTGCATCAAGCCAGTCTCCGGACTGAAGACCAGAACAAGAACCCAACATTGTGGCAGTGTAGCCATCATTTTGTTAGCTTAGAATCAGACAAAGAGGTTTCATTTTTCTCTAGTTGAGGAGCTGTGTTTCTTAAGGTTGCAGGGCGCGGCTCCCGTGACTTTGCTCTATTTCCGGTACTGAGTGTGGAGACCTTGGCTTTTGTAAATGTATGAGTGGTTGTTCCTGCGATGCGGAGGGGGGAGCTCCTCTGCTAGAGCTCGTGGAAGGCGTGTGTCCGTCTATCTGATGTTTAAGCATATGCTCTTGCGGTTTGTGACCTGTACAATCATGAAGAGTATTATGCTTAGCATACAGAATAAACATTAGTACTTCTACAATCCTTCAAATAATGGGTTTATTCTTTCAGAACTCAGCATTACGCACATTGTACATCCATCATTCTTAATGAATCAGGATTCAGCTTCCCAGTATATATGACTGTAAGATACTGTTACTTTTTCGTTCATTAAGTTTGTCTCATGTTTCCTCTTTCATGTCCACTTGGCATGTAGAGTTTTATTCGGTCTGTGCTACTTGTTTATTAACGGTTACATTCTCTTGGTAAACAGCCACCTGTATAATGTTAAACTGGTTTCACAATAACCTTGCTTTGTCTTTGGATATAACTAATTTACCAATTTCTGAACTTTCTTTAAATTTAATAATCTTTCATGACTTTGCTTTCTCTGACTTGGGCCTTGTGATTGTGTTCGAGTCATCGTTGGAATAATCGATTTCTTTTACGCAACTTTGAATCAAATGTTCAGTCGAATTACTCCTGATGGATCTGTTCGATTCCAAAACGTGTTTCCTTCTGTTAATCTATTCCCATTTCCCTCTTACATTTCATAATTTGAGCCTTTGAGATACAATACTAAGTTGTACAGTATCTTCTTATTAGGAGGATAGGAAAAAATGTTCAAATGTTCGTTAAGCTTAAGGGACTTAACTACGGGGTCATCAGTCCCTAAACTTACAAACTACTTATGAACTAGCTACAACTAAGGACGTCACAAATATCCATGCCCGAGGGGGGATTCGAACCCCCGACCGTAGTGGCTGTGCTGACCGTGACTGGAGCGCCTCAGTCTCTTCCCCTTGAACTTTAATCCCTATTCCAAATTTTTCCTTGCTTTCCTTCACCGCCTGCTCGATGTACAAATTGAATAACATCTGAGAAAGGCTACAACCCTGTCGTATTCCCTTCCCAACTGATGCTTCCCTTTCATGCCCTTCGAGTCTAATAGCTGGGGTTTGTCTTTTGTACAAGTTGTAAATAACTCTCCTTTCCCTGTATTTCACCCCTGCTGACTTCAGAATTTGAAAGAGTGTATTCCAGTCAACATTGTCAAACGCTTTCTCCAAATCTACAAAAGCTAAAAATGTAGGTTTGCCTTTCCTTAATCTATCTTCTAAGATAAGACGTAAAGTGAGTATTGCCTCCCGGGTTCCTACGTTCCTCCTGAAACCAAACTGATCTTCCCTGAGGTCAGCTTCTACCAGCTTTTCCATTCTCCTGTACATAATTCGTGTTGAAATTTTGCAACCATGAGTTATCAAACTGATAGTTCTGTAATTTTCACACCTGTCTGCGCCTGATTTCTTTGGAATAGGGATTATTCTATTTTTCTTAAAGTCTGAGGGTATTTCACAAGTCTCATATATCCTACACACCAGTTCAAATAGTTTTGTCATGGCTGGCTCTCTCAGAGACATTAGCAGCTCTGAGGATATGTCATCTACTCCTGGGGCCTTGTTCCGACCTAGGTCTTTCAGGGCTCTGTCAAATTCATCTCTCAGTATAGTATCTCCTATTTCATCTTGATCTACTTCCTCTTCCCTTTCTACAGCATCGTCTCTAAGTTCATTTCCTTTGTAGAGCTGGTCTATGTACTCTTTCCACCTTTCAGCTTTTCCTTCTTTGTTGAGAACTGGTTTTCCATCTGAGTTCTTGATATTCATAGAGCTGCTTTTCTTATCTCCAAATGTCTCTTTTATTTTCCTGTGGGCGGTATCTACTTTTCCCCTTCTTATACATTCTTCTACAGATTTGAATTTGGCTTCTAGCCACTCCTGCTTAGCCATTTTGCACTTCCTGTCAATCACATTTCTTAGTCGTCTGTACTCCATTTTGCCTTTTTCATTTACTGCATTTTTGTATTTTCTCCTTTCATCAATTAATTTTAGTATTTCCTGTGATGTCCAAGGATTTTTTGTAGGTCTTGCCTTTCTACCTATATTGTCCTCTGCTGCCTTCACTATTTCATCTCTCAATGCTACCCATTCCTCTTCTGTTGTTTTATTTCCCCCTCTTTCTGTCAATTGTTGCGTAAATCTACCTCTGAAATTATCCAGAAATTCACGTTCCTTCAATTTATCTAAGTCCCATCTCCTTATTTTCCTACCTTTCTGCAGTTTTTCCAGTTTCAGCCTACAGTTAATGACTAACAAGTTATGGTCAGAGTCTATATCTGCCCCTGGGTATGTTTTACAGCTTATAACCTGGTTCCTGAATCTATGTTTTTTCATTATAAAATCTATCTGATACCTTCCGGTGTATCCTGGTCTCTTCCACGTATACAACCTTCTTTTGTGATTCCTAAACCACGTGTTTGTTACGATTAAATTATGTTCCGTGCAAAATTCTACCAGGTGACTTCCTCCTCTTTCATTCCTTCTGCCCTGTCCATATTCACCTACTATTTTTCCTTCACTTCCTTTTCCTACTACCGAATTCCAGTCTCCCATCACAATTAAGTTTTCCTTTCCCTTAACTGTCTGAATAATTTCCTGTAGCACCTCATATATTTCTTCGATCACCTCATCATCGGCAGAGCTAGTTGGCATGTAAACCTGTACTACTGTTGTCAGTGTTGGCTTCGTATCTATCTTGACAATGATAATACGATCACTGTGCTGCTCATAGCAGTTTACCCGCATTCCTATTTTCTTATTCATTACCAGTCCTACTCGTGTGATACCCCCAACTGATTTTGTATTTATAATCTTGTACTCACCTGACCAGAAATCCTGTTCATCCTGCCACCGAACTTCAATAATCCCCACTGTATCTAACTTCAACCTATTCATTTCTCTTTTTAAATTTTCTAGTTTACCTACCCGATTAAGGGATCTAACATTCCACGCTCCGATCCGTAGAATGCCAGTATTGTCTTTCCTGATGACAACATCCTCCTGAGTAGTCTCCGCCCGGAGATCCGAATGGGGGAATATTTTACCTCCGGAATATTTTACCCGAGAGGATGCCATCATCATATGTTCATACAGTAGAGCTGCATGTCCTCGGGAAAGTAACGGCTGTAGTTTCCCCTTGCTTTCAGCCGTTCGCAGTAACTGTGTGGCAAAGCCACATTAGCTGATGTGACAAGGCCAGCTCAGTCAATCATCCAGACTGTTTACCCTGTAACTACTGAAAAGGCTGCTGCCCCTCTTCAGGAACCACACGTTTGTCTGGCCTCTACACAGATACCCCTCCGCTGTGGTTGCACCTACGGTACGGCTATCTGCGTCGTTGAGGCACGCAAGCCACCCCACCTCGGCAATGTCTGTGGTTCATGGGGATGGTTAGATCCATTAATTGACGAAAATAGGAACCGTTCTCAGGACATTAAAAATGACTAACAATTTCAGTTTAGAATACATGATCAAATACAAAAATGACACTAATGAATGACAGCTGCAAATAGCACACAACACGAAGGATTTTGTATCCCATCCTCGTCGCCAATTTTGTTTCTCGTTTACGCCGTCTGTAACTGATAATTTCCATTAAGTTTGGGTTCGGGGTAGTGGCCATGCTGACCGATTAGGCGCCGCGCATACAAGTAACTTATAACAAAACAAAAATGCAATATGAACGAGGACGCTCTGCAACAAAAAAGTCCACAAAACACGTAACAGAATATTATCCCCCAAAAATCTTACAATAAGGGTGGGTGGGTGGGAGCAATTTCTGTATGCTGCGACTGCTGTTGTCTTGCTGCTGCAAGGAGGCTGGTCCAAGGTTCTTCTATCGCTCCTCGTCGTCACTTTTGTGTCTCGTTAGCCCCGGTTGTCCTGGGTGTCGGTGGCCGAGTAAAGAGAGACCGACACAGGAAAATTGGATTCACGCGTGTGCAGGTATGGAGGTGACCAGTCAGTGGTACAGCAGAAACTAGAACACTAGGCTAAATAACAAGTTGTATATTTTGCGGAAATAAGATAATACTTATATTTTACAAAGTTCGAGACTGCAGAATGCTGATACATAGTTAAACTAGAGAGAGGCCTGCCTACTGATGAGTCCTAGTGCCTATCCGATAGCCAAGTCTTAACTGGTGCCTATCTTATTCCCAAGTGAACGATGCAGCAGTCGTGGCCACGAGCGGAGTTGCAGCAGAGGGCGCTCGTGGCCGACGTCGTAAGAACGCCGCGCCGTGCGTGCATGGCGGCGCGCGGCGAAAGTACGTGGCGCGCACTTCATACTTGTGCGACACCACAAAGGAGGCGAAGAGAGCGTGCTATAATTACGAGCGCTTTCCACATAAAATGATGTTTAACAAAACCATCAAAAGGAAGAATATTAAATCTCGCCCAGATAAGCAGTTGCAAGCAACACTCAACCGAATAATGCCTGAGCCGGCGTCGCTGGAACTCGGAGGGCGACGGCAGTGCGTTGGAGTGCTACAAATCGCGGTCCGATCGGAAAAAAAATAACTTCTCCAGACAGAAGCGTGAATTTCCTACTCTCAGCCTCTGTTTCCACGCCAAGTCGCGCCAACTTAGACTATGTGTATTACACACAAGATTGTCGAGTGCGCAATCGACACCACAGCTAGCAATAACGTTATCAGCGCGTCGGTGCTGCTGATTCAAACTGAGCCTATTAACACCTCTATAATACTCAGGTCGACAGACACAAGTTTTAGACGGTGTATGTAAAAAGTGAATCTGAAACTTCAAGTCCATAGATGAAAAAATAACGGAAGTTTCGAAACATACAGAAAGTAAGCACCTAATTCGATCCGACAGTCTAAGACGAAGTCACTTCTGGAGCACTGCTCCGTATTCTCCCCACAAAACGCGAGGCTATCCCCTCACTATACCAGGGCCACTGAAACTTTGCACTTTATGTTTGCAAATAACAAGTGAAGAGCAAGGAGCGCGAGGCGCTAGTCGCTAGGAACGATCCAATCACAGCGTGAAAACACTTCCACTAATCACGTGCCGTGACGTCAACGTTCCTGCGTTGCCGGCTTTGTTCAGTGCTACCGTAAACAAAGTTGTGTATCGTGTTTATCGCGTGTTTATGTTGTGTGTGTTTTTTCGCTGCGATATACTTTACTTTGAGTGGCTTAACTTGACTCTCGCTTCAAACTATCGGAAAGAAGTTATGGTGCAGTGGTTACAAGAAAGAAATATTGCTGCAGATATGTCAATGTAAAAACTTCTTTTATATTCGCTCGTGAAACAAACTAAGCCTATTACACCCACATATGCAGTAGACGAAACCGCAAAGATGCAGCGTCACAATTAAATAAATCTGCCCCCATTTCACTGCCGTTTTAACCCTATAAAATTTGTATCGAGTGACGTGAAGAATTACTTAAGGAACAATAAGTATTTCACAATAACAGTGGTGGAAAAGCTGTTGCATTAAGCTGTCGCCAATGTGGATGCTGCATCTTGGGGGGGAAAAAAAGGTCGAGCACGTTGAAAAACTGATTCGGGCAGCGCAAACAATGGAAGGGATAATGAATAGTTAATGATTTGTCTTGGTGATGACGACGATTTTGGCAGCGACGACAACAGTGAAGATGGGGAGCTGGATGTAATTGTACCATTGTCGCCGTAAATTGGTGAGTGAAAATCATTGATTATAAAACGTAGAGAGAGAAGTTACTATCTTTATTATTGTTTATTTCGTATCTGTCGTGATCCAATGTTTATTTTCTATATTGCTTTGCTCCGTTACTGAAAGCGTGTGGATTGTTGTGTTCTGGTCTTCATTAATATGCCGTTAATTAATTGCTGCTGAAGATTGAATTATTATATGCACTTTTATTGCTCAATAGCTTACATTTACGAGATACAACTGAAAACTATTTCGTCTGCTGTGTGTATAGAGGCTAGTGTTGCAACGTCGCTAAAGCAGTGTAGCCAACTTAACTCGCCGTAACGCGAAACGTCAAGTGCAATGTTTCAGCGGCCCGGGTATAGAAAGCAAGAGCTAGGCGCCAATTTTCCTCCAATGCGCGGAGACGGCGCCAAGATAGCTTGGAAAAACTGTCCTCCTGCTCAGTGCAGTCCAATGACGACAATTCCCGCGCAACACGCCCACATACCAATTTGCGCGGTACGTATTCCTCCGCGGGTCGGTCACTGACCCTAACCTAACGGTACGCCTTGGTGTGGCTGTGCCGTTCCCAGGGCGATCACGACGCTAATTTCGACGCCCCTTGTTGCGCGCCATACCGCCGCAATGCTCCCCAGCCCGAGGGATCGGCCACAGGTGCCAACGCAACGGGTTCAAATGTTCGTATAGCTTATGAGACGTAACTAAGGGGTCATCAGTCCCTAAACTTACGAAACTACTTAAGAAGTAACTAAGACTAAGGACGGCACAAATATCTATGCCCGAGGGGGGATTCGAAACCCCGACCGTAGTGGCCGTGCAGACCGTGACTGGAGCGCCTTAGTCCCCTCGGCCACCGCGGCCGGCAACGCAACGGGGTCCGCTGACCGCCACCGAGCGGCCCTCTGGCTATGCAATAGGCGGATGCCCTCCCCGAAGGCTCATTCTCCGTCTCGCATGGACTCGGCACCTCTCTCTCCCTCTGGTGCCACTGGCTTGTCCTTCCCGTGGCACTCAACTGAATGAAAATATCAGTAACCCGTAAAAATTAAAATAAAATTGGCAGGCAGTTCTCGGCGCGTTTCAAACTGTGGGATGCACTATTTTCCACCAATTAAACAACCGGGCAGTTGGTCAGGGCAGGCAATAAGAAGGCAAAGTTGCAATGGAGCATATCAGCTATAGTGACCTAATCATTTGCACGAAGCTGCTTTTTGAGGCTGTAATTGGCAATGTGACGCAATCGCGACAGGGACACGACATGTCATCTTGTTTTCTGCATCTTTATTAGGCCGCTAAATGGCATAACATTGGAACTGATCATATTATTTCAAATAAAGTCAGGAAATTTAATGAGTTTAGTGTAAAGATCATTACTACCCAAGATAAATTTACTGAGAACTATAAAGATATACAGTTAAACAGTAAGATAAAACTGAACTATTTCAAATATTCAAATATTTGTAAACTTATTGGACAAAACTGTTATGGTGAAGAAGCCCTAAACTTACGAAATAATTAAACTAAGTAATCTAAAGATAACACACAAACACAATGTCCCACGGAGGACTCGAACCTCGAACAGCGAGGAACCGCGCGCTCCACAACAAGGCGCCTTAACACGCTCGGCCACTCTACTGTGGCGAACTATTTCAGAACACTAAAGTTGTTCGATATTAGTTCAAAAATAATAAAGTGGACATTATAAAGAACATATTATGTATACGTAAAAGTACAAATTTGCACGATGAGATCTTCTTACTTAACGGCTTGTAATAAAACTCTGTTCCTTTCTTTCAAGCCAAAACTCCAAAGGTGGGTTTAGGAGTTACAATGGCTATAGTTTCTACAGAAACAATATCATGTGCAGTCTTGAACTTAAGCCTTATACTGAATTCGTGCTCATAAAAAAAAAAGAAAGTTTCTGCACCACGACATTCTCGCGGTTCATGATCCTTTTCATAGAAATGGAGTAGCGGTATACAACATCATCATTTGAGTTCACTTTTGTCGCGGGGGAATGCCGAGCACTCTAAGGCGCGTTGCTGCGGAAAGCGCGGTTCTCCCCGTCGAAGGTTCGAGTCATTCCTCGTCCATGGGCGTGAGTGTTGTCCTTAGGTTAGTTTACCTTAGTTGAACAGCATACATAAGAACATAAAGTTCACAAATGGAGTTAGAAGAAAATGGGTGCCTACCTTTCCTGGATATTCTGATAAAGAAGAAATCAGACGGCACATTGGGACACTTAGTTTACCGGAAGAAAACCCACACAACCCAGTATCTAAAAGCCAACAGTTGCCATCACCCAGCACAACGAGAATCCGTGCTAACTACACTAGTACGCCGAGCGCAGGATATATGTGACGAAGAATGTCTAGCACCTGAGATGCAGCACTTAAGGAACACCTTCAGAAAGAATGGGTACAATGATAGACAAATAAGACGCGCTCTCAAGACGTGCAAGTCGAGAGAAGACACGCTTCAGGAAGAAGAGGATAACAAACGCCTGGCGTTCCTCCCATATGCTGGACCACCCACGGCAAAGATTGCCAGAATACTTGGGAAAAATAAAATCAACACGATCTTCCAGCCCCCAGCTAAAATCAAGAACATGCTGGGCTCCATGAAGGACAAATTGGGGCTCAGAACACTAAGGGTCTACAGCATTTCCTGCGAATGTGAGAAACAGTACATCGGACAGACGCAGTGCTGTATTACGCAGCGCCTTTCGGAACATATGAGGTGCGTCCGCCTGGGACAGACTGAGAAATCTGCAATAGCAGAGCACAGCCTCAGCAAGGAGCACACTTTGCAGTTTGAAAAAAACCAAGTTGCTGTTTCGAGCGAACGGCTTCTGGGACTCCATCTATAAAGAAGCATTGGAGACACGGATAAACGACAACTCGGTCAACCGTGACAGCGGTTTCCACCTCAGCACCGCGTGGGACGCAATAGTGTCAAAAATACGCCGAGAGCGCACCGACTCACCACGACGGCAGCGTCGGAGGGAATGAACAGGCCGTACCAGGATGAGACTGCCGAGACCTTCTGAGGCGGCGCGAGGACCCCCCCACCACCGGGCGCGGCTTCCCCCCTCCACGCGCCGCGTCGCCGATTCCGCGCGTGCCTGATTGGCACGGCAGGCGCGGCAGGCGCAGGGATGCTGCGGGTCCAGCAGCTATATAAACCCAGACAGGACATGAACCCGACACTTTGCCTGAAGATGGCAAGTAAGAAACTTGCAAAAACGTGGCCAGACAACGAGGCACTGACTCGGCTGTCAACCCGAGAAGATTTCCTCATCGAGATCCGCCGAGTCTGCATTCACGCGTTCAAATGTTTGTTCAGCTTATGGGACTTAACTACGGGGTCATCAGTCCCTAAACTTACAAACTACTTATGAACTACTTACGCACTAGGACGGCACAAATATCCATGCCCGAGGGGGGATTCGAACCCCCGACCGTAGTGACCGTGCAGACCGTGACTGAGGCGCCTCAGTCCCCTCGGCCACCGCGGCCGGCTGCATTCACGCGTAGTTTAAGTAGTTTGTAAGCCTAGGGACTGATCACCATTGTAGTTACGTCACATAGATTCACAAACATTTGATTAAGGTCACTTCATTGCTCATGAATACACATATTGACAAGTTGTACGACAATAACGTAGAAATTGTGAATTTTTATTAATTTTCTTCATACACTAGGACACATAATAGGCCTATACGGTCAATGATGCATGCCCGTATTCGTCGTGGTATGCTGTCCACTAGATCAGTGTTTTTAACCTTTCGAATAAGCGACCCATCTTCCAAATAAAAATCTTTTGGCAACCCCCTCCCCTACTATGAACCCCCTCCCCCTCCTTCGAACTGTAACAAAAGTATACATCTCAAAGAAAACAAATTTAATCTTATTTCTTCGGGTTCAGCTATTTTTCTTTTGATGAAGTTCTTTGTGTATTCTCCAGAATGGAAAACATTATCTTCCTTCTACATGATTTCTTACACAAAAATATATTTGACTTATCGATTGTTACGCATTTTAGGCAAGATTTAGAAGCGAATTATGGACATCAAGAAAGGTCTCACTGTACAGACAATTAGTGAAGTAGATCTTTTCTTTCGAATTTTTCCGAATGACTTATTTTATCAAGTTTTATCTATCCATTGGTTCCTGATAACAGTTTTCAGACTTTGCACTTATTCATCGTTAAAAAACTGTATTATAAAATAATCTATGACGAATTAACCCTTTGAGTGCTCTGCGTCAGGCTGGCCGAGTCAGGCCTGCTGTTGCGGCCGACTAATCCGTCCACCTGCTATCTCCGCAGTGTATTGTGTGCGTCCTCGCCCTGGCCTGAGCATTTCTGAAACCAGGGCGGCTGTGACAGGTTTGCTGTCAGTGTGCTCGCTGGCATTACAAGTAAACGCAATATGTCTGGATACTTATTACATAGCTTTGAATATGGAAATGACTGCTCGACAGACATTTTGTATACTTAAAACTGCGTACGCTATTAACCCTTTCATTCCCACATTATGAATTCAGCTTTGGAAAAATTAAAAGTCAGTGTTTTCTGTATTAATACGTGCACTAAACAGCAAAATATATGTTTTAAATTTTTGCTGAAATAATATATATATATATGTGGTGTATTTCATGTGCAACACAGACATTCGTATCGAAGTATTATATTACTTGGGACGTTATTTTGTTGATAGGAAACACTGCCAGATCAATTATCTTCGCCAAGGCACCAAAGTCAAGACAATTCACCGCTAAAATAAAATAACATGAACCACACACACGATCACACTCATAGCCACATACGGACGGTAACGTAACACTACGTCAAAGACGGATAGATTAATGTCTCAGCAGTGGCTACACGCCGTACCATACGGCGTAGAAGCATGTTGTTTATCAATGCTATTTTGATGCTATTTTGAAGACTCATACACAAGACACGGTATAAATCAGCTTTTAATGTTGGTCAGGAACAACCCTGGGATTGAAAGGGTTAATATGTAAGTCCTGGGTGATCCATGTCCAATCTCCTAATTTAGGAACATTTTCCATCTCTCCCATTACTGTAAATATTGTGTGAACATTCGAACGTGTCCGCAACGAACATCGGTAAACCTTAAAATTCGTTGAACCAATTACTGGCCGAGATATAATCACTTGTTTGACGTCATGCGCGACTTCGCGCAGGGCTTGCGTGAATTTATAAAAACATTGAGCCGTTATGACTCAGACCATTTTTCGTTGAAAAATATAAAATTTGGCTGTTTTGTTAACGTGCTATATATAGTCAGAAAAGTTCAAGCAAAATTGCTCAAAATATCGGCGCACGAAAAAACTTCAACGAGTGTCGTTTTATACCTCAAGGACTAAGGATATGACGAAAGAGAACCTTGGAATGTGCTAACCTAACAATACAAGGTTCTGAAACGTGAAGTTTAGTTAATGTGCCACTTTCCAATACTAAATAAATTAAGTGCAAAGTTGAAGATTGTAGAAAAGGATAAAAATGAGGTATTTTCAAACTTATTTTGCAAACCGCTATGTTATCTCAAACTTTACAAACAAAGATGATTAGAAAGACTACGATTTTATCTTAAAAATTGTATTAGGTCATTCAACGCAGGCCAACAATGCTAGATAATTAGCTTAAATCACGCCACGCCACGCCACGAAAAAAGTGTAAATTTTGGATCCTTCTATCTCCTATTGTAAATGCATACTGAACACGAAACTTCATACTTAAGAGATTGGCAACACACGGATGTGGAAGAAAAAATTTCAGCCACTTACAATTTTCCAATAATTAAAAAAATTGTCGTAAACATGGCGATTTCTTTTTTGAGAAGGTGAAAATAGTGTAGGCTGTATTTGACCTATCTTTTACAAATACCGGTTAATAGTAAACTATGCATTCACTTTCTGTTATGCCTGTGTCTACAATGAAATCCAAGGCGATCCAGATCTGCAGTCGAACAACACGAATGTCTTGATTCCGAATCTACTTCCTTTTGAAGAAATGAACTGTTCGAAAGGTAAGCTAACTTTGAACAATAATAGGCTTTCTTACACAAAAAATTTTTTTTATGGATTCAATGCATTGCGGAACGCCACATGAACTGTATCAATTATTTTCCTATTTTTGAAGAAAGTGTCATCTCCACCATTGGGCGAATTGTCACTAAAAGGTAACTTTCTCATAAGTAACATAAAACGGTCACGGGACATAACTTCGCCAAAAATTGGAGTACTCAGAAGTACAGCTTTGGACCAATATTCCATTATTCTCAACTGTTTAACACGAGCCATGAGAAGCCAAATACCAATGGAGATATACATTTAATCAAACCTGTATCTTTAAATTTGGCTAGTCGAGAACTAGCTGATTCCGACGTATTGTGAGATGGGGGCTATAATTAGTCTATTTTTCATACTAACCTTGTGATACTGTATCTTTCTCTTTACGTTAATTATTGAAATATGTAACATTTTTCTCTCTAGATCTTACTTTATTTTGATTTCTGTGCCTTTGGGGGCACATCAGGGGTGATGGGCTCCTGGGATTGTAGTAAATACTGTATTTATATGAAAATTTCGGGATTTTAATTTTTATTGGCGCAACTTGGCTGCTAAAAAGTGGTTTTTACGTGTTGCGCATGGTCAGGCCGCACAGAGCAAAGACGCTCTTGGAGGTCTCCCCATCCCACCAACTTTCGCTCGCCTTTCGGGACGGACGAGAGGGGCTGGCTTGACCTGTTTGACGCCGACGCTACAGGCGGCAGATTATATCTGGCAGAATTTTTAGAGTGTGTGGGACGCTTTACACAATGCTGGCCCAAGGTGTACGGTGGGCGATAGCGGGGACTGCCTTTTTATTCATTCGGCCGTTTCGCAAGAGAGGAATTTGCCGGATACAAACAATAGCAGAGTGCTCTGGGCCCCAGGCTGTTTATGGAGACGAATTGCCCTGAGGCGTTATATAATAAAGTTCCTAGAAAGCAGCAGAGTTTGAACACAGTTAGTGTGACAAATGGTTAGGTTGAGAGGAAAGCTATCTTCCCGTCTGGCACCCCAGGGGTTTGGCTCCAGCGGCTGTATATATAGCACAACGTTAACATTTTTAGGTCAGGTGACAGTAGCAGGAGCAAGGCGAAATTCCTTGCAGGGCATTCACCCTGGGAACGGTGAAATCCGCGGGAAGCTTTGGTGGCGTGGGCGGAGCCTCTTGGCAGCCGCAGAGAACGCGTCCTGAGTCGACATATTATTTTAGTATGACAGTTAAACAATTTGGCAACGGCGCTACGCCATCCGTTTGGTTGGACTATTGGCCGTTAGTAGAGATTGGTGCGTCTTTTGCCGCGTGGGTGTGGCCGCTCATCACTTGCCGTGAGCTGCGGCAGTGAGCGAGGACGTACGAGGACCCCTGTCTGAGCG
The DNA here is from genome assembly GCA_026315105.1 of Locusta migratoria. Taxonomy (NCBI): domain Eukaryota; kingdom Metazoa; phylum Arthropoda; class Insecta; order Orthoptera; family Acrididae; genus Locusta; species Locusta migratoria. The sequence goes on along the minus strand of CM048751.1, from coordinate 219,513,320 downwards.
TCCGAAGTGTACGGTTGTCGGAGACTCCTGTTTGTGCGTCCGAGGGGTACGGACCTTGGGAGACTCCTGTTTGAGCATCCGAAGTGTGCGGACTTCGGGAGACACGCAATGCTCCGTTTAGATTTGCGGGGAAGACATCGTCTTAAACGGTCCTCTGGTTAGACTTGTGTTTGATTCCGAAGATTCGGACCTTGTAGAACTTGTGTTTACTTCACGGACGTTACACTGTCCTGTGGTTACGCTGTGAGCGGCCATAGTTTAGTTTTCATTTTGCTAGAAGTCTCCATTTGAGCATTCGCTCCTTTGCGAATCGGCCATTGTTTTTACTGATCTTATTACGCAAGTGACTGATCGATTTGTGGCAAGTGGCCTTTGTGTCACCTATGCAAAATATTGATTAGTCTGCTAGCGTGATAGATTCGCACAGCAACTGCCTAGCGACGCCGACGCCAGTGACGCTGTGTTAAGTTACATGTCGACCCTGCTTAACAGGTCGCAGCAATTACGGTCGGATAAAAATTTTAGCTCATCCGCTCCCACCGCCTGCTGCCTGCGAGCCTGAGACGCTGCCGTCAATGATCATCTGTGTGGATAAGGTGACGCACTGGCTGGGGGGTTATATGAATCAGACTTGTTGGGCTCTGACCCTTATTTTATTCTTTTGAGATCTGCCAATTTACTCTGGGGAGCTTAGGGCTAACGATAATTTCAACCCCCTGTGTAGCCAATCTAATAGCATTCTGTTTTGCAAAACCTCCGACCTTTGACTCAGCCAGTCATTTTTGTGTCTCAATATTTTAACATTTGTAAAAGATTGTTTGAATACCATTATCTGCTTTTCATGATAGGAAATGTCATCCAATTTTATGTCAAGATAGGATTTTTTCATGTTTAATTGTAATAAATTAATTTTGAGCAGATCCTCTTTCATTTAAGAACATTCCTTTTTTCACTATTTTGGAGGGGAAACAGAATAGTTAAATTCCACAGTTTACCAATAATTTTTCAAGTACATTTTTGTTTGTTTGGTACAACTGATACATTGCAATAGAGTAGGAATATTTATTATATGTTTGAAAATATGATCACATCATAGCTGATCAGTAACATATTCATTTTTCATATCTTGGAGAAATATGGTGGCGACCCAAGATAATTAATTGCTGTCCTAAAATTCATAACTAACGACCTGGTTCACACATGGCAACTCCTGCCATAGGGTTAACGACCTAACTTTACAGTATTTGCCATTGTGAAAATATAAAATCGTTTCGATTCAAGTGCTATAAATTTCAACAGATCTACTGGTAGAACTAGCATAAAAAAGGACAGAGTGCTTGAATCTGGCGCTAGTCACTGCATTCATTGAAGATGCCACACACACTGTCTCTCAGTCCTTGTCAGTATCTCTCTGTTAGTGTAAGACGCTCATGTGCCATTTGTCTGTAGAACTTGAAAGTGATAGCACTCTAAAAATCCTGACGAAAAGTCAGAAAGCTAAACGAAACCGCAGAAGCAGAATATAGATGATCACATGAACCATTCAGCACGAAAGTCGAACAGAAACTGCAAAATCCGTAGCGGAATGTTTCCTAGATAGCACGGACAGCGGCGCATAACAATAAATAACGTACATCCATCCCAGGGAGTGCACGGGACAAAAGAGACGGCCGGCACGCAGCCATGAGAGGCTATTGACGACCGCAGCCCCGCAGGCCGTGGAACTGGCTGCGGTACACGCCGTCATTACGACTCAGGTACCGGCCAGACCTAGAGAGCCTGTACAGGGGCAGAGTGGGCAACCGACCGGTGCCGCCATGTTTTTACCAGACTGCAAGCGGGAGAAAGCGACCCAGGCAGAAATGTAGCCACTTGACTATTGAAATAGGGCATCCGTTCTACCGGTGAGACCAAACCATCTCTTCTAGCTTACAAATGCCGTTCATCTATGTTTATGTAGGCCTAATAAATGTCTAACAAGGGAACCTCCCCGTGGCGCCCCACTCAGATTTAGTTACAAGATGGCACAGTGGATAGGCCGTGAAAAACTGAACACAGGTCAATGGAGAAAACAGGAAGACGTTGGGTTGCGTGGAACTATGAAAACAACAGGCTAAATATAAAAACTTGACGGTCTATGCGAAAGATATGCAACGTAGAGCACATTGTGAGAATGGGAAAACTGTGGTCCTATGGCTAGCGTGAGAAACAGCGGAGCGAGAGGTCCTTATTGAACAAAAATTTTTTTTTTCATTTTCGGAAAATTATGATCTGGCCGTCCGTTCATTGACGCCTCTGTTCGCTGTAATCAGTTTAGTGTATATGTTTTGCGACCGCACCGCAAAACCGTGCGATTAGCAGACGAAAAGAAATTTTTCTCTCCAATGGGAACCTAAAACATTTCATAGCAAGGTGATAGTCAACCGATTCATGCTCACACACACACACACACACACACACACACACAAACACACACAAAACACGTCTGATATTTTCTATACGACACTGGTGACGGTATGTGCGTCATATGATATGAATCTTTTGTGAGGCTCCTAACTTATAACTTATAAATTTGGTGAATCGGTAACGAGATTCTACCTAGCCCGACTTACGTTTTCTTGTGGATGTAATAATCACTCCCAAAAAGTGATCGAAACATAAGAGATTGTCACATAAACTGCAACAAATGAATGCAACTGTTTCAGTCGTACAGTTTTCGTGTGATCTGTCAAAACATATGTTTATATGTTTGTTTAAGTGTAGCGTCCCCATAATACGGCGCACTTACCTTGCATCGGACGGTCGGACAGATGATAATTTTCTGAAACTGAGAAAATTAAATTTTCCGCTTGTAGGAAGGGTCGAACCAAACACTTCTCGGTCCTTCACGTCTCAAGCTAGCCACAGTACCACGGTATTCCTGTGCTCACAATATTATCGACATTGCTTATCTTTCTCATGGACTGCTCAGTTTTTATATTTTGCTTACTTTTTCGTAGTTCCAGACAACTTCTTCCAGTTTTCTCGACTGATCTGTGTTCAGTTTTTCACGGCCCATCCAAGGCGCCATCTTATAACTAAATCTGAGGGGCGTGCGATGGGGAGATTCACTTGTAAGCCAATAAGTCTCGTTAAACAGTTTCTATTACTGTAGAATATTAATACCATATTTTAAGATGTTCTGGTAACTTCGACAGTTGCCAACTAATTAATAAAAAAGGGAGGTAATTCATGTTTGTATCTCGAAAAATAGAGAAAATAAAAAGATTCTGTTTCAGAATTTTCTGTCTGTATATCCGTCGCTGAAATTAGTAGAACATTATCGTTTTCCGCCCAGAAATAATGCATTTTAAGTGGGCTCCTGTCGATCGTATAACATTTTGCTACACTAGGAAATATAAAAAACATCATTATTGTGGAACATCTATATATTGTGAAATATAATTATATATATATTTTAAATGTTAATGAAACTTAGCAAAGAAGAACTGCAGTCAATATTAATAAACTTCAGAGAAACCGTAGAATAAACTCATGTAAAAAATACCGACAGTTTTCAAAATGTCTTCTTATTGTTGATTGCTTCATCACATCTCAGGGTCATTAAGTGGTTCACTTTAAGGCCGAAGTAATGAACTAAGACGAAACTTTTCACTCTTGAAAAGGATTTGTATTTTTGTAAAAAACATTTACATGTCAACTGAAAATTTACATAGAGAAATCAAGACAAGACACTGCTAATTAAAAAGCAAAGATACTGCTCTTCCACCTTTTTTCTTTTAGTTCCACCGATGAATTTTTTTCACAACATTAATTAATAATTGTCAATTATTGTTATTATTAATAATAATTTTCTCTCTCCTTTTTTAAATAATAATAGAAAATTAAATTAAATTAAATTAAAATAGAAATTCGCTTCTTACTGTTCTGATACCCCAACACTCCATTCCTGGTAACAGCACATTATTTACATACTTCTAAGAACACAGTATCACAGAAAAATCAGAAAAAATACTTATACTATCACTACTGAAACAGCAGAGACTGACTCAAAATAGGAACTGAATTTGTACAACGAATCATTAGTGCCGCCCTCTTTCTTTTTCCCGTAATCAATTATAGGATTGTGAGTAGCCAATAACAAACAGCCAAGGGGGAGGCCGGTCGCGCTGGCCGAGGGGACAGGGGCGCTCCAGTCACGGTTTGCAAGGCCACTACGGTCGGGGGTTCGAACCCCCCCCTCGGGCATGGACATTTGTGCCGTCCTTAGTATAAGGTAGTTCATAAGAAGTTTGTAAGTTTAGGGACTGATGACCATGTAGTTAAGACCCGTAAACTATACAAACATTTGAACATTTGAAGTGGGAGGCCCCGTAGTCATGTTAAAACATAGCTTGTAGCATGACATGTGAAAAACCAAAACCATGAACAAACAAAAAGCTAGAAAATATTGTTTAAAAAATTTACCGCTTATCGGATTCAAACGCGTGACCTTCATATTACGTATTCGGTACACAACCACTACACCATAGGAGAATTACACAGACAGTAATTCTATTACTGATTTTCATCAATGACTTTTTTGCAGCGGTCTGGGGCAGTAAAAAAAATATTTCACAATGATAGGAATAATTCGTTGGTTTCCATAAGTCGCCTTCACGGTTTCCGCCTTCTCGGTTAACTTTCACCGACTATTGTTTCCGTCTTTCCTCATTCCAGCCAGAATCAACGAGGTATTTATCTTGACTGTTCTTAAGGATTATGTGATACACATTATGAATTACACTCAGTAAACCACTTGAAATCGACATTTAATCTTAAAAATTGACACGAAGTTCTAAGGTTATCGTCAACGGCCGCCCAACATGCTAACGTACGTAAAGAGAACTGACAGAAGACGTGCAAAAATGAAGCAGTACCTGCTGTAATACAACCTGAATATAACTGTACATTGAAATCGCTGTCAGAGGCTTTTAAGACACACTATACTTCAAAGTACACAAACGCACACTGTAGCTATTCACACATATACAAAGCGCACCGAATCTGGTAAAACATGGCGTCCTGGGCTGTCAGCTAATCAGGAGCGGTGTCATGGATAACCACTCCCTCCCTATACAGGCTCTCTAGACAGTGCCGTCTGCAGGGCCCATGGGAAAAAATGACTGCAGCGGCAAACGACGCCGCGTGCCCCACGGCAGGGTGGAGCGCCGCAGCATATTACGTTTGCAGCTCTCAAAGAGTTAATAATGTTATCCAAAGAACTTGGTAATACTAACATTAAATATATTTCACTTAGATATTCGTCTTTGTATGACTGAACCACTAGAATGGAGCAATTACTTCCTCCTATGACAGCGACCTCCCGAGCACGACTTCGCGACTTCGCGACCCACAGATTGAAAACACTGCACTAGATCATCAAGGGACTGGTGGTCCAGATTGTCCGCCTCTTGAACAGCGATACGGCGTAGATCTCCTAGATTGGTTGGTGGATCCTCTCGTCCAAAAATAACCCTTTCAAGTATGTCCCAGGCATGTTTGACAGGGTTCATGTCCAGAGAACATGCTGGTCATTCTAATCTTGCTGTATCGTTATCATGAAGATCTGCATTCACAATTTGTACACGATGAGCGCGAAAAGCTTCACCGAAATGCTGCCGATATGGCTTGCACTATACGCCGGAGGATTTCCTCTCTGAACCTTAACCGTTTGATTGCTTTCTACGGCCAAAAGACGCATGCGGTGGCCCCATATAATGCCACCACAAAACATCAGGGAATCACAATCCTTGCTGCACTCGCTGGACGATGTGTCTAAGGCGTTCAGGGTGTCCAGACTACGTCCAACGCCATCTCCGACGATTGTCTGGTTGAAGTCTTAACTTTGAATAGCACTTGATCCCAACTCTGACTAGGCCTTTCGCCACGCTGTTGGGCCAAACTGTACCGCGCTGCTCGGTGGCTAGCTGTCAAAGATGGACCTCGTCACGGACGTCAGGAGTGAAGCTGCCTGTAATGGAGCCTTTCACGTACAGTTTGCGTTGAACGACATCCTGTCGCAGCACGAAAATGACTATTCAGCATAGTGGCATTTATTTCTGGAGTCCTCCGATCTAAAATTCGTAGGTAGCCGTCCTTAGCTGCTGTGTTAGCTTTTGCGTGGCCAGGACGAGTGACCTCAGTGACAGTACCTGTGTTTCTGTATCTTTGCCACGTCCGAACAATATCGCTTTCGTTTCCTCCGAGATATCTGGTAACTAAGGAGTGATCCGCAGAATTACAGGCCTATATTATTGATGCCGATTCGCAGCAGGATTTCAGAACATATACTTTCCTCAAATATTATAAACTCCTGGAATAGAACGACCTACTAACCCACAGTCAACACGGATTCAGAAAGTATCGTTTTCGTGAAACCCAGCTAGCTCTTTACTCGCTATCGACAAGGGACGTGAAAGATGTTCCGATTTTCTAGATTTCCGGAAGGACCTTTGACACTGTACCTCACAAGAATCTTCTAATCAGATTGCCTGCTTATGGAACATACCAACAGTTGTGGGATTGGATTCTTGATTTCCTGTCAGGAAGGACACAGTACGTTGTAAAAAAATGTTCAAATGTTTGTATAGCTTATGGAACTTAACTACGCGGTCATTAGTGCCTAATCCTACAAACTACTTATGAACTAGCTAACACTAAGGACGGCACAAATATCCATGCCCGAGGAGGGATTCGAACCCCCGACCGTAGTGGCGTGCAGTCCGTGACTGGCGCGCCGCAGACCCCCCCGGCCACCGCGGCCGGCACAGTACGTTGTAATTGACGGTAAGACAACTAGCAGGACCGAAGTGATAACTGGCGTTCCACAGGGAAGTGCTATTGGGCCCCTACTCATCCTTAGTTTTATAAACAAGTAGCTTAATTTTCGGTGCTTCGTACACGTAGACTGGATGGTCTGCATTGTTTCTTTCTACTAGTGAATATAAATTTTCATACATTTAGCTTTAAAAATGCTTTCCTAATCAAGTATTTTGATACAACTTGCCATCCCGTATTGCACCATTGGTGGCAGAATTCAAAACACCCCGAAACACTTTTTTTTCCAAATTCTCACCATGGATCCAAATATTTGAACTTTTTAATTTCCATGCAAGCATTCTATGCATAATAAGTTCGACGCTACAAGACGTTGCACGCCTTTCGTTTTGCAAGCCTGCAGTTATTTACTTATTTCCCAGAAAGCTATTTCTGTTTTTCTGTTCTGTTGCCGGTGTGGAGTGGCCGAGAACTCTAAGGCGCTTTGCTGCGGAGCGAACGGTTGCTCCGCGTTGGAGGTTCGACTCCTCCCTTGGACATAGGTGTGCGTGTTGTCCTTAAACTTCGTTAAACTAACTTAAGTAGTTCGTAAGCCTAGGGACTGATTTCCTACAGTAGTTAAGTCGCTTAGATTTAAAAACAATTGAATTTTTCTGTTTCGTTGCGTACAAACAGAAGATTAATAGTTACAATTATGGCGATGAACGCCTTTTTCTTTGTAGAACTTTCTTCTTCGGTTTTCTATCGAGATGGCGTGTCCCAATTAGGGCTAAAGCTGAAATAGATCACTAAAATCTTATGCACAAAAATGGATGCATGTGTGTTTCTATGTTCTCTGTAGCCTTTAAGACGACTGGAGAAATTTTAATGAAATATTCAGTAAATTTTCATATTAGCCTACATGCTGTGAAATTTAATAACGATCAGATCAAAGTATTTACTAACGTATATCAGCGTAAATGATAACATCTAGCATTCTGAGTGACATTTGCTCAGCAAGGTGATACTGAAGAAGACAGAGATGCTACGATTCTGGCACAACTGATAACCTTTCCATTCTCAAAATATGAACTAAACGATTTATTTACAGACTTAGGCCTTTCTAAAGAACAGGTGAATATTTCACCAAGACATCAGAGAAGTGTAAAGAAGATATCGAAGAAGATGGAACGTCAGTATGATACTGAACTACTGCTGGATGATAAAAAGAGATGATCCTCAACGAGTCCACAACTGGAAAAGCAATGAAAGACGCTTCGACAGAAAGTGAAAGAGTTATTATAAGGACTTATGAGCTTAAAGAGAATTGGAATTCTACTGGAAATGTAGTTTAGAACATGATCTTTAGATTAAATAAAATTTTATAACGTTGGAAATATGTGAAAAATTGCTTACATTTTGTTATTATACTCAAAAATACTCCTTTTTCGTGAGAAAACATGATGTCTTAGAAAAAAATGGATTTTTGAAATCGGCACTGAAAAGTACAGAAAAGTTAGTTATCAAACTTCAAGAACTTTCAAAATATATTTTTCTGTATATCTGTGTAATTAACTCAGAATTTGCAATCAATTTTTAAATGTACCTTTGTCTGAGGGTTATGTCATTGAAAACCAAAATTTTATACTGAAGTATTCGATACCAGTTCTAAAGGTATATAAATCTTATTTTTAGGAATTTCAGCACTTATTATGAAAATGTCACACATTAACCTTATATTTCTATGACATGTCATGTAATGATACACACTTGTGTTTGACTTAGAAAACACTTCATAACATAAATTCTCCTTGTGTTATATCGTGCTTCTAAAAGATAAGATATCCAGTGTCAAATATAGAAAAAATGAAGTCTATAAGTTACGTACTTTTAAAGTTCCATATTATTTCCGATATCACGGAAAATTTACTGAATTCACGTGCATATTTGTTAAGTTATACTTTATCCTAAATATCAGCAATGAACAAAGTACTCAGAGCAAATACTTTTTAATTATGTGATGTAAGGCACTACATTTAAATGTGCCACTAGAAATATAAATGACAAATGACGAACTCATATGTACACAACTTTGTTTAAACCATATACAACCCACAAGTCACAATTTATCATGCAATTACGTATTTATTTTCAATATCGAGTCTAAATTTCAAGGATGTTGCCACTTATTTTAGCACTTCTTGAAATGTGATCGAGCAGGAAGCTCGCTAGTCTGTCCATTTTCTTACAGGCAGTATGAAGCACACAAGCTTTGTAGCTTTGTTTATCGAAACAGCTGTTGAACTAAAGAGAATTCTTAAAGCTTTGAAATTCTTAACACTATAGTTATAGTTTGGCATACCCTGACTAAAAGATGGGATCGCTTGGTAGGACACATTATTAGAGATCGGGGAATCGTAAATTTAGCATTGGAGGGAAGTGTGAGGGGTAAAAATCGCAGAGGGAGACCAAGAGACGCGTATAGTAAGCAGATTCAAATAGATGTGGGTTGTCGTTCTTATGAGGAGATGAAAAGGCTTGCTCAGGATAGAGTAGGGTGGAGAGCTGCATCAAACCAGTCTCCGAACTGAAGACCATAACAACAACATAGTTAGCGTCATGTAGGAAGCCGCTTCCACACATAGAGGCAGAGAGATGGGGAAGTGTGGAGGGAAGGAACTATAGCCGAGCGCCAGCAGTTGGATCTGTGGGAGAAACATTGTGTCTCTCACGTACAGCGATGCGCCTAGAGAATGAATATTATTGGTTGCCATAGCGGTAATGCAGGGAGATGCGCAAGACGGCTGAAACCGGGCCGCCTTCCTACGTGACATGGACTAAAGTGGCACAGATTATTGTTAGCATTTTGGTGGACGGCGGTTCCAACATGGCTCCAGGAAAATGCTGAAGTGGTTCCTTTGAACGGGCACTGCCGATTTTTCCCCCATCCGTAACAAAAACAGTCCTAGCTTACGGTCCATCTCTTACGATGAGCTTTGTCATCAATCGATCTGTCGCCATTTTTAAATCGAGCAAACCCACTCCTACATCCTGCATTTTTTTCCAGAGAATCATGCTGCTAAACTATTCTGAACATTAAAACAGTTTCAGCGACATTTTATGGGGTAGAAACAATTTCACAGCTGCACGTTGTTCACTTTAATTTGACAGTATAGGAAAGCAAAACTAGAAAGAAACAGCACAAGCAAAAATAATCGCTGCAGATTAAGAGAACAATCCAAGACAACAAAGCGGCAATGAACAGCCATTTTGTTGATCTATACACGCCTGCTGGCAGAAATGGTTACTATACGAGCGCCGGCCTCGACAGTTTGTACCGACTGTTTCATTTTTTGTTGTTGCTTTGTTTTTCGTACGTGAAAGAAAGCTATAGCTCTTGTCATCCGATTTGTATGATGGACTATTGATATGCAACAGTTTTTATGTGTAAAGTTGCTAAGATATGATACAAAAAGTTTTATTGTACACCATACGATAAATTAAAAGAATATCATTCCTGTCTGACGAAGCAGGTATCGCACAAAACAAGCCCTCTTCTTCTGGTGTTGATTGCCGATTTGAATACTGACTCATTTTAGTTCTTTATGTGGTACATCCTCTGTACACTAATTGTTAACAGTCTTTGATACCATCACAATTCAAATGCATCAAGGTTCTTATTCTCTTGATTCCTGGAATTCTATAAACTCAACACATTTGTAATTAGAAAATTAAAATCTCAGAAAAGGCAGATAAGACGTCTAAAGGGATGTTCAGTACATTGATTTATACCTTTCCATTGGACACAGCTTCGGCAACATGAATACCCTAGCCTTACCTATTAAACGTGATGATTTGGCATTTCTTCACATTTTTGCGAGGTTAGTTTTAGGTTATAGACAGAGTAGTCTGATAAGGATTCGAACCCACGACTTTTCGATTTCCGAACACCAGAGCCACGGTGGAGTGGCCGAGCACTCTAAGTTGACTTCTTCGGAGCGCGCGCTTACTCGCCGTTGAATATTCGAGTCCTTTCTCGGGAATTGGTGTGTGAGTTGTCCTTAGCATGAGTTAAAGTAGTTTGGAAGCCGAGGGACTGATAACCGCAACAGTTAAGTCCTTTGGATTCACAAACATTTGAATGGAATACCACACTTAAGGTGTTTGGAAACATTTTTAGTAACCTACTTTCCGTGCAGGCTGTGTTGCCACGAAATGCGAAAAAGTTTTGGGGCCACGTATTTTTGTACTTTTATATTTCGCACGTTTAAACTTAAAGCTTTAGCACGCAAAAGTTCTTCGCCCGTTTTTCTTGCTTTTAGTAGCTTGCGACACATCCCGCAAAGAGTCCACTATGCAGATTTTACAAAAATAAGCGAGGAAAATGCAAATCCAACGTAAGTAAAATAACACTCCACGTTAGCCGGTACTTTTACGTTCGTTCGCAGTTGCGCACTGTGTTTCGGTTTGAGAGCAGCAGCTGCTGTGTTACCATACGTTTAAAGGATACTCGTGTTCAGAAAAAAATAGAAAACTTTGAAGCATTAGAGATATGAAGCACAACAGGTACAGTACTATGATTTGCATATGAGTACCATTAGAACCATGTCGGTCCGCGGTTTCAAGGTCAATTTCACCGCGCAATACTACTTACCACTAAGCTAGTATAGTGGCTCATGTCGTCGCTGCAAACCGAAGATGACTTTGGAAGTAATCGTGCTTGTAAATAAGGGGACGCTAATTGTGTAATTTCTGTCACTAGATAAGCCACAACACAAGGACTGCGCACCCTACACAACGGGTGCAGTCAATGGGCAAGGGATATATGGAGCTGGGACTTAAATAGTAGCAACGCTGCTGTAGGGATGCTATGCAATGTATATTGTATCCCAATTTGTGATGAAGAAGGGGAAGGAAGAAGGATTAAGAAAGAAAGGATTAACAGTGGCTGTATAAGGGGCAGTGGAATAAAACAATGGTGACAAGTGACACTGTGAAACCGGCCGGGAATCGAATCCGAGTCTCTCGCTTCGGGCCATTGGTCTCCTTAACCACTTGGCTACCCGTGCTTGACTCCCGACCGTCTCAGACTTCTACAAGTCGCACGCTATAGTTGTAGCACCCCTACCGTCCATGTTGTGTTACATTCGCCATTACAGATTCCCGTGCGAGGTGACACCACAGCACCACGCCACAGCAATATAATAAAAACATACAATTGTAGTTGATAGTACACGTTGTTGACTTACCTCCGAGCAAATGGACTCGCCCGTCCCACGTCACCGGCTTGAGCACAGTCCAAGTAAACAGTCACTCGTGAGCGAGCGGTCTAACGTAATGGTGTCACTAGTTTTTCGAAACAGGAAAAACGAAGTTGGATCAAGAATGAATGTAAAATAAGTCGTAGAGCACGACAGTGTCATCAGGGTCTTCAATAGGTGTGCAGGAAATCGGCATTGCCGTACAGAACAGTGGCACGTTTATAAAAGCCTTCAACGAAGCTTTCTTACGCCAAATCGAAACACTGGATGAGACATGGGCCACATCGTAGGAACGAAAACTGAAACACCAATCCAATGATCGGCGTCATTTTAGATTATTACATTAATTAATGACTGGCAAGTTCCTACTGTAACTGCAGTCTAAGAAAGCGGCAAATAACTCACGACGGGAAGGAGACGAAGGAAGTGTGCTATAATTACGAGCGCTTTTCACAATAAGAAAACCGCTAAAAGGAAGAATCGGAACTCTCGCCCAGATAAGCATTTGAAACCCAATACCCAACCAAATGCTGCTGGAGCCAGCATCGCTGGAAGGGATGGGGTAATCCGTTGGAGTGCTGCACATTGCTGTCCGATCGAAAGAAAAAAACTTCTCAACACAGAAGCCCTACTCTCAGTCTCTGTGTCTACATTTACATGGGATACTCTGCAAATCACACTTAAGTGCCTGGCAGAGGTTTCATCGAGCCACCGTTATACTATTTATCTCCCATTCCATTCTCGAAGAGCGCGCGGAAAGAAAGAACACCTGACTCTCTCTGTTCGAGCTCTGATTTCTCGTATTTTATTCTGATGATCATTTCTACCTATGTAAGTGGGAGTCAACGGTAAGTACACAGTGTCTAACGAACTCACAGGCCTAAGACTTACCACAAGATTGTACAAAATGTTCAAATGTTTGTATAGCTTATGGGACTTAACTACGGGGTCATCAGTCCCTAAACTTACAAAGTACTTATGAACTAACTAACACTAAGTACGGCACAAATATCCAAGCCCGAGGGGGGATTCCAACCCCCGACCGTAGTGGCCGTGCAGACCGTGACTGGCGCGCCTCAGACCCCTCGGCAACCGCGGCCGGCCCACAAGTTTGTCAAATGCCAACAAATGCCAATTGACACCAGCGCTAGAATTAACGTTATCAGCGCGTCGCTACTGCTGATTCAAACTGGCTGAGCCTATTCACGCCTCTGATATGCAGGTTGACAGACACAAGTTTCAGACGGTGTCTGAAAAGTTAATTTGAAACTCCAAGTCCACAAAGCACATCAGGAGGAAAAATAACGGAAGTCTCAACACACGCATATCTGTGGAGCCGACCGCACTCGTCGGCGGCCTAAGTCAAAACTGTCACAAGAAGACACCAAAGCCGAGTCCACCATACTCGTGGCTGCCTGAAACGGAATCAAAATTCATACAACAAAATACGTAAGTCGAGCCTAACATATTTGTCGGCTATGTTGTGGCGTATAGTCAGCGCCACATGCCAGACGTAAGAGAACGATCGTGGTGAAGGCAGCGAGCGACCGAAAGCCAATAGCAAGCAGGGAGTAACTGAAGATGCGCCCTACAAGGGGCCCTCTAGGCCGACATACATTTGGACACCTGGACACTTACTGGTGAGCACTCGTCAGTTAATATTCAGGACTCAGGCAGTTACTAGGCAGCTACGACGACAGAACTAGGGCAGTTACTAATCATAACTCGGCTACGAAACAAACATATGTTCTAAAGTCGAGTATTGTAAATTTCAGTCAATAAATATCTTGTAATACTAACTATATCAATGTTTTAGACGTCAAAGGATCCTGCACCAGTACCCTTATTGACAACTAGACCGGGACGAGTACTAAACAAAAGGCGACGAGGACACAACAGGCTGCCTAAGACGCAATCCCTGCTACTCCGCACTCTACTCGCAAAACGAAAAGCTAACCCCTCACTAGAAAGCAAGAGCCAATCGCTTTCCATGCGCAAATTTTCCTCCAATGCGCGGACATGGCACCAAAGAAGCTTCGAAAAACTGTTATGCCGCTTAGTACTGTACAGTGACGACCGTTACTGTGCACCACGCCACACACAGCCACTTGCGCGGTACGTATTCCTCCGCGGCTCGGTCACCGACCTGAACTTAATGGTACGTCTTGGTGTTGCTCTGCCATTTCCAACAAGATAATGACGCAAATTTCTACGCCCCTTTGTGCAGGCCACACCGTTGCCATGGCCCCCATCCTGAGGGTTCAGCCGCAGGTACCAACGCAACGCGGTCCCCTGACCGCCACCGCGGCCCTCTCGCTTTGTAATGGATGGGTGTCTTCCCCGAAGGCTCGTTCTCCGTCTCACATGGAAGCGGCACGTCTCTATCCCTCTATCCCTCTGGTGCCACCCAGAACCGCTTTAGAAACGGACAGGCTTCACTGGCTTAGCATCCTCGAGGAACTCAAATGAATGAAAATATTAGTAACGCGTAAAAATTAAAAATAAAGTATGCTTTCAGTTCTCGACGCCTTTCACTACCCCCCACTCACGCAAGATATCTGTGTAGGGCGGTGGCATGGAGCAGAAGAAATCTTAAGTTTTTTTCCAGTCACTTTTAACCTACTGAATTTACTTTAAAGTTCAACCCCTTCATTCGCACTAGGAGTCCCACTCATACAGCCTGCGTTGATATAACGATCCCAACCCAGTTTGGGTGCCTTATATATACCTTTCGCTGAGTACTGCGCCTCATGTGGGGGTAAGTGGACACTTCTCTGGCCCCTTAGGACGAAAAGTATCTCAGTGATGGACCCTTCTACATTCATTTACAAAATACCCACCCACAGACTCTAATGTTTGCACATGGTCGTGCAGCAACAGATAATTATTCAGATATGAAAAATAGAAAATTTAAATATTCCAAAACCCTCAAAAAATGTACATACAAACTATACGTGGTGTAACATGTCTAAAAAGCGTGTGCTTAAAAAAAAAAACATGTGTTATCTGTAAACTGTTGTACACTGTGTGCATGGTGACAAGACACTGACATAAACAAGATAAACACATACTAAATTCGAACTACATAGATAATGTGGTCTCAGTCTGTAACAATAAGTTGACAACAGTAGGTAAAAAAAAAAAAATATTACACTAAATAAATGGTATGCCACATGTGTAAATTAGTGGTGTACTTAGATTTGGTATGTGTGTTCGGAAATGATGTATAAAACAGAAATAAAGTACCTTAAAAATTTAAATATAAAATTTCAGAGACAAAACAACACAAATACAGCATAGATGCTAATAAAGAGTTCGAAAAAAGTTTAAATGTCCAATTTTGGGAGAAAAATATTACAAATACAGAAGTATCGAGAGTCATGGTACTGATGGTACACGTTAATAAATCCTGCTGAATGAGTATCACAGCGTGGCATGTGTATGAATCGATTCTCTTAAAAATTAGTTTGGGGTAAGGTGTCTGTGTGTACATTTTGTAACAATGTCTAACGAAATATCTACAACTACTCAAGTGTCTGTCCTAAATGGGCCGTCCGCGGTGGCCGAGGAGACTGAGGCGCTCCAGTCACGGTCTGCACGGCCACTACGGTCGGGGGTTCGAATCCCCCCTCGGGCATGGATATTTGTGCCGTCCTTAGTATAAGGTAGTTGATAAGTAGTTTGTAAGTTTAGGGACTGATGACCCCGTAGTTAAGTCCCATAAGCTTACCAAACGTTTGAACATTTGTCCTAACTGGGAGCTTTTGTCTTTTTGCTGTCTGTTCTGCGAGAATGGCCTATAAACAAATAGGTGCACTGTATATTCACTGTGGCATATTAAGGTTTTTGTGGTGGCAGATCACTAGTGTGTTGGGCTACAGTCAGTTCCCATAATTTGGTGTCAAACGTGTAGTTTGGTTTTAGAAATGGTTTAATGACTGAAAATGCTATATTTTCGTTTCTCTGTAAGGCACTTGATGGGTTAAATAAGAGGCTATGGACATTAGGCGTCTTCTTTGATTTAACAAAAGCTTTTGATTCTGTTGATAAGAAAATATTGTTACAGAAGTTGGAACATTATGGAATACGAGGAGTAGTTCCAAACTGGTTCACCTGTTACTTCAATAATAGGCAACAGAAGGCAATTCTCCGCAGTGTAGAAAATGGCTGTGACGTACAATCGCAATGTGGCACAATTAAGCGTGGGGTGCCCCAGGGGCCTGTTTTGGGACCGTTACTGTTTCCTATTTATATAAATTATATGCCTTCGAGTATAACAGGTGACTGTAAGATATTTTTGTTTGCTGATGATACCAGATTGTTAGTGAAGGATGTTGCTCGTAATATTGACACAGTATCAAATAATGCAGTTCAAGAGATAAGTTCATGGGCTGTAGATAGCAAGTTGATATTAAATCACCATAAAACTCAGTTTTTACGATTTCTAACACATAATTTCTACTACTTTGCAGACTGGCGTCACAATACATTTTATCTTTAATGTCGTTTGTTGTTAATAATATCAGCTTATTCCCACGAGTTAGTAGCTTTCACTCGGTGAATACTAGATAGAAGTCTAATATACACTTGTATCACACCACCTTGACACTTGTGCAGAAAGGTGTACAGTATTCTGCAGCATCCATTTTCAATAAGCTGACACAAGACCTGAAGAATTTTGGAACTAACCCGCAGCCGGCCGCAGTGGTCGAGGGGACTGAGGCGCTCCAGTCACGGTCTGCATAGCCACTACGTTCGGGGGTTCGAATCCCCCGTCGTGCGTGGATATTTGTGCCGTCCTTATTCTTAGTTAGTTCATAAGTAGTTTGTAAGTTTAGGGAATGATGACCCCATAGTTAAGTCCCATCAGCTCTCCAAACATTTGATTTTTTTCAAATCTAAATTGAAGAGTTACTTAAGCTAATTCATTTTTTCTTTATCGATTCTTTTCACTTTGTCTTAAGATTGTCGTGTGCATAGGACTACTAAAAAATTTTCTATTACCATTCTTCTGTAAAAATTCATGTATTGACTTGTTCCATGACCATGAGAGTCTCACTCCTCAATTGGGTCCTATGAAACAGAAAACCATATTATTATTATTATTATTATTATTATTATTATTATTATGTGAACTTTTAGGGCTGAGGGGGTGTTGGAACATTGACTGGGTGTAACCTGGACAAGGGTGTGCCTGGGCACAGATGCTGGTGTGGTTTTCTGACCATGTCGCCTGTCGTATACGATTAGAGCGTCTCAGGCTGAGTGTGTCACACACATGGGCAGTGCACTCAGCATTTGGCGCGTGTGTGCAACTAGATGTGTGTGTGTGTGTGTGTGTGTGTGGCATGCGTGTAGCGCACGGTACAACGCGGGCCGCGAGTCACGTGCATGACACATGACCCTTTTCCATCAGAGGACGCCGTCTTGTGTGGTCGGTCACCAGATATGGGTACAGCAGGTACCGGGCACCTCGCATTTGGGTAGGCGTCTCGTGCAGCAAGGGGGCTGCTCAAGGCTGGTGAGGACTAGCTGCCATCCAGCGTATGCCAGCGCTAAGGTTACTAGCCACCGCACAGTGGGTGGTTGGCGATGCGCTGTCTGGCCTGGCTTCGTGAAGGAAGGGACCTCCTTTTGTCGCTCGCCTCCCTCGGTCGCCACCGACGATTGGCCCGTTGAATTGCCGCTGAGACCAGGTGTAAGCGAGATGGGAGGGGCCGCTGTCTATTCTTCGTTGGCCTGGCAAGGCGGCGTGTAGGATGAGATGGGCCCTCCAGCTTGCGTTGTTGTGTCTCTCACTGAAGCTTAGTTTGACGTGCCTCGTTGTCATCCAGCTTAACCCTTTGTGAGCAGCATGCGAACCCACTCATTAAGCCAAAAGACTGGACTTGTCTCTGGAATCTGCTAGCTCCCTCTTTTCTTTGCCGCCAGTGTGCACACATGTCTACAGGGTAGTATCAGAATGAACTACATTGTTTACGTACAAGGATTTACAAGTTTTCTTTGTGCACTTCTCTTTGACCTTGCTGGATGAAACATAGAAAGATAAAAAATTTGTTATTATGAGGAATTCTACTTTGAACAGCTACTTATAAATTTAATAACAAACAAAATTTACGTTACTGATGAAACATAAACTTAATTCGAAAAAAAAAATTGTTTGTAGAGCTTATGGGACTTAACTATGGGGTCATCGGTACCTAAACCTACAAACCACTTATGAACTAGCTAATACTTAGGACGGCACAAATATCCATTCCCGAAGGGGGATACGAACTCCCGACCGTAGTGGCCAAAAATTTCTCTGCCCAGGGCAGTACTGCTATTGACAAGGCTGAGGGCCGAAAAAACATGATTAACTGCAAACTGTCTAAATCTAATTGTGTGTGTGCATGTGAGTGTGGGACGGCAGATAGAATGCGTGCATCCACATGCAGTTACTACATTACTTTTTCCAAGATAGCAAGCTACACTACTAGAATTTGCACTTTCTTTACAGGAAGACTGATGAATAGTACAACTTGGTCCATGATAGCGGCCATCACTACTACATCTTACAGTTTAAAACTTGGTTCCAAAATCTATGTCCTACCATTAAAAAATCTGTCTTGTATCTTCCGGTGTCTCCTGGTCTCTTCCCCGTATACAACCTTCTTCGTGATTCTTAAACCATGTGTCTAATGAGGGAGTATGTGCAGTAGATAGCCTTATTTTCGTTTTCACTCCTCAGTAGTGATGGCAATGAGTAGAAAAGCGTTCTTGAAAAAGAGAAATTTGTTAACATCGAATATTGATTTAAGGCTAAGGAAGTCCTTTCTGAAGGCCTTTGTGTGGAGTGTTGCCTTGTACGGGAGTGAAACATGGACGATAAACAGTGAGGATAGGAAGAGGATAGAGGCTTTTGAAATATGGTGCTACAGAAGAATGCTGAAGATTAGGTGGGTGCATCTCGTAAATAATGCGGAGGTACTGAACAGAACAGGAGAGGAAAGGAATTTCAGGCATACCTTAACTAAAAGAAGGGATCGATTGGTAGGACACATTCTTAGACATGAAGGAATTGTGAACTTAGCGTTGGAGCGTTGGAGGGAAGTGCGTAGGGGTAAAAACCGCAGAGGAAGACCATAAGATGCATACAGTAAGCATATTCAGACAGATGTGGGTGGCCGTTCTTATGTGGAGTTGAAGAGGCATGCTCAGGATAGGGTATTGTGGAGATCTGCATCAACCAGTCTCCGGACCGAAGACAACAACAACAACAATGAGGAACAGGTTTAAGTGATGTCTCGTGGTTGGTGCCAATTCTCCTTCCTGAAATGTACACGTGGTTAGTAGGAAGTGGTGCGGACACTTCTTGGGTAGATTCTGCAATGTTATTGGTCCGTCCATTGATTCTGTCTGTTGTGACACCTCGTAGAAAGACTGGGTTGCTGCCCGAACCAAAACGACAAAAATAGTCCCACTGGACTACACAGTAACCAACTTAAACGTATCCAACTAGGTGTCGTCGACATACACCATGAATGGACATACACGCGCTGAGCAGTCGTCACTGATACAGCGAAAATGGAGTGAACATCATGAATCGTCTTCTCGACAGGGGATGTCGACGAACCCGCACCCTTGCGCGTCCGACGTCTTACACCAATGAAATGTACATTGACCCAACGTTGCGACACATCTCGACGCAAGAAATGCTCTATCATTGGTGTTCTGACATGACCGACCAGAGAGGCTACTACGACCTATTGCTTGTAGTGGTGGACAACGTGCATACGTGTCTAACGCGAAATTTGTTGCTTGAAGTGGTGTAACTTAGCATAAACTTCGAACTGATTTTTATTACGCACTAGCTATCTGACAGACTACCCGTGGCTACTGCTTGGAAAATCCTAATATCAAATCGCGTAGAAATAAGTTCAAATCAAATGTTTGTAGAGCTTATGCGACATAACTATGGGGCCATCAGTCCCTAAACTTACAAACTACTTAGGAACTAGCTAATCCTAAGGACGGCACAAATATCCATGCCCGAGGGGGGATTCGAATCCCCGACCGTAGTGGCCGTGCAGACCGTGAGTGGCGCGCCGCAGAGCGCTCGGCTACCGCGGTCGGCTAGAGGTCAGTAAGATGCTTCTTGTTGAATTAAGATATGTTTCTATAACCATTTACTAGATCGATTAAATGGTGCATTGGTTGCATTGATTTTCCTGTGCGGATTAAATTTCTATTCACTTATAAACGCAGGCAAGTAACTTTAAATGTAAATGCGACGAAACCAATAATTTGGAATTTATCTGCCGGTTAGCATTTTACGCCAGTTTCAGTTCGTAAATTAACGCAAATTTTGTATTGGGATTTTAATTAATTGGCGGAGCAAATTATTTTCTGGCGCACTTAAATTTTGCCCACAGATTACATTGTCCTACATAAATCAGTTCCTTTTTTCATTCAGTTACAATGATATATTTTTAAATTCAGTCATTACTATTGTCATTATTACTAGAAATATCTTAGGGAGATAATAAATGTTTGCCGGCCGCGGTGGCCGAGCTGTCTGCGGCGCGCCAGTCACGCCGGCCACTACGGTCGGGGGTTCTAATCCCCCCCTCGGGCATGGATATATGTGCCGTCCTTAGTATTAGCTAGTTCATAAGTAGTTTGTACGTTTAGGGACTGATGAGCTCGTAGTTAAGTCCCATAAGCCCTACATTTGGATAATAGGATAAGGTGGTACAAATTCGATATAGGTACAATTCCGATCAACATAAGTTATCGCGCCATTTGTCAGGCTCGTAGTGTCTCGTTGTGTCGCGTTGTAGAGTAGCAGGTTTCTACAGCTCCTCCTGTCTTTTCCAAGAATACACTGCTTTGCGGTAAGGAGATATAAATTTTTTCCCTTTAATAGGTAAGTGAAGCTACTTAGTCTACCGCGCTCTTATAAATTATCTAGTTAAGAGTGACTGGATTCGTTGCCAAAAATGCAATGTTTGGTACCACGAAGTACGCGTGACAGAAAAAGTCCTTTTTATGTGGAAGTTGCCCGTAATCAAAATTGTACGAGGAAGTGATCACAATTGTAGCTAGTGTAGTACATTTTCGATCGATTTTTCTCAATTCCGTAACCTTTTTTTGTGTTTATACCAACATTTGTAACTTTATAATATTTGAGATACATATTCATTAAACATCCAAGAACAAGTGCCATAGTTAAAATTATTCCTTTTCTCAATTTATTTCCAGTTATAACAACATTTGTCCGAAATGATCGAAATTGTACCACCTTACCCTAAATGTTTCATGATGTTAGACTCAGTATTATTCAGGCCTTTTGCATTTCACATACACTCAATAGACAGGAGATACACGTGTGTACTTTCTACAACTTTATTTATGTTAGTCAAAGATATACATACACATACACAGAGATTAAAACAAACACTTTATTAATCCGTAACAAGTCCTGTCAATCATTTTCGCCTCTCATTGTTCATCGACACAAATCTTTTTCTAAAGTTGAAATTTTCCCCCAGACTATCTGTTTCTTGTATATAAATGTTATAAGGAATTCCAAACAACGTAACCTGACCGTATCATAGTTATTTCCTGACCGAAGCACACAGAAAATGTGACAAATGAAGAGTGATTTAGAAACATACGTCGAAAGAAATCTCTTGCCTGATCATTGTTTTAATGTTATGATTTACGGCAGTATCTTCCTCATCGATTCTATTCAATGCTACCCTCAACGATTGTAATAATGCAGCATCAACTTACAACCAATTAACATGGGAAGCAACCGGTTTAGCACGAGGGCATTTTATAGTTTGAGAAGTTTGATGGTAATAACAGTACGTAATAACAGTACGTATTTTGAGTAATTTCCTCCATACCGGAAATTAGAAACCGTAATTGTATTTTTAATATCCTACAGCTAAATGGTCGCCACACGTTTTGCTGAAGGAATCCTTATTAAAAGTGTTATTAATTTTTAGGGGGGTGGGGTTGTAGCAAATGGATAAGTCTGGAAATCCTTGCAGAGAGAAAACTAATAAAACGAGACGTAGGGGACCACTTGGGGGTGAGGGAGAGAGGGGGGGGGCGAGGGTTGCTGGAAGGGCTGTAATAAGCTGTGAGGGCACGGGGCGCTGATGAAAGTTTAAACGCTGCACTCCCTGCACTTTGGGATGCTAAGGGCTTGGAAATTAGACTCGTAACTTTGAAGTTCTTAGTACGGCATAAATAAGAGAAGGCAATTTACTGCCCACCGTCTATAACTACAAAGAGTCTTAACTGTGAAGACACCCAGTCTATTTCGAGTGTATAGGCAGAATTACAAATACAGAACGGCATGTTTCTGAGATTACAATGGACCTCCGTCAATATTTTAAAGAGATCTTTCGATCTGATACACTTCTATCAAAAAAGGTGTTGCATCGTTTCAAATCTGACGTTAAATGTATGCTTACAGCATCA
This sequence comes from Locusta migratoria, assembly GCA_026315105.1. NCBI lineage: Eukaryota > Metazoa > Arthropoda > Insecta > Orthoptera > Acrididae > Locusta > Locusta migratoria. The sequence continues at coordinate 219,490,785 of CM048751.1, read as the reverse complement.
AGAGTACATTTCCTTAGATTGTCCATAGTAACTCAACCCACAAAATAATGTAGACAGCTACGCATGGGCAGTGCCAATACGACGTAGTGCAGGCTGTTCCAATAGGCTACTCCGCGAGCAGGGGCGCACACGAGCGCTCACTGCCGCAGCTCGGATCTGCGGTGGTGGGGGAAGCTGACGTCACGCACGCCAGTACTCGGCGGCCAAAAGTAAACAGAAGCGTTCGTGTAGTGTCTCAGTGGTATAAAACATGAAGGCAGACAAGTTTCCTTGGCTTCATAGGAATGCAGCTGGGCTCATGTGCATGTTCAGGTCGACGTACTGTTGTCAGCAGGTGTTCTCTGTAACGAACAGAATAATAAATATGGAAAGCCCATTGCTTCAGAAACCTGTAATTAAGAGTATGCTGTGCACTAAATAGTCAATAAATCTGGTGTTATTTGTACAAACGTAACTTTCCAATTTGTTCTGATTGCCATTTCGCATAGCCGGCTCACAATGTTACATTCTTATCCCCTTAAAGTTAGTAGGCTTAATTCTGACCTATTGCACACAGTTTTTTTTAAAGTACAGCCCTTTTCTTCGCTTGTGTGTCTGGCCATTTTTATGAGGAAGCAAATTGGTTCCGTATTTCCTGGCACTGTCTTCCTAAATTGAAAACCTTAGTATTTGAGCCATTTCTTGTGATAAATGCTGGATCGGGCGTTATGCCACTTATTGTTACCACTGTTTTAGCGAGTTACTGTATGTGAACATTTAAGACAGGCGTCGCTTGGTAAGTCTAGTTATTGGTATTTAAGAAGGTGTGTTATTACCTTACCCGAAGTAAGCTATTATGCCTAAATGCAAGAGTATAATTTCTTTGAATTTAAATTAAAGGCATACTTTTCTCAAAGGCAAGGATTAGTTACGAAGTTCATTGTAAAATAAAATTCATGTTACCATATTTACGATTAACATAATGGAAACTTGGAAGCGGTTCAACATGATAAATCAATCATAATCTGGCTTCTTTTTATACTCTAGCAATGACTTCTACGAGGCGCGTTTTGTTGTTGACACTAGTAGTTCTTACCGCAACGAGCGCGTGCGTCGCGTACCGGCATGACACGGGGACAACTGTGCTCAGTTTCAGCTCTGTAGCTCACCTGTACGGTTCTGTTTGGTGCTTTCAAAACTTTCAAGAGTATTAACTCGCCCGCCGCGTGTGAAGTTCGCTCAGCGATATGGTTTTTGTCACCAAGGAACCAGTGTGCTGCAGAAATTCATCAGCAGATTTGCGAAGTTTACGGTGATACTGTTATGAGTGTGGTGTCGCTCAAGTATAAAGTGCGCACGGCGTGGCGTTCTTACGACGTCAGCCACGAGCGCCCTCTGCTGCAACTCCGCTCGTGGTCACCACTGAACGACATCGTTCACTTGGGACTGAGATAGGAACCAGTTAACACTTGGAAATCAGATAGGCACCAGTTAAGACTTGGCTAACGGTTAGGCACTAGGAATCATTAGTAGGCAGGCCTCTATCTTATCGATGTATCAGCATTCTGCAGTCAAGGACTATGTAAAAGTTAAGTATTACTAAGTCCTGTATCGGTCTTTCTACTCGGCCACCGACACATAAGACGAAAACGAGACACAAAAGCGGCGACGAGGCTGGGACACAAAAATTAGTAAAGGGAAAGTGCGTAAGTGGGCACGAGAATTCAAAGATGACAGAGACAACGTCCGTGATGAGGATCGCTCCGGTCGTCCATCATCGTTTACAGACGATTTAGAGGTTTTAGCTGAAGCGATAGTTCGTGAGAACAGGAGCTTTACAATAACAGGTATCTCAAACGAATTTCCTGACGTTTCGAAATTATTGCTTTCCAAAACGGCAGTGAACTCTTGGTTATTGGAACAGGCGGCAAGATTGTATGAAGAGGGTATTTTAAAATTGGATGAGAGGTATGATAAGTGCCTGAACAAACTTGGCAACTATGTCGAAACAGAGTAAAGTATGTACTATCTGAAAATGAATTTACTTTTTGGAAATAGCTTGTCGTTGTGCTCTTCTGTTCAAACGGAACTTACTAAAAAACGCGCCTCGTAAAATCAATGACAGCTTTATTAACAAGAAACGGGAAAATTCGTGACACAATTCATAAGGAATACTCCTGGCGTTGGTTCCATGAAACAGGCATTTAGAAATGTAAACTAATGTCACCATAAACGTGCTTATTATATTTCAGTCATGAAATCAAATCACTGATTTTCAGAGCGCTCCCTAGCTCGCGGGGGGACAGCCTGACGGCGTTGGGTAACGCGGCTTGCAAATTCAAGTCATTACAACACTGCTTGTGTTGATTGTACTTGTGCGATACATAGAAGGTCCTTTCAGAAATCTGATTGTATCCAGACCCTTTCTTTGTATTGTATCTCTCGGAGTCAACCGAATCGATAGACCAGGTGATCAAAAAGCCAGTATAAATTCGAAAACTTAATAAATCACGGAATAATGTAGATAAGAGGTAAAAATTGACACACATTCTTGGAATGACATGGGGTTTTATTAGAACCACATCCCTTGCTCGCCTCGTTTGGTGATGATCGTGTGCTCAGCCGCCACTTTCGTCATGCTTGGCGTCCCAGCCCCCAGACCTCAGTCCGTGCGATTATTGGCTTTGGGGTTACCTGAAGTCGCAAGTGTACCGTGATCGACCGATATCTCTAGGGATGCTGAAGACAACATCCGACGCCAATGCCTCACCATAACTCCGGACAATCTTTAAAGTGTTGTTCACAACAATATTCTTCGGCTACATCTATTGTTGAGGAATGATGGTGAACATATTGAGCACTTCCTGTAAAGAACATCATCCTGCCTTGTCTTAATTTGTTAAGCTAATTATTGCTTTTCTGGTCGAAGAAGCGTCATCTGTCGGACATTTTTGAACTTCTTTTTTACTTCCGTGATTTATTAAGTTTTCAAATTTATACTGACTTTTCGATCACCCGGTATATGGAACGTGGAGGAGTTGCCGAGATACAGGAACTGTCGCTGACTTTCCAAGCTCGGCCGCTCATAGGCTACCCCAGCAGCTGGTGACCGCTATTTAGGCATTTCAGCTCGGAGGAGCGCTGAGAGAAGGGCCAACATGCTGAATAATGATATTCCCGCGGTAACAGGACGTCGTGTTTCAACTCAAGCTGTAAGTAATAGGCTGCACGACGTGAAATTTCACTTCCCACTTCCATGTCGAAGTCCAGATTTGACAAGTATTCGAATGTTTGTAAATCTATGGAACATACCGTTTTGGTTATTAGTCCCTAGCCTTAAAAACTACTTTAACTACAGAACCGCCAGTTTAATAAGTCATGGTTGCAAAATATTAACATGAATTATATACAGAGGATGGATAAGCTGGTAGAAGCTGCCCTCGGGGAAGATAAAGTTTGGGTTCAGGAGAAATGTAGGAACACGACAGGCAATACTAAATTACGGCTTATCCTAGAAGATGGATTAAGGAAAGTCAAACCTACATTTCTGGCATTGTAGATCTGGAGAAGTCTTTTCAAATTGTTGACGGAAATAAACTCTTTCAAGTACTGAAACAAGCAGGAGTAAAATATACGGAGCGTAAGGTTATTTGCAACTTCTACAAAAACCAGACAGCGGTTGTCAGAGTTGAAGGGCATCCAATGTCATTCAATTTGTACATTGAGCAAGCTATAAAGGAAAGCAAGGAGAATTTTAGAGAAGGAATTAAAGTTCAGGGTGAAGAATTAAAAATATTGCGTTTTGCCGACGACATAGAAATTCTGTCAGAGACAGCAAAGGACCTTTAAGTACAGTAGAACGGAATGGACAGTGTGCTGAAAGGTGCATATAAGATGAATATCAACAAGAGCAAAACTAGGGTAATGGATTGTAGTCTAAGAAAATTAGATAATGCTGAAGGAATTACATTAGGTAACGAAACAATAAAGGAGGTAGATGTGTTTTGTTAATTGGCCAGTAAAATAACAAATGATGGTCGCGGTACAGAGGATATAAAATGCATAATGGCAATGGGTTGAAAAGCGCTCTTGAAAAAGAGAAATTTGTTAACATCGAATATTGATTTAAGCCTAAGGAAGCCCTTTCTGAAGGCATTTGTGTGGAGTGTTGCTTGTATAGCAGTGAAACGTGGACGATAAACAGTGCGGACAGGAAGAGGATTGAGGCTTTTGAAATGTGGTGCTACAGAAGAATGCTGAAGATTAGGTGGGTGGATCACGTAACTAATGAGAAGGTACTGAACAGAATTGGGGAGAAAAGGAATTTCTGGCATACCTTGACTAAAAGAAGGGATCGATTGGTAGGACAAATTCTTAGACATCAAGGAATTGTGGATTTAGCGTTGGAGGGAAGTGTCTGGGTAAAAACTGCAGAGGAAGACCAAGAGATGGATACAGTGACCAGATTCAGACAGATGTAGTTTTTCGTTCTTATGTGTAGTTGAAGAGGCTTGCTATTGTGGAGAGCTGCAAACCAGTCTCCGGATTGAAGACCACAACAACAACAAACTAAACTAAGGACAACACACACACACACACACACACACACACACACACACACACACACACACACACACACACACACATACATGGCCGAGGGAGGACTCCAATCTCCGACGGCGGGCTACCGCAGGCTCCGCAGCAAGGCGCATTAGACCGCTCGGCTACTCCACTACGGTCCGGATTTGATACCTAGAAACCAACCATGTGGTGCGGTACAGACAGACTGAACATCATGCCGAACACTCCTCAGATTTGGCATCAACCACTATTCACAGATGAGCGTGGTATTTGCTTTTAACCATTTATTCGTCGTAGACGTTGTTGGAGGTTCCCAGGTTAGCCTGAACGTAATAGACGCACATTTCAGCGGGTGCAGTTAGGTCGTCTTCTCAGATTGGGGTGTCATTATGTAGCGCCAATGTGCGCCACTGGTAGTTCTATATGGTACAATTCAAATGTTTGTACAACTTATAGGACTTAACTACGTGGTCATCAGTCCCTAAGCTTACAAACTACTTATGAACTAGCTAAGACTAAAGACGGCACAAATATCCATGCCCGAGGGGGGATTCGAACCCCCGACCGTAGTGGCCGTGCTGACCGTGACTGGAGCGCCTTAGTCATATATGGTACATATTTTCCGGACCCTGTTGTCTTCTGTAAGCGTTTCCGACGCAGCACCGTCATCTGAGTGTTGAAACAGTTTTGTGTATGCATGTTCTTGCCTATTCTAGTGTCTTTGAATATTCAGTACAGTAATTTGAGAGCCACTGATACATCGTCAGACGCAAATAGCAACGCCACAAAAGTTCGCCAATTAAATCTCCTAGTGGGGAGGTTAATACTGTATAATACCGTGCATATATCGCGGTTTTCTAAAGACTTTAAATCTGTGTACTGCTTGAAACTTTGTTTTACGAATCATGATATCTCCTGTTATTTACCTTAATAAAACAACGAACTGTGATTTACATTTTTCAAGTTTCCAAAAAATTCAAGGAATTCAACCTGAACAGCATGCCGAATAGACTCCTTAGATTTGGCATCAAGCATTGTTCACAGATGAGCGTGGCTTTTGCTTTTAACCATCTAATCGTCGGAGACGTTGTTGAAGGTTACCTGATCAGCCTGAACGTAAAAGACACACCGACCAGCGGGTGCAGTGCAGTTAGGTCGTCTTCCCCGATGTTTTGGGGCGGCATTATGTGGCACCAATGTGCGGCACTGGTATTCGCTATATGGTACAGGGATGTCCAGTAGCGGACTAAGGCTGTCGGAGTTTCGGGCCCCCGTCCAGTTGGAAATACGTGTGTTACTATAAAAAGCAATTTTTGAGATTTGGAGGCCCCCATGACGCATGAGGCATGGACAGTCTTAAAAATATCTTTCGCGATTTGGAGGCTCCAGAAAGAGGTGAAAAAAAATGATAATCAAAGAACGCTTTTTCAATGTATTTGGATGCTTCCTCCCACGACGAGAGGTTCGGGGCGGTCCGACCCCTCTTAGTTCGCCACTGGGGATGACATCCTACGATGTACAGTTCAATCATATCGGCAGCATTCCAGCGAGGGCTTCTTGTTAATGGACAACAAATCTCGCATTCATAGTATACATCTTGTGAGTGCGTCCCTTCATGATAACGACATCTCAAGATTAGAATGGGCAGCATGTTCTCCAGACATGTTCGCTACCGAACATTCTAGGGACACAATGAAAAGAGCTATTCTTGGAAAAGACAATCCAGCAACCGATTTGAGATATCCACGCCGAGTCGACGTTCAGTCCAACTGTGCCGTGATGATCGAGTGGGCAGTATGCCACGACAAATATGGGCATGTATCAGTGGAAAAGGACGTGTTTGCAGGTATTAGGGTATTGGTGTAGCCAGCAATCTGAACCACAAATTCAGAATGTGCAGGTACTTATCGTACATGATGGCAATTTCTGTTTTCTTTAGTAATAAATACAACAGATTCTTTTTTCAAATCACTGTCCCATATTTATGTAAAATGCCATGTGCATCTAGAAACAAAGCAAGGTAACACTTTTCTGATGTTCTATTCGATTTCACTTATTTTATTATGATGGTGACGTCCCCGTATGTAGGTGGGTGATAACAAAATATGTTCGCATTCGGAGGAGAAAGTTGATGAAAGAAATATTGTAATTCATTGCTCAAAACACTTAGGGCATCATACGGTCGTTGGTCCCGTTCTTGCGGGATCTTTTACCTGCCGCAGTGACGTCAGAGATTTGAAGTTTTCGGTTTTGCCTTGGTGGAGTAGCCGAGCGGTCTAAAGCATCTCGATGCAGAGCTCGATGCTCGCCGTGGAGGTTCGAGTCCTCCAAATGTTCAAATGTTTTTAAGCTTATGGGACTTAACTACGGGTCATCAGTCCCTAAACTTACAAACTACTTATCAACTACCTTATACTAAAGACGGCACAAATTTCCATGCCCGAGGGGGGATTCGAACCCCCGACCGTAGTGGCTTTGCAGACCGTGACTGGAGCGCCTCAGTCTCCTCGGCCGGCTTGAGTCCTCCCTGGGGTATGGATGTCTGTGTTGTCCTTAGATTATTTTAACTTAATTTAGGTAGTTTTTAAGCTACGGACTGATGACCACGAAGATTGGTCCGATAGATTTACAAACATTTGATTTGCGGTTTTCCCGATATTCACAGTGTCCCGTGAAATGGCCGTACGGGAAAATTCCCACCTCATCGCTACCTCTGCCATGAGCCGAATGTAATACAACGCTATAACTCCCTTAAATCGTGATAACCTGCCATTCTAGCAGCAGTAACCCAAATAACGCCTTCGCCAGACCCTGTTGTCTTATGTAGGGGTTTACGACGCAGCACCGTCCGCTGATTGTTGAAATTTTTTGTGTATGCATATTCTTGCTTAGTCTGGTGTCTTTGGATATTCAGTACAGTAATTTGAGAGCCACTGGTACATCGTCAGCACACTAGCAACGCCACAAAAGATCGCTAATTAAGTCTCCTAGAAGCGAGGTTAATTTTGTACAATTCCGTGCATATATCGTGGTTCTCTAAATACTTTAAATCTGTTTACTGTTTGAAACTTTGTTTCACGAATCATGAGATCTCCTGTTATTTACCTTAACAGAACAACGAACTGTGACTTACATTTTTTAAGTTTCCAAAAAATTCAAGGAATTGTCTGTATTACAAATATTGTACGAGTCATAAAAATGATGTGAAATAATAGCTTTCATAATTAGAAATGTGGATAGTTCTCCGTCTCCACTTGGTAATAAATAGACCATAACGTACAGTAAGCCAGTACGTGTTCAGAATTTTTTACTGGAAGGAATTATTTTGCTCGCCATGGAGGTTCGAGTCCTCCCTGGGGCATTGATGTGTGTGTGTTGTCCTTAAGTTAGTTTACCTAGGTTTAAGTAGTTTGTAAGCTACGGACTGATGACCACGCAGTTTGGTCCGATAGATTTACAAACATTTGAACATTTTGAAGGAATTATTTTCAATTTCTACAAAATTAGTAGACTATAGTTGAAATCATCTTGTAAAACTGTTTTGAAGTTCTTAGTAGATCACAATTTAAGAGCATACACTCTAAATTTTGGTTCATAATGTATGTAAATAAAGTTGTTCTCTTAAAATTAAATTCTCTTATATGTATGTGATGCTAGTACTTGAAACTGAAAATGTAATAACAATCGTGTAACACACATAAGTTTCTATCCATCAATTTGGTTAATGGTGCTAGTAATTATCCAACATAAGTTCATGAAAAGCTTTGATTTTACTATTGAAACATTAGTGGAAATACATATTAGTGGAGAAGGATATCTTTTACTCTGAAAAATTACATGTGGTTATATCCAGTGCATTAATCTTGGATCTCGAAATTATAGTAAGGGCGGCCGCGGTGGCCGAGTGGACTGAGGCGCGCCAGTCACGGTCTGTATGACCACTGCGGTCGGGGGTTCGAATCCCCTCTCGGGCATGGATATTTGTGCCGTCCTTAGCATTAGCTAGTTCATAAGTCGTTACAAAGTTTAGTGACTTATGACCCCGAAGTTAAGTCCCATAAGCTCTATAAACATTTTTATAGTAGAAAATAGTTAATAATCTTTGTGGCTTAATAAACTGAAAAGATATTTTGATAATAGATTTTCAATTATTTTACTTCAGCAATATAGTATAAAGATGGCTACATTTAAATATTTTAATTTTCAATGCGTGAAGTGATTTTCAATGATTTCTGTAATTCTTTCTACGCTAATATAACTGACATGAATTTTTGCTAATTGGTATTTTGCCAATTATCATAAAACAGATAGTAGCTTTGCTTTTATGTGGTAGTCTTGCTGTAATTACCGTGCCAAACAGATAATTATCTCAGAAAATTGGTGTCAACAGTGACAGGTAGTTTACTTTGTTCATTGTACATTTACTTGGTAATTTCATTTGCCTAATTATGATGGCCGTTACAATTAAGTTCCATAGTCATGACAGTGTTACTTAGCCACAAAACCGTTGGTCCATTTACCTAATGAAAAACTTTGAATTCTTCTCAAACTCAACCGTCCACGTGGTGAATTTCAGTGTTATTTGTTTTTATAAACATACACAACCATGGTCAAAAATATATATATATATTGTCCACGGGGTAGCACTGTAAATTGGGTTTGGTAGTATTATAACCCATACGATAGAGTCAGAATTTATGGTTGTGGCACTGCGAGAGGGCTGTTGTATGATATGTTACCCTGACGGAAACTGACATTCAGTCTGTATGCTGTATGTTCACTGATCTGCATGATAGCACATACACTCATATTTCATCCTTTGTATGCCAAATAGACAAAAATGAAGTGAAACCTCCTTGAGGTTGTTAACTTACAATAGGACCATCAGAAGTGTAAGTAACGGATGCTGATGGGTTCCGGATCTGTTGTAGAGGGACATACACTGAGTATGAGGCTGCCCCCGGTTTTAGTGACAGGCCTTGGTTTTCGAGAAAATTGATGCTGACGTTTACTGCACGATTTACGACGCGTAACGTTACCCACGCGGTTAAGCAGCGGTTAACGTCTCCAGTTCCAGATAATTATTAATGTTTTAAACAATCTAATATGACTTAACAAATTGTTCAAATGTTTCTTAAGCTTATGGGATTTAACTGTCGGGTCATTAGTCCCTAAACTTACAAACTACTAATAAACTAACTTATACTAAAGACAGCACAAACATCCATGCCCGAGGGATGCGAACCCCGACGTGGAATGGCCTTGCGCATCGGAGCATAGCGCCTCAATGCGTTCGGTCTCTCCGCCGTGGCACAACTTCACACTTCCCATCTCCTATCTTCGCTGTAGTTCCATAATTCTCTGATTCTTCCCACACTGTATTCAATTTTGCCGTAGTAATTTAATTTTCATATCAACAACTGGTTTGCATCCGTGTGTCAATTCTGAGTCACAATGAGAAAGTCATAAATTATAAATAGCTCAAATAACGCAGCCATTATCTACCAACTATTTAAAAGCCGCGCGGGAGTAGCCGAGCGGTCTTGAGGGCCACGTTGTGGATCTCGCGGCCTCCCGCGTTGGAGGTGCGAATCCTCCCTCGGGCATGGATGTTTGTGTCGTTTCATAAGGTTTACAAACATTTGAACATTTTGAACTATTTAAATAAACGCTTGTATCTATGGCAAAATTAGCCGTGTAATTTTATTTTCCATAATGTATGTGGTTATGACGTCATATCTCTTGTATTATATCTCTCACTTGAATATTATTTACCAGTTTCATAGAGTGGAATACTAGGAAACTGCCTGCGAAATGTGGTGCGAATGGAGTCGGTAGTAAAACGGTAACTTACAGTTGGGAAGCACATGGTTGTACGCGTTTTCTTAAAACTTTTCAGACAGTCGACCCGGGAACTTGTAATTCACGACTAGCCTTCCGGACTGATTTCGTTGGACTACGAGTGAACGACTCTATCACTCGCTCAAGAGTATCTTCAGTAACTATGGGTCGTCCCGTGCTCTTCCCTTTACAAAGGCCGTCTGTATATTGGAACTGTTGATACCATTTATTGTTATTATCACTTGGAGTATCACAACCGAACTTCAGCCGGAACGTACGTATCACAATTACAACAGATTCGTTGCAAAACACAAAACGCTTTCTATTCACTAGTCTCTACTACCACTTTCTAGCGGAGTGCTGTAGGAAGATTGAGCGCTGCGCATGCGCACTGGCGCCAAACAAAACTGAGTCGCTCTTTCATTTGATAAGTTATATATAACTCTAAGTCTAATATAATAAATTCTGTAAAGTGTTAAACCCCCTGTATTCATTTATAAACATCTTGTACTTCCATTTTAAGAAAAGTACCCCCAAAGTCTACACCGCATCAAAGATCTCCGCGAAAAGAGTCGTTTCTATTGTGTTTAAGTGCTACATTGTTTATTAGTGCGATATCAATGTATGGTAAAGTTACCGAAACTATAAACGTAACAAACTCGGAGGAACAGCTATAATACCGGTCTCCAAAATAGAGTGTCGTCATAAATCACCCGTCAGTCAAAATCAGTAAACTGGTAGCTGCAGCATTAGAGCTCACCATCAGATCCACTAGAATAATGCTGTGGTTCCCCGGTAGTCACGCGTCCTCTCGTGGTGCCATATCAGACCGCGGTGCCATATCAGACCGTGTCGCCGCTTCGCGGCACAGCTCAGTCCAATCAAGCGCCGAAACGACACCAGCAAACAAAAATTCAAATCTTTGTTAATCTTATGGGACTTAACTACGGGGTCATCAGTACCTAAACTTACTAACTGCTTATGAAGTAGCTTATGCTAAAGACGGCACAAATATCCATGCCCGAGGGGGGTTCGAACCCCCGACCGTAGGGGCCGTGCAGACCGTGACTGGAGCGCCTCAGTCTCCTCGGCCACCGCGGCCGGCACCAGCAAACAGAACCCACAGCGAATCTCCATAACGAGCCGTAGACTCCTGTCCCGAGCGGTGGATGCCCCTCGTTGTGGTGATCCGCAGAAAAACGTCTCTGTTGCCCGGAAACGGACCACTGGTAAACGGAACGCATATGCTGATGATACGCAACAAAGAAATTACGAGAGTTCAACTTGTGGTCAAGGCTACCTGCAACGTACTGCAATATTCCTTGTTCTTACTTACAGTGCTGTGAACTATTGTGGGCTCGTCGGAAAACGTTTGCTTTAGAAGCGTGAAGTAATATGTGACGTAATTTGTCTCGTCATGCAACGCGCATAGAGTATCCATTAATAGCCCGCCCGCGGATGGCACTTCCTGTAATACCACAGAGCAGGGCCGCCAACGAAATTGGTTCGCGGCCTTCCGTTGGCCCGCAGGACATTCCTTCTCGCCTGACCACTCATTTGCCTAAGGATCCTATAAGTGCGAGCTGGCGCATACGACATTTTGTTTCCTAATGAATGCTTAACACAGCACGTAGCTTACTCGCACTGTGTTGCTTTGTTCGCCTTTCGTCAGATATTTTACAAGTGTACTACATAGAGATTTAGATCGTGCTATTTTCAGCTTGAATTCCGCTCGTGTTTACATCGATATTTGTATTACACACAAAAATCTCGCGTTGTTATTTACTTATTGTTGCTTTTCTTTGATGTGCAAATAAACAATAAAGGTGTAAGAGACATGCATGTTCGTGATCAAATCGCGTACTTTTGATGTGACTTGAGCCCCATTAATTCTGGAGCTTAATACTTTACAACATATGTTCCCACCATGCAATGTCGATAGTTGAAATGGCGAAATTTCTCAACTTTAAAAATATATTAATTCTGTCGAAACCAGTCACTTAAATAAAAGTTTTGAGCTATCTTCAATTGTATTTGAATAATTACCGTCAATATGCGATGGATGTTCGGCGTCTTGGAAGGAAGGAAGGAATCTTAGGGTTTAACGTCACGTCGACAGCGTGGTCATTAGAGACGGAGCTCACGCTCTGACGTTTGGGTAAGGATTAGGGGAGGAAATCGGCCGTGCCCTTCGAAAGGAACCTCCATTTACCTGGAGGGATTTAGAGAAATCGCGGAAGACCTAAATCTGGATGACCGGAGGTGGATTTGAACGATCTTCCTTCCGAATACGAGTCCAGTGTGTTACCACTGCGCCAACCCGTTCCGTTCGCCGTCTTGCAGTAGGTGTGTGTTGTCTGCTGTGACAAACACACCACATCGGAGTTTTGTACTCACACTGCTGAATATACTTCTGTTACGTTATTGAGAAAGTTTCCGAATGTATTACAAACAGAAAAACGAAAAAGACTATTATTATACAAGATAAATGATGATTTACGGTCGTGAAGGCGAGCAATGCTGAAGTTGGCAACAGCAGCTGAAAGCTATATGTAAACTCATTCACATGGAACGAGGAGCACAATCCTTTGTGCTGACCCCGAAAGGTCAACCATGAAAATCAGGAGGTTTTCATACTTACCAGTACCATTTTTTGTCATTAAATTAATAATCCTTTTCAAGCAAACATTCCGAAGGCGAGGTACTGGCGGAAGTTCAAATGTTCCAATGTTTGTAGAACTTATGGGACTTAACTACGGGGTCATCAGTCCCTAAGCTTACAAACTACTTATGAACTAGCTAAGACTAAGGACGGCACAAATATCCATGCCCGAGGGGGCATTCGAACCCCCTCGGCCACCGCGGCCGGCACTGGCGGAAGTAAAGTTGTGAGGCGGAATCGTGAGTCGTGTCGGTAGAGCGCTTTCCAGTGAAAGGCAAAGGTCCCAGGTTCGAGTCCCAGTTCCGGCACACAATTTTAATCAGTCAGGAAGTTTCAAACATTCCGTTGCCAACATTAGCACACTACGCCGCCGAATCCAGTACTGGAAGGAAGCTTAGGGTTTAACGTCCCGTCAACATAGTGATCATTAGAGACGAAGCTCACGCCCGAATTTTTTGGCAAGGAATGGGAAAGGAAATCGGCCGTGCCCTTTGAAAGGAACCATCCCGGCATTTGCATAGAGTGATGTAGGGAAATCACAGAAATCTTAAATCTGGATCGCCGAAGGTGGATTTGTACCACCGTCTTCCCGACTGCGAGTCCAATGTCTTACGACTGCGCCACCTCACTCGGTAAGCTATTATTCAATCTGACTTAACTACGTTATAGTTTCTTACAGCTTTGCGTCAATATTGACATTTATTTACAAGAAACTGAACTGAGTGTGTGTTTTGTGATATAACGTCAGGTAGGCCTATCGATCTTTCAAATTCTACACTGAAAGTTATAACGCCACACTTCGAAATACAACAAATAGCATTCAATGGTTGTTGCCAACATTAGCACAGAATGCTGCCGCAGCCGTAAGTTAACTTTTGTCCGCTGTACTAATAGTCTTTTCCCTTTTACTGTTTGTAATACATTCTGAAACTTTCTCAGTATCGTAATAGAAGTATTTTCAGGAACGTGAGCACAAAAGTCGCATGTGGTGTATTTGTCAAAACAGACAACATATACCTGCATAAAAGTTCTCGGTTCACTTGCCACGTCAAATTGGAATAAAATAAAAAGCTTTCCATGATATCCACCACCATCGTCGTGACTTTTTTTTTCCTTTATTGATATTTTCAAGCCCCTGGTGGGGCAGGCTGGCAGCGGCTTGAGCAGGGTGTTTATATCTTTTGGCCAGATCTATACATACAAAATAAAACTGTGATAAAACAGGAGAACAAATTACATATTATACTGGGTTAAATAATTTATATTATTTAATCTTTCTTTATTATTAGTGAAAATAAAGATTAAATAATAAAGAAAGATACTATAATACATTTATTGGAATATAAGTTCCATACTTATCTTTATAGTATACTAGCTCAAAACCCGACGTTGCCCGGGTATTAATTTATTTATTCCAGCCGTTTTTCAGGTAGCCTATATATTCATTTGTATAAGGGCTGAATGTCTGTAAAATCTCTTGGGAGTACATTTAGCAGTAAAGAAGTAAAAGATTAAAACTTGGTGTGTGATGGGGCGGTTTTCCGTGAACGTTACTGTTGATGTGCTCATATCTCATGAACTTCGTGTTTAATTATGATACAATTTAGAAGGTACACTCAACTATATGCGTGTATACTGTCTGTAAATTTTCCTGCGACTACAATTTGAGCTGAAGAATCTATAAATTTTAACGTCATACCGAATGCCGTAGTTTTAGTCCATGAACAGCGGAACGTTACTGTTTATGTGCTCATATCTCATGAACTATGTGTCGTACTGTGATACAGTTTAGAAGGTACATGCAGCTATATGCGTGTATACTGTCTGTAAAATTTTCTGCTGCTACAATTCGTAGTGCACAAATTATAAATTGTAACGTCATACCGAGAGCCGTAGTTTTACTCCGTAAAAAGCGGAAAAGTAGTAAGCGAGAATCTTTTTTCCTTTCATCATTTTACTGTGGTTGTCAGCGAGATAATGTTTAATTAAGGTTTGAAATTATGTTTAAAGTTTGTTGCAAGCCGCTAAGTACACTCATTCTCATAGAGTGTATTTCGAAAGTCTCGCCGCATTATGTGGCATTTTTTGCTATTTCTATTGGTTATGACGTAATATCTTTTGAACCATGTGCCGTTTGTGATTCTTAATCATGCAGCAATTATTACCTCATGGTAAAAATGTGTGTACCAAATTTGGTTGAAATCGATCCATTGGTTTAGGAGAAAATGAGCAGCATTGTCGCAAAATGCAGCAGTTTTTCGCGCATCTCATTGTTTATGACGTCATATCTCGTGAACTATATATCGTATGTGATTCTTACACTTACGGCGACCGTCGTCATTGATTGAAGCTTACGTGTACAACATGTCATAAAGTTTGGAACAAAACTGTAGATTTGTATGCAACACATAGAAATATACGGACACTCTGCTTTATATATTAGAAGATCTTTATTATTAGTGAAAAGAAAGATTGAATAGTAAAGAAAGATACTATAAAACATTTATGGGAATATAAGTTCCATACTTAACTTTATACTATATAATAAAGAAGTTCTTGTTGTACCGCTTGGAGATGTTATACAAACGGAGATAAATTTGACACTTTATAAAATCACATAGATGAGTAAGACACATGCTGGCAATTTTTTAAAACGGTTCCATGGTGGTTAAAATACATAAATGTCTGAGTAAAAGTCCGAGGCGGCGACACTGGCGAAGGCACTAATAAAACACATGTATGCAACACAATGTTTCTCCGTTGTCGGCAGTTGCAATGTTAAAATCACAGATACTGCCACTTACACAATCGTGAAGACCCCGCAGTGGGAGAGGGGAAGGATGGGTGGCGCAAGGGGGGGGGGGCGACAGGATGGGAGGTGGGCAGGTCTGGGGAAGGAAAGCGTAAGAACTCCGAGGGGAGAGGAAGGGAGAACCAAGAGGAGGAGGGAAAGAAGGGGAGTGCGATGGAAAGGCGCACGTGATATACACTCCTGTCCATTAAAATTGCTACACCACGAAGATAACGTGCCACAGACGCGAAAGTTGACCGACAGGAAGAAGTTACTGTGATATCCATACGATTAGCTTTTCATAGCATCCACAAAAGGTTGGCGCCGGTGGCGACACCTACAACGTGCTGACATCAGGAAAGTTTCCAGCTGATTTCTCATAGACAAACAGCAGTTGACCGACGTCGCCTGGTGAAACGTTGCTGTGATGCCTCATGTAAGGAGGAGAAACGCGTACCATCACGTTTCCGACTTCGATAAAGGTCGGATTGTAGCCTATCGTGAATGCGGTTTATCGTATCGCGACATTGCTGCTAGCGTTGGTCGCGATCCAATGACTGTTAGCAGAATATGGAATCGGTGGGTTTAGGAGGGCAATACAAACGTCGTGCTTGATCCCAAAGGTCTCTTAACACTACCAGTCGAGATGACAGGCATCTTATCCTCATGGCTGTAACGGACGTGCTGCACGAATCGATCCCTAAGTCAACAGATGGGGACGTTTGCAAGGCAACAAACATCTGCACGATCAGTTCGACGACCTTTACAGCAGCGTAGACTAACAGCTCGGAGACCGTGGGAGCGGTTAACCTTGACGCTGCACCACAGACAGGAGCGCCTGCAATGGTGTACGCAACGACAAACCTGGGTGCACAAATGGCAAAAAGTCATTTTTTCGGATGAATCCAGGTTGTTTACAGCATCATGATGGTCGCATCAGTGTTTGGCGACGTCACGATGTACGCAGTTTGGAAGCGTAAATTCGTCATCGCCATACTGGCGTATCGCCCAGCGTGATGGTATGGGGCGCCATTGGTTACACCTCTCAGTCACCTCTTTTTCACATCGACAGCACTTAGAACAGTGGCCATTACATTTGAGATGGGTTACGGCCCGTGGCTTTACCCTTCATCCGATCCCTGCGAAACCCTACATTTCAGCGGGATAATGCACGACCGCATGTTGAGGTCCTTTACCGGCCTTTCTGGATACGGAAAATGTTCGACTGCTGTCCTGGCCAGCTTATGCTCCAGGTCACTAATTGAAAACGTCTGGTCAATGGTGGCCGAGCAACTGTCTCGTCACAATACGCCAGTCACCACTCTTGATGAACTGTGGTACAGTGTTGAAGCTGCATGGGCATCCCTACCTGTACGCTATCCAAGTTCTTTTTGTCTCAATGCCCAGGCGTATCAAGGCTGTTATTACGGCCAAAGATGGTTGTTCTGGGTACTAATTTCTCAGGATCTATGCACCTAAATTGCGTGAAAATGTAATCATCTGTCAGTTCTAGAGTAATATATTTGTCCAATGAATACCCGTTTATCATCTGCATTTCTTGTTGGTGTAGCAATTTTAATGGCCAGGGAAAGGAAAGGAATTAGGACTGATTGGATGGGTAAATATTGGGACGGAGGGCGTCATCTGGGAGAGGGAGGTGGCTCATGTTACCCTGAGAGAGGATTTGGAGAGTATGAAAGTGTAGGGAGGGAAGGAGGGGGTAGGGATATGCTGGTATCGGTGCGGCAGAGGCCCAAGGTTTAGCACGAGGGGAGAGAGCCGGCCGCGGTGGCCGAAGAGACTGAGGCGCTCCAGTCACGGTCTACACGGCCACTACGGTCGGGGGTTAGAATCCCCCCTCGGGCATGGATATTTGTGCCGTCCTAGTTCGTAAGTAGTTCATAAGTAGTTTGTAAGTTTAGGGACTGATGACCCCGTAGTTAAGTCCCATAGACTATACAAACATTTGAACATTTGAGGGGAGAGACCAGAGGGTGACATGAATCTATTTTGCAATTGGTTTATAGGATATGGCTATGTTCAATGAACTTTAGAAGGTGAGGAAAACAAATGAGACCATAGAGGATCTGTGTGGGCGAATGGAGACGTATGTTGTAATCTAGGTGGAGGGCATGGCGTTGTAGGATTTGGAGGGATTTATAGTAGTAGGGGCAGGTGGAAATCCAAGCGGGATAGAAACTGAAGAGATGGTGCGTTCAAGGAAAGGGAGTGATCTAGGGTGAGGCCAAGGTATTTGAAGGTGGAGTTTTCGGGGATGGGACAGTCATTGAGTTTCAGGTACACATTGTGGTGACAGAAGGATTGGGTGGTACGACTTATAATGATTGTCTGGGCGTTTATTGTTTTGATGGACAGAAGCCACTGGTTGCACCAAGTGGAGATTGGGAGAAGTGAGACTGGAGAAAGTGCTGGGAAAGAGCAACGGATGGGATGGGTGCTAGGGAGGCAGTGTCATCAGCATACTGAAGGAGACGGGCGGGAGGCTGGGGTTGCAGCATGTCAGCCGAGTTAATGAGGTAGGGGATGGGGGAGTAGACGGAGCTCTGCGGCACCCTGGTGAAGAGGTAGAACAAATGGGAGTAGGAGTTGTTGACAGTGATATAGAATGTGCGGTGAGAGAGAAAGGAAGCGACGAACGGACATAATTTACAGAAAAGGTGTAAGTTTGGAATTTGTAAAGGAGACTGGAATGTCATAATCGATTTTAGGCCTTCTCGATGACGAGGGAGACAAAGATGGCAGCGCGACGGGAATTTAGTTGGATGGAAAGGAAGTGGATGAGGCGGAGGAGTTGGTCATCAACAGAGAAGGAGGGTCGAAAGTCACACTGAGAGAGGGGGAAGAGATGGTGTTAACAGAAATGCTGGTAAATGCGGCGTGAAAGGATGGTTTGCAAAACCTTGCTAAACACGAAGTTGAGGCTGATAGGGCGATAGGAAGAGGCATCCGAAGGAGGCTTACCAGGTCAGGTTTGGGGAACATAAGAATATGAGAGGTTTCCACAGGTCGGGGAAGAAGCAGGTGACATTGCATGACATTGTATAGGGTTACAAGGGCAGCATGGGAGGAGTGGGGGCAGGTGTGTAGGTGCCTGTATGTTAGGCGGTTGTGGCCAGGGGCATTGTTGCATTTTGTGCATAGTGTAAGTTTTACGTCAAGGTCGATAAGAGGCGTGTTAAGTACTGGAGGAGGGATGTGATCCAAGTACTGGAAGCCAGGGGCGAGTCGGGGGAAGAGTTATCAGTGCGCTCATGGACGTCGGGAAAGAGGGAGAAGTCAAATCTGGGATTGTAGAAACAGAAAATATATCGGAAAGGTGAATGGCGAAATGTTCCGCCTTACTGGCATTCTCTGGGTAAGGATGGTCATTGTGGAGGAGGGGGTAGGTTGGGGCAGAATGACTGTCAGTAAGGCGGTGGAAGGCTTGCCAGTACTTGGAGTAATTGATGGGGAGTAAAGCATTAGGATGGGCCGGAGTTTTTCCGCGGCCAAGAGATTTGTAATGTGTCGTTGATTCGCCAGTTGCGTTGGAGTGTTTCCCAGTCACAGGCTTGCAGGAAGGAGCGGTAGAGGCGGCGGGACTTTGGTAGGAATATGGGCGTAAACGGCGGAGGCAACGGTCTGTTGAAGGCAGGATGAGGCATAGTGTATTTCTGCAGGGGTGTGAAGAAGCAGAGGGTGGCTAGCGAGTGAGGTGTCTGTGGGACTATGGTAGGCATCCCAGTTGGCGCGGGAGTAAATATGGGCACGTTCAGGAGGCGTTTAGGATGGAGAGTGCGGTCAGGACGGCCGTGGTGGTCAATGGTACGGAGTACAGGGGCGTGGTCACTGCCTGTAGACGCCAGAGGAGGTTGGGAGAGGCAAGGATGACGTGGTGGGTGGTGTTGCTTTCAGGCGCGCAGGGCAAGGGAGGGGAACGGTTTCACCCTGAAGCGAGGCGTCAAAGTGATTCCACCGCCGGGGTTCACCAACGGGACGGGAGGCAAGGTTAAGGTCGGTGGCAAACACACAGGTCGAAAAATTGCTGTCAGCATTTTACCCGCTGGAGCTGCAGAGGGCCACGAGGTCGGCGTCTAGCCAACCGTCGCCGCTGCCTTGGGTGGATCGCTTGTATAAATATCCGACAAAGCTTTCCAAACTGTGGAAGAAGGCAGTCGAGTATTGTGCACAGTCTTAAGAAAGCCGTCCTCTCTGATTTTAAGAAAGATAGAGTGGTGGCCGCCTCCGTCTTTTTACGATCTGCCAGCTTTGTTTTCGAGAGAAAAAAAAAAAGCGACAACAGAACTGGTTGTCCTATCTGCTTTCTGGAGGGTAGGTCGCCGTAAGTTTTGTTTCCAAAAATAGATAACTCTGTGATGCCGGCGGCTGTTGGCGGGTAGCAGACAGTGAGAATTGAGGGCAATGTGGTAGTTTTGCTAACGGACAGAAATTTCAACAAGGCTTACCATTGGAGCGAGTTTGGAAGACGAACACATTGATAGCATGAGAAACGCCCCTAGAGGGCGTGAAGGAAGTATTGAGGGAAAAGGTAGTTGTTTCCGATTGGCTCTGTGTAGAGTTTGATTTTTTTTTTTTTTAATTTGGCCACACGAATGTGCAATTTCAATGGCCGCTGCTGGAAAGCTGAATTTTGATTGGTTTTTCTGGAGGAGACATGGTAGGACTGGGTTGCACGAATTCAAAGGGTGTGGAGGGGACTTCGCTACGTGGCTACAATAGGATACGGACATGAAGATGTCGCTTAATTAGCCGAAATTGAACTTCTAGAATTTGTACATATTTCTGAGATGGCTCTGAGGTTTGAAATTATTCTGATAGTTCTTGTGAGGAGATAATAAGGTCAACCAGCCTTATTAGCAGCACCGAAGCTCTAATTTGGACGTGCTAAAATTTCTGGAGTCACCTTGGTCTTCAGTATTCATGCATACTAGTTTATGCTATCTGAAGTGGCCCGGACGTGGCAGAACTGTTTGATATCGTTGCCACTGTGAGCTACCGTGAACACAGTGGCTGATTTAGGTAGTACAACTTCCGAATGACGGAGCGAGGTTTCTTTCATGGCCGCCTACATTTCGGGCTACCAACCGACAGTCTCCATTCCACAGCAGAGCAGTGAGATCACACCTCTGTTCCACGACTGGGTAACGTATGGCTTGTACTCGCCAGCAACAGTTAGCCATTGCATTAGGTTGCACATTTTAGCGAGAAAGAAGCGTTACATAAACAACCCCGCACTGAATATTTCATTCTGATAACGACCTTGTTAGCAAATTCTATTTGAGTTACGAAGTTTATCGTATTTTTGTACCGTTTTATTTGACTTGCCAGTCAGTATTAAATTAATGTCGACGGAAATCATTTTAATGTAAAGCATCATAGCAGGTTAATGAATAGAATTTTGTTTGTGTTTGAACACTGATGTTGATTTGAATGTAATTTTATAGTGGCTGCTTGTGAATATTTTTAATATGGATACTGTGCCGTTTGCAACAAACTTATCACACAGAAAGGTTGTTTTTAACAAATTCATTTATAGTGGTAGATTCTCGCGTCATTCTTTTTGGAAGGGAAAAGTAATTTTTATCTGTAACTGTTTTCTGATGCTGTGGGACAGGAGAATATGAGGAGTTGCATAAAACAGGGCCAAACTAGTAATTAATAACAGTAAATATTTAGTTATTAGCATATTATTATTCAGTACTTTCATTTTTTAGTAAACAACCTGAATTATTCAGATATTATTTAACTGTGAGCCACACCTGTCCTATATTCCTCTCGTAACAATTTCAACAGAACCTTTCATTTAGCATTCTACATCGTTTCCTGCTTGTATAGTTTTAATAAATTGTGAAAAATGAAGTAAAGCCTTTCAGTAAATGATTATCTGCCTCTACTTTAAATAAAATTTTCAAGCAGATACGGATTAAGATTGGTTGGGGCGGCAGGAGACGATATAATATTGGCATCTTCGTCTTTGAATGATATACGTAAGTTGCTAGGTGCCTCAGTATTGACCTGAGCTCACACGAAAATGCCATAAAAATTTTGAATAAAAAGAGAAAAGCTTTAACTGCAGGTTCGATTTTGCAATAAGATTAAAAGTAATTGCTTTCCCTTTCAAGTTATTTAGTTAAAGTAATTATTACAAAATTTTACCAGTACGTATTAGGAATCAACATGGCGTCACACAATCTCCAGAGATCCTATGGTAAAAATTACTGAGAATTAAATCAATTTAAGTAAAAGAATGAAATCATTAAAGTTCAAATTAATATTTTTATTATTTCTTACGAAAATATTGATATTCACACTCACATACCTTAATAAGAATCCAATGAGAACAGCCAGTTCAATTAATGGTTTTAATCCCAGTACCAAGACCAAAATGTGTACATCGAAGAACAAAAGCCGATTGATAACGAGCAATGCATTCTCCATTTTACAATAGAAAAATGTAACGATCAGTCACGGCTAAGAAAGGAGAAGGCCTGCACCGAAACTATCTATGGAATTTCGTCAAAGTCTGCTTGTAATGCTTCACTTGCCCCCTTTTCGACTTTGGGAAGGCAAGTGGCAGCGGCCGAGGTCAAAGACAAAAATATAGTTTACTTATTGAATCACAAATATACATAAATTGATACATAATTTACATCCATGGCATATACGATATATACACCTTTTTTTATCACTATCCATTTTGTTCCTTTTTTATTCATAGTTGACCTTATCACATGTTAATATCAGTATTCGGTTTAACATTTGTTTTTTATAACACAAAGAATGTACACAATATGTAGGAATACACAATGGTTAAAATGGTTCTCTACATTTGGTTGAATACATGGTTCTTTTCTTCACATGCATAGCTGGAAAAGAAAGGTATAGACACACAAATTCCTTATATTTCTTGCATAGTGGTCGAGAGTATAACTTTAATTGCATAAAATTATTTTTTCGTAGTTGTTTGCCCCCATGTATAATGTAATGGGCAGCATCAGTAGGTGTAATGCCTCATCATAGGACACATATGGATCCTTGGCAGTTCATCCCTGGATTGGTACATGTAAAATACAACATACACAGGATTAGCACATTTTGCATCTAATCATATGGTATTACTTTGGCAGTAAGAGATATGCGTAAGCAGCATAAATGATAAATTTTAAGTTGTGGATGTGAATGTCATTTTCTAAACAAATTTAACCCTTCTGACATGAACGTATGCATTGGTTATGGAATGAGTTTATACAAAGAAAACGTTTTTCTTTTGTGAAATTTTAGCAAATAACATATCAAATCAAATAATGTATTCTGTATGAACTAAATCAGACAGATATATCTTTACACATAGATAATGTTATCTTTAGAGAATTAATCATTTAAATTTCTGCTTATTATTTTAGTAAAAAAATTTAACTAGCCATATCAACATGATAATGAAATGACACAAACATTAATCTACACACACACACTGATAATAAAAATTGACCTTCTATAGCCTATTTTAGTCTTTCGCAGTTTTTCTTTAATTGGTACATCAGGTAATTAACCTTCCTCTGCTTAATTTTTTAAGAGTTCTTGACCTTTACATTGTCACTCGCAAATATACGTCCATGTTACTACTTCTTGGACAGTGTCTATGGCACCATGGACAACACTTATAGTGTACAGATACCTACTATTTTGGGTACCTTCCCTTTTTTTTTTGTTTCCTTCACACAGAACTATTTCGAAATAATTCATGAAGGATCAAGTTCCTCCTTGGTGAGGACAAAGCTTGTCCAATTGTTCGTTTTCCACGACTGAGGCATCGATTTACTTTGCAGTTATGAATCCAGTCATGGCAATGATTAGATTTCATTCTGATTTGATTCATCTTTAACTGCACTATACCGTTTGTTTAACACACATCACGCAAGTCACCTATAAATGGTTCTTTCAGTCCTCGCTCTCATGATACGGTTGTCACAAGGTTTAATGTGGAAGTCGCGTCGCATTAGCGTTCTTCCTAACTGTGTTCACCAGTCACCAATAGGGATCACAGATAATTATATATATATATATATATATATATATATATATATATATATATATACAGGATGTTTCACTAACTGTGTTTGCATCTGTAACTTATAAAATAATAGGTGATGGGAAATTTTAATAAAGTAGGTCAGCACAAGAAATGTTACACTTTCTGCGGAGCTATGAACATAGTTTATTGTATCATTTTCCAAAAAAGCTACAGCAGAGAGATATAATTTTTAAATGGAACAATAGTTTTTTTTCTGTCGTGCATTGAAATCGTTGAAACCAGCTGCGTCTAAATCCATTTAAACTACATTCCTATCACTGTTAGTTTGGGAGATACAACCATTCAAAGTGTCATGGGCAGATACCACAAACGCTGCGTATAATGCAATGCGCCTTCTAAATGTCGTGCCGCCGAGTTGTAACTTCACCGGTGTCACGGAGCGAGAAGCTTCCTCTATGCGCTGTTAGACTTCCGACTGTCGCCGCATACGGCCGTATAACCGACAGTTGGAGACACACAAACACCCGGGCTCAATATATCACAGTTACTGACATCGTATGATGATGGCATACACGAACAACGAGTATGTTGACATGTTGCTGATGCTCGGCGAGTGCCGACATGATGCCACTGAATCAGCCACGGCGTATTGTCGTGAGATATCTTAGGCGAAGAGCCCCGGCAGCCATTACGTTCTTACGTGCCAAACAACGACTTCGGGAAACAGGCAGCTTGGTAATGGGCCGTAGTAACGGACGAAGACCTGCAAGAAGTGAGTAGACGGAGGTGTTTGTTTTAGCTGCACTATACCACGATCCTCATGTCAGCTTACGAGCTGTTGCTGCAGTCGCTGGTGTCAGTCTCAGATCTGTTTGGCGTATAGTACACGGCCACAGGTTTCACCCGTACCGCCTGTAACTGACCCAGGAGCTGCATGGGAACGATTTCCGTGCAAGAGTGACATTCTGTGAGTGGGCCATGCGTGATTTCACGCTGGAGTCTTTACAAAGTGTTATGTTCTCTGATAAGTCCACGTTCACAAATTATGGTGCAGTGAACCGCCATAACATGCACTACTGGGCCGCAGACAATCCTCGGTGGGTACGACCTGTTGACTGTCAACGTAGATGGTCTATTAACGTTGGTGTGGAATCCTTGGGGATGAAATCATCGGTCCACACTACTTCCCAGGAACTCTGACAGGTGAGTTATCTCGCGCTTTTATAGCCGACAGTTTGGGTGGTCTCCTTGAACATGTGTGTCTACACACGAGAGTCCATATGTGGATGCAGCACGATGGTCACCCAGCCCATTCTGCGCGTGCTGTTGTGCAAGAACTAAACAACAGGCTTGCAGGAAGATGGTTGAGGCACCATGGTCCTCATTCATGACCCGCATGGTCACCCGATTTAACACCAGTAGATTTCTTTTTGTGGGGATATCTAATGGATCGTGTTTATGTCACTGAGCCCACATCCACAGATGATCTAAAACGGCGCATCGAGGACGCATGTCGCTCCGTCACACCAGCGATGTTACATCTCGTCCGCAGATCCTTTCGACGGTGCATTGCATTATGCATTGAGTAACATGGACACACATTTGAACATCTCATGTAAATCAACTTCCCACCGCCATAACATCCATCACCCACCACACAGCCATGTATTTTGTACAACGTGTGGTATCTGCCCCTGAAACTATGAAGGGTTGTAGCTCCCAAACTAACAGTGATAGGAATGTAGTTTAAATTGGTTTGGATGCAGCTGATTTCAACGATTCCAATGCACGATAGAAAAAAACTATTGTTCCATTAAAAAAAAAAAAATATATATATATATATATATATATATATATATATATATATATATATTTGTGTTGTAACGTTTTGGAAAATGATACAATAAACTATGTTCATAGCTCCGCAGAAAGTGTAACATTTCTTGTGTTCACCTACCGCATTAAAATTTCCCGTCACCTATTATTTTATAAGTTACAGAGGCCAACACACTTAGTGAAACACCCTATGTGTGTATATATATATATATATATATTCCCTTGCACAGAAAAGTAATTTACACCTCATAATAACTCTTTTATCCGTATATATATATATATATTATTGTACTCATCACACACTCATTCTCTCTGAGAAGGAACAGAAATTAACATTTGCCCTGCACAAAGTTTGTACACTATCTGCATCCTTTGAATATAGTACTGAATTAGTTATACTTTCACTCATTCTTATTGTTTGGTGGTCGTAGGTAAATTACAGCTAACATAGATGTAAGTGAATTTTTACTGTAGCATTATACTTCTACACTTTTGTGTCTTAAATTGCTGCCTTGATTTGATATTAAATTGTTACTGTTATTTGTTCAAGTTATATTATGTGTTGATATTGATAAAAGGCATCTAACAAACTATAATGACTTACTGATTAACAAATTCGTTAATAAAATTTTACTTGCGGCTTCACGCTCTTGACAACACGCCAGCGCCAGTTACGTAAAGTTCCCCTAGCCGCTTCGCGTGTTCGCTCTGCGCACGGCAACAGTTTCCAGCGCGTGCGACTTAAATTTCATCGGGCGCTGATGACCTCGCTGTTGAGTGCCCTAAAACGCCAATCATTGTCATCATTATTTTTAATTTCATCATCGTCCTCCCGCTCTCGGCGCCGGTAAACAAAAATGTTACTAGCGATACCGCGTTCTTCGCTCTACGCCAGGTTCGTGGCCAATACAGACAGAGAAAATTTTACTAACGTTTTCGCGCGTTATAAGCTGTACAGAATAAAGTTTTTTTTCTTATTAACTCAGTGCCGTCAACATCAGAATAATTTGTATCAAAGAAATTTTCGCCAATTGTTTGTCCTACTGTCACAACATTAAGTCTACAAGAATTGCCAAAATTTACCATGAGGTTTCTCGTTTTTGATCAAATTTACAGCACTCAGTTTATCATTGATTGTTAGAAGACACTTACCTCCTTTAAAATCTATACATGATTGTCTGTCTTGCAAATAGTCTAGACCTAAAATACAATTTTCAACCAGTCCTTCCACTACTAGAAAAGTACATTTATCTAATTCTTCACCATATGATAAGCATATTTGAGTCTGGAATTTAATATTCTTAGACCTGCTACCCATTGCGTCTATGATTCTACAGTTTTGAGCTGGGAAAATTAGCAAATGAATCATGCTACTAATTCTTTTAAACAGTGAATGTGCAATCATACTTACAGCTGCACCTGATCTAATAAAACAATAGTTGAAATGCCACCGAATACAGCTAAAATGTTTGCCTGAAAAACTTCTAATGCCTTTGCTTTACATGGTACAGTTTCTTGTAAGAGCTCATCTCTTAAATCCACACCATTATTGTAACGTATCATGTTATAATGTGGAGTGTGCCTCCACTGTAATTAGCTCTCGACGTGGGGAGGCTTGACGAGAGCAATACTAGTTTGTTTGACTACTAGTAGACGGTTGACTTGTTTCAGTCACTTCAGTGATAATTACTCCTAATTTGTACTGTTCACAGTCCCTACTGGTTTGACACTCTCTAGTTATGTGTGCTGTAGGTATATCACCATCAGAGTTTTCTGCAGGTGACCAGCCTATATTATTTCTCCAATTTGCATTTCTTTTGTTATTGTTCTGTTGACTTGACGAACCATTATTTCGCCATTGACCTCTATTATTTTGGTTTTGATAACCGGGATGGAAACTATTATTATTTCGTCTCCTAAGGTGCACTGTGCCATTTTGAAAATTCCGCGGCTGACTACCACCGCCTGCAGCAGCAACACCAGCTGTTTGCTGTTGCTGTCGCGCAGGACCAACAACTGGTAGCCGTGAAACAACTGACTGATTTCCACCACTATTACCAACCTATTGTGGTGGCATCAGATGATTCCCAAAACCACCCCGTCGCTGGCCGTCTCCGCTCCCGTTTCCAAAACCAGCTCTACTATCTTCATATATTAAAGCAAGTGAATCTATGTTTGACAAAACTTCCTCTAAGTTATGATCAGATAAATGATAAATTTGTTTCCTAATATGAACAGCCAACTTACTTTTCACCACTCTCAGTACTTCACGGTGAGATATTGGCTCGTCCAAGAATTTTGTCCTATTTAGGTATTTTTTAAAGTATCGCATAAGGTTTCTTGTTCTTTCGTTGTATGGTTTGGGGTTATATACTTCCTTTGTGTAGTCGCTCCTGAATTCCAGGGGACCAGTATTTAGCAAGGAAAGCATTTTTTAACTCTTCAAAGCTATCACAAAAATCGATAACTTCGCCCAACCCAGAGTATCTAATTGCCTAGACACTTCTTCTGAAATATGAGATGACATATTGTTTTGCATTGTCTCTAATATAGAGAATCGCTCTTCAGTTTTCTCTTTCGTAATAACTTTTTGTGCGAGTCCCTGCTGTCGATTTTCAATAGCTACAAATCT
Source organism: Locusta migratoria (assembly GCA_026315105.1). Classification (NCBI taxonomy): domain Eukaryota; kingdom Metazoa; phylum Arthropoda; class Insecta; order Orthoptera; family Acrididae; genus Locusta; species Locusta migratoria. The sequence goes on along the minus strand of CM048751.1, from coordinate 219,462,410 downwards.
TTCATCGATAGCTTTCGACATGTTACCAAGGTTCACATTTAAGCTAGCTACCTGTTTGTCTAATTATTGTGCTGTACGTTACTGTTCTTGTGACAAGTGTTTCTGTTCTTGGGCCACGGACAATATTAATGATTCGATACGACCAAACCAGTCAGACTGTGTATTCAAACGAATACTGGTAGTGTCAGTATTAGATCCACCAAATGTAGATAGTTCTTGATTATCCACAGTTGGGGAAATGTTTTTCACTGCGATATCGCTTTCCTCGCTACTCGTTCCCTGTTCCATATTTTCACTCTGAACGTTAGTGTTTGCTGTTGCCATGTAGGTAGTCTATCTACGCGTAATTACCATAATCCAAATGCTCCAAGTTTAAAGTTATAATTTATTAACGGGACCTGCATGTGCATTTATGTAACTATCGCAGCACAGGAAAATGCTAATTGTGTCTGTACTGGCTCGACAAAAATGTTACTAGAGACAGGCGAGGCATGCTTCACTAACATTGCGCACGTCCGCCATCTTGTCACTCGGACCCTAACTAAAATTTACGTAACTATGGAAATGCACAAGATTCAGATTTGCTACATATTAACACGTAATTATGATGCTGATAGAATATTGCAGTTAATAATTGATCGGAAATAGTACTACAGAAATTTAAAAGGCTTAAGATGTTTGATCTGATCTTACCTATATCGTTCGCCGTTACGATGTCCAGTCTGCATTCAATTACATTTTGGAACCGGTATCAAAGTTTTTCCTCAGCATCATACATTTAGATTTTTCCTTCTGGTTGATTTTTGTCTCTTTTAGAACAACTTCTCAAAAAAGGGTTTCAATCATTGTGTTGGCATAATACATGAGAAGAATAGAATTTGTGTCAGCATACAAGCATTAAATTGTTAACATACATTGTTGAAATAATGTTCTAATTGAATATTGTTATTAAATTGCATTTGATCATTATTGCAGGTCCTGTTACGGTCGCCAATTATATCGTTTCCTGCCTGTATAGGTTTAATAAATTGTGAAAAATGAAGTAAAGGCTTCGAGTAAATGATTATCTGCCTCTACTTTAAATAACATTTTTAAACAGATGCGGATTAAGATTGGTTGGGGCGGCAGGAGACAATATAATATGGCATCCTCGTCTTTGAATGTTAAAATAAGTTGCTAAGCTCACGCGAAAATGCCATAAAGGTTTTGAACAAAAAGAGAAAAACTTTAACTGCAGGTTCGATTTTACAATAAGATTAAAAAATAATTACTTTCCCTTTCAAGTTACATAGTTAAATTAATTATTATAAAATGTTACCAGTACGTATTAGGAATCAACATGGCGTCACACAATCTCCAGAGATCCTATAGTAAAAACTACTGAGGATTAATTCAATTTAAATAAAAGAGTGAGATAATTAAAGTTCAAATTCATTATTAGTATTATTTCTTACGAAAATATTGATATTAACACTCACATACCGTAATAAGAATCCAATGAGAACAGCCAGTTCAATTAATCGTTTTAATCCCACTGCCAAGACCAAAAAGCATACATCGAAGAACAAAAGCCGATTGATAAAGAGCAATGCCTTCTCCTTTTTACAATACAGAAAATTTAACGAGCTAAGAAAGGAGAAGGCCTGCACCGAAACTATCTATGGAATGCCGTCAAAGACCGCTTGTAATGCTTCGATTTCCTGCCTGGATTCTTTCCCGTTCCTAATCTCTGTAACCACCAAAACCTTGCATTTGGCGTTCCCTACCAGGACGTCCTTGTTCCATATCCAGCAGAACTTCACAACGTGTTTCAGCTATAATGACATTGGAGTGTCTTGTAACAATTGTCGTAGCTGCTCGTCAATGTATTGAACAGCTCGCAGTCTATCATAATCTACTGCTACAACAAACTCCCCTAGGCTAGAAAAATTATCAGTAACTATGTTCTCGGCCCCTTTGATGTGCCTTATGCCAGTCGTAAACTGTCCTATGAATTCCAGTTGCCTGAATTGTCTGCGGGAACAGCCTTCTTTCATATTTTGAAATGCGAATGTAATTAGCCTATGATCCGTATACACTTTAAAGGCCGTGCTTGAACATACTGACGGAAATATCTTACAGATTCGTAAATTGCCAGCAATTGTCGATCATATGCACTCCAATTAGCTTGAGAACCTGTTAACGTGCGGGAAATGAATACCACTGTCCACATTCTGCTGAAGGGCAGCCGCAATGGCCACCTGACTGGCGTCGGCTGCTATATCCAATGGTGCGTTATGGACAGAGTGAGGTAAAAATACAGCTTTTTGCAAATTTGCTCTTAACTTCTCGAACGCTTGCTGTATTGCTGGCACGCCTAATCGAGATGCTAAATTTGTTCGTCTACATTTTAAAACATACTACCAAAGCTCATCATGTACGTGGTATCAGTGCCACCTAAATGGCGTCAGTTGCAATTGACGAATGAATTTCGCTGGGCTGTCAGACGACACATGAGTCAGCCGGTGCTGGCTGTGGAGCCGTGTGGCAGGAATATCGGATTGAGCTGGGTAACGAAACCGGAAGTTAGCTGCATATCGTTAAATGGAAGCGACGGTGTTCATACGAAGGAGGATACAATACAGGGAGGCAACCTGCAGTCGACAAAGTGAAGCCAGCACTTTATCTAAATACAGCTGTACATGTTCAGCTCTTTTCAGCGGAGTAGATATTGATAGACCATCGTCGTCCTGTGATTGAATATATGACGGTGTAGTGCCTTGTATTTTCTCGTCATTTTCGGCTTACATGCACTCATACATGATGCGAGTTAATTCCCTGTTTGAGTGAGTTAGAAAATTGTTTGCCGTTTTGTTGATAATTCTGTTTGCTAGCTACTGTGCGGTCAAGGGCATGTAGAAGAACCTGTCAACCATTGAGCAGTAACAGCATAAATTACTTTCTTCATGTTCAGCACCAAAAGCTATTCTTGTAATTTATAGGATTAAGCTAATATTATTTGAAAACCGAATCCTATAGAAACACAGGAATACATTTTTGCGCGGACCATGAAGTAAATAATTACTGCTGTTCCTGCTCTATGGTTGACAAGTTCTTGTATATAGCCTTGTCCAACAAGTAAATTTAGTTACTCTCGTACTCTTCCTGCACCTGCAAATATAACTGCAGAGGATAACCACAGCTCTTAGTTTTCCGCATAAGTCGCTCGCACTGTTCCTTGCCACGGGCTACGAAATTTGTCACTTCGTCCTTAGAAAGTAAATCGCATTCCCTACAAAACGGCAAACAATTTCCCAACGCACAAACAGGGAATTAATTCGCACGAAGTAACATTTCCCATTAATGCACTAAACGAAACAGTTTACAGCCTTGATACGGTCCAATACTTACGGAACGCTTAACATCTAAAAATCCTTTTGGTTTCTGATGCACATTGAACTGGGAAAATTTGTTAATCTTACGTGTTTTCAGACTTTCCTTTAAGTCTTCCAATGTTTTCTCTGAATCCGTTCTTCAATTTTTCGGTTTATTTATTTAAGTTCGAGAACAAGTACGCGCCAAAAGCAGTGAGCTCAGTGGTAAATAAAACCTATTTCGGAAGGTCACTTCCGGTTGTGGTAAGTCACGTGATATGTTACTACCCAGCTCAATCCGATATTCCTGTCACCGTGGAGCCGAGGGGTCGCGAAACGAACTGCAGTTCAGGCGCCATGACTGGGAGGTTGGGAGGGGGGAGGGGCGAAAGACCTGACCCCTGGCCGCATGACGTCGTGACCGATGGAACAAAGTCCAGTGACAGCGATAGTTTGCTGTGGTAGCTCCATTAATCCTGTTCATTAAGATGGATTGACATCCGCGCTGTCTTTCACGTCAAAGTATTTAATTCTGCTAACAAGTACAGCATACTAGGCTAGTACAGTGGCGTTACACACGACTTCACGTAAAACATCGCGGGCAGGTAGAGGGCGAAGCACCTGCAGGGCTAGTGGCCGGGCTTAATAATGACACACATACAGAAATGAACTGAAAAGTGAATCCAGGAAAGACGTTTTGACCATCCATTGCTTCATTCACGAAGCGCCATTGTCTGCTGAAGGACTGCAACCAGGCGCCGTAACAAAAGACGTCACGTGTGTGGGATCTGTGCTTTGTCGCCATATAAATAACCACCGTTTCAAAGGTTTCCTGAAAGTTATACAACATTTCGTTGGCTTAGTTGTCTTTACTTTGTTTGTCAGTCATGAGGAAATATGTATATATAAATAAAAGGGTGAAACTTCATTGTCGAATAGATTAAAACCGGATATCAAATTTAGCGTTCCAAAGTCACATAACTATGCACTTGAACAAATTAGTCATTGCAGGGCTAAGAGCATCTAACAATAGAGATGCAGGGCCAAATCAAAGTGTTTATGAAATAGTTTCGTCTATCTGAGAGGCAAATATGTAACGAAATTGTAACATACTTCAATCGTCTGATTCGTTATAAACGTACCAGTGATGCTAATTTTCAAATTAATGATTTTTTTGTTTCTTATTTTGTTTTCTACAATATTGAATCTACCACAGTCGAAGTACTGTTAATAATATCAGTGGATGATCTCTCTCGTTTCTCTCCAGATATTAAATCATGCAATGTTATTACTACTGACAGAGCGACAAATATCACTGGTACGTTTTCTAGGTTGCAAGCCAATATCAGCGAAATTGACCACTGCTTGGCCCATTCTTTGAACCTTGTGGCCGAAAAGGTGATTAAAAATGAAACCACGAGCACCCACACTGATTTTCAAAACTCGGCGCCCCTGGTCAATGTTGAAACGAAACTACGGGATCCAGCAATGAATTGCGGTGTATTATTTCCACAAGGGACTAGTCCATTTCGTGATTTACTTACATTTGTGATCACTTTTCATGTGTTTTAGAAGACACATGTATGTGGTTTTCATGAAAGGGCCACGCAAAAAAATACTGGATAATTTATATCTTAAATTCATAGAGCTGCAGACTTGCTGTAAAGAAGGAACTTCAAAAATTGACTCTTTTTACTGTCTAATCTCGAAATAGAGACGTCAAGTACAATGCACTGCATTTAATGACCTCAAATTTTAAGAGGGAAGGTACTGGCAGAATTGATTTGTGAGCACTGACAGTGAGTCGTGTAGGGATAGCTCACTGGTAGAGCGCATACCCGCGAAAGGCAAAGGTCCCAGGTTCGAGCCCCAGTTCTGGCACACAATTATAATCTGCCAGGAAGTTTCAATTTTGTTCATATTTTCAAATCTGGTTCAGTAGAGGACAGCACACTCACTGAAGCAGGATTAATGAAAAATATCACACCGTTAAACAATAATGGTGGATTTATGTAGAAAATTTTAATAAAAATTTGTATCTTCATTTTTAAAAAAAATAGCACTGACGTGTTTTACGGCCCGCTTCCGATTTGTAATTTTATAAGATTTTGTAAACATTTCAGCTGAAAATAATAATCTAAATTATAAAAAATAATGGTGATATAATTACGACCCTACTATTGTGGTAATATCTATGCACCCAACACGTAATATTCTTTCTGACCGTATTTTAACAAAAAGCAAAACTTATATGATATTTGAGTTTAGCTTTGACAAATATACTCTTTTTTTTTTTTTTTTTTTTTTTAACTTTCACCTCTTCGAACTATCATTTTAATATCTCTCTACCACAGTGGCCGAGCGGTCTGCGGCGTACCAGTCACGATATGCACGGCCGCTGCGGTCGGGGTTTCGAATCCCCAATCGGGCATGGATGTTTGTGCCGTCTTTACTATAAGCTAGTTCAAAAGTAGTTTGTAAGTTTAAGGACTGATGACTTAAGTCCCATAAGCTCTACAAACATTCGAATATCTCTTCCACATTTTCATTATATTTTTCCGTTAAAATATTATCGCCTGTCTTGCCATGGTAGTTCAAAGTTTATTCTCTTTGCCTGTACTGGTTACGAATGGATATACCCTGGAACGAACGTAGCTCACTGGCTGGTCGCTGTGAGACAGTGAGCTGTGCCCCATCAGCCAGCCAGTGAGCTACGCGATCGCGAACTACTCTGCGTGACGTGGCGTGGCACGGCAGTGCACAGGCGATCTCTTCAGACAGTGCTGGTTCAACGCCATCTGTAATACAAAACTGAGTAAATTTCTCAACCAACAACCCAGAACGAATATTATCAAATGACCGCATATTTATCAATTTTTTTGTTCCTCTTGCTTCCTAATAGGTTTTCGTACACTCTTGTTAACTGAACACAAGTATATTCTGCAAGACTCTGAGTTGTTCAAAGGTAACAGCGCTTTCTCTGAAAAGTGCATTTGTTCTGTTTCGAGAACATGCCATGAAATACATAGCAACGAATTGTAAACGTATACTTCTTTATCGCATGTACATAAAATGGGGGGATACTGTTAATGACTGTTGTAAATATAACAAATAACTTTGTATATATATTAAGTACTAGAATTATGTGGAATTCAGTATTACCGCACTTATTCCGTTTGTTATTTTAGTTGTAAAAGAAAACGTAATAACAGTTTGAAATAGAATATTTACTTTTTATTTTACAGATTAACATGAACGAAGTAATATCTGAACTACAGGAAAGGTAATACCATCTACGTCAAAACCGTCCATAACAACCATATCAAACATTTTAGTAGATGAAATGATTCTAATAAATGACTTTCAGTATATTCCATAAATAGTAAATAAACGCTTAAAAAATAAAGAAGGTAATTTGTTGCAAGTATACACATCCCTTTCGTTTCATTAAGGCAGTTCACTTGCCACAGAAATCTACAACTTCCTTTATATATATGAAACTACCTGTATCAGCAGGTTCTTCAGTTTACGTGCATATGCTTCAGAAGACCATTGTCCAGTTCGTTGTTAAGTATTTTACGGCATGTTCACGAAATAGTAGAAACACACAATTAACATGGACCATTTTTACATATGCACAACTCTAAACATTGAAGAATACAGCTCTATTTAATTAATAAGGATGCCCGAAACCCTTTTAGCAAAAAAGGACAGGAAAAATTTTTTGGTAGTGGAGGGTTCCGAATCACTGAACATGAGCACTACAAGCCAACGCGCAATTAACTACACGACGGGATACCACTGCAGTATGCGACCTTCATTCTCCAACTATTAGTGGCAGTTAACTGATACTAATACGAAATTTTTAGACACTCTATTATCATTTATCGTACGAAAAACGACACGTTTCTTTTAATTCTTCAGTGCGCCATTGTTTGAAATGACAACGTACAAGTTACAATAAGAAAATCGTCAAATACGCAACGCAAGATGGCGTATCCCAGTATCCCAGAGAGAGTTCTGGGCGAGGAATATCGCGTGACATCTCCGAACGGCTGGTTTTCGTTAACTCAGTAGAGGGTGTCAAATCTCCGTTATTTTTGCAACTATATCTCAAACGATACGAGATATGGAAAAAAAAAAAAAAAAAAAAAAAAAAAACATAAGAGAGCAAAGGTGTAGAGAATTTTCTCCTCTACAAATTCGATTATTCAATACTCGAGTCAGATGAACGGTGTATTTGCAATTAAAATTACATTAAAAACGGCTCTTTTTGGTGTTATTGACGTATTGTTTGTTCGAAATATTTGAAAATGCGAAGTTCTGGTCTCTGGTGACCAACAATTATGTCTGTAAAATTTGGTTCCGTTCGGTTGAACAGTTCCACCTAAAAAGTAGAAAAACGTTACAGACAGACATCGTCAAATCGCCATTATTTTTGTAAATATCTCAGCAACGATGCAAGATATGAAAAAATCATATGGTAGAGAAGTTGTAGAGAATTTTCCCCTCTACAAATTAGGTTATTCAATTTTCGTGTCAGATGAATGGTTAAGCAGTGATTTTCATTTAAATTTCGAGCTGTCAAAAGACGCTCGCAAAGGCCCACATTTAGTGTTACTACCGTAATCTAAAATGGGACGAAATTATATTTCATTGACTTAATAAGAAATTGTTTTTATTCTGCTTCATTGTATTCAAGATATGTGTCATAATAAGATACCTTATTTAACATTGGCGGGATAGGGCCTACCGCCTCCTCTGAAGAATTTTTACTATACCAAACGGTGGCACGTTTTCTGCCCAGCCGCTTTCCGCTGGAGAGCGGTGTTTTACGTTCCGGCAACCTCCTGGTGTTGCTATGGAGACGGATGCCCCGCGCAACGCTCACCTGCCGTGTATCGGCGCTGCGGCGGGCCATTACGCCCTAACATATCACCCGAGGACTGCGCTGATGAGCCGCACCAGCTGCGTTTACGGTCCATAAAACCCACCCCGCCAACCCCCTCCACCAGATAATGGCTTTCCCGCCCAGCAGGCGCGCGGCGCGCTTTCCTCCAGGCGATATTTCTCCCTGTGTCCGACAATACGCGGACCGTGGATCACGTATGGACGACGATGCTCCGAGTGGTACGTATTGCAGGTAGTGTGAAGCAATTCGAGCTTTTTTTTTACGGGCGATTTGAAAACATTGTGAAAGAAATGGCGCTCATTTTCAGCGCCTGAGTGCCATATGTAGTTACCGCTGCAGATTTATCACGCTCGGAACGAAAGGCACTGAATAGCCCAGGGAAATAAATTACGTAAAGAAATATACACAGTCGGAAAGGAAATTTGGTCCATCCTCTTAGAGTTTTGTCAATTCACTCTGGTTGTAGAAATAGTGCTCATGGAGTATATGAAACTACAGATTCACAGACAACTACAGGACCCGTGCGAATACTTCTCACCGTTGGTGGAATGACAAAAAAATTGAGAAAAATGGAAGTAAAGTGGAATGTTCACGCATAGCTTTATTCGGAATCAATCAATGGAAGTGTTTAGAAACGCGAATTAAAGAGCTTGATCCACTGAGTGTTGTTGGGTCGAGAAACGCTGCGTACCTTAATTAGAACCGAAGATATCGTCAAACAAACCGATTAAAATATTCAGTGCAAGGACAGATAGATATGTTGTTTTAATGAAAATAAAGGATGGAACTACTGATACTTGATGACAAATCTGCGAATGAATGTCTTTCGTTTAAAGCAAAAATGAAGGAAATCTGTCGGATAGAACGGTCTGACCGACTGACTTTAGTTTACAGCAAGGACATCCCCATAAGAAATATACAGAAGAAAATCGCGTTTGAGTATGGAGAAAGGAAGGCGAGTGTTATGTAAATTCTGATACTTGATGAGAAATCTGGATGAAACCTTTAGTTAAAACAAAAATGAAGGAAATCGGCCGGGTAGTTTTGTCTGGCCGACTGACTTTAGTATTCGTAGATTCTTTTAAGTGCAATCGGTACCGAAGTACGAGACGCCACTTCATGCAGAAATACCCATATTAGTATGCAGTGCGGCTATGAAGGTGCTGAATCTAGCATCCAGTAGATAATGCAGGTGGCGAATGTTGGGATTCATTGTTCCACGCTTGTTTGTAAACCTGTTGGAACAAACTGCTATTGTCATGAGTCCCCTGACGTACAAACTACCTTAACTAACTTACAATGAGGAAAACGCGCACATCCACCCCAAGAGACGACTTGAACCTCCGTCAGGAACGGCCGTCTGCACCATGACGCCTTAGACCACACGGCCATACCGCGCTACCAATACTCGTGTCCTACAGGGCTCTGTCCTTAGCGTTCCTCTCCTTCCGATAGCAATTAATAGTCTCCTGTTGCAGTGGGTTCATCGGTGTCTTCCTCCTTGTTTGTCGATGACTCCTGCTCGTACTTCAAAACTCCTAGCATCGATGTTCCTAGACTACGGCTTCAGGGAGCCATTAGTAAGGCGCATTCTTGGGTATTTGCCCATGGTTTCCAATTCTCTGCCTCTGAAACAAGAGTGTTGCACTTCTGTCACCGCCTGGCAGTTCATATGTATCCAGAGCTCTACCTTCGTGTCGAGGAGAGAAATTTCTTCTTAGGCATCTTCTTCGATGCCTGGCTCACTTGCATGCCAACCTTCGGCAGCTCAAACAGAAGTGCCGCAAAAGTCCAATTACAAGCCTCGTTGTTGAAGCTGGGGGTCCCTCTCTTGCTGCTCTGCCTGCAACTGCTTGCTAAATAAACTGCCCCTGCTTGTGCTTCGTCTCACCACCCAAATCGCAGACATCTTTTTCCAGCCACTGCACTCCCCACTAGAGTGGCCCAGGTCTGGTCTTTCTATCGCGTTCCGTGTTCGTTCCCTTCTTTCATTGCTTGAGTCCGTTCCCATCCTTTTCTTTCCAGTAACCCTCCCATATCTATCTTTGGACCATTCCTTGCTTGCGACCTTAAGTATTTGTCCCGTGACTTTCCGTGACCAGTCCCTGGTACTTATTGACCTGTTCAGTGGTGTATGCGGTGTCGCACAAGTCTAAAGTGCGCGCCACCTACTTTCGCCGAGCGCCGTCATGCATGCACGGCGCGGCGATCTTACGTCAGCCACAAGCGCCCTCTGCTGCTATCCCGCTCGTGGCCACCACTGAACGACATAGTTCACTTGGGACTGAGATAGGAACCAGCTAACACTTCGGAATAAGATAGGCACCAGTGAAGACTTGGCTATCGGATAGGCACTAGGAAGGGCTCTATCTCAACTATGTATCAGCATTCTGCAGTACTGAGCTATGTAAAAGTTAAGTATTAATAAGTCTCTAAGAAATATATATCTCGTTCTAATTTACTCTAGTGTTTCTAGTTTCTGATATCCCACTGGCTTGTCATCTCCTCCCTGCACAAGCGTGCATCCTTTATTCCTGTGTCGGTCTTTCTACTCGGCCACCGACACCTACGACGGCAACGAGACACAAAAGTGGCGACGAGGAGCGATAGACGAACCTTGGACCAGCCCGCTTGCAGCAGCCAGACAGCAGCAGTCGGAGCACGCAGAAATTGCTCCCGCCCACCCACCCTTATTATAAGATTTTTGGGGGAACATTTTCAGTTACGTGTTTTGTGGCCTTTTTTGTTGCAGAGCGAGCACTCCTTTCATATTGCATTTGTGTGTTGTTCTAATTTACTTGTATGTGCGGCGCCTAATCGGTCAGCATGGCCACTACCCCGAACCCAAACTTAATGGAAATTATTCATTTACAGACGGCGCAAATCACACAACTACTCCAAGCGGTGTCGCAGTTGACGGCACAGGCGGCTAACCAACAGCAATAGCCGTCGCATCAGCAGCCCACACCTATCGCCACACCGATTCCTACGTTTCACCAGTACAACGAACGAGAGGAAGAATGGAGTGATTATTTGGCCCAATTTCAAGAACTCGTCGTCGCTCAACAAATTACAGGTCAGACTATCAAACACTTTTTTCTCGCCGTAGTTGGTACTAAAACCTTTGTATTACTGCAGAAACTTTTCCCCCACGCATCTACTCGTGATCTAGACTTTGAAAAAATAGTAGATGCACTGAATGCTCATTATGAGAGAAAATTTCTCGTAGCTGCTGCACGGTACCGATTTTTCACACTAAAAAAATTACCGGAGCAGTCACACCAACAATGGATCGCTGAGTTGAAGGGCTTAACCTGCAAATGTAAATTTACTTGCTCTTATGGACTTTCATATAGTGACGTTATGTTGAGATATGCAATTAAGCAGAACATTCAGGACCCCAGAATTAGGGCAGCGATTCTGAAACAGTCTGACCCCTCTTTAGACAGTGTACTACAGCTTATAGAAGCGCATGATATTTTTGACTTGTCAGATGTAGAAATGCAAAGTCACAGTGTTAACTCAGTGCATCGTAACAGACGCTTTCCTAGCCGTAGTTCTCAGTCTAGCCGTAGTGATTCTTATTTTTCTACCAGCCGTGCTGAACAGACAGTGAACAATAGCCAGTGTAAAAGTGCGACACAAAGGTCGCTCCGTCGTGTTAGACAACATAATGTGAATAACGGGCGTCAATGCTCTTATCAGAAAAATGTTCGTAAGTCTTGCCCCCAGTGTGTATCTCGCCAAAAACGTGCTCAGTGCGCAAGTCGGAACGCTATTTGTTATCAATGTGGCAAATCGGGACATGTACAATCTGTGTGTATGCAGCTTAAATATCCTAAGAACGGTGCTGTTAGCAACAGTACTTCCCACAGTTCACGAACAGTTCATACAGTAAATGTTATACACACTGTGGATTTGGACAGCGTTTCTCTTGAGTCTCAAATGCAAGAATGTTCTGTGCCTACTGCAAAACTATGTAGTGAGCCACGTCGCAAACGCCGTCGAGCACGTAAAACTGTGCAACTGAAAAGTGTTCGGGACAAGCAAAATAATTATGTACAGTGCAATCCTGTAGTGAACGTAGTGCCTTCTGCAACTTCTCATTGTAATAGTGCCCAGTACTGTGTAGCTAGTGACAGTAGACTTGACGTAGCTACTCAAAGTAAGTTTAGTGCAGCAGCCTCGCTTTGCGCGGACGCCGATCCAGCGGTAGTGCCCTCTAGTGACAGTGTTGTTAATCCGCTATGTGCCGATTCTGCGCCGCTTACTTCACTACGCGGCCCGCGCATGCGTAAGCGGAGCAAACAAGCTGTATCAGACGTTGCCCACATTCGCGCACCTGTCGAGCGCCACAAGCAAAAACTTTTTGTGACTCTTTGCATAGAAAATAAGACTGTGAAATCTCAGCTTGATACTGGTTCCGCTGTCACATTAATAAATAAAGATACTTATGAACTCCTGGGTTCACCAAAATTGTCGCCATCTCAAAAACTGCTAACAGCATATACAGGTCAAAATATTCCCGTGCTAGGAACGTGTAGCCTGCCCGCCTCTCTCCAAGGTGTAACAAAAACAGTTCCTTTTGTAGTTCTTCAGGCCAAATCTACACAGATCATTTTTGGACAAGATGCATCTGATTTGTTTGGTTTATCAATTCAAAGAGATGTGCTTCAAATTTTGTCAGTAGTGCCTCAGGACAAAATAAATGCATTGTGTGAAAAATATAGTGACTTGTTTTCGCCAGAACTAGGTTGTGCAAAATTTCGTAAAGCTAGACAAGTGCCTATTGCAATTCGTGACAATGTTGCTGCAGAACGTAAACGTTGGCAGGATAGTGGTGTCATTTCTCCTGCTTCTGCGAGTCAGAGGGCCTCACCTATAGTAATTATACCCAAGCCGTCAGGAAAACTTCGTCTCTGTGCGGACTTTAAATCAACAGTGAACAGTCAAACAATTGTAGACACTTATCCCCTGCCCAGACCTGAGGAACTGATGGACAGATTAGGACATTTTCGCTTCTTTTCTAACAGTGATTTAGCAGAGGCATACTTACAGATTCCGCTTGATGACAAGTCAAAAAAGTTGTTCGTCATTAATACTCACATGGGCCTTTTTCAATTTCATAGCCTACCGTTTGGCAGTTCTTCTGCCCCCGCTATTTCTCAGCGCTTTTTGGAACAGCTGACAGTTTCTGTATCGTGCTGTTCGAACTATTTAGATGATATTATGGTCTCAGGACGCACAGTTGAAGAACATTTATCAAACCTGGAGCGCCTTTTCAAAGCGTTGACTGCAGCAGGTCTGCGTTGTAATGAAGCAAAGTGTTCGTTTTTTTATACTGAAATAGAGTACCTAGGCCATGAGTTTAATGCCCAAGGAATCCATCCCTTAGTCACATCTTAGAGCAATCAAAGAATTGCCTCCTCCTAAGAATGTGCACGAATTGCAAGCAGTCACGGGAAAGCTGAACTATTATTTCAGGTTTATTCCCAATGCCTCTCAGATTGCAGCTCCACTGCATCGCTTACGTAGGAAGAATGTTCCTTTTGTATGGTCTAAAGATCGCCAAGTTGCCTCTGACAAATTAAAGTCTGCACTACTCAGTGATGCATGTTTGATTCCCTTTGACCCACAGAAGCCTGTAGTGCTAGCAGTGGATGCCTCGTCAAACGGTCTGGGTGCAATATTGTCACATAGTATTGGTTCTCACGATCGTCCTATTGCCTTTGGATCCAAGCTACTGACGCCAACGCAACAGAATTACAGTCAGATAGAAAAGGAGACTTTAGCAAACATTTACGGCGTCACAAAGTTTCATCATTATCTCTATGGCAGAAAATTCTCTTTGTTGACTGACCACAAGCCTCTTACGTCGTTGTTCTCACCCACAAAGTCAATTCCGCCACGAACGGCACAAAAGCTTCAGAGATGGTCCTTGATATTTTCTATTTATCAGTATGAAATTTTGTACCGACCTACCTCTAAACATGCCAACGCGGACACATTTTCCCGACTTCCGGTTGGCCAGGATGTGTCGTTTGATTCTTCAGAAATAGCATGTTGTCAGATAGACTCCAGAGATGCTTCCGCTGTCTCAGACTTCCCTTTGAACTCTCGTCAGGTTGCACAGGAAACAGCTGTGGATGCAGACCTAAGTGTGGTAGCACGTTTTGTTCGCTCAGGGTGGCCTGCCAGAGCCAAAGACATTGATCTGCCTCTGCTTCGACGTTATTTTGCACAACGTCATGCATTGTCTTTAAGTCAGGGTGTTCTGTTGTTACATACCGACAACGACCAAACAAGAGTGATTGCTCCTCGTTTCCTGCAACGAGAAGTCTTACGCCTCCTGCATCAAGGACATTGAGGTATCGTTAGGACAAAGCAACTGGCCAGACGTCATTGTACCTGGGTAGGTATGGATGCCCAGATAGAGAACATGACGTCACAGTGTACAGTTTGTGTGGAGCATCAGGCGGCTCCTCCGCAACGTTTCTCAGACTGGCCACGCACCAAGGGACCATGGCAACGGTTACACATTGTCTTTGCCGGACCTTTCTGTAATACGCGCTGGTTAATTGTTGTAGACGCTTTCAGCAAGTTTCCTTTCGTGATTGCCATGAACTCAACGACAGCATCTAGTACTATCAATGCATTAACATCAGTGATAGAAGGGGTGCCTGAAACAATCGTCAGTGACAATGGACCTCAGTTTGTTAGTGTGGAATTTCAACAGTTTTGTCGTGTGAATGGCATTCAGCATATCACCACCGCACCTTTTCACCCTCAGTCCAATGGTGAAGCAGAACGTTTCGTTCGAACATTCAAGTCTCACATGGAAAAGATGAAAGGTCAGCACTCCAGGCAGCAAGCTCTTCAAATTTTCCTGTCTACGTATCGGTCCATGCCACGTGACGACCCGTCTCCTTCCGAACTGCTACACGGCCGCCGTTACCGCACTCTCCTTCACCTTCTGCAGCCTCCCACGCACCGAGTCGGTTCGTATGGCGCTTCGCGTTTTCAGGTTTCTACGCCGGTGCTGTACAAGGTATTTGCTGGGAAGAACCGTTGGTTGCCAGGCACCATTCGGCGTGTGCTCGGTCGCAATATGTATGTTGTAGGTCCTTCCACAGGGTCGGAGCTGCGGCGCCACGCAAACCAATTGCGCCTGCACAGGCCACGCGATCCTGTCTCCGCGATCCTGATTCCAGACCCAGTTCACCGCCAGGGAGCACAGCCACATCGCTCGCCGCCGGGTCCAGCTTCCCCAGACTACGAGATCATCCCGATGAATGTCGACGCGCCTCCGACGCAGTCGTCGCCGCCGCAGATGACAGCGCCGCCGAGGACTCTGGGGCCGCCCCCCCCCCAGTCCGGGCCACGCACCTCAGAAGATAACCTGCTCCCTCTGGGCGGAGGCATGCACCCTTCCCCTGGTATTGGTGGGTTTCCCGGGGGATCGCAAGGTGTATACTGGGGCGCGGACGGCGTCTCGATTCCAGCCTCAGCCACGACGCCCGTCCCACCAGTAACGCCCTCGCCCAGGCTCTTCTCCCAGTGCCGTCGCCGTGGCCGTCAGCCCTACGCCACGACGACGCGGCGGCTTGGGGGGGGGGGGGGGGGAAGGGTGTGGTCTCGCACAAGTCTAATGTGCGCGCCACCTACTTTCGCCGTGCGCCACCACGTCAGCCACGAGCGCCCTCTGCTGCTATCCCGCTCGTGGCCACCACTGAACGACATCGTTCACTTGGGACTGAGATAGGAACCAGCTAACACTTCGGAATCAGACAGGCACCAGTGAAGACTTGGCTATCGGGTAGGCACTAGGCACGCCTCTAGCTCAACTTTGTATCTGCATTCTGCAGTACTGAGCTATGTAAAAGTTAAGTATTACTAAGTCTCTAAGAAGTATATATCTCGTTCTAATTTACTCTAGTGTTTCTAGTTTCTGCTGTCCCACTGGCTTGTCACCTCCTACCTGCACAAGCGTGCATCCTTTATTCTTGTGTCGGTCTTTCTACTCGGCCACCGACACCTACGACGGAAACGAGACACAAAAGTGTACACGTGTTCTATACCGACAGTTGTCTGTTAAATTGCCTCGTTGAGTATGTCTATGCCTTGGTGACCACGTCGAAATGCATTCCTAGCGTTGTGGGACCAGTATTTTACCACACAGTTTTTCGATATTTCGCATGCTCTTAAAGCCTGCCTCAGGAAGTCATGTAGTGACTCCCTAAGTGGCTTACAGGTACTCGACTAATTTTTCCCTCACCATCCTTTGGTGCTGTCGATTCATGACTCTGTCTTCACCCTTAGCATGACTTTCTATTCAGTGGTCCTCTATTGAATCCTAGACCACATTCGCATCCCAGGGAGCAAATGCAGGAATTGGCTGGCCCAGCGGTCGTCATGGGCCTTGGAGATTGTAGTTGAACAGCAAGGTCCTTGGAGTTTGGGTTTGAGAATGGTCTTAATTGAACTCGGTAAACGAGGTTCAAGTCATCGAGTTATTTACGGTCACAAAGAAGTTCCCACATAGGGCGTCTTGTAAGGACTCAGTTTGATATCTACGTATTGGCCATATCTGGACAACACATAGCCACGTTCTTCGTGGAGAGGACCTGTCAAAGTGTAGCTGTGGCACTCTCTTGAAAATGGTGCAGTCTTTCAACCTACCTGCTGCGCTTCCTTTCATTCTTGGTGAAGATGTCTCCATGGGAGACTTTGTTTTAAAAAGTGGTTTTTATTGTTCCATTTACTGGTGGATACCTCAGACTGACCTCTCTTGTTCCCACTGCTTCAGCACTTTTAAGCTGTTTCCCACTTCTGTGCAGTCGGACCTACTTCTGTGTTCGTACAGAGTTGCTGGTTCATTCTTCATCATCCTTGTGATCTGCCAGCCAAGGTATTCTGCTGTAATGTTTCAGGTAACAACTTGCTATATTCCTTCTGTGTTTTCTTTTCTTCCGTCTTGCCAATGTAGCGTTCGTCGGCGCTATGTACACTTCCCTCTGGGTGCTGAGCTTTATGTTTTTACCATGGTATCTTAGGTAGGAACAGCGGGCTCATGACATTGGAGTTTAGTACCTTTAAAATTCCCGAACAAACAACAACAGAAATCTCTTTTTAGACGACAAATCTCATCTATATTTAGTTGCAGTTAAGGACTGGACATCCCAGGTTTTAGTTATTTGATACTTTTACTGGTGTTTGTCTGTGTCATTGTAGCCAGAAAGTCCGATAAAAGTCTCACTGCTGAGACACTGTAAGTCATTTAGCGTTTTCCAGCTGGCACCAGCAGTATTTTACTGCGCACGCGAGCTAGATTTACAACCACTTGCAGCTCAGCGGCAGGTCGACGATATTTCATGGCCTGTTTCGCGGCCCTTCAAGACAAGCTACCCTTCAAAAAGATTAATGCTTGTACACAGTGTATGGCAGAGGCGAGGAATATGAAGGGGAGTAGGAAGATAATTTTTTTCCGAAATTTTTAAGACGTAATACTTCATTGATTTTTTTTTTCATTAAGCATATTTAATTTTTTTATTTTTGTGAATCCAGCACATGAAGTAAAATATCGATTCTAGATTGATTACACTATTAGCATTGAATAGCTCTGAAATGACAGAATAATGTAATACTTTCATATGTTTTGAGATAGATGACTAACTTTTAGTTGTCGTCTTTTGATCTTCATACACAAAGCACATATTGTATCACCGTGGAAGAAATTTTGTGATATACGAACTCAATATATGAGAAAGGGTTTCTTTAAATGAATCACGAAATCCTACGTTAGTTAATTAGCAGGTGAGGGCATCAAAAGGCGGCTCCAAGCCCGTCCAGTTGTTGCAGTTACGCAAAGAATTGTTATAAAATTTTAACAGTCGGGCAATGTTTTAGGGGCAGAAAACTTCTAAAACAACTCCAAATAATAAACTTTAAATATTAATGACCATACGTCAGTTTCTCATTGATTTGAATTATTTTTTTCTTAACCGCAATCACCATTGTTTGATTAATTAATAATTTATTAATATCATTAGAACAGACAGCGAAGTTTCCATTGCTGTTATACGTCCATGCCAAACCCTACCTTGTATTGCAAAGCTCACAGATCTGTTCCCAGTTGAGAAACTGTAGAGTATTTCTGTCAAGGCCGTGCAACTAGCTCGATGGTTTGTCCATGTAACGCAAGGAGCTTGTCCCTACAAATACAGTACAGCTTTCATTTCCATACTTACTCAGTGATTACACACAATACATTAATTTACATACACCATAAAAATTGTTGTTGTTGTTGTTGCGGTCTTCAGTCCTCACACTGGTTCGATGCAGCTCTCCACGCTACCCGTCCTGTGCAAGTCTCTTCATCTGAGAATACGTTCGGCAACCTACATCCTTTAGAATCTGCTTACTGTATTAGTCCCTCGGTCTCCCCCTACGATTTTTAAATCACACACTTCCTTTTAACGCTAAGTTGACGATTCCTTGATATCTCAGAATGTGGCCCACCCACCTATCCCTTCTCTTAGTCAGGAAATACCAGAAACTCCCACTCCCATGAACCACAGACATTGCCGAGGTGGGGTGGCTTGCGTGCCTCAACGATACAGATAGCCGCACCGTAGGTGCAACCATAGCGGAGGGGTATCTGTGGAGAGGCCAGACAACGTGTGGTTCCTGAATAGGGGCAGCAGCCTTTTCAGTAGTTACAGGGGCAACAGTCTGGGTGATTGACTGAGCTGGCCTTGTAACATCTGCTAATGTGGCTTTGCCACACAGTTACTGCGAACGGCTGAAAGCAAGGGGAAACTACAGCCTTTATTTTTCCCGAGGACATGCAGCTCTACTGTATGAACATATGATGATGGCATCCTCTCGGGTAAAATATTCTGGAGGTAAAATAGTTCCTCATTCGGATTTCCGGGCGGGGACTACTCAGGAGGATGTGATCATCAGGAAAGACAATACTGGCATTCTACGGGTTGGAGCGTGGAATGTTAGATCCCTTAATCGAGTAGGAAAATTAGAAAATTTAAAAAGGGAAATGGATAGGTTGAAATTAGATATAGTGAGGATTAGTGAAGTTCGGTGGCAGGATGAACAGGATTTCAGGTCAAGTGAGTACAGGATTATAAATACAAAATCAATTGGAGGTATCACAGGAGTAGGATTGATAATGAATAAGAAAATAGGAATGCGGGTAAACTACTCTGACCAGAACAGTGATCGCATTATCATTGTCAAGATAGATACGAAGCCAACACCGACAACAGTAGTACAGGTTTATATGCCAACTAGCTCTGTCGATGATGAGGAAATCGAAGAAATATATGAGGAGCTAAAGGAAATTATTCAGACAGTTAAGGGAGAGGAAAACTAAATTGTGAAGGGAAACTGGAATTCGGTAGTAGGAAAAGGAAGAAAAGGAAAAATAGTAGGTGAATATGGACTGGGCAGGAGGAATGCAAGAGGAAGTCGCCTGGTAGAATTTTGCACGGAACATGATTTCATCGTAACAAACACGTGGTTTAAGAATCACAAAAGAAGGTTGTATACGTGGAAGAGACCAGGAGACACCGGAAGGTATCAGATAGATTATATAATGGTAAGACATAGATTTCGGAACCAGGTTTTACAGTGTAAGACATACCCAGGGGCAGATATAGACTCTGACCATAACTTGTTGGTTATGAACTGTAGGCTGAAACTGAAGAAACTACAAAAAGGTAGGAAAATTAGGAGATGGGACCTGGATAAACTGAAGAAACCTGAGGTTCTTAAGAATTTTAGAGGGAGCATTAGGCAACAATTGACGGAAACGGGGGGAAATAAAACAGTAGAGGAGGAATGGGTAAAATTAAGAGATGAAATAGTGAATAGCAGAGGACAAAATAGTTAGGAAGGCAAGACCTACATAGAATCCTTGGATATCACAGGAGGTACTAAATTTAATTGATGAAAGGAGAAAATATAAAAATGCAGTAAATGAAACAGGCAAAATGGATTACAGACGACTAAGAAATGAGATTGACAGGAAGTGCAAAATGACTAAGCAGGAGTGGCTAGAAGACAAATGCAAGGATGTAGAAGAATGTATAAACAGGGGAAAAATAGATACAGCCTACAGGAAAATAAAAGAAACATTTGGAGATAAAAAAAAACAGCTCTATGAATATCAAGGACTCCGATGGAAAACCAGTTCTCAGCAAACAAGGGAAAGCTGAAAGGTGGAAAGGGTATATATAGGGGCTCTACAAAGAAAATGAATTTCGAGACGATATTGTAGGAAGGGAAGAGGACGTAGATGAAGATGAAATAGGAGTTATTGTACTGAGAGAAGAATTTGACAGAGCCCTGAAAGACCTAAGTCGAAACAAGGCCCCTGGAGTAGATGATATTCCCTCAGACCTACTTAAGTCTCTGGGAGAACTGGCCATGACAAACCTGTTTCACCTGGTGTGTAAGATGTATGAGACAGGTGAAGTACCCTCAGAATTTAAGAAAAATGTTATACTCCCTATTCCAAAGAAAGCAGGTGCAGACAGGTGTGAAAACTACAGAATCATCAGTTTAATAAGTCATGGTTGCAAAATAGTAACACGAATTATATACAGGAGGATGGAAAAGCTGGTAGAAGCCGACCTCGGGAAAGATCAATTTGGGTTCAGGAGAAATGTAGGAACACGGGAGGCAATACTCACTTTACGGCTTATCCTAGAAGATAGATTAAGAAAAGGCAAACCTACATTTCTAGCTTTTGTAGATTTGGAGAAGGCTTTTGACAATGTTGATTGTAATAAACTCTTTCAAGTTCTGAAGCAAGCAGGAGTAAAATATAGGAAGCGTAAGGTTATTTACAACTTGTACAAAAACCAGACAGCGGTTGTCGGAGTTGAAGGGCATCAAAGGGATGCAGTGGTTGGAAAGGGAGTAAGACAGGGTTGTAGTCATTCTCCATTGTTATTCAATTTGTACATTGAGCAAGCTATAAAGGAAAGCAAGGAGACATTTGGAGAAGGAATTAAAGTTCAGGGTGAAGAATTGAAAACATTGCGTTTTGCCGATGACATAGTAATTCTGTCAGATACAGCAAAGAACCTGGAAGAGCAGTTGAACCGAATGGACAGTGTGCTGAAAGGTGCATATAAGATGAACATTAACAAGAGCAAAACTAGGGTAATGCAGTGCAGTGTAAGAAAATCAGGTGATGCTGAAGGAATTAGATTGGGAAACGAAGCAATAAAGGAGGTAGATGAGTTTTATTACTTGGGCAGTAAAATAACAAATGATGGTCGCAGTACAGAGGATATAAAATGCAGAATGGCAATGGGTAGAAAAGCGTTCTTGAAAAAGAGAAATTTGTTAACATCGAATGTTGATTTAGGCCTAAGGAAGTCCTTTCTGAAGGCATTTGTATGGAGTGTTGCCTTGTATGGGAGTGAGACGTGGACGATAAACAGTGCGGACAGGAAGAGGATTGAGGCTTTTGAAATATGGTGCTACAGAAGAATGCTGAAGATTAGGTGGGTGGATCGCGTAACTAATGAGGAGGTACTAAACAGAATTGGGGAGAAAAGAAATTTCTGGCATACCTTGACTAAAAGAAGGGATAGATTGGTAGGACATATTCTTAGACATCAGGGAACTGTGAATTTAGCGTTGGAGGGAAGTGTGTGGGGTAAAAATCGCAGAGGAAGACCAAGAGATGGATACAGTAAGCAGATTCAGACAGATGTAGGTTGCCGTTCTTATTTGGAGTTGAAGAGGCTTGCTCAGGATAGGGTATCGTGGAGAGCTGATCAAACCAGTCTCCGGACTGAAGACCACAACAACAACCAGCAACTCCTTTTCTCCCTAATTCGGTTAAGCACCTTCTCATTGGTTACATGATCTACCCCATCTAATTATCATCATTCTTCTGTAGCACCACATTTCAAAATCTTCTATCATCTTTTTGTCTGAGCTCCTTATCGTCCACATTTCACACCCATACAATCCTACACTCCAGACAAATGATTTCAGAAAGGATTTTCTAACATTTAAATTAATATTGGATGTTAACACTTTTTGCATCTTTAGAAACGCTTTTCTTCCCATAGCCATTCTGGATTTTATATCTTCTCTATTTCGGCCATGAGAAGTTATCTTGCTACCCAGATAACAAAACTCATCCACTACTTTCATTGACTCATTACTTAATCTCATTCCTTCAACATAGCCAGATTTTCTGACATTCCATTCCATTTCCCTCTTTCTAATCTTGTTAATGTTCATCTTATATCTTCCTTTCAAGACACTGTCCAGTCCATTCAATTGCTCTTCCAGATCCTCTGCAGTCTCTGACAAAATTACTATATCATTGTCAAACCGCAAAGGTTTTATTTCTGCTCCCTGAACTTCAATTCTCTCTCCAAATTTCTCCTTGCATTGCTTCACTGCTAGCTCTACGTACAAATTTAGCAACATTTGGGATAGGCTACAACCCTGTCTTACTTCCTTCCCATCCTCTGCTTCCCTTTCTTGCCCTTCGACTCTAATAACTGCTGACTGGTATTTGTATAGGTTGAATATAACTCTTCGCTCGCTATATTTTACCCCTAATACCTTCACAATATGAAAGAGTGTATTCCAGTCGACATTGTCGAAAGCTTTCTCCAAAACTGAAAACGCTGAAAACGTAGGTTTATCTTTCCTTAGCCTATCTTCTAAGATTAGTAGTAATGTGAGTGTTGCCTCACGTGTTCCTACATGTCTCCTAAATCCAAACTGATCTTCTCCGACGTCGGATTCCACAATTTTTTTTCCATTCGTCTATAAATAATTCGTGTTAGTGTTTTGTAGCCATGACTTATTAAACTGGTAGTTCTGTAAATTTGACATTTGACTGCACTTGTTTTTTTTGGAATTGGAATCACTATATTCTTCTTCAATTCTGAGGGTATTTCCCCTGTGCCCATACATCTTGTATACCAGATGGAACAATTTGTTCACGATATAAGCAGTTCGTCTACTCCAGGGGCCTTGTTTCGGCTCAAATCTGTCAGAGATCAGTCAAATTCTTCTCACAGTATCATATCTCCTATCACATCTTCCTCCACTTCTAGAATACTGTCTTCAATTTTATTTCCTTTATATACGCTCTCTATATATTCCTTTCACAGTTCAGTTTTTCCCTCTTTGCTTAGTACTGGTTTTCCTTCTGAGTTCTTGATATTCATACAGCTGATTTTCATGTCTCCAAATATCTCTCTTATTTTTCTGTAGGCGGTATCCATCTCTCCCCAGTTATACAGTCTTCTACGGTTCTGCATTTGCCCTCTAGCCACTCCTGCTTAGCCAGTCTGAACTTCCTGTCAATCTCATTTTTCAGACGTTTGTACTCCCTTTTGCTTGCTTCACTTGCTGTATTTTTATATTTTCTCTTCTCATCTTTAAGTTTTCAGGATAGCCTGTGTTATCTAGGAATTTCTATTAGACCTTGTCCTTCTGCCTATATGATCCTCTGTTTCCTTCACTACCCTATCTCTCAGAGCTACCCATTCTTCTTCAACAGTATTACTTTCCCCCGTTTCAGCCAATCCTTGCCTAATGCTCCCTCTGAAACTCTCAACCACCTATGGTTCTACCTTTCTGCAGTCTCTTAAGTTTTAATCTGCAGTACATAACGAGTAGGTTATGGTCTATATCTTCCCCTGGATGTCTTACAGTTTAAAACCTGGTTTCTAAATCTATTCCTTACCATTATAAAGTCAATATGATACTCAGTTAGTGATATGGTGTCTGTACGTCTCTGATATCTCCGAAAAAAAGGCACCACATCAGTAATTGTAAATATGCTCACAATAGGCAATGACATTTGCATTGCAGACGCAATCAAACTCTCAAATGTTTGTTAATCTTATGGGACTTAACTACGGGGTCATCAGTCCCTAAACTTACAAACTACTTATTAACTACTTACGAACTAGGACGGCACAAATATCCATGCCCGAGGGGGCATTCGAACCCCCGACCGTAGTGGCCGTGCAGTCCGTGACTGGAGCGCCTGCGTAGCCTAATGGGTTAAGGCGACCACTGACCCAAATGGGGAAATCTGAGTTCTAATCCTGTTCCAGGACAAAGAACCGATGAAAAGAGAGAGAAAAGAAGAGGGTTCGATGCCATCTGTAATATATGAAAACTGAACCAAATTCTCAACAAACAACTCAGAACGAACGTGAACCAAAGACCGCAAAGCAACGATCTACTGAACAAAAAACATAAAAAAAATAATTAAATTAAAGAATCTGCCAATGGCATTTTTTTCATCTTGCTCCCTTAAAGGTTTTCGCACACTCTTTTTAAATGAATACATCGATATTTTGAAAGATTCCATGTTGTTCAAAGGTAACAGCTGTTCTCTGTAAAGTGAATTTGTTCTATTTCTTGAACATACTATGAAATACATACCACCGAATTGCAAACAGACTTCTCTATCAGATATACATAAACTGGGGAGTACTGTTACAATGACTGTTGAAAATGATGCAATGATAGTAGTTACTTTGTATATACAATAACTACTAGTGTTACGTGGAATTCAATATTATCACACTTATTGCTTTGGTAATTTTATCTGTAAAAGAAAACTAACTTACGATTTGAAACAGAATGTTTCCTCTTGATCTTAGCGCAGAACAAAGTAACTACAGAAATGGTAGTATAATCTATATTAAAAGCACCCATAGTAACCATATCAAAGACAAATATTGTAGTAGACACATTGATTCTAATTAATGACTTTCAACATATTCCACAATACATAAAAAGGTAATTTGTTCAATTTATACATGTCCCTTCCATTTCATCAAGGAAGCAGAGTTCGTTTTGTTTGCATATGATACAAGTATTGCAATAAAAACTACGTCAAGCATAGTTATAGAAAGGTCTGCCAATTATTTTGATGAACATTAATAAAGGGTTTAAAGCCAACTCATTATCATTAAACTAAAAAAGACTCACTGCATGCAGTTCAGAAAATGTAAGAGACTTCCCGTCAGCATATGCATTAAGTATGAAGAAGAGCAGATAGAAGAGGTTGACAGTATTAAATTCCTGGGATTACAGCTTGATAATAAGTTTAGTTGGGAGGAGCACACCACAGAACTGCAGAAACGATTCTACAAATCTGTATTTTTCAATACGAGTGTTATCAGACATAGGAGACATACAAATAACAAAGCTTGCATACTTTGCTTACTTTCATTCCCTAATGTCATATGGTATAATATTTTGGGGCAACTCTTCAGGTCAGTCAAAAGTCTTCGGTGTCCAATAACGTGTAATACGTATTATTTGTGTAGTAAATTCAGGGACGTCCTGTAGAAGTCTCTTCAAAGAACTGGGTATATTAACTACTGCCTCTCAGTATATTTATTCCTTAATGAAATTTGTCATAAATAATATATCTCTTTTCCCAACAAACAGCTCAGTTCATACATACAATACTAGGAATAAAAATGATCTACACAAGGACTTAAAAGCACTTATTTTAGTTCAAAACGGGGTCCATTACTCAGGAACACATATTTTCAATAATTTACCATCAAGAATAAAAAAATTGAGCTACAAATATTGATCGGTTTAAGATGAACTTAAAAGATTTTCTAGTGGCCAACTCCTTCTACTCCATTAGTCAATTTCTAAATTGTACCAAATGATGCATGTACTCACACTATATTAGTATTATTATGTTATCAGCTTTTTTAAAAAAACACCTAAAAAGTGTATGTATCTGTATTTATATTATTAGTATTATCTATTATCAACTTGTAAATTTTGTTTCTTGACATGTTCCACATCCACGAGGATCTCCTCAACATGGATCTACAGAATGAAAAACTAATCTAATCTAATCTAACGATATTTGCCACATAAATTTAGCACTTAATTTATATATGAAACTACCTCTATCAGCACATTATTTAGAATATTCATTACTGCAGTATCCTCCCAGTTTGTGTACATATGCTTCAGCAGAACATTGTTCATTTCGTTGATACGTGTTTCACATGAATATACGCACATTTTAGAGTGAACATTCTTACGTATGCACAACTCTAAACATTGCAGAACATTTAATTAATAAGAGGTCGGAAAATCTTTTGGTAGACAAATCGTTTTTTTCTTAATTTCTATTATTTATTTATTTATGTATTCAGGGTGTTACAAAAAGGCACGGCCAAACTTTCAGGAAAAATTCCTCACACACAAATAAAGAAATATGTTATGTGGACATGTGTCCGGAAACGCTTAATTTCCATGTTAGAGCTCATTTTATTACTTCTCTTCAAATCACATTAATCATGGAATGGAAACACACAGCAACAGAACGTACCAGCGTGACTTCAAACACTTTGTTGCAGGAAATGTTCAAAATGTCCTCCGTTAGCGAGGATACATGCATCCACCCTCCGTCGCATGGAATCCCTGATGCGCTGACGCCGCCTTGGAGAATGGCGTATTGTATCAAAGCCGTTCAGAATACGAACACGAAGAGTCTCTACATTTCGTACCGGGTTTGCGTAGACAAGAGCTTTCAAATGCCCCCATAAATGAAAGTCAAGAGAGTTCAGGTCAGGAGAGCGTGGAGGCCATGCAATTGGTAGGCCTCTACCAATCCATCGGTCACCGACTTTGTTGTTGAGAAGCGTACGAACACGAATGTGCAGGAGCTCCATCGTGCATGAACCACATGTTGTGACGTACTTGTAAAGGCACATGTTCTAGCAGCGCAGGTAGAGTATCCCGTATGAAATCATGATAGCGTGAGCGCAGGTGGGAGAACATGAGGCCCAATCAAGACATCGCCAACAGTTCGTGCCCAAACTTTCACAGAAATCTGTGTTGATGACGTGATTGCACAATTGCGCGCGGATTCTCGTCAGTCCACACATATTGATTGTGAAAATTTACAATTGGATCACGTTGGAATGAAGCCTCATCCGTAAATAGAACATTTGCACTGATATACTAAAATGAGCTCTAACATGGAAATTAAGCGTTTCCAGAAACATGTCCACGTAACATAATTTCTTTCTTTGTGTGTGAGGAATGTTTCATGAAAGTTTGGCCGTACCTTTTTGTAACACCCTATATATAGTTTTTCTGGAAGGGAAGGGGACGGGACCGAAAACACAGTGACCTGTGACCCCCTCGAAAAGCGAACCTTCGATCCGCCGCTGATGTGTACTCTACCTGCTTCCAGATTTTGTAAAGCACACAGGTTGCAACAAAAGGGTATTTCATTCAGGAGATTGAGAGGCCATAAGCATGAAGCCGTCCGTTTCAATAGACGTCTCGCCCCCTTTCGTCGCTGCCTGGTGCTTCTCCGTCTTGCTTTGCTCCTACTGCAACTTGGCCCTCCCACGGGCTTGTTCATCAGTGAGTTACGTCCTCTTGCACACTCGATTGAACAGCTCTGTGAGCTGAGAGCTGATTGAGGCTGACAGGTAATACGGCTCCGTTAATAGCCCAGTAGCTCACTTAGGATAATGTTCTCTCCAATGCTCCGTGGCCTAGTTACGCATTGATAAATGGTGTCTTCTTGTCTTGCGTTACTATCACGCCTACAGGGACTTAAACTCAACTCGAACGGGGAACATAATTTATTACACAGTGCCGAAAGTTATCGTGGCGGAAGATGTATCACTTAAAGTAACATAGGAAACGCTCTCAGAGAATAATAAATTTCTGACATAACCGGGAGTTCAGTGTGTAACCCAATAATCATATTCGTCCACTTTACGTGTTGCTTGTGCCCCTGTGTATGTTTGTATTGCATGCAAATCTTTTTGTTTTGTTTTTTTGTTTTGTTTTTTTGTTTTTTTGTTTTTGTAAGCAGCTTATGGGCTGGTCTTCAGCCGAGAAACTTTTAAAATATGGACATGATAAACTTTTCTTTTTTTAAAAAAAAGGGAAAGAAAAGACAAAGTGGTAAAGAGTGAAGAACGTAAAACGTTGATACAAAGAACTTGTTTTTAGAAATGCAACACAGAAATATGAATAAAATAGATGGAGTTCGTTATAAGGTTTGTGCCACAGTTGAAAACACACAGTAAGCAACATAAATACTGAACAGACGAAGAAACACCGAAGACACTATAAAACTGCGGCAACGACACTTCTTTGTGGGTGTTAGTCACACTATGTAAAGACTCTGATGCACTGTAGACTCGAAACACTGGACGCTGTACTATTAAAGGTCGGCACTGAGGACCCCACATGGGGAAGAAAGGAAGAGGGGAGGCAATAAGCACGGGAGGAGGGGGCGGGAGGGGCCGGGAGGGTTCGTGAGGGGTCGTGTGGTGGGGGGAGGGAAGGGGGGGAAGGAGTGTAGGGACTCTGGGGGAGGGGACGGGAGGTGGATAGCCAAGTGGGGTGGTGGGAAAGGGAGGGGAGGAGGAGAGGGGGTGTTGCATTCATGGGGAGGGGATCAGGGTTGGTGGGAGGGATAGATGTCGGGACGGAGGGTGGCATCCAGTAGGAGGAGGTGGCGGACGTTACCCTGGGAGTCGATGTGGAGCTTGTGTGGGAGGGATGCAGTGGTAAAGGCGTGGCAGAGGCGCGGGATGTCCAGGATCGGATAGACCAAATGGTTACAGGAATCTATTTTTTAGGTGATTTACGGGATCCGCATGTCTTCTAGTTACTGCAGGAGAAGAGGGAAACGGATTAGATCGTAAAAGATCCGTGTGAGGGAGGGGAGCCATATGCGGTAGGCGAGACGGAGGGCGTGATGTTCGAGGATTTGGAGCGGAAACCCAGGCGGGATGGAAGCTACAGAGGACACTATGCATGATGGATCTGTAGGTTTGTAGGATTGTGGATAGGTTGAGGCTCCACATCCGGCTGGAGAAGCGTTTGAGGAGGTTGAGGTAGGACATTGTTTTCTGGCTGACTGTGCGGAGGTCGAGGACACAGGAGAGGGATCGATCAAGGGTGAAGCCAAGGTATTTGACGGTGGGCGTCATGGGACGGTCATGGAGGGTTAGGTAGAAATCATGGAGATTTGTTCCCATCTTGATGAAATATCTTTTATTTACTTATTTACCTTTATTGTTATTTCAATTCCTGTACATAGTGTCGGCAGGCTGGCAGCAGCATCAGGCGCTGCTCTTCAGCCCAGAATACAAACAGTACGAAAGGAAAATACAGGAACATGGGTGGTGAAAAAATACAGTGGCTTTCAAACGTGACATGTGGAAACATTGGTAAAACACAGATTGTAATGCAACACCACAGTTACCAACGCCACTGATGGGTTATGTAAACGCAGTTAAGATGTATGATATGAAAAAAGTGGATGAACTGTTTATTATATGTGTATTGTATATAAGTTGAATGATTATTCAATGTGAATGATTTCTGTGAGGCACAAATGTTAAAATCATTACGTACTGTTTAAATGAGAGTAATATTGTAATGTGTTGCAGTAGACACGTTGGCTTAGGGAGGGCAAAGTTAGTATCATCTTTGTGTAGGGCATTATTATCACTGAGCGCAGTGTGTGGTGCCAGTCGCGAGAGAGGAGAGAGTCGGTGGTGAGCTTTCAAAGTGAGTGGTAGTGAAGTTGGACAGCAGCAGCAGGCCGTAGTAGCGAGGCATTCTATTACGAGTTGGTACATGCAGCAGTCTGAGCAAGTGGCCATTGGCAAAATAATTGGCATGGGCACAGCGCTACAGTATCAAGAGTAATACTGTCAAGAGGAACGCTTTGTGCTTATTGAAAATAATATTTCGTCGCCAAGAAGATACCATTTTTGCCAAAATTATTAAGTACCACCAACAATTGCCAGCTACGGCGCACTGTCGCTGCAAAGTAAGATCTCAGCAATTTAGAAATGTACGGCTAAGCCAACGTTTAGTTTCGCTGAAAGTCAATAGTGAACCAGGTTGTAATTATTTAGCGTCAACAAAGTTATTAACCCGAGGCACTACCAAGTAGGTTCCTTTTCCGCTACCTTTAATTTTCCGGGGCTCAACGTGAACCATAAGAACTGATTTAAATAAAAGAGCCCTTAAGGTATTTAAATTAGTAAGAATTAAATTGCACCAGCATAAAGTTTGCAAAGTTAAATTGTTAACAATTGCCATTTATGAATAACGAGTGCATTGAGTAACAGCTGAATGATAGAAAATAGTAATTATTAATTGTGGTTTAACTGTTCAGCCTATGAGTGCTAAAAAGTTACCTTGCAAAGTTCATCTTATGGTTTATAATGTGCAGTTGAATTGATTAATTATTAGGTGCTGCTTGATAAGCAAGTTTGTTGTTAACATAATGAACAATACTTAATGTTAGGAAACTATATATCAGAAACAATATTTAAATCAAGTTGTTGCAGAAAGAGTAAACTGCTTAATTTTGTAATCAGTAATTTTGCATAACCATTCAAACAGTCATTATGGACAAAATACAATTACGACAGTCTGAATTATTATTGATGATCAAAATACAGTTAATTATCATCGCAAGCATTACGGCGGTGGTTTGATTTATTATATAGAAATTGTGCATGCAAAATTTATTACGTTAACTTTCCAGTTCATTAAAATAAGTTTCATTGGTTGTTGCTATTGTGTAAGTAGGTTGAATTTAGTGGTTCTACATTGCTCGGATTCCTGGTATCGTGGCTGTGCTCGCTTAATCTGCAATCAGTGTCCGTTTTGTTTCCTAATTAGACAATCAGTAATTATTGCTACTGCATACAATATTTCCATCCATTTCAACTTGTTGCTCGTACAACGAGCTGGCGACAGTATTAATTTTCACCTAGTCAAAATTGTTCATTCAGTTACAGTTTTGTCCCAGGTGTTACATTTTAGGACCTTATATAAAATTCCCGCACCAAACGATCGTCATTGGCAAATTACCTATTAAGTAGCATTTATTTGTGTAACCTCCCCTACGTTATCGGTTTCACCTCCGATAGCGTAATCCGGGTAATTGTTTTGTTAGTCACAGGGGTAATTCTAAAGTTTTCGGTAGCGTAGGCCGGTAAGGTTACACTTGGCGCCCGGTGACTGGACACCATATTTTATGTTCACTGGTGTCCCGAACAATACAATCATCGGGTACACTTTTGTTTTAAAATTATATCACTCAGTTACAATCACGAATTTGTAACAAAAATCATGGAACAGACTGTAGACAAGAATGCGACGTTGAGTCGACAATGAAGTCGACGAAGCAACAAAAAAAGTAAAACATATGATGCAGCAATATTTAGCGATGAATCAAATGTTTAAAAAGACACACGTTCTCCAGTAAAAGACGAAAGTATAAATAGTGAGACGACGAAACAGGAAGTTGTAGACGATTATCAGGATTCGAACGGCATGTTTACGGAGGAGACTAACTAACATAGACAAGGCAGAGTTAAAAATGAAACTAGAATCCGTATCGAATCAAGTATATAAGTCGAAAGAGCTTGATTTGAGGACGGTATTACCGGCAATTAAGTCAATGAACAATGATTTGGAAAGTAGGTCGAAACAGAGGAACGAGAAAATCGAGGCGTCTATTCAGTCAATAAACAATAGTTTACAGCGCAAAATTGATTTATCAATTCAGTCACTAAAACAATCGAATAAGGCCTTGAATGAGAGGATCTATTCGATAGACTGTATTCTGAATGATAGAATCACTTTAGATTTGTAGTTTTATAAGTTTTTGCAAATATTTTGGACCAAAATAATAATCTAAATAATAAAAAATTCTGGTGATAAGATTATAACTCTACTATGTGATAATATCTATGCACCCAACACGTAATATTCTTTCTGACCGTATTATAACAAACAGCCAAAATTATATGATGTTTGAGTTTACCTTTGACAAACATACTCTTTTTTGAACTTTTACCTCTTTGAACTATCATTTTAATATCTCTCCCACATTTTCATTATATTTTTCCGTTAAAATATTATCACCTGTCTTGCCTTGGTAATTGTAAGTTTATTTTCTTTGCCTGTACTGGTTACGAATGACTATAGGCTGGAACGAACGTAGCGTACATTTGGCGTTAGTAAATCAGTCACGTGACATCCCTCGCCCCAAAATCTCTTTTTCGTATGCCATATTGCTGTCTCTACTTGATGATTTTCTTATTATAACTCAATCGTTCTAATTTCAAATCAATCGTTCACTGAAAATTATCAAAAACACGTCTTAGGACAATGAATTATAATCTAATGTTGGTTAGTTTGTTAACACCTGCCATCGATAGTTCGAGAATCACGGATTACTCTCCCAGCTGTTCGCCATAGCGTTATAGGCGAGGAATTAGTTTGTGATGTACGAACATGTTACACGGTGGTTCGGAACTTGCTAGGGCGCGGTTGCCCAGCGCGCCCCGTCAGAGGGTTACAGGTACGGTAGCTCGACGCTCTCTGTAACGAGAGAACTGAGTTATCGGAAACGATCAAAATAGGACAAAACAAACCAACGTTAGTTCAAACCGACGAACCAATCAAAAGAGAGGAAACAAAAGACGGTTCAACTAACACCATTGAAGAGAAGGCCTGTGTACTGCCGTGTCACGTCACATCACACAGAGTAGGTAGCGATCGCGTATCTCACTACCTAACCGCAGTGAGGCGGTGGGCCGTGCCCCTTCAGACAGCCACTAAGCTACGCAATCGCGAGCTACTCTCCGTGACGTGACATTACGTGGCACGGCAATGCACAGGCCTTCTCTTCAGATGGTGTTGGTTCAACACCATCTGTAATATAAAACTGAGTAAAATTATCAACGAACAACCAACTTTATTTTTGCTCTTGCTTCCTAAAAGGTTTTCGCACACTATTGTTAACTGAACGCAACTGTATTCTGCCAGATTCTGAGTTATTCATAGGTGCCGCGGTGGAGTAGCCGAGCGGTCTAAAGCGTCTCGCTGCGGAGCGCGCGGTTTCTTGCCGTGGATATTTGAGTCCTCCCTGGGGCATGGGTGTGTGTGTTGTCCTTAGGTTAGTTTACCTAGGTTTAAGTAGTTTGTAAGCTACGGACTGATAACCACGCAGTTTGGTCCGATAGATTTACAAACATTTGAACATTTTTGTTCAAAGGTAACAGCACATTCTCTGAAAATCGCATTTATTCTGTTTCGAGAACATGCCATGAAATACGTAGCAACGAATTGTAAACATAGACGTCTTTAACACATGTACATAAACTGGGGAGATACTGTTACAATGACTTTCGTAACTGACGTATTGAAAGTACTAACTTTGTGTATATATTGAGTACTAGAGGTATGTAGAATTCAGTATTACCACACTTATTCCGTTTGTGATTTCAGCCGTATAAGAAAAGGCAATCACGATTTGAAATACAATAGTAAGCTGTTTATTTTAGCGCAGAACAGTGTAACATGAACGAAGTCATATCTGAACTACATGAAAGGTAATACTATCTACGTTAAAAGCGCCCATGGCAACCATGTCAAAGACAAACATTTTAGTAGATGCATTGATTCTAATTAATGTCTTTCAATATATTCCACAAAAAGTGAATAAATATTTGTTGCAATGTATATACTTCTGTTTGATTAAGGAACTACACTTTCCACAGAAATCTGGGACTTACTTTATATACCAAACTACCTGCATCAGCACTTTGTGCACAATGTTGATTATTACAGTATCCTCCCAGTTTACGTGCATATGCTTCAGAAGACCATTGTTCAATTCGTTGTTACGTATTTCACGGCATGTTAACGACATAGAACAATCACGCATTTTAGAGGGAGCATTCTTACATATGAACAATTCTAAACATTGAAGAACATACCTCTATTTAATTAACAAGAGTGTCTAAAACACTTTTGGAAAAAAAAATTAGGTAGTGGGGATTCCGAATCATTGACCTTCACATCACAGTCTAACACATTACCCACTACGCTACGCCCAGCAATCAGAAGCTACTTTCGTTAATCTCTTACTATTGTTAGAAGCTGTTAACTGATGCTAATATGGCACTTTTAGATTATCATTTATCGTACGAAGAACGACGTGTTTTTGTTAATTCTTCAACTGGCCATTGTTTTGAAATGACAACGTGTAAGTTACAATGAGAAAATAATCAAATACGCAACACAAGATGGCGTATGCCAGAGAGAGTTCTGGGCGAGAAATGTCACGTGACGTCTCCGAACGGCTGGTTTTCGTTCATTCAATGGAGGGTGTCAAATCTCCTTTATTTTTGCAAATATCTCTCAAACGATACGAGATATGATAAAAAAAAAAAAAAAAAGAAACACACACGGGAGCGAAGTAGTAGAGAATTTTCCCCTCTACCAATTTGGTTATTCAAGTTTCGTGTCTGATGAACGGTACGTTTGCAATTGCAATTATATTATAAACGGCTTTTTTGGTATTACAACTGTATTTTGTATCCGAAAAATTTGAAAAAGGGAGGTTCTGGTCTCTGGCGGCCTACAATTATGTCTGTAAAATTTGGTGCTGTTCGGTTGAACAGTTCGTCTTAAAAAGAGGGAACACGTTACAAATAGACAGACAGACAGACATTACAAAATCTCCGTTATTCTTGCAAATATATCTGAAACGATACGAGATATTAAAAAAAAAAAAAAAAAAAAAAAAAAAAAAAAAAAAAAAGGGAGAACATAAGAGAGCAAAGTTGTAGAGAATTTTCTCTTCTACAAATTCGGTTATTCAATTTTCGTGTCAGGTGTATGGTTAAGCCGTTATTTCCATTTAAATTTCGAGCTGTCAAAAAACGATCGCAAAGGCCCACTTTTAGTGTTACTGCCGTAACCTAAATTGGGCCAAAACGAAGAGCCGTAACAGTAACGGGGCAGGCTGCTGCGGGCGACTTAACACGGCTCCGACAACAAAGATACGTTTGCTGTGAAATTAAGAACAAATGGTCCGGTAACCGCTCTTACGAAAAATACAACTGTTAGAGAGTTCACGTAGAAATAATCACAAAAACCAGCGCACAAGGCCTGAACTTGGTACGTGGAGCATGCCGCACGAGGTAGTGCAAGAAATTACGCATGTTATCGGGGCAACTAGGGATTGAGCGGGGGGAGTGAAGGAGTGGCGCAGGTTCCGGTGCAATTGCAGGTGACGACCAGTGCCAAATGTCATGTCTAACGAGGTCGAGTTAGTAGTTGATGGTAGAGATTGGGTGATTCAAGTAGGCGAGATGTACGAAAAGGATGGAAAAGTAAAGGCAGAGAAGTTAATTTAGTAAGAAGAGATGATGAAAGTAAGCGATGTGATATAATGAATAGTAATGCAAGGAATGCGGGAATGCTGGGTGAGCTGCCACGTGATTCAAGTCAAGTTAATGAAAATGTAATTAACAATACTGATAAGAATATAAAATATAGCACAGTGAAAGGAGCATGGTAAATATCTGTAAATGCTGCTTGTATTGACGCCATTCTGGATTGCAACGTAACCGTCCGAGTTGGGCAGAAAACCGGAACAAATGCATCAGAAGTCCTTACTAGTTTCGATAACGGCATGAAAGTATTGTATGAAATGGGTGGTTGCAATGTGTACGAATTAAAGGTAGATGTAACAAGACGAGATCAAAGTGACAGTAAAGGTGAACTCGATGACAGATCAAGGCAAAACGTGGAATATGTGTTACGTCAGACAGTGGAGATAAACAGCAGTAATAAAAAATGGCGACCTGATAAAGAGGTTGACCAGGATGGGATGCTATGGAGTGATTTAGAAATAGAGCAGGATTTGTTATGGGAGGATAAAGGTGATGAAACTGAGAGGATTGGTCAGATAATGCTTCCTGAAACGCGGGGACTGAGGCGCTTCAGTCACGGTCTGCACGGCCACTACGGTCGGGGGTTCGAATCCCCCCTCGGGCATGGATATTTGTGCCGTCCTAGTTCGTAAGTAGTTCATAAGTAGTTTGTAAGTTTAGGGACTGATGACCCCGTAGTTATGTCCCATAGACTTTACCAACATTTGAACATTTGCTTCCTGAAAAAATCTATGGAACAAGTACCCAAATATTAATAGATAACGGAAGTCAAATTGGTGCCATGTCACAATCATTTTACGAGCATGTTAAGATACAGATGGAGAGAGTAGAAATGCTTGTGATGGGCGTAAAGATAATAGGTGTTCTTGGCCAGTCAAATCTCAAGTGTTGTTTTAATTTTCAATTAAAGATATGTTCGAGCATGACTTTCTGGTAATTAATCAACTAAGTAAGGGAGTTATAGCAGAGATTGACTGGACGATGAAGCACAAAGAAATTATTGATTGTGGGGAAAGAATTATGTCATGTACAGTAGTACTAGACGCGTTAAAAGTTGGTTTTGATGAGGTAGACGAGATAGTAGAGAATCGGGATACGAAATTGCGTTTAGCTATTCTACCAGTGTATATCAGATTAAGCGAAAAATCAGAAGGCTATCATGTCAGAAATTTAAGTAGTTTGCATCCATCTGACGATTTTGAAACAATTGTAAATAATGTGACAGGTAACGGAGTTGTACCAGATTTAGGTAAATAACAGAGGTGTTTTTCAGATAAACCAGGTCATGTGCAGTAGGGGGGCAGCACCGGTTCCTGCCCACATTAGGTCATGAATAACGGGCTTTCAGCCTCCTCTCCCTCCACTTCCCCCTCCACCTCCCCCTCCTCCTCTTCCCTAGAGGTCTAGGTCAAGGTCACCAACCTTACGAGGGCCGGTTCCTGCCCACATTAGAGCTGGTTCCTACCCACATTAGTTCATGAACAATAGGCTGTCACCCCCTCCACTCTGCCTCCCCCACCTCCTCCTCCCTAGAGAATATGGTCAAGGTCACAGACCGGTTGTTGCCCCCATTAGGTCATGAATAACAGGGTGGCATCCCCCTCCTCCTCCTCCTCCTCCTCCTCCTCCTCCTCCCTAGAGGTCAAGGTCATCGACAGGCATGGGAGAGAACTGGGACAACCCTCTCCCCCCCCCCCCCCCCCCGCTATGAAAGAGTTGGGACAACCCCGATTACGAGGGCAGTTTCTGGCTCAACTGTGACCAATTCATGATTTATGACCATAATTTATGACCTTAATTAAAAATTTGCATTATTTATGACTCTAATTATAATCAATTTGCATGATTTTTGACCCTAATTATTAAATTTGGCATGATTAATGAGTTCTACAATCCCCCTTCACCATCCCACCACTTGCTGAGTACGAGACCCTTCCCCCTACCATCACAGAGCTCAAGTTCTCGTTCTGGAAATCAAACCCACGATTGCCGTCCTCCGAATCCCCTGACAGCATGCGTGTTCAGAGTATTTTATATTACATAGAGTCATCGCTGTTTATGTAAATAATTGACTCCCGTTTCTATACAGAACCATAACTCTATAAAAAAAATCTGATGTCTATCACGCCACGTACCGGCGGTATCGCAAAAAAATTGCGTGGCCGAGACGCAGGACCCCGAGCTGCGCGGCCAACCTTACCAGAGGGGGCGGCTGCGCAGCTGTCGTGTGACGGCTTCGCTCCGCTTAGAAGGACCACCGGAGCTGGCCCAACCATGGCTAATTCATGATTTATGCGTGTGCAGCTGCAAGCGTTTAATCAAACAGCCGTTCGGTAGGTCGCAGAGGGGCTCCACAGGCACGCGCCCCTTACTGAGCAGGTGTAGCAGGCTCCAGTTCTTCATGCTGCTTGTCAGGTGGAAATCCTCAAAATTAAGTCAGGAGCATGCAGCCGCTCCTCGCATTGGGAGGGCATAACACGCCGCCTCAATAGAGGCTGATGCCTGGGGCGTGGCAGGCCACGATACTGATATATGCATCGGCCGGGAAAAAGGTGGCTCGCAGTGTAGAGGATTGGGCGCCCTCGCCCACCAAGCACACAGACAAACCATCGCGGATGTAAAAGGCGACCGCATAATCGTACTGTAATAAAGTTCATAATTTGAGATTAATTCCTGCACGGTACCCCTATGAATACCGCAACCGAGTTTTTCGTGACGCGGTATAAACAGTAGCCCTCACTTAGAGAGATTTGTGATCTTTGTCATTCTTATTACCACGAGGATTACATGTTTTAGGAAGCTGTTTTCTATACATGCGAATTATCCGTGAAAACAGCTAATACTTCGTCATATAGGAGTTATTTAACTTTCAGCAAAATATCTACATCTATGTCTTGCATTTCCACCTCCAGCTATAAAATTGGTAAGTACATCATTGGCAAGTTTTCGAAATCCAATACTTTTTGATTTGTCTACATCTTTTACTGTTTTAATAGAGACTACTCGCAATTTTACCCAATGTAGAGCATTAGTGGGCTTTAATTGTACATCTTTAATAACAAAAAATGGCCACACCCCAGAGGAATTTCTGCATACAATTGGGAATTCTACCCAAAATATATGCGTAGACATATATAATGATGAATAGTGGACTTTTAGGATTTTTGTAGGTTAGAAAATAAGTATAGAAATATTCGTTTACAAAGAACTTTTACTAATTTCTTGTACATATACATTTAAACACAGATAACCAATCTTTCCTTATGTTTGTTTGTTTAATTTTAATAATGTCTAGTTTAATTTTTAACTTGTAGCTTAGATCGACATCAGAATCTTCGATCTCCTTCTCCAGCCAGTAATTCGAAAGGAACAGGGAAGGTATGGTTTCAAACTATAATACGTATCTTCGTCTCTTCCTGTATTCCACATGTTTTATGGCAATAAGAATCAGTTCTTGTCTACGCAACCCCGGTAGCAAATGTAGAGACTCTTTGTGCTCGTATTGTGGACGGCTGCGATACAATACGCCATTCTCCAGGGCTGCATCAGCGCATCAGGGATTCCATGCGACGGAGGGTGGATACATGTATCCTCGCTAACGGAGGACATTTTGAACATTTTCTCTAACAAAGTGTTTGAAGCCACGCTGGTACGTTCTGTTGCTGTGTGTTTCCATTTCATGATTAATGTGATTTGAAGAGAAGTAATGAAATGAGCTCTAACATGGAAATTAACCGTTTCCGGACACATGTCCACATAACATATTTTCTTTCTTTGTGTGTGAAGAATGTTTCCTGAAAGTCTGGCCGTAGCTTTTTCTTGTGCTGGTGGTCATGAGACAGTGGGCCGTGCCCCAGGGGACAGCCACTCGGCCAGTCAGCTACGCTATCGCAGTCTCCGCCCCCGGAACTTTGAAGGGTTGTTGTAGCTCCCAAACTAACAGTGATAAGAATGTAGTTAAAATTGATTTGGACGCAGCTGGTTTAACCCTAGAACGGTCGGGCTGGGTCTGTGAGACCCACTAGTTTCTATTTCAATGAATTTATGTGCTTATAGTCGCTGATCTGACTCGAGCGCTCTATTAGCTACCTGAAACATGCAAGAGAAAGCGTTAACATCATGAATAAGGTTTTAAACTGTTTAGACATCGTTCGGCAGTGCTTCAAAAAGCGGGCGGGTCTGTGACACCCAACCCGACCGCTAACGTTATTAATTTCTACCAGTGCGAGCCGATTTTTATTTCGTGTTTCATCCAGTTTCAAATAAATTTGTAGACTATTTATGATTTCCCAGAACCACATTAACATTGACAATAATTTAAAATATAAAATTTCAAGAGAAAGTGTTTCATGCTGTGAAATTTGCAACATTTTATACGACGAGATGAATGAAATTGACGATTCTGACGAAGACCCATACTTCTAAATAAACAGTGATCATGACAGCAATAGTGAAATAGGTGGGGATGAAGGGGAAGATGCTATAAGTGCAAGGACAGCAAAACTAATTACTTCTGCAAAATTTGCAAAATATAGTTATTCTTGGTGAACGCAGAAATAGTTTGTGTCGGCTGTTACGAAAAGTGACGATTTTAGGGGACGATATCACACAAACTATTCATTATATTCACAACATCGATTTATATAACAAATATTCAAATAGTGTGATTCTCAGTTCTACAAATTATTTTTATTTATACTTGTATTTCAATCTAAGTTACTTGTACTTCCAGTGTGCTTACATTTATTACTACAAATAAGTATGTTTTATACTTTTGACCTTCCATAATTCCATGATTAATGTTATTTGAAGAGAAATAATAAAATGAGCTCTAATATGGAAATTAAGCGTTTCCGGACACATATCCACATAACATACTTTCTTTCTTTGAGGAATGTTTCCTGAAATTTTTTCCGTAACTTCTTGTAACACTCTGTATACTACGCATCGTGGCCAGGTAGATGCCCAACCACTGTTCCCGTTGCTATTTATGCCAAAATAACCGAGGGTTCTGAAAATCCTCTTCGGTATGGAAAATATATATATATATATATATATATATATATATATATATATATATATATATATATATATATATATATATATATGTATATATATATGAGAGCAATAAATGTATATAAAAAGAAAAAAAATGGAAAAGATAATGCTATGTTTACTTGTACCTGTGTAACTGAAAGTATATTACTTTTCCATTATGGACAACTGCCCTCAATCTCTGCTTGACTTTCATTCCCTTCATTTCCCTTTTTTTATTCGATTTTAAAACTTCGTTTTGACTTGTGTACATATAAGTGTAATTTTTACAGAAATTGAGATACTTCGTGTATTCTGACATCACGTTAATACGTAAGCAATGTGTTCAAACATAGGGCCCTATATAGTTGTTTCCAATAAACAAATATACACCATATACATTTCATCATTGTTACGATGTTCATCATCACAACTTCTGTCAGCTTGTGAGTATATAGTTTGCCAACTGTTGTCACTATTCAAATGTTCAAATGTTTGTAAAGCTTAAAGGACTTAACTACGGGTTCATCAGTCCCTAAACTTACAAACTACTTATGATCTATCTTATACTAAATAGGACAGAAACATTCATGCCTGCGGGAGGATTCGAACCGCCGACGGGGAACGGCCTCGCGCATCGTACCATAGCGCCTCAATGCGCTCGGCCGCTCCGCCGGGCGTTGTGACTAATGTTTATAATGTTATAACTCCTTCACTATATTATTATAAACAGCAATTTTATACCATACCCTTAATTTACATCCATGATCTTTTTCATTACAGTAACTTCAGTTTTGTGATAATTATTTCTGAAAAGTTGTAAACAATTGTCATAAATGTGTTGTATCAGTATACCTCTCTGACGATCTATTCTGACCCACCCTGATTTGTATTAATTATGGCACGGTATAAGTGGCACTTGTTAATTGTGTTACCTTATAGAACATGATGTAAAGAGTATTTGTTAGGTAATTTTTTTCTTGATTACCTCCTTTTTTACTGATGTACTGCTAAACTTTAATTTTACCTAGTGTAACTTCACTTCGCACGGCGCCACTAGACATTATGTTACGAATGGCACGCCATCTGGCAACTGATATCTGTAAACATGTATTGTACAATTACTGTACACTCAGTCTGCCCTGTGATGTTATGTCAAGAACATGCAACGAATATTATTGTCCAACTTGCTGGTAGCTTCTAACCACAAGGTAAGTGTGCCGAATTTTATCTTTGCAAAAAGTTTTATACAATGTTTTTGCATTTTTTGTTTGTTTTCGTACTGTATAATCAATGTTATTTTCCATTGACAGATTCTGATG
This sequence comes from Locusta migratoria, assembly GCA_026315105.1. Classification (NCBI taxonomy): domain Eukaryota; kingdom Metazoa; phylum Arthropoda; class Insecta; order Orthoptera; family Acrididae; genus Locusta; species Locusta migratoria. The sequence goes on along the minus strand of CM048751.1, from coordinate 219,420,484 downwards.
ATGGCCCAGGCCGAAACGCGTCAAATAAAGTCATATTGAAACCACTTCATTACTTATATCAATACAGCGACCTATGCAGCTGTTTGTAGATTTATTATAATTATTATTTTTTTTCTTTTTGTTTTTTAATCCTGTCCCGACGAGTTAGAGGTCCTACAAGAACGGTGGCCTTTCGGCAGCACACGTAGCACACGTAGCACACATCGCCGGTAAAGCCGTCCTCTCACGGGACGTGGAAACGCACGTGGAGGAGGAAGTGGTGACGCCGCAGCATGGGATACCACGTTGCACTCCCCTGCGAAGCGTGGTATGTTAGATTTTGGTGTCGTGGAGTGGAACGAGGCCTGTGAGAAGCGATCTGGTTTTCAGGTGACAAGCAGAACTTTTCAGCTGACATATTGCAGACGGAACTCCGTATTTCGTTCCTTCTTTTGTTGTAGCGCACGATGTATGAATATAATCTTTATTAAAGCGTTAGAATATTGAACTTTTGAAAACGCGTCATTTCAGATACGATTTGTTACAATGTTGTTATGGTTCTCAGTCCGAAGACTGGTGTGATGCAGCTCTCCACCCTACTCTATCCTGAGCAAGCCTTTTCATCTCCTCATAAGAACGGCAACCCACGTCCATTTGAATCTGCTTACTATATGCGTCTCTTGGTCTCCCTATGCGTTTTTTACACCACACACTTCCCTCCAATGCTAAATTCACGATTCCCTGATGTCTAAGAATGTGTCGTACCAAGCGATCCCTTCTTTTAGTCAAGGTATGCCAAAAATTTCTTTTCTCACCAATTCTGTTCAGTACCTCTTCATTAGTTATGCGATCTACCCACCTAATCTTCAGCATTCTTGTGTAGCACCACATTTCAAATGCCTCTATTCTCTTCTGGTCCGCACTGTTTATCGTCCATGTTTCACTCCCGTACAGGGCAACACTCCACACAAATGCATTCAGGAAAGAGTACCTTACACTTAAATTAATATTCGATGTTAGCAAATTTCTCTTTCTCAAAAATGCTTTTCTTCCCATTGCCATTCTGCATTTTATATCCTCTGTACTGTGACCGTCATTTGTTATTTTATTACCCAAGTAACAAAACTCATCTACCACCTTCATTGTTTCGTTACCTAATCTAATTCCTTCAGCATCGCCTGATTTTCTAAGACTGCATTCCATTATCTTTGTTTTGCTGTTGTTAATGTTCATTTTATACGCTGTCTTCAACACACTGTCTATTCCATTCAACTGCTCTTCCGGGTCCTTTGCTGTCTCTGACAGAATTACGATCTCATCAGCAAAACGCAATGTTTTTATTTCTTCACCCTGAACTTTGATCCCTATTCCAAATTTTTCCTTGCTTTCCTTCACTGCCTGCTCGATGTACAAATTGAATAACATCGGAGAAAGGCTACAACCTGTCTTACTCCTTTCCCAACTAATGCTTCCCTTTCATGCCCTTCGAGTCTAATAACTGCGGTCTGGCTTTTGTACAAGTTGTAAATATCTCTCCTTTCCCTGTATTTTACCCCTGCTGACTTCAGAATTTGAAACAGTATTGCCTCCCGGGTTCCTATGTTCCACCTGAATGCAAACTGATCTTCCCCAAGATCAGCTTCTACCAGCTTTTCCATTCTCCTATAAGTTACCGGAAACAAGTTTTTCATAGCTTGAAAGGTTCTAGTATTTAACGTGTCAGTCTTATAATTTGTATAATGTGAAAGAATATCGTTCCTTCGAAACGGTATAACCACAGTCAACGCATTCTATCAAAGAAGCGTCTTTGTGGTGCTATGTCATATATAAATATTACAACATGTTTTAGAAGATTAGTATACCTGAAAACATATGCATACATTCAATTATAAGAATAGCGTAGTTGGTAACGTTGCAGGTTGTGGTGGAAAGACTGCCAGTGGAACAGGTTCGCGTCTATTCGCTCCAGAAATATTTTCCTTTTTTTCTTTTTCGTTTCCTTAACGTTTCTGGTTCTTCCTTGCTAATATCCAATATACGCTGTTATTTCTTTTTAAGACGACGTATTAGCATGTTGGTTAGCGTCACGAGCTGTGGAGGAAAAGAGCTGTAAATAACAGGTTTGCATCTACAGTCTGACAGATATTTTTAACGATTTTCTTTAATTGTGCTTTATGTAACATATTTGTTAATTTAATACAATTGTAATATTCGGTATTCGAGGTTATTTATTAGAAACAAGAAAGAAACTTGTCCACGAGAGAATTTGTTGAGTTTTTCGTTCTAGACCACAGGAACAAATAACATTGACGACAGTACGCTACGTCACTCGGTTTTCCCCACGGTGTTTGATTTAAGTTGCAGTTCAGTACGGTATTGGAATAGTTCAGTTTCACAAAGCAAAGTGAACATGGCTAGTGCGTGGTTAGTGAAGTAGATGCAGTGTAGGAGGAACCGTGTTTATGTAGAATACTAAAAGCAAAAATTATCACGACGAACATTGTCGAGCTGAGGTGTTGTCCCGCGTGTATAACAAGTAAAATGTGTTAGTCAGAACCTATTATCTCCGAATATGCAGAATATGTGCAACGTGGGAAATGGGAATATAAAAGCAAGACAACTGGAGCTGGTGCAAATGATGTATTTCACCGCTGACAATTTTTTAAAGAATTATTGCCAAAAGTGATTTTGTCGTAAATTTCGTTATAATTCTCAACCACTTTCAGATAAATGTACATTTTCCGAAAGAGTATTGCATGCCACATGCAACCATAAGAAAGCATTTCGTTTTGTTTTTTTTCGACGATGGCAAAGAGAGATACCGTGTAATTTTACGCACATCAATCTTTGTAAACACAATGATCTACGTGCCAGCCCGCAACGGGCGATGGAGAGTGCTGCGGTCGCAAAGCAAATAAAGATGAGCAGCACGGTACGTGCGCTGTAGCAGGTCGTTTCAGAGCCTGCTGTAGCTAGGTATACAGCACGCTTGCCCTATGTCACGTTGGGACAACACGTCCCGTGTGAGGACGGGTTAAGCGCTGCTCTCTGACAAGGAGAGGCCGCCAATTGTGAAATTCAGATTCGATTCATACTGCGCGTAATAAAAGCTCATGGCCAGAGGTGTAATTTGGCAAAGCACCAAGATGCACTTCTCAGCCGTTGTCGAGAAAATAGACAATTAAAAAAACATATATATATATATATATATATATATATATATATATATATATATATATATATATCGCACGAACCAGAGTGATAGTTATCATAGAAATATGGAAATCAGAAAACAGCACGACATCGAGTACATCTAATAAACGATGCGTTTTTACAAGAAATTATCTGTTGGAAAACATTAGTTAAAAAAAAAAAACCACCTGATTGACATTCTGAAAAATTGTTCTATCGTTCGCCAGGTTTGACTTACACTATACGCATTCGTTACGGAATATCGTTTATATTTCTTCCGTTAACTGTACGTGGTAAATATTTTGAAGACAATTAATAACATTTGTGAAATACAACTTTGTTTGCGGGAAACATAATAATGTTCGAAGTCGCCAGTTGTATATAATGAGTTGTTTGACAGTCGTTTGTCGTGGAAAAACTGGCGACTTCGAACATCAAATGTTATTAATTAATTATGTATATATATATATATATATTTAATTACAAAAATCAAATAATAAAAAAAGTTGCATGCCGCGAGATTCGATCCGGCGACTTTCGGATTACGAACCCGAGCCCTTACCGCTACGCCACGCCTCTGTACAATATTACTAATCGTAGAGAGTATTTCACCGCAACGGCTTTTTTTTTAATTGTCGATTTTCTCGACAACGGCTGAGAAGTGCATCTGGTGCTTTGCCAAGTTACACCTCTGGCCATGAGCTTTCATTATGCGCAGTATGAATCGAATCTGAATTTCACAATTGGCGGCCTCCCTTTGTGAGACACGCCTACCACGCTGGCCTATCCTATAAGGGCTGGCGACCGCGCTATGTAGTTCGCGGAGCCGCGGCATGTTCCTCAGTCGTGTCTTGACTGCGCTTCTTTATCATTCGGATGGTTTCATCGTTGTTATCTTGTATGTTAATCAGCTACGTCTAACAATGCGACCACATGGGTATTGGATTTTAGAATTTATTCAATACTTATGGTAAGTGAAGGTCAGAACTCAAATAACGATCAGCCAAAAACCATTCCACGCAACTCTAAAAAATTATAGAGAAAGTCTATTTTGAAGTTCTGCAAATATACGTAAGAACCAATAACTAAAGCTGTTGCAGCATCTGTCGGTGCAGCTCAGGTGGTAGCCATTTGGTCTTACAGCCATAGAGTTGGTGGTTCGAATCCTGCTGTGACCATTTTTTTTTCCTCTTGAAATTCAATTAAAAACATTTTGAGATCTCTAATTCCGCCGGACGCGGTGGCCAAGCGTTCTGCGGCGCTCCAATCACGGTCTGCACGGCCACTACGGTCGGGGGTTTGAATCCCCCCTCGGGCATGGATATTTGTGCCGTCCTTAGTATTAGCTAGTTTGTAAGTAGTTTGTAAGTTTGTTGTTGTTGTTGTTGTTATGGTCTTCAGTCCGGAGACTGGTTTGATGCAGCTCTCCACCTTACTCTATCCTGAGCAAGCCTTTTCATCTCCTCATAAGAACGACAACCCACATCCACTTGAATCTGCTTACTATACGCGTCTCTTGGTCTCCGTCTGCGATTTTTACCCCACACACTTCCCTCCAATGCTAAATTCACGATTCCCTGATGTCTAAGAATGTGTCCTACCAAGCGATCCCTTCTTTTAGTCAGGGTATGCCAAAAATTTCTTTTCTCACCAATTCTGTTCAGTACCTCTTCATTAGTTATGCGATCTACCCACCTAATCTTCAGCATTCTTCTGTAGCACCACATTTCAAAATCCTCTATTCTCTTCGTGTCCGCACTGCTTATCGTCCATGTTTCACTCACGTACAAGGCAATGCTCCACACAAATGCCCTCAGAAAAGACTTCCTTACGCTTAAATTAATATTCGATGTTAGCAAATTTCTCTTTTTCAAAAATGCATTTCTTCCCACTGCCATTCTGCACTTTATATCCTCCGTACTGCGACCATCGCATGTTATTTTACTACCCAAGTAACAAAACTCATCTACCACCTTCATTGTTTCGTTACCTAATCTAATTCCTTCAGCATCGCCTGATTTTATAAGACCGCATTCCATTATTTTTGTTTTGCTGTTGTTAATATTCATTTTATACGCTCTCTTCAACACACTGTCCATTCCATTCAACTGCATTCAACATCAGCAAAACGCAAGGTTTTTATTTCTTCCCCCTGAACTTTAATCCCTACACCAAATTTTTCCTTGCTTTCCTTCACCGCCTGCTCGATGTACAAGTTGAATAACATTGGAGAAAGGCAACAACCCTGTCTTACTCCTTTCCAAACTGATGCTTCCCTTTCATGCCCTTCTAGTCTAATAACTGCGGTCTGGCTTTTGTACAAGTTGTAAATATCTCTCCTTTCCCTGTATTTTACCCCTGCTGTCTTCAGAATTTGAAAGAGTGTATTCCAGTCAACATTGTCAAATGCTTTCTCCAAATCTACAAAAGCTAAAAATGTAGGTTTGCCTTTTCTTAATCTATCTTCTAAGATAAGACGTAAAGTGAGTATTGCCTCCCGGGTTCCTATGTTCCTCCTAAATCCAAACTGATCGTCCCCAAGGTCAGCTTCTACCAGCTTTTCCATTCTCCTGTAGATAATTCGTGTTAAAATTTTACAACCATGACTTATCAAACTGATGGTTCTATAATTTTCACACCTGTTTGCACCTGATTTCTTTGGAATAGGGATTATTAAATTTTTCTTAAAGTCTGAGGGTATTTCACCTGACTCATACATCCTACACACCAGTTAAAATAGCCTTGTCATGGCTGGCTCTCCCAGAGACTTTAGTAGCTCTGAGGGTATGTCATCTACTCCTGTGGCCTTGTTCCGACCTAGGTCTTTCAAGGCTCTGTCAAATTCATCTCTCAGTATAGTATCTCCTATTTCATCTTGATCTACTTCCTCTTCCCTTCCTACAACATCGTCTCTAAGTTCATTTCCTTTGTAGAGCTGCTCTATGTACTCTTTCCACCTCTCAGCTTTCCCTTCCTTGCTGAGAACTGGTTTCCCATCTGAGTTCTTGATATTCGTAGAGTTGCTTTTCTTGTTCCCAAATGTCTCTTTTATTTCCCCTTCTTATACATTCTTCTACATATTTGCATTTGGCTTCTAGCTACTCCTGCTTAGCCATTTTTCACTTCCGGTCAATCTCATTTTTAGTCGTCTGTACTCCATTTTGCCTGTTTCATTTACTGCATTTTTATATTTTCTCCTTTCATCAATTAAATTTAGTATTTCCTGTGATATCCAAGGATCTTTTGTAGGTCTTGTCTTTCTACCTATTTTGTCCTCTGCTGCCTTCACTATTTCATCTCTCAATGCTACCCATTCCCCTTCTACTGTTTTAGTCCCCCCTGTTTCTGTCAATTGTTGCCTAAATCTCCCTCTGAAATTCTCCAGAACTTCACTTTCCGTCAATTTATCTAAGTCCCATCTCCTTATTTTCCTACCTTTCTGCAGTTTTTTCAGTTTCAGCCTACTGTTCATGACTAACAAGTTATGGTCAGAGTCTATATCTGCCCCTGGGTATGCCTTACAGTTTATATCCTGGTTTCGGAATCTATGTCTTACCATTATAAAATCTGATACCTTCCGGTGTCTCCTGGTCTCTTCTATGTATACAACCTTCTTTTGTGATTCTTAAACCACGTGTTTGTTACGATTAAATCATGTTCCGTGCAAAATTCCACTAGGCGACTTCCTCTTTCATTCCTTCTGCCCAGTCCATATTTACCTACTATTTTTCCTTCTCTTCCTTTTCCTACTACCGAATTCCAGTCTCCCATCACAATTAAGTTTTCCTCTCCCTTAACTGTCTGAATAATTTCCTTTAGCTCCTCATATATTTCTTCGATCTCCTCATCATCGGCAGAGCTAGTTGGCATATAAACCTGTACTACTGTTGTCGGTGTTGGCTTCGTATCCATCTTCACAATGATAATGCGATCACTGTGCTGCTCATAGTAGTTTAACCGCATTCCTATTTTCTTATTCATTATCAGTCCTACTCCTGTGATACCGCCAACTGATTTTGTATTTATAATCCTGTACGCACCTGACCAGAAATCCTGTTCATCATGCCACCGAACTTCACTAATTCCCACTATATGTAAATTCAACCTATCCATTTCCGTTTTTAAATTTTCTAATTTTCCTACGCGATTAAGTGATCTAACATTCCACGCTCCGATCCGTAGAATGCCAGTATTGTCTTTCCTGATGACAACATCCTCCTGAGTAGTCCCCGCCCGGAGATCCGAATGGGGGACTATTTTACCTCCGGAATATTTTACCCGAGAGGATGCCATCATATTTTCATACAGTAGAGCTGCATGTCCTCGGGAAAAGTAACGGCTGTAGTTTCCCCTTGCTTTCAGCCGTTCGCAGTAACTGTGTGACAAAGCCACATTAGCTGATGTTACAAGGCCAGCTCAGTCAATCATCCAGACTGTTGCCCCTGTAACTACTGAAAAGGCTGCTGCCCCTCTTCAGGAACCACACGTTTGTCTGTCCTCTCCACAGATACCCCTCCTCTGTGGTTGCACCTACGGTACGGCTATCTGCATCGTTGAGGCACGCAAGCCACCCCACCTCGGCAATGCCTGTGGTTCATGGGGGTAAGTTTAGGGACTAATAACCCCGCAGTTAAGTCCCATAAGCTTAACAAACACTTGAACATTTTGAATTCGTTAAGAAAAACAGACTTTCTCAGCTATAAGGTTATTACAACGACACAATGTTCGTATAATTTCACAGCGATAACACAAATGTCTCAAAAATGGACATCAATATTCATACATATTCGATATAAAAAGTAAAAATAAACCTACATCATTGCTTTACATTAATCTGAACACCGTCAACATGAATTGATTGGAAAGTCAAAGTTTCCCCTATTGGAAAACGATAAACTTAGCATCAGAATGGAAATTTACATACAAGTTCGTTGTCTTAATGAAATACTCTGAGCAGGGTAGATTTATAAACAACACTTTTCCGTTACACTGGTGTACCTGATATAACTGCCACTTGCTGCTAGCATGCGCAAGCCATACATTACCCAATAGACCATTTGCAGTGCGATCTCACTGCGCCACTGTGGAGTCTGCACCTGGCGGTTATAAGCTGAAAAGTATCCGACTACCAAATAAAATCTCGCTCCGTTATTCGGAAGCCGTACTCCCTAATATCAGCCACTGTGCTCTCGGTAGTACACAATGCCTACGACCTCAAGCAGTTCTGTAAAGTCTGGGCCACTTCAGTTAGCATAGACAAGTACACACAAGTACTGAAAGCCAACAAGACTCCAGAAAGCTGAGTATGTGGTAATTGGTGCCTCGGTGCATCTAAGGTAAAAGCGGGACAGATGACGCGGGGGGTCAGACTCCGCAGTTCCAAGAAATTCGTCAGAACATATTGTTGTGCACGCGACGCTCGTTGTTGTTGTAACGGCTGGTGAAATCAGTTTACTCCCAAGTTTTTGTATTTCAGGAGCGGAAAATAGAGGAGAAATTTAAGTAAATCGAATTTCGAGACCAAGGTAAGTCAAGGATTTTTTTACGATTCCTTTTTAATAGTATGTACTAATAGATACGCACCTAGAAGCTGCTATATTGTATTTAGATTGTGCAGTAGAAACATTGTAGCATATGTCGGTCGAGTAATGGCTTCTTCCGATAACATCTTTGCTGAAAATGGTGGGGCATCTGTTCCCACGAAAGCGGACAGACGACGCACCATTACTGTGAAACAGATGCCGCAGTGCTTGTAGTACTAACAGGAGTTCATACGTATTTGTTTTACAGAAAAATGCCACGAAAACGCATTAGACCAACTGAACAAGGCAGCTGCTGTGCAAATGACAACTCAGTGACATCTCATGGAGAGACTCCATCAAAATTGCTGGAATAGATATCACCTGTTCCTACACTGCCTCAGAGAAATCAATCCTAAAGAAATCAGCAACAAATATAACATCCGACGACTTCATAGCAACAAAAAGAAATCACCGAAATAAACAAGAAAGGAAAAGCTCTTGCCCACAAAAATGTAGCAGCTAAAATAAATCAAATCCCCAAAATCAGAGAGAAAAAACCGCCAAAATAGCGTCTGTTTGAAGACTCAGTTTCAGAAGAAGATGATGATATATCCCTACACGGTAGTTCCTCCGATGAATTAAATTTTGAAGAAAACGAATGTGTAGAATGCCTTAATTTTATCAAGAAACATCGTCTACCTCTCACTGGATTCAATGTGTAGGATGTTCTAGGTGGCTTCATGAATCATGCACTCACTATGAGATCGTGTTTTGTTTGTGTGGACGACTTAAGAATAAACTTGAAAAACAAAAATACAAAGTGAATGTCATTTTCAATGTATTTTGCCTTGGACATCTGTCCCTCCCTTCTGCGGCATCTTGCCCGCCACTTGCTGATTAACTGAAATTTGCAAACCATTGTACATCATAAGAATGTTCCTTTGTTATAAAGTTTTTTGTAATGCGATGGTATCTACAATAAAATACAATGTTCAAACCATCATTCTTGCCTAATTTTATTACGATTTAAGTATTTATATATTGATAAAATTAATTTGAGAAAATGTGCTGCGTCTGTCCCGCCTTTACCTTAATTGAATCGCTGATTGGAAAAAGGAAGAAAGTCCAATTTTAACGAAAATACGCTGAGATATACATTTTCTTCCGCAGCTGTCCACTTATCGATTAATGGAATAGGAAAGAAACAACCAGCAATAATGCCTAAAGTACAGCCTGTGAAAGTTTTTAGTTGTTGGAATAGGGAAGAATGTCCGGACAAAAAGAAAAAAAAAAAAAAAAATGTTTGTTAAGCTTATGGGACTTAACTACAGGGTCATCAGTCCCTAAACTTATAAACTATTTATCAACTAACTTATTCTAAGGACGGCACAAATATCCATGCCCGAAGGGGAATTCGAACCCCCGACCGTATTGGCCGTGCAGACCGTGACTGGAGCGCCTCAGTCTCCTCGGCCACCGCGGCCGGCAATGTCCGGACATTCTTCTGTTTTACAATCACTGGTCTGAGCAGCACCGCCAGATGTCAGGCAAGGAGCGTTCCAACAATGTTACTAAATATCATTTAAACACATTGTTTCAGTTTTACTGTCCCATATTATTCTCGTGTGGTTACGTAAGTTTGCTGTCTGTGAACTCACATCATAATGAGTGGAAGTGAAAGTGATAATGGACAAGTGCACCACAGAAAAAAAAGGTGTACGAAATATAGACGAATATGTCAAGGGAAAACGCGAGAGAGAGAGAGAGATATCACCAGGAAAAGAATACATAACTTCAAAAGATTTGGTTCTGCCAGCGAAACTGGCCTGGTCCATCATGCAAGATAGTTTTATTCATGCATCTTGTGTTATTTGTATACATTTCACTGCAAAATATTTATGTGTTGTGTATTAGAGTGGTATACTGTATAATTTGTTTTAATGCAGTTGTTCCAAAATGCGCTTCGAACATTTCAAAGATGAGGTTGAAATGGAAATTATTACAATATTGTACGATGGTAAAACTAAAACGGAGAAATATCTGTATTTAATGGGACTGACAGAATATTCAGCTGTTCAAAGGAGAAGGATCGTAATAGAAAATCCATAATCTGAAAAACAATACTGCACAGTTTTATAGCTACCATGAAGCTCAAGGTAATCGAGGTCCCAATGAAGTGTGTATTTTCCTTACCGACTACATACATGAACAGCTATCCGAATCGGTGAATGAACTACATGTGCGGTACCTGATGTATCTAGCAATGACTGGCAAATTTGAAATAATTCTTCATTATGAACCTGTACATGGTCACTCCTTCCTCCCATGCTATAAGGATTTTGCTGTAATAAAGAGTGATACGACTATTCTGTCAAGCAGGATGTTGAAATGATAGCTAATTAAAGAGAAACACTGGATTCTTTTCAAGTCAAGATTGTTGAAAATCAAGATATCACTAACATTAAAGAATGGTGGCCACTACACTTTAAAAATTCCTCATTTGCGCTAAATTGTCAAACGAAGGAGAGGTTTTCAGTTGCTAAATTCCGCCGCGGCGGCTTAGCCGTGAGTACTGGAACACTGTGCTGCGGTGCGCGCGGCCGTTCGCCGTCGGGGGTTCGAGTCGCCCCTCGTGTGTTTGTGTGTGTGTGTGTGTGTTTGTGTGTGTGTGTGTGTGTGTGTGTGTGTGTGTGTGTGTGTGTGTTCCTTAGGTTAGTTTACCTTAGTTTAAGTAGTTTGTAAGCTACGAACTGATAACCACGTGGTTGAGTCCGATAAATTTAATAACATTTGAACAGTTTTTGCTAAATTCCGGCATTTGACCTACACACATCAAACCCCGGATAGGTCGTTTGTATGGAATGGGTAGATGGACTGCTTCACAATACATTTAGGCTTTTTAAGGACGAAAAGTTCCTGATTATCCGAGAAATATGGCATACAGCAAGAAGATTCCTATTAATCACAAGAAGCTACAAGATCTTAATAAAGTAGTAAAGTTCATTCAGTCAGAGTATCAATTGTTTTATAACAACATTCTTCAGTGGTCCACAAGAAATAATGATGTCCTATCTGAAGGAGAACATTACTATTTCCAGAAAAAAACCGTACAAGCTGCTGAAGAAGTTTAAAAAGCGTTAAAAATAGTTAATTAAAAATTTTAATACTACATAAAAATAAATTATTGGTCTTAAGATGTTGGACTAAATTGTACACCAGTATTATCAGTTTGTAGCATAAATGACAATAAATAGCAGTATAAACCTGTGTTTCAGCGAATTTCTTTGCAGGCTACTCTCAAGAGAATAGTTTATTAGAAAAAGGAAGAATTTCCACCAACTTCCAAAGGGGCCTGCTTCAAAAATATTTATCGAAGGCGTTCGAACGACTTGTCATTTAGTGCAGATAAGTTAGTTCTACAACTTTGTAATGGATCATAAAACTGTCAGAACAATATTTTAGTAGTTAACAAGTTTTTCTTAGTTCTCTCAAAACAGTGATGTGTGGACTTTCTTCCTTTTTCCAATCAGCAATTCAATTATGGCTGGCTTACATTGTTCTAACCGAACAAGAACTATCAGTACCAGTACAAATCTCAGGGCAGACTCTGGAATTTGTGCCAGTTCCTAAGTCTTAGAATCGGCTAATCAAGCAAATCTCCACGTCCGTACCCTCGGAGAGCACGAAGCGAAGTGCACGAAACAACGTCTGCCGCGCAAGACCGCCAGAAAAAACGCCGTTTTTCCAGAAAGCCAATCAGATTCAGGCTTCCTAGCACCGGCCACTGAAATTTCACTTACGCCTGTCCGATTTAGAAAATCTGAAACCTTACCCAGTAGCCAAACAGGAACGTCTACACCTTCCCTTAACGCTTCTGGGCGCGATTCTCACACTTTACGTAACTGTCCACCGTACTCGCTCCCAGCACGGACTGCAAAGAAATTTTTCCGTTAGCAAAAGCCATCATGATCTCGCTCCGCGGCCTACTTCCTACAGCTGTTGCGTTTAGGAAACACAAATTTGACGCTCGTCCCTCGAGAGAGCGCAGGGGACGTCCCGTTGTTGTGTTATCTTTTCTCAAAATCAGCGAGATCGGCTCTTTAGGAGTTCATACAACACTCGCCTTCCTTCCCCCACAATTTGGAAAGCTCAGCGGACATTTTTACAAGTCCTTGGCTCAAGCCCTCTGCTGTATCTTGGCACGTACGCAACCCTCGGACACCTGGGGCAGCGAGCCAACAGGTAAAGTAACGTCGTAGTCGGCCCTACTCAGTAATTCCACCCGTCGGTCCTTCCTCCATCTCCGAAACAGGCAAACAACTCCCTATTCTCACATAGAGCTGCCCTGCTCCCATATTCCATCATCAGCAACAGCAAATCACGCGTAATGAACTAATTAAATGATCATTCTTCCGTTAAATTACTCAATAAAGATAAGAGGTGGACTGCCATCTCTCACAGTTCACACAGACGAAGGTTCTAAGGTAAAAAAGGGTCGAACTGAGAACTTCCTCCTTTTTTGAAGGTGGTTAAAAAAGGGTGACGATTCGATATTGAGTTGGATCTGAAAGAGAGTGACCGGAACTGCACCGCGTACGCGGACGCTCTGGTAGTGGACCGCTAACGGCCAAGCGGCATTTTCTGGAACTGGAAGTCGCGGTAACCGTTCCGGATCGGGACCACCGAATAGGACCGACTAAGGGGAATGAGGTGAACGGTGGACTGAAATCCCTTTTGTCTATCATTCCCTTGGACCCGATCGTTAGCAAACGACCAATTGATATTTTACAAGGAAACCTCACAGACCTATGTGCACCACAAGGCAAAGCCCCAGGGTGTAATAAGCAAATAACAAGTACGGTAGTAGGCACTTTGTTTTTCTTTTTTTTTTTCTATTTTTAAATATTTTTGATGATTTGTTGTTCCAATTACTAGGTTTCTAAACTGCTGGTTTTAAGATTTGCAATCATTTCCCCACGACGAGTATGTGTGATCTGTGAGTGCCGTAGTTGTCTGTTTCATTATCAGTTGTTCTCATGTATTCCTCCCATCCTGCCCTCATGACTCTTTGCTCCTGCCTTACGAGTGGAGTAGCCTCCGTTGACCGATGGTGCCCTCGGAGAAGCGAAGGGCAGCTGCGTGCTGCGTGTTCGCGGCAAATGAATAACGCACGGCGCCGGTGTGGAGGGGTGAATTACACGCTTTAGCCTGAGGCTCGGCACGATGCGCGACCGGGCTCTAACAAGGCCAGCGCGCCGTCTTTTGTTTGGGCACCACGGCGGATTTTCTGCTGCTTTGTTGTCCGGAGCTCTGCGAAAAACAGACGCCGGAGAGGGCAGTGCTTGTTCGAGCCGTGCGCGGAGAACCTGCGTTCTGATTACAGGCAACCCTTACAGCAAGCTTCTATTCGGTCAAGCATTACAGAAAAAGGATTTCGAAAAAAGCCAGAAAAAAAGCATAGAGCATTTTAAATATAGTTAAAATTTCATAAAACGAAATCCAAGATGTGAATGCGGTCATGCACATCGCGAATTTGCGAAATAATGGTTTTTCTTAAATAGGTTAAAAAAAAAAAAACTGTATATTAAGAAAGTTTAGGTCCCTACATCTACAGCTACATATATACTTTCAATCCACCCAAAGGTGTGTAGCGGAGGGCACTCAGTACCAGTACTGGTTACTTGCTTTCCTGTTCCACTCCCATATAGAACGAGGGAAAAACGAATGCTTGTATGCATCCGTAGGGGCCCTAATCTTTCTAATCTTAGCTTTGTGGTCTTTACGCGAAATGTTGGCTGAATCGTTGGTAGAATCGTTCTGCATTCCGCCTCAAATTTTGGCTCTCTAAATTTTTTGAACCGTGTATCTCGAAAAGAACATCGCCTCTCCTCTAGCGACTCTCCGCTGAGTTCCAAAAGTATTTCGGTAACACTCGCGCATTGATCGAAGCTACTAGTTAAAACCTCGCCGCCCGCCTCTGAACTGTCTCTATGTCTTCTTTCTCTGGTGGGGATCCCAAACACTTGAGCAATACTCAAAACGGGGTCGTACAAGCGTTTTACACGCGGTCTCCTTAACAGACGAATCACACATTCCGAAAATTCTCCCAATAAAGCGAAATCGATCATTTGCCTGCCCCACGACTGTCTTTATGTGCTCGTTCCGTTTCATATCGCTGTGCAGCTTTACCCGTACGTATTTGATTTACGCGACTCTGCCAAGCAGCACATTACTAATGTTTTATTCTAACATTACGGGATTGTTTCACTTACTCATCTGCATCTGCTTAAATTTTTCTACTCCGCGGTGGAGTAGCCGAGCGGTCTAAAGCGTCTTGCTGCGGAGCGCGCGGTTGCTCGCCGTGGAGGTTTGAGTCCTCCCTGGGGCATGGGTGTGTTTGTGTTTGTCCGTAAGTTAGCTTACCTAGGTTTAAGTAGTTTGTAAGCTACGGACTGATGACCACGCAGTTTGGTCCGATAGATTTACAGATATTTGAACATTTTAAATCTTTCTACATTTAGCGCTAGTTGCCATTTCTCACACAATTTAGAAATTTGGTCCATGTCATCCTGAATACTACTACAGTCATTCAATGACGACCCTATACACCACAGTATCATCAGCAAACACGCGCAGACGGTAACTCACTCTGTCATTCGTATCATCTATATATATTAAAACAATAATTGCGGTCCTATGATACTTCTACGGGGCAACCCTGACGACTTCCTAGCCTCTGATGAACACTCGCCATCGAGGCCAACGTACTGGGTTCTATTACTTAAGTAATATTCCAGCCACTCACATATTTCGGTACCTATTGCATAAGCTACCTTCTTTAGCAGTCTGTCGTGCCGTAGCTTGTCAACCGACTTTCGAAAATGGAGGAATATGCAGTTTGCCCGCTGCCAAAAAAATAATGATAAAAAAAAAATGTTCAAATGTTCAAAGGATTCTGTTTTATGACTACAGATAGTGATTTTTTAAAAAAAATTTCGCATTTCGAGATGCATAAAGAAAACATTAAAAACCGGGTTCTCTATAAGTCATTCATGTTCACGCTTCCAAACTTGCTATTTACTTGAAGTCAGTGCTTTGTCAAAACCGAAAATGTATAAAATGACTGGCAAAGAATAATCGCTTATTATTCGGTATTCGGCTTATTCGGTTACTTTTATTCTATCCTGCCAAATACCTAGGTGCTATGTGGCCGAATACCGACTACATAAATAGGATATTATTTGTACTCAAATAACTGATAAAATGAAAATATAGATTTACTTTAAAATAATAACGTTAATTTTTCTCGTAATCATTAAATGAGTCATAGCTGCATTACCATCTTCTGAATTATAATTAACAAAAAATTATATATCGAATGAAACAGTAGAATTTTATGCATTAGAATTCTCGTAATTAAAATTTATAAGTGGAAGATTGGGACGCAAAAACACTTCTTGTTCTTCATTCGTAGGCAATAGTTTGCTCCTTTTCTTCTCGCAAACATCCCCACCTTCAGAGAAAACACTCTCTGAATGAACACAACTTCCTGTAGCCGACAAATATTTTGCTTCAAGATTGGCAAACGCGGAAGTTCCTCGTCTCTTGCTTTACACTATGTGTATTGATGTGACAAGTTTTTAAGACTTAAATAAAGGTCTATTACAATTTGCAAAAGATTTGTTATAAAATTACACGACAAACTGTTGATTACACAGCGTGTTCCGTATGTATCAGTTCTGTACGTATCAGTCAGTTCATTTTTAACATCTTGCTATCAGTAAATTGATAATGTTACCAACACTTAACAAAACTTATTGATAAAAAGTTCATTTAAAAAAATGACATATTAACTGAAGGAACGCAGAATATGTTACGGTTTTCTCCGAAAGTAATTTCGTCAACCTATGAACACTAGGGTGGGCCGAAAAATGTGAATTTTTGAGTATCGAGTTGTAATAGGGCTCGAAAGTTGCGTTTTTATGTGCTGATTAACGAAAAAATAATTTTAAAAATCTTCAGGTGGCTGCAATTCGAGTTCCACCCACACCCTACCCAACCAACGAACCGCCCAAGGAGGTCATACTATTTATATATTCATATTTACAATATATACATTTATTTACATTTTATACCTTTATTTACATACTAGTCAAAGATGTAGTTGGCTTGAATTCTGATTTGTGTCCAAATTTTGGCATTATTGATCTTGACAGCAGAGTCGTCCTAATGAATGCATCTCTGCTATCTTGACCACATACTTTTTCTACAGCCTCTGTTACTAATTTTACACATCTTTCTACAGCTTCAATCTTAATAGATTGAAGCAAAGATTAACAATACCTCCTGGATATTGTCAAAACTATTCAAAGTGGAAAATGTACTCCAGATCTGGCTAATCGTGATCCTGGACCTCTTAGTCACTCCCGTTGGTTGACTTGTGCGAATAGAGTGTTGCGCTTGCATATTTCTGAAGTAAATCGCACAAATGAACTCACGATTTTAGTTGACTATATTCTAAAGACATATGCGCCAGTCTGGTTCGATATTAAGAGATACGCCTCAGTAAAGTATGGTCCAAAGCATGTTTTTAAGGATATTAAAACTTTCAGACATCTTCCAGAGAAGATGTCATCCAGAAAACGTGTTATTGGCTATGATAGTAGACGAGAAATCACACATTAGAGAGTTGGGATGTAGAAGAGTTGTAAAGTAAAAAAATATATAAACTAACCGCAAAGCTGCAGTAAGAACGTTTACTACACAAACACTAGATTTTGAGGCTACTGACTACAGTGAGCTTGTAGATTGGTGAAAATGTAAGCTATCGCCTCACCCAGTGATGCAGAAATTGACGAAAGAATTCATTTCTATATATTTGATGAATAAGACTTTGCCAGAATTCGAATTTCTGAACTTTCGGTGCAACACTCAGGCTGTAGAAAGATGTCTAAAATTGGTAACAGAGGCTGCAGAAACAGTATGTGGGCAAGATAGCAGAGATGGATACATTAGGACGACTCTGCTGTCAAGATCAATAATGCCAAAATTTGGACACAAATCAGAATTCAAGCCAACTACATCTTTGACTAGTATGTAAATAAAGGTATAAAAATATCAATAAATGTATATATTGTAAATATGAATATATAATTAGTATGGTTGGTTGGTTGGGTAGGGTGTGGGTGGAACTCTAATTGCAGCCACCTCCTCGTGGTGAGTTCTGGGTCATTTAACCAAATTTGCTGGTGAAATGGGCGAAGAGCTGCAAAGTTACGATGTTAATCAAATCACAATAAATAAAACCTAACAAATTTAAAATATACATATAAATACGAGATCTTAGTAAATTTCCGTAACATTTTGAACATTTAGAAATGTTGTCATATTTCGATTGTTAAGGCCGTTAGCGCGAACTGATTACGTACGCTAGGACTATAAAAATATTTTTATGTTAAAGTATACATGGATACGTAGTTTTTGAGTCCTATTAGGACGTGATACTAAAAGATATTTTTATATGACCTTTCAGAAATTCTATAAATTTATCGCTTTTTTTTTAGAAACTTTAAGCCCTTTGCGCGAACTGAAGATATTAAGTTAGGTTTTTTAAATTATTTTTTCGTTAATCAGCACATAAATACGCAACTTTCGAGCCCTATTACTACGCGATACTCAAAAATCCACTTTTATCGGCCCACCCTAATGAACACAGGAGCGAGGAACAAAGACGTCGATACAAGATTTCCCACCACACGCCAGCCGATACATTTTGCCTAATATTCGGCTATGCGGATAGAAAGGCCACAGAATGTTCGGTATTCGGCGAGTGGCCGAATATATTGTTCGTTGCAAGTCTAGTTAAAATGTTTGTACATTGGACCAAATTGCTATGGTAATCAGTCCCTAGACTTACAAACTAATTCAACGTAAACTAACCTAAGGACAACAGACATTCCCATGCGCCAGGGAGGACTCGAGCTTCCGTCGGCGAGCAACCAAGCGCTGCGCAGCAAGGCGTCCTAGAGAGCTCAGCTACTCCACCGCAGCTGTACAGTTAATTAAATATTGATTACTTTCTGCCATGGACGTATTTTTGGGAAAAAGGACTTGATGTATTAGGGTTGGGACAAAAGTCATGGCAACTTTTTCTTATAGATACCACTCCGGTTGGGAAATGTGACAGATGCAGGTGAAAGAACTAGGTGTTAACTACATGTTTGGACAATGAAGGACACTGAAATACCGTAACACACTATTTTATTACGGTAGTTCAGAGGACAGCAATGCCTTCACGGTACAATGGAAATGAGCGTATGGCTTTTCTTGGCCGGGAGAACCCTTGCGGGTTTGTTCGGCCGCCTTAGTGGGCGACTTCCGTGCCAATGATGATGAAATGATGATGATTAGGACAACACCCAGTCTTCCTCGTTTAACATATGGCTATATTTTCAATAATGTGATTTTTGCACAATTTAACGTCATCAAGAGTCAATATTCGTTTTTCATTTTCGATAGACAGCAGTGAAGTTTGCTATCACGATGAGATACTTGAATGCGAGTTTCAGTTCTTCATTTTCGATATTTTCATTTTTTTTTTTTATTAAGACAAGAGGTTGTTCAAGAACAGGTGTGTAAAAATTTCATCCTTGCAGGGTAGGTCATACACATCCACCCGATCTCGTGCATTATTGAAAGTATTTTCGATGTGCTTATTGGTTTAATAACATTGTAATTAATCAATTAGACCCCTTAATTGGTTACGAATATTCCGATACAGTAACATATTGCTAATTATTAGCAAAAAATTGCATGATTCTCTAGTGCATTCTGTAACTGAAATAGTTTTCTGTAGGAAAGGTTGAAAACAGGGCTACACGTGAAAAAGATATTTGCGCAAAGATGTAAATTCAAATCTCCCCTTGAGTTTCATAATTTTTATTTTTAAATTTTAACAAGATGACTCACGTCTTCATTTTAGTAAGAAAATCACATTTTGATATCTGTATACATAGTACTCAAGCAACCTCATGGTTATTTACAATTATTTGCCGCGTCATTCATTCATTTAATTAACTTAAGTACCACCAAACATGGTTCCTAATACTCGACTCCATCCCTCTTTTTTAAGTGTCGACTAATGTTTTGTGCCAGAAAAGAAATTGTTAGCGGGTGATATAGCCATTAACAGAAACTCCCTTATAGTAATTAACAATTTCTCTGGTTTTTGTCGTACTGATTAACAGAAACGAATGGAATTAACCAAGCGTAGGATGGGAAAGCAGGTACTTTTCTAAAAATTTATCGCCTATTTTAGAATAGCATCACAAGGTATGGGAAGGGAAAGCGAATCGAGATTCAAACGCATGTCTACACGCACACATGTAAACTGTGCTGGGCATTCGCCTAAGACATCGTTCCTCAATGACTGTTCGCCAACATTTATTTACATTGTCAGGTGTGGGATTCGTTGTTCCATGTAAATAAATCATTGGAAACCTAAATTCTTAGGCTTCATTCTACTTTCAAAATCTAGGAACATGCTCTTTTGGCAACTATGTAAAACAAGGAGAATTTCGAAACCTTTAAAACTAAGTACCGTAGACAGAACTGCTTTTTCTTACAAGCCCTGAAGTTGAATTCTATGAGACAGAAGCTGTGTATTTTCGATAAGTCTGCGTTCCAGTATAATTACCACAAAACCATACAATTTGCTGCTTGATGATTTTTCTCCCTCCTGTTAACAGAATGCTTATTGTGAGCATGTTGGTTCGCCATCATTGACATAGAAATTATAATCTAGTTGTCTAAGAGTAAGGTTAACAGACGACAGTCTTTACAAAAAAGCAGTTCCTGATTTATACAAAAATGTCGCAGGTTACTCGACGTTTACTGATGTGACAGTGACACTAATTCTAATTTTTACGTTTACTTTTCTATATCACGAAAATATTTCTACCAAATATACTGTAGGGAACTACTGCGTGGTTTGAAACTGAAATATGTATAACAGACAGTATTCTTATCAGTGTATTTGATAGTAAAACTGAATAATAATTTTTGACAGATTTTAATACAAAATTTAAAATAAATCGTTATTACTATACTTATCTGCAAATATATCAATATTTTATAAAGTACTCAGATATTTTCTTGATGACCCGATTTCTGATAATTTCTTGTTTTGTACCAAATAATCAAGGCTAACTCATATAATTATGTTGCGTACTTGTAATTAACTCTTAACATTAATACTGCTTCACTTTAGAACTACTAACAAGCAAGAGAGAGATGCTGAAACTATCAGAGGCGAATGTATCTTGCATTTTTGCATACACATTGGTATAAACTGGCCATGTCTCATTTCGTAGCTTTTTCACTACAATTGCCATATCAGCTGTTTCAACTGCCATGAAATCGTAACGTCAGCTCGGCGTGCGGGCGAAATAGGAAAGTATTGAAAAGATGTAACTTCGTTCGAAGAAATGTTGCATTCACTCTTTTTCCATAATTTTCAAACAGGCCTGCTACTAAAAAACTTCGGCGGCACGTTCCTTTTCTGCCGGCACTGTAAATCCCTTTTCTTCCTCTACATCAACAAATTTAATGACGTTAACCGCAAGCTGACGCGATTGCCAAAGAAAGCCTTTTCCTACTTTTGTATTCATACCGCGACGTAGCAACGTGCGCAACTTTAGCCGGAGCAAGGCTGTACCTGGTTACGTGACCAAATTAGCTCCAGCTAGCCCGCATAACCAGTGGGCTTTGTCGGCTAATGGAGTATATTGTTGCTGATGATACAAAGGAGTGACATCAAAGCAGCTTGCTGTACACAGCCATACCCCAGCGAAAGAATTTCGGGAAAAATCTCTCCTGCAGCTTTGATACTGAAGACAAACTTCAAACATCTGCTCCTCAAATCTCCAGCTATTTGTTTCTTCGGCAATAATTCATTCCATTTGAATACTTTATCGCTGAGCCCGTTAATTTGTTTATTTACATAACAGGAAATAGTTTTACTGCTGTCAGCCATTTCTTTACTTTTTATGCACTAACTGATCAATGTGACTACGCGAATGTGTGTAATGTGGAATTTATTGATTTATTCATGTGTTTTAACCGCTGACAATGATGAACGCCGTATACCATGACCAATAGACCAAAGATAACAGACTCCGCATGACGTAATTATATTGAAACCAACATCTCAGTTACGTGACTCGGGGCAGGAAACCCTTTTCGTCATTAAATGCATCGTGAAGTGTAACTGAGAGTCGCATTTATTCTCCTTGCTGTTGAAAATTAAGCGTAGATGCCGACGATAAAACGTCTTATCGTATTATTATCACACATTCAGTAGTACTACGAACGTCAGTTCTCCGCAATACTCAATATCAATGCAACGGTTAGTTTTTACCTGTGCCCAGATGAAATGTATTCACAGATCTTTTAAGCAACACAACTGCTGTTCTTAAGCGAATGACTGTTTTGTGGTACTGTGAGTCTTTTAGTTTGTAGCTTGGACAGGAGATGAAATATCAATTTGACAACCAGCATCAGTTTTCATACTATTCCTCAACAATATAAGCGAAACTTTTTGTAATGCTTTTATAGATTCCTAAAATCGATTAGCATCCATAACGTCTGATTTTAATATAATACAAGCGTTTATATTTCTTGACCTTTACCACATATAGTGAAAACAAAACGTAAAACAAGAAAAGTATTAGCTATTAATGCTATTGTTGTTGTTGTAGTCTTCAGTCAACAGACTAGTTTGATGCAGCTCTCCATGCTACCCTGTCCTGTGCAAGCCTCTTCATTTGAGAATATGAATGGCAAGCTACATCCTTTTGAATCTGCTTATTGTATTCGTCCCGCGGTCTCCCTCTACGATTTTTACCCCATACACTTCCTTCTAATGCTAAGTTGACAATTCTTTGATGTCTTAGAATATATCCCACCATTCTATCCCGTCTCTTAGTCGGATATGCCAGAAACTCCTTTTCTCGCCAATTCGGTTAAGCACCTTGTAACGCTCTCTTAACAAACCTATTAGAAAGGTTCGCCAAGCTTATAACAGTGTAACCTTAATTACTGTCGCGTACTTAACGTTAAAAGTTGTTATTAATTAGCCCTATAGTCACCTGCTTAGTTAGAATTAATGACAACGTTACAATATTATGGTATGGCCGAGCCGAGCCGGGCCGGGCCGAGCCGAGCAGGAAGATTAAACACATTGTTTTAAATCGCGCTGTTCGCACTGCCGGCCGGGCCGAGAGGACTCCGTTTCAGCCGGCTCACGCCGAGCCGACGACATTCCTGATGATTTATATTTCCGGCGCGAGCCGATTGCGCTATCGTATTGGTTCTGCAGCACAAGTATCTCACGTCTCCAGCCTGTTTTCATGTCTCTTTGAGGGATAGCTCTTTATCATTTAAATAACAATTGTGAAAATATGTTATTTATTTTTTTCTTTTACTCTGTGAAATGAATACAAAATTCAGAATTTTCTTTAGCTCTTCTCGTAAGGAAAATCTTTCCTAAATGTCAGTCTAAATTCACAGGATGAATCCGTTACCACCTGTTTCTTATGTGCTTAAAATCAGATAGGTCACTACCGTAAGACAACAAAAGAAATGTAATAACAAAATCAGTGAACTGTTAGCTGGCTCAGTCGGCAGAGAAGAAGTTTTGGTTACCACCGTGTTTCCTTCGATCTTCAGATGGCTGTGGGTGAGGATAGCATGTTGCAGGGGACAAGCACATCAGGAAGCAAAAAAACAAAACACAGCAAGATATAAAGTGGCACACGCTTCTCATCCTTTGCTAACGTGACTTGTAGTGTTTGAGTTTTAAACTATATCAGCGCGTTTTTATTGCAGTTAACATTTTTAAAAAATCGAAGTACCATTGATACTAGCAATATTGTCAGCAAATGATACAGCAAAATATTCGTAGAAACGCAGTTCTCCTCAGACACCTTAACAAAATAAATAAATAATAAAATTCTGAGACATGTGTTGACTTCTTTGAAAGTGGAGATGCGTTGAAATACAGTACAGCGCGTCCCACATAAAACAGGTAAACCTCACGTAAGCCTCCACTTGCAACATCCCTTATGAGGGGGTAACTACATATTTTTAATGTCGATATTATCTATTATTTCTTACTTAGTTCGTTCTTAATTTAATCTCGGGCGTGAGTGATATTGCTTTTATGTGGGATAAGCCGTATAGAATTATTTTTACATTGTGATAAATTTTCTGAGTACTACAAAAGCGAAAATTAAAAAATCAGTAGAGCGATTTACGCACAAAAGGTAAAGGTCCCAAGTTCGAGTCCCGGTTCGGCACACAATTTTAATCTGCCAGAAAGTTTCATATCACAGCACACTCCGTGAAAGATTCATTCTTGCACTTCCATTTCTTAATATACGGATTTAGTTGCAATGAAAATTTGTACCGCTGTGGTAGGTGTTGGCTTTTTGTCTATCTTGGCTACGATAAACCATTCTTTACAGTGTTCAAAGTAGTATTACGAAATTAATTGTAGCGTGAAGAACACCTTAAATTGATATATAATAATATCGTGTGGCTCAGTGTCCAGATACTCTTTTAACAATTAGAGTGCCGCACCCGTAATATTACGTTCTCTGTGTCTTTGCGAGAACTGCCGCGCCCGTAATATTGCGGGCGACTGTTCTCAAACGAATTCTAGCTTTCGCGCGCATCATTAACCGTACGGCAGTTATCAGAAGGGAGGGAAACCCTTGCAGTAGACATCTCTGCCACTAGGAGGCGCCATAAAACTGTTCACTTTCCGAAACAAGGGTTTGTGTCGGTTGACTGTGAGACATCAGGGCGAGCGTTAGACGCAACATGTCAAGCAGTAGGCCTTTGAGCGGCACCGAGATTCGCCGCATTCTTGATGAATCGTAAGATGATCTGAGTGATGTTTTTGATGGCGATGACACGGATGAAGATCCATCTTATGCTGAATCAGGATCAGGTAGTATAATTGCTTTCACGGATGGAACACATTTCTTGGAAAGAATACCCATCCCACCAGGGAAGAAGGCACAAAAGACTTGTAGAGTGTGTTCAGAGAGGGACAAGAAAGAAGCAGTAGTCGCCAGAAGGAAGGATACTTCATTCCAGTCCGCAGTATGCAAAGTGGGGTTTTGTGTCCAGCCCTGCTTCCAGCTATACCACTCAAAAAAGAACTATTTGCACTAAAAGCCGTTTGCTGATGTTTAATATTCATGATATTTGCATGTAATCACATCAAAATTGCAATGCATATTAATAAATAGTTGATAATACGAAAAAATAATTTTTTACCTACCCGAAAACAGCGTTTCTTGTTTTGATTGTTTAAATGAAGGCTTACAAAGCAGGTAAATGTACGGGGCAAGTATTTGAAGAGGAAGTAATAAGGTTTATTCCTGACCAAGAAAAATATATTGATAATAATTCATGAATCTGTACCAACAGGACGAAATACTGTAAAAATGACCGGCACTGTGGGAAGTCGGTTCTCATATATAACACTCAAAGTGTTAATAAGACACCACTTCAGGCTTTTATAGACAGTCAGTTTGATCGACAATGTATGAATTGTGTCCCTGTCCTATTTCTCAGAGATACATTAACCCACGCGTTCCCCATTCAGCGTTGTGGGAATTCCATTACAGGATCGGAAGCTCGGCTTTAGTGAGAGAGAATTGCTGTGCAATGCACTGCACCAGTCGCTGCGGTCCATTATCCGTCGCTACGTGATAATGGGATTTCAGGAGGTGCTAAGTCTATTACCGACTATCACGCTTATAACGGCGGCAGGTAGATAAACGCACCAGCCACTGCAGTGTCGCTTCACTCCCCCCCCCCCCCCCCCCCCGCTCTCTATCTCTGTATCTGTCTCACTCACCAAGTCTAACATACCATTCCTCCTTCCCTCCTTCTCATACATTTAACCACAACGTCCCCGTCTCCCTCTGTCTTTTCATTTCGACAGTATCTATTCAACAAATTCCCGGGTGTAACCTAAACTTACAATCGTCAAATCACTGAAGTTTCAGAAATGTTTAGTGTATAACGTACAAAAATTCTCGCCTTTTGGTATGTCTTTAACACACTTGTAGCCACACAAAGAAGCACTTCAACTTAAAATCCAATGAAACGTCAGACGTGTATGAACTGTTTCTTCAGTGATAAGTGGCTTACTTCCTACCGATGTAAAAAACAAGGAAGGAGATATAAGTCCGCTACCGCTACAACAGTTTTATAATTAAATTTATCTTCATTTGCTCGTGTTCGGGATAGACGATCTTCTTTCAAAGTGAAATTAATATATATATATATATATATATATAGCTGAAAACCCGGCGTTGCCTGTAGTTAGTACTTTTCCTATTCACTCTCTCTCTCTCTGTCCATCTCCTTTTTTCTAAAAACATTTTACATTTATCAGAGAATATATAAGAAATAAGAAATCACACGTCAAAATGCACTCGTTTCGAAGAATCCAATCACGAAATTCAACAATAATGATTGTAATAATATCACAGATCGATCACTTGATGTAGTGCGCGAAATGTCAAATCGATTTTTTAAGAGATGTATTACAATATTTTTGTTTTTTACTGCTTTATTTATTCTTATACTCCCTTATTCGTATGATTATCCTTACAGAGAAAGAGCTGAAGACAATGTAGCAGGCATAGGCAAAAGATATGGTCTGTGGCTTCACGTTTCGCTGTATGTAACATCCTTGCTATAGAGTCGCAAACGTCATCGCTGGCCTTCAGTCCGAATTTTTTTATAATTTGACCACTTTTAACCACCATATCTTCCACCCCCTTTATAGCTACCGGCATGGAACCGCTATGGTGTGCAACGGGAGACCTCGGACAACAATTACACACAGACCATTCGTTAGCGTTATATTAACACACACGCGAAATATTAAAA
Source organism: Locusta migratoria (assembly GCA_026315105.1). Taxonomy (NCBI): domain Eukaryota; kingdom Metazoa; phylum Arthropoda; class Insecta; order Orthoptera; family Acrididae; genus Locusta; species Locusta migratoria. Next base: position 219,393,818 of record CM048751.1, on the reverse strand, counting down.
AACACACACACACACACACACACACACACACACACACACACACACATACGTAGAATTTTATATACACCGATAACTTTCCATCCCAATATACTTCACCCTTTTATCGTTATCAACCTTCAAGGAACAATGCAATCAATAAAACCATTTTCAAAGTGTAAATATAATTTTCAAAGAGTAATTATTGTTCCGCATTTCGCGCTATATTCTTCAAATTACTAAATATTTATCAGATCGCTGTAAAATTGTGCCTAAAACATTCCTCTGGTATGAATTAGTAACTGTACAAATATTGAAGTCTCTGCGTCTTGCAGTTCGAACGTGATAAGCGTACACCGAACAGACATTCACATTAATATACATAGATAAATAGCTATCCGATCGCCATAAAACAGAGCCTAAAACCTTCCCCGGGTAGATATTAGTAACTGTACAAACTTTTAGCTCTGTATGTCTTGTGGTTCAGACGTGATAAACGTACACCGAACACTATTTGTGGAACAACAACAGCTATTGTAAAACGACTTTCACCGGTATCAATGTTGTTCAAATGTTTGTTGAACTTGAGAGACTTAACTGCGGGGTTATCAGTCCGTAAACTGACAAACTACTTATGAACTACCTTATACTAAAGACGGCACAAACATCCATGCCCGAGGGAGGATTCGAACTCTCGACGGGGAACGGCCTTGTGCATCGTAACAGCGCCCCAATTCGCTTGGCAGATTCGCCGCGGATCACCGGTATCGGTGTAAGACATGAGCCTCTGAATGTAAATATTTTGAAACATTCTAAAATGAAAGCATGTGCTATTAACACAAATGTGTGTGTTTAAAATGGACACCCTTTCTTAATAAATACGCGAAACGCGCGTCTAGGACAGGTCCTGAGGCTCAGGAGAGAACCCCATATGCTCAGGACGTGCGCTAGCCGCGCGTTTAGCGTGTGTCAAGTGACACCTTCACATCGTCATATCGTTGGATGTGATTGGCGGATTTCGATGTAGTCAATGCCATTATTTTATGTGATTTGGCATTCTATAGATTGCTGATGAAATAATAAAGGGTGACCATTTAAAAACACACAAGTTTGTGATGAAAGCAAATATGGTTTCCTTTTAGAAAGTTTCAAATTGTTTAATTCCTCAGCTCCTGCCTTGCATCGATATCGATAAAAGTCGTTTGACAATAGATATTGTTGTTCCAGAGTTATTGTGAGTGATGAAGATATAGGACCCACACACACACACACACACACACACACACACACACACACACACACACACACACACACACACACACGACAGGTTTTGGAACGCTGAGGTAGCATCTTCTGTTCTATAGGAAAATGAAGTAGATTGTACTCAGATAAAGATATTTCATATATCAATCACATACCTGGTAGCGTACAGCATTTGTACCTTTACATCAGTACTTAATATTATAGTTGTTGTCAGTGCAGATGGTGAGTCAAACGTGATATCAACAAAAATATAAATAATAAAAGACACCATCATACACACAACAAAGTACACCGTTATATATGTGTTGTTGACTTTCAGAGGGACTACATGAAAGTGCCTAACGGCGATGAAATTGCAGCAGAAATACCTACATTTGCCAATAGACTGTGCTACTTTATGTCAACGTGTTTTATTTCTTAAAAATACTGATAAGATTTAGTTATTAAAATGACGTCCGTATGATAAAGGGTAATCACATTTTAAGAAAAGGTGGGTAACTTATTGTGAATTTTTTTTATTGATTTCGTGTTTGACTCACCACCTGCACTGACAACTATTACTTGGATCATTTCTGTAAAGGCATAAATGCTCTAAGTTACCAGGTACGTAATTGGTATGTCAAATACGTTTATTAATATTATACTTTAGATAGCTGTATACATTGAACTTAAATTTTCTATAGACAACATCATACCTCAGAGTGGCGAAACGGGTCACCAAAAGAAATTAAAAAATGGGATAGTATTAATTTGAATTTAAATGTATCGTTCGAGGCGATAATGGCTCAAAACTAAAACAATAGGGCCACTTAAATTTTCTGTGGCCATATGAAATAATACCGTAACTAAATCACGCACAGGATGGCTGCTCCGTCTGGAGCGTCACTTTGCAGATCATGTGGCCCCTCGTGTCGCAGGTTCGTATCCTGCCTTTTGCATGGCTGTCTGTGATGTCCTTAGCATATCTTACGTAGTTTGTAAGTCTAGGGACCGATGAAGAGAGTAGTTTGGTACCTAAGCTTTACGAACATTTGAACATTTTGTGAGTAAAAACATGTTTCTCATTTCGGTATTTTTTGAAAATAAATAGTTCTGACAGTGACAGTTGTGCTGGTGGTGCAGTAGGTAATCATAAAGTGTATGAATGTCAAGGTAAATTAAATGTAAAGGATTTCAAGGAACCTTCAGCTTGCAGAAATTTCTATGAGATTGTGCGTAACAGTGAAGTGCCAGGAATTTGGTCCACTTTGGCGGATGAATATTCTGCGGTCCAAATACTGGCCTACAGTAAAGTCCGAGGACGCTCAGAACAAGTTTCTACGCTGTAACGTCACCAGCAGCAACCGGCGGTACATGAGCTGTAAGTATCAGCAGCGAAAAAGAAAAAAAAAAGCTCCGCAAAGAGCTTCTCTAGAAATGGTGTGGATGCCACTGGAAATGGCCCTGATGTCCCCGCCGTCATAAACAGCCATCGCCATTTCCGGAAGTATGCTCCAGAGGTGCTCACCATTGTTTGCAAAAATTATTTTTATTGCCAATATTGAACACACCCAGAATTACGTACGTTTGTCCTTGAGCAGTTTATTAGAACATGATAGATGAATAATATTAATGTCCCCTTAACACTAATTAATGCCAATCACTTTTAAATTAACCAAAACTGTAAAATGCTTTTAGTAAGTTGTCATATTAAACACAGAATTACATACATTCGCCCTTAAGCAGTTGTTGGAAAATGACAGATGAATAATTAACATAAATGTCCTCTGAACACTAATTAATGCCAATCACTTATATTAACCAAAATTTTTCAGTAAAATGCTTTTAGCACGTTGCGATATTAAACGCACCCAGAATTACATACATTTCATGAAATTTAGAAGAAATTCATTATATTGATTCTAAAACTTGTGAAACCAGTATTACTAGAGTGCGAAAGTTAGCGCCCTTCATATGAACAGTAATAGTAATTAACTCCACTGTTACAGAGTTCAATGACTTACGTCCTTTAAATACATTTCCCTCGGTGGTTTATTTTATTTTATTTTATTTTTACTGCGCGCGCAACACTCACTGCTTGGCTTTATACATATATATAATACTTAAAAGAACTTAAAGTTGAACTCGCTTTAATCACATACAATATTAACAACAGTATCTCTTCGTCCTGGACTGATGTTATCAAAGCGGGAACATGCCCGCCACCAAGAACTCGGCCTGCGGCTCGTTTAACTGGACGGAGCGAAGACAAACACTTGCTGGCTGGTCGGTACTTCCTCTGTCTGCATGCCCCACCTTGAGCTTCCCACAACCACCAGTACGACAAGAGTAGCTTCTAAAACAGACAGAGAAGCACTATTAGTTTTTCCCTTTGTTTCTTTTACGTTGCAACCTCTCGGAGACGCCGGACACCTAAACCATGTGACACAGAGGTAAACATGATCACTACTGAAGCGTATTCCCACCACGTGACACTAGTAAACCAAATCACAGTTACAACACTCAAATAAAAAAAAAAATAATAATACACCACTGATCCTGAGGCCTGCTTGCAATTTGAAACGTCGTAAAGCGTAAATGGCTTAACTGGACCACAAACACTATTAAAATGATCACTTTTCGTGCAACGTTTCCCAAGATAATCATATACTAACGAACGGTAACAGTTTTACAGCTCTAGTGCAATTTCATTTAACACGATAGGTCTACTCGAAATTTCAAGGTGGACCAGAACATTTCCATCAGTTTAACCCACTCAAGTCCAGTCAAACAAAGAGTATCGGGCATTTTAACCGCAACAGCATTCCACGAAAGGGCTCACCATAATTCAAACCATTCTGTCCCAACACAAACCCGGCTCAGCAACCGGTGCCAGCACCAAACTTAATGGACACGGTCGTGCTGGCCACTCCCTTCAGTGTACACTCCGGTCGGTCGCCGTTGCCCAACTCGCCGTTCTCGCTAGCCTCCTCCAAAGAGGAAAAACACCCCACGTAATCGACCCAATCCCCGTATCGATGCACTGCCGCCGACCATTGCCGGAAACCAAAGATCTAGCTTACGCTCGCTTGCTGCTTTACTCACAAGCGTGCTCCAAGAGAAATGTAGGATCTCTGCCCAGACAATTTTGCGGCGTATATAACGGCACGTATCAGTAAGGTGAGAGTTAAAAGCCATCATGTATTTGATAAAATGCATCTTTAATCATGAGCTGTTTATTACATTCTTAAAATCGACGAGTTTCGGTCCAGTATCATCATCATAGATAAACTACACAAAAGTACAGAATAAAAGTAATTAATGTACGCAACCAAAAAGAAAGTAAGTAGCACAATAGCACACGTAGGATGGAAAAGTGATGGTATCGGATTACTTTAATTGTCAAAGTTTTGGTAAGGTCAGTGCTAACAACAGTCATGTATTTAATAAAATGCATCTTTAACCATCAACTGTTTTAATGAAGTCCTTAAACTCGGCTAGTATCGGTCCAGGAACATGATAATAGGTAAAAATGTATTAAAACAGGTTAGTAAACAGCATTAAATAAAATAGATCTGGCTGAAAACAGCAGGAGTCACTTTCAATAGAATTACAAATGTCATACTAGATTATCATAGTTGAAACAAACGTTTTACACCTTCTTATCTATGATTATGATCCTGGAACGAAACTAGTCAATTTTAAGTTTTTTAATGAAACAGCTGATTGTCAAACATGTATTTTATTAAATACTTCAGTTGTGTTATTAATACTTACGAGATATTAAAACTGGTTAGTAACAGCATTAAATAAATTAAATCTGGCTGAAAACAGCAGGAGTCATTGCACTAAAATTACAAGGTCATACTCCATTATCCTAGCAGTCAAATATAGAATACGAGAATGGTCTGAATAATGAGTGCACTGTGCTAATTGCAGAGTCAAAGATCATCAGAACTTATGCTATAGAAATATGATTATGCAATATTGGAGTCATTCTTAATGGGTGTGCAGTATCTTTGGCGGAACTTATTTGGTTACAGCATAAGTAAACAAAGTTACAAAGTGCAGTGAATAACAAGTTTCGAAGAAATTGGCGTATATGAAAAGTTTATGTCAACAAATAAAATGTGGCACAATTATACATTATCACAGCTCCTAACATTAGATGCTATCTACATATATATTTCGTGTTACTAGTGACAAGACGAGAGTGATCTTCGTCTCAAAAATGTTTGCATTAGAACAAGATCGACAATTATATAAACAATATTAATGACACTGATGTGCAAATTGAGTTTTATATGTGATAGGAGGAGTAAAACCACGAATATATTACATGCCAGTATGGAGTCTTAATTATTGTAAAAAAAACTAGCGTAGTAGATATCCACATACTAATATGTGCACAAGTGGCATGCAGTCTCATGTCTATGCCATTATAAACAACATGGAACATTTTTTTATTATGACGTGAAACTTTATGGTCATGGTTTACTTATCTATATGTTACTTGTCATTTTCATAATTCTATAAATTTTATGGCTACTACAAAAGATAACCCCCGTGATTGGAATCTCTTTGTATGAAATACGTATTCTCAAGTATTAGTTCTCATATTTTATTATTTAAATCTGGCATCATTTTAATTTCAACATTTTAGGAAATTAATATTATTACCCTATAGTAAAGTGTCACTGTAAGCTTAGTATCTACTATGCTACAGTTTATTACAACGATTTAGTCTCTATGTTTACGATCTACTCCATACTGGAATTTAATATATTCGTAGTTTTCCTCTTCCTAGCAGATATGAGATGCAATTTGCACAACAGTGGGATTGAGGTTGTTTGTATCATTATGATCTTGTTGTAATGTAAACCTCTTTGAGACGACGATCACTCTCGTTTTGTCACTAGTAATACGACATATTTATGTAGACAGCATTCAGTTTGGAAGCTGTGATAACGTTTAATTGTACCACATTTTATCTGTTGAAGTAAACTTTTCATATACACAGATTTCTTCAGAACTTGTTGATCACCGCACTTTGTAACTTAGTTTATTTAGGTTGCAACCAAAGAAGTTCCGGCTACACACCAACCACAGTATTGCAAGTTTATATGCCAACTAGCACGGTCGATGATGAGGATATCGAAAAAATGTATAAGGAAATAAAAGAAATCATTCAGAGAGTTAAGGGAGACGAAAACTTGATTGTGATGGGGGACTGGAACTCGGTAGTAAGAAAAGGAAATGTAGGTGAATATGGACTGGGAAAAAGGAATGAAAGAGGAGATCACTTGGTAGAATTCTGTGCAGAGTACAATTTAATTATCACCTACACTTGGTTTAATCACCCTGAGAGAAGGATGTATACGTGGAAGAGACCAGGAGACACTAGACGGTGCCAGATTGACTTTGTAATGGTTAGGAATATAGTTAGGAACGAGGTTTTAAATTGTAATACATATCCAGGAGCAGATATTGAGTCTGAGCGTAACTTATTGGTTATGAACTGTAGATTAAAACTTAAAAGACTGCAAAAAGGTAGAAAAGTAAGAAGTTGGAACCTGGACAAATCGAAGGAACTAGTGGTGGTTGAGAGTTTCAGGGGGAGCATTAGGCAAGGATTTGGTGCAACGGCGGAAAGTAATACAGTAGAAGAAGAATGGGTAGGTCTGAGAGATACAGTAGTGAAGGCCGCAGAGGATCATACAGGCAGAGGGACAAGGCCTAATAGAAATCCCTGGATAACACAGGATATACTGAACTTAATCGATGAGAGGAGAAACTATAAAAATGCAGCAAGTGAAGCAGGCAAAAGGGAGTACAGGCGGATGAAAATGAGGTTGACAGGAAGTGCAGATTGGCTAAGCAGGAGTAGCTTGAGAAGAAATGCAAGACTATAGAACAATGTATAACTGGGGAAAGATAGATACCTACTACAGGAAAATAAAAGAAATATTTGGAGACAAGAAAGCAACGGTATGAATATCAAGAACTCTGATGGAAAAACAGTACTAAGCAAAGACGGAAATGCTGAAAGATGGAAGGAATATATAGAAGGTCTGCACAAAGGAAATAAACTTTAAGGCAGTATTCTAGAAATGGAAGATGAAGCAGAGGAATATGAGATAGGAGATACTATACTGCGAGAAGAATTTAACAGTGTGCAGTAAGATCTGAGTCGAAACAAGGCACCTGGAATAGATGATATTCCGTCTGAACTGCTGCTGTCGGTAGGAAAGCCAGTCATGAAGAATTGTTCCACCTGGTACAGAAGATATATGAGACAGGGAAAATATTCTCAGACTTAAAGAAGAATATAGTAATTCCAATTCCGAAGAAAGCAAGTGCTGACAAATGTGAAAATTACAGAACTATCGATTTGTTCATGTTTGCAAAATATTAAGACGAATATTTACAGACGAATCAAAAATTTTTGAAATCCGAGTTCGGGGAAGATCAGTTGGATTTAGGATAAATGTAAGAACAAGAGAGGTAATACTCACATTAGGACTTATCTTAGAAGATAGGCTAAGGGGAGGCAAACCTACGTTTTTAGCATTTGTACATTTGGAGAAGGATTTTGACGATGTTGACCGGAAGAGACTCTTTCAAATCCTGAAGGTAGCAGGCGTAAAATATAGGGGGTGAAGAGTTATATCCAACATATACAAAAACCAGGCAGCGCATTAGAGTTGAAGGGCATGAAAGGGACGCAGATGTTGGGAAGGGAGTAAGACAGGTTTGTAGCCTTTCCACAATGTTGTTCAGTCTGTACATTGATCAAGCAGTAAAGGAATGCAAGAAGAAATTTGGAGAGGGAATTAAAGTTAAGGGAGACGAAATAAAAGCTTTGCGGTTTGCCGATGACAGTAATTCTGGCAGAGACCGCAAAGGATCCGGAAGATCAGTTGAATGGAATGGACAGTGTCTTGAAAAGAGGGGTATAAGATGAACATAAACAAGAGTAAAACAAGGATAATGGAATGTAGCATCAGAAAATCAGGCGATGCTGAAGGAATTAGATTAGGTAATGAGACAATGAAAGTAGTAGACGAGTTTCGTTACTTGGGTAGAAATATAACGTCCGATGGCCGAAGTAAAGCAGATATAAAATGCAGAACGGCTATGGGAAGAAAAGCGTTTCTGAAGAAGCGAAATTTGTTAACATCCAATATTAGCTTAAATGTTAAGAAGTCTTTTCTGAAAGCATTTGTCTGGAGTGTAGCATTGTATTGAAGTGAAACATGGACGATAAGGAGTTCACACAAAAAGATGATAGAAGCTTTTGAAATGTGGTGCTACAGACGAATCATGAAAATTAGATGGGTAGATGACGTAACTAATGAGGAGGTGCTCTACAGAATTGGGGAGAAAAGGAGTTTCTGGCGTAGCCTGCGTAAGAGAAGGGATAGGTTGGTGGGACACATTCTGAGACATCAAGGAATCGTTAACTTAGCATTAGAAGGATGTGTGTGGGGTAAAAATCGTAGAGAGGGGCCGAGGGTTGAATACAGTAAGCATATTCAAAAGGATGTAGGTTGCCGAACTTATTCTCAGATGAAGATACTTGCACAGGAGAGGTTTGCGTGGAGAGCTGCATCAAACCAGTCTGCGGACTGGAGACCACAACTACAAAATGTATGTAATCCATACTAATAATATTATACGTGTGAGAAAAAAAGCTATGCCTGTTCTGCATTCGCGACTAAAGCGCGTAACCGATTTTCATGAAATTGGGTATCGAAATATCTAGAAAGCTGAAGTAAAATACAGGCTATTTTTTAGGTGTGAAATATGGAAAGGACCAGCATGAACGTTTCTCTTATAGCTTCTATGACGCTTGGAGACTCCTTGGAAAAGTTATCTATTCTTTAAAGATTGAAATTTATCACATTTATTTAAGTACATTGAATGGTTCATATGTTCTACGTAATACGAAATGTATGGAGATCGGTGTAATGGAAAGTCATAGAATCAAATGGTTTATTCGATCAATGCGCGAGTGTTACTGAGATGCTTCGGGAGATCAAATGGGAGTCGCTGGAAGTAATTCGACGTTCTTTTTTGAGAAACACGGTTGAAGAAAATTAGAGGGTCGGAATTTGAAGCGGACTGAAGAAGATTCTACTGCCGACAACCTACATTTCACGTAAATATCACTGACATCAAATCAGAGAGATTTGGTCTCGTATAGATGCATTCAAGCATTTGTTATTCCCTCGTTGTATAGGAAGTAGCACAGAGATGCAAGTAACTAACGGTGGTACTGAGTACCCTCCGACGAGCACCTTTTGGTGGATTGCAGCTTATGTATGTAGATTTAGATTTAGCAGCAATGTGTGTAAAAGCAGCTCTTCTTTCTAAAAACGGATCCACTTGAAGATGCACCTATATCAGTGAGATATTGGCTGTGGGCCTGCAAATCGATCTTAATACAACAAAACGGTCGAATAACATTGCATATATTTTACATGTTATTTAAAATTCATTTTAAACATGTTTGCAAGATTTTGGGCAATTTCTTAACAAGAAGTGCCCTAAACTACAAAATAGTCTTTTTGTCAGTTCAGTATGATACAGCAGTGTCGGGAAGCTTCTGATCAGACTGTATGCTGTAAAATATGTATCACCATTACCTGACACATCGGTTCCGGGAGTCAGAGCGAAATGCCACTGGTTACTGGTTGCGACCAAAGCGTAACCGTCGGGGGGAGACTATGTCTTCCTCTCCGCTGCCTTGCAGAAAGCTCCGAGCTAATCCACTGTCTCGGCTGTGAGGCCACCTCCATCGCTGTCCCCCAAGATATTCGATGCCTTGCTGACAACACGTTAGACGTACTAAGCACCGTTCGGCCTCATCTTCATACAACTTCTTTGCGGTCTTGTCGTCCAAAAATGTTTAAATGTTTGTTAATCTATCGGCCCAAACTGCGTGGTCATCAGTTCGTAGCTTACATACTACTTAAACTTAGTTAAAGTAACCTAAGGACAAAACACACACACTTGCCCCAGGGACCTCCGACGGCGAGCAACCGCGCGTTCTGCAGCAGGCGCCGTAGACCGCTCGGCTACTCCACCGCGGCTCTTGTCCTCCATTAGATCCTTTAGTATACATTTCTTCACGAACAATCAGTGTGATTAGTTATACAGGGTGTCCAGAAAGGACTTATTTTTCAGACAGAGGTACTTAATGAGCAGGTTATAAATCAGGGGCGGCGAGAAAGTTGCTCGCTGTGGTCTCTGAGCAGAACGCTGCTGAGCCGTCCCGGCTCGTGTTTTTTTCGATTTACCCTGTCCTTTGTTAAATTACTGGCGCAAGTACTAATCGCTCTTTCTGTGCTCTCACCGCTCGCGGTGCTGTTAGATCTATCGCGCGTCACTTGTCTACTTACTCGTGTGTTCCTTGCCGCTTGTGGCGCTCTCTGAGCTTACCGCCGAGGCAGTTCCGGAGAGGATGGTTACTTGGTCAGTCAGTGAGAATCACTGCGGGGAACATCTGAGTGTCAGTATCGTACAGTGTTAATTTGATAGAGGAAAGGGTTGTACCTTGAGATGGTTTTACCTTGGGACACTTTTTAATACAGACAGTGCACTCTAGTGGAAACTTTAAGAACTATGAGGTAAAGTTGTCAGCCTTTTTTTTTTTTTTTTTTTTTTTCAGAGGCAATAATAGGCCATGTTGTATTCGGATGTTGTTTGAGATCTGAGAAGGAGTTTTACAAGTTTTCGTGTTTGAAAGTAAAATTTAGTCACTATCCTTAGAAGATATAAATTAGAGCTAAGTATCATTATTGCTATTTCTTAAATACAATTTTGTAGGGCATTATTTAAGTAAGCAATTGATATCCTAAGTAATAAAGATATAAATGTGTACATAGATTAGGATACTGTTATTGTGTATTTGGTTGTACTTTGGGACACGTCTCTGGTTGCACTTTGGGGCACGTGGAAGGTGTATGATTGTCGCTGATACACCAGAAAAATAAAGAATTGAAGAGGAAAAAAATAGAAGTCTATTTCCAAAGAAAGAATCCACTAAACGGACGAAGGAGTTTCATCTTCCAGTTCTTCGGATGAAGAAATTTCCCAGCAGTAGCTCTGGAGGTAGCATATTTGATTTGTCATCTGAAGAAGAGAATTTTCCATCCTTCCTACCATCTGGAAAAGTAGCACTTTCCTGTTCTCAAGGTAGTTGGGTCCTGGTAAAAGTTGACATCAGTGGCAGATCTCATGTGTACTATGCTGGAGTAGTTTTAGAAAACACAGAACAAGATATAACTGTGAAATTCTTAAAGAAGCAAAGGGCCATTTTGTATTCCCTAATGTTGAGAACATCAGCACATCAGAACATCGGCAATAATATAGTGAAGATCTATCAGCTCCAATGGTGTGTCGTGGGTTACATTCATTTAATATTTTATTACAACCATCTCTTGTTTTAAGGTACAATAATTTTTGTATCTGGATTAACACATTTACTCCCTGATTCCAAAACGATTCATAAAACTAAGAAATTGATATACATCACCGTGTCCCAAGGTAAAACCACCACTGTCCCTAGGTGAAACCATAGGTTGTACCTTGGGACAAGTGCCACAGAGTTCTTTATTGTTGAATCATTCTGTAAATATTGGAGCTAGCCTTAACAGCTGTTCGTTCAACATTACCTAAAATTGGTGCCTGTAATGGGGTAAATTTTCAAATTTCTTGTAAAAATTATAGTATAAAAATTAAAATGTAAAAATTGTTATGAGGTACAACCCTTTCCTCTACACTGCATGGCGTCGCTAGGGTCGAGTTATTTACGTTAATAGGCCGTCTGTGGCCGGGCCCGGCGCGTGCGCCCAAGTAGTTCCGCAGTGGCAACCTGTCAGTCACTTGGAGCTATATATGCGACGATATGAACAGCTGAGCAGTTCTGGACACGGAGAGGAATGTGTGTCAAGTTCCTGCATTAGCTCGGCGGGGGCTGTTTACCTCAACCCCCGGCTATGCGGACGTGTTCCTAGCGGCCGTGCGATTCCACGTTGGTTCCTCGCCAAACACCGGAGTGGTCAACAACTTGAACACCGCACTTAGTCCCTTGCTGCGCATCGCATGGTTCCAGCTGCTTTCCGCCTGAGATCCATGAAATGCTTTCAGAGCGTTTGTTGATATCATCCTCCGACATCATCGGGAGGGTGGCTGCACTTATCTTGGAGTACATTCCTGCTCCGGATATTTGTGTGTGTGTGTGTGTGTGTGTGTATTTATCAGGATCGGTGGTCGTTTCCCACGGACCGTCGTTGCCTATGTCTACGTCTATAGATGTTTACTTATGTGTTTTTGCGCTCTTCTAGTTTGGCTCAATTGAATTACTCACTGAAATGTTCAAATGTTTGTAAATCTACCGGACCAAACTGCATGGTCTTCAGTCTGTAGCTTGCAGACTACTTAAACTAAGGTAAACATTAACACAACACACACACCCATGTCCCAGGGAGGACTCGAACCTCTGACGGCGAGCAACCGTGCGCTCCGCAGCCAGGCGCCTTAGACCGCTCAGCTACTCCACTGCGGCAATTATTCTCTCTTTTGTTCCGTGTTGCAATTATTAAATTTTCACTAACTTGGTTAACGCCACGGGCGAATTTATCTGGTTTGTGCCCCTCTGCGAGCTCGCATCTGCACGGGCGATAGTTGTATACCTTTATTTATTTATTTATTTATTTACTTATTTATTTATTTATCTTACGCTTGCAGACCATTTCCCTCCGTGAAACATCGCCAACCCACGGTTGTAATTTGGCGCTCAGTTCCTTTCAGTATGAGTCCCTTCGTGTCAGAGCTGTAGGTCTCATGGACGGTTGGGCACCCTACCCCCTCTCCTTCCTCTCTGGAGTCAGCTCATCTGTTTTATATGTTGGAGTGTATATTAACGAGTAGCCAGTCCTGTTCGTAAATTAACACTATATTGTACACAAAGTGTATTATTGATTGTCTCGGGCCCTTATTTCATTGTTGTTTAAACATATATCTCTTCTTATGTTAAAAGTCTGGCCTGAGTGCTTGTGCTTGTGTCGTGGTTTTAGCTAACCTTGCTTGAGCTCTTTTATTATTCCGGAAAGTTCGGTCTCTCTTACTGTGATACATAATCTGTTTACTCTGCCTTCTGCCTTGCAATATCATTGAGCCGGATTTATTTGTGTTTCCTGCTTTCAGGGTGTTGCTTACTATTGTATAAGTAAGGTAAAGGATTGTTTCGGGCCTTGAGCCCTTTAGTAAATTGTGTCAATTTTTTAATACCCTTCAGCCTGATTCAGCTGCTTTCATTTAAATGTTGAAGCTCACCTTCGCTTACTATTATAATATTATTATTGTAAAAGGTTGCTTCGGGCCCTCAGCCCGTTATTAGCCCTTGTTAAAAAAAATGTTATGGGTCTGGCTTTCTGCCTGATAATTGAAAGCAGCTGCTTTCACTTAAATTTTAGAGCTCCCTTTTATTGTGTTGTTTTCATTGTATTTACAAAAGGTTGCTTCGGGCCCTCAGCCCGTTATTAACTTATCTCAAAAAAATTTTTAACTTGCCCTTCAGCCTGATAATTTTACTTAATTTCGTAGCCCCTCTTGATTGTCTTGTTTACCATACTTTATTTACTTTTGTAAAGGGTTGCTTCGGCCTCTCAGCTCAATATCTACTCATATAAAATTTTATAATTTCGGCCTTCTGCCTTACATCACTCTAATTTGTCTTAAAAACATATAAAATAAATAAATAAAATATAAATTTTAAAAAAGGTTTTGTTCGGGCCTTCAGCCTTTAATCGTGAAAGAAGTTTTCTTTTTTTATATTGTGGTTAAAATAAAAAGTGTCAAATGAACCTGAACTGAGTACCCTTGCCTAACTGTACCAGTCAAGTCCCAGCCACTCCCGCTATCCCTATCAGCTGCAGCAGTAAATTACAGAGTCCCCGCTTAGATGGTAGAAGCATCAGGCACGGAACCCAAGACCCGTCTGCATGCGGTTGGGGATCAAATTATGTAAACTAACGGTATAGGTAATAAGATGCGGTATTATACCGTTATTGCTCTTTGTAAGAGAAGAAATAAATAAATAAAAAATAAAATAAAAAAGAATTATATTTGTTTCGAAATTGCATTATACTAGTAATATTATGCGAGTCACTATGTTCCATTTAAAATTCTCAGATGTTAACTGCAGTATAAAAATAGGAGGACATATTTATACGCTGTAGAATGACGCCACGGATGCACAATGACACGAGAAAAATAAATGATATGTTAACTACGAATTCCTGATCGACATTGTCACGCCTACAGTTCTTAACAAAATACATCAACTACCAAGATGAAGTACTATGTAGATTTTGCTACGTACTATGAATAAAAGTAAAACTAAACAATGATCTTCGTCGTGGTAACTGTTGACGACTGTTGAATACGTCTACATGGAATAACTCTGTAAATCACATTTAAGTGGCTGGCAGAGGGTCCATCGAACCACCTTTATACTGTTCATATACCATTCCACTGTCAGATAGCGCGTGGGAAGAAAGAACATATGAATCTCTCCGTTAGAGCTTTGATTTCTCGCATTTCACTTTGATGATCAGTTTTATCTACGTATGTTGCTGTCAGCAATATATTCTCGGATTCGAAGGAGAATATTGGCGATTGGAATTTCGTAAGTAGCTTACGCCGCAGCTATAAACGCCGTCGTTGAAATGATTCCCATCACAGATCTTGTATCATTTCCATGACGCTCTCTTCCTTGTGGGAACACAAAACGGGCTGCCCTTTTTTGGACTCTTTCGATGGCTTCCGTCAAACCCACTTGATAATAATCCCACACTGAGCAGCAATACTCCAAATGAGGACAGAAAAGCGTGGTGTATTCAGTCTCGCTGACTGAAAACGCCCATCTTGACTATGGCATCTCCATGGAAATTGCGCCCTTGATGGTTCCTCCCATTGCCTTCAGACGACAGTCTATCACCATTTTGTTACTCATGCTGTCTTCGCCATTTCAGTCATTAAATGATTCGGCCTCTTCGAGTCGTTGATTCAGGGAGACTTTCAGCAGTCCTCTCCAAATGGAACGCTCTGCTAGATGCTACCAGCGGTCATCTTGATATCTTTATCCTATCTGCCCGGTGGTCTTCTCTAAGCCTCCGATGCTCTCTCACACGCCACTCCAGTACTAGCTTCGTCCATCTGCTGCCATTCCGTCACGCGACGTAGCTTGGATTTTCATTTGTAGAAGGTTTTCAGTTTGGCCCTGAATTTCTTAGTTGTTTATTCCTTTGGCTTAGGCCACAAACTTCTTGTGCACTTGAAATAATCGTTGTCGCCAAATCTACATCTTTAGTTAGTTTGAATTCCAACGAAAGTTTGAAAGATACCGCCTCTTCGGAACGCGCACTTTCATGACTTCACACCGTCTCACATGATAATATCGATTACTTCTGCCATTTATTTTACGGTACGGAATCGTAGGTGCAATATGAGGGCCTTAAATCAAAATAAATTCAAGTTGGGATTGAATAAGAACAGGCTCTCTTGTCTCTTTGCCTTGACCAGCCTGCCCCGGAAAACTGGACACAGCCGGGCCACCCACGAAGCTGCAAGAAGTGACCGCGGCTAGTAGAAACGTTGGCGACAGGAAACAATCCCACACCCAAGCCCTGCCTGTTTGACCTATACCTAACCTATCACTTAAAAAAAAAAAGTTATCTGTAGTGTAGCCTTAAGGAGGGTTAGGTATAGGTTAAAAAATAAGTATTTTTTTAGTACGTGAAGGCGCGTAGAGCTCGAATTTACGGTTCAGAGATACTAAATCGATGCCGCGCGGTAGTAGCCGAGCGGTCTGGAGCGCCACGTTACGGATCGCGCGGCCTCCCCCATCGAAAGTTCGAATCATCCCTCGGACATGGATGTGTGTGTTGTCCTTCGGTTAGTCTAACTTAGTTTAAGTGCTCCGGCCACCGTCACCGCCCATCAGCAAGGTGCCAAAGGCCTTAAGATGATTCTGTAGAACCAAAGTCCGCCTCCGTAGCTTAGTGCCAGCGTCGCTGACTACCACGCAGGAGGCCCGGGTTCGATTCCCGGCAGGAGACTGGGTGTTGTGTGCTGTCCTAATCATTATCATCTCATCATCATTGGCACCTAAGTCGCCCACGTGGCTCAAACTAAAAAGACACTAAGGCGGCCGAACAAACACGCAAGGGATCTCCCGGCCAAGGAAGCCATACGCTCATTTCCATTTTTTGTAGAACCAAAACCGGATGCCAGTAATAAACGCAACAACTTGCGATATACACTGTCTTATTTTAATTATCAAAAAATTTTAAGATCAGCGTTCCAAAGAAATGCTTAAAAATTTCTTAGTTTAAGTGATTTGTAAGTCTAAGGACTGATAACAAACGTAGTTTGGTCCCATAGAATTACAAACATTTAAACTAAATCGATTTACAGTTGTAGATTCGTTACTAAACAATCAAAGACTTTTGTGGCAGCATAATTCACCCCTTTCTGTGTTAGATTTAACCTTGAACAATGAATATTTTCAAATATTTGTAGAGCTTATGGGACTTAACACGGCGTCATCAGTCCCTAAACTTACAAACTACTTATGAACTAGCGAATACTAAGGACGGCACAAATATCCATGCCCGAGGGGCATTCGAACACCCGACCGTAGTGGCCGTGCAGACTGTGACTGGCGAATAGTGAACATCACCCTTTCTCCTAGTGTTGTAGCTATGCACACAGCTATTACTTTAATAGGGTCGGATTGTGAATAACAAACTTCATGAGTGAATATATATTTGTGAAGCTACAGTTAAGATCCATAGATCCTTAAATAAATAGCTGCAGGATGATCCTGGATGGGCTCAAGCAATTATTCTGAATACAGACTTTTGTGTTATGAATACTTTTTCACTAAATGTTGAATTGCCCCAGAATGTGATCCCATATAAAAGCAGTGAATGAAAATAGGCATAGTAAGAAAATTACTGAGATATATATCACCAAATTTTGCAATGACCCTGGTAGCATTAGCAATTGAACTCAAATGTTTCAGCAGAGCTTCAGTGTGTTCTTCCAGTTAATCCCTCGTCAATATAAACACCTAAAAGTTTTGAACACTCTATCTTAGCTACAGATTTGTGTTCAAAGTCTAAATTTATTAATCTTTTCATGCCATTTACTGTATGAAACTGCATATACTGGTTTTTATCAAAGTTTAATGAGAGTCCATTTCTTGAGAAACAATTTTCTGAAAGACATCATTTACAATTTCGTCAGTTAATTCCCGCTTCTCAAGAGTGATAGCTGTACTTGTATCATCAGCAAAAGGAACTAGCTTAGCATCTTCATGAATATAGAATGGCAATTCATTAATATATATTATGAACAGCAAAGGACCCAGGAACGAACCTTGTGGGACCTCATTTTTGATAACTCCCCAGTTAGAGAAATTAACTGTTATTAGTTATTACGACACAAGCAACTTACGGGTCAGAGTGCCTCACATAGAATAAGTAACGCGAACTAAGATAACTTGAAAAAAGAGAGAGGAGAATATTAAGAAAAAATTGTGTGTCCCGAGAAAAGCAATGAAAATATATGAATGAAAAGGAAAATTAGGTTTATACAGAAATACAGAAAAAAATCACAGATACAATTAGAAAAAGACGGCGAAAATTTTATGGACGTTTAAGAAAAACGGAAGACACGCGGATTACAAAGAAAATTTTTAATTAAGTTAATAAACTGAGCAATACTGTAGTATGGATAGAAGCAGTGATGAAAGATGCTAACAAAACAGGTGTTACAGTAGAAATAATATGTGACAGGAATCGCTTCACGCTACAGATAGGAAACAGATTGTCTCACGTCGACCAATGAGAGTGTGGACAGAGGAACAGAGACATGTAGATGGATTGCAATTGTGTGCAGCCAATGATGGCCACCACTTTGAACATCTATTTGCCTGACATGGCGGAACACACTCTATTCCACTCCGTAATTGAAAACGGAAACCACGTATGTACGTGTACCTCACCCCTCATGGTACTGTACATGTGCATCAGTGAAAAAGACCAATAAAGGTGTTAGCACGTGGACGTAATGTGCTGTTCTAGTTTCTTCTGTACCTAAGGTACATTACCGTTCCCTTTGGATCTCTACTTAATTCGGTGCTCTCTGATACACACGGTCGAACAGCGGAGGAGTGGTACTCAAGCGTCAACTTTCGGTTACAATATCTCCGGATATAATTAACATTTTATAATGGAACAAACGGCACTGATTACGTATTTGCTTATATGTCCAGATGTGCTAACAAAACTAACGGGGTTCCATTAAAAAAAAGTAGGTTTGAGTTAAAAACATACTTCCGTGCATTTTTTATGGTTTGTATTAACCAATTACACTAGCCCCTATCCTCACGTTCGGTCTTTGGAATCGGCTCGTCAGTATTTGATGTGGTTTACGAAATATATCCAGCCGTAATGCTAGGTGACTCAGCCTAACATATGTCTATCTATTTTCTTTAATTTTACGGTCATAAGTAAGAGCATAGCTTAAATAACTTTTCTCCATATTGTCTACCATTGTTGAGGCACTTGTCGTAGCGGTCGATCAACTTATGCAGTCCAACCTCACAGAACGATGCTGCCAGTTATGAGAACCATTGCTGCTTGTTAGATTTCTCCCAAGAGGTGAAACCATCAATGCATCGAGATACGACAGACTGAAAAATCTTCGACGTGCGATACAGAACAAAAGGAGAGGGAAGCTCGGCAGAGGAACTGTTCTGCTTCACGATAACTCTCCGTCACACGCTGCAGGTGACGCACAAACAATTAGTCAGCAGTTTGGATGGCAGCAGTTGGACCGCCCATGTACAGCCCTGACCTCTGGCGCCATCGGACTATCAGTTCTTCTTACACCTAACGCCAGAGTTTGGCGGAAACGTTTCCAAAGTGACGACGAAGTGAAACTAGATGTGCACCTAAGGTTCCCAAAAATGTTCAATTGTTTGTAGATCTGTGGAGACTTAAGTAATGTGGTTATCAAGCAGTAGGCCTACAAACTACTTTCACTTACTTAAACTAACCTAAAGAACACACACACACACACACACACACACACACATATTCCCGAGGAAGGTCTCGAACCTCCAATGAGGATAAATCGCGTGCTCCGTAGCGAGGCGTCTTAGAGCGATCGGCCATTCCACCGCAGCAATGGTTATCACTACTGGTGGCATCGTTCTTCGAGGTTGATCTAGATAAGTTGACTGACCACTACGACGACCGCCTCGACAACGGTGGAAACTTAACTACGTAGATAAGTAGTTTAAAATATGCTCTTTATTGTAACAGTAATATTTAAAAAATGTTTACTATATTTTTCCCAAAACAGTACTTACTTCTCCTTATTTCCGGGATAATGCTTTCCAATGATAACGATATTTGTCTCGAAATTTAATTAATTTTAATAATACCACAAGACAAAAATCATTAAATATTGTTACTGGAATATTTAGTTCCCCTATGCACGCAAGTTTAAACACTTCATCTTGAATAAATTGTACAAATTCTTCACTCAAAAAAGAAGTACTTCCGTCGATCCGTTTCGAAAGCTTTTGATGAGAACATTGCCGACTGGCTCAGGTCGATTTCACACGTCAAATTCCCCGCGTATTTTTACGACATATAACGTACATTTACACTAGATCTACATACATTCTCCGCTATCCACCCAAGGGTGCTTGGCGGAGGGTCCTCAGTAGCAATACTAGTTAATTGCTTTCCAGTTCCATTTACATATAGATTGAGGGAAAAAATGAATGCTTGTATGAAACAGTACGAGCGCCAATCTATCTGATCTTTGTGATCTTTACGCGAAATGTAGAGTGGCGGCAGTGGAATCATTCTGCACTCAGCCTCAACATCCAGTCCTCTAAATTTCCTCAAGTGTTTCTCATAAAGAACGTCGACTCTCTCCAGCGAATCAAATTTCAGTTCCCTAAGCATTTCAGTAACACTCTCGCATTGTTAGAACCGACCAGTTACAAGTCTTCCTCTATGTCCATCTTTAAACCGATCTGGTGAGGATCTCGAACACTTGAGCATTTCTCAAATCGGGGCCATACAAGCGTTTTGTATGCGGTCTTCTTTAAAGATGAATCACACCTTTTTTAATTTTCCCAAACAAACCGAAGTCGACCATTCGTCTTTCCCACGACTGTTCTTATTTGCTCGTTCCATTTCGTATCGCTGTGAAGCGTCACGCCTAGATATTTAATTAATGCGACTCTGTCTAGCAGTCAGCTAGTAATGCTGTATTCGAACATTCAAGAATTGTGTCTGCTGCGCATCTGCACCACCTTACATTTTTCTACATAATGCGGCAGTTGCCATTTCTCGCACCACCTACAAATTTGGCCCAAGTCATCCTGCATCCTACTACAGTCTTTCAATGTTGACCCCTTCCTGTTCACCACAGCATCATCAGCAAACACCCACAGATTGCCACTCACTCTGTCCGTCAGACATGCACCCATCAATTGATATCAAACAAAACGACCTGTCCATCTGCTGCGCGCAGTTCCACTCGAAGCCACATTGGAAAATGCAACGTTTATTTTAACTTCTATACATAACTTCCTGGCTAACGCCTTCACTTACAAGGAAAGTTCTTAGGGTCGAACAAACAGAAATACACCAAAATCGTAAGATAGTTAATGTAAATGTCCCTTGTTGCACTAGTGATACTCCCGCATCTGCAAAACTCTGCAGTCGCCCATTAGAGGCCTCTGCATGTGCCATGCCACACTGCACTTTGACCTGCCGGTACGCCAGTAGTGACGGTGCAGTGTGGCTCTGAAGTTGCGTTTTGTGACGTTATTTGTGTAGTGAAGCGTCGGATGGGTTGGCGATTGGTAA
The DNA here is from genome assembly GCA_026315105.1 of Locusta migratoria. Taxonomy (NCBI): domain Eukaryota; kingdom Metazoa; phylum Arthropoda; class Insecta; order Orthoptera; family Acrididae; genus Locusta; species Locusta migratoria. Next base: position 219,372,630 of record CM048751.1, on the reverse strand, counting down.
TCAATCCTGCTAATATAGTGTGACCGGTTGAGAGGAATTTACGAATAAACCTTCTTCGTTAAGATGGTATTGGTGCAGAAGATGAATCATTCACATGTTACTTGGTATCTGTCAGTGGCGGCTCATACAAAATTTGACCAGTGTGCTACAATATTACAAAAACTAACAGGAAACAAAATATACTAAAATAAAAAGTCAACCTTTATATGATTGCCTTTAATTAAATATCAATATTGTATTGACAGTAAGATCTTCAGGGGAATCTATAACAGCGCTGCCAACTGCATGAATCCACTGCAGGTAGTAAATATAACGTTTAAAAATATTAATTTTATATACAGAAATTAAAAATTTAGACTCAGAGGTATTTGAGTACGAGCCTCACACAGGTAGGTTTGAGAGACAACGCGCAAGACGCCTCAACCAGCGCGCTATTTGACTCTGTATGCCGCAATATTCGTCATATACTATTCTTCCGCAGCCGTTACACGCAGCGCGAAGAGAAATATTGATCAGGTGATGCAGTCGGTCTCAGCACACGAGTCGCCAGGCCTGACCTCACGTCTGCGCATACGCACTAGCGAACAGACGACTGCGCCGCCTCTCTGCGCACGTACCAGCGCGGCTGAATACCACTTCAGCACACAGAGCTGGTTTCCAGCTATCGCGGCGAGAACGCTCCAAAATGAGTTTTCATCCATATTACTAGCATTCTAATACGCATTGGAAGGGAATTGGCATAATTTTATTGTGATATCTGGCTCGTATTCCAAGAGAAAGGATGTAGTTTTACAGCGATTTCTCGCTTGCATTCGAAGAGAAATGGCATAATTTTAGTAATATATTTACAGTGTGCTGCAGCACATTAGCACATTATCACCAGCTGACACTGGTGTCTGTTATAGCGTTTCTAATCTAAGATCATATTATTGCACTATAATATATATCAGAAAACATGTGAATGATTCATATTCTAGATCAAGACCGTATTCACGAAGAACGCCTCTTAGGAATTTCATCTCAACCTATCGCAATACATTAGCAGGATTGATTACTAATCGGTGACCCATCTGACGCTTCACTACACAAATAACGTCACAAAACGCATCTTCAGAGGCACACCGCACTGTCCCTATTGGTTCAGACTGGCGTACCGGCAGGTCAAAGTGCAATGCGGCGTGGCACACCCAGAGGCCTCTAATGGGCGACTGCAAAGTTTTGCGGATGCGAGAGTATCACTAGTGCAATAAGGGACCTCTACATTATGTATCACAAGATTTTGGTATATTTGTGTTTGTTCGAGTCCGAGTACTTTCCATGTTAGTAAAGCTCATTAACAGGCCGAAACTGGTCCTAAATGTAATAATTAGAACGCGATGATTAATTGATTCACATTTTAATAGTAATGAAGATCGCTGGTTACCGCGCATTTCTGTCAAAATTTTCATTGGTAAACAATGTGATTCTTTTGTAAATCGATTTTGACTGTATGATAGACATCACTAGTGCTGTAGCTTATTCTAGCAAGTAAAAACTCACTTAGTACTCTGGTACACACACGGTGGCACACATGTGCTACATGTACCTCTCTGTTTAACGTATTTAACTTCCTAGCGGAAGATCTGGCGCAAATTATGGTTATCAAGAAGCCGAAATCGAAATGTAATATATTAGACTGTTTTGCAACTGATCCCTAGGTTCTTTCATGATAGTTAACGGTCGCTACTGGTTACAAATCCAAATGGAACAATATATAAATAAAATCTAAGTTGGTAGAAGTGTCGTTCGGCGGATAGCTTCGAATACCGGCTCTCTAAATTTCCTTAATTGTAGATCATGCGCTTTTACCACAACGGTCCTTAACATGCTCGTTGCACTTCAGATCGTTTTACAACGTTACGCCTAAATAATTAATCGAGGTTCAAACAGCACACCACTAATGTCATGCCTTTATAATGGCATCCTACCTGTACCTTGACTTTATCTGAAATGTTGCATATTATTTTAATTTTACTTTATCTATGTGTGTATACATTAAGTCAGATAATTTATATCCGATATCTAAACATAAACTTTGAGCTGCACAGCAGTTGCTTTCATATATCAAATGTTGAAGCGATTCTATTAGGTCTTATCCTCTTCTGTTGTTATTTAAAATAGCTTAGCTACAAACAGAGGTAAATTTATATGTATACTAGCAGACCTGGCGAAATTCGTAACGGCAAAGAGTCAATAAGTATTGTGATAACCTTTAATAAAATGCTTAATTACCATTAGCTAACGTAACAAAATTAATTTATTTTTACAGTTTCCTTAGAAAATATATATAAAGAAAATAAGCAGTCAATAAAAGTACAAAAATCCAATATTAAAAAAAATTCTGTACACTTTATTACCTATGACATACCTCATAAAAGTTAAATGTATGGTGAGAAACACATGGTGGAATATCAGTGTTTTTCATGTGAAAATGTTCAGGAAGATTAAGTTTTAGTACAAATTAAAATCCTTTCAAACGATATCTATTTCATTCTACACGCTCTTCCCTGTCAGTGAAAACTCTCATATATTTATCAAATTTTAATCGGTGTTGCTGTGTATTATAAAGCACCCTCCGCCATGCAGGCCCCGCAATTTTAGGCAGTGACTTTCTTCTCGTTTTGAAGGTTAAATGTGCAAAATTTTTATCAAGATCGGCATAAAACTTCAGTTTTTGCAGAATTCTGTAAGTAAGGTACCCTCCACCACGTACCATTCAAAATTTTATGTAAAAAGTGACAGTCCTCTCATTTAGAAGGTCAGGTGTGCAAAACTTCATTGAGATAGGGATAAAACTTTTGATTTTGTCTAAGTCCGTAAATAAAGTACCCTCCGCAATGCACCAAATTGATTTTTATGTAGACGGTGAACTTCCTCTTAATTTGAAGGTCACGTGTGCAAAATTTAATCAAAATCGGAACAAAACTGTACGTTTCTATGCAATAGACTCAAACGCATACATTTATGTAATAGTTGTTGTTGATTTTGCCGATATTTTAATACTCATTATGCTATTCGGGACAGAGACGAATGCAACAAATCTGAGACCATTAAAATCGGTCGTGCTATTCTTGAGTTATAAACTGTGTAACTAACAAGACTTTCTTTTATATATACACTGGCTGGTACCCGACGCGTTGACACCCCAGAAGAAATAACTGTCCATCTTCTTTCACCTGTCTGTCACCATCTCCCCTGTCTCATTATCCTCCTCTCCCCTCTCTCTGTCCGTCTCCTCCCATACCCTCCCTCTGTGCACCCCTGCCTCTCCTCCTCTACTTACTCCTCTCCCTCCTATATATGAAAACATACATATTAGCGCCAAGTATCATGCCTTGCAGGGTATAAAAACCTCCTTCATGAAAACATACATTTAGGTCCCTGACTTTCCTGGTGACCGGTGAAACATTTTGCATTTTTGTTGTGACGTCCCCTCCGCTATGCACATACGGAGGCTTACGAATGGTAGCCCCTGTATTAATTCAGAATATAAGCTTTCTTCATTCCATATTGCATTCAGTTACGTCCAGCCGTTTTAGCGTGAAGACTAAAAAGACGTGTTAACCCACTGTAAGGTACCCTCCGCCATGCAGCGTATGGTGGCTTTCTATTGGTAGCTCATACGTTATTTCAGACCATAAAGTACGTATTCCAAGTTTCATTCATATCCGTCAAGCTATTTCAGCATGAAGTCGTAAAAACGAATTAATTAATTGTAAAGCATCACACACTAAAATAGTGAGTGAGGTAAATATAGGAAAGATTGGGGAAATGCCAGCCGACTGTATTATAACCCCATACTGCTTCAACAAGCCTTTCAGTATAACAATTGGAAGTAGGGAGCAATGGGAGAAAATAGTTCGACACCATACGGGGGATATTGTCTGGTTCACAGACGGGTCAAAATCAGACCAAGGCGTTGGGGCTGGGGTATACGGGCTGCAGCCAAGACTGGAGAGCGTCATCTCTCAAGGGGAAACGGGCCTCAGTATTCCAGGCCGAAATCACTAAAAAATGTTCAAACGTTTGTAATTCTATCGGACCAAACTGTGTGGTCATCAGTCCGTAGCTTACAAACTACTTAAGCCTAGGTAAACTAACCTAAGGACAAACACACACACCCATGCCCCAGGGAGGACTCGAACCTCCACGGCGAGCAACCGCGCGCTCCGCAGCGAGACGCTTTAGACCGCTTTTATATATATATATATATATATATATATATATATATATATATATATATATATATATATATATATATATAAATGAACAAAACGTTTCTTCTTTAAAATAAAATATGTTTGGGGCAAGAATAAAGAAATTCAAATTGACCGCTCGGCTATTCCACCGCGGCCCGAAATCACTGCCATCAGGGCGTGTGTGGAGGAGAATTTGCGTAGGTGCTACAAAGACCGTAGCATCTATATCTATTCAGACAACCAGGCAGCCCTGAGATCACTGGCAGCTCCTGCAACAAGGTCTAAAATTGTTGCAGAATGCCACAGGTTTCTGGTGGAGCTAGGGGAAAGCAATAGAGTAAACCTATTGTGGGTCCTTGGCCACTCGGGGATCAGTGGCAACGAACTTGCCGACAGATTAGCCAGGACCGGAACCTGTCCTGACAATCACCAAGGCAATGATCAAATTGGAGCTACGTAACTGGCTCAAAAGACAGCACGTAGAATATTGGACCCAAGTCTATCAACAAAAACATGGCAAGGTAATGATGTCAAAGCCATGTTTTAAAAGAAGTTCTGCAAACCTGGGCCTGAACAGGAGAGGGATTAGACTCATGTTTGGATTGCTGACAGGCCATGGGAATTTCAAAAAACACATACAATGGGAATAACAGAAGAGGACCCAAAATATAGGATCTGTGATGACGGTGATGAAACTGCATAACATCTAATCTTCGAATGCATTGCATTGGAGAGTAAAAGGCACAGAACATTTGGGACAACCAGATCTGAAGAAATTGCGTGTAATAAAGAACTCGTAAAGGGATTCCTTGCACTGTTCAATGGCATTGGTTGGCTTTACTAGATATACAGGGAGCGATACCGCACAATAAACTTAGTTTCGGTGCGGGCAGTGGCGTGTTAGACCAAGACTGTTTTGGCTTCCCTGAAAAAATCAAATCAAATCAATTGTAAAGCACCCTCCGCCATGCACAATACGAAGTTAATGTTGGTATTCAATTAACCTTCGCGTGAGTGCAAGCAATGATTTGGTTTCTCTTGGGGCTGCAGCACTATAAATGTCATTTAAAGACATCATGCAATAAATCCTAAACGCTGCTTTAAAAATAATTATTTATTACACTATAGACCTATTTCACCTTTAAGCACCATCGTCAGGTGATCTGCGAAAACTGTTACATTGTAAATACATCGAATTTTATGATTATTGTAATTATAAATACTATTACGAAATATTACATACGTATGTTGGTCCTGACATCCATATACATCGATGGTTTTACTGCTGTCAGTCATTTATTGCTTTGAATTTTAATTATTGCAATATTTCTGATGACTTATGTTGTTTTAATTTTAATTATTGCAATATTTCTGATGACTGATTTACGTTGTGATGTGACAGCTTTTTGATAACCAGAGATATAATATGGTTACATACTGTTTGTTTATTATTACGATACTTGTGTATAATTATCATACATCATGAGAACACATGCTATTACTGCATGATTACCTGTAATTACCTCATGACTTCAATCAATGGTAAAATGAAATCATTCAACCTCAATGCATTTGGCAATACGCGAAACGAAATTCCTCTAAACAGCGAGTAGTTCGCCTTCAGTAATGTTTTCACATGCATTGACAATGCGCAGACGCATTTTTTCAGACGATAACAAATATTCTTCAATTTTTCCCTCAGAAAGATACCCGAGGATTAAGATTCGGTGAACGTGCGGGCCATGGTACGATGCTTCTATGACCAATCCACCTGTCATTAAATATTCCATTAAGACCACTTCAATTGCACGCGAGCCATGTGCAGGACATTCATTACGTTGAAAGTACATCGCCATTCTGTCATGCAGTGTAACATCTTGCAGTAAAATCGGTAGAACATTACGCAAGAAATCAGCATATATTGCACCATGTAGATTGCCATCGATAAAGTAGGAGTCAATTATCATTCCTCCCATAATGTCGCACCATGCATTAACCCGCCAAGGTCGTTGATGTTCCACTTGTCGCAGCCATCGTTGATGTTCTGTTGCCCAATAGTTCATATTATGTTCAAATGCTTGTAGAGTCTATGGGACTTAACTACGGGGTCATCAGTCCCTAAACTTACAAACTACTTACAACTAAGGACGGCACAAATATCCATGCCCGAGGGGGGATTCGAACCCCCGACCGTAGTGGCCTTGCAGACCGTGACTGGAGCGCCTCAGTCTCCTCGGCCACCGCGGCCGGCTTCATATTATGCCGATTTACGTTACCTCTCTGTTTGTGAATGACGCTTCGTCACTAAAGAGAACGCGTGAGAAAAATCTGTTATCGTCCCGTAATTTATGTTGTGCCCAATGGAAAAATTGTACACGTTGTTCCAAGTCTTCGCCATGCAAATCCCGGTGCACAGAAATATGGTAGGGGTGAAATTTATGTTGACGTAGAATTCTCGAATTATCAACACCCACGTTTTTGAGATTCCCAGTTCTCGCTCATTTTGTCTGCTACTGATGTACGGATTAGCTGCAACTGCAGCTAAAACACTTACTTGGGCATCATAATTTGTTGCAGGTCGTGGTTGTCCGTTTCACTTGTGGCTAAACACTTCATGTCCCTTTAAATATAGTAACTATCCGACTTGGATGATTTCTTCCAGGATAACGATCAACATACGTAGCACAGGCCAATTGGGCATTTTGATCACAGCAGCCATACATAAATATCATATCGATCTTTTCTGCAACTGGTAAATGGCCCATGCATCACGAAGCGAATATCGTCCGCACTGGCAAAATGTTACGCGATACCACGCACTTACACTTTTATGACTATTACAGCGCCAACTATCACAAAGCGAAAAAAGTGTTCCAAATAAAACACTCTTATTTATTTACATAGTAGACGAATATGTAATAAAAAAGGGGGTACCTATTTTTTTAAAAATGCAGTTAATATTCGTTTGACCTATGGCAGCGCCATCTAGCGGGCCAACCATAGCGACATTTGTTTTCCCCCTTCAATCTACAAAAGTTTTGTTCTTTGTAGTTTTTTTCGTTTGATGCTTATTTCGTGAGATATTTGGCCCGGTCACTATCAATGGACCATCCTGTATATACCTGTTACCTATAGCTATATACATACTTTAATTAGCCAACTATAGGTGATAGGTATCTAACCTAAACATGAAGCTAGGAGGGTATTAGCTCATCATCTTTGACAATTTTAAATGGGTGACCTGTATAAAAGTAAAACTGATGTGCTGTTCAGTCTTTTATCGGTTAATCGAAATAGATTGATAAAAGTCCTGTCTGGCAAAGTCAATTATTTTCATTTGTAATTTCCTTCTTAATGCATACGAGTTCGTTTTACTTATCGCCAGAAAATGTGTGATGTTCAAATGTTATGTATTGTTGTTCGATGTTGTGATGTGGACTTCTAATTTAGTGGCTTTTTGTTTTAACTTGAATGTTTTCAAATCAGATTGAAACAAAATGTGGCTGACATTTTATTTGTATTGTATGATGCTAACAATAATGTTATTAAACAAGTACATTAAAAAAATGATTCTCCGTGATGTCGTGAACGTAAATGACAGCTGAGTTTGAAAGGTGGAGGCGCGGTGGAGTAGCGGAGCAGTCTAAAGCGTCACTCTGCGGAGCGCACGGTTGCTCGCCGTCGGACGTTCGAGTCCTCCCTGGGGCATGGGTGTGTGGGTGTGTTGTCCTTAGGTTAGTTTACCTTAGTTTAAGTAGTTTGTAATCTACGGACTGATGACCACGCGGTTTGGTCCGATAGATTTACAAACATTTGAACATTTTTGAAAGGTGGATGTATGTTAAGGACATGTATTTCTCTCATTTTATTTTAGAATGTACGATTGTCCCGGTAAAAATGAATGATTTTATCAGCCAAGAGGACAAATTCATTTTTGTTATGTGCGATTGATGACCTTAGAAAGGATACCTTTATTTTGGTATTGGAGCAAACTAATACTTTCTGTTTTAGAAGTAGAATTGAAGCACACGTGTTAGTGCAGTAGTAGTCAATGTCAATCTTTTTAACAGTCTCAACTTAAGACGCCACGCTAGTCTCTTCCAGTGTTGTGGTTAACATGGTGTCTGCATAGATTTGAACACTTGTTTTCATCTATCACATTTACTCGTTACTACTTACTGCCTGTTATGCCAAATTCACAAAAGATCCTGTATACTACAAAATATGTAGCCAAAGTGGTACAGATATACAAGTGTGATATCTCCTGCTGCTGCCGTCAGCTACTGGCTAAATGCTTCGTATTTTCGAAACAAGTAGAACTAGATATTCATCAGAGATTCACTTTAATTGTGATGTATTTAAAAGCTCCAGATGATAAACAGACAGGTGGGTACCAAACGTTGTATATCGACGGAGAATCAGCCAAAACTTCTATATAATTTGTTCTATGTGCTATTGTCTAGGATAACGTGCGCAAACGGAAAGCAATAAGTAGCACCTGCCCTACGGAGAACAGGAAAAGCATATCTGTGAGTGTGTGCCGTGTTCAGCTCCCTAGGGGAAGACGCTAGAGAGTATGTCATTTTGTGGGTTTTGGGTTCAAGCTCTGGTGATGGGAAGTTCCTTTACTGTATTACGTTGGAAATTATTTCACATCTACATCAGTGAATAAAAGTGCTAATAGTAGGTAATGAACCCAAGATCCGCAGTATAACATACGAACTTTATTTCTTCAGAAAGATCGCTACCTTGCGGTCTTTAGTCGAGCTCGTTCTAGGTGTTCGTTGGGATTTTGGCAAAGTTTTTATTTATTTATTTATTTATTCTTACAGAGAGCGTGGAGCGCTCTGACCAGGCGCGCTGAACCACCGCACCCGAGTCATGCTTGGTGACAGAAGGTCGACAGGACATGCTCTCACAGTTAGGCCTTTCCTTTACTTTGTAGGTCAGGTGTTACCCATTATTATAATCTATGCACGTTCTCCTGGGCGGCAGAAAATAACACGAATTATATCGAAGTTTCGGTTGTTACTCTATCGATCTACAACGTTTGGTACCCACCTGTCTGACATTTGGAGGTTTGCGTGTGAGCAAGTTCGATTAGTAAGTTTGGGGTTATGTGTTTCCCTTTGGTCACTACATTTTCGAAGAATGCCAAATACGACATACACACGACTAGAAGTGACTAGAGAATGTCTTGGAAAACTAGTGTGTAAAGGCAGAAGGAAGTAGTCAGCTTGGTGGAATGACACAGTCAAGGCAGCATGTAAAAACAAAAAGGAACTTTAAAAGTAGTTCCATTCAAAAAATCAGGCGATGGGGAAAATTATTTTGAAGAAAGAAACAGTCAAACGAATAATTGCAGAATCCAAACAGAAATCGTCGGAAGAGTTTGGAAATAAGCTAGAAACTATGGCTCAAGCTGCGGGAAAACCATTCTGGAGAGTAATTAGCAGTCTTCGAAAGGAAAGGAAGAAGGAATTAACAAGTGTTTTGGACAGGCCATGAAAGTTTCTGGTGAATCTTGTGGATGCCCTGGGTAGATGGAGGGAATATTTTGAAGAACACCTCAATGTAGGTGAAACGTTCAATGAGGTGTCGGATTCTGAGGTATAGTGGGATAGGAATGACGACAGAAACAGGATCACACTTGAGGAAGTGGAGAGTATGGTCAATGGATTGCAGTGCAATAAAGCGGCTGGGGTGGATTAAATTAAGCCGCAACTCGTCAAATACAGTGGAAGGTCAGGTCTTAAATGGTTAGAAAGAATTACTGAAAAGGCATGGAAGTCAGGAGACGTTCCGTCTGACTGGACAAGAGCGGTAATCACGCCAATTTTCAAACTTGGAAACAGAAATGATTGCAACAACTATCGAGGTATCTTTTTAATCAGCGTTGTGGGGAAAATATTTTCAGGTATTGATGAAAGGAGAGTGCGAGTATTAGTTGAAGAAAAGTTGGATGAAAATCAGTATGGATTCAGACCTCTTACAGGCTGTCAGGGCCAGATCCTTAGATTACGGCAGAAAATGGAAAAGTGATATGAGTGGAATAGGGAATTGTATCTATGTTTTATGGACCTAGAAAAAAGATTATGACCGTGTTCCTAGGGGAAAGCTGCTAAAAGCTTTACAAGATTATAGAATAGAGGGCAAACTTCTCCAGGCAGCCGTAGGAGTAGACAGCAAATTAAGTTCTTGGTGTAGGGTAGTTTCAGGGTAAGACAAGGCTGTAACATGTCACAACTGTTGTTGGTATTATTCATGGATCATATGTCGAAAACACTCTACTGGCAGGGCAGGATTAAAATAGATGAAAACAAATTAGCAGTCTTGCATATGCATATGACTTAGTTGTGATGGTAGATTCGATTGGAAGGTTGTAATCTAATAATACAGAGCTCGATGAAAAGTGTAAGAGCTATGATATGAAGATCAGCATCTCCAAAACGAAGGTAATGTGTGTGGGAAAGAGATTAAATACATTGGGTGCCAAATAGGAGGAACACTGAATAGATAGACAATTTTTAGTATCTAGGATGTATTTTCATACAGGATGGCAACATAGTGAAAGAAGGTGAATAAAGGAGTGGCAAAAGTAATGCAGTGAGTGCTCAGATAAGTTGTACTGTTTTCTGTAAGAAGGAAGTCAGTACAAAGACTAATTTAGCGGTGCAGAGCTCTATCTTTCGAAGTACTTTTTTGTATGGGGGTGAAAGCTTGGTGGATACAGATTACCTTGTGCATAAGGTTGACGTTACAGATATGAAAGTAGCAAGAATGATAGATGGGAACAATGGCAGGAGGATGTCCATAATTCGGAAATGAAAGAAAAACTTGGAATTGATACCATAGATGAAGCAGAGAGAACAGGCTGAGATGGTGGGGTCATGTTACCACGCATGGGAGAAGCAAGGTTACCTAAGAAACTCATGGGCTTGGCAGCTCAAGGTAAGAGGTGTCGAGGCAGACCAAGAAGAAAGTACTTTGATTCGGTGAAGAATGATTTTGAAGTAAAAGGTGTAACATTAGTTGAGGCATCAATGTTGCCATTGAATAGGGGATCATGGAGGAATTTTATTAGAGGTACTTTGCTCCTGACTGAACACTGAAAGGCATAATCAGTCCCTACTGATGATGATCGTAATAGAACCTCATATCTGTCACTGTACCTTCGAGCAGCCTCATGGACGACGAAAACCTTTTTTTATTTTTATTTTTTTATTTTTTCTTTTTTTTCATTTTTTATGTTTTTTCCCCGAAAGGTACTCTTTGGGTACAAACAACGTAATTAATTTGTCAAACGAAGAAGTTGTCGTATCATTCATTACTCCATCTAGAGGCACACCAATTACTTGTCGAGAATATTGAAGCGCTCGAACCATCAACGACTGGGGGAGTGGAATTTCAAATTAACGCCAGTGGGACAGTCTCACTCGAGCTCGCTCCCTTTGTCCCTCTACAGCAGGAAAAAGGCGCACGCGAATCAATCCAGTTAGCCCATTCTCGATGTGCCCGCTCCCAGAGGCAATTAACGGCGGCGCAGTGCTCGTTATTTCCGGGACCACACGCCGGCCGGCCCACGTCCCTTCCGCCGCACAGCGCTGCCAGTTACCGAGTTCCTAGGCGGCGTTCACTGACTCACCACCGCCTGTCCGTACGGAACGTCAGGCCAAAACAGGGCTGCCACCGCCTCAAATATTTCCGGTCTGCACAAAGAATATGGATTCGTGAATATTACAAGCTGATTCTTCTTTTAGTTACCTTTCAGTAAACTAACAATATCTAGGATAAATCAGGGAGAGTAGGGCTCCCTTTCTGGCCCACTTTAGGTTATGGTAGTAACACTAAAAGTGGGCCTTTCCGATCGTCTTTAGACAGCACGAAATTTAAATGAAAATAACGGCCGAACTATTCATCTGTTACGAAAATTGAATAACCTAATTTGTAGAGGAGAAAATTCTCTACAACTTTGCTCTCTTATGTTTTTTTTTTTTTTTTTTTCGTATCTCGTAGCGTTTCAAAGATATTTGCAAAAATAACGGCGATTTTGGGATGTATGTCTGTCTGTCTATCCGTAACGTGATCCTTGTTTTTAAGACGAACCGTTCAGCCGATCAGCACCAAATGTTACAGACATGATTGTAGGCCACCAGAGAACAGAACCTCCCTTTTTCAAATTTTTTGGTCAAAAAATAGGGTAGTAATACCTAAAAGAGTCGTTTGTAATATAATTGTAATTCCAAACGAACCGTTCATCTGATACGAAAATTGAATAACCTAATTGGTAGAGGAGAAAATTCTCTACAACTTAGCTCCCTTACGTTTTTTTCATATCTCGTATCGTTTGAGAGATACTTGCAAAAATAACGGAGATTTGACACCCTCCATTGAATTAGCGAAAACCAGCCGTTAGGAGATGTCACGTGACATTCCTCGCGCAGAACTCTCTGTGGCATACGCCATCTTGCGCGTATTTGATGATTTTCTTATTGTAACCTACACGTTGCCATTTCACAGCAATGGCGCACTGAAGAATTAACAAAAACACATCGTTCTTCGTACGATAAATAATAATCTAGTGTCTGCAAATGCCATATTAGCATCAGTTAACAACGGCCAACAATAGTATGAGATTATAGGAGTCATCGTCTGATCGATAGCCGTAGCGTAATGTGCAAGGTGTTAGACTATGATGCCAAAGGTCGTTGTTTGGAACCCGTCACTATCAATTTTTTTCCCTAAAAGGGTATCACACACTGTTATTAACTATTTTTTTTATTATTTTGGTCCGAAATGTTTGCAAAAACTTATAAAACTACAAATCTAAATGGGCCGTAAAACACGTCATTGTGATTATTTTCTTTAGGTTCAAAATTAATCTATTTTTTTATTTTATTTATCCATTTTCTTACTTCTGGTTACAAATTCGTATAGGGTGTCATATAAACTTACGTACGTTACATTCTTGAGGTCCTATTAATTGAAATACAAGAAGTATCTTCTACTATACAAGAATTAATGTTTGTCTTTTTTATTCGTATTTCATGGACGATCAAACAGTGCATCGGCTGCGATAAAACGTTGTCAACTCATTTCTTGCACTCGCACGAAGGTTACAGGCATACTAAAATTAACTTCGTATGGTCCATGGCGGAGGGACATTTACAATTAGTTAATTAATTTCTTACGCTTTCACGATGAAATGGCTTGACGGATACGAATGAAATTGAAACAGGTGTAACTTAGGCCATAATTATTACATGGGCTACCTTTCGTAAGCTATCGTATGGTAGGTGGTGGAGGTACCTTGCAGTGAGTTAATATGTTTGCTACTTATTCATGTTCAAAAGAATCGACAGATTTGAATGCAATTTGTTATGGAGATAGCGTATACCCTGCATTAATACATGGGCTACCTTTCGTTAGCCTCCGTAGGCGTATGGGAGAGGGTTGGTTACAATATCATCCAAGTTGTTTGACTGGTCAAGATAAAACTCATGAATTTAGAATAGCGGAGGGAATCTTGTGACTTTGACACTGATCAGCCAGTCACCATGAAACGTGGCGCGTATACAAGATGGAGTGGAGTAGTTGGAGGAGCAGACGGAGAGAGAGAGTGTACAGGAGAAGAATGAGAGAGGGGAAATGGTGTCAAACATGTGAAAGCAGATGAAGAGAGCGAGGCAGAAAAGGTAATGAACAGAGCCGGCTGCAGTGGTCGAAAGGTCTGCGGCGTGCCAGTTGCAGTCTGCACGGCCGCTAGGGTCGGGGGTTCGAATTCCCCCTGTGGCATGGATGTTTGTGTCGTTTTAATGTAAGGTAGTTCATAAGTAGTTTGTACGTTTAGGGACTAATGACTCCGCAGTTAAGTCCCTTAAACTTAACAAATATTTGAACGTTTGAAATGAACAGGAGGACCACCAAGATAACACTTCCAAATTTAACACGTTACTTGTACAATTATTTCTTCTGCGGCAGCAAAGCGCCGGGTACAACCTAGTAATTAAATAAAAAATATACGTCATTAAATCTCACCCATATGTGTATGAGTCAGATGGAACCATTTACTGGGTGAGACGGTTCACGTAAAGAATGGCTACACTTGCGGAAAAGTGTCAATTAAATTTACTTGTTTTTATTGGAATATTTTGCAAAGAATACTTCCACAGCAATTAAACTTATTACCAAATGACGAATAACATTCATGTGACCATCCTGATTAGGAAATACACTGATTTCAATCGCATTTTTCATTAGTTTCGTAATACTAGGGATGTTAAAATGAAAAGGTACGGAACGTTTTACCAACCAAACCGATTGAGATTTTAATATGCCGATTAGGGATAAGGTGCTGCGACATCTAGCGACGCGATGCTTGCGTCGTCACCGCCAACTAAAAACATCAAGGCTGTGCCCTGAGCAAGGAAATTGCTCTTTAGCGTCGGGCACTCGAGATGCGATACTCATCGAATTCCTCGAGCACGGAAAAACCATTAGCAGTGACGTGTATTGTGAGGCATTTCGTAGCCTATGCACGCCCATCAAGAGCAAACGGCCTGGGCTGCTCACAGAGGAAGTGATTCTGCTCCACGCTAACGCGCGTCCACACGTGTCCAGGGTCACACAAAGTGTACAGGCTAACTTCAAGTGGGAGCTGTTTATGCATCCGCCCTACTACCCAGACATGTTATCCTCGTCACCCTGTGACTTCCATCTGTTTGATCCGTTAAAAAAGGGGAATTAAACAGAAACTTATCAAAGGGAAGTGATTCAACTCGGACGACGAACTAAATGACACATAGACGATTGGCTCTGTCACAGATACAGGAATTCTGGTAACAGGGTTCGTTAAACAGTGGAATAGTTGTACTTAGGCCTTTGGTGATTACTATTCAGTAAAACTTCAATTATACACACAGTGTCGTTTCGTACCTTTTCATTTGAACTCCCCTCGTACTAAAAATATTTAAGGTAATTCTGGAAGAGTTGGCCACCTTGTTTTTCTTTACGTTGATGTTCATCCTTTTGGCCCACTTTAGGTTACGGTAGTAATACTAAAAGTGGGCCTTTGTGATCGTTTTTTGACAGTTCGAAATTTAAATAAAAATAACGGCTTAACCGTTCACCTGACAAAAATTGAATAACCGAAATTGTAGAGGAGAAAATTCTCCACAACTTTGCTCCCTTATGTTTTTTTCATATCTTGTATCGTTTCAGAGATATTTGCAAAAATAACGGCGATTTTGGGATGTATGTCTGTCTGTCTGTCTGTAACGTGTTCCCCATTTTTAACACACCGTTCAACCGATCAACACCAAATTTTACAGACATAATTGTAGGTCTGCAGAGACTAGAACCCCCCTTTTTCAAATTTTTCGGACAAAAAATACGGTAGTAATGCTAAAAAAAGCCGTTTGTAATATAATTGTAATTTCAAACGAACGGTTCATCTGACACGAATATTGAATAACCTAATTGGTAGAGAGGAAAATTCTCTACATCTTCGCTCTATTATGTTTTTTGTTTTTTTTTCATATCTTGCATCGTTGCAGAGATATTTGCAAAATAACGGTGATTTGACGATGTCTGTCTGGTTGTAACGTGTTCCCACTTTTTATGTCGAACCGTTCAACCGATTGGCACCAAATTTTACAAACATAAATTTTGGCTACCAAAGACCAGAACCTTGCTTTTTCAAATATTTCCGACAAGAAATACGTTAGTAATATCAAAGAAAGGTCGTTTGTAATATAATTTTAATTGCATATAAATCGTTCATCTGACGCTAAAATTGAATAACCGAATTTGTAGAGGAGATTCTCTACAGCTTTTTTCCGTTGTGTTTCTTACGTATCTCGTATCGTTTGAGAGATATTTGCAAAAATAACAGACATTTGACGCCCTCTATTGAATTAACGAAAACCAGCCGTTCGCTGATGTCACGTGACATTACTCGCCCAGAACTCTCTCTGGCATAAGCCACCTTGCTTTGCGTATTTGATGATTTTCTTATTTTAACTTACACGTTTTCATTCCAAAGCAATGGCGCACTGAAGAATTAACAAAAACACGTCGTTCTTCGTACAGTAAATGATAATCTACTGTCTACAAATGCCATATTAGCATCACTTAATAACAGCCATCAATAGCATGAGATTAAAGGACGTGGCTCCTAAGTGTTGGACGTATCGTAGTGGGCAATGCGTAGGACTGTAGCGCTGAAGTTCAGCTTGCCGGGCGCCGTGGCTCAGCGCGCCCGGTCAGAGGGCTGAACGCCCTCTGTAATAAAAAAAGCTGAGCCAAGATCAATTCGAACAGAAACGAACTAACTTGATCAACGTCCGCAAAGAACAGAACTACACATAGAGCAAAAAAAAAAAAAAAATAAATAAAAAAAAAAAATAAAAAAAAATTGCTAGGCTCCCATGCAGGAGACCCGGGTTCGTTTCCCAGCGACAGAACAAATAAAAAAAAAAGTTCAGTGGTTCAAAACCCGCCACTACCTAAAAATTTTTGTTCTTCTAAAAGGGTTTCAGACATTCTTATTAATCTTTTGTTGTTTACATTATTTTGGTCCAAAATGTTAGCTATAACTTCTAAAACTACAACTCTAAAGTGCGCCGTAAAACACGTCGGTGAGATTTTTTAAAATTTGTTTATGACAGTTCATAATTGAAAATACAAGACATAATTAAATTGTGCGTCAATGGTCCATCTCACCTATATGTTAATTTTATCATCATAGGGCACGATCTAATTACAGAAATTAATGTTCAATATGCAAAGATGGAATGTTTTATTTCCATTTTTTAGGAGAGACGAAAGTTTTCGACACTTAAGAGTGTCAACTTCTGGTCTCTGCTACGTTTGTGACTTATGTGCTATTGAAGTGCTCCACATACTATTTGAAAATTGTGCTGGTCGATAATCAAATATGAAACCATACTGTGCTCGTAGACATTCAAATATAAAACATTAAAATTGATATAAACGAAGTACGATCATAGTCCACATTGCTGGTTGAGCTAGCAAATAGTATGTGGGAAACTTCAATAGAAGATAATGTCAAGTGTAACAGAGACCACAGGATGACATCCTTGAGTGTCGAAAACTATTCCCTAGCCTAAAAGTAAAAAAAAAAAAAAAAAAAAAAAAAAAAAAAAAAAAAAAAAAACCTTATAGGTGTATGTGTGAAATGAACGAGGATACTGGAAGAGACAGGCCACGTAATTTTTATTGGAATACGTTATACTGCATGCAGTAAAACATTTTAGCTCAAAACGATTTGCCAGCCGCGGTGGCCGAGGGGACTGAGGCGCGCCAGTCATGGTCTGCACGGCCACTACGGTCGGGGGTTCGAATCCCCCCTCGGGCATGGATATTTGTGCCGTCCTCGTTCGTAGGTAGTCCATAAGTAGTTTGTAAGTTTAGGGACTGATGACCCCGTAGTTAAGTCCCATAAGCTTAACAAACATTTTAATTTTCAAAATGATTTTTGCAGTTTATTATACTTTTTTTGTGAACACTGGGTTGTTTCTGCTTTTGTTTTTCAGAAATTAGGCTGTTTTTCTAAAGAGGCTGTCACATAAAAATACGCTGCGAAAAATACATTTTTAGCGCGAAAGGCATCTAGGAGTATAATGGCTGAACTACAAAATCGACCACGCTGTAAGTAGTGCACGGCAACATTTAGCGGCGACGGAATAGTGTTATTCCTTAGCGTCACCATTTCTTGTATTATCCTAAAAGTATTAGTGTTTGGTCATCTGCTGCTTCCACCTGAGAGTTCAAATAAGTTCCTAATTTTTAATTACCTTAATTTGAATATCAGTATAAATAGAAATTTACAAACCCTGAGACTGTTTTTCGTCTCGAACATGTCAAAAATATTAAAGATAATGATGAAGCATTGAAGTAAAATTTGTGATACTGCTGGGAATCGAACCCGGACCTCCATGCTTATTACTGCGAGGCGGCTTAATCCCTAGTGGTGCGGTGGGCTAGTGGTTGCCGGGCGCCGTGGCCCAGTGCGCCCGACCGGGCGGCTATACTAGAGGTCTGCATTACATCTGATTCTTACCGGCTTGTCCCGCTCGCCCCTCTGGCTCTCGGCAGTATGCGGCCGAGCGGCCTGTGCCGCCGGTTCCTGGCAACCGATCGCCAGCGCTCGGCCGAGCGCGCCGAACGCTCGCCAGTAACCGGCGCACTCAGTGCCAGCGAGCTGCGCTTCGCCCCAATCCTTCAGATCAGAGGCCACCGCTTCACGTTAACCACTCACTTATTTCTTTTGCAAATGTCTTTCGTTGTTTACCATCAGTTCTATAGAACTGATAGTAATGTTACAATTGAACTGATAGTAATATTACAACTGCATATGTTACATTTGATGTTTGTTAATATGATACAGACTACTGGAGTTTCGTCTTTGAGGTGATCTTGTATTCTAGTGATTGTATCGTTTAAACTGTAATGTCTGTATATAGTATTTTGTTCCGTTCGGTAGACAAACGGGAACACAGTAGTCTAATCGTGGGCTATGTGTACCGTATCTACAACCTCGGTCTCGTATACGTTGTAGCATGCGCGTAGTCTGGGGTGGTGGATTCTGGGCTTCAAACCCCTTCCGAAATGTTGACAAAACAAAAAATAATTGACATAATTGTGTATCAGGATGAAGTCCGGCTACATTTTGCCAAGTCTGAGAAACAGTTAAACGTGCTCCATCCAGACTCGATTTCTCCCCATGTGATTCCCATATGTTTTGGAACCCTGAAAATAGACATTTATAGCCATCGGTATGTTTCTGGTAAACGTGTGTACATCTGGGTAAAAAACATGGTTCTGTAGCTAACTGCATACATCTGTGCACGGAGGAATTGACCGTCATGTCTCACAGTGGGTTAAATGTATTAACAGTTATTGTGATTACTAATGAAATAATGAACAGTTTTACTATCGGTAATTAAAATTTCAGTCATATATTACAATGTCAGTCAGCAATATTTCTTGATGTTCTTATGTAAACGACTCTAGGTTCCCGTCTAGTCAAAGCGTATCTACACATCTTTCTTGTCACTGATAGCCCTACACGTACTGCAAAAATTTGAGTGCCTTTACGTCAAGCTTCACGCACTGCCTTTCCGATTATCGTTCGTGTTTCGATCGAATTCTCCTATCTTCATTAATTAAATTGCCTTGTTCCTAATTTTGTATCTGTAGCCTGATGACTCTCTAGTATACAGTCCTTTGGAATGAATTATTATACACCATTAGTGCCGTTTGCGATTTTATCAAGAGTTCACGTTATTACAATGTTCATTCATTGACAACCCCTCCCGAAATCCTGGCTACGCCTATGCGTTGTTCTAATATTGAATGCAGGATCGGAAAGGAATGACAGAGTTAGGAGTAATATTCATGAAATTTTGTTTTTTAGCTACTCGGTACGGCAAGTGGTCGTTGGAATCCTGCTCCGCATTTACTTTTGTAGTGCCGAATCATACCTGTTGTGCTTGACTGGAACGAAACTATAGTATTACATGTGGTACATTGCACAAAACCAGCAGAAGCCTGCGTGACACGATCCACTACAAGTGCAAACTATTTCCAAGCTGCACTTTTCGCCTCCTGTTCCGACATGTCTTTCTTCTTCAGGACTAACGAGCCGCTCCTAATTCTCTCCATAATACTTCTCTTCGTTTCATGAATTGAGCATTTACGCCCCTATACTTCGTTAATCCATAACGCTGAGTGCGTTGCTCAAAGCCAGGTCGGTTTCTAACGCGATTCCACAGTGTTGAGCGCGCGGCAGTTGCACTGTCACCGGCCGAGACTGTGAGAGCACTCGAGCACCCGGCAGTGCTCGACACTCCCGCAGGTAACCGAGAGGCGGAGGGCAACCGGCCACATGGGGCATTAGACGGCCACAGCCGTGCCCCAGTATGGGCCTACCCCAGCCGTCGAGCAGCGGCGCGAAACAGGAAAGGCTCGAGCGGTTGTTTTCGTCGAAATGCAGAGCTATAGGCTATACACAGTCTGTAATAAAGAAGACGAGCTAAATATTCAACGAAAGCATGAACTGAACCAACGATCGTAAAGCATAGATCTACCTGTAAAAGTGGTAAGACGTCTGCTTAGTTAGCATGGAGGTCCGGGTTCGATTCCCGGCCGCACCACAAATTTCAATTCAACGCTTCACCTTTATCTTTATTTTGAATAGTTACGACTTCCTACTTTCCTTGATATATGTTGGGAATTAGGAACTGCAAGACAATAAACTCAAATTACGTTAAAATTGAGTTTTGCTGTTTTGTAAACACAATTGGTCGAATTTAGACAACAAGCAACAATAGTTTTACAAAAACTACGTAACCCCATACGTGGCATAACGTCCCTCATGAGATATGCGCCCATATTTATGAATTTCAATTACTACACCGTGCTATTAAAGACGCTTTTAAAAATATAAAGGCCACAAGTGGTGATTGGATTGTACGTTTATTTACACATTTCGAAAATTATTATAATCATAATCCAGGATTTGGGTAAAAATTCATACTAAACGTACGGCGTGAAGGAACAGCAGACACATGACGCCATAGGTTTAGTATGAATGGGATGATTTTCGAAACTCGTAAATAAAAGTACAGCCGCTTCACCACCTGTTAGCGCCATATTTTTAACAGCGTCGTTAATAGCATATTATAGATATAGCTACTACGTAACTATACGAGTGTTCAGTCACCTACATTTAATGAATCTTTTCAAGATTAATGCTACCTTTAAATACAATGTCTAGCGGAAAAACGCATTTGAATCCATTAAACATAAGAAGAGTGATTTAATTAAAATTTGTGCTGTGATCGGAATTTCGAACCCGGGACTTCCTCCTGATTAGATCGCTCAGCTAACACAGCATTACGGACGAAGCTGCTACACGGACTGTCTTCAATCACATCTCCCTGCACACCACATACTTTAATTCTGCCTCACTGTTCCCCTGTGAAACACGTATCAAATTTCCAAGGTTCTCCTATACGGGAATAGCACCCCAGCAAAGAATGTGTATGGGAACAATGCTGTCCTGTTCCTCAGACAGAAGTAATATAAATATTTAAATTGATTAAATTCCTTGAGATAAATATTGCCTCGTTATATCAAAGGTATTAAATGTAAGGAGAGGCATTGAATTTAAATGTGTGCTTTGGCTGGGATTCCAATCCCGGCCACAGCACAAAGTGTAATTCAATACCTCTCCTTATATTTCATACCTTACTACTGTACTTGGTCACTTGAAAATAACAATAACTGGAGACTTGGATAAATGTGTCGAAGGAAGCGTTACTTGTTCTTCTAAATAATCAGTATACAGGATGCTAGGGCCTAAAGGATTCATTATAATGGAAGAAAACCTTGAAAGGAAAAAAAGAATAAAGAAAAAAGAAAAGAAAAAACATTAACTGCTCTGTTCTTCAGAATACAATTTAGGACATTAGTCCTGCCCTTATCCCCCCCCTACCCCCACGTCTTGTAATTAAAATTTTAAAAGTAGCTGTTTCTTCAGCGATCACATATGAATTCATATGGTAGTAAGACAGTGATCAGTCACGGAGATAAAATGTATTTTACCAGGTTTCGGCAAATACTAAGAGTGCGTTCATCTCTTGGCGAGACCAAAATTTCTGTTAACTTGCCTCCAATAAATGGGCTGCTCTTTCTGGAATACAAAATATTACCCTGGAAACAACAATAAATTTCGCTACCTGAAACATCCACAGCATTGTCATTAAAACTGAAGAGAAATTTAATGAGTCAAATATATTACTATGTTAATAATAAGCCTCACTGAAGCTGTAACACCACAGCTACGCTTCCTGATTAGCAAACTGATAAAGAACGTAACTCTTCCTATGCGCTAAATCACAAAACGACGCAACCGCTAATGTTACACACTTCTACAGGATTTATTTTTATTTGACCATGAAATATGCTCTAATGGTTAAGGAATATTAAGAATGACAACCTTTGCAGAGAGAATGAATTTTGATAGGAAAAAGATATACGGAATGTGTCACCAGACACAGTGTAAACTAAAATGAATAAATTGCAACCGTTAATGAAAAGGTCGGCAGCCTAATTAGGCAAATGTATACCAGCTACTAATTGTAATGGGCAATCTCTTTTTAAGCCTACACCTGGTACTCAAGTAACTAAAAGTTTGTGCCTGGACAGTGTCTTTAGTTAAGTAGATTATTAACACAAAAGTTAAATCAGTACTATAATAATTAAATGATTCAACAAATTTAGAAACAAGCAACATTGCACTGATAATTGACACTATGGTTTGCTTTTAAACACATTTACTTTCATTAAGAATTATGGTCTATTTCTGGTATGGAAAATGAAACATAAACTGGTTTTTGTACAGTAATATGGAAGAGCAGTAAATTTGATTTGTTGCAAGTTAACTGACTGTAATGTTAAGCTGAATATTTTATGTAAAAAGTTAAAGGAAGCGTAATTTGAGGTATTTTCAAATCAAAGTTCCAAAATAAATCTAACATTACAGGTACCATTTACTTCCTTACAGACCTGAATTATTATTGTGGGGTTTATCTGACCTGATCAAATGCAACTATGAAGTTCTTCAGTTTGTAAATTAATTATGAAGAGCATAAACGTTTATGAAAGTACTCACTTGTGTCCACAAAGCAGTTCAGTCGTAACAAAATCACTGTATACAGTGGCCTTACCATGTCTGATCAGAATGTGTCATTCCATTCAACAGTAATTAAAAGAAAATACTTCCTCTCTGAAACTTTACCAGTGCCAGTTACATTGATAGCAATAAACTTTAACTAAGTAAAATTCTGTACCTAACTTCACAGTTACTATTTCTGTAATTAATTTAATAATGGACAAATTATTGTTAAACTAAGATAATAAAATAATTAATGTAGCTTTATTATGTTTAGGCAATAGCACTTTAACTAACCTGCTGTGCACGTTTATCCTAAAAACGTTTTGTAGCTCTACTTTTAAAACTGATTAACGATTTACTGAGTTACTGAAGCGACATATTGTTGTTACAGAAAAAAGCTAACACTGGCACTGTTATATATTCATAAATAGGATGCTCGGAAAAGCATTTACTAGGTAGGGTATTTACTTGATAGTTCTGTAGTGGCGGTGGTGACGACGTCGTAGTTCCCGGTGGCAACAACTTTAGGTGGAAAGCATGGCCTGGCTCCACAATAACTTTGTGCTCATAAAATCTCTTCTTGGCAAAGAAATTGTACATTATAGAGCTACACAAAAGCAACAGCATGACATCCGAGGCAAAACTGCAGATAGTTCCAGAAAAATATTCCTCAAGAGCCCGCAGCTCGTCACAGAGATGTTACTGCTATGCTGCTCAGATCTCGACTATTTTTTCACATCCAGGCCTCGTTACTTCAAGATTGTCCCGACAGTTTCTACCTTTTACATTGCGCACATACAGTTTCGTTACAAACATTTGTTTGACAATTACAACCGTTTCATACACAATATTTATATAAGTGAGTCTACAAAAATAAGCAAAATTTCATACAATCGATACATATTTACATAAAATTAATAAGTACAAAAAAGGCATTAACATAAGGGTGACGTATTGTGTTACAAAGCGAATAGAAAGGTCAAATGACTGGAACAACGAAATGGTTATACCCATATCTACAGTGCGGTGCTTATAGAGGAAAGCTGAAAGTTGACTCTACAAAACTATCAGGGGGGAAAGTACAGGAAGGATGTAAAATCCTGAAATCAGATTAGTGGGAGGATGATGCAATCTATTTTTGTATTAGCCTGAACTCCATTATTAAAGGGGAAAAAAGGAGGTTTGTAGACCTATTGCACCAAACTGCTATGGTTATCAGTCCCTAGACTTACACACTACTTAAAACAGCTTACACTAAAGACATCACCATCCCCATGCCCAAGAGAGGACTTGAACCTCCGGCGAGGCGGTCTCTAAGTCCGCAGCATGACGCCTTAGAGCACGCGGTCATTCCACGCGGGCCTCTAAGTGAAGAATAGTTTCGGCTCCATGGAGCTATCTACAGGTCAGTATAATGATACTTAAAGTTATTCATCGATAGAGAACGTACGAATAAAATATTTATCACTGCTACTCATTACATGGAACAAACGTCGAAATCAAGGTTAAAAATAGTGCAAACTGTATGCCCCAGTAGGAAGTAAAATTCAATGATTATTTTATTTGACGGTTGCGGATGAACCTTCATAAACATGACAGATATCCTAGCATAATATTTGCATATAACATTACGAGAAAAAATAAACCATAGAATTACTGAAGGTACTCTTTGTGGTTTTTGATAACACTGGCTCCAGTTGTACAACAATTATTTTCGAGGAAACTATGTTGTGGTTATCCTAGGGACCGAAAAAGTCTATTAGTACTTTCGTCTAACTTCTAAAAAAGGAAATGGGTAGGACTATGGAAATCACTGGAGCAGAGGTGTGATGCAATTACTAGAATTATTATGTGATGAAACTTTAGAATGATTTTTGTAGATTGAAATTAAAATATCTGAAGAACTGAATGTTTTTAGACCAATGTAGTTTATAATTGCCATAGGAATACATAATGTTCGCAAATTTACTGTACGCTTATGACAGGTTATCAGAAAATAATTTTCAGGGGCGAATGAAGAATAATGGCGGGTCAATTACTAACATCAAAGCAAATGAACTGTTTGAGTGTTGCCAGATTTGGAAATTAAGGTATCAACACAGTATCTTGGTACAAAAGACTACGCCAAGAGTAAGTAACAGTAATGATGGCATTTGAAAGCAATGTGTAGGAAGTACTCAAAGCCTGCAGGAGTAAATGAGAAGAAACACGAATTCCTGTAAAGGTCGCCTTCTTGTACACATGAGTCCCTGTTGAAGACCAAGTCCTCGTATCAGACTATAGAGCCCACACGTAATCACTACATAAGACGAACTTGCTATTTGTAACATCAGAATCTAGTGATTTTCCTACCTGAACCTTTTGTTACGAGAGCAAGCTGTCTGTTTAAAACCCCATTCCAGATGCTCTCATATTCCATAACGCGTTCCGTTATATAATTAGAGGTGAGTTTCCTTTTATGTTCATAAAAACAAAACATTGTGACGCATGGACTAGCTTCGGAAATCCTCCGCAAGTAACATAAAATTAATTTAAATCGTTCATCTATATTTTAGAATATCATTTTAATTGGATATACATTTCAGATCGTACGGTTGAAGTTACTGAATATGCGATCTGTTGCCAGCAGCGTTTCGTAATAATTCCCGTGGACAGAATTATAAAAATTCTCTTCTTTTTCAGCTGTACTTCCATATTGCAAAAACTCTTCCTGCAGCTAACCAATGAAATTTCAAATTAATCGCGGAACTGCTTTCTTTTTTGTAATCTAAGAGAAATGAATACGTAGCTCCAGGCTGTCTGATGAAACTTTGTAATTACATCGCCAACTGACCGAGCACTGCGCAAAAGTTTTCGAACTGTAGGGATAGTTTCGTTTGTACGTTTTGCCACTGATGATAATTTGAAATATTTTATAAAAAAAAGTTTTCTAGAAAACCTAATTAACTCAAGCACCTTGACGACGTGCCATGCATGTAACGGTATCTATATAAATATAAGATAAATAATTGTTACCAGTATTCGTGAATATGAAATACATTATTCCCAAGTTCCATCAACAAATTTCGTATAATTGTAGAGAGGTTTGAGTACCTAATATTGTCATAAGGGACCCATGTCCGCATATGTCATCCATTGACGGTAAGCCAACCACTTTATCCGTGGCACTGAGAAGGAAATCACATATGTTGACCACGTTTGCCATATTGTAGGAGGAGATAGTGTGGACCGACAACTATAATAAAAGAAACATGGACCCTGAAAGGCGCATCTTAAGAATTGTGAGCATTTCACCAGTAGAAGAGATGTGTTCACAACACCGGAGATGCGCTCATAGCTTTTAAGTCCCTTATTATAGAGCTCGTGTCTATTGCACATTTTGTTGTTGTTAAGGTCCATTGATCTTCCTTCCAAAGAATCCAACTAAAAAAGCATCATGGTGGAGGAGATTTGTCTTACAGTGTCAATGATAAGTAAGTGCTCACTGAGTCACTGGGTGGCATTTCGGGCCATGGGCACCTCATCGTAATATTAAGTACTCATTCCCCTGAGTTTTAATGGGAAATCCTAAACAACCTGTATAACTGTACATGCGAAAAGCATGAATTTACAAGATTTAAACCCCTTTTGCGCCTTCTTAATTGTCATTGAGAATATGAAGCGAACGGGCAACTGCAGTCACTTGAATTCAGTATTCAAAAGAATAGCTTGGATAACCTTTGCAATATTTTTCCTTGGTGTAGTTCGCATATCTTCAGGGTGCGATCTGCTTTGGTAGTGAAAATGACGACTATTATTAATCAGCGTTTCTGGCGTCTGGAAGTCGGGAATGAAATGTACGCTATTTTGAAAATGTCTCGGAGAGTACCCACTCATTCGTTATCTTTAAATAAAATGAAATATGAAACAAGCCATTTTTAAACTGCAGCATTCTCCACAGGTGACCATAAAAGGATGGTGAATGGTTGGAGAACGATATTTGGTAAGCTCTTTTCCATGGATCTTAAATGAAGGAATATATATCTTATAAAATGCCGATGAGGGGCAATGAATCTTTCTTCAGTGCGCAGGCACTACTTGGCCCCTACTCTTACGGGAATTATTTTACGATAACTATGAGTTTGAGTTCTATTGGGCAGGGGTAAAGTTCAGAATTTGTATCTGACGGAAGAAGTACTTGAGTAATTCAGTGCAGGTGTGGTGATCGCTGTGTCTCCAGTGGTGTAGGGGGCAGCGCAACTGCCTAGGAAGCAGGAGACCCGATCTCGAGTCCCGGCTGGTACACATTATCAAATTTATGGGAAACAATTATTCAAAAATTTGACATAAAAATAGATGCTCTCTTCTATCAGCAGCCAAATATAGCTGAAGAATATATTAATAAAGTACATAAATTTTATCCAAGAATCTGTAATCTTACTGATATACAGTTTACCGACTCCGAAGCTGCCTTACTAAATAAGGGATTAAAATATAACCCCTGCTCTTAAGCGCATAGTCGCTGAGATAAAACTAGAGAAATTTGTGAAACAAATACATTATTATTAACACAGAAAAGTATAGAAAGAAACCAGTAATGAATATGAAATTATCGAGAACATTAAAAATAAGCTCACAACAGGAAGGAGGGCGGCGATTATAACAAAGGCAGATGAAGGAAATACTTTAATAGTTGTTAGTGAAGAAGACTACATTTCTAAAACTTTGAGGTTTTTCACTGAAAATCAGATCACTGAAGTTAAAAAGGTTCCAACATCAACATTTCAGATGAAAATTAAAAAGCTTATTGATGAAAATAATTGTTTGTTTTTACCTAAAGGAAAGATGTTTTTAAAAGTAATGAATCCTCAGTTGCCTAAACTGAGATCTTAATTGCAGCTGCATAAACAAAACATTCCAGTTCGTCCAATCGTGAATAATATAAATTGCCCATCATACAAATTAAATAAGAAACTCAATGACATTTTAAAAGCCTTCTACGTCTTTGAAGATAACTTTAGCATCAAGAACAGTTACGAGTTGGCACAAACAATTTTCCAGATCAACATCCCTTATGATGCAAGATTTTCTCACTTGATATTACTAATTTATATACAAATGTGCCACTTGCTGAAACTATCATTATTATTACAGTAGAGACTCGATTATCCGATCTTCGGTTGTCCGATCTTTGGTTGTCCGACCTTCCGTGTTATCCGACCCTTTCACCGCGCCGGGACTGTACACAGTAGCCGTACGCCAGCCTACAGGCCAGCGACTATACGTGTTGTTTGTTTTGGTGCGCGTCATTATCATTCACTTCATCGTCGCCGTCTGCTACTCCTCACTCTTCAGTGCTAACGTAGATCTGTAGTAGGAGTGGACGTGTTGCGCTTTAAATTTGTAATTATGGCTTCAAAACAGAAAAGTGATCGTTTCGGTGTAAGGAAAACTTAAAGCTTTAAAAAGAATGGACAGTTGGGAAGCTTTATTAAAAGTGGCACAAGATTATAACGTCGGGAAAACAGTAGTTGGAGACTGGAAAAGGAACTGCGATGAAATTGTTATCAGAAAATAACCTTGACTGTTTTGAAAAATCGGAAAACCATGAAAAATGTGAACATAGAGATAAAGATGTACCCATGTCGGGAAAAACGAAGCAAACGAAGATGAAAATGATATCTTATCACTTGTCTTTGAGTGCCGTCTAATGTATTTGAACGTTATATTAAGTTCTTGTTCACGTATTCTATGTTCAAATAAATTTTTCAAACTTTTTATATTTTTCTCGTATTATTTTCCGTGTTGTCCAATCTTTTCGCTTATCCGATCTTTCCGCAGGCTGTTTAGGTCGGATAATCGAAACTCTACTGTAAAAATAACTTGCTCAAGCACAAAATTATAAGTACAGGTGAAGCGTATGAATTCATTGAACTTCTTGAAAGTACCCCCTCTTTCAATTATTTTTCATTCAATGAAAATATAAATATTTTCAGAAAGATGGTTTGGCAATGGGCAACTTATTAGCTGGCACAGAAGCCGACATTTATGTTAATCATGTTGAGCTAACATTTTTCAAAAATAATCATATAATTTTAGATGAAATGATGCCTTAATTCTATACCGAGGTACCAAAGATGAGTTGGACCCCCTGACTGCTCAATAATGCTCATCCCAACCTTACTTTTACTCTAGAACATGAAAATAACAAAAGGACATACTTTCTACATCTTACCATTTCTAACTGTAATGGTAAACATAACTTTGCCATCTATAGAAAGCCGACTGCGACTGACGCAATTATTAATGCAGATTCCTGCCATCCTCCCAAATACGAAAAAGCCCTTTTTTAAATCGATGATACACAAAGTACTTAAACTGCCCCTTAGCCACGATGAAGTCCTAACAGAAATGGACATTCTGAAACAAATAGCCAAAGCCAACGATTTTAATACTAATGAAGTTGACTTGTTTATCAAATTACGACAGCCAAGTCACAGCCCTCCACATTGTAAATTTACGAAAATGACATTTATGGGCAGAGTGTCTGATGGAAATAAATTATTCAAAAACTTTGAGTTGACCATAGCCTTTACAATTAATAACCTTCTACAGAACAGGCTTAAACACTCAATTGAGAAAAGCAGTCGTCAATATTATAGCTCTGGAGTCCACAAAATATTTTGAGATGACTGCGGAAAACATTATATTGGACAGACAGGTCGCAGCTTCAGTATACGTTTCAGAGAACACACAACAGGCACTTCATCTGAAAAAATCCATTTTTGGACAACATTTAAGACAGCACCACCACTCTGAAGTTTCAATCACCCAAAACATGAAAATTATTCATAATATCTCAAAATAATTTAGAAGAGATCGAAATCTATGCTCATTAAAAAAATAAGCCTGCATCCCTATTGAATGATCAGATAGATTTTAGAGAAAGATACTTTTATGACCTCATTGATGACTTGCTATAGAACGCCTAGCTCTCCTGTTCTCATATGCGACGTGCGACGTTCCATAGACGACTCTCGAACTCTTTGTGAAGCTTGTCTCTCACGTTCCAAAGATGAAACAACAACCTCTACTGGTAACTTCCGTTCCCTCCATTCAAACGCTGTCTTGTGCCAACTGCAAAACTTACGTATTATCTGTCAATATTGCACTAGGTTATGTCTTGCCTGTTACTGTCTGAATGACGAAACACGCAAAGTCCGTAAGTTACAGGATGTATGGCTTTTTCTAAGAGTATTTGTTGCTGTATTTAGCGGAATTTTGCTCGCCACACTCACTCACTACCTGTACCTTAACTAATTATACACCAAAAGTCTTCCGCATCATTCCCACTTGGTAGCAGACATCGTATATGCGCCCCGCTTACACGCATCTGTGTTCCAGGTTTCCTGCCGTCGCCGCTGCCGGGTCCTCCTCCAGCACAGGACCGACGTCTTCGCCGCCGAGGCCAGCTTCTGCCGACAAGCCACCACCGGCCAGTCGCTGACCAGCCACCGCTGGACCACTGCAGGCCAGACCAGTCACCGCCAGATTCCCCTGGAAAAGCCGTGGGTGCCGGATCGCCTCTCCGCCTGCCTTCCCCGGCGCCGCCGCCACTGCAGCCCTCGTCTGGGGCGCCTTCGGGCTCCCCTGCGGCTTCCCCTCGTTGCAGCTACCTGCCGTCTCCGTAGCCGTCGCGTCGACGTATTCGTCGATCATCGTGACCCTCGTGACCAGGGACCAGCAGCCCCAGCCTCATCGCCACCAGCGGGTCGCTCCCTCCCCCCTTTTGGGATCGGTCACCAGGGCATAGGACGTCGAAATCGACATTTCACTCTTCTTCTCCTTTCTTCCTCTTTTTCTGCCGTTTAACGTTCTCTGTTCTTATCCATCACGTACACCCCACCCACCACAACCCCTCTGCTCTCTACACCTCCCCTCCCAAGCTCCGACCACGATTACATGGAGCACCTCCGCCATCCCCAATCCTCAATCTACGATTCCTATCTCCGCCCTCCTCTCTGCCACCACATCCTCCCAAAACATCGTTCCTCATCAACTGTCTCCTACCCATTTCCCCTGCCACCCGTCCGGCTCCTCGCCACATATTCGCACGAATTCCCTCCACTGCCAGCCGCCCCAGCTAAAATCCAACTCCGCTTTAGTTTCGGTGGTGGACTCGCCATGATCGCCGAGTTATGAACATTAACGGCTGTCGCCCCGCTCCCTGCCACATCCCCATCCAACGTCCCCTCCCCATTTCTTCCAGCCACATCCGCCCCCCGCCCAGTTAAAATGACTGCCACCAAATGTTCCATCATGGACCCCACCCACAGCGCCATCAAGAAAGTGTCTTCCACAACCGCCTCAGCTCCTCCTCAACCTACATTCCTCAGGGACAGCACCCCTCTCCCCAGCCTCTCTACTGCACCCCAGAGCTTCTCCCGACCTGACCCAAAATTCTTCAATAACTGTATCCTTTTTCTGAAAGTACAAAAGTAATTCGCATCCACCCATCCCATGCAACTGATTCCCCATAAGGACTCCGTCCTTATCAAGTCGCCCTCCCCCACCTTCCATAGCAGGTTGCTTGGGTCCTCTTTGCGCCCCACAGCACCATCACCACATACATCACCTCGTCAGCTCCTCCCCAAACACAGTCTCTCCAATGGCCACCCACCCTCAATACCATGAAGTGAAGTCGCTCCTCATGGAGGACGAACTGTTGGCGCAGCTCAACTCCTCAGCATCTCCATCCGCTCTGCCAAGCGGATCGAAAATGTCTCTGGTCCCACCTTCCTTCTACAGATCATTACCAAGTCCACATCCTCCACCAACCGCCTCCTCACCGAGGGCAGCTACATTTACGATTGCCACTACAAGGTGGATGCCTCCCACTCCCCTTCCCAGTCCTATAATTGTGGGCGATATCTCACCTACAACGATCACCTTACCGAGAAATGCCGCAACCTGTGTCCTCACTGTAAGTCAGCCAATTTCCTAATACAATGTCCCAACCTCGCCTCCACCCCCACCTGCAACAACTGTGGCACCCCCTACTCCACCTAACCTTGTAAGTGTCAGGGTCATCCCGCCCCCATCAATCTTAACAGACAGTCCCTGGCCATCCTATTGATCCATCCACCCCAACAATCCCTCCGCCGCCCCCCCCCCCTACTGTGGAGGACGTCATTCAATTTTTCACAACAGTCCTCCAGAACATACACCGCTTCCGACGTCCCCATACCCTATAGCAGATCGCCCTATAGCACTTCGCTTTTCCAACTTGTAACCATCGCCACCTTCTCCCGAAAGCATTCCCACTTCATTTTCTCCATTGTATAAACCGTTTCCTGTCGCCCCTTCCGTCTCCCCCACCCCCAACCCCTCTCCTCTACCATAACATCCTTTCCTCACCTACCAACAAACCTCTTTTTATGCATACCTTCTCCCAACAGCATATGCATGCCTTTCTTATTAATGAAACTTTCCTTGAACCCTGACAGTCCATCAGGACCCCTTCCTATATCCATCAAATATCTATATCCTGCCCCCCCGCCTTTACCTTTCCCGAGGGCGACCAGGCACCTCCGCCATAACCCAGTCTGGCCACAAACTCTCCTCAACGACCCCACCAAACACCTCATAGTCAGCCTCTTCCTCGTCTCCCTCACAGTCACTGTCACCTCCATTTATATCCATAGTACCGCGCCAGTCCCCTACGACTTCCTATTCGACATAGACCAATCCTTCACGACCTATGTGGTTGCCGCAACCCTGAACCTTTCTTCCCGTTCTGCCGCCAAACTTCGACGGTGACGCTTCGCGGCGACACCGTTCCCCTTCCGCAAGCCACTCGCCTGTAGAGCAATACCACCCTGGGATGTCATCGTCGCCTGTCCTCCTGGGCTGCTGTGCTCGACCTCATTCGTAGTAACCATGATCCGCGCTCCTCACTCTAGACCCCTGCGGCCGGCAGGCTTGCGCGTCCCATCCCGAGCCCCCTCCTAAAATAGTCCATGACTACGCCAGCGCCGACTGGGATGCCTCAGTCTCCAGCGACACCCAGCCCCTCCACACCCTTGCTGATATCGACCAGAAGAAACACGTGTTACATACCTTTGGCTCCTTCTCCGCTAGGGCGCAACTGTCGTTCCAAGACCAAGAAATAAAGTTTTACGTATATGTTAATACATAGCGTATTTATCGACTACAGTCACCCATCGCCTATAGTACCATTATCCCCCTTAATTTTTGACGCCAAAATACGAAATCGAAAAAACAATCGTGAAGTTGTTAGTTAGGTGAAGTTCGGCAGCACTAATATACGCAAAAATCGTCAACATTTCCCGCCACTGACTTCTGGAACAATGCTACTTTACAACACAACGGTAACATTAGTTGACTACCGTATGCCACACTCCTCGTTCAGTGTCGCCAGGCTTCCAATTTCCCCCATATTTGAATTCAAATTTGTATTGTGAAAAACATACGAAAATGAATACCAGCGTTCGGATAATTAGGTTTACAGCAACGTTTAAATTAGGAGCTGTGGAGTTTGCAGTTCATAATTGAATATTATATTAGTTGTGTGTGTGTGTGTATAAAGTTTTAATATAATAGGTACACCATATATAGTGTCATAAAATAATTAATAAATGTAGCCCAGTCAGACATCTCCGAATTCTCCAGTTGCTGCAACCAGTGGCTACCTTCCGACACCTCCACCATATCCCAGGCAATCATCTTCAGTCGCACCACCCGCTCCTTCCGCCACCTTGACCTTTACCTTACACTCCATGACCGTCCCATCTCTCAAAATTCTACCCTCAAATACCTTGGCCTCACCATTGATCGCTCCCTCTCCTGGAAACGTCAACTGAATGTTAATGTTCTATTAGAAACCTGTAATACCATGTATCAAAAATCAGACCCTTAAAAACCGTATGCCTTCTTCAAAATTGAGTGAGAAGCGTTATGAAACTATAAACTGAAGCAGAATAAAAATTTGGCATTTCAGACATTCACATGCAATGGAAAACATGTAAGGAAAAATAAGTTGATAAAACGATGTGAGGTGGTTTTTACAGCATGAAAATGGGAGAAGTGATTCCCTTTTTCCTAGCCCGGCCTACCAGGAGTGGTCATCCCCGCGCGGCTAAATTTAAATAAATATTCCTCCAGATAGAGAGTGGGTTATAACTCTTATAACTGACCACAATCGATAGTTAGTTGCGCCGGATTTAATTTGCACAAAATTAGTTTAGCAGTAACAGGCTCTGAGACCCACACAGTTCTGAGTCCGGAAATACAGATTTTATATAAGTCCAATTAGGCGAAGCCATTCGCAGTCACTGATACCGAAGAGTTGTTCTACAAGTCCAAAGGTGAGTCCATAGTGGCAGGAGTTTACCAGGCGAAGTCCATGGGCAGGCGAGGTCAGTAGTCCAGCGGCTAGCAGCACGAATCCTAGAATGATCCAAGAAGTTCCGTGGAAGCAGAAGTCGTCGTGAAGTCCGGTCGTGACGTCTTCAATATAGTATGCATCGATGACGATTGCGAACTGCCTGTTTGGGCCGCTGCGCTGGCTTATAAGGCGTCTCCGGCCCAGGGGCGGGACGCAACGGCAAATCTCCGTCCGACGTATGGATACGAGAGGTACAGCGCCATCTGCAAGAACAGGTTCCCGGTTACTATCGATAGGTGCTGCAGCTCTCTGGTTATATGTAACGTCTTTGGGCTCTGTTTTGCTCTCGTAGTTTGCCGAAACTCGAGTTGTGCGCCTTAACGGGCAGCAACCTTGTCGGCCCCGATGTTTTTGTGGTTGCGGATACGACAGGCGCTGCTCTCACGTAGCAACAGTACCCATTCTCAATTTTTTGAGTGGTCACAGCTATATAACAGGTGAATTATTAATAGTTATTCTATTTTGAATACCTGCACACAAAATCTTACTTCATTTGTACTGGTAATTAATTTATCCATTTTTATATTTTATGCTCCTTCCACAAAAAAAAAAAAAAAAAAAATTACCCGATGCTTAGACCGCTGGGAAAATAATGTGGATATGTGTAATGAATATATTGTATTTTTGCGGCACAACAGTGCACCTAAACTGGAAAGTGACGACAGTAGTGATCTGGAAGACATACCTGATGTGCGGGAATTCTTTCACGGAAAGCTAAAAGTGTTGATAGAAAAGTGAAAGTGAGCACCCACCACTTCTCTCGCTAGAAAGATAACACAGTGATATGAAGATACGAAATGATGCATTGGGCCAGGAAAATGTCACCGCCATGACGTGAAACTCGTAGCAGTAACTGGGACAGGAATGCAACTTAGGGTAGCAAGGAGCCGGCCGCGGTGGCCGAGGGGACTAAGGTGCTCCAGTCACGGTCTCCACGGCCACTACGGTCGGGGGTTCGAATCCCCCCTCGGGCATGGATATTTGTGCCGTCCTAGTTCGTAAAGTAGTTCATAAGTAGTTTGTAAGTTTAGGGACTGATGACCCCGTAGTTAAGTCCCATAGACTATACAAACATTTGAACATTTGAACATTTTTGGTAGCAAGGAGCTGCTCTGGGTTGTGTGTGTGCATATTAGAAGTCTGCACGTCGCTCGGTAGCTCGCTCGAATCGCGTGGTACACGTCGTTCTATGACAGTCCGACAGGTGTCGGTGCTGCAGCTTGCGGCAAGGCGTGTGGCTGCGCTCGACTTCCTGCACGCTCGTTCGAGCGGCGCACGCTCGACTGGCCCGACCGTCCACACTGCCCGCTCGCCACTCGGTCGCTCACCGCAGCGCCACTCGAGTCCAAGGCGAGTGTCGGGAGCAAACTAGACGCTAGAGAATACATCATGACTGCGAAATTTTCAGAACGATCTGAATAAGATATCACTATGGTGTAAAATTGGCAATTGATTTTAAATAATGAGAAGTGTGAAGTCGTCCACATGAGTACGAAAGGAAATCCGTTAAACTTTGTTTACATGATAAATCAAAGTGAAGGCCGTAAACTCCACAAAATATCTAGGAATCACTATTATTTCAGTCTTAAACTGGAAAGAACACGTAGATAATGTCGTGGGAAAGGCGAACCAGAGACTGCGTTTTATTGGCAGAACCCTTAAAAACATGCAACAGAACTACTAAAGACACTGCGTACACATCCTTTTTGGAGTATTGGAGTATTTGGGGCTAAAATAGGAAAATCCCGATAACTTAGAATGTAGTGAAGCGATTTTAATAATTGTTGGTATGAAAGTATCTTTTGATAAGAGATCGGCCTAGGTACATTGCAGGGGGAGTGACAATTAGACGGGGGGGGGGGGCAGCTACCCCTAAAAAGACCAGTTTTTATGCTAAAAATGTTTTGATTTAATCGAAGTTTAATCTACTAAATTTGTCTTTCATCAAAACATATTTTCACACCAAAAATCTTTAAACTCGCTTCACTAATTTCTAAGTATCGCCATTTTTCCTATTTTAGCCCCAATTTTGGAGGGACCGTTTCACCCCTTAAATATGTTTTGCCGCCGCTAAAAATAATTGGTGTCCCATAGTTTTTCATGTATTATATAATATATGCAAAATTCATAAAAATCGGAGAGTGACTTGGGTAGGTTTCCTCGTCAGCACAGCGGCAGTGCCACGCTGTTGCGGCCTGTGCCCGCCCCGCCCCACGTAGCCTCGTTCGAGTGTCAACACGCTTGTTGCGAGCGTACACACTCGGCGCGCCACTCGACCGAGCACGAGCGAGCGAAACCGGCGATTTGCAGACCTCTAGTGCATATTGATGACGTTGAAACAAGGAATGATAAGAGAAAAACTGGACTCAATTAATTAAGTATTGGAAGTTTTTATTGCTAAGATCTAATAGCGCAAATAGATCCGAAACAAAAAATTGAATGCCTTATCCATACGCTGGTTAGTAAACGAGAAGGTAAGACGCCTCTTAGGGTATAAGCAAAGGACTTGTGGTGCCTGCAGAAAACTGTTACATTCTCTTGTGGATGTCATAAAAACTCAACCACTTCAGCTATATGTGGTAGATATAAGAAATGCGCTCGAAAACAGAACATTAAGCTACAATTCTTGGGAGTAAAGTGTTATGAAAGTGGACGTATGTCAGAATAACGGAATAAAATATTATCAAAAGAAGTAAAGAGCTAAATTTCTTTATATAATAGGTATTAGCAGTAGATGTGACTGTTTTCTTCAATATATTAAGAAGATAATTAATGCCAGATTTTCTTTCACTTAGAAATGTCGACTTTGTAAATTTTACAAGTGCCTGATAGTGGGACAACAACAGTAGCGCCTGCCGGAAGGTTAAGTTTCATAAAGATAACTTACAGTAGTTGTTCCTGTTGTTTACTGTTATTACGAGGTCTGATACGGTAAGTTGAGTGATCACTGTTTCGTTAATGGAGATGATGTATAGAAGTATGAGGTAGTGGTATGAGCGCATACGAGGTTTAACAGAAACCTCATTCTGGGTCTGCATTTGGTCAGTGATTCGAATGCCATTTCCAGATTTGTAGGGCATATGGATGTGGTAGTGACTCGAAGTCAAAGCACATGGAAATGTGTGTGCGACTGCATACTTGTAGTCAAGGTTCTGGTAGACAAAATATGGTCTCCACCACAGAGTATTGCTGTACAGTGCAGCAAGTTTATCGTAACTTTTGTATTTACAGTTACCGTCGAAATATGTTCAGTATAATCCCCCTCATGAACCACTTTCCGAGATGCGATGGCTTGCGATTGCTTGGTTCTTTGTTTATTTGGGATAGGGCGATCAAACTCCTATAGGCATGAAGTCCCCGGTGGGAGGGAAAGGAATAAGGATAAAAATGGAAGGGAGTGGATAGGAAATGTTCCTGAAGAGGGGCAGCAGCGTTTTTAGTAGTTACAGGGGCAACAGTCTGGATGATTGCCTGAGATGGCCTTGTAATATCAGCTAATGTGGCTTTCCCATGCAGTTACTGCGAACGGCTGAAATCAAGGGGAAACTACGGTAGTTACATTTCCTGAGGACTTGCAGCTCTACTGGATGAATATATGATGATGTCATATACTTGGGTAAATATCCCTGAGGTAAATTCGTCCCCCATTGGATCCTCGGCCGGGGACTACTCAGGATGGTGACGTCATCAAGAAAAACGAAAGAGGCCTACGGATCAGAGCTTGGAATTTTCTATCCCTTAATCGGGTAGATTAGATAATTTGCAAAGAGAAATCGATAGATTAAAGTTGAAATGGGGGGATTAGTGAAGTTCGGTGGCAATATGAGCAGGATTTATGGTTAAGTGAGTACAGGATTATAAATACAAAATGAGTTCGTTGTAACTCAGGAGTTGTTTGATAATGAATAAAACAATAGGAGTGCATGTAAGTTATTATGAACAGCATAGTAAACGAATTATCGAAGGAAAGACACAAAGCCAACACCGATCACAGTAGTACTAGTATATATTCCAATTAGCTCTACCGATTAGAAGGAGATCGAATAAATGTATGAAGAGATTAAAGAAATTATTCAGATAGTTAAGGGAGGGTAAAACCTGACTGTGAAGGAGAACTGGAACTCGG
Source organism: Locusta migratoria (assembly GCA_026315105.1). Lineage (NCBI taxonomy): Eukaryota > Metazoa > Arthropoda > Insecta > Orthoptera > Acrididae > Locusta > Locusta migratoria. The sequence continues at coordinate 219,334,117 of CM048751.1, read as the reverse complement.
TGGTAGGAAAAGGAAGATAAGGAAGTATAGTAATGGAAAAGTGTAGTGAGGAAAAGGAATTAAAGAGGAGTTAAAACAGAGGAAAAGTTAATTGTGACGGGGGAGTGGAACTCGCTAGTGTTAAAGGAGATATAAACTTGGATGAGATGGGGCACTGGAACTCGCTAGTAGGCAAAGAGAAGAGAAGGAAATGTAGTTGGTCAATACGGACTCGAAAAAGGGAATGAAAGAGGAGATCACCTGGTAGAATTATATGGAGAGCACAAATTAATCATCACAAACACTGGTTTATTCATTATGGAAGAAAGTTGTATACATGGAAGACACCAGAAGAGACTGAAAGGCATCAGAATGACTTTATTAAGATAAGGTAAGGGTTTAGGTTTTAAACTGTAAGACGTATCCAGGGCCAGATATAAGCTCTGATCATAAGTTGTTGGAAACGAACTTCATATTAAAACTTAAGAGACTGTAAGAAGGTAGAAAATTATGGAAATGGTACCTTGACAAATTTCAGTTGCCAGACGTGGTTGACAGTTTCAGAGGGAGCATTAGAAAAGGATTGGCTGAAACGGTGGAAAGTAATACAGCAGAAGAAAATTGGGCAGCTCTGAGAGATAGAGTTGTGAAGGCCGTATTCTAGAAATGGAAGACAAAGTAGGAAGGAAAGCGTTTCTGAAGAAAAAAAAATTCGTTGACATCCAATATTAATTTAAATATTAGGAAAGCGTTTCTGAAGAAAAAAAAATTCGTTGACATCCAATATTAATTTAAATATTAGGAAGTCGTTTCTGAAAGCATTTGCCTGGAGTGTAGCATGGTATGGGAGTTAAACGTAGCACAGAAAAAAAGATGTAAGAAACTTTTGAAATGTGGTGCTACAGACGAATAATGAAGATTAGGTGTATAGATCACGTAACGTATGAGGAGGAGCACAACAGAATCGCTGAGAAAAGGATTTTCTGGTATATCATGACTAAGAGAAGGGATAGGGTTATGGGACATATGTCCCATTTCAAAAGGACATATGTTGCCGTTCTTATTTTCAGATGAAGAGGCTTCTGCAGGACTTGGTAGTGTGGAGAGCTGCATCAAACCAGTCTGCGGACTGAAGGATACAACAACAATGCGACACCATTGTTCGGAGACGAATAAATAGGCTTCTGTAACGTCACTTGTATAAGAAGTGACAATACTCCTGAAACCAAAAGACTAAATTGAAGAAAAATGGATGGATGGATAGGATGTTATGGGCGCACGACAACTAGGTCTTTAGCGCCCGTACAAGATAATTAGGCGACACGTGTGACCTGATTAAAATGAAATGAAGGCAAATAGGGAACAGAAGAGAAAGTAGCCAAAGTAGCCAAACGATAAGGGGAACGAAACAAAGACCCAACCAAACATGGCAAGGTAGGAACAGTTGGTGAGCGTCTAAGGTTTACAGACGTACTCAAAATGCCATGCCAGAGGAGTGGTGGGCGAACCATTCGTTAACGTCCTAAAACCTCCAGCCTAAAAGCTTAGGCCAGAGTCTGGAAAGTCCACAGAAATTGAATACTTTCGTCACACTCGCCTCGTCATCAGCTAAAACAGAGGGCAGGGGACCACAAAGAGCCACCGCTGCCCTAGCAGCACGGTAGGAAATACATTCCAGTAAAATGTGGCGTACAGTGACTTGCACACCACAAGCATCGCAAATCGGAGGGTCCTCCTGACGGAGTAAATAGCCATGTGTCAAAGGACAATGCCCGATTCGGAGACGTGTCAAGGCCACCTCATGCTGCCTCAATGAATGACAGGATGTTCGCCACGGTCGGACAGTGGGCTTAATCAACCGCAGTTTATTGTTCGTCACTGCCTGCCACGTCTCCTCCCACAAACGAAGGGACTTCCGGCGCACCACAGAGAGGATGTCCGGCAGGGGAACGGCACAATGAGTAATACCAGAACTGTCGCAAGCCTCCTTGGCAGCCCGATCAGCCTTTTCGTTACCACTAATACCGACATGTCCTGGCACCCAACAGAATGTCACTTGCTTCCCCCGCTGCTGGAGAGTGGACATTCTGTCATGAATGAGCTGCACTATCTTCTCAGCTGGATACAAATTTCGTATTGATTGCAGCGCACTGAGAGAATCAGAGCACAGGAGAAACTTCGTGCCACGAACCCGCTGCATTTGTTCCAGCGCCCGCAGGATCGCATGGAGTTCTGCTGAGAAAACTGAGTATGCAGGAGGGAGGCGAATCCTGATAGTGGTGTTGGGGAACACTATGGAACAGCCTATCGAGTCCCCCTGTTTGGACACATCCGTGTACACCACGGTAAAATCACGATGCTGATCTAAAATTTGAGAGAACAGAGATTGAAATATAAAATCGGAAGTAGAATGCTTCTGAAAATGTGTCAACTCTAAAAGTAGTCTCGGCCGCTGGAGGAGCCACGGTGGACGTTTACTCCAACCTCGCTGTAAAACATTAAAACCAGACACATCCATATCTAAAAGACAATCTTGAGAACGTATCCCAAAAGGCCTCGTTGCCCGTAGCCTGTTACGAAACAGCCGTTCCGCAGGAGGGTGGGCAACGACCGGATGGGCTGGTGTATTTGGCGAGGACAAAGTCGTATATGCCTGGCGTGCCACGAGAAACTGCCGCCGCATGTGAAGTGGTGGCTCACCAGCCTCGGCGCAGATACTTGGTATGGGACTCGTGCGGAATGCCCCAGTTGCGAGCCGAATCCCCTCATGATGCACCACGTCCAGCATCTTTAAATAAGAGGGTCTTGCTGACCCATACACGGTGCACCCGTAGTCTAGGCGAGAACGCACAAATGCTCTATAAAATCGTAGCAGACAAGTTCTGTCGGCTCCCCATGAAGTGTGGCTAAGACACTTTAAAATACTTAGTGCCTTCAGGCACCGTCTCTTCAAATCTGTAAGATGTGGCAACCAGGTAAGTTTAGAGTCAAATGTCACACCCAGAAAACGCACAGTGTCTTTAAAATTCAGAACGGTGTCCCTCATCCGCAGTTCAGGTAAGTTAAAAATAGAACGAGAACGGTTAAAACAAACACACACCGACTTCTCTGTTGAAAATTTGAAACCGGTCTTCTGTGCCCATTCGTCGAGCCGCCGGAGAGTGAGCTGCAACTGACGAGTTGTCGTTGCAAGACTGGAAGAAGAACAGAAGACAGAGAAGTCATCAACAAATAGTGAACACTGGACAGGACTTTTCACAACACACGTAATACTGTTAATGGCTATAGCAAACAACGTCACACTTAAAACACTACCCTGAGGGACACCGTTTTCCTGCTCAAAGCGGTCAGAGAGCACGCCACCGACTCGGTATCTAAAAAAACGTGGAGAAAGGAATGACCGGATAAAAATTGGAAGGCAACCGCGAAATCCCCATTCGTGAAGCTGCCTAAGTATAAGATGCCTCCAAGTAGTGTCGTAGGCCTTCTCGATATCAAAAAAGACACCCAGAAGGTGATGACGGCGCAGGAAAGCCTGTTGTATTGCCGCCTCCAGAGAGGCCAGGTTATCGAAGGTGGATCGATATCGCCTGAACCCACACTGGAAGCGACTAAGTAGCTGCCTGTATTCCAACATCCAGACAAGGCGGCGGTTGACCATCCGCTCCAGTGTCTTTCCAATGCAGCTAGTGAGGGCAACACTACGGTAACTGCTGGGGCATGTGGAATCTTTACCGGGTTTTAAAAGGGGAATTAAAATAGCCTCTCTCCACAAGTCGGGAAAGTGTCCTGACATCCAAATGGCATTAAAAAGGTGAAGGAGGATAACTTTGTTGCGATCTGTAAGGTGCCGTAACATAGCATAGTGGATCTCATCGTGACCAGGTGAAGTGTCTCGGGCTATACACAATGCAGAATCTAATTCCCACAGGGAGAAGGGGCGGTTGTACTCCTCCGTAATCGCGGACCTGAAGTCCATGGGGCCCCTCTCAGCAGCCGCTCTGCGGCGCCGGAATTCTGGATCCTGACTAGCAGTGGCAGTAACGGAAGCGAAATAAGTAGCCATGGCTTGGGCAATGTCTGCTGGTCGTGTTTGTAAAGTTCCGTTACACATCACAGCAGCTATGGGGCACCTTCCTCCTCTTCCAGAAATCCTCCTGATGGTCTCCCATACTTTCGTGCTGGTTGTAGAACGGTTAATGGAACTCAGGGACTGCTGCCATGACCTCCGTTTGCTCTCTCTAATAACCTGACGACACTTGGCCCTTGCAACCCGGAAAGCAGCGAGGTTCTCTGAAGTCGGACGACACTTGAACCGACGCAGAGCCGCCCGCCTGGTCCTGAGGGCAGATCGGCATTCGTCATTCCACCAAGGGACTGGCTGCCGTTTTCGACGTCCCGAAGACTGTGGAATGGATGCATCAGCGGCGGAGTGCATCACGGCAGTAATATGGTGCACCCATTCTGTGACATTGTCACGATGTTCAAAGCGGGCAAGTTGGCTGTAAAGTGCCCAATCCGCTCTACTGAGTATCCATCGTGGCGGGTGTCCTTCAGGTTCGATTCCATACGGTTGGGAAATGGAGATTGGAAAGTGATCGCTGCCATGGAGATCATCGACCACGTACCATTGTATAGTGTGGGCAAGGGACGGAGAGCAAAGAGTGAGGTCTATGGCAGATAATGACCCTGTCGCAGTACAAAGGTGTGTTGGTTGACCGGTGTTAAGTAAATGTGCGTTCGACGACAAGAGGAGCCGCTCAATGGCCCTACCCCTGGGGCAAGTAGTGACAGAGCCCCAAAGCACATTATGTGCATTAAAGTCTCCACACAGAAGAAAAGGCTGGGGAAGTTGAGTAAGAAGGTCCTTGAGGTCCTCTTCATTAAGCGTATCATGAGGGGGCAGATAGAGGGAGCAAACAGTCAGTCGATGACGCACATATACAGATACTGCGACTGCTTGGAGGCTTGTGGTGAGGGAGAGGGGCTCGGAGTGGTAGGCTGTACGAACAAAAATAGCCACTCCACCCCTAGCTCTCGCCCCACTTACGTCATCCTTCCTACATAGCGTGTAACCACGTATCTCAGGGGAGTCTGAAGGCTTAAAATTTGTCTCCTGGAGACACATACACAGAGGTCGACCCTGAGATAAGAGACGAAGTTCCTCCACATGGGTCCTAAAGCCCTGCATATTCCATTGTAGTATGGGAGCCATCGCTTACGGAGGTTTCACCCTCACTTTCTCTCTCCGCCGAGGCGGCGAGACGCTATGGGGTAGAGGGTCCGACTTGGGGCGGTTCGGCTGCCCCAAACGCACATCAAGGTCCATTGGCTCGGACAGAGAGTCAGATGGAGCATCTGTTACACGTACATGGACAGGCTCAAACAAAGTAACTTCCACTTTATCCTGTGACAGATACTTTTCAACTGCTTTTTTAGCCTTAGGTGGTTTCGGATGGGAGCCTGTTGCAGAGGTAGTGGCTGTGGTGGATTTCTGCACAACCTCTACTACTGGGGGGGCCATCATCTCCACAGGAGGCGGATCAGTTCCTTTTTCCGATGTTTGGGGACCAACCGGACTGGAATCGTCTACGACTGCAGCAGCCGCCTGGCAGGTGCACTGGCAAGTGCAGGTGCTTGTACCAACACAGACAGACGCAGTTTGCGTAACAGCATCACACTTGACAATCGGCTTCTGGACAACAGAAGCGAAAGAAGCGGCAAAAGCTGGTGGTTGCATGGCCTGGAAGATTTTCTTGGCCTCAGCATACGAGATGCGCTTTGTGGTCTTTATTTCCTGCACCTTTTTTTCCTCAAGGAAGACTTTACAATTACGACTCCAGACAGGGTGATCCCCAGAGCAGTTGACACACGTGGCAGGTGGTGTACACTCTGCTCCGTCATGTGCCACCTTGCCACATTTGCCACAGGTGGCCTCACCTTTGCACCCCAGGGTGGTATGCCCAAAGCGCTGGCATTTGAAGCAGCGCATTGGGTTGGGGACGTAAGGTCGAACTTTCAAACGAAGAAAACCTGCTTTGACATTATCTGGAAGTTGGGGATTATTGAAGGTAAGGATGAATGAGTCCGATTTCACCAACTCACCATCCACCCTTTTCATAATATTTTGCACATCCAAAATACCCTCCTGTGCCCACTCAGATTTCAATTCTTCCAAAGGGATGTTTACTATATCTCTACAGGTCACTACGCCTTTACTGTAGTTCAAGGTGTTATGCAACTCCGCCTCTATGGCATATTCACCCAGGAATTTCGCCTGCTGCAGGTTGGTTGCCTGCTGGGAACTCGATGTTTCGATCAGTAATGTCCCATTCCGCAAACGTTTCACTGATTTTAAACTGCCAGCAATTCCCTCAAGGCCTTTTTGAATATAGAAGGGAGACACTCCCTCAAACGAGCCGTCCTTTCGTTTCACAACAATAAACACATTCTGTACAACAGCCTGTGTTCTGTTACTATTCCCAAAATACTTTTTCTTACTCCCCGAATCAGGAGGACTGGATATCCTAGCCCTCTTTTTGGATTGGGTGTTGGTACCCCCCAGTGGTACACCCATCCCACTGGAAGGTTCAAGGGACAAATTGGAAGTGCTCATGTCGGTCCCACGAGCAGCTAGGGAAGTACATGTCCACCTAGACAGAGCCCCGCGTGCCTAGGTAAGCCTTATACAACTGAGGTGCGGCAGTATCCCCAGAGGTTGCTCGCTAGCGACTGTTCCTCTTCAACAGCCATGCATCCCATCAGCACGTAGCACACCTTGGGATTGAAGGTTTTTTTATAGAGGTTTGTACCATCCTCGCGACCCGGGCAGTCAAGCCAAGATCCCCATTCCCCAGTACACACAACGTTCCACCGCCGCGCCACGCGGTGGTCGCTGAAGCGTGCCCAGACGTTACGGTGTCTAGAGGACTAGCGGCGCTTACCAGTCCCCAGCTCAGGACCCCGGGTTCGCCAAGCCCGTACTCAGCAAATGAATGCTGAGCCCCTGAGGGGAAATTGAAGAAAAAGACACTATGTATGTTGGAATAAAAGCCGTCTTGATTGCAGAGTGTATTATTATTTTTCTTCAATAACTTGTTTCGCTCTTTAGCAGGGCATTGTCATAATAACTGCGTACCAAATTTTACAAAAAAAAAAAAAAAAAAAAAAAAAAAAAAAAAAAAAAAAATAGAATTAGAAAACGAGGGATAGGGGTGTATGGACGTGGGCTTATCTAGTGCCAAATAAGTTGTATAAAATAAAAAAAGTGTTAATATATATACATAAAATGAAAAGAAATGTGTAAAAAAAACTTTTGCATTCGGGTTTAGTCTAGTGAGTAACGTATGTTATAAATCAGAGGAACTAGTATATGGACAGTGTATTGGTTGAGACGCTCATTCTGAATGAACAATCTGTATAACGTACAGTACATAATGTATTGTATCTTCAGAAAGACATTTTTTCGCTTAACCTCTGGTTCTTAGATAAACGGATACTGATGCTAACGCTGTAAAGTATCTTTTTGAGGGATATCTGCCAAAATACACGTTTTACTGATATTCGGAGTATTTATTTAGTAAATACGGTGCCTCCGTATCATGATATGATTTAAAACAGCATTTTCAGGACGAGTCTAGTACTTGGGTCGCCATCTTAAGAAAAATAAATTTTTCATTAAATTCCAAATCTCTTTCATGAAAGGCTGTCAGAATTGTAAAAGAGGTTTTAATTGGTATTTTTACATACTGTTACAGTGATACTTCTTGAATTTTAGACTAATAGCAATTTTACATTAATATATCTGAAATCGATTCTTGTCTTATCATAGCATAACGTCTCAATGCGCTCGGTCGCTCCGCCGCGGCCCGGCACAACCTTTATTAACTAAGACAATAACTTCAAAAGGCACTTAAAGTCAATAGATAATAACAGCCATTAAAGTACTTGGAGAGGAGTAATACATCCCAAAGATTAGGCCGCCATTAAAATGAAAGATAGCAAGTTCCATACTTACTGCTTTCTTTTAATTTCCTTGTTGTAACGCATGATCTTTTGCACGTTCAGCTACAGTATTTGCCTTTAACAGGACTGGAAACAAAGAGAGAGAATGGGAGAAAATAACTTTACATCGTCTGATGAGTGATTCATATTGCTGGAGGGATAACAAGCTGATTTGTACCAAGTGTGGAACTGTTAATCGATTAGTTATGTGATTGATGCAAGAAATTACGGAATCAAGACAGTGACAGAAAACACTAATGCGGTTGTTGGAAGCCGATCAGTGATAGGCGAGCACTGCAGAGCAAAATGGAATTTTATTTGGTATAAATTGAAATATACATGGCAAACGACATCGAGGGGAGTGAGGCGCTCCAGTCACGGTCTGCACGGCCACTACGGTCGGGGGTTCGAATCCCCCTCGGGCATGGATATTTCTGCCGTCCTTAGTATTAGCTATTTCATAAGTAGTTTGTACGTTTAGGGACTGATGACCCCGTAGTTAAGTTCAGATGTTTATATAGTCTATGTTACTTAACTACGGGGTCACCATTCCCTAAACTTACAAACTACTTATGAACTACTTACGAACTAGGACGGCACAAATATCCATGCCCGAGGTGGGATTCGAACCCCTGACCGTAGTGGTCTTGCAGACCGTGACTGGAGCGCCTCAGTCCCCTCGGCCACCGCTGCCGGCCCGTAGTTAAGTCCCATAAGCTATACAAACATTTCAAACATTTGCAAACGACAAAGGAAAACAAAATAACGAGAATTACATATTCTCCCCTTACATTTTAGGTGCTTATGAGTGGTTTTGAAGACGACCTTAATGTTATAATTCCCGTTAATTACTTCGTTGGCAGCACGCAACATTTCGTCGACCGAAGTTGTAGGAGAGATCTAATACGGATAGATATTTGGTATTTAATTAGATGTAGGTGACCTATATTGGAGGTTCAAAATGAAGAGTTAATATTTCCCTATTTATGAAATAAAATTAGTATAATAAATTTATTTGTTTGCAGGAATTGAAAATTCGAGAACAATAATTACTTTTTATTATACGTCGTGATGTTAAGTAATCGTAAAATGAAATGAATGGCCGCAGCGATGTGACCGAGCGCATTGAGGCGCTTTGCTCCAATGCGCGATGCTGTTCACTGTCGGCGGTTCTAAACCTCCCTCGGGCATGGATGTTTGTGTTGTCTTTACTATAAAGTAGTTCATAAGTTGTTTGTAAGTTTAGGGACTGATGAGCCCGCAGTTAAGTCCCATAACATTTGAAGATTTTGAATTTGAAATGTATGTGGCCACGCGTTATGGCCGCGCAGAATGACCGCGTGATCTAAGGCGTCATGCTACTGACTGGGCTGCCGTTGCCGTCTGAGTTTCGAGTCCTCCCTTGGGCATTGGTGTGCGTGTGTGTTGTTCTTAGTTTAAGTTATTTTAAGAAGTTTATAAGTGTAGGAAATGATGAGCATTAAAGTTTGGTCCAATAGGTTTACAAACATTTGAACTTTTTCTTGAAACGAATTTCACCTTCCTTCTAAACACAGAAACAGATTTTTGGTATAAATTTCACTTAGTATCCTGAGATTTATTTCTCACCTCAGGCACAACAGATCCTTCATTCAACAATTAGTTTCAAATTAAGGAATTCTTTTGACGAGCCATTACGGACATACTAAATACATCCTTGCAATCGGTTTCGCACTGCACCACCACTATTTCTGTAGTTAGTATTATCTGCAGCATTTCCAGGTTTGGCAGTAGTTAGAGAATAATGTCACCAATGTGGAAATTACACTAGTGTAAAATATAACAGTACAGAACAGAGTATCAATAAATACGATATTAAATTCTTACAGATTTGTTTCTCGCAGTCACAATATATTTACTAACCGACAGGTTCAGGTCATTCATTTATTAAATTACCTTTTTAGTGCTTTATAACTGCCAGTAAAGGTGATTTTAAATCAGACGATATATCTAAAGTGTAAAGAAGCGCTCTATTCGTTGGCTCTCTCAGCGTTTACTGTGGGGGGGGGGGGGGGGGTCGCTCCAATTTCAGAGGAGCTTGTATAAAATAGAGCTCCGTGTACAAGGCTTTGTGTAAAATGAAGCCCTCTTCTCATGTTAGGAGGTTCTCCATCACCCTGTTTGTACCATCTGAGCCGTGCCGTTAGATACCGTGTTCTCGAAATATGATACTACCCTAATACTGCATAACGACCATGTCTGTTTTGGTAAATGTAGAACAAGCAGTCGACATATTTTACTACAATGTTCAGTATTTAACACATTAAACTCTCATTCGAAAGGCACAACATTCAAATACCCGGACTCATAGATACACTATTCTATCTGGTCAATGATTCTTTCCTATCATTTTGTGAAAGGAACTTACGTGCTCTACTAGCACATTGGACTCCTATTCGGGAAGCCGATAGATAAGCTCCACGTTCGCTTATACTGATTCTTGTGATCTCGCTAAATCGCTTAATAAAATGCTGGGACCATTCCTCTGTAATGTTAAGGCCGATTCCTTCTCCATCATTAACAAAACGAGTCAAAGCTCGTTCTCCGACGTCCTCGTCAACAGGACGTTAAAAATTAATCTGTCTTCCTTTTTCTGTTTTGTCTCTAATAACTACGGAGTCAACAGTTAAGATGCTTTTCTTTGTTACATTCGACTGCCGTTCAACATGGTAGGTAACACGGGTTCTGTGCTGAGTTTATGAAGCTATAAGGAGCGGTCCGGGAGCACGGACTCCGTGGAGCCTCGTCATCGGCATCGCGTTGGTTTCTGAGCGGTCTAAAGCGCCTGCCTCGTACTCAGGAGATCCTGTGTTTGAATCCCAGCCAAAGTACAAATTTTAATTCAACGCCTCTCTTATATGCAATACCTTTGGTATAATGAGACAACGGATATCTCAAGGAATTGCATTATTGTTCATGAATCAGTTTGATTAGTAGTTTGGTGTAGTACACCAAAGAACCCGTAGGTGATACTGTTAATTTAACCCTCCGTCGGGCGCACCTCCAGATGAAACAAAATCAGGCGCACCCGGCCTGAGAGGCTACCCACATATTTTGTGGACTGGCTCCGCCATGTTAAATCAAATTCAAAATGCGTGTTGGCTAGTCTTGAAGAGGATCTAAAGGAAGGAATTACAGCAAACTTAAAGCATAATAATGGATTTATTGATCACAATACACCTTAAACTAAAGTTACCAAAATTACCAATTTCCCACAAAGAGCATTAAAAATTGGTCGAACAGACATCCATAAAAGTATTGAAGTTATTTTTAAAGGACATTAGGCAGTCTATTCTGACATGGAATCATCTTTTCAAGCCATATTTGCAGCCAAAAACCGATGTTATAGCTCCCAAATCAACAGCTGAAACACAGGTATGGCACAGAACGTATACGTCGCTCAAGCAGATTGGTTGATGACAAGCTGAACATTCGTGATTCTTCATCCTCCTAACTCTTGTTTCAGCCACGCATAGTCGACGTTTTAGCCATTTGGGAGGTAATGTGGGAGAACTTTCCCGTTCCTTGAGGGGTAAAATTTTTTTCAGTCGAGTTTGCAGCCGAATCGACATTACACATATATTCATAGCATACACAGGCTAAATTGTCCAGTTAGAAGTTGATGACACAAGGTTTTGCAATTGGTGGCATCATTTGCAGCAATTTTTTTTACACTGGATGTTGTGTAATAATGATGTGACTCTTCACACTATGAATAGTAGAAGGTATCTACTTAGACTACTTCGTCGTCTTATCGTTTCCAAAATAAAAACTCCTCACATATTTTCTTGTCTTCTTCATATTCCCGAGCTGTTCCCTAAACTTCCTGTTCAGTTGCCTTCTCCTACCTCATCCTGAGAGTGGGTGTCTCTCTCATCGACTAAATCTTCGAGTGCGGCGGGATCTTCTGCAGTTTCGTTCTCGAGGAGGCGCATTATTTCCACAAGATCATTGGCTTAGAGGCATAATATACTTTTCTGGACATGTCAGCAGAAAATATGGATGTGATAACGTAGGAAAAGAAAGGAAACCTGAAATTAGAACTCGATCAGACGCACTCAGTCTGAAGGGCCAGGGTCGTCAAAGTCTTCTTTTTTTCCGAAGGTATCGGTGAAAATCACGAGGACAGACTTATTTTGATTGAAACGAAATAATAAAAATATCTTGAAAAATCTCACCTTAAAAACTATAACGTAATCGGGCGCAGACGGCCTGTGAGGCTCAAGGAGTTCCCCGTGATCCACGTGGAAATCGATGGCAGCCTGCGGATCGGCACTGTGTGAGGTTCCCAAACTTACGCGAGTAAACGGAGAGGCGGGCCGCTGGGCCACCACTGTTAAGCACGGGAATCAAAAAAGTGTTTTGCTGGCCTGAGAGGCCGACTGCGCCCGACGGAGGGTTTTGACTCAATACATATCCAACTGGACTTCTTGTCTAAGGGAAACGAATTTATTGACAAAGTGGTCATATATATTAAAAAATGCTCAGTCTCTGTTGCATATATAGATACAGTTCCCCTGGCTTGAGATACTGAACAATATAAATGATCAGTGTGCAAAGGCCGTTCTTTAAATACAGGGTGTCTCACGAAAGACGCCTGCCAGGTGTCCGCAGATCGCGCGGTACGGCTCCCGGCCGCCACCACCACATCGCCGGCTACGGCAGCGCCCGATTCTCGGACTCTATTGTGCCGCGGGCGCATAAACTGAGTTAAAGTCTTGAAAACATGGCCATCCGAGTAACCTAAGCTTACCTTTATTTACAGTAGATGTTCAAAATGACGTGTCTCTATGGAAAGAGCGGCCTGACATCTCTTTAACACATTTGCGAACACTCGACGAATTTCGGCTGCCGAAATCCGGGACATGACTAGTCGAATCATGTCTTCTAACTCTTCGAGTGTATGGGGATTGCTTGCATACACCTTGCATTTTAACGTTCCCCAAAGATAAAAGTCACAGGGATTCATATCTGGAGGACTAGGAGGCCAGTCAACTATCCTATCATCAAAAACACTTCGTATTGCTGCCACAGAAGCATTGGAAATGTGCGGTCTTGCATTGTCCTGAATGAAATAACCGTACAGCCTTTCGTTGGTTGAAAGTTCTTGAAAAAATTGATGCAGGATATTGTTCGTATATCTTTCAGAATTTATTGTTTCGTGAAAAAACATTTGACTAGTTATTTCCCAGATTTCGGCAGCCGAAATTCGTCGAGTGTTCGCAAATGTGTTCAAGAGATGTTAGGCCGCTCTTTCCATAGAGCGATATCATTTTGAACATCTACTGTAAATAAAATTAAGCTTAGGTTGCTAAGTTTGCAACGTTTATTAGACTTTAACTCAGTATATGCGCCCGCGGTACAATAGAGTCCGAGAAACGGGCGCTGCCGTGGCCAGCGGATGCGGTGGCGGCGGACGGGAGCCGTACCGCGCGATCCGCGGACGCCAGACCGGCATCTTTCGTGAGACACCCTGTATATTATGGAAAAGATCCAAGATCGCTTATAATCTTTTTTTACATGACCGGTTTCGCCGGATTAATCTGTCGAAACCGGTAACCTGAACAAAGATTAGGAGCGACCTTGGCTGTTTTACATAATAAACTACCTGCCCAAGTATGACAGACTTTTATGACTTTCTCTAACTTCCGATGTAAATCAAGGGTATAAAGCAGGATACATAGTATAAACAAAATTATCGCCTACAAATATATGGATGTTTAATAGCGTGTCGTAAAAATTGGGACTAAATCAGTCAACAACGACTGGAAATCTTTTGTAACAGTCTTAAAAAACGAGTTTACCTGTATGTGGTACAGAAAATGCGTGCTGAATGTTTAGAAATATGTGGGACTTAAATACTGCGGTATCAGTTCCTAAGCTTACAAACTACTTGAACTAATTTGAACTATCCTAAGGACAACACTCACACCAATGCCCAAGGGAGGACTCGAACTTTCGACGGGGAGCAACCTCGCGCTCGGCAGGAAGTCTCCTTATAGAGTTCGGCCATTGCACCGCGGCATTGTATTCTGAGAGTCACCGCATGACGGCGCTGTGGCGCAGTATAGCGTATAGGTCGTGTCGCGGAATGGTATCATGCAGCAAGCTTAAATTTCGTAGAGTGGCTAAGACACTAGCTGCAACACTCTTTGCGGCAACCTGTGTAACATCAGCCGCCCTCAGTCCACTTGACAGGAATCTGTCTATTGCATGTTGTTCTTTAGCTTCAAGTGTTTCATTTAGTGCATATTGCATTTAGTGTGTATTGCCTGTACAATTTTGCTGCTGAAATATGTCCAATGTGTGTTCAAAATTTAAATGCGCAAATCGAAGTGATAAAACGACAAGTACGTCATGCAAGAATACCAAATGTTTTGCCTTGTTTGACGTCAGTTTGTCTATACTCAGACAAAATTCTGGACTAATGACACTTAGTTGCCCCAAGTGTGAAGTTTCAGATGACCTATCCTGCAATTCCATTGAAGTACACACCATAAAAAATGCTCAGTTTTCTACCTAGTGTTGATGTGTTTTTGTGATATTTCTTCTTCTGTTGCTCCTGTGGTTGACGGAAACACACTTTTGAGTGTCTAAACCTTCTTTAAAAGTATTTTTATTTGTTACTGACAATAACTTATCGATCTTGGAGGAGATGTAACCAGTGCAAATTATGGAAACAATAGTAACAGAATTTTTTCACTTGTATATGTCTGTGTTCTTTATAACAAACATGTATTTATTTCAGAGTGACAACAACGAAAGTTATCATAAATAAGTTATGTCGGTGTGGACTGCTTTTGTGGCAGATGACCTAGGCGCATTTTTATTGCAGTATTCTGTTGTCACTTTCGTCTTTGTGCTCAAATTTCACGTACAAAACGTAACTTGCTTCAGCTTGATAACAAGGAAAGTTATTAACTACACCACAGATGAGGTTGGCGTATTTATAAGTGCAGTATTTTGTTGTAACTTTCGTTTTTGTAGTCAAATTTCGTCCACCAAAGTTCACAACCAAACCCTTGGACAGCAATTTTACAAGTTTGTAAACTTAATTCGTTTAGTAAGCACAAGATAAATGTACACTAGACTTTATGAAAGCAGTTGTTACACACATTAACAACAGTTGCATATCCGTTTCATGATTGTTCGTCGTAACAATTCAAATCAAATGTTCAAATGTTTGTATGGCTTATGGGACTTAACTACGGGGTCATCAGTCCCTAAACTTACAAACTACTTATGAACTAGCTAACACTAAGGTCGGCACAAATATCCATGCCCGAGGGGGAATTCGAACCCCCGACCGTAGTGGCCGTGCAGACCGTGATTGGAGCGCCTCAGTCCCCTCGGCCACCGCGGCCGACTCGTAACAATTACTGTGCACTGTATGTTTCACGGTTCGTTTAGACCATGTACTTGCATTAAAATCAACGTTAATATTTTCACAGTGGCTCTTTCGTTATTATTGCAAACCTCAGCTAACTGTTATACTTCGAACTGGAACTGTATGACTGACCGGTTCGTCATATTTTATTGCCGCATTTTTAGAGAATATATTACCAGTCTCGTCGATTCGCAGCTTTGATAAAGTCTGACGGAACTTCATGCACATCATTATTCTATAGTTAATTTTTATTTAAAACGCGGAACTGTAAATATGTAAAGTTCACGAGTGGGCGTGGCATACCAGCTGTCAGCCGATATCCCAAATAACATGGCGGACTCAAATTCAATTAGCCTAAAATATGGCGGACCTATCGCCACTCTATGAAATTCAAGCTCGTTGGGATCATGTTACTTTGTCTCTCATCTCCGAAGACCTTGTAAAATAAACTAGACTCCCTCGGCGCTG